>CM070655.1:2481173-4962347 GCA_036346575.1 Dendrocalamus sinicus | reverse complement strand
GAGCCATCTTCTTGGGCGCGATAAAAAGGGGAAACAACCACGCTACACCCAGAGACAAGATGTAATAGACCCGGCCCACACGAGAGGTCGACGATTTGAGCTTGGGTCGATTAGTCGGATATCATGCTTGCATGTAATAAAATTGTACGCGCCATGTTCGTCCCAACTTCATAAGCTTATTATCGGCTTTTACGCATGCAATGATTCTCACGTGTCTTATTATCACTTCCTCCTTTCATCCAATTGTTCCTATCACACTTGTCATAAAAATAATTCAAAAAATTCTTCCAATAAAACAACATAACATGATCGAAAAATGTTATTACCAGTTCAACATATTTTTCACTACAAGATTGTACAAAAATCACAAATACACTAATCGTTACTTCACATAACTCGCTCACAATCCACAAATGGAGGGGATGGGATTGACCTAATCATCCCAGAATTATTTCCCAAGTGTGTAGTAACAACTGAACAAAAGGAAGATGAGAGTTGCTTGTATGCCACATGTCGCCTCCTCTGCCTTGCTCGCAGATCTCACGACCCTGAACTTCACACAAAACTCGTTCACACGGCTGCAGAATTTTATTTTTCAAAACCATTACCAACGTACCATAATATTTTTAAAAATCTACACGAATTTTCCTACATGTTTCATCTCGCAATACATATTTCAAAACATACGTCGTATTTTTGCTCTCTATAAATAAATAACTAACTATATTACATAATATTACTATCATTAAATAATCCAACTAAAAATACAACTTAATTCATTTTATGGAAAAAGATCGATCGGTGCAAACCCTAAACAAATGTGGTGCCACGTGGTAGGCACCTCGCCGCCAGGACCATGGCGCCGAGCTTGGCGCCACGAGTCACGGCGCCCGATCTCGCGCCACGAGTCACGGCGCCAGCCGCACCGCGCGTCGGCGCCACGCCGGCCACACGCCGGGCGTTGCGAGGGCTCGCACCTGGCCAGTGGTCCACGGCGCCGAGACGTGTTACTCGCGCGCGTGACCCACGCGCGAGCTCGGGTCCAAAACGGAATTAAAACTACCAGGGTCTAAATGTGAATATTTTTCAAAAAAGGGCTAAAATACAAAAATTCGGATCGCACGCGGCGCATCCGTTATCACCGACTCACCGTGTTTACGCTGCTGCTGCGGCGTGGCCTTCGCCGAGACCGTTTTGGGAAGTCGCCGCGCTCACCGGGCGGGGCATTATGATTGCGCGCGCGACGCTTTGCGCGGTCGTGCGCGGCGCATTATGGTGGGGTAGGTGCGGCTCAGCCTGCCGCACTCGCAGCGCTCGATGAGTGGCTCGCTCACGCTTGTCGATGATACCAGCCACCGGCGACGGAGCCGAGTCGAAAAACAAAATGGTCGGAAGTTATTTGAGATCTACCTTTGCATTACGATCTTGAGTCGATTGAGAGGCGCCATCTAGACAACGTGTAGGAAACCCGACTCTATTCAATTCGATCTAATTGGGCACCCCATCGTAGACTATAAATAGGGATCTAGACCCCTCATTATGTAACCCGATGCAATCTAAAGGAATAAAGAAAGACGGAGTTCTCTCTACTCTCGTGTTCAATCTATTATTATGTGATTCTATAATTGATTCGTTCTTGTTCTAAGCGAGGAATCGCTCGATCGGTCTCCAAATCGGTTCCTCAACACGTTATCAAGACGACTTCGCTCCGTGAACGAGGTAATCATCGGCACGCATTGAATTTTCTAAATCGCTTTTGAATATGTATTTTCTTTTTCGCGTTCTAGATTGAAATTTACGGTGCAAATCCACCTAATCTACCGCGAGCAGATTTGAAGTCGCGATAATGCCGACGGTGATTGTGAAATGGGGTAGATGTTGATTGCATCAGAGAACGATGCAATCGCCCTAAATCTACCGCGAGCAGATCTGAAATGGCGGCACAATGTCGATCTAAGATTGAGAAAAGGGGCGATGTTGATTGCATCGTAGAAACGAAAAATTTATGCATTGGTTTTCACACGCAGAAATTTGTATTATCTCTATTTGGGGCTTGCACGATCGCAACATGAAAAAGGAAAAAGCATATGGTTCGCCCAGATATGCCACCGAGTGCCAAAGCGCCATCGACCACCGACTTGACGCGCGGCGAAGCCGCTGTAAGTCTACGCCCGCATGCGCCCGCGCACGGCCGCCGCTTCCCGCACGAGGCGCCGCCGCACATCCGATGCCCTTGGCAGTGCACAAGGCATGGCCAACCGCTGCCGGATCCGCCCGCGCATGGCGCCACACTCACCGGCCTTGCGCACCGCCAAGCGCCGCCGCCTCCGCGCATGCACGCCCGTAGCGCCACCTCGCTTCTTGAACGGAGCGGTGACCGAATAGCCGTCGGCCGCGTACCCGAGGAGAAGACCGAGCCTATGACCGCAACAGCAGGTCAGTAGCGGCCGCCACCCAAAGATGGCGCTCCGCGCCCACGCGCATGCACCACGCCCCAAACGGACTACGCCGCCGCGCCGCTGACGGCTTCCCCGCCGCTCCGCCAGACGCAGCTGACGGCCGCTAGCTCGCACGGCCCACCCGAGCCGCATCTCGACCGCCGCCGGCAGCTCGATGGCTCCACCTCGCCGCCTCGCGCGCGCCTCCACGGTCCGTCGCCTCTGCGCGCCCGTCAGAGCTTCCCCGCTGCCGGCGAGGCCGCTTCCTCCGTGCGCGCGCAGCATCGCATCGCCCCTCGCGCCATGGCGCGCCTCCGGCAGCCCACACCGGCCCGGCCCTCTGCAGGCCGCACCCACAAGCCCCGCGCAGGCGTGCCTTGCGTGCGCCCGCCGCCAAGCAAGTGGGGTGGGAAACCCTAAACCCCACCCCTGCTGTCGGGTGGGCCTCACGACTGAAAGGTGAGCGGGCCGGAGCCAAAAGGGCCGGAAAAAGAAAAAGAGGAAGTCTGGCGCAGGCATTTACAAAACCCCTCCGAGTTTTGAATTTTACCAAAGGCCCTAAAATTTGCATACAAGTCCTAAACTTTGCGAGAAGACCTCGTAATTCGAAAATTGCGAATAAGCCCTCAAATTTACTGAGCAGTCAGAATTTTGCAGAAAACCTCAGAAATTAGAAAATTGCACTAATTTTTCTCGAATTGAAAATTTGCGAAGCCCTCTGGAATTGCGTAATTTGCTGAAATTTTATATTTTAGCATAAAAGGCCTCTGAATCGAATTTTGAAATATTTTTTTAGCATTTGAAACTTATTTATTTATGCCATTATTATTCTCTGTATTTTCTATATTTATTTACTGTTTTTGGTTAATTGTAATTGCTGAAAATTGCTTTTAATCACTGAAATTAGCAGTAAAATTATAGAAAATGCATAGAAAATTATGAAACATTGCGAGAACCTTTTGTACCATTTATTTACCCGTAGTGAATTATTCCGTGCATTTCTACCAGTAGTAGACTTATACACATTTAGATGACTAGCATCACGAACTGGAAGTTCGAGAAGCTGGCCCAGCATGGCCAAAACTATCTGACATAGGCATCCGATGTCGAGATTGTGCTTGGAGTCGAAGCTCTGCGTGACTATTGGGATTGGCGATCGAATGATGCTCAACCCAAACTGAGGAGAATGATCGTGCACTTCATTTTCTCGCACATCATCTCTCTCACTCTCAAGAATGAGTATATGGCGGAGAAGAGCGCTAGCACTGGACCGCACTCAAGAAGCGAGTTTGAGAGGTTAAAGTACACCATTCTTTCTCAAGCAGAGTAAGAATGGATCAGACTGAGGTTTGCCGACTTTAAGACGGTCGGGGAAAAATAATTCTGCCTTGCACAGGATTTGTACCCCAAGATAGAAAGTTGAGAAAATCCTTCCACCCCAATGCAATATAATCCGCGACGCAATTATCGCCAAGACGGCTATGAGGAATATGCTGAATTGATTGATATGATGCAAATTGCGAAGCTCGTGACGGTTCTCCGCAAGAACTAAGTCACTCACCATCCGGTAGCTCCATTGGCCGTGAAGCCAACGCCGGAGCAACAAGGTGCAAAGCCCTTAATAGAGAACAGGGAAGGAAGGGTAAGACCGCACTCGTAACGGCAAATCGATGCTCCACGTGAGAATAAGGCTAGCAAGCCAAAACGGATGGCAAAGGGCACATGAAGCCCACTGCATCGGTTGAGGGGCGTTACGAGCAAACGCTGCTACGATGGTGTTTGAGACCATTACGACAACAAAGACCCTCTCGACCTAGAAGCGACCACCGCCATGATTTCTCTTAAAGAGAATGTCACCACGAGAAAATAGCGAGAAGTCCAAAGCGAGAAGTCCGAATCGACTAGAACTCTCTTAAATTTTAAGGATATTCGCGCGATGGTTTCCAAGTTGAGACTAAAGAAGAGTACGATGACGGAATACCGCCATTATGAAGCGCAACGAGAACGGAATTAGAAAAGCTTCCTTCACTTGAAATCGGCTATATTATACCAACATTAAAACGCTCGCAGCGCATAATCGTCTTCGAGACAGTGTTTAGAAGCTTTGAACTCTTCTGTCTCTGGCATGACAGATTAGGCCACCCAAGTCTTCGGATGATGAGAAACATAATAAATAACTCGCATGGGCATAATATTAATGTGAAGAATTTCCCGAATCATGAAGATTTTGTGTGCCCTGCATGTGCCACCGGGAAACTAATAACTAGACCCTCCACTCTGGAAGTGAAGGATGAAGTCCCTGCATTCCTGGAACGCATCCAGGGAGATATTTGCGGTCACATTCAGCCCATCTCAGGGCCATTTAAGTATTTCATGGTGCTCATTGACGCTTCATCGAAGTGGTCATATGTGGGTTTGTTGTCCACAAGAAATCACGCCTTTGCAAAATTGATCTCGCAGATCATTCGCATCAGAAATGTGTTTCCAGATCATCATATCAAGTCCATCCAAATGGACAACGCCGGAGAATTTACTTCAAAGGCATTTGATGATTATTGCATGGTGATGGGAATTGCAGTTGAGCACTCGGTACCGCATATCCATACCCAGAACGGTTTGGCAGAGGCTTTAATTAAAAGAATTAAATTCATTGCCCGACCCCTCTTGCATAAAAGTAATTTGCCAACTACATGTTGGGGACACGCAGTCCTTCATGCAGCGAATCTCATCAACTTTAGACCTTCGGCCTACAACATCCACTCACCTATGCAACTAGCGCAAGTGTCACCACCGAAAATTTCCCAACATTAGGGGGAGGAAATCAACCCCTTGATGATGAATGTCGAAAAATTATGTGGCAAGCCTGGGGAGTCCATGCAGATGACCCGCGCACTAGAGAAGTCCAGAAGATAAGAGAAGTCTAGAAGACAATAGAAATCCAGAAGAGAAAATAGATTTGCAAGCATTAGCAAATCACCGCTCGATCACTTTAGTGATTTGAAGAGCGTGACTAAGTCGCATGTGTCTGCACGCATTGCACCGAGAGGGTTGAAATACCAAAGAAAGCGTATATCCTAATCTCGCCCGAGGCCTCGTAAAAAAATGAGGACGAGATATCCGGTTCTCGAATCCTTAGTAACCGGGACGCTTTGCGAAAAGGATAAGCGGGATTTATCACGATCGATCATTGAAGTCCCCTGCATGAGAAGGGAGCCGCTGAGACTGTCACAAGTATGACACCTTCGTAAAAGGGCATACCGGATCTGAATATCCCCATCGGCATGGATGTGTGCGCACACATCGGAGCCGAAACTAAAGGGACTTGCCACCGCAATTGAAAGAAGCGATGTGCAAGGTAAAGCTCTAGCGAAGCAATCGCTCTAGAAGAAGCAACTCATGAAGAAATAGCTATAAATTATGTGCACACGGAGAGTCCTGAATAGGACAACGGCTAATATCGATATCTACTTCGCAAAGAAAATTGCCACCATCATCGATCTTGATCCCGAGCCCGCATCGTCATCGAATATAAGAAAAGATCAGATTGGGAAGATTGGAAGAAGGCAATAGCAACTGAATTGCTATCTCTGAATAAAATAGTGGTATTTGGGCCCGTATGCCGCACACCTCCCCACATACACCCCGTTGGGCACAAGTGGGTATTTGTTCGAAAGAGAAATGAAAGAAATAAAGTAGTGAGATACAAAGCAAGGCTAGTAGCCCAAGGTTTCACTCAACGTCCCGAAGTTGATTATGAAGAAACCTACTCCCAAGTCATGAGTGGAATTACCTTTAGATACTTGATCTCAATGGCAGTGAACTTGAACTTAGAAATGAAATTGATGGATGTTGTGATCGCATACCTTTACTGTAACTTGGATTTGGAGATTTATATGAAAGTCCACAAGGAATATCTCTCCAAACCAAGACAGAGCAAATAGAAATCAGCAGGTGAAACTCGTAAAGTCACCGTATGGATGAAACAATCTGGAAGAATATGGTATAATCGCTTAAGCGACTTTCTCTGCAAGAAAGGCTACACGAACAATGAAGATCGCCCTTGTGTATTTATACGGCAATCCCGAATGGATTCGTATAATCTCTGTATGTAGATGATCCGAATATCATCGGGACAATCGAAGACATAAAAGAAGCAAGCTCCTACTTGAGTCGAATTTGAAATGAAAGATTTGGGCAAGACCAAGTTTTACTTAGGCTTGCAGCTTGAGCATGTCCTCAAGGAGTCTTGGTACATCACGACCTACACCTGAAAGGTGCTCGAAAGGTTTGGCTTTGAGAAGGCATTTCTCGAAAGTACCGATGATCGGTAGGTCTTTACAGAAGAATTTCCGACCAAGGGAAGAGGGGAGGAAGTCCTGGGACCGAATTCCCATACTTGAGTGCGGTGGGAGCACTCATGTATTTAGCAAACTGCACTAGACCGGACATTACATTTGCCGTGAACTCGTTAGCAAGGTATACAGTCGTGAGCCCACCAAAAGGCATTGGCGGGCATAAAGGACATTTTCGATACCTCCAAGGTAGCAAGGACCTCGGATTATTTTACAGAAAGAATCAAGATCTGAACTTAATTGGCTATGCAGATGCTGGGTATCTCGCTGCACTGCATACCGCTAAGTCACAAACATGTTATGTATTCTGTGTGGTGGGCTGCAATTTCATGGAAATCGTCTACAAAGCTCGTAGCTACTTCGACGAACCACTCGTAAATTATAGCATCAGATGAAGTCGCACGAGTGCGCTTGGCTCCGCCAAATGATTCACCACATCCAGCAGTCATGTGGGATGAACATTGTGCAAACCCCCACAATTATCTATGAAGATAATGCAGTTTGCGTTGCACAAGTGCAAACGGGCTATGTGAAGAGTCATCTCACAAAGCATATTAACCCCAAGTTCTTCTATGCACATGAATTGCAAAAGATGGACGAGATTAAAGTATTGCATACTAAGTCATGTGAAAATCTCGCAGATTTATTCACTAAGTCACTCCCCGCATCTAGCTTTGAAAGGTGCGTGCGTGGAATTGGAATGATGAGACTTAGAGAAGTGCAGAATTCAGGGGGAGAATTCTCACAAGTCCGCTAATAAATCTTGATCATGAAGATTAAGTACCCAAAAATAAAGTCTTGCAGACCAAATGAATTTGGGTGAATTGTACTCTTTTTCCTTTGACGAGTTTTCCATGAAGTTTCTCGGCCAAGGTTTTTAACGAGGCAATTCGTGCATCGCAGCATCACATGTATCATGTACTATTTCTCCAAAATTTTCCCACTGAGTTTTTATGGAGTTTTGACGAGGCATGAGCATGTTGGGTGAGTGCCCAGGGGAGTGTTAGGAAACCGGACTCTATCCGAGTCCCGATCTAATGGGCACCCCACCGTAGACTATAAATAGGGACCTAGACCCCCTCATTATGTAACCCGATGCAATCTAAAGCAATAAAGAAAGACCAGGAGTTCTCTCTACCTCTCTGTGTTCAATCTATTATTCTGTGATTCTGTAATTGATTCGTTCTTGTTCTAAGCAGAGAAATTGCTCGGATTGATCTCCAGCGTCAGTTCCTCAACAAACGCATGGGAAACACACACACAAAAACAAAGCAGCCACCCGAAGAAAACTGAAACAAAGGCCACCCAAAAAACGCAAAAAGAAGACTGCCGAGAAATGACTGAGCGAGGGGATCCTGTTCCTGTCCCCAAAAGGACAAGACAACACGCGACGGACCATCTCATTGCAGGAGTGTCAACGTCTTGCTTTGGGCCCGCCAAGTTGCTCAGGGTTAATCATCATTCCTTCCATTGGAGCTTTTTGACACGAGTAGCTTTACATGGAGTGTCCCCCACGTTTACTGCTTGAAACGTAAACATTTTCTGGGGCTGTTCGGCGGGGCATAAGCTGCTCGACTTTTGGTAGCCACTACAGTATCTAACTTTTAAATAAAGTATTTTTTTAAGATGAGATCTACAAGTTAAATATTGTACATATTAAAGTCCAATATCTGTACAAATAAAAATAGCAAGTGAGTATCGATCTTCCGTAATCTATATTGTAAATAGCCAAAATTCAAAAATTTCAGCTAAAAACTACAGCTAAAAAGAACAGATCCTCTGTCTGAGCGCGGGCTGTTATAGTGACTCCTCATTTACAGTAACTCAAAACGCCCTCCCAATTTATCAATCTAGGTAGCCGTTTTCATCACGGACTTCACTTTCTGATTCTCGCCTTTCGAGGGGCAGCAGTAAAACGGCAGGGCATTCTCTACCTCGCAGTACATGGCATTTAATGGTTGCGATGCAGGTTCAGCTAAGGACTAAGAGCAACTCCAAAAAATTAGCCAAAAGAAGTATCTAAATTTAGTGATTTAGCTATTCTCTAAAATGAATCTCACCCAAAAACAAGACTACTCCAATAGGCTATCTAAACTAGAGGGCGCGGTGGGTCGCGTGACGCGAGGAATAGGGCACACGTGTGCGGGAAGGAAACGCCGACGCTAAGAGGCTGGATGGTGAGCGAGGTAGGCTATCCAAAAATAGAGAGCGAAGGAGGAGGGATGGAGAGCTACTAAATTTGAAGAGTCATTTACAGAGTCTATTGGAGACGTTTTTTCTCCAATAATAGCCAAATTTACCTTTAGAAAATGATTTAGCTCTTCTCTTGGAGTTGCTCTAAGGTACTCAAAATATGGTCGGTAAAACCGTAAGACCTACTGTTACTGGTTTAACACAACATCCGTGCCACGGATCAATACGTGTTAGTATATATCCAATCAGCGTTAAGCCCGCTCGTTTCGGTTTCAGCTTCTGGCTTATTTTTTACTATTTATAAATTTCGTCTTTTTCTAAACTTTTGACTTTTTTTTGAGCTTTTTCCCATATTTGTTTGCATTATACGTGATGGGCTAATATATTTTTTCTATTTTTAAAAATTTTAAATTTAATTATGGTAAATAAGCCTCTGTCAGATACAGTATTTTTTCAGCCAGCTACAATGCTTTTCAGCCATAAGCCACTCAAAATAAGCTATATTTATTTGCTTCTGACATAGCATAATTGAAACATCCATGGGGTAGATGCATACACACGGATTTCAGTAAATGCTTGCACCCCGACAATGAGATGATTATGGTAGGGACCAGTAATGGATCTAGATAAAAATAATACGGGGCTTTATGCTCTATATGTATATATTTATCAACACATCTATTAATAATATAGTAGATACTGGCTATCTTTTTTCACTTCTAAAGCTGTTTTTAACTTTTCTTTAGTAATTTGTTTTAAACGGAGTGTTTTTTAAAGTAGAATTTATAAATTAATTATAGTCCACATTGTAACGACTTCATTTATATAGACCAAAATCGTACACGAGTTTCTGTTACTTTATATTATCTCTCACGAACAGCTCAAAAGGCATAAGCCGTAGCCATAAACCATAAGCCGAATCTAAAAAGAACAAGCTCAGTAATGCATTCTAAATTTTGTAACATCATCTAACTTCATGATAAAGTTCAATGGTAAATATCTATTTTTCAGACAACACATCAAAATCAAAAATTACTATTAGTGAATTGTCTAGGATAAATTTGAGAACCTACTATTACACGTATTTTTTTGGAGTGTCTTGTTTTATCAACATACTGCGTGTTTTTTCTCCCATGTTTGTCAATGTGTTTAGGTCTTCTTTCTTTTAGATAGATGTAGTTTTTAACATGTAAGACACTAATTTTTGACATGTAACGACACATACTATGTAAGTTTAGACTCTAAGCAACAAAAATAGACCCCTATATTGGAGAACATGCATCCGTCTCTACTAGGGACGTCCGAGCATTGGCTCCAACACTCGTTGCCACATTTTTCGTCTATATATGCAATATTTTTCGTCCATATTTGTAACAAAAATAACAAAAAACCATGTGAGTATTTCCATCCGCAATATTTCTCTTCCATATCGCAATATTTGTCGATTATGTATGCAACAAAAACAAACAAACAACGATGTAAGTATTCGCATCATACACTCCGATGCAACATTTTTAGATAATGTGTGTAACAATTTTAATCATCGTATGCAACAAAAATATGATATAAAAGTCGATGTTGCATACATGAAATAAAAAGTATTGCAACAAAAATATAGATAAAAAGTTATAAACATGAACAAAAAATGTTACAAACATAGTCAAATAATGTTGCAGCCGAGCGTCTAAGCTAGCGCCCAGATTACCCTTATTCGAATAGATAACCATATGCATTATTCGAATCAGTTTGGTTCGCCACCACCAATTCCGCCTCAAATTTTTGGTCCAGCTAAAGATATGAATACATGGTCGCCAGGACAAGTTATAACGTTATAGCATGTATATCTGATTTCAAGAACAAAATAAAACGTACAGAATCACAGAAGCAGCCACTAAGAAGCTAATAGACATGATTAAATGATGCATTGATTAAAAATACTACTATTACATTTGATTACATGGAGCTCGTCATTTTCCAAGCTGATGGGCTATCGAACATCAATCAACTAAGTACAGCCAATGATAGCACCCGTTCGAGGGCCAATGCTGCAACAGTTCCTCTACCAGAGTGGTAGAGGTGCCTGCTGCAGACGAGTCACCCCCACCTAACGATGATCTTCTATTCAGCCATGGAATGCGTGTGATTGGGCCATGCTATATCTTCTGCTTCAATGCTTGACGCAGCTGGACCTTACGGCCATCGATGCAGGCCTCCGGAAGTTTGGACTTCAGGCTGTTGTTCTGTGCACCTCGGGGCCATTCTATGCGTCCTTTCATCGCGCGGACTACGTGAGGGTTTAGCAAGTCCGGACTCCACTCTCCTATGCTTGGTGAAACCGTGCACACTTCGCTGTTCTTCAAATTAGGAGAAAGAGCGGCATTTGACATCCTGCCACTTGAGAGCCTACCGTTCAGTAACTCGGATCCTGTTCTCTTATGACCATCGCCATTTGATGTTCTCCAGAGTCTGACGAAAGAAGAGCCCTTCTTCGGGTACCTCTCTGTTGTTGTAGAACAAAGTTCACTGATCTCACAATGTGACCTGCAGTTTTCACAATTATCATCCCAATCCGTTCCGCTCACTGATGCGTCGTTTCCTCCACAGAAGCCATTTACTGATGGTTCACTTCCATCTGGTGAATTGCTAGAGCCCTGCCCCTCAACATGGCTGACAGTCTCCCATCCACTATCATCTTCCTCCTCATTTCTGGAACACGGTTGATTGGAATATTTGTTTGCTGGTTTTTCCAAGATGTCGGTTTCAGGACTTACTGTATTGATCTTTGTTGTATTACTCATGGGGGTATCTCCATCACACTGCCCAATCTCCTTTTCATTAGTATCTTCCCTCTGTCTGAGTTCCTCAAACACAGCGAAAATGTCCTCTGGAGGCTGTGGTTTGTAAGAGAACTCCTTAACATCATGAAACTTCATCGAGCAAATTGCTTCCCTGAGCCTTTCTGCATCTCTTACTGTTTCTTTATCTACACTATTGCCTCGGTGGAAACTGAGGAAAACCTCAAGGTCAGACTGAAGCTCGCTCAGCTGTGAATACTTGCTATCTAGTGTCAGCTTTGCATCAACAAGCTTCATCTGTACTCTCTCTTCACGCCAAACCTCTGCCATCTGCAACATTTTCCTTTCTTCCTCCACCTCATCTCTCATATTCATCGATTCACTCTTCAGAGCCTCAACCTCAGCTTTGTCTTCCGCAATCTCCTTTGCTAATTCGTCACACACCTCCTCCATGAGCTCCCTAGCCTTTCTTTCCTTTTCATAATCTTGCAAATATCGCCTTGCTGCCGACTTTAACTCTGATAGCTCACTGACCAACTTGGAATTCACAATTTCTGCCCTTTGCCAATTCCTCCCCTCTCTATTCAGATCCTCTTTAACAGCATCTAAGATGTTTCGAACCTTATCGTGCTCCTGCTCCTCCAGGAAGCCTTTTCCTCAGCAAGGTTCCTCACCAAGTGATCAAGCTTCTTCTTTGCTGACCGACTCTCGGCTTCAAGCTCATGAATCCGGTTGTGGGCCTGCATAAGGTCTGATTTTAGTGCAGATATTTCTGCATCAGCAGCCACTGTATAACGGTCACAGAAACCGTAGTCAGCACCCCTCAAATTGTTCAGGCACCGACGGTCCCACTTTGTTGCCACCTCCATTTCAATTCGGGGTGATGGAGAGTAAGCTCCCACCTAATTATGGTTCACAAGCATTTCATTGATCAATCAGGATCAGAAAGGAAGGTGGCAAATCATACCCAAAGTATTAATTCATGATACCTCATGACTGACGTCATTGCCAAGAGGATTACTTCCTGTCCTGCCTTCAAGTACTGCTTTATAGTAATTGCAACGATCAGGCGTATGCAGATGCTTTGGGCTAGGCTGCAAATTAGTTCTGTTAGTTCATCACCGAAACTTAAATAGTGGTATATCACAAAATTTACATGCCAAATGGAGTAAAACTCTTTCCAAAACCGTCCATTTTACGGTCTCCGTTACACAATAACACCAAAACAGCTATACCAGGGGACCAAAAGGGGTTACATCCTAACAAAAGCCCTGTAGATAACACATGGAAATATGGGGATGTCGCATCTTCAGGCCCAATTGATAGAGATACATGGAATCGGAAGCAATCTGGAATGATAAGGATCACCAATTGGACCAACTCAGAAGATGGAACTTACAAAACTCCAGTAGAAACGCCATAACTGTTCAACACTGATCCATATAGACGGACACTGCTGTTTCACCCAAAAACAAATTTTACTTGGTCAAGTCCACGCATGATTTGCCAAACACTATAATCCAAGAAGCAAAAATGGCTGAATTATGCGATCATAAAGTCCAACTCAAGATAAGCTGTGAGTTCAAGACGCCACATTCATGTAAGATGTTAAAATTCCACCTCCAGCTCAAGCTCAAGTGCTCAGCCTCAACATGGTCCCTTGAAGATTTCCAGACTTATGCAAGATAACAGCATTTTGACACAATTTACACCGAAAACACTCGATCCCTTCACCCGTGGATACGCAAATAGCGTAGCTTTCAGAACAATCAGCTCAAAACTTTTATAAATATTCCAAGTTTCTCACATCATATGACACTTGGACTTCCCAAAGAACGACTAAAACAAAAGATCACAAAAGCACCAAACCACCAAACTTCCGACTACTCCAAACAGCGACTCTGCAAAATTACGAATTGAGCAGCAAAAAACGCACACCAAAACGAGACCAAGGCGCCAGCTTTATCGCAGATTCGAACAAAGCACGGCCACATAAAACCCTAGAACGCCACGACGGTTACACAACCACCGAAAGATCCACACGGATCTCGAGACAGACCTACCTCGAACCGTCGCCGCGCTTCCACGGACTCTGGCGGCGCCGGCGCCTGCGGCGGATGCACCCGCCACAGCGCCGCGGCGATCTTCCTCACGGACGCGGCCGCGCCGGCACCGCAGGGTGCGACGGTGTACCCAGCCGCCGCGGGCCACCGGAGCGGCGGGGTGGCCGGCGGCGGCTGCTGCGCTGCCACCCGGCGGGCGCAGGCGAGGGAGGGGCTCTGGACGCGCAGCCGGCGGCCGCGGCAGGGGCGGGAGGCGGACGCTGGGCGCGGGGTGGCGGCTGTCTCCTGGGACCTCGCCTGCGGCGGGCGGCGTGGGCGCGCCATCGCCGAGGGTCACTGGGCCGCGTGGGCGGTCCGGCACGGCGCCGAGGCCAGTGGCATTCACGTGAATAGGGCGGGTAGTGGAGATAGGCGTGCGAGATCCAGTACCAGTCCTAGTACCCAGTGCTGGTTGATACGACTGGTACTTAAGGTAGCTGTAGGCCCGCGAGGGCATCTCTAATACGAATGACGTTTTGATAGACGCTGGTAGGGGAGGAGAAAATTGATGATTTGTCATTTTGAAGAGTAGGCTTCGTAAATTTACCACTTTTAAAATTGACTTCGTAAAAATACCACATAGTACATGTACATCTTGATTACCATGTCATTTGAGCCATTTAGCTCATTTAATATTTTTTTGCTAATTTCTGGAGATGGAAAAGACCTTTATGCCCTTTTAAGTTTTGCACTGCATGGGAAAATGAAACGTCGCAACGATCTCCGGCCGAGATCCCGGCAACGATCTGCGCCGCGCCTTCTTCCCGCTTCGGCCGTCCCCGCGCGAGCCGCCCCGCGCGCCGCCGCCCTTCCCGCTTCGGCCGCTGCCTCGCTGGCGCCCTTCCAGCGCCGCCGTCCCCGCTCGGCGCCGTCCCCGCTCGGCATCGTCCCCGCGCCTGCCTCCTAGAAATTCATTCAATCGCTAGTACCGAAAAACCATTCTTAGCAATAAAGGACGAGTCGAGCTCAGCAGAACCTCCCTCAGTGTAGTTTGGAGGATCATTGCAACTGGAGACCAATCAGGGGAAGGGAGCAACGAAGCAATGAATTGAGGGTACATTGTAGGCTCAAAGGTTTTAACATAATGTTAAACCAAATTAGCTCAAAACAAACAAATACATGGGATTCAAAATTGAAATTATTCCACTTGTAATCATCGTTTTTCTCTTCAGGTTTTCTTTCTAGACCAAAATCATCAGAGCTTCGTTCTGGACCAAAAGTAACAATTTTAACGTACAAAACAACAAGGCAGTTTCTACTTGAGAATTGTAAGAACGACCATCTCAGTTCTGGAAATATTCATGTGGCTCTTCATTACATAGCACTTTTTTTTTCCGTCTTCCACTACCACAGGATGTATAAGATCACTCCAGAACTGGACATATGACCAAAACCAGACGCAACAGAAACCAATGATATCAGAATCAATGAACTAAATAATCCTAGCTGTTACAAACCAACAAGAGGGAACACAACACAGCGAGCAAAACATGACAACACAGAACCACAAGCAGCCTCTATATGGTACCCAAACATCTTGGGTGATCAACAAGCTCAAGGCAAAACCCTTTTCATTTGTCTGCACAACTCCACCATCCCGAAACTATAATATGCTTATTTCACCATCCTCAACCCCAAAATGATGCTTTCAAATAGAGTTAGCACTACCCCTAGCCTCGCTCTATGATCATTGATCGTGCAATGCATACAACCATTCAACCAACACACTTACGGACCAAAGCTTATCATCTCTACTTAGTGTCAACCGAATTAAACACACTTCGAGGTTCATGATCACCACTACCAAACCAAGAGTGTAGGATGGTTGTATAAAGAAAAGGCGCTTAAAAAGCGTCACTAATCGAACCTATAAATACTGCATACAAATTATTCAATCCCAGAATTCTTGCCAAGTACATCCCAAACCATAACCATCTAACTTTACTTGATAATTACTGAGAACAATATAAGCCGATCTAGCCGATAACCTGATAAATCCCAGAGTCTTAACAGAGTTAGAAATCTAGCCGATCATGTTCACATCTAACAATACAAACTTTCAATTGTGTTCACATCTAACAAAATAAACTTCTTGTGGGTTCACAAAATATCATTCATCCACTTTGTAACTTTCTCTTTGGAGTCATCTTCTTCAGGTCAGCTACAGGAGGCATCCTCTTAGGAGTAGTGGTTGAGGTTTGTGAAGAACTACCCTCTCCAAGCAAGAAAGCAAGACGGCTGCACACATATGTGTTATGACAATTAATTAATCTTTTTTTCCAGATTTGTACATCCATGGACATAGATATGTGTCATTGTTTCTCACCTTTTAGTCACCCTACCTGGACTATCATGTAGTATTTGTTTGCTAGTTGGCCTTTGTGGGGTGCTAGGCTCACCTTGCCTAGCTTTTGTAAGGTTCTTTCTAGGGTTCCTCTTCCTACAAGAAAAAAAATAGTTCATTGAAATGGCGTGGTAATTGAAGGCATGAATGAAAAAACAACGATTACCTCTTTTTTTTGTCCCGTTGAATGGGCACTTGTAACTAGATTGTCTATGACCTTTTTCACCACATCTCTTGCAAGTCACTGTACCTCTAATCATATTCTTTCCCTTAGCATTGGTTGGAGCACCACCATCGCCACCTTCACCATTATTAGCACTTTTCTTTTTCTGGCCACCTTCAAGACATCCTTTAATCCTCAGTTTCCTCTGTCTTCCAATATTTCTTTTAGCCAATGGTGCACCAACAACAAATGGCAGATGCACTTGTGGCCACTGTGATTTGTCTGTCATTGGCTCAATCTCTCTTCCATAAGCAGCCTTGAATCTATCCACCGAGTAGTACTCATGGACAAATTGTTCAATGTCTACTCCTTTTTGTGAAGTTACAAAGGCTAATACATGTTGACATGGCTTACCGGTGTGCTGCCATTCAAGACAAGTACAAGTCTTTTGATTTAGCTTAACAATATGCCTCTCACAGTTCTTGCTATTGTCCCAAATCTCTGCACTCCAATTAGCAGATTCCACAACTTTCAAGTGCCCCAATCCTCTAGTATTTGCCTTCACTGAACCATAATTCCCGGAAGTATCCTTCCAACCGCGATCTATCTCCAATCCTTCTTCTCTTCCTCCACAAACACATGATCCTCTCTCTAACCTTATCAGCAAGTTCAGCAACAGGTAAATCCTTAATGTCTCGGATCTAGTTATTGAAAACCTCTGCTATATTATTAGTGATGTAGTCACACTTGATTTCTTGATTAAAGGTACACCTATACCACTTGAGTTTATGGTGCTCACTTAACTGATCCATACAACTTCCGATTCTTCAATAATTTCGACATATGCTTTATGAATACCTCTTCCTGTAAGCCATTGCCGCAGATACATCTTTCCAAACCCTTGGAATTTTTCTGAAAATTCTTCATAAGATGGAGAAAACATTCTCTTTGCTCGCATTTGAAACACATTCTTCATCGCATTCTCTAAACCTTTGCGTGCATCTGTGCACACTGCAAGGAGTGGAGGATCTCCAATTGCCTTCTTTAGTTGATTCATAAACCAAGTCCAATTATCTTCTGTCTCCGAAGCTATGAAGCCATAAGCAAGTGGATACATCCAATTGTGACCATCAACTGCTGTAGCTGAGGCTAAATGGCCATTCTATCTTCCATTAAGTGTTGTAGAATCTATACCCAGATAAGGCCTACAACCTTCCAAAAAACCATCAATGCATGGTTTAAGTGCACAGAAAAATCGCTGGAAATAAACATTACCATCTACTTCAAGATGCTTCAATCTCCACAACACCTCCAGTGATCTCTTCATACCTCACCTTCCATCTATATAGCACTCAAAACTCTCTTCCCATTTACAGTAAACCTCTGCGAGAGCTTTTTCTCTACCCCTCCAAACCGTGTCATATGAAATTGTGACAGAGTGTTCTTTCTGCAACTTCTCTTGCAATTCTTTAGCACCCATATTGGGAGAATCCCTAAGGATGCTCACAGCCTTGCTAGCAACCCAATTTTGTGATGGTGTTATAGTCTTGACCCTGCTGCTAGAAGTGCAGTCATGTCGATCAACTAAAATCATCACCTACACATTAAAAAATATGTCAACGATAATTAAAAAACATATAGGGTTAAAAAATGAATGGATTCAGATAGTTAGCTATATTTCACCTTTACAGGCTTTTATCATCTTGTAGACTGCCAACAATCCTCCAAGGACAATCTTCACTGGACTTGCAAAACCCTCTAAATCTTGTCTTATCTCGACTCGTGCCTAGATCGAACTCCTCATTGATGGCAAATTGCCGCACCGCCATTCTGAAATCTTTCATTGATGGGTACATAGTGCCAAGGTCCATATTTGGGTGGTCTTTATCATAGGTAATCACCATCTCATCTCGTATGGCATCACTCAAATGAATGGCGGCACCATCATTATCACTACCCCGGTCATCCATCCTACGGCCATTTGGTGCACCAACTTTGTTGTCTCCTCATCTCTCAAGCCCAGAAGCACATATACCTGATCTTCAGTCATAAGTTCAATTCTCCTTTCGTCATCATGTGTTTCTACTATCTGTCAGTTATCCCAATCGACTTCTGGGAGGGGTTCAGAAAAGCTCCTCACTGTGACCTCCACATCATGCCTACACGAAACATGCCAAAAGTTATATATGTTTCACACATGCAATTTGTAAACTCTGTTATAATACCGGATAAAGGAGATACCTATCGGCATCCATGTCGGCGGGCGTCGCGCCTGTCATTCACAGATTGCAGACTCAACAACAATCTACATGAATTAAAATAGGTTGAGTACAAGCATGCACATTTGACCAGTATGCATCAACAAATAAAAAAAACAATTGGAGCTTATAGTCATTCATCTACACTACATTGTATCTCCTCAATATGCATATACACTTACACAGAAAACTAGTTATATATTGTGAACAAGAACTTTTACCAGCATTAAGTACTCTTACCAAAAATCATGCAAATTCTACAACTAAATCTCAGGAGGCTCAAGCAATTTTAAAAGTAATCTAGATGAAATTTAATATATTCAGCAAATAACAAGAGGCACTATTTCTATCCACTTTTTCCATTTTTTCTGAACATAGCAAGCAGCAGTGGCAGGGATTGCATATACACTTACAGGGATTGCATATACACTTTTTCCATTACATAGCAAGCAGCAGTGGCAGGGATTGCATATACACTTTTTCCACTTTTTCCACGGATTGCATACACTTACAGTGAGGCCTGCTCGGGGAAGCCGGCGGGTGGCCTGGCCGGAGGACGCCGCGGCGCCGGGAGGCCGCCGCTTCGGGAGGCGGCGCGAGGAGGCCGGCGGCGCGGGATCGCGCTGAAGGGGGAGGGCGCGGGAGGGCGCCGAGCGGGAGGGTGGAGCGAGGACGACGCCGAGCGGACGGCGCCGGCGGGAGGGCGGCTCGGAAGGGCGCCAGCGGGACGGCGCCGAGCGGAAGGGCGGCCGGCGGCGCGGGACGGCTCCGGCGGGGACGACGCCGAGCGGGAAGGGCGGCGTGCGCAGATCGTTGCTTCGGGAGATCTCTGGCTTTGGGAGATCGTTGCGACGTTTCATTTTCCCATGCAGTGCAAAACTTAAAAGGGCATAAAGGTCTTTTCCACCTCCAGAAATTAGCCAAAAAAAATATTAAATGAGCTAAATGGCTCAAATGGCATGGTAATCAAGATGTACATGTACTGTGTGGCATTTTTACGAAGTCAATTTTGAGAGTGGCAAATTTGCGAAACCCACTCTTCAAAGTGGCAAATGATCAAACCTGAGAACAATGCCACGTTATAAGAGCCACAACCTTCGATAGAAATAACTATTTTACAGATGCATAGGTAATTTGAGAATCATCTGCTTACTCCAATGCGAGCTTACTATGAACTTTGCTTAGGCCGTTTTATTTCGGTTTGAGTTCAACTCAACCGAGCAGCACCTTAGACAACTACTTTCTTCGATTACAAAATAATATTTTGATATCGATACAGTCTTTAAAACATGACTTTAACACTAATTTCTATTGTAACAAATTTATAAAAACCTAATAAAATTATATTTTTATAGAAATTCTTTTATAAACAAATCTATATAAATCATTTTCACTCGTTCAATCTAAATATTGAAAAATATATCGATAAACAAAGTTTAAAATTTTTGACTACACATATTTCAAAAAGGCATTCTTCAGTGGTGATTGGAGGGAGTATTTTGCCGACGAGCTACTTCTCCTGGAGCATTTTTCCGTACGTGCGACATGCTCCTAGCGTTGGTCTCCTCGTCAAGCTGCAATTCTTGAGCAACCGCTAGCCGTGATATCCACCTGGCAAAGTAAAGTAGTTAACTTGCCCTAAGCGCCCAATTAAGCCCTGCGTTGGACATGGCCTAAAAAGGCTAAAGAACGTGGGAAAGTGACATGGAATTCTTTGGGGTTTTTTGTTGTTCTTTTGGTTTTATTTGTGTGAACTTGTGGCTTGTGAGAGAGAATTTTTTTGGGCAGGATAGAATGGTTTGAGCTGGTTATATGGCTTTGTTCAATAATTATATATAAGGAGGTGGTTAGAGTATAAGAGGGGACGATGTTGATTGGATTTTTTTAATTGTGATGAATGAGTTAGGATTTTGATTGTAGATGGTATCAAG
This sequence comes from Dendrocalamus sinicus, assembly GCA_036346575.1. Lineage (NCBI taxonomy): Eukaryota > Viridiplantae > Streptophyta > Magnoliopsida > Poales > Poaceae > Dendrocalamus > Dendrocalamus sinicus. The sequence goes on along the minus strand of CM070655.1, from coordinate 4,941,771 downwards.
AGTTTGGTATCACATGTGATGGCTATTGGGCACTGGGCAATTTCAAATTTGTATTATATAGTTGGTTAGAAGCAAGAAAACAACATGCGCAACATAGCCTGTACCGGTAATCAAAAGCCTAAGGCCTCATTTAAAAGTGTTGTGCTTTTAGTTTTTGCTAAAATAATATTATAACGGTTGTTAACTTTTTGATATATTCAATTAAATAAAAATAAAAATATAACAAAAATACTATTATGGATAATGTAAAGAACAAAAGGAGGGAAAAAGCAACCTTAGGGAGCTAAGGTGTTCCACATGGTTTTAACTTCGATGCCTAAGTCGACGTTGTTTAGAACAGCCTTAGGCCTCACTCAAAACGGAGGCTTATGTCTTCGGCTTATTTTTCACTATTCAACAATTTCGTTTTTTCTGGTTTTGACTTTTTAGTTTTTGTCGGTTCTTTTTCTCGTATTCATTTGTACCGTCAGTGATGGGCTAACTGTTTTTTCTATTTTTAATTTTTAAATTTAATTATACCAAATAAGTCACTATCACTACAAGATAATTTCAACTAGTTACGATGCTTTTCAGCTATAAGCTACTCAAAAACCATTTTGAGCACCCTTAAACTAAATCTGTGCATTGAACTAGGTTAAATCAGTAAGACTTTGAGGGATTATAATGGATTGGGCCTAATCCATATCCTTCCAAACAAGCTCTAAGAGCCGATCCTATTAACTTATTTGACTGTAAATTTATAACTTTTTTCACTTTCGTTTTTAGCACCATTAGCACGATAATAAGCTGCATCATCGCTAATACTCCTAAATGTATCATATCAGAATTTTACTTGTTCTGTCATTCTAATTGCATAGCATCGACACCGGCAATGCAGAGTCGGCCTCTTCATTTGCTAGCTTGGCAGACAAACTGAGCGTTGGTGTAGTACGTGCCCACGTTCTCTTTGTCACATCGTGTCTCGTCAAGTTTATGGCCAAAGGAGTTGATACATGAATGACACGCTAATGGCACACGTGCTACGATACAGGGACGCATCCGCTGTATGGTAATGGTCCTCGCGACAGAGGCGCGGAACATGGGTACCTTAGTCAACCTCTCTCTGGTGCATCAGATGCGTCTCCATTATTGTCAAAAAAAAAAAAGATGCGTCTCCATCACATCCCACCTCTTGATATCGTTATTGGTAGCTCTGGACCAGCATCTCTTGTAGGTTGCAGCTCGCACCAATCTTGAAGTGCTAGGGTGGATTTAGTTCCAATAGGTGCAAGCAATTTTCCTTTCGATAACAATCAGTGCATGCAATTAGTACCGTTGGTGCCAAATCATCCCCGGGGGTAACAAAACACAATGTTAAGCTTACATCTGGGACTGCAGTTCCTGGATAAAGACATGATTCTTTCAGCTTATAGTTTATGATTTTTTAAATAAGTAAATAGGACAGTTTCTTTATCGTTGATTTATAGTAGTTTATTGAAATAGACTTTTTAAAATAATTTATCGATATTCGATTTATTTGTACAAATGTTCGAGTTAGAACCAAAAACCATAAACCAAAGCAAAAAAGAATGCAAATCTTCATCTTTCAAACGCTCTCTTCTTTATAAGGGTGAAAGTACACACACCACTCGTTGATTTAACCTTACCGAACGCGGGAACAAGTTTTTTCTACCGATCGTATTCATATGTGCATGTTGTGCAAAGCATCTCCATCTAAGATCGAACCCAAACCGCTATTTAAACCTTAACTCTAGCTTGTGGACATACCTTCTCGGTGGGGTGCTTGCCATGTTAGCTTCCTCAGTGGCACAACGAGCACTAGCCCTGGTCTTCAGTGCCATGGGTTCCTTCCTCTGAGCGCATTCTCCTCCTCTTCTTTCTCTGGATGGGTGGCGCGAGAAATGCGAGCAACACATAAGACGTGGCCTCTTCTCACTTTATACCCTACTGTGCACTCCCACGATCCACTTTGCCCTTGTGCGTGTCGTTGCTCCTCCATATACGCGTTTGCATGTGGGCCAGCACTGTGAGAATGGGATAGGAGGACGGGCAAAACGGCAAACTGTAGCTTGTTATTATCATGTCTGAGAACATGTGATTTTGTGAAAAGATTGCCAATATGAAGTTTTGTGCTACCAATACTCCGATACCTGGGTTTTGTTAAATTTACTCTTAAAAAAAGATGAACAGATGTGTTCTGGTTTTGACATATCCCGGTTGTTTGATCGTCTACGATTGCATTTGGTGAGCTTTGTGCGCTGACATGATACTCACTGTTAGGAAACCTGGACTCTATCCAAGAGTCCTGATCTAATTGGGCACCCCACCGTAGGCTATAAATAGGGACCTAGACCCCTCTCATTATGTACCCTGATGCAATCTAAAGCAATAAAGAAAGACCAGGAGTTCTCTCTACCTCTCTGTGTTCAATCTATTATTCTGTAATTCGTGATTGATTCGTTCTTGTTCTAAGCGGAGGAATCGCTCGATCGGGTCTCGGCGTCGGTTCCTCAACACGTTATCAAGACGACTTCGCTCCGGTGAACGAGGTAATCATCGGCTACGCATTGATTTTCTAGATCGCTTTGAATCTGTATTTTCTTTCCGCGTTCTAGATTGAAATTCTACGGTGCAAATTCGCCCTAATTTACCGCGAGCAGACTTGAAGTTGCCGGCACAATGTCGATCGGTAAATTGTGAAGCGGGTAGATGTTGATTGCATCAGATTAGATGCAAATCCGCCTAAATCTACCGCGAGCGGATCTGAAATCGCCGGCACAATGTCGATCGGTGGATTACGAAACGGGGTAGATGTTGATTGCATCATAAAAGTAGAAACGAAATTTTGCATGTTTTTGCTTGATCCTGTATGATCACTGCATCAAATTTATGCATCTGTCTTGTTCGGTTTTCTGCATAAGCATTGCACAAAAGGAAAAAAAAGGAATCGGGTGAGGCGCGCACCAAAGATGCGCGCGCGCCGCCGTAAGCCGCCATGGATCCCGGTCCGGCCGCCGTCGCCATGCTTCGCGCGCCGCGCGCGCAGCGCGCGGCCGGCCGCCGCCGATCCGAAGCGGTCTCCCCGCAGCCACCGCGTAAGCCACCCGAGGAGGTGCTGGCCCGAGACCGCACGCGCGCCCGGCACCTCGGCTTCGTGCGCCACCGCCCGCATGCGAGCGTCGCATTGGATTCCCGCCGGCCGCTGGACTTGCTGCGCCCCGGCCTTACGCACGAAACACCGGCCGCCGCCGCGATTTGAACCGGCCGAGCCGCCAGCCACCTCCGGCGCTCGGCCTCGCGCCGGCCGGCCCTCGGCTGCGGTGGCCCCACCTCGCTTCCGCGACGTCGTCCCGCCGCGCCACCACGCCGGCCATGGCCGAACCGACCCGCCGCGCCGTCCGCGCCGGTCGCTCGGATCGGCGCGCGTGCTACGCGGCCTTGCCCACGGCCGCTTGCCGCCGCACCGCACCGCTGTTCCCGCTACGCCGCCCGGCCGGCGCTCCCGCCACGCGTCCGCACGACGCCGCCCGCATGGCACCGCCGCCACGGCCTTGAACAGCGCGCCCGCAAGGCGCCGCGCTATCGCCGCCCACGCCGTGGAGCATCGCCACCGCCGGCCGCACAACGCTCAGCGCTACTCGCCGCCGCCTCGGTGAAGTCGCCGGCGACCGGTTGTGCCGCCGGCCGCCGGACTGCGCCCTCTCTCCGCGATCGCGCCCGGCCACGCGCGCTCGCGCCACACCGCCGCCGCTGAGTCCGCACCGCCGCGCCGCTGGGCCTTGCGCCGCCGAGCGCTGCGCCCTCGCGCCAACTAAGCTGCCAAGCGCGGCAGCGCCCTCACCGCGCCGTGCCCAACTCGGTTAATCGAGCGCCATTAGCAGAAGCGGTAGGGGAAACCCTACCCTGCCGCTTGAAGATGGTAGGTGGACTATGGGCCGATGAATTAGTGGGCGGTTGGCGATGGTGAGAAAGAAGGAAGGGCGGAAGGGTGGGCGAATGGAAAGGCCCGCCAGTGGGCGCGGCCATTTTGCGAAAAGACCCAAAACCACGAAATCACCGATAGGCCATTAATATCTCATTTGAGTCACGAATTTTGCATAAAAGGTATCGTAATTCCGAAAATTACGTATAAGCCCTCAAATTTACGAACTGGGTCCAGAATTTTGCAGAAACCCTCAGAAATCGAAAATTGCGCTAATTTTTCTCGAACTGAAAATTTGCGTAAAACCCCGTAAAGTGCAAATTTCTTTGAAATTTCATATTTTAGCATAAAAGGGCCTCTGAATCTGAATTTTGCATTGTTTTTAGCATTTGAAGCTTATTTATTTATGCCATTATTATTCTCTGTATTTTCTGTATTTATTTACTGTTTTGGTTAATTGTAATTGCTAAAATTGCTTTTAATCACTGAAAATAGCAGTAAAATTATAGAAAATGCATAGAAAATTCAAACATTGCGAGAACCTTTTGTACCATTTATTTACTGCGATGAATTATTCGTGCATGTCTACTAGCGATGACTTATACACATTTAGATGACTAGCATAATGAACCGAAGTTCGGAGGACCGCCCAAGATGGCCAAAACTATCCGACGTAGGCATCCGATGTCGAGATTGTGCTTGGAGCCGAAGCTCAGCGTGACTATTGGGATTAGCGGTGACCGAATGACGCCAACCCATGCCTAAAGAGAATGATCGGCACTTCATTTTCTCAGCACCACTGTCTCACTCTCAAGAATGAGTACATGGCAGAGAAGAGCGCGCTAGCACTCTAGACCGCACTCAAGAAGCAGGTTTGAGAGGCTAAAGTACACCATTCTTCCTCGAGAAGAGTAGGAGTGGATCAGACTAAGGTTTGCCGACTTTAAGACGGCCAGAGAAAACAATTCTGCCTTGCACAGGATTTGTACCCCAATACAGAAAATTGAGAAAATCCTTCCACCCCAATGCAGTATAATCCGCACGCAATTATCGTCAAGATGGCTACGAGGAATACGCCGAATTGATTGATATAATGCAAGTTGCGAGGCTCGTGACAAAGTTCTCCGCAAAGAACTACGTCACTCACCATCTAGGAGCTCCACCGCCATGAAGCCAACGCTGGAGCCACAAGGTGCAAAGCACTTGATGAAGAAGGGGAGGAAGGGTAAAGCCGTAGCCCAAAAAGGCAAATCGGATGCTCCACGTGAGAATAAGGCTAGCAAGCCAAAACAGATGGCAAAGGGCACATGAAGCCCACTCTGCATCGGTTGAGGGGAGCATTAGCGAGCACCGCTTGATGGTGTTTGAGACCATTATGACAAGAAGACCGCTCTCGACCTAGAAGCGACCACCGTCATGATTTCTCTTGAAGAGAAAGTCACCCGAGAAAGCAAGAAGTCTGCAATCAATGCATTTCGACTTTAATTGTCATTTATTTTGTGTGGAAGAATATGTTAGAATTTGCATGGATGGTACTTAAGAATTGTTGTTTTCTCGTGATGGTTGGATGATTTTGGAATAATTCATTCATTTATTCATCTATGATGGCATGATATGTTCGATATTGGAGTATTTTATTTATGTGTTGATTGCTTCTCATACATGTTAATAAATACCTATATTAGAACACGTGTAGCGCCTATGAAGGAAGTGTGCTTAGCGGCAGCTGCACAACGCATATCATCTTAAGAGAGATTAAGTGCTTTCAGTCGGTTCGTAAGAGCACTGACAGCCTTATGATAATCGCCGGAAGCGATTCATGTATAATTGGTTCCGGAAGAGCCATAATGGGCACAACTTGGGTCATTGAAGAAGCCTTATTGTACCCAAAATCGACTAAAACTCTCCTAAGTTTTAAGAATATCCGCGCAAATGGTTTCCACGTTGAGACTAAAGAAGAGTGCGGTAAGGAATACCTACTCATTATGAAGCGCGAAGAGAATGGCAAAAGAATATTAGAAAAACTTCCTTCACTGGGCTATATTATACCAACATTAAAGCGCCTGCAGCGTACACTGTTCTGAAGACAGTGTTTAGAAGCTCTGAACTCTTCTGTCTCTAGCATGGCAGATCAGGCCACCCAGGTCTTACGATGATGAGAAACATAATAAATAACTCGCATGGGCATAATATTAATGTGAAGAATTTCCCGAATCATGAAGATTTTGTGTGCCCTGCATGTGCCACCGGGAAACTAATAACTAGACCCTCCACTCTGAAAGTGAAGGATGAAGTCCCTGCATTCCTGGAACGCATCCAGGGAGACATTTGCGGTCCCATTCAGCCCATCTTAGGGTCATTTAAAGTATTTCATGGTGCTCATTGACGCTTCTTCGAAGTAGTCGTATGTGGGTTTGTTGTCCACAAGAAACCACGCCTTTGCAAAATTGATCTCGCAGATCATTCGCATCAGAAATGTGTTTCCTGATTATCACATCAAGTCCATCAGAATGGACAACGCCGGAGAATTTACTTCAAAGGCATTTGATGATCATTGCATGGCAATGGGAATTGCAGTTGAGCATTCTGCATCGCATGTTCATACCTGAATGGTCCGCGAGATTTTAATTAAAAGAATGAAATTTATTGCCCGACCCCTTTTGTATAATTGAAATCTAGCAGCTACATGTTGGGGACACGCAGTCCTGCATGCAGCGAATCTCATCAACCTTAGACCTTCGGCCTACAACATCCATTCACCTATGCAACTAGCGCAATGGTCAGCACCGAAGATTTCCCAACATTAGGGGGAGGAAATCAACCCCTTGATGAAGAATGTCAGGAAATTATGTGGCAAGCCTGGGGAATTCATGCAGATGACCCGCGCATTAGTGAAGCAAATAGAGAAGTCGAAAAGACAATAGAAGTCCAGAAGACAAGAGAAGTCTAGAAGACAATAGATTTGCAAGCATTAGCAAATCAACCGCTGATCACTTTAGTGATTTGAAGAGCATGACTAAGTCGCATGTGCACATGCACGCACCGCACCTGAGAGGGTTGAAATACCAAAGAAAATGAAGATATCCTAATCTCGTCCCGAGGCCTCGAAAAATAAAAAGAGGACGAGAACTCCGGTTCTCGAATCCTTAGTAACCGGGGACGCTGGTGAAGAAGGATAAGAGGGATTTATCACACCGATCATTGAAGTCCCCGAATGAGAAGGGAGCTAGTTGAGACTGGCACAAGTATGACACCTTCGAAAAGGGCATACCGGATCTGAATATCCCCATTGGCATGGATGTGTGCGCACACATCGGAACCGAAAAAACTAAAGGAACTTGCCACCGCAATTGAAAGAAGCTACGCGCAAGGTGAAGCTCCGAAGAAGCAATCGCTCCGGAAGAAGCAACTCATGAAGACTATAAATTATGTGCACACGGAGAGTCCCCGAATAGGACAACAATAATATCGATATCTACTTCGCAAAGAAAATTGCCATCATCATCGATCTTGATCCCGAGCCCGCATCGCCACTGAATGTAAGAAAAGATCAGATTGGGAAGATTGGAAGAAGCCAATAGCGATCGAATTGCTATCTCTGAATAAAAGAGAGGTGTTTGGGCTCGTATGTCGCACACCTCCTCACATACACCCGTTGGGCACAAGTGGGTATTTGTTCGAAAGAAAATGAAAGAAATGAAGTAGTGAGATACAAAGCAAGGTCAGTAGCCCAAGGTTTCACTCAACGTCCCGGAGTTGATTATGAAGAAACCTACTCCCAGTCATGAGTGGAATTACCTTTAGATACTTGATCTCAATGGCAATGAACTTGAATTTAGAAATGAAATTGATGGATGTTGTGATCAGCATACCTTTACTGTAACTTGGATTCGAGATTTACATGAAAGTCCTCAAGGAATTCCTCTCCCAAACCAAGACACAAAGAAATAGAAATCATGCAGGTGTGAAACTCGAGAAAGTCACCGTATGGATCAAACAACTGAAGAATGTGGTATAATCGCTGAGCGACTTTCTTTGCAAGAAAGGCTACACGAACAATGAAGACTGTCCTTGTGTATTTATACGGCGATCCGGGATGGATTCTCAGATAATCTCGTGTATGTAGATGATCCAATATCATCGGACAGCCAAGACATAAAAGAAGGAGTCTTGAGTAAGACCAAGTTTTGCTTATGCTTGCGCCTTGAGCATGCCCCCAAGGAGTCTTGGTACATCGATCGACCTACACCTGAAGGTGCTCGAAAGGTTTGGCTTCGAGAAGGCATTTCCTCGAAAGTACCGATGATCGGTGAGGTCTTTACAAGAAGAAAAGATCCTTTCCACCAAGAGAAGAGGGGAGGAAGTGCTGGGACCGAATTCCCATACTTGAGTGCAGTGGGAGCACTCATGTATTTAGCAAACCGCACTAGACCGGACATTGCATTTGCCGTGAACCCGTTAGCAAGGTGCGGTCAGAGCCCACCAAAAGGCATTGGCAGGCACAAAGGACATTTTTCGATACCTCCAAGGTAGCAAGGACCTCGGATTGTTTTACGTAAAGAATCAAGATCTGAACTTGATTGGCTATGCAGATGCTTGGTATCTGCTGACCGCATACCGCTAAGTCACAAACAGGCTATGTATTCTGTGTGGTGGAACGCAATTTCATGGAAATCGTCTAAGCAAAGCTCGTAGCTACTTCGACGAACCACTCGAAATTATAGCATCTGTATGAAGCCGCACGAGAGTGCGCTTGGCTCGTCGAATGGTTCACCACATCCAGCAGTCATGTGGGATGAACATTGTGCGAAACCCACAATTATCTATGAAGATAATGCCGCTATGCGTTGCACAAGTGCAAACGGGCTATGTGAAGAGTCATCTCACAAAGCATATCAACCCCAAGTTCTTCTATGCACATGAATTGCAAAAGATGGACGAGATTAAAGTCTCGCATACTAAGTCATGTGAAAATCTCAGATTTATTCACTAAGTCACTCCCGCATCTAACTTTGAAAGGTGCGTGCGTGGAATTGGAATGATGAGACTTAGAGAAGTGCAGATCGGGGAGAATTCTCACAAGCCCGCTAATAAATCTTGATCATGAAGATTAAGTACCCAAAAATAAAGTCTTGCACCAAATGAATTTGGGTGAATTGTACTCTTTTCCCTTACGAGTTTTCCATGAAGTTTCTCGACCAAGGTTTTTAATGAGGCAATTCGTGCATCGCAAAGATCACATGTATCATGTACTCTTTCTCCAAATTTTTCCCACTGGGTTTTTATGGAGTTTTGACGAGGCATGAGCATGTTGGGTGAGTGCCCAAAGGGGAGTGTTAGGAAATCTGGACTCTATCCAAGAGTCCTGATCTAATTGGGCACCCCACCGTAGGTTATAAATAGGGACCTAGACCCCCCTCATTATGTACCCCGATGCAATCTAAAGCAATAAAGAAAGACCAGAGTTCTCTCTCTCTCGTGTTCAATCTATTATTCTGTAATTCTGTGATTGATTCGTTCTTGTTCTAAGCAGAGGAATCGCTCGGACTGATCTCCAGCGTCGGTTCCTCAACACTCACTAATGAGTTCAGCATTCAACATGTTGAGACAGTCCCAACCATAAAACAGGTGCTACTACTTGTCTAGTTTATGTCACACAAGGACAAAAAGGTTTGGCAGTTGGTATACCTACAACAACCTTGATATAACGTTTTAAAAACCAGTGCAGATCATAAATTTTAAAATTTTCAGCTGAGTGCATCAGCTGGTCATTTTTAGCGCCTACAACATCAAAAACTAAATTATGCCATGCAAGACCAAAAATACCAAGGTGTATTGAAGGCAGCAACATCAGAAGACATGCCAAATTGCCCAGCAATAGGATTAGAGTCACACCTAGCATGACATGTGCATACCCACAACATTGGCAGTACAAAAGCATCATTAAGGCAAATGCAAGGTTTTAAGGTACAACACAAAAACATTCGAACATGAATTGCCCTTACTTTGGGGCATCATGATGCATTACAGTATCCCCCCATCTTTCAGGGTTCCCCTCTGGGTATACTCTACTACAATATATAAATAGCAAAACATACACATCTCCAAGATTATGGACGGCACAACACAGACATGCTTTCATCTTAGAGGCCTTCCAAGTACCAGGTCCTTCCAGGGAAAATGCAACCAACAACAGCTTGCGCTTAACGAATGAGAGAACATTGCGAACCACCTTCCACAACATACAAGGATGATATTTACTAAATCCTCAAAGCAACCACCTCTGCAACAACTCAGATGCCTTCCTTCTCGCACAGGTCTAGCAGTGACAAGGTCTGCAAATTTAAGATGAGAATGTTCAGTTCACATGACCACTTTGTTAAACTACATTTCCCATTTCTTATGTAAATTACCAAGCATTTTATTATGACAGATAACCTCATTTGGAGATGGATGCATTGCAAAAAGAAGAAAACAAGAAAGAAGGGCTCAAATCTAAAACAAATTTCATGTCTACAAGTGCATCTAACATGTGCGGGAAAAAGGAATAGCATGCTTTTCCCAAGAAACATCAGCACAAAATGTCCACCGCTTTATGTGTAACCCTGGGACAGGCAATGGATACGGGAAGGCATGCAGTGGAGACACCAAGAAAGCCACAATTATGCTTGTAAACAAGAGATAGAACTACGCTGAGACCAGGTCAAAATGAACCTTATAACCACTAAAACTTGATCGAGCATGTTAGACTTAAAAGGTCAACAACAAATTCAATTATCATGGCCGACAGCATAAACTGCTAAGTGCTAATACAGTTTCTTTGCAGATGGGAGCTGTCATTGCATGATTCAATACTATTATCACATAACAACATGGAGAAGCTATTTACCTCTGCTATGGATAGCTCGAGACGAAACTTTGGACCATCGTAATGGTGCAACACTGGCCTAAATGCATCCTCTTCCAAAGGCTTGCAAAGCTTTCTAATGCGGATCCTCACCTGATAGGATGAAGATATCAGAGCATGAAACCAAAAGCAAATGATAAGTAGACACGTGCCAACTGTAGTCATTACCTGTGCTGGGAATCTAGATTCACCTTTACACTTCTTATCTTCCCATGCAGTGGGATCAATATTAGATCCTCCAAAACTAGCAGCCTGACACAATGCAAATTTAGTTAGAACACCAAAAGACAATAAGCACAAAAACCTGCTAGATTTCGATTGAGCCGCAGTGTGTGTTCCTAATAGAACTTCAAGAGCAAAATACAAATTATGGTAATTAAAATAATACATTTGTTTGTTATTTCATATTAAGATCTGGATTCAATGAGATAATAAAAGGGGCCAACAACAAAGATTTTAAGTGAGGTACTGTCAACTCGATGAAGCCTAGCTACTTACAACTATAACATAAGACTATAATTTTCAAATGGGCTAGAAAAACACTATGGAAACGAAAAAAGGCAGGAGAACACTGGTTAAAAGCCCCATAACAAAACAATGGTGCATGCATACCAACAAAATAAATTAATTAATTGGCATGTAAAGTGTGTAAAGTGTAAAATGTTCATCAGATGCCAAGCTAAATATGATTGTCAGCCAATATGGAAAGAACCACAAAAGCATCACAGGGTATAAACATGAGGAAAATGTTGTCTAAGAATAGCCCCAGAACAAAAGAATAAAAGTGCCAACCATCTTCTATTATAGCTTGCAATCTGAACCCTGGATTGCAAGTTCCAACAATGTAAAAACAGTGGAATAGCAACTAATAGAAGCATTGCAACTTAACAAGAAAATCCAAGAAATACAAAAAGAAACATACAGTAGCACATGCTAATAAGTTAGCCCATGTAAAGAAACATGCATGAATGTTTCATGTATGTGTATTGATCACAGATACTTCCATCACAAGGGTCACAAAGATTATTAGGCTGCATACAAACTCTATTTTTTTTCTTAAAAGGCAAACCACTTCATGATCATTGGGAAAAACAATTTCAAGCGGGACTATGTGCTAGAGCAGCATAAAAATAAGAACCTGGCTAGCTGCTAAAAATAGCTTAGTACAGAACAATGATGCATATATGCCTCGTCAACATTGCACAAAAGCATACGAGAATGATAAAATTAACTCCAGGCTGGAACAGGTACAATAATACATACAGAACTAGTAAGGTGGGAACAAAAAAACCAACTACAGTGGCCCATTTAAAGAGTGATGCATGGACGCAGAGTGGCCCATCTATAAAAGTGAGATGTGAGAATGTTATATTCATGCTTCTTGGTTGCATAAGCAGGAGTATCTGAACCATCAGAATGGTATTTCCTATTTCAGCATTTTACAGAACAACAAATCATATAATACTGGGAAAGAAAAATGGTTCCAACAAAGTACACATGTAGGCACAAGAAAAAATGAAGGGAGACACCAGCTAAAATAGTACATCTAAAAAGGAACAATGCATGGTCTAAACAGGAAGTGCACAAAAACCCCTTTTTTTCTTTGTTGCATAAGGATCTCTAAGTTGCATAAATTTATATCTAGTGATACAAGCATTTACGTATGAAAAGCTAACAACTGTTTTAGGAAATTCATAGAGAGGCATTGCGGTTATCAGAAAATCGGATAATCACACACCTCAAACACCCCATGAAGCTGATGGGTCGTGTAGTTATAAAGGAAAAGAGGTAGACCAGGAGTAATTGCTCGGACTGAATCACGATACCTTGCTGGCAACCCTGCAGAACACCAACAAATCTAGAAATGTTACATCAAAAGGCAAATAATAAAACATTTTTTCAAAATGATATGTCAAGTGATTTCTCAGGAAATATGGTACCACATACCAAAAAGCTGCCTCTTGAGATCCTCCTGCATCGTATCATTGTTGCAGACAAAAATGTATCCACCAAGAACCTCATTCCTTGGTAGCATCTCACTAGTTGGCAATGTCTTGAAGCGCTTGTCAACAGCAGAATTGTTACTGTTTCCATTGCTGTTGCTTCCACTGTTGTTACCACCATTGTTTTTGACATTTGCCTCTTTCCCATTTGGACTATTCGAATATTTGTTGACCCCAACATTCATCTTGAATGGATTGACATTCCCATTGCTTCCCTTGGGGTACATCGGATTCATGTTATAGGCCATGTTGCAGAAAGAGTTCTTCATGGCAGCCTCATTCATCTTACGATCTAAGTTCATGAGGCCATGATTGAGATGGTCCATCTTGTTCTCATCTTGGTGGTAGGATAACTTGTCCCATTGCTTCACATCAGGGACAGTGTTCATCCGCGCATAGTCAAGGTCATTCATCCTCTCAGCCTTTGACTTGGTGATCTCAGCCAGTTTCGATGTCATGAGAGACCATTGACGGTCCTCCACTACCTTCGATTGCCCACGGAATTCATCTCCAAGATGCCACAGGTTGTTCATAGCTCAGTCCAATCTCTCCACCTTTTTGCAAGAAAGGATTAACATACATCAAGTCACCAGCAGATATCACTACAAGATCCTACTTTTTAAGACCAAATGAATCATAGGACACAACGCTATTGTGGTATCAAGTGAACAGATCTCCCATCCAAAGAGGCATTCCAAATATTTCCGTTGAACAATTATTGCTAAACGCACACAGCAATTAAAAACCCAACTTTTACTATCTAACTTTAGTATGAACATACACTCGTTGAATCCCCAAACATTTTCTAAAAAAAACAGCTATCAGTAGTATTAGTTCAGCGTAGTAGACACCAAAATACATGGGCGGATGCACCCGCAACTTGGATAGTCTACTCCTATCAATGGGATGGGGTCAAACCAAGATCGATCTTGAAGAAGGAAAGATCTGATTGTATTCGACTGTTCACAGAAAAGAAAAGACCAGAGCAACCAACGAACAACAATCCAAGCAAGCGAGGGCTTCCTTACCAACAAAAGGAATCAATCCGCGTCTCCACGCCGGCCAGTCCAGCAGAGGGGCTTCGCGGGCGGCAGGCGTGCTTCGGTGGCGATGGGAGGAGTAGGAATAGCCGCGGATTCGGGACGAGAAGTCAGGAGAAATCCTAGATTTGGAGGCGAATGCTGCGGCGACGAAGGGGAGAGGAGGAATGGGAGGAGACTTGGCTGGCTCCCACTTTGCTCCGTCCACCTGCCAGTGAGAGAGGAGGAGCGAGGTGAGGTGTCTCCCTTTATTTATAGACGGCGGCAAGGAGAAGGGGCTCCGGAGTGTGGGTGATTTTCTCGCCGTGCCACTGGTGGTGGGGCTGGGGAATCATTTGTCTGCTTTGGTTGGTGGTCGGCCTGGTTTGTTGTATGTTCGGGTTAAGCAGATGCCATTCTGTGCCTACCAGTGGAACTTGCTAGAAATATAATAGAAATTTGAGTGTTGTACATCGTTGGTTGTCACATCATGTTTGATTTTTTAACTTGCGAAGGAATGCCTCTACATCGAAGGGCTATGTTATTGGTATTGGAGCAACTCCAGCAGAAGCCCTCAAATCAGAGCCCCTACTTTTGATTTGAAAGCTCTTTCTACTTTTGATGGTCCTGTTTTTTGAGTTGAACTCCAGCAGAAACCCTCAAATCAGGGCCCTCAAATTCATTCCAACTGAGAATGACATGTAGATCCCACCCGTCATTCTCAACCCCTCCTCTCCTCCACCCACGCCTCCTCCTCTCCGCTCGTCCACTGCGCCTCCTCCTCTCCTCCACCCGCGCCTCCTCCTCTCCTCTCAGCCGCCGCTCTCCACGCTCCCCTCCCCGCCACGCATACGGCTCCGGGACGACGCCTCTTCTCACCCCGGTGGCGCGCGGTTTCCACCGCCGCCTCCCATCGGCCGACCGGGACCGATTCCGCTCGGTGGGAGCCGCACCCGGCACCCCTGCAACCTCCCCCACCGCCGGCCGGCGTCCTCCGCCACGCGATCTCCCCCGCCACGGTCGCCTCCCCGCGATGTTGCCCGTGCTCGTCGCCGGCTCAACCCGACCTCCTTCCGGCCGCCCCGGTAGCTCAGGTGAGCTTCTACCACCTTCCCCGCCGCAGCCGTGCGCCTCGCCTCGCTCTCGCGCGCTCTCGCACTCCTCCCGCGGACCCTCCTCTCCGTGCGCGCCCTCACTCCGCCGCCGCGCGCGCGTGAGATGCGTCGGGAGCCGGGGAAGAGGAGCCGCCGAGGAGGGTGGTGGCGGCACGGGAGGAATCGCCGGGGGAGCCGTCGAGAGGATGGGGCGTCTGGGGGATTGAGGCGGCGGGGAAGTTTCACGGAGGCGGGGAAAAACGGAAAATGAGCGAGTAGGGGCCCCTGGGAATGAGGGCTTGAAGGCCTCATTTGAGAGACCTCCTATTTTTGAGAGCCAAGTAGGGGGTCTGCTGGAGTTCAATTTTTTGCTCTGGCTCTCAAATATGAGGTTTGATGGCTCAAGTAGGGGGCCTGCTGGAGTTGCTCTTAGTTATCCGATTTTGTTTATTGCAGTGGATTCAATTACTACGGTTTGTATAGTACTCGTATGATTATATTACAGAATAGAGGGAGTAAGAATTTTTTAAATAATTATTTTTAATTAGGAATTACAGTATTATATCTGCTTTTTTTTTGCAGTTTTGATCATATGTCGCCCCGACTTATCCAACCGTTAGGCGACTAATCTCTGTCGCTCAATCGTTGAGCGACAAGTCCCTAATCGCCTAACCGTTAGGTGACTAGGGGTATACCCCCATGCGCTCACGTCGGCCATCGCTCCAATCACTCATTCGGCCAAGAATAGATAGAAGAAGGGGAGAAGAGAAAGAGAAGAGAGGGGAGGAGAAGGAGAGGATGAAAGAAAAGGAGAAGAGGAGGGAGAGGAGGGAGGAGAGGAGATGGAGGGGAAGAGAGGAGGAAGGATCTGCGCATCAACGATGGTGAGTTTTTTATATTTCTTTGTATATTTATTTTAAAACATGGTAGGACAACAACTAAAATCATTATACGTATAGTTTAGAAACTAACGCCAATTTAGTTGTTAATAGTTGTATTGCCGTTTAGATCGCTCTATTGCGCATTTAAAGGCCTAGTTAATTTTGTTAGTCGCTTATAAATTGTAGAAACCCCCCTAACAAGTATTTTTAATTTTTAGAATAATTAATGGCCATCAAAAGATTTAAAATTGTTCCTGGCGATTAGAATAGCACGCGTCGATTCAAATACTACACGTAGCGATTAAAATTGTACGTGACGATTTAAATAGCATTTGAGTTGTAAAAAATCCACAAATGACTAAAACAAAATTCAAGGATCCCACAGGGATGCCTTAGTATAACCTATTTAATTATTATTTAAGATTTACTTTATGTTATATCTGTAAGTAAATCCTCACATGTGTACTAATTACGGGAAAATACCAAGAGGGAAGAATTTAGTCGAGTGACCCTGAGACCTAAAATTATTTAGAGAGGTAGATAAATGTGTATGCACCAATGAAGAATTAAATAGGCATAATAGCATACGTGAAATAGGTTAGGAATGATTTGAAGAATTTTTAGAGCTATGCTATTAATAATTAAACCAGTAATTGTGTCGTAATTGCTAACTTCAAATTGATTTACAGATATGACTCGCGACCTTAGTGGTTCGGACTGGCCTTTCAACCTGCTAGACCGGCATATTGACGTGCAGCACCGCGCGAGCCGTCGTGTACCACATCCTGAGGGCAAGGACGAGGAGACCCAGTTGGGGGTCGTCCGTATACCGACACCCCAACCGGCTTCAAGACTAGACCTACGTTGGAGAGACAGATTTGTGTGCAAACGGTGGCACTTCTTTTTATGATATTTGCATTATGTATTTACTTCTTCGTGCTTTGCAAGCTAAACAATGTCGGCCTTCTACCTCTCGCGTGGATGGTGAAGGTCATCGACGAGGACGGCGCTCCGGTCGAGGAGGCCAGGGAGGTCCACACCATTGTTATTGCGATCACACTACAACAACATACGATGATTGTAAAATGTTATTGCGAGTCTAACAGATTTTGTACCATTTATAATCTACGAAAATCATAAACGGATCAACTGACATTGTCTACCTTTTTATTTAAAAAATTTACAAACAAGATTTGTTAAATATATTATCTACAACAATTATCATTTACCCTCCCACAGATTAATAAAATAATTATATTTTTTAAATCGCCCAACGGTTAGGCGACTAGGGGTCTTGTCACCAACGGTTGGACGACAGGGACTAGTTGCCCAACCGTAGAGCAACATATGGTTAAAACTACAAAAAAATAAAAGCAGGTATAATATTGTAATTCGAAATTAAATTTTAATTATTTAAAAAATTGAGGGACAAATTAAAAATTAATTATTTAAAAAAATCGGGGGATTAAGGTCTAGGAGTATGGAAAACACGGTGAAGCATACCTATTTTCTTTATTAGGAAATCTCTAATGTGTGGTATGAAGTAACCTCTTTTGTTTTGCTTCTTTTGCCATATCTAAATGAGCAGGGTTGGCTAATGTCCGGTGTCCGTTTCGGTCACCCATCTAGCACTGATTATACAGCCTCACCAGCAATTACACGGTAATACATATACATCGAGTAGATACGTTTTTAGAACATTGATTTATCCTAATGACTTAATGGCATCATATCGCTGGTACTCTTCCCGTTCGTACTAGTAAATCCTTAGCTGGAGCGCCAAGCAAAATCAAGCAACGCTTTGATAGACCAATGGAACATTAATCAAACATGTTTGTCAATTGTCATACGGTCTTGTCTATAATAACCGCTTATTTCTCTTTAAGCAGAGTGTTGTCAAGTACTCCAAGTAAAGGAGTATACCCCTCTTGCATCCTAATCCTAAATCAATTCTGTAGTGGCATTTTTTGCTCGTTGACAAATGAACTAGGAGACCTAAAAGAACACAGGGCAGCTAGCTCTGCGTAGTCAGAAACGCCAACGGAGCCCATACCCTTGGTTAGATGGCTGCAGGAAGCTGATTAAGTTGGTGAGACATGCAGGCACGCAGGTTTAGAAATCACAAGCCAGAACTCAGAACTAGTGGATTAGGAAAGAAACACACCAAGGCAAAGTCCATTCATGTATATCCACCATCTACCTCCAACTACCTTGCCCTTGCTTTCCGGTGACGTCGCTGTTGCTTAGTTTGTGCTTTTGTTGCGTTGCGTTGGGTTGCATCCATACACTGCTGTGTGATGTCGCACTAAACGAGAAGATGCATGCATGCGTAACTAAACTACTCCTAAGTATGGTGCAGATTTGAACGAAAAGAATACAGTTGAAGATGTACATTAGGGCGGAGCTTATGGAGATCATCGAAGAAGTCGGTTTCTGTAGTCGTGTATAATTAGTGTATTCCTAATGGTATTTATCTTAACTAAGCTATGTCCATATACCTCTATATCGTTAAAAAATTATTATAGACACTACTACTTCAGTAAATAATACCTATATATATGCCCAAACAATAAATCTCACAATTCTCTATTCCCCTCTTTCTCCCTCCTACTACTCTCTCAAAAGTTGGCATAGACACCAGAGTTTCTTTTCAATGCAAGTTTTTGGTGATTTCTTACTATTTGAATTTTGTGCACATACAATATCTTGCACAAGACATTGCTTCTTTTCCTTTTTTTTTATTAATTTCTCCTCTATCTCACTCTAGGCACTTCATGGATATTAGGTATATCAGTGCATTGAGAATGCCCTTATGCGTTGCATGTGGCTTGTCTCGCATGCGTCGTGTTTGGGAGGCAGAGATGCGGCAACTGGGCAAGCTGCATGGAACAACGGGAAGTGTCAAGCGGGCGGCAAAAGGCCGCACGGACGCGCGCATATTCGATCTGTTAGGAAGTAGTGACAAATGAGCACATGAAACTGTTCTCCTGTGTCATGGAAGTACTAGCTAATATCTGTATTTTGTATTTTGAATTTTGAATCAAGCCAGCCTGTTGCTACCCTAGGAAGATTCTTCCTGACTAGGCTCCGCTCAATTAACAAAATCGATGGAATATCTGCATAATTCAAAGATCTGTAAGGCCATGCATGCATGATGATAAGCTTGCACAGGTCTCATCGTTGCAAGTTGCAACGCATCTCACCAAGACTGAAACCTTCTCCTCCTCTTCCTCCTCCAACTTTCTATGTTCTTTTTTCTCTATAAATTAGACGGAAAAAGTACTGGTTGTATTAGATGAGACAATTAATTAATCAAATAGGGTTCACATGGAGTGCCCATGTGCCCAGCTTCAATGGATGGCCTATTATGAGCAAACCGTCCCCAATTAAGTGCACCATTGACCATCACTGGTTCCAAAGGGGTTTATGGCTGGTGGCATGAACATGTGAAAAGCACAATTCGTTGCATCAAGAGGGTTACGAATCGCTATTCAATGGGCATTGCGAGGCCACGAGGAAACAAGGAGAATCCGATGCAGCCTCCTGGAGTAAGGATGCGTTTTCCATCATTGTACGTCTACTCTTATGAAGAGAGGATTTTTTTTTCATTTGGTTTTCTGATCGGATCTTGCCGTTTGAATTGAAACTTTGAAAGGTACAGAAGATGGCCATGTTATTTTACATTACGACGGATGGCTTTTAGTTATGACTGATAGTTTTTATTTGTGTTTTGGGACAGCAGTAGACGGTGGAGACGCCGATACGGATGGGCTCATACAGTTTTGGACTTAGAAGCTATTTAGATAAATCAATTTAAAAAATTATCACATTTATTTTGATTTAGAAAAAAATCAAAAAACAAAAGGCTAGAAGTGTAAAAGAAGGGCCATTTAATCCGAGCGAGTCTATCTATCTACAAAGCACCTTGCACGCACGCGCGCACAAAGGGAAAAAAAAGAATCAACATCTTAAGCTAAATGCCAAGCCTGAGAATGCAGAGCATACAGGCTACAGGAGCGAATGGAAAAACAGTTGTTCACGTCGCTAAGGCAACAAAATCTTGAGGAAAAAAAAAAATCCGAAATCGAGCTGCCATAATGCCCACCACAAGGCTGCGATGACAGCTATGGTGAGATGCCGTTCTCTGCACAGCTGCTGCTACATAGTTTTCTATCTGACCCTTTGGTTGACAGTGGAAGACAAAAATAAAAACAACGGAAAATACAATGGCAAGAACAAAAAAAGTAAATAAATAAAGTAAAACTGTCGCTCATGGCCTCATGGCCCGTTTAACCACTCACCATACGGACCTGAGCAACCGGCTCGGAGGCGAATTTTTTAAAATAATTATTTTTTAATTCTAAATTACAGTATTATACCTTTTTTTTTGGGTGGTTTTGGCTATATGTAGTTGCATAGTTGGATGACTTGGGCTAGTCGTCTAACCGTTGTGCAGCACAAATACTTGGTAAAATGTATATATCCCTATCTTATGGAAATCCTGGCAAGTAGCTATATAGCATTTCCCCATGTGACTTGATGAGTATGGTTGATTGTACTCAGTCTTGCTTTATTTTCCACCAATACAGAGAAAAAAGAATGTTACGAGTATTCATGTTAGGGTTACGGCTGCACTCAAACGTTTCTGTGGATTTTCCTTGAATTTTCTGAATGTAAGTTAAGTTTTGGGTTTGGACGTCCATTAAAATTTCTAAAATTGATTGTTAGGTTTTTATTTTAATCAAATTAATTTTTGAAATATTCATAAGCAGGTATGATATTTCTCTTGTCCGTAATTGAACTCTTGGACTGTTACGGAAGATAACAACGTTTCTGTTTCCAAAAACGGAGATGTTACGGGTGATAACTATTTTTTAACTGTACAGTGCAACTGTAATATTATTAACAAACTCTCATGTTTCATTGCTTTGCAGTTGCAGTTTTTCTTGGCGCTGGTGCTTTTGGGGATACGAACATTGAACTACCATTGGTTCTATCAAACTGTTCCGCTGTTGAAATTCGTGTTTATCTATCGCTGATCACTTCGATGAACTGCAGGCTTGTAATTGATTTGCCTGTCCATGCTGGATACCCTGTAAGGTTTCCGACAATCTTAATTTATTTTTTACATTGCAATAAGCTACCAATTTGCTTGAATTATGTGGTTTCTGCTTTAATACACTTTTGGTCACACATTTTTACAGGAATTCGGAGCAAACTACTGATCCTAGTGTTTATCTGTAGCATCTTGATGCGACGTTTGAGATTGGTGCCCCATACTTATTCCTATGATACCGAAAGAGGGATACACATTCCAATTCATATGGGTGCTGGAGAATCTTGATCCGAATCCTGTAAAGAGAGGTACATGGCCCATACATTGTGGAAAAAAGCATTCAGGATCTGTATCTACTATCACTTTTCTTTCAGCTCTGATTTTTTTTCATATCTTCAGTTCTAGCTGCTTCATTCTTTCCATGCAACGGTTTAAGATTAGCTATAACTGAAGATCCATTTTAGGCGTAAAAAATGGCATCACAAATACTATTTCTGTGGAAAGTGGGAAATTTTTTTGTGTCGCCCAATGGGGCATGGTCCAATGTATAGTGTGAAGGTAGTGGTTGGTATATGCAGATAGATCGTTTTAATATTGGGATAGACTATTGCACAGGCGACTGAAATTTTTTTTATCTTTCAGTCACCTAAAGTTACATTTTGAATCACCTGAAGTTGCACATGTTTTTTTGGAGGGGGTTGCAATTTTAGTTGATTGAGAGTGCAATTTCAGGTCACCTGAAGTTGCACTCTGAATCACCTAAAGTTGCAGCTGTTTTTTATGGGGACTGCAATTTTAGTTCATTGAGAGTGCAATTTCAGGTGACTGAAACATAAAAAAAATTTTAGGCCCCGTTTGGCACGGCTCCACTTCACAAGTGGAGCTGTTTTTTTTTACTTCACAAGTGGAGCCAGGTGAAGCTACTTTTTTTAGCTCCTTGGGTGGAGCTACTTTTGTCTCAGCAGGTTTTAAGGAACTCCTTGGGTGGAGCTATTTTGTTTTACCCCGTTTGGCATAAAACAGCTCCAAACAGCTCCAAGGAGCTGGTGGTGGAGCTGTGCCAAACGGGGCCTTAGTCGCCTGTGCAATAGCAAAACTGTTTAATATTTTATCTCATTTCAGCAAATGCAATTATTTTGATATCAGGCCTGATTTTTATCATCTCCATGCAACTGAAAATATTAGTAACCATTAAATGCCCATAACTGTCATTTACCATCAACCACTGGCTCAATTTTTGCACCATGATCTCTCTTTGCTACTGGAAAATGTGATTATGCCTAATCAAAGCACATAAGTCAAGTATCATTCAATAACATGATCTGTTGTTACCTCCTTCCTATGTGTGCTGTACATTACAACCGAGAGAGCATAAAAGTTTCTGCGGCTCATCCATCTGGTACATCTAGTCATCTACACGTTTTTCTGGCTTAATTCATTTTCTGGTCATTTCAGAAGCCATTTCAGCTACCTTCTCTTTTTTGCTGCAATTGATCTTTACCTCCTTCAGTTTCGTTTTGGCTAGTTTCTCTGTCTAAATTGGGAGTTGATATGGGTAGAGGGTCTATGATGTCTTCTGGAGGATCATAGATTGGATCAGCAAGAAATGTAAGGGCCGTCACCACATCACTGATCAGCGGGCGACTGCTTGGTTCTTCTTGTAAACACATTGAAGAGATTGCGAGTGCCTGGTATAGGCCTTTCGGGGTGAACTTATTGTCAAGCAACGGGTCAGCCATCTTCACAAACTTCTTATCCTTGAAGAGTGGTGCTGCCTGCAGATACATAGACGATCAGCATCTTAATTCCAAACTGTATTGGCAATTTTTGTATCTTGAAGTCTGAACTATTTGCTTGGTTAGAACCAGAATATGATTCTTAAGTGAAAATCTCAAGGCTACATATTTGCTTGAAGCTTGATCAACTAGATGTAAAGCTCACCCAATCAACAAGAATCTGCTCGTGGGTCGGCTTTGTTGTGTCGATTGCTCGCCTCCCAGTGATGAGCTCCAACAGAACGACGCCGAAGCTATAGATGTCTGACATCTTTGTTAGCTTGCCAGTCATGGCATACTCCGGAGCACAGTAGCCATATGTGCCCATCACCCTTGTGCTGACATGACTTTTGTCGCCAACCGGGCCAAGCTTCGCAAGGCCAAAATCAGACAACTTCGCGTTGAAGCTCCCGTCTAGGAGAATGTTTGATGCCTTGAGATCACGATATATTACCGGGGGATTGGCTATCTCGTGCAAGTAATCAAGGCCTCTGGCAGCACCAGCTGCAATCTTCATCCGTGTATGCCAGGACAACGGCTGAGAGCTCGGAGTTAGATCTGCACAATTCAATGAACAAACAGGTACAAACTTCCATTAATCTCTTCTATCTAATCCTTTATTTGCTAAATACGATTGAAGACTGAACATTATGAGTCTGTATTACCTAGGAGATGATCTTGCAACGAACCAAGTGGCATGTACTCATACACTAGAATCCTCTGGTCGCAATCGGTGCAGTACCCGAGCAAGGTGATGAGGTTCGGATGATGCAGGAGGCTAAGCATCAGCACCTCAACGAGGAACTCACGGTTTCCCTGCAACCCGTCTCTGTCGAGCTGCTTAACCGCGATGACCTAGACATGGACACCATTTACGTTAGAAATATGTTATGCATCATTGTATCTTCTGGTGTCAGCTTGATGAGACATAGAACGGGAGGCTGGGGGAAGGAATGCTTATTACTTCCATGGTATCTGGAATGTATCCTCTGTACACCCTTCCAAAGCCACCTTCTCCCAGCAGGTTCTCTGGGCTGAAAGAATTGGTTGCATCGGCCAATTGACGGAGTGTAAACACCCTGCTAGGTATGTTATGGTTGCCGATCCTCAGTATCTCCCCTGCTGCAGCCCTGTGCTTGGGACTATCTGCATGTAACAATTTTGCTCAGTCAGAATGCTGCTGTTTGTGCAATACTAGCATGCTGGTCTTACTTAATCCGTTTTCATTGTACAAACTAAATGACTAGTTCAGCAACAACAAATTTCAGGGTGAAAGTAGGTCCGAGAAAAGGGTAATAGGTAAACAAACTTTCCTGAACATTTCTAATTTGTTGTTGATGTGTTTGAACAAAAATATTGTCATCAGCAAAATTTATCAATCCAATACTTGAGTTCTCTTGATATATATGGATTTTGTGCCAATATTAATATTGAAATGCATAGTTGAATTTTGCTGAAAAGATGGTACGCAGTTTCTTACACACTCCAGTAGGCCACTCGTGCATGCAGATGGAAAATCAGAAAATGGAAGGCATGATATTACTTGAGAGCGAAATGTCTTTGACGAGGCTTGCCAACCCGCTCTGTCCGTTCTTCCCGTTCTTCCTCCTCCAAATCTTCTTCTTTGACCACTTGTTCTTGTACGGTTCAGGGCTCGTCGCCGCGTTCTTCCTCTTCTTCTTCGTCTCCGACGTCAATGGCTCCTCCGCGTCCCGCACAGTTCCGTTGCCACAAACGCCGCACACCCACTTCCTCTTCTTCTTCTTCGTCTCCGACGACGTCGATGTCTCTTGCACCGCCTCCCTTGTCGTCCTGCCGCAAACACCGCGGATCCACGAGCAGCAGCAAGCGCCGCTCAGGAGGTTCTTGCAGCTGCATTTCCTGGCACAAACATCACGCACCCACGAGCAGCAGCATGTGCAGATCAGGAGCCTCTTACAGCTGCATCTATTGGCCGAGCTCAGCAACCCCATTGAATCGCCGGATCGACGCGAGACGGCGAGTGGGCGAGCACCCTCGTGCCGACCCGGGCGCACGATCGCGGCGTAACGATTTTCGCTCGCAACGCGAGAAAACAGCATGCAAGAGGCTGGAAAGGAATTGTTGCCTGTTTCCTTTTTTGCACTTGGTTTCTTCCCACGCCTCTCTCTGTGGATGGGAATGAAGCAGCTTCTCTTTTCCTTGGATGAAAGATCTCGAGCCAAGAAGCCATTTTTGGTCTGTTCGTTTTTCCTTTTAATTTCTGTTAGTTTTTAGCTGTACTGGTCTTACCATACCTAATTTTTCGCATGGGAAATAGGAGTCTGTTTGCACTCACTGTTTGACGATGAGCTCAGGATGTTACATCATGCATGGTCGACATGGTCTATGCGTCAATAAGAAAGAATTAAGTATCATAAATACAATGGCGTCAAGCTAACTCACCCTGAATCAGTCTAGAATAGGCAAAACACGATGGCGATGTGAAGACATTGAATGCCGGCGACATATAGCCAACTTTGCGGAATATGATGGTGATTCTAAGGCTTTGTATTGGTTGAACAAGACACGCATGTGACTTTATAAGGTGGAGATCACTGGCATGAGAAGCAATGCGGAAGGAAGATAGGAATGGCTCAGCCATGGACGACGGCGAACTCGAAAGATGCTTGCTAAGGCGGATTGAGCATGACGTAGAACACAAAGTGTGGAAGCTAGGAGTGTTAGCGTTGTGGATGGGAAGCTTAGAGATGGCCAACACCAGCACGACGGCCATGGTAGATGTGAAATAGAGGTGGTTGGCGGCTTCTCCGGCGATGGTACCGGCCAAAGGAGGTGACGATGAGCACCAGGGCATTGAGACGGTCCTGGTGATGTGCATGGTGAGGCGAGAGTGAGGCTGAGTTGGGCTGTTATCGATGGTGATGCCTTGGGACCTGTCTTCTCTGATGACAGTAGCCTTCAACAATGCTGCGGTTGAAGGAGGTGAGCACAAACATCAATGGACTGAAGCAAAGCTACGTGCATGGTTGGTTTTGGTGGAGGTGCTTGGCATTGCATTGGTGTTGTGCACAGGGAGCTCGGAGGTGGTGCTCATGGCAGCAGTGGCACTGTACAGAGTTGGAGCAATAGAAGATGTGGAATGGGATTGCAATGTGATGGCATAGAATCAATTTTGAAGGAGGAGAACAATGGCGGCCAATTTGTGGAAATGGTGAATTTGGGGCAGTTTAGTGATGCTTGGGGCGAAGCCAGAGCGAGGCGATGGTGTTGGTTGCTTTAGGAGAGTAGAAGGATAGTAGTAGAGGTCAAAGGCAGGGTAGAAGTAAAGGAATTTCACTGTCTCGCTTGGTTTTGACCGTGAGCGATGGAGTTCTTAGCGAGGTCGACACAGGGTAGGGGCCGGCATCAGATACAGGCAGCTACACGCGGACGGTTGGGATAGAGCGATGGTGAAGTCCCACCTGCAGGTGGACATTGCAATGGCATTGAAAACTTGGAAAAATTTTATACTGAAATTTTGGGATGTTGCATTGCCTGCCTCAAAAGGCCTAGCTTCGGCAGGGCGACCCGACATCGATGACTTTGCCTCTCTGGCACGGTACCTACCTTGAAGGCCGTACTCAGCAAGGTGGCACGATGTCGATGACTTCACCTCCATGTCCTCCACTTTGCCTCTGTTGGCTTTGCTCTGGCACGCTGCCTACCTTGGAGGCCATGCCTCGGTAGGGCAGCATGACATCGATGACTTTCTCCCTACCTACTCTGCTCTGGCACACCGCCTACCTCGAAGGCCATGTCTCGGTAGGGCGGGCCAACATCAATGACTTCACCTCCATCTACTCTGCTCCAGCATGCTGCTTGCCTCAAAGACCATGCCTTGGCAGGGTGGCACGACGTTGATGACTTCGCCTCCACTTGCTCCCTCCATGGCTTTGCCCCTACGTGCCACCTATCTTGAAGGTCATGCCTTGGCGGGTGCCCTACATTAGCCACTTCGCTCCCACACCATCACTAAGTGAAGACCTTGGGTATCCCTATGTCCAAGGGGCTAGGGCAAAAAAACTATTGCGTCTGTTAACCCCTCAGGACCTCGGAGCTTGCGAACAAGGTAGTACTATTTGTAGGGGTGCCCCAACCCCTAGGGCCATTGAGGATACCTAATGAACCCTTGGGGATATTCCCTGATCAACTCGGCTTCGGCTTCTGGCTTTTGGCTTATTTTTCACTATTCATAAGTTTCGTCTTTTTCTGAACTTTTGGCTTTTTGTTGAGCTTTTTTGCCGGTTCTTTTTTTCCCGTATTTGTTTGTATTATACGTAATGGGCTAACATATTTTTTTATTTTTAAATTTAATTATGCTAAATAAGCCTCTGTCACCTCTGATGCTTTTTTCACCACTACAGATGTTTTGACCATAAGCCACGAGCTTTTCAGCCGAACCGATCACCACCATAAGCATGTTTATAAATCAAATTTTATTTTGTACTTAGGAGGAATGTACCAAAACACCCCTCGCTTAGATATGTAGCTAAGGGCCAATATGGGGAATTTCCTCCCCCATTTCCATGGCCCCATGGGCACTTGTAGGGGGTGGAGTGGGGTGGGGGGTCTCCTCTCTCGTTCACCCATCCACTACTCAATACATACATGATGCTCTTGGCTTCTATTCCTCTTAATTAGTCCTCAAGATATAGGGTATTCGCTACCCACTGTCTAGTTATGTAGCTACGATAGACGACGCTGATAAAGACATATGTCACCTCTGGTGCCAATGATAATGCAAAAAAAGAAGAAGAAGAGAGATTATAACAAGGGGCATTCATCGCCACTACAAGCATTAGGCGGTTCTTCAGAGCTGGGGATATACATATATTATTGGGGCAAATTAATCTAACAGTGAGAAAACCATCCTAAAATCCCAAAATATTTTTGTCGAGTGTTGTCTAAAAAATCCATTTCATTTCATCTTTTTCTTATCATTATTGCCGCATACAACAATGTGATCACACATCACACTTATTAGGGCTCACATAAACACATCCATACTCATGCACTTCCTAGTACTGGCTAGAGAAGATCAGAAGAAGACGCTACACTCCTGGGGCTCAATCTGGCACATCGTCGGTAGCCGTGCTACGTACTGACGCACCTTGGTCAACCTCATGTGGGCGATATGCTGCTTAGTGCCGACACGAGGTGGAAAACCAACAAAGCCCCTGCCCTACCTATCCGTCCCTCCGATCTCCTCTTCGGCCGCCTGTTGGCCGCGACGGATGATGTAGTTCTCTTGTCCCTGCTGTGACCACTCTGTCGCCTGTCTACAGTGCCCTTCTCCTTGCTGCTACTGCTATGCCGTCTGGCCATAGAACCTTCTCCCTCTTCCTCCTCCTGCTGCGTCCTCTCACCATAGACCTCTTCTCTTTGCTGGAGCCCCGCTGTTTCTTCACCATAGAACCCTTCTCCCTTCTGCTGGCGTTCAGCTGTCTCACAGTAGAACCCTTCTCCCTCCTGCTCCTGTGGCTTCTGCTATTGCCATTGCTGCTCTGCCATCTCATCGTAGAACCCTTGCTCTTACAGCTTCGCCTGTTGGAATTTTCTTTAGATCCTTTGCTACGTCCAGGGATGCACACTCCTTGCGTGGGTCCACTGGTTCCTCGACGTGATGCCTGGAGCATTTCCTCGGCTTTTCCCTATGGAACAATGCTCGTCTTGATGAATGATGAGGGGCAGTGCCTCTGCTGCTTTTTCCCGTAGGCGTGATGGAGCACCCGCCTCCCGCCTCAAGTTCCTGCTAGAGAAACACAACCGACGAGCGAGACAGGCGAAACAACCAAAAAAAGAACAGAACACGCGATTGCTCTCTTTATTTCTCTTCTGCGTGCTTGCTCTCAATTGCTTACATTGTTTCTCCTTGTAAAGACTAATTACAAGATTTTAAACGGACTCAACAACCTGACTCGGTTTCTACTTCTAACTATACTTGGATACTGATTCGTATATGTGTCGTATATGTATATGGACACGGACTTGTAAACAAAATTAGTTCCAACAATTATTCTTCTAATCTTGTTTCTTCACCTTTGATCACGTTGATCTTCTCTCGCTCCTGCACCTGTGACGAACCTCAATTTAACGCCTCCTGCTTGGACGCTTTCTGTTGCTTCCACCTCTGGTGCTCTCATCAACCCTCTCTCTCTAGCAGCCTTTTTCTTGCACTGCACCACGGTTTTACCACACGCTCCCATCTCCTAGAAGTTCCCTTTGGATACTTTTGCTTAACATTCCTAAGCATCTCAATCTCTTCTTTTCCCATGGAGAAAATTGCTATTATAGGACGTGAAACAATAGGCTTCGCTATTATAGGACTCCAAACGTCGACTTCGCTAAAATGACCCCTGAAACATTGGCACTTTGTTATAGATGACATTTGGTCTTTTTAATCTCTTTTCTCAACTAAAATACATGTATTTTGCCATGATGTGACCGTATTGCCCTTCTGCCGTATTGCGCAGCACGTGCGTAGGCGAAGGGCGTGGCGCCGCCGCACCGGCCGGCCGCTCGCCGCGCCGCCATCGACGCCAACCCGCGGGCCGCCGCCGCTACCACGCCATGGAAGCCGAGCGCGCGCGCGTGACGCAGTGTGCAACGCAGCGCGCGCGCATGAACCTCACCGCCGGCACCGGCGCCGCCGCCGCGCGCCGCCACCACCGCCCACAACGCCGCGCCATGCGATCCCCATGCACTCTCATGCGACCACAAGCGGAGGAGAGAGATTGGGGTGCCTAGGAGAGAGAAGAAGAAGTTTGAGAGGAAGATATACAGGAGAGAAGACAGCGCATCGGAAGGCAAAAAAGAGGAGATCCTTTTATATATTAAGGTTTGGTGAAATACTGGGAGAAGGGCAATTCGGTCACATCATGGTAAAATACATGTATTTTAGTTGAGAAAAGAGATTAAAAAGACCAAATGTCATCTATAACAAAGTGCCAATGTTTCAGGGGTCATTTTAGCGAAGTCGACGTTTGGAGTCCTATAATAACGAAGCCCATTGTTTTGCGTCCTATAATAGCAATTTTCTCTTTCCCATGGTCTATCTTTTCCCTCATAGCTGCTTAGTGCACTAACTTGTGCGGCCTTTTCTCCAAAAGAGGTGGATTTTACAGTACAGCCCTCCACCGCTCCACGCCATTTGCTTGAATTTTCTTTTCTTCCTTTGAGGTATTTGAGGAGCTTTCTTTATTCAGTACACCTATCAGCGTCCTGGCCTCCATATCAACTGATGTGCATGCTTTGCATGCACGTGGGTTCCTGAGCCTACAGGCTACAGCTACATGCCCTCTTCGCCCTGCATGCATTCGGGCATAACCTCCTTGACCAGTTCCTGAGCCTTCAGCTACATGCCCTCTTCGCCCTGCATGCATTCGGGCACAATCTCCTTGACCAATTGCTCTGCTGCTTACAGCGACTGCTTGCGTGTCAACTCCTACATAGGGTCCAACACCTAGAACACCCAAGCCGCCTGTGCCATCTGGCTCTCCACCTGCAGCAACTAAATGCGCATGGTCGAGACCTCGCCCTCGGCTGCATGTGACCTTGCATCGGGGGACGCCGTGCCGACTGCATGTAAGCTGTTCATCTGCTTCTTCGCCTAAAGCAGCAACAAATAACCAACTTTGTTTGTCTTGGCTCATACCTGACTCCTCTAAGCTTCCCTTTAGATAAATCAGTTTATAAATTTTCAAAGAAATTTTATATAACCGATTTGATAATCTTTTTACGTTCATCTACATATCATCCTCCTTGTCATAGACACACAAACCCTAGACTGTGTATGTTACATATACTCAGTATAAAATAAATTTCAGTAAGCAACCTCCGATCGTCATTCTTGCATTGCAACAACAACGATCCTTTGCCTTTTATCTATACCGTGGAGTTGTCGCCAAACTTGACTTTGCCTGAAATCTTCTCATCGAGCTCATAGAACATAGAGTGATCTCCTGTCATGTGATTGCATGTTCTATTGTCTAAGTACCACAGATCAGTGTGATTGTAGCTGCCTTCCTCCGTGCATAGTTTAGGAACTACATTCTTCTCGTCCAACATCACCATACTTGGTGCCTCTTCAAAACATAAAGAAAGAAGTAGTGCCGGCTCGTCATCCTCCTTGGCTCGGGTGAGTTTTACCTCCTCGTCCTTCTTCTTGCTTTGGCAATCCAAAGCATAGTGTTTGTACTTATCGTAGTTGAAGCACTTTATGTGGCTGCGGCACTCCGACGTGTAGTGACTGAATTTGTCACATTCAAAACACTTGATATGTGACTTGTCATGTGATCTATCACCACCACCTTGCCCACGTCCCCTACCACGCACACGCCCGTCGCTCCCTCCTCTGATCACTCCTCCACCTTTGGTAGTGATTGGTGAATCCCTGAAGCCATTTTTCTGCCATGCCTGCCACTCGGTTTGAGTGACCTGAAGTTGGCCGTCTGCAATGTTGTTGGTTCGACAATTGAGTCGTTCTTCATATGCCTTTAACCGGCCAATTGCCTCTTCGAATGGCATTACATCGAGGTCTAAATATTGCTCAATCGATGCCACCAACTGAAGAAACCTTTCCGGCACTAAGTCAAGAAGTTCCTTGACTAACGCAGCATCTTAAAGAGTGGTGCCAAGGGCACTGAATTTAGCTGACATGTCACTCAATTTTTCGGCAAACTCATCGATTGTCTCTCATTCATGCGAATTGATTCGAATTCGCTCTTCAAAGTCTGCAGTTGTGCCTTCTTTACCCAATCAACACCAAGATAACGAGTCTTCAGGAAATCCTAGACTTTCTTTGCGATCTACAGAAGAACATCTTTGGGGGTAGTTTAGAAAAGGAACGCCTGAGCTGCCTTGTTCTTCTTTTCATCCACAGCCACTCCGTCGTCGGTTCCACTACCTCCCAAACACCCTAGGCATCCATAATTGTCTCCATCTTGATCATCCACGTGGTGTAATTGAATGATGTCAGTATCGAGAACTGGTGTAGCGCGCCACGTATACGGACACGGACTTATAAATAAGTTTAGTTCCAACACCGCCGTCTCGCCAGGGTACCCTTCTTCCAGCGGCACCATGATCTGCTTGTACTTCCTCACCATCCGGGGGATGGCGGCGCAACGGCACTCGCGGCTGATGTCCTGGAGCTGCTGGCAGCACTGCATCCTGACGCCCGCCTGGAACGGGATGGAGACTACGCGTGTCGCGCTGGTCAGCTGCCGATCCACGACCTGCCGGCAAGCGTCGAGTGGGTTCTCCTGGACCTCACGCCGGCATTGCATGTCCCTGAACCTGTAGCGCCCAAAAAAAAAGGAAGGAAAGAACTAACCATAATCTCTCTCCCGTAATACTCTCTTTCCCGTTATATCTCTTCTTCTCTCTCTCTTATTTTTGCCAATCTCTCTCCCGTGAAAATCTCCTCTCATCTTATTCCCTCTCCCTCACATCTTCTTCCTCCACCTAACTCTCTCTCCATTCCACATCTAATCTCCAAATATCTCCATCCCTCATCTACCCTCTCCCATCTCTCTCTCTGCTACCTGAGCGCTTCACATGCATGCGGCCTTGGCTGTCGACGGCGCCCGGCCGGCGGAGGCGGCGCGCGCCCGCCGACGAGCGGCGGCGGCGGCGCACGCCGCCACGCGCGCGCTGCTATGGCGTGGTGGCGGCGGCGGTGCGGGCAACGACGCAGGTGTGGCGCGACGGTGGCGGCGGTGAACGGCTTGGTGGCGGCGGCGACGCGCGCGCCGCCACGCACTCACGCGCCACGCACGAGCGACGGCGGTCGGCGGTGATGGCGATGCGCGACACGGCGACGCGCGCGCGCGCCACACTACGCCATGTGCACGCGCCATCTTGGCGGCGGCGCGCGACGGCAGCGGCGCCGTGCCGCACGCACGCCCGCCTGTGCATGCAAGCGCTCGTGCACGCGACCATGCCGGCGGTGGCAGCGACGGCGGCCGGTAGTGACGGCCGGTGACCACGTGCGGAGGCATGGCCAAACGGCGTTTCGCACGGCCGAACGATGTTTCGTGTGGCCAAAAAGACGTTTCGTGTGGTCGAACGATGTTTCGCATGGCGAATCTTAATGAACGTGATCCTTTCTAGACGAACCATTCCCTGCAGTCTTTTTCGACTATTCTATCTTCACCATCACTTGATTCACCTCTGTTCATCTCGTAGGTTCACATTTGGTCTTTAAGGGAACGTTCGGACGGTTGTGCACCCTGGATCCTTCGTGCAGCGAATCCACCGAACGTATTCAAGGCAAGTACCTCGCGGTCGTAACCTTTACATTTCACATATCACGTGTTTCCATAATACTTGTCACCTTGCCATTGATTACCCTTATCATATCACAAAAGTTACCTAATAACTGTCATATCGCTAAGTCACTTGTCTAATTGCTAAAGTTATCTGGCCATTATCATATCACCAAAGTATCCAACTAGCATCATATCACTAAAGTTACCTAGTCATTAATATATCACTAATGCTTGTCTGGTTATTATCATATCGTTCATACTTGTCTAGTTTTAGACTCTTAATATTGTGTTCTTGCAACAATGTTATGGGCTAATCTGTTCACATGCTTTTAGGTTTATTAGAATGCTTGATTAATAATGTTCTAGAATTCATACCTTAAATGAGTGTTTTAGAATCTATGCTTAAGTCGTTGATGGGGGGTAGCATATGAATATGTTTAAATTATTGATGCTTTTTCGATGTTAGGGCTGCTATGTTTAGTCCTAATATTATGTTCCAATGATCGTATGATGTTGTATTTGAACCATGAAGGATGTATGTATTAAACCTGTTAATCTGACTAATAATCACTTATCACATAATAAAACTTGATTGGTTGATAACCTTGTGTGAGCTACAGTATAATACCTCATAGGGTTGATTACTATATCACTATCATCTCATCATTATTCCACATCGCCTCATATCAGAAACTATGTCTTCCTATTTTCAACCCTAGCACATCTTTCTACTTCTCATAACTTTATTATAACCTTTTCCTCGCCATCTCTTAGTTTCCCTAATTGTGTTCTATATAATCTATCCATGATGTATCAGTTACTTTATCACCTAGTTTCACCAATCTTGTCTCTTCGGCCTCATTGGATTAAATCATTACTCTCATAACTTTACCTTAATTCAATCACAACTCTCTAATTATATCATGAATAATTCGCTAAATAACGAACTAAGAGTTATCACGCCGGGGCTACCCACATATAGGGGTCATTTCCACCCAACTTGGTAACGTACGGGGGGCCGTACATTCTCGTTACACAGGATATTACACCCCGTCTGTGGTTATACAGTCGAGGACAAGGTTGTGCCTGGCTATTCTCGTATAACCGGGTATGTGGGATGAGGTCGCCGGCACCCTTGCTATAACTTGTTATAACTTGTCACATGACAACTATCTTTAATACACAGTCTCCATGATATCCATCTCCCATTTATGACAGCATCTCTGATATCAGTTATTCGTTGCTTTCATCTTGTACGCCTTGTTTACTTATGATGCTTGTCCTTTACTTCACATGGTTGCATTACTTGTCTTTACTCTTGTGTTGCGACCGTTGTTGGGTACTTGCTGAGATTTTTAAATCTCACGCTTGCTCTTTTCAGTCTCAGGTAAAAGGCCAGTGGAATGATAGCATCATGCATGGGTGGGAGCACTCGAGTTTTCAGCACCGTGGTTTGCCACCGTTTTGTTATTTCATTCGTTCTTTATTTGGTTAGAAGTGGACCGCTCCCATGTTTTAAATCTTTATTCGAGCTTTCGTTGATTCTCCATTAAAGTGTTAATAAAGTTTCAAACTCTTTGTGATTTCTTTTCTTGTTCTTATTTATGTTTCACTTTGGCGATGACGTTCCATAGTAGTATCCCATATGATTACATGGGGTGCTACAGAACCTCTGCACGACGCCTCGCTGCGAGGAACACCACGAGGGCCACGAGGAACACCGCGAAGAAGACGAACTTAGCCATATATATATCACTATGAATTTGAAACAAATCAAAATTTTGCAAAGAAATTGAATTTTCGTTTTGAAGTTGAGTCCCTTGATCTTTAGCCTAAACCAAACAAATCCCAGCCCAAAACCAAGCCAATTGTGCCCTAATTCTTTGCCAAATCACCCGGCCAATTCATTTCTCTGCATTCACTGTTCATGGTCACTTCTTTTGTCACCACCGTCCGATATTTTACCACCACCTTCGTTCTTTCTTTGCCGCCAAGTCTTCTCGGGTATTCTCGCGTTTCCCTCACTGCCATGCCTCCACACCACTGTCAAGTGCCGTATGCCCTAACCTGGCAACAGCCCTAGCCCTCTCCCTCTACCTTGCATTGCCGCCGGCCAAAATATCAGTCGCTGCCTGGGATATTTCGCTACCGCTCCCTGTTTTGCCTCTCAACCGATAGGCCGCCAGGATGGACCGCTGCAGCACCTTGCACGAGATGCCAACCGTCCTCCCCTGCCAGCTTTCCCCCTCTCCCGACACTTCTCGCATCGCATGTGCCGTCGCCGTCCTGATCTCCTCCTAGCACCGAACCGCCTTCGGGCACCTTTATATACTGCCGACCCCTCCAACCTTCTCCTTGCATCCCAGTGAAACTCCCGGCAAGCCCAATCGGCCCCTCACCGCTCCCATCGCCACCAATCACCGGAGAACCAAAAGTGAGTCCAAAACTCAATTCTTCTCCCTCGGTTAATATCTTTTCAATTGCTCGCTTCCATGGCCACCACACGCTCCTAGGAACTTCCCCAAATCATCGCCATAGCCCCCCGAGCCTCCACCTTCCCCAACCCCGAACCTCGCCGCCAGCCGCCACCACCTCATCGTGGCTAGCCCAACCTCGGCATCCCTAGCGCAAGCCGACCCTTCCACCGTCACCCTCTCACCCTCTAGATGCTCAAATGCCAAAACTTCGGCTCTCTTAACCCTAGAAGTTCGCCATGGCCGTCCAAATGCTCTTGGGAGAAATGCCCTTGCCGCCGGCGAACGCCGCTTCCCCGGCCGCTGCCGACCCCAAAAATGGGTCCCCAGCGTTCCCCGGAGTCCGTCAATACCTTCGACTTGCGTCGCAGGTCGCCGTAGCCCCATCGGTAGCCATCGCCCCCTGCTCTGTTTTCCTGTGCGCGTGCGTGAGCTGAACGGGGAGGCACTGTTCATCCGACCGACGCGATCGGACTCGGCTGAGCCGAACTGTTACGCCCGCACCGGACACACTCGACCGAGCCCAACCGACGCGGTCAAGCCGAATCGCTTCGCCCGCACCCATTTTGTTCGATCGAGCCAGGCCGACGCGGTCGCGCCGAGCCATCTAGCCATGTCGGGTCCAAGCTCGATGAATAGTGCCGACCGAGCCCAATGAACAGTAACCGACCCGAACCCTAAAATACAAGTTTATACTCCTTAGAACCGTTTCAAGCCCACCAACCCAAATCTTAGGTCCATTTCTCCATTTGACCCTCCTTTAAGCCCAAAATCCCAATTTACTTAAGTTTTTCGGATTTTCTTTCTTTTATTTCTTTGTTCCTAGCTCAGTCCTTCAAGCGTGGAACTAATTAATTATTTTTGCGTTAGCTATCGACATTGAAGACCACCCGGAGCAGGAAGGATAAGGTCAAGCTCAAGTTCAAGAAACCGAAGAATCCGAAATTGTCAAAATCGTAGACCCACATGGCAAGCCACACATGTTTTGATCATGTTGAACCTACATTTCCGCTATTTATTTATTTATCAATATTTTCATTATGTATTTGCACACTGTTATTTTATGTACAATAACTGATCAGAATGACATGATATTAGATATGTCCTACCACCCGAAAAGCCCAATTTAACTTAATGGCCACATTCACCTTAACAAAAGACATAGTAATATTAAATACGATATTAATATAAACATGGCAGTTAGGAACTCATCAAATATTTCTACTATTAAGGCTTTTGGTATTTGTTTAGAGTTTTGGAAAAGTTGGATCTAGGGTAAGCGAGGATCGCAGAGATGGATCCGAAGACCTTATCCTTGGGTGGAGGCTTGGTTGTGGATTGGTGGCAGTATAGAGTGTACTGAATATGGGTTTGTGCGTGGGTGATGCCTCAGTTAAAAATATAAGGACTAGACCCTTATGCTGAGTAAAGGACATAGTACCCGCCCAACCACAAGCGTTGGCTTTGTCAAACATGGCTTAGTCAACCCTGGCTTAGTAGCTGCTCAACTTCAATTGAACCTCTGCAACTGGAAAGGGGGAGACAGAGGGTGAGTTCGTATGGGAGGTGGTTAACCATACAACTGTAGGACTACGATGAGTCGGACGAGATCCGTGGGGTCATCCGAGCTTGTTGAGATTTAGGACCTACTGGGTGGAGGCTATACAAAGAATTGAGCAGTGAACAACCTTGTTTTCTTGAACCCGGACGTGGGGTTAAGAAATCTTGTGGGCAAAGCAGGGCAGCTCTGCAGAGTCATGATTAATGGTATTCGAATACGCCATGCTTCCGGTAAATGAAGCTGTGTTTACTGGGTGAATCCAATAACAAGGCATAAGTAGATTTGAGAATGGTTTGGTAACGTGGAAAGTTGGTAATCAAGTTTGAAACCCCTTTTTATTAATGAAGTACATTTTTCACTCTTTAACTGGTTCCCAACTAAAATTGCATCCACATAAATATTGAACTTATTTCCCTTTCACTTGTCATACCTTGCATGTAGTTATTGCTAAGCTCCGTGTGACTTAGTACGGTTGGTTGTACTCAATCTTGCTTTATTTTCCCCAACACAGAGATCAAAAGAGGAAAAGACATTCCAAGTTTACGTGTTAGGGTTGCGATCGCACTCAGGCGTTCCTGTGGAGCTTTCTTGAGTTCTTCTGATTGTAAGTTATGTCTTGGGCTTGAATGCCTTAAAATATTTAAAATTGACTGTTAAGTCTTTATTTTAATCAAATTAACTCTTTTAAATGTTCGTAAGCAGGCATGATACTCCTTCTGTCCGTAACTGAACTCCTGGGCTATTACGGAAGGTAACGACATTCCCGTCCTTAAAAACGGGGGTGTTACAGAATTGCTAATAAAACTCTGTATCTAGTTTGCCCTTCTTGTTTCTGGTGTTCTTGGTGGAGATGAGGTATGGTGGTGATGGAGTGGGTTTTTATAGCAACGAGGAGATGATGGTTCGGTACCATGGTTGTGTGCATGGTGAGCTTGGTTTCAAGAAGAAGCGTGAGGAAGAACAAGGTTAGTTAGGCAAAGTGCAATTGCTTCGAAGAGTGAAAAATATGCCAATGATTTGGAATGTTTTGTAAAGCTGTACAGTCAGTTTTGATAAGATAGAACTTTACATTACCTCTCACATGTTAGTGTACACTGGATGGCAAATGTGTTTGTTTACTTGTCATATGTATAGTTTGCTAATGGACGTATATAAGGTAGTTGAGTTTACGGTGAGTATCATGTTATGGAAATGTGAAGAAGAGATGGAAAGGTTTGTTAAAGGTATTGCCGGATTGGGATTGTCGTAACGACAAGAAAACTATGTTTGCAGCTTGTTAAATGGACTTTCGGAAGGATGTAGGATGAACTAGAAAGTTGCTTTTTGATGCCAACTCTATCATATATCATATATGGAGTTACTCAGCACGGAACGCCTTTTGCGCTAGTCATGACTCATGATGACGGTGATCGTATATTGACTTATCTATCATCTTGCTTTTAGGGCTTTTACAGAAAATGTGTGTGTGTGTATTGCTCGTTACTTTTGTATATCGTCTATCGCTTCTCGCAAAGCTTCTAATCACATAGATGTTGCGGGACTGAACTTGAAAACATGCAACATACTTTTCTAGAAAAAGTGACATAATTCTATGCTTTTCTGTAACAAGTTTGCTTGCGTCTCTGTCGCTTTCTAACTGGGAATGCGTAGCATATAGTTGAAGGAACATCACAAAGCAATCATCATTCTCTAACAATCTAATCTTAATAGTCCACTGAACCTGAGCAACAGTGCTGGATCAATCATCATAGTGCTTGAGGCCCAAATTGAGCCTACCGTTTAGGCTTAACTGTGACATTGCAGTCGACCGCCCTAGCGCACCTATAAAAAGTCCCCAAGCCCCCTCCTTTGAGACGCACTGGTGCCCGATAAGCCACCCACGCCCCAATTGCTCCGGTGACTCCTACACCGCCAACAATCGCTGGAATTCCCCAAGTGAGCCCAATTTCGAATTCCTTGTACCCAATTGATTTCGCTCCAATTGCTTGCATCCACAGCCTCCTCAAGCCCCCAAGAAACTCCCTGAACCCTTGCCCTAGCTCCCTGAGCTTTTCTCTTCTCTACCACCGTGGTCCGCCGCATGGCCGAGAAGCTCCACCACCACCCAAGCCTTCCTAAGTGTCCATAGAGGGATAAACAACTGCCAATTTCAAGAGTAATCACCTCGGGAGCCTCTGTGCCATCCAAACATCCCAAGAAGAAATGTTCTCGCCGTCGGCAACGCAGCCTCCCCTGCCGCCGCCGACCTAAAAAATGGACTCCTTGCATCCCTAGGAACCCATCCATAGTCTCCAATTGTGTCGCAATTCACTGTAGCGCCGCCGATCGCCACTGCTCCATTCCCTCGTTCTGGCTCGCGCGCGTTCGGAGGAGGAAGATGAACAGTAATTAATTTTTTTCCTTTCTTTGCGCTAGCACACGACGTCGAGAGTTGACTAATTCAAGAAGGAGAAACTCATGATCAAGCTCAAGACCAAGAGACAGAAGAATACAAAATTGTTGAAGTCGTAAATCCGCAAGGCAAGTCACATGCTTTTGATCATATTGAACCTACATTCCGTTAATTATTTATTTATCAGTATTTTCATTATGTTATTTACGCACTACTATTTTATATACAGAAGATGTTTAGAATGATATGATATTAGCTAATGTCCTACCACCCGAAAAAGTCTTGTCTAATTTGATGGCCATATCCACCTTTACAAGACTTAGTAATATTAAAATTATTATTAATGTAATCACGGTAGATTAGTAACTCAACAATCTTTCTACTACTAAGAGTCTTGACATTTTGTCGATAGAATTTTAAAAGTAGTTCTAGGATAAGGAGATATCATGGGAAGCCATGAGATGGTCTAAGACCATGACCTTATCTTAGGGTTGAGACTTGATATGAAATGGTGGCAGTGCCGCTGGCATTGAGCATGTGTTTGTGAATGAAAATTGCCTCGGTAAAAATATAAGGACTAAACCCTTATACTAAATAAAGAACATAGTAATCGCTCAACCACAAGCGCTGATTTGTCAAATCTGATTTAGTAGTTGCTCAAATTGATTTAATATCAATATAATGGTATGATATACTGTTCCAAAAGAGAGAACAGTATATCATACCATTATGTAACTTTGGGTTGTCAAGACTATGTAAAATTTGGCTGCTAAATCTTAATTTTGTAATAAAGTTTGGTTTTTATGTTTAAACTTGTCTTGACAATGATGTACACTCATCTACAGTACTTACAGCTGAACAATCCTAGACAGTTATAAAGAAAACCTAACGTCCCAGAAATAAGAGTGTTAGAGAAATCAGCTAGTCTCGATCGACTATGACCGGCTCATCGGACCAACAACCCGAAGCCGCTGGAAATTGTTATTGCTCCCGACCGGCATTTTATTGGCCTTGAGGAAAGTTCTTTCAATTGAATCTTTGTCGCAGCTTTTTGAAAGATTATTGTTTTTTCAGTTTTTAGTTTTTCTACAGTAATTAATTTTTAAATAAAATATTTTTTAAAATAATATCTACTTATAATTATAGTATATGCTATACCGAATTTATTTATATTAGTAAAAACCACACGTGAGTGTCCGTTACTCTATAATCTCTCATATAAACAGTTTAAAAGTCATAAGTCGCAGCCAAAAACTATAAGTCTTAGTTAAAAAGAACAGTATGATCCTAATCATTTGCAACTCGCGAGGTGAAAGCTCATTGTTAATTGAATATGTGATTGCAGGATTCGTGTATCTATCCCGGCAAGTAGGAAGCCACATGCTCCGTGGTAACATTTAGGCCCTGTTTGGTAGAGCTCCAGATTCTCATTTTTCAGCTTCTGCTCTGGATTCTCTGAGAATCCACTTCTCTGAGAATCTGGAGCTGCCACTGAAAAACGTTTGGCTAGTAGGTTAGCTCCAGATTCATAAAAGGGGGGATTTGATGAAAATAGACCATATTACCCCTAGTTTTTACAGAATTATCTTTTTGCTTGTCTTTATAGATTGCATGGTTTTTTAATGTTTGTATGGACCTAAAGAAATATGGTTATGAACTATAATTTTCATCTTTTTGGACTACTTGTGTTTTTTTGTTTATTTCGGATACATGATTAAAAGAAAATGAATATGATTGAAATAGA
Organism: Dendrocalamus sinicus; assembly: GCA_036346575.1. Taxonomy (NCBI): domain Eukaryota; kingdom Viridiplantae; phylum Streptophyta; class Magnoliopsida; order Poales; family Poaceae; genus Dendrocalamus; species Dendrocalamus sinicus. The sequence continues at coordinate 4,900,651 of CM070655.1, read as the reverse complement.
TAAATAACGATACTTTTTATGATATGATAAATACATGAAAATACATGTGAAGATGAGTGTTGACAGTTTCTCCGAGTATAAACAGGGCCTAAACACATAAGACAGCTTAAACATAATACCGATCAAGAAGCTCCCAAACCTCGCAGCTGTTAATTTGGCCAACCAAATTTCCGTACAAAACCATCAGTGAGCGAGCACCCAAATAACATAAGCCAGATGGTTGTGCAATATAATACCCGCAATGATGAAAAAAAGAGCAAGTCATAAATGAAAAGATTGCTACAAACAAGTAGGCTCGACTGTTTGATGGTTCCAAGATATGATAAGAATTCTTAACAAAGCAACTAAGGGATCAGATGCCCCGATGCTCTGACAACGAAAATGTAGAAGGATTTGGAACACTCTAAACTCAAGAGGTATGCCTCTCACATGCTAAGCAATTAACTGCTAAACAATTAACACAATGTGACTAGATCCTTTCATCACCACCATCAAAACTACTTTTCATCGTGTACAAACAGCGTTGTGCATCCTTCTTGACAATCTTCTGCTCTTCGACCAAGAATGCACGGATGATCCTACACACAGAGTCGTAACTCATCAGATTACAAGATGACAAATCATGCGACCTCTTACATAAGAATACATCTAGCTCTATTTGCTGACCTCTCCCTAACATCAGTTGCAGAGAGTACTCCACCATAAGGACGGTTCACAGTCTTGCGGTTCCTAGACAACCTGGACCTCTTGTACTCAGCAGGCCTCAAGTGAGGAATCTAGAAACAAAAAATAACAATGAGTACTCAAGTGGATATTTTCACATAAATATCAGAGGAACAAATGGTATCGGTAACATGAAAAATCATTGATTACAAACTAGGGAATTGCATTGATTCATTTCAACCAACCAAATTATCTATCACACACTACATTTTTCCGCTGATACAACCAAATGAAGAGTCCATGTACAACCAAATGCATAGAACAATATCCATTACTGAGCACTATCTATTACGGACCAATATCCATTTGAGCAATATCCATTCCGAACAATATCCATTCTGAGCAATATCCATTCCATTGCTCAAACATCAATGATAAGTGCAGAATGTCCATCAGGTATATCTAAAAATGCAAAAAAAAAAGACAGTAATATATCATTTGCAGAGTTCATTTTTTCTTTAATCTCCAAGAAATTTACAGCACCAGATATGCAGACATTCATATGCAGATTTGCCAAATATATGGAATGGAACTGAGAAGAACAAATGTTCAGAGCAAATCATACACATTCAGAGCAAATGTATATACAACATTCAGATTTACAGCACCACAGTATATACACATTCAGATTTACAGCACCACAGTATATACAACATTCAGAGCAAATGTTCAGAGCAAATCATACACATTCATAGAACAGTGTCTACACATTCAGAGCAAATGTTCAGAGCAATTCATACACATACACATTCAGAGCAAATGTTCAGAGCAAATAGTTCACATACACATTCAGAGCAAATCAACTCACCTGTACTTCACGCTGCTGGGGACCGGAGGGGCGGAAGGAGGTGGCGTCGGAGGAGATCTGGAGGGCGGAAGGAGGGCGTCGGAGGAGATCTGGACCGGAGGGGCGGAAGGAGGGCACCGGCGGGGCGAGAGAAGGAGGGAGGCGGCGAGGCGAGAGGAGGGGCGGGCGCGGGATGGGAAGGGAGGGAGGCGGGGGAGGCGGGGGGGCGAGGGGAAGGCGGCGGGGCAAGAGGAGGAGGAGGCGGGGGGCGGGGAGGAGGAGGCGGGAGGAGGCGCGGCGCGGAGGAGGCGGCGGCGCGAGAGGAGGCGGGGGCGGGGCGGCGAGGAGGGGCGGGCGAGGGGCCAAAACGGGAGATGGTTTTTATATGGTGGCATTTTGCGGGTAAATACTATGAACTTCAATGGGTAGGTTGGATTTAGGTTAGATAGCTCCCCACGAGAATCCACCTCAACCCAGCTTCTCCTGGTTAGTTCATTTTGGAACCTGCTCCACACAAGAAGCAGAATCAGTTAATTTTGAGAAGCGGGTTGTTTGGCACAGCTCCACAAGATTCAACAGAGAAGCTGGGAGCAGGAGCTGTACCAAACAGGCCCTGCGGTAGCGGAGAATTTAGAATGCGAGAATCGGGCCTAGTAGCTACAGTTTAAGGGACAGCTCAACCTGCAACTGCAACTCAACTCACACATCAGTTCATTTCGGTGATAAACTCGCTCCTTTCAGTTTTAAATTCTGACTTTTAATTTATTATTTCTTAATTTCATCTTTTTTAGCTTTTTATGTTTTTTTTTTTTTTTTTGCCTTTTTCTTCTTTTTTCGTATTTCTTCGCACCGTGATAAGTTAACTTATTTTTTATTTTAAAATTTTTAATTTTAATCACACTAAATAAATTATTATTAGTTACAATAAAAAACTAACCATAAGAAAAGATGTAATCTATTGCTAAACTGAGCGCCGTAAAATTTGAGCTGCATTACGAATAATACCCTAAACAAAGCCCGCGGGGTTCCTGGCCAGCAAGAGCGGCCACGTCGCCCCTGCGCTCCGGCCGGCCGGCGCGTGGCGCCGGGTTTTGCGTACGGTCGGGAGCCATTTTTTGCGAAAAAGCCCCTGCGGTTTTTCGAAATTACGTAGAGGTCCTCGGTTATCGCGAAAAGGTCCCTGTCAGTTTTTTTAGCCCCTCCACTTTGCAGGATAGCCCCTGCGGTTTTCTAAATTACGCACGGATCCTCGTTTGTTTACATACAGGTCCTTGATTTTTTACGAAAAAGACCTTTAGCTTTTTCGGAAATACGTATTTGCCCTCGATTTTTTTTAGAAAACTCCTCACGAATTATCGCTTCTTTTGTTTCGGTACACACGATGGCTGATGCGGCGTCGCGCTGCGCCTATGAGGCTAGTTGTTAGGGTCGGCGGATGATTGATTCGAGCGTGACAACGCCGACTCACCTCATAGTCATAGCAGAGGTGTCCAAGCCAATAATTGGCGAGCTCCTCGTCTTGGAAGTTGGAACCCTGTCGCACATGCGTCGATCGGCTGCTTGCATGCTCTTGGTGCTTGTTCTGTTTTGATTCAGATTTCGGATGTAAAATCGAGCTGGAACATTATACTCTGATTATTATATGTGATTGCAATTTGCAAATCCATTAATTTTTCAGTTTTGAAAAAAAGCAGGCTTCGTACTAGGAATGACTGCAGTGACGGAGTCATGGCATCCGTATGCGTATGGTCATTAGCGTTTGCGTGCAGTGAAGGCCTTCGAGTTAATTAGGGGCTGTTTGGTTGCTTAGATGTGCTCATGCAGCTGTATGAGCGTAGCCAGGCTGAGGAGGGAAGCTCCTCAGTCCAGCCTGGGTCCAGTTGATTTTTTGCATCCACTCATGCAGATTCTCTCCTCCATGCAGGCAACCAAATATCATCTCCCTGCATGCGCGGGTATGAGCCATCCGCATGCAGGCAACCAAACAGACCCTTAATGCATGAGCAGAGACTGCTCAACTTTGATTCTGTTCACGAAATCCCCAGGATTGCTGCAGGCAAACAAACGGTAGATGATCCGAATTTGTCCAACCAGTCGGCCTGCTCAGTTCAGTTAAAATAAATTGATTTATAGTTTATTTTATATTATAGCTACCGGTAGATTTTTTGTGTAATTAAATTAAAAATAGAAAAAACAGGTTAATCCATCACATACAATGCAAACGAATACGAAAAAAGGCAAAAAAAGCCTTAAAAAGCTAAAAAAACCAGAAAAAAGACAAAATTAAGGAATAGTGAATTACAAGCCAGAAGCTGAAGCCGAAACGAGCGGGGCCTCGTATCTTACTACTGTTGTTAGTTTCGACCGCTTGAAGAATTTGATTAGAAAAGCAATACGAACTGATCAGAGGTTATGATTAGGATCATCTTTTAGTTAGTAATGAACTCTGCACCGGCTCACATTAATATGATGCTCTAAGGTGCATACACTAACTAGAGTCAGACATGGCTACTCAAGGTATTTTTGATTATATCGCTATCTTCTGAAACTCTTCGAGTGGGGTGTTGAAGAAGCCATACCGTTATTGCAAAAAAAAAGTGGCCACAACATATCTGAGTATTGAAAACTCTAGAACAAGAAAAAATGAATAATAGTTCCAAGAAAGATCAACAAAATGAAGAAGCCAAGCAACTATTGTTACTAAAGAACATTCCAAAGAAGATATCCTTGTTGCCTTTGCCGATGATTGCAAAACTGGTGATGAATAAATTCTTGATTCAATCCGCACTTTCCACATGAGTCCGAACCATAATTGGTTTGTTAACTATGAAGCGACCATGAGTGTTGATGGGAGATAATACTCAATGCGAGATTGTAGACATTGGTTCTATCCATATCAAGATGTTTGATGGCACCATTAGAACCTTGTTGAAAGTCCGACATATTCCAAGTTTGAAAAGGAGTTTCATCTCACTAAGTACTCTTGATGCCAGAAGGTACAAGTTTTCAGGTGGGGGTAGAGTTCTGAAGGTCTCCAAAGGTGCTCCTGTTATGATGAAAGGTGATACGAAGGCACCAAATTTATATCATTTTCAAGGCACTACTTTGGTCGGAATCATTGTTGTTTTCTTTTCACCAAATTGTCCTATACTGATCGGACTAGTCTATGGCATACGCGTTTAGGACATATGAGTGAAGCTAGCATTAAGGAGTTGTGTAAAAGAAGTTTGCTTGATGGTCAATACATTAACCAATTGAAGTTTTGTGAACACTATGTCTTCAAAAGGCATATTAGATTATGGTCACTCTGATTTGTAGAGAGAATCCCATGTTCCATCCCTTAAAGGCGCCAACTACATGCTAAATATCATTGATGACTACTCAAGAAGAGTTTGGGCATAATTCATAAAACACAAATCAAATGTATTTAAGACGTTTAAAGAGTGGAAGATTATGATAGAAAAACAGACTGACAAGCATGTTAAGAAATTCTAAACAAATAATGGCTTGCAATTTTGCTCAGGAGAATTTGAAGTTTTGTGCCGATCAGAGGGCATCGTGAGACACTATACTATTTCAGGTACACCACAATAGAATGGTGTGGCTGAGAGCATAAATAGAATCATAATGGAAAAGGTGCGCTACATGTTGTCGATATTAGGTCTATTAAGGAATTTTTGGGCTAAAGCCACTTCCGTTGCATGTCATTTGGTCAACCGATCACCGATCACTATCATAGATAGAAAAAAAACTCCAATTGAGATGTGGTTGGGTTTTCCCATTGACTACTCGAATTTGAGGAGTATTGGCCATCCTGCTTATGCTCATGTCAATAATGGGAAATGGGAGCCAAGAGCTATTAAGTATATCTTCCCAGGATATAAATCTGGTGTGAAATGTTACAAATTATGGAATCCTAAAACTAGAAAGGTGGTCGTGAGTAGAAATGTTAAATTTGATGAGTTTGCTCTAATGAAAAACAATACAACCAGTGTTGCTCCCAAGAAGCAACAGAAGACCAATGTGCAAATGGAGCAACTGGTCCAAACTAACAATCCATTGCAGTTGATCGGGTAAGGAGGACTATTTAGCCTCCGAGGAGGTTGATTGAAGAAGCTAATATTGTGACTTATTGTTTAAACATGGTAGAAGACATTGAAGGGATTGCTGAGCCTTCAATTTATTAAAAAGCCATTTGTTCTGATGAGTCAGAGAGGTGGATAACTACCATGCATGAGGAGATGGAATTTCTCAAGAAGAACTTCTCTTGGGAGCTGGTTGAGCTCTCGATTGAAAAGAAATGCATACGCTCCCCGATTTACACCCACGGGCATACCCACGAGGACGACAGGTGAAAATCCTCTCCCATACCCGTCGCCTGTGGGCATACCCGTAAACTAAGAGTCACCATCTGAGAGTTGAACTAATGACAGGTACATATAAGCAGTAGCTATTGCTAGGAAATATAATAGCTATCAAAGAAGTTTATAACAATTAGAGATATGCAAAGGTTTATAACAACCAATAGCAATCGAAGATATTGCTATGGCTGCGCTATCTATCAATCTATATCATGGGTAAATGGACGGGGTGGATACAGGTGGAGCTTACCCATACCCATATCCGTTTATCCGATGGGTAGAGTGTTCCCCCTATTTTTATACCCGTGGGTAAAGAAAATATCCCATATTCATCTCCATTAGGGCATTTACCCATGGATATACAAGTAAACAGGCACAATTGCCATCCCTCGGTACAAATATACGGATCAGGAAATTTTGCATCGCTGCAGCTACAGTAGGTGGCCTTAAATCTTGCCCGGCGCCTTCGTTGATCAAAACTCGGCAACAAAGTAGTTCCGTAACTAATTAGTAAGTTGATTTATTTCAGCTGCAGGCTGGGTGCATTTGATTATACTGTGGCCTCTGTACCTGCTGCTGCAAAGATTCCACAAAGTGGAAACAATGAACAACTCATTGAGCCATGCAAGCTGCTCCGGACGACAGCCTACCACATGCAGTTGTAGGGACAGTCCTGCGCTATAAATCGTGCTCTCATTCTTGGCCGCCAATTCAGCAGCAGCAGCAGCAGCAGAGTTCTTCTCCTAGCCAAGGAGAAGCAAGCTTCTTGGATTGGCTAGCTCCAGCTTTCTGAAGATGACGTCGAGGGCTCTCCTAGTGCTGCTTCTCTCGGTCGCGGTGGCGTCCGCGCGGGCGCAGCTCGACGAGAAATTCTACAGCAAGACGTGCCCCAGCGTGGAGGACATTGTGCGGAAGGAGATGGTACGCGCGCTCTCCGCCGCGCCGAGCCTCGCCGGGCCGCTGCTTAGGATGCACTTCCACGACTGCTTCGTCAGGGTAAGCGTGCATAGTTACGTTGCATTGCAGCAGGTTGCAGTGACTGACTGCCACCGTACGTGCTGCTTGCTTAACTTTTTGAGTACGTACACATGAATGAATGGATGCAGGGGTGCGACGGCTCGGTTCTCCTGGACTCCGCGAACAACACGGCGGAGAAGGACGCGCAGCCGAACCAGACGCTGCGCGGTTTCGGCTTCATCGAGAGGGTCAAGGCTGCGGTGGAGAAGGCCTGCCCCGACACCGTTTCCTGCGCCGACGTGCTCGCCCTCATGGCCAGGGACGCAGTGTGGCTGGTGAGTACTAACGCAAATTAATAACCAGATACTTGAGACTTCACAGTACGTGAATATTCTCAAGACTACTCGTTGTTTTTCAGAGCAAGGGCCCATTCTGGGCAGTCCCTCTCGGCCGGCGAGACGGCAGGGTGTCCATCTCCAACGAGACCGACCAGCTGCCGCCGCCCACCGCCAACTTCACCGAGCTGACCCAACTCTTCGCCGCCAAGAACCTTGACATCAAGGACCTAGTCGTCCTCTCCGGTAATTAACAACAACATTTCTTCTACCCAAGCCTACATTCATTGCAATGCACAAAGCTTCAACTCAGTAATGGATATACGTGGTCGACTCTGACACTCTGTTCGATCGATCCTATGTATGATCAGCCGGGCACACGATCGGGACGTCGCACTGCTTCTCCTTCTCCGATCGTCTCTACAACTTCACCGGCATGGACAACATCCACGACATCGACCCGACGCTGGACATGCAGTACATGGTGCGGCTGCGGGCCAAGTGCACGAGCCTCGACGACAACACGACGCACGTGGAGATGGACCCGGGGAGCTTCAAGACGTTCGACCTTGGCTACTACAGGAACGTGATCAAGCGGAGGGGCCTCTTCCATTCCGACGGCGCCCTTCTTACCGACGGATTCACCCGCGCCTACGTCCAGCGCCACGCCGCCGGGGCGTACAAGGAGGAGTTCTTCGCCGACTTCGCCGCGTCCATGGTCAAGATGGGCAACGTCGACGTGCTCACCGGCAGCCAGGGCGAGATCAGGAAGAAGTGCTCCGCGGTTAATTAATTAATTAGCCGAGGAAGAAAGGGTCGTTCACTGTGTGATTATGGGTTGATGATGAGGTTTTTGAGTTGTGACCATCTTTCCATGTAGATTATTGTAAGATTATTACTTCCTTTTTCCTGCTTTTACAGTATTGATTGGTTATTTTGTTACAGCCATGTAAAGTTTTCTCCAAGAACTATCATACAATAAACTTTGTTTTGCACCCTTTGAAATATACAATTGTTGAGTAGTGCTGCCTCTGTGTCAGTAGATTCCATTGCCAATTTGCCATGCATACTAAAATGAAATTATTCACTGATACAGTTGTTACGCACAGCAGCACATCACATGCGCTGCATATTAGGCGACATGTTCATTTGCTTGTTGCCGGCTATAATTGAAGGAACATCTCGTCAACAATGGACTCATCATTCATGCGGCCATGACATGTGTTTCAGAGCATTCGATGTGTTTCTTAGTGTCAGAAGAGTCCCACAGCCTCTCTGGCACTCTGCATTTCTTAACCGGTGTGCAGCTCTCCAGAATGTTTGTACAAGAGGGAAACATTTCTTTAGTTGCTTCTCACATGTCGTGCACCATAATATAATGTGTCGTTTATTTTCCCCGTTGTTTTTTTTTTTTTGCTTTTCAACCACCTTTTGCAACTCAACAATTACTATTATTAGACTAATAAGCCACAAGCAAAACTCATAAGCCACAGTTCACTAAATAGGCACATTGTTTTTTTAAGGCAAGTGGCCCCTAAGGACCTAACCTCTTCATTAATCTCACGATACAAGATGAATACAGTTCCACAAGTGCCAAAGATAGATAAGAAAATTACAGCAAAGTCCCTGCAAACCCAAAGAACCTGAAGCTTCTTGTGTTCATCGTCAACAACGATGATGAAGAGTGAAGTGCGCCGGAGATGTATGTAACGGCCAGCTCGAACCTTGTGACATGACAGAGATGTATTATAACGACCGTCTTTAACCTGTGAGTCGGCAGTTGGCATCGCTCGGGAAGAGCCGCCTTGCATCCGTCGGTGAAAATGGCTTCCTTTGTCGAAGGAGGTTGAAGGAAAATGGGACGATTCAGACTAATTTGATGGGGATGATCTCCTATCCTAGCCGCCAGGATGGAAGAAGAAGCTAATGCTTTTGGCTGTGAAGGGGTGGGCCGAGGCTCATGGATAGGATTTTTGCACTGTGCAAGATATGAAACAGAGGATTTTTTTTCAAAGAAGAGGGAGAAATACACAACGGCCGGAGGAGGTGGCTCACTGGCCAGCACGGAGTTAGACTCCACAAGCATAGCTGGAAGTTTTATTTGGAAGGGAAACTCATTGGGAAGCCATGCGCCGACAACTAGGAGAACCACCGTCGTGGAGGCAGCGGACGGCGACATGCCTGAGGAAGTTTTGGAACTGTACAACATGGGGAGGTGAAGTACCTTGGTGACTTTCACGCTACCATAACACATCGTCGGAGTAGGTGGAGATGTTCGCCAGACTAATCGACCTTTCCGTCCAATCCAAAGAGGAGACGCCTAGTCTAGCAAAACTCGCTGGAGAGGATGGAGATTGAGCTTCCGGTGATGTTCGGAATGGGGAAAGTTTGAATGAGGAAGGAAACTCCAAGGGGAACAATCCACTAGGGAAACTGGAGAAATTTTTACAGTATATTCTACTGGTAGTAAAAGAGGATAGTAGATTTATGAGAGCATAATAGACTTTTTTTGTAAATCCTATTTTTTTCCATGAGGGCCACCTCATGTCGAAGCTCCAATTAATAAATATATAGTTAGATAGGTAGATAGATTGATGGATAGATAGATTTTAGGCAACTATACAATACACGGCTCATAATTGAAATCGCACATATATGATAGCAGATTCATCGACTTGAAGTTTGATTGACTTGAAGCAAAGGGGGATGAAAGAAGAGTGTATATATAGTCTCCAAATCATCGGATCATTACCAGCTAACTTCACGTACTTAAAATTCCATCTTACCCTGCGAAGAAATCAATCTTCCTCATGCGACCATGGTGAGCACCGATGTCGACACGACGGCAAGGAAGCACACATCATCCATGGCTCCAAACCCCGGCAAGGCCACGATCCTCGCCCTCGGCCACGCCTTCCCATAGTAGCTTGTCATGCAAGACTTCATCGTTGATGGCTTCATGAGGAACACAAACTGCGATGACCTGGAGCTCAAGGAGAAGCTGATGAGACTCTGTAACAATGCATTGTTGAAATATGCAATGCTTAATTTGATCTGATGCTAAAGGATTTTTGAGCTTATCTGCACTTGTTGCTGATGCAGGCAAGACGGCGACGGTGAAGACAAGGTACGTCGTCATGTCCGAGGAGATCTTGAAGAGCTACTCGGAGCTGGCCCAGGAGGGCCTGCCGACGATGAAGCAGCGGCTAGACATCTCCAACAAGGTGGTGACGCCGAAGGCGACGGAGGCGTCTCTGGCCTACGAGGCATTCCCGCGTGGTACGCCTTCTACGAGATCTTGTTTCCTTTACAACTTTATCTTTTTAGAATTTTACTGCTAATATTACCATTGGTAGGAGAATTAAATCCTAATTAATCTGATCCGTTGGATAAAAAAATAAATGGCTAATATTTATTCTAGGGTACCATAAAAAAGCTCAAAACTAGAGGTACCTAAATTAAGTACTAGGGCAAATAAGGGGTGGGTCCTCCTCTCCCGTGCCAGTGAGCTCGTCGGAGTTGGAGGAGAGGGCCAGCTGGAGAAGATGAAGATTTGGGAGGAGAGGAGGAGCGGAGAACAGGCCATTGATGATGGCATCTCACTAAACTAAAAAAAAATAAAGTATCCAACGGTAGGAACACTTCACGCACTACCTGTACACTAAAAAAGAGATACTGAATGATCTGCACCATCCAACCAAACTTTAGCACGCAGTTAGCAGGCAAAGTTTAATATGCATGCTACTTTTTTATCCTATTAGTACGAAGTTTTAGTTGCGAGGCATTTCACGAAACAAACACAGAGGTGCCTGGTTTGAAGCCTGGATGGCCGACGAAACGAGCTAGGTCAGCCCAATTTGAGCCTGGGTTTTAGATGACGCGCCTATCATTTCCCGGCAAAAGGGCATACGCATAACGCCAGGACGACAACCCGCACGAAACATCTAAATACTTTGCCACCCAACAACACGAACACGAACACGCGTCCGTGAGGCCGAAACCGCTGAACGGATCGTACCTGACGAACGCTTCAACCGCATTCGATTCGAGCCGACGCGCACACCAATCAAACCAACCCTTCGGATCCCGATTCCGGAGTCAGGAGCCTCGAGAGTCCAGACAGGTACTCTCTGTTGTTGAGAAACCATCGCTGGCGACCAGTCCGAACAATTTCTCTGATTAGACAAGAACGAATCAATCACGAAATCACAGAGAGAATAGATTGAACACACAGAGAGTAGAGAGAACTCCGGTCTTTCTTTATTGCTTTTCTTTCATGCGTACATAATGAGGGGTATGGCTCTCTATTTATAGTCTACGGTGGGGTGCCCAATTAGATCAGACTCTTGGATAGAGTCCAGGTTTCCTAACACTCCCCTTGGGCACTCACCCAACATGCTCATGCCTCATCAAACTCCATAAAAACCAAAGGGAAAAATTTGGAGAAAGAGTACATGATACATGTGATGTCGCGATGCACAATTGCCTCATTAAAACCTTGGTCGAGAAACTTCATGGAAAACTCGTCAAGGGAAAAAGAGTACAATTCACCCAAATTCATTTGGTCTGCAAGACTTTATTTTTGGGTACTTAATCTTCATGATCAAGATTTATTAGCGGGCTTGTGAGAATTCTCCCCCTGAATTCTGCACTTCTCTAAGTCTCATCATTCCAATTCCACGCACGCACCTTTCAAAGCTAGATGCGGGAGTGACTTAGTGAATAAATCATGAGGTTTTCACATGACTTAGTATGCAGTACTTTAATCTCGTCCATCTTTTGCAATTCATGTGCATAGAAGAACTTGGGGTTGATATGCTTTGTGAGATGACTCTTCACATAGCCCGTTTGCACTTGTGCAACGCAAGCGGCATTATCTTCATAGATAATTGTGGGGGTTTGCACAATGTTCATCTCACATGACTGCTGGATGTGGTGAACCATTCGGCGGAGCCAAGCGCACTCTTGTGCGGCTTCATACAGTGCTATAATTTCTGAGTGGTTCGTCGAAGTAGCTATCAGGCTTTGCTTAGACGATTTCCATGAAATTGCAGTTCCAGCACACAGGAATACATAGCCTGTTTGTGACTTAGCGGTATGCGGGTCTGACAGATACCCAGCATCTGCATAGCCAATCAAGTTCAGATCTTGATTCTTTCTGTAAAACAATCCGAGGTCCTTGCTACCTTGGAGGTACCGGAAAATGTCCTTTATGCCCTGCCAATGCCTTTTGGTGGGCTCTGACCGCACCTTGCTAAGAGGTTTACGGCAAATGCAATGTCCGTGCAGTGCAGTTTGCTAAATACATGAGTGCTCCCACTGCACTCAAGTATGGGAATTCTGGTCCCGGACTTCCTCCCCTCTTCCCTAGGTCGGAAAGGATCTTTTCTTGCTGTAAAGACCTCACCGATCATCGGTACTTTTCGGAAATGCCTTCTCGAAGTCAAACCTTTCAAGCACCTTCTGGGTGTAGGTCGACTGATGTACCAAGACTCCTTCAGGGACATGCTCAAGCTGCAAGCCTAAGCAAAACTTGGTCTTGCCCAAATCTTTCATTTCAAATTCTGACTCCAAGTAGGAGCTTGCTTCTTTTATGTCTTCTGCTGTCCCGATGATATTCAGATCATCTACATACACAGAGATTATACAGAATCCATTCTGGGATCGCCGTATAAATACACAAGGACAGTCTTCATTGTTCGTGTAGCCTTTCTTGCCGAGAAAGTCGCTCAAGCGATTATACCACATTCTTCCAGATTGTTTCAGTCCATACAGTGACTTTCTGAGTTTCACACTGTACAGATTTCTATTTGCTCTGTCTTGGTTCGGAGAGGATTCCTTCAGGACTCTCATATAAATCTCGAATCCAAGTTACAGTAAGGTATGCAATCACAACATCCATCAATTTCATTTCCAAATTCAAGTTCACCGCCATTGAGATCAAGTATCTAAAGGTAATTCCACTCATGACTGGGAGTAGGTTTCTTCATAATCAACTCTGGGCGTTGAGTGAAACCTTGGGCTACCAACCTTGCTTTGTATCTCACTACTTCATTTCTTTCATTTCTCTTTCGAACAAATACCCACTTGTGCCCAACGGGTGTGTGTGGGGAGGTGTGCGACATCGGCCCAAACACCTCTCTTTTATTCAGAGATAGCAATTCGGTTGCTATTGCCTTCTTCCAATCTTCCCAATCTGATCTTTTCTTGCATTCAATGAGCGATGCGTGCTCGGATCAAGATCGATGATGGTGGCAATTTTCTTTGCGAAGTAGATATCGATATTAGCCGTTGTCCTATTCAGGGACTCTCCTGTGCACATAATTTATAGCTATTTCTTCATGAGTTGCTTCTTCGAAGCTTCACCTCATGACGCTTCTTTCAATTGCGGTGGCAAGTCCTTTAGTTTTTCGGCTCCGATGTGTGCGCACACATCCATGCCGATGGGGATATTCAGATCCGGTATGCCCTTTTGGAAGGTGTCATACTTGTGCCAGTCTCAACTGCTCCCTTCTCATTCTGGGGACTTCAATGATCGGTGTGATAAATCCCGCTTATCCTTTTTCGCCAAAGGCGTCCGGTTACTAAGGATTCGAGGAACCGGAGTTCTCGTCCTCCTTTTATTTTTCCGAGGCCTCCGGACGAGATTAGGGATACCTTCAATTTTCTTTGGTATTTCAACCCTCTCCGTGCAAATGCGTTCAGCACATGCGACTTAGTCACGCTCTTCAAATCACTAAAGTGATCAGCGGTTGATTTGCTAATGCTTGCAAATCTATTGTCTTTAGACTTCTCTTATCTTCTAGACTTCTCTTGTCTTCTAGACTTCTCTATTCGCTTCACTAGTGCGCGGTCATCCGCATGAATTCTTGTGGCTTGCCATGTAATGTCTTCGGACTTCTCTAGTGTGCGGTCATCTACATGGATTTCTGTGCTTGCCACGTAATTTCCCGACATTCTTTATCAAGGGGTTGATTTCTTCCCCCTAATGTTGGGAAAATTTCGGTGGTGACTCTTGCGCTAGTTGCACAGGTGAATGGATGTTGTAGGCCGAAAGTCTAAAATTGATGAGATTTGCTGCATGCAGGACTGCGTGTCCCCAACATGTAGCTGCTAGATTTCAATTATGCAAGAGGGTCGGGCAATAATTCTTTTAATTAAAGACTCACAAACCATTCAGGGTATGGACATGCGGTACCGAATGCTCAACTGCAATTCCCATTGCCATGCAATGATCATCAAATGCCTTTGAAGTAAATTCTCCGGCGTTGTCTATTCTGATGGATTTGATATGATGATCTGGAAACACATTTCTGATGCGAGTGATCTGCGAGATCAATTTTGCAAAGGCGTGGTTTCTTATGGACAACAAACCCACATATGACCACTTCGATGAAGCGTCAATGAGCACTATGAAATACTTAAACGGCCCTGAGACGGGCTGAATGGGACCGCAAATGTCTCCCTGGATGCATTCCAGGAATGCAGGGACTTCATCCTTCACTTTCAGAGTGGAGGGTCTAGTTATTAGTTTCCCGGTGGCACATGCAGGGCACACAAAATCTTCATGATTCGAGAAATTCTTCACATTAATATTATGCCCATGCGAGTTATTTGTTATGTTTCTCATCATCCTAAGACTTGGGTGGCCTAATCTATCATGCCAGAGACAGAAGAGTTCAGAGCTTCTAAACACTGTTTTGAGCATTATGCTGCAGCGCTTTAATTGTGGTATAATATAGCCCAGTTTCAAGTGAAGGAAGCTTTTCTAATATTCTTTTGCCATTCTCTTCGCGCTTTGTGATGAGCAGGTATTCCTTACCGTACTCTTCGTCAGTCTCAACGTGGAAACCATTGGCGCGAATATCCTTAAAACTTAGGAGAATTCTAGTCGATTTTGGGTACAATAAGGCTTCTTCAATTACCAAAGTTGTGCCCATTGTGGCTCTTCCCGAACCAATTATAATGCATCGCTATGGCGATTGTCGTAAGGTCGCCAATGCTCTTACGAATCGACCAAAATACTCAATCTCTTAAGATGATATGCGTTGTGCATTGCCGCTAAGCACACTTCCTTCATAGGGCGCTACACGCATTCTAATATAGGGTATTTTGTTAATATGCATGAGAAGGCAATCAACACATAAATAAATACACCAATATCGTAACATATCATGCCATCATAAACTGAATAAATGAATGAATTCTTCAAATATCATCCAACCATCACGAAAATAACAATTCTTAAGTACCATCCATGCAAATTCTAACATATTCTTCCACACAAAATAAATGACAATTAAAGTCAAAATGCATTGATGCACTAGACTTCTTATGCTATTTTCTCGGGTGACATTCTCTTCAAGAGAAATCATGGCGTTATCGCTAGGTCGAGAAGGGGTGCTGCTGTCGTAATGGTCTCAAATACCATCAACGCGGGCAGCTGCTCAGGATGCTCCCCCTCAACCGATGCAGAGCGGGCTTCATGTGCCCTTTGCCTTCCCGTTTTGGCTTGTTAGCCTTATTCTCGTGTGGAGCATCTGATTTGCCTTTCTGGGCTGCGGCCATACCCTTCCTTCCCCTTCTCTTTATCAAGGGCTTTCGCACCTTGTAGCTCTCGGCGTTGGCTTCACGGCCAGCGGAGCTTCCAGGTGGCTAAGTGACGTAGTTCTTTGCGGAGAACTTTGTCCCGAGCCTCCGCAACCTGCATCATATCAATCAATTCGGCATATTCCTCATAGCCGTCTTGACGATAATTGCGTACGGATTACACTGCATTAGGGTGGAAGGATTTTCTCAATTTTCTGTATTGGGGTACAAATCCTATGCAAGGCAGAATTGTATTCCCTGACCATTTTAAAGTCGGTAAACCTTAGTCTGATCCACTCTTGCTCTGCTCGAGGAAGAATGGTGTACTTTAGCCTCTCAAACCGCTTGAGTGCGGTCCAGTGCTAGCGCGCTCTTCTCGCCATTTATTCATTCTCAAGAGTAAGACGGAGGTTGGGCGTCATGCGGTCCGCTAATCCCAATAGTGCGCGGAGCTTCTTGGCTCCATGTACTATCATAACGTCGGATGCCCAATTCGGATAGTTTTGGCCATGCTAGGCGACTCCTCGAACTCCCGGTTCGTGATGCTAGTCATCTATATGTGTATAAGTCTCTCACTGGTAGACATGCACTAATAATTCACTGGGTAAATAAATGGTACAAAGGTTCTCATAATGTTTCATAATTTTCTGTGCATTTTCTATAATTTTATCATGCTAATTTCAGTGATTAAAAGCAATTAAAACAATTACAATTAACCAAAACAGTAAATAAATACAAAAATACAGAGAATAATAATGGCATAAATAAATAAATAAGCTTCAAATGCTAAAAATAATGCAAAATTCGATTCCCGAGGCCCTTTTATGCTAAAATATGAAATTTCAGCAAATTCTGCAATTTCGGGGTTTCTCACGAAATTTTCAGTTCGGAGAAAAATTAGCAATTTTCTGATTTACCGAGGGTTTTCTGCAAAATTGGACCGCTCGTAGAATTTGAGGGCTTATACGTAATTTTGAACTCTGAAGCCTTTTATGCAAAAACCAGGACCTAAATTAAATAATTAAGGGCCAATTACTAAATTCATAAAGATGGAGGGGTTTCTGCAAAATTCCCTCCCACTCCGCCAGCCTCTTTCTTCCCTGGTCCATTTTTTTTTCTTCGGCCCATCACTTTCCCCGATCGGCCCATTCTTTTCCTCTTTCTCCCCGGTCCGTCGGCCCATATGGCCCGCGCCCACCCGAGATAAGGCATGGGGTAGGGTTTCTACCCCAATCGACGGTGGCGGCGCTAAGGCCATCCGCCCGGCGGCGCTAGGGAGATGCCGATCGCAGCGCTCACGGAGAAAGCGCGCGGCGCGGCGCGCCGAGACAGAGGGCGGCGCCAAGTCGCGAGCCATGCGAGGGGCGGGTGGAAAAGGCCGGCTCGGGAGATCGGCAGCGCGGTGGCGCTGGAGCGGCGGCGGGCGGCAGCGGGAGATTGCGACCGCGGTCGCATGCGGGCGACAGGCCGAGCGCCATGCGGGCGGAAGCCGAGAAGCGGCGGCGGCCGGCGCCATGCGCGGCGCGGGCCGAGCGCCATGCGGGCGCGAAGCAGCCGAGGCGGCGGCCGGGCGCCATGCGGGCGGCGGGCGGGCGCCATGCGGGCGGCGGATGTCCGGAGGTGGTGGCGGAGCGAGCGAGCGTGTGGCGGCGCGGCGGCGCACCTCGGCGGCCGGCGGGCCCAGCCAAGCGGCGCCGACGCATGCGCAGCGCGGCTACTCGGGCAACGACGACGCGGTGCGCGCGTTTTGTACGGCCTGCGAGCCAAGATGGCGGCATGGCCGCGTTCGGCGGCGAGCGCCGCGCGCGTAGAGGCCGGCCGGCGCGTCGGCCGACCGGAGAGATGTGTGGCGGCGGTGGCGCGCGCAGGCGCGCGCGTAAGGCCAAGCGGCGAGGGCCGCCATGGTGGCTTCATGCGAGGATGGGCGGTGATGGCTTCGCCATCGCCCCAATTTTTGTGTTGTGTGTAATTTTTCGTGCAGAGGCCAACCAACAACAACAAAAGAATAGATGCATAAATTTGATGCGTGATCATGCGGGATCGAGCAAAAAACATGCAAAATTTCGCTTTCGTTTTCAATCTAGGATGCAATCAACATCTACCCTCTTTTTTTCGCAATCTACCGATCGACATTGTGCGGCGATTTCAGATCTGCTCGCGGTAGATTAGGGGCGGATTGCATCGTTCTACGATGCAATCAACATCTACCCGTTTCACAATCTACCGATCGGCATTGTGCCGCGACTTCAAGTCCGCTCGCGGTAGATTAGGCGGATTTGCACCGTAGAATTTCAATCTAGAACGCGAAAAGAAAATACAGATTCAAAAGCGATCTAGAAAATCAATGCGTGGCCGATGATTACCTCGTTCACCGGAGCGAAGTCGTCTTGATAACGTGTTGAGAAACCATCGCGCGACAGTCGACGATTTCTCGATTAGAACAAGAACGAATCAATCACGAATCACGAGAGAATAGATTGAACACACAGAGGTAGAGAGAACTCCGGTCTTTCTTTATTGCTTTTCTTTCATGCGTACATAATGAGGGGGGTATGGCTCTCTATTTATAGTCTACGGTGGGGGTGCCCAATTAGATCAGGACTCTTGGATAGAGTCCAGGTTTCCTAACACTCTCAACCCATCGATCGTCTTGCGACGCACCATCTGAGAGCACGGGACAACCAAGCGCTTTGACTTTCGCCGTGTGATCACGATCTTGTACTGCTGCTAGCTCCGCCCATAGCCGCAGTACAAGTCGAGTATCCGCGGCAATCCCATCGGCCGTTTCCACCCTCCCCGCCTCCCAATTCCCGTCTCTGCTCTGTATTCCATCGAACTCTTTTTATTTGGTTCTATTGTATCACCTTACTTTCAAAAGTAACCATATATATATATATATCACGAATTTGTAAATCTAGCCATCTAACCAATCGTGGAAGAATCAGCGGTGACACAGGTATCCTACCGTAGCTCTATACCATAGCACATTCATCCCACCATGGCAACACCCTAGCGTGGCACAGTTTAGCCAAGCACGACAGGTGGTAGGACCTACGAAGGTGCTGCGCCTCCCAACCACGGCAGGGACCAGGAAAGGTTCCGCGCTAGGGAGGCACGGGACCATGGCCCCCATAGTACATTTGCAAATAAAACATTTAGAAAAGACAATTGGAAGAAAAAAACAAGGAAAACGAAAATTTGTAAAACTCATGGTAGAGATGATTCGAAACGTCATTACTATATTTTGTTGGTTGTGATGTTGTTGTAGCAACTACAAAGTCTAATTTGCTGCGGGACTTGGAGATTACAAATGCACTCGAATGTACCAAAGTGATAAAATCTTTCGACCGAAGCTAAATTGCGAGGCACGGAACCTAAAATATATTAGAGCCCCCAAATAGACTCATATTAGACGTGGCTACATGGCATGACGATTTGGCTAATTGCTTCTATTAACTTCACTACTATTACGGTATACAACGACACAAGCCTCCGGACCATGTAAGTATACATACCTTTAGGAGAAAGAAAAACATGGCGAATAGGACGGGGATTACTACGGAATGACCCAATCTACTGCGTGGACCGGGGCCATTTGCCTTTTCTTACGAGCTCGATGTTGTACTCCTCGCTGGCCGCCATGGCCATGGCCACCATTTCGAGATTTCTCTCGCGCTTCTTCTCGCGAGCCTCGCATTTCCTATGTCTGTACGTCTCAAGATGAGCTTGCATCTCCTATCAGATACGCTCATTGTGCTCTTCATTGCAGCACCGCTCCTCCCTCCTCTTGTGGTCTCTGTCGGTAGCGCCCTATGTCCCAACGGCGGTTGGGATAATCCCAGGCACAGTTAACACAACCCTATTAATGCATGCCCAGGCTCAGCCACCCCTCGAATTTGAAAAACTTACATGTATCCCTGCACCAATAGAGGCGACGTCTCCTCCTCGAGCGGGTCTTACGGTGAATCCTCAGCGGGAATGTTGAGATAGGGGTTGCTGCTACAAGGGCATTGTTGCGGGGAGGTTCCCTCCTGGCACACTCTCTTTGTTCGTTCTAGACTACAGCAACCCTTGCGAGTCGCGGATCTCCTCCCATTGCTGTTCCATTGTAGTCTTGATGCAGGAGAACCCAAGATGGAAGCGGTACTACTTATATGCCAAGCCAGCATGGTGTACGTGACTAAAGAGTAATTTGGTTGGTGCAAATTTACATCCGTGAGGCATCGCCTTAACAAGTAGTCTTATTGTAGTGCTGCGTCATATCGTTGCACAAAGTTGTCTCGTTAGGTCACATCGTTGTGCAAAGCGCTCTTGTTGGGTAATAACAACAGAGTAACCCGTATGAATTAATGTGTTCCAAAGACGTCGAAGTAGTAATAACAACTTGTAGCCGTCTATTAAGCTAAAGGTGTGGATATCAAATGTATAGACATACATCATACAGAGGAGTATAGATAAGAACGTAACGGTACTGAAGACAACTTACTTAGATTCATGGTACATCTGTCCGCCGCTTGCTCCAACAACATAGCTGATCCTTAGGAAATGTGAGCCTGTCAAGGGAGTGGTGTACATCTCAGAAGTCATAATACGAGCGCTGGGTGGTAGGCGAGGCTATAGAGAAGTCACTGAAGGTGTCCTGCTGAGGCCCAAGCATACCATCGACCTAGTGGGTCAAAGAGGGGTTTACATCCTGTGTGAAAGGTACTGCTAATTTAGAGCAGAGGTTTTGGCATTTGCAATGTGTAGTCATACTGGAAAGCATTTTCCTGTGAAGTCCCATGTGCGGATGATGAACCTTGTCCTAGCTGTCCAAATTCCTCTCTCCACACCTACAAATTTGGTGGGATGTGTTAGTTTAATGTAGCGTGCAATGAAAAAATTGCATTAATTATGTTATAGCGTGCCAGCATATGTGGCTGTGCAGACGATGATCCTCCAAGGTAGTAAGCATCGTAATGCTACACAGTGTATCATGTGTACGTCTGGTTGAACCATTGGTAGCGCTCACATAGGTGCGACTGAACGCCCAACACGAACGTTCCCAACGCGTTAGCCTCATGAGGGGCGACTCAGGATTGATGTCTAGAGTTGCACCCTGTCAGCCCAGCGAGGAAGTCTAGTCCTCCGTCTCCTTCTATGACGACGATGGCTATTGCAAACTTCTGTCTACTCGCAAGTGCTACAAAAACAAATGGTGGTGCAATATACGTTCCAAATGAGTACAATAACAAACAATGGGGACAACAACTCGCAGCTGACATACTACTAGCCCGAGGTGCATGGAGGATGAGCGATCGTAGCTACGTTGACTCTCGGACTATGACGGATGTGCGGAGAGAAGTATCAAAGGCGGTGGGGGTGGAGGCTATCCTCGCTGTCTGCCCTGTAGTACGGCAACATCGCTATGCCGACCATGAGTGATGGTCCTCATTGAAGCCCTCATGCAATCGTAAATGGTGCACATCGCACCAAGGAGGCACTCCACGGTGTTAGTCCTCACACAGCGTAGAGCGTCATCAGCCTCACATGAGATACGATGAAGGCCATCATACTGCAAGAAAACTGAGAATAAGTTAGGAATGTGCTGTCGTTCAAAACAATCTAAGAAGAATGTTTTACCATCTCGTCGTGGCATACCGTTCGGTGAGGGTTTGGACTTGATCGTATGATGGCATCATGCATGACCTGCATCGGAGGCTATGGCACCGACACAGTAAGCCTACACTGGTGCGTGGAACATATCACCTCAAGTGTGAACTATATGCGTCGACGGTGTACAAAATTGCCTCATGTACAATGTCCATTGTCATCCTCTCGGCCCACAGCGCCGTCCATGGTAGCTGTGTGATCCTTTAGCACCATTATCCGGAAGTCCATGGCCACACCCTTGAACCGCTATGCATAGACTTTGTCAAGACAAGATTCATCCACATATTTATGATATACGTGTCAGGGTTGGACTGTGCACCCAATACGTCCGGCTATTGTTAATGGCATATCTGGCATTGACCTGTTGGACAGCAGTCTTGTTAAAAGAAGCATTGCCCGAGGAGCAAAGTATCTTCATTGAACTCCCATTGTGCCCCTCTGCCTGTGCCAGAACCAGGGATGTTGCTACGATATCGTCCAATCTAGAGGAGACATACATAACATCGGTGTTCACAAACACCACCTACTACACCTCTCATAGCAACTTCTCCATCTTTCTTGTCTCCAGAACTAGCTATTTCGACATCCTTCTCCTCGTTGTTCATTTCTTCCACCTGGTTGGTAAGGTACTTATGACAATCAATACGAGCTACCAACCATCTCTCTGCACCTTCGTTTGGCTCGAAATTCTCAACACACCTCTTCAGGTCTCCACCACCCACTCCCTCACCCGCATCTCCACCAACACCAGCATCTACATCAGTACTGGAGACCAACCCAGACACTTCATTGCTAGCAGCTCCACCAGAACCACCCATGCTAGATGATTCCATCCTCTCTATAACCTGAATATACACCATCGATCTCGCATATATCGCAGCATCAGGGTTGCACACAACATCCATGTAATTGCCCCATGAAGCATCACTTGTCACCTTTTGAAGTGCCAAAGGACTCCCCTGCACCACCCACCATTGAGACATACAATTCCTCGATGCGTATCTTCTTTCTTGTAGTGTCCCGATCGAACGTGGAATGCGCACACCTCCTTAACTTGGACAGGCTCATGTCCATCAGACCCGACACCTAGATCACGGTTTAGTCACATTTTGATGGATCCACCCCTTAAGGCCCATTGCATATGAGACCGTTCCCATATAACACAAACAAATCTCAAATGTCGCACATGACATACCTAACACAGGTGCATATGAATCCCACTTAGTACACAATATGCAATGACCGCACCATGTAACAGTTGCTATCGTACGTCAAGTAGATTTATCTTGTTGTTATTGGAGTATCCTTACACATTATTAAGTTCAAATTCAATATTTCATTATGTAGCTTTCTTATTTTGTACATATTGAACACATCCTTTCTGTTTGGTTGATGATTTCATGAAATGCAAGCACATCATTTTGAGCATACAAATTATTTTATTGTAAACTACCATACCATATTTCGTGCACTTTAAAGTCTCGCATATGAAAATTATTTGTGACTTTCTAGCTAGTAATGTTTATGATTTTCAAAATTTCTAACTTTTAGAGAACATGTAAAAAATTAAACACTCTACACATTGCATAATTATTATTTTCTAACATACTAAGTATTTTTAATTTTTTTTGTGAAATAGTCAGTGTACTTCTAGCTAATAATGTTTTTAATTTTCAAAATTTTTGACTTTTATGCGACACGTAAAAATTAACATGCTACACATTGCATAATAATTATTTTCTAACATATGAAGTATTTTTAATTTTTTCTATCAAATAATCTTTGTAGTTCTAGCTAATAATGTTTTAGATTTTTCAAATTTCTGACTTTTAGGGGGACATGTCAAAATAACACTGTATAAATTACATAATAATTATTTTGTAACGCACTAGGTATTTTTAATTTTTTTTCATCAAATAGTCTGTGTACTTCCAGCTAACAATGTTTCAAATTTTCAAAATTTCTGATTTTTATGGGCATGTGAAAATTAACACTCTACACATTGCAAAATAGTTTTTTTTCTAACACAATAAATATTTTTAATTTTTCTGTCAAATAGTCTACGTACTTCTAGCTCATAATGTTTCACATTTTTGAAATTTTTGACTTTTAGGGGATATGTACAAATTAACAACCTACATATTGCATAATAACTATTTTCTAATGCATTACTTGCAAAAATTTTGTTTGCATGCAAACTCATTTTGATATACATAAGTAATTAATGACACTAATAACACTATATCTTCTAGGTAAACTACGAACACAGACTAACTACACAAGGCTAACTACTACTTTTTTAGACTAAGAGGCTACCATTTAGCTAATTACATGCTAATCATATTGCTAAAACTATAATCGTTTGTGAATGAGAATTACCTTTTGTTTGTGCTCACTGGTCGATCTACAACTTCTGCATATGCACAAACTTCAAATTCGAAAGCAAAACCGCTCAAAATTTGGCATTTGCATGGCCTTCCTTCCTCCCTTCTCTCCCTATCTCGGTATCTTGTGGCTCAGGATGAAATGGGGGTAGTGATCCTAGGACTATTTTATTGCGTAAAGCGAGCAGGGCGGGGGGGGGGCAGCAGACGTGCAAGTTGAGGCAGCCGACATGTGGCAACGGCGGTCACTTATGTCGCACCTGCGTAGCGTGCTTACGCATGTGCCATGTGGGCACTTCTGCTACAGAACCGGAGCGCACGACCGTTTCAGGTCCTTGCCGCGATCGGTGGCGTGGAACCTTTGTGTGTCCCTCCACCTGCCGCGCTGGGCCAATCTGTGCCTCGCTCATCGGTGATGCCATGGTGGCTAGATGCTGCTGCGGTCGGGTGGCATGGTAGGAGTCACGATCGTTAGTTTTTTCGTATCATACAAGACTAATGTCAAAATTAAGATGTCATAAGGGAGCTAAGTAAAGAAATGTCACAGCATCTACCCACACGGTACTACACAGTCCAAAGGGAAAGTACCAATGGCTTCTGACAGGTGCACCAAGAGGCTGCGCGTCTTGCTCAGCTCCTTCTTCGCGACCGACGAGTCACATCGGCCCTTCACTGATGTGAAATGTGCGCTTGGCGTTTGGCTAATTGGCATTGGAAAATAATCGAAGTCATTTTTTTTTGTGATGAGTAGGAAGTAGGAACTAAGGGACACGATAAAATTATGAGGGTATTAGACTATTAGCTTATAGTTAGGTTAGTCCTGGGACCCAACAGGACACAAGACAGGACATGAGGTGGCTCTGCCATTTTGCTAATCAAACCTGCAAATTAATGACATATATCATATCAATGTTATCAATATCACTTGTCGTAATCGTAGATCGTCTCAAATCTCACATAATGTTCTCTATGGCTTTGCCATCCTACTGCTAGTGGAGCACTGATCACTCTACTAAACAATGCCGGTCGATCACCGCTTGACCAGGCCAGCTGGCCAGATGTCGGACGATGTATTGATAGGATTAATCTTGTTTCGGTAGTTCTGTTATTTTAGAGAGTTTTTGCTTCGTAGTTAGAAATTATTTTATGGATGCTATAGTTAGTTTTTAAAATCCTTTTGGATATGTAGAGTTCTTATCGAATCCGAATAGTTGCTTGCTTTAAATAAAAGAGTATCCTTCAGATTTGACGTGAGAAGCAATAAAAAAGAGAGAAAAAACAGTAGCGCATGTGTTCGGTTATTGCTTCTCGGTAACCTCTTTGTTTTGGTGTTTCTCTTGCTCATTTCAGTTCCAACTTTTAACTTCTAATATTTTATTTTTGTGTTTTTCTAGCTTTTTACCCTTTTTCCGTATTTCTTTGTTTTGTTCGTGATAGATTAACATGTTTTTTATTTTTATTTTTAAAATTTAATTACACAAAAAATCACTAATATATAAATAAACCAACTACCGAACCAAAAATAAGCTCTAAACAAAAAAGCCCAAATGACCTCTCCAGCATAGCGCATGAAGGGAAGTTCCAACAAGGCGAGATTTTATTGTGTTACGGTGATACAATTCGGAGTGTGTAACCATCCAATTAGAGTGACACGTGGTAAAAATACCTACAAGATTCTCAGACCCCACGCCGCTCACCCATCCCCACGCTGGTCTCTGCAGTGCTAAGCTCGCTTCCCACGATGACCGCGTCCTCTTCCGGCTGCGGCGGCGAGAGCGAGGAGGTGATTCCAACACCCGCTGCGGTGACAGCCTCACCGGGACAAGCAGCTTCCACTGCAGGGACGTGATAGGGCTCGAGGTGCGGCACAGCTCCGGTGGTCGCTTCGCTGCCAGCGACGGTGACCTCTGCATGGAGCGATCCCGTGGTTCGTGTCGCGGTAGAGGGGACGGAAAAGCTCGACCACTGCAGGAGCGGACGCTGTAGGCAACAACAGCGCCGTTGCGCCAGCCCAGCTCACCGAGACCGTGCGCTTCCTGGCCAGCTTCCCCAGCGACCGCTCTAGCCTCACCCCGAGGTCACAATCGACGACTCAGACGCCGCATCGGAAATCTCATCGCCGGTGGCCGCTTCGCCGCCGGCGATGGTGACCTCCGCGCGGAGCAATCCTGTGGTTTGCGCCGTGGTGGAGGGGACAGAGAAGCCTGGCCGCTGCGGGAGCGGACGCTGTAGGCGGTGACAGTGCCGTCGCGCTGGCCCAGCTTGCCGGAGACCGCGTGTTTCTTGGCCAGCTTCCCCGGCGATCGCTCGGCCCCACCGCCGAGGTCGCGACCGACGATTCGGATGCCGCCTCGGACATCTTGTCCATTGTGAGAGATGTGCAACTACCAAGATCGCTCACCGTGACATCAACTGCACTAGTAACCTTCGCTTTCTCCACTTCTTGCTCTTCCACGGCCACGACATTGGCGGCCGGCTTGGCCTTAGCTCTCACCTTAGTGTTCGGCGTCTCCGAGAGCACCTCCTTGACCTTCTCCTCCAGTCCTCCTCCGGTGACGGCGGGGGCGGCGAGTCGCAGTCCTCTGGCTTGCAGCTGTGCACGAAGATAGCTGCACTGGCCAGGTGCTTCCTGTGCTTCTTGATGAAGCAGCAACCCATGTCTCCAGCTGCCACTGGCGCCCTAACTAGGCCGCCATCTCCAGCGATCGAGATGACCAGTGTGAGGGGTAGTACGGGTCGGGAGATGGGTCTTTGGGTTCTCGCCGATTTGCTTCGATTTGGGCGAGGTGGTGACGGGGATGGGAGAGTGGCGTGGGGACTGAGGATCCGTAGGTATTTTTCACCACGTGTCACTCTTTAGGCCCTGATCGGTTGGGCCGAAAAGCTATGGCTTATGGCTGAAATTGCACTGTAGTGACTAAAATTTCACTATAGCTGAAGGTGGCTTATTTGATGTAATTAAATCTAAAAAATAAAAATAGAAAAAATATGCTAGCTCAACATGGACAACGCAAACGAATATGGGAAAAACAGAACCGGCAAAAAAGCTCAAAAAAGCTAATAGTTCAGAAAAAGATGAAATTTATGAATAGTAAAAAATATACCAAAACCCATAAGTTGAAGCTAAAATGAACAGACATTGGTCCTGATTAACTCGACTTCGGCTTCTAGCTTATTTTTCACTATTCATAAGTTTCGTCTTTTTCTGAACTTTTGGCTTTTTGTTGAGATTTTTTGCCGGTTCTTTTTCCCGTATTTGTTTGTATTATACGTAACGGGCTAACATATTTTTTATATTTTAAAATTTTTAAATTTAATTATGCTAAATAAGCATCTGTCAACTACAGTGGTTTTTTCAGCCAGCTACAGTGTTTTCAACTATAAACTATGAGTTTTTCAGCCGAATCGATATACCAAAACCCAGAAGTTGAAGCTAAAATGAACAGACCTTGGTCCTGATTAACTCGGCTTCGGCTTCTGGCTTATTTTTCACTATTCATAAGTTTCGTCTTTTTCTGAACTTTTGGCTTTTTGTTGAGATTTTTTGCCGGTCTTTTTTCCCGTATTTGTTTGTATTATACGTAACGGGCTAACATATTTTTTATATTTTTAAATTTTTTAAATTTAATTATGATAGATAAGTCTCACAACTACTGATCTTTTTCATCATTCTGATGTTTTCAATATAAGCCATTAACTTTTCAGCCAAACCGATCACCACCCTAAATTGGTTCATTGTACAATGTGAACTGTATCACTGGTACACAATAAAATCTCTTCCAATCAAGGCATCACGTGAAGACGATAGGGTGCTGTTTTTCCATCACGTCAACAGCAGGCAGACGAGAGGCGCTCTCCCGGCTGTTCCATCGGCGAGTCGCGTCAAGAGAAGGGACCAGCGGGTCCCACGCTAATCATAAGGAAAAAAAAATTCCAACACGTATCACGGACTCCGCCATTTTCCCGATGTCACTCACCGACTCCACTGCAAATCCCAGCAAAAGGACGTTACTTTCCTCTCAAAATACAAGTCAAGTTGCAAATTTTATAACGTGCCACCAGAACCGCAAGTCCACGGTTTGAAGAGTTCTTCCATACGATCGACTAGTAAAGAAAACGCACTCTTCTTTCCAGCTGAACACACGCGCACACACTGCAAACAATGGCTTCGGCTAAGCAGAGCCAGAGGCTGCACATCTTGCTCTTCCCCTTCTTTGCCACCAGCCACATCGGCCCCTTCACCGATCTCGCCTTCCACCTTGCCACGGCCAGGCCAAACGCCGTCGAGGCCACCGTCGCCGTCACCCCGGCGAACGTCTCTGTCGTCCGATCAGCCCTCGCCCGGCGTGGCTCCGGTACCGCCGCGGTCAGGGTGGCTACCTACCCTTTCCCGGCTGTGGACGGCCTCCCGCCGGGCGTCGAGAACCTCTCCGCGGCCACGGCCGCCGACGCGTGGCGCATCGATGCTGCAGCCATCAACGAGACGCTGATGCGGCCGGCGCAGGAATCCCTCATCAGGGAGCTGTCCCCGGACGCCGTTGTCACCGATATGCACTTCTTCTGGAACACCGGCGTCGCTAGCGACATCGGCGTGCCGTGCGTTACGTTCCACGTCATCGGCGCCTTCTCGATGCTCGCCATGCGCCACCTTGCTGGCGCCGTCAAGGATGACAACCAGTTGGTGACCGTTCCTGGGTTTCCTGGCCCCGACATACGGATCCCCTGGACCGAACTGCCGGAGTTTTTGAGGAGCCAACGAAAGATCGACCCCACCGCAGTCAACGAAGCCTATTCGGCGCAAGATAACTGCTTTGGCCTCGCCGTCAACACTTTCTTGGACCTCGAGCCTGAGTACTGCCAGGTATACGTGCGCAACGGATATGTGAAGCGTGCCTACTTCGTGGGGCCCCTCTCGCTGCCGTTATCACCGGCCAGCGACTCGCCTTGCATCGCTTGGCTGGGCTCGATGCCGAGCAGGTCAGTGGTGTACGTCTGCTTCGGCAGCTTGGCCCACGTCTCGGACGCTCAGCTACGTGAGCTAGCTCTCGGGCTAGAGGCAGCTGGGAAGCCGTTCTTGTGGGTGGTGAAAGCCGACAAGTGGGTTCCTCCGGAGGGGTGGGAGGAGCGTGTCGGGGACAGGGGTATGGTCGTCACAGCGTGGGCTCCGCAGACGGCGATACTGGGGCACCCGGCGGTGGGGGCGTTCGTGACGCAGTGC
The DNA here is from genome assembly GCA_036346575.1 of Dendrocalamus sinicus. Lineage (NCBI taxonomy): Eukaryota > Viridiplantae > Streptophyta > Magnoliopsida > Poales > Poaceae > Dendrocalamus > Dendrocalamus sinicus. The sequence goes on along the minus strand of CM070655.1, from coordinate 4,871,645 downwards.
GGGTGGAACTCGGTGTTGGAGGCGGTCACTGCGGGCGTCCCTGTCTTAACGTGGCCGATGGTGTTCGAGCAATTCATCACCGAGAGGCTGGTGACGGAAGTGCTGGGGATCGGGGATCGGCTGTGGCCGGAGGGCGCCGGGGTGCGGAGCACGTGGTACGAGGAGAAGGAGGTGGTCCCCGCGGAGGCTGTGGCACGGGCCGTGGCGAAGTTCATGGAGCCCGGAGGCGCAGGGGACGTGGCGAGGAGCAGGGTAAAGGAGCTAGCCGTGAAGGCTCGCGCGGCCATGGCGGAAGGCGGCTCGTCGCGGCACGATCTGCGTCGTCTGATCGATGGTCTCATGGAAGCAAGAGCGGCTGCTGCACTGACGAAGTCCGAGTTGCACCAGTGAGAAAATAACTACTCTTTGGTTCATGGTGATTACCGGTGGAGCTGCAGCTTCCGAACAACTGTTTCGTGCAGTGAGCCCAGCGCCTGTGTCCGCCTCTATATGTTTCTGTTTGGCCAGTGCTACAGTTTAGTAGTTTACCCTGCTTTGTTCGTCACTTTTGAGTTTATATTTATGGTGTTTTATAAAGAACAGCTCTGTTTGTTGGGACTTGGGATGAAAAATGTTGGTGCTGAAGAGTCCATGCAGGACTACTACTGATTGGTATTGCTTCTTTTCTGCTTAAGTTTGCTGTTATGAAGTTTATGAAACTGACAATTGCATTATGGGAGCAAACAATGGAGAGCAGCCGAAATGTAGATACTTTTGTGCCAAAAGCATCGGAAATTCGGAATAAGACCTGCCTACATGAGCGGGAAGTTAATACTACAAATGATGTACGGAGATTGCGCGTGCTACTGTACATGGTTAAGCATGTTTTGACTGGGTTGAACAAAATATTTTAGGTGCTAGTGTGCAACTGCGACTGCTAGAATCTCTATCGTTAAAATTTTAAAGTTTGCTTATCTTTTTTATTTAATTTTTTAAAATACATACTGTTAAATTTTTAAAAGTTTAATCATCAATATGTTTAAAACTATTTGTATTGGCTATACAAAAATTATATTACTAGATTTATCGTAAAAAATACATTTATAATATTATAATTTTATTAGTATACCTTTGTATAAAGCTATAAAAAGTAGTTATCAACGTCATATCTTAAAGACTATAAAAAATAAAAAAAAAATGCACCTTGTTGCACATTTTTTAAGATGAAAAACCAAAAATACAATGAAATAAAGTTGTGGCTTTTTTCCTTGCATTTTCTTTAACATGAAAGCTAAAAGTTTTAATCAAATTAAACATCTTCCACTCTCAGCTGTTTTCACCTTTTATCGCTACTATTCTAAAGCCAAAAGCCAGAAACTCTGACCGTCTCAAATGCCCCTTAAACTGCCCTCAAATTCGGCACACACAAAGACAACAACAATACTAGCCAAACTACGAGTCTCCGCGCAGGTGTTGCCAAGAAAATGGCCTCTGCGGGCAATGAGAAGCTGCGTGTCTGCTCATCCCTTTCTTCGTGACCAGCCACATCGGGACCTTCACCGACCTCGCCGTCCGCCTTGTCGCGGCCAGGCCAGACGAGGTCGAGACCACCGCCGCGCTCACGCCGGCAAATGTGCCCATCGTCCAGTCATTGCTCGAGCGGCACGGGCACGCAGAGGGCGCGTTGGTGAGGATAGCCACCTACCCGTTCCCGGCGATGGACGGCCTTCCGCCACGCATCGAGAACCTCGCCAGGGCCGCTCCCGCGGACGCTTGGCGCATCCACCTCGCTGCCTTCAAAGAGACCCTGACGCGACGCGCCTCGTGCAGGAAACACTCATCAGGGAGCGGTTCCCGGACGCCGTCGTCACTGACGTGCACTTCTCCTAGAATGCCGGCATCCCCGACGAGCTCGGCGTGCCGTGTGTCTCGTTCATCGTCATCGGTGCCTCCTCGATGCTCGCGATGCGCCGTATCAGCTGCGATGTCAACAGTGACGCTGAGGTGGTGACCGTTCCTCGGTTCCAGCCCCCGACGTACGTATCCCGAGGACCGAGCTGCCGAAAATGTTGAGGGGCCAGCGGACGCTTGACCGCTCACAACCAACCGGCAATTTTCGGCGCATGGTCGCTGCTTCGACCTCGTCATGAACACGTTCTTGGACCTGGAGCGGCTGTACTGCAAGATTTACGTGTGCAACGGCTACGTGAAGCGCGCATACTTCGTCGGGCCCCTCTCGCTGCCGCTTCGACCAACCGGAGCAAGCGCCGGTGACTCACCATGCATCAGCTGGCTCAACGCAAAGCCGAGCCGTTCAGTTGTGTATATGCTTGGGCACCTTCGCTTACACCTCTGAAGCTCGGCTCAACTAGCTGGCTCTCGGACTGGAAGCCTTTGGCATGCCGTTCTTGTGGGTGGTCAAGGCCGCCGGGTGGGCACCGCCGGTCGGGTGTGAGGAGCGCGTGGGGGAGGGAACGCTTGTCAGAGGGTGGGCTCCGTAGATGGCAATACTGGCCCTCCAGTCGATGGGGGCGTTCATGATGCACTGTAGGTCGGGCTTATCGCTAGAGGCTACCATGGTCGGCGTGCGGATGCTGACGTGGTCTTGGTGTTCGACCGGTTCATCGAGGAGAGGTTGGTGATGGAAGTTCTCAAAATCGGGAAGAGGGTGTGGGATGAGCCAGGGGCACGCGGGACGAGGAGAAGGAGGTGGTGCCAACGGAGACGATGGCGTGGGCCGTGGCGAGGTTCTTGGAGCCTGGAGGAACAGGGGAGGCGACGAGGGTCAGGGTGCAGCAGCTCGCTTTGAAGGCTCATGCGGCTATGGCGGAAGGGGTTCGTCATATTGTGATCTGTGCCGTCTAATTGTTGATCTGGTTGAGGCAAGAGCAACTGCTGCAAGGACCGCATCATCGTTGTTGCAGCCATAAAAAATAGGAGCAGTGTGTCTGTGCATTTCTTTCATTTGGCCATTGCTATCGCTTTTATTCATGGGAGTGACTATTGTATAAGCGATTAAATTTTTTTTATCTTTCAGTTATCTGAAGTTGCACTTTCAATCATCTGAAATTGCAGGTGATTTTTTGAAGAGGGAGCTGTAATTTTAGGTGATTAAATTGCACTCTGAATCATCTGAAGTTGTAGGTGTTTTTTTTAAGGGGGGCTGTAACTTCAGATGGTGCAATTTCAAGTGATTGAGAGATAAAAAAATTCAGTCGCTTGTGCAATAGCAAATCCGTTTATTCATTCCTTCTGCTAATTTGTCAAATATCCTCTCTTTTCTGTTCCTAAATCCTAATCAGCAACATTGTTAAGACGAAAACGTTGGTGCTGAAACGAATGGTCCCATTTCTTTCCTGCTTTTTCTTGTGATAAATAAGATTGCGAAATTGAAAAGATCCTACCAATCATTGAGGCCCGAGTGGTGAACGTACTGTACATACTTTTTGCGTGGTGTCCTGTCCTGTCCTGCTCGGCTGCTATTGCTGCTGCACCTATCCTGCATAACGTAGCCAATGAGTGATTGACTAGTCAGCTTTCTTCAGAAAAAAGAACGAGACATGCAATTTTTATCGGCTCGTCACCCAGTTCCATCTAACCCAGGAATCCACACACACAGTTGAAATTTGCAAACCGTGGCTTCCTCTGAGCAGAGCAAGAAACTGCGAGTCTTGCTGATACCATTCTTCGCCAGAAGCCACTTCGGCCCCTTCACCGACCTCACCATGCGCCTCGCGACGACCACGCCTGGCGCCATCGAGTTCACCTGTTGAGTATGAAGACTTATATTATATAACTAGGACCTAAAAATATATGCTACAAGTACTCCTATGAATTCAGATAGAATTAGGATTTCAGTCTCTCTTTGGAGGAGAACTAGGAAACACCATATAAAACTACGGGAGTGATTATAGAGAACCTAAGTCACAAATCAACTCATCTAAAGCAAGAGACGTATGAGAGGATTAGAGGTTAGGTTTTTTAGCACTAGATTTATGTATAAGTCAATGATCCAAGGGTTTTAAAAGGTTCAAGAGGGTTGTAAGAGAACGACAATCTATTGTACTCTTTTGAGGTTGTGGTTAAGGAATTTACGGTTGACTTCACCAAATCTTTCTTTCTCGTTGTTATTGTTTCATCATCGTTATTTTGGTTCTCTTTACGGATTCATCTACTTTATTCTTGATACCGTGCATGTTTGTGTCATATCTTACAGCTCTGATCCGATCTGAGAGCTACTGCTATAGCACATAAGAAGAGATATTAGAGTATAACAAGTTGTATTGAAGCCAAGTTCAGATTAAGCTGACCCGCGAGAAGGTCGGCAAAGCGTTACGTGGCACAAGATCAAAATCGATATAGACGATATGAAAACAAATAGAGAAATTTGATGGCGCAGTTTTAGTGTGTGACAATATGTGGTGAAGGATGTCCTTGTCCAACAAAGATTAATCGATCCTCTTGAAGGAAACAAACCGAAAAAGGCATTCGATGAAGACTGAAGGGTGAAGAAGCAGAAGGTTATCAGTATAATTTGTTCATATCTCTCCAAACAAGGTAAAGTACTTAGTGATCAAGGAGAACTCGTCAAAAGAAATTATGGAGCGGCTTAGAAGAAATGTATATGGCGAAGTCGCTGACAAGTCGGTAGGTAGGGGTGAAAACGGGCCGGGTATTTCCCGCTCGCCCGCCCGTATTAAAGCGGGTCAAATTCGGGTCATAAATTCGGGTACCCGGGTGCTTATACGGGTATAGGATCCGAATACGGGTATTTATTGGCGGATATGGTATCGGGTTTGGGATGTCGGTATCCGACGGATACGGATTACCCGGTAAAAATACGGGTATTACCCGGTATACTATTCGGATATTACCCGCATTGCTTCGGCCATCCGAACTCCGAAATCCGTTCACTGGCTCACCACTCCAACTCTTCTCCAGACTTCCAGAGTCCAGACTCCAACCATTCGGTTCGGCGGCTTCGGCCTGACCTCCTCGCCTCGTCGATTCCCCAATCCCCATCTGCCCAATCGCCCGACGGCGACGCGGCGCGCCTGTCTTCCCTAATCCTCCGTGGACTTCCGGCCGCCTCGCCCATCCGCAGATCCACTCGAGGCGGCGTAACCACGTAAGCGAGCCTAGCACATGGGAACACATCCATGAAAACCAAAACGAAATAGCAACAAAAATCAACCGTGGACTTCGTTGGATCGAGGAGAGCACCGGATCCGGGCCGTAGGCCACGGATCCGGGTAACCGACGGCGGCGGTTGGGCGACGACTCGGGCGGCGGAGAAATGGTGCGGCCGAGCGGCAAGCGGGGGCGGTGGGGCGCGCGAGCGGCGCCGCTAGGGCCGGCGGCGCGAGGAAGGCGCGACGGCAAAAGGCGAGCGCGGCAGCGGCAGAGAGAGCGAGGCGCGGAGGAGGTGAGCGGCATAGGAGCCGAGAGGGGAAAAGAAGGAAGAGATGGGAGGCGTCGGCGAACCAAGGAAAAAGGAGGAAAGGCAATGGGTGAGAAGAAAGGAAAGAAAGAGAAGGGAAAAAATAAAGAAAGAGAAAAGAAAGAGAAAAGAGAGAGAAAGAAGAGAGAGGAGAAGCGCGCGTACAATTAAAAATTTGTCTTCGTAAATATTTAATTTAAGTGATAGATTGCAGATTAAACTACTTGCTAGTATTATACTAATTATGTTAAAAGTATGAAATATCACTAATCGGTATAGGATGGATGTATGGAATGGTTGCATTGCTATTGTCTATGTGGTATAAAATGGTTGTTGCATTGACTTGATATCCGAATAAATATCGTGACCGATAGTGTCCGTATCCGTCTTGGTACGTATTTGTTCCATATTTGTGCCCGACATTATCCGTGTTTGTATTCGTATTCGATACTATCCGTATTCGATCCGAATCCGATTAGAAAATGTGGGTTAGGATATGGGAAAGGTGAGATCCGACCGTATCCGACCCGATTTCACCCCTATCGGTAGGTACTAAAACGGCAACCATACAAGCTGCGTATGGAGGAAATCACACAGTTCGTTGACCATCTCAATGTCTTCTATCACACAATTGACTAGTGTTAATGAGAAAATTGAGGAGAATGACAAGGTCGTCATATTGATGTCATCTCTACCACTATTATAGGAGCAATTGGCAATGAATATTCTAGTTAGAAAAATTACTCTCAACTTCAATGAGGTAGTTGCATATCTATTGAAGGCAAGATCCTTCAAAAAAGCCATCGATTTTTTATCCTCTGGTGATCAAATATTGGCTATAGTACGTGCTGTAGATAAAAGCAAGTCGCAGGAAAAAGAAGGGCTAGAGTAAAGGCAAACGCATATGCTATCTATGTGACGAGAAAGGTCATATGATAAAAGATTATCTAAGTGTGAAGCAAATGAAGAGTGCACTCGTGCATGCTCAGTTGTGGTAGCAAAAAAATGATTCGGACGTACTTATCGTTAGTCAATCAGGTACTTCTCGCAGATTGTGAGGTATCACTTCGAGGTAGAGTCATATGAGTTATTTGTAAAGGGACAGGTAATCATGATAAGTATCTGGTTCAATGGATGATACCGATTAATAGATAATCTTAAAGGTGAAGGAACTAATGAGAGATCTAATAAAAATCCTAACTAGGATAAGGAAACCGTGTCGTCAATGGTAGGTACTTCAAATCTCATTTGCAGTTATGTACGAAATTGTAAAAATGGTTGCAAATTCTAGCGAGCGTGAAGATGAAGGTGCAAGCTATTGAAATTGTAGACTTTACGATCGGTAGTCATAGACTTCGCAGTCGCTAGTCGTAGACTTTGCGATCAGTAATCGTATACTTTGCGAATGGTCGTCATAGATTTTGCGATCGATAGTCGTATACTTTGTGATTGATAGTTGTAGGCTTTGCGATCGGCTACAAAGGCCTCACGGTTGGTTCTTGTAGGCTTCGAGTGTTCCAATTCTTGTATCCTTCGAAGTAACTCGAGTACTCGTGTTTGACCGGTTGGGATCAGTGGTCGGATCACCCGAGGGCTAGTAGTCGGACCAGCTGTGGATCGATTAGATAGTGGGTTTTCGATGAGGGTATGATCTTTGATGTTTTTGAGTCGTGAGTTGAGTTTAATTGATCTAGATTGTTGCGTGTGTGCACATGGATCTTAGGATCAGTGACTTGGTTACATATATTTTGCATGGTGATGATTTTGTGTATTGTACGATACTACGTAATGGTTTGCTTATTTATGTTAGTTGTCGGATTTCAAAACTTAGTCGTAGCGAGGCGTTAGGTGATCGGGACTGGCGTTATTTACAAGCTGATACAGACGAAATTGTCCTCTACGTGGCTCTGTGGCACCAGAACATTCCGTGTTTTCGTCAGTGGTGGCCGTTTCTTTGGATGGGGAGTTGAGGTTGAGATTTGAAGCCACCATTGTAGACACAAACAAGAGTCATATATTGCTTGGTGACGAAGGGGATCCAACATATTTTCGTCTTCAGCAGAACCAAGTTGTTCGTGAGCTTTGTTTCAAGGCGAGGAAGCATGGAAGTTGTAGGGGCGAACTTCAGATTGGAAATGGGGAGGGTCTGAAGAATATGGTTACCGTCAGTGTCACATGGTCGACTATGGGTTATTAGTAATAACTGAGCGCATGTAATTTTGGTTTCCTGTTTCCCAGTTATCAAGAACCAAAGCGACAGAGAAGTCGTCAACCATGCACTGTTCATATGTGCTAGAATTATTTCTTGTCTTTTTTTGCTCTTGGTAGTAGGGACGAATTTGACATTAAAATTTTGCAGTTTTATATAATTTATGTGTATTATATCCATGATTTTTTTGTATTTGTTTTTTGCAACATTGCATCATACTTGAATTTGCTAATGAGATGCCGGTTCCCGTGGGCGCCAAGCAAATATCTGTAAGTGATAATTATCCTACCTCCTCGGCTCCGCAGGCCCAGTAGCCCACAGTCTCCCTCCGCCCAATGGAAATCTCCAGAAAAAGAATAAAAGGGCGGGAATCACACCGCATAAGCACAGCCAGCCAACTCCAAACGGAATCACTCCTGCCATCCTCTGCTTTCCGCAAAGGCTAACTCCACCACCACCGCCCCCTATATACAAAACCCTCCTCTAGGCCTCCCCGGCTCGCCCCGCCAACCTCCCCCTCAGCTAGCAATGCCGGCGCGGCGGGCGATCGAGGTCCGGCAGGCCGACGCCGCGGCGCCGAAGTGGCGCATGTCGCTGCTGGAGAACACCTTCAGCTCGTTCCTGCAGTCCCACGGCGGCGGCGGCGCAGAAGCCGCCAGCGCTGCGAGGGCCGTCTTCGCGGAGGGCTCCCTGTTCAGCCCCTTCTTGTTCGGCAACTTCTTCGACCCGGCCGACGCCTTCCCTCTGTGGGAGTTCGAGCCGGACGTGCTGCTCGCCGCGCTCCGCCGCGGCTCGAGGACGACCGTCGACTGGGCCGAGACGGAGTCCGAGTACTACTTGAGAGCTGACATACCAGGTACGTACATACACAGCTCGGTACCACCTTGGCTAGATTTTGCCACTTAATTTCTCCGTGCTTTTCCCTAGTTTTGGAGCACTATTAATTCAGTAACAAACGTACGTATGAGATGCTTGCGCAAACTTCAATTGGAACCTGAGTTAAACAAACGCAGCGAAATTCTTTACACCCAATAGATTCGCTGTAGAAATGCGTGGCCTGACCTCTGCCACCAAGTGCGTTCATTCCTTAGCTGCGTTTTTGTGGAATATCAGCAGGTGTTTGATGGAGCAAATTGCCATGCTACTCTGCTATCTATCAACACCTCAGATGCCACACGACTTCTTGTAGGAATCCGACACCGGCAGAACTTGCAATTTGCCAGAGAAAAAGCTGTTGCAACTCAACTAGCTAGGGGCGATGAAAGTAACTAGAGGTCATGTGTAGCCTTCTTTTCCCGCGTTGCTTTTCTCTGCTTTATCACTATAGAAACATTGAAACCGTGTTGTTTCTAGTAATATTCGTTACGTTTGCGTGTGGTTCACCACATCCACCGTAGTGTAGTACAGCAAGCGAACCAAAGAGTAGTGTACAAGACGATTTCCAAAACCAATAAAGATTAAAGAAGTAAAGCAGTCGCATTATTGTATAGTTCAAGTACTAGTAGTAAGGTAAGCAAGCACTAAGTTTCGGTCTCTTCAGGTGGAAGAAAATGTGAGGTTGAGGTGAGCGGGGGCGGCATGAGGGTGGTTGACATCAGCGGGCTCTGGCGTGCGCCTCCGTCGGACGGGCGGGACTGGTGCGCCGGCCGGTGGTGGGAGCACGGCTTCGTCCGGCGGGTGGAGCTGCCGGGGGACGCGGACTGGAGGAAAGTGGAGGCCTACTTTGACGACGGCGAGGGGTCGCTGGAGATAAAAGTTCCCAAGGTTAATAGCGACGCGCACCAAGCCACCGCCTGAGAATCAGAACCTCGCGGCGTTAATCTGATTGGAGGGGAGCATTTGCCGGGAAGGCTTTATTCTTCTTCTAACACTCGACAGAGATTGAAAAGATGGCATAAACTTGATAAGAATTCGCAAGATATGGAGAACAAAAAGGAGCAAAGATTATCTATCACATGTTACAGGAAGGAGCAAGGATTACACTCGATGTATGTAATATGTTTACTGTTAAATGGCTAATTCAGCCGAGTCACTGTCATTATGGTTGTCGATCAATTGAGGCATCGAGATCATAAATATGATTCCAGAATACTTGAGATATATATATATATACACACAGTCGCGACTTTTGAAAGGCAGATTCTTCCATTTCTTTCGGCATGATGTATCTCTATCACCCCCGTCCCTTTATCTCCAGTGGGCACATGAGCATCAGAGTTGTGACGAAAGCTGGGCTCTTTCAGATCTTCAGGCAATTGTTCTTCAGAGAAGGCATTGGCCAGACGACACTCCATCATTTTAAGCACTGAGTTGCTATAAATTTATTGTAAAACAAACATTTTTTCGGTGCGCACCAGGCAGTTGTAGGGAGTTGGTACCGTAGTGTGGTTATCTTACAGCTGAATTTGCGTGGCAGTCCATTATGAGTTTATAATTCAGGTCAGGTGATCCATCTGTCGACAAGTGTTCTTCAGAGTGCCTTCCATATTCCAGCCTTTCTCAGTAGTTCGTTGGTGCATGGTATCTTTGACTAATCTTGACTGACGAGTGACAAGAAGGGTGTGAGCAGAGTACACATGGCTCCTATCAACCAGAGCTAAAGAAATTTAATGTCTTTTCTCTCTCTCTCCGACCTAACGTTCGTCAAAATCAATGAGAAGACGACAATGATACGACAAGGTAGGGAAACAAACATACCCCAATTGTGTTTCAGTCAAGCTCAGAGTGACAATTAAGGAGGAGGCTAGCGTCTGGGTGCTAGTGGGTGTCAACAAATTTACAGGCCTCTTAATCATCCCTGTAACAGACTAAGCTTTTTCTGTTTCTTTTAGGCCAACTACCTCTCCTTCCCACCCAGGGCTCTCCTCCCTTGTTTTTCGTTTAACTCTCCTTGTGAATTAATAGAAAGCAAATCTCTTGCTCACCTTAAAAACAAAAAAGCTCAGAGTGACAAATAATAGCTTCTTAAGGGTTCGGAGATGCTCGTACGTGTGGATTTTACTCCCTGAGAATTGGCCTACTTGCTTTTGGTGAATTTTTTAATAATTAATTTTTTATTCTAAATTATAGTATTATATTGGTGTTTTTTTAACAGATTTGACCATATGTCGCCGCACGAATGGGGGACTTGAGCTAGTCGTCCAACCGTTAGGCGATACATTACCAAGTCGTCCAACCGTTGGATGACAGGACCCTAGTTGCCTAATCTGGTTGAGCGACTAGTCCAAGTCACCCAACAGTTAAACGCTTTAAAATAATAGTACAATTATTTTATTAATCCGATGGAAATAATTGTGGGGAATCAAATGACGATTTTTATGTGTATTATATTTAACAAATCTTGTTTATATGTTATTTTTTATTTGAAATGAAAGGGTAGATAATGTCGGTTGATCCGTTTATGATTTTCATAAATTATGAAGGGTACGAAATTTGTTGGACTCGAAATAAAATTATGTGATCGTCGTATGTTGTTGTAGTGCGATAAATTTGTGAGGACGACTGAGCCAGCAACGATTCGTAAGTATGAAGGTAAGTTATATTGTGATATAATAGAGAATTCATACACGAAAGAAAAGGAAGAACTATTCATACACGAAAGAAAAGGAAGAACTACTACTTGCCACCAGCTACATCACTCGCACCACCTCCTCCATCGTCGCCATGTCCCGCCCCCGATCAGTACCCGCCCGGATGGCCCCTCTTGGCCTTCCTCAACGTGGGGTTTCAGCACCCCGATAGGGTACGTGAGGCGGTCAAGAGCCTGCTGACCCATGCTTCCAAGGCCTCAGGGTTGTCTCCACCTACACCTGCGTGGGTATTGGGGCACTGCTGAGCTGTGACTTGGAAAGAACCTCGACAGGTGCGAGCTCACGTGCTCCCCTAACATCTGCCGGGTCCTCCACGGGGAAGTCGCTCACATCCCCGGGAAATCATCATGGGGGATAGGTGAACTCTTGACCAGTGCGTCGTACCTGTAGGACAGGTATTTTTTATTCCTACAATATATCAATGCGAGAAAACCTGAAGAGACGAAACATACCTTCCACGTGGCCTACGGCCTACAGCCAACTATTGTACCTATTCCTGCCCAGGCCGAACAACGTGTGCTACCCTATCGATGCCAGGTAGGGGTCCACGGATGACGATGACACTGGTGTGTAGGCACGTGCCCACAATAGAGAGGTGAAGGACTCTTCTACTTTTAAGTTAGGTCCCTTACCTGAATGATCAGAGAGATGGACTCTCGCACTTTGAGTTAGATCCCTTACTTTTGTAAGATGGTAAGAGTCTTTTCACTTCAAAAACTAGCTAATGAGAAAAAGGACTCCTTCACTTTTAAGTTAGATCTTTTGCTCTCCTATAACCAACGTGAGACTACTCCAACATTAGCATTAGTGACTAAAAACTGTTTTAGGATGCATGCACCGTGCCAACATTGCCAAGAAAGTAGTGTTATATTGGTTATCAGCCCAGAAATGATCAAGAAGGGACATGACATACAAGCAGTCAAGAGATAAATGGAGACTATTTTGAATCGTGAATTTTGAAGACGGATCAAGCAGCTCGTTTCGCACTTTTACTTCCACAAAAGAATCTTTCGGTCGTGTCCTCGATGTTATGGAACACTCATGATCTGGAGACCATTTAGTAAAAGCACACATGCTAATAGATCAGAGAATGTAAATTACCTAAAAAAGATCAGAGATTTTTGTTTTGAGAGAGGAAGATCAGATAAAGTGAATCAAAAAAGGGTTGTGCTTTTGGACCCTTTTGGGGGGGGGGGGGTGTAAATTCCCTGCTGGGGAAGCAAACCGTTCAAAACAGAATTCAGGAAAAATAGAAAAAAAAATCATAACTATGTAGGGAGAATTAGAAAAATCGAATACAACTAAACAATAGAAAATTTTGATTCATTCTATCCAAATTCTCATCAATGACATTGATCCATTACAAACTCACAATTTACAACCATCACAGTGTACTACTAACTTCTAATAATAGAGAAAAACAAACACGTTGGACTGGCATAATTCAGCAGGAATATCTTCCAAATCTTCAATTGAAATATATAACAAGTCAGATACAAATAGGATTAAAGCATCGAGTTCTAAGCCTCCAACTCTTCATGCCACATTAGTAGATCACTGGATTATCAACAAAGGTAGCAGACTTCAGGTTGCAGTACTAGCTAGACTTTCACTCAAACACTTCAGAAGTTAGTGCTCATTGCTGTATCACTTGCAGCAGCCAAACCAGATCTCCGATCCAGCAAAAAGTAGCACGTATATCCCAGAAGCTGAAATGGCCACAGGAAAGTAAAAGTCAGTGGTGAGGAAAAAAACTGGACAGGAAAAGAACTCCTCTTATGACTGTTGGGGTTTGCGGCTTTAATACCTGAATCTACAAAGCAAGGGAACACTGAACTTACCTCCTGGCCATCGAGGCCAATCTCCTCCTCGTAGGTGAGCACGTCAATCACCTCATCAGGGTCAGAGACAACGAGCTTGAAGGCAAGGCGTGGCTGTACTTGTGATAAGATCCGATAAATAAATACTATGCAGCAAGCAAGCTAACTGAAAACAGCAAGAAACTAAGTCACTGCTAAATTAAACCAATATTTGGCTTAGCTACCACAAGAAGTCAAGATCAAAAGACTTAATAGAGAATATTAGTATTATGTTGACATTAGTATAGCTACAGATGTGGAGTCAGATTTGTATAGCACATTAGTATTGTTGACACCGACACTAACTTCCACATAACTACTTTTGCACAGGATATAAGGCAGTTAAGACTCACATGATGCCAAATTTTTATTATGTTCCAGAAGCACTCACTTCAACAAGAAGATGGTTTTAAAATGTCTTAGCAATGCACAAGATATGAAAACCTGATAGAGCTTACCCCTTTTTAAATACATATGCCATATGTAACACAACACACCTATGTTGTTCCATTAGGTCATTAATCACATATTAACAAAATTAAAATTATGGTCTTAGACTCTTTGAAATTTCATAAAGACAAGTAGACCGGAATGATTAAGATAACAACTGATTAGACTTAATTTTGGTAACATTCACATGGAAGATGCAACGAATGAAAAGAGTTAAAATTCACTCCGACCAATAGATGCTAAAATTTCAGCAAATAGAAGTAATAAAGTATCATCAGCTATGTTTTAGCTCAGGATGACAAAAATTCAGCAACAAATTAAGTCTACAGCATATCTCTGTTTATTAGCAGTACACATCGCATAGAGATGGCTAGCACTAATTGTAACTTAAAGTCAAACCGGGTGCAGTCGCACCTCCCAATCCCGGTGGGCAGCTCGCCGCCGTAAGCAAGCAGCGCGTGGAAGTCAAGCATCGGGGATAGGTCCTCTCTGGCGACGTCGATTTGCTTGCTCCTACAACGCTTGAGAGGTCAGACTTTCCTCTAAAAAAACAAACAGAGAGGAGAGGTGCAGAAGCAGTAGGAAGGAGACAAGATTGGTTTATGCAGGGACGAGGAGGTGGCTGCCTCCGAATGCACCGGGGATGTTCTCCCCGTGACCCACCTCCAGCTTCTTCGTTGTCTCCTCTGCGCCGCGGGTTCACCCCACCGAGATCTACGAGAATATGGAACCCTAGTGAGAGAAGGAAGAGAGGAAACCCTAGCGGGAAGAGAAGGAGAGGAAGAAGAAGAGTAGCCTCACTTCACCGGCGAGATTCCGTTGCCGGAGTGGGTGGGTGGGGAGAACGCAGTGGAGGCGGTCGCGAGGAAAGGAGGAGGTCATGGTCGCACCTCGCGGGCGGGAGGCGGTCGGGATCGAGACGAGGCGACGGCGGGGAGAATTTCACGAGCAGCAGAGACGAGGATATTTTCCCCGTGGTGACGACGTGGATTGGGCCATATGGGCTTCCAAATGCACTTTCAACCTAACTCAGGGAAGCTAGCCTCATGTTTTTTCGCCACTGGTAATAGGCCAGGATCCCAGCCAGAATTGGGCTTCCCAAACAAGCCTTAACTTGGGCCAAAACGTCCTTTCCATCGACGGCTAAGAACACTATGGGCCCGTAACGTTGCTGGTCCAAGATTCGCAAAGCCCATCAGCCCATGATGAGCAACGAATTCACGATCCAATCTGCTGCTGCCCACGACTCAAGTCTCGTACCCACGGCCGCCTGCCAGACCGGCACGATATAGGTCTAGTCTAGGTAAGGCCGTTTAACCATGCTCATTTAGGCACAACAAAGCAAAGGGCCATGTCATGTCGGCCCACAGGTCGAGATGTGAGCTCAGACATAGCCCACGATCATGTCGTGCCGGCACAGACACAGTTAGGGCTTAATGGACCGTGCCGGCACGGTTAGCCTGTTAAGTCGAGAAAAAGAGAAAAATCAGAAAATTGTAGAAAATTAAGAAAAAATGTAGAAAATTACAAAAAAATACAGAAAATTAAGAAAAAATGTAGAAAATTACAAAAAATACAGAAAATTGTAGACAATGTTAATCATCGAGATAATTATTTTCAATGACATAATAAGCTTTATTAACTTATTAAATTTATGGAATGGCTGCCTCATTAAAAACTTTACCAAGTAAAAACTCAATTTGAGAAAACATTGGTTAAGAAAAAAGAGTGCATCCTATAAAGCTCACTAATAACTACATTTGAAGAAAAATATTGAAAATCCTATTCATTGCTCCTATATACAAAATCTCAAAAGATTCTTCTAAGTCTCTTTTCTATGTAGTATGTTGGAGTTTTGATTCAGTTTATTTCCAGTCTTTGACGGTCATAAGGATTTCGACCATTTCGTTCGAGAGACTTGTTCGTCACTCCTCGATTATTCTTCCAGATAGACTGAAAGCTAACTCCGAAGAGACCATAGAGACAGAAACAGTCAACACATCCTGTGATAATATGGATAGCACTGGATATGTTACTTTCTAAGTTTGCTACCACGAGAGGTTGTTCAACTCTTGCTCAAAGCTGACGTTATCACTGTTGAGATGGTTTGATAGGTCTCCGGTGCTTTGCCGCCTTCCTTCTCCCAAATGATGTGTACCGGCACGAGAATCTCTAGAGGAAAAACGAAAAATCTTGTCCCATTGTATAGTCTCCATAGAAGTGCTAGGGGCTACTGGAGGTCTTTCAAAATGCACGAACCCAAACTTATTTTTGTATTTCTTGTATATCTCATATAATTTATCCTTAACTACTCTATAGTATGTGCAATAATCTAAACCGGTAGCATCACTTAAACGTTGTAATACGTTTATAAATCCTTGGAGTTTGACCTAGGATCCAAAATAAATGTGAATGCATTCTGCAACTTTAATAATGCATTCTGCAATATTTTCAGTAGTATATGAGACATTAATTAATTTAAATCCTATAATTCTTTTTTTCATTACCCTAGTGATCATTAATATAATGAGCAACAAGACTAATATAATCCTCCCTAGTCCTACCACTCCAAATGTTGTGTTAAATCAAATAGATTTTAGGGAGATAAAGATTTGTGCATAGAATTAATCTATAATTATGAGTAGATAATTGTCAAGAAAAATGTAAGATTGTCTAATGCTGGCCGCTTTGCTCGATTGCGGCCATCATGTCTCTTCAGTCTTCACCTTTTAATTGTGCCGGTGCTAAGTGCTAACTATCAGCTGCCAACTTTTTTCATCAACCTCGTGCTGAAAGTTCTACAGAGGACAATAGAATGCCCTCAATCACGGCACAGCCTGAAAGTTTCATTCTCCTCGTGCTGTTCTCCCTCCGTTTGCGTTTACTTGTTAGTTTTGACTTTGTCTCGTCAAGCTTTGACTAATATTGTTTTTTAAAATTATCTAAGTATGCAACATAAAAGTGGTATTGTTAGATTTGTAACCAAAAGTATTTTACTAATATTTTAAACTTGGAGATTTTTTTTTTCTTAAAAATAACGGTCAGAGTTCGATCAATCAAAACTGACAAGTAAATGTGAACTGGAGTACATCTTTCTAGCTATGCACTGTAGGAATTAGGATCAACATCTATCATCTGCACTCCAGTCTCCAAGAATGAAGCTTCTTGGAGTTTGAACTATGCATATGATTCATAAGTGCTACTGATCGCTTGTTAAGTGATTTCCTGCCTATAATGGTTGCTTGAGAGATGTTAGCAGATTAGTTCTATAATAGTGACAATCGCAGTTGGTTAAACATATCTAAATTAGCTGTTCAAATTCAGATGCCACGCTTTGTGGAAGGAGAAAAAGCATATACTATCATACTAAAAAGGGTAGAAAATGCATCACATATAATATATCCTAAAATCTTGTGCTAGCCTATGAGCATTTTCATGGGACAGACTGAGTGTTGACTTCATAATTGAATGGAATGATTGCTCAAGGAAAACTAAACTAAATAGAAATCAGTGGGTTTCCTCGCATGAAATAAGCGTATAACTACTCTTTTTTCAGTGACTCATTGTTAGCTAACTAACTGACCCTGACATCCTGATAAGAGTTCAGATAAGACAACTAAGTATATATAGACGTCTGTAATACAAAATAGAATGTAGGCAGAGTGACAAGCGTTTGCAATCTCGTATTTTCCGTCATGTCATGAAATCTTCATTTTGGATATTGGAATGAAATTGTTGTGATGATGAGGATGATGAAGAAATTTTTGCCGATGATTGTCTGTCTACCCCTTTATTTCCCATCCATACTTTTATAGTACAACATTTTGTTCTCTTCGTCTGGTGGTCTTGCTGCATCATGCATGCTTTGTCTATGAAGTCTTTCATAAGGTTTCGCAGTACATCAGCACCTCAACGGATAAATTCTGTATTGTTCCACTGTTCCGGATGCATGAATCCAGGGCTAGAAAATGTGTGGAATGGTATAGTGATTGGCATTCTCTGAGTGACATCTAGCTAACTCCATTTGAAGTCATTTCAGTTAAACTATTCACCATTGACAAACTGGGGTAAATGTTTATTCTTGCCGGCCTATGTTGATGGGCGACATCTCAAGGCCCAACGACTTGGGTCTATAGCCTACAATTGTACAATCCGGTCATCCGGCAGACAGATAGAAAAGGGGCCCATTTCAAATTGAAAATCTACATGAGAGAGGGAGCGAAAACAAAGAGGGATTGTTGGCGAGTGCGATTTTGCCACATATACATGCGACTATCTCAACCGTTGAAGTGCTCTAATATTCGTGCCTCCAACTAGCCCATTTTGAAAGAAAAAACCCCTCCCTTTCTCTTCCTCCCCCTTTCCCTCTCTTCGTCTCCCATTTCCTCCTGGCTCTAGCCGTTCTCTTTCCCTCAGCTCTCTCGATCACTACCGCCGCCTTGAAGCCACACCACCGTTGTCCTCTACGGTTGCCGAGTCGCCCTCGCTTCTCAAAACCACCCTCGTTGCTGCGTGCCTTCACAAAGCCACACCACTTGACGGCCACAACACTACGTAGTGTGCCTTCACAGTCGGAAAGGCGGTGGCGGGGCGCCACAGAGTTGAACATTGGTGCAAATTCTGTGCAGAGCAGAATTGTACTCTCCAACCGTCTTGAAGTCAGTAAATCTCAGTCGGATACAATCCTGCTCTACCTGAGAAAGAATGGTGTACTTCAGGTTCTCGAACCGCTTCTTTAGTGCAGTCCATAAAGCTAACGCGCTCTTGTCTACTATGTTCATATGAATATTCGAATTCATATTCATTTTAAAAAATATAGATTCATATTCGTATTTGAGACTATTCAATTGTACCTGATCCATTTTTTGTGCCTTTTTCTTAGCAACGCAGAGGTCTCGAATCCTACGAAGTGGTAGCTAGGCCCTAAAGACCAGGAGATGCATGAACAAGAAACTCCCTTTGCAATGCTCATATGCTAAGCATGTGCTATAATCCTATGGCAAGATGACAAGACGGCCACTGTTGGCCTCCGACCGTGCACCTGTCGGCTTCAGGAAACCACTTCCTGATGCGGGCAGTCGCATCGGACGTCGGAGCATGCAGCAGGGCGTGCAAAACTTTGAGCTGTTGACTGTCGTTACGTAGCGTCCGAGACCCTGTCGCGTGACGGCGACCGAGATCCCTAGCGAGATCGGAATGTTCCCCGGTGTCACCGTCGCACGAGCGTCCGTTCATCCCATCAGGGTACGCGTCGTACCAGCTAGCTGCACCACCGCACCGCAGTGCAGCGTGCCTGCCGATCCAGACTTGACTCCGAGCGACCTGTCGCTAGGTGTTGGTGATAGACTGATAGCTTGTAGGCATAAGCCATGCATGCATCATGGCATACAAAGTGCAACACAGCGGCTGGATCCTTTTCACCTCAAAATTGATTTATACTGGTACTGTTTATAGTAATAAATTTTTAAATATATATTTTTTAAGATAGAATCAATAAAAAGATTATAGTAAATAGTATACTGAGTTCAGCTATACTGGTCATAATCGCATACAACTATTTTTTTGGTACGTACTATATCTCGCAAACAACCAGAATTCAAATATTTAAGCTATAAGCCATCAGTCCAAAAGAATCCACTTAGCAATGCCATCCGTCATTGGGCACTGTAGTGAGTGATAGGATGCGCCATAAATTTAGTATGGCTGAGTTATTTTGGGCTTATATTTAGGTTTTAGCTTTCATTTTTACAGTAACTCGCCGCTAAACAATGCGTTTTTTTCAAAACGGATATATAGATAAATTGTAGTATAAATTGTACCGAGTTCACCTATATACGTGTCACCTTGTGAATCACGTCATGTGAAACGTCAAGTATACTGTTGCACGATGAGTGATGCTATATTACCACTACTATATCAACATGGAGAGGGGGGGGGGTGTGGAGCAGATGAAACATGCATGGACCTTGGCCTGTCGCCGATGGGTGCAAGGAGAGAGCTTGATTCTTGGGCACTGCAGAGTGGAAATTCAGTCTCAGGTATGATGAGGAGGGAGACAAACAGCAAGGGACATGCACCAACAAACACCCTTCCCCCTACCGTCCACGCACCAACGCTGAAGATATGGGGGAGGCCACCCCCACATGTTCCCGGCAGCTGGCTCCCTGGACCTTGGCCCTGCCATGAATGAACGAACGAATTGTCCATCGTGCATCCAACCTACTACGGTTTCTTCTGCAATTCTTCTCGGTTAGTAATCTTGACAAACTGTTTTAAGTGGTGTCTTTGTTATCACGCATGAAAAAACTATTCTGGCCCCGATTAAAGCGCAGGAATTTCGTCTTGGTCGTCCGATCTAAGTACGTAGCTCTTGCATCCCTTAGAGCAAGTACAATAGTATAGCCAACTAGTAACTATAACACTTGTCTATTTTATCTATAGACTTCAAAAAAATAGTTCATACAATAAGGTAGCTATTACAATAACTATTTGGCCCTACGTGTAAGAGAGTGAAATGCATATTTTTACGTGCTATAGCTAGCTGTAATTTAGTAGCCAGCTTCCTTCTCTCTCTTCCTTTCTCTCTCTGCCACATAAGATTTAGTTGATATTATATTTGCTATAGCCTGCTGACTAAGTCTTATTGTACTTGCTCTTATATGTTCCATGATTTGGACCAAGATTCTCACGTCACGTGCCAATCTCTGTTCAACCATGCACCAAACCCAACCACCCAAATTGAGACAGCTAATTAAGCCATGCATGCATGCAAAAACAAAGCCGCTCCATGATGAGCTAGCACATATCACTACGTACGTAGACCTGTCCCGAGTATGCACGTACGTACGATGTCGCATCTAGAGGCCACATCGCTCTACGAAAACTCAGGGGGGATGGGTGGTCCAGATCGATCTATGCACGCATCGCGGGGACCGCACGTGCCATGCACCCTGGGGCGCGCGCGCACGCACGTACATGTCCCTTGCTGCGGTGAAGACACGGTCGCCGTCGACGCACACGACGAGCAAGCCAGCGCAAGGTAATGCCGTACTGGCAGACAGATTAAATTCTCTATCGATCGTGCCGGCCCCAACCACCGGCCGGCCCGCCGGGAGACGATTAACGCTCCAAGCTAGTTCGCTAGCTGCACTTCGGTCTTCCGCCTGTGTTAATTTCTTACCGCCGCATGGTTGTTTGGTTGACTGATCTGAGGTGAGCGAGGTCGGGTTGGTAACTAACACGTAGGCATGCATTGGTACAGCATGGACGTGCTCAATCTGTGCTTGCCATTGCCGTCACCTGCGGCATCCAATGGCATATGGTTCATCACAAGAGCTGATCCTTGAGGATCTGGGTCTTATAAGTGTGAGGTTGAATCCTCCTCAAAACAACATAATTAAATGTCATTTCACTTTCATTCTGTTTAATTCTCTGTTAACTTCAAAGTTGATGCTGCCACGCGTCTTTTTTCTTGAAGAGGTTTTAATCTCGCATGCTATGTAGACATGCATTTTCTTGACCTCTGCAGTGATGCTAATGTTGTCTGTTAATTTGTAGATGCATGATTTATGTAGTGCTAATACACATACTCTCATGAGAATGCATATATGCATGCATGATGCATGTAACCATACATTGCTAGGCAGGAATCAAACAAAATGAAATATATATTATATTATTAAAGCAATAGAAAAAGGATATATCATGTTCGCTCTTATAGAGTAAAAATTACCACATTAACAGAAGAAGAAAAAATCTACATTACTGATTTTTTTTTTTAGTTCCAGATTATAATGGTGATGATTTGTTCTCATGATAGGATAGAGACCGAGTCAAATTCAGACTCTAATACGTGTAGTTTGATTTATTTGTCCCATTTAAATAAGGAGTACATCCGTATAAAAAGCTCTTAGTAAAATTAGTTTTGATCTTCTACAAGGACGTCTCTGGCTAGGAAGTGTATGTGACTTACAATTCGGGCTCAAATTCTATTTTCCATGAGTTGCACAAGCTGCCTAGACAATATCGAAGGGGATTGTTGATAATCAAATTTGGCTTGACAATCATCGTAAAGCCGAAAGCAAGTTAACAAGGAAACGCCGTGCAGATATCATGGTCGTGAGTAGTTACGATCACGGCAAAGCAAGTCGGAAGCCGGTGGGCGATTACGACCACGTTGGCTGTGGTCGAAGGCGCCACGACCACGATTGGCGGTCGGGTGGTTTTACGACCACGCTTGCAGCATTTACGACCTTGTCATCACTAATCGGAACCGGCCGACCGATTACGACCACGTTGGTCGTGGTCGAAGCGATTACAACCACGCTTGGCGGTCGCCGGGTGGTTTTACGACCACGTTGCAGCATTTACGACCATTAATCGGGCCGGTGGGACCGACACGATCACGTTGGCCGTGGTCGGCGGTTACGACCACGTTGGCATGGTCAAAAGTGGCTCAACCATTTTGGATCGGACGCTACGACTACGATTGGCCATGATCGAAGCCCGGTTCACGACGATGACATCAAGGTTGATAGTCGGCGGTTGAACTTACAACCACGGTGGGGTCTACGACCATGGTGGAGTATACGACTACGTTGGAGTCTCGACCACGCCGGAGGTTACGACCACGGCGAGTCTACGACCACGTTGGAGGTTACGACCACGGTGGGGTCTCACGACCACGTTGGGGTCTACGACCGCGTTGGAGTATATGACCACGTAGAAGCCCACGATCGCATTGAAGGCTACGACCATACTAAAGGTGGTCGCAAGGAGTTCGATCACGATTTGGAAACTCGGCGATATAACGAGAAGCGGTTAAAAATTTGGGAATACTGAATCGTTATGGGAAGTTATCTGCAGAGGATTCGACAGCGAGAAGCAAAGAAGAGAAAGAAATCGGGCTCATTAGCGGATGTGATTAATTTGTTTTTACTTGCCATAAATCTTGATTTGATGCCGATTTTATTTGCCATAGACCAGGCACCCTATAAATATGAAGGGTAAGGCCGATTGCAGAAGGATCATCAGACAATCGATACAACATTATTTTCGTACCTTTGTTTTTTCTTAGTCTTTAGATTAAAGTAGTTCTTGTTTCTCCATCAATTACCTTGTTGACGTACGGATCAATTTCGTGCGGCAACAAAATTGGCGACTCCACTGGGGTATCGATTTCTAATCGGTTCTTCTTCTCCATTGAAATCAATCTACTCGGCCGAAAGATCGATTTCTTCATCTCGCCGATGAATCAATCTGCTAATCGGCTAAGAGCCGATTGCATCCTTCTCGGCGATCGCTCGCTTCGCACGTAGCAACCGGCGCAACAACGTAGCAGCAGAGGTGCAATATCACACGCGATCTACAAGGGACCTAGTCGAGCTTGGACCATGGTGTCAAACGGTTCGAGGTAGATCCCAACAACGTCATTACACCCACGTTTGACGAGTGCGGAAGAACATCGTGAGGAGATCGGCGACGCTAGTTAGAGTATGAGAAGACGATGTTGGCGTGTTTCGAGAAAGACAAGACAAGGCATTATTATGAAAGAAACCGCACCGCCATCTGTCTCCACCAACCCCGAGGTAAAAACACCGTAAGTAAAATCTCTCCTTCTTATGAAGATATTGCTCATATGATTAATCAAACTGTTGGTGTTGCTATGGATAATGTTTTGACTAATCGTATTAGAGCCGTGATGTTGCAAGTTCAGGATGAACACAATAAAAACAACCTATGACGAGTGATGCTAGTGCTTTAAATTTTCGTCATTCTCAGAGAACAAGAAACTTTGCCACATGGTTCATCCGCATTTATTACACAATTTGGTGCACCGCGAAACCACGCTTTATTGAGTGACACTCATGGTGGCGAAACCACATGCCTACTTCGCCAATATTGCTACGTCATCGTTTGTCACAACTAATGCGTTCGTCTCACTCAATTACGGCGAGTTGCTGAAAATTTAACTGGAATGCATGCACCTCCATATCAAATCGTAGCATACAAGATACCTCCAATACCACCACAGGGATCAGGAATACCATATGGGCCAACACCAGAAGCTTATTTTAATCCTCCTGTGCTTAATATTCCCTATCCACAGCCCCAAATTTGTGACATGCCACAACCTAATGCTTTTAGGCCACAGCCAGCTAATGTGGCGAATAATCGGCCTATGGCTGAGCCATTTGTTAGGCATGAAAATATCAGAGAGCAAGTAGCTAACATATTCAGAGAAACGTTTGGGGTAGAGCCTAAGTGTAGAATGCGTACTTATCAAAAGCCGTATCCTGATTTCTATGATACGGTTCCATATCCCCGTGGATTCAGAGTACCTGATTTTATTAAATTTACAGGGGATGATGGCAGAACCACTTTAGAGCATGTTAGTCAATTTATTGCACAATGCGGTGAAGCCAGTGCTAGTGATGCTTTAAAATTAAGATTGTTTCCTTTGTCATTGTCTAGTACTGCGTTCACTTGGTTCACATCTCTTGCACCTAATTCTATTCATTCATGGCCTGAGTTAGAACAAAAATTTCATGAGTATTTTTATACGGGAGATACTGAATTTAGATTATCACACTTGACATCGGTTAGGCGAAATATAATGAACTCATTGCTTGAATATATCGGAGATTTAGAGATACAAGAAACCGATGCTTTAATCTAGTAATATCGATAAGGATCTTCTTTGAGTTAGCCTATTCAGGTTGCTTTCACATTTGAAGGAAAAACTAGAAGGCGGGATTTCTTAGATGTGAGTCAAGTGTTGCAAAGGGCTCTGTTCAAGAAAGCCGGGCTAGAGAATCTAAAAATTTCCATAGGACCAATGAAAAACATAAAACAAACCATCCTGTTAATTTAGTAGAACATGACTCCACGTCATCTGATGATGAGAGTGTGGATATGTGTGTAGCCGAATGGGCATGGGATTCAAAATCTAAACCATTCGTTTGCTCTGCTTTGAGGCCGGTTCTACAGAAAAATCGGCATGAAGACATAAAATATACTTTTGATACTGCTAAATGTGATAGGATTTTTGATTATTTGTTGCAAGAGAAACAAAAAAATTGCCCATGGACATGTCATACCACCTCTGAAGAATTAAAAAGACGTGCATATTGTAAATGGCATAATTCTTATTCTCATGCTACTAACGATCGCAATATTTTTCGTTGACGTGTTCAATCGCCATAAACGAAGGACGATTGAAGTTTGCTTGAGCTCAAAATGCGTTAGACACTCAACCTTTTCCAGTCAATGTGATTGATTTCAAAATAAGAAGGTGCTAGTTCGCCATCACAGCCGAATCAACGATAGGAAAAATGTGATGATTGGTGAGGATAGTAGTGAATCTACAGAAGAAAGTAGAGGTGTGGTTAGAACAGTCCAAATTGAAAATACTCCTGAAGGCCATGAGTCCATCAAAATTACAGTAGGTTCTGCAACTCCTAGGGTGCATGAGAATGGGAGGACAAGGATGATAAAACCAAAAGGCCCGGAAGTGGGTCGTTGGAAAATTAATGAGGAAAGAATAGGACAAACAAATGGGTTGAGAGACCAAGCCCACATTTAAAGAGCTTCGGCCAAATATGAAGATGGTAAGACCGCCAAAGCAGCTTTTAGTCGGCTCTATAATTTGAAGCGACCAAGATCTCCTCCAAGGCGAGTTCGGTGGTTGGAATCACCGATGGGAAAATTTCCTGCAGCCGCACCACATCCTATGCCTAGGCCGCTATTGCACGTGCCATGGGGTCCTCCTCCCGGTGGTTTTTCTCCTTGTCCACCATGGGGTTTTGCGGTCCATGGATACCACCAACTCCAATGTTTTTGAGCCATTTCATCCAGATGGGAAATGCCAAGAAGGCGGTGTTTGACAGTGTCATGGCCTAGAAATGACCGATTTAATAAAAATAATCGGTTTTGTGAGCAGAGAGATGATAAATCTCCAAGAAGAATTTACCGCATCAAAGAAGGAAGTGAAACGAGTAAAAATTCAGAGGTGAATAATGCTGCACCGATGAACGATGACAGTGGGCAAGGCCAAAATAGTGTGGTTGCTCCTGAAAATAAAGAGAAGATTCCATTGTTAGCAGTGTGGAACAGCAGACCAGATGGTGTCCACCAGGGCTCTCACATTCACAAAAAAGGAGGTTGCAGCGGCTCCGTAGAGAAGAATTGAGAGAGGCTCAGGCTGAAGAAATGAGGGATGATTTATTCAATGAAATCAAGCCTATGATACCTACTAAGAAAGAATGGAGGCTGAAGAAAATTGAAGAGTCAGTGCAGACAAATAGTGATGATGAGCATGATTTGTTAGATTATGAGGGGTCTCCACTAGTTAAAGATGGCTCTCCACTTCCGGAAGCCAAAGGCGTCATCTCAATGGAGCTTACTGTTGGGAGCAAAACTTTACCTGCAGCTTTCTTTGTCGTCGATGTGCAAGGTAATTATAGTGTTTTATTGGGTCGTGACTGGATTCATGCTAATCGTTGCATTCCTTCCACCTTGCATCAAACTTTAGTACAGTGGGTAGATGATGATATAGAAGTCATTCAAGCGGACACATCGCTTATGTTGCTTTGGCCGATGCTTGGTGATTGGCGGCATGGTAATATTCAGTGTTTAACGTGCATAGATCTTTCGATTATGACTATGTTAGTGTTACTAAGGATGGTTTTGTACTCAGAATCAGACAAACGCTTGTGCAGCCCGGCTTAGCAATATGATGTTATAAATGGATAAGGAGCATAGTTTGGATTGGTTGGCGAACGAGCGAGCATTATCGGTCAAGTAAGAACGATATGTGTGAAGCTATTGATGATTTTGATGAAGTAGAAAAATTAGGATATGGTTTTACATCGATCGATTCATTAGAGGAAGTGGACATAGGTAGTGGTGATATTCCTAGGCCGACATTTGTGAATAAAAACATGGCGAATGACTGCAAAGCCAAAATGATTGAGTTGCTTAGAAATTATGTTGATTGCTTTGCATGGGAGTACCACGAAATGCCAGGCCTTAGCCGAGAGCTAGTAGAGCATCGGTTGCCCATTAAATCTGGTTTTAGGCCTCACAAACAGCCACCTAGAAGGTTTAATCCTAATATGTATGACCGTATTAAAGAGGAAATAGACCGGTTATTGAGAGCTGGTTTTATTAGGCCATGTAGATATGCCGAGTGGATATCCAACATTGTGCCAGTTGAGAAGAAGAGTAGTGGCAAATTACGCATTTGCGTTGATTTTAGAGATTTGAATAAAGCTACTCCAAAAGATGAATATCCCATGCCTATAGCCGACGTGTTGATTAATAATGCTTCGGGACATAGAGTTGTTAGCTTTTAGATGGCAATGCTGGTTATAATCAAATTTTTATGGCAAGAAGATATGTCTAAAACGGCCTTTAGGTGTCCTGGTTTTGTAGGATTATTTGAGTGGGTTGTCATGACATTTGGTTTAAAAATGTTTGGCGCTACGTATCGTGAGCTATGAATTTAATTTTTCATGACTTACTCGGTATCATACTAGAAATATATATTGATGATGTAGTAGTTAAATCGGATAACGTGGATCATCATTTGGCCGATTTGACATTAGTATTTGAAAGGATGCGTCGGTATGGTTTAAAAATGAATCCACTCAAATGCGCTTTTAGCGTGTCACTGGAAAGTTTCTAGGATTCCTCATACATGAGAGGGAATAGAGATAGATCTGCTAGATTAGAGGCCATTCAAAGAATAAAGGCGCGAATGTAAAAGAGACGTGCAAAAATTCTTAGGAAAAATAAACTATTTGAGAAGATTTATATCTAACCTGTCTGGGAAAATTGACGATTTACACCCATACTTGGTTAAAGAAGGAAACCGAATTTACTTGAAGCGAGAACAACAGAGAGCCTTTGATGAAATTAAGAAGTATTTGTCTACTCCTCCTGCTTTGAGGGCGCTAAAGCCGGACGCCGTTTCGGCTATATATTGCTGCGGAAGATGGTGTTATTGGTTCTGTATTAACGCAGGAGGTAGAAGGCAAAGAATTTGTTATCACTTATTTGAGCCGACGTCTTCTGGGAGCAGAGACAAGGTATGTATTTATTGAAAATTGTGTTTATCCTTGTATTATGCTTGTACACGTTTAAGGCATTATTTATTGTCCAAGACTTGTGTGGTAACTTGTCGACCGATGTTATTAAGTATATGTTGCAACAAATGATTTTAAGTGGTAGAATCGGAAAATGGGCTTATGCATTGGTAGAATATGATTTGGCTTATGAATCTTTAAAATCCATGAAAGGCCAAATTGTAGCAAATTTTATTGTAGATCATAGAGTTGATAATGGTATGGAGCTGGTTAGTTATTTGTCTGTATCTCCATGGAAGCTATATTTTGATGGCTCGGCCAGAAAGAAGGACAGGTGTTGGTATTGTCTTAATTTCACCTAGAGGTGCTATTTTTGAAACATCGGTCCGTTTGGAATATTTTTGTACTAATAATCAAGCCGAGTATGAAGCACTTTTATTAGGATTGCAAATTTTAGAATCCATGGAAGTAAAAATATAGAAGCTTTTGGTGACTCGTTATTAGTTGTGCAACAAGTTTCGGAATTTATCGATGCCTTGATGGTTCATTGAATAGATATTTAGAAAAGTGTTTAGAGATCGTATCAAACCTAGATGATTTTACTATCAGTCATATATCTAGAGGAGATAATTTTAGAGCTAATGATCTTGCGCAACAAGCATCCGGTTATCATGTTAGTAGAGGCAAGCTATTTGTGATAGAAAACCGATGCACAAAAATGTTCCTGTTTATATGGCGAACAAAGAAGGCAAAGATTCGGATGTTTTAGAAACGGCAAATATGGCTGAATTCAATGACTGGAGAAAACCTTTACTTAGTTATTTAGAAAATCCCAAGAAATCAGTAGATAGAAAAATTCGTGACAGCTTTAAAGTATACATTGCTTGATGGAGAATTATATCGCGAATCAGAGAAGGATTGCTTTTAAAGTGTTTAAGTTCGACCAATCTAAAATTGCTATGGGTGAGGTACATGAAGGTATTTGTGGCACACATCACCGCCCATAAGATGAAATGGTTGTTGAGACGAGCTGGTTTTATTGGCCGACTATGTTAGAAGATTGTTTTAAATATTATAAAGGTTGTGAGTCCTGTCAAAAATTTGGTGATATACAATTGGCACCAATTTGCGTGTTGCACCCTATTATTAAACCATGGCCGTTTCGTGGGTGGGGTTTAGATTTTATCGGCGAGATATGCCCCGCATCTTCTAAAGGTCATCGTTTTGTTTTAGTAGCTACAGATTATTTTACAAAATGGATGAAGCTGTTCCTCTTAAAAATATGACACATAAAGAAGTAATTTATTTTATCTTGGTGCATATTATTCATAGATTCGCATACCACGACTTTAACGATCGATCAAGGGTCGTCTTTCATGTCTCATCAAGTACGTGAGTTTCGAATCATTGAAAATTAAATTACTTAATTCTTCACCATACTATGCTCAAAGCTAATGGGCAAGCCGAGTCTAGTAATCAGATTTTAATTAAACTTATCAAAAAGAAAATAGAAGAATATCCTAAGAGATGGCATGAGGTTCATGCGAGGCATTATGGGCTCATCGTATATCTAAGCATGGTGCTACAAAAGTAACACCATATGAGTTAGTATATGGGCGGGAGGCCGTTTACCATTGAGGTGAATCGGACGCTCTTAGGTTGGCGAGCAAAATGATTTGTCGTCTGTGGATTATCATGACTTAATGATGGATAGAATAGACGGTTACGGATGAGAGGATAAAAGCTTTGAGAGAAATTGAGAAAGACAAATTAAGAGTAGCTAAGGCCTATAATAAGAAGGTAAAGAAAAATCGTTTCAAATTGGAGATTTAGTATGGAAGACGATTTTACCTATTGGGTCAAAGGATAATAAGTTTGGAAAATGGTCTCCAAATTGGGATGGTCCGTATAAAGTTATAGAAATTGTTCTGAAATAGTTATTTTGTGCAAAATTTGCATGGAGAAAGGTTGCCTAGAGCACTTAATGGAAAATATTTAAAAGGTACTATCCAAGTGTGTGGCAAAATGCATGAGAAAATATGGCGGTGTTTGCACCATCGTCCTGAGAAATATTATTTATGGCTGATACCTGTTTATCGCCCTTAGACTTTATAACATGGTCGATAATAAATTATCGCCCTTAGACATATAAACATGGCCAATGGATGTGTTGACATTGGCCTTGTTGGTCGAGCAAGTAATTCTTATTTTTTGGCACACAAGTGTTGCCAAAAAACAGGGGGGCATGTGTTGATAATCAAATTTGGCTTGACAATCATCGTAAAGCCGAAAGCAAGTTAACAAGGAAACGCCGTGCAGATATCATGGTCGTGAGTAGTTACGATCACGGCAAAGCAAGTCGGAAGCCGGTGGGCGATTACGACCACGTTGGTCGTGGTCGGCGGCGCACGACCACGATTGGCGGTCGGGGGTGGTTTTACGACCACGTTGCAGCATTTACGACCTTGTCATCACTAATCGGAAACCGGTGGACCGATTACGACCACGTTGGTCGTGGTCGGCGATTCACGACCACGCTTGGCGGTCGCCGGTGGTTTTACGACCACGTTGCAGCATTTACGACCATTAATCGGAAGCCGGTGGACCGATTACGATCACGTTGGCCGTGGTCGGCGGTTACGACCACGCTTGGCATGGTCAAAAGTGGCTCAACCATTTTGGATCGGACGCCGCTACGACTACGATTGGCCATGATCGAAGCTTTGGTTCACGACGATGACATCAAGGTTGATAGTCGGCGATTGAACTTACGACCACGGTGGGGTCACGACCATGGTGGAGTATACGACTACGTTGGAGTCTACGACCACGCCGGAGGTTACGACCACGGCGAGTCTCACGACCACGGTGGGGTCTCGACGCGTTGGAGTATATGACCACGTAGAAGCCCACGATCGCATTGAAGGCTACGACCATACTAAAGGTGGTCGCAAGGAGTTCGATCACGATTTGGAAACTCGGCGATATAACGAAAGCGGTTAAAAATTTGGGAATACTGAATCGTTATGGGAAGTTATCTGCAGAGGATTCGACAATGAGAAGCAAAGAAGAGAAAGAAATCGGGCTCATTAGCGGATGTGATTAATTTGTTTTTACTTGCCATAAATCTTGATTTGATGCCGATTTTATTTGCCATAGACCAGGCACCCTATAAATATGAAGGGTAAGGCCGATTGCAGAAGGATCATCAGACAATCGATACAACATTATTTTCGTACCTTTGTTTTTTCTTAGTCTTTAGATTAAAGTAGTTCTTGTTTCTCTATCAATTACCTTGTTGACGTACGGATCAATTTCGTGCGGCAACAGGGATATACGGGTGGTTCAAAAAAAGGAGTCATGATGACTCCTACGTAGATTACAAATTTATAGATAATTTGGAAACAGCTACCTCTCAGTTACTAAAAAACACTAGAGGTACCCATGGATTGGCGCAAGGCGCACTTCCGATCGCAAAAAATAAACGGTAGGGGGCAATCGCGTCGTATAAGCCAGGGAAGCTCTGTGAATAAGAGATTTTAGCCTTTTTTTTTTTAACTGCAGCTAGGGCTGCAAAAAATAACTCGAGCTCATTAGCTACTTGAGCTCGGTTCGAACTCTAAACAAACCGAACTCGAGCTTGATCCTGATCTCGCAAGCAACGAGTCAGGGTTTTTCTTATTGCTAAAAATTAGTACATGTTGAATTATTTTAACTGTTATCGAGTTTACTCGAGTTGAGCTTGATCTTTTCCTATTATTAAAAATTAATACATATTAAATTATTTTGATTGTTATCGAGCTTACTCGAGCCGAACTCGAGTTTAGGCCGAGACGAGCTTGAGCCTAGATCCAGGCTCGGACCCAACTCAGGCTCGCTTGAGCTCGGCTCGAATTTCTACCGAGCTCGAGCTTGGGAGGCTAGTCTCACTCAAACTCAAATCATTTACAGCTCTAACTATGATTAATGGCTTTGGGCTATAGCTAATAACTTTGTGTATGCTTTTTGAGACGGCGACGGATGGGGGAGCCATCAACACGAATAGCGTTCACTATTTTGAGCTTGAGAAGTCATTTGGAAAAGTGTTTTTGAGAAGCCACTTAAAAAATCATCTTATTTATTTTAGCTTCTGAAGAAACCAAAATCAAAAGCTAAAAATTGCACCCGTCTGCCGCATGAATACATTGAGGAATTTGGTCTGGAATCATTGCGGTCGTGTACATGGATCCATGAGTTGTGGCCAACCTTTCCTGATGCCTCCGAAACCAAGGCTTTCTAGCAGCGCCGGGATGGCTATCGAGCCGAGTTTTAACCACGTATGTTCGAAATTGATTTACTTTGATTTAGTATCATCTTATTTATAGTTTAAAAATAATTTTATTATCGAGCTAACAAATCAAGCCAAATCAAGTCTAAACATAATTGTGTTCCACTTGAAATCTTATTTCATTTTTTCTAAAAAATGAGCATAATCAGAGCAATTTTAAACCGAGCACATGAGCCTATTAAACAAGCTTTTTTGCCAGATCTAGTTGCCGTCGTTGAGTCCATGTTTGCTCTGTCAGATGGTCGCTTTTCTCTTTACAGGCGAGAGTGGGGAGATTGACAATTGGTGCCGTTTGACATGATGTCCTATTTACCTATGAACTTTGTGTTTAGTTCTATATAATGGAAGAGTTTGGCAAGCTCAACATCCTGAAGAAACGAAGAAATCAGATCGTCATGTCGACATGTATGCTGTGATTTCTTCTTGCTTTGGACGACTTCATAGGTTACACCGCTGCCAAGTAGCTGGTCCGAGAAGAATAGCAAAACAGATTACGCGGGTGTTGATTATTTGGAGCTCACGCATGGTAACATATAAAGGGGAAAAAAAAAAGAAAAACTGATTTTGCTTAATTGGTAGGCCATCATCTTGATTGCTTTCCATCCAGATAGAAGCCACCCCTTGATTCCATATATCTATTATCTATCTATATATAATTATTATCTTATTAAAGCAAAGTAAAATGAAACCCGTTTACTCTCAAAACCTAAAAATTTTCACTTAATCGGAGGAAAAGAAGAAATATCCACACCGTTGATCATGGTGGATCTATATTATAATAGTATAGATTAAAAGAAAAAGACTATTCACATACAACTAAGAAATAACTAAAATAAAAATAAAAAATTAGCGATTTGATTTTCATATGAATTACTAAGTAAAATCCCTAAATAAATACAATTCAAAATATAAATTAAATAAAAATGGCAATTGGATTTGTAAACGAATTTAATAAAATAACTAAAATTTGGAATAAAAAATAAAATAAAATTAGCAATTTAATTTTGATATGAATTCCAAAGTAAAATCCCTAAATAAATGTAATCCGGGATAAAAATTAAAAAACATCAATTAGAAGTATATGAATTCCAACAAAAATAATTAAAGTTCAGAATAAAAATAAAAATAATGTAATTTGATTCATACGAATCCCAAAGTAAAATCCCTAAATAACTAAAATTTAGAATAAATTAAACAAAATTAGCGATTTTATTTGTATATGAACTCCAACAAAAAATAACTAAAATTTTGAATAGAAATAAAAGTTATAATAATGATAGCATGAATTGTGTTAGACAAGACAACAAAAGAGTACAATGACGTCGATCTATCCTGCAAGAAGACATTGACATATAGGGAAGCGAAGAGCCAAGACAGTGACAGCGGACATGAGGATAATGTCATGCTGCTTACCTTAGCCATTTCGAAGAGGACAATGCCTTGCTGCTCGCCAAAGCCGTTGAAGAGAAAAGGCCAAAATCAAAGGAGCCAAGGGCCACGAGGATGAGCGATGAACATCCATGTTGTTGATGAAGTTAGTGGCCAAATGAACTCGATGATGGGGAAGCCTTAGTGAAGAGAAGATGAAGCTTTGCATAGAAGAAAATGGGGTATAGACAATGTGGGGTCATCGGGTAGCTAGGAGCGTCCTATTTTTGCCGAGAGGTATGGTGTTACCGACAATGGCAAGAAGATTATCCATATTGTTAAACAACGACTAAAGCGGACATGTTGACATGAATGAAGATGGGAGGTCACCATAGTTAGTGAGGAAGCCACAACGTTGAGTTGGCCAACATTAAAGAACAGGAGTAACTGACACAAGAAAAGAGGACATCAAGCATGTATAACATTATGTGTGTGTATATACATGCCTGTGTCTGTAAAAATAAAAGCACGGGTGTATAGAAGCACAGGAGCAAAGAGTTTAGACTTTAGAGTAGAGATATCACAAATACAAGGAATAGACTCAGGGCCACAGGAGAGAACATGATTGGTGTCCCCGGTAGGGATTGACGATGATTGCACGTGCGTGTTGATGTCACAACAGTCAGTATTAAGCAATAATTAGAGAGAAGTAAAACATAACTATGTTGTATAGTATTGCATTGGAAGTTGGAGCAAAAAAACGGTATTAGCGAGAAGAGATAGAAGACATACGGTTCGGTGGGGCAACCGGTGTGTGAGGGAAGATAAATTCAAGGTAGGTTGCCTATAGTATATCGGTGAATGCGTAAGCAAAGTACTCTAATCCCATATAAATTAATAAGATAATTTGTCGCACACATAATCAATGTATTGCCATGCCACAGCTGCCTGCACCACGCGCCGTGTGCCACGCCTCCTCCATCGGCTTCATCAGCGGTGCAGTCGAGCCGCTCGTGCCGACCGCCTACGCCGCTTCACCCACCGTGCCACGCCGCCTAGGTCCCATGGCCGCCTACACCGCCTAGCCATGCACCGCTACCCCCTACGGCTTTATCGGCCGTGCCGTGCCCCCGCGCCTGCCAACGATGCCACTAGCGCTACCACCGCCACTCGTGCTACCACGGCCTGCGCGTCGCCTGAGAGAAAGAGAGATGGATTGAGAGATAGATGAAGAGAGGAGAGGGAGACCACCTGTGTGAGGAGAATAGAGCATGCGTATGAAGGAAAAAAATAATCTCCCCTTTAAAGGCCCTGGTTTGGGGATTAATTAGGGCTTTGCCTCTTTTTTGTGGCCCTTTGCAAATTTCAAGGCGCTACATAGTAGTAGTACAAACGCTGAACTGGTACAAGGATGTTAGATCGATCTACTTGTAGCTATGGTCATATATATGGTAGGGTGTGTATAGGTATCACCGGATATTTTCTTTCCAATAATCATCCAAATTTCGGACCGTTGGATTAGAGATCCAACGGTTCCTTTTTTTGGAGGGGGGAGAATTGGTAATATGACTATCTCCACACCTGGCCAAGGTTGATATATATGCAGCTGCCAATTAGTGCACGAAGCTTCTAGAGGAGCCCCATGGTGCTGGCAGGGGTAGACCTGTAGTGTATCATGGGAGTTTAAGAACACTTAAATTTTATTACAAAATATCAGGTATATAATAGGTATATTATGTGTATATACAACTAGCTGGGCCAAAATTGTTATTAATCTCTATAATTTGTTGCTTAATTCATACTATTATACTTGTTTTATGTTGCCTATTTCCTTGTAAGAAATCATTAATTTCTATATTTTTATATTATTATTATAATTATGTACATATATTGTTGCATCAGTGTTTTTAGAGAAATGGTGTGTCGTACTGGTATATCTGTATCGATGTATTCAAGTTACCTAGCTTCAAAGTTCGAACATCCATTCTAAAAATTCTGAATCCACCATTGGCTGCTGCCATGACCACTTTAATGCTTGGCTGGGAACAACACTAGTGCCATGCACCGCACCATATTACTCTTGCAAGCAAAACATAACCTAATTCCCCAGTCAATTTCATCACAAATTAATCATTTCAAATATATAAATCGAAGGGATTTGCATACGGTATTGAACCCTGGCTCTTTATTTAGGGAGAGAAGATGAGAGGTGAGGGGAATATATGAACTATGGGCTGAAAACTCCACTGGTAATCGAAATGATCGCATCAATAATGCTCTGCAACTACGATTTGTTTACAGGCGAAAGCGTTTCAGTCATAACTCATAATGAGCTCTCGATCGATATGCTTAGCAATCAAACGTCTAATACATGCCCAAAGATGACAAAATAACAAAAAGGAAAAGATTACTAGTACTTTATTACAAAAAGCAGAAGAGAAAGAAACAAAAGCCCATAGGTACGTACCCTAAACTGACACTTGATGATTAATCAGCCATTGATTAACGAGGCTTAGCTGACCATTCAGAAACCACGTTCTCTCTCTCTCTCCCTCCTCACCCCCACACAAATTAGCCGCTCGATCGGCATAGCTGCTAGCTACCTTGGCTTAGGCGACTCCATCAATTGATGTTCATCTTCTTGGCGTTCCTGTTGTTCCACTGCTTGTTCCCGGGGCTCCACTTGGGGCACTTGGGGCTGAAGTACCTGGCATGCACCCTGCCGTCGAGCAGCTCGACGACCGGTCCGGGGCGCACGCACCGCGGCGCCTTGTACTGGTTGATGGATGCGCCGCGGCTGAGCGCGTAGTCCATGAGCTTGTCGAAGGTGCCGTCCGCCACCACGCGTATCTCTAGGGGCCCGATGGACCGGTCGGCGGCACGGCCCTGCCGGTACACGCTGT
Organism: Dendrocalamus sinicus; assembly: GCA_036346575.1. Taxonomy (NCBI): domain Eukaryota; kingdom Viridiplantae; phylum Streptophyta; class Magnoliopsida; order Poales; family Poaceae; genus Dendrocalamus; species Dendrocalamus sinicus. The sequence continues at coordinate 4,835,433 of CM070655.1, read as the reverse complement.
TCAGGGACTCCTCCAAGGTGAGGCAGCAGTTCTCGAACACCGACGCCGGCACCGCCGTCCCGCCCGCGAGGAGCTCCCAGAAGAGCACGTAGTGGCCCGGGATGGTGCCCGCGTCCGCGTAGCTCGTGTACTCGACGAGCGACGCGCCGAACGGCTCCAGGTGCTGCACCGCGTCGGTCACCGCCGCATGCAGCTCCGCTTCGTCCGTCTTGTCCGAGTCGATGCTCAGCGCCACGTTCTTGCGCCGCACGAAGTTGAACATCGGCGCCTCGTTCTTGAACCCCGCCACCCTCAGCACGTCGCCCACGCGATAACGATAAAGCCCTGACACAATCACACACACACACACAAACACACATGTTAGTCTCACTGTCTTATAAGTAGACATTGATCACAGTGCACAGAAGCACAAAAGCACCAGGGCATTCGTACCGGAGTAGGTGGTGACGACAAGCTCGTACTCGTGGCCGAGTTTGACGTCGACGAGGTCGACGAGGTCGCGGTGATCAGGCTCGGCGGCAGTGGCGCTGTTGCCTGAGTGGACGGGGAGGAACTCGAAGTAGCACATTGTGGGAATGAGGGTGTAGGCGACGTCACTGGGCTTGCACATGGGATTCAGGTTGAGGCCGAAGTAGCACTCGGAGGAGGCGTACATGGTGCAGGTGAGCGGCAGGCCATCGCCGTAGAACTCCAGCGTCGGGATGTACTGCGCCATGGCGCCGGTGACGATGACGTCGATGTACTTAGTGTTGGGCCACACCCTCCGGATGATGCCCTGCAACGACGGCCTCGCGCACTCGGCTTCGATCGCGTCGGCGAGCGCCGGGTCGGCGCGGAGCACCCGATCGACCGCGCCGCGCACAGCGCGGTCGGTGATCTCGGCGTTGAGCGTGCCGGTGCGGATGTCGCGGCACAGGTACTGCCAGTGCTTCTCGAGGAAGCTGATGGCGCGGAGGAAGCCGGACGCGAACACCGCCCCGACGCGGAGCACGTCTGCGCGGTGCACGAGGCCGCAGAGCAGCTGGGCGTACATGCTCTGGTACGCGTCCACGCACAGGATGGCCTCGTCGGGGCTCGTGTACACGGTGTATGGGTCGTAAGGACGCTCGAGGAAATGCCGGCTCTTGTAGAAGCTCGTCAGCACGGGCCGCGCCGGCAGCCCACCCGGCGTGCGCGACTCCGCCTTGACGAAGTAAAGGTACATGGCCTTGCCCTTGTCCAGCCCCGGCACCGCCTGGCACATCACCGGCATGAGCAGGCTGTACAGCTGCGACCGCCGGTCCATCTCCTCCTCGATCGTCGGCATCAGCTTCCTCTCCCCTCCCGACGTGCCCGAGCTGCGCGCGTGCATTACCACACAAACAAACGCCACCAATGAACTTTCATGGGTACGTGCAATGAACATACAAGGATCGATCGATACGTACCTAGTGAGGAACTCGCGGATGGGCTTGCCGGAGAGGATGGGTGACGTGTCGCCGTTGGCGATGCGGATGACGTCGGGGAGGATGTCCTCGTAGGTGACGAGCGGCGCGAGGCGGCGGAAGGTCTCGGCGGCGTCGGGCGCGGCGCCCGAGACGCCGATGCGGCGCAGGTACTCGGCCGGCGCGTTCTGCACCAGGATCTCGTCCAGGGTTTGGCGCTGCATCTTGCCCGCGCACGCCGTGACGCGCTCGATGTAGTCGAGCCACTCGCCGTGCGCCTCCTTGCAGGAGCCCGCCGCCCCCGCCGCCGGGGCAGGCACGGCGGTTATTGTTGGCGCTTCCGGCATGGCACTGATCTGTACTGTGTGTGTCGTGTAGTGCGTAAGCGTGTAGGCTTATCAACGAGACTACGAGAGCCTTGGCCTTCTCGAGTGATAAGTGAGTGTGAGAGCGAGGCTTAGGCGCGTCCTCTTTTATAGGCGATCAGAGGGCAGCGCCGTCTTTTCACGCTCTGCTACTGTTTGTGTCCTCACTACTCGCTGCTTGTCCAATACGTACGGAAGGGAAAACCACTTTAGAAATTGTAACTAGGATAATTTGATGAAACGATGAGCAATTGATCATGTTTATGAGAGAATACCTGCATCTTTGTTATTCATTTTTCTTTTGGGTTTGTGTTTTTGCAAAGTTTTTTCTTCGTGGTTTCATATGGGCCAGGCGTGGTTTATATGATAAGTCACATAAATAATGTGCAGGATGCAAGCGGCAAGCGGTTTGTTTCCAGATTGCTGAGGCTATCGGGCATACGATTTGCATGATCCCCTTTAATTTGTTACTTTCGAGAAGCATTATTTGGGCAGTACATAGGTGATTAAACTAATCTTGGTGAAAATAAATCGGTAAACGTAATGCACCAGCATCAATCATTGCTGCCACTGGCTTATCCGTCTCGTGTGCCTAGAGTATTGGAGATGATGGCCCAAATCCAAAAATGTCTTGTTTATATGATACTACTGTGGATGCTACAGAATATAGAGCTCTTGCCCTGCTTCCCCTGGACTTGACAACGGAGCAATTTTGTATTGCGTTCAACGCCTCTTCACCAACTTTAATTTGGGGATAATGATAACTTTTCTAAGTAGCAGGTAGCTAGCTTCACAACAAAGTCCATTTAATCAAGTAAAAGTTCTAGCTTTTGAGCAATCTGACTAGGCAATGTGAAAGCACAGTACATATGTAGTCAACACGATTCCGCTCTATCTAGCTTCTGACTTAAGTTTCTGGTTATGACTTTTAGTTTTTAACTAAAATTACATTGTAACGGTGGTTAGCTTTTTCTAAAAAAATTAAAGAATCGTTATATCATCACGAACAATACAAAAGAATAAGGGGAAAAAGAAAAGAAAGCCAAAAAATGAAATTAAAAGTCTACGTGTTCCAAGCAACTTCTGTTAAATAAGCTAAAAAATAAATAAACTAGAAGCCGAAACTGTTTGGAGCGAGGCCACAAGACTTAGGCCGGGTTGCAGCAACTGATGAAGTTTTCTACTATTTACCACATGCTCATTGGTTTACATCATGTTAATTTTCGACCGGACAGCGAGGAGAAGATCAGAAGACCGAGGGAGTATTTTTGCTGTGCTCCAGTGTGAAGGTTGGATGAACTGAATGCAAGCAAACGTACGGGCGAGCAGGCAGGCTCGTAAGAAGAGGCGAGGGGTAGCTAGCTAGCGAGCATTCAGTAAGCAGGCAGAGCAAGTCACCTGGAAATGCACAGGCCGGCAGCGCCCCGCAGACACGGCGGGGGGCGGCCTTTGCGTGCGTGAGCCGCGGCCGCGATGGCGCGTACGTGCCGGCCGATGGGTCGGCAACAGTACCGGTTCCCGGTGAAAACAGCTTGCCCCGCCTCGTACGCCCTTGCCCTACAGCGCACGGTTCAATTCCTCAAATTAACCTCCTCACTCCTCTACGCAGTATGACGTTCGTGTGTGTGTTTGGGTCTGTTCTTTTTAGCTACGATTTTTGGCTTTTGGTTGCAGCTTGTAGTTTTTGAGTTGTTTGTATGAGAGATTACAGAGTAACAGAAACTCGCATGTGGTTTTTGCTGATATAAATGAAGTCAGTAAAATGTGTAGTATACCTTATCTTGAAAAAATACTCCATTTAAAAATTAGTTACTGTAGAAAAGCTGAAAAGCAGTTTTTAGAAGCTGAAAAGAACAGGGCCAAATTATGCGTGAAAGATTAAGAGAACTGGTAGTACAATTTGCGAGACAATTAGCGACGAACTGATCTAGGATCGAGATGGTCATGAAGTCGCTAATTTGGAGGGGGAGAAAATGCCGGTCCTCTTGCTCACGAAAGCATTGGTCTTTTGGGAAGATTATGTACGTGAAACCAATTAAGCTCATCATCGATCGCCTCGATCTCTTTTGAGATCTCTGGCGCGTGCAAAACAACAAGGCTACCTGACATGCAGCCCCACACATGCACAGGACGCAAGAACTAACGTGCCGTAGATCCAACTGTGTCAGTATGTCCCACGCGCGCAATGCAGGCACAGGGTGTGTTTGGTTGAGCTGTGGCTTCTGAAAAAGCTACTGTGAGTTGTGAGCTGTGAAAAAGCTGTTGTAGGTTGTGGGCTGTGGAAAAGCTGTAAACTGTTTGGTTCAAACAAGTATAAAACTTACCTCCTATCTCTATTTTCCTTGAAATAACTGTGAACAGCTCTCTATTTTCACCATTCAAAAAGCAGAAAGCCAAAAGCAGGGTCTAAGGTGCTTTCAAAACTGTACTACCCAAAAGTAACTGCTTCTGAAAAAGCAGCTTCTGATTTCCACCATTTGATTGGCTTTTGGCTTTTTGGAAGTAAAAGCAGCTCCCAAAAACGCAACCAAAGGCACCCACAGTAACTCAGCTGTATCAAGTATCAACTCCCCAATGGCCCATGGGAACAGTTGATCATGCTGCACAATGCCACTTTGGTACACTCTATATACACAAAGGAAAAACATCACGAGTTCACCGTATATTGTTTCTAGCAAATAGATAGTGCTTTTTTGCTTTTCTTTCTAATAAGAATAACACTAATATCAAAGTAAATAAAGAGGTAAACAATATTTATCCATCATTCATCATGTTTTAAAAATTATGCAAATTACTATTAAGGAAAACATAGAAGCACTTCTAGCTCTGCAAGCTTTTTTGAAAGACCGTATAATTACTCCTAATTCTTCTTAAGAAAAACGATGCCTCTCTAGTCTCTATAACAGAGTCATCAAATTGTCCAGCCTTTAGATGTGTGATTACTACTGAATCGAGATGGACCAGCTGAGATAGCTTGCACAGCGAAAAATGTTACTGTCTGAATGGAGTCTGTGTGGCGAGTGGCAACCTCTACACATGTAACACCATTTGACTAATTAATTGGAGAGCTAGTTAAGTAGCTAAACAAGTTACTCCTACAAATACAAAGCATATGGGCAAGAGGCAGGCCGTGCCCTTTTTCCATAGGGAAGCAAGAGGGGGGGGGGGATATCAAAAGCGACGCTGCTTTCCCTTGCTACTTCGGCGCAGCCAGCCCATGTGGCCATGTGCCATCCCTAATCTCTTCTACTCGCAAAGCAAAAGCAATATTGATATCTTTATTTTGGTCTTTTGATTTTTTGACTTCTTGAAAAGTCAAAATAAATACAACAGTTTCTTTAAATAGATTTTTCAAATAATTGTTTGAGTCTAAAATCGTGTGTATCATCCGTATCGATGTTTCTGTCGCCTCAAAAAATACAAATAAAAACCATTAGCTACGGTTAAAAATCATCAACTGTAGTCTAAAAGTACAGGGCCATTGTCGTTGGATTATACCATGCACCCGTATACAAACAAATTGTGCACATCAATCTTTATCGTCCTGCTCTGCCCAAACAGAGAAGAAAGCAAATTAAACCAAAACATGATACGTATACCTCCATTCTAAGGGCTCGTTTGGCACGGCTCCACTTCACAAGTGGAGCTATTTTTTTTGACTTCACAAGTGGAGCCGGGTGAAGCTACTTTTTTCAGCTCCTTGGGTGGAGCTACTTTTGTCTCAGCAGGTTTTAAGGAACTCCTTGGGTGGAGCTATTTTGTTTTACCCCGTTTGGCACAAAATAGCTCCAAACAGCTCCAAGGAGCTGGTGGTGGAGCTGTGCCAAACGGGGCCTAAGCTGAAGTGTTGGAGCGTCCATTTGCAGTGTCCTGGCTGCACACGGATCGGTGCGATGGAACAGATAGCCGCTTGCTTAATTAATTTCTCACAGCGCAACAATGGCTTGAATATATAGGAGTTGATCTTCACTAATCCAAGTGCAGTGCTGGTAGTATTACATATTTACATCACATGCTCAGCTGAAAAGAAAAAAATATATATCAAGAGGCTGCTGCCAGCTCTAGGAATTGAGAGAGGGCAGGCAGACCGGCAAGCACGAGAAGCAATGCATCTTCTTTTGGTGCAGTTTACTCAATACTAGTCAATATTGTTGTTTACGACTAACACCACTGATCCAACCCATTGCTGCGGCTCCTGTCCCCCATAGCCCCGCACCAAACCTTGCATTCGGTAAGATCCATGCGAGTTATTGCATTCACTGTCTCGCTCAGTTTGACGGTTGTTTATAACTTTTTTATTATAACTAACTTATTTTTTTACCGTAACTAATGGTGACTTTTTTTGACGTAATTAAATTTTAAATTTTTTAAAATAGAAAAATAGATTAGCCCATCACAGACAATGCGAAAGAACACGGGAAAAAAAAGAAAAGACAAAAAGCCCAAAAACTAAAAAACCAAATTAAGACAAAAATAAAGAATAGTAAATTAAAAGATAAGCTAGAACCTGAAGTTGAAACGGGCAGGGCTATGGCTTTACTTATTTTGGCTTAAATTTCTGGCTTATTTTTTATTATTTATAAATTTTATCTTTTTATGATTTTTTTGTTTTTTTAGCTTTTTTGCTAGTTCTTTTTTTCGTATTCATTTACATTGTTCATAATGGGTTAATCTGTTTTTCATTTTTAATTTTTTTAAAAAAATTAGTTACACCAAATAAGACACTATCAATTACAGTGTAATTTCAGACATAAACTAACTTATTTTAGTCTAACCAAACGGCACCTATTTCTGTCTCTTACAGCCTAGCTAGCTAGCACCTGTCAGTATACTAGTACTTTATGAGTACACTGCGACTGGATGTTCACATTAAATTTCGTGTGATCACACGATATGCAAAAACATGCAAATACGGCTCGATCAGCAATCATACACTCCCACATTGCTTGAGAAATATACTACGGAGTATCGTTGCGTTAGGTAATGCAATTTGCACACTCACTAGGAGTTAGAACTTCACCAAGTTGGTACTGATACAAGTACTACTAAATGGACAGTAGTGGCTAATCAATCTCATTTTATTTCTCCTGAAATCCCGAGGTTTTTCGCGTGTGTGTGCGTGTGTTTCCGAGTATGTCAATCCCGAGGTTTTGTGTGTGTGTAATTCCAAGTACGTTGAGCATGTGCATACCGCCATAACAGGGATTCGCCAGTTCCTACAGTGTTACATTTTAATATTCCAGTCTTTTGCACGGCATCCTTGGAATCGGATTAGAGTTTATAAAATATGATATAAACATGCATAATATCAAAAACGAAAAAGATAAATCTCGTAGAGAGAACTAAAATAATAATGTTGAAGCAACCACGACGAGAGAGAAAAGATTTGGTGAAATTGACCGTAAATTCTTTAAGCATAACCTCAAAAGAGTACAAGAGATTGTTGCTCTCTCACAAGCCTCTTGAATCTTTTAGGACTATCGAATTCTTGTCCTATATAAAAATCTAATGCTAAAGAATAACCTAGCATCTAATCCTTTCATACACATCTAACTTTGGATGAGTGGCTTCTTTGCTTTGTTGCTTAAGTTCTTTATGACCACCCCTAATTTGAGTAGTCGATCTTACGAATAAAATGAGATAAGTGGCTAGATTCCTTGGAATAGAAATGAGATGATCTTTACTGCTTATGAACTGTTACAAAGAGGTCTATAAAGGAGAATTAACTAGCCCTAATCTATCTTCTTCCCATTGATTGGAAGATTCTAATTGCCTTGACTTGTTCTTTGGATTGAATTGTCCTTTTATCTTCTCTCGTTAAGCTTTAAATACCTTTGAAGGGGCGTCAGACATCCATCTGAGAAAGCATCTTCTTGAATCAACGTGTTCGATCAGAGAGGAGGTTGTTGTCAGAGAGAGATACCCAAAGGTAATTGCTCTTCGGTTATTGTAGTGGAAGATAAACGTGCGGCACAAATGTGGGACATTTGTTGTCAGATATATAGGGCCAAAACATCGTGTTGTTTGAGCCAGATAGATCATGTGCCTTATCCATAGCACAGGACGAGTCCCTTGGAAACGGGCCCTCAAGCTAGTTCATGAATGGTCCAAGTGATTTGCTAGTCAAGCGAAATGTATAGTAAACATTCGATCAGGGTACTCAGGGAATAGCTAGAGGAAGCTTATGACCATAGGGTCTTAGGGATTTAATTAAATATTAAAGCCATATTCAAGATATTATTCAATACTCATCAACTAGCCCTCGAACTTTAACTTTATAATCTGAATTTTTTTATTGAATTTCAATTCAAAAACTACTCTTTTAATGGTAAGAGTAAAGAAGCAGCTTTCATTCACTTAACATTGAGAAACTAACTGGAAAATTGAAAGGTTTTTGCGTCTGTTGGGCTTCAAATTGGATAACTACTGTTTGCAGTTGGAAAAAATCCTGGTGTGGTACCTGTTGGTTTTTTGCTTTCTCAAAAAACCTTTCATCTTCAAGTTTTTTTTTGCCTCTTTGCATTTGCGCCTATTCGACTATAGCCTTGAATACATCCAATCTTCGATTCTCAGCCCCCATAGCCAAATGTTGGATCTGATTACTGACTGGCCAATTTCTGAGCTTAGACCAAAGAGCTGAAGGCCAAAGAAGAGGAGGGGTTACTCCCCGACAAGGTTTTGGTTCTATGGAGGTTAGTAATCAGGGAGAATTTCCCAAGTGGAAGTGAATGGCAAAATCTCAATTTTTTAGGCATACATAAAGTATGGATTCAGGTTACCGGCGCATCCATTCTTATCAAAAATCCTGGAAATCTATGAGATCGAATTGGTTAATCTGGTTCCCAATTTGATTGCCTACTTAAGCATCTTTATACATCTTTGTGAAGCGTATTTGGGGATTCCAGCAAAATTCAAGCTTCTCACATACTTCTACAAGATGACGGGAAGATCAGGAAAAGTAGTGATGTCACCCGGGGGTTGCTCTCTACGGCTCGACGATGGGAAGCCAAGAGAGTACATTCTAATGTATTCCAAGTCCTTGTGGTGGTCATGGAAGAAGTTGTGGTTCTATATGATACTCAGCAAAGAGGACAGCCTCTCCTTCGCTAGTCGGATTGCAGTTGAGAATGCAAGGTGGTGATCTTCCTCGAGGAAAGAAGGGAAGATAGAGCGATGGGTTGATACCATCATCTATCTCAAGGACAAAGTACTGACCTCATGGCATGTGGTAAGAAATTTCTCCATGCGCCGAATTAGTTTATTGAAGTCGCGCACCACGTCATGCTTTGGCATGAGGGCGCGGAAGACTTGACCATGGACTTCTCATAAGGTAAGCATCGAGAAATCCGACTAGTCGAATTCTATTTTTATTTGATTTGCAATTTCTGACCTTAAGATTTTCCTTCTTTTTTTATTTTGTTAGCTCTATCTCTTGCCGAAGTGAAGGAGAGGATAAAAATGATCTGTGAGGGGAGCATGAGCAAAAATGAGTACCCTTGATCCTAGTCTCACCTGCTCATCACTTCCCAAACAACAACTTTCTATATATAAACAAATACTTCCCAAACCAGCAAGCATACACCTGCATAGCATTGCAATTTAATTTTTATGCTACTATTGCCTATTAAAATTGATAAAGCAATGCCTTACTATTTAGGTCAAGCAAGATTTGCCTTTCCGAGTGCCTGTTGCAAGTGGAGCTACCTGTCGGCCGCCAGCTAGCCTCAACTCTTCGTATCTTGATTACCTTTTGACTGCTAATTAGTTAGTCTTGCCTGGTCAAAGGCCGCTTTAGCAAACAAAGTTCTCATTACTTTTGCTGGGACAATATGATGGCTAGCTTTTCTAACGATCCTGTCTTGTTAAGTGAAGCAAGTAGCAACGCAAGGGCAGGCAGGACCTGATGCAGGGGTCGTCTGGGCCTTAATTAGTGCTGCATGCATTTGTCATGACAGTACAAAATTAATCACGACTCCTCCGTTTTGCATCGCTTTCTTCCTTTCTCGATCGGTGCATGTCTAGCTAGCCTACCAAATGCGAAGGCAGCACATATATACAAGATGGAATATCGATCGATCAATTTGGCGTGTACGTGCGCATCGCCAACACTGTTCATGCTTCGCACCGTACGTTCGTACGTGTGAGAGGTCGCTAGCTCCATGCCTCGCAAGTACGCACAAGGGCCGCGACATATTAGCACGTACGCGCGCGCGTCAAGTCCGTGCATGTTGCCCTTGACTCCGGCGCATGGCCGCGGAAAGCAACCGAGAGGTCCAGTCGTCGGCAGAGAGGGACGCCGCGCACGGAGATGGTACCGCCCGCTGATCCACCCGTTGCCGGCGGTCGCCGTCGCCGAATGCTAGCTAGCTAGTAGCTATAGCACCACGTCGGCCATCACAAAGCTAATGGTTTTTCGTTCCTGCAAAACTCCCGACTTATCGCAGGCAAGTATAGCAAATCAAGGGCCCCGTTACGAGCTAGCTAGTTAGCCTTTTCTACGGCCGGCCACTTACCCCGGGGGCCCGGGGCGCATGCAGTGGGTGGCGACGCAACAAGGGGAGCACTGTTGCGTTTAACAACAGCATTGAGAATATCCGTCGCCGTACGTACCGACGAATCGCAAGATCTAAGTGGCGTGGTCAAAAGGGACCCTGCCTGCTTTGAATAATGCACTGTTGTATATCCGTTCATATCCGGCAAAATCTTGGGAGGCTTGGCTGTGCGCCACGATTTTTCAGATCGCCTGCTTTCCGCCGAAACGATGGCCAGCTTGCTTAGCTACTGCGTGCACAGTAGCCTACACACATGTCGTCCCAGCTAGCTAGCTTTCGTCGCGTCGCGTCGTCTAAAAATCTGATAGAATAATAAACCCTAGCTGCTACGATAATCCTAGCAAGATTTTCGGAGAATAATACAGTACCTCCCTCTGCATTTCCTACTCGGATAAGGTTCTCGATCGATTTTAGCAAGCTGTATTATATATCTGAGTTCACGTGTACGTACGTAGATGCCATCCTGACGCGTCAGTGGAGTCGGTCTGTGGAGACCATATATACATGCGTACACGGCAGCACGTACATTGCACTGAGGACGCTGTACAGTGCTGTCGCCTGCAGCTAGGAGTGACAGGTGCCCACACGGACGGGCGGTCCGCGCACGCTAAAGTACAAGGCGACGACCGATCACGTCGCTTGTCCGCGCCCGGCGACATGTCGGGACATTCCTTTTGGCCGCGGCCACGCCTGCCCTCCCCTGCCGCGGCCGTCACATGGCTGCCACGCTCGCCGGTAGCCCCAGCCATTTATTTCCACTCCCCCCCGATCGATCGACCGGCCCCAACGCGACACAGATCCGGTCTTCCCGACCCGGCCGGCCTGAGAGCCTGCTAGTCCTAGCAAGCTGGCTCCAAACGCTACAACTCCGGCGGGAATGTGCCACGATCGAGTCGGCCGGCGTTATCGCTCCGCATGTGTGCGCGCGCGCGACTGTGGAAGGTGACCCTGATGGGCCGTGGAAGGGAACGTCGCCACTCGCATTGTATGCTGTGCCTCGGGCTTTTCCGGTCTCGTCTGCCGACAAGTTAAGCAGTGTGTGGGTTGCGTCCGTCCAGTTAGATACAGGTGCATGCGATCGATCGTTGCAACTTGCAAGGTGATGTGTGCGTGATCGAGCTTATCGGCCGGATTTTTAATTTACCGACCGATCGATCGAGCCTAGGTATGTCTTATCGTGATTGATGGTTTGGCTCCGCAAGCTTGGATTATTTCCCCTGGATCTGAATCGCGGTGCTAGCTAGCTGTGTCGATCTACATGCATGTACCGAACCGACCGATGCACGCATGGAGGAATGGGCATGTAGTGGTAACTGGTAACCGACCGGAGGCAGAGAAAAGTGAACTCAACCAGGCAGGCAAACGGGACAGATGGACAACACGTACGGTATGTCATCACGCTCCAAGACTTCTTTTGCATGCATGCGCATAAAACCGCTCCTCTCGTAAATATGCTCTTGCTTCTCCCTCTCTGCGAGACTGCGACAAGCGTATACGTGCAAATGTCCCCGGCCTAAACATGTACCGATAAAGATGATTGGCCTCGCCGGCCGCCACCTAGACATTGCACCCACGTACATGTCGACTCCGGTGCTGACACGCGACGTGAACTTGCCTTTTACTTCATTCTTGCGAGAAACGTACGTATTATCTGCATGCCCGTGGCCTTGCTCAGAGAGAGAAATACACGGCACGATCTACGGATAAATTTTCTGTTCATTCACGCTTGACTCCAGAAAAAATGTGTGGGCGCCCGCCTATTTAGCGTGATGTAGTCTGTAGATATATCCTCCACTTAAACCATGGATAAGGTCGATCATGACTCGTGAGCGCAAACCTCATGCTGGAATTCTCCATGAATGATAATACGGGATGTTTGTATTAGCTGTTGTTGATAGTTTCTGACCAAATATAAATACTAGTGGCTGAAAAAATGGTTTTTTGAAGGAGGTGATGGGTGACGAAAAAAGTGATAGAGAGCAAAATAAGTGGGGTACATGACCCCTACCTTATCATTGAGTAAGAAGAGAATGAGAGGAGTGAATAAGCCACTTCGATCGAGAAGTCAGATGTTTATATTGAGAGATACATGCGCGACGAGATGAGAGCGAAATAAGTGGGGTGCATAACCCCTACCTTATCATTGAGCAAGACGAGAATGAGGGAAATGAAGAAACTATTTCGAGAAGCTAGATATTTATATTAATTTTTTTCAAATAGAAACTAGAAGCAGAAACGAATACAATCACTCCCGTCCGCCCGGAGGTTTGGGCTTTAAACTGTACCGTGCGCACACGCGTTCAGCCCGTGAGTCGTGCCGATCTAACATATCTTTGGGCCAGGAGAGGTAGGCGAGCGCGCGTGTTCTGCGCGTCCTGGGCTGCTCCCCGCACGACTTGCAGGCTTGGTTTCGCTGATGCTTGAGCAATCTGCCGTGCTGCCCGAGTCCTAAACGAGCGCGTGCCGCACGAGCTGGGCCGAGGCTCTCCAGGGTGGGTTGGGCGGTGCACCGCGCACGCGTCTTCCCGCTTCGGCGGCCGCGCCCGTGCCTTTTGGGCTTGGTAGGCTGCACGGTGGGATAATGGCTCTTGTGCGGTGGGCTTGTATATTTCTATTGGGCTGCAAGGATATCGCGTGCGTTTGTGTCGTCTCCTCGAGGTTTCCAAAACCGCCCGGTGTGGTGCAAAGTTATCAAATACCATTCTGTTCTAATTGGTATAGATGGGTTTGTATCGTACCCAGTGTTCAAGAAGGCGGCTGGCGGCCGCCTAGGCGCCGCATAGGCGCTGGCGCAGTGGTGCCGCCGCCTTGGCCCCTAGTCGGTGGTCGGGCGGAGGCGCGAGGCGGTCCAAGGCGGGCAGCGGCCTAGGCGCGCGGGGCGCGCGGAGGAGCGGCGGGATGGAGAAAAACTTACCGCACACGAGGCCGTTGACTCGCCGGACTCGCGCCAGATCCCGCCGCCGCCGGATCTCAACTCCTCGCGATCCGCCGCCGCCGCCCGTGGTCGCCGCGAGAGAGACATCGTGGCGGGGAGGCGCGCGAGCGGGGACGCCAAAGTGGCGGCGGGATGGGGCGGCGGAGGAGCGACGGGGATGGGGCGGCGCGGAGGCGCACGAGGCGCATGGAGGCGCATGGAGGAGCGGCAGCGGGGCGGCGCAGAGGGAGCCGTGCGGAGAGCGCGCGTGTGGGAATGGGATGGGAAGGGCCGAAGGGGTTAGGGTTAGGGTTAGACGGCGGGGTCGGGTTGGGTCGGGGTCAGGCGGCGGGGTCGGATCCGATCGGTTAGATGGTTAGGTTTATCTGTTTTTGTGATTTAGTCCTCACATTGTTAAAAAATTACGAATAAATTTTTTGCTTAATAGATTTCTTTCAATCTAGACCTCTTTAAATATATATATTAGGCAAATATATATACGCAATTGTTTATTTTCACCTATTATCCTTATTTTTAATTCGCCCGCCTAGGCTCCGCCTAGACCCCCTAGGCGCTAGGCCCCACCTCGCCGCCCGCCTAGCACCTAGCGCCTTCTTGAACATTGATCGTACCAGCCTTTAAACTAGTACAAAGCACTCCTGCACTCTGTATCAACCCAAATACCGATCAATTATATTCAATACCGGCTTTAATACCCGTCAATACTGACTGGTACTGGTAGAATTGATAATATTATCTATTGAACTATATGTTATATTTGATAGTACTACTGTGTATTTAGAATAATACTACAAATGATATTTAGTGTGCATATAATTAAATAAATATGTACTTATAAATATATCTACTTCTATTATTATATTAAATCCGAAACGATACGCCGGTACAGATCGATACCGGAACGTATCATTTCAAGAACTAAACCCGTATGATCTCTGGAACGGTATTGATAAGTATGGTGTGGTGACAGCTCTGGCGCAGTTCTGGATTGAGTGAGCACAAAAGTGGCCAGCCCGTAGACTAGTGACCTTCTTCCCCACGCTTGTACAAAAGGATAACGCGTACTTTCATGATGTTTGTGCTCATGAATGAAAAGAAGATTATGGTGCCGCTTATTTTGGTTTGAGCTTCTGACTTCTGGTTTATTTTTACTATTCCTAAATTTCATTTTTTTTCCTGACTTTTTGGCTTTTGAAAGCTTTTTTGTTGGTTCTTTTTTCCCGTATTCGTTTGCATTGTCTGTGATTGGCTAACCTGTTTTTTCTATATTTTTTAAAAATTTAATTTCGTCAAATAAACCATCATCAGTTACAGTGTAATTTTAGCCGTCCACAGTATAATTTCAACCATAAGCCACTTTTTTCAGCCGAAATGAGCTGGTTGTATGTGTTCATCGCTATAGGAAGAAGGATAGAAAGGATTTCTCGATGCAGCAAATGTTAGTGTAACTGCTTTTTTCTTTCTGACGCGAAGAAGCAACAACTCCTTCAACTTCATATATTGAAACTGATAAATTATCAGTAATACATGCCAAAGGATCAAAACTAAAAACGAAGAAATTATAGGAAAGAGCGAACTTGACAGCACATATGGCAACTTACAAGGACAACAATTCAATCTACCAGACAAATGCCAAATGTTCCTCCTATTAAAACATGTTCCATCGATTTAAGATAGCACGATCTAGAATCAAGTATGGTGAGTCAGATGGATGAATAACTCTTTTAAAATCTTTCTCAAGTATTGACAACAACACGTAGCGAAAAAACAAACTCGCCAAAGCCAAGACCCCACAAACCAACTGAGACACAAAGTCTCCAACCAGTCTGACCACTCGGATCCTTGCAGTCTGACCGCTCACCGAAGAGCAGTGTAATTAGCACTGCATACGATCCAAAAAAAGATCTAACACTCAAACCACTAATCTAAATGCACTGCGCCTGTGCCCACCACTCCTCCGCGAGGAGCAGACGGGTTCCTTTGTCATCGGCGCCACAGTTGGAGTAGCACTGCTCCACCGCTCAAAGTTAATCGGTCAACTCCTCAATCGAGAGAGCGCTGACGTTGAGAAGCATCTCTATAGAAATGGCCCCCTGAAGGTAGCGATCTGGGACCAACTATAGGAATTTCCTGACCACCTTTTCCTCATTGAGAAATTGTCGATGGACTCACCGTCTTTGAAGTAGATACTGCTGAATTCCTTGCGCAGTTGCTGGGCATTGGCTTTGCGCACGTGGTCGACACCCATACGCATGGTCATAACAGCCTCCCAAGCAGCCTTCACTGTTTTCTTGATGGCGGGAGTCGACAACATCTCAGCCGGCATGCGTGGAGAATTGTTGACAGTGCGAGTCGGTCATCATGGTAGTCTGCGTCGCTATTTTCGATGGCCTCCCAGATCTTGCACCTGGAGGTTGACTCGCATGACCAGCACCTAGTCGTTGTAGTTCGTTCGCGTGGGCATAGGGTAGACAACGGAGCCTGAGGCCTCCCTGACAATGCGTTGGACGACGAGTGTGCAGTCACCGTCGTCATGGTGCCGCAGTTGGCATGTAGGAGGCGAAGGCGAGCATGGGCGACCTTGCCGCGCAGGAGTCATCGTCTGCCTTGCTGGCAGAGCCCACAACAAAGACATGTCTTCCAGATGATTAGTGAACATAGGCTCTAATACCACTTGTCGCAGTGGGCACTCATGCAATCAAATGACTGCAAAGTCGTTTACTACCACGCCTCATCATAGCAAGTCGAATGACCACGGTCGCATGGACCCGTATAACAAGCTAGAAACCATACCCAAATTGATACTAATTCAAATTGAGCTATGCCAAGTAATTAGGGTCACATAAATGATACATATCAAGTCTTGCTCATGTTGCTAAGCTTGAACTAAAATTTGAAATAAGGTTAAACATAATAGTTAAAGTATGAGCAAGCTATTAATTTAGTACATAATAGTATTGAGCATAATTGTATATATAATAAGTTAGGACCCATATGAGTGGATCCTAATTCAACTTAAATTTAGCCTAGCCATGAATGAAGATACATAAAATATGATAATGGGATTATTAAAGATTTATAGAATAAGTACAGATCTCATCCGTTAGCCCGAGTTTGCCTTTACCATAACCTAAGTTGCAAGGAATACATACCAACCTGGACTGTATTTGATACATAGGTCTATCATAACCCATGGAACTTCCTTGATAAATACTAAAATAATAAAAGAGGTTATTAATAAAAGATCGAACCTCGCTTTCTCCAATCGGCTACGTTGGGCCACTTCTCTTCCAAAGTAAATAACTCTTGTAGATACTTCCTTCCTTTTGATCTCTTATTATCCTAGAATTTTCTCCTCACTGTAAAAGCTATTCAGATAACTCATTCTCTCACTCAAACCCAGCCATCATGTGTTTGCAACACACTAAGCCAAATCATCCTCCTATTCTCAAACCATAATAAATGCATAATTTAAAGTAAATCGGGCATTTAAAGTATTTGTAATTATTTGGATCTTTTGAGTTATTTGCCTTTATTTGTATTCAGTCATTAGCGTGTAGCTAGATAGTGGAGTCTCAAGAATCAAAGGATCAGCATGATCAAGAGCGGCTAAGATAAAGACCAGCCCAAGAGAAAGCTATGAGCGAGCTCAAGATCATGTAAACGCGCCAAAGTAGTCAATACTTTGATCATGTTGAACCCACGTTTCAGCAGAATTACTTTTGTTTAAATTATCAAATTGCATGTGTTATGTTATATGCAAATACATGTTAATTTAAGATTCTAGTTATATCCCATTGTGTACTTGGTTAATATTACCCTCCTTTGAAATATTTGAACATGTGAACATTGTCGCTCTAGCACAAATTATAATAGTAACCTTCCAAAAATAAGTCCGTAATTATATGCCATGCGTAGTATTATTTAGATACTCATGCGAGCTTCAAGCATCACTTTTAATCCCGAGAAAATTGGTTGGCACATGGTGGGAATGACTGTATATTTGACATGGTTATTTTATGCTCCCAAAACTCTCAATTTGCTTTAATATCTCGAGCGGATGGTTTGGGGTCTGGTATGTAGTGTAAGGAATGCACAAAATTGTGGAGTGTGGTAGAACCGCTCAGATAATACTAAGGACCGAATCTTGTCATGTCAACCCGTGTAAAATAAAGACAACCACAAGTCTGTAAAATACAACTTGGCTAAGTAAACTTATCGAAATCCGGACTCATCTCACCGGTAGTGGATTGATGGGGTTATGCTATGGCAAGGGGGCCTCAAGGGACACCAGTGAGGGGTGAAGTTTTCTACTGTAAGCTAGCGCAGAGGGGAGGAAGCCCGTGACGCTAGTAGTAGTGAGAAACATCCCGCAAACAGATGGGGCCCATCGCAAATGGGAGGTTACCCATAAGGTGAGATGGGAGAAAGGACTAGATACTTTGAAAAGTCACCGTGATGAATTCGTCGACCACACGCCTAAGGAATCGTGTGGGCAACGAGTTGATTGTCTCTTGTGGTGAAAGTGTACAAACTCTGCAGAGTCAAAACTATTCGAATAGCCGTACCCACGGCCATGGGCGACATGGGAACTTAATGGATATAGTTCTGCTTTTAAAAACATTGGAAACCGGGAATGGGAAACTTGAAGGGCGAAGGACGCCCTGTTTGGAATTGTCCCGGTGTCGCCCCAGGTGGTAAGTTAAGCGGCTATAACGTGAAGAAATTGCATATGGTGCAGATGCCATGTAACGGTGGATGGAATCTGAATCGATATTAATAATGCATTTCCTTGTACATTATGATTTGTACCAAAATTGCTAAGTCATAGGACTTTTTAATTAATTGTATTCAAAAGCACTCTACGCAAAATAAAATAGCCCGAGCCTCTCCTTTGTTAAACCATGCATACTATTTATTTGCATTCTGTGTATTGGCTCGCGGAGCACGGGGTCGGAGTGCTCATGCTCGCTTTTGCGACAAAATTCAGAATCAGGAAATCAAATCACCTCGCCTCAGCAACAAGATTGGATAAACTGGCCAAGAAGATGAAGATGTCAAGGGCTAGGTCGCGAACCTCCAGTTGGCTGCCTGTGGGCATGTCCTGAAGGTCCCACCTGTGTGCTTCGTTCTTCCGCCGCTGCAATTTATCGATTTCGCCTAATCGCCCATGAGTAAGTCTACTATTAAACTTTACGCTTCCGCATGATATGTATTTTGATATTCATTATCAGAATCGTGAGCACTATCTACTGATCCAGGGAATAGTGCAGTAATCACAGAGGAATCCGGATTATGAAATTCGGGTCTGACAGCTTTGGTATCAGAGCATATCGACTGCAGGTCGTGACCTAGTTAGCATGGTCGTTAGTTTCATAACTAGAATTATTTCCTTAAAATCTATTTCGGAAAATATAAGTTGTATCACTCATTCTCATCTATCTTAAATGATTCTCCCTTATCCATATGTTGCCCTAGCCATTTTACTTCTGAAGCTCTCTTACCTAAATTCAAAGTGATGAAAATCCAGTGCTTCTCTTGTAACCTTCTATAAAAAAAAACAACGCACTTAAGGCCAAGAGTCATGGTGCTTAACCTTGAAGCTTAATATCAAAGATTGTTTTATTTCTGGAGTAAACAATAGGGTGAAAGTTGGAAGAACAAAAAAATTTGGTGGAGCCTAACGGAAAGAATTAGAATGACTAGATGGATGAATTAAGTTATTCTTGGAGAAAATAGGATATATGGAAATAATTATGGAGTACAACATTGATAACATGTAGGAGGCGAAGGCGAGCATGGGCGACCTTGCCGCGCAGGAGTCATCGTCTGCCTTGCTGGCAGAGCCCACAACAAAGACATGTCTTCCAGATGATTAGTGAACATAGGCTCTAATACCACTTGTCGCAGTGGGCACTCATGCAGTCAAATGACTGCAAAGTCGTTTACTACCACGCCTCATCATAGCAAGTCGAATGACCACGAAGTCGTTTACGACCACGCCTGGTCGCAGCAAGTCGATAGTCGGAAGTCTTGGTTTCGACTTCCAATCTTCGACCTCTGACTTACAACTTCCAACTACCTCAAAACACTGGGGGATATGCACGCGACACTGAGGGGAAACACAAGGGTTTGTGTTGCTTGACTTACTACAGCTTTTCTAAGGACTCTCTTATTTAAGCACGAACGATTACAGATCATGGCCAACATGGCCACTCCTAAACGCATGCCACAACTACATGCTCGTGCCATCCCACGACCAGTCATGGCGCATGACCAATAACTAAAATCGAAAAAGAGGTGAACATTTCCACATGAACAAGCACACGTCGAACGTCTTGACGCGCACGACCAAATGGCCATCCTCAACTACTGAACTCGCTAACGGCAACTTGATCAAACATCCTGACACTCTTCTGGGAGCTCCTCATGGGTGAGACGGTGATGCCAGCACCGATGTTCGAGGAGTCCCTGAACAGTGTGTATCGACAGGGCCGCACCGCCGACCAGTCCATCGGCAAAAACAGCGTAGCAGGCACCATCGACAGGGCCGCACCGCTTGCAGGACATGCATGTCAGTTAAATAGTTACGAATTTTCTTTATATTTGACAAAAATACTCAAAAACGAAACTTTTTATCAATACAAAATTTTAATTGGGGTCCGATGTTTTCCGATTTTCGGATGACTATCGGCCTATTAGGAAAACCCCGTAGACTGGGCTGCGCGGCGCACCACATTCAGCCTGGGTTTCGCTCCCGTCTTGGCATGCGTATAGGGCCAGCGCGTGGCGGCCGTGGTAGGCTGCAGGCAGCCGCGCGCCCCCGTCCTGACGAACGCGTGCCGCGCGAGCTCGGCCGAGGGGCTCCAGGGCGGCGCACCGCGCGCGCGTCCGTCCGCTTGCGCTGCCGCCCCGGTTGCCGTCTGGGCCTGCGTGGGTGGCACGGCGGAACGAGTTGGCCCATCGGCTGCTGTGCGGAGGGCCCCCATAATCCCATTCCCATTGGGCTGCAAGGAGAACGTACGCAATTTTCAGTATTTTTTCCACGGCAGCGAGTCGGCCCGCAATTTCATCGCGTTTGTGTCGTCTCCGCGCGGTTTCCATATCCAGTCGTTGGTGGCAGTTCTGGCCCAATTCTGGGCAGACTGAGCGCAAAAATGGGCACTGTACGTGATCGCCAGAGCTCTTTCCACTCGGTGCCCACTTCAGCGATGTTTTTTTGTCGTTACACGCATTGATAGATCTGTGATCGGTACCGTACGTGCTCAAGAAAAAAGATTATGTTCGTCGCAAAAGGAAGAAGGATAGAAAGGATTTATCGATGCAGCAAATGTAGAGTAAGTAGTCTTCCGAAATTCCATAGCACATGAATGAGATCTCGTCAGTATCGAGCGTGTTCGTTTAAAGCGAAGATGCCTAACATTAGTCAACGCCTTCAACTCGTGGTGTTGACTAACTGACCAAGCAGGTCCATTCGCTTTGCATATCCATGGAATCAGAGCTCGGTTAGAAAGAACTGGGGGATAATTAGGTCAAATCTCTTTCTGAGTGCCAGTCGTGCTCAAGGAGCTTTGAGGGTCCTCGAAAGGACAACGAGCTTTGGTTGCTTGGCCTCATTGACCTAGCAAAGTTTTTGTACCACTTCGCTACGGAGACAACCAACTTTTTTGTTGTTTCCTGCTACTGGTTTAGGAAATATCTTGTACGTACTACAGAGTTGAGATGAACGGTTCACCGGAACCAAAATGTAGTTTAGAGTCAAAGGCTCAGATTAATCTAGTAATAGGCTTGTCATGTCTGATCCCATCGAATAAAGCCCCGGTAAGATGCAGCGAACTAATGGTGGGATTTGATAAGCATCATCCGAATATTTTTTTTTTCAAAAATACCATCCAAATTTCTAACCTTTTTGACTCACCTCGTGATTTGTGCTTTGACGTCCACATGCTCTTTAACGAGTTCATCTTCTTCTCCAAGAAGGTTAGGGCTTAGGTTGATCGGAATTATGGTTCAAGGTTCACTGGGATCTGGACCTTAGATTTTAGATAGGAGACAGCAGACTGGCGATGGGTGGCAAAGGTGGCTATGTGGCGAGGACGCCACTGACCGTGGGAAGGAAGCCGACGATGGGCAAAGTAGATGGCAGGGGATTTACGTGTGACTAGAGAGTTAGGTGTTGGAGAGGGTGGTGGGAAGTGGCGAAGCCAGGAATAAAATTTAAAGTGGGCTAAACTATTTATAGGTCTAAACAAAATTGGCACAAAATTAGCTTTTACTCTTATAAAATTTCAAATTCATATAGAAATTATAAATTGGATGGAGACAAACAATGAAAAATAGAAAGTATGTACGTCGATAATAGAAAGCGCCATAAGTGCGGAGTAGCGATAAGTCACCTATGTATAAAACATATTAAAATTAGTGATATAATAGAAAATTATAAATGACAATAAAAATTTAGATCATATGAAACATACCAAAATTAAACTAATTTGAATCACGAGACAACAGAAACAAAAGGCGGCATTTTTCCACACTCTATCCAATGTTCTTATCATTTTCACGGTGGGGGGCTTGGAGCCGGCGGTGCCTTCAGGGCACATGCAGGGCCACATCATCGCAGAGCGGCAACGGAGGGAGAAGATCAACTAAAGATTCATCGAGCTCTCCACCGTCATCCCCAAACTCAAGAAGGTTTATATATATTTCACTTTCTTTTTTCTTTTTTTCTTTGATTGATTATCTCTTCTTTAATTTTATGATTTCCGCTCCTCCTCCTCTTTTTCTTCCTCTTTAATTTTATGATTTACATATATTATTTTACTTTCTTTCTTTCTTTGATTGATCGATTAACACTTCTTTAATTTTATGATTTTCACTTCTTCTCTTCCTCCACCTCGTTGTTATCTTTAATTTTATATTTATTGTTAATCTTTCAATCAAAGAGAGTTAGCTTATCTTTAGATTTATTAATCCCTCTCTTTCTCTCTTCCTATTTTTACTAGTGGGGGCGGTCGTTGGCGGTGTGTCCAGCGGCGGCAAGCCACCGAAAATAGGGAAGAAAGATGGTAAGGCGGCGGGGAATGCCAGCGGCGCACCTGGAGGAGCCGGGGACGGCGGGAGCAATAATGTACTGCTCCTGGACCGTAAGGTCCTGGTAGGCTACTTAATAACAAACATTCCAGAACAAATTTTCTTGTACATTTCCTTATGTCATCTAATCCCTTATTATTTTTTTAGACATGTAATCCCTTTTTATGTTTTACTAATAGCAAGAAGGCCGGTGCTATCGCCGGGATCGCGCACGTATCCACAGCTAGAGACATGCATGTTTAATTACTAGCTTCGTACGTGAAGGCATGCGCCTCTGCGTTAATTAAAAGTATAAACCAACCAAGCTTTCCTCGCAGCAGTTGCGTCCTACTCTTAACTAACACTGTCCGTTTCATTCTGTAACGGAATACTACTACCTTAATAAATTCCTTAATCAAGGTTAGTCTTCTTCGACAACAATCTTCTAAGCGGCGCGTCATGACGCCAAAAGGAGATTAGGTGACGCTCGTGAACCAGTTGGATTTCCTTGTGCAGTTGCCTCATTGCCCACCTCCTCCAACTTGCACAGACATGAAGAATTGCAGATATGCCAGTTCTAGCTTATTTTCTCTCTCTCCGCGACTAAAAGAGTCCGTTACATCTGAAAAGCCCTGCAAAAATTCAAAATAAATTTCTGTGCTTTTTGCTGCTTTTTGAGTGAAATTCTGAAACTTTCCTTTTCGGAAAGTCCCGTCGAATGCGCTTTCCTTTTGGGCCGCTCCGCTTTCCTCCTTCGCTTGGCGCCCGCTGTTTCCGCTTCCCCTTCTCCCGGCGCCTCCCGCTCTCCCCCGCGCTAGCGCCGCGCCATTCCGCGCTTCTCTCTCGCGCTGCTGCTAGCGCTGCGCTGCGCGCGCGCGCGCGCGCTGCCGCCGCCGGCGTGCCCCAAGCTCCGACCGCCTCCGCCTCCTCGACAACCCGGTCGGCGCGCGCGCGCCTCGCGCTTACGCCGCCGCCTCGCCGCCCGCCCGCCGCGCGCGCCTCCCTCTCTCACGCGCGACGCGCGCTCGCCGCTCAGCCACTCGCTGCTCCGCTCCTCGTCATCAAGCCGCAGCGGTGCGGCGCCACCCGGCCACCGCCGTCGCCCCGGAGGAGATGCCCTCAACCACTCCCGTCATTCCTCGTTGGCCCGAGCCCGCCGTGCCTTCTCCCGAAGGATCGCCCCGGCATGCGTATAAACCCCTCGCCTCCTCTTGTTCCTTTGCCTCCCGAGCCACTCCACCACCTCCACTCACTTCCCACCGCTCCCGCCACCTTCCGTAGCCGATTGAAGCCCCGCCGCCCGAGCGCCGCCATTACCGCCTCGTGAGCCGGCGATACCCCGAGCCAATCTTCCTCTCCTCCTCCATTTCTCAATTGCATTCGCCAAAGCTTCTCCTTGGTGTAACTTTCATCTTGGTGCTTTCCTCTGGACAGGTGATCGCCCGTGGAGCTCGGTCACCGAAGCACACCGCCGGCCGCAACCACCTCCCCGTGGCTGCACCGCTCGGAGCTCCCGAGCAACCACCGCTGCCACCAATGTGAGCCCCTGTCCTCCTTCCCGTGACCGCGCCGTTGGAGCTCCTTGCCGCCGATGACCTTCTCGCCGCCAAACACCCGAACCTCCCCTTCTTTCTCCCGCATTCTCCGTTGATCCTCGCCTTCCAACCTCCCAAAACAGGTTCCCCTCTCGGCCGCACCGCCGGCGTGCCTCGGTGGTCGCCGACGAGCTCCCTAGCGCCGGGCCGCTGCCGCCATCGTGACTCGCCGCGAGGTTATCAGAGCGGCCGGAGGAGGAAGACGACTCTCCCGCGACGTGGCCTCCTCCGCCGACCGATCCCATCGCCACCTTCTAACGCCGACCGTCCGATTCCACCGCACCGATTCGCCGCCTCTCACTCCGCAGCCGCCCGATCCTTTCCCGTCTTCATCCAAGCCGCCCGCAACCGCCACATCTCCGCCGCCGCCCGAGCCACACGGCGGCATCCGAGCCGCGTGAGCGGCGTGGGAGTGGGCCGAGCCGCTGCCTGTCGCTGAAGGCGCCACAGCATGAAGCTGCGGGCCGTGCAGAGAAGCGCTGGGCCGACCCGAGCAATCGCTCACCGATTTTTCCCGAGTTAATCAATTTCTAAAATCCCAGAAAATCTAAATAAATCCTAGAAAATCACAGAAAATCCCAAAAATTCCCAAATTTCACCACTTTGCTCCAAATATTATTCCAGACCCTCTGGTGAACTCCATTTCCACAAATTCTCCCCAAATAAATTCCTAAAAATCCATTTGGAGTGTTTATGCATTTTATTTCTTTTTAATTAGTTTATTTTGCCTCGCTTGAATAGTCTCAAGCTGGATTTATTTTATTTTATTTGTTTGCGCTAGTGTCGGAGATCCAGGAAGCCCAGAGCGCACTCGGGACCCTGCTTCTACGCTCGAGCTAGCCGAGATCATCCTGATTGACGGCAAGTCCCAAATCCTTTGATCATGTTGTATCCCATAATGTTTAATTATGTTAATATGTTATTTGCATTGAGCTAGTTCTGAAATGTTAGTTCAAAATAAAATAAAATGTTTAGAATGACATGTGATATAGTTAGTCCTACCACCGCTTAATGCCATGTTTAAATTGTAGCCGTGCCTTTGAAACCCTAGAATTAATTATCTGATAATCTAGATAATTGTAGGCTATTATTATCATGCAAAGTGTTACACTAATAAGGTTGTGGTGTGGGCCAATAGAATTTGGAAAACCCGACTCTAAGGTAGGGTGGTATGGGACACCGTATCTTAGAGCGGAGAGTGCCTGCGTGCACAAGGTAGGGTAAGGGTTGGGGGAGAGCCGCGAGACGGTCTTTGCCCACCTCTTACCCTAGGGCTGGAGTAGGGTAAGGGTGAGTGGGAAACCGCGAGACGGTCTACACCCACCGCTTGCCTTAGTTTGGGTCGCGGGCCGGTGAGGTTGCGGACTGTGAAAAGATAAGGACCAAACCCTTACGCCGAGCAAATGTCGCGTTGATCGCCAACCACGGAGTTGACTTGTCAACACTTGTCTATTAGCTGCTCAACTCGCTTGAAACTCTACGGGAGGGTAGCAGTGAGGTTAGGCAGCCGTCTTTGCGGTGCCTAACAACGGTGGAATTCACTCGGCGGACGTTGTCCTCCCTTGTGTGTGTGTGTGTGTGTGTGTGTGCGTGTGTGTGTGGGTGTGAGCCAGACTGAGTGAATTCTACCGGGTAGAGCCTATATAAAAGTTGAGCGTTGAAACGACCGGCTTTCTTGACTCTTTAGCGGGAGTTAAGGGATCGTGTGGGTAAAGTCGAGCAAACTCGCAGAGTCAAATAAATGGTATTCGAATACGCCGTGCTCCTGCTATTGGAGCCGTGTCACTTGGTGATTCCAAAGAATGCTTAAGTAGTTTTGTACATGCTTTAACTTGGTTAGTTGGTTAATGAACTCTTGATGAAAACCCTGAGATCTTAAGAAGTAAGTTCTGGGTCCGTCTTGTTAAAATGTTTGCCAATAAAATTGCATCCACTAAATGTAATAAACCAAATATACTCCCTTCCTTCGACTTTCCGTGCATATAGTAAGTTAGAATCCCTTTTGGGATTTGCTGAGCCGGTTGTTTGGCTCACGGCTTGCTTAATCCACTCTTTAGAGGATCAAGACGAAGGAGGAGGTCTCCCCGTTGAAGAAGTCCCGGAGGATCTTTTCTTCGACGAGAACCCTTGGCTGTAGGTCTCCGCCGCGCCAAGCGCTTCGAGTCTTTTGTAATGTATTTACACTTTGGGCTTGCACGCCCCGCTGTAAAAACTGGATGCTAATCCTTATGTCAAATATATGCTGGACTTTTGTTATAAGCATGCAATGGTATACTCTTGCGCGACGTTCCATAACTGTTCACGCGTAAATAGTTATGGGGTGCCGTGTCCGTACGCGCCCCTGGAAACGGGGGCGTTACAAGATCTGTCCCAATTCGAACAAATTAATTGATCTTTAGATTTATTAACCTCTCACTTTCTCTCTTCCTATGTTTACTAGAGTCCGTTACTGGACTAGTGGACTGAACCAATGGCTTAATTTTGTCTCTGTCTCTGCTTGATCAACGAGCTAGCTGCTGCCTCGTTATTTCACCTCATCAGTCATCATAACCACTTCTCCCCATTTTCAGTGCCCGGCTCTCTGACTATACGGATCGGTAGGTGTGACCACAACCTGTCAACCTTTTGCTGAGACTTCAGGCTTGTTCAAACCGGTGATGATACGAGCACATTCCACAGCAGCTAAAGGTGAGGCTTGCTAAGGTCAGATGTGTAGGCAGGACTGATGGACTAGCTAAGAGCACTGGAGCCGCAGAGGTCGCGAGATGGACGGGTGGCGCAGGCGGCGGCGACGGTCGCTTTCGGGGCTTTGACTGCAACCGGGAAATTGGTCGGCCCCGGCCGGGCCAAAGGTCGGCCCGGGGGTAGGCACGCGTGCGAGGCTCCGGGCCCACCCGCCGGCCCATCTGCGCTAGAGTGACGTCATCGAACAACGTGGACGGCCGTAGGTTATTCTGCGAGCGAGCGATCGATGGCTCGGCAAATTGGCAGATTTCTGTTCCATACATTCCATTTCTGCTGATGAGAACTGAACTAACCATGAACTCATCAAACTGACATCTTTCGCTTCAGATTCTTTCAGGCTCTCAACTTAAACAAATCATTGCTGTTACTACCAGGCACAGGGTGGTTGCAGACCAAGACCTCAATTTGCTTTAAAAATTGTGTGCCTCATCAAGTTCATAACATCTAGTGAATTAAGCTAGTTCGGTTTTAAACCTTCAAGTTTACCTTTATTTGAGTGCGTGAAGCGGAATGTCGCATGCATTAAGGGTAGAAGGTAACGGCACGTTTATCTTCAGAGATTGACCGAATCATAAGGCTACTACGGCCTGGCCATAACTAATCGCCGTTGCTTTACACTTAAAAAAAATCCAGCACATCCTACTTTACTTGCTCGCAAACAATACAATAATGTCTCACCCGAAGGCAAATTGTTGTATACCCGGCGCCCTTTGAGACGGTGCGCGCCGGCTCTGTGGGCCTG
Organism: Dendrocalamus sinicus; assembly: GCA_036346575.1. Lineage (NCBI taxonomy): Eukaryota > Viridiplantae > Streptophyta > Magnoliopsida > Poales > Poaceae > Dendrocalamus > Dendrocalamus sinicus. The sequence goes on along the minus strand of CM070655.1, from coordinate 4,808,003 downwards.
CGGTTCCGAGCGCTACTCTGAGAAGAGACGTAGACGTATATATAAAAAAAAGCTAGTTGACTATAAATATAGGAGAGGTGGTAGCTATTTTGTATACCAAGTTATATCAATAAATAAGGATCACCTAATTACTCTATCTCACATCTTTATCTATTGTTCATCTGCTTTTGCTATTACGAATTGATTGTATTATTCTCCCTTGCTAGTTATGTCGATTAGATATTAGATCGCTTGGTGACACTAGTTATTTAACAAGTTGTCAGCATCGACTGCTCTATAGACCATGGTATGTCATTGAATTCGACCACCATCTATCTTAGTAGTGAGTTTAATTTTGTAGATCGTTCGTAGTCTACTGTTTTCCAACTTACTCGGCACTAGAAGTCGATCCTAGCACAGACTTCGCATGGTGCAAGTTCGCCCGTACGCATGCACTCACCGTCGTCAGCCAGCATGCTGTCGCACACACTAGCACCTGCACATGCACCTCTGCACCCATCACCGCCAGCATGCCACCATGCTTCGCTCCTGCTGCACTTGCCCACACTGTGACACATGACGCGATTTCGTGTACCCGCTACAACACAACAATCTTATATCACACTTTGTTATAATTTCTCTAGAACTGACAATACATATATATGTAATTCTATTTTTGCAATGCCACCAATAGCTATAGGGCAACATATGTGGCTTCTATATTTGCCGTTATATGGAGGAAATCATGGACGCTAAGATGAATGATCCAAAGGTTTGTCAACTCGCCAATAATTATTTCATAACTATATATATATATATATATATATATATATATATATATATATATATATATATATATATATATATATATATATATATATATATATATATATATATATATATATATATATATATATATATATATATATATATATATATGCTAATCACTACTCCTAGCAACAGCACATGGAATTCGACAAAAGTGCAATCGATCTTGACAAACTTATCGAACTTCGAGGAAAGCTCTCCCAATTCTTGATAGCGGAGGTCATAAATAAGACTGGAGAATTCTACCCCGACGATGATTAAATGTGCAAACATTTGATATAATTGTAATCACTCAACTGTGCTTAATCAAATAATTCATTCAAATATACATCATTTATTTGAGATCTGTGTAATGATTATCATGTGCTATATATGTGATCTGTTTGCTTGTTTTCAGAGGGCATGGCTATCATTTCCTGAGGCTAGCCAAAAAACGGGAAATAATATAGGTATTTAAATAGCTACACAGACAATTTTTAGTATTAGCTGTCTGTGATATCTAAGATACACAAACGGCTATGTCCGAAAATAGTCTTTGATATATGACATATCACAGATAGTTTTTAGACTTGATATATCACAGATGGCTATATTAAAGAACCGTCTGTGATACTTGATATATCATAGACGATTTTTTCAAAAAGACCGTCTGTGTTGTAATTATCACAGATGGTTTGAGAGTTGTCTGTAATAACCACCTATTATCACAGTCACATAAATTCAGATGGTTTAGAAACCATCTGTGATGACAATTATGAACCGTTTGTGATGAGTTTTTCTGTAGTAGTGAATCTCATGAAGCATATTGCTCTTAAATTATTCTTTGCTCATGAACTCCAAAAAAATAATGTGAAGATATTGTACACTAAGTCTTGTGAAAATTTTGTAGATTTATTTGCTATGTCCCTGCCAATATCTAGCTTTGAAAGATATGTTCGTGGCATTAGAATGGGGTGACTTAGAGAAGTTCAAAATTCAATGGAGCACTTCCCTGAATATGAATCCCATATATATTAGGTCCTGAAGATCGATACCTATCCCTTAGTGAGTTTTTACTAAAAGTTTTCTTATGAATGTTTTTAATGAGGCAACTAATACAACACATCTTGCATGTGCAATGTACACTTTTTCCATTGGGTTTTTGGAAGGAGTTTTTAACAAGGTATGTGCATGTCGTGGTATCCGGCCAATGGAGAGTGTTGTATAACCGCCACCCCTTTGAGGGGGGTATGGGCCCTATGGTTCTAACTTTGTTTCCAAGAGATGTGGACGTATACCAAAAGGACTCTTTAAGCTAGTTGACTATAAATATAGAGGAGATACTATTTATTTTATACATCAAGTCGTATCAATAATAAACATCATTGAATTGCTCTTTCACATCTTTGTCCATTAATTGTTCATCTGCTTTTGCTATGGCTAATTACTTGTGTTATTCTCGTTTGTTAGTTATATTAATTGGCTATTGAATCGCTCGGCGACACTAGTTATTCAACACAAAGTACACACTCCAATGATCAACGCCTTGATAGTTGCTTGAATGAAATGAACCCAGCAATGGTCCACAAGAAAAGGAAAGGAATACTGTTCGTAAACTAGAAGAAACTTTGAGACAGCTAAGTAGGGTAGTACATATCCTCTCTTTTTTTTTGTATTATCGCGTTTTATTATATGATGCTGAAAGAAAATGCGGGGCCAAATGGAACCCATTCGTGGCCCAAATCTCTCACTTTATGGTGTACCAGTACTACCCTAAAGGGCCTAAAATTGTGGGTTTTAGTATAGTTTTTGCAACTTGCAAGGATCAAATCGAGATTATATTACGACGGATTTTATTCCCTCCTAAATTATCGTAAGACTGTCGATTCAAATGGTACATAATTGTAACACCCTAGTGCACAAATTAAATTTGTTAAAGTTCATCCCTTACATGTGAGATTTGTTGACCACACACGCGTAGCAACTTGTTTGTGCTTTCAACTCTCAACTCGTCAATGGCGGGCCAAAGATTTCTCTAGCGGCACTGTTCAAGGACGCGGTATTAGTTTAGATTCTTTAGGATCTCTAGGTTAGATCTAGCAGGGCTTTTCTCTTCTAGGGTTCGAGTTCTTGAGGGCTACACTAAGAGGGAGAGGGGTACCAACCTTCGGGTGCAGAGGAAGCAGAAGCGGCCATCGCGGGTTCGTTGATGGAGATCTGCGCACGGGCAGCGACGGTCGGGGTAGAGGTTCTGGGCTCCTCTGCGGGGTGTCACGGGCAGCGGCGTCTCCCTGGCGGCGGTGAACGGCGCCGGTGGTGCTTCCGTCGCCGCCGCCCTGCTGCTGATCGGGTCTAGGGTTTGTAGGTGGGGTGACGGCGCGCGGTCAACCTCGTGATGCGTGCCGCCGCGCCCCCTCTCAGATTTATAAGCGCGGCGACAGGCCCACCACCAACGGGCCGGGCGCCCCGATCGTATGCGCTGTCAGGGTTGGGCTTTGGCGTTGGGCCAAAGCCCGAGATCACTTTAACATTCTCCCCTTGATCTCGGTCTATACTTTATCTTTAATTACTTTTGACTTTACACATTCCATCACAGATTAGTGCATAGAACATGTCTCATCGTCACGGTCAATCGCCGATAGATTCAACAGCCACAATACACCTCTGCTCAAACATTACTTTAATCTTTGGGCCATCTTTTAGTCCAGAATCATAGGCTTTCCCTTAAACCCATGCCGCTACATGTTCTCTCGAACACGTTGGGTGGTAAGCCTTTGTAAGCGGATCCGCTAACATCTTTGCGGTACTTATGTGCTCAAGACTTATAATTTGATCCCGAACTTTATCTTTCACAACATAGTACTTTATGTCAATGTGTTTGGCAGCTCCACTTGACTTATTGTTGTGGGCATACGTTATCGCGGGTTCGTTATCGCAGTACAACTTAAGTGGTCTATTGATGTCGTCAACCACTTTTAAACCGGTATGAACTTCTTTAGCCGCCACCGCCTCGTAGCCTCATAACATGCTACAAACTCGGCATACATTGTGGACGATGTAGTGACGGTTTGTTTTGAGCTTTTCCACGATATAGCTCCTTTAGCGAGAGAACACATATCCGGATGTAGACTTTCTATCATCTCCCGCAAAATCGAAATCTCAGATACCCCACTATATGGAGTGAATCGATCTTCGTATGTCATCATGAGGCCTTTTGTTCCTTGCAAATAACGCAAGACTTTCTTTATCAATTTCAATGTTCTATTCGAGATTGCTCGAATCGCCAAATAACCCAGTAACAAATGCTAAGTCGTATGTGTGCACACTTGAGCATACCGTAAGCTTCCGACACCAAGCATATGGAACCGCTTTCATTTGATCGATCTCATACTGGTTCCTAGGGCATTGAAATTCCCCATCTCATCGCTCTTGACTATAGGTGCGGTGATGGACTACATTTATGCATACCAAATTTCTTTAAGACTTTCTCTATGTATGCCTTTGTGACAGTCCCAATACCCCTTTGTTTCTATCCCTGAATTTCGATCCCTAAAACGAACGAAGCTTCACCAAGATCTTTCATATCAAAGTTTGAGGACAAAACTTCTTTGTCTCCAGAGTGATCGACATCACTACTAGCCAGAGGATATCATCCACATACAGATTAGGAAGATAAACTTTCCATCTTTAAACTTTGCATAAACACGCTTGTCCTCTACATTCTCTTTAAACCCAAATTTTCTTATTGTAATCACAAACTTCAAATACCACTGCCTTGAAGCTTGCTTTAACCCATAAATCGATTTCTTTAGGCGGCATCCCATTCTTTCATTTCCTTCCACGACAAAACCTTTCGGTTGTGCCATGTAAACATTTTCCTCCAAATCCCCATTAAGAAATGCCGTCTTTACATCCATCTGATGTAACTCTAAATCATAATGTGCTACTAATGCCATTATGATTCTGAAAGAATCTTTACATGAAACTGGAGAAAAGGTCTCATTGTAATCAATCCCTTCTCTTTGCGTAAAGCCTTTTGCCACAAGTCGCGCTTTATGTCTTTCTACATTCCCTTGGGAGTCATGTTTAGTCTTGTAGACCCATTTACAGCCTACTGTTTTGGCTCCTTTAGGAATAATTTCCAAGTCCCAGACTTTATTAGTCTTCATGGACCTCATCTCCTCTTCCATGGCCTCAAGCCATTTTGAGGAATTTTCGCTTCTCATGGCTTCTTCAAATGAGGTGGGATCATCCTCCATTTGAAATTCCTCTGTATGATAAATCGATAATCATTAGAAATAGCTGATCTTCTTACTCTTTGAGACCTCCTGGGGCCTCCTCATTTGGTACATCTAATGCTTTGAGGTCACTTTGTTGCTCCCCTCATCTGTGGCAATAGGTTCTATATGATCCTCAAGAACAGGTTCTTCATTCTCATTCATTGTTGCCACAGAGGAACAATAACAGTCTTGGCACCACAGTTGTCTTGCACCGCTTGCGATGGATGATGAGGTAGTGTGAAGAATGGCTCTTGAATCATCTGAGTGGGCGCATACACCCGCTTCTCTTCAAGGTCAATCTCACGAGCTACCATGCTCCCCTCATCATTTCATCCTCTAAGAAGACAGCGTGTCTCGCTTCTACAAACTTTGTGTATCTGTGCGGACGGTAGAAACGATAACCTTTTGACTTTTCAGTAGCCAATGAAATGGCAACTTCTGTTTGGGATCAAGTTTCCCAAGGTTTGGGTTAAATACTTTAGCCTCAAGCAGACTCCCCACACACGTAAGTGCTTTAGTGAGGAACTCTTCCTGCCCACAACTCGCACGGTGTTTTGGGCACCGACTTACTAGGCACTCTGTTGAGAATATGAATGGCGGTTTTCAACGCCCATCCATAAACTCAATGGGAGTGTGGAGTAGCTCATCATGCTTCGCACCATATCCATCGTGTACGGTTGCGTCTTTCACTACTCCATTTTGCTGAGGTTCGCCGGCATAGAATATCTGGGCCACTATTCCATTTTCCTGAAAAAACCTCGCAAAGGTCCAGAACTTGTCCATATGGGGTATGTCGATCGTAGTACTCCCCACGATCGATCGGACTATCTTAATCTTTAAATCGTGTTGGTTTTCAATTTCACCTTAAATATCTTGAATTTATCCAAGGCTTCATTTCTTTCTTTGATTGGATAAATATATCCATAACGGGAGTAATCATCTGTGAATGTTATGAACGAGTCATATCCATCCACACTTTTCACAGGAAAAGGACCACAAATATCTGTGTGAATAATTTGTAGAACTTCTGTGCTTCTTTTAGCGTCTTTCTTTATTTTCTTTACATATTTTCCTTTAATGCATTCTCTGCATTGTTCTAAGTCTGAGAACTCTAATGGGGGAAGAATATCATTCTTTACTAGTCTTTCTATTCTCCCCCTCGAAATATGGCCTAAACGACAGTGCCATAATTTCGACGACTCATCTAGAGTTCTCTTTCGTTTTCTGTTTACATTCGTAGACGAGGATTCAATCACTTTCTCGCACGCAACGTTCTCATTATCGCATACGACATTCACATCATCACACAATGATAACAAATAAAGCTCATTCTGTAATATGGCAATACCAACACATTCTTTATTAAACATTATTTCGCACTTGCCATTTCCAAAATTGCAATCATAACCATCTTTGTCCAAATTTGACACACTAATCAAATTCCTCTGTAAAGAGGGTACAAAAAGGACATCTCTAAGTAGAAGAGTGGAGCCATTAGCTAATTCTAATGAAAGATCGCCAACGGCTTCAACTTCAGCTTCGACTCCATTTGCGACTTTAACGCATCTTTCTTTTCTTTGCGTAGTCCTCGTCGAACGGAATCCCTGTAAAGAATTAGCAACATGAACAGTTGCTCCTATTTCACATACAGGCATTCATTAATAAAGGTAATAATGTTCTCACCTTTCTTAGCCATTATCATCTTTAAATAGTCAGGACAATCCTTCTTGTAGTGTCCCGTCTTCTTGCAAAGAAGGCACCGGTCTTTGTCTACAAGAAATTTGTTCTGTTGAGGTGATGTACAGAGGCTTTGCCCTTGTTCTTTGAGAAAGGGTTATGTTATAATTCTTTTCTTGTTTTCCCTCACAAAGTTGATAGAACCACCATGTGAGGTTTTGATTCTTTCCTCCTCTTGCACGCACATGGCTATGCACTTTTCCATGTCCCATTTCTGGTCGCATATTATAGTTGACAACAAAAGTGTCAAACTCTTTTGGCAAAGAAGCAAAACCAAATGAATGAGGAACTCATCCTTGAGAGCCAAATCCATCGGTTTCAGTTTAGATGCCAAGTTGCTCATTCTAAGAATGTGCTCTCTTATGCCATTGCCACCGCTGAATACCTCTCTGTTGCCGCTTAATCACTATGTAGCATAAGTCTTTGAAGAGCCAGTGAACCGACTCTTTATTTTATCAAGGTATTCAAAGGACAAGAACACACTCTGCAATTGAGCCCGAATAGCAGCTCAATTGTGTTCTTTATCACAACCATACATTTCTTGTTGGTGTGGTCCATTTCTTATGATCAAGATCATAAGACATCCGTAAGGGAGCATGATCCTCTCGTCTTTTCTCGCCATGCAAGTCATCCTCATTCTGTTCCTCACCGCGCCAAAGGCTCGGTGGGACGTCTTGTAGTGAGGACCCAGTCCACCTCACCAAGATAAAAGCTAAATCTAACTTTTCTTCCACTCTCCATAATTATCACCTTTGAGAGTGGGGATTTCTCTAATACAACTCATTAAGTTGTATCCTCCTAAAAAATATTTCAAATACAAATGAGAACGTAACATCAAAATCATATGCCTTATTTCCAACGTTGGTCAAAAATACGACATACAATTCAAAAATAATTCTATCATACATTAAATCTACATCACCGTTGGGCAGAAATAGAAATAATGCATGAAATCAACATTAAAAATTTATAATACTGATATTAACAACGTTGGTCAGAAAAAAAACAGTATCATAAATCTCTGGGAATTTTAATCTATTTTTCCAAAATTAAATTCTCCCGTTGGTTCGAATTTAATAATGAAAAAACAATCAATATTAACTTTTGCAGCGGAAACTGTAATTATTCTAAAAATAATTCAATATTCAGAAGCATTATACTGTACACAACAATATCTGGAAAAATTAACACGTTGGTGCAAAAAATTTCCAGAAATTTTGGTTCAATTTTCATTCAAATACACTCAAAATAGCTTCTGAAAAACAATAAACATCAATTTCGGGTTTTACTGTGCATTCGCCATTTCGGCTCGCTTACTGCCCACGCCCACGGCGGCCTCGACCGCAGCCTCACGCTCGCGGCCGCTTCGCGCCCGCCGCCGGCCTCTCGCGCGCCTCGCGCTTACGCGCTGCGCGACGCCATCGGCGCCAGCGCCCAACTCGCTCTCACCGTTGGATTCGCATCCAACGGCCGCAAAATCGCGACAGCCAAGGCTGCGCGACGCTGCTGCCCGCGCCCGGCCGCAACTGGCTCGCCGAAAGCGCTTCGCCGCTGGGCCGAATCTCGCCGCGCCGCGCGCGCGATCTTATCCGTCCAACGCAATCCGACGGCCACGGGTTTGCGCCGATCAAACGGTCGCGGCGACGCCAAACCCTAGCTCACTCTCTCCTCTCCCTCTCTCTCGCGCCGAGCGAACTCACGGCGGCGGCGGTGGCGATCGCGTTCACCCGCCGGAGAAGGAGAAGACGGCGCCGCCGCGGGCCTCTCGCCGGCGTGTGCGCTCCCTCGAGAGGCGCGCGCCGCCGAGCGGCTCCGTGTCGGCGCCCGTTCAGCGCAGCGGCGGCGATGGCCCGACGCGGAGCGCCGGTGAGCCCGAGACTCGACCGACCTCCCGCACGCCAATGACGACGACGGCGACCGGCGACCACGCCGGTAAGGCTCTTTTCAGATCTAGGGTTAGGTTTCGCCCGTTCCTTCTCTCTGCTCTTTTCGCTTTCTAGGGTTCGGGGGGGGTCGTCCTCTTTTCTTTCTTCGCTCCGTCTAGATCTAAAACTAGGATGGCTCTGATACCATTATTAGTTTAGATTCTTTAGGATCTCTAGGTTAGATCTAGCAGGGCTTTTCTCTTCTAGGGTTCGAGTTCTTGAGGGCTACACTAAGAGGAGAGGGTACCAACCTTCGGTGCAGAGGAAGCGGCGGCCATCGCGGGTTCGTTGATGGAGATCTGCGCACGGCGGCACGGCCGGGTAGAGGTTCAGGCTCCTCTCGCGGGTGTCACGGCGCGTGGCTCTCCTGCGGCGGTGAGAACGGCGCGGTGGTGCTTCCGTCGGCTCGCCGCCTCTCTGCTGATCGGGTCTAGGGTTTGTAGGTGGGGTGACGGCGGCGCGGTCAACCTCGTGATGCGTGCCGCCCGGCCCCCACCTCTGTATTTATAGCGCTGGCGACAGGGGCCCACCAGCCAAACGGGCTGGGCGCCCCCGATCAGGGCGCGGTCAAGGGTTGGGCTTTGGCCGTTGGGCCAAAGCCCTGAGATCACTTTAACACGCGGTGCTCGTGCTTGTGCTTGGCTACTACACGAGCCGCGTGATTGTATGTGTACAGGACTCGCTAGATATTCTAATCTAATCAACAAAAGGCGAGGCCCTTACGACCATAAACTAGCTAGCCACGCCCATCCAAAGGTCAGAACTCACAAGTCAGAACCCCCCCTGTGCCCTTCAGAAGCCCACAAGTCCACCGTCCGGCCAATACCGGCCGAATTCCTCATTACTTGGCACATATATATCTCAGATTATTCCACTACACCAAGGCCTTGGCATCGAGTCGATCTAGCTAGCTAACTCCCCATGGCAGAGGAGTGGTGGAATTCTGCACGCACCGGCGGCGACGCGTCGACGTGCTTGACGGCGCCTGCCACCGAGTCAGAAGCTAGTAGTACTTCGATGAATTTCCAGCCTGGTTTATCTGACGCTGCCGCCTCCTCGTCCTCCTTCCTTGCTGATCCACACATGGATTGGACGCAAGCCTTCATGTAAGTAGAAATCAACCTAGATTAGCTATAATCTATTACACCAAGCTAGCCTCTTCATATAATATATATCTTGGTTCTTCCATGCATGGCTAGTAGGGGCGAGAAAGCAGCAGCAGCCGAGTCCACCACTAGCTCCAACGCGCTGCTCCAGCTTCAAGGCGACGCGAGCCACTTCCTGCTCGACGGAGAGGCTCCTCTCTTGCCGGCACAGTACGCCGACGGCACGGCAGTGGCAGCGTCGTACCAGTACTCCGGCTCGGCCAGTAGCTATGCGTTCTCGCAGCTGCTCAAGTCCTCGGCGGCGTCTGCGCAGCACCAGCACCAGCAGTTCCCCGGCTTTTTCAGCTCGTCAGGGCTTTTTAGTCCGGCTCCGGAGCCGCCGCAGCTTCCCCTGCAGGCCCTAGAGCCCAAACCCGTCAAGGACCTCAAGGTATGATATGGACTAGCTTGATGACTAGATGCTATTTCTACCTACTAGCTATCTAGGGTTTCTTCTAACTCGGTTTCTGCAGGTGCAGTCCAACACGGAACCTGTTCAGGACGCTTGCTCGTCGGTGACGAGAACAAGTGTTTCTGACTCGCCTGCGGCAGTGAAGAAACCCCGGATCGCCACGCCATCTCCGTTGCCGACTTTCAAGGTGCGCGCCGGCCGGCCGGTGATCCAATTAGCCGATCGATCAGATATTTCCCCCCTTTCAATTCGTTCTTCCATCTTTTCCGGCCAGCTGATCAGTTAGATATTCTTTTTGAAACAAGGCAGTTAGAAATTCTTGTAAGCCAGCATCGATTGAATTATGATGGCTTTTGGATTTGCTTTCGATCTCCTCCGCAGGTGAGGAAAGAGAAGCTCGGGGACAGAATCACTGCGCTCCAGCAACTGGTCTCGCCTTTTGGAAAGGTATCCATCCGCCCTTCCTTTTCTTTTCTGCATTAGTCGTTTCAGCTCTCTTTTATTTCTCTTCCTTTTCGCTTGCGCTGTTGCTCTATAATTCACTCATTCATCTGTAAGTTGATGAATATTGTATCCTTTTCATCGCTACCGCGCTTTAGACGGATACCGCATCGGTTCTTCACGAGGCCATCGAATACATCAAGTTCCTTCACGATCAAGTTGCCGTAAGTATCCCCTAAATAAATCACTGAAGAAATTCTGGGCTATTTATTCCCAAATAGCAAAAGTTGTCTGACTCGTACATAAGCTGCTAAACTGATATCTGCAGTCTCTAAGCTCTCCGTACTTGAGGTGTGGGCGCCCCGTGCAGCTACAGCACCAACAGGTATGCATATGCATGTAAATGTGTTAACCCATCATTTTAGTTTTGTAATGTGCAGCATTTGTTTAGTTTGCACATATCAATTGCATTTTTCTCATGAACTAGGGTTCCGACAAGGCGAAGGACGGTGGCGAGGCGAAGCAGGACCTGCGCAGCCGAGGCCTGTGCCTCGTCCCCGTCGCGAGCACTTACTCGGTGGCGAGCGAGGCGGCGCCGGAGTTCTGGCACCCTACCTTTGGAGGCACATTTCGATAGAGGCAGACATGTAGCACTTAGCTGGCTAGGCAGGTATATATGTGTGTGCAAGTTAAGCAATGTGTACTCATGTATCATGTCAGAAGCACAGTGTTGTAGCAAAAGCAAAAGCTAAGCAATCAGCAATGTGTTGTCTCAAAGTGAAATGTATGTGTAGATTGCATTGAAGAAAAGCAAGGGCAATCAAAAAAAGGGGAAATAAAAGAGAACTGTACTAGCAGGCGAGTCTTCAGAGACAGGTTAACATGGTTATATTTGTTGGGACAGGTAGAAAAGAGAATCATATGCCTACATATATAAGCAACATTTTTTGAAGGAATAATGTCGTTGTTAGTATTGTATTGACAGGTTGGGGGTACGGTGGGAAGGGAATGTTGGAATAGGTGGCAAACTTTGGAAGCAAAAGGAGGGTTAGTTTTTAATACAAATAATTAATCAAGTACATTATTATTGTCTAGCTAGTTTATAATTGTGCATATTGGAGTAGCTACTAATATAACACAGAAATATCATGATTCTCCTTTCGAAAGGTATCAGGTCTTCCCATTAATCTCAGTCTGATCAGCTAGTCTCCAACATATACATTTCTTTAAGTAAACATATACTAGCTATCATTAATTGATCGTGCAATGCATAGCCATACACATCATTAGGTCACTGTATTTGCCTTTATATATCGCGCGTCTAGGGCCGTTGATTCTTTTACTCAAAGATTGTAGCCATGAATCTAACTAGATAATACAGCGCACTACGCCGCGCCCGTACATACAATGCAACAATTTTTTTGGGGAGTACATAAGGTGTGTGGTATGATATGATTAGGTGGTCTTGTCTTTAGATAGGGATGAAGCACGAAGGTTTCGGTGCCAAGCGTTTATCTGCCGTAGCATGATGTATTGCTAGGTGGTAAACATACAGTATAGTAAGGCTTAATTGCCGAGAGTATTAGTCTGGTTTGGGTTTTGGCGAGGTGGTTGGGCCAGCGTTTGTGGGCTCTGGTATGTAGTTGCTTGTTGGGGTGGTTTATTTTCAATGGTATTTACTTCTTTCTTGAGGAAATTTTGCATATAAGGCTTAATCTCTATCAGGAGGTATGCTGCCCATATCGTATTTTGGAGTAGTTGAAGAACCCATTCGTATTGGTAAGAATCAAACCGGATCTTTCTATTGTCCATCTTTCTATTTTAAGTTACGAATGAACCAAATGTCCCGCTCCAAAGAGCTTAAACTTCTGATTTATAATTTTGATTATTAGCTTTTGATTAAAATTACACTGTTTTCTCTAAGTAATACAATTCAAAGAAAATAAAAAATATTATATCATATCATGACAGATAATGCAAAGAACAAAGTAAAAAGAAAAAAACCAAAAACCAAAAAGCTAAAATAAATCGAAATTAGAAATTGACACGTTCCAAATGGCTTCCGATTTAAACTGATACAATTTGTTTACCCTGCTATGCGAGCTCCTACTTTTCACACTTTGGCATAGCAGGATAAACAACTAAACACTGATAGGTAGATATGACATGATTCCGTTCCAAATGGCTTTAGTTTCTATTTTTTTTAACTTTTTTTATTTAAATAAGAACTTCTATTTTTGGTTTTTCATTTATTCCTTTGCATTTTCTATGATAATATGATGGTTTTTTCTTATTTTTTTTCATAAAAAGCTAACAGCCGTTACATTGCAATTAGCGCTCAAAACAGCTTACAATTTTGGCTTTTAGCTTCGGCTTTGACTGAAATTGTACTATAATGGCCGTTAGTTTTTTCTAAAAAAATAAAGAAAAAATAGAAAAAAATATATAAAAAGTTATATTGGACAATGCACAGAAATACAAAAAAAGAAAATTATAAAAAAACAAAACTAAAAATAGTATGTTTTAAATGGTTTTTAATTTAAATAAGCTAACAAAGAAATCGTTTGGAGCGGGCCAAAAGAGAGCGGGCAGGCCTGACAGCCGGCCAAGACGAGCGTTCCTCCTCACAGACGTATACGCCGACAATCCCTGCGCAGGATCTGCAAACAAATGGGCAAAAAATCAAAATCAATAAACAAGGAAACAACATCCACACAGCGTCGAAATAAAAACAATAAATAGAGGCGACGAAGAGCAATCACCCTATCTGAAGGAACCAAACGCCGATGACACACATAAACAACAAAGAAAGAACAGAACGGAAGCGACCGGTGGCAACAAGCAACCTACCAAGAACAAGAGCATGGATCCGCGAAACCCACCCAGCGGCAGCACACCGGCGAGACGGCACAATAGGTAACATGAGTAACCATACCACGCAACCGGAGATACAAGAGACTAAGGGAGAAGATCTGAAGAAACACGCACCTAGCAAAATCCCAAGGGGAACAACCGGGAGGGACGGATCGAGCAGCGCCGGCGCAGGAAGGAAGATGACCGAGCAGCTCGAGGACGACCGGATGAGGCGCACGGAAACCCTCGCACCCTCCGCCTCGCAAAAGCACAGGATGCATACTGCCGGCCAATCGGCGCCCGACGTCACGGCACCATCGGACTCCAAACGAAAAGCGCACCACCAAGCACCACCGGGAAGCCAAGGCAAATGCTGTGCAAAACAGGCCACACCACACTGACAGCCCAAGCCAAACAAATGGACCGAGCCAGGTGTACCCAGATCAGGCCTAAACACAGCCCACGCACCGCAAAGCAAAGAAAACATGGAGGCTAGAGGCCATTCATCCGCGGGTGTGTTTGGTTGTTGGGATGGGGTGGGATGGAATGGGATGGTCCCTTTGACCAAACCTATCCATGTGTTTGGTTTGAGGGATGGGGTGGGATGGAATGGTCCAAAGTGGGATGAGCCTATGCAAATTTAGAGAATATTCCCCTTAGATGCTGGACCATGTGGTTCCACTTTTTTTGTGGAACCATCTCATCCCATCCCCATCTCATCCCATCACACTCCATCCCAGCAACCAAACACAACCTAAAAGTACGGCCGCGCTCCGGAAGCGCCATACTTTCCCGGCATTAGGGAGGCTTTTCCGTATTGTATCCCACAACCTACCTATTCTTTTTACGGTAAATAATTTTTAAGTGGTATCTAATGAAACAGAACTAAATTTTTTTTGCAAAATCAAGAATTAAAGTTGAATTTCCGTTTTTGAATTGCTCTCCTGCTTCCAGTGGCGGATCCAGCCTAAAAATCTTGCTATGGCGGAGTCCTTGAAAACAAACTAGTGAACTAGCGGTTGTACTATTAAACTCAAGCAAAACCGACAATAAATCAAACCACAATCACTAAATTGTAACAAGAAGGTAGTAAATAGAAGAATACCTCATGAATATATACTTGTGCCGGCGACACCAGCGCCGGCTGCGCCGCTCCCCCCTCTGTATTCTCGCCGCCACCGGCCACCACTTTGTCACCGGCGCCGCTTGTCATCGCGTCGGCGCCGCCCAGCCCCCCGCCCGACCGTCGAGTTGCCGGCCGCGCCGCCGCTCGAGGCGCCGAGGCCGAGCCGCCGATCGCCGAGCGCCGAGCCCGTGGAGGTGGAGCGCTGAGCGCCAGAGGAGCCCTGCCGCCGGCCGGCGCCGCCGCGCCGCCGAGTCCTCCCCGGTCGCGCGCGAAGGGACTCACCGCCGCCAAGGCCGAGCGCAGGAGGCAGGAGGGTGCCAACCCTAGAGCTAGAAAGCTTTGACGGTCACGGGTGGGCCTCTTTCCTCATGGGCCATCAAAGCCCGGTTGCGCTCCTCGCTTCTTCTTCCTCCTTTCACGCGCCCACCACCAAGCAAGCCTCTGAACCATCCATGGCCGCCGCCGTGGTACAAAATCACCTGAGACATGGGGGTAGGGGGTATTAGCGCCAATCGGTTGCTATGGCAGCTGCCATAGCATGCCATATTGGTAGATCCGCCCCTGCCTGCTTCCCTAGCCTATTCCGCACAAATCTCAGCACAGAGCAACCCCTAATCCTTGCCATTGCCGCTTGAACAAAGGAATTTGGCGCCGGCACTGTTCATTGTCTGAAAAAGTCGTCGCCGCCACTGTTCTCCGTCGCCGCCACTCTTCCTCGCGCCTGCGCAGCTCCTGCCAACCACCTCGCCTGCCAACCACCCCCTTCCTCCATTGATTGCCGCCGCCACCGGTCTCATCAGCAAAAGCCGTGCCCTCTCGCGCCACCCTCTCACAGCCGACCTGGCACCACCCCAACTTGCTCTCCGACTGCCGTGACCTCCCGCCCAAAGCCAGCAGCAACCACAGACTCCCGACACTGCTGCCGCCGCCGTGGTTTCTCCCCTCTCCGACGCCAAGCACCCCCGGGCCTATTTAAGCAGCTCCAAACCCCTCCAAAGCAAACCACACACTCCACCGAAGCTACCTGAACGCCCCAAAGCTCCCACCATCTTCTCCATCATCGGTAATTGCAAAAATCCCCAAATCGGAGCCCTAACCCAATGTCATACTCCCGAGTCTCCATTCTTCAATTGCTTCCTCTATCGCCTTCCCAACCCACTGTAACCATGCCCGATCGCCACCCTAGCCTCCCCGCCCCTCTTCCTCCCCGGCACCGAGAGCCCCCTCACTACCGAAACCGGCCGCCGTGGCCAGCTCAAGCCCGACATCCTCAGCTTAACCCGACCCTTCCCTGAGCTTCCCCAGATCCCATTGATGCCCAAGCACCAAACTGATCGCCTAGAGGAGCCCCCGTTCAACCCTTGTGCTCAAATCGGCAATGGAGAGAAACAACTCACCACCGGCGATTGCCGCCCCCACTGGACCTACAACCACCAAAAACGGGACCCTCATGTTACCCCGAGTCCATTCATACCCTCCATGCCCGTCGCAAATCACCCTAGCTCCGCCGCCAATCGCTTCTTCCTCGCTCGCGCGCGTGTTCGATCGACGACGGGAAGAATAAGAACCATCCGTTATCGCTCACCCGACCGAACCCCCATTTCGGCTGAGTCAAATCGATTCGACCGAACCCGTTCCGCCCGACCGAGCTGCTCCGAACTGACTGAACCAAACCGATTCAACCGAACCCGTTGCATCCGACCAAGCCCGACAAACACGGTTAGACCGAGTCCACTCACCCGAGCTCGATAAACAGTACCTAACCCGAGGAACAGTAACCGACTGAGCTCGATGAACAGTACTTGACCCAAACCCAAAAATGCATATTTATACTCCCCAGATCCGTTTCGAGCCTGCCAACCCAAAACTCAGGCCCAATTCCCCATATGACCCTCCTATAAACCAAAAATCCCGATTTAATCTAGCCTTCCGAGTTTCTTTCTTTTAATTTATTTTATTTTATTCCTAGCTCAATCCTTCGAGCATGGAACTGATTTATTTTATTTTGCGGTAGTTTACGACACCGAAGACCATCCGGAGCAGGAAGGAGAAGGCCGAGCTCAAGTTCAAGAATTCAAATCTACCGAAATCGTAGGCTCGCAAGGCAAGTCACACACATTTTGATCATGTTGAACCGACACTTCCCCTACATATTTATTTATCAATATTTTCATTACATTATTTACGCACTGTTATTTTATGTACAATAAATATTTGGAATGACATGCTACTAGTTATGACCTACCACCCGAAAAAGCCCAGTCTAATTTGATGGCCACATTCACCTTGACAAGCTATAGTATTAGTAAAAAAATAATGGTATATCTAAACTAATAATCCACCAGTTCAAATTATTTTACATCCACCCAACAATTACCTGCTCCACAGTCATGACCTTAACTACGTTCACACCACAATATGCACCCAGAAATACACCATCATAAAAACGTGCGCATCAGATTAACTCTCCTTCATTCTCTCTCCTTACTCAACCATATCCGACGGTCATCCTTCAATGGATCTGCAGTACCCCTCCACCCCGCGCCCCCGCTCGACTGCGCTGCCCCTCCCTCCGCCTCCCCGCGCCTCCTCCGCTCCTCCGCCTCCCCCTCCTCCCCCGCGCTTCCTCCGCTCCCTCCGCCTCCCCGCGCCTCCCCTCGCTTCCTCCGCTCCTTCGCCTCCCCGCGCCTCCCCTCCCCCGCGCCTCCTCCCCTCCCGCGTCCCTACGCCGCCTCCTCCCACCCGCGCCGCGCCGCCGTCTCCTCCTCCCACACCACCCCGCGCCGCCCTCCTCCTCCCCACCCCTCCGCTCCGCCGCCTCCTCCTCCCCCCCCCGCGCCGCCTCCTCCTCCTCCCCCCCGCGCGCCGCCTCCTCTTCCTCCTCCCCACCCCACCCGACGCCAAATCCCCGGCGATCCGCCGCTCGTGCTCCGACCGATCTAGGGTTGCATGTATGCGTCGATCGTCTCTGGGTTCCAGATCCGCGGATCGTTCATCAGATCGTTCGTCCCCCGCCTCCCCCGAAGGCCCCGCCTCCCCCGCCTCCCCCGAAGGCCGCCGCCTCCGCCGCCTCCCCCGAGGTGCAGCGGAGGGAGGGGAGGAAGGGTTTTGGAATTAGGCCGCCGTTGCGTGGGAGAGCAAAGTGAAGCACCAAACCAAGCTAGCCACCAGCCCCGCCGCCACCGCCACCGCACCACACCGCGCGCCGCCTCCCGGTTCGAGGGGTTTCGGCGCGAGGAAGGGTTTCTGTGTGCGGAGGAGGATCCCAGCGCGAGGATGAGCGGCGGCGCGGGAGGAGGGAAGGGGCGGCGGCCACGGGCTCGTCCCCGAGGCGTCGAGAGGCTGGTGCAGAGCCCGAAGGAGATCGTGAACCGCCCGGACGCGAGATCTACGCGGTGCTGCGCGAGTGCGGCATGGACCCGACGAGGCGGTCACCGCCTCCTCCCCAAGGTCGTCCCGTCTAGCCTCTCCTCCCCGCCCGCTATTTCTCGCTTGTTTCATTGTTCCTTTACGGGTTATTAATCGGATGCGCGATGGAGTTGGAGGGTACCGGTTCTCGCCGCTAGGGTTCTTAGAAGTTTCTTAGAACTGCGTGCTTTTGCAGATTTGGAATGATTCCTTAGTCGTTACCGTTATGGTGATTGGCTATGAATTAGTGGGAATCCGATGAACTGTTTGGTATTTTGATCGAGCCTATTATTGATATATGTGATTTAGCTATTTATGAAGTAGCATTAGATAGATTTAGGAGCTCGTAGGAGTTAGGACTCGGCAAATCTCCTTCTTGTTCTACGCTTTATTAGGGTTCATGTATAGATTTCTGCTAAATGCTAAGAGTGGCAAGCGTAGCGTTTCCAATTTTGGATTAGAGGGTAGGTAGATTCTGTTCGTTATTTTGTTGTTCCTCTTGTTTTCTCGTGGTTTAAATTGGTGGCAATCATGAGTGCTCAAAATTTCGTGGTCATTGCAATCTCAATTGCAACCGAGGAAGGAGTTGCTATGTTGGATGGGAAGGAGAATCGGGAACACTGAATCGGGAAGAAGCGGGACAAGTGATTTCTTTGGCGGGAGTATGTAGGATGGATGGATCTTCCAGCGTTTCAATGTTTGGGGCGTGAAATGAGTTCATAGCTTGATATTTGCTTTTGGACCGATTTAGCAACCAAAGTTGCGAAGGGCATGGCGACAAATTTGGCTACTGGGCTCGGTAAGGATGATTGTGGTAAATTTAGCTACCAGTGGAACAGTGGAACATTTAGATTGGGATAGGAGGTGGAGCCTCTGGCTTGTCTTCTTGTTTTGAAAAGTGGAAACACTTCTGATCTGCTTGTTTTGTTGCATGTGTTTATCTGGGATCTGTTAGGTATTGCTGTATTTAGAGGAAGGTGTGATTGTGGGTTGGTTGTTCTATATAAACGTGGGTTTCATTTAGGATGTGTCGAACTTATGGAAATCAGACAAATGGAATTCTTGGTTGTTCGTTGGGCTATTTCTTCATATGTAGAAATACAAAAAGACTATCACGGGGTTCTTGTGGCTTGTTCTTGGTTTGTCATTTATTCTTCTTTTTTGTCATCACGATTCTTGGTTATAACAGAGGAAATAAGCAATTCAGGCCCATCCTTAGTTTTTTCTGCAAGGAGTGTCAGAACTTTAGCTTATGGCATGCTAATTTATTTTACCTGTATTTGATTTTTGAATGGGTTAATGAGCTTGCAGTGATTTAATCTTGGCTCTGTAAGGAGCTTTTATTACTTGAGACTGCATGCTTTCTCTTTAACTGTGAAGTTCAAAGCTGATTAAAGAAAGGTTGAGCTTTTATATCTCTTTGTTTTAGCTGGGATTCTATCTATTACATTTTGGCTCCTTTGTGGCGTTTGCTTAGTTTTATCTTTACAATTTGGTAGATAAGTTATTCCTTTGTGTAACTTTTCTCGACACTATTAGCTTCCTTGTAAAGTGTTGTTGCTAACTCTATGAGGATTAGTGAATGGGCAAGAAGTAGGAACTGTCACCTTAATACCTCATCTCAGAACTTGTGAAAGTCATAAAATACATCTTCAACTTACGACATAGCCGTAAAGGTGTAGTTTTGGGTTTTATGATTGCTTCATCACTTGTTCGAGTTTATATGCGATCTTGTTGCTGCATATTGAGTACCTTATCTGCTTGTACACACAGACATACATACACACACACATATACATATAAATACACACACATACATATACATATACATATACATATACATATACATATACATATACATATACATATACACACACACATACATATACATATACATATACACACATACATACACACACACACATATACACACATATATGTGGACTGAGACTTTCCATCCATGATTAAGACTTTTCATCGTGATATATTATATATCATATACCAGTGCTGTTTTTAGTTCCTACATGTTGTTTTTGATCTTTTAGATCATACCATATGGTTATTTTGATCATTAATTTACATGAACTATATTTGGCAGTTACCCCAAGATAGATTTGTTATCTAATCTAATCTAATAATACACCAGTTAAAATTATCCTACATCCACCCAATAATTACCTGCTCCACAGTCATGACCTTAACTACGTCCACACCACAATATGCACCCAGAAATACACCATCCTAAAAACGTGCGCACCAGATTAACTCTCCTCTATTCTCTCTCCTTACTCAACCATATCCGACGATCATCCTTCAATGGATCTGCAGTACCCCTCCCGCTCTCCTCTCTCTGATCTCCCCCCACTCGCGAAATTTCCGCCCGATCCGCTCCGCCCTCGCTCCTCCTCCGCCTCCGTCTCCCCCGCTCCTTCTCCTCCCCCGCTCAGCCGCCGCCTCCTCCGCTCCCTCCGCCTCCCCCGCGCCTCCTCCGCTCCCTCAGCCTCCCCCGCGCCTCCCCCTCCTCCCCCGCGCCTCCCCTCCCTCCGCCTCCCCCATCCTCCACCGTGCCACCCCCCATCCTCCCCCATCTCCGCCTCCCCCGTGCCTCCGCTCCCCCGTTCTCCGCGCTTGGCTCGACGTTCGCGTCGCGGCGGGCCTTCGCCTTGATCTGGCACAGGACCCAGCACTCGTCGTCCTCCGACTCCGGCGGCGGGAAGGCCGACACCACCTCCGCCGGGAGCAGCGGAGGAGGCGGCGAGTGGGGCCGATGGTTGGAGTGGTTCGCGCCGCCACCGCCGTCGGGCTCCCGGCCGTCATCGTCCCGACCGGTGGGACAGCCCCCGTCGGCGCCCCCATCGCGCTCCTCGCCGAATCAAATGAGGATGTCGCCCTCGCACAGGCGCGTGCCCAGGCCCTCTCCAAAGCTCCGGGCCAAGAAGTCCCTCCTCCCCATGCCGCTGCCGCGGCGCCACCTACCCGGGCTCCTGCTCGACGCACTATATGAAAAGGTGTCATTTCTATAAATCTTCAGCACAATGTTGATTTGCTTAGATACTGGGGGCATCCGCCGCCGTGGAGGAGGAGCTGGAGCGGTGGACGCGGCCCCCAGCTCGCGTGCGGCACGCCATGACGGATGAGGAGCTGCTCTGGCGCGCGTCCTTCGCGCCCAGGTGCGTGGGTACCGGTTCCGGCGCGTCCCCAAGGTGGTGTTTATGTTCCTCACGCACGGCCCGCTGCCGCTGGTGCCGCTCTGGGAGCGGTTCTTCCGGGGGCACGATCTACCACGTCAACTTCACCTCCGACTCCGTCTTCTACCGCGCCAAATCCCGAAGGTTAGCTCGCCTCTTGCTTACTCTACTTACCACATAGCCATGCCGTAGCGGTGTGGGCGTGGTAGGAAATCGCCTACTTATGCTCTTAGGCATCAAGGCCCGTCGATTTTCAGCGTGCGCAACGTCGGAAGACGCCGTGTCGAGACACAGGATACAAGGGTATGTGCTCTTCTTGCTCTCCTCCGCGGAACTTCTCTGATTTGTTTTGTGTTAGGGATGCGCCATTTAGTCGTTTCTTTGTGCACATAGGCATGTAGATTGTGATGCGGTCGGTTCGACATGTGATGAATTCGACCAGTTAGTATTATATTTATTGTGCTTGTGTGGTGTGCTTATACATGAGGGCAGTATATGAAAGGATTGATCCATGCATGGTGTACAAAGGGCTAAGAGAACAAGCGAAGGAATGATGCGGTAGCATTTTAATGCCATCATTTTAGATTAGACATGGCTCTTGTTCTGCACTCCTGATAAAGTGATAGTAGGTGACTGTAGAAATGCGCTGGTTGTATAGAATGAATCAATCTTGTTCTCAGGTTGTCCGGTTGTAGACCACAATTGTTTTTCCTAATCAAAGTATTCAAATATTGTTGTTTGATCCCAAGAGGTTCTCTTTTTATGCTATAATCCAATTGTGCTTCCAGTTTCACTATTTATAGCACGTAATGTGCCTTGGGCCTTATAGTATTTAATTCCCACTGATTATGCTTTGTTTAGTTCCTTTTTTGCAGTAACACATAGTCTTCTAATAAAGAATCAACACTGAAAGAGTATAGCCTTGTCCTTGATTCCTGCATTGCAAAGGTTATAGACTTTTGTCACCAGGGTTGCAACTGCGATGTATAGGGATAGATACGTAGCTGTGGACCTATCACTGGAGTTTATTGCACTTGACTTGTAGGCCTCCTTTTTCCTTTTTAGATTTATCAGGTCTTGCAATCTTTATTCAGTCTGTACTCTGTAGCTGTATCGGTGCTTATGGTATTATTTGCTGATTCTCGATTACTTTTTTTGTTTTAGATTGCTTCGAGGGTCTTAAGCACGAGTTTTGAGGTATCCTTAGCTGATCTTCGAATGATGAGGATCAGCTTACAGGAAGATCGGACTTCGTGCGGAGGACGTACAAGGAAGAATGTGCTCACAAACTTCGGGTAATGATCTCTTCTTCATTGCACACAATTACTGCTGTTAGGTCACTTTTACGGTGTTAACCAGTTCTTCCTCATGATAGGGCATGGATTTCACCACCGACAAGCTCGGTCCTTGGTGAGGAAGTGGCGACGCTCATTGAGGCACATGTGGATGTTAAGACCACGATAACTACATGCTCGCTCTGCTCGCATTGGCTTCACCAAGAGACGCCCAACCAAGTGAAGCGCACTTGCTACGCCCAAGCCACCAAATCGCATGTAAATTAGTTTTCTCTTTGCTCTTATAATCATTGTATGCCACAATTATGGTGTTTCGACTATATTAGCTTTGTATTATGCGTGTAGATTCGTCGCAAGATGGTTGAGATTATGGCCAACCAGGCTTCAACTGTGACTTGAAAGAGCTGGTATCAAAGTTCATTCGAGGTCATTGGCAAGGAGGTTGAGAAGGCGACATCAAGCATTTTCCCCTCCGAATGTGTTCATCCGCAAGGTGAAGATCCCAAGGCCCCAAAATTCGACTGGGGGAAGCTCATGGAGGTAATTGTCACATAAGCAGATTGGCTATGCCTTATTATTGAGCTTACTTGATGTGAACTGACATTCTTATGTGGCTTGTGGCTCATTCCAGGTGCACGGTGACTACAAGGAGGATGTTGGTGTGAAGATGGAGAGGCCTGCTGAATGAGATGAGGCCATGGCAGGGCAGGAGGTTGTTGCTGCCGAGTAGAGATAGTGTCTTACCACTTATTTTGCTGCTGTATGTTTTAGAAAATATATGTACTACTCCATTGACCGTGTTTTCCGCAATGAAGCTGTGGACCGAACTCATCTTGCGGAATTCCATCAGATAGAAGGTAACTGTTTTCTTGTTTCTTGCCTATGGGGTGTTTTATTGATTGATGTTTGGTCCATATCTTGGATGATATACAGTAACCTTCTGCCAAGGAAGCTAATTATAATGCTTCTTATTTCAGGTCTTATTTATGATTATGGATTGACACTCGGTGATCTGATTGGTGTATTGGAGGATTTCTTCTCGAGTTTAGGTGCTAAGCCATCAACTCAAATTTGTCATAATATTTATGAATCTTGCAGTTAGTTTTATAAACTGTACCATAAGTTAGTTTTATAAAAATTGTACCAAAACACTATTCTGAGAATATTGTGCTGCGTGCACATCTGCGTAATATGCAAGAAGTTATCTTCTTAGGGATGCATCGTTATTAAGATGAATAATTTATATTGTGATTTAACACTACTAAGAGGATGGAGGACATTTTTTTTAGTTCGTGAGTCTTAAACAAGCTTTGCTGTAAAATAGTGACAATGTGCTTTGCTATGTGCTAATAAAGTTGCTTGAGTGATGCCTTGTTCCTGTGCTCTTGCCTTGAACCTGAGTAATGCTGTATTCCTGAAGCAGAACCCTCCTCTTAAATTGACCTTGTTGTAATAATGATGCCATGCTCATGCAGTAGAAACACAAGAGAATTGTTTATTAGTTATTACTTAATAGGTCGCTTGTCTTGCAAATCATCTCTATTTAGATTGTTTATTCCCAAGATAAATATTGTATTGTACATGTTGCCTCTTGCCGATAAGTTCGACGGTGAGGCATTTGCAAGTCATCCAAATCCAACTCATCGACAGTGAGGCCTTTGCAAGTCATCCAGATCCAACTATAGCATCCGTCCCGTATCTTTACTACATCCAAGAATCTTTATATGTTGGCATTTAAGAATGTCACCTCTCTCTTCGACTATTAGGCATGTCAAAGCTGCGTTTCAAGCTCGCCTACAATCCGCATACATCGAACCAAGCATGAAAATTTTCAGGTCATAAACAGCTTTGCTTGCTATTATTTTTATAATTCTCATTTCTATGAATCATTGTTGCGATTCTGCTTTCGATTACCATGAAGGTTTGAAGAAATGGGTAGAAGTAGGTAACTCGCATGTTCGGACACTGAAATGTTACTTCCCATAGGACCGCCAGAGGGTGTTAATGTTATTGCTAGGGTCTTTCACTTGAAAGGTATAATTGAGCTAGCTCATATTTAGCTTTTCCTTGTGTGCATTTACCTGTTAATTTGGGCCTATTGTCAAATATGTCATCTTCGTCGGTGGGTGAGTCCAATGATGTTGTCGCCGCCTTAAAGGATCAGTCGTTATGTGACATTTATTATGTGACAAAAATATTTGGTTATACAATATATTGAGTGTTGTTACATGATTCTACGGTTCTACCAAATATTTGTACACTAATTAATGGGGTTGAATCTTGGATGTGATAACAAAATTGTCACATGGTATTGCGTAGTTGTGTCAAATTGTATCATTAAATTATTTGATATATAAATGCTTTTACACATAGTATAAATGGACGCGGCGGGCAGGACGAGACGGACGCGGCGGACCAGCGTCCGCGCGGCGCGCGCGCGCGACGCGTGGACGCGCGGCGCGCGCGCGATGCGGCGGGAGGACGCGGCGGACCGCGCCCACATGGTGCGGGCGCGCGCGCAGTAGACGCGGGCACGGCGGGCGAGAGACGGACGCGGCGGACCCACTCCGCGGTGCGCGGCGCGCGCATGCGGTGGACGCGGCGGGCGGGCGAGATGGACGCGGCGGACCGCGTCCGCGCGCGCGGGCGCGCGCACGGTGGGCGTGGCGGACCGCGTCCGCGCGCGCGCGCGCGCGCACGCGGTGGACGCGGCGGACCGCGCCCGCGCGGCGGCGGGAGAGGACGCGCGGGGCGGGCGAGACGCAGCGGACCCGCGTCCACATGGTGCGGGCGCGCCGCGCGACGCAGCGGACGCGGCGCGCGCGGGCGAGACGGACGGGGCGGACCGCCTCCGGCGGTGCGGGCGCGCGACGCGGTGGGCGCGCGCGGCGGCGCGGGCGAGACGCGCGAACCCGCGTCCACATGGTGCGGGGCGCGCATGCAGTGGACGCGGCGGCGCGGTGCGGCGGGGAGGAACCCAATTATCCAAACAAAACATATATGGCCATTCAAAAATTGGCTTTGAAAGCAGGGAACAAAACATGTATGGCCATTCAAAAATTCGTTTGGCTGATTTCGTGTGCATCCATAAAATGCCGCCGTGGCGTTAGCACGGACACTATACTAGTAACCATAGTAGTTCATAGGATTAATAACATTTTTCTACTACTAAGAGGTGTAGTATTCATTTTGGGAAAATGATTCTAGAGTAAGCGAGGATCGCTGGATCCCGTGACCTAGAGTGAAGGCAAATGTTACAAATCAATGGGAGTGTTTAAGCAATGGACAGATTTGTAGAAGGGAATTTGCCACCGGTGAAAATACAATGACTAGACCCTTATGCTGAGTAAAGAACATAAGTGATCGCCCAACCACAAGTGTTGATACGTCAACCTTGGCCTAGTAGCTTCTCAAATTTGATTGAACCTCTACAAATGCAGCGGGAGGCAAAGTGTGAGTCCATACGAAAGGGAACTGAGAAGGGCCGTATGGAAGTTGGCGCCATTGTTGTTATTATTTATTGATTTGATTTGATTATCAAATGTCCACACAATAGTAGGCTGAGATGAGTCAGAGGTTGTAACCTGGGCTTATTGAGGAAGTCTACTAGGTAGAGACTATATAAAGAATTGAGCAGTGAAAAACCTTATTTTCTTAATACCAGACGCGGAGTTAAGAAATCTTGTGGGTAAAGCAGGGCAGCTCTGCAGAGTCATGACTAATGGTATTCGAATATGCCGTACTTCCGGTCAATGAAGTTATGTTTATTGGGTGAATCCAACAACAAAGCATAAGTAGATTTGGAAATGATTTGGTAGTATTGATGATCTGATAATTGAACCTTGAAAACCCCCTTAAAGTTTATAGAAGATTATGAATTTATATTCAAAACCTATTTGCAACTAAAACTGCATCCACATAAAATAACAGACCTATTCCCATTACTTGATATACCCTGCATGTAGCTAATGATAGCCTCCGTGTGACTTGTTGAGTACGGTTGATTGTACTCAAACTTGCTTTATTCCCCTCTTTCAGAAAATGGAAGAAGACAGGTTATGGCAAGATTTCGTATTAGAGTTGTGATCGCACTCAAGCGTTCCTGTGGAGTTTTCTTTGATTCTTCTGAATGTAAGTTATATATTGGGCTTAAATGCCCTTAAATACTTAAAATAGGCTGCTAAGTCTTATTTTTATTAAATTAACTCTCTTTTAAATATTCGTAAGCAGGCATGAAACTATTTCTGCCCGTAACTGAACTCCTGGGATGTTACGGAGAGTAACGACGTCCCCGTCCCAAAAACGGGGGTGTTACATCTAATTTTTAAATGAAATATCTTTTTAAGATAGAGTCTACTAATCGATTGTAGTACATACTGTAGCGACTTTCAATTGACTAGGTTCTTTTAGACTTTAGGCTTATGACTTTTAGTTTATACTACAATAACTAACTTTCAAATTGTATATCTTTTTAAGGTGAGGTCTACAAGTCGGTTATAATATATATTATACTGAATTTATCTATATCTATCAAAATTACACGTGAGTATCTCTCTTTATACTCTCTCTTTTGAAGAGTTAGAATGTAAAATTTAAAATCATAAATCATAAAAGACAGCTCAAAAAGAAACCGAAGCATCCTCTCTCTAGCAAACTATGAAACTAGCTGGGTCTTCTTCCACAAAGGTACGTTACTGTCTCCTGATTGGCCTGTTAATTGATGTGTCACCTGATTTTTTCCCCGATGTGGCGATGTCGTTTTGCTTGCAACAAGTCGATGACAGACATCGATCTCAATCAACGCACCACTGCCATCAGAAATCTATACGCATACTTACTACATGCTTACCGAGAGACAGACACAATCGACGTCATTGGAACAGACTTTCAAGCTACGCGGTTTCGATCCCGAGTAATTAATTAGATACCCCTACCACATAATTCACGTGAAAACATCCATCCTATACTATATTAATCATCCTGTTAAGAACAATCCTTGCAATTATGGGACAATTAACCTCGTGCGTTTGTAAACGTGCTCACTGCACCACGAGCTTAACTTGTAGTGGCACTTCTGCTGCCAATGCCAGAGGGAGAAGCAGAGTCGACGTCGATCTGGTCAGTTGTCACTGGCTTGGGCTGCAATGCACGAACAGACAAGCAGTGGCTAATCAGACCGGGCCGACGAAAGGAAACCTTCTACGACTTTCGGCCTGCTTTTCACGGTCCGGCCCGGCCGGAAGGAGAACATAAACAGCACGTGAAATGGTATCGAGATTTGGGCCAATAATTAGCTAAGCTGCAGTTCTTGCACAGATGGGCCTTACATCTGCGGTGCCGAAACGATCGCCAAATGGATTTGGGCCCAGAAGTAGCTACTGGATTCAGCTCAGCATCCAACATGATGGTATAGGAATCACCGGTTACATTACATGACAGTACTGAACGCAAACCACTTTCAAATTTACAGGCAGTTCAATCAATTCAAAACCATAACATGCATCGATCATATGATCGTATCACACATAGTGTAAAATAAGCTCCACGAGAACACGGATCAGGTCTATTACGAGCAGGCAACCAAATGGCGAAGAAATGTAGTAGATGGGTAGAGCTAACGCGCTACCACAAGCGTGATAGCGCTATCATGCTACCCCCGCAGCGCCTCCATCGTCTCCGGCTCCTAATCTTCCCCGTGACTCCACCTTCGGCTCCGACCTGGGGCCCGCTCCAACAAGCGTAAGTTTCTAGATTTAGTCTTTGGCTAAAATTACATTATAGTGGCTAATAGTTTTTTCTTAATCATCCCATTAAAATAAAATTAAAAATCGTTATATTGTCACAAACAATGCAAACACATAAAAGAAAAAACCAAAAAGCTAAAATAAACCAAAATTAGAAGCCGACATAGTCCAAGTAACTTCTGACTTAAATAAGCCAAAAGCTAAAAAAAAAGCCAGAAGATAAAACCATTTGGAGCAGGGCCCGACTGCTACCCCGCCCCGTCATAATCTCTACCTTCAGTTCCCTCTTGGACACTGCCCTCCGCCGCTGCGCTCTCGCCGCTGTTGAGCCCATCTTCTTCCTCTCCAACATCCTCTTCCACTGCCACCCTCGCCCCCACTAGCTTGCCTCCCCAGTGGCTCCGGCTTCGCCACCCACCACACCTTCCTCACCACCGCTCGTTCTCACCACCCACACTTCCCACCCGCCGCCACAAGACCTGCTCACTCTAATTTGTCACTATCTTCACCAGCCCACCAGTCATCGCCCCACATCGCACACCTTTGACCGCCGCCTCACCAACCTACCTCCCCCATCCCTCTATACTCTGGTCCAGTGAACTGATCTTTAACCCGATGAACCTAACCCTAATACCTGTTGACCACCCACTATCACCTGAGAAGAGTGTGGGCCTTTGGGGAGGAGGTGGATTTGCACAGAAGCGAATAGAAGAAAGAAGGTGCAGGAGCACGCCGATTGAACGGCCGCGGGACTAGGCACATTGTAAGACAAAAGCGCGCCTAGTCGCACTTTAGATTTTTGCCATAGTAGATACATGCTTAACTGTACGGGTGTGCGTGCGTGCGTTTCATGGATGGCATGGCGATATATCTTTTGACGAAGATGCAGGGAGCCGCTTTTCATTAAGTAAAAGAAGGAGAATTTACGGTGAACAGTACTGACAACAGAAGAAAAACAAATAGAAAATGAGCAAGCTGAACTAAACTTAACTGAACAAAGAGGAAAAACACAACAACAACAACACAGCTAGACGGCAACATGCTCTGAACAACCCACCGAAGCTTCAGATTACACAGCTAGGGCCTTTCCTCTCAAGTCAGTAGTCGTTCGACATCCCTAAATCAAGCGGAGGAGGATGAGCCATTGAGCTTCTTGGCGAAGCCGGCGAAGTACTTGCCATGGTGGAAGGCGTGCTCCAGCTCCACCTCCGTCGGCCACCTCGACCCGTCCCCTACGAACGTGCCCTTGCCGTACGGGCTGCCGCCCTACACCTTCTCCATGCCGAACATCTTAGCATCGAACGTGTACCCCACTGGTACGAACACCATCCCGTGGTGCGTCAGCTGCGTCACCGCCGTCAACCTGACTATCGATCGAGTCAGCCGTCACATCAAGGTGAATTTTTTTATCTTTCTAGCACTAAATTCATGCAAGAACACAATGTGGAAAAGATCACTCACGCTGTGGTCTCCTGCCCGCCGCCCTGGGTGCCGGTGCTGAAGAAGATGCCAGCGGGCTTGCCGGCCAGGCTCTGATGCCGCCACATGCCACTAGTCGCGTCGAAGAATGCCTTTATCTGCGCAGCCATCATGCTGAACCTTGTGGGGAACCCAAAGAGGACGCCATCGACCTCGGCGAGATCTTGCTGCTTGATGGTCGGCTCGTCGGTCTTTGGAGGTGCGCCCATCTTGCCCAGCACTTCTTCATTGAGGGTTTCAGGGACCTTCCGGATGGTAAGTAAAGATGCGTAAATTTTGCAAATTCTAGGAGAAACAGAACGAAAAACATGTGTCCATGGCACAATTTATCTGCAGTAGATTTCGATATTGTAAATTAGTGATAATTTCAGATAGGCATTCAAAAAAATTAGTTCTTGGACTAAGTTGCAAGGTTGATGAGACTGACCTACCATAGTTTAACCTCCACGCCTTCGACAGACGAGGCACCTTTCTTGATCTCTCAGGCCCCAGCTAATTTAGCAACATGATCGTACATGGAGTAATACCTGGTGAAAAACGGTTTTGCTATTGCACAGTAGACTGAAATTTTTTTATCTCTCTGTCACCTGAAGTTACACTCTCAGCCACCTAAAGTTGCAGTGTACTAATTTCTCCTTTCTGAAATTGCACTCTCAGTTACCGAAAGTTGCAGTATAAAAAAGTGACTGAAATTGAAGGGAAAAAAGCAGTCGTCTGTACAATAGTCACTCCCATTGAAAAATTGGTAGCAGTTTTACCTTTTTTATCAATGTGCAAAAGCAAAACAAAATGATCTTTTCTGATACACCATCAATCATTAATTCTTTCTGCTTCCATTAGTATCTTGAGAGTAAATGGGCATTTCAGGAAACTTTAGGAATAGCATTTCAGGAAACACTAAGGACATCATGAACTAAATTGTACGTTATGCAGAAATGAAAAAAATAAACTTTGTCCACAACTTCAAACCAATACACACTTTAACTTCAGTAAACATATAATGATGGCAGTAAGTTCATCTGTAAGTGATGAAAAGAGTTTGCTCCAAGCCACCAAGTAAACAGAATAGCCATGTGCATCAAAAACTACAAGTTCCAACACGATGTTAAAATGTCACTAGTAATTTGCTGTAAGTAGGTGTAAAGTTGTCTTAAAAATAGCCCACGTGTTTTCCACCTTTTGTTCAAAGGCTTGTAGATGCTCACTTTCCGGTAGTTGTGCAATCCCATTCAGCCAGCAAAACTAAGGACATTGCCCAATAATATTAGACAAATTCATGGCACCCATGATTTTCCTTGAGCCAAATGCCCAAATGTACATGTGTGCACAGTTCTAAACTTGTAACACAAATGCGCCCATAATTTTCCTTGAGCTGATCCGTGTCAGGGCTATATGCATCATGCTGCATTGGCAAATTCTTCAGCCGGACAGCGGGAAAAACGTAAGGGTCACCATCTCGATATTTTCTTTCTAACTATCATTTAGATTTATGACTATTGGATTAGAGATCCAATGGTCATGAATTCTTCCCCCTCCCCCTTGAAAAAATCTTCTCTCTTTAAAAACAAAGATATTTTGATCTCTAATCCAAATATCATAAATTTAAATGATAATTCAAAAGAAAACATCCGGGTAATAACCATACACTCTCAAAGCGTAATTCCCGTAAAACTTGCGTAGCCCAAGCCCAGCCGAGGATTCCAATGCCAAAAACCGGGCCAACCAGGCCGTGACCAGAAACGTTGCGTATTTTTTAGTATTTTTTTAGATAAATAAGAAAAAGATGTGCGATCTCGATAAATTACTTTTGAATAAATTCGGAAATCGTATAGAAGAACCGTAGTATTTCGCGATTCATTTCGTAAATCAACTTCGATTCTCTGTAGACATTGTTGGGATCACAACGATGCTCTCGTCTCGTGCCGCCCGCGAGCTCACCAGTTGTAGTACAACACTGCACTCACAGTACCATAGCAAATTAGCAATGGCCAAAAGCCACCAGATCTGCCCCATCCTCCTCCTCCTGCTGATGCTCTCCTCGGATTCCCATGCCCGGGACACCATCTCGCCGGGCCAGCCGCTCAGGGGCAACGACACGCTGGTCTCAGCCGGCGCCGGCAGCTTCGCGCTCGGCTTCTTCACCCCGCCGGGCTCCAACAACACCTACGTCGGGGTGTGGTACGCCCGGGTCTCCCTACGCACCGTCGTCTGGGTCGCCAACCGCGCCGACCCCGTCCCGGGCAAGGTGGAGGACAACGCCGGCGCCACCCTCTCCGTCTCCCCCAACGGCACGCTCGCCGTCGCCGACGCCAATTCCACCGTCTTCTGGTCGGTGTCACCGGCGCCGGGCACGACGGCACCGTGCACGGCGCGGATACTGGACGACGGCAACCTGGTCGTCTCCGACGCGCGCGGCCGCGTGGCGTGGCAGGGGTTCGACCACCCCACCGACACGCTGCTCCCGGGGATGAGGGTCGGGGTGGACTTCGCCGCCGGCAAGAACATGACGCTGACGGCGTGGACGAGCCCCTCCGACCCGTCGCCGAGCCCGGTCTTCGTGTCCATGGACACCTCCGGTGACCCAGAGCTGTTCGTCTGGAACGGGCCCACGAAGGTGTGGCGCTCCGGCCCGTGGGACGGCGTGCAGTTCACCGGCGTCCCCGACACCGCCACCTACAAGGGCTTCACCTTCAGCTTCGTGAACAGCGCCCGGGAGGTCACCTACAGCTTCCAGGTGCGCAACGCGAGCATCGTGTCGCGGCTGGTGCTCAACAGCACGGGCGTCGGCGGCGGGCTGCTGCAGCGGTGGACGTGGATGGAGGCGGCGGGGGCATGGAACCTGTACTGGTACGCGCCCAAGGACCAGTGCGACGCGGTGTCGCAGTGCGGGCCCAACGGGGTGTGCAACACCCACAACCTGCCCGTGTGCTCGTGCCTCCAAGGGTTTGCGCCGCGGTCGCCGGCGGCGTGGGCGCTGCGGGACAATGGGGACGGGTGCGCACGGGAGACGCCGCTCGACTGCGCCAACGGCACCGACGGGTTCGTGGTGGTGCAGCACGCCAAGGTGCCCGACACGACCAGCGCCGTGGTGGACTTCGGCGCCAACCTCGAGCTGTGCCGGCAGAGGTGCCTGAGGAACTGCTCGTGCACCGCGTACGCCAGAGCCAACCTCAGCGCCGCGCCCGGCCACCGCGGTTGCGTCATGTGGACGGGCGGTTTCGCCGACCTCCGCGTGTACCCGAACTTCGGCCAGGACCTCTACGTCCGCCTCGCCGCCGCCGACCTCGGTACGTTGCTCTTCGCTACGTCTACGTACGTGCGTGCGTGTCGCATTATTTTTCTTGTTCTGCCATGTGATTACTCGTGATGCATCATCATGCATGCTGGTTCCTTTGGAGCTTGTCCTTTTTCCTTTTTATTTTTTTTTAATTTTTGGCACTTGGCATCTGTAGTTTGTCCCGATCAAACAGTAGTGAAGGAATCTTTTTTGGGTACACGGTGTGTGCAGCACGGAACCACGCACACCCCATACGCATACACATACGCATGTCTCTTGTATACATTAGAAAATTAATCAGATACTTAAACGGACTCCAGAGCGAATACACATTGTCCTACTTAACACGCATATACATGTAAGATATGGTCCAACACTCCGAAGCTGTGCAACGAGCATATGCGATCAAATCTGGGAAAATCATACAGTTAATGGCTGTGATAGAGCACGGGGTGCCCAAGCGTGAGAGTCCAAAATCCTCGACCCATATAAGCATGAATACACCATAACTAAAAAATATTTAGTTAAATGGCTATTTTGATTCTGATACGTCAGCTTTACAACAACAAAAAAAACTAATTTTGATATGCCCCAAAACCTTTTCTTGTTCTTTCCTTGGTTCTAGCCTATGTGTCATTCTTTGATTGGGCCTGAACGAACCATGCAACTAGCTGAACCACGATAATTGCACTTGTTCTGTCCAGAAGCAAGAGACTACTTTTCTTGAAAAGATTGGCACAAAGTAGCAGCAACAGGTGGTAGTAGTTATTCTTTTGAAAACGAATAAGCCACAACAGCGATGGATCTAGAATTTTTAAGATAAATATTTAAAGTTAATATAAAATATTATTTAATGGAAAAATAGAGGTCCGTCATAGTAAAAATTAAAGTATAAATTATTCGTAGCAGAGACAATATATCAAATAATTTTTAAAAAATATATAAAACAATTAAGAAAATTTGTTGAATTAGGAATATGGGATTTAGAACATGGAAATAGGGATGTAATTGTGCTGTTGTCGACGTGCATGGTCTGCCTTGCCAGCCTCGATGGCCCAACCGTCATCAGACACTCCCTCCGAGACCCTAGCTATAGGTGATCTGGCTCAGCCACGCTTGGCACTCATTATCGTCTGCTTGCTATCTTAAATTTAAATTCTACATAAAAATCGATTTTAACCAAATTTTTTTGAACTTTCTATTCACCCACTTCCCTCTATTTAGCCTTCTTAAACCTTCAGCTAGGTTATAGTTTTTTAAACGAATTAGAGAGGGAGAGGTGTGGGAGTGCGCTGAAATATATTATGGGTTATTAGAAGTATAGATATGAAGTATTTAGACTAATTATCCATATATATGTTAAATATACCTACTAAACATAGTGTATGTCACTAAAAAAATTAGGTGTCCAGCTGAACCCATTAACTTCATTGGGTCCGCCCCTCAGCAGACATAACAAAAAAAATGGTTCTGGGGTTGAAAAATGCTCTGATGGTGCTGTGTACCCTGCTGGATCGATAATCCATTTGCGTCCTGTTGGGCGCATGGTAGGGTCAAGACTCGAAAAACAATTATAAGTTCTCTTTTGTTGACAATCAGAAGCAAGTATAAATTGTACTACAAGTTAGCAACTAGTGTTATGTAAGGCATGGCATGGATAAGCTTCAATTCAGGGAGATCTGCTGTGTCCTTACTGGCATTATTGCATACAGCAGCAACACGGCATCCAAAGTATTGTCCACTACATGATGTAGATAGGGAAAATGAGAAGGATCTATGAACAAATTCGACATTCGCTAAAAACTGGACAAAAATTAAACAGCACAACCTGAATGAGATAAGATTCCAAATGCTTACCTTGCCTGTTCTTGTCCTACGTCCGGTCTCCAGTTATCATCTCCACGTAGAAAGTATCCTTGTATTGTGTCTTTCAGATGGCCTGCCCAAGTCTTCTATCCCTGATGCCACCTGATGGTGTGATCCAATGAAAGCAAGATTAGGAAAAGATGATTTGACAATTCTGGGATATATTCGGTTCCAAGCAACTCCAGACTTCTTGAGAAGACTTTGGTGCCTCCAATCATGCACTCACAGTAAATACCTGATATAGCTGCACATGGGAAAACAGAAAATTGACCTGGCAAATTAGCATGTCCGTTTCACGTTACTATCTGTCCTGCTACTGCATAATTCCAGTCCCAATCTGATCTCTCTGCCCTGCTAAGCAAAATTAATGGAAAAGGCGTTTTCCTCCCTTCCAGAAGACATGAGCTCGACATTTTGAAGTTTCAACAGTCCAAGTAACTGATAAGTGAGGATCATCTGGTCCAAATTTTAGAGTGAGGCCAGACGTTTCTATTGCATGGTTCCATATTTGGTGAGTTGGGTGGTGATCTGATGCCTAAATGCCGTGAGGAATCACGGAACATTGTGATCAAAGACTCAGCCATGTCTAAATCCACGTGTTTCTTGGTGTAGATGTGATTTTTCACGTGTAGTTGACGTGTATGAAGTATGAGCCATGAGGTACTTAGGCATCCACCATGATTGATGCATGACTGAATCTTTAGTCTTTTTTTTTTGCATGGATCAGTCAAACAAAGGAACACCGAAAGGAAGGGAAAAAGGAGGCCGGGGCCCCCTCGTGAGGCGATGTGCATTAGATTCAGTTGGAAGGGACCAAACAATTTGCTAGTTTTGCATGTTGCGTGATCAAAATGAGTATGCATTTCCTTGATTAAAAAAGAGAAGAATATGCATTAGATTGGTAAACGAAAAACCTTGGCAGTTTACTTGTTCAATGGAGCTCAACAGAAGACGTTAGGTTGTCCGCATCAACATAAGGTGTCAAAATTAAGAAACAGTAGTACTATAGATGTTCCATTTCAAGGAAATCAAGACACACAAAGTAAGCAAGAATCAACATACCCGGACTAGTCGTTGCCATCACAGAGCCTGTTTCTACCTTGAAAGCTACTAGCAAGCTGTGACTGAACTATCTGAAGACTTCTCCAGATCCAAACATTCAATAGTGTACTCCCAACTCCCAAGTCCGGGCTAGGCTCTGCAGTAATTTATAAGGGCACTGCTGCTGGGGTCAAGGTGGTACTCCCTTTCCAGCACTACCACATGATTTAATAAAGGCATGACACAAAGTAAAATCCCATGGTTTTTTCCTGTTGATCCTCAAAAAAATTGGCTCCTTCTTGTTGAATTGTCGGCACCGTTTAGGGTAGGCAAAGATTAGTTTGGAATTGCAGATAATCTCCTTTGCTGCATGGGCATCGCAGCATCCATTTCCAAGTCTGAACCCTACCGTACGAGTGCTGTTATGTGTATGAACTATGAACCAATCCTTCTTGCAACTTTGATAAAGCTCACTGACATGTCACTCAATGTACCACATGGAAATGGACCTATGCCAGCAAAACTTTGTACGTACTAATCATCGTCCAGATATTTCAGTTGGGCAAGGACACATGTTGGACCAAGGCATGCAAAACAGTGATACCTGCAGGAATGGAAAACCCGCCGGTAACCGGGAGGGAGTATACCGGCGATTTTTGCTTAAATTCAAATTTAAAAACTTGAATGTAAAAGTTAGTTTCTCAAATAATATTTACATTGTTTAATATGAATGAAATATACTAGGAAGATGCTTACACCTCCTATGCTTAACTTGATGATTTTTGCTATGAATGTATTAGGAATTTTCAATTATTAATTACCATAACCGGTTTTTAACGGGTTTTCTTCGGGTTTTTTGGATGATAACCGACCAGTTTTTCTGATTACCGGTTTCAAAACAGTCCAAATTCATATTTTTGATATTTGAATTTTGACCTGGATTTTTACGGTTTTTCAGTAACCTGTTAGTTACCGTTACTAGCCCCCAGTGGGATTTTCTCCGGTCCCGGGTTTTTGATCCCTGTATACCAGTTTACTTTTTGCACTGCAACATTATGAAGAGCTCATTTTCCATGTGATCGAAGCTTGTGTAGTGTGAGCAAGGCATCCTAGATCCATGGTGCCACAGTCCAGGTTCGGCATGGACCCCCTTGCCGTATGTTGTGTTCAGAATTCCACAGAAAAGAACCTTGAATTTAAGAGGTTGGTACTTCGTAGGGCACGATCACCTAACCACGGGTAGTTGCTCAAAGATTACATAATGCATTTGATGCATTGACAATGTTCCATCCATGGCTGAGAATGTTTGGTATGAACTAGTGAGCACCCATCTCTGCAAGATATTATACAACAGAACCTCTGCACTAAATAATACAAGGGATACCCAAAATTGGACCAACGCCAGAGTTTTAGCGATTCATTCAACCAATGTTTGTATGTAGATATTCCCAAGTGAATATTTCAATATAAAGCTCTGACTCTAAGGCTAATGATTTCAACCTTTGTAATATGCAATTTTGTTCTGTTGGCAGTACTCCTTGTTCAGCAGCCCTCTGAATGCTTACATTTCATCAGCAAAAGTAATGATCACAATTCAGTAGTAGTGTAACACTACCGTGTATATTACTTCTAAGTAATACCCAGATATGAACGTTGTCTCTACAACCATGTCCATGATCGAACTAATAGTCGTGATTTCTTGCACAGATTCAACTAGCAAGTCTAAGAAGGTGCACATCATAACTGCAATTGTTGTCAGCATCTGTGCACTGGCAATTCTTCTAGCACTTATAGGGTTATTCATTTGGAGAAGAAAGAGGACAAAAGCAAGACGATCAGGTAACATGCAATCTCCTCTGAGGTTCTGACTTCCAAAGTGGGAGAAATTTACCTCCCTTTAGTCGAAACGTAAAAGAAGAAGGGCAGAACAAAAAAAAAAAGACCTCTTTTTTTGCCGATGTCATTTAACTTTGCTGTTTCAATAGGACCAAGTAAATGGAGTGGTGATTTACAAAGTAGAGGACTCCAAAGTGAAGGGCATAGTCATGGGGATGACCTGGAGCTGCCACTATTTGATTTGGAGACAATAGCAGCAGCCACAACTGGCTTCTCAACAGACAACAAGCTTGGTGAAGGTGGCTTTGGGCCAGTATACAAGGTACGAATCTCTACATAAGTACATATATTACAGTCATACTGAAGGTTCATTTTAAGATCTTAAAGACAATTCATTAGTTCGAAGTTGCATCAGCAATGCTAGCTAATCTTACCGTCAGAAGCATCGATAAATCAAAAGTTTAGGTCTTACAAACAAAGAGGTGTTACAAGACATCATTAGCAGTTGACAACCAAGATGCATTCTAATTTTTCATACTGCAGAACATTATCACTGCACGTCTGATTGATAACACTTGACTTCAAAACTACAGGGTAAGCTTGAGGATGGACAAGAAATAGCTGTGAAAACACTTTCAAAGACATCAATACAGGGTCTCGATGAGTTCAAGAATGAGGTTATGTTGATAGCTAAACTCCAGCATCGGAATCTTGTTCGACTCATTGGCTGCAGCATTTGTGGACAAGAAAAGATACTTATATACGAATACATGGAAAACAAAAGCCTGGACTACTTTCTCTTTGGTATGCACTTAACCTTTGTGAGCATGAAAATTCCAAATCTTTCAAGGAATAAAATAGCAATCTACCTATGTTATCAGACAAATCCAAGAGCATACTTCTTGACTGGCAAACGCGATACCGCATAATCGAGGGGGTCACCCGAGGTTTACTGTATCTTCACCAGGACTCAAGATATAGAATCATCCACAGAGACCTGAAGACAAGCAATATTCTTCTGGATAAGGAGATGACTCCAAAAATTTCAGACTTCGGCATGGCAAGGATGTTTGGCAGTGACGACACAGAAATAAATACTCGTAGAGTGGTTGGCACATAGTAAGTAACTAATATTTCTAACAGACAATTTAATCTCCTGTTAATTCTGCAATTCAATCTCCTAATGTTGATTATCATTTCTTGGTTTTCTACAGCGGCTATATGGCTCCAGAGTACGCAATGGATGGAGTATTCTCAGTGAAATCAGATGTATTTAGCTTTGGTGTTATAGTGCTGGAAATCATTACTGGTAAAAGGAACAGAGGTGTCTACAGCTACTCCAACCACCTAAACCTTCTAGCACATGTAAGCATGAAGCTTACTCATCAATTCTACACGACTAATGCCCATCAATCTAACTTGAGTAACTTTACCCAATATCTCTGACTGAACTTTTACCAGGCCTGGAGCTTATGGAACGAGGGGAGCAGCCTCTATCTCGTCGACGAAACCCTGAACGGCTCTTTCAACTCAGACGAAGTGCTAAAATGCCTCAAAGTGGGGCTCTTGTGCGTGCAAGAGAACCCGGACGACCGCCCTCTCATGTCCCAGGTGCTCCTGATGCTGGCTGCCACCGACATCGCCTCGTTGCCAACCCCCAGGCAGCCCGGCTTCGCTGCGAGAAGAGGTGCGGCAGAGGACACGTCGTCCAGCAAGCCGGACTGCAGCGTCGTGGACAACATGACCATCACCATGATCGAGGGTCGGTAGAAGGCTAAGCCTCCTGTCGATCGGAGTGCGACTGTAGAATACTAGAATTAATTAATGGCTTTTGCGATTGGTTCGTTACCTTGTTGTGTTTGCAGGCTGTAGGATCGCACATAGTTTTGTGATTGATTGATCCTAGCACTGAATAGTGAATGAAATTAACCCAAATACTCGACGAAATCCAGAGAGTTCGAGATGTATTGTAAAGCAAAATCAAGGGCTGGGTGGGGTAAGGCTACTTCACTTTGCAGGCGCCGCCGAGAGCCGCCGCCGCCGACGACGACGACGAATTCTTCCTCCACGGCGAGAACAGTGCAATACCCATCAGCAAC
Source organism: Dendrocalamus sinicus (assembly GCA_036346575.1). Lineage (NCBI taxonomy): Eukaryota > Viridiplantae > Streptophyta > Magnoliopsida > Poales > Poaceae > Dendrocalamus > Dendrocalamus sinicus. The sequence continues at coordinate 4,768,065 of CM070655.1, read as the reverse complement.
CGCAGATTACAGATGCGAAAGCTTCAAAGTTGAGAGCCGATCAAAACCTTTCCCCCAGCGGCCACCGGCGACTGCGGGGCGGAAAAGGCCTAGAAGAACGCGCCAGATCACCGTAAAACAACCGAGATTCTCGCATTATTTTGGGCCGACCCGGATGGCGATTGCCTGCGGCTCAGACCTTCAGGTACATACGCTGCGCGCGCCCACCAAAAGGTGTGGCCTATCCCCTTCAATTCATCTCTGGCCAGGGTTCGATAATGGGCCGATTATTGAAAATATCGGTCGTATCCTCCGCCTCGGTAAAATTGAAAATCGGTTTCAAAAATTTTAGTTTATATGGATTTTATCAAATATAGAAGAAAGTGTTTATAAAATTTGTGACGTCACCACAACAGTATTTCTTGAACAAAGTTTATGACGATTTGGTTACAGCGGACGAGCTCAAATCACCTTATCCTCGGAGTCTACATATGACTTATTGAAGACACGACTATAAGATATTTCCTTAGATGAGGACAACGTAAAATACGATTATGTGGTAACTCAGACCTTTGACACTTGGTGGTGTGCGCACGTTCATTGAAATTTTACAGCCCTGTTTTCGAGGTTCATATACGGCACTGTAATTAATTTTGGTAACAAGTCGTAGCTACACGTGGGCTTAAAAGCATAAGCTTTTTTTCACTGTGTTGTACTGTTTGGAACTTATTTTTGTATTTTATTTGAGCTTTTTAGCGTAATTAAATTAAAAAAAGAAAAATGTTATATCACCATGGATAATACAAAGCAATAAAAATAATAAAAAAACAGAAAAACTAGAAAAAGATGAAATTAAGATACTAGAAACTTTAAATCTATTGGAGCGGGGTTAAGCATAACACAAGCTTGGGCCCTTCAGCTAAAAAAAAAGCTGGGTCCCCTGCTAAGCTCACTAGTTTGAGTTTTCCTTTTAAAAAAGAAAAAGAAAGAAAAGAAGACTCAAACCAATGCCACTTGTGCACATTTTTAGCATGAAATGAGCTAATATAACTAATGATCGATATAATATTACTTTATAGTTCCGCACAACAGAAACGTATATACGCTCTCCAGTCACAAAATGTGTTTTTGTTATGTACAATTGAACTTTTTAAATTTTAACTATTGATAACTTTTTTAATATTTAGATTGAGCACATAAAAAATAATATGTATAGATTTATTACGAAAAAACTTTCATACGAGTATAAATCTATTACAATAAAAATCAATAATTAAAGTTATGTTTTAGAAACCGTGTCGATAACCAAAATGATATTCTTTTGCTACTCGATGGAGTACTTTACAAGCATTGATATTTGTAGAATAGGTATAGGTTCATATGATTATAACTCGAAACCACACCTCACTGCACCAACCCTACCTTTGAACAACAACATAGGACAACCCAAAAACATATGCTAATTTTATATTCAATCGTTTTAAACGATGTACGTGCACACGAGCTTGTATCAGCAAGGGTTGAAAATGAGCTAAGGTTGTCGATCATCATTCCTAGATTATTTTCAAACTAGATTTTCACATACCAAAACACTGCATATTTACTATGACATTAGCACGTTTATAAAATTCGGTTCATAAGATCTACCCCGAAACCCTTCCTTGATGGGCAGCAACATAGGACCAACCCAAAAACCATTGCGTCAGGTCGTGTCTAGGGCTGGCTATTGAGTTTAACAAGTTTCTTTTAAAATTGATATAGTAGATATAAAATCATTTTTATTTATTTGGTTGCCGTCCTTGGAAGCAGCCGAAGGTCTGTTTGGTTGCGGTCCTGAACTCATGCCTGGTTCAGGCCACCTCGTCAGGGCTGAGGCGCACAAAATAGGAGGCCGGACATCAGGCAACACGTGTGTGAAGGAGAAATGTATAGAAGAGAGATGGATGGTGTGAGACAACACGTGTGCAAATCTTACCAGGATTTAATAAGTAGTATGGATCTTTTTTTAGTTTTTATTAATGTTCTGATGTATGACTGCTCTTCTTTCATTTTTTTTTAATTAGAAGTGGCATGCCAGGTAGTAGTATATTACTACATCTTACATCCTTACGTCCCGACTATTTTCTCTTGCCTATTCTGCAAGCAGCATCTAGAGCAACAGTAATACACTTGATGTGCAGATGCACAAGAAAGTTGGCTGATTTTTGTTCCACCCTCCTTTGGCAGGCCTGTCCTCTTGTTCTTCTCTGAAGGAGTGGTACCTTGCTGGCAACAAGATCAGCGAGGTAGAAGGTCTACATCGTCTCCTCAAGCTGAAGGTCCTTGACCTGCGCTTCAACGAAATCTCAACCTCGAAACGCCTCGGCCAACTCGCCAACTGCAACGCCCTGCAATCAATGATTTTTGGAAGAGATTGTAACGCCCCCGTTTCCAGGGGCGCGTACGGACACGGCACCCCGTAACTATTCATGCATGAACAATTATGGAATATCGCGCAAGAGTGTACCATTGCATGCTTACAACCAAAGTCCAGCATATATTTGACATAAGAATTAGCATCCAGTTTTTACAGCGGGGCGTGCAAGCCCAAAGTGTAATTACATTACAAAAGACTCCAGAAACTGCTTCGAGCGCGGCGGAGACCTACAGCCAAGGGTCCTCGTCGAAGAAAAGATCCTCCGGGACTTCTTCAACGGGGAGACCTTCTCCTTCGTCTTGATCTTCTAAAGAGTGGATTAAGCAAGCTGTGAGCCAAACAACCGGCTCAGCAAACCCAAAAGGGATCCTAACTTACTATATGCACGGAAAGTCAAAGGAAGGGTGTATATTTGGTTTATTACATTTAGTGGATGCAGTTTTATTTGCAAACATTTTAATAAGACGGACCCAAAACTTACTTCTTAAGATCTCAGGGGTTTTCATCAAGAGTTCATTAACCAACTAACCAAGTTAAAGCATGTACAAAACTACTTAAGCTTCGCTGCTGGAATCACCCAAGTGACACAGCTCTAATAACCGGGAGCACGGCGTATTCGAATACCATTTATTTGACTCTGCAGAGTTTGCTCAGCTTTACCCACACGATCCCTTAACTCCCGCTAAAGAGTCAAGAAAGCCAGGTCGTTTCACTGCTCAACTTTTTATATAGGCTCTACCCGGTAGAATTCACTCGGGTCTGGCTCACACCCACACACACACGCACACACAAGGGAGGACAACGTCCGCTTCGAGTGAATTCCACCGTTGTTAGGCACCCGCAGCACGGCCTGCCTAACCTCACTGCTACCCTCCTGTAGAGTTTCAAACGAGTTGAGCAGCTAATAGACAAGTGTTGACAAGTCAACTCCTGTGGTTGAGCGATCACTGTGACATTTGCTCAGCGTAAGGGTTTCAGTCCTTATCTTTTCACCTGGTCCGCAACCTCACCAGGCCCGCGACCCAAACTAAGGCAAGCGGTGGGCGTAGACCGTCTCGCGGTTTCCCACTCACCCTTACCCTACTCCAGCCCTAGGGTAAGAGGTGGGCAAAGACCGTCTCGCGGCTCTCCCCCAACCCTTACCCTACCTTGTGCACGCCGGCACTCTCCGCTCTAAGATACGGTGTCCCATACCACCCTACCTTAGAGTCGGGTTTTCTAAATTCTATTGGCCCACAGCCACAACCTTATTAGTGTAACACTTTGCATGATAATAATAGCCTACAATTATCTAGATTATCAGATAATTAATTCTAGGGTTTCAAAGGCACGACTACAATTTAAACATGGCATTTAGCGGTGGTAGGACTAACTATATCACATGTCATTCTAAACATTTTATTTTATTTTCGAACTAACATTTCAGAACTAACTCAATGCAAATAACACATTAACATAATTAAACATTATGGGATACAACATGATCAAAGGATTTGGGACTTGCCGTCAATCCGGATGATCTCTGCTAGCTCGAACGAAGAAACGCCTGGATCCTGAGCCTGCTCTTGAACCTCCGGAATCTCCGACACTAGCGTAAACACATAAAATAAATTAAGTCCAGCTTGAGACTAATCAAGCGAGGGAAAATAAACTATTTAAAAAGAAATAAAATGCATAAACACTCCAAATGGATTTTTAGGAATTTATTTGGGAGAATCTGTGAAATGGAGTTCACGAGGGTGCGGAATAATATTTGGAGCAAAGTGGTGAAATTTGGGGATTTTGGGGATTTTCTGTGATTTTCTAGGATTTATTTGAGTTTTCGGAATATTGGAAATTGGAAAACCGGGAAAATCAAATACACAAGATCGGGCCGGTCCGGTCGCTCTGATGCGGCCCGGCCGGGTTTGAACGCAGCGCGAGAGTGGAGCGGGCGGGAGGCGCGGCCCAGCTGCAGCGCCGCGAGCGGTGGATGGGCGACACGCGTCCCCGCGGTGCGGCCCGGATGCGGCGGCGAAGCGGTACGCGCGGGCGATCCGACGGACGAGGGGTGGTGTCTTTACGAGGATCGGACGGTGGGGATAAGAGGAAGGCGGTGAACCGGTACGGGGAGGTGGATGGCGGAGATCAGAGGGCGTTAGGGGGATCCGACGACGGGGAGGAGGCCACGTCGTCGTCGTCTTCCTCCGGCCGGGCGCGAGCAGTAGAGAGACGGGACGGCGGGGCTGCGGTGCTCCGGCGACGTCGATGGCTCCCGAGGGCAAGGAGGGGTACCATCGGGTATAGCAGAGCACGGGGGACCCTTTTTGGGTAGTTAGAATCTGCGGGGACCAAAGAAGAGAGAGGGAGGGAGAAGGGGATGGCTCGGGGATTTCGCGGTGGAGAGGGTCACCGGCGGCGAGAGGGGCTAATCGGGGGTGGTTTCACCATCTGGGGAGTGAGGTGCTCACAATGGCGGCGGTGGCGGTGGCGGGGAGAGTCTGGAGTGAGCTGGCCACGGGAGTGGCGGCGGCCGAAGGGGAGCTTCGTCGCCGGAGTTCCTCGGTGAGTCTCCTGTCCAAACAAAGGTAACACGGTGATTAGGAGGTAAGGAAGGAGCTCGGGGCAGAAGCAATTGAGAAATGGAGGGAGGAGAAGGGAGATCCGCTCGCGGGGCTTGCCGGCGCAGGGAGCGGCAGTGGCGGAGCTCCAGGCGGCGGGGCTTCAATCGGACGCTCTGGGAGGTGGCTGGGAGTGTGGGGAGGGGATTGAAGGCAGTGGGAGAGTTTGGAAAGCAAAGGGGGAAGAGGGAGCCGAGGTAGGGTATTTATACCCAAGCGGAGGGGAGGGGGCTTCGGGGAGAAGGCAACGGCTCGGGCGCTGGGGGCGACAGGAGGGAATGGGAGCAGGTGGGGGGGCGTCTCCTTCGCGGGACGGGGCGGTGACCGGGGGTGACGCCGGCCCTGTAGCGGCTTAATGGCGAAGACGGAGCAGCGAGTGAGCAAGCCGCAGCGGCGCGTCCGCGCGTAGGAGAGGAGAAGGCGGCGACCGCCAGTGGGCCGAGCCGAGGCGGGCAACGTGGCGCGAGATGTCCGCTCGCCGGACCCGGGGTTGTCGGGGCGGCGAGGCGTCGAGACCGGCGGCACGGAGACGGCGCGGCGCAGCGCGCAGGCGCAGCGCGCGGCGCTGGAGGAGGCGAGGAGGCCGGCGCTGCGGTCGAGGGGGAGGAGGCGGCGGGCGCTGCGGTCGAGGGAGCGGAGTCGGGGCGGCGTCAACGCGGGAGGGAGAGCGGGAGGCGCCAGGAGAAGGGGAAAGCGGAAAACAGCGGGGCGCCAAACGAAGGGAGAAAGCAGAACGTCCCAAAAAGGAAAGCGCATTCCGGCGGGACTTCCCCGAAAAGGAAAGTTTCAGAATTTCACTCAAGAAGCAGCAAAAAACACAGAAATTCTATTTTTGAATTTTTGGGGCTTTTCAACCTACCCCCCCTTAAAAGAATCTCGACCCCGAGATTAACTTGGTCCAGGGAGTAAGTTGGGGAAAGGTCGCTGCAAATCTGACTCTCGTTCCCAAGTCGATTCTTCAGGTGTATGATTCTTCCACTGTACTCTGCAAAACCTGACGTTCTTGTTTCTGAGATGCCTCTCTGTCGTTTCAAGTATTTGTAGTGGTTCTTCAGCATATGTGCAGTCGTCTTGCAATTCAATATCTGACAATGGCACTTCATCTGTTGGTTGGCATAAGCACTTCCGAAGCTGGGATATGTGGAACACGTTGTGAATTCTGGATAAGTTGGGCGGAAGCTGCACTTGATAAGCTACTTCCCCAGTTCTTCCAATTATCTGAAACGGTCCCACATACCTTGGTGCTAATTTGCCTTTGACTTGAAATCTTTTGACTATTTTGAATGGGGTGACCTTGATGTAGACATAATCTCCAACTTCGAAACTCAAGTCTTTGCTGCGGTTATCTGCATAGTTCTTTTGTCGGTCTTGTGCCATCTTCAGTCTGTCTCTGACAATCCTGACGTGTGCTTCTGCATCTTGTGCAATCTGGGGACCAATGAGTTGTCGTTCTCCTGTTTCTGTCCAATTCAGTGGAGTCCTGCATTTTCTACCATACAGTGCTTCAAACGGTGCCATTTGGATACTGGCTTGATAGCTGTTATTTTATGAGAACTGGGCAAATGGTAAACAGGTGTTCCATGTTGCTCCATACACTATCGCACAAGCTCTCAACATGTCTTCTAAAATCTGGTTGGTTCTCTCTGTCTGTCCATCTGTCTGTGGGTGATATGCTGAGCTGAAATTCAGATCGGTGCCCATAGCTTCATGCAATTTTTCCCAGAACTTGGATGTAAACTGTGCTCCTCTATCTGACACAATCTTCTTCGGAACTCCATGCAGTGTCACAATTCTGGTCAAATACAACTCGGCGAGTTTATCCTTCCCATAGGTTTGCTTGATCGGGAGGAAATGGGCCACCTTGGTCAATCTATCAACAATGACCCAGATAGCATCATATCTCTCACGAGTCTTGGGAAGTCCAGTGATGAAGTCCATACCAATACTATCCCATTTCCATTTAGGAATTGGCAAAGGCTGCAACAATCCCGATGGTTTTTGGTGGTCTATCTTGATTTGCTGACAGACATCACATTTAGCTACATATTCTGCCACTTCTTTCTTCATTTGGTTCCACCAATACCTCTTCTTCAAATCTTGATACATCTTTGTGCCTCCTGGATGAATTGAGAATTGAGAGGAGTGGGCTTCAGATAAGATCAACTCTCTCAACTCCTTCTTGTCGGGTATGCAATAGCGACCACGGAAGGTAAGAATTCCATGCTCGTCTATCGCATACTCTGATGAATTTTCTTCTTGAATATCCTTTTTCAGTTTTTGAATCTCTTCATCTTCATCTTGGGCTGCTTTAATCTGACCTGGCAGTAGTGGTTGAATCTCTAAGGCTGCTTCTCCACCTTGTTCTGTGATTACCAAGTTCAGCTGTAATATATCCCTCTGCAACTTTGGTGGGTATTCTGACCGACTGCCTTTGCTTGGACGAGCCTTGCGGCTAAGGGCATCAGCAACTACATTTGCCTTGCCTGGATGATACTGGAGATCCACATCATAATCTTTGATCAATTCTAGCCATCTGCGCTGTCTCATGTTCAATTCTGGTTGTGTGAACAAGTACTTCAAACTCTTGTGATCTGAGAATATCTCACAACGATTTCCTAGCAGGTAGTGCCGCCAAATTTTGAGAGCATGCACCACAGCTGCTAGCTCCAAATCATGTGTGGGGTAATTCTCTTCATGGGGCTTCAACTGTCTTGATGCATAGGCAACAACTTTTTCGTCTTGCATAAGCACACAACCCAAACCCTGCTTTGAGGCATCGCAGTAAATCTGAAACTCCTTCTCTGGATTGGGTAAAATCAAGACTGGTGTGGTTGTCAACTTGGTCTTCAACATCTGAAAACTTTCCTCGCATGCATCAGTCCATGTGAACGGTCTGTCTTTCTTCAACAATTGAGTGAGTGGACGAGATATTCTTGAGAAACCTTCTATGAATCGGCGATAATAACCCGCCAATCCTAGGAAGCTTCTCACTTCGGTCACTATCTTAGGCTGTTTCCATTCCATGACTGCTGAAATCTTTTCTGGATCGACCTTCACTCCATCTTCAGATATAATATGACCCAGGAAGGTGACTTCTCTCAACCAAAAACTGCATTTATCAAATTTTGCATATAACTTATGCTCTCTCAATCTGGTCAATACCATATGCAAATGCTGTTTGTGCTCTTCTTCACTCTTGGAGTATATCAGAATATCATCAATGAAAATAATCACAAATCGATCCAATTGGTCCATATGCACCAGGTTCATAAGATTCATGAAATACGCTGGCGCATTGGTCAAACCAAAGGGTACGACCGTGAACTCAAACAATCCATATCTGGTAATGAAGGTTGTCTTCTCTCGATCTTGCTCTCGGATCTTGAGCTGATGATAACCCGAGCGCAAGTCGATTTTGGAGAACACTTTGGCTCCTTTGAGTTGATCAAACAGGTCATCAATCCTTGGGAGGGGATACTTGTTCTTGATGGTGACAACATTCAAACCTCTGTAATCCACGCACATTCTCAGTTCACCATTCTTCTTTTTCACAAACAGTACTGGGGCTGACCATGGTGAAGTACTTGGTCGAATGAATTCTTTCTCTAGTAGTTCACCTAACTGCTTCTTCCGTTCTTTCAACTCGCTAGCTGACATTCTGTACTGGTGCTTGGCAATTGGCTTGGTACCAGGTACCAATTCTATTGCAAGCTCTACTTGCCTGTCAGGGGGTCTTCCTGGCAATTCTTCTGGGAATACATCAGGGTACTCTTGTACTATTGGCATTTGGTCAGGTGTGGCTGCTAGCATGTTAATCATACGTTTCTTGGCATCTTTCAACACTTTTCGATCTGTCTCTACTACTATTTTCTGACCCTCAGGGTTAACCAATGACACTGTTTTGATCTCGCAATCTACCTTGCCTTTATTCCTGGCCAACCAGTTCATGCCCAAGATGGCATCTAATCCGGACATATCTAAGCTGTCAGAAAAGTCCGCTCTAAAGTCTACCCTTGGATTTTTATGTTAAGTCCCGCACACCCACGGTGGGACTCCATTCTAACCCTGGGGTTTCCACCACATAAGGTCTTGGCAATGCAAATGTAGGTAATTGATTTCTTGCGGCAAAACTCTTTGAAATAAATGAATGCGTTGCACGGGGTCAAATAAAATCAATGCAGGTATGGAGTTGATTGGGAACATACCAGCAATGATGTCACTTGCTCCAGCGGCATCCTCTGCAGATACATGGTTCACTCTGGCATAAAAAGTAGGTCTGACATTGCTTCTGCCTCTGCCTGTAGCTGAGAAATTCGCAGTGCCTGCAGGTGACTGAGGGCTGGCTGCTTTAATCTGCAGAAATCCTCCTTTGGGGGTACCGGGGGTTGCTTGTGACTTAACATCTTGCTGCTGTTGGTTTTGAACTTGTAGCTTGGCTGCATCTGATGGCAAGTTCTTCCTGGGACACTGGTCTCTGTAGTGCCCTATCTCACCGCAGTGGAAATATGCGTTTGACCTTCGCGGGCAGCTACTAGCCAGGTGATTCCCACCGCAAGTGGGACACTTGAGAGCCAAAGGTAGAGGGGAAACATAATGCTGAGTCTGGCTGGATTGGTTCTTCGGCATCACCACATACTGTCGGGAGGATGGGGATCGATATGAAGAAGATCCCGATGTCTTGGCTCGTTGTGCAGTGTGTGAAGATGACTGCGATCTATGTGCTGCCTTGCGTTTTCTATAGTCTTCCATCTCACTTCTAGCTTCCTCTGAATTCATCAAGCCGTCAACCATATCATTCAAGTCCTTGAACTTCAAAGCTGAAATATGAAATCTCAAGGACTGCTGCAAACCTGCACGAAACTTGCTCATTTTTTTGTCCTCATTGTCAACATCCTCAGGGGCGAATCTGGAGAGGTGGTTGAACTGGTGTAAATACTCCATTACTGTACGACCACCTTGTTTAAGCGCCAAAAATTCTCGGCGCTTTGCTTCCATAATGCCATCAGGGATGTGCGCCTTACGGAAAGCCTTGGAAAAATCTTCCCAACTAATCTCTGCGTTACGTGGCGTGCGATAATTGATCCACCAGTCATTCTTGCACCACAGAATCGTGGGATGCATATAACACCTTCTCTCTATCGTCACACACCGCATACCAAGTTTTCTCTCTACATCGCCACCAATCTTCAGCAACCATAGGATCAGCGGTTGTGGAGAAAGTGGGTGGACGTGTTTTTAGAAAGTCATTCCATCGGGTGGAAATTGGAGCACCATCCCGAGGAACATTGCCTCCACCCTGTACTCCTGGAGATCTGGCGGCGATCTGTTCAATCAATCTGGCCTGTTGATCTAACACTCGTAATATGTTCTGCTCTCCTTGATATCGATTCTGTTCTAACATTGCAATAACATTAGCAAGTGTGTTCTGGTCGGTGGCAGGTGCACCCTGCCTGCTGGTCTGACCCATCTGCTCGGCCGGCTCCATCTGTTGATTGGGAACTTGAGGTTAGCTTTGCAGCGGCTTTGGCAATCAAGAACAGATAAGTAAGACTTTGAATTTTTCAAGGCAAGTATAGGACGAAAAGATAAGAACAAGATCGAAAGGGGACAGGAGAAAGCTTTGAACACAGGAAGAGCATACTGATAATTAGGCAAACAACATAAAAGATTAATTAACATAAGTTTACAATAAAGCAAGTGGTACACAGACCACTTAGGGTTCGAGTTTGCACTTGCATTACATAACAAAAGTACAGCTATCACAAAAGGGTCTGACTAAGCTAACGAACAGCGTCTACTCCTCGTCGTCCCCTGGTGCTAGGAGGGCAAGCGGGGCTGCCGGGCGGAACCGGGCACGGTACTCTACCGTGGTCAACAGCCGGCGCCTACGCTGGATCGCACCGTGGAGCACGAGGATCGGGCGCTCGGCGCCTCACCGCGATCCGAGGCCTCGCCGCCTCGATCTCCTCAGCGGCGGAGAGAGGCTGCGAGCTGCCGAACTCGCTCGCGAGCCTCCCGAGCCGCTCCTAGAACCTCTGGACTCGGCGACGGCGCTGTTGTAGCGAACGACCTGCTGTGCCCAAGGGCGGCGATGCCCATGAGGCGGGATCGTCATCCTCACCGAATCGAGGCACGACCGTGCCCTCGCGACGCTGCTGCGGCACTAGGTCGAAGGGAGTGTAGGAGAGCTCGAGGCGTAGTAGTCCCGCAAGTAGAGCGCGCCTTACGGGCGCGTCTGAATCTGCGTCGTCCTTGTCCATCCTTCGGCGATGAACTTGTGCTCTGGTCGGGCGGACGAGCGGGTGTAGGACCACCCATGCCTTCCACTCGTGAGTCGCTCTCCACGCAGTGCGGCTCATCGCATGGAACACTTGGGCTGCAGTGCTCCTCGAACCAAGGTACCTCCTCATCTCCCACAGCTTCCGTGCCCAACCATCCATACGGTCAGGGCGGGAGAAGATGTGGTGCACCATCTGCCGGAAACGAAATTTTGAAGTTAGACAAGGAGAACAGTAAACATTTGCAAAATTAAAACTTAAGCAGAAATAAATTTAAGACAGATAAGGTAGCAACAAGAGAGGAAAAAGACAGCAATAAACCTTATATTTTTCGTAAACCCTTTTTATGGCTGAAATTAAGTTTTGCGATAAACTCGCTTCCTAGACTGCCTTAGGTCTCAACCTACGGTCAAAGAGCCTGCTCTGATACCACTTCTTGTAACGCCCCCGTTTCCAGGGGCGCGTACGGACACGACACTCCGTAACTATTCATGCATGAACAGTTATGGAATGTCGCGCAAGAGTGTACCATTGCATGCTTACAACCAAAGTCCAGCATATGTTTGACATAAGGATTAGCATCCAGTTTTTACAGCGGGGCGTGCAAGCCCAAAGTGTAATTACATTACAAAAGACTCCAGAAACTGCTTCGAGCGCGGCGGAGACCTACAGCCAAGGGTCCTTGTCGAAGAAAAGATCCTCCGGGGTTTCTTAAGATCTCAGGGGTTTTCATCAAGAGTTCATTAACCAACTAACCAAGTTAAAGCATGTACAAAACTACTTAAGCTTCGCTGCTGGAATCACCCAAGTGACACAAATCTAATAACAGGAGCACGGCGTATTCGAATACCATTTATTTGACTCTGCGAGAGTTTGCTCGGCTTTACCCACACGATCCCTTAACTCCCGCTAAAGAGTCAAGAAAGCCGGTCGTTTCAACGCTCAACTTTTATATAGGCTCTACCCGTGAGAATTCACTCGGTCCGGCTCACACCCACACACACACGCACACACAAGGGAGGACAACGTCCGCTCGAGTGAATTCCACCGTTGTTAGGCACCCAAAGCACGGCTGCCTAACCTCACTGCTACCCTCCTGTAGAGTTTCAAACGAGTTGAGCAGCTAATAGACAAGTGTTGACAAGTCAACTCCTGTGGTTGAGCGATCAACGTGACATTTGCTCGGCGTAAGGGTTTCACCCTTATCTTTTCACTGTCCGCAACCTCACGGGCCCGCGACCCAAACTAAGGCAAGCGGTGGGCGTAGACCGTCTCGCGGTTTCCCACTCACCCTTACCCTACTCCAGCCCTAGGGTAAGAGGTGGGCAAAGACCGTCTCGCGGCTCTCCCCCAACCCTTACCCTACCTTGTGCACGCGGCACTCTCCGCTCTAAGATACGGTGTCCCATACCACCCTACCTTAGAGTCGGGTTTTCTAAATTCTATTGGCCCACAGCCACAACCTTATTAGTGTAACACTTTGCATGATAATAATAGCCTACAATTATCTAGATTATCGATAATTAATTCTAGGTTTCAAAGGCACGACTACAATTTAAACATGGCATTTAGCGGTGGTAGGACTAACTATATCACATGTCATTCTAAACATTTTATTTTATTTTCGAACTAACATTTCAGAACTAACTCAATGCAAATAACACATTAACATAATTAAACATTATGGGATACAACATGATCAAAGGATTTGGGACTTGCAGTCAATCCGGATGATCTCTGCTAGCTCGAACGAAGAAACGCCTGGATCCCGAGCTCGCTCTTGAACCTCCGGAATCTCCGACACTAGCGTAAACACATAAAATAAATTAAGTCCAGCTTGAGACTAATCAAGCGAGGGAAAATAAACTATTTAAAAAGAAATAAAATGCATAAACACTCCAAATGGATTTTTAGGAATTTATTTGGGGAGAATCTGTGGAAATGGAGTTCACGGAGGGTCGGAATAATATTTGGAGCAAAGTGGTGAAATTTGGGGATTTTCTGTGATTTTCTAGGATTTATTTGAGTTTTCGGAATATTGGAAATTGGAAAACCGGGAAAATCAAATACACAAGATCGGGCGGTCCGGTCGCTCTGATGCGGCCCGGCCCGGGGTTTGAACGCGCGCGCGGGAGTGGAGCGGGCGGGAGGCGCGCCCAGCTGCGCAGCGCCGCGGCGGTGGATGGGCGACACGCGTCCGCGCGGCCGGATGCGGCGGCGGCGTGCGCGCGCGCGATCCGGCGAGCGGGGTGGTGTCTTTACGAGGATCGGACGGTGGGGATAAGAGGAAGGCGGTGAACCGTGCGGGAGGTGGATGGCGGAGATCAGAGGGCGTTAGGGGGATCCGACGACGGGGAGGAGGCCACGTCGTCGTCGTCTTCCTCCGGCCGGGCGCGAGCAGTAGAGAGACGGGACGGCGGGGCTGCGGTGCTCCGGCGACGTCGATGGCTCCCGAGGGCAAGGAGGGGTACCATCGGGTATAGCAGAGCACGGGGGACCCTTTTTGGGTAGTTAGAATCTGCGGGGACCAAAGAAGAGAGAGGGAGGGAGAAGGGGATGGCTCGGGGATTTCGCGGTGGAGAGGGTCACCGGCGGCGAGAGGGGCTAATCGGGGGTGGTTTCACCATCTGGGGAGTGAGGTGCTCACAATGGCGGCGGTGGCGGTGGCGGTGGCGGGGAGAGTCTGGAGTGAGCTGGCCACGGGAGTGGCGGCGGCCGAAGGGGAGCTTCGTCGCCGGAGTTCCTCGGTGAGTCTCCTGTCCAAACAAAGGTAACACGGTGATTAGGAGGTAAGGAAGGAGCTCGGGGCAGAAGCAATTGAGAAATGGAGGGAGGAGAAGGGAGATCCGCTCGCGGGGCTTGCCGGCGCAGGGAGCGGCAGTGGCGGAGCTCCAGGCGGCGGGGCTTCAATCGGACGCTCTGGGAGGTGGCTGGGAGTGTGGGGAGGGGATTGAAGGCAGTGGGAGAGTTTGGAAAGCAAAGGGGGAAGAGGGAGCCGAGGTGGGGTATTTATACCCGAGCGGAGGGGAGGGGGCTTCGGGGAGAAGGCAACGGCTCGGGCGCTGGGGGCGACAGGAGGGAATGGGAGCAGGTGGGGGGGTGTCTCCTTCGCGGGACGGGGCGGTGACCGGGGGTGACGTCGGCCCTGTAGCGGCTTAATGGCGAGAGGACGGGAGCAGGTGAGCTGCGCACGGCGAGGGCGCGTCCGCGCGCAGGAGAGGGAGAAGGCGGCGACCGCCAGGTGGGGCCGGAGCTGAGGCGGGCGACGTGGCGCGAGGATGTCCGCTCGCCGGACCGGGGTTGTCGGGGGCGCGGCGTCCGAGACCGGCGGCACGGAGACGAGCGCGCGCGCGCGCGCGCAGCGCACGCGCGTCTTGCGAGGAGGCGGAGAGGGCTGGCGCTGCGGTCGAGGAAGCGGAGGCGCTGGGCGAAGGGAAAAGCGGAGTCGGGGCGGCGCCAACGCGGGAGGGAGAGCGGGAGGCGCCAGGAGAAGGGGAAAGCGGAAAACGGCGGGGCGCCAAACGAAGGGAGAAAGCGGAACGGCCCAAAAAGGAAAGCGCATTCCGGCGGGACTTCCCCGAAAAGGAAAGTTTCAGAATTTCACTCAAGAAGCAGCAAAAAAACACAGAAATTCTATTTTTGAATTTTTGGGGCTTTTCAGAGATGAACAGCTGAAGAAGTATGTGTTGAGCCTTGTTCCGCGCCTTGTCTACTACAACAAGGAAGCCATGAGGTCGAGGTTCTCAAAGGATGACCGTCATGGCCGAGCCGTTTCTTTAGACCGTGGTGATCGGAGCAAGAGGCTGGACCTCAAGCTTCCTCGGAGGTTGGCGGGCAGTTCAACTGCTCAGAAAACCATCGAGATCCCAGAATTTCCGGCCAGTTCATGGTTCAGTGAGGCCATCAAAGAGCCGGAATGTATCTGTTGTGCCAAGTGCCAACCATTCCTAAGGCTGATCATCCTTCCGACGGAGAAAGGCGTCTCCCTGGCCTGGAAATGGACGGTCCGATTCGTCGAATACGAAGCGAGGGCAACAAACTGTAAAACTTTTTTCCTGCACCACGTCAAAAAAATTTGTTTGGTTTGAGAGAGAGGTTGTTTCCTCTGGATTGTTCATTCTACCAAATCGAGTGACAAGCTCGATTCTACCCATTGTTGAGGCGTGAGCTGTTGGCTGTGTAACGAAGAAATAAGCACTCGACGTTACAGAATGAGCAATGCTTTCTTCTGAAACTCTTCTGTCTTCACCAGCTCGATTTGCTATTTTTTTTCTTTTATTTTGCATTGTGATAGTCAGTTCATCTTCAACTGAGCAGACCCCCTCTTTGTCATTGTTGCTGTTGGTACATGGCCAAAATCAAGTTGCTTGCTGATGCTGATGCGTGGGTACAGTCGGTTAACTCCTTTTGTCAGCCATTGAAATCTACCTGTTGCAGCAGTGTTCCGAAACGGTTCCTGATCTGGAATCCACCGTGTTGTCGGCCATGAATTGTACGGTCGGACATGGCATGAAGTGTTGAATCAAACAGAAGATGCTATTCTACAGGACGCACAGCTGCCATTAACTTCTGACTAGCTGAATGCAAATATAAGCCTCGAGACTTTTACAGATTCTGTTGAGAAATTGAATCGCTTCATATGAAATTCGAACAAAATTTCTATGAAATTTCTGCAATCCTACAGCCCGTAATGGCATGCATCGACGTGGTAAGAGAGCAGCAGCAGCAGAATCGTGGGCAGCGGTCCCGCTCGGTTGGGCTGAAAAGTTATGACTTATAGTTGAAATTGTACTGTATCGGCTGAAATTTTACTGTAGCTGAAAGTGGCTTATTTAGCGTAATTAAATTTTTTAAAAAAATTAAAAATAGATAAAAATATGTTAGCTTATTACGGACAACGCGAATGAATATGAAAAAAAGAACCAGTAAAAAAGCTTAAAAAATCAAAAATTTAAAAAAAGATAAAATTTATAAATAGTGAAAAATAAGTCAGAAGTTGAAACTGAAACGGGAGGAAATAGCGTACAGGGGCAAAAAGCGCAGGCAAGCGGCAGCTGCGTGTCCCAGTAACAGCGTACCACCACTGTTCTTGCGCAAAACACCAGCTATTTATTAACCAAAACACACACACACACACTCCCGTGCCCAGTCTTCCCTGTAGTCTCTGTCATTTGCTCCAAGCCTCCAACCCAAAACCCTCCTCGTCCCCCTCTCCCTGATCAGATATTCAGATCGAGTGCTTGATCGATTCGAAAGGGAACCGGAAAACCCTAGGCGATGGCGACCCACCCGGCCTCCCCGACCGCCGGCGGCGACATGTCCCCTTCCACGCCGCCGCCGGTGCGCCTGGCCGCGGCGCAAGCGGTGGCGGCCATCCAGCCCAACTCCCCGCGCTTCTTCTTCTCCTCGCTCGCCTCCGCCTCCGTCGCGGCCTCCTCCCCGCACCGCCGCATCGCCATCGCCGTGGACCTCTCCGACGAGTCCGCCTTCGCCGTCAAGTGGGCCGTCCAGAACTACCTCCGCCCCGGCGACGCCGTCGTCCTCCTCCACGTCCGCCCCACCTCCGTCCTCTACGGCGCCGACTGGGGCTCCATCCCCGTCTCCGTCGACGACGACCCCGACGCCGGGGGCGCGCCGTCCAGCAACGCCGCCGAGGAGCCGGAGGACAAGCAGAAGAAGCGGGAGGAGGACTTCGACGCCTTCACCTCCACCAAGGCGCAGGACCTGGCGCAGCCACTCGTCGCCGCGCAGATCCCCTTCAAGATCCACATCGTCAAGGACCACGACATGAAGGAGCGCCTTTGCCTCGAGGCCGAGCGCCTCGGCTTGTCCGCCATGATCATGGGCAGCCGCGGCTTCGGCGCCTCGCGCAGGGTCGGCAAAGGGGGGCTTGGGAGTGTCAGTGACTACTGTGTGCACCACTGCGTCTGCCCCGTGGTGGTCGTGCGCTACCCTGATGACGTCGGGGCAGCGGGTGGTGGGGAGGCCGTGGGGGATGAACTGCGCACGGTGCCTGAGGATGAGCCTGTGTACCATGAGGCGCCTGATGGGCATGAAGGTCTCTCTTTTTGCTTGATCTTGTACTTCCTAACACCTATTGCATTTATCGATTAATTAGTTTGCCATGAAGTAGGTAATGAAATGATTAGAATGTGTTGGGTATTGATGGCAAGGAGACATGAGAGGAAGAATATTGCTAGTAAACTGCTGCACTGCACTAGAACTAATTCAGTACGAAAGTTTGTTCAATAAAGGTTTATTGTTGTCGTGATCTTGCAATCCATGTTACCAGCCTGAAGATTAAGCATTGTCCGATAGCTGCCCTGTAACAGTTTGACTTTCTCATTTTGACTGGACAATATAATTCATGCAAATTAATGAATTGATAGCTGTCCTATGAACATCAGAATGTGTATAATGCGGCAAATACATAGTCCGATTGAAATGCCAGAACTTGAAAGAGGTTGTGTCTAGAACTGTGAACCAGCATAACAGTTGCACTAAGCCACTAACAACGGTATGTGAAACTACATTTGAAATTGTTGTGCCATTCCGTATCGAGTCAATTTTTTATGCATACATTATTTGTTTAGTTGCATTTGAAATTTCTATGCGAGTAGGACGGATAAGCAGGTCCATTTATGTTTAGGATAGAGTAGTGTGATTGTTACATTAAGGTGTTTGCACCCTTTTTTGTATGTCCAGAGGCACAATAGTTGTGTTTACATAAATGGTGCAAAGAGGGGATTGCTACAAGTAAAGAACAAGTGAATTTTACTCATCATTTGCAGACATAATAGTTGCAAAGCCATCAAAAGGTCAATTGAATAAAAGTATTTTACTAAGCACCATTATGTAGTTCTGTTCATTCATCCTCCCCCCTAGGAAATCATAATAAAAACCAATTTTGTAAGAACATGTGGAGGGGGCATGAAATTGGGTCTTGTTTCAGCTGTCCTTCATTTGGACTTGTCAGGGCTGTATGGCCAGCTTATTTGAGGTGTAGGTTTTAACCTCAAAGTTCAAGCCACCCTTCTATGAAGAAGCTAAGTTTGCGAGGGATGACGAATTGTGCTTATAAGTATGCGAGAGTTTATAAGCCACTGGAAGAAATTTTTGGTCTTGTGTAATTGGTTAGCTTATTTGGCTTGTATGCTATAAACCTTAGGTTGGCTTATGAGGTAAGTCTAATCTATGCTAAGTATGAAATACCTGACACACATAATGGAAAACCATGCAGGAATATTGATCTGGTGGGCTTTGCTACGTGCCCAAATCCACAACCACTGTGTTCATGCTAAAGCATGACGGATTGTAAATTATATGTTTGTGTACTCTTTTAGCTGACCATATGTCTACAGCTCTTGGCTTCAATTTCTACTAGCTATTTACTCAAAAGGCTTGTTTCCAACTATTGAAAACATTGGCTGCACTATGCAACACAAATAGCTTTATTTGGCACTTATAGCATGTAGTTCAGCCCATCTTTTGGTCTTTCATATTGGCCATTATGCATTTTTGTGGCTCTATCACCACCATTTTTTGTGATCATATCACCACCATTTCTGCAACCAACAAATATCTGCAATATCATATGGTTTCCAGATGTATATATAAACGTGTCGTATGGTAGTAGCTTCATCATCCTAGGGGCTAGGAGTGTGAGGTCTTGTATTATTTGCAGTTTTGCACTTTCTTGGTTAGGGATGGAAACAGATTGGATACGAATAGTCTCAAATACGAATCCACATTTTTAAAACAAATACGAATTTGAATCAAATATGTACTTAATTCGGTCGAATACGAATATCCTCCTACAATTTCTGTAACAAATCTCGGTAGAACAAATTCCTAGCGGGTTTGTTGGTTTTTCACTGTTTTTTGAGTCATAGGAAACGGATCAAATGGTCTCGAATACGAATATTCTCAAATACGGATACGAATATTCTCGAATACTAACATTTTAATACAGATTTTGCTTATCACATTCACGTTTTCTCAGATACGAATATCAAATAAAACGGATTATCCGTTATCGTTTCCCACCCCTATCCGTGGTTACCAAACGGATATTGATCGATCAACGCAAGATGCATGGACATATACAGTCAGCACCTCTAATTCCATTACAAAAGTGAATGTATGGACTTTCCAGAGTGTTGTCTTTTCGCACGTTTATGTAAGGTGCTCAAATACTATTGACACGTAGCTATTTTCTGTCTCTTTCAGGTCAAATATTTCAGCACTTATTCTTTTACTTTACCTCTGTTAATTTTGCACCTTGGTTGATCGTTCTCTCGCTTATTCAGCACCTTGGTTGATGAGTTCTTTTACTCTGCACCTTGGTTGGCGAGTTGTTTTACTTGCTTATATTTTGTACTATATGAATTGAGTTTTTTTTTTGCCCTCTGTTGCAGAAAATCAAGGCAATAACAAGCATCCAGATCACAAGGAGAAAACAAGACTTGCTTGATGCCAATCCCTGTGTAACTGGGTGGTCGTTTCTCTGTTCCACCCTGCTTTGCATTTTGAGTTTGCATCAGACCTGTAGAACATGCACCAGTCCTTGTTGTTTTGCGTGCCGAGATATTTATGCCGTCGATAGGAGAATAATCTATTCTTGCAGATAGTAGCTATTATATGAATGTTTCTGCTTGGCTTCCTGGGACATGATTCCCCAGTTGTTTTCATTGTCAGGCTTAGCCAATATGATGTGTGTTGTGTTCTTCCCTAGTTGTCTTTTGACTATTGACACGGCTTGTTTCAGTCTGCTGCTGTATCTTAGATTTTTCATAGTTGGGCAACAGAGAAGGCTCATAGTCCAGCTTACTTCTCCTTAGTTAAACTGTTAGTAGTCTATTGCCGCTTTGATTGACGAGTTGTTCACTTGCTTATGCCTTGAACACGATTAGATTTCCCCCCTCTGATACAGAAAAGTGAGGCAACATCAAAGCAGCTAGAAAAGTGAGGCAACATCAAAGCAGCTAGGCTACGAGGAGAAAGCGGGTCTTTCACGATTTCGATCCCTCTGAATCTGAGTGGTTGCTTCCCAGCTCACTCCGCTTTGCATCTTTCTGTTTGCATCAGAACCGTACATCCTGGACGAGCCTTTGTTGCTTAATTGTTTTGCTTCCTGAGGCATTTATGCTGTTGAACGATTACTGTATTACTGCATGTAGGAGATGCTGCATGTGTATGCTTCTGCCCGGCCCCCTACTTAACCTTCATCTGGCTATGGATGTTTGTTTATTGGGGTCGCTTGTTCCTCCTGTCTCTGCTGTGGCCTGATCAAACTCGGCTTCGGCTTTTGGCTTCTGGTTTATTTTTTAATATTTATAAGTTTCGTCTTTTTCTGAACTTTTGGCTTTTTGTTGAGTTTTTTTGCCAGTTCTTTTTTTCCCGTATTTGTTTGTATTATACGTAATGGGCTAACATATTTTTTATATTTTTAAATTTTTTAAAATTTAATTATACTAAGACCCTGTTTGGATCCCTTCATGTAAAGTTTAGATTTAAAATCTCCAAACATGTGGTCTAAAGTTAGATCTAAACTTTAGCTAACCCCTAAAAAACACTTTAGACCATTAGTCCACCAAAGTGAACTAAAGTGGTCTAAAGTTTTGGGTTTTTAGGCACAAAGACGTGTTTACCCATGCATGTTGGTCTCTCACCTCCCATTTAATGGTTGACGCACGAAACGAGGAGAGGTAGTATGGTCTTTTTGAAACTTTAGTCCTATCCATTAGTACAGGATCCAAACAGGACCTTCGACTAAAGTTTAGTGGCTAAAGTTTAGCGGCTAAAGTTTAGCCAACTAAAGTTTAGTCTAAAACTTTAGACAACTAAACTTTAGACCATGGGATCCAAACAGGGCCTAAATAAGCCTCTGTCAGCTACAGTGCTTTTTTCAGCTAGCTACAGTGTTTTCAGCCATAAGCCATAAGCTTTTAAGCCGAACTGATCACCATATATCTCAGATACTTCGTCGGAGTCGGAAGGGTGAGTTCTCGGAAGCCCAAGCATGCATGTGAATTGATGCATCTACCAGGTGCTTGTGTCGCTGAGGACCTCAGGCCGGTTGATCACGAGTCTATCACTCTATTGTCTCTCTCTTCCTCTATGGGCAAGAACTTGTTAGCTTCTTGCAGGCATGCCCTTCGATCAAGAACGCCATGTTCAGCATGTCCATGCCAGGAAAAAAGGTCTTGTGCGCCCACCGCACTATCCTGCAAGAACATCAAACTCTGGATGTCCACGTCGCCGTCCTCGCCGGCCAAGAACGCAGCAGAACACATCATGTCGGCTTCGTCAGCCAGGAACGCGGGCACAGCCCTGCGCTACCCGGCCTCCTCGGCCTCCTCGGCCAGCGACTTCTGGTGGGCGCGCCTGTACGGCGACGAGGGCACTCTGCAGAGGCTCGCGGCTAGCCAGCCGGTGGCCGTGGTCGTCGAGGCCTCCTCCGACCCGGACTTCTGGCACTATAGGAGCGACGCGTACACCGGGGGCGCCGCGTGCATGTGGGCGGAGGCTGAACCATGCCATGACGGTGGTTGTCTACGGCGCGGCGGCGGCGGACAACGAGCCACCGCTCGGCTCGTCGGCGGCGAGGTGCGGCGCGTATTTAATTACTTGTTTAAGGTTTTGCTCATTTCAGCTTCAGCTTATGATTTCTGACTTGTTTTTCATTATTCATAAATTTTGTCTTTTTCTGAACTTTTGGTTTTTTTGAGTTTTTTTGCCGGTTCTTTTTTCTCGTATTAGTTCACATTGTCTGTAATGAGTTAACATATTTTTTCTATTTAATTTTTTTAAAAATTAATTATGCTAAATAAGCCGTCTTTAGTTACAGTAAAATTTCAACTGCTACAGTAAAATTTCAGCTATAAATCACATCTTTTCAGCCCAACCAAGAATGGTCTAAGATGGGTGTGGCTTTTGCAGGAAGAGGAAGTGCGTCCCACATAGGTGACTTGGCCTTACAGGAACGCAAAGTGAAAGAGATATCCAAATGATATGTGGGACCACATATGTAATGGGGACCATTAGTCAATGATAGTGTGTAGAATTTCACAGGGTTGGGACGATGTCGTGTATTCACGGGGTTTTAATTGGGTATGTTTAGGTATTATCCAGGTATTTTCTTTCTAACAATCATCTAGATTTGAGACCGTTGGATTTGAGATCTAATAATAATTTTTTTGGAGGAGAGGGAGATTTTTTTTAAAACGGTAGAGGAGAATTCATGACCGTTAGATCTCTAATCTAATAGTTATAAATCTAGATGACAGCTAGGAAAAAATCCGAGTTGTATTTATTCGTACCCGTTTAAATTTTCGATAGCCGCGCCACGAGCCAACGAGGCGAGTATCTCGAAGACTCCTTGCTCTGGTTGGTGCGAGCGGGATTCTCTGACGTAGAGGAGCTAAGTCATACCGTGACTTAGCTCCTCTAAGTCAGAGAATACGCGCCGCTGGTTGGTGTCCCCCGCTCTCTCTCTCTCCAATGTCGCGTAGAGTTTTTCTAGGGTTCCAACTTGTGTTCGAGGCGAGACCGAGCGCGGAAGGGGAACTACGAACGCCGCTTGCATTCAGGGGTTGCGAGGGGGCGGCCGGCGTGGGCAGAGGATGCTCACATCGCCGCGCGGATTGGGGTTTCGTGGAAGCCGTTAGAGATTAGGGGGGAGGGAGAAGGCGCGGCTTTTTTTGATGTCGGTGGCGAGTGCTTCATGGAGTCGAGGAGCCGTCATATGGAGGCGGGCTCATCGGCGGCGAGGGGATTGGCATCGGTGGGGGCGGTGGACGGTGGTGGACGGGAAGGGTTTTTTTGCTGTGTGCGTTTTGATCGTTACGTGTCGGACCCCAAGTTTACTACCTGGAATCCTCTGTGATTACACTGCATTATTCCCTGAATCAGTAGATAATGCTCACAGATACAATGCTGCATCATTTCATACATGACAAAACCATACATTACAATACCAGAGTTTTAAATAGACCACATCGGGTCAAGGTTACAATAGGGTCGTCAAGCCAAATGTCTTACACTACATAAAGAACGAAAGCGGAAGCGTACATAGCGTAGGGGCACAACTCGCTACAGGCAAGCGACTGGGTCAACCTAAGTACTACCGCTATTAATCAGAGACCTGACTAATAACGGATGCACCCACCAAAACTAGCCTGGTCAACTGGGCTGAGGTGAGAGGCAAGACTACCGAAGCCTATTCTAATATTCACCATCTTCATTGCCTTCAGCGTCCTGATCCTCGTGGTAGACATAGTGCTCTTGATTCACGGCTTACGAAAGGGGTTAAGAGCGAGAATGAGCACAAACAATCGTGTGCTCATGAGCCAACACAGAATGCATATAATTATAGATGCAAGGCTAAACAAGGATGGCTCGGGTTCTTTTATTTGCTTAAAGCGGCTTTTGGAATAATCATATTTAAAATTCCTATGACTTAGCATTTTACAAAAACATGCTTTAAGGAGGTTGAAATTGTGCAGTAATTATAGCGGGGTAGGTTCCATCCACCAATGCTTAATTTTGAGTAGCAGGTTACTTCCACCTTAATACCAACACTGGAGTATATCCCTCCAGGGAAAATTATCAAAGTCAGGTTACATCCGCCTGATGGTTTTCTTATTTCCAACCTCAAAGTTTCGAAATAGAACTAACTCGAGTAAGTTCCCATGTCCGCCCTTGACCGTGGGCACGGCTATTCGAACAGTTTTACACTCTGCAGAGGTTGTACACTTTCACCACAAGAGATGAATTATCCTAATAGCCAACATGCTTCCTTAGGCATGAGACCCAGATAATTTATCACAAAGCCTTTACCTTACTCCGATCTAGCCAGACACCACCCGCTGAGGTTTCACCGCTGAAGGGTTACATCCACCACAGTCAGAAGCCCCCTCTAGCGCCGTGCGAGCACAATAAATCCACGTGCCTCACCGTGAGTAACCAGTACACCACGCACCCACTTACCACGGGCGATATCCGAACTAAACCCTTGCAAGTTAATCACTAGGTCGTACCCATTATAGACTTGTGGTTGTACTGTTTACACCGGGAGGTCATCACAAGATTCAGTCCTTAATCTGTCCAGCGGTTCTTACCACAAACCACGAGTTCTCGTGCTACTTCGCACCAACCACTCTTACCACCCGCCTGACAGTTTAGCGATTTTTAGGGTTTTGAGAAGCATATCGCAATTTAACATAAATATTCACCACGTACATCCCATGACTGTCCCAAAACTAGTTTTCCATGAGTAAAGAATGATTATCGGGGCCACTAGTGCCTGGACTTGACATGACCAGCATGGCGATAATATGACTTATAACTATCATAGTTATATTTTATCTCTAGGGCGACAAGGATCATGTGAGTTCAAATGTTACTGGTGGGGTATCTTAATATTGGGTAGACATATGGTTGTTAGCTACCTTAAGAATGACATACACTTGTGTATAAAGTAAAGCATGCATGTTTTCATAATTTAAATGAACATAGTTTCACATAAAATATAGGCGCAAAATGATCAAAGTATTGACTCGCCTGGATCGAAAGCTTGGGGGTCTTGTGCCGCTTCAGGCGGGGGCTCATTCGCGTCTTCGAACTCTACTCGGGAGATCGAACCGGAAAAACAACAGGGGAAATGGGTACCGGCGGTCCGGGCCATGGAAGTCCGATTCAACGGTGGTGGAGCACCTCCGGGAGGTCCTATGCTTACCCGAGGTACAAGCGGCGACCGAGGTGAAGCGGGGAGGGCTGGCGGCGGAGGCGTGCTCGGCGATGAAGGGGAAGGCGGCGGCGGCTCGCTGGGGAGGGCGGCGGGGTCCGGCGAGGTGAGGGATGTGTCCGGGGTGCCTTGGAGCTGCCTCACGTGCGGCGAATTGGACTGAGGCGCAGCGCTCCACCGACGGGATCCCAGCGCCGGACTCGGGGAAGGTGAACTCCGCCGGCGGCCTGCAGGGGAAGAACACCCAATTGAGTGGGGGAGGAGGAAGAGAGGATAGAGGAGAGCACGGGGAGAGACTCAGGGGGCCCGGTTGTCGACCGGCGGCGCTTGGCGGCGGGGACGGCCGGCGGCTCTCCTGCGGGTGGGGAGGAAATGCAGCGGAGGAAAATGGAGCAAGGCTCGGCGCGATTTATAGGGGTCCGGGAAAAAGGAAGGGGACGATGGGGAGCAAAGCGACGTGGCCTGGCGTGCGGAGTGTCAACTCCGTGCGGCCGCAGATCGGCGAGGCCCCGGGTTGATCGGGCGCCATTGAAGGCGAAGCGGGCTTTGCCCAATGGTTCGGCGTGGGGCGTAGTGTATGGGCAGCTAGGCGAAGACGACGCGACGGCGTGACCGGGCGTACCACGGCGCGCAGCTCGGGTGGGGCCGGCGAGAGCGTGCGGCAGGCGTGGTCGGCGTTGCGGAAGGTGACCGGGACGCGACCATTCTGCATGCCGCTCCTCGGCCGGCGGCGGCAGCGCGCGTGCACGGCGGGTGGTGCGCAAATGAGGCGGAAGGCGCTGATGGCGAGGCGAGGTGCTTGAAGACGAGGGACACCGCATTTAATCGCCGACGTGGGTGGTTGAGGAGGAGGGTGCTGTGGCCATGATGGAGGAGGAGAAGCTATGCCACGGGAAGAAGAGAAGAATGGGAGGGGCCGGGATGGCATGGAGGAGGAAATGGATGGCTGTGGATTGGTCATGGGAAAATTCCTTTAATATTATATACATATATATTTTCTCCTCTCTTTAACACATTAAGGCATATCTTAATTTTCTAAATCCTTTAATTTTTGAGATACATTTCAAGTTCTAGATTTTAAAAGATTAATTTGTTTTACTCTTTTGGAGATAAAACAAGATTTTCAAATTAAATTATTTCAGCTCAACTTGAATTTTCTTTTTGGAAACCAAAAGGAATAATCAACTGGAAATAAATGCTTTTAAATTCATTAACATACATTTGAATTTTACATTAGGCTAGATTTTGAAAACGGGGTGTTACATTACATGCGAATGGAGGTTGGGGAAGGCCTGGCGCAGTGGGGGTAGTGGAGAGGGTGTGGGCAACGAGGCGCTCGGCGGCGTAGATGAGGCATGAGAGAGGGAGGGGGAGGCGGTGGTGCCGTCGATTCAAGCCATTTTATTAATTTGTTATTTTTTTGAGGATTTTCTCATGTGTTTTTTCCTGTTCATTTTCACCATCTGATTCGTTCTAAACTCCGCTTTTTTGTCTGATTTTTGGATTGTATTGGTGTGGTGAGGTGAAGAATCAACTAGTTGAAGGTTGATCCACACGATTGGAAGCAGAGCAGACGTGCCAGAGTCCGGAGGTATACGAACTTGGCCTTTTTATTTATTATTGTTCCACGAATTATTGGATCACGCGTATTCTTCATGGATGATGACTGTTTCTAATTCCATGCGTTTTATGATGGTATTTTAAGCGCTGGTGGATATATGTAGTAGTATATTTTACATGTAGTAGGGTATTAAGCTTGATTTAGAGCTGGCACATTGTATAAACTGCCAGTTTATGTCTTAATAAGTAAATCATTTGTTGAATCAGACAGTTTTTGGTAACACCTTGTTCAGCCAGTGATAGCTTAACCAAGTAAGAAAGTAATTTATGTAATAAATTTGACATAACATTTGCTGTCATTCGAATGTAAATTTCCATTAGCTGCTATCTTTCTTTCGTTTGTATAATTTAATCTGTTCCATGTTGAAAATTTGTTACCCAGACGATTGAAATGACCTCAAAGTAGCAATTCACATGTTAAAATATTGTTACCTAGACAATGTCCATTACTTGTTGATATACGCGAATGATGTTTTTATGTGTTGCTATCATATTTTTTTTAAGTGTGTTATGGATAAATCTAAAAAAATGCGTTAGGGATAAACATTTTTCTGTGTGTTGTGTCATTCTGATAGATGTTACAAGTTATGGGTAAAACAACTCCGCACAACGCACACAATTGTGTGGAGATAGCAACATTTATTGTAAAGATACTCTGACAGTAAGAAGGTTATTTCAATTGTATGGGTTATCTTGATAGATGTTACATGTTATTATTGGTTATTAATTTGGTAAGTCGAGTCAAGTTGCCAAGGGACCGACTTGCCAGCTAGTCGTCGACTACTTGTCAAGCATACCACCCTTGGATGATAGCAAATTAAACATAGCATGAAATAAACAAGATTTGAACAAATTCAAAGCATGTTACCTCATTGTTTGTATAGTTGAATTGTTGAAGTATGAAGAATCCAAGAGTTAGTTCCCACTGACCCACACTAGTCGAAGGAGCATCAAATCCTTGTAATATACATGCAAATCAAGAGTGAGTGGAATCAACGGACATATTGATTATTGAACAATGGTACTTGCTGCTACTACTAGTCTACTAGTTTACTTATAGTTATTGTCTTCTGCTCATCTACTACAACAGAACAGAGCAGTTGTTGTCACCACATCTGCTACTCTCCTACTACTACCATTGAAACAATGCTACTAATACTTGCCAAGGTTCACCAAGGCAGGCTTACGTGGAGCAGAAAATGAAGAAGGCTCGTTCACACGTTGCTCGAATCATAAATGGCGTCAAGAAGAAGTTCGAGGTCCGTTTGAGTGAGAAGTACATCATAGGCCATGTAAGAGGCAATCGTAAGTATGCATGCACCATTGACGACGTTACAACCTGCATGTGCAACAAGCCGGTGCTCTTTCACAAGCCTTGCTCCCTCGTGTATACCGCTTGCGCTGCATGATGGCAATCTTCCACGCAGTACATTTCAGAGTACTACTACATCCACCATTTGTGTGGGGCTTGAAGCGCCGAGTTCAATTCTTATAGGGTGGACATACATTACAGAGATCTTTGGCCGGGGGAAGTGAAATGGGTGTCAACGACGCACTGAAGCAACCCCAGTGTGATAGATGTTAGTTTCACTGCATCTGCAATGATATTGATGACAGTCAATGTGGCCAACGGCAAAGGCCACACAAGTGTAGGCTATGCAAGACAGCGGGCCACTCCACGAGGAACTGTCCGAATAGGCCCACGTCATCAGTCGTTTCATAGACCTGTCGATTCATACCACCTGTGTACTTGTTCATTTTCTATAACACTGGTATTTCCTACAATGTTAGCACATTCTTTTTCATAACTTTTAATGCGACTTCCACACAGACACTGATAGTATAGACACTCAAACATTCTTTTATATCTTGCAGAGAATTGTACTACATAAACAAAAGTATAGCGGACAAGCTAGGAAGCTTAAGGTGAGGGAGGTGACAACGGGAACGAACTGGGTTTCGAAGCCGTGATCCTTACCTTGAAGATAGGAGCATCTATGATGTACTACATAAACAAAAGTATAGCGGACGGGCTAGGAAGCTTAAGGTGAGGGAGGCGACAACGGGCACGAACTGGGTTTCGAAGTTGTGATCCTTACCTTGAAGATAGGAGCATCTATGATCTCCTGTACCTCGAAGATAGGAGCATCTATGAACTCTTGGACCTCGACCCTCCCAAGCCTTGATCTACCGCTCGAAACTAAGAAGTCGTACACCCTTAGAAATCCCCTTCGTAGACCACCCCCGCATCTCCGAGCATTGGCCACAATGCAAGCACAATCTCGACGTGGTGGTGCAAGTTTCTAATGACCACGTGCACCCAAGACGTTGATTCTTTCGCTGCCATCTATTCATGGTAAGTGATTTGTTACCTATGTATACTTGTACGCATGGAACACTTATAGTAACCTCGTCTTGCTTGCAGACAGTAGATTGCAAGATCATTAAGTGGATGGATCCATCGTAACCTATACCCATCCAGGTTTACATCCAAAAGCTGCAATCCGCATAGAAGAGTTGCGCCAGGAGCTCCAGACCAAGAGGGTCAACAACGACGATCTACGTAGGTAGAGGAATAATGAGGAAGTCATGCACCTTGGCAATGACTACCACTTGTATTGCTGCTGCACCAATCCAAGCTGCAAGTGCGTCTACCACTATCGCGACAACCACCACATCCACACCAGCCAGATGATAGCCACGTCATGTGGATGTCGTACGGTTTCACATTTTCGCTCTAGAGGAGGCTACACGTGGTCATGCATTTGAATCACTTCATTCATCCATGAGACTTACAAAATGAAGCTATTTTTACATTATTTTGCTTAATATTATTTTATGTATAGTTCAGAAATATTTTTAGAAGCAAGCTAACGAGTCGAGATAGAGCAAAATTTATATTAACAAGTATAATTGAAGCTATTTTTAATCAAGTCAACGAGTTTTTTTGTCACCCTTGCATTTTTTTCACATCGCTCCAGCCCACCACACTTATCGAGCAGAGGATGCTCGGCAGGCTTCTGCCTAGTTGCCCTAGCTCAGCAGGCGCTAGCCGAGCTGCACCAGCGCGGCTGTGCCTCCTACTGTGGGCCTGGCCTCCTACAGACTAAGGCGGCGTGACAGATGATACATGTCACTTGCCACGCATTCCAAGCTCATAGAGATGCTATTTTTGTAAAAAAAAGTATTAGAGAGTCAAAATTGGATAAACGTTGCTACATAGTCACATGTAACAGTTCGACTCGAGTACACTGCAAGTCGGCCTCCTCCAACATGGGCTGACCCGACAGGGGGGTCTTAGCGGGCACAACAGCTTCAGTAAAAAAGGCCGACACGTTAGATCCTACTTGATATCTGGGCCGCACGGGGTCGGACCGGCCGGACCCGTTCCCATCCTTGGGTGCACCAAGTTGCACGGCTTGGAGGCAGGCGAGACGTGCGCCTTGGTGGCGCGGGAGTAGCGGCTCATGGACGCGGGGTTCCTCAACATCACCTGCGCCGCCGTCTTCCCCGGCCAGTGGGTCTGCGTTGGCGGCGCCATTGTTGGTCGAGCTGCATGCATGCATCGGTTGATCGATCGATGCATGCATGCCATGCTACGAATACGGACTAGGGTGGATGTGATCAGTTCAGGAGGACACATATACATGGTTGGTTTGTTTACTCATCTCTTCAACCAAGAGCAAAATCTTCTGAGAGTACCGTGCTTGCATAAGCCACCTTTGTCCGTATCGACCATCGGTCCTCCAGGCCCATGGTTATCGAGGAGGCCACGTATCACGTATGTGCATGAGTGCACCGAAAGTTGGGCATAACTGGCTCCGACGGAGTAATTCTAGATTTAGCTCTGTCTCGTGCAGAATTTTCGAAATAGCTTTCTGGCGTGGACCTAATTACATCCATTTCTATACTACCTAAACAAACTTGAAATACTCCTTTATCACTTTAGTTATACTTGTATATTAATTATAAGATACTTCAATGTGAACTATATGAAACATTACAAGGGAATCTATAGTTTTCAGTATATTTTGTAACATACTCCCTACGTTATGAGATACGACATAGGGTGTAATTACATTTAAAAGTTGAAAAGAGCATTCCTATATATGTGTGCATGCAGCGACCCAGCTTAGCCCTATTTCAAAGTGCTATGTCTTTGGTTAAAATAATAAATATTTAATTAAAAAATAAAAAAATCATCGTTATATCTTTACGGATAATATAAAAATACACATTATATTTTGTAAATAATTTTTAGCTTTTAAAAATCAGAAACAATCATTCTTCGAAGCGGGCCTTAATCCTTAGCTGATGTGGTGCATCATATCCCATATCGATCGCGATGTGGCTTCCAGCATGGAACAAAAGCTATGCATCTAGCTCTGATCAACTCGGCTTCGACTTCTGACTTATTTTTCACTAATCATAAGTTTCGTCTTTTTCTGAACTTTTAGCTTTTTGTTGAGTTTTTTTGCCGGTTATTTTTTCCCGTATTTGTTTGTATTATACGTAATGGACTAACATATTTTTTTATTTTTATATTTTTTAAATTTAATTATACTAAATAAGCCTCTGTCAACTACAATATTTTTCAGAAAGTTACAGTATTTTTAACCATAAACTATGACATTTTCAGCCGAACCAATCGCCATATGTCTGCAATGCCGTATGGCACTTTTGTCGGCCCGAAAGTCGTACATGCTTTCGATGAGGAGACGGACGTGAGTGTCGGCACGAGTAAATGTGTCCGAGCTCTCGGAAGACTACGCATGAACGCCAACAAAATGCAGGAAATAGGAAGCTGCCGGGAAATTTCGTCTTTAATTCCCTCGTACGGCAATATTATCATTAACAAATACACCAGTAACAGTCACTAGATGTATCTATCCATTGCTTCATTAACTCCTAACCTGAATTATTACAGAAGGCATTGTGTAATAACTAATAAAGAATCAAACTAGTAAATGAAAAAGGACATAATTACTTCCTTCATCCAAGTTTATAAGATGTTTTATCCTTCATCCAAATTTATAAGATGTTTTATCTTAACACATAGATCAAAAAATATTTAAAACGACTAGGTTGCCTTTAACTGTTATCTCTAGACACTATATTTAATGTATGTACATAGAAAATATTAAGTAAAATTGGATATTTATTAGAGCTATATAGAGAATATCACATTAATTTTATATTGAAATATGAAATAGCCGTATATTTATAGAGAAGACTATAAAAAAAATACACTCCATAAATTTGGACAGAAGGAGTATGCATCAAGCTAATGGTCCTATTTGCTTTTACTAACCTTTTTGGTATAAATTTAATATTGTTTCTAGTAGTATCCTTGTGAGTTAGGCGCCATTTATATAGGTTGACAAATCTTCTTGGTGCCACCTAAATCCAATTTTCTTCTCCCAAAAGTGATAAAGAACGAGATAAATATTTCCATGCGATTTAGGGAAGTTGCAAGATGATCTGATTACATATATAGAGATAGACTATAGTAAATTAGCATAGGAAAAGTGTTTGTGTACAATGCAAATACCAGAAATGTTTTTGCGCACAAAATTTTGTGTACAAGTTACAACACTCAATACTAAAATATGACATGTATTTTAATAACTAAATAGGCCCTGATAGTGCTAGTAAATTTCAGGTTTCACTTTCATTTCACTCATCAGGTTGTCACTCCCCGCATCATTCGATTTCACCCATGTACCTTCGAGACTCGAGAGTCGTCGACCTCTGTTCTCGCAGAGATCTATAAAAGCTCATGATACGTGGTTAGCTACTCTAAGAAAAAAAGATAGAAATCCAAGGGATTCAAAGAAAAAAAGAAATATCTGACTCTTAATTTGGTGGATCTAATTATGTAGATAAATAAACAAAAAAATGCTAGAAATTCTCACAAAAAAAACATCTAGCCCTTAAATTGATAAATCTTTACTATGATCAACAAATCATAGCCAATGATTTTTCTCAAAGCGTAACCAATGATTTAATGAACTAATCCCTTGGTTAGAATTTGCATTAGATATAGATACACTTGATCTTTGTGTGCATACTTTTGTACCCTAAATCAATTTAGATTGAGTTAAGAGATTAAGGTCCGTTTCAAACAGCGATGGCTTTTGACTTTCAAAAGCCAAAAATCGTTTGGAATATGTTGACTTCTTAATGTTTCTTTTTCTTTTTCTCTTTTCCTTTGCATTATTTATGGAGTTATAATGGTGTTATTCATTTTCCTATTTTTCTTTATTTTTCTTTAATTGAATGACTCAACAAAACTAGTAGTTACTACAATGCCATTTTAGTCAAAAACCATGACCAAAAGAAAAAAAAGGAATTTGCTAGATGGCACTCGAGTGTTTTTTTTGTTTGTGAGCACTCAATTTTTTTATCTTTTAAATGTTGCTTTGTTTGTGTTTTATGTTTTTTTTGTGTCAACAATGTGATAAGAGAGTAATCAATTTATTTACTATCGTCAGGAGCCACAACATAAACGACCAAGTAGGGTTTTTGTATAATTTTTTGTTGTATTCCTTATGTTTGTTTTGTTCCTTTTTTTTACAAATTGTCACATCATTTTTTACATAATTTAATTTATGTAAAACTAGTGTATAATTGATGTAAGAAGTCAATAAATAAAAGAATAATATGTATTAGAGCATTTCTCAATGTATTACATCACTTACTAATAACTAATGAGCAAATTAGTGGATGGAGGTAGATATGCATCTAACATTTAAAAAATTAAGTACTTCTTAACAAAATAGTACTCAAATGGAAGGAAAAAGGCAAAGTGATTTCACCAATTGAATCTAGATCTAAAGGTTCAAAATTTAAGTTCTATTTAACAAAAATACATGCAAGTTCTCTCTAGACACTACTAAGAAAAAAGCCATAACACTTTTGAATAGGCATATAGAGTTATCGTGTCTTAGCATGCCTGGCGTGGACGAAGTCTTATCGTTAACGAACTAGAAATTTGAAATGAAAAAAAAAAAGACGATCAAAAGACCTGAGCAGCTATTGCAACGGGAAGCGGCAAGTACTAACACGATACGATTATTCCCGTACGTAGTACGTGCAAATGGAGGCTGGAGCCGCCAGATAAGGCCCTCCCATGTATCTTTATGACTTGACAAAGAAACATTAAACCTTTAACATAGAGATCAATACAAAGCCTGGAGTTAATTCGAAACTTAAGCCGCGCTAGACAATTGAAGTCTTCAATATAGAACCTCTAGGACGGTTCAATGGCCGATCAGAACAAAGCCGAGAGGAAGCTCAGAGGAAAGAAAAAAAGAACCAAGCGAGACGAAGCACAGAGAAAAACCTAGGGAGAGAGTTTTAGAGAGAGATGTGTTGTAGAAGAGAATTTAGGATCTCATCTGTAGAAAAGTGTTTTCAAGGTCGATTGAGGCGACAGTGTTGTAACAAATGGAAATTTCCAAAACTGTAGTGGTGTCCCACCGCTTGGTCCAAACTCTAATACCGGTTGTGTTAGTACTTGCCGCTTCCCTAACACGAATATTTGTATGAACAAATTAAATTGAATACTGATAAGTTGATAAATCGCTTGAAGAAACAATCTCGATGAACCGCTTCGAAAAAATGACACGAACGGAAAAAAACATGCCATCCTCATCTTATTTTGTCTTTTTGCTTTTGTTATATTTATTCGTTTCCGATTGATTCCTCTAGGTAGCTATACAGGTCTAATAATGCACTACAAGTCAAATTTAATTTTATTGAAAAATTAGGAGGCTATTTACTATACTAGATTAACCTGCATAATTGTGTAGGATAATCAATCTACTCTCTTCAATCATAAAAGAGTGATGCTTTTTTAATATATTTTTAAAGTCAATATGATAGCACTTTAACCACCGAAATTTATTATCATATATTCAAGAAAAGTTATGAAAGTGGAATATTATGATAGTATTTTTTTATGACAAATCAACTCGTGCTATTTTTATATATTTAAACCATGCATTCTAGGCAATATATGTGCTTAAAATTATTTTATTTTGACTAGATGTATTCTAGGGCGTCACTTTTTTTGTGACCGGAGAGAGTATTTAAAAAGGATTGTCAAAGTACAAACAACATTTAGCAAAAAAAAATGTTTGACAATTATTTTCTCCAATATTCTTTTCATTTTTTCACCTCCAAACAACTTGACTTTGTATATGTGTGAGTAGTCAATAGTCATCGACTATTCACATTAATCTGAAAAATACCTTTGGATATACACTTTAAACAAACTTTAAAAATGATGCCAGTGCAGGTATTTTTACACAAAAACTCGTAGCTTTGCACAGCTAAATTTTACAAACCACCTGTAAAATTGAGAGCAAATTGCTAGCTAGTGGTACTGCTTTATTATTCTCCACCACACTCGACATGCATTTGTAATCATCTCGCAAAAATGAAAAAAAAACATGCATCGGTATTTATAACCCTGTTTTTCTCCCTCAGTTTTTAATTTTATCATGACTGTTCCGCGAACACCTCCAACTGGGCCATAAATTAACTGATTTCAATTGTTTGAACAATTTTTATAGACCGTTTTTTTAATACTACCATAACCATAAGTAATAGGAATTATTCATATTGGGTTCTTCTTCTGATTTCTACTTCAATATGAATGTCTTAACTTTTATAAGCCGCTTTTACCAGTAACTACTATCCATCAGTTATTACTTTTTGATTTTACATATTGTAATGTATTTTATATTTTATTATACTATAATTCTGTAAGTCACATAATGATCTGAACATTATAGTGCTTTTTGTTGCACCGTCTTTCAATACGAACAGGCCCGTACTGCTATCTAGCTACTCCTGTGTGCATCACTACCACATTCACGACTCAATAACTGGCTAATCCCAAATGTTTAATGTATCGCTGCTGATTTAGCCGCAAGTTCCGATCGTTCTGAAAAAGAAAAGAAAGCTCCGATCCACGGCGTCAAAAACCGCCACGTGGCTCAAGCCGCCGCCTCCAAAATGCAATCGATTTTATGCATGACTCTGCTTGGCTTCATCGATCTTTCATTAATTCCTGCAGCCAAGATCATTTTCACGAGGGATTCTTTAGCTGAACCCTCTCGGCACACACAACTCAGAAAAGTCCATGCAGTGAGAACTGAGCCTAGCTCAGTTGGCTGGAGCACGGCGTTGCTCCCCGTGATCGAGTCTTATTGGGTAGCACGCTTATCTTAATATTATTCGGTTCACATGTATGCGGGTTAAGTAAGACAACGTGTTCTTGCATTCTGGAAGCCTTTGAACCTCCGTTCAATTTCTTAGGTATAGAAGACGCGCATATGTGTGAGTTATATGCGTATCTGTTTTATATCCTATAAAAAAAGAAAGAAAAGTCTATGAAGTACAGTAATGATAACTGAAGATCTTGTGCAAACTTAGCTACCCCTTCGTGAAAATGATCTTGGCTGCAGGAATTAATGAAAGATTAATGGAGCCAAGCAGAGTCATGCATAAAATTGAAAGTCTATGAAGTACAGTAATGATAACTGAAGATCTTGTACGAACTTAGCTATCCCTTCGTGAAAAGAGGAAACATATCCTCTGCCATTATGGATGTGGCAGTTGGATCAGAAATGGACGCGTGAGATTCGGACACGTACTGTTAATGAGAAATACTGTGGCGATAGAAAAAACACTGTGGCTATTCCTTGTAGCATTTTACTGTGACGTTTGATCCTAGCCGTGGTCCTTTGATACAAGGGGCGAGGGTGGGAGAATGGCAGGGTACTGTACACCTCTGTGTGCTTATGGTCATATTCCAAATGGCTTCTCACTTTTGTTTTTAGAAATCGATTTTTGAATAGAGTGATTTTTCAATGTAATTTCTATAAGTTGTTTGTAGAAGCTATTATAGGAGTCACTTTGAACGGAATAACTTTTTAACACGAGTTCCTTTTACTTCCTCAACCTATCTTGCAATTAACTAAAAACTAAAAACCATAATACTTTTGAACATGACCTATGTCAAGCTAGTCCACACACACAGAGATGATCAGTGTTGATGGCCAAAACACCATCTATATCGACGTGACAAGTTCTGTCGACGAGCATATATTCAGGGAGAAAATAGACGTGGCGCCGGGCCAACCCCTTGCATGTACACTTCACATGTACGCTGTCGTCGATCGACCCCGTTTTTTTCATCCACAACGCCATCGACACAGCACAATCATGCAAGGCCTGGATCGAATAATTCATGCAAACAATTTATGAGACGGACAGTACTTCAGAATAAGACCTTTCGGGTTTTGAAAAGCTACTTCAGGATATTCAAACTTGATACTCATATATGTACTAACCCTGGATCATGCAAACAATTTATTCAGCGATTTGCTTTTCTCATGAGATGGACAGTATTTCATCCCTATAAGTTTATAAGATGTATTTTTAAATGATCTTATTTATTAATATAGGATATATTTCATATTCCAACGCAAAATTAGTGAGATATTTCTTTTATACCTTTAATAAATATGCAGATTTATTTACTATTCTCTATATACATGCATTGAATATAGGACGAGTTTGTTTTGGCTTATTTGTGGCTTATGCCCGTACTGTCTACAATAACTAGCTTTTAAATGATGCGTTTTTTAAGACGGGATCAATAGGAATATTATAGTAGAAAGCGTACTGAGTTCAGCTGTATCGGGCAAAATCGCAGCGACTATTTTCTTGTGCATACTAACTCTTGTGAGCAGCCAGAATTCAAATATTTAAGTCATAAGCCATCGGTTCAAAACAACCCACTTATAGTGTTTAGAGATAATAATTAGTGGTGATCTAGCTATTTTTACTATCTCCTTAATTATATGCTAAGAGGAAATACAACTAATAAACTTTAAGCGGATGGAGTACTTCCGAATAAAGTATGTACTAACCCTTGTCACTAAATCATTAGTTTTCCAGGATTTAAAAACGGTCGTTCAGACGTTCACGAACTTATACTTCCTTTAATTCAAATATAAGCTGTTTTGACCATGACACGGTTGCTAAGGTATCATTTTGACCAACCATTTCTATCGTAATGTTCGCTAATTCATGCTTAAAGTGAAGCAGTATACTTGGAACAGAGAGGGCAATGTGGTCATTTCAGTACAGTACACTGTGATCTGTGAACACGCCACTGTCAGATATGTTTGGATACACGAGCTAGCTATCCAAGTATCCATCCACTTCACGCGAGCCCTTCGTTTCCACAGGCTCATGTCCTCTGCTGCGCGATCCACGACGTCTCCGGCGCAGCTGCACCGCCATGTCAAGTGAGCTCTCCACGCGCTTGTCGCCTTCCTCCTCCACCTCCCCTTCCGGCGAGGCGCGGAGGGACCAAGAAGAGACGCCGCCGCGGGGCGATGCCGATCAAAGCAAGGTCCACGGAGCCAAGCGCCGGCGCCGGCGCCGGCGGTGGCTGGGGGCGTGGTGCCTCGGCCCCACGTGGACGCTGGACCCGCGCGCGAGGTGGGTCACGGGGTGGAACCGTGCCTACCTCCTCGCCTGCGCGGCGGGGCTCATGGTGGACCCGCTCTTCCTGTACGCCGTGTCGTTGAGCGGCCCGCTCATGTGCGTCTTCCTCGACGGCTGGCTCGCGGCCGCGGTTACCGCGCTGCGCTGCATGGTGGACGCCATGCACGCCTGGAACGTCGTGACGCAGCTCCGCGTCGCGCGCGCGGCGCGGAAGCGGGGCGGCGCGGACGAGGAGCAGGACGCAGCGGAGGTGGAGGCCACGCGCAAGCTCCGGAAGTACGCGAGGTCCAGGAAAGGGATGATGCTGGATTTTTTCGTCATCCTCCCCGTGATGCAGGTGCGCAGTTAATCTACATGCACCGGTTTTACATTTTTTTTGTCGTTGTTGTTTTGGTCTAATCATGGATAATATTGAATTGAAATTGTGCCCATTCTATTTGCGTTACCATGGCAATTGACATCGATCTTATGACTTCCAATATATTGCATCGTGTTTTTCGTGAAAAATAAGAGCTTTTGCTGGGTGATCAAAGAAATATGATGCCGTGGACTTAGTTCTTGTTTCCAAGAATCTTAATCTTAGTTCCTTACATGTCTGTTCTTTGCGGCTTTTAAATGCGAGTTTTGAATTTTGCTATAATAATAAGCTTTTGAATGGAGTGTTTTTTTTAAAACGATGTCTACAACTTAATTGTAATATATATTATAGTGACTTCATTTATATCGGCTAAAACTGCATGCGAGTTTCTATTACTTCGTATTTTATTTTACGAACAGCCTAAAAGTTATAAATTACAGAAAAAAAATACTTTTGTTTTGTTCGGTAATTGACTACACTTTGTTGAGACAAAATTTGCATGTGGTCTAGCTCTTTCTTGTTCAAATTGTTGTTATTATGTGTATTTATATTGGTTATTGACTTAATTTATTGGTATAGAAATATATGTGTTTCCGCATGAGAAATATTTAAATTTCTCTGCATCGGTGTTATGAAATGTGGGCGTACCAGTATACAATTGTATATGAATTAAATAACATAAACACATGTAGAAAAGGAATATTATGGGAAACTTGCATTCTTTATTGTTTCTCGAGATTTGACAAGTCTCGTTTTTACATATATTCCTTGCATTACACCTGGCTGTACCTGACACGTAGACATTTGAGCAATTCTTGATTCCTGGAGCCTCGTGAGGGTTCCAGTAGATTAAAATGTATCAAACGGTCGTCATCTTCAAATTAAATCTGTCGCTAATGGCTGAAATTGCACTGTAGTGGTTGAAATTGTACTGTTGCTGAAGGTGGTTTATTTAGTGTAATTAAATCTAAAAAATTAAAAATAGAAAAAATATGCTAGCTCAACACGGACAACAAACGAATACGGGAAAAAAGAGAACTGACAAAAAAGCTTAAAAAAGCTAAAAGTTCAGAAAAAGATGAAATTTATAAATATTGAAAAAT
Organism: Dendrocalamus sinicus; assembly: GCA_036346575.1. Classification (NCBI taxonomy): domain Eukaryota; kingdom Viridiplantae; phylum Streptophyta; class Magnoliopsida; order Poales; family Poaceae; genus Dendrocalamus; species Dendrocalamus sinicus. The sequence continues at coordinate 4,728,435 of CM070655.1, read as the reverse complement.
AAGCTAGAAGCTAAAGCTGAAATGAGCGGGGCCGCAGCCCTCCATGAATGTATACTTTGCAAGTGTCGTAACCTCATGAACCTTGGCAATTGTTAGGAAATTTATGATAAAACAAATGAGATTGTAAAGCACACCAGAGACACAAATTTAACGTAAAAACCCAAATCACAGATGTACAACATCAAATATCCACTAGAGTATTACAAGCAGGGGATGTTTCAATAAATCCTCTATGCAAGCTATACACAACAGCAATTGTCTTGCTAATCAAATAGTAATGCCTTGTCTCTTCGGTCACGGAGTTCATGCATATAAAACCTCAAAGTAGGTGTTTGGCCTCGTCGGCCGCGAACAGAATGTGTCCTGCCTCTTCGGTCGGGACATGTATATAGATTTCGGCCTCGTCGGTCACGGAAGAGAGTGATTCCAATGAGATTATGTGATAATTCTTCGGCCGATTCAAAAATAGCCCTGTAATTATTTGATGACGGCTTAACCTGCCAAAATTTATATGATGTAAATGGCAAACCCTAAGAAGGGCGTGATGATTAGCCCAGCTTTTGGTATAGAACTCCATACATACAAGCTTATAACGACTCTGTTTTTTTATTAGGAGCAGTCTTGCTCTTTTTTCTCGCGAACTTTGCTGCCGCAAGGAGCTTCTTTGAACAACCATGCAGCTTGTATAGTGCGTATGTACTGCCCTAGCGACGGCATGTAGAAGATTGCCGTGCGGAGCCGCTAAGCGCACTTACGTCGCCGTCATGGCGACCCAGAATTTGTAGGCTGCTGTGTAAAAAGCTAGATGCGTATACGGGTGGCTCAAATTTTGTAGAGTAGATTATCATTGCTGGGCGCATACATGTTGCTGCCGTCGGAATGGCCTACGATTATGTAGAGTAGATGATTGTCGACGATCAAATCATTCGTCTTATAAAATATAGGAAAACTGGGCCTCACAGAAGTATTAATGAGGAGAAAAGGACTTAATCAAGGGTATCCAAAAAGCACCACAATTTTATAGACCTGAAAGTAATATCTTAATTTCCTTGAAGTAATAAAGAGGAGTTTTTGTATTTCTGGATATCGATGAAGGGGTTCATATAAGACTTCACCTATGTAGTATACTGGTCGTTGGATATTGTCACATTCAACGACTAGAACTGTACTAACTGCTTATGGCATAGCAGCCAGATATAAGAGTAAAGATTTCCCTAGTCTCAGAGAAACTAAGACCGGATCACTTGTCAAGTATTTCTTGATCTCTTCAAAGGTATTATTAGTTTCTTTAGTCCACTCAACAACTCATATATTTCTAAAGAAGTTTAAAGAAAGATATTTCTTTTTCTCCTAACCGTACTATGAAATGGCTTAACACTGCCACACAGTCAGTTAGTTTTTACACATCTTTTTTCGTGGTCGGAGGGCTCATTCATTCGATGGCCGCTATTTTCTTTGGGTTAGTTTCAATTCCTCTAGTTGAGACTACGAAACCAAGAAGCTTTTTCGATAAAGCTCTGAATACATATTTCTCTGTGTCGTAGGGGTGGCCCCCACCTAAACCCAGCAGGCCTGGTAGGAAATTATAAGGCCCAGAATAGGCCATGTGTAATGACATAACTGCCCCTAGAAGAGATAACCAGATGTAAGGGTATAACTGTAAAAGCACTCCTCATGTGTATATATATATGAGAGTAAGCCATGGGGAGAGGTCATGACACTTATCTTCGTCACTCTCCACTACCATCTCTCTCTCTGTTTGGTCTGTAGCCACGACAGTTGGCGCCGTCCGTGGGGAGGACGAAGACAAGCCTGAAGACCACCGGGAAAAAGATGGCACCGAAAAAGCTTCACCAAGCGGCGAAGGAAAGAAGACGGTGGGTCGGGCCGCGTCGAACACGGGGTTTCGGCATCGGCGCCGAAGGAGTTAGCGGCGGCGTCGCGCGCGTGGTCGCGCGAGCATCGGCGCTCGCGTGCAACGGCAAACCCGCCAGCGCCGCTACGCCACCCTCGGTAGCGCGAGTCGACGGCCGGGGTAGCCGCAACGAACCATCCGGCGGATCTGCAGATCGTGAGGCGATGGTCCTCGCACCGACCGTCACGGGCGTTCGCTGGTCTCAACGACACCAGCGGTGGAAAGTGTCCTACTAGCAGCCCTCAACGCGTTCCAGCGGGAACTAGGGGGCCTTCGCGGAGCCATCCGAGATATACAAGAGGCTCGGGCAGCGAGTTGCGGCGATGTCGCGCCCGAGTCCACGCCAGAGAAGGCGGACAGCCGCGAAGCCCCCACGCCTAGCCGCGTCCCGCCGGGGTGCGTAGATCCAGAATCCCCGCTTTCGGCGGGGCTGCAGCAGGCGGCGTGGCCCGAAGGCTTCAAGTTCCCTAGCATCATCGACCCGTACAGAGGCGACACGGATCCTCGCGAGTTCGTGCGTGTGTACGAAATCGCGATGGAGGCGCGGCGAGACGACACCACGGCGAAGGACTCCCTCGCGCCTTTGCACGGGGCGCTCTCTTGGTTTTTACCATAGAGCGGGCTCCATCTACACGTGGGAGCAGCCGCGGCCCGCGCAAAGCAACTTCCAAGGACACCGTGTCGAGCGATCGATGCGGACCAACTCTTCGTGTGAAGCAAAACCCTCGAGACGCTCGGGCTACTTCAGCGCCGTCAAGATTCGATGCGGGTAAAAGATATTAATGAAACCACCGTCGTTAATGCAGCCATACGGGGCCTTCGCCGCCCGATGGCGAGTACAACGCGGAGGCCAATCAAGACGATCGCCACGCTCTTCGACAAAATGGGCGAGTACGCGCGGCGAAGAGGATCGCGAAGACGCAGATACCGTCCTCGGCCTCGCCCCATAGGGAGCGCCCGCGTGAAGTAGGGCGGGTGGCCTCTCCTCGGCCGGGCGCGGCCAGAGAGCCCGAGGAGGCCCTCCCGAGGCGGCAAGGCGAGAATGCAGGAAGGCTCTTCAATGAGCGAGCCTAAACCTCGGCGCCGCCAGCAGCAGTCGCAGACGGCCCGTCATGTCCTCGACACCGAGGCGCCGCCAGAGACCCGCCCGCCTCACGGGAGAGACAGGGACCGGACGGCGGACTTGATTGCGGCGACCAACCCCACGCAGAACAAGAGCTCCTACACTATGGCAAGTGGTGCGAGGTACACGGCTACGGTGATCATTACACAAGGGCATGCACGCCGTTATGGAGTCTGCGGAGGGTGGCGGCGGGTCTCGGACTCGGCCTCCTCGGCCCCGCCGGAGCCCGTGGGGCACCCAAGGATAGCCCCATACGAGCCACCGCACAATCGAGGCGCGCGACATCGCACCGTCGTCGTCATCACCGAGGCTCCTCTTCAAAAGCCCCGGGAGCGGCCGCGGTGTGGATGCCGCCCCGCAACATCACCTTCGACTTGAACGACGCCAGGGGCGTGGAGTACCCTCACCAAGACCCTCTAGTCATCCAAGCCCACATAGCACGCTGTGACGTCAGGCGCATCCTCATCGACGGGGGAAGCTCCGCTAATATCTTGTTCGCAGAGGCCCTCGACCGCATGGTGATCCCCCGAAGCTAGGGGTGGAAACGGATCGGATACGATCGAATAGTCTCAAATACGAATACGAATCCATATTTTTAAAGCGAATACGAATACGAATTCGAATAATCTCAAATACGGATACGAATATTCTCGAATACGAATACGGATATTTTTCGAATACGGATTTTCTCGGATACGAATATCGGATAAAGCAGATTCCTAGCGCTTTTGCGATTTTTGATCGGTTACTGGTTTTAAACCACCTAAATTCAAATTTTGAATCACAAAATTTGTACGAATTTTTCATGGATTCTAGAAACGGATCGAATACAAATCGAATAGTCTCGAATACGAATACGGATACGAATATTTTTGAATACGAATGCGAATACGAATATTCTGATATACAGATACGAATATTCTCGAATACGAATATGAATATTTTCGAATACGGATTTTTGCTTACCATATTCGCGTTTTCTCGGATACGAATATCGGATAAAACGAATTATCCGTTACCGTTTTCCACCCCTACCCGAAGCCAGTTAGAGCAGCCAGGAGCTCCACTTCAAGGCTTCGGGGGTCAACCGTTGCAGGCCTTGGGGCACGTGTCCCTTCTGTCACTTTCGTCGAGGAGAGCAACAAAGGTAACATCCGGACCGAGCGGAGTCACCTTCGACGTCGTAGATATCCCACACCCCTACAACGCCATGCGGGGTGACCGCCATCAACTCTTTCGAGGCGATCCGCGCCAGCGTTTTTGTGTGTAAAGCTCCGGGCCGGAGGGTGTTATCACCGTCTTCGGCGACGAGACTGGTCGAGCGTGCTGAAGGCGCGGCCGTGTTCGCATCGCCGGTGCATGCCCTCTCCGGCGCTCGAGATGGGCCTCCGCCCGGGTGGGCGCCCAAGCCTCGGCCGGCGGAGTTAAGAAGGTGCCGCTCGAGCGGAGGGGCGCGTTGTGTCCATTGGCGAGGGCTCCACCGGGGTCGAGCGGGATCCGCTCGAGTGCTTGAACAACGTCGACATCTTCGCATGGTCCCCGAGGACATCAAGGCGTGGGCCGAGCGATGTCGAGCATCGCTTGGTGGTCCGACCCGACGCCGAGCCGATCAAGCAAAGGCTTGGCGTATGTCGATGGATCGGCAGAGCGCCAAAGCAGTGGCGAAGCTTCTTGCGCGGGGTCATCCGCGAGTCCACCATCCGAGTGGCTCGCTAACCGGTGCTAGTCAAAAGGCGGCGGGGCTGGCGCGCATGTGCATCGACTTCACGGCACTCAACAAGGCGTGCGAAGGACAATTACCCCTGCCGCATCGATCACCGGTCGACGCCATCTGCTGGTGCGAACTCATGAGTTTCTGGGCGCCTATTCCGCTACCACCGGTATACATGGCGAAGACGGCGAGGAGAAGACCGGTTTCATCACACCACTTGGGACGTTACGCTGTTCAGGGACGCCGGTATTATTTTACGCCCTTTGATCACGGTACCTTCCTCATTTCCCCAGCGAGATGCTACACAACAAAGAGTCCACAGGCGCATCGGCAAATGGGGCAGAGCTCGCTCCCTTCTCCTTGACCTATGCTCATGAACGCAATCAAATCCCAAGTCTGGCGGATTTTCGCGAATGGACCCGCAAGCCCAACCCGTCGGGCCTTACGATGATCCGTCCGGGCGCTTACAATCGGCCAGACTTACGGCGTGCGGCGCGGCGTAGGCGGTGATCGCCATGCCCGCCGGCTTTCTTGCCAAGCCACGCGCAGGTGGTGGCCATGTGGACAAGTCATATCAAGCTAAGGACCGAGTTGGCCAAGTACCTCGCGCGGTGAGGCGAGGAAAGGCACTTTTGGGTGTCATTGTCAAGGCCATCCCGTGCGGAGAATGAGCAAGCCGCGCCCTCGCTAAAGCGACCGACCGGTGCCCTCCAGGGCGTTCTCGAGATATTAGCAAAGCGCCATCGCGCGAGGACAACGGGGGCCGGCGCTCGTCCATCGCATTGATCGGTCAAGAGATTGGCGAGCCCATCTTCAATTTCTTGCAAGGCATCACGGCGGGAGGACCTGCCGAGGCTGCGGCGCTTGCGGCCCGCGCACGGTCCTTCCAGTGTTCAAAGGATACTCTACAAGAGAGGGTTTGCGCACCGCTCTGCGCCTCTCGTGAGGAAAGGAGCTCTTGGCGGAGATCCACGCGGCGTATCATCGGATCCACGGCACCAAGGTCATTAGTCGGCAAGGCGTTCGAGCAAGCCTCGCTTTGTCGAATGCCTTTCTGGCGATCTGCGGACTATAAATAAGGCGTGGCGCGAGCCTAGCTCGCGCGCGCGATTCGCGGACTTTAAATAAGGCGTGGCGTCGAGATCCGCCTCGCACGCGAGTTGCGGACTATAAATAAGGCGTGGCGTCGAGCCCGACTCGCGCGCGCGGTCCGGACTTTAAATAAGGCGTGGCGTCGAGGTCCGCCTCGCACGCGAGTCTGCGGACTATAAATAAGGCGTGGCGTCGAGCCTAGCTCCGCACGCGCGATCCACGGACTTTAAATAAGGCGTGGCGTCGAGCCCGGCTCGCACGCACTCTACGGAGTATAAACAAGGCGCAGCTGGGAGGCGCCTCGCGCTCTGAGTATAAATAAGGCGTGGCGTCGAGCCTAGCTCGCGCGCACTAGTCACGGACTTTAAATAAGGCGTGGCGTCGAGCCTAGCTCCTGCGCGAGTCTCGGACTATAAAGGAAGTCGTAGGCGTCGAGGTTCGCCTCACGCGCGCGCCTACTCGCGTCGAGCCTAGCTCCGCGCACTAGTCCACGGACTTTAAATAAGGCGTGGCGTTGAGCCTAGCTCGCGCGCGAGTCTCGGACTATAAAGGAAATCGTGGCGTCGAGAATGCCTCGCCGCGCGCCGCTCGCGAGTATAAGCGAGATCGCGGAACGCCCTCTGTTGGGCGAGTAACACCAAGCATAAAGTACTACTTGGTTCCATTATAAAAGCAAAGGGTTACATGGTTACAAGCGTCAAAACGATACACCACCCTTGCTCCACCCGCCCAACCGCTCGGCCTTGGCGCGGTGCGAGAGCGAGCGGCCCGTCGTCGCGCGAAGGACAGCCGAGCCAGCGGAGGTCCCTCTCGTACAACGTCTGCTGCCGGCGACCCTCGTTGCACCTTCCCCGGCCCTGAATCCGTTGATGGAAGTTTTGCGAGCTAGGCGATGGGCGGATGGCGTCGAAACATAACCTCTGTCGGTCGGGAGGATCGATTGAGTCGCTAGCTCATGGGTATGCCTACACCCACGAGTATGAAGTAGAGGCGGCGAAGCACGCGCCAACATAGCTGCGATGCGTGCTCGCCAAAGGTTACGGCGCCACGAAACGCGTCGGCCCCCTCCTCGATCAGCGGCGTCTCGGCGAGGCCTCGGCTTTGCGTAGTGTCGGCACTCGGACGCCGACGATCTCGGAGGGCTGGTTCAGGACTCCATGGCCCGCCATGCCGGCGGGCGTATTTTCCAAGACAAAGCGGTTCGGCGGCGACTCCGCCACCGGCGTTCTCCCCTTCTAGGGCGGCGATCTGCGCGCACGGCGGCGCGCTCGGCCGCGGCGCTCGAGAGCTTCGTGGCGCGAGTTGTGCGCCACCAGCGTCCTCAAATACGCGAAGGTCTCCATCCTTCGCGGCGAGCGCGTTTGCTTCGCGAGGTGGCGAGCCTCGCTCCCGAGCGGGCCTCGTTAAGGACCGATCGAGGGCAAGCGTCGCGGCTCAACAAATCAGCGGCGTCAGCATTACGCACTGGTGGCGCGCATACCCCTCATCTCGGAGCTGCCGCGGCGCTAGGAGGTCCCAGCGCAGACAACAGCACCTCGGTTGAGGCCGTTGTCGGCGCGCTCTGCGGCGCGGTGAGTCGCAAAATATCTCCGGCGAGGAGGAAGTCGGCGAGCCCGGCCAACGCCGGATTTGCTCGCGGCCACGACCACGTCGGCGTGACACCGCGGGCATCTGCACGAGGCTCCGACCAGCGCGCCACCTCATTGCTCGATCGCCGCCACGTCGGAGACATCGTCTCGCGATGTCGGCGAGAATGGCGAGCGGTCGGAGAAAGTCTCGCGGTCGGTGAAGAAAGGATTCACACTACCTCCTGCGCCTCGTCACGGTAGGAGGTGGCGCCGTTCGACCACCCGGGGGCGGGCGCCTCGGCGGTCGAGGAGAAGGTCTTCGCCGCGCCCGGTGTGTAATCGCGGCAAGGCCCGCGCAACGCGTGTCGACTCTCGTTGGCGGCGGGGCTGCGTCGGCGTTCGCTGCGGTGGCACAGGCGATTCTTCGCGGCGGGATCGGCTCGGTCCGTCACCACGGTTTCCTCTGCAGAGCACGCCCTCGTCGGCCGTGCGGTTGGTAATGCGCCTTCCGTGGTTTGCTCGCGGAACAACGCCACCCCGGTTGTGGGTTCCAACTCAACGAGACGCGAGCGAGCGGGCTCGTGGCGTCGGCGAAGGTCGGGGATCGCGGTGGTGCACCCTCCGGCGGTATGGCGAGGCCACCGATCGAATGCCCCGTCTCGGCTTGGCTAGCGCGGGAAGCTGCCGGTCGCGCATCGGCGGGAAACGGGCGGCGTCGTGAAGATAGCACCCCGTAGAATATCGCCCAATCTGGCCGGAGTCGGCGAAAGCTCTTCCGCACCACGCTTTCGGGCAGCAGTATAGCCTCGCGGTGCGGTTCACGCCCTACGGCGCCTTGGCTGCGGCCTCGCGAGCCGTGCGCCTTGGCTTGTGAAGAACGCGGCGCTACCTTCACCCGCCTCGTCGCGGCTCCGCGCCACCCGCTCGAAGGAAGGGGCGCGCGCGCGTCTACCTCGACTTCGGCGCCCGGCCTCGCGCCACCCGTTCGAAGGAAGGGGCGGAGCGCGCGCGTCTACCTTGATTCGGCGCCGGCCTCGCGCCACCCGTTTGAAGGGTAGGGGACGGAGCGCGCGTCTACCTCGACTAGGCGCCCGGCTCGCGCCACCCGTTCGACGGGTAGGGACGGAGCGCGCGCGTCTACTCCGACTAGGCGCCAGGCTCGCGCCCACCTGTTCGAAGGAAGGGGCGGAGCGCGCGCGTCTACTCCAATCGGCACCGGCTCGCGCCACCCGTTCGAAGGTAGGGGCGGAGCGCGCGCGCGTCTACTCCGACAGGCGCCACCTCGCGGCCACCCGTTCGAAGGAAGGGGCGGAGCGCGCACGTCTACCGACTCGGCGCCGGCCTCGCGCCACCCGTTCGAAGGGTAGGGGCGGAGCGCGCGTGTCTCTGCGACTAGCGCCCGGCTCGCGCCACCCGTTCGAATGTTAGGGGACGGAGCGCGCGCGTCTACTCGATTGGCGCCACTCGCGCCACCCGTTCGAAGGGTAGGGGCGCGCGCGCGCGTCTACTGACTAGGCGCCAGCTCGCGCCACCGTTCGAAGGAAGGGGCGGGCGCGCGCGCGTCTACCGACTTCGGCGCCGGCTCGCGCCACCCGTTCGACGGGTAGGGGCGAGCGCGCGCGTCTACCGACTGGCGCCCGGCTCGCTACCACCGTTCGAAGGGTAGGGGCCGGAGCAAGCGCGTCTATTTCGATTAGGCGCTAGCTCCGCCGCCACCCGTTCGAAGGGTAGGGGACGGAGCGCGCGCGCCTGCTTCAACTCAGGCGCCAGCCTCCACTACCACCATCCCAGACTTCAGGCTCCCCAGCCGCGAGCTTGGAGAAATTCACAGGCCGCAGGGGACGGAGGGAGCCAAAGGACTCGGCGACATGGCTTCGGCCCTGTGAAGCCCTTCACCATGAGAGGCTCCTGTCGTATGAGTGGCCCCCACCTAAACCCAGCAGGCCTGGTAGGAAATTATAAGGCCCAGAATAGGCCATGTGTAATGACATAACTGCCCCAGAAAAGATAACCAGATGTAAAGGTATAACTGTAAAAGCACTCCTCATGTGTGTGTGTATATATATATATATATATATATATATATATATATATATATGAGTAAGCCATGGGGAGAGGCCATGACACTTATCTTCGTCACTCTCCACTACCATCTCTCTCTGTTTGGTCTGTAGCCACGACACTCTGGATTTAACTTAAGGTTATATCTTCTTAAGTTAGCGAAAGTTTCCTGTAAATCGGAGACATAGTTTACTTGGCTAGGTTTAATTCAGTTGTTTGGTCATCATGGCTTTACAAAAAATCATCAAACAATATGATGCACTGAACCTGCTACTTGAAGTTGATTATTAATTTGTTCTCCCTTTAATAGTAGGTTATCTGATGGATTTATAGATCAGTGTTTGGTTCATAACGCACACTACTCACACTTGTACATGCCACACCTCCCCCCTGAGTCATTGTGCTGTTCATTCACTAAGGCCGTTTGGAACATGGAATTCTTCTCGATCTCATGCGAATTGATTTTTTTCCTGTAAAATTTACCTTCCAAACGAGGCCTCTAAGGCTTCTTTAGAACAATGGAATTTGAAGGAATTTTGTAGGATTGGCATCCTATGGAGAATTTTAATATGGGAACCTTTGGAACGTAGGAATGACCCCAAGGAATTCCTATGGAAACTCCTTTCCTCCAAATTTTGGAGGATTCTAAACATGAGCCCAATCCTCTTGTTAAAATTCCTTTGAGAACTCCAATGCAACATCAGTCTTTTTCTCACCTCTCCTATCTCTAATTAAGAAACATTTCCTTCAAAATTCCTGTGGAGCATCCAAACAACATTTTTATACAAATATTGCATTTTCAATTCCTGTAAGATTCGAATGGATATGACATCTAATTCATGTATTTTTCATATTTCTATGTTTTCTATTTCCTGCGTTCTAAAGAGGCCCCACATCGTGTCTATATATCCTACTCGTTTCAATGGTAACATTTTTTTAAAAATATTCTCTAGAAGTATAGGAAATATTTCTTGCACAAAATATATTTTAGAACTGTTTTATTTCGTGACGCCATCCTAATCAACCAAAAAACGGATTTGCAAGGGGGAAACAACTCAACAAAAAAGCTTTAATGATTTAACTCGAATTTTCTCACCATTGGATGTGCTTTAAGATTTGTGCACCTCCATATTGCTTCAGCTCCACGAGTAGTGAAGCATGTGAAACGCCACATCTGGCGAAGCGGACTTCAGCTCTGGCCTTCGCTGAACCTCCTCGCTCCTTTCCTTAAATTAATGTGGACTCATTGACTCGCCGAAGGATGCGATCATCGTTATTCCGGTGCCAAAGCAGCTGGTAGCGATGGGGACATTGGGGAGGCAGTAGACACGAGAGGAGGTGAGGAAGGTGGCGGTCAATGTAGGAGGGCACAACCGTGGATGGAGAGGACACAACGAAGGATCTGTTCTTTTTTAGTTGCGACTTATGGTTTTTAGCTGCAGCATTTGGTTTTTAGTTGTTTGTGTTAGAGATTATAGAGTAACTGAAACTCACGTACAGATTTTGCCGATATAAATGAAGCCGGTATAGTATGTACTATAATTAACTAGTAGATCCTAGATTTTTTTTCAAGAAGGAGCGGGCAAAATTTAAGGGGGAGAGGGGGATAATTTATAGCCATTGGATTTTTAATCCAACAATCCTAAATCTGAATAATAGTTAGGAAGATAACATCCTGATGATGTTTAACAAAACTCCTGTTTAAAAGCTAGTTACAGTAGAAAAGCTAAAAGTTGAAGTCAAAACCTGAAGAAAAAACATGCCCGGAGGCTGGAGGGCCCCACCGGCGCTTGGTTTGGGTTTGTGTCGGATGGAGGTGGGGTTTAAGCGGGGCATGATGCTACGATCTCATTCTGTCAGGATACAAACATGCTGCCCTGTGTATGTTCCAATCACATACTGCCATTTTTTTTCACGCTGGTACGTGTAGCTAGGGTGATCGAGCTCTGTGCACAGCAACGTGCTCGATCGTGTCATGTGTGGTAGCTAATTTGGTTGCTGTAGCGACGGACGATGTATCATGCATGTATGCGTGCATGCAGATGGTCGTTTGGGTGGCTGCACCGGCGATGATACGGGCGGGGTCGACGACGGCGGTGATGACGGTGCTGCTGGTGGCGTTCCTGTTCGAGTACCTGCCCAAGATCTACCACTCGGTCGTGTTCCTCCGGCGGATGCAGAACCAGTCCGGCCACATCTTCGGCACCATCTGGTGGGGCATTGCACTCAACCTCATGGCCTACTTCGTCGCCGCTCATGTGAGTGTCCTGCGTGTCCTACCTACTACTGCTCCATGATTCTAACCTAATTACCTAGCTAGCTCTTTGGGCAGTACATATGTAGATGCATGCAGCTAGCATTGGATGCCATTGATGATGCTAAGTAGGAACATGACAAAGAGTACTCAGAATAGCTGATCGAGCAGAATGATGAACGCATGAATGATGGTATATGTATATGTACGACTTGCTGTTGCCTAATGGGACATGCTGATTTGCTATTAGCATTGTGTTATCAGGCAGTGGGAGCGTGCTGGTACTTGCTCGGGGTCCAGAGGGCCACCAAGTGCCTGAAGGAGCGGTGCTACCAGGTCGGGCCGCCGGGGTGCGCGTCCAGGGCGGTGGCCTGCGCCGAGCCCCTGTATTACGGCTCCGCCGTGGCATCCATCGGCGGCGACAGGCTTTCCTGGGCCAGGAACGCTCAGGCCAGGAGCATGTGCCTCAGCAGCGGCGACAACTACCAGTATGGGGCGTACAAGTGGACCGTCATGCTCGTGGCCAACCCGAGCAGGCTGGAGAAGATGCTGCTCCCCATCTTCTGGGGCCTCATGACACTCAGGTAAGGAAAAAAATTCTTGGACACTGTTAGGACACCGATCAGTGTGTCCATTGTAGTTAATCTTTTCATTTCTTGACGTGAATTATTTTTTGCATGCAGCACGTTTGGGAATCTGGAGAGCACGACGGAGTGTCTGGAGATTGTGTTCAACATCATCACCATCACCGGGGGGCTGGTGCTTGTCACCATGCTCATAGGAAACATCAAGGTGTTCCTGAACGCGACGACGTCCAAGAAGCAGGCGATGCACACGCGGCTGCGGAGCGTGGAGTGGTGGATGAAGCGCAAGAACCTGCCGCAGAGCTTCCGGCACCGGGTGCGGCAGTTCGAGCGGCAGCGGTGGGCGGCCACGCGCGGCGTCGACGAGTGCCAGATCATCCGCGACCTCCCCGAGGGGCTTCGCCGGGACATCAAGTACCACCTCTGCCTCGACCTCGTCCGCCAGGTGCCTCTGTTCCAGCACATGGACGATCTCGTCCTCGAGAACATCTGCGACAGGGTCAAGTCGCTCATCTTCCCCAAAGGAGAGACCGTAAGTTAATTTCATACAGTAACGAAATTAATTTCATTGCAAGCGCATTGGTGTCAACCAAGAGTACTCCAACATCGATCTGAAGCTGTTGTGGTGTGGCGTTTGTTGGTTTCTGCAGATCGTGACAGAAGGGAACCCGGTGCAGAGGATACTTTTCATCGTGCGTGGGCACCTGCAGTGCAGACAGGTGCTGCGGAACGGCGCGACGAGCTGCTGCATGCTGGGTCCGGGCAACTTCAGCGGCGACGAGCTCCTGTCGTGGTGCCTGCGGCGGCCGTTCCTGGAGCGGCTGCCGGCGTCGTCGTCGACGCTGGTGACGCTGGAGAACACGGAGGCGTTCGGGCTGGATGCGGCGGACGTCAAGTACGTGACGCAGCACTTCCGGTACACGTTCACCAACGAGAAGGTGCGGCGCAGCGCGCGCTACTACTCGCCCGGGTGGCGCACGTGGGCGGCCGTGGCCGTGCAGCTCGCGTGGCGGCGGTACAAACACCGAAAGACGCTCGCGTCGCTCTCCTTCATCCGCCCGCGCCGGCCGCTGTCGCGGTGCTCGTCGCTCGGCGAGGAGAAGCTCCGGTTGTACACCGCCATCCTCACCTCGCCCAAGCCCAACCAGGACGACGACTTCTAGCCGTAAACTGTACATAACGAGACCTCGATCGGGCCTTGAGGATGTTCATGCAAAGGACATGGATGTCCTGCTCCTGGCTCCTGCACCAGAAGTTTACACTTTACGAATCAATGCAGTACTGTACATTTTTTTGTTTATGGCGAAGTGAGTTGCAGCCAGGAATGGAGAAGTGGTCTACTTGAAGCACGAAAATTTGCAAATGCCGAACACTCGATAGTCTTGCTTCACACGGGGATTTAGAAACGAACTGTTTGGTGCTTGGTGTAGCCTCCGCTGCTGTGTTCCGATCGACTAGTGTTTTAATGAAACAATAGATTAACGAAAAGCACGAGTCGTTGTAGTATAGTGGTGAGTATTCCCGCCTGTCACGCGGGCGACCCGGGTTCGATCCCCGGCAACGGCGAGCTTTTTTTGCTTTTCGCGTGCACTCCACGGCGCGTCCGTTCATGCGTTAGACTACGTGATTGGTGCGCGGACAAAATGTTGAACCTCGGCGGGCGTCCATCCGTGTGTGCGACGAAGCTACTCCGCCGTGCCCTCTTTAAGTGTGTAGAATCAGCGAATTTTTTTTACGAATAACCTATTTCTTATTCGAAATTACATAAATATACCCGCTGAATTTTTTTACAAAAATAGACTCCAGTCGCCTCCCCGTTAGGCGACTGTAGCCTTTCGCCCAACCAGGAAGCGACTCATGGGGAATCTGTTAACGATTGGGCAAATTATTGTTATCGCTGTACGGTTGGGCAACTGGTGTCTAGTCGCCCAACGCCCGGGCGACAGAGGAGGTAAAAGGCAGCGCGACATGTGAATTGCAGTATGTCGGTACTTTGATATTGTCCGATGGTATTTGACATGTCGTAAAATTGAAATATATATGCAGGCCGACATTAGCAATAGCAACAACCACTACATTAAGAGTGCATTACGGTGATGGAACCGTTCGTGAGGGTCGGAATGGTGTGGATTTGAGCGGTTATTCACTGAGAACACCGAATGAGACGACGTTATTCACTGACGGCACAAAACAACACGTGCATTGCACAAACATAAATTATCGAAAGTAGTACAGTGAGCAACACCTATGAAAACAACACTCACAGCGCTACACCTTGAACACAACATGGAACACCATAAACAAAATACCACACAACAATAAGCTAATAATTCATTGATGGCAACCGTACGAAGATAATAACCAATCCATTACATACTTAACAACATTGCATATTATTTCGAACAACACTCGTACATACTACAGTTGAAAGCATCTAGACCCCTAAAAATAGTTTTGGTAATTAATGAATTTATGTGAATATGGGACTAACATGCTTAATGAGTGTTTAAAGGTTAAGTCCAGTGGTTGACAAAGATGCAAGCTAAGGATCAATGTGAAGACTCAAAATGGCTCAAGACAAAGATATACTTAGAATATGATCCTTTTTTACTTTTACCGGTCTTAGGAGAAAATGTGGAAGACCGGATTATAGGCTAAATAATCGTACCATAAAGAGAAATCTTGGCAAGTAGTTTGATAGCAAATTTATTGTGCCATTGGGATCAAACTAGGATATTGCATTCATTAAAAATCTGATTTAAAAAGCCAATCTGTGCTCTGTCTAGAAGAGTGGTAGTACCGCCGTTTTCAACGTCGGAACTACCACAGAGCGGAAGTTTCGCAGATAAAAACAGTACTACCGGCGACCGTAAGCTCCGAGTTCCGAGCGGAGCCTTTTTTCCAGAGAGCACCCTCCGGGTGTACCTGAGTCTTCGCGGGATCGGAAGTACCGGTGATTTTAACACCGGAACTACCGTTGGATGCGGTAGTTCCGCTGTATGGAGCGGTACTTCCGGAGCCCGGAAGCTCCAGATGATAGAGCGGAGCCTTTTTTCCAGAGAGCGCCAAGTTGGGCTCCGGCCTAAGCGGTAGTACCGCGCCGACTTCCCGGAACTATCGCAGAGCGGTAGTGCCATATTTTATAACGACGGTAGTACCGCGCCGACTCTCCAATGGTTATTGCAGAGTTTCTGACATAGCCATTCTGCCGTGCCAGAGGTGGAGCGGAACTACCGGACGTTGGTCGGTAGTAGTTCCGCTCGCCCTGATTTTTCTGGAATTTATTACAAACGGCTAGTTTTGGTTGGTGAGGGGTATAAATACCCGTACCACTGCTCAAGAACAGAAGTTACAAATTCTATTGAGCATCTTTGAGCTTTAAGCATTCATTCCACACTTCTTTTCTCCTTGTTCATTCAATTGAGGTAGTTGGAGCAAAAGTGCGTGTGCATTCAATAGTTGATCCATTTGACACTTGTTTACAATCAAGTGAAGCCCGTGGTTTATTACTCTTGGTGCTTGCCGGCACCTGGACGATTGGGCGGAGGTCGATCGGTGATCTTCTCAAAAGAAGCTTGTGAGAAGGCCCGGTATTCTTGTGAAGGTTGGAGCTCACCTACCCCGAGCGGGGAAGAGCTACAACTAGTGGATTGGAGGTGCTTCGGCTTAATTCATGGAGCCGGTCCAATTTGTTTGGGCTAACCTCAACGTAGATTAGAGGAAACCGGCAAGTTTTCGAACCACGGTAAAACATCGATTGTGTACATCTCTCTCATATTCTCTTCTAGCTCTTATTTGTTGCTCTTAGTGTGATCATTTGCTTGATAAAGAGCTAGTATTGATACTTTGCTTGACTAGAATTGTGTAGGCTTTAAGTGCTTTACATTCTTGTTGTATTAAATTCTAGAGAATTATTTAAAAGAGAAGAAAATTCAAAAACCTCCTATTCACCCCCTTCTAGTCGGTTATCCTTGATCCTACAACGGTACAACCACACACCTCGTTGCCTATATGTCAAACGAGCCTCGTGGCACCCATACGGAGAATTGCTGAGGGGTTCGTCTTGGACAGGGCTGGCCGTTGTTGTAGTGGCACGCACATATGCAGTTAGGGTTTGCACAGCAGTATGTGGGATCGTACAGGCTTCCTATATTGACAACCTCCTCGTTGCCCCTCTCGCGTTGCATCTGTAGACGGACGTCGTTGTTCTCCTCTTTGAGAGTCTCAAGTCGCTCCTCTAACTCAAAGATTCGATCCCATAATGTATCCACTTACACGACAACATGCCATTCATGAGGAGGGTCGATCCAGCGGGTGAAGTCGCATTTTGCCATTTGCGGGAAAGGAAGGTAAACATACAGCCTCTATAAGCGATAACGAAAAATGTACTACTAGCAATTTGTACCCCTGAGTGTGAGCATCGGAAGAAACGTCGTCCGCCATCGAAATGGCATTCGAGGACCTACACGATCGCATCCTCATTGTATCTGCATTTTAGCCACACTGGTTGAGTACGCCTGCTGGGTATCAAGCGGTAGTTAGGACCGAAAATCTCCCTCCTTTCCAGGGGAAGTGTCAGACCCCGATTTTATAATCCGGAATCTACTGTGTTTAACTGCACTATTCCTGGATCGAGATAGTGCACCACGATTCTGATTCAATATCAAAGTACATATCATGCGGAAATGTAAATATAATAATAGACTTACTCATGGACCGATGAGGCCGAAATCATTAAATTGCAGCAGCGGAAGAACGAAGCACACAGGTGGGACCTTCAGGACATGCCCACAGCGACCAACCGGAGGTTCGCGCCTAGTTCTCGACATCTTCATCTTCTTTGCCATCATGATCCAAAAGTATTGTTGAAGCGCAGTGATCTGATTCCCGCTTCTGAATTTGTCGCAAAAGCGAGCGTGAGCACTCCGACCCCGTGCTCAGCGAGCCAATACGCAGAATGCAAATAAATAGTATGCATGGCATAACAAAGGAAAGGCTCGGGTTATTTTATTTGCCAAAAATTGCTTTTAGCAGCACTATTATTCTTATTTAATCAAAGTTTTATTATTACTACCTAACTCCACACTACAATTACCAACATCGACTTAATCCACTGAAAATGCACTCTATTTATTGACTGCTGTCTAAAACTCCAAACAGCAAGTGTCGTCATTTATTTAATCCACCGATCATACTTTGTATTTTGAATTACTATTCATCAGCCTCTTACCTCTGAACTCTAATAATTCTCTAACATAATTACTTTCAATCCACCGATATCATTTGTATTCAATTCTTTTGTCATTGATTCCAACCCATAATTCATCTCCTTTTCTTCTATCTATCACTAGCTAATCCTCAAGTATACTTCCACCGAAAATTCAATTTACCAAGATTATAATCCATTAATTGTTATGCATCCTCCAATCTTCTC
Organism: Dendrocalamus sinicus; assembly: GCA_036346575.1. Classification (NCBI taxonomy): domain Eukaryota; kingdom Viridiplantae; phylum Streptophyta; class Magnoliopsida; order Poales; family Poaceae; genus Dendrocalamus; species Dendrocalamus sinicus. The sequence continues at coordinate 4,710,693 of CM070655.1, read as the reverse complement.
ATAAATTCAATTCGTCCCTCTAGTACTTGATTACTCCTATTAATTCCCATTATTGCCAATATTTTCCAAGAATTTATATTAATCATTAGTGTAGTAATCCGGCGATTTACCTTTGCATCCCATAATTCTCCAAAATCGATTCATTGCTATATATCCATCAAGAATATCACTAATCAAGAATTATACTCCAATACTTGTATTATTTCTCCTAATTCCTGAAAATTCGATTGGATCATTTATCATTTAAATCATCTATATAGCCTATCTATTCAGCTAGACTTCACCCATTTATCTCGCTTAGAACCCACACTATCATTTCCTATTCAAGATCGACATGAATCCACCAATACCTTCGTGTGTACTCTACAAACATTCCTCTCTTTTACTCGCGACCCTGTTTATCTCACCCATATTTTATTTTGTAAGAATAGGAATGCCACTATTTGAAATATAATACATAAAATTTCCTGAGACCTAGCAGTTTTGAACAAAAACATAATGTTCAAGGAATATTAACACGATTTTCCATACAGAAGGCATCACACCATATGACATCTTTCAGCGTTATAGCCGCTTAACTTATCACTGGGACGACACCCAGGACAATTCAAATCAGGACAGTCCTTCGTCCTTCACTTTTCCATTCCCATTCATAAAACGTTTTGAAATAGAACTATATCTGGTTAAGTTCCCATGTCTGCCCTTGACCGTGGGCACGGCTATTCGAATAGTTTTGACTCTGCAGAGTTTGTACACTTTCACCACAAGAGACAATCAACTCGTTGCCCCACACGATTCCTTAGTCATGTGGTTGAGCAGACCATCACAGTAACTTTTCAAAGTACCTCGCCCCTTTCATCATTTCACCCTATGGGTCGCTCCCACTTGCGGTGGGTCCCATACGTTGTGCGGGATGTCCTCCTTCGAACGTCTAGCACTGGCTCCCGCCCCGCTAGCCCGCCACAACCAGAACTTCACCCCACCCGGTGTCCCATTCAAGCCGTCACATAGACTGCCACTTGCACATCCTCACACCACCTCTGGAAAGATGACTTTCGTGGTCCTAGAATCTACTAAGCCAAGTTGTAATTTACAGACTTGTGGTTGTACTTGTTGTACACGGTTGACATGACAAGATTCGGTCCTTATTGGTATCCGGCGGTCTACCACTAATCCACTTTGTGCATCCACTGCACCACACTGTGCATCCACTGCACCACACTCTCACACCATCGAACCAATCCGCCCAGATATTAAAGCATGTTGGGGTTTTTGGAAACATAAGATAATCATATTCATCATTTATCAGTCATTACCACCATGACTGCCCAACCAAATTCTCAGGATTAAAAAGTGACGCTTGGGCGCTCTCGCGCCCATGATTACCTAAACAATACTAAGCACGGCATATAAATTACGGACTTACTTTTGAAAAGTTACCATTATAGTTTTGCTAAGGCGACAAGGTTCACATATTCAAGTATTCCAAAGGAGGTGTAATAATAGTCAAGCAAGCAATGGACATGTAACTAAAATCTTAAATTAACATGTATTTGCATATAAAGTAATAGCATGCAATTTGATAATTTAAACCAAAGTAGTTTGCAGAAAATGTAGGTTCAACATGATGAAAGTATTGACTCGCCTTGGTCACAATGGTTGGGTGTTGGATTATCCGGATCTCCTAGTGCTGCTGCCTCGAATTCTTCCTCCTGAGCTTCGTAAGCTATTGTAATCGTGCGCGAAAATTTGGATAAAAAGAAAACACCAAATCAACAAAATATCACCAGAAATTCAAATGAACTCCAAAAATTATGATTTCAGTTCCATTAGATAGATCTTGATTTTAGATGAATTTATAAATTTGTCTCACTCAATTTGGAGTTAAAATGAATAAGTTATGATTATTTGAAGTTCTCAGATTGAAGTAATTTCATAAAATGTAAAATATCTGACAGTGGGACCCACATGTCATTTTTTTTAATTTTTATCCTTTTCTTTTATCGTTTTTCCCTGTCTCTATGACCAGTGGGGCCCATATGTCAGCGTGTCCGGTCACTGACATGTGGGACCCTTTTGTCAGTGGTCATGGTGGTCTTGAGTCACCGCGGTGGGACCACCGTATCGTGGATGCATTTTAAAAGAAATGCTCGACCGCAGGCGCGGAGCGGGGCTCGAACGCGCGCCGCGGGAGCGGAGGGGGAGAAGAGATAACGCTGAAAGCCACTCGGTCGTCCGAGCGATGCTTACCATATAAGGGCAACAAATCCCTTTGAAGTATGTTTTGGGGGAGGTCGGGCTGAGGAAGAAGAAGGCGACGGCGCCGGCGGCGAGTGGTGGTCGGAGAGGCTCGGGAGTTGCGTGGAATACAACCCCTGGGTGACGGTGAGGCTTCTGGTGCAGACGGCCGGGGTGGAGGAGCACGGTGGCGGGCCGGCGGCGCGCAACGGCGGCGGCTTGGGGAAGGTGGTCGACGCCGGCGATGCTCAGGCGACGGGAGGCCCGGGGAAGGAAGGGGTCGGCTTCGCCTTGCTCCCGCGAAGCTCTAGGAGCTTGGGTTGACTTCGGGGCGGCCGGAATCGACGGGGAGGGTGGCGCCGGAGCTCGGGAAGAAGGAGGGACCGGCGGCGAATTAAAGCGCTACGGTGCAATTGCGGCCGGGAGATGGAAGAGGGAAGCTTGGCGGTGCGTTTGCGATCTCCAGGTGAGGCTTTTATAGCCGGGAGAGGCGCGAGGCGAGAGCAGCATTCGGCCCTCCGCTGTTCACGCGGGGCAGGGGGGAAGAACGCGACCCTCTTCGGGATTTCACAGGAGAGAGGTGGCGGGAGATGCTTTGAACCTGGCCTTGAGGTGTAATGGAGAGAGAGAGGGAGATTTGCTGCGGCCGTTGCGGGAGAGAGCAGCAGTGCGGCGCGGCCGCGTGGAGAAGAAGGGCCGGCGGGGAACGCACTCAATCTCCTTGAGATTTTGTGGAAGAGAGAGGTAGCAAGGTTCTCTGCATTTGCCCGCGAGGTGAGAGAGGGAGGGAAAAGATCACCGCGGCGCCAGAGAGAGAGGCGAGAGAGAGGAGAGCAGCTGCAAGCGCGTGGAGAAGAAGAGGAGGAGGAAGAAGAGAGCAGCGGCGGGCCACCGCCGAGGAAGAGGCGCCGGCCCGCGGCAGGAGAAGCGAGAGGCGGGTCGGGTCCATCGCGCAGCGCGGCGAGGGCAACGCCGCGCGCCGCGGCAGCGGGAGAGAGGCGCGACGGGGCGCGGGCCGCGTGGCGCAGGCGGGCGCGCAAGCGGCTGGGCCGTGGATGGCGCGGCGGCGGTGTCGCGCATCGGGGCCATCGGTGGCGGCCGAGAGGGTTTTCTTCTTTTTATTTTTATGGATTTTTAGAAATGCCCAGATAATTGAATAATCCTCAGAAAAATATGAGATCAGTTCCAAAAATTTCGGAAAAACTCACAGAAGCTCATGAGGACCTTCTAGACTTAGCAAAAATATTTTCAACAATTACCTTTATACTCCCTATTATTTAAACACGTTTATTTCTCCTTTAACTTTTGGAACCTCCATAAATTTTGTTCTCAGAAAAATTCCATAAACTCCAAATCCAACAGAAAACAAATAAAATAATCTAAAAACTCCACAACTTAATAATTATATTTTTCAGGATGTTACAGGAAGGTCTTCCTTTGGTGACCCCGCTCCCACTGACCCCTTGTCCTCCGCCATGGTATGTATCTGCACGACGGAGAAGGTACTTCTTCGTTCGATTTACAGGGTTCTCTACTCCTACTTTCATGGGACCCCAACCGTGCTATTTATATCCAATCAGAGAACTTAGTGCAATGATCACATGACAAAAGCAAGCAACTTTGTGCAGAGGAGGGCAACTTTACGCAGTGACATGCCAAAAGAGGCCAGCTTTGCACGGAGACATGACAAAAGGGTGCAGCTTTGCGCAGTAACATGACAAAGGGGGGCAGCTTTGCGCAGTGACTTGACAAAAGGCGACAGCTTTGCACAGTGACATGACAAAAGAGGTCAGCTTTACGCAGTGACATAACAAAAGAGGTCAGCAACAACCACATCTCGAACGTTCCCAGCAAGCGTTCGCCACAACTCCCACCCGAGGGGGAGACACCCCCTTTGTTGGTGTGGAGACACTTGCAAGTTCTTCAAGTCCAATCACCGCATCAGTCTAGGTATGTGTTACTGGGGTTGCGCAAACTACTCCAGTGACTACCCTGACCGCCGTCTCGACACCGCAACCTACCGGCAGCCGGTAAGGACCATGTGCACCATTTTCCCTTACCTTTTCTCCTTCACAGCACACACTAATAATATCTCCCCTGTATTTACAGTCCCTAGAACCCCTATGTGCCTACCGCAAATTGATCGATTTTTGAGATCCACCCTGCGGACCAATGGACCCTCGACTTCGAGGAGTGGAATGTCGCAAGGTCATCGGAGCTGCTGGAGAAGGAGCACCGCAAGAATGAGCAAACTATGCATATACAGTAGGTCGTGGGAGCAGTTGGGTGGGTTAGTCGCACATGATGCTATATGTTATGCATGTAATGAAAAAGTACGCGACATGTTACCCCCAACTGTATTATGAAATTTATTTAAATTCAAACAATCCTATTATCTTGTCTTTTCGCATTCGAACATTCACATATCAAGTCATCTATCAATATTACCATACCGGTTTTCTCCGCACAAGAATTCTCAGTAACATCAAAATGTCACTTACCATTGTATGTACCGATCGTTCTACGGTCAATTGTTCCTAACAAAAAAATTTCAAAATTTTTTACGCACCTACAACATATAATAACATAAACTTTTATTACAACTCCAGCAGATTTTTTCCAGTTAAGAACTACAAAATTCACAAAATCTAAAACATTCACGGAGGACTGAGTGCAGTAGCCCAATAGTTGGGCGACTGGTTGCGGTCGCCCGAGGGTAGAGCGACAGTCACTCTCTCGCCTCCTGGTTGGGTGAAAGGCTGCAGTCGCCCAGCGGGGAGGCGACCGGAGTCTATTTTTGTAAAAAAAAATTTCCGCGGGTATATTTATGTAATTTTGAATAAAAAATAGGTTATTTGTACAAAAAAAACTCTAGAATTAGCTACCAGCGAGCGATATAAAGAATTCAACTACAATGGATGGGAAAGTTGGGTCGAATATGACATGTTTTAAATATCTTTTGGCTTTTAAAAGCTAGAGTTTGAATGAACTAGGTTCTCAAGATAGTTTCTATAAGCTGTTTTGTAGAAGTTACAATAGGAGTCTCTTTGAACAGAGTGTGTTCCCAACCCAAATGCCTTTTACTCAATCTCTCGCAATCAGCCAAAAACTACAACTAAAATAAAAAACCATAGCACTTTTGAATAGTCATATGATACAAATTAGAGGGATATACAAACAACGAACGTAAATACTCTATGAGTCATCCTATCTTAAGTTAACCTTGCTTTCTGTCCAGAGTAGGATAAGGTGATTTGTATGTGGGATTACAATTTTCTCCTAAAAATACGGGATTACATTATGCATCCGATGATCCGAACTGCATGGGCGGTGCCGTTTGAATTGCCGATGTCGAGAAGGCAAGCCGCAAGTGTCGCAGTCCATGTTGGGGGACAGGCCACGTTCCCGTCCACCTCATTCAAATCGCGTGCTCCCTCCCCTAGGTCCATCCACCCACACCCCCAGCCAATATAAACCCTCCACTCCACCCCAATCCTCTCGCGCTTTCCTCTCCCTCAGAAGCCAAAACCCCCCTCGAATCCCGTCTGAATCGTCGGCGACTCGCCCCGACCGCGACCGCTGGCCCCGCACTCCGCCGCAGCCGCCGGCTCCCCTCCCCGATACTCCCTCCTCTCCACCTTAGTGCCCACCCTCTCCGATTCCTCGCAGATCCGCGCAGATCTTTGCGTGCAAACCTAGTGCTAACAAGTAGAATAGCTTTCTTCCTTTCTATGCGGTGATAAGCAGCATTGACCATCGAATTAGCTAGCGTCACTATTAGATTGTTGAGATGTTCGTGTGCGTTTGGGGAAGATCGAACTATTCTTCGGTTCGAATGATTTGTGGGGGGTGAATATTGTGGGAAATTGCTCTTTAGGTGCTACAATTAGTTGAGGTTTGGTTAGAGTTGCGCTTGTCCCGCGAATGATTTGTGACACGGGTGTACAGCATGCCGAGTTCTAAAATGATGTACTAGCTAGGTGTCAGTCAGATGCATGGTGTTGTTGTGTTGGGCTAGTATAAACCTATTGGGTTAGGTGTTTAAGTATCATGAATGGCACTTTCCAGATTTCCTTACTGCCTTAGTTGAAGGGCATTTATGGCGATGGTGGATTTAGGATTTTATGAATGGGTGTTCGCTAATTACATTGTGTTACATTTTTTAATATATACTTATATTGGTTTATAAAAACTAAAGATAAAAGTAACATTTCTAAGTCTAATGAAAGTCAATAACACTAAAAAATTTGAAATAATAAACTAATACTAACAATTTATTTGGTAGCAGCACAATTATAACTTTTTAGAGTAAAACTATTACAACTTTAGTTGACAACACAAGTGTGCACTTTGTTTTTAAATAGATATTAACTTTAAACCACCTCTCTTTTCTTATTTTCTATGTTAGCATATTAAATGGTGTTTTTCACACACATAGAAAAAGTAGTACATATTTTTGTTTTTGACATATGTTGTCTCTATTTATAATTTACATTTCTCTAAGAATAACAATTAACATGGGCACTTTGAACATATTGCTTCCGAAAAATAAAATATAAATATTTGTAAACCAAAACCAACTCTCCCAAATGATGTATATTTCGGATTGAAAGGATTATATAGATTCTTGTGACCACTAGATTTATGACAATTGGCACCATCAAATTCTTTCGAATAAAGCATCTAAAATATTTAGATATTTGTAGGAAATTATCTAGATTTAAGATCATGTTCATGGGATCACTAGAACCCTTAATTATCTACATCTTTCATATAGATAAATTATCCAATATTCCATCCAGTAATTTTAATCTACAGATTAATATATGGTACTAGAAGATGATAAATTTACCAGATAGCCGGATTACAAAATTCATAGTTTAAAATCTATTCATCTGATCAACATAAATAAATATTGTACAGAAAACTATCGAATTTCTCTACAATTATCTGGTAGATGATATTTTTAAATTACTCTCATACAGTACCCAAGATTACAAGAGAACAATATAGCAGATTAGCCGATATACTAGTCTTTTCCCTAACGAATACTTTTCATTTTCTCTCTAATCTTAACTCTAATCTCTAATTAAATTAACAAACATAAAGGAAACTAAATCGTTACCCAAGCGAGAAACGAGAAAGCCACGATCTCCTCCTGCCTTTTCCCTGGCTCTTGTCCCGTTGCTATTCCTTCTTTTCTTTCCTTGATTGACACTGATTTTTCCCGGCCTGCTCGTTGCTCTCTTGTGCCAACAGTCAGCAGATAGTCCTCATAGTCCTCACCGAGGCAAAATCAAGCGAACCCACGTAGTGGCCTCAAGTACATAACATGTGGGCATGCTCCGAATGGATCAATATTCAGCACACCGACCATCGTCAATCTAGGTGGAAAGTGATGTAGTGGCCAGTGCCCAATAACATACATAACATGTGGGCCTTCAATGAGTCTCTGTAGAATGGATCCCCAATATTCAGCACACCGACCATCGTCAATCTTCCAGATTTCTATCCTCCTCCTGGATCCCCAATGTTCAGCACACAGACCATCGTCAATCGTCAAGATTTCTATCCTCCTCCCTCCTCCTCCCCAAATCCGCAATCCTCACAGCCCAATCCCAAACCTCTCTCGTCTCTAGTTCCAGCCCATTCTCTTCCTTGAACTCTTCTCCATATCTCGTCGCGGCGGCGGCGGCGGCGGCTTCGCCGTTTGTCTCAAATTCTCACGCCAACGTCATTTAGCCCTCGAAGCAAAGGAATTCCTCTCTCCTGGGCGTCGTCGTCGTCCTCCGCTCTGCCGGATTGATCTCTTCTTTCGCTGGTAAGGAAGCCCTAGCTTGCTTGGATTGTTCTAAGAGTGAGCTTTGTCCTGAGGATCTTTTCTTTTCCGTGAGCAATCTCATCCAAATCTTCCTTTCTGGGATGGATAGTCCAGTCCATGGAGTTTGTGGTGGATTTGCTTGCTGCGTTGTGGATTACCAGTAGCAGTTTATTTTTCCATATTTTTGGGGGTTCAACTGAACCCCCATGTCCCACGTTAGGTCCGCCCCTTGTGGATGCTCTGGCATAACAGCTGACAGCGCTACTAGACTAATGTCAAGCCTGTCACTTAAGCGTGTAAGTCTCATGAATGTCACTTTCCATATTTGCTTATTGTTGTCGCTGAAGGGCATTTGTAGATGGATCCTTAGCCATTACAAATATCTGCATACATGGATACAAACAGACATTGTTGATTTTGTTTTTTGGGGGCCGTTGGCAATGTTCATAAAAAGGCAAAATGGGTGGACAAGCGCTAATCTATCTTATTATAGTTATTGCTAGTTGAAGGTACCTTTGTGTCAATGCTGTCTTGGATTGAGGGTTTAGGATACAGTGGTAGACTCGGGTGTTTGTTCTAAGTTTTTTTGCATACGGCTAAGGCATGTCTAACGCTTTCAGTGTTGGGATACTGGTAGGTTACACTAGTGCACATTAAAAATTTTTACCGCGTAAACCAGGAAGCCATACGAGTAAGAGATCATAGATCGTTACCACTAGACGCGCAGTGCGGCGGAAGTAGAGTTGAAGTGGCAGATTCAACGTAGCGCGCATCGGTATAGTACTATAGTAAAAGCAGTCAATCATTCTCTAGCCAACCATCTCCTACATACACGAAAGGTGTAAGGATCCTACATACACGAAAGGTGTACATATATAGGAAACTCGTAAGTAAACTTATTTCTTGTTATAGATTTGCATGAAGCAGCAAAAGATAGGTGTACTTTTGAGTTAATTGTGCAAGCCCCCGAAGTGATGCTACCTGATATTAGCATGCTTACGTTTGATCTCTATTAAATCTGCAGCTCTCATTTCTTCCATCACAGGTGGAGTTTAGATGGTCTCATTGGTGCTGGGGATGTGAATTTAAGAAAGGGACAAGGCCACAAGGGTTCACATTTTAGTCGTACATGATGAATGGTTCAACTACTTCCCAAGGGCATCAAGCAAATGGAAAGCAAGTGCGAAGTGTTGATCCTCCTGGTCCTTCCATTCTGAACAATGGACCGAGACACCGCCCATTGACTCCAATGAGACGATGCTGTGGTGTATTATGTTTGGTGATTATGCTGTCGACAGCATTTATGATGATGGTTTACCTATCCCCTGTAACTACTTTTCTTATACGGTTGTTCAGTGTTCATTACAGCAGAAAGTCGACGTGCTTTCTGTTTGGGATGTGGTTAGCCATGTGGCCTTTTTTGTTTGAAAAGATTAACAAGACCAGGTTTGTTTTCTCTGGTGAAACTGTGCCCCGAAAAGAGCGTGTCTTGTTATTTGCTAACCACAGAACTGAGGTCGACTGGATGTACTTGTGGGATCTTGCATTGAGGAAAGGCCGTTTGCAATGTATCAAGTATATCCTCAAGAAAAGCTTGATGAAGTTGCCTGTTTTTAGCTGGGCATTTCACATTATTGAGTTTATCCCAGTAGAGCGGAAGTGGGAGATTGATGAACCATTAATCCGAAGCAGGCTTTCTGAATTGAAAAACCCCAAAGATCCCCTTTGGCTGGCAGTTTTTCCTGAAGGCACTGATTATACGTAAGGTCCCTTCCCATTCAGTTTATTGCTACATGTTCGTATAGCCCACCTGCATGATCTGGATATGCATTCCAGTCTTCCGAAAGCATCGTTGAACATTCACCTTCCATAAGTTATATTTTTTTTTGGCAACAAATGGTCCAGACTCCAGAATTTGTACTTTTCAATAGAGAAAATTGGGTATTCGGTGGTATATATCAAAGCTGGGTATTTGGTGGTATATAACCAATTCTCTTGTGAAAAATGACTAGGCATAGTGTACATACTTACCAATTGTATTGCTTGTACAAAAACTTGTGCATCTGGAAATATTTACTGTGCTTTACTTCTTCCTTTTTTTTCTTTATCTGGATGCTAATTGGTGCCAATCTCAGCGAGAAGAAATGTATCAAAAGTCAAGAGTATGCGGCAGAGCATGGTTTGCCTATTCTGAAAAATGTCCTCCTTCCCAAGACAAAGGGTTTCAATTGCTGCCTGCAAGAGCTGAGGAGCTCCCTGGATGCTGGTGAGTCCCCCCCTCCTATCATACTGTACTGCACTTTGTTATTGTGGGCCGTGCCGCCGTGGCATTTGTGGATCAGTATCTGCTTACGGTAGCATTTGCCAGAAAAAAAAGTGACCACCATGCAGCCACGTTATGGATGTTAGGATCTATGCATTCATCAGAAGTTTACACCTTACACTGAACTCTGTTGGCCGGTTCACTGCTTTGCCCAAAAATTCTGTTAGTACTAATTGTCAAACAACATTCCAAGTATGTTTAAGTAACACCCTTGCGGTATCCTGGAAACTTTACTGTAGTAGATGAATATAAAGTCACATGTGCAGTTGACTTTTCCTGAACTCAAACAAAGGCCTGATAACCGTTGGACCATTGAAAGGTGTGACTTACTTGAAATAGATATTTTGTAACATTACACATTGATGCGGTTGACTATGTATAATCTGCAATATTTTGCTGTCAGGATTTGTTTATTTTGGTTGCATGACCTGTAGCTTTCTGATTAATGCAGTTTATGATATCACAATTGCATATAAACATCGGCTACCAAGTTTTCTGGACAATGTTTATGGTATCGATCCTTCCGAAGTCCACATCCATACTGAAATCATTAAAGTCTCTGACATACCCACATCAGAAGATGAAGTAGCTGATTGGCTGATAGAGAGGTTTAGACTGAAGGACAAACTTCTGTCTGATTTCTCGACTCAAGGCCACTTCCCTGTTGAAGGAACTGAAAGGGATCTGTCCACACCTAAGTGCCTCGCAAATTTTGTAGCGGTAATTAGCACAACGAGCATCCTCATATACCTAACCCTGTTTTCGTCTATATGGTTCAAGGTTTTCGTAGCATTTAGCTGTGCTTTTCTTACATTTGCTACCTACTACTCTATACATCTGCCCCAGCTAATATGTTCCCCGGAGGCTGGTACCCATGCCAAGAAATCTTGAACGGATTGGTGTAACTTGTAACTGAGCTGTATATCAGCAGAAAGATATTTACTGCCTGTACCCAACTTGTGCCATCATTGCTGCGTATGTATATATATTCGATGGAATTTATCATTGGAAACTTCATGTGGTTTACAGTTCAGGACACTTATATCTTGATTCTTGACTCGAGACTGCATGGCATTGCCATGTTGCAATGTGCTACAGCTATGAGCTAGAGATTGTAATGCTTTTGGTTTGTTTGGTGCTTAGGAAGCTAAGCACTGCTCTGCTGCTGATCTTGTATGCACATAATGCGCAAGGAAAAAATCCAATTTACAATTTTAAACTCTGGACTCATGCGATTTTTAATCTTGAACTTTAAAATCGTTTAAATTAGGACATTGAACTTATGAAACCGTCTATTTCACCCCCTCGACCCGATCTCGGTTGGTTTTTCGCATACGTGTTGTTCATTGGATCCCAGCTCCCAAAGGAATACAGGTAGACTTTTTTTTGTCCCACCTGTCATACACATTTCCTTCTTTTTCTTCCCCTCTCCTCTCTCTCTCTCTCTCTCTCTCTCTCTCTCTCTCAATCCTCCGTTGGCACTTCCCGTCGCCTCCAAGAAATGCCTTCGAGGCCACCCAGTCCCTCCTGGGGGACACCTTCCAGGCCATGATGCGTGCAAGATGGAGCTCGAGCTTGAGTGCCCCAACACCGTCTCCTGCACTAACCTCCTCGCCATTGCCGCACGCGACCTCACCACCATGGCGGGGGGAGGGGGGGCATTCTACCCACTGCCTCGGCCGCAGGGACGGGCTCTCCTCCTCCCCGACCGCGCTAACGCCGAGCTCCTGCATGCCAGCCTCATCGTCTCCCGCCTCACCTTGGCCGCAAGGATGGGCTATCCTCCTCCCCGATCGCGCTCGACGCTAAGCTCCTGCACAGCAACCTCACCGTCCCCACCTCATCGCCAAATTGGAGCCGGCGCCCCAAATCCACCATTGCTACCTCCCAGATCCGTGCACGCCGGTTGTCGGACCCCCTCCTCTGTTGGCTTCAATCACCGGTGAAGAGGCTCATGTCGCTGGTCGCCGGGTTGTCTTCTCTACCCACCGGGTTCCGATCTGGGCGCATGTGGTGGACCGTGGGGTGATGGCGGCGTTGGAGCTCACGGCCAGCGGTGATGCTAGGGGGCGTTTGGTGGCAGGTTGCGCTGGTTGGCCACGGCCAGTGAGTTGGCTAGATGAGATGAACAGCGAAGGGGAAGTAGAGTACAGGAGAAAGAAGACAAGAGACAATGACACATGTACCCTACTGCATACGAATTTTTTTATGTCCGTGAGATCGGTGGTCTATGATAAGTAATTGATTTTTAGTTCAAAAATTTGTGGAGTTAGAGTTTGTTTTTTAAAGTTTATAAAAATTCAGTCTTGCAGCTTTTGGTTCTGATCTACTGGTCAGATCGACCTTTGGTAGATGGCCTGACCGACTAGCGCCAACGGTTTGACCGAGGGCCACCAACGGTTAGACTGGTCGGCTCCAACAGCCTGACCGATAGTCACCAGTGGTTAGACCAGCTGGAGGCAGCGGTCTAACTAGTCAGGTGGTGTGCTTTGATCGTAAAGTGATATTTTGGGATTTCTGGTCTTGGTTGAGTGTGGACACGGTATATGTATCGTTGCTTATATGCACTGAGATTCTAGATTTGACCCAAGGGGTTAGAATCAATGGTTTAGGTGCATATATTTTGTATGATGCATTATATGGACTAATTGTGTCGATTGGTGATTTTGTGTATTGTGCGGTGTTACGTGATGATTTGCTTGTTGTTAGTTATAGGATTTTGAAGCTACATCATGGTGATACGGACGGGACTAGGACTAAGTTAGGAGAGTTTAGATCCAACACAGTCAATGGATTGGTACTGAGGAGTTGAGATCTAGACGATCAAGGAGCCATCGAAGATGACCGAGACTTGCGGAGTGGGTACAAGTCGAGATGATGAGCCAACGCAAAAGTTGCCAAAGGAGGTCAAGACAGCAATGGCAAGGTGGACTAGGAATAGTCTTAAGGACTAGTTGAGTTCCTGTGCGGTTAAGAAAACCAGATATTGTCATGTGCGAGGAAAAGTATGTGGTGCATCAAGTGACTTGAGTTGTTTGCAAGTGAGGATGGTTCGGTAGGGGCTGGACACGTGAGAGACTTGGTGGCAAGTCATTAGGGCCACATGAAAAATGATGAAGTATGAGCAATACTTCGTGATAAAGAAAGCAGGAAGTTTCGTAGAATACGGTAGATGGCCATTTTGGTAAATTACCCAATATAAAAAGATGGTGGTGTGCAAAACCACAACGTTGATTTAAGTGGTTTAGGTCTTGTATGTGCTAAAAATATGAAGTGGATCAAGTGTTGATTCACTAATGGGTTAATAGATATGAGCGATTTGAGGAGTGTGCATGTGTAAGTGTGAAACCCGATATAGTGTTAGGTTGACAAGTTAGTCTATGTAAGTGAATGAAACACAACTAGAGATGCTAGTTGTGATTTTTCTTATGAATCTTCATATATAAGTAGGAAGAGAGGTGGCTAGGTCATGGTTTTGAGGGTGTTCATGCCTAGCCTTGAGAGAAGTTAGAGTTCTTGGAGAGAACATTATGGCAGAAGTAAGATGCTCTTATGGCCTTAGCTTTTTATCATTCTTAAACTTTGTGTATAGATAGAGAGTAGCTATAAACATTTATGTCCAAGTATTAATATAGATCAAAATTTGTTCAAGTATTTTCCTATTGTACTTAAGTGATGAAATCTTGATTTAGTTTAGTTTTTAATGTTTTTCTTTACCCTCTTGATCCTGTTATGTGCTAAGAACATATGAAGTAATGATGATATCTCTTAGCAATGCGGCTAACCCTAACATTCACCGCTCGGCTCTCCACGCCTCGGTTGGTCACTCGGTGTCTCAGCGTCATGGTGCCTCATCCAACCCATTTTTAGGACGACGGGCGGCGGCGGCCAAAGGTTTAGGATGACAATCGACATGCGGGGTCTCTGAGAGGAGACCAGCATCACTCCTCATTTTTGGGCTAGCAGTTCCCAATTTGAGCTATCCAGACCGGGATATCCGCATCCCGACTCGACCTCCGGGCTCCCATCCCCATGGTCCCATGACCGACATACTCTGCTGTCCGCGCGACCGCGCCTCCTGGTCCCCGACGGCCGCCTCACCTCGACACCTCCGGCAACCGACACTCTGCTGTCCGCGCGACCGCGCCTCCTGGTCCCCGACGGCCGCCTCACCTCGACACCTCCGGCTCCGCTCCGCGCCACTCTCTGATCAGTTCCTCTCTCTCTCTCTCTCTCTCAGTTCTATGACTCAGTGACTGATGAGATAGATCTGAGACTGTGATTTATAAAAGCCTTGAATGAATATTTAGGTGATAATGTTACATTGAGGTATTTTAGCACTTCGTCTGAGTTGAAAGAGCTGTTCAGGGTTTCGTCGATGAGATCGAGGCTGCTCCCCTCGTTCCATAAGCTCCAGGCATGGTAAAAGTTCAGTCAGAGATATTGGGTAAAACTACTCTTACGTTAAATTGATGGGCATAACTGCATAAATCGTGTAGAATTGATGAGTTAGATTCATGCTTACATGTGCTAGAAGGTTTAGGTGCTTGGAGTAGCTGTAGAAACCTATGTTCCTTTTACCAGTAATGATTTCCAGCACTATAACACCAAAGCTAAATACATCTGATTTCACTGAGAATACTCCATCCATTGCGTACTCTGGAGCCATATAGCCTCTGTAGAGAACCAAGAAAACATATTCAACACTAGGAGATTGAATTGCAGAATTAACAGGAGATTAAATTGTCTGTTAGAAATCATAGTTACTTACTATGTGCCAATCACTCTTAAGGGTATTTATTTCTGTGTCGTCACTGCCAAACATCCTTGGCATGCCGAAGTCTGAAATTTTTGGAGTCATCTCCTTATCCAGAAGAATATTGCTTGTCTTCAGGTCTCTGTGAATGATCTTGAGTCATGGTGAAGATGTAGTAAACCTCGAGCGATCCCCTTGATCTTGAGTCATGTGTTAATATAAAAGATATAACATGAGCATCAAAGTCGTTGTAGTATAGTGGTGAGTATTCCCGCCTGTCACGCGGGTGACCCGGGTTCGATCCCCGGCAACGGCGAGTTTTTTTGCAACGACTTGGATTCCCGGCGGGCAAAGCGCCGCGCGCGCGTCCGCGTCAACCAGCGGCATTGCAAAACTTGGCGGCCGCGAACGCGCGTGGTAACGTCGGTCGTGGCCACCAAATTCCGCCGCGGCGAGCCACGGACCACCGCCCACCGATGGGGAGGGGGGCCGAGGCGAGCAGCACGGTGCGCTCCCGGTCGGCGGGACAGAGCGTCGCGCTTTGGCGGTTGCTGGGAATCTTGGTAGGAACGAGCTAAAGGTTGGGCTATCGGACGCCGTCGGCAACTCGGAGCGGCTGCGTGCTTGATTGATGCTACGGGACGGTCTGCGTACGAGTTTCTTACTTCACCTTTGCCGGTGCGGATTGCGTATGCACCAGCGTGCCAGGCGTTTCTGCAGTTTTGGTCCGTCGATTAGTCCACGGTACAACCGATGCAGCCTAGAAGAACTAGCATCATCACATCGCGTTCACGGTTGTCAATGCCAGTCCGGTCTGCCATATACATACACACGATACACAACCGATCCTGTTCAGGTGGGTTGCAACGTCAGCACACACTCTACAAAGAAATTAAATCCAAATATTCACAACTTATATTTTTCCTGCTTCCGTCTCCAATTTGTCATTTTACACACAAGTAGATACACACAGCAACTCCAGCAGAGACGTGCAACCGGAAAGAACGCACTACTACTACGCCATCACTTGTGCAGACACACACTACCCTGTCATATGCTTCGATCTGTATCTGCCAGTACTTGCTTGAAACTAGGCTGCATTCCTATGTCCTAGAGGATGTGCAGTGAAGCGAATTAAACATAGACCGTGAGAGTGCTACCAGTTTTTAAAGCCTTCGGAAAACTGGCCTTGAAGAGCAGCAAAACTGAAAATGATGAGAGCAGCAAAGCCCTGAAGAAATATCACTCGACGTCCTTGACTTCAGCCTCAATGTCTACAATTGTTCCAGGACCAGAAGGCGCCTTTCCTGCATGCAGCAGGGAACGGTGCGATTATATTGATTAGTTAACTAGATCCCATACAAAAACTAAAAGTTGCTTCGCAGTCTAGTTTTACATTCAAATTACAAGTTAGCTCCAAATCATGTACCGCTATATTAGATGTTTTACATCAAAAGCACCATGAGAAACAGAGAAACTATGTCTATGCATACAGCTGACAGAATACAATTGTCCTCTATAACAGATTGATACTATTTGAATTCATTCTCTGATGATATGTGGTCCAAATCAGTTTTATCAGTTATTGTCTGCATGTGACATGCTGTAAAAATTGTTTACATGACCAGTACCTCATTTAGCGGTAATTCAAATTTGACTGTGACTGTACCATTTATACCTGATTTTTCCAGATTCAACCCAACTTCGCCTAGACATTCTTGTGTATGGCATATGGGATCTTGTTGTTAAGTTTAATTCATATGGTCTCATATATTAAATGGGCAAAATCTATAAAGTAGAAAAAAATACTCTTGCTTGCCAATTAAGCTAACATTCATGGTATTTTCCCATGATTAGCCAGGGAGGGAGGCTCTCAACAATTTTCCACTCCCATTAAGAATTCCATTACTGTTTGCTTTACTAATGTATGTATAAATGTTTACTAAGCACGTGAAATCACCTCACTTTAAATGACGGAAATGCAAGTAAAGCAATATAAACAAGGAAATAGTATGATATGTGGACCTTTTGAACCACGGCTGAATAATTCATTGAAGACTTCGGCATTTGTACCGCCCCTTCCAGATGAAAATCTAGCAGATTCTCTAACAAATTTGTTTCCCTTAACTGCATCACGTACAAGGATGCTTTAGCTCCAACAAAAGTTTCCATTTAGACAAGCACAAGGAAGATGCCAAACTTACTAAGGAGAGTGAAAAGCAAAAATGTTTAGATAAGTATGCACTATAGAAAAACATTCAGGGCAAAAACGTGATTCTCCAGTCTCATTGATGGTAGCATAAATCCGTAGAGAACAAATAATTCATGCCATCACCAAAGATTGTGATTTTCTTTTAATTGGAAATTTGCAAAGTAATGCTTAAGAAGGTTTCAACAATAAATTCAAGATAACTCTGTTGTGAACTTGTGATACCAGATGTATTAACAGATGTGCAAGCTATGAACCATAGCTCTCAACATAAGCTCAGATTTATAGTTATTACCAACACAAAGAAATCAGAAGCATGGAAGTACTTAAGGCAGTACGGAATTAAGTGAAAACATTAATCAAACAAATAATTTAGTTGGACAACTTTCTAGCAAAACAGCAGTGTATGGCTGTATGCATATCATAACTGAAAGTACTGTACTGGTCTCATGCAAACATTACATAGCTACCAGCTAAATTTCCCATATATGATTTTCTGGTAGCAGCATTTCTAATATGGTAAGACCAAAACCTGTGCAGCTAGGAAGTAGTTCTTTCTAATTCATGAAAAGCATGCAGGAAAACAGGAAAACCGCAATGTAAAGTCGTAAACTGGAAATAGAAAACGGCAATGTTCCTTACCAGAGAAAGGTTGAGTGCAGTAAGGACATAGTTGTGGACCGTCCTTCAAAGATGACCTATAAGGCAATCAAACAGGTCAAAGTTCACCTTAATTACTACATATCTATGCAATAGTAAAAAAATCAGATAATTCTGCTTATGCTTACTTCAGTATCTGGAAGCTTTTTCCACAGTTGGGACACTGCCAACAAAAGAGACATCCTTGAGAATAGAACAAGAATGTGAGAGTATTCAAAAAATTGTGCACACAAACAACAAAGTTTTGCTTTTAATTTTCGTAGGAATAAGATAGTGTAGTAGCACCAACAGAAATCTACCCTCATCATCTATCCTACAGTGACTTTAAGAAACAAATTTTCTGAAGTAGAAAGTGACTGAAAACTACGTTTATGGGGGAACTTACATTGCTCTGAAGTATATCTTGCCCTGCAAAGAAGAAAAATGCACCCAGACCCAAAATAGGCAGCAGTATTGTGAGGAGCTGTGGTCAAGTCATAAGAAATGTAGAAAGCTATAGTTAGATTCTCAATTGAATTAATGTAAAATTATGAATAAGAGAACAGACATGAAGATTGAATATCATTTTTCGTGATATGTAAAATCCAAATCCTTAATCACATAAGCTTATCAATGTTATTAGCACCATAGAGTGAACTAAACCAAAGTTGTTATTTCCTGTTTCTAGTTATGGTGGAATCCAAATGCTCAACTTTTAAAAGGAATTCAAATGCTCATGTTGCAAAAGCATACACAAATATTTCCAGTTTTTAGGTTATTGTGGAATCCGAATTTTCAATTTTTTAAATGAACGCAAATGCTCATGTTGCAGAAGAAAGTCAATTAAACAGTATGAATGGACAAGCAAGCAAATAGTAATGCAGCCTTAGTCCTACTAAGTAACAATATTTGGTGAAAATGCAAACTGTCTGTCAAATAGGTCAGCAAAGAAGTTAATACAACACGAATTGCAAAATCATACTAAAATACATGGAGAGTATATGATAGCTAACATCGATCAAACAACTAATACAGTTTAATCCCACTAATTCCAAATGTTTTCCATCCAAACAAACTACTCACAAATTACCCACTGCAACAAATTTTAGCATCAAGAAACCTCGTACCCAGAGGGAGACGATGGCGTCAAGAACCCACCGGAGCTGGCCGGTCACCGCGAGGTACGTCAATAGGGCGGCGAAGGCAACGTTCCCCACAACCCGGCTGGTTGTGCCCTGCCGCCCGCCGCCGCCAAAGAAGGGGCCTCTCCCGGCTCCGGCCACTCCAAGGAGCCGCCTTTCCGCCATTCTCCAAGCCAAGGCCCCGCCATTCCCCAAGAACTCGCCCTGGACCAACGGTTTCCCCGTGGGAAAGGTCCCATTCGAGAATCTTGGAGATATCTTCCTGGTTCTTGGGGCAAGAAGAGCGTACGAACAGCAGCACAGTGGGGAAGGAGTTAGAAGAGTAGGTTGGATTGAGGCCATGAGGCGTGGGGATTGGAGAAGATTCTTCAAGAAATCTTCGGGCTTCTTACTTTGTTGTTGTTCTTGTAAATTCCATACTTATTTGGGTTTTTCCCGTTGGATTTGATCTTTCGACATTTTTTGTGGTGAAACCGCGGTGGTTGGTTTGGAGGGGCATGGATTAGTTCGGAACCAAGTAGCAACCAGAACGAGAAGTCTCTGCAGCCTGCGGTAATTTTCCACACACGACAACCTTTTTTTTTTCTTTTCTTTTCGAGAGAGACCACATACGACAGTCTGAAAGATACAACTTGAATGAACAGTTTTTGTAAATCTGCAGCTAACAATTAGCATTATAATTTGGATAAGTAAACTATGAGTGCAAATCTGTAAAAAAAACAACTATGAGTGCTGATCTCCTAAATTTATTTCATAAATCCACCTAGTCGATTTAATGAAATTTGAACTCTCCTGTTTTCTATAGATAAGTTCGAGCCACATCACCCTCCCCTACCTTCGTCCACCACATGAAGATCCAATTCGGTTAGTTCTTTCAAGAATAATGCTTCTAGTTGCTAAAAACGTTAGACGTATTTGGCCACTGAATAGGACAGTAACAGAGAGAATGGTTTGGAACTTCCGATTGAGTGTTCATATCATGTCGGCCAAGGAATTCAGAGTTTTCAGAATAATGTAGGCTGACATCCAGCAACATTTGCAGAAATTGAGACGCCCAGATTGGATACTAGTTGATTTTGTAGGTGATGCTCGCTCATTCGCCAGGTCGCCGGATATGGGTATCATTTGGCAATGAAAGTCGATGTCAACTTATGTCAGCAACAAGGGAAGTAACTGCTCCTCCACCATTTCACCGTTTCAAATCGACACCTTTATTTTTTTTTGATAGACTAAACTGACTAGCTTTTGGCTTAAGTTTATCATTGTAACTTTTGAATTTTTTTACTGAGATTACACTGCAGCAGTTAGCTTTTTCTGAGAAAAAATAACAAAAAAATTGTGAAAAATGTTATATTGTTACGGACAATGCAAAAGAATAAGAAGAAGAAAAAGAAAAGCCAAAATCTCTACTACTTAAAAAAACGAATTAGTAGTGGTGGTTTATCTGTCTTCCAAAACTATCAAGTTGTCCACCACCAATCCAACGCACCGCGCTCCTCCAACGAACACCCATGCCGAAATCAACCCCCCCCCCCCGCGCGCGCAGATCGATCTGCACGCACCGCTCACCCACCCGCACCCCACCCTCTCCTCCCGCGCCGACGCCTTCTGCTCTCCTCTCTCGCATCTCCCCCCTCTCTCTCTCGCATCTCCTCCCACTCTTCTGCTCTCCTCCGTGCCCTCCATCGCCGCCACCTCCTCTACCATCATGGGCCACTCCACCAGCTCTCCAAAGTCGAAACCCCCTCTCATTGCTCAGCCCTCGCCCATTCCACAGTTTCACTCCTCCCTATCACATCTTCATCACTCCTTCCTCATAGGATGTCCACCCCCTCTTTCAGCCTAGCTGTCCACCTGCCACCGTCGCTGTTCACGCCGTCGTCCATCATTAGAGGAACCACCACTGAACTGAGCCTTTCAGATCTGAACGGGATTGAGAGGCCTGTTGTAGGGGTGGCCCAACCTCTGTGACTTGGTCTTACAACTGGCCCATATATAATAAATCCAATAGTATAGAGGAATATACCAATATACATATACCTTTTGCAATTATTAAGGGGGTAGGATGAGAATTTTTCATTTTACCCCACTCATGTATATAAACCCCAAGAGAGGCACGGGGAGGGTAGATCCACTCATTTTATACATAGGCACTCTCTCTTCTATCGTTGGCTCTCTCTAGCTCACTAGTTCCATACTCACTCTACTAGTCCCCTTCTTTACTCTTTGGCCCGTAGCCATAACAGATGGCGCCGTCCGTAGGGACGTGTAAGAAGCTATGCAAGGAAGGATGCTAGAGATGGCCATCACCAAAGGATTCGTTTCATGTTAGGAGAAGCCCAGCACATAGCCACCGGCTATTACCACGAGGGAACAATTTTCAAAGTCTTCACCTCGCCATCGACTTCATTGATGTCAGTCCGAAGGGTGGGGGACGGAGCGCACTTGCAAAGTCATCATCCCGCCACCAACTTTATGGACGTCAGTCTGAAGGGTGGGGGACGGAGCGTGCTTTCAAAGTCTTCATCCCATCGCCGACTTCATTGACACTAGTTCAAAGGGTGGGGGATGGAGCGCGTGCTTCAAGACATCGTCCTGCCGCCAACTTCATTGACACAACTCTAAAGGGTAGGAGACGGAGCGCACTTTGTCCAGCCGTTGACTTATTAGCAACCGTTCGAACACCCCGTGGTCCTGACTTCGTCGACACCAGTCCAAAGTGTGGGGGATGGAGCACGCACTTCAAAACATCATCTCGCCGTCGATTTCGTCAACACAGCGTCCGACCACGTCGTGGTCGTGACCGTGTCCGACCGCGTCCTGGTCACAACTTCGTTCGACCGCCTCGTGGTCGTGACCCCGTCCAACCACGTACTGGTCATGACTTCATCCGACCACCTCGTGGTTGTGACTCTGTTCGACCACGTCGTGGTCTTGCCTTCGTCCAACTATCTCGTGGACGTGACTTGGCCTAGCCACTTCGTGGTCATGACTTTATCCAACCACATCGTGGTCGGGACCTCATCTGACTGCCTCGCAGTCGTGACTTCGTATGATCACCTCATGATCGTAGATGTTTCGTCCGACCGACTCGCAGTCGGGACTTCGTCGTCCACCTTGAAGGGATCACTTCGGCGGGGTGGCAAGACTTCGCCGTCTGGCTCATAGGCATCGCCTCGACGGCATGGCACCCCTTCACTAGGAGACTTCGCCGCCTGGCTTGGAGGCATCGCCTCGGCGAGGCGGCACGACTTCGCCGTCCTCCTTGTAGGCATCGCCTCGGTGGAACGACCTGGTTTCGACATAGGATTTTGCCCCACCTTGGAGGCATCGCCTCAGCGGGGCGGCATGGCTTCGCCAACTGCCTCATACACATCGCATCAGCGGGATGGATTGGCTTCGATGTGGGACTTCACTGACCTCCTCGTAGGCGTCGCCTCATAGGGATGGCGCCACCCCTGCTCCACTTCCATGATTTGTCGGTGGACTCTGCAGTTGCATTATGATCAGCAAAAGAAGAACCCTCTTGTAGGGGTTACAAGGTATCATTTGCATCGACTCGCCAGTCGGCACGCTTGAGCTTGTTGTCGGGGGACGGAGGGCTAGGATAGTTGGTTACATCAGCTCGTCCATTTGGACCTCCGCGTTTGCTATCGAGGGAGTCCTGTTGTAGGGGTGGCCCAAGTGCCCAACCCCCAGTGGTTGAGCCTTGCAACTGGCCTAATATGAAATATGCCAAATAATATAGAGGAATGTATCAATGTATCCCTACTCATGTATATAAATCCCTAAGAGGGACATGAGGAGGACAAATCCACTCATTTTATACGCGGGCACTCTCTCTCCTATCGTGATACTCACAACAGCGGTGATACTCGAAATCACCGTGAAGAAATCGAACGAGGCAAGGCACGCACATAGCGTTGTCCCAGAAAACCAAGCACCCTGCTGCGCCAAGAAGGAGATGATGGCAATCGGAGATACAATGCCACACTTCCACCTCGAGTAGCCGAAGTAGAAGCCGAGGGTCGAGGAAGATGTCACACAAGACTTGACGAGCACTTTGGCCAAGAGCACCCATAAACAAGCAACTAAACTCCTCTTCCTCAACATGATCCAGAGCCAACCAGATTTGGACTTCAAGGGTAAAATCCCCAAATCCCAGAGATAGAGCACAAGGGAATTGCACGGGATATGCCAATGAAATCAAATCCGGCCCACACTGCCATCGGTGTCGGTGAAGAACACCACGGTGCCGTAGCACCAATACCCAAATCGGAACACAATCGAGAGGACGAGGAAGAGCTCGCGTAATGGGGAACTCATTATTTTTGGGATATTTTCAAGAGGAGAGGAAGGCCGGCTTAAATTGAGCAGTGAGAAGGCGACTGGTGGGGCTGCAGCCAACGGCCGGTGGCGCCTCCGCCGCCGCCGCCGTCGCACAGCTCGGTCGCTCCCAAGAACCAGTCATGCAGAAGCCAAGCGCCGTATGGGATTAGGGCTGGAGACTCATTCTCCAGCACCTTATCTCCCCGCGCAACCCACCAACAGGTGGGCCCACCTCCTCTTTTTTTTATCAAGTTGGAAAATTCCCAAATTACCCTCAGGAGTCCAACAGTTGAAACCTGAGATGCTTGATTTGGTTAATCTGGGAGTGAAAAGCAGTGCTGTGTGATTTTGTTTATGTTCCAGGTGCAATGGGGATTGATGTGAGGGGATTGGGTTATTCCTTTTTCTTCTGAGCTGAACATTTTAGCCTTGTGTTTTCAATAAAGAAAGAGAGAACATTTTGGCCTCTGGCAAGAGAGAACATTTTGGCCTCTGACATGACTGTAGTGTGGCCATCTTTGTTATGCTTAGTGAAGTCATGCCATGTCCTTCTGGGATTTGCAAACATAGTGACGATCGGATCTTTCTCCATGAGCTAGAGATGCTGTTGATGCTATAAACACTGCTTGGATCGGAGTTTGAACTGTTGAGGAGAGTGGCATGGTAGCTAGCTTGTCTGGATGTTGAATTGAAATGTCGAATAACTAGTCAGAGGATGCGCTTTTACGTGTTAACATGTAACAGAGCTGCTTGACGGTGATTATGACTTTTCCTGTCAGAGAGTAACAATTATTTCACGTATGAGATTGAGATTAACCGGGTTTGGTTGGGGGAATATAAAAAGGAGAACAGTCATTCTTGTAAGACAAGGTATTAATCAAGAACACTCTTAACTCTTAAGATTGATTTAGGGTTGAGTAGATTGATGTTGTACAGGTTATGTCTGCCAAACAGGCCAATGACAATAGACTTTGAAGTCTGAAACTTTGAATAGAGCTGCTTAAATCGAGACCTCTATTGAGAATGATATTCTAGGCAGTTCACATGGGCAGTGCTCTAAAAATCGGGTCTAGGCGGCGCCTAGGCGCTGGACGCCACCCTTCTGCCCAGCTCATTTTTCTCGCCTAGGCGGTGCTTAGGCGCTAGGCGCCGGTTGTTGCCCAACTAGCGCCTAGCACCTAGCACCTTGGTGAACTATAGTATCATATTTATGCATTTGACTTTCATAGTCTCTGTTTGAAAGTCTCTGTTTGTTAGTCGCGGTGCTATTTCTGTTTGACATAGGATTAGGACTTCTGGAGTTCATTGCTTTTGGCCTGTGAACACATTAGGTTACTTCTACGTGTTGAATATCCCGATATATTCCGTGAATGCTGGCTGGGTTCTCTGTGCATTAATGTTGCAGGCCAAAATGGCGCAACAACGAGGCCACTCAGACGAGGCGACCTCTACCCGAGCACGTCGTTGCTTCCGCTGTCCTCCCCTCTCCTTCTCTTCCCACTTCTTTTGTTCATGCCTTTGAATAAATCAACTTCCCCTGTTTCGTTACTGGCATTCAACACAAATCAGTTCATTGTTTCTAGGATTAGGGAACGGTAGCAATGATGACAGCAAATTTCTGATCGGGGATGGTAGCAAGGATGCTGAGGATACTTCAATCTAGGGATTCATGGATGAGCCTAATAATCAAGAATCTCGACATGCAAATAGAGTACGTAAGTGTTCTGCCAATAGAATTTTTATATCTAAGTTGTTGTTTCATTATTCTTCTTGATGTAGAATTTATATCTGGGAAGTTTGGCATTGTTCTGTAACTTTGTTCCTAAAAGTCCTATTATTTTGCTATCTTTGTAAAGGGTTGGTATGACCGTATGAGACCACATCAGGATGTCTAATTTGGCCATGCTTCACTAGCCTATGTCACTACTGTGTCCATTCTTAACACACCTGGTTGTGGATTGATTATCAGGGCAATATTGCTGACAACCATATTATTTGATTTCTTCTGGTGCTCTTTCATCAACATTTTGTGTTTAGAATAAGAACACTAATAGTTTTAATGCATGAATCCTCTTGCGAAGTGAAGAAGTTTTTTTTTCAGGCTGTAAGATTGATGACTTAAACAAGGTATCACATTTATTTTGTTCTTATAAACCTTTAATCAATGTAAGTGTCAATCTTCGCTAATTGGGTACTGTTATTTGGATAAAGCCAGCTTCCCCTTATAGGTCTTTTGTGGATAAAACCATACAGATGCTAATGGTGATAGTTTTGCAAACCTTAATACTATGATAGTTTTGCAAACCTTAATACTATGTCATTTTACACTATATTGAATACTTTCTTTGTGTATTTGGCAGATTGTCCACAAGAGAAAAATTGCTATTGCAAAAGCACAAGGTGACATGTCATTAGCTGTCGATTATCTCAAAAGGTATTTGGAATTGTAAGTATCTGCATCCACTTTGTGTTATGAACTAGATATTGCTATCTCAACTATCCTTTTGGTGTAAAATAATAACTCCTCTGTGTTAGATTTATGACGGATCATGATGCTTGGAGAGAACTTGCGGAAATATATGTTTCCTTACAAATGTGAGATATTCGATCTTGATTCATTCAACATGATTTGATAGGATGTGATTATGTGATAATACTAAATTTTATGATTTATCAGGTATAAACAAGTTGCATTTTGTTATGCGGAGCTAATATTGGCTTAACCAACCATTCCACTTTATCATCTAGCCTATAATGATGTAAGTGAACCATCTCAGACACAACCTCTCCTCCCCAAAAGAAAAGAAAAATAAAAAAATCTGTAACAATTTATGAATTTTCTCGTTATTCTCTGAAGTGTTTCACAGATGATTCCTTTCTTCCAATGAACTAATAGTCAAATATCATCATAAGACGACAATAAACATCGAGAATCCAATGAACTGATGATTTGGATGTCTATAATATTAAAGGTAGATCATATAGCAAAAGCAAAAACAAACTTCTATTCCTTTTAGTAAGAATATATATAACTACAACATAATATTTAGTTTTGTTTTTCGTTGCAACGTACGGGCACAGGATTAGTAAATTGAAATTAGAAGTCATGCATTTCAGATAACTTCTGATTTAAATAAGTTAAAAGCTAAAATAACTAAAAGTTAAAGCCATTTAGAGTGGAGCCAATTCACATACGAGACTCGTGTGATATAGCGTCTCTGTTTTTGTACTCGTCTACGTGGAAAGGAAAAGGGAAGATCTGGGCACGATTCAGAGAAACGACGCTGGGTTGGTGGAGGGGGAGGAAGATGGTAGGAGAAGGGTGACGTGGCTTAATCCTATCCACAGAAACAAGGGACAGTTGAGATTTCATGAAATCCATCAAGTGGATTTGTAAAGTAAATCCAAGAGATCTGCACTCGTGCCTAACTGCCAACCAACTAGATCGTAGATTTGCATCTATGCATTATAGGCACTAATAGAATATTCTAAATCCACTTTTCAAACTAAAAAAATAGCCTCGGTTTAAAATTTGGTGATGTCCAGGAAACACTTACATGTTATTTCCCGTAAAAAGCACTCAAAATTTAAGCATTTGGTAAAGATGTAGTAGAGCTCATAACTCATGTAGCCTCCTATATAATCCTTTTCTTTTTCTCTACCTCCCCGAAGCCTAACCGCCACTACCCAGGCAATGATCCCTGTGTCTTCCACCTCCCGTGTTCTCCCCATGCAAGCACCTGCTCACCCTTCGCGCACCACGCTCCTTGTCTTCCTCAGCTACCGCTGTAAACCATTGTCGCCCAAACCTAACTCATCCCTCTGTCGTCTCGCCACCATTTTGCCTAGCGGTCGCTGCCCATCGCCCATCGGGGGCTGGTGAACCTCGAGACTGATCGCCAGAGCCAGAGCTGATCACCAAAGACACCTATAAATCCCAAGGCACATTGTAGGGGTTACAGCCACTCGAGGAGGAAACATAACCGTAGCACAAGCCTTGTCGAATGGAAAGTGGATAGAAGACATAAGGCACAATCTCACTGTAGAGCTACTCATCGAATATTTCAGCATTTGGGAGAAGTTACTGCAAGCAGACATCACCGCGCTAAGGGAGGATGTCGAAGA
This sequence comes from Dendrocalamus sinicus, assembly GCA_036346575.1. Classification (NCBI taxonomy): domain Eukaryota; kingdom Viridiplantae; phylum Streptophyta; class Magnoliopsida; order Poales; family Poaceae; genus Dendrocalamus; species Dendrocalamus sinicus. Next base: position 4,683,111 of record CM070655.1, on the reverse strand, counting down.
CACAATTAGATGGAAATGGACGGCGCAAGGCGAATACATGGCCAGGTCAGCCTATCGAGCCCAATTTAACGGCACCATACAATCATCGATGCAACAGAACGTTTGGAAAGCTTGGGGCCCTTCCAATAATAAAATCTTCACCTGGTTGCTGCTACAAAATTGCCTATGGACTAGGGATGGCAATCCCCTGAAAAGAGGGCCGGGGAACCACAGATAGAGATGAAAACGGATCTAATACAAGTAGATAATAGCTCTATTATATTTGTTTTTATATTTTTCCTTAGATACAGATACAAATATGGATATCCTGAATACAAATACAAATATGAATAGCATTGAATATAAATACGGAGAAAATACGAATCGAATCGAATACGGCCACGAATATTTCTCGACACATGAAAACCCTTTAAATTGTACACACAAAATGAACAAAAAACATAACTAAATTATTTGATCTAAATATTCATAAATTCTTCATATAGGCTAAAGTTCCTTCTCTAACTCCATATATTGATATATATGTTAATATATGATGAACTACTAAAGTATCATGTAAATTAGTTGGGCTGAAATAGAGAGTGTAGACTGCGGATATCCGGATCCGTATTTGACGGATAGTGAGCTACCGAATCTGTATTTGTATCTAACAAAAAAATCCGTATTCGTTTCTAATCTAAAACTAACCAAACCGTTAAAATATGTATTCAAAAAATTATCTGAATAGATTGAAAACTATTCAATTTATCTTTACTAGTAGTGTGCCCGTGCTAACGCTACGGTAAAATACAAAACAAGATAAAATTTGTAAAAAATAAAACGAACAATCAGATTCACTAAGATTCACGTCTCATATATTGTATAACCAAATATTTTTGTCACATAATGAATATCACATAAATTGATATCATTGTCTCCTTTTCAGAGCAAGGTAGATGATCCCTTCTATGCCAAACCAAAATGCATAACATTGACTTACACAGTGGAGAAGGTTGGAATAAATAGCGTTGACAAATACGCATATGTGCGCGCGGGAGAGAGAACCATACTTTGAGACAACGAATATGAAACCATTTACCTTGACCTATGAAAGTGGCAATACGAAGAAAATAAACATCATATCAAAGTGGCGATCCCAAGTACTCACCCCATCCTTCTCATCCTTCTTGCCAATGCTCTTCAGCACCAAAATTGCATATTCTCGCAACAAGCACCAAGAATAATACACAAATCAAGAAGAAAAATAGTGTGATGGTTCATTCAAAATCGACATCAACATGGAATCACATTGGCTCAAAATTATTTTTTTATACCACACAAGAGTGTCTTCCTTGAGGGATCTCATTAAATGGGCCTGCAATTCAAGAACACATTTTCGCTCAGCTACTTATCAAACATATTGTTCAGACCTTGATGTTATTGCTTGTTACCTTCTTAGTTTCTTACTCCGTAAAAATAGTTGTGGTTCTCGCTTACTCTAGAGAAAAAGTTGTGGTTCTTTTGATCGCCCAAAGGAACAAAATGGTGAGTTGGTGACCAATGCAAGGTAGGTTCCATTGACGATTCTTGTAGCAAAAATCTCATTCAGTTTCCACCCATCCTGTCTTCGCTTCATGCTTCGATATAACCCATATAAGAAAGTAAGCAAAAAATTTAAAAAATTAGCATAACTATACAACATACATAATAACCGCATTAAAATTGTGGTCACAAAGTTTAACCGAGACGCCAAAATAACTAATGCCATGTTATTTACCTTTTCCTTATGAGCAGATCTACTCGGATGTGCTTCAGAATCAAACATTGTACAACTGAAATCACCCACTCAAATAGAATAAACCATTAGTCATTTCGCAATCCGTAATGCTTGAAATAACATGACCACTCGCCAAAATAACTCTTTTGACTCGACACCATGTCAAGCTCCTCCTTTTCACAACATATTTATTCCACCATTTTAGAATCAAGTACAACAATTGTGCGCCGAGGCCGTGGCGAGCTCGACACCTTGGGCGCCGCGCCCAAGGTCGCAGCAGCGCCCGCCTCTTTGCGGGAAGAGGTCGGGCGAGCCGTGCTAGTGCCGAGGTGGTCGCAGTTGTCGTGGTCGCGGGTGGAGCCGAACCACGGATGCCGCACAAAGATCGGCCGGAAAGAAGTGGCAATCGACCGCTAACGCTAAAAGCCGCCTTATTGCGTAATCGAGCATTATGGGGCAATGTGCCTTTATCTTCTCTTGAATCCTTGCCCTTGCCTCTTGATTATCTGACACTTCCTCAATCTCTATTGAAGCTACGGATGCCAGAGCAAGCTAACCAACATAATCTTCAAAATCGGAAACAATCATCTAGAGTCTTGAAAAACTCGCATCACTCTCATAGGCCATCCTAATCGAAACAATCTCTTGATCGAGAAGCAATGCAAAAATAATTGCATGGGTTTCCTAAAAAAGGCTCACAAAATTGTAAGGAAAATAACAAATCTAGACCAATCACACTAACCATCGCACTATTGGCAGCATCTGAAGCATCCTACACAGATAATGAATATTACAATCAATTTTGAAAGTCAAAAAGTAGTTATATCTCATAGTGCTTACGGACACTAACTCGTATGGCTTCTCCTCTAAGCTTGACAAGCTTGCACCATCCTCAAAGCCGCATGTTGAAAAATATGTGTAAATATGCATACTTGGCACATTGCAAAATACAAACCATGATGCTATAAATTTGAACTTCTGTTACATGTATAATGATTCAAGATGATGTGCACCAAAAGATTGAATTTAACCTATATTCGTGTTCACTCCATGATGGACGGAATTCATGCGCTTATTTTCTTGAAACAAACAAATGCTTGATTTTAGTAAAAGAATAAGGGAAATTGTAAGACCATGTGAATACCTAAAAGCACCAAAGAAATGCAAGTGCAAGATATTCTCCCAAGCCGAGACCACATGTGACATCTACAGAGTTAATTACATCTTGGCCTCCATCACATGCACGTAGTACTTCTACACTGCAAGGTCGGTAACATATATAGTGGCTGCAAAACGGTTTTGTTTGGTAAGCGAATACAATTCAACCGACAAGAACAAGAATCAGATTCAAACATATCATCCTTTGGCACTAAATGTATATTCAAATATAGCTGAGTGAAAAGAAAATGGCAAACTATTTTCTCGACTACATTTCTAGTAGCATTGCAAGCTACAACGCAAAAATGTTCGTATAAACAGAACTTAGCTAGCAGTGCCATTGTTTTTTGGTTAACCAGATTCCGGACTTACAAGTTATTCATGGTTGGATGCTATACAGCTCTATGCGATATGACTAACGAAACATGTTTCAATAGCATGACATTAGTAGTAGTGAAGGCCAAATACTTGACATAATACATTTGCATGGGTAAGAAAATGAATGATCTACCCGTGGGAGCAAGGATTCAAATCCACAAACCCGATCGACATCGTTGAGTCAAGCTTTTCTTTTGGTCCATTGGTGCACAGATCTAACAAGTCATAGCTACATTTAGCGCAACAACATTTGCATGAGCGCTATTTAGTCTTTGGAAGTGGTCCAACACTCATTAATAAAGAACAAGTATCGCAAATGGGAGCAAACAGATAAATATTATAAGAGGTCCGAGATACCCAAGTATATCATTTGCCTTATCAAATAGTTTGGCTCTTTGAATACTGGCTTCGCCCATTCCAACAAATCGGGCCCATTCCATAATTATATCATCCTTAGTGCCCTCAAAAAAGTGGCACAAGAGTATCGTGAGGGTTCTTGTTTTTTTCAAATGGAACGAAACTACATGTAACTAATGAACTATATCTCCTTTCTTTTTAAAAACTATATTCTCAACAAGAATACCGAAATTTATTATGTAAAATGAAGCTCCATGCCTTAAAGTTCTTATAGAATGCATGTCATTCTAGCTGCCATGAGTCAAGAGATGATGAAAGATGCTTTGTCTAACAGATATGGATTTTTTAATTTGTGGTGATAAATTGATAATATGCAAATAGATTTTCTGGTCAAAAAATATGCAAATAGATTTGCTATATGCAATACTCAAGTTATGCTAACAGAAAAGGTGTGCAAAGCTCAGATTAACCGTGGTGATTCTTGGGAGTGTCACGAGTGGGCGGCGCGGGCCCTCGACTACGGAGACTGTAGTCGTGGAGGATAGGAGGGCGAGGGTTTTCCCCCCTGCGCCCAATGTTGAAGAGAGGGGTAGAAATCAGATTCTTATTCCTTGCCCAAAACAGGGTTGCTACAATAGATGGAAACTCTTTAAACTTTAGAGATAACAATTATCTTTCCTAACAAACTCAATCCTATCTTTCCTAACCTAATTCAATCCTGATTCCCTTGGCCGGCGCGGCCCTCTCCTGCCGCACGGTCACTCCCAGGCCTGACACGGCGGAAGTAGTGTTTTCCCCACATAACATCTCTCCCCCCCCCTCTATGAGCAGCTCGTCCGCGAGCTGGAATGAAGGATATCGCCCCCTGAAAACGTCAACATCTTCCCAAGTAGCTGACGCCGGTGGCTCGCCCTTCCATTGGATGAGGACTTGGCGGATATTGCGCGCAAGACGCGTGCGAACCGCCGACTCCGGCTCGGGAACTGCAGCGCCATGGTGCATAGCCGGCAGAGGTGGCGGGGCATCTGGCGGTGTGCTGATAAATTTCTTGAGAAGGCCCACATGGAAGACATTGTGCAGCCGCGCCCGAGGAGGAAGTGTCAGTCGGACCGCGACGTCGTTGATGATAGCCTCCACGCGGTATGGCCCGTAGAACTGTGGTCGTAGCTTTCCGGCCGTAGTGGGCTGGAGATGTGCCGGCACGCGGTGACGGACGCGCAGCCACACCCAATCCCCTACAGCGTACTGGACCGCGCGATGGTGTTTGTCGTAGTGGAGCTTGGCAATTGCTCGCTGCTCGCTTCCAGCGGTAACGAACGCCCGCAGCGCTCGTCACGTTCCGCCATGTTCTGGGCCACTGCCGCGACGCGTGTCTCCCCTGGTTCATATGAGTGGATGGAGGGCGGATCCCGGCCATAGACGATCTTGAAAGGCGTGTCACGAAGAGAGGACTGGAAGGCCGTATTATAGACGTACTCGGCCCATGGCAATCAGCGAAGCCATTGTCGCGGCCGATCTCCACTAAAGCACCTGAGGTACATAACAATTACCTTGTTTGCTGCCTCTGCCTGACCATCCGACTGAGGATGAAAAGCGGAGGTCATGTGCAGTTTGGCTCCACACGCCCACATCGCCCGCGCGCGTAACGTGACGTGAAAACCGGTCTCGGCCGGACACCATAGATCGGGAATGCCGTGAAGACGCACAATGTCCCCGAAGAATGCCGTGGCCACCGTCTCCGCCGTGTACGGGTGTGCCAGTGGAATGAAGTGGCAATATTTGCTGAAGCGATCTACCACTGTCAGGATCACTGATTTGCCGCCCACGCGCGGTAGTGCTTCGGCGAAGTCAAGGCTAATATCGCCCATACCGCCGCCGAATGGGCAATGGCGTAAGAAGTCTCGCGGGCGGAGGTGCTCGCTTTGTTTTGTTGGCACGTGGAGCACCGCGATGAACTCTGACCACCGAACGGAAGTGAGGTGTATGGAAGTCGCGCGAGTCGGTGGAGCGTGGCGCTGATACCCTCGTGGCCATCGCCATGGACTGCGGCCACCAACTCGTGCAGGAGTGGAGACGTCGGCGCGATGTAGATCTTGGAGTCGAAGGCAACCAAACCGTCGATTACAGACCAGGGTGCTGACCTATTGCCGGCAGCGATTTCATCGCGGAGGCTCACCAAAGCGGGATCCGTGGTCCGGGCTTGTCAAGACGGCCAATGAAGTCGAACCGAGGTGCCGAGTGCCGGACGAGCCCACCTCGGTGTCGCGGCGACAGAGCGCCGCCACGATGTTGGAGCTGCCCGGTTTATATTCCACGGCAAAGTCAAAGCCTAAGAGCTTGCCCACCCAATGATGCTGAGGGATGGTAGCGAGACGCTGGTCCAGCAGGTATTTGAGACTGAAATGGTCTGTCTGTACCAGAAAACGGCGCCCCCAGAGGTACGGACGCCAGTGTCGAATGGCTTGTACCAGGCCAATCAACTCGCGCTCATAGGCAGCCAGGGAGCGATGTCGCGGAGCCACCGGCCGACTGAAGAAGGCGATTGGGTGCCGGTCTTGAATCAAAACGGCGCCGGCCGCGGGCGGCGCCGCGACTCGACCACGAATCGCCGAGTGAAATCCGCAATGCCAAAGATCGCGCCGTTGTCATCGCTCTCGCAGAGCTTTGAATGCCGTGGCCGCCTCCTCGACCATTGAAATCCGTCCTTACGGAGCAAGGCCGTGAGAGGAGCTGCGACAGCCGTAGTCCTCACGAACTTGCGGTAGTAGCCGGCGAGACCAGAATCCTCGAACCGCGCGCCGATCGAGGTAGTGGCGGCCGAGGACACCGCACCTTAGCCGGGTCCATGGCCACGCCGCTGGCTGATATGATGTGGCCGAGGTACGAGATGGAATCCACTCCGAAAGCGCACTTAGACCGCTTGATGAAGAGCTTGTGCTGCTGTAGGGTGGTGAGAACCGCGCGTACATGTCGAAGATGATCGGCCCAAGAGTTGCTGAAAATCAGTATATCATCAAAGAAAACAAGAACAAACCGGTGGAGGAAGGGCCGCAACACTTCGTTCATGAGCGCCTGGAACGTAGCCGGTGCGTTGCACAGTCCGAACGGCATGACGAGAAACTCATAGAGACCTCGTGGTGCGTGCGGTCAAGCGTTTGGCCACATCCTCCGGATTCATGCGGACTTGGTGGTAGCCGGAACGGAGGTCGAGCTTGGTGAAGAACTTAGCGTCGTGTAGCTCGTCGAGGAGTTCATCGACCACTGGAATTGGGAAAGCGTCCTTGACCATGATGGCGTTGAGAGCTCTGTAGTCGACGCAGAATCGCCACGAGCCGTCTGCCTTTTTGACCAACAGAACTGGCGAAGAGAAGGCGGAAGAGTTGCGACGGATGAGACCTTGATTCAGCATGTCAGAGCACTGTCGTTCTAATTCATCCTTGTGCGTGACTGGGTATCGATAAGGGCGGACTGCCACCGGCGCCGAGCCTGGCAGAAGTGTAATGTTGTGGTCGCGGGATCTTGGTGGCGGCAGTCCCTGAGGTTCAGCGAAGAGTGGAGCGAAATCGACGAGGAGTGCCGCCAAGAGGTCAGGTCCCGTGCAGGAGCGAAGACCGGGACTCGCCGAGCCCGCCATCCCACGCCAATGGATGCGATGATCGTTGCGCCAGAATGACATGGTGAGAGCCCCGAAATCCCAAAGAATCGGTCCCAGGGACGCCAGCCACTGAGTTCCCAGCACCACATCGTAGCCGGCCAGTGGAAGCGCAAAGAAATCTTCCTGGAATGCCTCTCCAGCGATGGCGAAGGTCGCCCTCCTGAACACGCCCAGGCAGGGCACGCGCTCGCCGTTGGCCACCGTCACCGACATGTCGTCACGGCGGTGTAAAGAGAGGGTAGTGGACTTCGCCGCCTCCTCGGAGATAAAATTATGCGTTGAGCCAGAGTCGAGGAGGGCGTGGAGGGTTGCGCCGCCCACCTGGACGCGCACCTGCATCGTCTCGCTGGTGCGGATACCGGCGATCGCATGGAGAGATATCTGAGGGTCGGCGGCGAATCGGTCGGCGCCCTCCGCCTCGGCAGTGTCATCCAAGTCGCCAACTCTAACAAGAAGAGGTGCCGCACACCTCGCTGTGGCCCCGCCAAACTTCTCATTGCGCTTGTAGCACGCCCAGTCGACGCCCTCCTCCATCTCTCGCCGATAGGCGCCACTCGCGCCATCCACGAAATCGTGGCCGTGCGGTTGGCGTGGCGCCGGTGGTTGCACGACCGGCCGCCAGCAGCGGGGCGGGGCGCAGCGATCCTTTGGCCCATGGACGAGCGCGCGGCGCCGCCATCCGTCGCGAGTTCCAACTTACGCGCGAGGCTCATGGCGGCATCGCGAGCGCTTGGGGATTGTGGATCTCCACATCCGCATCGAGCGCGGTTGTAGGCCGGCCGGTGAATAATTGACCTTCGATCCTCCGTGAGGTATCCCGCCGAGGAAGAAGGCTCGAATCTGCCCCGAAATCACCACCGAGCTCGTCCGTTTACATGCCACAAGTTCCCCCAATGGATTGGAACGCAGGGGAGGTCTGAACCGCAGATGGAGGAGCTCGGTGAAGCGGCGCCATGGCGGTGTTCCTTCATCCCGCTGCACCTGGATGTACCACATCTGGGCGATGTCCATCAGATTGTATGAGGCCATCCATACCTTCTCCTCCGCGGCAATGCGCTGTTGATGGAAAATCCAGCTTCTGAAAACGCGGCGGCCGGTCCGAGTGGTGCTCGCCCGAGTTGTGGCGGCTTGAGGAGGCTGTATCCAATAATGGACCCGGCCGCTGCAGTTCCAGGCGTTGAATCGCCTGGGAATTGTTGGTGACGACCGATCGAGATTCTCGCACCTCCTGGTCGTGGCAAGGATCATGGATTTGAGGTCATCCTCAACTGCGCCCGACATAGTAGAGGCGGCGGAAGAAATAATGGAGGACGATGGCAGGGAGGAGGCTGGTGGCGGAGCGGAAACAATGGAGGGCGATGGCGGAGGCCTGGATCGTGATACCAAGATGTCACGAGTGGGCGGCGCGGGCCCTCGACTACGGAGACCGTAGTCGTGGAGGATAGGAGGGCGAGGGTTTTCCCCCCTGCGCCCAATGTTGAAGAGAGGGGTAGAAATCAAATTCTTATTCCTTGCCCAAAACAGGGTTGCTACAAGGGATTATATAGCCCTTTGCCAACTAACTCCAATAGATGGAAACTCTTTAAACTTTAGAGATAACAATTATCTTTCCTAACAAACTCAATCCTATCTTTCCTAACCTAATTCAATCCTGATTCCCTTGGCCGGCGCAGCCCTCTCCTGCCGCACGGTCACTCCCAGGCCTGACACGGCGGAAGTAGTGTTTTCCCCACATAACAGGAGGTTCCATGTACAAACCTGGCCGTGGAACTGCAGCTCCATGGAGGCACCTGCTTCGATGCGCAACCTGAATACGCAAGGACCAGGTTACCAAAACAGTACCAGGTGATGAACTTGGAGAACCCATTTGGTGACCAGTACCAGGTGATGGAATGCTCGAGTGCCGTGTAAGACCTTGGGCAGGGTAAGATAATCCATCACCACCACCTTGTGGTGGATAGGATGCAAATGAAGATCTGTTTACAATAATAGGTTCACTTGAGCAGGGCTGTAATGGTTCCCGGGATAGGAAGATGTTCGGCATGTGGTTTCGATCATGTCAAACTGAGGCAAAGATCGTAGTCATGAACACCATTGTTTGCTATCCTGAAATTTACCGCTATCTAGTGTGTCCAGATCTACCCGCTTGGGAGTCGCATCCCAACCCAGTCGGTAGTCAAAGAACTCAAGAAACACAATATTTAGCTCAGAACACAACTCGCTTAAGAATAAAAATTTGAAAATGTGGACATCTTTTGGAATATGTTTACAGTTTGATTACCATTCTCCCATATTAAACATGCCTTAATATGGTTCTCAAGACAATATTAAGTTTACCTATGTTTTAGATTGCACAGAGCATAGATGAACTTTTCCAATATTAAGCTTCAGTGGTAATAGAGGCGAAATGTTACTACTTTCCTAGAAATTGATCGTCTATCACCAATAACACTTGGATTCCTTGTTCCACTAATACTTGGTTCAATCAAGATAGATGAGGCATTTTTTTCAATATGCAAGTAAGGAAGCGAAATAAAGCATCATGATAAATTAAGGGAAATTGGATAAATCAAAACTATAATGAAACATCAAGGTATCGTGACCCCAAGGCCCACTTGTCAACCTCACATTGGAAGTTATTTTAAAATTTATACACCTTTATGTATTACTTTCCCAATAATAAATATACTATCACCCCGCCCCCGCATGAACCACTAAAACGTAAATGCACACACAAAACATTTTTCTCTCTCTTTTGCATGTTTTTGAGGCTTTAACACATGTGGAGGTGGAGGCCGTTCGAATCACCCATTTACCCATGTGTCCCAACAACAAGGTCTACCCCTACTATAAACGGCATAGATTGAGGATACTCAGTTTAACTCGTGAGGTTCACAAATCTCCACAGAGTACTCTACCTATTGCTTTTATGTATGAAATATTAGTACATTAGAACTTTCAAGTTTAGACACATTAAAACTGGAATTCCGAGATTCATACCCTATCCTGAAGCTATGTGACCAGATAAATTTGAGAATATGGTGTGGTTTACCCTCTTTTATACGAATGGCTAAAATCGAAAAGGGGGAGTGCCTAATGTATCACATAGTACTCCAGAATCTTTAGAAAGTCATTTTGGGATTGCTAAATTTGACACAATCGCCATTGTGTTCGAACATATTAGTTGAATATAATATAAGTTAAAAAGAATCATAAAACAATCCAGAAATTAGACAACCTGACCGAGCATATAGTAATAAGCCTTCAAAACATGCTACTCGAGAGGATCATTCGCCAACTTGGACATTTAAAATTAAGGTAGGTAATTAGATATCTTAAAATTATAGTTAAAAGTGCTTGCAAGATCATCGATTTCAGACAAGTTACTCGTATAATCAATCTGCAGGAATAAAAGAGTAATCGAGTAAGACAAATGTTTGTGACGAAATATAGAAGGAACAGGACCACAGGAGTCAAACAAGAAAGCAATCCTAACGTCTTGACACTAATCGTATTTCAATCTTGTTCAATCAAAGTCCTAACCACTAGCAAAGAAAAAATTTCTAGATTTTCCGCCAACCAAAGATACATAATTCTCCTTCAAAATTACACAGGCACAATTGGGCATATTATTTTCTAAATTATATTATATCAAACGCGTGTGTCTCTAAAATTAGAGGATGGATCTTCGCTGCGCAAATATTGACCCCATAACGTCAAAAGTTAGGCCGCATAACTCGATCCTTGATTCATTGCAATAAAGACCGAAGTATCTGCTATGCCCGTGGGCATGTCAAAACTACAAGCTATGACTCGCATCGCAGAAAAGATCACTAAGTGGCCACTGCTCCAACAAAGAGCAAACACGAACGAAAATGAAACTCTATAAAGCATGCAATGCACACAATTCATAGCAAAAACGGCCGGTTTTGCCGGATATGAAGTTGTCGATAACCACACCTCTTCTCCCACGTAAGAGAACCGTAACCCCATCATCAGTTCACCAAATCCGCTACCATCGCCGTTCACACCTCCATCCTCCAACAGATCGCCCACTCCAACTCCTCCATGGGCGCCTTGCCAAAGAAGCCATCTCTGCGCGCATCGCAGCGCATGTTCTCTCGCAGAAGAAAAAGGCCACAAATTCCATGAACACCGCGCAGAACAGATATCTACCCAAACTGTATGCAAGAAACAAGAAATTTAGCTACTCGAGTTCAATAACCCGAATGATTCCCTAAACACGCGAAGATGCGATCACAAACAGGGAAAAAGGCGTGCTTTTAGCACCAAATCAACAATAACACCACTAAACCCAAGTCGTACAACCAACCAGATCAAACTCAACAACAGCCCACCAAAAATACACCAAAACCAGCCAATGAAAGGAGTCACCGCGGTGGAAGACGAAGAGGAGGCGCCACCGCGCCATCCGCTCGATGCCCTCATCTCCGCAAAACCACCGATGTCGGAGAGGATGGACATATAACCGTGGACATGTGGGGAGGAGGAGAGCGCGGAGGATCTGTGGGGAGGGGCGCGAGAACGGGGAGACGGGAGAACGCGGGAGGAAGAGGCGAGGCGGCGCTGGGTAGGGGAGGAGGCGAGGCGCGCGCGCGCGAGGTGCGGGTGGTGGGGGAGGCGAGGCGGCGTGGCGAGAACGTGGGGGAGATGCAGTCGGGGAGATGGGGGATTCGGTGGAAGCGGAGAAGCCACTCGAGCGGAGGGGTGGGGGAGGAGGAGGCGGCGACACAGCGGAGGGGAAGGGGGAGGAGGAGGCGGCGTGGCGCTGGGTAGGGGGAGGAGGCGAGGGCGCGGCGGCGCGAGGTGCGGGTGGTGGGGGAGGTGGGGATCGCGAGTCCGCTTTTGGATTTGGATCGTTGGATATGAGTGGGCAAGGAGAGAGAAAGGTGGGAATTGATCCTTGATCGTTGATTTCACTGGTTGATTTTTCTGGGGACACGAATTGGTGTGGATGCAGGAAAACTCATGACTGTTGGGGGCACAATTTGGGGTGGTCGTAGGAAAGAATTGAACTGATGGATTTTAGGGGTAGAGATCCTACCCACAGGAGATTTTCCCCAACGGTGTTGGGGCGGGGGCTGAACTTCCCCACGGGAGACAATGGATGACCTATGGTACGTTAGTGGTGGATCCCACGGCGGACGGGGATCTCCACGGGTGCAGAGAGCGAGGAGGTTTGTGCCCCCATTTGATCTAGCAGGGACTGGCTCGGGGCTCCTTAACGGGGATCAAGGCGAGGACACGGGCAAGCCTTTCGGCCCCGTTGCCATCCTAGCATGGACTGCTAATCGGCTCCTTGCGAGGCGATGGCCGAATAGCTACTTCTGCCCTCTCTGTACCCTGGAACTTGAGACAGCAACATATCTTTTCGTCATCGTCTGCCCGGCGATGAGATCGATCTGGGAGGGTGCAGCCACCTGGACGCACTGCGATCACCTCATGCCGCACGGCTGGGCAACGACCTCCGAGCTGTTAGACCAGTGGAGCTCCCTTATAGTTATACAGGCATCATCTCCAAGCAAAGCGAAAGGAGCCAAGTCGCTGATGATCCTAATTTGCTGGCAACTGTGGCTTGAACGGTGAACAAAACGCTGTAAGACATACTAAATTCCGTTGTGCTCTACTGGAATCCGGGTATACCCCGCTACGGAAAAAAAAGGTGTGGACTGAACGCAACCGGCACATCTTCAGAAATCAATACACGACAGCTCCCCGGGTGATTGAGATATTGAAGGACGAAGCTCGGTCGCGGAAGTTCTCCCCGGTTTTTCCTGCTCAGTCATTCTCTGTTAGCTGTTTGTAATCTCCCTCTATTTTTTTATTTTTCCTGTGCCTCAAATTTAACAATCCCCTTCAAATTTAAGCCTAAATGTATGTGATTGAGCTATTGCACGATCCTATACATTTAGTCCCAAAAAGCCTAGGAGAGTAGTTGGGTTGAACAAGTCTATGGAATAGTTGGGTTGAACCAATTCTATGGAATCATTTTTGTTCAGCTGAAGTCCACCCCACAGCACACCGCCCTGCACCCCAGGCTGATCTTAGCCCAAGTCGACCTATCCCAATTCCCAAACCATGGGTTTCTTCAAACATCATTGCTTCTAATCGGTGGGCAGCCAATGCACCGCAAACATTTCTCCATGCATCGCTACCGAAACGAGCCGCCAACCATGCTGCTCACAGGTCCTGCCGACCAGCCGCAGCCGGGTGCAACAACGCCGCCAGAATGGGAAAGGAGGCAGTGCAAGGATGAGTTTGGAGAAATGGCATCGCCGTCAATCCATCATAAAGTAGTGATGTAGTGGCCTGTAAATAATCATATCAGGCAATCAGTAGATGCTAATCATTGCCTACGTCCACGCTATGGATAGCCGGGTTAGTTTAATTACACTTCGTGTGTTCAGATCAAATGCGCAGATTAAGTTTGCTAATTTACTATCTGAGAGAGTATAAAATGTGCCACTCTGTTGTCTTTTTGAACACCTTTCATAAGCAGATTTTAGCAGAGCAGTGGGTGGGTCTAAATTCAACGGTGGCTCATTGGGCTTACTAGTTCTGTGTTCGTATGTTGCAATGGAAACTCAAACTATAAAAGCAAGTGCTAGAAAATATATTGATTGAAGACCAGCTGGTAGAGTACTTTTTGCATATGAGTTTGTCAGATCCAGACACAACTGATTTTTCAAACATCATGAATGAATTTCTATGGTTAATTTATTATTCTTATTGAGATGTATTTAGTTACTGATGTAAAGCTAAGTTAGTTCTTTATGAATTGCTTAAGACATCTATAGTAGTATACTTTCGAAAGGTACCTCAACAATAGCCTTGCAGCATAATATCATGAACCCGCATCCATGAGCTAGAGACCTCTTAATTGATATCGTTGAAGCTTGTTAAGAGATGGATCAACGTCTTGAAGGCATATGGAAAGTCGAATGCCTGTGCAATATGACAGGATCTAAAAAACTATACACAATGTTATTATAAGAGAACCATACCATCACCACTGCTAGCCAATGCCATGGCCACCGCGGGTTGGAGGTGGTGGCGGGGGAAGCGGAGGGCCACGAGGAAGGTGGAGGCGGAGGTGACGGCGGAGTCGAGAGGGGGAGGGTGGCGAGGAGGCGGTGGCGGATGAGGGTGGGGGAGGCGCGGCGTGGTAGAGAGGTTGTAGAGAGGTAGTAGTTGGTGTGTCTTCGAGTGGGGGTGCGGTGCCTACGGGTTCTATACCATGGATTGACGATGAATAGCGTGGACTAGATGTTTTTGAAAGACAGATAAACTACCACCAGGAGTGGTGGTGCCATCACCACCATTTCTTTCTTTTAAGTAGTAAAGGTATTTTTAGTTTTTAACTTATGTTTTTAGTTTATTAATTTGTTTTTGTGCCTTTTTGGCTTTTCTAGGCTTTTTTTTATTTATTTGCATTATCTAAGATTGGAGAACTTGTTTTTTCTATTTTTTCTTTTCTAAAAATTTAATTACGATGAAAAGCTTCCAGTAGCTACAATGAAAAACCTCAAACAACATCAAATAAGCCTAAAAGTCAGAAGCATACATCCAAATGAGCACCCCCGTTCATGGTCCAATCGATTAATTGCTCCTCTAAATAATCCGCCATAGTGCCGTTCAGATGTACGTCGTGATCAATCATGCCTGGCTCCCAAACAAATCATGCCCCAATAATTATGCGCGGTTAGGTGAGCATGTGCGTGCGCCGCTCTCTGCACTTGCATGGATCACCTTTCTCTTCACGGACAGTACTTACACTGGAATCTTTCTCGATCTCATCTCATCATCGGTTACATCAAGCTCTGGATCGCGCGGGGCATGCATGTACTGATGTGCACAATGTGCCGTCAGTTCGGCTCATTGGTCAATGTTTTCGCACGTCGGCGTTGCTCCGGCCAAATTGCCAACAGCGAGAGCAGAAGTGTAGGTTTTACCATCAGAGAAGAAATGGCGCCTTTTTTATCTCCATGAGACTTTTGTGGATAGTGGATGGATCGACGGCAAATTACAAGAGGAAGAAAACAAATGATGAACTGGAGTCTGGAGCTGCACGCATAAAGAGGAGAAAAGAAAAGAAACGGCTTGTTGCTGCAGTAAATGCGAGCTCAGAGAGGGAGAGGGAGAGCGCACCAGCGTCAGCTTCCGCCCCCTCCTCCTCCCCCTTCTCTCTCTCTCCCCTTCTCCCTTCCATTACGGTGGATTCAGAGCGCGAGTTGCCGGATTAGCAGCATTATCCGGCTTCTCCGGATCCATCGATTTTTGATCGTTTTTAGGCGATCTGGAAAGCGCTTATCCGATCCGATTCTTGCGGAAAGGAGCCGGCTTTGGGCTGCGCCTGCCTCGGCATCGCTCACATAGTCACATCACACCATTGTTGTAGAAAGGCGCCGCCCTAGCCTGCTTCTCTTCTTGTATTGTGCACGGAGACCGCTCTTGCCACGACTCCGTGACGAACCCAAACTCCTCCGGGTTTTCCCCCCGGAAAGGCGCCGTCTTTGTTCATATTTTGTCTCGTCTACTAATTATTTTTGCTTGCTTGTGCTTATCCTCTGTCGGATCAATCTCTAGCCTCTTGTCCCGTCGTCAGTTTGTTCTTGATTACGTTGGACTTGGGAGAGAGATGGCCGCGGAAAACGGAGCCGCGGCCGCGGCGCTGTTCAGCGAGGAGGAGCTGCGGGCCGTGAGCGGGGTGCGCTTGGGCGACAACTTCGTGGAGGTGACCTGCGGCTGCACCAGCGCCCGCTACGGCGACGCCGTCGGCCGTCTCCGCATCTTCGCGTCCGGCGAGCTCGAGGTCTGCTGCGAGTGCACGCCTGGATGCCACGAAGGTACACAGTATTCTCTCCCTTGTTTTCTCAATGATCCCATGCCGCGTGATTGTGTGGTGTTCATGAAGAGTAGTACTTCAATACTTTTTGCTCTAACAAAAATAATACTAATATCAAAGTACATAAAAGGATAAGTAATCATTATTCACTATTTAATTCTACTTTAAAAATTATATAAATTATTTTGAGAAAAATATTGAAGCACCTCCCATTCATCCATCACCATGGCCTCTGACGGCAAAGCCTACTTGTATGCAATGCCGGCCCGGCAGTCCATTTGCCTGCTAGGGCTTCGAGAATCAGATTTTCTTTCGACATGAATCTTTCAAGTACAAACCATTACCACTAGCACGTACTTTTCACGATTTCTTTGCAGACCATGTTTCTGTGTACTGCTCATTCTGTTCCATGTCTGTACTATTCGTCCTGTTTTAGATGTATACCATTCATAATCATCCCCTGTACTTGCATTCACTTTTTATGACACTTTGTTTGTGATTGCATGGAAACATATCAACCTATTGAGAGTCTTTCAGAAACAATCGAGTCCATTCCATTGTTTTAACCTTTGTCTCTGGCATCTAGTAATCGAGT
Organism: Dendrocalamus sinicus; assembly: GCA_036346575.1. Lineage (NCBI taxonomy): Eukaryota > Viridiplantae > Streptophyta > Magnoliopsida > Poales > Poaceae > Dendrocalamus > Dendrocalamus sinicus. Next base: position 4,666,346 of record CM070655.1, on the reverse strand, counting down.
GTTGAAATTTTCAGATAAGCTGAGCCCTGCTGCGTTTGAGAAGCACTCTGGGCGGGAGACGGCAGGAAAATGGCAGAACACGGTGTGGGTTATAGTTAAAGGAGACAAGGTCGCACTGTCAAAGACCGATCTGCTCAAGTACTACAAGGCGCTCAAATCGACCAACGGTTCCGGCAAGGGGCGTAATGGACGTCCATGCCACCGTGACGAGTTCATCCGGTGCACCGGCTGCAAAAAGGAGAGGAGGTTTCGCCTCAGGACCAAGGAAGAGTGCCGCGTTTACCATGACGCCGCCGCGAAACACAACTGGACATGTGCAGATTTAGCTCTTGAGAGGTAAGTAACAGCCACGCGTCTGCTTCTGCTACTGTCGATTGCTAGTTTGCAATGCATAGTGCACTGATCTTTGAACTTAATGATGATAATTTGGAGTTTGGACAATATAACAGTCAGGTTGTTAGTTTAAATTCACATCAAATTTCATAACAGCGGATCAGTGGTATAAAACTAGGGATAATTGACTAAATGCTACTATAATCATCTCAGCTTTAAAAAATATCACTCCAATCGTAAAATACTCTTAGAAATACCACTATGATCAATATTAGCTGATTTTTATTGAAATAAAATAGGTTTTTATTAATTATAATGGTATTTATACGAGTATAAGATGATTGGAGTGGTATTTATGTACACAAAAATACAAAATCAAAATACGAAAGGTGTATTAATGTAAAATCGGCTTGTATTGATCATAATAGCATCAATAAAAGCCTATATTATATGAATACATCTCTCTTATGTCGATATGTATTTCGACCATATAAAAATAATCAAAATATGGAAAGTGTATTCATGTAAAATCGGCTAGTATTGATTATAATGGTGTTTTTAGAAGTATTTCATGATTACAGTGGTATTTTTCAAAGGATGCAATTGCAGTGGTATTTTTCAAAGCCGAGACCATTGCAGTGGCATTTAGTTTTATCCCTTAAGAAACTATATCTGACTGTGCCGTGTCGTTTTGATGCTGCAGAGTCACCTGCTACGACGACGAGGAGCGGGCGAGTCGAAAGGCGCTGAGGGGGTGCTCGCGCGCCACATCGTGCAAGGGCTGCGAGAAATGCGTCTGCTTTGGGTGCGAGACCTGCCGTTTCGCCGGCTGCGGCTGCCAGACTTGCGTCGATTTCTACCAGAATTCAAAAGAGTAGGGGATCACCTCATCTTAACACCATTCTTATTCCATTCATGTAGGCAACGTCGACATTAGCTTCTATCATTAACCGACCAAAAGCTTCCCATCATTATCAAACCTGTATGCTGAAAAGTTGTCTGTATTTCTGAAGGATGGTTACTCCCGAAATTACAGGTGTAGCCAGCCGAATTTTGATAGGCACTCTATGCAATCCTCTGGTGAAGCATTGAATTGAATGTCTTTTGAGTACAGGTTTTAAGAGTATTAGAGCAACTCCAGCAGAACCCCTACTTGAGCTCTCATCCTACTTTTGAGGTGAGGCAAAACTCACTCAGCAGAGCTCCTACTGAGCCCTCAAAGTAGGGGCCTCAAATCTCCTCGAGTCCTCATTCCTGGGGTCTGAGGAGCCTCTACTTTGAGGGCTCAGTAGGGTTCTTGCGAGTGAGTTTTTTGCCTCGGCCCTCAAAAGTAGGATGAGGATGAGGTGAGTCGATGTGTCATCCTCTAAGAAAGAATTTGATGGTCCTGTTTGAGGCCTCACGAGTGTAGTCAAAAACAGAGCCTCAAAGTAGAGAGCCCTCAAATAAAAAGTAAGCGCTGCTTTGACGGCTCTCGCTGGAGTTGCTCTTACTCTTGTAAGAGAGGAAAGTATAGAAACGCTTCTCATTAGTAAAATAGTCAGTAGCATGCATGACTAAGTCGAATTTAGGATGCGTCCGTGGCAGCTGTTGATCGACCGGACATGTCAGGTTGTCACACGCACTGCAGATGGAACCCGGGCTGGAACGTGCCTCCATACAATGTTTGGGGGATAGCGAGATACAAATCAAAAGTCTGCAGACCAAACGGAGCAAGTAGATTGGCTCCGGCAGTGGAGGAAAGGTCGGTGATTTCGGCCCCAAATGGCCGCGCGTGATCGGTATGCAGCCCTCCAGCACGGAGAGGTAAAATTCGGCACGGTGGGCCGGTGGCGAAGTGCAGACTAACCGTCCGAGAATCGAGCGGCGCGCGTGCCGATTGCCGAGGTGAGAAGCGGCCAAGCGGGGCGGCGAGGATGAAATGCGACGAGTGCAAGGCTCGGCGGCGTTAGGGCGTCGTCTCATGGTTGCTCCGAACGCAATGGAATCGGGGAGGTTGCCAGACTAAGCAGCAAGCGCAGGATACCTCAAGAACAAGGGATGGAGGAAGCATCACAAGAAACATCTTGCATATCACAAGAAACTGATCAGATCTCTCGTTCGGGAAATACATGGGAGCACGCATGCTGGATACAAGCAGGTTCATTCAGCACTGGTGTCAAAATTACACTGGGTGCAGAAGCACCGCCATTACCTAATTGCGATGCCGGCCACCACCTCTCCCAGGTGAATGCCGGCCACCACCTCTCCCGGATGAATGCCGGCCTCCCCATCGCTGCGGCCTTCTGCCACGGAAGGACGAGTTCCCTTGATTAAACTGCCCAGAATTGAATTGCATAGGAGGCTGTTCTTCATCTCCAGGTGGTGTTGGGAGGCGCCCAAATCCTTGCGCGTTGGGAAATCCAGGAGGCAGCCTTTGCTCGCCGGCCATGTTCGGAGGCTGGCCAAAGTTGCCTTGCCCGTTAGGCAATGGAGGCGCTGAACCAAATGGAGGATTTACCGGAGGTCCACAGAACGGCATTGGATTTGCAGGCATTCCGCTCTGAGGCATAAACTGCGGTGGAGGCATAGGCATTTGGTTCAGGAAGCCACCAAAATTCTGGTTCTGGAACTGTTGCTGGTATTGGTTGGCTCCGATAAGTATGTTCTGCATAATATTAGCTGCGAGAGCAGCTCCTTCAACCCCCATATTTGGGTGCGGCGGAGGTGGAAGCGCGCCAAGCCAAACCGCATTTGGCTGCTGCGGTAGGAACTGCTGTGACGGATTAATGAAGCAACCGCCCATATTTGCAAGTTGAACAGCTGATGGCATAGCATGATTCATTGGGACTGGAGGCAGCATTGTCGGTGCACTCATAGGAAAGTTTTGAGGCCCCAACGGACGTGCCCCATTGTCAGCAACCACAGGAGACATATCAGAAGGGTGAAAATGAGGTTGTGATTGGTGACCTGGTGTTGGTGCATCACGGATCCTAGGTGGCATGTCCTTTCGAAATCCAGCACCCCTGGGCTGTGCCCTTTTCTTATCAGCAGAAGGTTTCTTAGACTCATGCTGCCTATCAGTCTGCCTTTTTGCCAGCCGCAATGATCTTTTGTACTCAGCCTCCTCCTCGTCATCAGAGAATTCAGGTTCATCACATTGGCCCTCGTCATTGTCTCCTGATGCATCATAGCCTTTGGAGTATAGCTCCTTCATATTTAGGATGTGATCCGCAAACTCCGTAACAAAAGAGACAGCAGTGCCTGCACTGATCCCAGCAGGCACTTCTTCCGCAGAGTTGTACCGCACAAGATAGTACGGGTTTTTTACAGGTCCAAATAATTCATCAACAATACCAAGTGGTGTCCTGCTTTCGGTTATCCAGAGTATAGAACCCTCATTCAGGGGATTGTGTTGCACTGACCCTTCAACAATCACTCTCTCACCCATGATCTGGATGGACAGCAAACAGGCAAACAGTCAGGATATGGGCAGGGAAAACTCTACCGGTTTGAAAATTTTACCAGCCCCTCACTGGCAGGCCGGTAACCGGCAAATATCTGAAAATTTTGACCGGAAAATTTGAAATTTAAATTTGACTTTTGTGAAGAAAAAAAATGAATTTTTGACCAAAAAAAACTATAGATACTCGTCGAGATAAATTAGATATTTATATATACACTAAATAAAGATGAAAATGAAGTTGAAATCTGATGTATTTTCGTATTTAAATGAATTGTATTTGAAATGTGGACCACACAACCGAAATCCTCCGAAACATTTTGCTTACTGGCCCTCACCGATACGGCCGGTTATCGCCGATAACTGCCGAAATTTCGGCGAAATTTTTTCACTTCATGTGGGTCTCATAGGAAATATACTGTGTCATCAATCTAGGATTAAATGAGAAGCATCATTTATTTACAAAAATCTCGAACACCACACTCAAGAGTACAGAAAATTATAGCTGCAGTAAACGAAACATATAACCACTACCATCCAGAGACACTTATAAATTTCAGAATGCTCTTGGTTTTTTAAAAATAAATTTCAGAATGCTCTACTAATACAGTACAAACATATCTCAGTGGATAGAAGTTCAATAGATTTCTAGTTCTTCTATACAAATTATCTACTGCTTTTAACACCAACACATATAACAGGAAAGTGTGAACTGATTGAATCTATCAGATAAAAAAGAACTGGTACTTATAAAGTGCTGGAAGCATCAATGAAAACAAAAGTTTAGAGGAGAAGTCCAAGTTAATTATAAGACTTACAGCTGAAATCGTTCCCACTGGGAGCTTCTTATGATGTGGTTCCAACTGTACCTCAATCTTTGGCACTGGAGGAAGGACCTGCAAGGTATATCTACTTTAGAATAGACATACTAAGAGCATCTCCAAGAGAGGCTCAATATTTTGTCCTATAAAATCTCATATTGGGAGTCTTCCTAAAAAAATTATCCTCTAAATCTTTCCACTCTAAACTTGGATCCCTAAAATTACCATCTAGGCACTGTATATTTGATGTAGATCCACCTCAGTTTTAGAGTACCAAAATTATTGTGCGTGTTTTTTAGTATCTGTTAGAGGCTTGTTTTTAGCTTTCATACCCAATATTTGAAGATAGGGGATGAGAAAGAGCATCTTTTGGAGATGCTCTAAGAACAGAAGAACTTCTAAAAATTGAAAAATGTCAGGCTACACCCTTTGTATATTATTGTAGGAACTAGCAATTCTATATGTGGTTTTTAGCAATTGACTACAGAAGTTGTAGCAACTGCATAGCAACACAAGAACAGTTTGTCGCTGTACACCTACAGATAGTGCAGGATTTTCACAAGAACAAATGGACAATTGAGCATAAACTTCTATTTTGTATCAAGTATGGGCTACTATTCACAAATTAACCATGACATAAATATTTATTACAAAGTCAATTGCACTAATTAGAAACCGAATTGTGACTCAGTAGCAAATGATTAACACTCCACAGCATGAAAGAAAAAGCACCTAATAAGCAATGAGTAAACATACGCAGCACAAGATACAACTCAATACCTGTACTTCATGTTTGGACTTGATACAACCCTTCGGTGCTTCCTCCTCCTCATCGCTCCCAATCATCAGTTCACCCTCTTCAAGGAGGGCCTCCATGTCAACACCACCGCCATGTTTCTTGGCCCCGGCCTCTTCCTCATCACTGCTCAACGAGGCTTCACTTGACTCCTCATCTTTCTTGGCCCTCTGCTCGTTGCCCTCTTCCTCACTGCTCGACGAAGCCTCACTCGATTTTTCATCTTCCTCGTCCTCGTCACTCTCTGACTCTTCCTCGCTGCTCTCCTCTTTGCTGCCTCCACCTACCAATTCCTCTTTCACCGAGACCGCAGTATTCATCTCAGCATCATCAGCTACAGTACTCATCTCGGCATCCACCACTCCCTCCGAAATATCCTCTTTCGGAGCCAAATCACCAATCCCCGACACTGGAAGCTGATCCGGGCCAAGCTGCCCGCCCAATCCACCGCTCACCATCTCTGACTCCTTCTTGACATCAAATTCCCCGCCGCAAGAAGTGCCAAACTGGCCAAGCAACGCGTCCTTCTCCTTCACGGCATCCTCCTCCACACCAAATCCGCGGCTTTCGGACACCGAGCCATCCTCCGAGACCTTCCCACCCTCGCAGCTTGTCAGCTCCAGCGCGCCCGGGACCGCCGCCTCCTCGCCAAGACCGGAGCTCTTGGCCAGCTCGTTCGCCATGGCCTGGTCGAAGTCGACGAGCCACTCCTCGATGGGGTCGAAACCGGCGTCGGTGGGGGAGGGGGGCCTAGGATGCCGCGCCATAGGTGGGGGAGGGTGGGCTAGGGTTTTGTGGAGGGAGGTGGCGCGGCGCCACCATGCTTGCTTGCTTTATCTCTCGCTCGGAGGTTTAGGGTTTTAGGTTTGCTTGGCGTAGGCGGCGGCGGCGGCGGGGGGCTGGGCGGCGCGGGTATGAAGAGGGAGCGGGAGATGGGTAATGTTGAAGAGCTCGGCTCGGTTGGGGTGTACCATGCACGAATCTCGGCGCACGGTATTGTCTGACTGTCCGTTGGGAGCTTGGGAGAAGCATCTCCCGACCAGCCGCAGACGGGGCACGGAGGCAGCGTGTGGCAGCCGACGAGCTCGACGGTCGCTGTCGAAGGCCTGGAGATGCCAAAAATGGACTGCGCGGTTTGACTTTGCGATCTTCAAAGTTCTGTTTACACTACTTTGTTTTTCATAGCTATAAAATCATAATCATAAAGCATAAAAAATTACTTTCGAATATAAATCAACCTTTAATTTATTTTTACACTACTTTGTTAATTTATTTTTATACTACTTTGTTCGTTGCTACAAAATTATAATCATAAAGCATAAGCAAATGCTTTCCAATATGAATCCAACAGCTGTGGAATACAAAAAATCATAATCATAAAGCATAAGCAAGTGGAATCCAACGGCTTTCGAATACAATAAAATCATAATCATAAGGCATAAGCAAGTGCTTTCGAATATGAATCCAGCTGCTTTCGAATATGAATCCAGCTGCTTTCGAATACAATAAAATCATAATCATAAAGCATAAGCATGTGCTTTTGAATATGAATCCAACGGCTTTCAAATACAACAAAACCATAATCATAAATCATGAGAAAGTTATAACTTTTGTGTCACGAGACATATATTATTGCACTAACTGTTTGTCAAAGTTTATGGACTTTGAATCTCGAAATACGTAGGCAACATAAAATATTTATGAACTTTGAATCTTGAAATAAGTAGGCGCCTGGTAAAAATCAACAGAGGGAGTACATTATGTGGGGGAATTAGTCTTATCCCTCCACACCAGCATTTCAAAACAGATAACCTTTGCGCAATGAAAGCCAAATGTAAATCAGAGGTATTTCAATGGATATATTGGCGCCATCGCAAAGGAAAAGTTTACGTCACACTAAGAGCGGAGGACATCAATCATCTTGTATCATACAAGTTAATCATCTTAGCTGACAAACACAACAGGCTGCATCCATGTCGCAATAAAATAAACTCAAGCAATTTCACTTGCACGCATATGCAATTCTATTCCACCAAGAACATTCATCACTTCCCCTATCAATCACACATAAAATCTTGGTAAAAAAAAAACTAAAGGTATCCAGTGGAAGAAGGCTTCTTATCTTACAGAAGAGCAAAATGGTAAAGATAGTTCAATTACACTCTCAACTTTAGATTTAAATAGATATAGGTGAAGATGGATAAGTGGGTATTATCCTCCCTGTATCTAAATCTAAATAGGTATTTTAATTTTTATCTACACCCTATCCTATGGTATTGATATGAGTTTAGATGAGGGTAATAGATACCCAGTGACATACTACCTCCGTGGCCTCATCCCAACCGTGCTGCTTCACCGGTTCACCTTTTTACTGGCTAGTGGCCTACTGGGACGTATTTTTTTCGGTTGCTTTGCGGTGTACGGGGAGATCGCACCGGAAATGCGTGCGCGTCAAGGCCGATGCGAGGCCGGCGTGCTGCGAGTTCCTGCGGGGCCGCGCTTTCTGCCGCCACTAGCTCAGCTTGGGCTGTTTGAGAGAGCTCCACCAGCTTCAGATTCACAAAAAATAGCTCTACTCCACGAAATTTTACCCAAACACTCCAGCTCCGCGAAATCTGGATCCACCAAAATCCTGGATCTGAGAGTTCCTCAAGGGGTGCTCCACCGTAGAGTTAGGTAGTAATTACCCACCAATGCCACTTGTTACACACTACATCCCACCAAAAATGGTCATTCCCTCCAAAACCTCAATTTCGTGGATCTGGAGCTGTTGTACAAGCCAAACACTCTATGGTGGAATCCCAGATCCATGATGAAACTGCTCTATGGTGAAGCTACTGCGCCTGAGACGAGCCCATTCGCTCCGGTCCTCAGGTTCTCGCTCCCCGGCGTAGGGGAAAGGGTCACTCGCATGCCGACATGCAAGCACAGCGACATGAAGCTCGTCAGGCTCTGCCTTTTTGCCCCGTGTTGCAGCTTTCGTATCTACTATTACTGCTACTACTAGCATTGGTCGATTCTTTTTTACTGTTCCTAATAACTGTTAGCTCACGAAGGAGTTCTATTTATTTATTTATTTATTTAAGACAAAACATAAGACATAAACTGAAAAAAAAAAGTCTACGCTTTTCACTTTTGGGATACGGCGACTTGTGCTACGCTTCGGCTATCCGTCATCTCTTCCGATCGGGGAAAAGAAAACCAGGAACCACACAAGACGCAATGGGCTATGAAGCAAAATCCCACGACAGAACAGTGCAGGTCGGGGTTTCATGCAGACCCAGCCCACCAACAAATCCAGAACAGAACAGCAGAACCCAATCGTCCAAATCACCGCAAAAGAACCGCAGAGGCCAAATTCCCAGCGTAGCCAGAATAAGGGCAAAAAAACACCGCTACCTTTTTACAAACTTATTCTCAAGTACATCTTTTTTCAAGGGATTTATTCTCAAGTTAAACAGCAAAAGAAGTTCTCCTTCAAATTACACACGAAAATTTTTATTACTCGTCTCAACAGACGAAAGGAACAGGTCCAAACCCGAGCCTTCGTCCTCTGCTTGTCAACGAAATTGACAAATTTCCTCATGCTTTTCTAGTTTATATCTGGAGAGCCCTTGAACACGCCCTGATCGTCCCTTAGCCAAAATTGTGCTGGGACTTGTCCAACAAAAGCAATCCTTCATGCGGCTGATGCTGGCTCTCCCCACTTGTTCACCACCTCTTTCAATTTGTCAAATCCCTGAGCACGAAATAGATAAGATAATTAAGCAAAATGCAATTCTGAAATAAAAAAAACACTACAGCAAGCGACAAAAGAAGACCATCTTAGAAATAAAATTGTAATACTTGGATTCTCTAAAGGAAACCATGGCTATTGCCCCAGTTTACCGAAAGAAGCTTGCATCATGCAAAGCAACATCTGGACTATTCAGCTACTGCAATCAAAGTTGTCACGGCGCTCTAGCAAGTCACGGCAAGCCTAGGATGCCAGGACGTCTAGACACCCATTATGACGAGAGTTAGACGATGTGCTTTATCCAATGAAAAACATTAAATACATGTACTGGTATTATACAATACATACTGGTATAACAATGTCCACAGAAGATTCAAGCTCCCGGCTGGTAAAGACATCCACTCACAACCATATCATAAACTCCATATAACAGGGGGAAACGCTGCGAGGGCGCTCGGCCACGTCGCCCCGCCCGCGCGTCCGGCCGGCGCGTGGCGGGGCAATTTCTGTACGGCCAGGGGAGGTGTTTTCCTCCAGTTTTTCGAAAATTATGTAAAGGTCCTTTTTCTTCGCGAACAGGTCCCTGGTAGTTTTTTTATAATTTTTTTTTTGCAAAAACACCCCTCCACTTTACCGAAATTTCGTGTACTTTGCAGGATAGCGCCCCGCGGTTTGCTAAATTATGTATGTGTCCTCGTTTAGTTACGTATAGGCCCTCGATTTTTTACGAAAACGACCTTCGTTTTTCCCGAAAATACACAGATGCCCTCAATTTTTTTTAGAAAAGCTCCTAACAAATTATCACCTCTTTTACTTCGGTACACACGGTGACTGGCGCGGCGTGCCGCTGCGCCAATGAGGCTAGTATTATAATATACTATCCATTACCCTTGCCTCCTCAAAAGAAGAAAGAGAAAAAAAAAGTAATAAACAACATAGTGCAAATGTAACTTCTGCTTCCCCCTTCTCCCGATGGAGCGGCCATGGAGGCTCTTTTTCCATCTCTTTGCCAGATCTGCTGCATCGCGTCCCCCCCCCCTCCCTCCCCACTTCCTTGAATCTTTCATGCACACAACAGGAGAGGGGTGCCGAGAAGAGCAAGAAGGCACGAGGAAGAATGAGGACAGCAGAGCAAGTGAGCGATGAGATGAGCGAAGTGGCGGATTGAGCTGCACCTGGGCTGACTGGAGCTGTGGTGGCGGTGGCTAGTGTTTGCTTGCAGCTCCCCTCCCTCCCCACCTGGGTCTAGAGTTATGGAGTTTTCGGTCTAGGTGAATGACCATCGCATCCATGCCAGCCAACTAGACGCCTTGTCGTGGCAACGCCATGATAACTATGACAGCAATCCACTTTTTTGTGAAAAAGCTCTTCTCTAGATTTCATGTACCCTTACCCCCAGTAAATCAATTAACTATTTAATATAAAAACAATTAGGATGTAGTAGTCCAGTTTGATGATAAAAATGTGCCAAATAAGCCATACTGGCTATTGATGCAGTTGCTAACAACCCAGAAAATGTTGCTTGGCATGACTCCACTAGCACCTAGGGGCTATGTATTGTATGGTTGGCAATATGCATCAACAAATCTGTTACTGACTCAGCATTTTCTGTATCAAACTGTCATGTGGAAAGTGGGGAAAAACGTACAGAAGGGGATAACCAGCGAGTGCACATGCAGGTGCAATCAGGCAGTAAATTCTAAATTAGTATCCACGTTCATGTAGCCCTCTTGATGAGAAATACATTAAAGGAAAGTTGCAGTTCAACAATAGTGTCGGTTTTCTACTAACTAGTAAGTAGCGTCAGAGGAAGAGTGAACAGCAGGCAAGAACAGAATATTTGGAAACTTGTGAGTGGCCATTCTGTGTGTGGAAGTTCCAAATGATTTATCTCCCAAATCACTACTGCAATTTTATTTGCAAAAAGAATAGAATCCACTCACCATTCGGCGTGTGAAGCTTCCAAAAGATTCACCTTCCTGACGTGAGCTATTCCAATAGGAAAACAGTGGTTCCAAAACCTTCTCAAAGTCTTGAAGCTTCACTTTATTCATGAATGATTCCGCCAGGGTACTCTGGTTCGGTGTTCCTCCAAGCCAGATCTATGGTCATAGTAAATAAAAGCTCAAAGAAGATAAAAAAAAAATCCAAGCCCAACGAGATAAAAGGGGAAAAAAACAGAAGCCAAAATGAATGTAGCCCAAATGTGTACAAAATATTTCAATCTTTCTTATACCTGGTAACTGTTTGGGCCATCACCAACAAAACCAACCTCCGCCATATATGGTCTAGCGCATCCATTAGGGCAGCCAGTTATCCTCACCACTACAGATTCGTGATCCTTGATGCCAACCTATCAAGCAAACAATATTATCTCAAATGAGAAGACTCCAATTAGCACAATATTCGTCTGTTGAACTGATTTTTAACAAAGACGGCAGATGAATACCTTATCAAAGACTGCTCTAATTCGTTTAAGAATTGGAAGAATCCCTCGTTCAGCTTCTGTTTGTGCCAGAGGGCACAGTGGTAAGGCAGGGCATGCCATGGCAGTTAAGTTCAGGGCATCAACATCCTTTGGTTCCTACATACATGAATATCCAACTTCAGTCAAATATTCAACCAGTATACCAAAATGTTAAGAAATCAAACTTTTATTAGAGGGGAAAAAGAGCTCGCTGTCTACTCATAATTTTCAATGTGAGAGAAACCTCGGTACACAGGAAAGTACAAATAAAAAGAACGACAAAATCAATAGGTGGAAGGCGTGCAGCAGAAGCAGCAAGGAAAATTTCAAAAGAAAACAATCTACAAGGATGTAATGTCAACCAAAATAGTATATATTACAGGCCAAGGATATTAAATGAACAAAACAAATCTTACCAACAGGCCAGCTTGAGCAAGAGCTGCAGTGATGGAATCTCTCCATGCCTGATCAATCCCACATAAGATAAGATTTTGGTTTGGAGTTATACTAACATCCAAATTATACTTCTCAATTATCTCTCGTAGAGTTTTCTTAGCATGCCCTCCAAGACGACCATTATCAACATGCACCCCATAGAATAATTTCCCATCACCCTGTAATAGACAAACCACAGAAAAATGCAATTTAGAGCTCAGGAAATAACTAATAAGTATAGATGTTGTGAATGAACAAGCATGTAAGTAATGTTGCAGATTTATCAAATGCTCTTTTATAGACTACAGTGTGAGAGCCAATTGTATAGAGGGGAGTAAACAAAACCTTAGATGCTGATCAAATTACAAACAAAGAAAAACATTTAATAAAATATTGGGGCATCCTTCCTAACAAGATGCAGTCACCTTTTTTAAGAATATAAATTACCATTACTAGATTAAGATAAACTAACGATGGAACTATACCTGTTCCTGCCAACCAAGGTAGTTGTTGAACTGCCATTCTGGCAATGAACGGAAATTTTCAAACTTCTTTCCATAATATTTTTCAACTTCAGCCCGGAACTTGTCAATTCCCCAGCGGTCAATCAGATACTTCATCCTGCTGTACCTGCGGTCATCCCTTCTTCCATTTTCCCTCTGTGTGACGACTATTGCCTTAATAGCATATAATATATCTTCCTTTGGAACATAACCCAGTGGATCAGCCAGTCTAGGGAATGTGGTTTCCACTCGGTGTGTCCTTCCCATGCCACCACCAACCTGAAAAATAGGGACAGAGAAACATTGAAGTGTAATTTAACAAGTAAGAAAAGCTTTTGCTAAATGCAGAGATGAGATGCAGCAAGTTCTTAGTCCCTTACATAAATGTTAAAGCCAACAGGTTCTCCTGCACTATCTGAAACAACAACGACACCAATGTCATTGGTCAGAATATCAACAGAGTTATCACCAGCCACAGTGACTGCAACCTTGAACTTCCTGGGCAGAAACTGGGTGCCGTAGATTGGTTCAGGGGAATCAGGGAAATTTGTTCCATGTGAGTTGTCATTGCGGGCTTTTGTGACCTCAGGAGGTTCTTCTGCTGACATTATCTTCTCTCCATCCACCCAGAGGTCATAATAAGACCCAGATTGTGGTGTAAGAAGTGCCGCAATATTCTCTGCTGTTTCTTGAGCAAAGCGAATATCTTTTCTGACATATGGCGCTGCAGGTGCAAGCACATTCCTATTGAGATCTCCACAAGCACCCAATGTTGAGCCCATGTTCTTTATCACAGTGCCGATGACAGTCTTCAAGTTCTTCTTAAGAACGCCATGCAGCTGAAACGTTTGTCTGGTTGTCAAACGGAGTGTTCCAATGCCAAACTCATCTGCTAGTGTATCCATAGCCAAGTAAAGCTGGTTCGGAACTTTTCCACAAGGGTTCTTTGTTCGGAGCATAAACGAGTAATTCTTCTGCCCGCGAACATCTCGGTCGCTCTGCTGATAGCTTCCATGAAACTTGATCAGCTGGACAGCACTCTCGTTGATATTTGGAGCCTCTGAGACGAGTTCCTCATTCAAAGGGTACCGAAGAAAATTGCTCTTTTCCTTGATTATCTCAACCTTGCTTCGCTTAACTTCAGATGCATCCTTCTTCAGAGGCTGCTGGCACGATACACAGGTTCAGAACTTCAGATATCGTGAGTGGTCTATCATTGCACGGTATTTTCTGCTAAATGAAAATCGCTATATACTAAAGCCAAGTTCTAACCAACATTCCAGGGGTTAGAGACTACGATGAACCATTTTTGTAACAACAAAGTCTATTAGGGTCTAAAAATGGAATCGCCTTATTTGGATTTCTTCGCATGAACAATCCAAAATTTTAAAATCAAAACTAAAAAACGGGAACTGATTTGAACAAAAGCAGTCCCTTCTATAGTGTTTAACTGATTAACATATTACAGTTCCAGGACAACATAATCAATAGTTCAGAGTTGATCCAAATTCACCAGCATGTAAACAAGGGGTAAATTTTCCACAGGTTCATTTGGATCGCAAACCAAACACGCCCTTAAGAACAAATCACACCGACATTTCACCACATCATTTTCAACAAACCGCTCGAACCCGAAAATCTCTCCCACAGAGGACGAAGCCCTAGAAATCACCACCACAGAACTCACCGCGGACACGGCGCGTACGCTGGCCGCGGACGGCCCCCCGCCGCCGCCACCTGGGGACGCCGCGGGCGGCGCCACCCTGAGCGGCCTACCGAGCATCCGCGACCTCGGGAGCTGCGCCGCGCCCCGGAACCCGTGGAACTCGGCCCCTCCCACCGCCGCCGACATTGCCGGAGCTGGAACCGGTTGGAGCCTAGGTAGAGACGGAGATGCGAGCGAGCGAGAGATATTTGTTCGTGCGGGCGCTTCGCGCGGTCGAAGGGCCGAGACGGCGGTTCGAGCCTTCGAGGGCTTTATGGTGCACGGGACGAGGGCCGCCTGGCCCACCGGGATAAATGAGGAGAATTTATTCGCATGCCTGCTGTCTACGGTACACCACCCGGATTCGCTCTTGTAGACTGTAGTCTGAAGCGCAGAGAGGCGAGCACGGGTGGCGGTCTATGCACGCGGCGCAGGCATATAGCGATGGATGGATGGAGAGGGGAAGACGGGAACGACACACACCTGACGACCGTGGCGTCCACACGTCACGCGCCACCGAGTGACAAGTGGGTCTGGGTTAGGTTGGCCCCACCTGGCAGTGAGACTGGGGGACGCATCCCGTGGCCGCCAAGCGTTCGCATTTGAGTATTGTCGTGGTAGTTAGGACCACCCCACGAGGCGGCCAAGATGCGCGGGTTTGTGTGGGTACATTGGACCTGGACATCTTTTCGGGTCAATATAGTGCGAAAAGCTTGGTTCTCCTTTACCACTCGCTCGGCTCGCAGCAACCCTTTGCCTGTGTCCCGGAATCTTATGGCTGCTTATGCTTTAAGCGCGAGGGTGGCTTCTGGTCTCGTTGCTTATTCAGTTAGAGCCTGTTTGGCAGGGTTTCACCACTGAAAAAATAAATTTGGAGTAGCAGATTCATCAAAAATAGCTCCACTGTGAATCTGGGATCTCACCATGGAGCTGGACAAAACTGTTTGGCTTGCACAGCAGCTCTAGATCCACGAAACTGAGTTTTTGGTGGGAGTGACCTGTTTTGCCCATGGGTTTTACGGTGGTATGGAATGGGGTGTGTAACCAGTGGTAAAATGTGGGTAATTACCACCCAACTCCACGAGTAGATACGAAACAAGGTTTTGTGGAGCACCTCTTGAGATGCTCCATGGATTTCATGAATCTGGAGCTAGATTCAGTATTTTGGTGGATCCAAATTTCGTGGAGCTGGAGCGTTTGGTAAAAATTCGTGGAGTGAAGCTATTTTTGGTGGATCTGAAGTTAGTGGAGCTCTACCAAACAGGCCCTTATTCTGTCTCTTGGTATTGGAGGAAGGTGTGTTGTTTTTATGCTGTGGTGTGGATAGTTTTTATTTATAATTAATATTTTTTATCTGGATTTTCAACACGATAGTAAATAGTCGAGTGTTAGGATGACTCCATTGTTTCGGTCGAGAGCTGGACGGTAAAACCTACGATCCTTCGACTCAAAAAATTATTTAAAAAATTTATTTTAAAAGATCATTCTATTTTAACGTTTGGTTTTTTATTTTCGGAGAACACAAAAGTCGAAAAGAATGGCTAAAGCCGCACCGGGCGTCGAGGCATCTAGCGGGTGTTGGCAAGAAAGATCATGCTAGTAGCAGTAGCAAAATATCGTAGTCGCAGCTGAATACATGCGTACACATACCGCTGATTAGATGGGCAAAAGCTCCGTATCTATATCCTGTTGTTTTTATTCTGATGAGATGCTCCAGTGCTGTCAAGTGTCGACGTCACGATCTAGGCAGAAATTTGTACAGGCAGAGCAGAGCAGGCGAAAGCTCAATTTGCCGGCGCGTCAATTTCACAGGGACTCCCGTGCGGCCGGAATTCGTAGGGACGCGGACGTCGGCGTGAGAGTGCCATCGAATACGGCCCAAGCCCGTGCGGCCGCACAATTTCGGGTTCCGCAACTCGGACGCGGGCATGCTCGCGAGTGGATGGGCCGACGGCTCGCCTCTCCGAGGCTTGGTCGCTTAGAACATGTGGCGCATGTCGGCCTGATGAAGTTCCAACCTGGCTTGCATTTTAGTCGGGCCCGGCCCACCTCAGTCATATCAGGTACATAGTTCGAGCTAACACGTTAAATCCAACGGATGCGGTATCCGCTCTAGATAGAGGTGGGCATTGGATCGTGCTTATGAGAGGTGGTCATTAGATCGTGCCATATCGATATGGCCTGAGTCTATTGTGTTTTAGGCCGTGTTGTGTCGTGTTTGCTCGGCTTGTCATCCCGTCGTGTCGTGTTGTGCCAGTCCGCCTCACCTCAGGCTAGGCCCAAGCACGACCCAAAGTTCATCGTGCCAGCATTCGTGTCGTACTAGCTCAAACTCAGACTAAAGTAACTATACATGATGAAGACGGAGGCGACGATGGTGGCAGCGATTGCCATCTTCATTTCTCTTATACACGTCTCGTTAAAAACTAGTTAAAATTAAATTAGTTGAGTAAAAACATGGGCACGTAAAATATTTCAGAGGAAAAGTAACATTATGCGTACAATATACTAATATTGTGGCGTGCATGTGTGCTTGCCAAATATAGGCATATACGGAATAGGACCATATTGTATGTTGTATATTTGTATAGATACTAAATTTACCGGAGAGAGTGTGGAAATATCAAGTGTGTCTTTTCTTAATGTTCGGAAGGTCCTGAAGTTTGTAACTGCTATTATATTTGCTAAATCTCAAACCAATAGAGTGAAAGAATAATACAATTAGCAATAGCTCAGGACTCACCTCGTATTCTAGTTGCTGAGAGTCTGAGACAATGATACCAATCTACCATAACCAAATGTTGGAAACAAGATGAATGTGACAGGACGGCATATATCGTATATCCACTTCAAAGAGACAATCATAAATCCACTTCCAAAAACTAAAGCTCTTAATATTTGAAAATATAGTATATCTTAACCTTCTTGCAAAGGTTGGCACCTTATTATACAATTCTATGGTTCTCTTTCCATGCCGTGCCGTCCATCGTGCCGACTTTCTAGGCTCAGCCTAGCCCACCATTCATGCTATACCGGCACAGCCCGCCACATGTCAAGCCAGGTTGTGCTTGGGGCGTGCTAGGTCGGTCGTGCTTTGGGCTGGTCTGGAAAAGCATGACCCGTCTTCCACCTCTAGCTCTAGATTAAGGTGGTGATCATTTGGGCTTTTTTTGTGACTTATGGCTGAAAAGCACTGTAGCTGACAGAGGCTTATTTAGCATAATTAATTTTAAAAATATAAAAATATAAAAAATATGTTAGCCCATTACGTATAATACAAACAAATACGGAAAAAGAACCGGAAAAAAAGCTCAACAAAAAGCCAAAAGTTCAAAAAAAGACGAAATTTATGAATAGTAAAAAATAAGCCAGAAGCTAAAAGATGAAGCCAAAACGATCACAGCCTCGATACACTCACATGTGTGTAGGTGTATGTGTGAGGTGTGTGTGTATGTGTATGTGCGTCCTCCCTCGTACTCTTAGCCAATACGACACGCATGATACATATGCACAGTTCCAACTACATAAATCAGAGGAATTTCCTCAAAAAAAAAAAGAGAGAAAAATTAACGAGCTGTCAGCAGGCAGGTTGGCATTTCGTCACGCCTGCCCAACGAGAACACCACCAGCTAATCATCCCCAGCATTATTAGCGGGGGGGTTCCAGCCCAGGCGCGCTATCCACGCCGCCTCCTCGGCGGCGTGTAGCGTGGCGCCGGTTTTGGTACGGCCGGGGGAGGCCATTCCCTCCTGTTTTTCGAAATTACGTAAAGGTCCTTTTTCTTCGCGAAAAGGTCCCGAAAATTTTCAAAAAAATCCCTGCAGGTTTTTTCCCTACAAAATTTTTTGATAGCGCCCCGCGGATTTCTAAAATTACGTATAGGTCCTTATTTACTTACGTACAGATCCTCGATTTTTTACAAAAAAAGACCTTTGATTTTTCCTAAATTACGCATGTGTCCTCGATTTTTTTATTAAACCCCTGCGAATTATCGTCTCTTTTACTTTGTCTACACGGTAGCTAGCGCGGCGTGCGCCGCGCTTATATGCAGCTAGTTAGTACACAACGGATGAAACGCATCCAGCAGCTAGGCAGTGGCCAGCCAAGCTCTCTCCCTATTTTAAGCCGATGAAAACGAGAGCCAGCAAAGCACCCAACCAAACCAGCCAGCCAATCACCCAAGCAAGGCCAGAAGGGTTCCAGCCAGAAACCTTTGTTTCCAAGGCCAGCTTCCCTACCTTCCCTACCTACCTTGCAAATGTAAGCAAGAGCCTCCTTCCAACTAGTACACACTATATATAACCCCCCAAGTCATCTCTCTTCCATCCAAAGCCACAAGCTTCAAAGCATCTTTGGTTAGTTTTCTTGCCCCACCTGCAAATTTATCAGGCACCAGCATCCATCGAGGAGCAAGCAAATGGCGGCGGCTCTGAAGCTCAGGTTTCTCGCCGTGGCCGCAGCTGCCGCCGTCGTGGCCTCGTCCCTGGTCGGCACGGCCTCTGCTGCCGACGGGCCTGCTCCTGCCCCCACGTCCGACGCGTCGGTGGCTGCCCCGGCCGTTGCCGCCGCGTCCTTGACCGCACTTGTCTTTGCCTATTTCTTCTAAGGCCATGGGCGTGCATTGCGCCGTTTGCTATACCTTGTTCGGTTCCTCTCATGTTCACTTTTTATTTATAAAATCTTGTAATGAGTTCTTTGTCCGATTATAAATACATGTTGTTTTTTATACATGCAATTAAAGTTTTAAAACTTTAGTTATCGATATCTTTTTTAAATATTTAGATTGGATACATAGAAATATATGTATAGATTTATCTTGAATTTTATTGGATGTTATAACTATATTACAATATAAATTAGTAGTCAAAGTTACGTTTAGAAGATCATATCAATATTAAAAATGACATATATTTGTAACTAAAGGAAGGACACACACATACAATTGCAATTGATTGATTGTTTTACGTTGTCTCAAATATTGGATTCATCAGTATTTCAAATTTCTGCTGATCATTGGTGCCTTGATTTCTTCGGAACTGCATGTGCATCCACCTGGTAATTTCAGATCGAGAAAGAACAAACCTGATTTTACGATCGTGTGAGAATTATACATATGAAAAACCTGTCCCAAATTAAGCGTCTGAGCTAACAGCTCATCTGGGATTAGCTGTCGAGAAATGCATAACATATCTACCAGGAATGGAAACAATTTCTCGAGTCATGACCCTTGAAATCAAGTTTTTGTTATCCTTACTGGAAGCGTCTGATTTTACTGGCAATGGAGCCATGACTACATGACTCACATTCTTACTAGTTTGGAAGCATTGGTTGGCTATTACTGCCATATTCTCGTGGTTGACATGGCGTGTTTAATTAGGTTCAAGATTATTGAAAACTTTAAAATACGCTCCCGATTTCACCATCTAAATTATGTCAAAGTTTGCAGGATATATAAATCTTCATTGTTTTTTGCGATCCATATGCTATTGTCTATTTATCTCCATCTTATTCAGTTAACTGTACTGAAAAACAAGCGCATTTTGTCAGCAATGCTCATAAGTATCAATGTATGTACTTTACCTATTCATCCACGAGTCATGAGAAAGGATCATGCGGAGTAGAGCGATATAGTAATAGGTTAGTATTTCTTATAAAATTATTGCAGACAACTCTCTGGATTTATTATCTTTGGTGTTTTGAATTTTGTTCAAAATAATTTATGAATTTTGCTAATCCCGTGGGTTACACCACGTTTCGCCAGCTGGTTGACTGGTTGTTCCACAAAAGATTAGATTAGGGACGTAATAAATTAGTTCTAACCAGGGCTGCAGACTGTACGGTCGTCAACATGACAAAGATTGAAGTCTCATAATCGTCGCTACAATGTGTACTCGGATTAATTTATAGGCTCTATATTAAAAAGACACTTATTTAAAAATAAGTTACTATTAAAAAAATCAAAAATCGGTTTTTTAGAAACCGAAAAGAAGAGGTTCGACAATTCTATACTTCTTTGTGGCCTTATTGTCAGCAGGTTACAGCCACTAGCTAGTGAGCACCATAAGGCAGGGGAAATCATTCTAATGCGCAATGTGTCAAGAACTCAAGGTTTCTAATAGTAACTCCACAGAACAACGACGACCACCTTGTCAACTTATTGTCACCGTAAGTCAAACTTTGGACGTTTCAACTTTCAACAAGCACCTAGCGCGCCATCGCGAACTCTGGCGACCGGCGGTGGCGCTCGCGGCGACTTGCTGAGCACAAGGCCAGACCGAGCGTGCGCCGTAGTCGACCATAGCGGCGCCACGAGCGCCGGAGACCCGCAGTGTGTGAGCCAGCCGCCCAGTGGCGGATTCAGGAAAAATTTTAGGAGGAACTGAACAAAAGCGATACAGCGACATAACTCCACTGTGCCCCTCCTACACCATACATCCATAGCTAAAAATTTATGGGGGGCTCCAAGGGTTCGGTAACGGTAGGGGGGCTCGAGCCCCCCCCCCCCGGTGGATCCGCCCCTGCAGCCGCCGTCAGCCCGCGACGCGCGCGGCTGCGGCACGAGGCGGTGGTACCGTACAATGGCTCGGGAACAAAGCCCAACTGCTGGGCCTATTGTTTTCTCGTCACCTGGTGGGCTGGACCTAGCCGCAGTCGTAGGACGAAACCCAATGAGCTGAACCCAGCCCAGCCCAACAAACTATTCGTAGGACAGAACACAAAAACCAAAGTATTCTCGAGTGCACGTCGTCCAGTCCATTCCCCTACCAACAGGTAAGTGCGCCACGAGGCATTAAGGCTGCAGTTGCTGCTCACAACAAGATAAGTAATGGTAGAGCACTCATCTATATCTTTACTATTTAAAAACATTAATTGATGGTAATAGTTCATCTACCTTTGGGCCATATGGGTTGTTGGATCTGATGCAAACAGCTGAGATGAAGTCGGTTTCGCGCTCTCGCCACTTAACTGTATTTTGCAAAAGACCCCATGCTAGATAATAATTTTACAAATACCCCCAGCAGTACCCTAGCCTCGTGTGGCCTTGCCACTTACCCAATCACCCGTTACGCACCTCCCTGCCTCAAGCAATTTAGGGTTGGGGCGCCCACCTCACGGCGCCACCACCCCCTCCTCGCTCTCAGACCAGCGTTGTTGTCGCCTCATCTTCGCTTTTTAGATCTGTGCTGTCACTATCCTCCCACTCTCAGACCTACGCCCCTTTTGCTCCACTTTCTTGCATCTACCCCTGGTCCTACACGCGACGACCACCCCTTCCTCAACCACAACAATCCGCCCACCGCTGCCGCTCGAACCCTTCCCTAGTTGTCGTCCATCACCGGCAGAGCCAGATCTGCGCGGGGATCAAGAAGCCACGCAACCACCCCAAAACCTAGCTAGGCATCATGGCTTGTCGACCAGCATTTTCAGTAGTACCACTCACACAAATGGTACTACCGGTCTTCGAGCACGACCCGGATACTATACCTTACGAGTACCGACCATCGACCACTATGCAGCTCGACTCACGACTGTGACTTCTACGACAACATTGTAGCTACGACTACTACTACAATTATCCTCCGAGTATCGACTGCATTGACTCACGACTACTACAACTGTACAGTTCGACTTACGACTACGGCTGGTCTCCGAATGTTCTCCGACTCCGGGTATTCAACTTACTCAACACAGGACTACAAAATACTCAAACTCACCGAGCACTCGACACGACTACACAGTGCTCAACACATGAGTACTCAATATACGACTTCTTAGTACTTAACACACGAGTACTCGACACCGATCATACTAACAACAACACAATAAGATTAGTTCCAACACTCCTTCCTTCAATTATCGAGAGGAGAGTATGGGCGGAGGAGGGTGATGAGGACGTCGAGTGACGTCGGTGGTTCAATGATGAGACTTCTTAGAAATAGGATGTACCTCAATCGCAGACGGACATGATAATTGCAGGAGGTCGGGCCCCGATGAAGGTGAAGTACTCTATCGGGTTCAAGTCGGACAACAAGATCACGACTCTGTACCTCGATCTTGGCTTCAATGCCAGAATATCATCGGACGCCAGTCCATTGATGCCAAGTACCATCATAGGGGCTCTAAAGAAGTACAACTGGGGTGCCATCGCGTTCGACATCAAGGTCTGCAAGATGAACGTCTCGTTGGCGATGAGGGGCCCTGGAGACGTGCAGGACTCCTTCATTGCAGAGGCCATCATCGAGCATGTCGCCTCAACGCTCCCGACCAACACCAACACCATCAGGAGGAAGAATCTCCATGACTCCAAAAGCTTCACGGTGTTCTATGGAATAGTCCAAAATACCCCCTAAAAAATTCAATAACAAAAAAGTCTAAAATACCCTCATAAATCAACAGTCAAATTTAATTTCTACTATCATCTTTCTACTGTCAATATAACGTACGGTAAAAAAATCAAACTCATGTACTATAGAATACCCTCATAAATCAAAGTGAGATGTAGTTTCTACTATCATCTTTCTACTGTCGATATAATGTCAATATAACGTACGGTAAAAAATCAAGCTCATGTACTGCGAGCCAAGCTGGCTTCTTCAAGCTCATACGGGAGCATGTTTGTTTTCTTTTCTTTCCTACTCCTCGATTGTTTCAAAAAAATATACAGCTGCAACAAAAGAAGTAAAAAGGGAAAAGCGCCGCTCACAAGCACAAGCCGTACGTATCCATGCTAGCTTAGTTCTCTCTCATCACCTCTCTCTTTTGCTTTCCCGAATCTGTTAAGACTTAAGAAGATTCTTTTTGTAGAGAACGTACGGAAGACTTGCACGTCTTTGCATTAGGGAGAAAAGCAAATATTATAATGCAGTAGCAACAGTACAATTCAAAGTTTACAGAAGAGGGACAGCAACTGAAAGAAAAATGATTACAAGAGAGATAACGAAAACAATGAGGGACATCAAGGCAGCAGGGGCTGCAGGGTATCCTAAAGCAACACAGTGCACAAGATCCTGCTAGAAAAAACTAAGGTGCTATTTTCGCCAGCTCGCAAGCTCCTGAAGAAGTTTACCCAAGGTGACTTCCATATTCAATTTAGAGTTGTCAAAAACTCAAGCGTTGCGCTCAGCTAAATGGTCCAAAAGTAGAGGATAACTAATTAATCAAATCCTCTTCCTTGATTCTTTGGACCCGCTTACGCAGGATGACTTACGAAGATTCAAGATTGTCTCATGCCATGCCAATGCAATGTATAGATGTTTTGTAAATTTTTGATGCACATCTATTGCAGTTTCGCAAACCATAACGCATGATTTACAAACAGTGAGTTGCATATACATCATCTTGTCAGAGCACTCTGATCTACTGACAACTTAACAGAGCAAGCTGCACACAGGAGAAGCGATTACAAGGAGAGAAAAGCTCCGGGCAAGGCAAAGACGGCCAATTCGGCATCTTTGGTTTGATACACTGATAGACACACACACAAAGGTTGACAAAAAAATCACCACAGATTCAAATCAAATCTTGGAAGAATATGCGAAAGGTACGTAGGTTGATCAACCTCAGTCACCATCTTGGTAAAAAAAATTCACATATTTCTTGTGAGGGAAGATTGCAACTTTGTACATACCCCCACTACCAAATTTCCTATTGAAGGAGAGCTAGCTTGCTACCTCTTTGCACAAAGCCAAGGATCTCATCTTCTGCATGGCTAGCTACCTAAGCTAGCTACTGCATATGATCATGTAACCCCCTCCTTCCCATCCAAAACGCTTGCTGGAAGAAGCCAATAAGCGCACCGGTGGATGCATGCTTCAGCCGTCGCCGGCGGGCTCCAGCTAGTCTCTCCGCCGCGGCGCGATCGTCGTCTTCCCGGCACGCCTGTAAGCACATTTCTGTCAGACATGGAGCTACCTTCTAGGTGAGTGCTAAGTGTTCATGTTAAGCTAATGAGATATATCTGATTATTTAGTGGACTACTTAGTATTGTTTAGAACTATGGCCCTCTTATGTAGTGATCCGCGAGACCCACTAACTTATGCAGTTCTTTTCTTATGAGGTGACAATTGTACGTATTACCTTGCCAATCATTTGGCTGTGATACTAATCTTAGTTGGCCTAGCTAAATCAACAAAAGCAGGGAGGGTGAGGTTCCAGTCATGGAAGCTTAGGTGTCCTTGATGGGCATTAGGTTAAACTGTGCTGCTTTTCTTGTCAGTAAAGCGGCTTCTGAAATGATTTGCTTAGCTCAGAAGTACACTTGCTTTGTTCTTATGAAATGCTTTGCTTAGCTCAGAAGTACACTTGCTTTGCTCCTTTTTTTTCTTTCAAACTGTCAAAATGTACCTAAGAATCAAGAACTCTTGAATGCAACAAACTAGGAATTTATCAGGTGTCATGTGGGCCTGTGGGGTAGGCATTTCTCCGCTTCCACAGAGAAAAAAAGGAAAGGAAAAAATACATTTACTAAGGATTATGTGCAAATAAATTGTTATTTACTTTGAAATATATGCGTCTTTTTGCCGGGTGAAAGCATAGGATCACTTCTCATTTTGTTCATCGCATGACTTACTCAACTGACAATGAGCAGTGTTCTTGTGCGTTAAAATGAACAGGACAGCAGAGTAACAATGAGCAGAGTATTTTACGTCGTGCCATTTCTTCATTTCAGGCCATTCGCTCCATGTTACCACTATATGCACTGGGTGGAATATTTATCGATGCTTTAATTTGTTGATGTAAATGTTTTTTTGTTGAGAAATGGCCCAGCAAATGCTATAAAATTTACCAGAAAACAACAGTATAGGTAGAGAGAGGCGAAATGCATGCTAAATAAAACGGCAAATGCATGCATGCATTAAGGTACCTGTTGTGAATAGGGTCAGGCCCCTTGGGGATCCCCCTCTTGCTGCTTCGGAACGCGTCTGCACCGTCCGGTCTGCCGCCTGAATGTCGCGCCGGGGAGCTCGTCGTCAAGTCGGCCCGCTTCCCGGCGACTCCACCGCCGGCTGGACCTGCCGCATTCGGCACTAAGTTCGCAACATCTGTCGCCACCATCAGCACCAGAAGACAAACGCAGACGAGGAAGACAACCGCTAGCCTGCAACACACCAATGCCCCTAGCGACCTATCCGGTCGTCTTCCCATATAGAGATCTTCCTTTGCCTTAGCTTTCTTCCTCTTCTCTCTGCGCTAAGACCCGAATGTTTCTTTTTTTTTTTGTTCACAGGGGAGAGAATGAAGCTAGCAATGATGTTCTTGAGCTATAGGAGAAGCAGAGGCACGAGGCCTACCGCCAGCCGCTATATGAAGCCGATAGTACAGAAAAGCAAAGGGAGGGAGCCAAGGATGTGTAGAAGAAGAGAAGAGAAGCGAAGAGGAGGGCAGAGCTGTATGATGACAATGACAATGCCAGGGCATGCGAGATCAACGATCTTAGGGAAAGACAGAAGTTAGCAGTACAGCACAAGTGCGTGCACGGCTAATGCGCATTTAGATCGCGCAAATGCGCCTTTTTTACGTGATGGGAATCTGTGATCCTGCTGGGTTTATACTCGCCAAACATTCTTATCACCTTCTCTTCTTTTCTTTTCTTTGCTTCTTCTTTGATGCTCTTGGCGCTTTGCTTTGCATGTTTGCTTTCTTTCTCACTCTCTTTCTGGCTGCCTCGTCCTAGTAGCTAGCTTTGCTCTTTGTTCTTTGTCTTTGCGAGTTCAAAGCAAATCTGCCGCGCTTTTGTAGGACCATGCATGGGGAGCGGAGCAGAGCTGGTTCGGAACGTGAGTTGTTTGATTTCGAGCTCCTCTCTTTGGAAGTTGATGGGGCCCCTACACAGCTACACTCCCTTGCCTCCTCCTTCCTCTCTCCCTCTCTCTGCTAGCATTCCCGTTCGAGATGTCTCTGTGTGCCCACGTGTACATGGCGTAATGCATAGTGACATCTGTCAGATGCGCCTTGAGATTCGTACTAGTTTCAGATGAGATCCAGAGCACTTGATTTACCTTGGATGGCCGCTTGCTTCTTTCGTTCATATTCTATTACATACATCAACCATCCAAAAGTTTTAAGCGCCTCACATATAAGCTTAGGGTCTGTTTGGATCCCATGTGCTAACAACTAGTTGCTAATTTTTAGTCCTTGTGGATCCAGACAGGAGGGCTAATGAGTGGGCTAAAGTTTAGCCAAAGCCCTAACTAGTTGTTAGCCAAACCAATCTAATGAGGGCTAAAGGACCAGCCGGATGGAAAAAAGACGCCGATACCCACGCCAACCCTCCCAGCACTAGAGGCTCAGGGGTATAACAGACTTTGTACTGAGATAGTAGTACTTATTAGTCCTTGGATCCAAACAGGACTGAGCTAATCTTTAGCCAGCTAACTACTAGTCAGCTAACAACTAGTTCTAGCTAACAACTAGTTCTAGTCCATCCAAACAGACCCTTACTCAGATGTAAGACGCGAAATAGAAATAGACTGTAAATAATTTTTTAATTGCGTCAGTCAGGTCTTAAACTCAGAACTTCTTAACTCTAATATCATATTGAGTTATATACATCAATCAATTCACCTAAAATTTAATTTGGTGAGAAAAGACGGATAATTTACTGATATTTAACTATTCACGACGCGTTATGAAGTAGGAATAGGAACTAGGCATGCTTGGTTTAATGTCAAATTTACTTCACCAATCCTTGCTAAAATACCAAATTTTGTTCATAGGATTTGCAGCCAATGTTTTGGCCATGGTGTAGCGAGAAAATGAACAAAGCCAAGAAATCAACATGGATCATACATTCCACGGTGTCATGGTTAGGGGTGAAAAGCAGATATGAACTATCCGTATTATTTAATTACCGTATTTGATAGGATGCGAATATAACATAGATTTTTTTCATTCGATTAGCGATTTCTATCCTATTCGTATTCACATAAAAAATATATGGATGTGGATATGGTATAGGCCTTTACCATCCGAAATGTTATTTTATCCGGACTATCTATATCCGTATTCATATTTAACAAAGCAATATGCATATTTAATTATAATACAACTAACTAGCAGGGTGGCCCGTGCAAAAGCGTGTCTAGACTGGTTCCATATTTTGAAAAATAACAATTATTTAAATATGAAACATTTTAGAGAAATACACTTTTAGAACGAAGCAAGTCGATACCTTTTTCTACTGCATCGCGCCCTTTCATTCTAGCTTTATCCAATAAGTAGCTTGTTCCCCATTTGCTTTCTTCCATCTTGCCACCACTTTGTGGGTTCGTTCGGATCTGCGAGCAATAAAATTACTCTGCTTCTTGTTGCATTGCCTCTGCTCGCATGCTCTGGTATCACGACCTTCTTCGCCCTGCCCATGGACGCTAAGCAGGCCTAGACAATAACCCGGTGGTGGGTCACCTGCAGGTCTACGGCAGTCGCCTCGCCACCAACGCGAGCGATAAGAGGGAATGGGAGGACTACCTCTTCCACTTCATCCACCCCGACTGCCTTGGTGACCATGGCCTCTGGCTTGTCCACTCGCCTGACTATGTCGTAGTCACACATGACCTCGGCAAGCGCATCCACCGCCTCACCTCCAAGCTGCTCACCATCCTATCGCTCGGCCTCGGCCTGCTGAAGGAGATGCTAGAGCAGCAGCTCCAAGGTACTCAACAGGAGCAGCAAGACGATTGCCGCCTCCTCCAACTCAAGATCAACTACTACCTAGGTGCCTGAAGCCCAACTTGGCCATCAGCGTGGAGGTTGTTGGAACCAATCTTATTGTTGATAGTGGTTGGTGTCGAGTACTCGTGTGTTCAAGTATTGTGTAGTCGTGTATAGAGTATTCATGTATTCGAATATTATGTAGTCATGTGTCGAGTACTCGTGTGTTCGAGTACGTAGAATTTAGATATCCCAGAGTCAGAGACTTTGGAGTACTGTTGCCGGGTAGTAGAGGCGGCACGGGGCAGGGCAATTGGCTGCCGACGAGCTGTCGATGGGCTACGGTGGCGTCAATAGATTCCACACCCGATAGGCTTTAGATGTCATGATCCTCGATGATGGTATAGAATTGTGACTTTAGATTCTTTGCTTATACGGGTGAAGTTGGCGAGGATCTCTCCCCTTGGATGATGGCATCCAGTTGGTGCGAGCTCTTGTGGAAGGTAAGAGTTTCTTGTATCATTCGTATTGCTCGCCTCAATTTTGTTCATTTTGTTGCTCAATGTTAGAACTAATCTTGTTGTTGATAGTGGTCGATGTTTGAGCCTTATGTGTTTGATATTCGAGTACTGTATGATTGGTGTTCGAGTTCTATGTGTAACTTTTTATAGGGAGAAAATAGGGTAATTATTTTTACTTTACTGTATAAGGAATGCGGTTAATAAAAGGCTTGCATGTAGAAGACGCGGCAAATCCAAGCTCAACTTGACCTGTCCAACCGTCAACGCTCGCAAGGCGCCGCGGGCACGTCATTGCGCAAGATCCTGACACGTGCCGCGCTTCGGCTCGCTGGATCAGAGCCCGAGGACCCATCCATCCTCGCTCTGGAACCCGGACGCCTTCCCGTCCGGATTCACGCCACCCCCTCGTCATCTTCCTCAGCCCCCTTCCTTCCCACCCCCAGATCCCGCAATCCGTGCACTGATCGTTGTTCCCGTCCATCGCTCTGTCTCGCTCACTCTCTCAGTCTCTTGTTGAGGATTCAGCCATTCAGGTTCTCTTCAGCCATGTCTTCTTCTTCTAAGAGGAGAGGTGGTGGTGGTGGAGGAGGAGGAGGGGAGAAGAAAGATCTGTTCCATGTCGTCCACAAGGTGCCCGCCGGCGACAGCCCGTACGTCAGAGCCAAGCACCTCCAGGTTGCAGTTCCTTTATGTTCTTGCAAATTCGCTCTCTCTCTCTCTACCTTTTCTTGAGTACGTAGATTGCAGCAACATTGAATTGTCATCAGCTAGCTTAGTTATGTAGGAGCGTTGTTACAATACTAGCATCAAAGCAAGCACCTTTCGTATGTTTCCGGGTGCCTCTTGAGTCTTGGGATGTTCTCCATGTCAATTCGCCTTTGCCCTAGACAGTGCTGAAAGAAATGCCCTAGATCTTTTTCTTGATTCTAGAGAAGTAAATATATTCCTGTCCCTGCAATTACAGCGAATTTTTGGTGCTAGTGGTTTATACCTTTGTCGATGACAACTAACTATTGTATCCTTGTTGGAAAGATTGAATTTACCTTGATTCTGAAAGATTGTTCTTATTATTGTTAGGGTGTGTACTCTGAGCAATTCTGCTCACTACTGAATCATTCACTGTACTTTAAAGTTGCCCATACTGGGGCACATGCTTACCAGAAATGGATAGTGATCCAACGGGGGAATGAGTGAATCAATGATGCGATCAATAACGTGCTTCACGATTGATTAATTTTTAAATACTTAAAATTAAGCGCTCAATTACACACTAAAATTCAGGATTAATAGTTAAACAAGATTGTGCTGAAGTTCCCTCTGCAACCTTAATTCCTTTCCTGACTTGGGTCAAACGACTTCATTGGATGAATCAGCTTGTCGAGAAGGATGCGGAGATGGCGATTGTGTGGTTCTGGAAAGCGATCAACTCCGCGGACAGGGTGGACAGTGCACTGAAGGACATGGCCGTGGTGATGAAGCAGCAGGACCGCGCCGAGGAGGCGATAGAAGCCATCAGATCATTCAGGCATCTGTGCTCCAGGCAGGCTCAGGAGTCCCTCGACAATCTCCTCATCGACCTCTACAAGGTGCATTATTTGTTGTATCATATCTTGCAAAACTACTAGAAAAGATTCCTGGATTGTAACATGATTTGATTTTTCATATTCAGAAATGCGGAAGAGTCGAGGAGCAGATAGAGCTACTGAAACAGAAGCTGAGGATGATATACCACGGCGAGGCCTTCAATGGGAAGGCGACCAAGACAGCGCGCTCCCATGGCAAGAAATTCCAGGTCTCGATCCACCAGGAGACGTCTCGCATTCTGGTACAGATTACTGCTCCCGTGTTACTCCTTCCGATTGGTGATTTTGCATGTCATTGCAGTATTAAGTTACACCCAAGTTACTGAAACTTTCAGGTGTACATTACAGGGCAATCTTGGCTGGGCTTACATGCAGCAGAGCAACTATGAAGCCGCTGAATTGGTGTATCGCAAGGCACAAGCTATTGAGCCTGATGCCAACAGGGCGTGCAACCTTGGGCTCTGCCTAATTAAGCAGGGCAGGCATGAGGAGGCAAGGCAAGTACTTGAGGGTGTCCTACTACGCAGAATCTCCGGATCGGATGATGACAAGGTGGTTGGCCGAGCTGAGCAGCTGCTCCATGAGCTCGGGCCGATGATGCATGATTCATCACCGTTAGATGTTGGCTCGAGTGTCAGCGAAGAGATCATGGAGAGACTAGACCTTGTGATGAATGAGTGGACCCCATTCAGCTCGAGGAGGCTGCCTGTATTTGAGGAGATAGCCACCTTCAGGGACCAAATAGCTTGTTGATTCCTTTCATCCTGCGGTTTTTGATATTTTACCTTTGCATATGTGTGTGTCACCTTAGAAGTTTATGTGCATATATAGGAGGTGTTTGTGGATGTTACAGGCCCCGTTTGGCACAGCTCTAGCTCCGAGATCTATGCTGGATCTGTAGTTTGTTGACTAAATTAAAGTGATTTAAATATTTTTATTTAATATATAATATAAATGAAATGAGTCATGTAAATGCACTTAACATGCCTGCAACTCTAGATCCAGGATTTCCTAGAGCTACAGATGACCAGCTCTAGGATTTCCTAGAGTTAGAGCTCTGCCAAACAGGGCCACAGTGTGAATGAGAGATCTGATACGCCATAGACATCATATAGCTGGGGTTGATGTAAAGCGTTCCCTAAGGGAATAGTGTGGCTTTTCTTCATGTTCTATGATGCAGATGTTCTTCTCTTGAAGTATGTTTTGAACTTGTGCAGGATATACAATTTCAAAGTGGACTGTTCACTTCCTGGCTTGTTGGAATCAAAATTTAAATGATTTACTTAAAATAAAGTTCCAACACATAGTAATATACCTAACAACTGAAATTTAATCTAAGGCAAAGCAAGTCAAGATCAGAATCAAACAAGCACAGCCAAAGTAGGAGCTTGAAGCAACTAGCAGAAACAAATGATACCGATAAGAAAAGGAGACCAGTATACAACAAACACCATCTGTACAAGTAGAACAAAGACAAACTCCCAAGAGTTGGATGACTGAAAGAAACTCCAATATAAATCATAAACACAATTCAACATCAATCTTCCCCAAAATTGCGTATACCTTTCTGAACTTTCTGTCTATATCTATCATTTTTCCCCAACCTAGCCACGTGTCTATTGTCCAGGACCAGAGAACAAAGCAAAAGTAAGCTCCATCCTAGGTACGTGAAATTTTACAGCAGACACAAGAATGTTCAGTGCTACGTACAATTCTAAAGATTAGACACTACAAAGCGCATATCGCAGCACTGAATATACTCCACTAATTCTTCCTAAATTGATGCTGGGCCACGTCCGTATGGCCATTGAAGACCATTTGCCGCTGCAAACGCAGAGGTACAACTACATTAGTAAACTGTTCCACAAATGCCAAGAATACGAATTAACAAGGAAATTATCAGCAGCCGCAAGAACAGAAAAGTTCAGGAGCTAAACAAGAACAGAAAATTAGAAGCCTGGGAAGCAGAGAGACTCATTGTCACCTTTAGAGGACACCAAGACCAGGACGAACTCCATGTCATTGTTGCCGGGTGGCAGGTTCAGAACGACGGGGAACAGCCTCGGCACGGCGCCGTTCCGGCGGCAGATGATGAAGTCCTCGCGCTGGGTCTCATCTTCTAGCCTGTGGCGCAGCGCGGCGACGCTCTGCTCGTTGAACGTGAAGTACTTCCAGGTCCCATCGTCGAAGTCGTCCACGCTGCCGTCCTCCCTGGCGGTGTTGTAGAAGATTGTGCGTGGCACCGGCATGTACAGGAGCTCCTCGGTAATTGGTGGTTCTTCAAGCTTCTTTTCCGGTTCCTAGTAAGCATTATGAATCACATAGTGTTGGATCACTAAACAATTAACAAGTACTAATCGGGCCCTGTAGTTTGATGCAATCAAAAGAAATGGACGAATCCAAGAAAATTCCTTCCTTCACAAGAACACCCGCTCATCAGACTGCAACTCATTCAGGATCAAACGGACACGAACAGATTTTTTCCCATGGAAAATTGACAATTAAGAATCAACCAAATTAGTGTTAACGAGCAGAACCAGCTTGCAGTCACGCAAGAATCAGCAGTATCAACTCAAAAAGATGCATTCTTTTTTGCTTCAGGAAATTAACAAATCGGGACACGCTTGGGATTACGCAAGAACGGGACGCGTCAGCTAGATGAAGAATAAACCAAGTAATCAGGATCAGGCTTCCGTTCGAGTACCTTGGCGGAATAGAACCTGACGAAAGCGCTGGACGCCGTGTCCGACGTTGTCGTCGACTCCAGACGGGCGTCGCAGGACTGGGCACGGCAGGGTGGCCCCCGCGCCGCCTCCTCCGGGACGACCTCGACCACCCAGGAGCTCTCCACTGGAGCGACCCCGAACTCGACGGTGACCGCGTTGTCCTGCGGCGTCTGCCCGAACCTGGCGCGGAGGAGGCGGCCGTAGGGTCCGGAGAGCGTGAGGTGCTCCCCCTCGCGCCGCGGCGTCCAGAGGAAGGCGTTGTCGTTGGGGGTGGATGGCGCGCCCTGGATGACCCTGCAGCAGGCCCCGGTGCCGCGGCCGCCGTCGAGGGTGGCGGGGAGATCCGTGGCGCCGAGGTAGAGCCCCCGCTGGCCCTGGAGGCGGACGTAGTCTTCGCCGGAGATCTCCACTGCCCAGACGGTGCCACCGGAGTTGCGGCGGTAGCCGTGGGAGACGGCCTCCCCGCCGTCGTCGTCCACGGCGCAGAGGTACGTGCCCAAGTGGCTCTTGAGCCGCACGGAACGCGCGTTCTCGAAGTGCTCCATTGCTACGCACGGAAAGGGATCGGGGAGAGGGATCAAGGATCAAGAACCGGGCGGCGTTTCTTGATTTGGAGGGCGAATGGAAGGGGGATTGGAGAGGTTTGTTTGGGCGGGAGGACGAAAGGAGGTTGGGGCTTTTGTAGTTTCAAGCGCAACGGCCGTTGCTTACGTTGCTCTCGTAGGTGTGGCCGTGTGGGAACTGGATCAGCCGACTACATGCGCTTCAGTGTGGCGTTGGATCAAAGGATCAACGGTTCAGATTCTTGTGAGAAGATATGCTTCCCCTTCATCCAACAGGCATGCTTAAGCGCATGTCTCTACATCGTCTGTCACTATTTTCGGAGACTGTTTCTCCGGGCAGTGTATCCTATGCACACAACCCTTTCGTGCACCCATGCACTCAACGAATCTCGTCCACCCAATCGCAATCTAACCATTCAGATCTAGACACACATGCAAAAACCCGCCACACCACTCCATGCCAATTTTTTGGAAAAAAAAACCCCTACCGCCCCCTTCTATTTCACCTCCATCCTTAATCTTGCTCCATCCCAAACCTGAACCCTAGCGGCGATGGCTAGTACCAAAAAGCGACGGCGACCTCCAACCAGCGGCACTACTTCATCCTGTGTCGCACCGTGTAATCACATTTCCACCCTCAAGCAGCATTGGCCTCGGCACCGCATCGTGCCTCCTCCCGTGGGGGCACTATAACATCCAGCACCACATCACCCCTCCACCCACGGCGGCGCTACCCCCATCCTTCGCAGCTTCTTTTGGCTTCCATCGCCTCCAAAGCATCAATGGGCTTCTCTTCTTGTAGGTTCCCTTGTCATCGTAGACACTTTCCCTAAAAAAGTTACAGTTGGTCAACTAATTTCTAAAAGAGTAAGAACATTAAATATTAAGCATATATTTATCTTTTGCATATTTTCTCCCATCTTTTCATAATGTAGCTATTTGGTAACTTATTTTATTTCTCACCTCTCAACACTTGAATAATATGATGACATAGAGTTCCTTTTAACACAAATAATTTGCATGAACAATTAGCTATCATGGTTGTTGTGTTGCGAACCCCCTTATCTTTATCTTTATTAGACTCATCGCTAATGGTCACAATTTTTATCCCCACAGCCTGCACAATGCCCCGAACATAATAACCGTCCCTAGCAGCAATCACCTTCTTCTTGAAATTTCTCAAACACCTCGTGTGTGAATACTACACCACCTTCTTTCTCCGTGGCCCATGGTGTCATCAATTAGGGTTTTGTATGAATGTTGGTGTTGTCATGGTAGTACTTCTGCAAGTCACTATTCATGCATCCGACATTCTCAAAACCACTCTCACTGATATGAAGTGGCCTTTAAGCCTAGGAGGTGCCTATGCTTGCTTTGTGGCATGTGTACAGTGTACTATTTGATCTCTCAACAACTCCACGATTCGATCTAATAAAATGAAACTTATTAGGTGACACAAGTTCATGATTACAATGCTCAACCATTGAAGTTATCTTATACTTGTTATCACTACACAAATTCACGAAAATATACGCACCACATCTATATCTAGTTTTTTCATATTACACGTTTTCTTCTTGGAGGGATTAGCAAGCTATTTAACTTTCTTAGGCCTATAATCTTGCCTTGAGCACATGAAGCGCTTGCACTAAGCCACCTTATTCAACAATTACTGCTACCCAATATGAACTGAAAAACCCATGTTATGTGCATACAACTTGTAGAACTCCCCGACCTCGATATCTTCAAATTCCATCTTTATAATAGGCTTCAATTCGTCCTCATGATCAGATGTAGGCCTGTTCTTTTGGGCTTTTGAAATCGGTTTTTGGCTTTTGCTACATTACCTAACTTTCAAACGGAGTATTTTCTCAAGACGGGGTCTACAAGTTAAACGATCTACACGTTAAAAGCCCAACAATTTGTACCAGCCAAAATCGCAAGTGAGTATCTGTCTCTTCATAATCTGTACCGTAAACAGCCAAAATTCAAAAATTTTAGCCAAAAGCCATAAGCCGCAGCCGAAAAGAACAGACCCGTAAATGGGTTGTTTCTTTTAGGCTGTGGCTTATGACTAAACTTTGTGAATTTTGTGCTATTCGCAAGAGGTAGTATGCAAAGAAAAATAGTCGCATACAATTTTGGATGGTACAACTGAATTCGATACAGTTTGTACTATAATCTACCTGTACACTCCATCTTAAAAAAATACACCGTTTAAAGCGTGTTACTATAGCAAATGGCATAAGCCAAAAGCCAAAGTGTTGCCGAACTCGTCCAATGACAAACACTGCAATATCACAAATTAATTGGTGTGAAATAATGAACATTGTGTTGAATATAACTTAGTCAATTGTGAAAGCTACTCATACTCACAGATAAAGGTAGGCTAGCTTTCCTTTTGGGATGTCCTGAATCCATCATTAGTCCTTAGCGCGGAGGTTATCTTACCAAACGATTGGGAATCAGTGCAGTCTTGCATTGGTAAGATGATTGCATTGATAAGATGATAGTTGTGGAGCCATTGGACTATTCGAAGTAGTGCTCATTTCGGCTTAAGCTTATGCCTTTTGGATTTTCGGCATTGTTTAAGGCTCTCCTTTTTCACTATAGCTGTTGTAAGTTTTTTCGACGTAATTAAATTAAAAAAATAAAAATAAAAAATAAGCTATCTCATCACGAATAATGCAAAAGGAATAGAAAAAATATAATAAATCCTAAAATATAAAAAAGCTAAATAAAAACGAAATTAAGAAGTGAGAAGCTAAAAACTTAAGCCAGTCCCCATTCGTGTTTACACTGCACTTTTGGCCCATTACATTTTTTAGCTGCGGGTGTGGGCTCTCTGGGAAGACGGGCTGTCCGACTGATTCAGCCCAAGTCACTCGCCCTGACGTCACTGACAGAATCTCGCTCAGGCCACTGCGGCCGACACCGCTCACCGGCCGCAACACCCACAAGCGTCCCCGCAGCACAATATCAGATCATTCGAGGGGGGCATCTGAAAATGACCACGCCTCGGAAACGAACGGAAGGTGGCCTGGCCTGGGCTAAAAGCCCTCCTCGAGCGGGTCGCAGCACTTCCCTTTCCTCCTCCCCGTTCTCCACTCTCCTCCCCACTCGCTCGCTCGCTCCCTTCATCCCCATGGCGATGAAGGGGAAGGGCAAGCAGGTGGCCTCCGACGCCCCACGCGCCTCCGACGCCTCCGGCTCCGGCTCCGGCAAGCGGCCGAGGGGCACCGGCGCCGCGGGGCCATCGTCCTCCGCCGCCGCCGCCACGAAGCGCCGCCGCCGCTCCGGCGTTCTCCAGTTCTTCGACGACGACGCCTGCGTCGCCGACGAGTACGAGGAGGAGCCAGAGTCCGAGGACGACCTTGACGACGGTACGGATCGCTTCGATTCCCTGTCTCCCCCGTTCGGTGGCCTCGCGGTCGGATCGGTTGGTTGGGGTTTGGGCTCTGAGCAATGCGGCCTGTTTGGATCTCTTATTTGAGGATATTTTTTTTACGTTGTTGTCTTGGTTGGATTCGTGTTGTTTGAGGCCCCCCCCCCCCCGGTCTACAGGAACCCTTAGGTAGCAGTCTCGAAATTTAGCCTATCCCCCAAAAGTTGGACTTGGAAGTTGTAGAATCCATGATCCTAATGAATAGAAGTCCGAAAGTTTTCATTTTTGTGTTGTTACGATGCAGATAGGAGTGTTTGGATGAGGAACTAACCGACCAGTAGCAGGAATAGCTACATTTTAGGCTTTCTTTGAATGGAAAATAGAGTTTACATGTTTCTAGTAAGTGATTCGTGATTTGTCCTTTTGAAATGGAAGCAGGAGAACTGCTGCCATTCTATTAAGAGGAAGAAGGTCCATAGCTTACAATGGCAAAATACCGATCTCGCCTGCACCACAGCTGATGATTGATTTGACAGGATCGTTTACAGCCATGTGCTTTGTTTGTGCATACGTACAAACGGTTATGATGGCCCTCTCCTTTTTGCTTCTAAAAACAGCTTTTCTAGTGTAACTTGTAACTAGCTAACTAGCTTTCAAAAGGAACGTCTTTTCTTTTCAAGGCGGAGTCTATAAGTCTATTACAATAGACATTGCAACGACTTCATTTATATTGGTTAAAATCGCACGCGAGTCTCTCTCTTTGTACACTTGCGCGAACAGTCAAAAGCCATAAACCGCAGCCAAAAAGAACAGGCTTATGTTAGTGGCAGATGAGAGGGTTGTGCTTTGTTACTGCCCCTTTTGTTTAAACCACCTGTTAGGACAGCAACTTGTGAATTGTAATATGGTTCCGTCCAAGTATATACATAAGTTTGCTTGCTTCTATGTGGCACTGAGTCAGTGATCATTGCATTAGGGATAAAGCCTGTCTTGTGTTCTGGGGAACTGATGATTTGCATATTAGCTTGAATTTGACATGAACTGGTAGGCTGCAGTGGGAATGTTGGGCCTTGCGTTTTTCTAGATATTATTACACTGGTTGTAAATTTAGATATAATCATTTAGCTTGCAGCACTTCAGCCATAGTGGGTCCTAATCGACTTGTTCTATGAAGTTTTATGGGAGTCACCAAGTAAAACATGGTTAGTCAATCATTGGAACTTTTTTACAGTGATTAAATGTATTTAGGGGTACACATCAACATTCAGAATATTTGGTAACTTTTTACCAGGACACGTATTGGCCAAAAAATAATTTATTCCTGTATGTGATCTTGTCATTATTTTACTGTAACAGAAAAGTTTTTTTTAATAATTAGGATTAAATAAACAAGGAATATATAATGTCCAGAATTAGTTTCATCTGCTGGCTTTTGTGGTGTATACTGTATAGTGAGGACTTAAGTTGACACTTCCTTTTGCCAACTCCTTTCTTTTGTTGGTTTGCTGTTTCAGTTTTCTAGGTATGATTCCAATTTACACAATCTCTACCTTTGGATCTTCTGTCTTCACTGTCGACTGATTATACTTGCTATCAAATTGTTGTTGTATTTTAACAATTATCAGTACATTGTAGGTCCTTGTGCTTTCTAGGCACTAATGATCAATTTATCTTGCACCATTTGGACATAAGCTTATTGTACCTGATGATTCTTTGAATCTTCTGATAATGTAATCTTGCTGATGAACACTGCAGGTTTCTTTACTGAGGAAAAGGCAGAAACTGCCAATATCAAAAGAACTGAAAGGTCACACCCTCTTCCATTTCTTGGAAAGGTAAAGGAAGAGGAGCTGAGTGGTGATGAACTTGAGGAATTTGTCAAGGACCGTTATGCTAGTCGTGTTAAATATGCCGCTTATGGTGGCTCTACCAAAGAATATGATGATGAGTTTACCATGGATGGTGCATTGAAAGAGCCTACTGTTTGGAGGATCAAATGCATGGTTTGTGATTGACAAACGTTTGACTCTATAATGTTGATATAGCATTTGATAGCTACAATATGATGCTGATTTGTTTAACTGCATTTCAGGTTGGGCGTGAGCGCCAAATGGCTTTCTGCTTCATGCAAAAGTTTGTTGATCTGCAAAAATTTGGTACCAAATTGCCAATTATCTCAGCATTTGCACTTGATCATGTAAGAGGATTTGTTTTTGTTGAAGCTGAGAAGGCCTGTGATGTTACAGAGGTATATGATTTGATCCTTTCATTGTAAAAAAACATATGCATGCTGGGAAGAACAAGTCGAATAACATGATTTGATCCTTTCATTGTAAAAAAAACATATGCATGCTGGGAAGAACAAGTCGAATAACATGAGATGCAGTATGGCCATTTATCCATTATATTATGTGGTTTCGGATAATATTGGGCAATGCTTTAACATCATGCTCTGTTAAAGGATGAAAACCTGTTCTTTTATCTGTGGCATAAATTAGCAATGATTTTTGCCATTTCTCACACACTCAATGCAATTCACTCTTCTGTGTAACTCAATAACTTGGAAGTTTGGAAAGAAGAGGAGCTTTTCGAGGGATATTTTAAAAAAAATCAGAATTTGTCTAGTCGACAAATTTTCTCAAGATTTCTCCACAGATTGCTGTACTTTGTATCCAGGTTGTAAAATGACCCACTGACCATATGGGCATCTCTTGCTGCAGGCATGCAAAGGATTTTGCAGTGTTTATACAAGCAGGATTAGTTCCGTTCCTGCATCTGAAGTTCCTAGCTTGCTATCCAGTCGTGCAAAATCATTTGAAATCTCTCCAGGTACATGGGTGCGCATGAAGAGTGGAAATTATAAAGGAGATCTAGCACAGGTATGGTAAATTGGCTTTATTACTTCTCTTTTTTTTTTTGGGGGCATCTTCATGCTTTCTTAATTTCTTTGTTCTTACATCACAATGCCCCTGTGAGTTTGTAGGTTGTTAGTGCAGATGATGGACGGAAAAGAGTGATGATAAAGCTTATACCAAGAGTTGATCTCCAAGCTATTTCAAGAAAATTCGTAATGCTCTTGCACCTTTTTTCCCTTGTATTTTCTTTGTATTTGTCTGTTCCAAAATTCTTCCATTGCCATTTGCCAACAATGGTCAATGAATAACCAGGGTTACATCTAAGTTAGTATTATGGGGGGATTTTGTGTCAAGCATGGAGCTCCATCTTTGTCATAGAAACTTGATATGCTGTTATTGTTGTGTGCTACAGTGGAAAAATTATGACGTGTGTGAAACCCTGCGGTGCCCATTGCCTATTTTCATTATGTTCAAGTGTAATATCATGGACTGAGTGACTAATTATGTCACACTGTAGGTTTACCTAGACTGCACTATTGTTTGGCTCATCCATGTGCTTGTTAACAACTATTTTTTTTCCCCTTCTCCCCCTTGCATAATTCTTGTCTGGTTAACAGTTTGAATTGCCACCACATAATTTATGTTGCGGATTGGCCTTTGCAGGGTGGTGCAATTTCACTAAAAGAAGCTGCAGTTCCTGCTCCGCGACTAATCAGCTCACAAGAACTAGAGTAAATACTTTTGTTCTATTTCCAGTGTTTCCTTTTCCTGTACCCAATAGCCTTCTGCTATCATTCGTTTCTGACCAGGCTTTGACACTGTTTCCATAATCTCATTGACCCTATTAGGTTCTTCAGACCTCATATTGAAATGAGGCGTGATCGTCAGACTGGTGATGTTTTTGAAGTGCTTGATGGTTTGATGTTCAAAGATGGTTTCCTGTATAAAAGGGTTGCTCTTAGTTCTTTGATTTACTGGGGTATACAACCAACAGAGGCTGAGCTTCTTAAGTTCTCTTCTAGTCCAAGCAATAGAAGTTCTGCTGATGACTTGGATTGGGTCTCCAGCATCTATGGTCCTAAGAAAAGGAACCTGCCCAGAGAACGGGATATGAAGGCATCATCTTGTAAAGAGAAATGCTCCAACTCCAAGGCATCAAATCTTAAAGCTTCCACTTCTACTGAAAATTATGATGATGATGATGAGTTCAAACTCCATGATCTCGTACTTTTCGGGTGAGTATCTGTTATATGGTCTTGAGTCACTGTCAACTAATTACCAGATGCCATCCTTATTTTTTATTTCCTAATGAGCAGGCGTAAAGATTTTGGTGTGGTCATTGCTGTTGAGAAAGATGGTTTTAAGGTAACATTCTTTCAATGCACACTTCATTTCCACATTCTTGTTTTGGTCTAATAAGAAGTGATTTTCACATAGATATTAAAGGGTGGTCCTGAAGGATCTGCTGTCACGGTCAGAAAGCAGGATATTAAAAAAGGCTGTGTAGACAAAATGTTTACAGCTGTTGATTATCAGAAGAAGATAATATCCATTAATGACACTGTTAAAGTTTTGGAAGGACCTTTTCAGGTGAAATTTTAATTTTCCATTTACCAGGAGTCTGCTATTGTAAGGTCTTTCTTTCTGCAGTGTGGGATAGTATGCTTCTTTTCTTTTAAGAAAACATCCACTTGAAATATTTTTGAATATCCGATGTGGTCATGGTACATCCGTCTGTTAGATATGTGTGTAGTCTAGGGGCTCTTTGTATATTGTACATGGATATATATTGGCCTGTTGGGCCTTTTGGTAATATAAGGCCTCATTCTTACATGGTATCAGAGCCTAGGTTGGGCTAAGGCTTCAGCTGTCGGCCGCCGCCCCGACCACCTTCCATCCTCTTCTCCTTCCGCGCGCGTGCTCCCCCACCCCCGCGCGCGCCCCCTGTCGCCGTCTCTCCCAGGCGGCCTTAGATTCAGCCACCGCCACCTCAGATCCAGCTGGATCCGGCCGCAACCGCTGGTGTATGCCCCTGTCGTCCGCCGCCCGTGCGTGGCCCGTCTCCACACATGAGCGCCTCTCCTAGGCGGCCTTGGATTCAGTCGCCGTTGCCTCAGATCCTGCCGGATCCGACTGTCGCTGCCGTGTCCGCCCCCGCCTGCTTGTTCGTCGTCCGCTCGGCGCGTCGTCGCTCGTCGTGGCTTGCTCGCACGCGCCGCCGCGCGCCGCCGCCGCCGCCGCTGTGTGCGGCCCGTCTTCGGCCGTCGTCGCCGCTGGGGGTGGTGGTTGGTCGACATCGCCCAGTCATTCCCGGCCACACAAACCATTTCTGGGCATCCCAGCTCCAATTTCTTGGCCCGATCTACTCCATATGGCTACCAGCGACAGCTCCTTCGCCATCCCGCTCCCCATTGCCCGTTTCAACGGGATGAACTTTCGAGAGTGAGCAGCTCACTTGAGGATTCAACTCAACAGCCATCGGTTTTGGGGTCATCTCACTAGAGAGAACCCCTGCCCATCTTGTCCTACACCGCTTATCCAGCCTGCTCTCCCTGCTAATGCAGATCAGGCAGCTCAAGACGAGGCAAATGCTGCACAGGAGGCGGCTCTGGAGCTTTACCAGTCTGAGCTGCATGCTTATGAGCGATGGCAGGATGCAGAGGCTCGTGCTACCGCCATCTTGGTAGGTAGCATGACAGTGGCTATCTCCATGGATGTGGCAGAGCTGTCGACGACATGGCTTATGTGGGAGCGCCTCGGAGCTCACTATTAGTCGACAAGTGATGCCATGTATCTCTCAGTCGTGTACCAGGCGCATTCCCTTTAGCAGCTTGATGCCATCATCGATGACTTCTACCAACAGATGCCTGAGGTGTGGCGTCAACTTGACTCTCTGGGCAGGATGTTTGTAGGACTTGTCCTTGCAGTGTGCGGCTCCGTGCTCACTAGGAGACTCGCCATCTCTATGACTTCCTGCCACGTCTCTGGCCTGAGTTTGAGGTTGTGCGGGCTTAGCTCTTGAGTCGTCAGCTGCCCTCAAGCTTAGTGGAGGCTCTCACGGCTGTGTGTGCTGAGACTCGTCTTCGTGGTGTAGCCCAGATGCAGGCTGTCTTGTCTGCCTCAGCGCTTGTTTCTTTAGCATCTGCATCGGTCGAGATCCCTTCCCCAGCTCATAGCGCCCCTGTAGCTGCTTGCTTCTACTACGGGTCTCCATTGCACCTACTGCCAGCATGATGGTCACAGGTATTTGGACTGTTACAAGCGGAGGAGGGACCAAGGTCGTCGGGGTGGACGTTCCTCGAAGGGCTCTCGTGGTTCCTCCTCCCCAGGAGTTGGTGCCTCTCGCCAGGGCTCCTCCGGTGATGCCACACACCAGCTACTCTTGCTTCTCCAGCGCCTCAGTGTCGGCTCGCCCTTAGACTTATCAGGTTCAGCTCGTCTAGCTCTTGATTCTCAACAGTCCTCCATGCCTCAGCCTCCTCCCTTGTTAGGTATTTTTGTCTCCGTGGGTCATAGACTCTGGTGCTTTTCACATGATGCTAGATTCCACATACCTCACTTTCATGCAGCCCATAGTTTTTCCTTTCACTGTTCAGACTGCACATGGTACCTCTCTGCGTGTTGTAGGTCGAGGCATGCTTTCTACCTCCTTTCATGTTCCTACAGTCTCATGTTCCTCAGCTTGCTATGCAACTTATGTCGGCTGGTCAGATCACTGATCACGACCGATCACTGATCAAGACTGTCATGTTGTTCATGAGTCTGACTCTTGTTCTGTTCAGGATCGCCGCACGGTGACTCTGCTTGTAACTGGCCCTCGCTGCCGTGATTCGAAACGTCTTTGGGAGTTAGACTGGCTTCATCTGCCTTCCGTTGTCTGCACTAGCCAGTCAGTTGCTACTACTCCCTCTGGTCTTGCTGCGTCATCCACTACCTCCTTCGCTTGGTGGCACCATCATCTCGGTCATCTTTGTGGATCACGTCTTCAGTCACTCGTTGGTCATGGTGTTCTTGGGTCTGTTTCTGGAGACACCTCTTTACATTGTATGGGTTGTAAGCTTAGCAAGTAGCTGTAGCTCCTTTATCCCTCTAGTGACTATTTCTAGTCGTCCTTTTGATCTTGTACTCTGATGTTTGGGGTCCAGCTCCCTTCGTTTCGAAAGGGGGTTATTGTTATTATGTGATTTTTATTGATGATTATTCTCGTTATACTTGGCTCTATTTTATGTCCTCTCGCAGTCAGGTTCTTTCAATTTATCAGAGTTTCGCCACTATGGTTCGCATTCAGTTCGATTTGGCTATTCGTGTGTTTCATGCTGACTCTGCTGGTGAGTAGCTCTCTATTGCCTTTCGTCGTTTTCTCGCTAAATAGGGCACTCTTCCCCAGTACTCGTTGTCCTGGTGCTCATGTTCAGAATAGTGTCTTTGAGCGTAAGCATCGTCACTTACTTGAGATCGCTCGAGCTCTCATGCTTGCTTCTTCTGTTCCCCCTCACTTTTGGGCCGAGGTTGTCTCCACCGCTGCTTTCCTTGTCAACATGCAGCCTTCCACCGCCCTTCAGGGTTCTACTGTTGAGCATCTTTTTGGTCAATCCCCAGAGAATGGTCACCTCCGCAGTTTCAGCTATGTCTGCTTCGTCCTTCGTTCACCTCGTAAGTGCACTAAGCTGACTGCTCAGTCACTTGAGTGTGTTTTCCTTGGCTATAGTCTTGAGCATAAGGGTTATCGCTGCTACGACCCTGTTGCTCGCTGGATGAGGATTTCCCGAGATG
Organism: Dendrocalamus sinicus; assembly: GCA_036346575.1. NCBI lineage: Eukaryota > Viridiplantae > Streptophyta > Magnoliopsida > Poales > Poaceae > Dendrocalamus > Dendrocalamus sinicus. The sequence goes on along the minus strand of CM070655.1, from coordinate 4,622,052 downwards.
TCACTTTCGATGAGTCCCGACCTTACTACCCTCGTTCTCCTTGATCAGGTCTGATTCTCTTGTTGAGTCGATCTCCTTTTTGATTTTTCCTCACTCCACGTACTTCCCCTACTTCCTACTGCTTTGCCTCATCCACCTCCTCCGTCTCCCTCTCCTCCAGTTGCTCCTCGTCCACCTTTGTTGGAGGCTTCTTCACACTCTCTTGTTGAGGTTTCACCTTTTCCTCTGCACTACTCTCGTCATCCTCGGCCTCCTCCCTCTCCAGTTGGCTCTCCCTCCTTGCTGGGCCCTGTTCCCAGTTCTTCTTTTCCGTCCTTGTAGGATCCTGCTCCGCCCTCTCCTCCCAGATACAATCTTCGTGATCGCCACACTGTTAGTCAGCCTGAGCGCTATGGCTTTGCAGCCACTGCCTCTTCTGAGCCTCTGACTTATCGCGAGGCTACTGCTCACCCTGAGTGGCAGCTTGCCATGTCTGAGGAGATTGCCGCTTTGGAGTGTAGCTGCCACTTGGGATCTTGTACCCTTACCCGCACATGTCACTCCCATCACGTGCAAGTGGATATACAAGATCAAGACCCGCTCGGGTGGTTCCCTTGAGCGCTACAAGGCTCGTCTTGTGGCGCGTGGTATTCAGCAGTATGACTACGATGAGACTTTTGCTCCTATCGCTCACATGACCACCGTTCGCACTCTCCTTGCTGTGGCCTCTGTTCGACAGTGGTTCATCTCTCAGTTGGACGTCAAGAATGCCTTTCTCAATGGCGAGCGTTACATTCAGGATATCCTTACTCGCGCTTGTCTCACTGATTAGCGTGTGGTGGATACTCCTATGGAGCTTGGTGCTCACCTTTGGACTACCGATGGCGAGCCTCTTGAGGATCCTACCCGCTACCGCCATCTTGTTGGGAGCTTTGTCAACCTTGGCATCACTCGTCCTGATATCTCTCACCTAGTTCACATCTTGAGTCAGTTTGTCTTTGCTCCTACTTAGCTCCACTACAGTCACCTTCTTCGTGTTCTGCGATATTTTCATGGGACCATCACTCATCGCCTTTTCTTTCCTCGCTCCAGTTCTTTGCAGCTTCAAGTGTGCTCTGATGCAACCTTAGTTAGTAATCCTTCTGATCGTCGGTTTCTTTCTGCCTATTGTGTTTTCCTTGGTTCCTCCTTGATTGCCTGGAAGACCAAGAAGTAGACTGTCGTTTTCCGTTTGAGCACTGAGGCAGAGTTGAGAGCCATGGCGTCGTTGACGGCTGATATCACCTGGCTTCGGTGGCTATTTGAGGACTTCGGTGTTTCCACTACTGCACTGACTACTCTCTTATCAGATAGTACTGGCGCGATCAGCAGTGCTCGAGATCCTGTGAAGCATGAGTTCACCAAGCACATTGGAGTGATGTTTCATACATTCGATTGCAGGTGCAAGAAAAAGTTATTGCTTTTCAGTATGTGCTCTCGGAGTTTCAGTTGTCAGATTTTTTCACTAAGGCACAGATTAGAGCTTAACATCGCAAACTCAGTGTTGTTGATCCACCATGAGTTTGAGGGGGGTGTTAGATATGTGTATAGTCTAGGGGTCTCTTTGCATATTGTACATGGATATATATTGGTCTGTTGGGCCCTTTGGTAATATAAGGCATCATTCTTACTCCGTCAAGTAGTTTCTAACGTGGTAGTTTAACACTGTATAGGTACTATGTTGTACTTTTTATGACGTGTTGCATTGTTATTGCTGTTACATGCTTTATATAGCTGTAACCTGTGTTTTTGCATTTTCTATAATTATCTGAAAATTTGATTCGTTCCATTTGGCACCCTTGCTGATCTGTTAATATATTTTCAGGGTAAGCAAGGAGTTGTTAAACACTTGTACATGGGAGTACTGTTTATCTATAATGAAAGTGAAAGTGAGAACAATGGATTTTTCTGTGCCAAATGCGGGTCATGTGAAAATATCAAGAAACGGAAGGAACTGGCAAGTTCCACTCCTGAAAATTCGGTATGTAGACACTAGATATAGTTTTTTTACTTATCAATGAATTGGACCTGTTCTTTGTGTCACTCTGTTTTTTCATGTATCAGGAGAACAATCCAATTCCCATGTTTTCGGAGTCACCTGTCATATCATATGATCAAAATGAGCTACAAGACAGTAAGTGCTTCTTGATTTTTTTCCGCACTGTTATTTGAAAACTGACCAGGATTGACAACTTGTCAGCAGAAAATAAGCTTTTTGTTCATTTCCTTGATCATACAGCTGAAAGGCCTTACAGGAGCACCAGAGAACAACTTTTCTCAATTGGGCAGACGCTGCGTATTCGAAAGGGTCCTTTGAAGGGCTATCTCTGTCGAGTAGTTCGAATATTTCGAAATGATGTAACTGTTAAGCTAGATTCTCTGCTGAAAATTGTTACAGGTTGGTTAGCTCGGTATCCTTGGAGCTTTTCTTTGGACAATTCCTGACTTCTCTGTGTTATGTTTGCAGTGCAAGCTGAGTTGCTCTCAGTGCCAACTAAAAGGGGGTAAGCAGCTACACATGTTTCAAGTTTCTCTTTTCTTTTGTTGGTTGTTTTAGTATTGTGCGACTGCATAAATAATCATATTGCTGAATAATGTCCCTTCCATTTATGCTCCTCATTGTGTTACATGGCATACCAGGGATAACTCGTCTGGTGCTCCATCTGGTCCTTTTGGAAGTCAAGATACATCAGTATTTGGTAAGTGTGTGTTTCATGTGTACAGCAGTTGTTGCTACTAGCTAGATTTGTCTCTACAGTGTGTATAAGGGGGAAAAAGTTACACATCTCCCCCAAAAGTATTTGCTGCTGACCTGCTGCCTATTATGCTACCCATATGGTAGAGTTGTTTAGATGTGAGAAACGGAATTTTACGCTGCTTATATAGCGTATAAGACTCAAACTCTTTGTTATTATCTTTTATCAGTTTGGTCTTGTAGATCATGGGATTTGTTACTTACATTGATTCTAAATTTAGGTTCAGAAGCAGACAAAACCTCATGGGACAATGGATTGCCATTTGCCAGGTTTGTTTCATGTTTTTGATTTTCTATTTGTGATTTTGTATTGCTATGCTGGTTATCTGTAAACCGGCCTAAACCCGGACTTCAGATTTTATGAATTTATCCATCCCTACCCACCCATCAAAACGAACTTGTGTGGCTGACCTGCCACTGCACAGTTACCAACCATGAAAAACCAAAAGGACCAAATTCAATTTACCAGTTCAATGGTACCAACCAGACGAATACTGTTGATAATTGGCTGGACAAGGTTGGCAATCATCAAGCTTTAGTTAGCCCAGTTTTAAAAAACCAAACTGTGCTTTTATGCTATTTTCCGTTTTGCTATCATTTCATTTATATACAATTAATTCTTCATGTATTTGTCACAAAGAGTTGCAAATTTTGATAAATGAGGGCCCCTATAGCATCTTATATCTTCTGGAATATTTCTTTTGGATGCCCCAATTTTATATTTTACCATTTTTTTTATCATTTGGAGTTTTGGACACTTGTGTAAAGTACAACAAGATGAGATTGGAAACCCTTGCTTCACTTTTTGAGCTGCAAAATTTCATAAGAAAGAAGAGAAGGAGGTTTAATAACCCTTAGGGCTCGTTTGGGAGGCCCAAAATCCAGGCCCATCCAACAAGGCCTTAATTTGAGACCAGTAATATGGTGAATCGGATTGCTTCCCCATATTTCTTCCTCTGTACTTATATTTAATCCTGCTTGTATTTCTTTCTTCTATACTTATTTAATCCTCCTTTGTAGTTGCAAAGGAATAGATCAAGTCTGTATCACTTCAAAAGAGAGATTAGTAGGCATGCATTTCCTACTAACAATTTTTCCTGTCTGGTTTGCTCTTTAACTATCCTTGTAAATGCCTAATTAAAAACTGTCACTTTGATTTACTTTTTTTAAGGAAACTGCATAATGTGTTCCATTTTCACATGCAACAAATTGAACATTTGAACATGTGCAACTTTGAAATTTATTTTTTTAATGAAAATGCCGCATTTCAAATTTCGTACTTTTCTAGACCTCTCAAATTAAGTGCCCTTTTAACTATTTCTACATAATCTAGAACTTTAGATTGTCTTTACTTTGCAAGTATGTAAGAATCATTTAACATACATGTTCTTACGCCCTTCTGTGATGTCACTGATATATCTGCTATTTTGCTTTTACACTGCTTGCTCAGTTGCCTGTAATCTTGCTTCTTGCATTTATCTGGTTCAAATTTCTCAACTTCTAAGAGAACAACGTGATGGATCATTATTTTTTTTTCTGGTTGGGCTCTTTCCACTTATAGACGTGGTGTATAACATCACTTAAGAGGAATAAATTTCCTGAATTATTTATACTAGTTATTCACTGAATTGTTTGATTCGCTGCAGTGATTCCTGGCAACCCTTTTCAAGTTCCTTGGTACCAGTCCAGAATGCAGGTAATATCTACTTTTGGGCCTTTCTATAATTCTATTTGGTACTGTAGTTTGGAGCAAGGTTCCAAAACCCGGAACCGGGAGAAATCCTGGCCGACGGCCGGTAACGGTAAACCGGCCGGTAACTGGAAAAACGGGCAAAAATTCGAAAATCAAAAAATGATACCGGCCTTTTTTTCGGTTAACCGCCGGGATTTTGAACCCTGGTTTGGAGCCTTTCTATGTGGTAGCGTATTTTGGAGCTTCATTGATTTAATGTTATTGTTTGATCACAATGGTATTGTTATGTTATTATGTTGAGTTCCATCTTTGTGGTATAAAACAAAATCAGTATAGCAGGCATGGCTTCAAATATGATATTGTTGTTTTAGCTGTAGATGGAACTTTAGGAATCTCAGGGTGCACACTCATGCATAGGATAATTTTTCATTTAAGTTTCTGGGAAAGTAGGAAGTGTCATCTTTCTTCAGAAGTGACAAGTCTTGTATGGAAATTTTTCTCTGTGCTTATGAGATTGTTTAAGTTCATTTAGTAGCAGTTGAGGTGTTTATAGTTTTGCTGAGTGTGCAACTTTTACATTTTCAGATGGAGAATCAGAAGTTGACCCATGGTGTAAGAAAACGGCATCTTCTGTTGAGGGTGATTCTGATCCATGGGATAAGAAAACAGCTTCTTCAACTGTTGAAGTATGGGACAATAGTACTACACAAAAGGAAAGCTCCAGTGATAATGCATGGGATAAACAAGCTGGAGGTGGTGGATCGGATGTCGGTGGCAGCTCTTGGGATAGAGCAGCGGTCAACAAGGAGAGTGAAAGGAGTGACAACTGGGGCGAGGCGTGCAAGGCGGCGGACATGGGAACTGGTGGTGACTCAGATCCTTGGGGCAGCAAGGTCAAAGAAGTAGATATGAAAGAAACTGATAGCTGGGAAAAGATTTCAATGCCACTGGAGAAGAAGTTGGAGGATGATAGTCAAGGATGGGGTCAACCTTTTGGCAAGTCAAACCAAGACCAAGATAAAGACGCAGTTTCAAAAGATGCAGACAAAAGCGGGGCTTGGGATACTGCTGTTGCTAATTGTATTGGATCATCCTCATCTGTTCCAGGGAGAGGGGATGATGATGCCTGGGTTAAATCTGATACTTTACCTGTTGCTCAAGATGATGCCTGGGGCAAGTCAAAAGACAATAACAGTGATGGAACAGTTGGGTGGAACGAAGCTAGAACCTCTAACCAAAACTGCAGCACTGGAGGTTGGGATACTGCTGCTGCCAACTGGAATAAATCATCCGCTGTGGGTGAAGGACACAAGGAAGCATGGGGCAAAGAAAAAGATTCAGCTGCTAAGTCTGAAGAAAGAAATAATGAAAGTGGGAACTGGAACAAAGTTGGAGCATCAGACCAAGTTGGTCGCAATGATTGGGATAAACCAAAATTTTGTGGTGGTGATGGTCCATCAAGCTGGAACAAGGGAGAGGAAGTTGGGGGAGATAATCAGAACAACAGCTGGAGCAGATCTGGTGGAAATTTTGAAGGTGGTCGTGGGTTTGGGCGAGGACGAGGGAGAGGCAGGGGTAGAGAATCTGGGGATTTGGGTGGCAGAAATGACCAAGGAAGCTGGAAGAGCTCATGGGGCAGTGACAGTTCTGGAAGGCCTTCATGGAGGTCTGATAGTCAGGTGGACAATGAAGCTGGAGATTCTGGCGGATATAGGGGGAGGGGAAGAGGAAGGGGCCAATATGGAGGGCGAGGAAGAGGAAGAGACAATGGTTGGAGAAACGGAGATCGAGGCAGTTCTGAGTTTGGAAAGGAAAGGAGCAGCGGTGATGCACCAAACTGGGGAAACAGTCAGCCGAAATTCGCAGATGGAGGTTCTTCTTATTGGGATAAAGGTGCATCCAACAAAGGTTCTTGGGGTAGTGGAGATAATTGGAATGCCCCAAATCCATCAAGCAGTCAGCCTTGGAGTGGCAGTGGAGGCACCAAGTCGTGTGATGAAAATCAGACCTCCACTTGGAACAGTTCCAAGGATCAAAAACCATCTGGAGGTGAGTAGCCTGTTTCAAATTTGTAGCTTTATTAGATGTCCATGTTTGGTCCTACTTTTGTCTATATGTGCACACATTTGCTGCTTTAAGTTCTGGATCTCAATTTCATTTGATAGTGCTATCAAGACCTAGATAAATATTTTAAGTTCCAAAAGGAATATGCTACTCAAATGTCTTGCATTGATTAATATTGTGCCTATTTGTTACCCTTGAGTGTTGGTAAAGTACAAAGTGATTCTTGGGTTTAGAAAGATGGTTTCTACTGCAGGTGCTGAGTGCTGAGAGTATTAAAATCGTGTGCTAGAAATCCTTGCTCTGCTTGATGTGCTACAAAGTTTTTATTTCTATTCTCTTGTGTAGGTGAACAAAATGATCCTTGGGCAAGCAAGATAACTGCTACTAAAGGTGATGAAGAGATAATTGGATTGCTTATGTTTCTTACTCTACTTGATGTTTTGTGCTATAGTTGTGTACTGACATATATATACTGCAGGTGCCGAGGATAACAGTGATGGCTGGAACACCAAGGCAAAAGACTCTTCCTGTAGCACTGGGGGAAAGTGGGAGAATGCTGCATCTGGTAGTTCTGAAGCCAAGTAAATTTCCTTTTCTGCTCTGTGTTGGATGTACTAAAAGCTTCTCTTTTATCCTCTTGTTTAGGTGAAGAACGGCAAAGTGATCCTTGGGCAAGCAAGATTGGTTCTACTAAAGGTGCTTCGGGGATGGATTAAATTGTTCACATTTGTTGCTCTGCTTGACATTTTAAGCTAAAGAAATTGATTTTATTTTTCTGTGTGGTACCTTGAGATGCTTATATTTTATTCTCTTGTAGGCAAAGAACAAGAAACTGATCCTTGGGTAAGCAAGGTGACTTCTACTGTGGGTGCTGATGATAACAATAATGGCTGGAACACGAAGGCGACGGACGCTCCCTCTGGCAGTGAGGGCAAGTGGGACAATGCTGCATCTATTAGTTTTGGAGCAGATGAAAAAGCTGATGCCTGGAATAGTAAAGCTGGCAATGGGAATGGTGGGGGTTGGAACAATGCTGGCTCAGGTGGGCATCAGGGATCTTCTTGGGGTAAACCAAGTTCGTCAAGTGGAGATCAGGAACCTGCTTGGGGCAAGCCAAAGTATGGTGATGATAATACTGGTTATTGTAGGGGCAATTTTGGACGTGGGAACCGAGGCAGAGGGAGAGGAAGGAATTTTGGGGACAGTGGATCCTCGTGGAGTGGAGGTAACAGAAATAATGAATCAGGTGGAGAAAGGTCTGAAGATCGCCGGAACAGGAGGGATTTTGATGGTGGCAGAGGAAGTGGTAGAGGACGCTTTGGTGGAGGTGGTCGCAATCAAAGTAACAACTTCGGGTCAGGAGACCGAAATGCTGGTAGTTGGGGCTCTGGCAGGGGGAACAGAGACCGAGATGGTGGTTACAAAAACTGGAATGACAACAGCAATGAGAGAAGACCCCTGAGTCAAGATCGAGATGGTAGCTGGTCTCAATCTTCTGATTGGAATGCCAACAAAGGAACCACCGAAGGAGATCAAGCTTTCTCAAAAGGCAAGTCCAGCTGGGGGACTGACAAAAATGATAGCTGGGGAGCGCCAAAACCATCTGGTGGAGATGATCAGGCAGGAAAGAACGATGGCGACAACGCCTGGAGTCAAAACAGGTCATCTTTTGGCGATGGGTCCTCTATCCTGGGTGCTCCTGGCGACACCACGACTGGTGGAGGAGGATCTGGAGGCGGAGGAGCGTCTTGGGAGAGGAGCAATGAAGATAGCTGGAATTCGTCAAGAGGAACCGGAGGCTCAGGTATGCCCACAGAGAAGCCTTCATGGGGTGGGTCAGAAGCTGCTCCAAAGAAAGAAGGATCGTGGGATAAAGGTGAAGGGAGCCGGAGCTGGAGCCAAGGAGGTGGCGGCAGTTCCTCGGACAAGGCGGATGGGGGATGGAACAGCAACAAGGGTGGGGATGCCGGCAATGGTGGGTGGTAAGTTCGTTCCAGAACTAGCTATGCCTGATTGGCGCATGTACATAAAGGTTGCCCATGCTGTGTGAACTTGGGTGTGCATTTCTAGACCCTGGTATCCGGTAGTTCCTTTGCCATGCCACTCGAACGTTAGAACGTGGCCTAGTTCCAGCAAAACATGTATGCTATTCGAGGTACCTTAGATTCATCATGGCTGAGATTTCCTAGTAATGGCTGTAATCAAGGTACTTTTGTTACTCTATCGGGCACTGACGGCGGCTGTGTGCGTGGGTTGGGTCCAGCCGCGCGTACAGAGGCCGCGGGGGCGACCTACGCGCCATGCATGGTGGCCTGGCGGCGCAGCGCGTCAAGGCGATCGAAGCTGCCCCGACTTGCCGCAAGTCACCGTCTGAACTGAGATTCGATTTCCTTCGATTAATTCGTTCTCGACTTCGTGCAAGGTACTACCGGCTGACAGGGAAGGCAAGGTCTCAAACGGTCTATACAATTTCTCCCGACGGCAGGGCCCGCCGGAGTCGTTCCTGCTCCTATGCGAGCTGTACCAGAGATCAGCAGGCTCCTGCTCGTCGTCTCTCCTTTAGTCCTAGCTAGTCTTACTCCATCACGGAGGCGGTGGGGTCTCGCCATGACGGCGCTGACTTGGATCTCGCCGAGCTAGAGCGCCACCTGCCGGTGGCCGATGGCGCTCCGCGCCTCCTGGACCTCAGTGACCGTTCATGGGTTGTCTTATTGTCTAGATTCTTTGTATACATGAAAAATTACTAGATTCCACGTCAGCATATTCGGCTTGTACTTAGTAGATCGCGGAAATGAGGAGACAGCAAGTTTTTTTTAAAAAAAAGAATTCAAAATATGCAATTCTTAATATGAATGCCTGCTTAGAAGAATTTATCGGTATTAATTCCACAGTTAAGGAATCATTATTCACAATATTATGTTCTTATTAAGCTTGGCGTTCATTGAATGGAAATGCCTTTGATGATCTCTCCTCTAAGAGGAACATCCATACTGGACGGTGTGCTAAGTTGAATACAGCTTAAAAGTTCGGCGCGACGGCAATGGCAGCACCACGGATGCCGACGCCGACGACACTGAGCTTATTGATGGGTGTATCGAATACGCTTAGCCTTACGGTATTACGTTTAATCAGAAACCGAAGCCATGCATCTATGGCCCGCTCGGCTCGGTGGACATTGAGTACGTCTTCATCGAGCGCGCCGTGGAGGCGGTCGTGCAGATCGTTCTCTTCCGTGGAACGGTTTCCTCTTCTCCGGTGTAATCTCAGCATCCGATGCTGTCTTCATCGGTGGTATCTGTCTCCTTGGATGGCGAGTTGAGCTTTGGCTTTGTAGCCACCGCCGCCGGTGAAGGCTGCCCGGAGCGGCTGAAATCTTTGGCCATGTGTCACCGCGGTCTTTCATTGAGAGCACGGAAGCTGCCTAGAGGCGCTAGAGATGGGACGGGCGTTCAAGCTTAAGCTGTAAACGTCACCTGGTCGACCATGGGTTACTCGGTAACTGAACTTTGCTAGTTTTGCTGGCAATGACAGGCCGTATGAGTATCGAACATTGCGCAATTGATCTTAGGGAATTGCTGGTGGTGACCTGCGCTTGTTGCATGGCGAGAAGGGGATCGAACGACTGCCGCTGCACTCGACGCAAATCCAACAACGGAAACAGCGTACAGAGCTAACACTCGTTAGTCGCTCTATATCTTATGCCTGATGTGTTAAACTGTCTGAATCCGAAGAAACAGCCATCACAGACGAAAACAAGAATGCCCTGGCGCCACGGAATCATCGTAAACAACAAGCGCGTCCGTGTATCCAATCCGCTTACAAACGCGGTGACCCTCAATTGAAGAGCCGGGAATTTCAACCTCGACGCCAGCCTCTATGCCATGAGTGGCATACGGCTCCGTTTTTCTAAGCTTTTCAATTAACTTTTGATTTCAATTTTTAGTAATTATTATTTATTAAATTAATAAATCACAACCAAAAACTATATGCTGTAACTCAAAAGATCATACCCGTGTCGAATCGAATGGAATCAAGTGCAGAATTGTTAGGTCTAGTGAGAGGAAGGGAAGGGAGAGGATTAGCAAGGAGGATTACCTCGACGACAGCCTATATGCCATGAGTGCCTGATGAAGGTGTACGGCTCCGTTTCTTTCAACTTTCTAGTTAATTTTTGACTTTGATTTCTTTCAGTAATTATTATTTATTAGACTAATAAATTATAACTAAAAATTATAAACTGTAGCTAAAAAAATTAAACCCATGCTAAATCGAATGGAATCAAGTACAGAATTGGGGGGGGGGGGGATTGGGCAAGGAGGTGGTGTTTTGATGGCGCGGGGCCACTGCCCCGCTGCAAGTGGCCGCGGATTCGTCCTCGTCGTCGCCGGCGAGGCCTCGAGGAGTCGGGCCACTCCATGCAGGCCGGTCGGAGAGGAGTTGGGCCTGGATTTTATTCAATGAGATTTTATATTCGAGGGACATGCCCACCGGTCAGAGATAGGTTGGCGTTGACTCGGTCATCCACCGTGGCTGCGTCCGGAATTTTCTCCAGGAGACGATTGGACGAGGGAGAACGGGCCGCGAGCCTGTGTAGATCCTTGGGCTGGCCCATCCGAGTTACCTGGGCCGGCCCACCGAACTTCTAAGTGTCCAGTTCGGGCAAGGGCCGTAAACCACACCTTTCAGGACCCACTTGTCAGAGTCAGGCCGCACGCCCAGTGCCTCGACCAACCGGCCCCACGAATCCGTGCAAACATCGCTGGCTTCTTCCCCTTCCCTCCCTCCTCCCTCCTGCGTATTCCCCTCGCCTTTCCCCTTATCCTCTTCTCCCGGAGCATCACCATGGCGTCCGCCACAACCACCGCCTCCGTGTCCCCGTCCACGCCCAACCGGCGAACGCTCCTCGCCGGAGACGACGCGCCATGGCGAGCAGCCTCCGCCCCGGTCCCCCGCGTCCACCACGCCCCTGTTCTCCGCGTCGCCATCCAGGACGACCCCGCAGCGTACGCCCTCGCCGTCATGAAGGTCTGCTGCGTTGTGGTTTTGGTACGGCTCGGTTGGGACGGCGTAATTAGATCTAGCTAATTGATTCCCTTTTTGCAGCACCCGAATCCAGTAGGGGAGGGGCTGGCGGTGGAGGCGGTGGCGGAGGCCGCCGGGCCGGAGTGCGTCGTGCCGGGGCAGCAGCCGCTGCTGCAGCTTCTGGGGCTCAAGGTAGGCAGGACACACGTTTCTTGTCTCCTGAACCTGTTAATCTCACGGGTGCTTGATCAAAACTTTATAGGAAGCACTCGTCTGAAGAGCCTGAGCATTCCATGAACATTCCTTGTAAATTCCATTAACTTGAGCAATGTTAATGCACATGACAAAATGCCGGCTAATTTCTCATCCTTTGTCCATTTTTCTTTGTTCTGAATTTAAGTAGTTTTGTGTGTTGCAGTTCTTTCGATTTCTCTTTGTTTGAGTGCCATTGCATTCTTGCTTCAATCTTCATCCTTGGGCATTATTCAGTTTGCATCGGCTCCAACTTTGAATTCAGCATTCAGCTATCTTTTACATGTGCTTAGGCTCACCATCTCATTCATTAATTACTTTTTGTAGGTCTGGCCTACTGATGTGGAGTTGATGTTTCTTGAACCTTTTGGGCGAGAGCTACATTCCATGAGAAAGGTGATGTTTCATCCTGACAATTTGTTCATCATCTGTTCTTTATGCCGATGGGATAGAACATAAATGAAACAAGGGGTTTATCTAGATATATTACCTGGTTTTCCACTAAACATTAGTCTTTACTAAATTCTGAGGTTTTCCACGGGTTGCTGGAAAATGGAATTAGTAGATCTCGCTGGCTCCCCACCGTCGTCACTCCATTGACACCCTGCTATATTATCTCTTTCCAACTTGTCTCTTTCCCCTACCACACACCAACAAAAAAACGCGCCCCTATATTCTCTCAATGGCACGAGTTACTCGTTTTGCATGCTCGTTATCTAATTTAGTTTTGTGCTTACACCTGTTCTTTCTTTGCAGTTCATGGACAGGTCATGCAGCGTCATGAATCCATCTTTGCCTAACAAAGTGGCTCACGGATAGAGTATTAGTTCCTTCAATCCACAAATGCATCTTCATAAAATGATCTTGTGAGAACCGAAGAAAGAAGAAAGATCGGCATATTGGGAATGAGCATCAGATTCTTGCAAATCTCAACCTGTGCTAGTTGATGGAATCCGATACCGTGACAGTAACGCTCAACGCAAGGATTAGCAAATGATTCTGTATGGACTTCGAACTGGTCCAAGACATTTTTTTTACAAAGTGTGTTGTATATAATGTAATGTTGACGAAATCAGAATATAAACTGTGGAAATTATCCAAAAGAAGGTCTCATCTCATACTGCGAGTCTGTGACCATCTGATGATACTGATTGTGAAAAAGGACAAAAGCTGGAATTTCATTAATTCTGTATTCAATATACCGTTACATGCTCCCACGGGGGTTCATCTTTTGCCTCCTGTGTCTATGCTTGAGGAGAATTTCGATTCCCAGCGTCTTAGTATAGCGTCCAATTAATTATATCTGTAGGGCAAGACTATACAATACCTTCGATTAAGTTGCGTCCGTGGTCATCGTTATATTTATGATGGAGATTCGGATGTGTGGATGTGATGTGACTTGCTGAGCTGGTTAGCTTACGGCTTGTTAAACCCTTCAGAAGGTCAAGACGTTGGTGAAGATTCCCCCGTTGGCCGTTGAAGAAGCTCCAGAAGAGCCTTTCTACGACGAGGACTCTTGGTTTTAGGTCTCCACCGCGCTCGAGTTTCCTGGAGGTTTTTGTAATGTAATATACTTTGGGCTTGCACATCCCGTTGCAGCAAAACTGGGTTGTTAAATCATATCTTGTAATATAAATTGATCTTTTGTTGTAAGCCAAAATGACAAGACGAGTTTGACCTGACAAGACGAGTTAATGTCAAACAGTGTGTTCGTGGTAAATGTCTATTGCTACATGATTCCTATATGCAGCGTGTGCAGCAGGGAGCCAAGCGACACCCACCCTGCAGCCCACGACCCACACTCACCATGTAGCAAAATAGATGACGCCAACGCTCTTGAAAAGTGCATTTGAAAATTCAAAAGTCTATAAATTTTAATCCGGATATCGGATTCGCGATCCGTTTGAACCATTACGTTTCTTATCATGATATCTTCAAAATAAGACCGTACTTGTGTATAATTTGGTATCATTTTTTAAGATTACCTACTGTTTCACTAATAGTCTTCAATTGTTCCACGTGCACGTTTGATTTGTTACACTAACATTCTTGAATTGTTTCAAGTACACCCGACTCTAAACCACTTTATTTCCCATCAATCCAAAAAATGCACTGAAACATCATTCGTGAATTACTGGAACATTCGAAAGTAATGCGTGGAACATTTTGTTCTATCTACCGTGCCATCTGAATTTGAGAGTACGATAGATGTTCCAAAATCACGTTTGGTTTGTTCCACTAATTTTTGTTGTTTGTTCCACAAGATATGTTACCATCGTTATGTCAAAAATACTTACAATATAGATATTATCTTATAGACTGACCACGATGGTTTAAACGGTTGCAAAATGGATATTCGGTTTAAAAAATACATGTCTTTTAATCTTTGAAACATAAAAAATAACCCAAAAAAATAGGTAGTGGCTTAGGCATATGAATGGAATTGGTTCACTATCCATGGCCTGGGACCTGGGATGGCAGGTATTCTTCTTAGCGCTACATCCCACCGCCCAAGCAGTATATAGGAGCTCCTCATGCGGCATCATACCAAGGAGTTGAGTCATCTCGCTATGCCCAATACACACAGTAACGTCCTGCTTATTTTTCCTTTCTCGTCGAGATAAGCAGCCAGCAGAGCTCCTAGGCCATGACGAAAGGGGAGAGGGGGTCTAGCCAGCGGGGCACCTCGGTCGGTCGTCCAAGCTCGCTCGATTGCTGGGTCTGCCCCCTGGGATGAGCCTACGAGTGTGTTGCTGATTTCAATTTATAATTTGCGTTTTGCCTGAGCCTAATCACGGATTGGGTCGCTGGTTTCAATCCATGCTTTGTTTCCTGAAAAAGATTAGCCGAATTTCTATGATTACTTTTAGTGCTAAAATGTTGTATGTACATTAAAATATTGCTTTCAAATGAACTGACCGTCCGACCGGTGAACCGGCAGCTAGCCTGGTTTGATCACCGGTCCGGCTTTTAAAATTATAAGATGATCCAATCCTTTATCTTGTATTAGCCTTGTGCTTACAAAGGTTGAGATGGTGTTGAACCAACCCATTTTATTCCTGAGGTCAAACAAACGGATTAGATTCGGAGTGAGGATGGAATGATCAATTCAGAGTTCAGTTCCTCAAAACATAGGTGACCCATTGATCAATGGACCTTCAGCCAGATACAGCCCTGATCGGTTCGGCTTGAGCTTCTAGCTTCTAGCTTATTTTTCATTATTCATAAATTTCATCTTTTTCTGAACTTTTGGCTTTTTGTTGAGCTTTTTTACCGGTTCTTTTTTTCCCGTATTCGTTTATATTATACATATTGGGCTAACATATTTTTTATATTTTTAAAATATTTTAAATTTAATTATGCTAAATAAACCTCACATCATTCTGATCGTTTTTTTAACCATTCTGATGTTTTCAACCATAAGCCATAAACTTTTAAGCCCAATTGATCACCACCAGACCGTCCTCCTCCGCGTCTGTTGCGTTGCGTCCATCCCCGAGAAATCGAGAATCACCGGAGGTCGTCCAACACCTGGATCACCAAGTCGAGAAGAAACGCATTCCGGACTATCAGCAAGCAGTCACAGCATTTCACTCTCACAAGGAATAGAAGCACGTTGTCGCACATCGCGCACGAAATTCTATCCGAGAGGCCGATTTTTCCCACTGATTGAACGGGGAGAACTGCCGTGCTGCCTGCTCTGCTCATCTCAAGCAAGAAACGACGGCTATCCCAGCGAGTTTGTCTTGCAGTTTCCCGTGAGACGATCGGTCGGGTGGGTTCTTTTCGCTGAGTTTGATGTTTCTTATTCTTAACATAGATATTTATACGAATAAATTGAATATTGACATATTGATAAGTCATTTTACAAAATATTCTAATAAACCGTTTTAAAAATATGATGAAAAAACCGTCCAATTTATTTGTTCAAAGAAATTATAAACTATAAATCATAAGTTAAAAAAATTAAGCCGATTCTCTTCAGTTGGGTTCTTTTTAGATGTGGCTAATGGCTTACGGTTATGGCTGATGACTTTTGGTTTTATCATGAGCGTTTATACTTTATACAATACTATTCCTCGGGGGACTGCTCTAAGTAGAGCTGCCATGTAGGCAAATTTGTGAAAATACCCTCTAGTTTTGTAAAATTGTGTACAGATCCTTGATTTTTGCAGAAAGACCCTTGGCACATCAACGATTTCACAAGAAGATCTTTCGCTTTTTTCGAAATTACATATGGGTTCTCGATTTTCTCAGGAAGGCCCTCTTTTTATGAGGATAAAGCCCCGTATTTTTTCAAAATTATATATAGATCCTCTATTTTTCTAAAAAAGTTCTTCATTTTATCAGGAAATACGTATAGGCTCTTGATTTTTCAAACAAAATTCCTCTATAAATTATCGACTCTTATATTTCAAACTACGTGATAGCCAGTATGGTAATGGCACTAAGCTTCTATAATTAATAACTTTTAAAGTTTGATGGAACGGATTATCGGGAATGCTAGGAAGTCTCCTTACCAAAAGCCCATAGGAGCCAGGAGCCAACAGGTTGAGGACTAGTGCTCTTGCGAAAGCGAAGGAGGAGCGGAAGGTGATAACGACGATGCCCTTCGTCTCCTACCTCCTGCTCCTGCCGCTGCTGCTGTCGGCATCGGCGGCGGCTGCTGCTAGTGGTGGTGGTGGGAACCTGTCGGACTACGAGGCGCTGTTCGAGGCGTGGTGCGCAGAGCACGGGAAGGCGTACGCGACGCGGGGGGAGCGCGCGGCGCGGCTCGCGGCGTTCGCGGACAACGCGGCCTTTGTGGCGGCGCACAACGCCGGCGCCGGCGGGAGACAGTCGCCGTCCTACACGCTCGCCCTCAACGCCTACGCCGACCTGACGCACGACGAGTTCCGCGCCGCGCGCCTCGGCCGCCTCGCCGTCGGCCCGGAGGACGCCGCGGCGGCGGCGCTCGGGAGAGTGCCGTACCGGGGATTCGCCGGTGGCGTTGGAGCAGTGCCCGATGCGGTGGACTGGAGGCAGAGCGGCGCGGTCACCAAGGTCAAGGACCAGGGCAGCTGCGGTGAGCGCACGCTTCTCGATCTGTTCTACACTTGAGATCGCAGAGTTCATCTTTTTCCCATCAGAATTTGTTGTTACGGTTGTTTGTTGGGATTTGATGTTAGAACATAGAAATCAATAGGTTAATATAGCGAATGAAGTAAACACTGTGAGTTATGATCCGTATGACCCATGCTTTATCCAGTAGTCACAAAGTATTCGAAGAATCCAATGTTACGAATTCAAGATTAAAAAGGAGCAGAAGCTGACAAATACAAAGTTAATTTCGCACTTTCAGGACTCATTAGGGAAACATGTGGTAGATTGAATGGTTAGCATTTAGCAACATGCTTGCCTGTAGTGTATTGTGTTCCACCTGTAGTGCTTATCATCATGTCCGGTTAGAAAAATCCTGGAAAATTTTCCCTGGTTAGTTTTTGATATATAGTAAATTGGTGAAACCAAAAGAATCCAATGTTACGAATTCAAGATTAAAAGGAGCAGAAGCTGACAAATACAAAGTTAATTTCGCACTTTCAGGACTCATTAGGAAACATGTGACATAATAGTAGATTGATTGGTTAGCATTTAGCAACATGCTTGCCTGTAGTGTATTGTGTTCCACCTGTAGTGCTTATCATCATGTCCGGTTTAGAAAAATCCTGGAAAATTTTCCTGGTTAGTTTTTGATATATAGTAAATTGGTGAAACCAAGCGACTTAAGACGCAAGGTTTGTTTACAGGATGGAGAGGAGAGCCAATTTGCAATGAAGAGACCGCGCCATTACTGACTACATTTCTCCAAGCTATACTGCCTTTTAGTCATTTGAGCGCTTTCCAGCACTACATCAGAAGGTCATAAGCTTTGCCGTTCTTAAAATGAAGAAAGTATCAAGGTGCTGAAGTGGCTACCCCAGAGTACTGACAGTAAAATTCCATATATACTCCACAAATCAGAGATAAAGAGTTATGCCTCTAATTCTGTAGGAGATTCTCCATTGCACACTAATGAGATGACAAATTAAACTTCTTAGGTGTTGTTGCTGTTTAGGGCGTCCTGTGCAAGAGAATTGCAAATAATTTTTGTTAGCTTCTACCATGGAAATAGCCACGTGCTGTTTCAATATATAGTCAGCTGTGCCTTGTGGCTTAATTAAGGAATCTTGGAAATCCTCCTTACATCTAAAATTGCCTATGAAAGCAGCCTCCCAATTGTGCCACATCACCTTTGAAATTGTAGCCATTAGATCAAACTCAATTAAAATATTAATCATTAGATATTAAATATTTAAGAGATGCTTTGATTAGACACATTTTAGTTGAAAGGGTGGAAGTTTATAAAATCGTATGCATTGTTTCATGAAAAGACATCCTTTTATGGCACCCATTGGAGATTATAAATAGTCTAGGAATAATTTGATTAGTATTGATAGTAAAAGTAATCATCGGTCAAAAATCCCATAGCAAAGCGCGAGTGTTAAACTTGTATTAATGATTATGCTTCCAGCATTCCAGTGTTCTAGGTTAGGATTAGGAAAAAGTCTATTCTTGGTCCCTCAACTCTTTGTATGGTTTAATTTTCGTCCCTTATCTGCAAAACCGAGTAAAAACATGACCTTCAACTCTCAAAATCGCTTAGAACCCATCTCTCCCGCTAGCAAAAGGTGGTTTTGACCAAGTTTGACCCACATGGCATGCCACGTTGGATCTGAGCCAGCCAAAACGAGGTGGGGCCAACGTGTCATCGAGTCCACGGATAACTCACAGGGTAGGCTAGACCGTGTCATTGAAATATTGAGCATTTTTTGTTTTTAATATAATAATGAAGGTGGGCCCCACCTCGTTTGGGCCAGCTGAAATCCAATGTGGTGTGCCACGTGGGTCAAAGTTGGTCAAAACCGCCTTCTGCTAGTGGGAGAGATGGGTTCTAAGCGGTTTTGAGAGTTAGAGGATGTGTTTTTACCTGATTTTGCAAATGAAGGACGAAAATTAAACTATGCGAAGAGTTGAGGGACCAAGAATGGACTATTTCCTTAGGATTATCTTAAACTGCCTCTGGTAAATTGGAAAGGCGCAAATAGTGATGAGAGCCATATCAGAACCTTCTCAGCAATCTTAGTTTTCAAGTTAGGAGTAGGAGTGATACTTGGCTCAAAGATACAAGGCTCTATTTCCACAGAGTCACGCATTTGAACTTGTATCTAGTTTTTGTTTCGTTTTGTTGAAGGGGCTTTATAGAAGATTCTTGAAGGATATTTGTCACTTGTAACTGTTGGTGCCACCTCATTCCCAACCACTAAACCACACCAGTACTTCCAGTTAATGTGGTCTGGATTGTTGTTCAGGTGCTTGTTGGAGCTTCTCAGCTACAGGTGCCATGGAAGGAATAAACAAGATCAAGACGGGCTCTCTGGTCAGCCTTTCTGAACAGGAACTAATCGACTGTGACAGATCCTACAATAGTGGCTGTGGTGGTGGGCTCATGGACTATGCTTTTAAGTTTGTGATTAAAAATGGTGGAATTGACACAGAGGATGATTACCCATTTCGTGAAACAGATGGAACGTGTAACAAGAACAAAGTAAGATTGAGTTGTAGAAAGTAGAAACCTACCTTCTAGAGCATGTTTAGACACCTACTGTGTCATATTTATACAATTCGTCTGCTTGTTTTGCAGCTGAAAAGGCGAGTAGTAACAATCGATGGCTACACTGATGTACCTGCCAACAATGAAGACTCGTTACTTCAGGCTGTTGCCCAGCAACCTGTTAGCGTAGGAATATGTGGCAGCGCTAGAGCATTTCAGCTATACTCCAAGGTTTGAATACATGTTTTGGTTGCTCTCTCACTAACTTATGTTAGTGATTGTACTTTCCTTTTAATGTTTTCTTATTCAGGGTATCTTTGATGGCCCATGCCCAACATCTCTTGATCATGCTGTGTTAATTGTGGGATACAGTTCTGAAGGTGGCAAGGATTATTGGATTGTGAAAAATTCTTGGGGTGAAAGTTGGGGAATGAAGGGCTATATGCATATGCATCGAAACACTGGTAATTCCTATGGTGTCTGTGGTATAAACATGATGCCATCGTTCCCAACAAAAACAAGCCCGAATCCTCCTCCTCCACCAGGCCCTGGTCCAACCAAATGCAGCCTTCTTACGTACTGCCCTGAAGGATCCACCTGCTGTTGCTCCTGGCGTGTCTTAGGATTTTGCCTTTCTTGGAGCTGTTGTGAACTGGATAATGCAGTTTGCTGCAAGGATAACCGTTATTGTTGTCCTCATGACTATCCTATTTGTGACACAGTTAGCAAACAATGCTTCAAGGTACACACAGGTTTTACGCATTCTTTATTGGGATTGAGCTTTCGTCATGTTTGTGGTTGGAAATTGACCTGCCTCAAAGCTTGATATGGTTATGCTTGACAAATGCTCCACATTACCTTATTCTTCTATCTTCATTTTATTCATATCTGAGTTTAGTTTTTAGTCTTACTGACTGTTACAGCTTTGGAAGTTACCAACGTATAACCTTTTACAGCATCGGATAAATGTTGTGTATTCTGAGGTCTGAGCATTTGATGACTTATTGTTTCAGGCTTATGGCAACTTTTCCGGTATGGAGGGAATTAAGAGGAAGCAGTCTCTCTCTAAAGTTCCCTCTTGGAATGGTTTGTTGGAACTGTTGGATTAATGGACATATAATGAGGGATTAGAGGTAAGATCAGGTCGACTTGCTTTGGATTGTACTGTCATTATCGACATCCTTATCTTAATGTGACCAGTGAGGCAGTGCCCATCCTTTTTCCTAAAAAGATGTATGCATGATCTTATACAAGTGGCGGGGTTCACTGCCTTCTTCCAAGTGTCCTGCCGCCTTGTTGTATGCTCTAGCTCTAGCTCTAGCTCTACGCTGGTTGTCTTGCACAGAGATGCCCAGATTTTATTGTGTATCGGTGAGTCTCACAGTTCGCACTGTATTGTGGAATTTTATGATCGTACATGTCAAAATAGGCTGCGGGCTCTGATACTTGATTCACAGATGGTTTATTTCACTCAATTTGTATTAGAGTTGAGAACCAGTCGTAATAAAGAGAGATGCATCTAGTTCAACAGTTCTCCCAATTTGCCCTTCAGCTTTTGGTTTTTGGTTTCTGATTTCGGACTTTTAATTTACTATTTTTTATTTTGTCTTTTTCTAGCTTTTTAGCTTTTTCTTTTTCCCGTATTTCTTTGCATTGTTCGTGATGGGCTAATCTGTTTTTTTTCTAGTTTTAATTTTTTTAAATTTAATTACGCCAAATAATCTATTATCAATTATAGTGAAAAAAAGTCATAAGCCATCAGCAAACTGAGCACCACATAGTGGTTGGGGTACAACCATGTTTTTTTTCACAGTAACTATACAAGCATGATAGTGAAGCGTCTAGTTCTATAGAGCTCGACAGCCCGTTCATTCCTTTTTTTAGTAGTTTCTGACTTCTAACTATTAGTTTTTGGTTAAAATTATACTGTAGCTACTGTTAGCTTTTTCTATGTTATTTAATTAAAGAAAAATAAAAAATAAAAATATTGTTATATCTTCATAGAAAATGCAAAAGAGAAGATGGCAAAAAGCAAAAAAGAAGAAGAAAAGCCAACAAAAGACAAAAAAAGATGAAATTAAGAAACCAACACGTTCATTGTAGCTTTTGAAAACTAGAAGTCAGAAGCTGAAATTGGAATGAATGGGCCAGGTTTCATCTTATATTTGTAACTTACTACTGACAAATAAAAACAGTGGCAAAACCCTTATCTGGAGTATGTTGTTAAGACTGTCCGAACTATGCATAGCAGTTTGAGGTTATGTTCTAAAGTGCTATGGCTTATTATTTTTGTCTTTTAGCTGAAATGGTATTATAGCAGCTGATAGCTTTTTATGATATATTTAATTAAAGAAACATAAAGACAAAAAAATGAAAATACTTAGATCTTCACAAATAATGCAAAAGAAAAAAAAAGAGAAGAAACCCTGTGAAAAAACCAAGTTCCAAACAATTTTTAGCTTTGAAAACCTAGAAACTACGCTGTTTGCAACGGAGCCAGGCTAACATGGCTTTTGGGCTAATCTTGACTCGAACCCAGCCGAACTTCTTTCCCCTGGGATAAAAGAAAGACAAGACTCAGGAATCGGTAAATGCCCCGCGTTCCAATTCCGAGTGGCCGACGCCGCCGGTTCGATGCTGCCGGCGACGCATCCGGTTCCGCTTGGGGCGTCACGCATGCACGCGCGCAACTCACAGGCGGTACCTCGCGATTCCCCCGCGACAAAACCTTGCGGAAGCCGAGTGCCTTCCAGTTCACACAGACCCAAATTCGTCTTTGCATGCAAAGCATTTGGAACCAACAAGACATCATCAAACTCTCGATGTGCATGCCATTTGCAAAGTTAGGGATCCGGGATGTTAGCTCTTTAGTTTCGTCTCCTGTTTTTTGTTTTAGTTTTCAGTGTCCAGCGTGAGACTAGTGAGACGATGAACACTGTGAAGGCCCCCCCTTTTCCTCGCCTCTTGTTAGGAGAACACACCAAAAGTATAAATCAAGAAGTTTATTCACTTGCCCCACTAGTCGAATTCAGCCCATCCACACACAGCTAAGTATATTCTAATAAAACGAAGGAAACAACATTCTGCTGGGGAATAGATATAAAGAAGCTCGCGCTTCTTTAATTCTCCACCGCGAAATTAACAATCGGAATCATGCAAAGTCGGCGAGGCATGGGAGAGGAGGAAAAGGAGAATATGAGAGGTTGGGAAAAGGTTGCGTTATGTTTCATTTGTGTGTGAATTGGCTCCAGTAGGTCAGCGGATCGAGTTCCCCTGGGTTGCTTTCGGGTCTCTTCTGTTATGAATATTGTGTGCATATTGAAGAAGTTCAATAGCCAATATATATAGAGAGAGTATAGGAGATATTACAGAAAAATATGCCATATGCGGATAAGAAAAACGAGGCATATAAGGAAAGGAATAATACAATTCATATTCTATCTCTAATAATCTTAACAACCCCCCTCAAATGCAAGGCGTATTTAACAGCATTGCATTTGAAAAAGGGTTAACACTAAAACAACAAAATCCGAAATCTGAGTCTTGATAATATTGTCGTTGCGTGCAGCTTTTGAATAAACTGTCAAATCAAGCCGAAGAGGAATAGATAGAAACATGACGGTGCAGATCGAAGCACAAGACGGCGGCGGCACAATGCATAAGGTGCAGAAGACACGCGGCGGCCTTAGAAGCTCGAGGCGGCGGCATCATAACGACTTCTATGATCTGCACGTGACTCAGAGAGTAGAGCGACGGCTGCTGCCATGCAAAAGAAAATTCTTATACTTCTAAGACTAACAATAAATTTGTAGACTCACACGGCTAGGAGAAGGCGGCTCCTCGGGGGGCCAGGTAGCAGTGAGATCCGGCGACGGCAGTGGGATCCGACGGCGACTGGATCTAGGAGAGGCGGCCGGAGAAGAGGTGGCGCCGGTTGCGCGCGATGGGATGAAGCGGACGCAGGCTCCTCTGTAGCAATGAAGAAGGCGTGGATCGATCCGATGCGCCGGCGGCGGCAGCGCCAAGGAGGCGCGACTGGATCCAGGCGGTGATGGTCGGATCCGGAGTGGCGATATCTGGAAACGGTGGCGACTGCCGAGAGGATGCGTCAATGCAAGCTCCGATAGCTGCACGGTGGCTGGGGAGGCGCCTCCCCTCCAAATCCAGACAAGCCATCGTCGGGGAGGCTAGATCCGGTGCGGATCTGGTCTCATCCAGGCTGGCGGTGGCCGGATCCAGCTGGGCAATGGCTCCTTGGGGCTGGGCGTGGCAGGATTCGGCAGTAGTGGCTGAAATGGGGAGGCCAGTGGTAGAGATTTTTTAAGAAATTTTCAATAGGTTCATCAAAGGGAGATTGAAGGACTATGTGAGAAGATTCTAGTTTATGATGTAATGAACCATTGGAATTTAGGAGATTTGAAATTTTGATTGGCAATGTTGCTGATCGGTTAAGGGAGGGCCAGTCAGACCACTTGGGTGGATCGGTCTGATCAATTGGTGTCAGCGGTCTGACCGCCCAAGGGTTGGTGGTCTGACCAGCTGAGAGATGCCCAAATGGGGACTTTTGGCCAGAATTCATTTTTTTTGAGTTGATGAATGGGTTTTGGTGAGTTTGGTCAATGGTTTTATGTTGCATAAGTTATGTTACAGTTAACGTAAGTCAAGTTATGAAGAATTTGTACCCAGATATGATTTTTTGTCTTTGGATGTGTAGGGTCGCTTAAAGTCAACCGTGATTAATAGCGAGGATCGGGGCTAGGCTTATGGAGGAGCTGAGGTCTAGAATGATTAAGGACGGCCTTGGCGATGGTGGCGGCCAGATCTAGAAGAGGCGAGCGGCAGCGGCGGTCTAAGAGATGGACATGCCATCGAATTCTCCAGCCTCGAGTCAAAGTCAAAGGCTTCCAAGTGCATATAACAGAAATGGTTATAGTTTCGCTGAGGATGGTACTGGACATGACGGATACGTTTGATTCCCTGTATAGGGTGTAGCCAGGCTCGTTTCCTTGGGCCTGGTTCGATTAGTCTTGTTTGAGATGAGCAAAGCACTTGTGTTTGGTTATATGTATTTGTCTGGACATGCTCTTCATAGAAGTTGTTTGGTTACCTGTACGTTCATATGATATTTTGTAACTACCAACAACTACCTTCAAGAGAAGCTGTTTGGTTCCTTGTACATGATCATTGCATCAAAAGGTGATGTTACCACAAATTTGCCAGGAAGTACTTCATGCCATTTGTAGTTCTTTGCAACATTCAAGCATTAATATTTTGCTTACTAATAAACTGAATCAACACATATAAATGCATAGAAGAACAAAGACGTGAGATGTCTGAATATTGCATATATGAAGCATAGTGCCATTTAAAATGATAGTTCGATCCGTTCGGAGGGGCATCCACTAACCACCTCACACATTCAGGTGCCACTACAACAAAAGAATAGGTGTTTGTCTACCACCTATGTTAGCCAGGAGGTGTATCCATACCACCTCAATATACATCATGCACAAAAGAATAGGTGTCCATCTATCACCTATGTCAAACTAGAGGGGTTCCATACACCACCTCTTATAACTTAAACACATCCACTGAAGGTAGGAGGGAGAAGAGAAGGGAGTAGTCCATCTTCCATCACCAAAATATACTACCATGACATGTAGAGAGTGAATTCAGTTGTAGTAGTGCTTGGCTAGGAAGGTCCTAAGCCACAACACACGATGCTCCTCAGACATTCCCACAAATCCCTTGCTCTGAGCTTTGTTATCAAGCAAGTGGGAGAAGGCTACAATGAGAGCCTCTTCAGTAAACCCAGGGGTGTCCATCACAGCATGGTAGAGCTCAGGATGCACTTCTTCAGGAACAGTCTCACGTATAGCTGCTGCAACATTATTGACAGCATCAGTCATGTTAGAAAAAGAAGGAGATCGCCCTCACAAAAGGCAGCCCTCTTCCTCTTGCCATTGGTACTCGTTATTGTCAACATTCTTGGAGGCATGGGGTCCGCTTTGTCCTCATCAACTACCTCAACCTCCACGGTTGTCTTAATAGACGGCTATCAGAAAATCGAAGGGGTACCAAGAGGCTCATTAGAACCCATAGCAAACCTCGCAAGAGCTTGCCCAGACCAAAGATGGTCATCATCGAACATAGTTGTCAATTGGCTTGTTGAGGAAGTCAAGATCCTTGGGATGTGCCTAAATAAAACATCAGATTGCTGGCAGTGAGATTGTGAATATATATGTTTAAGAAACACATGTAAGGACTGATGTTATACCTTGACATGTCCATTGTAGTGCTCCTGCTCAAGACTGATTACAAATAGTTCATCGTCCCATAATGCATCACTTATCTCCCTAAGTTTGCATATCCTCATCCACCTCTGACGCCACTTGCGCAAGTGGTTGTATACCTGTGTGCCAGTGACTTGCATGCCAATGAACTCATGCAAAGCTTTTGCGACATTGTTCAAGTGAACCTCCTTGAATCCCTTGTCTGTCTTAACACCAGATGCAATAAGTTTACACATGCGCCTAAGTACAAAGGAAGACATGGCAGAGGTCCACCGCATGGCACCTTTGCCAACTTGACCATCCAACTCAGCCATGTCCTATGAAGTCAAAACATAATAAACATGTCCTATAAATAGTTTTAATAACATAATAACATCATTGCATACTTCCAACAAGTCTCAATGCAGGTTACACCATGCACATCATCATAGTTTGCAAATTTAGTAGCATACACCATGTTCTTGATAATTAATTGAACAACTCAGATTTGCATATCTAACTAACACAGACATACTAAACATGAGAAGTTCCCTATTCTCCCACATTTCATTTGCCCACATATCCTCTTCTCACCCAAGTAGAGTTATCCTCAATAGGGATACCATGGCCGCCTTGCATAGGGTTGTCGTTATTAGCTATCCACTGATCTTCAGAAGGGACAACCTCATCATGGCCATAAGGCAATATCCAATTATGCAATATGCAACACGCAAGAACTAACTTCACTTGTGTCTTGTATGGGTGGAAAGGTTTGTTGTCAAGTATACGGAAACGATTCTTCAATGCACCAAAAGCCCTTTCCACTGTAACACGTTTGGAAGAGTGTCTTAGGTTGAAAAGCTCTCTAGCATTGCGAGGATAGTTCCTTCCACCATACTCCTGTAGGTGGTACCGAACACCACGAAATGGAGGAAGGAACACAGGACGGCATGCATAACCAGCATCAACTAGATAGAACTTGCCTACATAGAAAAGGATAAATTTGATGCTAAGTATGGGACTCCAAAGTTTTTGCATGTTTAACTATTATATAAATATTTTTGTTACCAAAAATACCTGGAGGTACCCTTAACCCATCATCTCTTTCTAAAGCATCTGCAAGAATAAGTGCATCATGGGCAGACCCTTCCCAACCAGCAAGAACATATGTGAACTTCAAGTCAAAATCCACAGCTGCCAAAACATTCTGGGTTGGGTAGTGCTTCCTACCCCTAAAGGCTGCAACAATTTCTTTTGGGACTCTAGCATGAACATGCGTACCATCGATCGCACCAATGCAATCCTATGGAATAAAACAAAACATTAAAATTCACTTACACATAAATTTTTAAAAATGTGCACGTATTTACTACAAACTACCTTGAAGTATGGGTACCATCTATGGCTATTTTCAATTGTAGGGTGGGTATCAAGTGAAGGAGGCCTGATCATCTCCCCTCGAAGCTCACCAATAGCAAACAAGACATCCCTAACATAACGGCTTACTGTTTCTATGGATCGTCGATAAGGTTGTTTGATCACCCTAAATCTTTGGTTATGCCCAACCACATGGAGAAACATTGACACTTGCTCCTCTATAGTGGAATTGATGTTATCACCAAGCAAGTTACTCTCTCTCAGTCTATCACACAAGAGGAAAAAAGGGGCCCTTCTCATGCGCAACATATCTATGCATTCCAGATCAGTGCAATTGTATATTTTGTTAAGGTTATTCTGGTTCTTGGTCTCTCTCGGACATTGGGCCATAAGTGATTGAGGGTCCGACATTTGAGACCTCCTAATTCTAACAAGCATGTAAGTATAGAGAACTACTACTAGAGCGAGAAGCTTTGGAAGAAGCAAACGACGCCGAGCTTGCATATCCATCTAAACAATCAGGCAAAAGAGTAAATTAGGAAACATTAAAAATTAAGGACATGGTGTACATTACGCTTTATGCAAACTACTCAATATGGTTATGCCTATGTTGCTGCTTACAACATAAGCTCTGCAACTTAAAAATAGCTAAAGACACATCAAGAAAAAAAACAAGGCATGATAGCGAGTACTAGCATGAGTTCAAATTTATTTGGCATCATAACAAAGATATAGAATGTCGGACCAGTTTTATAATCCGAATCTATCAGTTTGATTGCACTATTCCTGGATCAGAGATAGTGCACACGATTACAGCTTCGAATATCAAAGTACATATCATGCGAAACGTAATTAAAATAATAAACTTACACATGGGCGATTAGGCCGAAATCGATAAATGGTAGCAATGGAAGAACGAAGCACACAGTGGGACCTTCAGACATGCCCACAGCACCAACCGAGGTTCGCGATCTAGCCCTTGACATCTTCATCTTCTTTGTCATCGTGATCCAAAAGTATTGTTGAAGCGCAGTGATCTGATTCCCGCTTCTGAATTTGTCGCAAAAGCGAGCATGAGCACTCCGACCCCGTGCTCCGCGAGCCAATACACAGAATGCAAATAAATAGTATGCATGGCATAACAAAGGAAAGGCTCGGGTTATTTTATTTGCCAAAATTTTGCTTTTAGCGGCATTATTATTCTTAATTAATCAAAGTTTTATTATTACTACCTAACTCCACACTACAATTACCAAAATCGACTTAATTCCCGAAAATGTATTCTATTTACTGATTGCTGTCTAAAACTCCAAACAGCAAGTATCATCATTTATTTAATCCACCGATCATACTTTGTATTCAATCCTTTTTGTCATTGATTTCAACCCATAATCCAATAATCCATCTCATTTTTCTATTATCTATCACTAGCTAATCCTCGATATACATCCACCAAAAATTCAATTTACCAAGATTATAATCCACTAATGACCCTCTAATCTCCTCGAAATTTAATTCGTTCCTCTAGTAATTGATCAACTCCTATTAATTCCCTATATTAACAACATCTTCCAAGGATTAACAATTACTATTATATATCCACCAAGAATATCATTAATCAAGAATTATAATCCAATACTTGTAATGTTCCACCAAATCCTTGAAAATTCATTTGATTCATCTAGTAATCTGAATCTATTAATTCTAATATTGACATCTCCCAAGAATTTATTTCTCAGTGTCATAATCCAATATTTATCTGTAATTCCTAAATCTCCAAAATCATTTAAATCCTCTATCTAGCCTATCATTTAGCTAGACTTCACCAATTTATTCCTCCGTAACCCACACTATCATTTCCTATTCAAGATCGACATGAATCCACCAATGCCTTTATATGTACTCTAAAAACATTCCTCTCTTTTACTCATGACCATGTTTATCCCACCCATATTTTATTTTGTAAGAATAGAAATACCACTATTTGAAATATAATACATAAAATTCCCTGAGACCTAGCAGTTTTGGACAAAAACATAATGTTCAAGGAATATTAACATGATTTTCCATACACAAGGCATTATATCATATGCACACTATCACCATGGCATCACACCATGCAACGTATTTCAGCGTTATAGCCGCTTAACTTACCACTGGGACGACACCCAGGACAATTCCAAACCAGGGCAGTCCATCGCCCTTCCACTTTTCCATTCCCATTTCATAAAGCATTTCGAAATAGAACTATATCCAGTTAAGATCCCATGTCCGCCCTTGACCGTGGGCACGGCTATTCGAATAGTTTTGACTCTGCAGAGTTTGTACACTTTCACCACAAGAGACAATCAACTCGTTGCCCACACGATTCCTTAGTCATGTGGTTGAGCGCACCATCACAAGAACTGCTCAAAGTACCTCGCCCTTCCATCATTTCACCCTATGGGTCGCTCCCACTTGCGGTGGGTCCCATACGTTGTGCGGGATGTCCTCCTTCGAACGCCTAGCACCGGCTCCCCGCCCGCTAGCCCGCCACAAGAGAACTTCACCTTTCACGGTGTCCCATTCAAGCCGTCTCACGACATCGCCACTTGCACATCCTTACACCACCTCCGGAAGGATGACTTTCGGTCCGGCACATTTACTAAGCCAAGCTATACTTTACGCACTTGTGGTTGTACGGTTTTACACGGGTTGGCAGACAAGATTCAGTCCTTAGTGGTATCTGGGCGGTCTACCACTAACCACTTTGTGCATCCACTGCACCACACTGTGCATCCACTGCACCACACTGTGCATCCACTGCACCACACATACACACCCTCGCACCAATCCGCCGAGACATTAAAGCAAGTTGGGGATTTTGGGAGCGCAAAATATCCATAACCAATATATCAGTCATTTCCACCATGACTGCCCAAACCAGTTTCTCCTGAATAAAAGTGATGCTTGGGACAATTTCTTGCCCCGAGTTCCTAATCAATACTAAGCATAGCATACGGTTACGGACTTATTTTCGAAATATTACTAATATATTTTTGCTAGGGCGACAAGGTTCACACATTCAAATACTCAAAGGAGGGGGTAATATTATTCAAGGTAAACAACGGCATATAACTAGAATATCAAATTTAACATGTATTTGTATAAAAATACAGCATGCATTTTGTTAATTTAAAACCAAATAATTTGCATAAATGTGGGTTCAACATGATCAAAGTATTGACTCGCCTTGGTCACAGTGGTCGGGATCCGGATATTCTGATGCTTCTAGTGTCACTGCCTCGATTTCTTCTTCTTGTGCCTCGTATGCTATTTTAGCGCGCGCCAATAATTTGTACAAAAGAAAAGCAGCAAATCAAACCAAATAACACCAGAAATTCAAATGGCCTCTAAAAATTATGATTTTAGTTCCATTGGATAGATCTTGATTTTAGATGAATTTAGAAATTTGTCCCACTCAATTTGGAGTTAAAATGAATAAGTTATGATTATTTGAATATTTCGGTTTAGTTAAATCTAAAAACTATTAAATTTCTGACAGTGGGTCCCACATGTCATATTTTAATTTTTTTTATCTTTTCTTTTTTTTATTATTTCTTCTGTCTCTATGGCCAGTGGGGTCCACTTGTCGGCGTGCTTAGACACTGACGGTTGGGGTCCATTGTCGGTGGGCCTACGGTCCTTGGCGGACGACGAGCGGGCCCACTTTGCCGACGGAAAATTAAAAGAAACGCTCGACCGCTACGCGCGGAGCCGGGCTCGAACACGCGACGCGGGAGCAGGAGGGAGGGATAACGCTGTAAGCCACTCGGACGACCGAGCGTTGCTTACCATATAAGGGTAAGTATACCTCTTGAGTTAGCTTCGCCGAGGGGTGGTGAGGAAGAAGAAGGCGACGGCGCCGCGCGCAGTGGTGGCCGGAGAGGGCTGGGAGCTGCGTGATATGTAATCCTTGCGCGATGGGAAGCTTCGGCGGGTCGGTGGAGGCGAGGGGCACGGTGGCGGGCGGCGCGGCGACGCGGCGGTTCGGGATGCGGTCGTCGCCGCGTGGCTCGAGCGGCGAGAGACCCAGATGGAGGGGGCTAGCCGCCGGCTCCGAGATGGCTCATGAGCAAGGAATCGAGCTCGGGTGGCTCGGTGTGGTGGATGGGAGCTCGCCGGAGTTCGGGAAGAAGGAGAGGCCAACGGCGATGGGGGGGCTCTCGGACCAATTCCTTACAGGGGAGGGGAGAAGAGGGTAGCGCAGCGCGATTGCAATCTCCGGTGGGGTATTTATAGCCGAGAGGGGAATACGTGGCAAGGCAGCGCGGCCCCGCCTCTTCACGCCGACGAGGGGAGGTGAACCAAATCTTGCCAAGATCTCGCGGAGAGAGAGCACAGGGGTGCTGAATTTGCCCGCGAGGTATGAGAGGAGAGGAGGAGGATTCGCCATGAGACGCGAGAGGAAGGCGACGCGAGGCGCGGCGCGTGGAGAAAAAGGCCGAGGAGGAAGAAAGAGAAGAGCGCGAGCGCGCGGTCCACCGGCCGAGAGATGTCTCGCGCGAGGGAGCCCACGCGCAGAGAGAAGCGGCGCGGCTGCGCACGTGGCGCCCGCGCGCCACGCGGCAGCAGGCGGAGCGCGCGAGCGCCCGGGCCGTGGATGGGAGCGGGCGGCGAGGTGTCGCCATCGAGGCCATCCAGATGGAGGCCCGAGAGGGTTTTCTCCTTTTTATTTTTAAGAATTTTTAGAAATGCCCAGATAATTGAATAAACCTTAGAAAAATATGAAACCAGTTCCAAAAATTTTAGAAAAATTCACAGAAGCTCATGAGGACCTTCTGGACTTACCAAAATATTTTCAACTATGGTTGGCATTTAATTTATCTGATTTCCTTGCTTATGTATAGTTGTATGCATACATATGTATATATACATATGTACATATATATATTCTGTAGGTGTTCATTATTATTATTATTATTTTTAATTTTGACATTTGTGTAATATCTATATATATCTTCATATAATTTCAATTATATTTACTTTGTTTCTTGCTTCTCTAAATTTCTGTACTTTTTATTTAGCATAATTTTTATAGACATTATATTTTATTCAGTACACATGTATTTATTTATGCACATATCCATAGTTGATGACTTTCTTGGTATACTTATTTCCTTATTTTTATAATCATTTACCCATTGAGGGTTCTAGGCCAAATCTCTCTCTTTCCTTTTCTGGATCATCTTTTCAGATTCTTCACTTAGATTTTAACTCTCTACTTTTTAAACATGTCCATTTCTTATTTAACTTTTGGAATTTCCATCAACTTTTTCTTAGAAAATTGCCACAAACTCCAAATCCAAATAGAAAACAAATAAAATAATTCAAAAATTCCTTAATTTAATATTTATATTTTTCAGGATGTCACATAGAACCTCATATATTAATTAAAAAAAACCTGATTCATGAGCTTGTAGGCAGGATTAAGGAAACATATAGCAACTATAATACACAACTACATGGATAAATCGAGCATCAAGCATCCTGAATACCAAAGATTGGGTGGAAAAGTAACAGTTACATAGGGGGGAAATCCACATCTAGAACAGATGAAGGGAAAGAGGAGGAAGTGTGGGGGACTGGAGACAGATGGTCCTGGTCCGGCTGCTTGGGCGAGCCCTCCCCGGCGGAGGCGCGGGTGCCGTTGAGGTTGACGAGCTCCATCTCGGCGTCGCGGAGGTGGCGGTAGGGCAGGCGGATGGCCGTGAGCCCGCCACCGGCGGCGACGGAGTCCATGGCGAGAGGCAGATCTGGGGGCTTGGAGCGGGAGGTGGTGAGATCTGCGTTGGGGATTGCGGTAGGCAGGAGGCACCCACCCACTGCTGGTCAGATGAGGAAATCGCAAGGGGATGGAGGAGCGAGTCCGCCCGGCCCCGGCGTGCGAGGGAAGAGAAGAGGTGAGCAGGCAGAGACTGAACCACTCTAAGCTATCAATTTAACAAGATTGAACCATATCAATTTATCACCCACCATCTAGATCTAGAAAAATAAAACAAATCAAAAACAGGAGAGAAAAGGGAAAGCGTCAAAATATGCAAGGTGCAAACAAGAACCCATCCATACCACCTGAAGCAAGGAAAACACCAACGCAGGAGGAGAGATGAGAGAAGTGGTGGGAAGACTGGTTCCAGGCACAAGAGAAAGAGGAGGAAGTGCGGGGGACTGGAGACAGATGGGGGAGTAGGTAACCCTAATAAAGTCCAGGTTCCCGCGCGAAGGATCGAGAGCCCGCGCGGTGCAGTCCACGTGGGCAAATTTTTCGCTCCCGCCAGCCAGGCCAGGGAGAAACGAAAGTCATTTTCGTTTCCGCGCAGCCAGCGCATGCGTGCGTAGATGCATCGCTACAGCCTGGCCTGCTTTTGTAGCCTGGCAACCAAACATTAGTGCCTTGCATGTACAGAGCCAGGCTGAGGCCTCATGCAGGGTACCAAACGCCTCCGACATGGTCCTCGCAGTGCGAGATAGAGGTGACAGCTACACTGTTTATACTAGCAATTACCCTCAGCAGCAGTATACAAATCCATCTCCGGACTACAATGATGGAGCTCTCTGGAATAAGGTGTCACAAACTAGTCTATGACATTTGCATTCTGGTGTCCATGCTTTGTGCCTCTGAAACTGTACAGTACTTACATTCTGAACTATGCTTTGCAGATGTTTCCCTTTCCTAGTTCATACGGAAAGAAGGGGGTTGCAGCTATGAACAGCCCTGAGACATATGGTCCCTGGTGTGGAAGTGGTGGCACCATCTTTGATGATGGTGTATACACCGGTGTGTGGCAGATCAATTTGACATGCTCAGTGGGAATTTCTTTAATGAAGGTACTGTATGATCGAAATGGGCAGGCAGTATGGGGCAACAAGCATGGATTCAGCGGAGGCGTTTCACCCGAAAAGGTAATGCGATTTGAGTACTGCAATTCTTTCGCTGGACAATTATATAGAGGATTGTGACGACATGGTACTTTTGTTCTGCAAATAGTACTCGATTTTCCATTTTCCCGTCAGAGGTCGTGACTCATATAACCGCGTACTATGGTTCGACAATGATCATGGTCCAACGGTGATCAGATCGCTCACATTCCACACGAACAGGCGGAGATATGGACCATACGGGGATGAATACGGCACATACTTCTCAACCAGTTTTACTAATGGAAGGATAGTAGGATTCCATGGCAGGGAGGGATGGTTCGTCGATGGCATTGGAGTTCATGTTCAGGAAGGCAAGGTGGCACCACAGCGAGTTAGTAGCAGACCAGTGGCCGCGATGAGCCCGTCTCTGCGGTACGACATGCTTGCGCAAGCACAGAGTGAAATGGACGATGAGGTATCTACTTTCTTGTCTGAATCATGTATGTTTAGTATGGATGCTTTACAATGTACCGCAGCTACAGAGGTGAGTGATGCATTTGAAGCATTCCGCAGGTTGCACATGGCATGGTGAAAGAGCCAGTTCCAATGGGACCAGGGCCATGGGGTGGGGAAGGAGGTCGGCCATGGGACGACGGTGTCTACACCGGCGAGAAGCAAATCTATGTCATGGGAGGCGCGTTTATTGGTTCGATACAGATCGAGTACGACAGGGGTGACCAATCCATCTGGTCAGCGAGGCATGGAAACAGCGGCCACATAACCCATAGGGTGAGTAGAATCAATCAAGTTCTTCACTCGCCAAGTTCTTTTTTGCCAAGGAATAACATACCATGCACTTAACTGCCAACACAGAAGCTGTTCATCTTTCTTGAGTAGCCGTTCGGCGAGGAGGCCGGGGAGTACTTCTCGTCGGCGACGACGGAAGGGAAGGTGGTCGGGTTCCATGGCCGGAGCGGGCAGCACCGGGACGCCATAGGGGTGCACATGCAGCACTGGCTGGGGGACAGGAGGCCTGCCCCCAAGTACGTCCTGTCCAAGTACCTCTTCTGATCGAGGGGCTAGTTTACATGCAGTTGAGTCATACGAGATGCGACGATTTTGAGCTTCGGAGGCAGCATGTTTGGATATGGAGCAGCTCAGCCTGCAGTTGAGTTCATTCCCTATATCCAGGCATACCTACTCGATGATGGATTGATGATTCTGAATAATTCACACTAGTTTCTTAGTTCCGATTTGCCTTGCCTTCTGCTTGTCATGGAGTGTCCTTGCAGTTTTGCGTGATCCACTTGGTCCGAATTTTATCATGGTTACCCGTATCTCTAGGGTTTCCTTGGTGATTTGTGTTCTGAGCGCTTCCTCGGAGCCGTATCCTCTGCCTTTCCTACGGTTACGGCACTCTGCCACTGTGGTATCTCAGCCATTCCTCACGCATGTAGGTGGCATTTGGTTCGTGGGCTATGATCGGTGGGAATAGGAAATAAGGGCAGGAGAATGTCATTCACCATGTTTGGTTGGAAGGAATGGGAAACAGCACCATTGAATTGGGAATGTGATATGATGAGAAGACGCAGAGGAGTCGAAACTACCAGCCCGCTAGGGCGCCGCTTGCCGGAGTCCGCCCTCATGTGTTGAGCCCCGCCGTGGAAGCCAACCAGAAATTTCGATATTTGACACTGAATACGTGCACCTCTCAATTTTTAACCCTCAATTTGTACACCTTTGGAAATTTAACCCTGTCACTGCGAATTCTTTTGATTCAAGAGATTCTCCTCATTTTCTCTCCTTTTATATTTTAACACTTGTCATTGCGAAAATGAAGAGAATCTCTTGAATCAAAAGAATTCACAGTGACAGGGTTAAATTTCCAAAGGCATGCGAATTGAAGGTTAAAAGTTAAGAGACGCACGTATTCAGTGTCAAATATCGAAATTTCTCGGAAGCCAACAAGACCGACGTTTCACCTTGCCTTCATCGCCGAGCAGAGCCCGTCTCTAAGATTGCCACCGAGCTTCTCTCGTGGCCAGCGGCCATTCGGGGGGGGGGGTATATATCGTGTTTTTGTTGGATTTTGTGTGCGTTGCTGATGAGGACATCCCGATTGGACCGATTACACGAGCGCGAGCTAAAAAGATTAATCAACAGGTAAACTCGCTCTTAATTAAATTTGACTTTAATTTACATGAGAATTGGCTACTACCTAATTCTAGTATTTTAATTGTTCTCAGGTTTGTACGGAAGACAATTAACAAAGAGAACAGTGCAGAGAAAGGTAGCAGGCAGCATCAAAAGTTTTAATTGGAAAAAAATATCAGAAAAAAAAGAAGATGAAGATTCAACGGAATCATGCATGCAACCATCCAAGAAAACACTTCTAGTCATTCACTGTTCATGCATGCATGGGGCTACGGGAAAATAAAAGAAGCAAAGAATCAAATATCAAGCCAATACATGCAATTCTCCAAAAGGATGCCACGCAAAGAATAGAATAGACTAGAAGGTGACCATGTGCATGTTGCTTGGTATTTTTCACGCATCTTTGGCATGCGAGCGCAAAGTAATATTCGGATGTTTTTTATTTATTGGCTGAGTCGGTCACGGACAATACGGCTCGGTCGTTTTGCTTAGTTTGGTTGTTAGAGTCGGTATCGGATTCCTTGGCCGAACACATTGTGGCCCGGAGCCGACGTTAAATATTTTTGTGTGCATGAGTCTGGGGGAAGACCACCAGAAAACAGATCTATTATTTTGAGAGAGCCATGACGCTTGTTCCTCCTAGGGTTTGGCATATGATTGCAACCTAGAGGGGAATCGGGCGTTCTTCCCCGTCGTTCTTGTGTTTCCTTGTGATTTGCAGGAGCGACAACACGTCTACTTGGTGGTCGGGTAGACGGGATCACGAGTGTGTGGTTGGGCGAATTCTTTTGTCGCAGGTTACTGTTCTAACAGTGGTTGGCGCCATCGATTCGTCAGGTTGCACGGATCCAATTATCTTCATCGATCCTACGCCGTGAAGATCGGGCAATCCCCCGCATCATCTTGGTATCAGAGCGCGGTTGACACGGTAGGATCAATTACCCGTAGTTAGATCTATTTTTATTCCTATACACAAAAAGCAAAAAAAAAATTCTAAGCCCTAGTTTTTGCATCTGTTATTTTTTTTTGTGAGTTTTATTAAGTTTTGATCCATTAGAATTTTGTTTAGGTGCTGATCGTCGTGTTCTTTTGCGTCGCTAATCTTTGAGTCCACATAAAAAATCAATCTCTACCGTCTAGCCGTATCTCTAAGTGAGTTAGTATAAAAGAAAACCGATCTCGTGATTTCTATTGTGCCTGCGTCAACCTGTTGAGTTCGGCGAAAATTCCACACCTACAGTCAAAGCAATTTGTGGCTTGTCGTCCGCTTGAACCAAACCAATGTCCGGTCATCACGTGAGACTAGATAATTTGGAGTCAATGTGCTGATCCGAAACCACTGGAAGCACTTGTCAAGTTCAGCTCTTCAACCCTTAATTTCAAGTCTTGGTTTGGCTACAGATTTTAAAAGCATGTGCCGTAAATTGCAGATTAATGACCGAACACATTATCTGTTGCACGCTTCATCGATATTTTTTTTCATCTTTGAGACTAGCTGTTGAATATTGCATTAAGGGCTGCTCTTGAGTATTTTACACTTTGCTGAATATTTGTGACTGTACAAAATCAAAGGGACAATTAAACCTAATTCGGCCTTTTAAAAAAAACAGCATGCAAAAAAAAAAAGAATCCACGGCTTGAGCAAAAAAAAAACAAGAAGAAGAAGAAAAGAAGAAAGAAAAAAAAACATTGGCCGAATTTGGGTGAATTCTTAGTCCATAAATTCAGATTGTGTAATTTATTTTCTTGAGCAATCTTGTGCCCTTACATTCATATTATTGCAATTGGCTAGCGTCTCTCCTAGTACTTGGTGCAAACGAGCTATTTAATTCTCGTTTCAGATCACTTCTATTTAGCTCATTCCTTTGTTGCATCGAGTCACATTGATCTTTGCGTGTGCGTTCATACACTTCACTTAAACCTTTTGGATCAGCACTTAGACAAAGTATTCTAGCTTGGATTATTACTTAACTTAACAACATCAAGAATTTCAGATTGCATAGGTTGTTATTTTCCCTCCAAGCTCCACATATAAGCCATTGTTATAATAGTGCTTGTGCAATTGAATTCGCTTGATCTATCACCTTGTATTGTCTACCGTCACCAAGTGCGTGCAGCTCTTCAATTCCATCAAGGACGCATAAGAACTTCGGTTGGTAAGAGAATGTGAGGTTGAGTGAATTCCACAAATAAAATTTTCCACATCCACATACATAGCCTTTCTTTTGTTTGCACTAACCATGGCAGGGAAAGAAGAAGAACAAGCATATGTGACCCAGGCGGATCTTGAGAAGCTCACAAATGATTTCAACACTCAGTTGAATGATAACATGAGCGTCTTGAGGAGGGAGATACTAGAGGAACTTCGAAGAGAACGGGGCCCAATTGGTGTCCATGAAGGAGGTGTCGAGCTTGACGAGACCAATGAGGAGCGGGCTGCACGGCTCGCTAGAGAAGCACAAGCAGATCGAGCCGCTGCCAACGCGGTTCGACCACCCTTTCCCGGGCATGGGGGAGGTCTTTTCGGTGCTGAACATGGCCAAGGGAGAGGCCGTGGGCGTGGGCGTGGCCGTGGGCGCGCGGTGCCGCCCACGTTGAGGACTTCGACGACGACGCTTGGCTACACCGCAATGACAACTACCAACGCCATGGCCGTCGTCATGATGACCCGCGCGTGGAGGAGAAATTTGGGAAACTCAAATTTACTATTCCCAAATTTGAAGGTGCTTCCGATCCAGATGCCTACCTCACATGGGAGCTCAAGGTAGACAAAATATTCCGGATGCACAATTATTCGGAGGAGAAGAAGCTACACATGGCATCACTTGAGTTTGACTTATGCATTGATTTGGTGGGAGCAAGTGTTGAACCAAAGAGAAGAGAATGGAGAACCTCCAATTGCATCGTGGGCTGAAATGAAGCAAGAGTTGAGAGCACGTTTTGTTCCTAACACTTATAAACGTGATCTTTTGATAAACTACAGAATTTGAGACAGGAGGTCGTTCGGTGGAGGAATACTATAAGGATATGGAGCAAGCTATGATTAGGGCACATGTGCATGAAGATGAAGAGCAAACACTTGCGCGTTTTCTGTTTGGTCTAAACAAAAATATTAAACGCATTGTGCAATATCAACCCTACAATATCTTTGTTGATTTGGTGCATCAAGCGACCAAGGCGAGAAGCGCTTGTTGGAAGATTTAAAACCAGCACCAAGGACAGCATCTTTCAACTTGAAAGCTCCATCCTCGTCATCCTCTAATGCCACCAAAGCACGTTTCAATTTGGGACGAGGTACAATTTCAGCTAGTACTACTTCAAATACTAATGCTCGTTCTTCCTCAATTACAAAAACAGCACCTACCTCAAGTGAGAAAAGGCCACTCCATCCCTCCATCCTCAATTGGAGCTACAACAAAGAGTAGAGAAATTCAATGCTTCAAATGTTTGGGTCGTGGACATATTTCTAGAGAGTGTCCCAACAACCGAGTCATGCTTGTGACGGAAGATGGAGAGTATGAATCCGCAAGTGAAGATGAGGTTGAGCTTAGTCATGAAAAGGAGAAATATGAGGATGCATCGGATGACAATGAAGAGGTTGATGTGTTGAATTATGAAACGGGAGAGGCATTAGTTGTCACCAAAAATTTGAGCATGCTTGCACAAGAAGGAGATGCACACCCGCAGCGATTCAACTTGTTTCAAACACAAGCCAAGGTAAACAACAAGGTAATCAAGCTTATTATTGATGGTGGTAGTTGTCATAACTTGGCTAGTATTGAATTATGTCAAAAGCTTGGTTTAAAGATGCTGAAACATCCACGTCCATATCATGTGCAATGGTTTAGCGAATGTGGGGATGTGAAGGTTCAATTTGTGGTGCATGTTACTTTCAAGATTGGTGATTATGAGGACACCGTTGAGTGTGATGTGGTGCCTATGACAGTGTGTCATTTGCTGTTGGGAAGGCCATGGCAATATGATAGAAGTGTGCAACATGATGGCGCTCCAATAGATATGCCTTTAAGTGGAAGGAAAGACAAAGGAGCTTAATCCAATGACTCCTAGTCAAATACAAGCTGAATTTCAGCAAAGGAAGCTTGCTGAAAATGAGGGTAAAAAGAAAGAAAAGAGAGATTTTCACACATCGGTGAGTGAGAGCCACAAGCCAAATATGAGAGGAAAAAGTAAAAGTGAGGGAGGGATAGTTATGTTAGCCACAAAATCAGATTTGAGAGATGTGAGCAATGACCCATCAAAGGTGCACTTTGTGCTTGTGTACAAAGATGCAACTATTTTGCTTTCAACTAACGACTTAACCTCTCTTCCTAGTGGTGTTTCCTCTCTTTGCAAGCATTTGAGGACGTGTTTCGGAGGAGATACCACGGGACTTCCACCATTGCGCGGAATCGAGCATCAAATTGATCTAGTTCCCGGCGCGTCACTTCCAAACCGTCCACCATACCGCACCAATCCGGAGGAAACCAAAGAAATTCAGCGCCAAGTGCAAGAGCTACTTGAGAAAGGGTATGTACGCGAAAGTCTTAGTCCTTGCGCTGTTCTGTAATTCTTGTTCCTAAGAAAGATGGTACATGGAGAATGTGTGTTGATTGTCGTGCCATTAACAACATCACGCTAGATATCGTCATCCTATTCCTAGGTTAGATGATATGTTAGATGAACTTAGTGGTGCTGTTATTTTCACTAAAATTGATTTGAGAAGTGGATACCATCAAATTAGGATGAAACTTGGTGATGAATGGAAGACTGCGCTTAAGACGAAATTTGGATTGTATGAGTGGTTAGTAATGCCTTTTGGTTTAACTAATGCACCTAGTACATTCATGCGATTGATGAATCATGTTTTAAGAGCATTCATTGGCAAATTTGTTGTGGTATACTTTGATGACATATTGATCTATAGCAAAATGATGGATGAACACATTGATCATATTAGACAAGTACTAGAAGTGCTTAGAAGTGAGAAGTTATATGCTAATATGGACAAATGCACCTTTTGTACCGATAAAGTTGTGTTCTTAGGCTATGTTATTTCGGACAAGGCATTGAGGTAGATGAATCTAAAACTGAAGCAATTAAGAATTGGCCTACACTGTGAATGTTAGTCAAATCGAAGCTTTCATGGTCTTGCTAGCTTTTATCGTCGCTTTGTTAAAGATTTCAGCACCATTGCTGCCCCATTAAATGAATTAACTAAAAGGGTGTTGTATTTGAATGGGGTACATCACAAGAAAAAGCTTTTCAAGAACTAAAGAAACGATTAATTGAAGCACCATTGCTCGCTTTGCCCGATTTCACTAAGACTTTTGAAATTGAATGTGATGCTAGTGGAATAGGTATTGGTGGTGTTTTAATGCAAGAAGGAAAACCCGTAGCATACTTTAGTGAGAAATTAGGAAGTGCTCAATTGAACTATCCTGTGTATGACAAAGAATTGTATGCTTTGGTGCGTGTGCTTGAAACTTGGCAGCATTATCTTTGGCCTAAAGAATTTGTTATTCACTCTGATCATGAAGCTTTAAAATATTTGAAGAGCCAAGCTAAACTGAATCGTAGACATGCCAAGTGGGTAGAATTCATTGAAACTTTTCCATATGTTGTTAAGTACAAGAAAGGGAAAGAGAATGTGGTAGCTGATGCTTTATCTAGAAAGAATGTGCTTTTAAATCAATTGGAAGTAAAGGTACCTGGATTAGAGAGCTTGAAAGAATTATATGCTTCCGACCATGAATTTTCAGAACCATATTCTAAATGCAAAGATGGGAAAGGATGGGACAAGTTCCATGTTCATGATGGGTTCTTATTTCGTGCTAACAAATTGTGTGTTCCAGATTCGTCCGTGCGTTTGCTTTTATTGCAGGAATCTCATGCAGGTGGATTGATGGGACACTTTGGGAGAGAAAAGACTTTCATGATGTTGAGCGATCACTTTTATTGGCCTAAGATGAGGCGTGATGTTGAAAGGTTTGTACAACGATGTGTGACATGCCACAAAGCGAAATCTAAACTTAATCCACATGGTTTATATACTCCACTTCCTGTTCCTAGTGCACCATGGGAGGATATTAGTATGGATTTTGTTTTAGGATTGCCTAGGACTAAGAGGGGGAGGGATTCAGTTTTTGTTGTTGTGGATAGATTCTCTAAAATGACACATTTTATTCCCTGTCACAAAAGCGACGATGCGTCGCATGTAGCTGACTTGTTTTTCAGGGAAATTGTGAGATTGCATGGCATGTCAAGGACAATTGTTTCAGATCGTGATGTCAAATTCATGAGTTATTTTTGGAAGACTTTGTGGGCCAAGCTTGGAACAAAGTTGTTATTCTCAACAACTTGTCACCCACAAACGGATGGACAAACGGAGGTGGTGAATAGAACACTTTCAATGCTACTACGAACGATGATCAAGAAGAATATCAAAGAGTGGGAAGATTGTTTGCCGCATGTGGAGTTTGCATACAATGGGGCGGTACATTCTACTACTCAATTGTGCCCATTCGAGGTGGTGTATGGTTTTAAACCAATCACGCCACTTGACTTGCTGCCACTTCCACAACATGAACAAGTTAATATGGAGGCATCCAAATGTGCTGAATATGTGAAGAAGATCCATGTCAAGACAAAAGAAGAAATTGAAAAGAAGGCACATTACTATGCTGAGAAGGCAAACAAGTCAAGAAAGAAGATGATATTTGAACCAGGTGATTTGGTTTGGGTACATCTACGTAAAGAGCGCTTTCCAAACAAGCGTAAGTCCAAGTTAATGCCGCGAGGAGATGGTCCATTTAAAGTACTTGAGAAGATCAATGACAATGCATATAAAATCGAGCTTCCGGGTGATGATTATGCTGTGAGTTCTACATTCAATGTTGCTGATTTGTCACCGTTCTTTGGACCGGAAGAATCAGAGTCGAGGACGACTCCTCCTCAAGAGGGGGAGAATGATGAGGACATCCCGATTGGACCGATTACACGAGCGCGAGCTAAAAAGATTAATCAACAGGTAAACTCGCTCTTAATTAAATTTGACTTTAATTTACATGAGAATTGGCTACTACCTAATTCTAGTATTTTAATTGTTCTCAGGTTTGTACGGAAGACAATTAACAAAGAGAATCATGCAGAAAGGTAGCAAAAAGATTCCAAAAGGATGCCACGCAAAGAATAGAATAGACTAGAAGGTGACCATGTGCATGTTGCTTGGTATTTTTCACGCATCTTTGGCATGCACGACGCAAAGTAATATTCTGATGTTTTTATTTATTGGTCGAGTCGGTCACGGACAATACGGCTCGGTCGTTTTGCTTAGTTTGGTTGTTAGAGTCGGTATCGGATTCCTTGGCCGAACACATTGTGGCCCGGAGCCGACGTTAAATATTTTTGTGTGCATGAGTCTGGGGGAAGACCACCAGAAAACAGATCTATTATTTTGAGAGAGCCATGACGCTTGTTCCTCCTAGGGTTTGGCATATGATTGCAACCTAGAGGGGAATCGGGCGTTCTTCCCCGTCGTTCTTGTGTTTCCTTGTGATTTGCAGGAGCGACAACACGTCTACTTGGTGGTCGGGTAGACGGGATCACGAGTGTGTGGTTGGGCGAATTCTTTTGTCGCAAAGTTCTCGTTTCTAACAGTGGTTGGCGCCATCGATTCGTCAGGTTGCACGGATCCAATTATCTTCATCGATCCTACGCCGTGAAGATCGGGCAATCCCCCGCATCAGTTGCTTATTCCTGTAACGTGTTTGGGGGACTCTACATATATTCTTGGTATATTTGGGAGACTCAAGCTATTTCTGAAACGTGTTTCAATTTCACTTGTTCTACGTAAACAAACTATTTTCTTTTCTATACAGGGGTATTTTGATCATTTAAGATTATATCCCTATCCAGACCTAATGCATACCTAAGTAATAGGGCTACAATCTGGTAGCCCAATGTATACCAAACTTTCCTTTCTAATAAAAACAGGATCAATCTCAAAGCAAACAAAAAGATAAGTAATATCTATCAATTATTTATCATATTTTAAAAATTATGTAAATCACTATTGAAAAAAGTATAGAAACACTCCCCGTGTGAAAATTCTGAGTCCGCGTTCGAGTTTTCCTTGATGCACACATTCAACTGAATAAAAAGCGGATACACATATGTATATTAAGTGGGACAGTATGTACCTATGCTCTGGGAGTGTTTGAGCCTTCAATTACTTTGTAGTGTGTGTAGAATATTGTATACATGTATGAGATGAGTGTGATGTGTATGAATTGTATTCGCGTTTGTTTTGTGCCTCTAAAATAATTCATAACCCAATCCAAAACCTCTTTTTTTTTACATCCCACCTTATATTCTTGTCCCTATCTATCACAGACCCCATCAAACGCCACCGTAGTGAGAACCATTTGCACACGGGATCGAATAGAAAAATTTTTGTTGGCCGTGGTATGTTTTTGCTACTCTTGCACCCTAACTTAAGGGTTTGTTCTTTTTTGCTGCAGCTTTTAGCTGCGGTTTGTGACTTTTTGGCTGTTTGTACGAGATATTACAGAGTAACAGAAACTCACGTATGATTTTTGTCGATACAGATGAAGTTAGTAAAGTATGTATTACAATTAACTAGTAGACCCTATCTTGAAAAAATATTT
Source organism: Dendrocalamus sinicus (assembly GCA_036346575.1). Lineage (NCBI taxonomy): Eukaryota > Viridiplantae > Streptophyta > Magnoliopsida > Poales > Poaceae > Dendrocalamus > Dendrocalamus sinicus. Next base: position 4,577,249 of record CM070655.1, on the reverse strand, counting down.
CGTTTAAAAGCTAGTTACTGTAGAAAAGCCGAAAAGCAGCTTTTAGAAGCTGAAAAGAACATGAGTGTGGCTTTGAAAATTCCCCCTAACTCCTACAAATACCTGATTCTGAAGGATCAACATTGCTCGGTTGGTAAGCTTCGCCGTCATACAAATTATCCGTCCGGATTTGATCTTTGGATCGTCTTTAGGTATCTCACCTTACACATATGTATGTGATTAATGAGAAAGCATACAACTGAGCTCCATGAGGTACTGAAAAATCTAAGATTTATTCAACAATCTTTACTTAAATTGTAATATGTGTTTTTAGTAAAGCACACATGTACTTATACGTTTGGCGTATGTCATCCTCTGCTCTAATCTAAAAACAATCCGATTCCGTCATTGTACAGATCAATGTTAGACAGCTGTTCGACAATGTATGTGTAACGGTTGCAAAACCAGCACGATACAAGATTGGAAACAATCCGTCCGATCGGCCAAGTGGTAAACGAACGCTCAGTCCGGTCACAGCCATTCACACTTCTAGAAGGTTGTCCCTGGTATGAGCACACCCATCCCACCGTCCGTTCCAGATCGGACAGCGGAGACACCCTACTCCGGACCAGGGCTCCGATTGTAATTTTCCCAGGAAGAAAGGGCATATTCGTAATGTCACGCGATTGGATAAAATCCTGATTCCTCGTCCAGGACAATATCTTTCGGAAGACGAGCGGCGGAGGAGAGAGAGAACGAGTGGGTGCGTCCTTGCCGAGGAGAGTGCGCGAGAGAGAAATGGCGGCGTCGGCGGCGGCACAGGTGGAGGGATCGGTGATCGCGATCCACAGCCTGGAGGAGTGGACCATCCAGATCGAGGAGGCCAACACGGCCAAGAAGCTGGTATCTGCTGATCTCGTCACCCTTCCTTTCCCCCCTAGTTTTGCAAGGCAGCAAGCAAGATCAATGCATCCACTACCTAGGCCTGTTTAAGATTCTGCTCGAGCGTGAATGTTTTTGTTTATCCATTGCTAAGATCTAAACTGTTTTGGTGATTAGGGTAATACCTGGGCTGTTTCCCTGCATACTTTTAGCGGGCACCTAGGCGGAATTTGTGCTTACTCGAGTTGGATTTGTTGCGTTTCTTTTTTGATGATTCGGAGAGCATATCACCCACCCTCCCCATTTTGGGGGTGTTAGGGATCTAGTATTTCTATCCGTACGACGGATTGCAGGAAAAAGCAGTCATTTATTTTCGTCACCATGTGAACTCGTTTAATGGACTTTCTGATCAGGGCCTCGTTAAACCAGTTAATCACTTTTCTAGTAGGTCGAGAGAAAAAAAAGTGATGGCAGCAGATATGAGAAACTGTAGCGAAGAGAACTACCTCTCTTTTCTAAGGTCTTGCCCTTTGCTTTGTCTGAAACCAGTGTAAAGTGTTGGATTTTTTTAATAAAAGAAGTGTGCACCTCTTTCCTTGATCCCACGTAATGGCGCATATTTTGTAAACACGTGATCTTTAGTACAAGTTCCTTGAGATATTTTTGTGTTGCAGATGGCATAGCTCTTCTTAGAATTAGAACTGTTGCAACATTATTTGCGCCTAGTGTTGGTTCAGAAGTTTTGTGATGTATGGAGACTGGAGAATACTTTCGTAGTTTTCTTTTAAGATTGTAAAAACTGCTGCTGTGTGCAATATCCCCTATTTCACTATTTAATGAAATAGTCAAGAGATGATTATATGCCACTGAATAGCGTCCACTTCTACAAAATGCTATTGAAAAACATTCTCTATTATATGTCACTGAATAGTATCGAAATTCTATTGCCGTTAGTTGACCGTTAGGGGAGGCCGTTATACTCTGAAAAAAAGACCAAAATGCCCCCTACAAAAAGACCAAAGACCCGATTTATTTAAAATAGCAAACAACCTTCAAAAGTTATAAAAATTCATAGAGATGTTGTTCAATATGTCAGTAAGCTGAGAAAATTTTTTCAATGTAGTGTTCAAAGAAAATTTTCATATTTTAATTTAAATGCTAATAAAGGCTACTATTTACAAACAGAGACTAAATGAGGTCTAAAAGTTCTGAAAAAAATTCTCACATGCTCCTAAGATGTCACATAACTCCTGAAAAATATGATTTTCCATTTTTCTATAGTGAATTTGTCCCAGATTAAAAATAGCTCAAATAGGCTGATTTTGAATTTGAATTTCAAAAATGGAACAAATGGAAGAGTCAGTTCACAAAATTTTATATTTGAGTTGTACACTGCCCCAATAACCCACCAAAAACACTTAAGTATTTTTGACACCAATTTGCCCTATATTTAATTTTTATCAAAGGGATAGATTTTAACTGAGGGTAAAATCGTCTTTTGCTAGGGGCAAACGTACCCTAACTGATGGCAATAGCATGTAATAGTTTCAGTGCTATTCAGTAGCATATAATAGAGAGCGTATTTTTCGATGTCATTTTATAGAAACGGACGCTATTCAGTAGCATATAATCAATTATCTCTTTAATGAATATCTTTTTTGATAAATTATATTCTGAATTGCAAGATCTGGTAAGCTTTTGAGCTGTTGAATTAGCAACAGTGTTATCAAGCCATGTTCGGCACATTTTTCTCAAATGCGTGTTAACCTTGTTTTCCTCTTAAAAGGTGGTGATTGATTTCACTGCATCATGGTGCGGACCATGCCGTGTCATTGCTCCAGTTTTCGCTGACCTCGCCAAGAAGTTTCCAAATGCTGTTTTCCTGAAGGTTGATGTTGATGAACTGAAGGTAGTGAAATTTGTGGCACTGTTTACAGGGTATTGTAGTACAACTTCTGCGTTGTTTCCCTCTTCTGATTTCCTAACAAAGATTTATGTGACAAACAGCCTATTGCTGAGCAATTCAGTGTTGAGGCCATGCCAACATTCCTGTTCATGAAGGAGGGAGATGTCAAGGACAGGGTTGTCGGCGCTGTGAAGGATGAACTGACGGGCAAGCTTGAGCTACACATGGCCCAGTAATATTGTAGTATACTAGTATTCGCCTAAATAAAATGATCCTTCGACTCTGAAAGGACAAGTGCCCTCCGATGGCACTTTGTATGAGTGCGCTTGCTGCTGTTTAGTTCATGGATAATGCCTTTGCTTGATCCAAGCTTGTGCTTTGCATATGATGGTTTTCTTTCGGACGAGATATTAGAAAGGTGAGTCAAGAGTCACTATCTTGGGAATTGTTAACTGTGATCATATTTAGTCAATCTAGTTATTTTGCTATCACCCACTCTAGTGATGTCCGAGTCTTTTCGACTTGCAGAGTTGGATGGTTTCTCTGCCATGTGTACCTTGCTATGATGCTTAACTCATGTCATCTCAAGCCAGCACCTTGCTCTCTTGATCTTGAACGCCCCGCACCTTCATAAAATTTTGACTGTGGTTTGAGAATCGATGACCTGCGTTTTGAACAAACCTTTAGTTAATGTCGATATGGTTAAATTTACTTTTGCATTTCTGCCTGGTCATCTCCATTCCACTTATACGTTACCCATGTGTGGGATCAGTGGCGGACGCAGGAATTTTAGAATGGGTGTTCGAAGTTGTAAAAATATTTTTCAGTACAAAACATAAAGATCTACATTAAACTACACTTAAATAGGATCTTGAATCCTTCATCTCACAATCAGAAACATCATTCTCTATACTACTTAAGGTGATTGTTTGATTCAGACTATGCTGCTAGACTTCAAGTTGGAATACAGATACCAGCTACACCAACAATTCAACATTTCAACAATTCAACTCAACAAGACAACAATTAACATCAATACACAATACATCATGCTCAAGTAGACAAGTACTCAGTTAGACAGTTACTCACTCTCACTGGCCGGGCCGACTGGGCATTTGGGCAACATTCAAGTATTCAACATTTCAACAATTCAACTCAACAAGACAACAAGTCAACAATTAACATCAATATTCAATACACAATACAAATACATCATGCTCAAGTAGACAAGTACTCGATTCTGAGTTACTCATCGTCTCATCGCCGGGCGCCGGCCGACCGGGCAATCGGCGTGGCGATCAGCGAGGCGCGGCCGATCGCGCGAGCGAGGGCCGACGGCCGGGCGCGAGGCGCGGAGCGAGAGCCGCCAGCGGGGTGATGAGTGATGACGTCTTGTCGGAGAGCGGAGAAGAGCCGCCACCACCGGCCAAGGAAAGATAATATCAACGCCAACGGCCGATCGGGATGTGTACCGGAGCGAGCGCGAGGGGCGGACCGCCGGAGCCCGGCCGCGCGAGAGGCGCTGCGCGAGCGGAGGCCGGCCGAGAGCGAGCGAGCGGCGGAGCGAGGCCCGGTGTCCGGAGCGGTGGAGCGGATTCCACTTCCCGATCCGTGCGGCGCGCGCGCGCGTGGCCGGAGCGCGGTCGGCGCCGAAGTCGCCTAGGGTTTCTCCGCTGACCGCTTCGCACGCCGCGCGTCGGTCGGAATGAACCGGAGCGTCGGTCCGGTCGCGAAATGGGGCCGGGACTGGGGGTCAGGAGAAGGCGCAGGCGCGCGCGCCGCGGAGCAATGGGTGGGGCCTAGGACGAGCGACGCGACTCGCCGATTCCCTCGGGCGGTCGGTACGGACGCCGGACGGCAATTTCGATCCAAACAGATTAAACTAGCTAAGTTATACATGTATATATGTAATATACCCTATATATACTTGATTTTTTGCCAAAAATTTTGGGTGTTCAGCTGAACACCCATGACCCACTGTAGATCCGCCCCTGTGTGGGATTATCCTTTACTTCACTCGGTATCATTTCACCAGTCATTTAGGGGGTATTTGTATTGTTTTGCTGATAACTTTGCCTTGCTTGTTTTGACTTTAGCTTCAGTCTTTTAGTTTCTAGTTCACTATTTCTTAATTTCTTCTTTTTCTAGTTTTTTGGCTTTTTTGTTTTTCTTTTTTTTCTTTGTATTCCTTTGTATTATCTGTGATAGACTAATATGTTTTTTATTTTTAAAATTTTAAAATTTAATTATGCAAAAAAACTACCAGCAAATACATCGCAAAATAAGGTAGATATAGTGAAAAATCATAAGTAACAAAAAAAGGCCAAATTGAGCAAAGAGCAGTGGAAAATACGAGGGAAAAATGCATGCGCGTGATAGAAACGAGAGAAATGGGGTATGGGATGCATATGTGACCCTCTGTTTTATCCCCAGAGCAAAAAAAATAGTGAGAGAAGTCAAATGTTTGTATTGATTTTTGATTTTTCTAAAATAAAACCAGAAACAGACCTAATACAAATAGGGTCTTAGTTGGTGGTTTTTGAAGTTGCTCCTGGCCGCTCTAGGGAGAGAGACGATTATCGGCTGCTAAGAAAAGCTGACTTGATTTTTAGATAATGGAAGAGAAAGAATCTCTCCTGGGCTCTTCATCAAGGATGCATACAACCCAATTTATTACAAGGACAAGAGTATCAAAATAACCAAATCTGTTAAGAGCGGCTTGGAGCTTTACAACCAAACACACTGAAGGAGATTAAATTCAAACATTGCAAATCTTGTGACTAAACTGTCATCCATGTATATTGAGGAGTTGCTTCGTCACCATCTCCAACCTTATACTTTTAGCTAACATGGACTCCTTTTGGGTAGAATTTTGTAAATTTGCCCAAACATTCAACCAATGCCCACTCAAAAAGATAGCCTGCAAAGGATTAGAGACATGTTTTTTTTTTATCAAAAACAACATCATTCCAACATAACCAAATAGACCAACATAAGGCACTAGCTCCCAATAGGAGTTGTGACTTTAAATTTTTTGGAATACCGGCTAACCAATTTCTAAACATTTGTGATATACTCACAGGAGAAGAAAGATTAAACGTACATTGAACTGTTATGAATAGCGCTTGTATTCAATATGAGGCCAATGGGCCGGAATATATACACAAAGTACATGTGGTAAATATGCAAAGAACCCCTCATAACAATGGGGAATAACAAACTATACATATATCTCTAACACCCCCCTCAAACTCATGGTAGATCAACAACACTGAGTTTGGAGAGATAGAAGCTGTGCTGAGCTCGAGTCTGGGCCTTCGTGAAGAAATCCGCTATTTGAAGCTCCGAAGGCACATACTGAAGAGTAATCACCTGATCATGCACACAAGACCTCATGAAAGAAGCATCAACACCAATATGCTTGGTGAGCTCATGCTTCACGGATCACGAGCAATACCGATAGCACTGTCATTGTCGACAAGAGAGGGTCGGTGTAGTGACAAAACACCAAAATCCTCAAGTAACCACCGTAGCCAAGTAATCTCTGCTGTCAAGAGAGCCATAGCTCGCAACTCGCCTTCACTCGAGCGGGACATCTGCGATGCTTTCTTCGTCTTCCAAGCAATAAGAGAACCCCAAGAAAAACAAAGGAAGCAGAGATAGACCGCGATCGGAGGATCGCCACCCAAGTAGCATCCGAATAGGCTGAAGTCAGAACGAGTGGAACGTGGAAAGAAGAGACGGCGAGAGATAGTCCCGCAAAGGTATCGCAGAACTCAAAGAAGGTGACTGTAGTGGACCTGAGTGGGAGCTGAAACAAACTGACTCGGAATATGAACTGGATAAGTGATATCCGGACGAGTAACAGCAAGGTAGACAAGACTCCCAACAAGATGACGATAGCGAGTCGGATCAGAAAGAGGCTCGCCATCGAGAGTCGGAGATGAACATTGAGCTCCATGGGAGTCTCAACGATGACGCTCATCGCTGAGAGAGGCGCGATCAAGAAGATCTGAATATATTTCTCTTGGGACATAAAGAAACCATCCGGAGTGGAAGCAACCTCAATCCCAAGGAAGTAACGAAGAGGACCAAGATCGACATAAGGAATCGCTCACTAAGACGAGCCTTGACAAAGGCAATGTACTCGAATCATCTCTGTAATGATCATATCATCAACATACGTAAGAAGAAGAGTCCGACCACGAGACGAAGTGTGGACAAAGAGCGCAGATCATGATCACTAGCTGAAAAGCCGCAGCAGAAGTGACCACAGAGGAGAAGCGCTCAAACCAAGCACGAGGGGCTTGCTTAAGGCCATAGAGAGCGGCGAAGGCGGCGGACCATGCCCTCGAGAACAGAATACCGGGTGGCGGATGCATGTAGACCTCCTCACGCAACTCGCCATTAAGAAAGGCATTCTTGACATCAAGCCGAGACACGCACGATGGCGAACATACGCCACCGAAAGAAGAGTGCGAGCGGTGGTCATGTGGGCAACAGAGCAAAAGTCTCGTCGTAGTCAACACCATGCTCCTGCTGGAAGCCACGAGCAACAAGACGCGCCTTATAGCGCTCAAGAGAGCCATCAGAGCGAGTCTTAATCTTATAGACCCACTTACACGTGATGGGATGAGAATGAGATGGAAAAGGAACAAGATCCCAAGTACCAAGACGCTCGAGGCAGCAATCTCTCGGCCATGGCAAGCGCCACTCGGGATGAGTAACAAAGATCCCGTGGGAGACAGGCTCACGAGTAGCTGCGCCAAAGAAAGGCAAAGCAGGCAGAAGCCGAATCGATCGGCGATCGCGGAGAGCGTAGCGAGGAGAAGATGACCCATCAGGGGAAGATGGAGCATCAGAGAAGATAGAACATCAGGAGAAGATGGAAAAGGTACTGTAGTGGGAGGAGCCTGGGGAGTCGTAGGAGACGACACAGGCGGCGACAACGGCGGAGAGGCCACGGGGAATATGTGGAGACTCGGTGGTCGGTGGACGAGGCAAAACAGATATAGTCAGTATCTGGAAAGGTCAAGAAAGACAGAGACTCCACAGAGGAAGTCGAAGGAGAGGCGGGGCGTGGGTAGAATGGACGAGACTCGTCGAAAGTCACATCCCGAGAAACCCGCATCCGACGACCAACGGGATCCCAAAGACCGATAGCCCTTGTGCTCGCATCAGATCCCGAAAGACACACTCAACAGATCGAGGTCGGTTTGGTGCGTTCTCGGCGAGGAGAACATAGCAAACGCAACCAAACGGATGAAGGGTAGAGTAGTCGGAAGAAGACCACGAGACGCTCAACGTGGATCGCTCCTAAAGAGCGTAAGAGGGCGGATGTTGACAAGATAGGTGGCGATGGAAACAACATCGGCCCAAAAGTGAGGTGGAATAGAGGCGGCGATCATCGAGCACGAGCCGTCTCAAGGAGGTGACGATGCTTGCGCCACGACACCATTCGAGCATGAGCACCGGGACAAGAGAATCGGCGAGAGTGCCTCGCTCGACAAGGAAGCTGCGCGCAGTAACGAGAGAGGTACTCGCCAGAATCGGCACGAAAGACACGAATAGGAGTGGAGAACGTGTGTGAATCATAGTGGCAAATTGTTTATAGATAGACAAGGCCTCACTACGAGAAGACATGAAATATATCCAAGTGTGGCGAGAGAAATCATCTATAAATATGATATAATATCGATGACCCCTTTCAAACGAAGGAGCCGGACCCCAAACATCCGAATGAACAAGATCAAAGGGCGCCGAGACACGACTCGCTATGAGGATAAGGAAGCTGAATCTGCTTTCCTAACTTACACCCGACAATCTAAAGACACGTCTCCGAGACAGACCCGAAGACCACGACGAACTAAGGACGGCAGGCGGGATCCACACGATGACCAAGACGGTGATGCCACCGCTGGAAAGAGCCAGTAGAGCGAAGTGGCGGCGGAGAAACCGCGGCGATGGTGGCGCGGAAGGAAGGTGAAGCTAGTCAAGCTCTCGAGAGACGCCGTGAGTCACGGCGCGAGGCCGAAACCAACCGAGCTCCGTGTGGTGGTCCTGAACACAACAAGAGTCAGAATCGAGAATGACCCGATAACCAAGGTCAGTAATCTGCCCAGCAGAAAGAAGCTGCATGGTAAGGCGAGGAACATGAGCAACAGAAGAAACATGAAAAGATGAGTTGCTAAGAGATCCTCGACCGAGAGACGAAAGAGATGTACCATCGAGTAAGAACACCGGGGAGAATCAAGAGGTGTAATAGAAGACAGTGGAAGGATCGAGTCATGTGAAAAGATGCTCCGAATCAAGAATCCACGGGAGGTACTGATCGTGTAGGGGTGGTTTCTCGGTGCGAAGAGTCGATGAGCGAACTGCGAGAACTCCGCCGAGGAGAACCGGAAGCGGCAAGCGGCGCCGAAATCGGCTATCTCTCGCTCGGTGAGAGAAACTATCAAGAAGTCGGGCGACGTCGTCGTAGAAGCACTAGTGCCAGTAGAAGAACGGTGTGAAAGATGCCGCTTCTTCTTATAGCACTGGGACTCAATGTGGCCGACCTTGTTGCAGTAGGAACAGTGAGGACGGCCATCTCCAGACGGAGGACGGCCACCACCACCTGTGGTAGCGGCCGGAGGAGGCGAGTAGCAGCGACGAGCGGCGAGCACGAGGGGAGTGGCATCGCACCAGCACCACTCGAGACGAGTCTCCTCTGCGCGTATCTCGGTAAGAGCCTCGTGAGAGTGACACGAGGGTGGCGTGCAAGGAGCCGGGCACGCCTTTGCTCGAACTCGGGGCGGCGAGTAAGGAACTTGTAAACCCGCTGAAACTCCAGTCGGCCGCACATCCGCACAAAGACGGACAAGTACGACGACCAAGCAGTCGCGGTGAGTCCAACCGACGCCGCATGCAGGAACTCGAGCGTAAAGCGCCAACAGAGCATCACCCTCTCAAGAGAGTGCTCTGGCGGACCACGGACAGTGCAGTGGCATCACCGGAGGGCTCGTGGCGCCGATGAAGATGAGGCCACATCCGAAAGCCGAAGAGTCCCACAACCTCGAAGAGAACCGAGGCCGGACATCGGCGATGAAGACAAAGAGCGGCCGAGCGTCGTCATCGTACCACTGAGTGTAGGCGGTCAGACGATCCTTGTAGGAATCCAGAGCCTCCTTGTAGGAAGAGGCAGCTTCATCATCAGCAAGGCGAGCGGCCTCAGCAGCAGCCTTATCGGCTGTCGGGGGCAATACAACAGGCGTAGGCTTCGTCGGAGGAATAGGGCAAGGCGGGCAGGTGACATCGCCAGAGAGGACGCCCCAGAGACGAAGACCACGCATGTGGATGCGCATGTGAGACACGAAGTCGGTGTAATTAACACCATCAAGGATCACCGGCAGCGAGGAGGGAAACGGTGCCCATTGGTAGGCGGCCCCGATGGCGCGGCGACCAAGGCAACGGTCTAACAGCGGTCTTTGGGCGGCGCGGTGGTTAGAACGATGTTTTTTTCTTTTTTTCCTTTCCTTCCGCTCGGTTAAAACCTCAAGCGGGCGAGGCTCGTTCGCACGCACGCGTTAGGGTTTGCCGCGGCGCGCGCGCGCGCGGCGGCGGCGGCGGCGGCGGCGCGCGGCGCGCGAGGCGCCAACCGAGGCGCGGCGAAGCGGGCGCCGGGCGGGGCGCGCGCGCTGAGCGACGGGCGAGCGCCGGGAGGGCGAGGCGCCGAGCCGAGGCCGGCGAAGCGGGCGCCGGGCGAATCTGGCCGGCGGGCGGGCGCCAGCGGAGGCGAGTCGGGCTGGCCGTCGGCGGCGGGGAGTCGGTGGCGGACGACGACGCGGAGTCGGCGGGACCAACGGGGAGTCGACGCGGCGATGACGACGGAGTCGGCGGGCCGACGGCGGCGCTTTCGAGCGCGGGCTCGGGCGGAGCCAACGGCGGCGGCGGCGAGGCGACAAGCGAAGCGACGGGAAACCCTAGGTACGCTCTGATACCATGTTATGAATAGCGCTTGTATTCAATATGAGGCCATGGGCCGGAATATATACACAAAGTACATGTGGTAAATATGCAAAGAACCCCTCATAACAATGGGGAATAACAAATTATACATATATCTCTAACATGAACAACCTACCATGCAAAACGTGCAAGTCAATAAAAAGATATTGAATTGTTTCCTCTTTAATACAGAAACAACACTGTTTGTTTCCCTCTAATTTCTTTTAAATAGGTTATCTTTAGTTAATATTACTCCTCTCTTGAGATACTAGAGGAATGTCTTCACCTTTAAAGGAATTTTAATTCTCCAAAATAATTCTTAATTAGGGCTTGATAATTGTTAATAAGTGCCCTACACGAAGATTGTACCGAAAAAAAGTTCAGACTTATTCAAATTTCACGTAAACACATCCTTCTGAGTAAGTCGGAGATTCTTAAAATTAACTCATTCAAGCATGTAACTTAGGCCTAATACTTGGTATCAGACAGGCTCGAGAGAAGAAAGGTTTCTGCCAAATGTTTTCGTGAAACTTTGTAGAGATTCTTGTCTTCCATCAGATGCCACCGCCACAACCCGCAAGAGAAGTTATCTTGCAGCCCACTTCAATTCCATTTCTCTCTTTTTTTACTTTGTTTTTCACTTCAATCCCGTTTCATCCTTTGTTCCTCTTCTGCTCTTCATGCATGGATCAATCATCAAGCCATTAGGCATTAGCCTTCCATGATAAGAGAATTTAATTTACTTCAGCTATTGCAAGATCACCGGTTATTGTATCCAGTCGGTCAAGCTCAAGCTCCACCATTATGGCCATGGGCGGCATCTTCGAGAGCCTCGGCACGGTACAAGGCCGGCTGCTGCGCCTGGAGGTGGTGGTCCTCCTGAGCGCGCTCATCCTCGCCGCGCTGGTGCTGTACGGTTCCACCCGCCGCCGGAGCAGCGACAAGCTGCTCCGCGGCATCATGTGGATGGCGTACGCGCTGTCCTACGTGGTGGTCTCTTACGCCGTCGGCCTCATCCAGGACGGACCCTTCCGCGGCGAGAGGTTCGTCCTCTGGGCGGCCGCGCTGCTCCTGATCCAGGCGAGCGCTTACGCGGCGCCCGTGCACAGCCGCCGTGACGTGGACCAGCGCAAGAAGCTGCTGCTGCAGCACGTCCTCCAGACCGGCCTCGTGCTCTGGCTCATCGTCAACGCGACCGGCCGCAACGCCAGCTACCGCGCGGCCATCTGGGCGTTCTGGAGCCTCAACGTGCTCAAGACGGCCGCCAAGATCGGCGAGATGATCAAGGCTAGCCTCCCCGACCAGTCCGTCAAGGTGGTCGCCGAGTACATGGACGTCGAGGAGTCCCTCGCCGCCGACCAACAGCCAGCCGATCCCAAGACCATGAAAGGGTACAGGTATCTCTTCCACGGTGAGGAGGCCATGGTGCCGGTGAGCCACGAAGGCGGCCGTCTAGCCTGGGACCACATGCTGAAGCAGAGCTCGTCGGTCGTCACGATCGATCGAGTTTACAGGTGGATCGATGAACAGGGAGACAGTGCGGTTGAGAAGGACAGGGCGAAGGACTTTTGCCTCGCATTCGCATTGTTCAAGCTGCTGAAGCGGCGGTTCTACGGGTACATTCCGGCGGAAGCCGGCTCGCAGAAGGCACAGGACCTCGTCTTGACCGGCCTTATCCACCAGGACGCCACCGGCCCCGCCGCCGCCTTTCGGGTCGTCGAGGCAGAGCTCGCCTTCCTCTACGACTTCTTCTACACCAGGAACGTTGTCCTCGTGGGAGCCAAGACCTACATCTGCATAGCCGTCGCCGTGCTTGGCCTGACCATGTGGACGGCATTCTTCGGCACGCTCGGTCCAGCCTACCGCCGTCTCCGGATCGGCGTACAGGGCCTCGACCGCTCCGTCACGGTGGTGATCGTCGTGATCACCGCGGCGCTCGAGCTGTGCCAGGCGCTGGCCGGCTTCTCCAACAACTGGAGGTACATCAAGACCGTGTACCGCTGCGTGCGCGACAACCGGCCCTGGTCGAAGCGGCGGCGCGGCCACCTCTGGTTTAAAGAAAGCATCACGCCGCCGGAGGCGAGGTACTGGGAGGACAAGGTCGGCCAGTACGAGCTCCTGAAGCGGTTCAATCACCGGCCGTGGAACGTGCTGTCGTGGCTGACGCTGTACTTGGTGGAGCCGAGGAGGCCGGGCCAGAAGCGAGGCCGGAGGAAGGAGCTGCCTCTGCCGGTCAGGCGAGCCGTGCTCGCCTCGCTCAAGGAGAGCCATTGCCAACTTACCAGTGGCGTCTCCACCATTCAGAGGCACGGCCTGTCGGAGCTGACATGGGCGTGCAGGTTTCCAAAGATCACCGACCAGATCCTGGTGTGGCACGTCGTGACCACTCGCTGCGACTGGGCTAGTACTCCCCACCGTAACGATGCTGTCGCTGACAGTGACAGCGACGACCGGCGCATCGCAACGAAGCTGTCCAACTACTGCGCCTATCTAGTGGCCTTCGTGCCGGAGATGCTGCCGGACCCGAGCTACAACGCCGAGCAGATCTTCGACACGGCGGTGCAGCAGGCGCGGGATCATCTCCACGGCTGCAAGGACCAGAGCAGCATACTTGCCCAGCTAGAGATCATGGAGCAGAGGTACCTTGGCGGCGTGCACGAGAAAGCGGGCAGCACCACCATCATCGAGAGGGCCGCTCTGCTTGGTGGGCAGCTCAGGACGGCCGTGCCCGACGACAAGCTGCGGTGGAAGGTGCTGGCCGAGTTCTGGGCGGAGTTCATCCTGTTCCTCGCGCCGTCGGACAACGTGGACATCCACGCCGAGATGCTAGGCGCCGGCGGCGAGTTCATGACGCAGCTGTGGGCGCTGCTCGCCCACGCCGGCGTCCTAGAGCGGCCGGCCGGCGCCGCGTCGACACCGACGGTCTGATTGACGACTCTCTCTAGTCCCTTCAAAAGCTATGTATTTTAGTTGTCCTATTGATCGATTTAGGAGACGTCCATATTGATTTATGCTGAAAGGTTTTATTTTTAGTTCTAACTTATAAATAGTAACATCTTCTAGAGAAACTTATAAAGAGACATACTCACATGTAATTTTAATAGATATAAATGAAGTCATTACAGTGTGTACTAAATCGACTTAATAGACCTCGCTTAAAAAACATTTCGTTTGAAAGGTAGATACTATAGAAAAACTATTTACTGTAGAAAAGTGGCTTATAGAAGCCAAAGTGAGCATGCCCACTGGCCTCGTTTGTTTCGGCTTCAGCTTCTGTTTTCTGGTTTATTTTTCACTATTCATAAAATTCGTCTTTTTTCTGAACTTTTGACTTTTTTGAGCTTTTTTGCCAGTTCCTTTTTCCGGTATTCGTTTGCGTTGTCCGTGATGAACTAGCATATTTTTAAAATTTTTTAAATTTAATTTTTTAAATAAGCCACCTTCAGCTATAATGAAATTTCAGTCGTTATAGTGTAATTTCAGTCATAAGCCACAGCTTTTTAGCCCAACCGAGCGAGGCCCACGTCAAAACTCAGATTAAAAAAAATGTTCGTAACTGAGAAACAACGTCCCGCATAACACACCGATTTGGAACGTGCGGCACCCCACCGACCCAAAGATCGGCGGCAGGAAAAACACGGGCCAACGGGGCGGAAAGTCCAGAGAGTGAAAACGGAAGCCTCGCCTCTCCGCACCCTCCTCGGCCATCTCCACCCGAGCCGACTCCTTTCCTTTTCCGGTTTTTCCCTTCGTCCGTCCACCCCCATCCCGCACGGCACGGGCGACGCGCGTCGCAGACGGAAGACACGGCGATCAGACCGTGCCAAGCCCATCCACCCACACCTCAGCAAGTCATCTCACCTCCCGATTTTTTCCCCATCTCGATGTTACAGATTGCAATTCCCCAATCCATAAATATTCCCTTCTCCCCCCTCTCTCTCTTCCTGTTCCCCTCCGCTTCCTCTCTCGCCGCCGCCGGGCCAGCCCACTCCTATATCGGCCGCCGCCGCCGCCTGGTCCTCCCGTAGGCGGCTGCGGCAGGTAAAACCCCTTTCTCTCGGGCCGTTGCTAGATCAGGGGCCGAGCGCCCGTTCGCCGACGCGGGGCCCCCGATGTGGGCGGTGGCGCGTCTCGGGGACTAGGGTTCGAGTGGTTACGTGTGTTGGCTTTGTTTGGTCGGGGAGCTGCCTGATCGGGTGATGGCCCCGGGAGGTGCTTTTAGCTCGGGTTGTCGCTTTTTTTTCCGAGTCGAATTCGACGGGAATTTTCGCGGATTGGAAGGTTTTGTATTGGTTGGATTGTGATATGCGTGTTTTGGGGTAATGGTTTTCGGGAGATAATCGACTTGGTTTCGTTGGGAGTCTTCTCCGATGGGAGGTTTTTCTAGTACTGGTTTTGTTAACATTTCGGAGTGTCGAATTCAGCTAAAATTTGATGCTGTTGTCATTCATGCATGCAGCTGCAAATAAGGTTGTTTGGAGTAGCCGAGGATTTTGTGGATGCCTGGTGCCCTGGCGCCCGACGATTCTGCTGCAAGCACGGCTGGGATGAGGGAAGGGGACTGTAGCCTGTCCAGCGAGACCTTGTCAGAGTGGCGGTCCTCTGAGCACAGCGAGAGTGAGAGCCCTTCGACGTCCCCGCCCTTTTGGGACACTGACGGTGACGATGATGATCCTGGTGCGTGAATGCACTTGCTTGGTTTAACATATGTTAATTTGCTGCGACACAGTTTAAATTATTTTGTTTGGATTGCTGCAATGCCATTTGAACGTAACATGATTGGCACGTTGGCAATGGTGCAACTACTCGTTTGGTTAGTTGATATACCTCCTGCCTGCACAAAAATTTCTTGTTCAGCTGCAAGAGTGGAGCTTGTAACCCATGTAGCTAATTCCCAGCATTTTACAAAAGCTCTAGTTCATATTGAAAAGTCTATAATTGCAAAATAGCTCCAGATGAAAGTAGGCATGTTAGTGCATTGTATCATAAATGAAACAATTTTGTAGCCTTAAGGCGGAGTGTGCGGTTTGTTATCGATCAGTGAATTGTCAGCTGAAGGTAGTGGCGGCTAGCCAAATTACTCCCTCCAGTTCACAATATTAGTCCAGCCAAACTGTGCGCACCGACCAAGGAAGCAGACAATTTAAGAAATAGTTAATTAATGAGATTGGACCACACTTACCCTAATAAATGAAGTACTTCAATCACTCAACCTCTTTCAATGCTTTAGAAGTAGGGTAGAAGGTGGAAAGGTTGCAATGACTACACTTGATTTCCCCAAATAAAATGGATTTATATTGTGAAATGGAGGGACTAGAATTGAGAGTTCAGTCAAAGAGATGCATTGGTGGCAATATTTTTTCCAAAGTGGAAAATATTATTTTGCCAATTAAGTAAGGTCCAAGAAAGTAACTGTGCTTGAATGCATATGTTAGCATTGGCCACAAGCATGTAGACAGTACAAATTGATCCATTAGGCAGTGCCACAGCACCCAAGGTGGATTCATACTGGGACTTTGACTACCATAACTACGATTAAAATAATCGCTGGTTGCTCACTTAAACGTTACGCGGGCATCAGATTCGCATTGTATAAATGTAGAAAAGTTCAATTTTATCTTAATATCTGCAACTAAAGAAAAAAATATAAATAGCGATATGATTAGACCAGAATGTCAGATGATTCAAGACATATATGATCGAACTCAGACCTCATGCATTTTAGAGCTCGATGTATATCATATAAATATAAAACTGTTTGGCCACTAATTCTCTTTTTTGTTTTTGTTGAGGGTAGCCATAGCCTACCTAGTTGATTGCACAGTAGAAGTTTTTTTTTCTTTCTGAAAGTAATGTTCTATTACCTTCTGCAATTATTCTGATGATTAATTAGTTCACTTTCTAAACACAACTTCAAATTTGGAAGGTACTAAACTACTAAAGAGACATCATGCAATTAATTGAATCTTGTGTATACAATTTAATGATTTCTGATGCTCCGTGTTTGTCACTTCACACTGCCTCAACTGGCCATCTTAATTAGCTTCCACAAAATGAGTTTTGAATTATTCTTTGCCTTTCTCTACAATGAAATTATTCATTTACCTTCTATTTATGCCACCTCACAATGTCATTAATCGTCCTGTTGATGCAGTCTATATTTTTTTGTAAAGTAATGAATTGGAATAAGTCTTTAAATAGTTCATTTGCATCCTGGTCTTGCCCGAATTATATTTATTTTACTGTCAACATTTGCTTTTGCTGCATGGACAAATCTAATTTCTTTCCCTGATTCAAGTTTTTCATGTTATTGGTTGAACTAATTTTCAAAGATAACATGCTGTGCTTTTCTTTGGAAGTTGTATTTTTTTTGCCCTGTTTTGAGCTGATTTCTCTGAACTACTATATCAGGCCCCAAACCTTCAGACTTATACGGGCGGTATACTTGGAGGATTGAAGATTTTTCAAAGGAGAAGAGAGAAATGAAAAGTGAGCCATTTGAAGCTGGTGGTTACAAATGGTAAAGTTCTTGTGGATTGTTGTTTACAACATGTTGTCATGATATTTCTCTTCTCTGCTTTTTTTTTTCAGAAAACTTAAACATTAGTCTTGATAAATGACCTAGTTTCAAATGTGACTTGTGCACTTAGGGGATGAAATCTGCCATTTACCCTACATGTCTAGATGAACTGATTGCTTTTCACTTGGACTGTGTTAGATACAGCCTATCATGCATGGTTTTTAGTGCTTTATGGTTTACCATCTACGCTTTCTTTTTGTCTCGTGTGACGACATTGCATGCAAGAGTTTGTTTCCTGTATGGCAATTATCCAGTTATCCTGCATATATTATTTAGTTTGTCATAGTTGTCATTTAATTTTGTTTTCTCATGTTGGTGTCTAGAGAATACAATTTTGCCAATTTTTGGTCTCACTATCTTTTCCTTTCTGTGCACCCGAATTATGTACCTAGAGCCTATCATGTACATGTATTGCTGACATATTGACTCTTTCCCAAGAAATGCAAACTTCTATTATTTGTGGCTTTGTAAAGCATTTAGCCTATCAATATGATTATGCCGCATCATGCTTGGAAAGGAATAAGAGACAAATTAGGGGTTCTGCTTAGCCTTTTTTTTGTGAGCTCTGAATTGAAAACATTCCTCTTAAGTTAGTAAAGTTGGAGATTGGAGAATGCTACATGATCTTCTTCTCCTATCTGCCATTGTCATAAAATTTTGACATGTTAGATTTACTTTTTTTTATTACAGTTATTTATTTCATGTGGGTGGTTGTGGGGAGCAGGGCGTGAGGAGTGAGGTCTGGCTGTTCACAACCCTGATATTTCTGTTGTAGTTATTCTGTTAGAAACTGTTAACATAGTGTATCTTGTTCTACATATATGATACATCCTGTTGTTTTGGCTTTTGTGGCCACCAAGGATATTTTCATTTTTAGCTTCAAAAAGCTTTATATATTTGCTGAGGTCTTTAGAAACAATTCCAAAAGCTTCCTGACTCATCTTCTGCTGTGTATTTGTTATTTTCTGTATGCCCACATACTGACGCCTTTGCTGTTTCCAATTGTTATTTCACAGGTATATTCTTGTATACCCTCAAGGATGTGATGTCTCCAATCACCTGTCATTGTTTCTTTGTGTTGCTAATCATGACAAACTTCTTCCAGGTTTGATATTGCCATGTTTGCTGCTATCTTGGGACACACCAGGGCAATTAAATTTCTGATTCTAATATGACAATTTCAGGATGGAGCCATTTTGCACAGTTCACTATTGCTGTAGGCAATATAGATCCTAAGAAAATTAAATACTCAGGTGAGCTGAACTTGGTTTGTTCTCTTCCTAGGAAACTACAATAATTAGCTTGTCACCATGTTCAGGTGTTGATTAAGTAAAATTTGTAGATACTTTGCATAGGTTCTGGAAGAAGGAGCATGATTGGGGATGGAAAAAATTTATGGAGTTGTCAAAGATTCAGGATGGTTTTCTTGTCGACGATGTTCTTGAAATCATAGCTCAAGTTCAAGTTATCAGGTAGCTAACCTGTCCATGCTCATGATTGGTGGCTAATATGTTCATCATGGTGCTTCTAATTCATGTCCACAGAAGAAACCTATTAGGTTTATTCATTTGAGCATGTCCATCTTTATTGCTTCATGTCCTAATCGTGGGAACAAAATATTTTAAAATTCTATAGGTAGCCTGCCAATTTATATGAGTGTATTGTTTCTTCCTGCAATGCATTCCGTTTGATTCTACTGTGAATATTCCCACGGTGGGCATCTGTTTCATTTATTTCAGTTTCTCATTCTTTTGGTCAATCTCCTAGCTTTCAGTAACTCATATACGGGCCAGCAAACCAGCAAGTCACCATTATGCTCAGCTACTTCTATGTATATTAGAAAATTTGCCAACTTCTATTTCTTCTTGATATTGATAAATCAAGCGTGGACTATCATGTAACATCAGACTGCTGTATTTTGATATTTAAGGGAGAAGGTGGACAGACCATTTCGTTGCCTTGATCGTCCATATCGAAGAGAATTGCTCCGTGTCTATACGACAAATATAGAGCAAATTTACCGACGTTTTGTTGAGGAACGAAGAAATAAACTTAGCAAGCTCATTGAGGACAAAATGAGATGGTCGAGGTTAGACCTTTTAGCTTTTCTAGTGTTATTAATGTTGCTTGCTTGTTTACTACTTTTACACGTTGAAATCTTTGTTGGCCTTGCAGTTTTCGTGCCTTCTGGTCAGCAATTGACCCAAGCACCAGACATCGCATGTCCAGGGAGAAGACTGATGCCATATTAAAAGTATTGGTGAAGCATTTCTTCGTAGAGAAAGAGGTTACTTCAACATTAGTGATGGGCGCTTTGTATACGGGCCTGAAGGCACTCGAATACCAGAGCAAGGGCAAGAAAGGGAGAACAAAACTAGCAGAGTTGGACGAACTACCTGCACCCATGGTCCATGTTGATATGGACATGTTTGTTTTGGCTGGTGATGTTATAACTTTGCTCGAGAGTGCAGCCTTAGAACCTTTGCCTTGTCAATCTGTATCTCCAAAGGATGACAAATGTTCCCAGAGCCGCATGAAGGTAGGAATAATGTTCTTTGATATATTTCCACATGATTTTTTCAGTTTTCACATCTTAGTAAATATAAGTTTTTTTTGCTCCTAGATCTATTCTAATAGGATATACTTTTGTTGTTAGTCTCATATTTGTACTTACTGGTTTGGTAATACAGTTTATTTATCTACTGTATTTGCAATCTGTCGGTGATGTAGCCTAGTTTCTGACAGCTATTGAGCGGACAACAACCTGTGGTGATATATACAACACCTAGCTGTTGTTGCTTGTCCAGATTTTCCTTCATTGAAAGAAAGGTTCCCGGTTTTGGTCATAACAGCATAGTATGTGACATTTTCTAAATGATATGTTGGTTTGTATAAACAAATGGAAATACCGGTGCCTACTGGTAGAAAAAATACCGCCCGAAAAATTTCAAATTGAAATTTGAATTTAGGACTGCATAATGCAGTTGATAGGTTGGTTTATGTCTTTATTGTGCTGGATTACCTATTGCTTGAGGTTAATATGCATGAATAAAAACCGACGGTTTTTTATTTAACTCAAATTTAAAATTTTGAATGTAAAAGTTAGTTTCCCTAATGATGTTTACATTGTTTAATACTAATGGAATGTATTAGGAAGATGCATGCAACACCCGTGCAATATTCAAGAAGGCGCTAGGCGGGCAGCAAGGTGGGGCTTAGTGCCTAGGGGGCCGAATTAAAAATAAGGACAACAAGTCAAAGATAAACAATTATACATATATATTTGATATTTAGATGGAAAAATTGTTACCTTAAGCAATAATAATAGTTCTTTAGTAAATTTTTGATGTAAATGCTTGATATTGATAATAGTCCGCAACGCTCCTCTCTCTTCCTCACCAAATATATCTTCTCACCTACTCAGCCGAATGGCCAGGCTGGGCTAACTCTTTCTTGCTCATTTCTTCTCTCTCTCTCTCTCCACCAATTCCACCGAATGGCATTTAATGTTGGCTACCCACTTCCTGGTTCCCTTTTTCGAATTTTGGACCTATTTGGACCCCAAAATACCAAGAATTCCGTTTTTGACCCCTTGTACAAAAAAATTCCACTTTTGGACCCCTTCCACCGCGGGATTCCCGTCGCCACGTGGGCTTCGTGCGAACGTGGCCGCACGACCGGCTGCGCCGCGCCCGCGCCCGGCTCTCCGCCGGCCCGATCGCGTCGACGCCAGCGAGCGCGCGTGTCCCGCGCGTCGTGAAAAATCGATCGTGCGCTCAAAACCAAATCGTGCGGTCAAAAACCGAGTCGTGCGGTCAAAAATCGATCGTGCGCTCAAAAATTTGGTGTGCGCTCAAAAAGCGGCGTGCGCTCAAAAGGCGATCGTGCGCTCAGGTCCAAAATCGAATTTTTGTTTGGGGTCTACTTTTGGAATTTTGGGGTGATTGGGGTCTAAATGTGTCCAAAATTCCCTTTTTTCCTTCTCTCTCCTCCGTTTCTTCCTCTTTCTCTGCCGAACACTTTTTGCTGCTGCCTGCTCTCGGGCCTTGGTGCCGCCGCTTGTTTCCCCAACCTAGCTTGGCACCGCCACTTGTTTCCCCTCGCACTGCTCCCTTCCCTGGTGTTGGCCAGCTTGGCCAACCCGGCCGGATTCGTGGAGGGAGAGGATCCGGCGACGGCGGCCTAGAGGGAGCAGAGTTGGCAGTGGAGGAAGCCGAGACCGAGGCCGGAGGGAAGCGGCTCGAGGGAGTGGATCTGGAGGAGGATCCGCCGACGGAGGGAGAGGATATGGCGGCGGAGGGCCGGAGGGAGAGGATGCGTCGCCGAGCCCACCTCGCCGCCTAGGCGACGCCTTGGACCCGCTTGGGCGGCAAGCCGCCTACCTCGCCGATTTGGCCCAGGGCGCAGCGGCGGGTTGCCGCCTAGTGCCTAGGCGTCGCCCGCCTAGGCCGCCTTCTTGAACAGTGATTCCGTGCTTGACTTCATGCTTTTTGCCATGAATGTGTTAGGAATTTCCAATTTGAAATTTGAAAATCCGGTTTTTAGCGTTTTTCTAATTTTAAGCGGTTTTTCTCCGGTTTTTTGGGTGGTAACCGGCCGGTTTTTTCGGTTACCAGTTTCGAATTCAAATTTTAGCGCTTGAAATTTGGCCGGTTTTTTCCCGTTATCGGCCGGTAACCATTACCAGCTGTCTGGTGGTATACCCCCCAGTTCCTGGTTTTGGAACCTTGTGAGTATCTCGATGGGCTGGGTACTGGTTAGGTTGCATGTATCATATGATATTGTTATGTCTATAGTGTTCTTATTTGAATCTTGTACCCCCTTTATTATACTTTAGCAGTGAAGTTGCACCTAATCATTTTATAACTATGCTCATCGTCATAGGATGGTAGTTCTGGTGAGGTTAACAAAATTTCTATGGAACGCGAGGAAAGACGCCTAACTGAACTTGGTCGGAAGATGCTTGAAACATTTGTGCTATCTCATATATTTAGGTAACAATTGTTTTGTATTTTGATCTTGTCATTACTTCAATCTAGTTTGTTCTCTTGGCCAATAACAGAAATGGCAAGTACTTACTTGGTACTCAAGCATTGCGGGCTGGTTTATTCAAATTTTTGGACAGTCGAACATATCTATTTAGCCCATAAACCTTCAAGATTAATATATCAGACAAAAAAATTGACATAGCACATAGGGAACTTGATGAAAATTAGTGCTGAAGGAAACTTGATGAAAATTAATGCTGAAGGGTTAACTTAGTTGGCCCGATTCGAATGTTCAAGGCTGAATTGAATCTCCTACCGCAAAGTACTAGAAGGTTCTTATCCCATATTAAGCCATATCTTCTACTGAAACTTATATTATAAATTTATAACTATTAGCAATAAAATATTTACTCCAGTAAAAAATGTGTTGTCCTAGAGCACTATTTTATCTTTGATCAACAATATCTTGATGAATATTTAGGTTGACCACATGAAAATGATATGAGTAGATTTGTCTCAAAAAATACTTTATAATATCATTTTTTAGGTTTTACAAAATATATTACAATTGAAATACTAAAATATTTTCTTTTGTTGTTTTTTACAAATAAAAGATTAAAGCCATCTCTTCTGTTCGTAAAGAAAATTTGGGTAGTTGAATATCTTTAATAGTGGCCAACTACTTGTTGCTTCAGCATCTTACATTTTGTTTGTGTCAGTGGTATTGAAGTTGCATACCAAGAAGCTGTTGCTTTGAAGAGGCAAGAAGAGCTAATTCGTGAGGAGGAGGCAGCAGGGCTGCTTGAAAATGAGATGAAGGGGAAGCGTGGCAGTGGTGCGAATGAAAAAGACAAGCGTGCAAAGAAAAAGCAGGTCACATTCTTTATATGCCTTAGGTTATTCTCTCAGTTTCTTATGTTGAATCTTGAATGTCGTATTGTTGTTAGTATTTAACGATGCCACATTAGGGAAGCAACTCTGCAGCTAATGACTATAGTTTTCTGGAACAATAATCTCTCCCAAGAATTCTGAAACTTTAATTTACTGAGTGATTGTTGTTAGGATTTATAATTCCTCTTCGTTGTAGTTCTTATTGATTTGATTGGGCTTGATGCATGACAAAACAACGTTTTGAGTTGTGTCCTAAATTTTGCAGTTTCATAGGTGTCTTACTTTTCATATCCTTTCCTGTTACTGCCAATTGGCTGTGAGTGATTTCTGGGTAGGAACTGCTTGGAACCAGCCACTGGGATGTTAAAAAAGTCAGTCAAGTTGCATATGGTTTCTGCTTGGAACTGGTTGGAATCCTTCTAGTTTTTTGACCTATTTCCTGTCCCTGATTTTTTTTAATTCTTTTAAAAGAAATCTAATAAATTCAGCATGATGAATTGTACTGAAATTGGCCGGGAGTCCAGCCAAAACTTGTATAAAATTTCTCTTAACTGGAAAGAGCTGTTTAACGTATAGCTATAGGGCAGCCCATCTCAGTTAACCAGGAATGGTTTTCTTTCTGGTTTCTGGTACCATGGTTTCATGTTCTGCTGGCTACCCTAGCATTATTTTTTGTTGCAGGGATACCCTAGAGTTATTGCCTTTCATCAATTTAAGTAACACTGATTTTACTTCTGTTTCGCTACCCTATCATATGGTTTTTCTTTGCGTAATATTCAAGATGCTAGTATTAGCGCTGAGTCCTCTGAGTTAGCACTGAGTCCTGATTTAGTAACATTATCTTCTGAAGTCTTGTACTACTGCTATTGTTGAAGAACAGCCTTCTTTCTTGTGAATAAGTTGTTAGGATGAACATTGATTAGTGTGTTGCTCAATGGATACTTTAGGGCGTGTTTGGATTCTAGCTAGCTTGCCTTGCTAGGCAAGGAGAGGCGAGGCTAGCCTTACCAGCACGAGCGAGCCAAATTGGCTTTCCGTTGTGGGCAAGGGAAATCCTCGCCAGTGCGGGCTAGGTTCCCTAGTAAAGCACCACTACCGAAACGGCTATCCTTGCCTGGTAAGGTGAGGCGAGGCTTTACTGGGGATCCAAACACGCCCTTAGTGCCTGATATAGCTGTTCTGAAGTTTTCTATGATTATTAAAACCTCAATCTATACATTTTGTAGGATCGTTGCATATATATTTGAGTTGTCAATTGCGTTCAACTTTTCTAATTTTTTTTTACCTTTAGCTCTCGTTGATTGCTTTATGCCTTCATTGCTTTTGTATTGTCTTGTTTTCCCCCCTTATGTGATCTTCTTGAACAGTTGAACTAATCCCTTTTCAGGCCAAACAAAAGAGGAACAATCATAAGGTTAAAGACAAGGAAAGAGATGGGAAATCTGAAACGAAAATTCTGGAAAGACTTCATGATGAAATTGCAATTGATGCTAGTGATGGTTTACCATCTAAAAAGGCAGAAGAAGTGACAACAAAGGTTGATACCTTGGAAGAAGGTGCTTCAGATGGACCAGATAATCTTGATAGTTCAGTAATGGTGCGTCAACCAGACTCAGGTGACAAGAATTCTAGACCTATGAATGGAAAGAGAGTCTCTTCTACGAAGGCTAACTCATCAGGATTTTCGGCTGATTTTGCTGCTATGAATGGTATTCACAGCAAAGGAAACATTTTGCCGGACAGCAAAAATCACTCGTCACCAAATAGGTTGGTGAACACTATGATATAAGTTTCGCATTGTTCTTACTGTAAGATTGGCATCTGCCCTAACTGGACTTGTGTGCAGAGGGAAAAATCAGCGTACCAAGGGCATAAGCATTATCAGCTTTGCCAAAGAAGATGACGGTTTTCCCTCAAGTTCTACTGGTGGTTCAGATCGCAATAGTTGTGACTGTGGCACAGCTCCAAAATTGGACCAGGATGCTGTTCTACTCACCTTGAAAGATAAACTTCGTAGGCTGGGTCAGCGTCTGCATGAGGTGAAGTTACTCTTTCAAAAATAATTGCCTTTTATTTCGGTATGAAGTTCGAAGTTCAGCTGCTGGTATTTTTGACAAATGCATGACCTTTGAGGCTTTGAAGGATCTAAATTATGAGCGTTGGTTTTGAATGGGATACATATCGTAAATGCTTATTATCTGGAATATTCATTTTTTACTCATTACTCTTCTGTCATTCTATAGAAGTTGATGGTTCGAAATTAAATGTAAAATGGTTAAATGTTATATTTTTTATGCCTATGGTTGATGATTCAGATTCCTGAGTCCAGATAAACTCATATGTCAAATCAAAATTGTTATGTAAGGCTCTTTCCTAAGTTCTTGTGTGTTGTTTTACTGGTCGTTGATGTCCATGGATTTGGTATGATTATACTTGGTTTTTTTTTTGTCAAGCTGAATTGCTCCATTGCCATTTGGTTTTCACTTGCAATGGATGTGCTGCCTGGGTCTTGTCTTTTTGCTTTGAAATTGGAAGCATTTGGATTGCTCATTAGTTACTTCGTAGTAAAATTAAACCTATTCATTTTCTGTATCCTGTTTTTATCTATGTATGTTTCAGAAGAACATTGAGGGGAGAAAACTTCTCAAAGCTCATTTTGAAGCTATGGATTCTCAAACAAAGACAAGTGAGGCATCCTCCTCATCTAGTTCTTTGGAGAAACCACCTAATGCTCTGAAGAGCCCAGAGCATTCCTCAGAAGTTATGCCATCCAGTTCTTTGGAGAAGCCACCTAATGCTTTGAAGAGCCTAGAGCATTCCTCAGAAGTTACGGCCGGTGTAAAAGCAAATGGAACATCAAATAAGGATGTCCCTGTGACCAACTGGGTGCCAGAGGAAGCTATATCAGGCATGCCAGCCACGAGTACCGAAGCTGTGCCTGGTATGGCCCCTGCTAGAATAAAAGTTGATCCAGTTTCAAACAAAGATCATGTAACAAGTTCGACATTGCAAGCCAATAGAGCGTCTCCGAATTCCTCAAAATCAACTCCAGTTGGTGTAGATAAAGATGTTCCTCTTCCTTCAAGATCGCCACGAATCAATAGAGCAGCTCCAATTCCCCCAAAATCGCCAACAGTTCATAAAGCTACTCCAGTTCCTCCAAAATCTCCACCAGCAGATATAACTTCTCCAGTTCCCTCCAAGTCACCAACATGTGCTAAAGATGCTTCCCTTCCTTCAAGATCACTTCAAGTTGATAAATCCATTCCAGATGCTTCCCTTCCTTCAAGATCACTTCAAGTTGATAAATCCATTCCAGTCCCCCCAAGATTACCACAAGTTAATAAAGCTGCTCCACTTTCCTCAGAATTGCCACAAACTTCTTCCATCGTTAAATCTGAAGCTCAAGAAGAGACTGTTTCTATAAAGGTCACATCTGCCTCAGTTTCTGAGGTTGCTGTGACAACAACGAGGCCTTCAAGTGCCCCTGTGTTCCCTACACCAAGACCAACTGTATCTGCTACTCCACAAGTTCAAGTTGCCACGTTGCTTTCACACACGATGAGTGAAGCCACTGGAAGGTCAGGAAACGATACCTCCCCTTCTGCCCCAGCTTATGTTCCACAGACCTACCGTAATGCCATCATTGGTAAGCCTGGTCTGGGCACAACCTCTGCAAATCTTACATATCAGTCAACTTCTCTGGGCCAAGGTACCGCCCTTTCACAACCGCTGTCAACATATGCATCAACTATGTCAGTAATGATGCCTCCTGCTGGAAGGAATGATCAGTTGTCAGCCAGGTATGGATTCATGTCTGGGTTGGTCAAGTCAGAAGCACATGATAGTTGGCAACCATGGAAAGGTGATAGTAAGCATCTCTGGAGGGATGACTCTCCTTACCAACGAACATCCAACAGTCATGCATATCAACAACCTTGGAAAGATGATACTTATCAGCAAGCACGGGGTACTGAAGCAGAAAAACTCAGCGGGTTTGGAGGACTGCAACCACCTAGGCAGTTCCAATCTGAGACTCCTGCCAGTTTTGTCATGCAGCAACCACAGGGGTCAATAGCGGAAGAATTTCCGCACCTTGACATCATTAATGATTTGCTCGAGGAGGAGCACAATGGCAGTATGCCAGAGTCTATTCATCGTGACTACCATGCATTTGATCTGCCATTTCCGCTAAGAGGCAACTTGGCAGATTCGGAAATGGCTTCTGTTAGTAGTCCCGGCCGGTTTAATTTGACGGAGCGTTACTATGATGAGGGATTCCCTAGGGCCTATGACATGAGTGCTCTTCAAGGGGCGAGGGAAAGACAATTTCCCTCATTGGATATGTATTCCAATGGCTTGTCTGACATAAATTCATCGAAGCCTTGGCTATATGGCCCTCCTAATCCATCGATGAATGTTGGAGTTAACGCAAATGGATTGCCCCACCAGATGGGGGGCTACACTGATCTGGTGAATGGGGTAAACGGAGGCTCTGTGTATCGCCGCCATGCCAACGGACGCTGGTGAATGGGGTAAACGGAGGCTCAGTGTATCGCCGCCATGCCAACGGACGCCTGTATACAATCTTAGTCAAAATAATACTTGTAACAGATGTTGGTGCTGGGTCTGAGCTTTGTCATGGCCTGTAATTTGCAACTTTTTAATTTTAAAAGGGGAAAGAAAGGGATACATTCTGTAAAATGTTTGACGCGTTTAGGTTGCTATAAGTTTGCTTCTCTGATTGAACGCCTTATTTCACGTTGTTGTTAGATATGTGTATAGTTTAGGGGTCTCTTTGCATATTGTACATGGGTATGTATTGGTATGTTGGGTCCCTTTGGAATGTTAAGCCTCACTGTGACATGGTATCAGAGCTCAGGCTGGGCTAAGGTTTTGGCTACCGCCGGCCGTCGCCGCTGCCTCGAACCCCTTCTTCTCCCACGCAAGCGGGCTCCTCTCCCCGCGCGCGCTCGACTCTGCTCTTCTCGAGGCGGCCTCGGATTCGGCCGTTGCCGTTGGTGTCCACCGTTCGTTGACCGTATCTACGTACGCATGCCTGCTCGCACGTGCCCGCCCGTGGCGTTAGCCCAGCGCGCCGCCGCCTATGCCTGGTTGGATCCGGCTGTCGCCACTGGCGTTCGCCCTCGCCCAGCGCACATGTCGCCGCCGCTCATTCGCCCATCGTGCTGTCGCATGTGCTCGGTCCGTCTCCGGCTTTGGTGGCTACTTGAGGATTTCGATGTTTCTACCAATGCACCGACTCCTCTCTTATTAGATAGTACTGGCGTGATCAGCATTGCTCGAGATTCCATAAAGCATGAGCTCACCAAGTACATTGGAGTGGATGCTTCATACATACGATTGCAGGTGCAAGACAAAATTATTACTCTTCAGTATGTGCCTTTGGAGTCTCAGTTAGCAGATTTTTGCACCAAGGCATAGACTAGAGCTCAGCATCGGTTTTACCTCTCCAAACTCAGTGTTGTTGATCCACTATGAGTTTGAGAGGGGTGTTAGATATGTGTATAGTCTAGAAGTCTCTTTGCATATTGTATATGGGTATATATTTTCCTGTTGAGCCCCTTTAGATTGTTAAACCTCATTGTGACAGTTCTATTGTTCTTCAAAAATATTTGGAACCGTGAAAATGGTCACCCGGTTTGACGAGTCTCGTTGAAAAGTGATGCAAACTGGTTGGCTTTTGGGACGGTTGCTTGTAGGGATGACAATTATACCCGTTTATCCGTATATCCATAGGTAAATATCCTAATGGAGCTGGGTATAGAATATTTTTTTTACCCACAGGTATGGAAATGGGGGGAACACTCTACCCGTCGGGTAAACGGGCACGGGTATGGGTAAGCTCCACCTGTACTCGCCCTACCCGTTTACCCACGATATAGATTGACAGGTGGCGCAGCCATAGCAATATCTCTAATTGCTTTTAATTGTTATAAACTTTTGCATATCTCTAATTGCTATTGATTGTTATAAATTTTATTGACAGCTATTATATTTCCTAGCAACAGCTACTGCTTATATGTACCTGTCATTAGTTCAACTCTTAGATGGTGATTCTCAGTTCACGGGTAAACAGGTATGCCCACGGGCGACAGGTATGGACGAGGTTCTTCACCTATCATCCTTCGCGGGTATGCCCGTGGGCGTAAATCGAGATCGCGGGTATGGGTATGGGCGAGCACTATCCGTACCCGCCGCGCCCGATTGCCATCCCTAGTTGCTTGCCGTGCCGGGTGTCAGCCACCTACTGCCAGTTTTAGGAGATATTGGACCAGGTTAGTGCCTGATCCTTGTTGGGGAGGAGAAACTGGAGTAGAAGACTTGACCTGCGCCTGCGCATTCTAGGTATGCATCTGTTCACAAGCTTTGTTTTCAGCAAATATCCATTTGGTATAGTTTGTAAGTTCTTTTTAAAAGGTTGTATAGGTCTTAAGTTAGATCGCTGTTAGAGCAATGCTGGTTGCTTTCTTCGTTCCAAAACATTGCATTGGTGCTAGAATGAACTGTATTTTTCTTTATCTACAATCTGGGACATTGGTGCCCTACTCCCACCACTCAAAACACAAGTGACGAACTTTGACCAGCTATGTTTTTATGAATGTTTTAGTCAGAAAGATGAAAATGATATGCATAAATATATCATGAAAAATGCTTTTGTAATATTATCATTTTATTTTGTTCTAAATATATATTGGTGACTAAAGTTGTGTCTTAGAGACCGTCAATATCCAAAAACAACCATCTTTTGTGCTGATGCAGTATTATCAAGCGGATAATAATCCTTTGCTACTCGGACAATAAGCCTGCTAAGATCATGAGTTGACATTGTCGATGCATCATGAGCCGAGATCACCACACATGGCAGTGACAATTCGGACCCTGGAATCTGGACACGTAGGGCCCGTGCGCGCGCGTGCGCCGTCATGGCGCCGCGAACTATATGCTACACCAGACCCACCCCCTATCGGGGATTTGAATTGTCCGACTTTGTGCACCAAAGTCACAGTGCTACGGTACGTGACTTTGCTTCCTAGCCATCAAATCAAAAGGCAAAAAGGTAAAGTCGGTCTGGTGCTGCATCGAAGAGCTGTAACAGCTACTTTGTACAAAAGCACTATAGCTATGGTGTTGTAGCATCTCCTCTGTAGCATACAGTGGCGGAGGACGAGAAAAAAAATACGGTGGGGCGGATCTATACCTGCGCGCCGGTCGCCGGTGGCTATCGCCCGCCCGCCGCCGGCTACGCCCAGGCTGGTGGCTGCCCCTTCCTCTTCCTGCTGGTTTGGCTCCGGTGGGTCGGTCTCCTTGGCGGCGGTTGGGTCGGCGAAGTCGAGGGCGGCGACGGGCGAGGCGGAGGCGCGAGGGGAGGCGGGTGGAGCGGGGTGAAGGAGGCGGGCGGCGGGTCGGGCGGTCGGCGGCGGGGTGGAGCGAGGCGGCGAGGGGGCGAGGCCGCGGCGGAGGCGCGGTGGAGCGGAGGGAAGGAGGCGAGGCGGCTGGGTCGGTGGGTCGAGGACGGCGCGGGTGGAGCGAGGCGGCGAGAGGCGAGGGGAGGCGGGTGGAGCGGAGGTGAAGGAGGCGGCGGCGGCTGGGTCGGCGGTCGAGGCGCGGCGGTGGAGCGGAGGCGGCGAGAGGGGCGAGGCCGCGAGGGGGAGGCGGCGGGTGGAGCGGAGGCGAGGAGAGGGGCGAGGCCGCGAGGGGGAGGCGGCGGGTGGAGCGGAGGCGACGAGAGGGGCGAGGGGGAGGCGGCGGGTGGAGCGAAGCTGCGGAGGTGAAGGAGGCGAGGGGGTATGGGGTTGCTGTGAAAAATCAAGCCCTGGCCCAAGCCAGGGCTTGCCCTATCGAGCAAAGTCATGATTACGGTGCCTCCCTACCTTTCTTCCTTGCCTAGTCTTCCACACGCATTCCGCACCAGAGGTGGGAGTCGGCCTTGCTTTTCCAAGGCCCGGCCAGCCCAATACGTGGTGGGCCAGGCTGGAACGACACGGACAGGGGCCAGACCGAGCCTGGATAGCCGGTTCGTTGGACGATATAGCACGACTTGGCATATCGTGTCGTGCTCGGACCGACCAGGCACGGCAGGTATAGGGGGCACATCGACGCTGGCAGCCACCTCGGCCTCTCGCCTCCTCGCCTCTTGTGGCCGCCTCGGCCTCACAGCCTTGGGCTCATCGCCTCCTCACCTCCCGCCGCGCGGCCTCGCCGCTTTGCCTTCTGCCTTGAGCTCGACGCTCCACCTCCTGCCTCACTGCTCTGGGCTGCCCGCACCGCCTCGTCGCTCGACCTCCCAAGAGAGATGAGAGAGTCTGAGAGAGATGAGAGAGTCTGAAAGAGATGAGAATTTGAGAGAAATGTCTGAGAGAAGACTTGAGAGTTGAGACAGTTGAGAGTCTAAGAGAGAGGAGAGAGCTTAGTCTCTGAGAGAGTTTGAGAGAGATGAGAGCTCAGTCTCCAAAAGGTGCAGACAACGTTCAGGAGCAACATTCGGGAGAAGAACGGTCGGGAGCAACGTTCGAGAGCAACGGTCTTCTTCCTAATGCCTATAAAATCCACTTCTCTTCTCATTTCTTCACCATCCATCTACTCTACTCATTTCTACACCATCCACCCACTCTTATTTATTCATCATTCATCCATTCTTTTCATTTCTTCAACATTCCTCTACTATTCTCATTTATTCACCATTCATCCATTATGCTACCAAAGAGTCAGAGCACTAAAGATCTCTCAAGCGATATGCTATCAAGGAGTCGTAGCACGAAAAGGGCAGTAGGACAACTTAGTGTAAGCTCTCGTTGTCGCTCCCTAGTCCTCCTCTGGCTCCGACTCCTATTGATACTTGTCAGCTCTCACCCCCATGGGAGACTACGGCATGGATGACCATCATATAAATAGTACATAGGGCTACGAGAAGTACCAGAGCGGTCTAGAGCCAATGGGGACACCAGAGTTCTCTCTCCCGTCCACGGACGGCAACATTGGTGGGTATGCACGAAGGGTGAATTGCTAGAAGCACATGACGTAGAGTTAGGAAATCCGAGCCAACCAAATGTTAGAGATCACAACATTTAATTATTGCAAATCTAAATTAACTGCTCGTACAACTGAAAGGACAGGGCACTTGAATCGGCATTACAAAGGATGTGTGAGTAAGTTGGGGGCACACAACCGAGGGGGAGAAGTACGTACAAACACAGCTAAACTTCGAGGCCGATGGCTCTGTAAATACCTGGGTATACAATTCACTTTCTGTCCATGAGAAAATTGCTAGATATATTATTTCGGAAGATCAACCAATTAGGATGGGTGAAAGTTGCATGTTCGAAAGAATGATCCAACATAGCTATTGTCCACAATACCAATATGTTAGTAGGAAAACTACTACACTTGATATTTTACAGATGTATCATAAGGAACTAGCAGAACTAAAAGCATTATTCCTACAAATTTAGTTATCTTTTGCTATAACTTCAGACATTTGGACATCATCACACCAGAGAAGTGTTTACCTTAGTGTTGTAGCCCATTATATAGATGACAATTACAAGCTAAACAAGAGTCATAGGGCTTAAGATAATTAACGAATCACACACGGGAGAGACCATTATCAAGCATATACTACGCGTACTTGATGATTTTAAGATAGATAATAAAATTATTTCTATAACTCTTGATAACGAATTGGTAAACACGACGACTATAAATATCCTCACCCTAAGGTTACAGACATATATTGGTGGTTATGTCATCCATTAGAGATGTATATGCCACATCTTGAACATTGTTGTTCAAGACGGTATACAAGCGATTGGCGAATATTTGAACAGTAACTACGATGTCATCCATTACCTCACAAATTTCCCACAAGTGGTAGCTAGGTTCGCAAAGTGCTACACAGCCAATGGGAAGAAGTTAAGAAAATTCAGTCTTGACATGAATGTGAGATGGAACTTGACATACATCATGTTAAAGAAGTTACAAGAGTACAAATATATCATAACCGTTTTTGTCAATGCTAACTCTCAAAACAATAAATTGGTAATTACTAATTCAGATTGGCAGATTGCTACTCATTTTTGAAAGTTTTTAAGATTTTTTATAAAGCAACAAAGATTCTATTTGATGTTTATTATCTTACCACTTACTTAGTTATAGAATTTATTTAGTTAATTGCAAACAAGATTATCAAATCTATAGAGGATCCCCTTTTAGGTCATGCTTTCGTAACAATGGAGGAAAAAATTATTAAATATTTCGGTTCTAGTTTACACATATATTACTTTGCTATCATTTTTTATTTTACAAAAAAGTTGGCAAAATTGTATATCGGTATGGAGGGAATAGGTGAATGCATCGGTCTTTATTATTCGGAAGCTTTCTCAATGTTAAAGAGAAACTTTTCGTGTTTTTTGTATGTATCATAACAAGTTTGACAGCAGCACGAGATCAGAGACCTCACAACAGATGCAACAAGGAAAGACAAACTTGATATCCCACTTGTGAAAAAAGCCAAAGGGCAAGTCTAGTTCTTCGTCCTCTCAGCCTCAGGTGGCTCCAAGTGGAATTCTGTCTAAAAGCTGAACCACTACCTAGAACATGATTTTACAAATATCGATCCTAATCTTGTTGATGTAGGCAAGATAGACTTGCTCGAGTGGTGGTAGAACAACAAGTGGGTATTTCTTGTGCGGTCATATTTCGCATGGAATGTTCTATTGGTGTCAGTGTCCACCGTCTCTTCAAAAGCAATGTTCGGTACGGTAGGGATAATAATTGAATAAAGAATATCATCCCTCACGTCTAAGATAGTGGAGGTAATCACATGCGACAAGAACTGGGAATTAGCTAAAGAATGCCAACAACATCAACAGGCGGATCCTAAAATCGTGCAGACGTACATTGACCTCGAACATATAAACGATCTGAACATTGATGAGTGGTTAGCATGTACTCATGTTATTATAGTTAATATATACATTTATTGTTACTATACTCTTTTTCTTACTCAAGAAAATCCACTCTGGGGCGTAAGGTTTTTAGCGATGCAGTAACATTTTACCAGTAAAATATCAAGAAAATTCAACTTTCCCCCTAAAATATTTTATGTACCCATGTTTTTACACAACTAATTCAATTTTAACTAGATTTTTAATGAGACGGTCACGAGAGGAATGAAGATCATCGTCGCCGCCACCTCCATCTTGATAGTTATTTAGGGTGTGTTTGGTTGCTGGGATGGGGTGGGATGGAATGGGATGGTCCCTTTGACCAAACCTATCCATGTGTTTGGTTTGAGGGATGTGGTGGGATGGAATGGTTCAAAGTAGGATGAGCCTATGCAAATTTAGAGAATATTCCCCTTAGATGCTGGACCATGTGGTTCCACTTTTTTTGTGGAACCATCTCATCCCATCCCCATCCCATCCCATCCCACTCCAT
Source organism: Dendrocalamus sinicus (assembly GCA_036346575.1). NCBI lineage: Eukaryota > Viridiplantae > Streptophyta > Magnoliopsida > Poales > Poaceae > Dendrocalamus > Dendrocalamus sinicus. Next base: position 4,542,577 of record CM070655.1, on the reverse strand, counting down.
CCCAGCAACCAAACACAGGGTTGGGCTTGGACCAACACGACACGGTGCCAGCATGGCGAGTTTTAGGTCATGTCTGGGTCTGATCAGAGACGAGGCAGGCCAACATCAACATGGTATGACATGACGGGATGGTTAGGCCGAACCGGCACAGCATGACACAACCCCAAGCATGATGGGCCACGACACGGGACAATGCCCACCTCTAATTTGTGCCACCGCCGCCGCCTCGCACGGCCATGGATTCAATTCCGCAGGGAAGTAGAGCATGCCACTGTCAAGTTTCCAACCCCGGCAGTCACTCCCTCGATCTCACTTTGCTCGTCTCATCTTCCTGCTCCCTTGCTAGCATTTCATATAAACAATTGACGCTGCATCGGCATCCTTCTTGGTCCTGACTGACACCAAATGGGCTTGGGCGTGCGCTTGTGCACCTTGTCATCTCACTCGACGTTGTTCTGCCTCTACTCGACCGCTACAAGCGCGGTCGCCTGACGCCGCTGGGCGCAGAGGAGGGGAGGGGCATGAGGGGTGGCCCCGCGACTGCGATGGCGCCGCGGCTAGTGGTGTCCAATGTCAGTCGTGTCGAGGAGCTCGGGTGGTTCTCACATTATGTCGATATGGTCCGTACTCCTGCCCATGCTTTGAGCTTTGGCTGCTCCCGCTAGGGTTGGCTACTGACTACCATAGAGTCAATTGTTGATAATATGGGTAATATTTTAATTCTAAGTTTTACTAGGAGACAAATACAATAAACTAGTGATGCAAAACTCGCAACTAACAGCAGGCTACTCATCATACTTCAGAATATACACAAGTAAATTATATTAACAAAGTTGAACAAACGCTCGCACGACTTACAATTGGGCTTGTTGAAGAACAGGAAGCAGCGCAGGCATGATGCGGTGTAGAACGTAAATGACGTAGTGAAGTGAGCGGTCGCGCAGATGTACGTTGCCCAGAAATCTTATTGCCACCCCGTTCAAGTACTCTCTGTGGCAATGGTTCGGAGATAGCCGCTCTCCCTCCTTCCTAGCCGCTCTCCCTCCTTCCAGGTGCATGCCTAGAAGAAAGGTCGGCGAAGTTCAGACGGCGCAGTACAAAAGCACAAGATCACAGAGAAGAAGGAAATGAAGGTAGTGAAATTCTCACACATACTCTGGACGTCTCCAGGCATATAAATAGACAGACTGAAAATTGACATAATTAAAACAGCCATTTACTCTTTGATAACTGACACATTTAACCAGCCATTTACCCACTGGTAACTGTCTGTCATCAAACCCAATAAAACCTCATTCAAATGTTCAAATCTCATTCAAACAGAGAGAACAAGAATGATGCATGGTTCAGAAAAAATAAAGGTGGACTTGGTCTGCCAAGTGACGTGCCACGTCACGTCACGGTCACGTGTCGTAAGTCACAAGTCAAGCGATTTCCATGCGAATACGCGCGCGCGTGTGCGCGCGTGATTAGCTAGACCCCTCCTTATGACATCTCTATCCATATTCAAGTAGTAGTGAGGACTCCACCTTATAAATTGATCTTTTCTACTTTAGCTTAGTAATATAATATTAAACTATACATGCTTTGGAATTAAGAAAATGAGCCTTGCTAATATAGACCAATTTCTAACATGAATTTTGTTCTTCGTTGTGAGCAGCAATTAGACCGAATTCCACCCGTGACGTCGGGAGAAAAGAACAGATCGATTTGCATTTCAGTTTTGGTTAATGGGTACTGCTCGTGTTCGGTTGTGTTGTTTACTCCATCCATTTCATCAGGCGCGCTGGGGAATTTTGGGGGTTCGCATGACTGCTTATTTACTTGGTCCAATCCGAGAAATAAGGCTACAGCTCGGAACACCTGTGGCACAAGCATCTCGATCTGTGAATTATTGGGTGTCGTGGAGGTTTGAGTAGAGCCAACTTGCTAATACAAAATGGTTTTAAAAAACTTGCCTATACACAATTTCGGGGAAAAAGAGAAGACATTAGATTATGTTTTCTAACGCATACACGCCACTTACAATATTCCAAATGCATGCCATGTTCTTCGTGGTTGTAATCGCACAACTCATGATGTCATTTTGGACCTGCGCTGTTCCCTCACCTACTTAGCTTTGCATGTATGTATTCATGACTAAATTTGTGGCCATTTTCAGCTAGGCAAATTGGGTTTGACCATGCGAATGAATGCCCCCACCTGTGTACACTAGCTTATGATTATCTGAGGAAGAACAAGGGTTATGAAGAAAATATATTTGCGTTCTTCCAAAATATCATGGATTCCGAATCCCTCATTGTAAAGTTCATTGAGGAGCTCGACAAATGTGTACTTGGCTACTTCTCCTTCCATTGGAAATATGCAACTTACATAATTACCCAGGTAAAGGGAGTACAGTGGCTTCTGCATTGGCCTTCTATTGTTTCTTTCTTGAACCCTTCTTCCATTGATATTTTTGTATATTGATACAGTGGTGACTTCCACAGGTTCTAACTGTAGAAGGTGAGCCTAAAAGAAAACTCAGGAGCATGGTATTAGAGGCCACTAGGTAATTGTTCATCCTTAAGCCACATGCCTATTAGTGTACAAATATGTTAATGCACGGTGGTCGGCTAACCTTTGCTTTGTTTCTGTCCCATTCGTTCACGTCACTTTACCTTCCATCATCTCCTTAGTTAACTCTAGTAGAAGTTGTTCTTACTTTACTCTGATATACTATTATTCAGATCATATGATCTCTTGGTAGTGCCATTTCTGCAAATATTTTGGTATCATATATTTTGGGAATCTCTCATTTATTGTTGCGTTGGACCTCGTTCCTGAAGTGTTTGATGCTTGAATTTTAATTATTTAGTCAGCTCACTTTTCTAGTTACTTGTATGTTCTATCTGACCAAGTAGTATGTATATTAGTTAACTGCAACTAGATCACCTTCAGAGCCCAAAATAGATCACCTTCACGTCCACGAAAGTTTATTATGGGCATGTCGGTAAGGTGGAATTCAGCTTATCTCATGCTATAAAATCTTTTACTCTATAAGCATATATTTTATGTTTTTATCCACATGTACTATCACAGTCATACCGGCAACATACTACTGACTGAGCAGTACTGTTATGTTACTAAGAAGTTACTACAATGTCTAGAACTCTTTTACGAATCCACTGTTGCTTTATCCGGAATGTATGATCCAATATCTCCTACAATTGTGCATTGTATTCTTGCGATTGCCGTTTACTTGAAAGCTAATGAAAATAACGCAGTGTTAGAAGTGTTGTGTGCGCTATAAAAACTAAATATTTAAACTATTAGAATGAGATTCCATATTTATACATATTTGCATTTATTTTAGATTCGAGAGCTAAAATTGCATAATTTACTTAATGTTCTTTCAATTATAAGTAATTCTATATGGATAAATTATTTTAACTATTTTATAGTTGTTCATTTACAATTGTTTGAAGTTTATCATAAATACGAGCATAAGTTTTAGGGAGTTCGCTTGCAACGACCTCCACCAGCACCCATCATAGGTAAGAAAATAAATGTGGGGCAAAATCTTTGGTGCATCAGGATCCTCCGGAAGATCAAGCTCTACATCAAGTATTGTAGCAATTCATACCAAGGCCTACGGAAAACTATCAGTCTTTCTAGACAGCAATCCCATGTCGTAACATACAAAGAACTTCAACATTTTGGACTGATGGCACGAAAACAAACTAACATATTCAGTGCTATCCATATTAGCACGGGATGTGTTAACCAACATATCTCGATGGTTTCTTTCAAGTTTGCTATTAGTTTTTCTGGAAAAATATTGAAAGAGAGAAGAATAAGACTCATAAATAAGATAGTGGAAATACTTCTTACAATGAAAGACTAGGAACAAACTAATGCGCGAGCTCAACACAGCGTGGTGGATGCGGAGTTGAAACATGCTTTCAACAATCCTATCTAGATGGCAATGAAAGCAATAAGACAACAACGACATCAACGCTTCTTAGAGCATCCATGTATGCATTGTAATTTTTCTAATTCTTTACCTGTAATGTTGAGTTACATATTGTACTCTTTTTTTCTTTGCCAATATTTTTTCAAGTTGAGTTTTTACTTGGCAATATTTTTAACAAGATAGCCATTTTAACATTAATAAAATTGATTATTACATTTCTATAATTTATTATACCTTTTTATAATTTCTACAATTTATTATGTATTTTCTATAATTTCTATAATTCATTGTCTTTTTGAATTCTACACATTTTTTAAACTATTATGTTTTAAAAAAAAATTCAGACTGAATGGGTTACCTATGCCTACTAGCCTGTCAGGCTGAACGGGGGCATACTGACCTGGTACGGTATAAACCGTCTTTGAGCTATGTTTGGGCTGCTGTCTTGGCCCACAAGCCAGTACAATATGGTCTATTTAGAATGTAGAACTAAACGGACCGTACCTAAAGGGTCCGTCGAATCGGGCTTTGTCAGGTCGTACTGTGCGGTCCATTTGGGCAGGACGCCCACTTAGGGGCTGTTTGGTTGCCTGCATGTGCTCATGCAGCTGTATGAGCGTGCGCGGGCGAGGAGGAAGCTCCTCACCACGCTTCTCCTCACCGCTCCAGTTGATTTTTTACATCCACTCGTGCAGGCTCTCTCCTCCATACAGGCAACCAAACACCATCTCTCTGCATGCGCGGATGCGAGCCACCCGCATGCGGGCAACCAAATAGCCCCTTAGTTTCTATGTGTCCATGTTGTGCAACGTGCAATCCCCTGATACATATGTTCAGATTGGATCCTAATGACACGGTGGAAACCGGAAACTTCTGCTTATTCTACGATGGGAATCTATGTATCTAGGTGGCGTACATTCATTGGCTCGGACAGGATAGAGTAAGTACACATGGATAACCAGACACTTCGCGGCCACACTTAATTGCAGCAATTCTGCAAATCGCCTGAAGAATAGCACCAAGAAAATAGGCCACATAAGCTGAGAGCAAAGGCGCCACAATCCTGCTCACTTGCTGCATCTGCCCCAGAGAGGAGTGTTTCTAGCTAACAAGAGATAAGCCATGGCAACCATCAGCGCCGCCACGGCCACCACCATCATCGCCCGCGCCGCCGTGGCCAGGCCGTCGCAGGCTCAAGGTAAGCTCATCATCCACCAAGTAGTCACAAAAAACGCCAGTCATCTGCAACATGTGATGTCTCTGTTGAGTGACACAAAAAGAAGCTGTTAATTGCAGGGCTGCCTCAGCTGAGAGTGAGGGCCGAGAAGGTGAGGTGCAGCTACTCAAAGAATGCCAAGGACGCAGCATCTCCCGCCGTCGTCAACGGCGCGTCGCTGATGGCCGCGGTGAGCGCGGTGACGGTGTCGGCGGCCCCGGCGCTGGCGCTGGTCGACGAGCGGATGTCGACGGAGGGCACCGGGCTGAGCCTGGGGCTGAGCAACAACCTGCTGGGGTGGATCTTGCTCGGCGTGTTCGGCCTCATCTGGGCCCTTTACACCATCTACACCTCCACCCTCGACGAGGACGAGGAGTCCGGCGGCCTCTCACTCTGAATATACCATCTTTTTATTGCCTTTCTGTACTCTGCCTGCACTGTGATCCTGTGTATTATGTGCATGGCAGTGTTGGTGTAATTGCAGACATGGCTATCTGTAACTAAGTTCCCTGTATCTGCGGAGGTTAATTAGCTGGTTTCATGACAGGTTTGCGCCTATCATGATTCATGACTATGCAAGAAGTTGTGCACATGCAGTACTGAATAAATTTCGATAAAGCTCATGGTGTCATGGATTCACTGAAGCATGTACTGAAGATGCATGCTGTGATTCTGACTACGGTTATGAATCACTAAAGAGGAAATCTGAGAAGTCATACTGACAGAGCCGTTATCTAGAACAGCACGTGTACAGTTTGTCCATGCTATGAATCTTTTCGCGCAAATCCCGCAGCCAGACTCTAGCAAATTTGTAAATGCTATATATGAATCGATACCGGTGGAGATTTGAGTGAGTATATCCCACCAAAGAAACTCACCGGTCAAGCTGAGAGCATGACTGAGCATGCATTAATGTGAGACTCGGCCCAAGAGAAGGATGAATTGGGCTCAAATGTGACCCATATAGGGGTATAAATGCAAGTGTGGGCAGTAGCGGATTTAGAAATGAAGCAAATGGGGGCTAATCTAGGATATCCTGATACGCGATACAGATACGATGATACAAATATGGCGATACGATATTTTCAAACATGCCGATACATTGATACGACAAGTATATATATGGTTGAGGTGAAGGGGAGCTGCCTCGAGCCGAATATTGTGTTGTACAATGTGTGCAACATTGATTGTTTTGGGAAGGCTGGGAATGTGGACATGGCATGGAAGTTCTTCCACAGAGCGCAGGATCTGAGGCCGGATGATGTTAGTACACGAGCATGATTTGGTTGCTCTGCAGGGCGGCAAGGCTAGGTGAGGCTCAGGAGCTGTTTGGGCAGACGGAGGCAGAAAGGGTTGTGCCTTGTGCATATGCGTATACTAGTTAGAAACCCGTGCGTTGCAACGGATTAATAAAAATGGTGAGATGGAACTTACTCCCTGGCCAACTTCACACATTAAACATTGGAGAGCAAGCGACAGAAAGAGAAGGGTGGCCAGAATGTGCGAGGATATAGGGAAAGTGGAGGGGGTGGGCGGTTGTATCTTGAGAGAGAGACGAATGGTCTAGATCAAATCGGATGGCTATAGAGAGGGAAGAGAAGAATGCACCGACGATCACCAACTCCTCTTTATATAATAGTAGAGAATACTATGATCATGGGGTATGGCCGTATGGGTCTGTCGGGCGGTTTGAGGATGCTTACAGGTTGCTTGAGCGGTTGAGGGAGAGGGGTTGTATTCCATCTGTCGTGTCAGTTAATTCGATTCTCACTTGCCTTGGAAAGAAGAGGAAGGTTGATGAGGCGCTGAGCTAGTTTGATATCATGAAGAAGGATGCAAATCCAAATGCTTTGACATGTAACATCATCATTGATATGCTTTTGCATGGCTAGGAGGGTTGAGGAGGCATATAAGATACGGAATGAGACAGAACTTGCTGATCCTATGCTGTATTGTTCCCTTATTGATGACTTGGAAAGAAGGAAAGGTTGATGAGGCCTATGGGCTGTTTGAGAAAATGTTCCATATAGGCCACAATGTTAATCCTCTTGTATATATAATATATCTCCTTGATTAGGAATTTCTTCATGCATAGAAGAAAAAGATCTTATGAAAGTTAGTGGGTCTAGGACTTAGGCTACAGCCCCTCTAACCTAGGTCAGTGTGGGTAGATCTTGTTGAGGAACCATCGCTGGCGACCAATCCGAGCGATTCCTCTGTTTAGAACAAGAACGAATCAATCACAGAATCACAGAAGAATAGATTGAACACACAGAGAGATAGAGAGAACTCTCGGTCTTTCTTTATTGCTTTTCTTTCATGCGTACATAATGAAGGGGGGTATGGCTCTCTATTTATAGTCTACGGTGGGGTGCCCAGATATGTCAGGACTCTTGGCCATGGGCCCAGTTTCCTAACACTCCCCCTTGGGCACTCACCCAACATGCTCATGCCTCGTCAAAACTCCATAAAAACCCAGTGGGAAAAATTTAGAGAAAGAGTACATGCTACATGTGATATTGCGATGCACGAATTGCCTCATTAAAAACCTTGGTCGAGAAACTTCATGGAAAACTCGTCAAGGGAAAAAGAGTACAATTCACCCAATTTCATTTGGTCTTCAAGACTTTATTCTTTTGGGTACTTAATCTTCATGATCAAGATTTAATAATGGGCTTGAGAGAATTCTCCCCCTGAATTCTGCACTTTTCTAAGTCTCATCATTTCAATCCCTCACACGCACCTTTCAAAGCTAGATGCGAGGAGTGACTTAGTGAACAAGTCTACATGACTTAGTGTGCGATTTTAATCTTGTCCATCTTTGCAATTCATGAGCATAGAGGAATTTGGGGTTGATATGCTTACATAGCCCATCTGCACTTGTGCAACGCAAGCTGCATTATCTTCATGGATAATTGTGGGGGTTTGCACAATGCTCATCCCACATGACTGCTGGATGTGGTGAACCATTCGGCGGAGCCAAGCGCACTCTCGTGCGGCTTCATACAGTGATATAATTTCTGAGTGATTCGTCGAAGTAGCTACCAGGCTTTGCTTAGACGATTTCCATGAAATTGCAGTTCCACCACACAGAAATACATAGCCTGTTTGTGACTTTGCGATATGTGGGTCCGACAGGTACCCAGCATCTGCATAGCTAATCAAGTTCAGATCTTGATTCTTTCTATAGAACAATCAGAGGTCCGTGCTACCTTGGAGGTATCGGAATATGTCCTTTATGCCCTGCCAATGCCTTTGGTGGGCTCTGCACTGTACCTTGCTAACAGGTTCACGGCAAATGCAATGTCCGGTCTAGTGCAGTTTGCTAAGTACGTGAGTGCTCCCACTGCACTCAAGTATGGGAATTCCGGTCCCAGGACTCCTCCCCCTGTTCCCTAGGTCGGAAAGGATCTTTTTCTTGCTGTAAAGACCTACCGATCATCGGTACTTTTGAGGAAAAAATGTCTTCTCAAAGCCAAACCTTTCAAGCACTTTCTGGGTGTAGGTCGACTGATGTACCAAGATTCCTTCAAGGACGTGCTCAAGCTGCAGGCCTAAGCAAAACTTGGTCTTACCCAAATCTTTCATTTCAAATTCTGACTCCAAGTAGGAGTTTGCTTCTTTTGTGTCTTCAGCTGTCCCGATGATATTCAGATCATCTTCATACACAGAGATTATACAGAATCCATTCTGGGATCACCATATAAATTCACAAGGATAGTCTTCATTGTTCGTGTAGCCTTTCTGGCAGAGAAAGTCGTTTAAGAGATTATACCACATTCTTCCAGATTGTTTCAGTCCATACAGTGACTTTCTGAGTTTCACACTGTACAGATTTCTATTTGCTCTGTCTTGGTTCGGGAGAGGAATTCCTTCAGGGACTCTCATGTAAATCTCCGAATCCAAGTTACCGTAAAGGTATGCAGTCACAACATCCATCAATTTCATTTCTAAGTTCAAGTTCACTGCCATTGAGATCAAGTATCTAAAGGTAATTCCACTCATGACTTGGGAGTAGGTTTCTTCATAATCAATTTCGGGACGTTGAGTGAAACCTTGGGCTACTAGCCTTGCTTTGTATCTCACTACTTCATTTCTTTCATTTCTCTTTCGAACAAATACCCACTTGTGCCCAACGGGGTGTATGTGGGGAGGTGTGCGGCATATGGGCCCAAACACCTCTCTTTTGTTCAGAGATAGCAATTCAGTTGCTATTGCCTTCTTCCAATCCTCCCAATCTGATCTTTTTATATATTCAGCGAGCGATGCAGGCTCGGGATCAATATCGATGATGGTGGCAATTTTCTTTGCGAAGTAGATATCGATATTAACTGTTGTCCTATTCAGGGACTCTCCCATGTGCACATAATTTATAGCTATTTCTTCATGAGTTGCTTCTTCTGGAGCGATTGCTTCTGCTGGAGCTTTACCTTGCACATCGCTTCTTTCAATTGCGGTGGCAAGTCCATTTAGTTTTTTGGCTCCGATGTGTGCGCGCACATCCATGCCGATGGGGATATTCAGATTCGGTATGCCTTTTTCAGAAGGTGTCATACTTGTGCCAGGTCTCAACTGGCTCCCTTCTCATTCTGGGGGACTTCAATGATCGACTGTGATAAATCTCTCTTATCCTTTTCACCAGGCGTCTCCAGTTACTTAGGATTCGAGGAACCGAAGTTCTCGACCTTTATTATTTTTCTGAGGCCTCTAGACGAGATTAGGGATACCTTCTGCTTTCTTTGGTATTTCAACCCTCTCCGGTGCAGTGCGTGCAGGCACATGCGACTTAGTCACGCTCTTCAAATCACTAAAGTGATCAGGCAGCTGATTTGCTAATGCTTGCAAATCAATTATCTTCTGGACTTCTATTGTTTCACTAGTGCGCGGGTTATTTGCATAGATTCCCATGGTTTGACACGTAATTTCTCGATATTATTCATCAAGGGGTTGATTTCCTCCCCCTAATGTTGGGAAATTTCCGGTGGTGACCCCTGTGCTAGTTGCATGGGTGAATGGATGTTGTAGGCCAATGGTCTAAAATTGATGAGATTCATTGCATGTAGGACTGTGTGTCCCAACATGTGGCTGGCAAATTACAATTCTTCAAAAGGTCGGGCAATAAATTTAATTTTCTTTATTAAAGCCTCTGCCAAACCATTCTGGGTATGGGCATGCGATACCGAATGCTCAACTGCAATTTTCATTGCCATGCAATAATCATCAAATGCCTTTGAAGTAAATTCTCCGGCGTTGTCCATTCTGATGGACTTGATGCGATGATCAGGGAACACATTTCTGATGCGGATAATCTGCGAGATCAATTTTGCAACAGCGTGGTTTCTTGTGGACAATAAACCCACATACGACCACTTCGATGAAGCGTCAATGAGCACCAAGAAATACTTAAATGGCTCTGAGATGGGCTGAACAGGACCGCAAATGTCTCCCTGGATGCGTTCCAGGAATGCAGGGACTTCATCCTTCACTTTCAGAGTGGAGGGTCTAGTTATTAGTTTCCGGTGGCACATGCAGGGCACACAAAATCTTCATAATTCGGAAAATTCTTCACATTAATATTATTCTTATGCGAGTTATTTATTATGTTTCTCATCATCCTAAGACTTGGGTGGCCTAATCTGTCATGCCAGAGACAGAAGAGTTCAGAGCTTCTAAACACTGTCTTCAGAATAGTGTACGCTGCAGGCGCTTTAATGTTGGTATAATATAGCTCAGTTTCTAGTGAAGGAAGTTTTCTAATACAATTTTCTGTTCTCTTTGCGCTTCTTAATGAGCAGGTATTCCTTACCGTACTCTTCTTTTAGTCTCAACGTGGAAACCATTGGCGCAAATATCCTTAAAACTTAGGAGAATGCTAGTCGATTCTGGGTACAATAAGGTTTCTTCAGTGACCAAAGTTGTGCCCATTGTGGCTCTTCGTGAACCAATTATTCACGCATCGCTTCTGGCGATTGTCGTAAGGCTGCCAATGCTCTTACGGATCGACTCAAAACACTTAATCTCTCTTAAGATGATATGCATTGTGCTGCTGCTAGCTAAGCACACTTCATAGGGCACTACACTCGTTCTTATATAGGATTTTTATTAATATGCATGAGAGGGCAATCAACACATAAATAAAATACTCCAGTATCAGAACATATCATGCCATCATAAACTGAATAAATGAATAAATTCTTCAAATATCATCCAACCATCACAAGACAATAACAATTCTTAAGTACCATCCATGCAAATTCTAACATATTCTTCCACACAAAATAAATGACAATTAAAGTCTAAATGCATTCTGTGCACTAGACTTCTGCTATTTTCTCGGGGGTGACATTCTCTTCAAGAGAAATCATGGCGGTGGCTGCTTCTAGGTCGAGAGGGGGTGCTGCTGTCGTGATTGTTTCAACCTCCATCGGTGTAGGCAGCTGCTCAGAACTCTCCCCCTCAGCCGATGCAGAGTGGGCTTCATGCTGCCCTTTGCTATCTTGCTTTGGCTTGTTAGCCTTATTCTCACGTGGAACATCTGATTTGCCATTCTGGGCTGCGCCTTACCCTTCCTTCCCCTTCTTTTCATTAAGAGTTTCCGCACCTTGTAGCTCCCGGCGTTGGCTTCACAGCCAGCGGAGCTCCCAGGTGGCTAAGTGACGTAGTTCTTGCGGAGAACTTCGCCCTGAGCCTCCGCAACCTGCATCATATCAATCAATTCGGCATATTTCTTATAGCCGTCATGACGATAATTGCATGCGGATTGTACTGCATTGGGGTGGAAGGTGGATAGGGTTCTTTCGATCTTCTGCTCGTCTGTGATTTGCTTGCCACAAAGTTGAAGATTGATACAAATCCTGTGCAAGGCAGAATTGTACCCCCGACCGTCTTACAATCGTCAAACCTCGATCGATCCACTCTGCTCGCTGAGGAAGAATGGTGTACTTGACCTCTCAAACCGCTTCTTGAGTGCGGTCCAGAGTGCTAGCGCGATTTTCTCTGCCATATACTCATTCTTGAGAGTGAGGCAAAGGTGGTATCTGAGAAAATGAAGTGCCTGATCATTCTCCTCTGGTGTGGTTTAAGCGTCATTCAGTCCGCCAATCCCAATAGTAGCGCGGAGCTTCTTGGCTCTAAGCACAATCTTGACATCGGATGCCTACGTCAGATAGTTTTGACCATGCTGGGTCAGCTCCTCGAACTCTCAGTTCGTGATGCTAGTCATCTAAATGTGTATAAGTCTACTGCTGGTAGACATGCACAGAATAATTCACTGCGGGTAAATAAATGGTACAAAAGATTCTCGTAATGTTTCATAATTCTCGTAATATTTCATAATTTTTTGTGCATTTTCTATAATTTTACTGCTAATTTCAGTGATTAAAAGCAATTTTCAGCAATTACAATTAACCAAAACAGTAAATAAATACAGAGAATAATAATGGCATAAATAAATAAACTTCAAATGCTAAAAATAATGCAAAATTCGAATTCCCGAGGCCCTTTTATGCTAAAATATGAAATTTCAGCAAATTCTGCAATTCCAGAGGGTTTTTACGTAAAATTTCAGTTCTTACGCAAAATTTCAGTTCAGAGAAAAATTTACGTAATTTTCTGATTTACCGAGGGGGTTTCTGCAAAATCCTGGACCCACTCGTAAATTTGAGGGCTTATACGTAATTTTTGGAACTACGAGGCCTTTTATGCAAAATTCGGGACTTAAATTAAATAAGTAAGGGCCTATTAGTAATATTCAGGACTTCGGGTCCTTTTTTGCAAAAACACCGATGCCCCCTCTCGGCCGGACCCGTTTCTCATTCTCGACCGGGCTTCCTTTTCCACCCCCCACCTTTCCCTGGCCCATCCCGCCAATTTGGCCCGGCTCCCGGCCCACATGCCCCTCTCCCAGCCCATCCCCCCATAGCACGGTCAAAACAAGGCAGGGGTACGGGGGCGGCGGCGCAACCTGCCCGAGCGGCTCGGCGGCGTGGCGGCTCGACGATGCGGCAAAGCCGGCGAGATGGCGGAGCGGCAAGCGGCCGAGCCGACGCAGCCGGCGAGGCCGGAAGCAGCGCCATGGCGGCCAGCGACGCGGCGCGCGGCGAGCGAGCGAAGGCGTGGCGCCGCGGCGGCCGACGGCGAAGCGATCGGCGGTGTAGCGCAGCGCGTCTGCGCAGCGCAGCGCCACGCTCGGCGGCGCGCCGCGGTAGGCGGCGGCGACCGGCGCGCGCGCGGCGGCGAGGCGAGCAGCGCGCGCGCGCGCGCACGGAAGCGAGATGACGGCGGGCAGCGCGCATGCGGCGCGCGGGAAGCCGAGGCGACGGCGGGTTGGTGCGGCGGCGTCCTTGCGAGGAGCGCGCGAGGTCAACCTCGGCGCGACACCGTGCGGGCTCCCCGGCCGGCTGCCGGCCGGCGGCCATTAGTGCGCATGCGGGCACGATGTCAGTGGTGGCCAACCGGCGCCATGGTTTTTTTTCTTTTCATGCAATGCCATGCAGAGCAAAAAAAGATGCGAAATTTGAATCTGTAATGCTGTGCAGGAACTAAACAGGGAAATAATGCATATATTATCTTGTGACTGTGATCATGCAGGATCAGCCAACACCATGCAAAATTAGTTTCCAATCTATGATGCAATCAACATCTACCCCATTTTCGTAATCTACCGATCGACATTGTGCCGGCGATTTCAGATCTGCTCGCGGTAGATTTAGGGCGGATTTGCATCGTTCTACAGCGCAATCAACATCTACCCCGTTTCACAATCTACCGATCGGCATTGTGCCGGCGACTTCAAGTCTGCTCGCGGTAGATTAGGGCGGATTTGCACCGTAGAATTTCAATCTAGAACGCGAAAAGAAAAAACTGATTCAAAAGCGATCTAGAAAATTCAATCTGTGCTTCGATGATTACCTCGTTCACCAGAGCGAAGTCGTGCTGATAACGTGTTGAGGAACCGTCACGACGACCACCCCGGCGATTCCTCTGTTTAGAACAAGAACGAATCAATCACAGAATCACAGAAGAATAGATTGAACACACAGAGAGATAGAGAGAACTCCCGGTCTTTCTTTATTGCTTTTCTTTCATGCGTACATAATGAGTGGGTATGGCTCTCTATTTATAGTATACGGTGGGGTGCCCAGATATGTCAGGACTCTTGGCCATGGGCCCAGTTTCCTAACAGATCTAAGCCTATTTGGAGCACTCTAACCCTCAAGCTAACCATTTTACGCAAAGTAAGGACAAAAGTGTAAACAGGATTGGTCGAATGCCTGATTCATCTAGCGTGTGGGTAGAACTTAAGCCTATTTGGAGCGTCAGGCATTACATGTGTAATCCATGCACAAGCAAATTTGCTATTTCCCATTTAATGCAAGAAGAACAATGCAAAGTATACATCAATTCGCGATAAAAAGGAACGAATTGGTCCCCCTTCATGTTGCAGCCATCTCAACATCTTAACAGAATTGGGATATCTTATAGTCAGAGATACATTTATGATGGGTGAAATCATCATAGCAACAAGTAAATGAACAGACGCAGTAAACGCGAAAAGATCGAAAGGGCATCGACCAGTTCTCAGCTCAAAGATTGCAGCTACCCATGATTACACCGCAAGAAATCACAGAGAGGTCGGATAAACACTCAAAATTTTAGATTGAGTAAACATTTAAACTTTCAGATGCTGCATACTGAAATACACATCAAGATCATCAGTCGATGCATTAAGGTATTGGTACAACTAATCATTCACTCCAGAAACAGAAAAAGACTAGCTAGCTCCGGTCATCAGTCATCAGGCAATGCACAGCAGAACTCCATTCCGCTGCACAACGGAGTCGATGCCGCCGGCGAGTCAAGAGCAGAGGACTTGCCGCACCAGTAGGACGCATCTTGTGCGAGTCCAGCGTCACTCCAGTATTCTTCGTCCGCGACCAAGCTTGCAAGAAACTCTATCCCGCTCACACAAGGCTCAGTGGTGTGGCCCCCTGTCCAAGACCAAGAACCAGGCGTCTCGGCATCAGGCGCACATGGCGGGATGCCGGAATCGTCACCGTCGCCCAGGAGGGGTGTCCCGTAGCAGCTCAGCGGGGAACGGGCGTGGTCGACGATGAAAAAGCTGTAATCCAACGGTGATGTCTCGCCTTACGACTCCTCTGCCACCGCCTCTGGCTCGACGGACATCAAGAAGCCGTGAAGAGACTCCAATATTGTAGCGTCCTTGTCCTGCGATGCGGACAGCGGAGTTGGTGCAGGAGGAGAGGGAAACAGCCGCCGCCTCACGGGAGCCGATGAAGCCTGATCAGGGCGCTCGTCCGTCGCGTTCCTCTTGCGCGCTGACCCCGCTCACGACGAATTCGACGCGGATTGGCGCATACGAGGTGTCTGGTAGATCTTGCAAAGAGCCGGCACGGGTTCGCCACGGCGGCTCTCGTCGTTTTCTTGATCCACGCCGAACTCTGTGTCTCTGTCATCAGCCACTCCGACTTGTCGCCGTTCTTGGCCTTGTAGGAGAAGCTCCGACGGTGCCCGACGAGGCGACCCTCCCCGACTTGGGCACATAAAATTAAAATATTATAACAAAAAATATAGGTAACAAAATGAGTTAAAACTATTAGAAAAATGCCTGCAACACATCTATCAAGTGGAGGAGGTATCTAACAGTGGTGAGGCACAGAACTTATTGGGGCAGGTCGCGGTGACATCGGCGAGGAGCCCCGCAATGGCGAAGTTGAGTTGGTGCTTGCGGAGGCCAAACACTAGTGACGGTGAAGTTTGGGTGAGGCTCACGAAGCCACTCATGGTAATGAAGGTCGGGATGTTATTGGAGCTCGCTGTGGCATGGCCGAGGTCAATGGAACTTGCCGAGTGTTAGAGGCGGAGATCATGGAGGCCATTGCTAGGGCGTCAGTGGAACTCACAGAGGGCTATATACGTGGCATCGTATGGAACCCACAGATGCCATGTCTGGCACTGGTGGTAGAAGCCTTGGTTGTCTTAACAACCTCCTCTCATGTCTACGGGGCGTGAGTTTGAAATGATGTGTGGCAGAAGAAGGCTTCATGTTTGGGTCATGACATTGAATGCTAGGAAGTGGGAACAATTATTGTTGCATTGATGGGTCGGTTTTATCGGACGTAGAAGCACAAGCAATGCCCTTTTTTCTTTTGTTGAATCCCCTTTACTTTGTATATACGACGGACACATCACTGCGCCTCCTTGCATGCCAACGTACGCATAGGACATGTGGTTGCGCGGTGAAACAAACTGAATTTTCAATAATTTGAAAATTCCTTTTTCAATTCAATCCTTCGAGCCTCCTAGCCAGATTCTCCTCCAATCCTAGCCATCCAAAACCCTAAACCACTACAGCATCGCCTCAACGGTGAGTTTTCGCGCTGTTACTGTTCACGGGCTGAAAATATCACGCCGCTGACCTGATATTTGCCGCCACCGAACTCTCTCGTGTTCCTCTCCCCTGCCAGCTCCCAGAGACGTGTCAGGTGTCGTACACCCTAGCCTGGCAGCCCTTAGCCCTTCCCCATTGCCGTGCTCGCCCACCGGCCACAAAACCACCGTCCGCCACCCCCGGTTTTCAGCGTTGCCTGAGTCTTCCCCTGTTCTCCCGTGCCTTCTCGAGCTTGCCCGTCGCTGCCACCTCTACCACATGTCAGAGACCCGTACACCTCTTCTTGACAAGCAAGACACAGCTCGACCCCAGCTGGACTCAAGCCGCCACCATGGCCTCTCATGGCGCCGAACTGACTCAAGCGTCTATATAGACCCCGGACCCCTTGAACCTCTCCATGCACTCCTGTGATACTCCCTACACCACCAATTGAACCCTCATCTCCTCCATTGCCGACAATCCCCAAAATTCCCCATGGTAAGCCCTAAACTGATTCCCTTGATTTACTTGATGGCAATTCAATTACTCACTCCCATAGCTTCCTCATAACTCTAAGAATGCAACCAAGGCATCGCCATAGCTAGCCATGCCTTATAGCTCATCGGTCGTCTTCTCTTCTGCCGACCGAAGACACCCCACCGTGGCCAGCTCATTAGGAGCTTCCCTGGCACGAACCACCGCCACCTAAGGATTGCCCTAGCCTAGAGCATGCTCAAACAACCGCTGATTTTAGAAGTAGCCGTCCCTAGAGCTCCCAAGCCACCAAAAAACCATGCTGCACTCCCGAGCTCGCCGCCGGCAACGCCGCTTCCTTCGACCGTGCCGACCCCAAAAATGGGTTCCTGGCATCCCCCTGAGTCCAACCGTGGTCTTAGTTTTCGTCACGTTTCACTGGTGTGCGCCGGTCGTCGTCGCCTTGCTCCTCTGCTTTCCTGCCGCACGCTCACCGGTTGGGGAAGAAGCACAATGACGGGTGGTGCCACTGTTCCTTCGACCCGCAAAGCCGAAAACCCGAAACCTATCGGCCTTAGAAAAACCCGGTTGCACAGTAGACCCTACCCGCGATGAATAGTAACCCGCCCGGTCTGAATAGTGAATAACCGCAATAAATAGTAACCAGACCCGTTAAGCCATTTTGAAGCCCAAAAATGCATATTTATACTCATTTGAACCGTTTCGAGCCCACGAACCCATTTTCCAGGTCCATTTCACCATTCCAAGCCTACTAAAAATCCTAAACCTATTTTATTTGGTTTTCTCAAATTTTATTTCTTTATTCCTAGCTCATTTCCTTCGAGCGTGGAATTAAATATTATTTCTTGCTTTGCGCTAGCACCCGATGTTGAAGACCAACTAATTCAAGAAGAAGAAATCAAGGATCAAGCTCAAGATCAAGAAATTGAAGAATACGAAATTGTCGAAATTATAAATCCGCAAGGCAAGTCACATGTGTTTTGATCATGTTGAACATACTTTCCGTTAATTACTATTTATCAGTATTTTTCATTATGCTATTTGTGCACTGTTATTTTATGTATAAAGATTGTTAGAATGACATGCTATTAGCTAATGCTCTATCACCCCAAAAGCCCTACTTAATTTGATGACCATATTCACCTCGACAAAGCCTAGTAATATTAAAAAGTATTATTAATGTAATCATGGTAGTTCAGGAACTCAGCGAACTTTTACTATTAAAAGTCTTGATATTCTACAAATAGAATTTTGATAAGATGTTACAAAAAGCCATGAGTTGGCTGAGCCCATCCTAGAATGGGAGTTGTGTTGTGAATTGATAGCAGTGCCATGGGCACTGGGATGTGAATTTGTAGATGGAAGTGTTTCAGTGAAAAGTAAGAGTTAAAACCTTATGCCAAGTGAAGAATATAGCGATCGCTCAACCACAAGCGTTGACTTGTCAAACCTGGTTTAGTAGCTGCTCAAATCGATTTAATCTCTAACGGAGTACAACAAGTTGGTATGGAAACGATAAAACCATACTGAACAACGTTAGATCCTTCCAGAACGGGTAGTCTAGCCTTAGTAGCAGATACCCGAGTTTGAGTTGAGATCTAATGGGTACCGGAAAGTTGGTATGGAAACGGTAAAACCATACTGAACAATGATAAATTCCCTCAGGACGGGCAAAATATCTAGCCATATCAGTAGATAAAATGTCTGGTCGCGTCGGCAGACACCCGGGTCTGTGTTGGAGTTTATCTGGTAGAGCTTACATGAAGAGATGAGTAGTGAAACGACCTTATTTTCTTAACTCAGTCATGAGAGTTGAGGAATCTTATGGATAAAGATGGGCAACTTTGCAGAGTCATTTATAAATAGTATTCGAATACACCGTACCGTGTTTAATGGGTGATTCCAGTAAGCATGGCATAAGTAGATTTGGAATAGTTTTGGGAATGTGAAAGTGTGAGTTAAATCAAGTTTGGAAACCCCCCAATTACCGTATGAAGTCTATGAATTAATATTTTATGTTTAAAAGCAAAGTGTTTACAAACAAAATTGCATCCACACAAAATAATGAACTACTTTACCCTGTTCCATGGCAATCTATTGCATGTAGTTAAATAGCATTTACCATGTGACTTGTTGAGTACGGTTGTTTGTACTCACGCTTGCTAAAATTATAAACAGAGAATGCTTGTCAAGATAGTGAAGGAGTTTCTGAAGATGATGCTGAGCTCTACGATGTAGACGACGTCAAGTGTTAGGTTTTATTCTACACTTAGGCCTGCCTGTGGAATTTCTTTTGGTAATGTATATTTGGGTTGTACATCTTTTATGTAAAACTTGGTTGCTAAATCTTACTTTTGTAATAAAGTTTGATCTTATGCTTAAGCTTATCTTGGCAATGATGCATATTCATCTACAGTACTCGCAGCTAAACAGTCCTGGGCAGTTGCGACTTACGAGGGTAACCTAACGCTCCTAGAAATAGAGGTTGTTACACGCGGTTCTGTGGCCGCTTGTCGGCACCGTCGCGCGTCAGGCATCGTGTTCGTCTCCGGTGTGGGCATGAATTAGCTTGTGCTGCCTCGGGCGCCGGTACGTATGGATCGGATCACAGAGGGGCTGGTCGTTTACGGAATTACAGGCCAGCCAAGTTAGCCCAGAGTCCAACCCAATTGGGCCAGGTTGTGTTTCCATCCTAACTCAGCAACGAAATCTCCTTAGGAAAAAGGTTGAGCAACACAAGAGAGTAGTAAAATGCTCTGGGACATGGGCGTTTTGCTATTGCACAGTTGATTAAAATTTTTTATCTCTCAGTCACCTGAAATTACACTCTCAGTCATCTAAAGTTGCAGTATACTAATTCCTCCTCCTGAACTTATATTCTCAGTCACCTAAAGTTATAGACAGACTTACAGTATAAAAAAGTAAGTGAAGATAAGGAAAAATACAATCTCATGTGCAATAGTCACTCCGATGGGCCTAATATCCCAAGCCCGAACCGTGATGGGCCAACTGGGCATGTAGCGTTCATGTCGTAGCGAGTGAATCACTCGAGACAGGTCGTCGCAGGCTCACCCTCGCAACTGGCCACACGCAGGTACCACCACCACTCCCTCGCCCACCCCACGCCGGTCACCATGCTGCCGCCGGCCGCCCGCCTCGCGGCCCGCCGCCTCCTCGGGCTCGCCTACGCCCGCCGCTTGTCTCCCTCTCCGGTTAGCGCCCCTCCTCCCCCTCTCAAATCCCTCTCCCACAAACTAATCCTCTGATCTCCTTCGCAAAAACATTTCCTTCCAGATCGCTGGTGCCTCGGCCGCTGCCGCCACGGGTTACTTCTCAAGGTCCTTCTCAACGGCACTTAACTACGTGAGCACTTTCGGATCCGCATCTACGTTTGGTCTATTTGTTTTGCCGTTGAGGAAGAGTGAGTTATATTTACGTCTTGTGTTGTTCTGCAGCACATCGATTCGCCGGAAAACAACCCGGACATGCCGTGGGAGTTCACGGAGGCGAACATGAAGAAGGTATTGATGTTCATCCCGTTGTCTGTGATGCGCGTGGAGGGGAGGATTGGATCAGTTGGATATATTTTGGAGTAACTGTGACAGACCTTGTTAAATTGCGTGCTCAGATGTTTAGATATGGTTCTTAGGATAGAATTTGAGTGGTAATGTGATGTTCTTGCATTGGTTGATACTCGTGGATGATAGTCTAAAGTTTGAGTTGGTCTTTGGTTGTTGAGAGGGTAAATTTTTTTATATAATACAACACCGTACCAATAAGCAAATGTAAAGCGAAATGGGCCATAATGTTCTATCTCTGACGGGAGAATTTGGCTTAGAGCTATGGGGCATAATGTTCTCTCTCTGATGGACCCAATTACAGTTAGTTTTCTAGACTAAATTCTCTTCCACGATGTTTAATTCAGGTCAAGGAAATACTGTCTCACTATCCAAGCAACTACAAGCAATCTGGTATTATTCCGCTGCTTGATCTTGTGCAGCAGCAGCATGGTGGATGGGTGCCAGTTGCAGCAATGAATGCTGTAAGTTCACATTTGTATGAAATTGTGATGATCATCTATTTTCCACCTTTAATATGTTATTTTATGTTCCATTTCGAAAAATGATGCACTTGTAAACTTGTTATAACATGCACTAACCCATAGTTGTTATACCTTTCTTCGCTGAAAAAAAATGATGCACTTGTAAACTTGTTATAACGTGCACTAACTCATAGTTGTTATACCTTTCTTCACTGAAAAACTTACATCTTACTTGTATAGCAGACATTTAGAACCTAATTACACCCATTGTTTTTTTGTTGCATCTGCTGTCCTTTTCAGGATACTAATCTGTCTATGCACTTTGTTAGGAATTTCACTTAATTAAAGTCACTTAATCAAAGTTTGTCGAGGTGCACAGAAGAATATCATGTGCATATCGAGTAGTTGGTTTAGCTAATGACGTGCTCAATGTCAGTGGTCTTTACTCTTTAATTTTGATACTTTCCTAAGTTTCCTTACCAAAAGTTCCCTTAATTGCTCTACTAAGAACAAATTTAACTAGTGACTAATTAAGTTTAGTGTCACTAATCCTTCATTATTTTTGTGTGGGTTATATTGTTGAAGGTAAAAAGAGATATGTCCATTTTTACTGACATGGTCCTAAACTTACAATGATGTATTCCCTTTCTATCAAAAATAGAGGAAAGTTAGCTGAATTTCCTTTAGTATTAAAATTCGAGTCCTACTGAAGATGGGGAAGAATCGAGTTAGATCTTGTAGGAGAGAGAGCATTTGCAAGTGACAGTAACCACTGTTGGATAATTACAATGTTTTTCTGGACTTGATTGTCAAGAAAAATGGCCTCACTAGGAGACAAGGAGTCTTACTTTTAAGTAGGGTATTGGAGAATGGGGGTTGATGGTCAAGGAAAAACATGTGTGTTTGTCAACACATTAGTCGAAATACCTTATAATTATAATTATGTTTCTGCAGCTGAAGCTATAGAAGTTTTAAAATATTCATGCGATAGCTGATATTATTCTAAGAGCATATTATTAGATAACGAATTAAAAGCTGGAGGTTTATCTTTTTCTCACCATGATTGTTAGGTTGGCATTGTTGCTGCAACTATCATAGTCTTTGACACGTTGATGTCATGTATGTTATGAAGTAGTGCTATTCTTTGTTTACCTTTCTCTTGTTTTCCCCTTTATCTTGGAAAATGCAAGTTTATATATTTATCTATATTCCTGACAATATTGTCTCTGGGTTTTCAGATTGCTAAAATCGTCGAAGTTGCGCCTATCAGGGTCTATGAAGTTGCTACATTTTACACAATGTTTAATCGGACTAAGGTATCTTGATGCATGACCGCCTACATTGTACACATCCATCTCTAGCACCTTATCCTGTTGATCTTGTCATGCCATGTAGGTGGGTAGGTATCACCTTTTGGTGTGTGGAACTACACCTTGTATGATTCGTGGTTCACGTGAAATTGAAGAAACCTTGTTAGAGCACCTTGGAGTTAAACGGAATGGTTTGTATTATTCATTGTACCTATCCTGTTAACTTCACTAAGCATGCCACTTTCTAATTTGTTACCACAAACCTTATCCTCTGAGCCTGAGTTTACCTTGTTGTCCTGTGATGTCATTAATGTTAAGGGTATTAGTGTCTTTTCCTATTGTCTAGGCTTTAGGGTTATGTGTTTCTTGTATTCACTATATATTGTCCTTTAGGCTATGCAATGCATCTAACTAATATTCATCCCTTCCTCCATTCTCTATTATTAACATGGTATCAGAGCCCTAGAGCTCGATCCTTTTCTCCACTGCTGCTGCCCCTAGGAGGCTCAATCTCCACTCTCGGGCGGCGTGTCATGTCATGTCTTCTTGTCTTTCTTGCGTTGCTTGCACTCCGCTTTGAGCCATGCGCGGTGCACATGCCCGCCTAAGCCCGCCATGTCATGCCGCCGCTCTCCTCGCGCGCCATCGCCGCCACCCTTGCCCCACCCGGATCCGGCTGCCGCTGCACTGGATCCAACCGCCCGACCATTGCTCGGCCAGATCCAGTGCCCTCCTCGCCACCCTGGGCCTCCCACTTCTTCCCAGCTGTTGCCGCCTTATGGCCGCCACCGCCGCCGGATCCCACCGCTCGCGTGGCCACCCGCATCGGCTCCAGCGCCCTCCTCGCCGTTGCCATGTCTCCCGAGCGCACTCGGCCGCCTGCGCCTGTACCCATGCCACCACTCGGCCGCCCGTGTCGGCGCCTGCCGCTCCCCTCCTGCTTGGGCCGCTGGAGCCCGCCACCACCGTCATCTCTTTGTTTGTGAGGGAGATGAGAGGGAAGAAAGCAAAAGCAAACGAGATGGAGATTTTATAAGGGGGGAGAAGAGGGTGGGACGGGAAGCTGGAATAGGAGATCGCGATCATGCGCGCGAGTGTCTTTGGTTCTTTAGTCTGTTCATTCTTTGTTGAATGTTCTTTGCTAGAATCTATTGCTTTTGAGTCTTTTGTTGCGTCCATCCAAATCCGTAGCATCTAATTTTTTAGTTCGTCAAAGTTGTGCGAGTACACAAAATCCTTGTCAGTCGGCCGATTGTTTTGCTAACCACGGTCCATCCTTTTGCATGAGTGTGGTCTTCTTTTTTTGCATAGCCACAGCTGCCGCTCTTCTCTTTGAGCCGCTGCAGATCGTAGAAGTTTTTATGATGTCGCCGCTTTTCTTTGAGCCGTCGCCCCGAGTTTCTAAGGCTGTCGCGCTTCTCTTTCGCGCCGCCGCCATTTCGGGCTTCGATCTACGCCGTTATGCTTTTATCTCTCTTCGGTTTGATTTGGCAGTTATCTCTATTTGTGTCACCTTCTATATCCTCTTCATCATGTTACCGCGGTCAATTTTGCTCTCGCTTACCTCTACTTTCTCTGCCACTGCACCTTGTGCTTTTTGGGCTGTTGCACGATTTCGGATGATTGGTACTCGACACAATTTTTCAAAAGTTGCACGTTATGACGACAACTTCAAGACTTGGACTTCGGATTTTTCCTATTTTAGTGTCAACCTTTTAATCTTTCTGAATGCAATGCTATTACATATGCCTTGCATTTGAGGGGGGTGTTAAAAGTATTAGTGTCTTTTCCTGTTGTCTAGGGTTTAGAGTTATGTGTTTCTTGTATTCATTATATATTGCCCTTTGGGCTATGCAATGCATCTAACCAGCATTCAATCTTACAATTAACATTTTTCTTTCATTTGCAGAGGTGACAAGCGATGGTTTATTTTCTGTTGGAGAAATGGAGTGCATGGTAACAGTGTGATCTACATGTTTACGATATGCTCTTTCAGATACTGGCTAGTAGTGTTTTTAGTCGGGTTTGAACTTTGAAGTGTTTAACTGTAGGAATGGTCTATAGTATGTTGTTGATGAATGATTTTAAATGCTTAGTTATTTTTATTTTTGCTGTATTATAAAGCAATTTGTATTCACCTTTCAGTCATGTGTTCACAGGGTTGCTGTGTGAATGCTCCCATGATTGCTGTGGCTGACTATTCTAAAGGTTCAGAGGGTTATACATACAATTATTATGTAAGTTTATTTATCTGCTTCCAGGTAGTACCAATACCAATACATATGCATTAGCACTATTCTGGCATCCTAAATTTTCTCCATTATTGTCTACACTTAGTGTATATGACCGAGTATCGATGAATTTATGCTGGTATCATGCGGTGGAAATTTTAGCTGAAACACCATGACTCATCTTGTAAGAATTAGCAACTAGTCCATGTGTTCAGATACAAAAAGTAGGTAATATGAAGAATTGGGTATTTACTGTGTAGTGTATATTGTTAGCAGAGAAATGATGTGATAAAAGAGTACTTGTGTTCAGAGCAGTTGTTTTGTTTTAAGTTCATGTATATGCACAGAACAAAACGTTGTCAGCTGAAGAAACTTAACTTGTAGGTCATTGGCTGTTGGGCTCTTATACTGTATCTTCTTTGTTTGGGGCGAATGTTACTTTGGCTATTTTTTAAAAAAAATAAATTTCCATGCAATAGAAGTACGCTAGTACTAAAGACAAATGCTAACAGAAGATGACAAAACTTGCCTTCATTTTGCTAATAGAAGAGGACTTGACAAAACTTATCTGTGTTCTGTAACTCTGAGCTTCCTTTTGTACATTCCCTTGTTTCAGGAGGACCTCACTCCAAAACGAGTTGTTGAGATTGTTGAGATACTGAGAAGAGGAGGAACTCCCCCTGTAAGCTTTAGACAACTTGATTGTATATTTTTACTGTGTTTAACCACATGTTTACTTGGTTTAATTGTTCAATATGTCGAGCCTCGGCATTTTGGTTTAGATTAATGCACCGGTTTTGATGATTGGATGACTTTTGCAGCGCGGCACACAACATCCAGAGCGGAAAAACTGCGGCCCAGCTGGAGGGAATTCCACCTTGCACAGTGAGCCGAAACCTCCTCCATGCAGGGATCTAGATGCCTGCTAGGTTTGCTTTGAATTACAAGCACACAAATAAGTTGGCTCGCCTGTATGGTGTGCAAACTGCAAACAACAGAAGGCGATGTGCTTTTTGTGTTCTGAAGCTCTGGTTTGTCCAACAATGAACACCTCTGCCACCATCTGTACTTTTTTTTTTTTGCACCATCGGAGAAAGTATCCATTGATAAGGACAGTGCCATTTCGGAGCTGGTATTTGGCTGCAGTGGTGAAAGCTTTATTTGGCGAAGGAGCTGGACCGCTGGGCACTCTGGGAGAATCGATCACCTATTCACCTTACAATTCTGCTACTCTTACAGTGTTAAGCTCTGCTGATTGTCCATTTGAAGTTTGAACACGATATCCGAACCCTTCGTACGTTTGGTGGAGTAACATTTGATGCTTGGGCATTTGCTGCATTTCCTTTTTCAGCCGCACTTTGTGTCATTCGGTCAGGAATAGGATTCCCCAGCCTACTCTGAAGAACTTTAAGAACCAAATACTCTTATAAATTCGTATCGTTTTAGACATCGACGTGATCTCTAAAATATAGCTGATCACTAATTTCTACTGTAATATGTTTTTAAAACATAATAAAATTATTTTTTAAGACAAATCAATGTATATGATTTTTATGTACCTAATCCAAATATTTTTTGAAAATATTGACAGCTAAAGTGTTAAAATTTTAATTGTATGTATCTTAAAACGACATAGATTTGTTACTAGAGGGAGTATTTAAAAGTTTTTTTTTACTTCATAGTGTTCATGTGGATGGACTCTTAGCTTGGCACGAATGCCAACGAGATATTATTTAAATAATATTTAATAGAATAGGATCATTCTTGTCCCTATTAGATAAGATATAATAATACTATATCTATTTAATAGAAGTAAGTATGGTTAAATTTTATTAAACATTACTTAAATTTTGTATCTTTTAGTAATACACGCTGGACTACTATTGTGAAAAGGAATGAAACTATTGGTAAGTGCAACAAATTGTTTTACTAATTACTCAAGAGTAGAGGTGTCTAAATAGGTCGTGCCTGTCGAGAGCCGTTCTACAACCTAGTACTGTAGGCATGACCTAGGGCACAGCATGAGGAGCTGTGCCTGGGCCATCGCCTCGGCCCAAAGTGCTGGCATGACATGGCACGCATAGTGTCAGGCTAGGTATAACACGGTATGGGTACGATCCAGCACGGTACGATTTCGTTTATTTTTAATACTTATATAATTTTTTATATGTTTTTAAATTTTATATAGTTAATTTATAAGTATAAATAATTTTGATTTGTGTATTTTTTTACTATATATATATAGCTAAGATTTTCTTATATTTTTAAATTTTTATGGTAAATAGGCTAGACGGATATCTTTGGCTCGTTAAGCTAAACAGCTCTGAGCCGGCATAACATAGCCTATTAGCTTGCTAGATCATGCCTAGGCCACCCTCTCGATCTACAGACTAACATAACATGACTTGTTCAGGAGAAAATTGCTATAATAGGACTCCAAACAACGTGTTTCGCTATAATAGGACTTCTAACGTTGACATCGCTAAAATGACACCCGAAACATTGACTTCTCGTAATACATGACATTTGGCTCTTTTAATTCCAATGTTCGGGTATTTCGAAACATTAGCCAAATGTCATATATTACGAGAAGACAATGTTTCGGGTGTCATTTTAGCAATGTCAACGTTAGAAGTTCTATTATAACGAAACACGTTGTTTGGAGTCCCATTATAGCAATTTTCTCCTTGTTCAGATTGACAGGCTATCGAGCCATGCCGTGCTGTCTATATGGATAGATCTGCCGGAGACTCGAGAGAATATATCAGTCAACACATCGAAAGATAAAGTCTTTTTTTAGATGGAAGGATAAAATTTAATGACTAAGAGCAAGTCCAATAATAGAGCCAAGTGTTTGGCTATAAGTCAAGTTATAAGAGCCAAGTTATACAATAATTTGTCTACAAAAGATTGTTTATTATTATATGGTACCATATCTCACATTCTCTTTCCTATTACTCCTCACATACATTTATATCTGAACCCACCACTGCATAGGCTCCCGTGCCCAGCTTGTTGCTTGCATGAGAGCCAAGCTCTCATCTCTCTCCTCTTTTCTCTCCTCCACATTAGCAAAAATACTGATTAGCTTGACTATAAGATCATTATTGGATTTGCTCTAAGTGAAGTGAGCTTTACTCTCCAAGTCCCAAGAGGAACGGCCATAAATCCGATTGCGTCTCCAGTGTTTCACTTGACACCCGTTTGATCAACGCTGTGCGGCTCAGATCGAGGAGGGAAACGTAACAGGGGCACTTTTTCACAGGAGACCCCTTCACATATTATACATTATCAATTGGACCTACATGCAAATTTGTCTTCGCCTTCCCTTCCCCTAAAGCCGCCGCCTCCCTTTCACTCCCAAAACCCTAAGCCCCAACCTAGCCACGTCCCATGGCGCGCTCGAGCTCCGTCTCCGAGCCCGAGGTTGGCATCTCCTGCTTCGCCTCCTCCCTCCCCGGCTTCCGCGGCGTCCTCAAGCACCGCTACTCTGATTTCATTGTCCACGAGGTCGCCCGCGACGGCTCCCTCGTCCGACTCACCTCCTTCGATCTCCCTGACGAGGTATGCGTATTTCCTGACCTCGCCGTGGCGACGTTTGGTTCACAAATTCAAACGTCCGATCCCAACTTCACTGCTGCTCGTGGATTGCAGTGCGTCGATGTGAAGGAGGAGGAGAAGGCGGCGCCGTCGGCCGACGCGGACCACTCGCAGGCTCTGGAGTCGTTCCGTGCGCTCTGCGGTGACACGGACTGCGATGCGTTGAGGGGGCTTCTCGAGAGGGTTTCGGCCGGGGGTGGGAGTGATGTCTCGCCGGTTATTCTCTCGCCTGATGCTGATAAGGCACATCGATCGGTGGGTTGGGTTCTCGTTTGCTGATTGTTTTTGTGTGGTTGAGTTGTGTGGAAGCGGTGTGATTTTGGTGCTTATTTGGTTGTAGGATGTGCATTACTTTTTCAAGAAGAACTTCAAATTCTTGGTCACGGACACGGTGGAACACAGCGATGGGGTTCAGAAATGCATTAGGGTGCGGTTGGGATCGGGAGCAGGGGGAGGGCGGGGTGGTGGTGGGAGGGGTGGTGGTGGGCGAGGAAGGAAGAGGAAGAACATGAGTGGCTCTGATTGGAGAGATGACAGACCATTTGATAGTAGAGGGTCGACTAATTGGCCAGATCATATTGGGAAGTTCCTGAGGTGATGACATTCTGTTTAACTTGATCGCTTGTTGTCCTGAGATTTTTAACTGTTGTTTGTACTATTCATTCCACATGTATGAATTACTTGATAGGCTTGTTTAAATTTGGTAACACAACTTATGTAGCTGCCGAGCGCTCTTGTATATTTGTGTAGTAAGGAATATAATGTTTTGTGATGCTTCTAATTTTCCTGCTAACTTGTGTTGTAACTGGAGCTACCGTTCTGGGACATTGATCAGGTTTCACCTTTACAAAGAGAACAAGGATACCCAAGAAGCATTAGGAGTAATAGGAAAAATGTTGGGACTTCAGGTATATCTTGGCTGCTATTTCATAAGATTGTGTTTGTATTCATTTACCTTTCTTTGCTAATTGATTAATGACTGACTTTGCTTTTCACAGTCACGCTCATTTGGGTTTGCAGGGACAAAGGATAAACGTGCCGTTACCATGCAACAGGTATTTATTTCTCATATGTTTACCAGCTCACTAAATTTTCTTTACGGAATCATGGATTGTGTTTTTGGATCGAACTGGCTAAAATATCACACATAAGTATGGAAGGAAATACTTCAATGATTTTAGCTAAAGCTATAAGCTGACTATATATATGCTATTATGGTGTTGAAACAAGATAGGTAAAGGATAGCTGTTCTGGTCTGGAATATTGTGTGTTAAATTATTAATTTACATGTACTCTAGATAATATCATTAGCTTAATCTATTAAATATATTTGATTATGTTGATGATTTTCAGGCTATTTGATAGATTTGGTTATGTAATTTTCCTATATATAAATAGTTTCTTGTTCCTGTTCATGGTTATGACCCTTCGCATACATTTTCTTGCAATGGTTAACTTTTCTGATTCTTTTTATTATTATTAGGTGACTGTTTTCAAGGTTCCAGCCAACAGATTGGCTGCTCTTAATAACCGGCTATTTGGAATTAAAGTTGGAAACTTCTGGTACGTGATCAAATACATTATCGAATTACCCTCTTTGTGGATATCACTACAATATAATTGCCCTAATGCTGATACTTTAGCAACTAACTAATCCTTTCTAGTTATGTGAAGGAGGGACTTGTTCTTGGTCAACTCATGGGAAATCGATTTACAATTACTCTGAGGTACCGTTTCTTCTCTTTCTCCTTATAATTTAGATGAGAGAAGTGCTCCAATGCCCTCCCCAAAAAGAGAATAACACAAATTTTAAAGTACATGGAGGGCCTGATCTGCAACTACACACTACTAACGGTGCCTCTACAGTTGCAGCCTTTGCTTTGTGCTATGCTTCTTTAGTCCACATGCACTTGTAGTTTTTTCAAAGAAAACAGATCAAATGGAGAACTTATGTTTTCCTGCATTTCAAATGGAGAACTTATGTTTTCCTGCATTTCTTCAGAGGTGTTGTTGCAGAATCAGAAGACATAATAAAGGATGCTGTGGATGGTTTAGGAAAGAATGGATTTATCAACTACTATGGTTTGCAGGTACAAAGCCATGAGCTTTTGCTTATGCTTCAAAAGCTATTTCCCTGTTATTTATGAATCTCATCAAGTTTATCTATTTTGTCTGGTTAGCGTTTTGGAAGTGGTTCAGTACCAACCCACCTTGTTGGAGCTGCTTTGCTTAGAGGAGAGTGGAAAAGTGCTGTAAACTTGATTCTTGATCCAAGGGAAGGAGATATCCTGGAAATATTTTGTTTTGTGTCCAATTAGGAGTTGCTTGTTGAGTTGTGTCAACTTTTGTTCAACATAACTTAATACTCCAAACAGCGTGATGACATAAAGGAGGTGCGTGAACATTACAAGGAACATGATGATATTGATATTGCACTGAAGAACTTCCCTCGACATCTTGTAGCTGAGAGGGCTATTGTAAGTGTAGTTCTCTTTTCATTACGTATCCTGGTATTAATTGAACAAGGGTGCCTTTTTGTTCTAAGTATCTGTTGTAAGGCACATTTTTTTTGGAATTTTAAACTGATGTATTCTTGCATGCATTGTTTCCAGCTTCAATGTTTGAAGAAATGCCCTGGTAACTATCTACAAGCATTAAAGGGTATACCAAGAACATTAAGAATGATGTATGCTACATATCTTTATCTAAATTTTGATTCTATGTTTCTGTTAATTAATTGCTGTAAATTCAGTTGCATGACTGTTGTGTTTTTTTTCCCACTCTAAGGATATGGTAGTTATAGAATATAGAAAGTTATAATAGAGTCACTTTAGATGTAATCTGCCATCAACAGAAGTACATCCATTTTACCTACTAGTCAATAGAATTGTGCATTTGCCTTGCTACTTTACAGCTCAAGTTACATACCACTTGCTCTATTGAAGTATTTCTATTGCCTTTTCGCTGAGTTTTGTTGAATAATCCTCATGTTTTATTTCTACTTCTTTTACTTGATGTTGACTATTCATGTAGGTATGTACATAGTTACCAAAGTTACCTGTGGAATCATGCTGCTAGCATGAGAGTTGAGAAGTATGGTCAGTCTACTTCATCCTTCTATGGCTACTCAGTTTTAATTGAATCATTATACAGTTTGATGTTTTGGGCTAACCTTGATTTGTTTCTTGAGGTGGGTCATCTTGTGTAGATTTTTATGGTTAACCTTTTCCCTATATTTTTCGGCCCTGTTCTTTTCGGCTTCTAAAAGCTACTTTTCGGCTTTTCTACAGTAACTAGCTTTTAAATGGAGTATCTTTTTAAAATAGGGTCTACTAGTTAATTGTTGTACATACTGTACCGACTTCATTTATATCTGCAAAAACCGCAAGTAAGTTTCTGTTACTCTGTAATCTCTCGCACGAACAGCTCAAAAGCTACAAGCCGCAGCCAAAAGCCAAAAGCCGCAGCTAAAAAGAACAGGCCCTTCATATGCTAACTGGTGACTTGACAGGTATTTCACAGGTTGTAGAAGGTGACTTAGTTTATAGCAAAGAAAGCCCTCCTGGAGAAGCAACTTCGGTGGATACTTCAGAAGCCAATGATGACCATACAAATTCATCTGAAATTGATATGTGTTCTGAAACACTTCCAGAAGAAATGATCCAGTCCGTGAAGGTTTGCTGTAAACAATGTGACATACATGTTCATGCACAAAAACTGCTCCTTCTAAAATTCCTAATCACACAACTTTGTTTCGCTTGTAGATAATTTGTTCTGAAGATTTATTGAAAGGGATCTACTCATTTGAAGATGTTGCCCTTCCTTTGCCTGGGTAATGACCAATTCTTATTTGCATACATTCAACTTTTATAGTGCACTTTGAAGAAAAGATATATATTGTGTTTATATATGTTAATATGCAGTGCACAGGCATTGTTCCCAGGGAATGACGTTGCTGAGATTTACCATGAAATGGCTAAAAAGGTAATACTATCCTACAACATGTATTTCATAGTTTATTTAGAGGTTCTTGCTTGCTATAGCTAAAACTTGTGCATTGTTGAATTTCCTGTACAAGCATTTTAGGTTGCCTATTTTACAAAATGAGATACTGTAGTGTTGTTGCCTGTTAGAATATGTTGACTATGAAGTACGTGGTTGAGTTCCCTCTTTTCTTTGTGGATAACCGCTGTGCTACTGTAATATTACAGGTTTTATTCTCAAATATGTTATGAATTACACAATACGATTTTTAGTGAAAGATACCATAATATTATTTTGGCTTTCATGACTCAGGATGGCATTAGCTTATCAGAGAATGCTCATGGTGTCAAGTAAGTTTCTTTATGTACCCACCCCAAAATCCTCTTTTAGTTATCCATAGTAATTGAAATCACAGGCACCTCTTAACAGACCAGCCAAGTGTGTTGTGCAATCACAAATTCTGTAATTTTTTTTCCAATGTAGTATTCTTCTCATACACATGCTTGTTTTAATCTGCTACTTCACATCCTAATTATTGTGCTGTATGATGCAAACACCATTTGTAAGGGAGTTTTCAATTACAAGCATGAAAGGAGGTTACCGCCGGTTGTTCCAGCAACCTATTGATTTTGAGTGGTATGTGTAATTCCATCAACTTTTTACCGTGTTAATCGACCAGAATCATTATCTTACCTCTTGGTTCCTTGAGCTTGCTTGAAGTTTCAGTTTGTTCCTTGCATAATGAATTTAAGAGGAATAAAACTGCCATGTAGTCCTTCGCTTTTTTTTTTGTAGAAATTTCAGCATTGTTCAACTAAAATTCTTCAATGTGACTGCTGCGTTCCGCTAAAATGCTTCAATATGACTGCAGGGAACTCATGACTTACACGGATGATAGTGCATCTTTAGCAGAAACTGATTTCGAAATTCTGTCTGGAGACAAGCCTACGGAAGCAAAAGAAACAAATGAGCCTGTATCTAGTGGGATTTCCATCTCCCAGTCACCTGATTGCAAGTTGGTAGGGCCATTGGATACCTCCATGCCAACTAATGG
Source organism: Dendrocalamus sinicus (assembly GCA_036346575.1). Lineage (NCBI taxonomy): Eukaryota > Viridiplantae > Streptophyta > Magnoliopsida > Poales > Poaceae > Dendrocalamus > Dendrocalamus sinicus. The sequence goes on along the minus strand of CM070655.1, from coordinate 4,509,301 downwards.
AACTAGCTTAGTAGAAAACGAGTCTATTGGCAGCTCAGATATATTACCAAACAAGTTGGCCATAAAATTAGCATTTACTTTACCAGCATCATCCTATGCTACAATGGCAATCAGGGAGTTGCTGAAGACTTCAACCTCGGTATGTTTATCAACTATTGATATTGTTATGCTTTTACTAATTTTGATTTTGAAGACTAGCAAATTGACTATTTACACAGTGCCCAATCATTTAGTTCTTCAGCTAAACTCGTGGCGCTTTAGGCAGAATGATTTCCTTTTGGTTTATTGTTGCGCTGTTGGTGTAATTGGGTTGAAGCTGCATGTAAGCGTGGTTGTAAATGCTTTGCTTGATACTATGATGTTCAGAGGAGAGTAAACAAGAACGTTTTCTTTAGTTTGATCAGGATGTCATACCACTATGGTGTATGATTAAAAAAAGAACATAAAAACACAAGAGGAAAATTCAATAGTATTTCAGGACTAAAGAGAATATATATATATATATATATATATATATATATATATATATATATATATCCGTTGTTTCTAACACCTTACATTTATCTCAGTCTCTTTTCGGCTGCCTGCAGGTTGCATATCAGAAAGCACTCAATTGCTAAATATTCTTATTGACATACTCAATGGAAACTGATCCGTGATGTCATCATTGAGGTGTCGTAGTTAAGCTACATTAGTCGGTATGGTGTCTGAAAGATTTACTTTCATGTAGTTATTAATTACATGCACTTTTTGTGGACTCCTGATTCCTGCTTCATGTTTGCAGCAAGAGCTTCAGTTAGCGCCATGAATCAGCAAATGAGAGATGCTATGCTGCCCCATTTGGTGCATGCAAGTGATATGCGTGTTCAAAACTGTTTACTGGGGGCGAAACTTGTGTTGCATATTTTGTACTAGAATGCGGCATGCCATAATAAAGGTTGTATAACTCTACTTTTGCAATGAAATCGGGCTATAAAATTATGAGGTCCCATGTCTGGGTTTTTAGCAAATGGGCTGAAGTTTTTTATCATTTTATTTCTGCAGTTTCGTGGTCGTTTGGGTTTGAAGTTTGACTGTGGTTTCCGTGGACAAATGGTTATTCGACTTACCATAGAATTATATAAAAGATATTATCACACCATGATCAGAAATTCAGAACTCGAAATGATGATAATAACGAGATTACAAAAAAAAAGGTATTTTTATTTCGTGCTGTCTGCCTCTCTGGAGAGTCTGCAAGCGGGGTTGACAGGGGCGATGGGCTGTCTCGCGGCTCAACGGCGGCAGGTTTGCAGCCTGTGGCACGGGACGCGAGGGAGTCGGGCCGGCTTGGCTGCGGTGCGAACGGTGGAAAGAAATTCTATGGGACGGTACGTGCGCGGCGCGAGACGTGAGGTGTGCCGGCTGGGCTGTCCGCTGCAGCCGCAGCACGGCGGTGTCACTCGACGCGGGGACGGACGGCTGTTCTGCCACACGACGCCTAAAACTCTACACAACAGCCAAACATACCATTTTACACTAGCTCTAGGTGCATAAACCATTTATTATTAACCGGTTACCAAGTGCGCAGCCGCTAGCTCTCTACAAAGGCAGGTGATGGAAATCTGGGATACATCTCAGTATACAATAAAAGCCTAAGATCCTGCACATTTCAACCGACCAGCAGGACACGCGTAATAAGAATCATGATTTCATATCCCCCCAAATCTCCGTTCCAAAACAACACTAGAAAACATGTTCTAAGCCAGGTGGTGGATCTTGCGCTTGAGCCACAGGGCCCGGACGTCACCACTAAGCGAGACAAATATTTCCCGGTTGCCCGGCTGTAGGAACACGTCGGGGGCTACCGATTTCTCCACCTGCGATAGCTCGACCATGCTGTTCAGGATCTGAATGCATCTTGATATGCTGTAGTTGTCATCGTGCTTCGATAATTGCCAGTCGTTGTTTGCATTTTTGTACTCTCCAGAGTCATCAATCACCCGATCATTGCTCTGCCTCTTCGAACAATGCCATGAGCGGGGCTGCCACTGTGACAGCGCCTGTCGGAACATGTGTGCATCTCTACTTGAGACTCTGTTGTGAGGTGAAGTGTGTTGCAAAGAAGATTCCTTTGAGATTGGTGATTGTAGACGAGGTGAACGCTCCACAACAAACTCATGTTCATCCTCACTATGATCCAGATCTGCCCCAGTGTATATAAAACGCTTACTTTCTTCTGTGATTATACCTTCTGCAGTAGGAAAACAGTCGTTAGCCAGTGCATGATATTGCACGAGATATTTACACAGGTACACACATTTCATTGAGGAAAAAAATAGATTATTAGAAGCATTAGAATAGCCTGTGAAAGTATATAGTTTGCGAAAGTACCATTTTTCCCAAAAGGATTCCTGCAATCCTCACATCGGCAAAATAAGGAGCATCCAGTCCCATCCTGTTCATAAGAATGAATTTCAGAACACTGCTGTACCCAAAGCTTTGGCGAAGTACTTGAGTTAAGATGAAACCTGGTAGCAATCACAGTATTTCTTTAGGCAACTTGATTTCTTGCAATTGCAACCTCGCCTTGGCGGAGTTGAAGAAGAAGAATGGTGCACATCTTCCTGTAGGTGACAAAGTATCGAAATTATGATTATAAACTAAAAGAAAGCTCAAACAATGTGACATCAATTAATTGAGTTAAGAAAACAACCACGGCTTCAGCATTAGCGTCAGATCTTCGATTAATTTTCAGTGACATCCGTTTCTGCCGTGAAAGTAGCACCTTGCGAGTGGTCTGAACTGTTTCTGCATAAGCAGCCTTGTTGAAACATGGCTTGCATCCACACTTTTCAGAACAATAACCTCCACCAGCGAAACATGGGCAATAGCTGCATATGCAAACGATGATGATTTATGCTATTAGATCAGCAAAGCATTATTACAGTTCTTAGTTCACAAGCAAATTAACAGCACAGACAGTCACAAGTGTTATGGTGGAGATAGATGGCCGAGTTGGCTCAAAGTCACCCTCCGAGGAGGCTCTGACTCGTAACCAGCTGGTTGAGAACTTCTAATTTCTTATTGCCTCTCCTTTAAATACAATGCTAGCCTTTATATAACAGGCGTCTCAGTTTAGGAAAGTAAAAGACATCCTATTTGGTACAGGAAAGAGCAATGCTATCCGGATACTACTATCTTAAGAAAGGAAACTCAATCCGTGCGACTGCCACTTGCCAATCTGGACTCCATGCCGCCTGCTTCCGTATCACTAACTGCATCGCTGCTGCCCAGCGCTGTATTGTCGTTTTCCCCTGTTACCAGTCCATTGCCGCCTGACAATGAACCTTCAGCATCAACTGCCACAGGCCATAAGCTCCCAGCCTTCAGACACCGCCTATACGTCGTCCCCACAAAAGCGTCCACAACACAAAGAGATTCAAAGTAATGTAAACTAATCATCGTATACTCAATCTGATGATGTTTTTATCTACATAATATGTTGCAGTAGATTAAAAAAAGTATGCCTCCAGTTTCTCAGAAGGACAAACAAAAGTATGGTTTCCATAGTAGCTGCTGTAGGTTGGTCACTAGTTATAAGCTGCGCCATGAGCTACATGGATCAAAGGAGTACTAGAGGTAACCTATGAGGGGGAATTGAAATAATCAAATAGCACAAACAGATGCTAAAATTTTTATTTTTTGAGTATAATAACACCACAGGGAGCAATTAAATTAAATTTTTTCTCCTGCCATTTGCAGTGCCTACTAAGAGAAGCAAGCTGCAACATGTTCAAACAACTGCACTAGAGAACCCAAAGAACCCAACAACACAGGGATTTTTTAGCTATAATCAAATTTCTGACCGCAATATCGAATCAGAGGGAATCAAACCAGCAAAACCTCGCATCAATCCCACATCTATATTCAATACTACCTAAATGGATGCAAATCACTGCAGCAAATCGCATAGTACCCAACATTTCCATCTCCACTATACCCCTAACTAAATGTCTAAAAACCTGAACCATCGTAGGCAAAACAGACTCCATCCTAAAAAAAATTCGCCACTTAACCAAAGAAAGAGGAGCTCCTTACAGCTTCAAGCATCTGGATTTTTTGCAGGCGCAATGCTTGCACCCGTTCGCGTCCGCGGCCTCCTCCACCTTCTGCCTGCTCGAACACAAAATCCCTCAAATCAGATGACCAAAAAGCTCCAGGAAACGGCCAAATCAAGAAACTGAGGCGTCCCTGGTCCGGGCTCGAACCCTCACCGCTTGGGGTTGGGAGTGAGCGCGAGCTGGTTCATCCCACACGGCCCCCCCTCGGCCGCGCCGGCCGCAGGAGGCGAGGCCCGGGGCTCCACCGTGGCCGGGGGCGCCGCCGGCGACGGCGGCTTCACGGAGATCGGGGTGGCCTCCATGGGAGGAACGCGAGCGGGGAGAGGAGGGGAGGGCGCACGGGTCCGGGGTGGGAAGGCGGCTCTTTTTAGACTGGGGGGTGGGCCCCGCTTACTGGATCCTCCCTGTGGGGTTTTGTTTTCTTGGAAAGGCTCTCTGGTTTTCTGTTTGCTTTTGTTGTTGGGGTTGGTTTTCATGGTTTGGTTTTATAGGAGATTTGATTTTGGGGCGTTTTTAAATTTGAATCTTCTACGTTTTGGTCTTTTTTTTGGAGGATTTTGAGGGGCATTTTTGGCTTTTGGAATGGAAAAGGTGATGTTTTATGTAGTTTGTAAGGTCTTGCTCCAAACGATTTCGGCTTCTAATTTTTCTGACTTCTGACTTATTTAAACTAGAAACCACTTGCAATGCGTCAACTTCTAATTTCAGCTTGTTTTAGCTTTTCTCTCTTTTTCTTTTGTATTGTCCGTAGAGATATAACTGTGTTTTCAATTTTTCTTCATTTTTCTTTAATTGAATGATTTAGAAAAAAAACTAACAGTTATTACCGTGTAATTTCAATCAAAATCCAATAATCATAGCCAAAAGTCATAAACTTAAGCTCTTTCGAGCGGGCCCTAAGGTTCTATTCGGAGATTTGTGGATTTGTTTTGACAGAAAGGCAACCAGGCTAGTGGTAGGAATTCGGAGATTTGTGGATTTGTTTTAGCTTTTCTCTCTTTTTCTTTTGTATTGTCCGTAGAAATATAACTGTGTTTTCAATTTTTCTTCATTTTTCTTTAATTGAATGATTTAGAAAAAAAACTAACAGTTATTACCGTGTAATTTCAATCAAAATCCAATAATCATAACCAAAAGTCATAAACTTAAGCTCTTTCGAGCGGGCCCTAAGGTTCTATTCGGAGATTTGTGGATTTGTTTTGACAGAAAGGCAACCAGGCTAGTGGTAGGAATGAAATATTTTGCTACTTTTTTTCGTAAAATTGGTCCATTTGACTTGCCACGTGGTTTTATCTCATTTAGTGAAATTTGTACATATTGCAGGACTCCTAAATTAAATTGAGATAGTTTATTTTGGTTTTTTTTATACGTTTCAGAACTTTTCTTTTGCATAGATCTTGATATGAGTAGCATTTTCAATTTGAATTTGTTGGATTATTTATCTACAGTGTAAGTGTTTGACGAGTTTTTGAATTTGGTATGGTGATGATCAACCTCTATGCTACAGTACCTTTATGAGTACGCCCCACAACCATGGCGATACCGTGATGTTCGATCATGGTGCTACAGTACTTTTTCGACCACGGTGAATCTCGACCACGAATATCCTCCAATGAGTTCAACCACAGTGACTTCTGACCCTGAACATCTGTTGATGGGTTTCAACCACTGTGATTGTCGACCACGGGTATTTTCCGATGAGTTTGACCACAGTGACTTTCGACCACAAAACGCTCCCAGTGAAGTTCAACCACAGTGACTTTTAACCACAAGCATCTTCCGTTGGGTTTTGACCATTGTGGACTTTCAACCGCAGACATTTCTCAATTGGTTCCGACTATGATGACATTCAACCACGTGCGACATCCGATGGATTTCGACCATGTGATCCTTGACTACTAATATGTCCTTGACGCCGATTCTTGCTGCCATTATTGTCAAATTGGTCATGCTAGATGTTACTCATACATACTTCAAATCACATCCGTTATGTCCATTCGATACCGACGAGGTCGAATGGCATGGGCAGGCACGATCAGTGCAACGACTATGCTATCAACGGCCCATAAATCGACGAGGCTATGGATAATGTCAATATCCACACCTTCATTACCCATTCATCACATGCATGGAGAACATAAAGCGAAGACTGAAGAAGACGACCAATGTGCAGCTTAATCAGAGGTATTCTGCGGGTTTACCCTGCTAATGTAGTTAACTAGGAGCCTTCCGAGGCCCTGGGAACCAGAACACCACATCGTCTATGTCAGATCTACTACGCAAAGCAGGCTACGGAGCACATATATATAAAGAGAACTTGTAATTTTGTTCTTCTCAAATGAATGAATAAATACATGTTTTCCCTACTGTTGTTATGTTTATTTATTTTTGTGTACTTTAGTACACTAGCACGTCCGCACCTTATAACCTCTGGGCAAGAAATTCATGAGCAATTTTTCGCGTCAAACAGTAGATATAGCTTTCGTTGAGTCTTATATTTCAAAGTTCTTCAAAAAAACAAACTAGAGATAAGTAGTTAACTGCCAAATTCTTGTTCATCAGACAAGTGTTTTTTTGTGGAGCAGTAAGAAAGTAAGGTCCCATGTATGAGCTTTATGTTATTTTTAGCACAGTTATTGTCATGGCATGGCATGTGACTTTCTTTTTAGATGAAAAGGGCATTATAAAGCATGGTGCGTTACTCCTTTGCTTGAAACTTTCTAATCGAGCATGAAACGTTGCTTACAATGCACGACAATCTCAAATTTATGACATTATAAACTCCAGTTCTAAAACCTTAACACATCAAATCTTATTAGTTCAAATATTTTGCAATAACTAATTCAGAAGCTAAGGTCCTTCTTTGTTATTTCCCTTAGTCGTCGAAAATAGGAGCTAAGGGCATACCACTTTTACGCGAGAAGCAAAATGCGAGTAATAAACAGGCAACACTTTTCGTAAGTCCATATTCCAGAAAATCGAGGTATACGGATCAGTACCAAGGGTATGCAATGTTTAAACAATTTCAGAAGGCTATACCTCTATTTTGATGACCTCTATATGTCAGTTCCGGAGAAACATTTTGTAAAACAAAATGGGAAGTTGGAAACTATTCTTGTCACTCGTCACGTTGGAGGTCTTTGGAGAGCCGCACACAGCAAATTATAACAATACAGCAAGCACCACCTCTGGTAAAACATGAATTCAAACCGCAGCACAGTCATTCCCAAGCAGCAGTTTCCATCTAAGAAACTTGTATTTAGCACCGAAAACCAGGTCCTCAACGTTTGTCAAGCGTTTCCACAGCCTATCTGTATTTGCAAGACTGGTGATCGCCACCCAAGCCTCCAAGCATTTTGCCCATGTCCTTCGAGCCCATTTGTTTCATGAGAGACTGTAACACACCCATGCCACCCATCTGCTTCAGCACGTTTGCATGGAGGGCCCTGGTCAAATGCTGAAGATTCAGGTTGCGGGCCAGCTCATTCATATCTCCTTCTTAGGAATCTTTAGCCCCTTCATCTTGCTCCACATCTTGGCAAGTTTCTTGTACTCTTCCAGCATGTCCACCACATCCTTCACGAGCCTGCCAGATCCACGAGCAATCCGAATAATTCTTGACTCGTCAGCTTTGGGTTTGTACTGTCAAGCTCTACGAAGTAGGTGAGGATCGAATAAGTTTCAGAACACCAGTTTAGTTACACAAAAGAAAGCCTTAGACAGTTAGACTAAATCACCTGCATCTGCCATGGAATACATAATCGTCATGTACCGCTTAATCTTGCTGGTTTCTGCAAGGGCATTCTGGTAATTTCTCAATTGAAAAGAAGGAAAAAAGGAAAGAGAGGTAGGGCCCACCTATCAATGGGCCAGCCGAGATGATAAGGGGAGGAGACTGCATCTCCTCTCGTGACTGTTCGTGTGCGCTTGCGCTTCGTCTTCTTGTGTGCGTCGCAGAGCGGCTTCGACCGCGTCTTCGGGGGCGACCAAGTCGAGCGGCGGCGACGAAGGAGGCACCACCAGCGTGAGCGCTTCGGCGCCAGCCTTGGTTGTAGCCCACCGACCTCCGCCTCGCTCCTCTTTAAATGGTGCCTCTCCTCTCTGTGATGGCCGGAAGCAGCAGTAAGTCATCCCCTCTCCGATCTCGAATCTCTTTCAGTGGTTCTTCAATCTTGAGTCTTGAGAGCCACCGGCTGGGTTTTCGCCTGTCGTCGTCGGCTGAGGAGCGCAAATTGTCGTTCTAGGGTTTCCCCGTACAGTTTCCTTAAGCCTCTTCTTCGATTTGGCCGAGAGGAAAGGTTTGGGTTAACCTCTAGAGGTTGATTTGGCTCAGACTTGTGCTGTGATTTGTGGGAGATTTGTGACCTTTTCATGGTATTCACGAGCGTTTTCGGCCGAAACTCTCATTGGTCTTGTGCGGTGTTAACCCTAACCTTCGTCTCCGGCATCGGCTACCCGAGGTTGGAGTGGGCATTGTATCTCCACCAGCCACGCTCCTCTTCTGCGGCAGCATAGAGGGGTGCTAGGTTTTCTGGGGCAGTGCTGCGTGCGTGCCTTGCCTCATCGGTTTCTTCACGGTGATTCGAGTATCACCACTATTGTGAGTACATTAGCTGCTGGTTCTTTGCAATTTTGGTACTACTTCATTGGCTTGAAAATTGCAAAGATCTGTCTGTGGACTGCTTGCTCTGTGATGAAGTGACACAATACTGAGATTATATATGAATGTGATGGTAGATTAGTCTTGAGCCATCAGTTAACCTGTTTTTTTACGTTCACTGATCATTGCAATTGTTGTTCTGTTCTTGCTGATCCCTGTGCTATATCTGTTCAATGGTTGATATTGGTCTCTTCTGACCTTTGCTGAACCCTGTTATCATGTTAATTCAATAGTAGTCTCTGTGATAGATTGAAAGATTGTTTTTAGGGATTTTTAGCTCTGTCCAGAAAGCTATTTTCATGATCTGTTAGTGTTTGTTAAATAGAAAGGTTTAATTTGAGCTCAAGATCTAATCTATAACTGTCATATATAATTAAGATTAGATTTTGTCTTGGTGAAGATGGCCAAGATTAAATCTTGTGCAACTAACCTTCTGAGAGCACTTAAGAGAACTCAACTTATTGATCATATGCTGAATTTGGTCATATATGTGAAGTTTTTTTTATTGAAATTAGCATTTAAATGCACTTGTATACTTGAGGCCATACTAGTCTTGAACTCTCATATGACATTTATGTTGAGCATATGTTTCTTTTACAATGACTTAAATGATTCATATATTAATATGTTGGTTAAATCATTTCTTTGCCATGTTTGTCATGCTTGTCTATTTATTATTATTGCTGGAATTAAATTAAATATTATGCTTATACAGTATATTTTACAACAGTAGTCACGCGTAAGCGGCGGGGAGCCATCGGCGGGCAACCGGCACGTGGCGAGACCGCATCACCGGATCCTAGTTGTGGGAGAGGCGTGAGGGAGCTAGGACCCACGGGGGACGACCGGGGGACGGTGGACCCGACATTGGGAGGCGGGGCATCGATTCCCCGACGGCAATTACCGAATCGCCCAAGGAGAAGGGGGGACTCCATGGAGGGGTTAACGGCAAAGAGGCCCGGTGGAGTAGTTGTTACCGAACGAGTTCCAAGACGCTGTCGCATTCTGGGCCGGTATAGTTCTGTTGGGTCGGGCCAAGCCCACCATCTGTTCATGGCTTGCTCTTTTCTTTTCTTTTTTCTCTGTGTGAACTCATGTTCATGGCTTGCTTGTGCTTCCTGTAACCGCCCTAACAAGAGATGCCTTTGCTGCTGACCGGCCGTGATCTCAAATGAAAGAACAACCTACTCACTGACCAGTCTTGTGGCTCAATTTCGGGCTTACGACGCGTGGGCGTGGCACCACTCGCTGACACACAGGCCCGCCGACCATTCACACCTCGTATCGGCTCCTCGGTTAGTGCTCGATACCAAACACGGCACAAACCAGGAGGACTCTCAGTGCCTATGGTAGGATGTTTGGTGTAGAGGGCTTGTTTAAGTAGTCAACAAGAACAACTACGCGAGAAAATGTATAATGCATACTAAGTTTGTTAGTATCGTAATCCTAAATCGGATTAGAGCTTCTAAAGTAGGATCGTTAATCGTAGGATCGATGTAGAATCTAAGATCCCACCTAATTCTATCAAAGAAATATTTCAAAAATTTTACAGTGTATTACAACACTCTACATTTTAAAAATTATACCTTTTAAACTTTTGTTTACAAAATTGTAGAGTAATGGTAAGATCATGTGTCTTTTTATGATAATTATAGTGAACATGAAGAGATAAAGTTAAAATTTTCAATTAAAAAGAAGTATACAAGTAATTATTTATAAAATAGCAACAGAACCGAGTAGGATCGTATGAAAATTTTGATCATGATTATACAAAAGTTTGAGTAGAATGGTAAGAATATTAAGATTCTATCATTGAATAGAATCAGTCTAGTCATTCTTGAATCGTAAAACGTAGGATCGTATGACAAAATCGAAATTTTGACAATCTTGATGCGCACACTTTATGAAGATGGATGTATCGCACCCTAAAAATTGCGGCTCATTTCTTTTTAAATTACGGCTTATGGCTTCCCCTAAACAAATAAATGAAACAATTTCTTTGCCATCTTTAGGAAATAATTTATTGAGATAGTCTTTTTAAAACGATTTAACAATTCACGCTAAGACTAAAAAAACTTGTAGCTGAAAATAACCCAGTAGCTTCACACAGCCAGGCCGATTCGTGTAGGCAGCGGTCGCACTCCCGACCGAGCGCCGTGGCCTCCTCCTCGCACTTCACGCGTCCATACTAGTCGCATTGCCACCACGCAGTACCGCCGCTCGCCCTGCTGTGCACACTGCTGCTTGCGCGCCACCACCTTCGGGTCCTCGCACTCCTCCACGTGTGCTGCAGCAACGACGACGACAATTACTAGGAGTGCCGCGACCGTGAGGGCTGTTGTGCGCGAGTGGGAACATTAGTAGCTAGCGGGGGGGGGCATCGGTGGGGAGTAGATAGATTTATTAATGCCGCTTCACTGCTTCTATCATAAGCCGTTAGCTCCGGATCGAAGCGGCTTTGGGCTTCTCATAGCCAGAAGCCCGTAGCCCGCCGTGAAAGCTGGATGGAGAGGTAGTTGCAGGTCCTGTTCTTTTTCAACTTTTAGCTTCTACTTTTAACTTTTGTACAATAACTAGTTTTTAAACGAAGTGTCTTTTCAAGATGGGATCTACTAGTTAATTATAATATATACTATACCGATTTCATTTATATCGATAAAAACCATATGTGAGTTTTTATTACTCTTTAATCTCTCATACGAATAGCCTAAAAGTCACAAACTATAGCGAAAAATTATAAGACGTACCTAAAATAAATAGGCCTGTAGATAAGTTTGCCATGTCCTGGCTACGATATTTTTACCTCTATAAATAAACCTGCATATGGTACTCGTGTCCTTGATGCACGGACCTGCGGGATGAAGAAACACGTTGATAGCATGTCAGCATTATGTAGCTTAGCATTGAAAGATATAAATAGACAGGAAGATACACAGTGATGCGACAGACTACATATTTCTTCAGCTTGTTACAATGGTCTCTTTGTTTTTAAGTAAATTTAGTAAAACTACTGATTTATTATACAAACAATAAAAAAACTATAGATTTATTGTACACACTACTAGAAAAATACAGTTTTTAGCAATATTTCACAAAAAACTACAGATCTTAAAAAACCTTGTATCACAAAACTACGGGTCTTAGATGGAATCGTTTCTTAGGGCATGTACAATGGTATGAGCTAGTTACTAGCTCTAAGATAACTTCTCCAATGATATTAACTTTTAGCACATAGCTCATAACATGAATAGTCCCACATGACATCCTCATATAATCTTGGAATGTGTGTATGAGACTAGCTCTTGATCAAGAGCTAGCTTTTCTCTCTCTTCTATTAAAATATGAAATAATATGTTTAGAGCTAGCTCATAAATCACCATTGGACATGCCCTTATAGCAGATCTGACAAATTGGGCTCACCTGAGAGCCTCACGTGCCCGCCTATCCCGTACAGTCGATGCCACGTCAGATGGCATGTGGTGGGGCACCTTGTGACCTTTCTATGCAAATGTGGCTTGGGGCAAGTTAATTTTCATGTTTGAATGATTTCCATGTTTGTGTTTTGATTTCTGTGGAATTGATAAGGTTGCTTCTTTAGCAGTTTGATTTGCTCTTTCCGTGATTACGGAGAATTTGCATAGATAGGTCACAGGGGTACCACGTCACGTGCCATGTGACGTGGCGTCGATTGAACATGATTGACGGACGCGTGAGGTTAGCAAGTGGGCCAATCTGTCATACCTACTGCAAGGAACGGTTGAGGCTAAGGGATGCTTAAAATGATTTCTTTTGAGTGGTTTATGGCTAAAATGCACGATAGTTGATGGTGATTTATTTGGCATAATTAAGTTTTAAAAAAAATTAAAAATAGAAAAAAAAACTTGTTAGCCATTACGGACAGTACAAACGAATACGGAGAAAAAGAACCGACAAAAAAAGCTCAAAAAGACCAAAAACCAGAAAAAGACGAAATTGTTGAATAGTGAAAAATAAGTTAGAAGCCAGAAGTCTAAGCCATTTTGAGCGGGGCCACGTGTAGTTTTGTGATATAAGATTTTTCTAAAATTAGTAGTTTGATGAAATAAATATTAAAACCTGCAGTTTTATGATAATTTGTACCACAAATTTGTAGTTTAATTTGTACCACAAATTTCTATTTTTATAAATTTTATTCTTTTTTAATAATTTCCTATTTTTTGGGTAGCTACGGAGAGTGGAGTGACTCCTGAAAATATCAGGATCTGCACTCACCATACATTTTTTTAAAGGAAACTCGCCACACATTTCCCCTCCTCTACTTATTTACTAGTAACAACAATCTCCCTCCTGTCAAAACACCTACACAAATATCTTCTGATACTAGATGGCATGTTCTGCTTTGAAAAAGACAAGCTACTCAATAGCTGGCAGCAAATAATCTCTGAAACATAACTGCACCTGGATACGCAGACTGAATGATGATCTGACCTGCATAGTTTTCTGCTCATTTTCTGCAGTGAGTTTACGGCTCGACTGTACTGATATAATGACGAGTAATAGTCGAAACGAAATGCATGGCAGGGTGTCCAGAGTGGCATCTATACATCGCCTATACATCGCGGTATAGGAATCAGGTCTACTTTTGACACTATTTTGTACCGTATTTATAAAAATAATAGTATGATAATAGTATTGATAAAAATATTATTTTTACCGCCCGGCAGCTGCCGCGAGGCGACGCGTGGCCCAGGGAGGAGACGTCGCGGCAGGCTCCCTACCGCCCGGCCACCAGGCGGCAAATAATTAGGCCGGCTGATTTGCCGGCCTAATTACATGTCTAATTTTTTCCGTTTAGTGATTGTTTCAATTTTTAAATATATCAAATGAGCTCAAAAAATTACGAACATTTGTGTATAGAACATTCCTCGCAGTGTAATTTTTGGGGAATTTTATCCATGGCAAATGTTGCTCAAAAATTTATACAATTTTAATTTTTTATGAGTTTTTATATATATCAAACGAAGCTCTAAAAATTACGAAATTTCACATAAAATTTTGTAATGTTTAAAGCTTGTTTGATATATAAAAACTCATAAAAATATCAAAATTGTATGATTTTTTTTTTGCAACATTCGCTATGGATAAAATTTCCCGAAAATTACACTGCGAGGAACGTTCCGTACATAAATTTTTGTAATTTTTTTAGCTCATTTGATATATTTAAAAATTCAAACAATCACTAAACGGAAAAAATTTGACAGGTAATTAGGCCGGCTAATCAGTCGGCCTAATTACCTGCCACCCGGTGGCCGGACGGTAGGCGACTCTTGCTCCTCCTGGCGACAGTCGCTCACGCCACCACCGGGCGGCAAGTGCCACGCATCACCTCACGACCGTCCGACCGCCGAGCGGCAAAAGCGATATTTTTGTCAATACTGTCGCTATACTGCTATTTTTATAAATATGGTATGAAACAGTGCCAAAAGTGACTTTGATTTGCGTTGTAGCCGTTGCACTATGGCAATGAAAAAGTCGTATTAGTGGACAAGAAGCTGTACTCAAAATCTCTAATGCGACGCGCATTATACTCGATCGTATGATATTGGTAGCTCACTAACCGCTCATGACGATACATGTCCGGTGAGCAAGGTACACACATCGCATTCTATTCGCTCGCGTATGAGAACACCAGCGGCGGAGCGTAATTGAAATAAAACAAAGGAACGGCCAATCTAATATTAGCATGTTTAGGGTCATTATAGTTTTACAAGTAATTAATAAGAGCCAGTGTACAATTTGATTAGTGTTTAGTTGGCAACATATTCTTAAAAAGTTTGCAAGGGGGTCGTCATTGGCCTTTCATGGCCCTACTTTGCCATAGAGAAGCGACGTCTCTGGAGAACACATGCACGTAGAAGCTAGCAACTTCTTTTTTTACCAAATGAACATTTTACCCTGATAAATGACGACCTGATCGACAAGCTCCGGAAACTGTACTTGGCCGATCCACAGCCTGTCAAGACTCAAAACTCAGTAATACCACCCGTATTTACTGTAACGCCTCTATTTTTTGTAGATACTAGTAATCCCTATAATTATTCAGAGCTGTTCAGTTGCGGATTACTACATATGAGTGTGCACTACCACATCCTGGATAGCCCATGCACACGTAGCAATCCGCTTGCACTTTCGTCCTCGCTTCGTGCAAAACGGTTAACCCGGAGTGCTACCATTGAAACTCCTAGGCTTATATGTAAGTGCTTTTCAAGTTAAGCTAGCAAGGTGGAACTAACCCAGAAATTCATGTGCATACACACATAGGCCAACATGGGCCGGGATGTCACATTCATTTATCGGAGGCACATCATATTTGAATATCATTTATTTCACTCTGCAGAAGAGAGGGTGTGAGCCAGCAGCGCGCGAAGCGAGGAGGAGGGCAGGGGCTGGGCGACTGACTGGTGAGACCTCGGCGTCAGCGTGGAGCAGGAGCAGTGTGAACACGAGGGGGAGGCGTGGCCGTAGTTTGGAGCAGCGACGGGAGGGAGTGTGGGTGGTGGCATAGGGAGGCGGTGGGAAGACATCTACTCCAGGAGGCGCCAGTAAGGAGGGAGGTGGAAGACCAAAAGAGGAATGTGCATTTTCAAGGGGTTGTCAAATTGGGTAAGAATTTAGAATTCAAGCATAATCCAAAAAGGAAGTTAAATTTTTTAAAAAAAATTTGAGGTTGTTTCATTTACCTCGGAGGAATCGATGATCTAGGCTCGTGTCGATGCTTCTTTAATGTTTCACTCGACAAACAGTTCCCTCTAATGAAGGGTTAGACTTATTTTTACCCACTTATCATCTAGCGACCGCGATCTTCTAATTAAGTTTAAACAACACATTGCCAGGCAGAGAGGTAAATCTAAAATAATTTATTCTTACTAATCAGTATGGTATCTATGTCATGTGACTAAAGTAGTGTTCATTTAGGCTTAAAGATCATTGTGCGAGTCCAACATATTACGATGATTTGGAAGCATAGCATCATCATGGAAAACTAGCCTTTCAAAAGGATGGATTATACTGAATTTTGCAAGTTGCAGGGGACCCCACCCCACTGTATGAAAAATTCTTGGTCCATTATATGACTCTGTTCTTTTTTACTTATTATTTACGGCTTATGATTTATGTACAATAACTAACTTTTAAACGGTGCACTTCTTCAAGACAGGATCGACAGAAAGATTATTTTTAAAAATATACTAAATTCAATTGTACTGGTCAAAATCGCATGCAACTATTTTTCTTTGCATACTGTCTCTTACGAATAACCAAAATTTAAAGATTTAAATAATAAATCATAAGTCATAGTTTAAAAAAACCCATCCACATAATAGTTCTAAGACTGTCCATGCACACATCATTTGGTTTGCTAGGTCGGTCCAAACTGTGGTACAGACAACAAACTCAATGATAACACAGGGTTTATATCAAGCATCAACGGCTTGCGTTGCACCTCTCTTGGATAATAAGGACAGTTTTTGAAGCCTTTCCTAGCTAGCCTAGTCATGTCCTATCATCAGGGTCACATTGGTAAACTCGATTAGAATGTAACATCCACATGCAGCTAGCGAGAAGCTCGTGCTTCCGACATACTGGCATGGATTGCTCTAAATGATTTTGGCTTCAGTTTTTTTTAGCTTTTAGCTTTTTTAAGCCAAAAAGTACTTAGAAGTGTTAGCTTCTAATTTTAGTTTTTTTTACCTTTTTCTAACTTTTTGCCTTTTTTTTTCTTTCCATTATCTGTGAAGATATAATGGTATTTCATTTTTCTTTAATTGAATGACTTAGAAAAATTCAATAGCCGCTACAGTACAATTTTAGCTTTAAGCTAGAAATCGTAGCCAACAACCTGTTAGAGCGACCCCACAACATCTCACATTTTCGCGGGTTTGCAATACTTCATTTATAGTGTACGGTTTCCGACTAGCTACATGGCGGCCGGACGCCTTTGGGTTTGCTTGTCAGTGATACGCTTAGATAAAATTATGGAGATGATTATATCGCTTCTATATTTATGATCTTTTTAATAATATATTATTTTGTCTGTTAAATAAATATTTTTGTATTGATCAACAAGTATATGACTTGTTTGTGAAACTCTTTATTCATATTTTGATGTTATTCTAAATTAATTCTGATATTATATCATTGTGTAGAATAATTATGATTTATAGATCAACATATATATTGATTGTTGATCGTGTTTCATGGATCATGCATATAGAGATATCAAATCAATAATATGGACATATGTTAGAGAACGTGGTGTTGGATTAACCCACCTTGAGACACCGTTAAGATTGTTATGCTTTTATATATCATCGGTTGGTCTCAACCAATGATGATGTATAATCCTCGTATCTGAGATCATCGTAGCTTTCTACATTTGTAATGGTGCACTTAAAGGTTATCAAACGCTACTCCGTAACTGAGTAGTTATAAATGTAGCTTTAGGATATGTTATAAAAACAAGTGGAGGAATATGAATGGTCAAATATGCGATTTGCCCATCTTACATAACAGGAGAGATATCTATGGGCCCTTTGATTCGGTCGGATAAAGAAAGTGTATGGCTATACCACGAGTGGCCGAAGAGTCGACCATGTAAAGTTATCAATCACTAGATCGAAAAAACATTGAATAGTTTATAGATAACACATTTTTCACCTAAAGTTCGATTAAATATTATGAGACAAAAGGAGAATGCACAAATAGATTATTTAGTTTGATCAAATATAAATTGATCATATAAGTATACTGATTAGTCATGATCCGATCAAATATATATCATGAACTAGTCGTATGAAGGTCCGTAATCTTCTACTTGCACGGTTTCATGATTCACTCCCGATAGTCCTAACAGTGCTAACGTACGGCAGCGTCGACTGCCATCCGATCGACCAACGGCGTACGGGCCCTGCTGGCCGCAGACTGCAGTGTCCGTGGTCTTACGGGGATGAGGATCTTCCTGCAGCCGAAACAGTGTGACGCGGCGGGGGGCCCTTCACGTGGAGGAGCAGTGAGCAGCGCCCCTACGGGCGCCAGGCGCTGTCGAGTGGCCACCGAGTTGTCGGAGTCGCGGCGCGAAACTCCACGGCGCGGCCACGAGCCTACCCCCGCCCCGTGACCCCGGCCACCGCGCGCCTCACATTGCCCTGCACCATGCATGCGTGCATGCCCCGGGCGGCACGGCGCGGCACGCGCTACGGCAGTGGCAGGGAGAGGAATCGCGCGTCGTCGCCTCGTACGCACGTCTTCACCCACGCCGGGTGCGGGGTGCCCGTGCACGTACGCGCCCGAAGAAGCGCGGGTTTAGGCGTCGCCGGCCGTCTCAGCCGAGACGACCGGCCATTCGCGCACGCCGGCGCCGCGTTACGCCGAGGCATTCGTGCCTAGCTTATGCAAAGGAGGCGGCGAGCGGCGAGAAGTCGCTCGTGCTAGACTGCACGCACGCGCATACACAGGAACGCTACTCGATCTAGGCATCGCTCATTTCGATTTGAGTTTCTGACTTCTGCCTTATTTTTCACTATTCAACAATTTTATCGTTTTCTAGTTTTTTGGCTTTTTTTGTCTGTTCTTTTTTCGTATTCGTTTGTACTGTCACGGGTTAACCTATTTTATCTATTTTTAAATTTTTTATATTTAATTATATTAAATAAGTTACCATCAACTACAATATTTTTTTCATCAGCTATAAAATTTTCAGCCGTAGAACTCTTTTGAGCAGGCCCTAGTCATCTACACGCTGCACGCACAGGCTACGCACGCTTAGGCACGCGTGAGGATCGGAGTCGTTAATATTCGCAGCGTACGCGATGATTTCGGCCTTTACATACGGTAAACTGTGGAGCATCTAAGCTAGGCACAGCGAAATTCAGGCTGTCCTGTCGTGCCATACCTCTCTGTAGAAAGTACCACACATCCGGACGGTCGTCCTCTCGCACCAGGCGTCCAGGCATGTAAAAACAAACGCTAAGGGCTATTTCTGCGCATCAACTCCCTTGTACCTCAGTTCAAAAAAAAAACTCCATTGTACCTTCTCAAACATCAAGTAACACCTTCTCACCAGCTATATATTCACTAGATTTACTTCCGATCTTTTTCGGCGGTGTTTGGATATAATAAAATAATAATTATTAACTTTGGACTCAACCAAGTCAATGATCAATCTGATCTCGTCACAGGGATAAATTCCGGGCAAGATGTTAACATGAGACAGTATAATACCGCTTATTTCGACTTAAGTTTCTAACTTATTTTTTACTATTACTAAATTTCGTTATTTTCTAAGCTTTTTGTTAGTTCTTTTTTTTTTCCGTATTCGTTTGCATTGTCCATTATAAGCTAATCTATTTTTTCAAATTTTATTTTTTTAAATTTAATTACGCCAAATAAGCCGTCATCAGCTATAGTGTAATTTCAGTTATAAATCACTTTTTTCAGTCCAACTGAGGAGGTTATAAATCCTCCGAAATTATTAAACCTTACAGGGCTCATGAACTTTCAGAACCTAACCAAAAGGACTATTGCGCGCGCTACATGCAGTAAGGCTGAAAGCATCTACCCAGGGACCTGTGTACCTTCAATAATCATTACATCATCTTGTTGCCATGATAGACGTACGGGCCAACGAAGTAAACACCACCACGGCCACCATGGTAAAATATGAGTGCAAAGATGTTAATCAAGACAATAAGGCATCATTAGGAGATTCCAAACAATAATACGAAGGATTGGAAGTGGGATCGGGCAAGGTTTATATTAGCATGACCGCACCGGCAAATTTAACACCTTTGGCGAGGCTGAGATGTGAGCATCGATCCATTCCATACTTCAAGGCTTCAACAAAGCAGCATCATGGTAGAGCTTATATATCCCCTTTTCTGAACCTAATACACCACTGGTTATGACCTGCTCAGCAAAGTATATGCTTACAATGTAGGTGAGCTGGGTAAAATTAGTAGTGAAAATTTTCAACAATCAACCTTAGCAAGACTATTGAGGTTAATACATCATACATGAAACAACGACTCTGGCATGTCAGATCAAGGACATACTGGAAGAAAACAGTAGAATTACAACTGGATCAAGTTTACTGTATTAGCTAACCAAGACTGCGGACATCTGCTCCTGCCTGTACCTTCGACCCAGTTGCAGCCATGTGAACTAGGTTTCCCTACGTCGTCATTTTCACCTAGTGATCTGACAGCCATCAAAGCAAATCATATCTTCTCACCAGCTAGTGCACTGCTGAAGATACTATGGGCCAGGGCAAATCCCAAATTTTCAATCATCAATCAAGCTAAGCGAGACAGGCCAAAGGGAAAAATAAAAACAAGTTCTTCAAATTTTTCATACAAGTAGCAACCTAGTCCTGAGGTCCCTATCGTTCCCTTCTATGTATTTGTTTGCCCATTCCCTCTTTCCCCACCTCTATTTATGCTTCTCCTATTTCTCACATCTTGCTTCCATCAGCGTTGAAGATGGACATTGAATCAGTGAGGTGTGCATGCTGTGGCCTGAAAGAGGACTGCACCCAGGAATACATAAAGAATGTCAAGGCCAACTTTGGAGGGAGATGGCTGTGTGGCTTGTGTTCAGAGGCCGTAGGGGATGAACTCGGTAGAGACAGAAGAGGCCAGGATGGTATTGAAGATGCTATCAAAGCGCATATGTCATTCTGCAGGATGGCACTGTCGAGCCCGGCGGTCCGGGTGGCCGACGGCATGAGGGAGATGCTCAGGAGGAGGTCAAGGGATAAGGTGAGGCCTGCAACACCATCGAAAGCACACCCACTCTAACTAGGTGGCAAGCTTTCCAAGTGAGGAACATCAACCATGATGCTTTTGGCCACCTTGGTGTGCTCTGATGTGAGAGTTTCTCAATCTACTAAATAGTTAATTTCCTAGAGATTTACTTTTCATATTCCTCGGCAACATGTCAAGTGTAAATACGATTCGATCTTATTAATATGAAGTTTCAATACCACTACATTTATACATCAATGCATGCAAGCTTCGTTCACAGAAGATAGATCTAACTACTTTTCTGTTTTCCTTTTCTTTTTTATGAGGACAATATATCTTTTTCTACATTTCTTTGTCTTCAAGTCTAGAATATTTATTTGGTGGCTTGTTTCTCGTCGTCAACTGATTCTGTTGATTTATAGTGAAAAAACAACAATCATGATGTACAAACAGTGAACAGTTACTTTGCCTAATCCTTTGCAGTCTCTGCTCAACAATTTTCTTTCTTAACATATCGACTAGACAATTTTAAATAGAACGTGACCTAACTGAGTGTCACTGTGCTACTCTTCATATAGCCCTGGAGCACAACATAGAAAACTGTCTATTGCCAACAGGTACAAACAGACTAAAAACATGATAAATAGGGGTGGAAAACGGTAACGGATAATTCGTTTTATCCGATATTCGTATCCGAGAAAACACGAATGTAGTAAGCAAAATCCGTATTCGAAAATATTCATATCCGTATTTGAGAGTATTCATATTCGCATTCGTATTCGAGAATATTTATATCCATATTCGTATTCGAGACTATTCGATTCATATTTGATCCGTTTCTAGAACCTATGAAAAATCTGTACAAATTTTGTGATTCAAAATTTGAATTTAGGTGGTTTAAAACCGGTAACCGGTAAAAAATCGGCAAAATCGCTAGGAATCTATTTTATCCGATATTCATAGGTTGCTACTACCCTCTGTGGCAAATTCTCAGCCCCTACTACCCTCTGGTCAAATATGCCACCAGTTCCAACAGTAAATACAGTTACTGCACGTCCATTCCTTAAAATTTTCTGCACAGGCACTTGTCCAACTTTACCACAGATTATTGCCTTGCAAGAAGGCATTGTTTCATATAATTCTTAAATACCCTGTGCACACCACGGAATCCCCAGCCCTACTTAGGGTCTACACTTTGGGGTTCTTACTCTCTCCTTGAATCTGTAAAATCATCATCATCGCCCATATCACCATTTCCATCAAGATCGGAAAAGGAAACATTAGAACTCCAAACTCATGATTTCTGCAGAAATCTACGAAGAGACGAAGATTTAGTCAAGTTTGCTCCTCAGTACAACTGTATATATCATGACACCATCGATCACAGATAAC
Source organism: Dendrocalamus sinicus (assembly GCA_036346575.1). Taxonomy (NCBI): domain Eukaryota; kingdom Viridiplantae; phylum Streptophyta; class Magnoliopsida; order Poales; family Poaceae; genus Dendrocalamus; species Dendrocalamus sinicus. The sequence goes on along the minus strand of CM070655.1, from coordinate 4,487,369 downwards.
ATAGTAGGCGTAATATATGAATAAGAATGAATAAGACCCTCCTTAAGCCCTTCAGCAATCCAGTGCTGGCAGAACTCATGGTGAACCTACATGAATCAAGAAAAGAAAGTTAAATTATATAATAATCACGGATATAATCATTGGAAAATTTTCCTGTTTTCCCCTTGAACTTAAAACAAGGCCTTTTCCTGTTTTCCTTGAACTTAATAATCACGGATATAATCATCGGAAAATTTTCCTGTTTTCCTGTCTTCGCACTATAAATGACATCCTACGCGCACTCTTGTTGCAAGCGCACATGCCTCCTCTGTATTGGGCTGAGGCCTTGTGCACAGCAACTTATCTCTTGAACATTCGGCCAACAAAACCTCTTCAGTTAAGAACTCCTCACGAGTCCCTTTTTAATTCCTCTCCAACCTATGAACATCTGCATTGTTAAAATTAATCTTGACTTAGAGTCCTAATCGCATTTGAGTTCGATTTCATGTGTAATTCGAGTTGAAGTAGTGTCCAATTCGAAGTCCTAGTCGTGTGCTATTAGGAGTTATAGGCATATAAATTGAGATGCTTGTAACCAGTTTAGGCATTGCAATATTTGAGAGAAATAAAGATTAGAATTCAAGGGCTAATTTCGTAACAAGTGGTATCAGAGCCTACCTTGATTACCTTCTGCTGCTGCCCCCGGGAGGATCTCTAATCCCGGGGGTGGCCACCGTTGCGCGCCGTCGCCAGCCTAGGGTCGCCGACTCCCCGCCGCCGCTGAGCTACAGGCTGCGGAAGAGAAGACTGTCGCCGCTGCAGAGAAGCCGACCGGCGGCCGCATCCGACCGATCCACCGACGCGCCATCGTGGAGGCGCCCGACCCACCGATCGCCGCCGCACCGAGGCGCCACCGCGCCTCCGCCTCGCCACCGCTCGGCAACACCGCCTCCGTTGCTCCCCTCCCGATCCGCCCTCCGCCGTCGCCTGGCTCGATCTGCTCCGCCGCCGGGTGCTACGCAAGGGAGGCGCCGGCGGAGGCGTTGCCGAAGGGGGAGCGGCCGAGGGCAAGGCGGCGCCGGAGAAGGACGCGCCGGTGGTGGGGGAGGGGGCGGAGACGCAGCACGAGGGGGAGCAGGCCGAGTGCGGGGACGCGCAGACGCGAGGCGAAGAGGAGGAGGCCGCCGCTGAGCCGCGGGCGGAAAGGGAGTAGAAGGCCTCCGACGCCGTCGGCCGACCTACCCGGTGCGCTCAGGATCTCAGGGGAGAAGAAGAAGCGACTACTGCGGAGGCGGCCGTGGCGGAAGAATGACTCGTGGAGGAGGCGACCATGCGTTTCCCGTGGCGGGTTTTGGGCCTTGCGAGAACGGACCGAAAAAGGACACGGTAGGGTCAGTTGGACTCAGAGAGGAAGCGGAGTCCGAGATGGATTACGAGATTCGACTCCAAGTAAAACCGAGCACGAGTCTGATCAGGTGGCAGCCCAAAGATATAAGACTTCACAGACAGGCAATCCAAACGCAGCAGCAAGAGCAGCAAAAGCAGGTCCAAACAAGAGCAAGAGCAAAATTCAAGAAAAAGAGAAAAAGAAAAACAGTAATTTTTTTCTTTCCGTTTCTCTCCATCCAAGAGCCTTCAAAGAAGCCGGAGTTTTTTGATCCGTGCCCAAGATCATGTCGCGTGATTCGGGAAGCGATCTCGACGGCAACGAGGCATCATCCGGTGCAATAGCGAAGGAGAGTTCCGCTATCTCGCTGCATTATCCGATGCTCATGGAGAGCAATTATGCAGCATGGGCAATCAAGATGAAGGTGTACATGAAGGCTCAAGAAGTGTAGGATGCGATCGAGAACGGCAACGTCGATATGCGCAAAGATCGATGGCATTGGCGGCCATCTACCAGGGCATCCCAGAGGAGACGATCTTCCTACTGGCCGAAAAGGAGACGGCCAAAGCCGCGTGGGAGGCGTTGAAAGCGATGCATCTTGGTGCAGATCGTGTGAAGGAAGCAAAGGTACAAATTCTCAAAATCGAGTTCGAGGTGCTGTATATAAAGGAAACGCAGTCGATCAATGACTTCGCCGTCCGGTTGACGGTCATCGTCAACAAGATACGGGCTCTTGGTGAGAAGGTGGAAGAGTTGTACGTGGTGAAGAAATTCCTTCGTGCTATTCCCTCACAGTTTCTCCCGATTGCTTCAGTCATAGAGCAATTTGGAGACCTAAAGGCAATGAATATCGAGGAGGTCATCGGTCGTCTTAAAGCATATGAGGAACGCATCCATGACACTAGCAACAAAGGTGAAGGACAGCTCTTGTTGACTCACGCCGAGTGGGAGGCCCGATCATCGAAGCGTGAAGGCAAGAACACTTCCAGGGGTGATGGCCAAGGCCATAAAGGTCGAAGGTTTGATAAAGCAAAAGTGAGGTGTTATAACTGCAATGATTATGGACACTTTGCTTCAGAATGCCAAAAGCCGAAGACGAAGAAAGCGTTTGTTGCCGAAGCGCTCAGCGAAGATGAAGTGCTCTGAAGATGAGTTGAGTCAGGGATATTTGAGATGTGTCGCCGTCCAAACTCAAGCAAGGTGGAAAGAAGTTAGAAAGTCAAGATTAAGGGGGAAATTGTTAAAATTAATCTTGATTTAGAGTCCTAATCGCATTTGAGTTCGATTTCATGTGTAATTCGAGTTGAAGTAGTATCCAATTCGAAGTCCTAATCGTGTGCTATTAAGAGTTATAGGCATATAAATTGAGATGCTTGTAACCAGTTTAGGCATTGCAAGATTTATGAGAAATAAAGATTAGAAATTGAGGGCTAATTTTGTAACATGCATGTTTTCGGATGTCTTTGCTTCCCTAACCTCACAGCAAGCACTGCCCATAAAGTGGTTCCACGTTCCATCCCATGTGTCTTTCTTGGCTATCCTCACGACCACGAAGGCTATAGGTGCCTCGATCGATATCACATCCAGGCGGGTTATTATCTCACGCCATGTAAATATGTTTCCTTTTGCTGCAATCAGCTCTAGTCCCCTTGCTTCCGCTGAACCATACATACAACCAAGAAACCCATGAAGCTGTTCTTCCACTGAACCAATGTCCGTCCATGCATGGCACTGTCCAGGAAACCATACAATCAGCGCCTGTTTTGACCACTGCTGCATCCATCTCCGCCACCACCAGGTAACCTATTAATCCGCAGCAGCTAACTCAGCCAACGCCTCTCTCTGTCTTCACCACTTCTCCTGCTCAACTACCCGCAAAAGCAGTGCATGTACCACGACCGGCCAATGCGCCACCACATGCATACCACAAAGAAAACATCAAAGCAATCAATTTCATTCAACATTTTGCTCAAGCAGATCTATTCTCTTGAGCTTTTGTGCACTCAATGTAATATTTTACAGCAAATAGCAACATATAAGTAAAGAGATGCATCAGGATACCAACTGATAATCTGAACACTGAACAGCAATATTACAAGGATAAAAAACAAGGCAAAGGAGCTAAGCGTTCAAACACCAGAATAATTAAAAGGCATTAGACAGACACTTTATATCTGAACTGTTAGACAGACCCATGCACATGCAGTACGTGCCGATCTGCTCGCATGCACTACAAGCCTGAGGACTCGATGTTCAACTGCCGATCCTAATATCTAGCTAGCTTCCGTTGTATTCTGTTGCTTGTGTTCACACATGTAATCTGCCGCATGTAATATATATTGATCAATCAATGGAATGCAAGGTGTGCTGCCGTATACATTTAGCATGAACAGCCGGTTGCAAGTAGGAAGGCAAACTGGTAAGTGTGGATTGTGGTTTGCCTGTCCAATAAACTGGGGCAAGTCACTTCTCTTCCCAAGGCAACCATCTTATTCTTTATCATTTGGGAATTAACTGTTAGGACATTATAACTAACAACGGAACAACATGATGAGTCTGAACAGTAATAATCCACCGTTATTAATTTCTCAATGATGTCACAATGTGGGAGTTTGTTCACTATTCAATTATGGAGATGAGACAGATTGAACAGTGCTAACAGTAAACATAACAACCAAAGTCGAACTGGAAGGCACTATTTTCTGTAACCCTAACGCACTTCTGCTACGGTAAGATATCGCACTTACACACTTGGGGACATTATTTTGATATAAGCCTAGCTAACACACCACTGCCAAGGGAAATGACCTTGAGTTCAGGCATGTTCTTTTCGGCTGCGGCTTTTGACTTTTAGCTGAAAATTTTAAATTTTAGCTGTTTACGGTACAGATTACGGAGAGACAGATACTCACTTGCGATTTTGGCTGGTACAAATATTGGGCTTTTGACGTGTAGATCGTTTAACTTGTAGACCTCGTCTTGAGAAAATACTCCGTTTGAAAATTAGGTACTGTAGCAGAAGTCAAAAGCCGATTTCAAAAGCCCAAAAGAACAGGCCCTTCCTCTACTTTTCAAAAGGAAATTATGCCATACTAAGCCAACACATTCGACAGAGGTATGAATTCCATTGCCATGTCGATTCACAATCACAAATTATATAACGGTATAGGAATCATGCATTTGATTAGTTTTTTTCCACCTCCATTAATTTTCTGTACTCAATCCAAGGGCCGTAGTATATGTTGCATCAAGGCAATCGGGTCATTGAAAAGAAGCAGCCTTATGCCGGGATCATATTACATTACCCACCAAATCTTGCACGGAGGAAGCATATATTCCAACGATCAAATGACATAGATACGCTGCCGAGACGCATGGAGCCCATCTTCTGTTGCTCCTGCAGCCGGAGGTGAATACGCCGTCGCCGTCCCACCGGCATTGCGGAATAGACTACGAGGAGACCTTGATCCACCCTTGATGTAACTCACCAGGCAAATCTCTCATGAACCAGTCTAGCACAGGAACGCCAGGAAGTTTTGAAACTCTGTACATGTCAAATCCTCGTCGTGATTCTCATGAGGTACGACGTTTTAAAAAGATTCCCATGAGGTACATTTATGCTGAAACTCACACCCTTTCATGTGGTTTCTCAGAATTTATTTTTCCTGTAATCAATATGCATGTATCAGTTCCTTACAAACAATGCCTCTTAAAATGCAAACAAATGTATCAGACGCATCTGATGTTTCGGCAAGAGTAATCAATAGAGAACTCATCGTTCCGCACATCAGGCCAACAGGTTCTCAGTATATCAGTTTAGTCTTGTAGAACAGCAGTTCAATGAACTAGCATCTTCAAGAAGCATCAGTGTCCTCTGTCGATTTCTTGTACTCAGGCTTGAGCTCATGCGTCCCTTGGTTCGGTCCCCGTTTGTTGTACACACACAGATCGTTCAGTATCTCCTTCAGGAATTGCTGCATAAAGCCAAGCACAAACAATCCCTAAGTGAGCACAGAGCGCAACAAACAGAATATTTGTAGTTGAAACTAAATTATCGTAGCAGGTGCTTTTTCCTGCTAACAATATTAGGAATAAGTCCAGAAAATACCTCCGGCTGGTCGGTTTCTTGCACTAGCGCCTTTAGTGCCCAATTGGGCTGCTTTTCAAAAAGCTTGAATATAATATTTTCCAATTCCCTGCGATCCCTACGTGTTCTTTTGGCATCCGATGGTTTGGTTGGTGTTTGCTTCTTCTTCTCCTGACAAGCGCAAAATTGAACATATCACAAGAAGTTACCATTGATAGTTTAGACTTCAGAGACTGATAGCATGATTGACAACATGATGAAGATCTAGAAAGGAGAGAAACTTCAGAACTGCAAATTGTTTTATAAGAAATAAGCATATAGGTAACGCAAAAACGGATATATGTTCTATACTTCTATATAATTTCAACATTGCGATCCCTGAGTTAGAACCATGCAAATTCGAAATACCCTGCATCACATGTAGGCCCTAATCACATGTTAAACCACCTAGACATATGAACAAATGCTGATCTCTATCATTAAGTACAACAGCACAATGAATAATCCTAAATTGTCATACTGGAAGGGGAAACTACCTTTGAACCAGAAGGTACGAGACCAACCATGCCAGGCAGTGGTCTCATACTCATTCCGTGGTCATTGTCAAGTACCTACAAGCAGTGAACACAAGGGTAAATTATAGTACTTTAAAAGTCACAATAAGGTAAAATATCCATTGAAGCACTCCACCTGCACTTTTCTAGTTTTAACCATGGACTTCTGTGTTCTTTCACGGCATAATTTTCCGTAGTTTACCAAATTATCACTGTGAGGCTCCATGTCGAATTTATGCTCGACTTTTCCTTCACATGAAAGTTTCCCTGCAACAAACAAAGGTTATGGTTCAGTGATACTCAAAACTAATTGGGTGCTATTGGAAGAAACCCAAAGCTCTCAAGGAACCAAAAACAGCAGAGTTGCTGGTAAGTGGGAACTTTTCCAAGTGGTTACAGGCAATAACCTGCCAGTGACCTGTTACCGGTGGTAGCCAAAGTTGTCAGGATCGCGACACGGATCGTATGATCCTAAGATCCTACCAGAGGTAGACGACATAGATCGCAATATGGGTCAGAATTGGGTAGTATCGCAATAGGATCACGATACAACTCGTAGAATTGTTAGGATGAAAATACAAATCCGATTCTATGTGATCCCAGGCTCGGGACAAAAATAAACCATTCTATTAGGATCCAACGGATCAGATCGGTACATCATGGCATAGAGGCTCGTTAGAAACCCCTGGAGAGAGAAAGAGGAGGATGCGGGAGGCGGCAAATATGGCAGAGAGTGTTAGTCGCTGGACTCTTGCTCTTGGTGATAGCAAGATCCTTACTCTCATGGAGAGGATGACACTAGGAGATGGGGCAAATTTTCTTGTTTATTTCTCACACAATGCCATACCAACCTGAGGGGTTGGGGATACAAATTTATAGGCTGAGAACCAGCCAAGCATATGCTACGATGCTATCCTAGATGCTGTCCTAAAGCGGTCAATATGCTGTCCTAAAGCAGATGCTGTCCTAAAAGCAGATGCTGTCCTAAAGCAGATGCTGTCCTAAAAGCAGATGCTGTCCTAAAGCAAAAGCAGATGCTGTCCTAAAAGCAGATGCTATCCTAAAGCGATCAAAAAAACAAAACTACCACAGCCCCACAAAGACCACGAGATGAGACTTATTCATCATTCTCCCCTAAGTCTTGTGCGTGCGTCTTGTGGGAGGGTTGAACCATCCTGATCTTGGAGCAGAGCTCAAGGAACTTGATCCTTCCAAGAGGCTTGGTGAGCAGATCCGCAAGCTGATCCGTGGTGTTGATGTAGCTTGCCTTGATGCTTCCTTCATCCAAGCAGCCTCGGATGAAATGATACTTCACCCGGATGTGCTTGCTCCGTTCATGAAAAACGGGGTTCTTTGCCAGGGCTAGAGCGGACTTGCTGTCCACCCTGAGCTCCACTGCTTCAGTGTCCCCGCCGAGGAGATCACCAAGCAGTCGAGCGAGCGGAGGGCTGAGTCGAGCGGTGGAAGCCGCTATGTACTCGGCCTCACACCGACAGGCCACCACCGCCGCTTGATCGATTGCCACTAACGAGGAACTTGCCGAGGAAGAAGAGAATCCCGCTTGTGCTCTTGCTGGTGTCGATGTCGCTGCGTGGTCGCTTGCCGCCCATGCGATGAAGTGCGCCGCGCGGACACCTCGGGTAGTGCAAGCCGTAGTCGGAGGTGCCCGCAACGTAGCGGAGGATCCTCTTCACGGCTGCCGATGCTCCGCCGTCGGCCGCCGCATGAACCATGACCGACGTAGCCGACGGCGAACGCCAAATCTGGACGCGTGTGGGCGAGGTAGCGAAGGCGCCCACGATGCGCCAGATCTTGCGTCGCGTCCGCCTCCTCCGCCGTCTTTGTCGCGGCTCGGCCAGCCTTTCCTCCATTGGAGTGTGGGTGCGGGTTGCGATCGGTGAGCCCGCCCGGCTCGGCGACGTGCGCTTGGCGTGGCGGTCGGCGAAGGGAGATATCGGAGCGTCTGGTGGACCTCGATCCCGGTGAAGGAGAGGAGCCCAAGTCGCTCATCCGGAAGACGGTCTTCATCTCGCCTTGAACGCCTCGACCTCGGCCTCCTTGGAGCGGTGATCACCAGTCGTCGCCGTGAGCGCCACCGCCAGGCGTTGCCGCTTTGCCCCGCCGGTGACCGCGACCTCGTGTGCGCTCTGCTGGAACCCATTTGCTTGAGGTGGAGTCCACAGCATTCCAGCTCGTGGTGCTGCCGCATGGCCGTGAGAGCCTTGCGCGAGCGGAGAACCTTGCCCTCCTTGCCGGGATGACGAATCCGGCGGTTGGCGACGAGACCTCCTCCTTCAAATCGCCGTTGAGGAAGGCGGACTTGACGTCCATGTGATGGACGCGCCAATCCTCCCGGGCCGCAAGTGCGAGAGAAGTCGCGACGGACTCCATCCGCGCGGCGCGTCGCGGCGTCATCGGTCGACCCCCTCGCCGCACGAAGCCTCGTGCCACCAAGCGAGCCTTGTGCTTGACGATGGCGCCGGCCATCCCGCCGGCGAACACCCACTTAAGGGTGATCGCGGTGGCCGGCGGAAGATCCGCCGGCTCACGCCCGGTTCCGCTCGGCGGCGTCCATCTCTCGCTTCATCGCGACACGCCACGCCGCGTCTCCCTCCGCTCGGCGAAGGCGGGGCTCGCCGTCGTCGCATGCCAAGCGCACTCACGCCGGAAGTCGCGCCGCGCCATCCGAGGACCGATCGCTCGCCGAGGGAGGTCGCCCACAGTCTGATAGCGCGAGTCTCGCCGTCGTGGTAGCGTCGACGCGATCCTCGTCGTGGGACGATGGAGTAGCGAACTCCACCGTCGCGTTGCTGCGTCGTGGACCGGCCGCTGGGCGGATCCGGTGATGTGGCCGGCGGGAGAGTGGTGGCCGGTGGTGAAGGGCGAGCGTGGCGGTGCGGAAGGTGGTGGAGCACTCGCCGGCCGCGGCGAGCAAGGTGTCGAGGTGGACGAGCTCGGTGAAGACAGTGCTAGCTCCCGGCTCTCTCGAAGTGGGCGTGAGTCGACAACAAAGTCCCCGAGTCGAGGCCGAACCGTCGTTCATGGCGGTGCCATCTCCAGGACACTCGGTGCCGCCGTCGAGCTTGCCGATGTGGCCAAGCTGGCGAACACCCACGCCGTCTCCATCTTGCTGGGCTCTGAGATCCAATGCTGTCTCACCGCAGACGTCGCAGAGCTGCTCCACATGGTCAAGGCACGGCGGGCCTCGCATCCTATTCCCGCCGCCGCGGCGCACCAACTTGTGCAACAGTGTTGAGACGGAGCAAAGTCATCAACGCCTCACTGCTTGAAGGCGAGCACTCCCGCTCCGTGCGTAGTGCTGCGGTGTAGACTTGCGGCGCGGTGGCTGCCGTCGTCTTTGCAGCGATGGCGTCCCAAGCCTCTTTGGCGATCCGCTTGTTGGTAGCGAATCGCATCTCGGGCGGGGCGCGGCGATGAGAGCATCCAGCGCCCGCCGATCCCGGTCGTGGTCGACGTCGCCGTCACGGGACGCATCCCACATATGCCGCGCTGGAGCTTCACCTCATCACCGCACCACTCGGCGTAGTTGGTCTTGGTGAGGTAGGCCACCGCCGCCGGGCGTCGCCCTCGACGACTGGTACTCGTGGTGACCACGATGCCGACCGGGAGAAAGCGCGTTACTGTGAGGCGCGCTCTCGGCCTCTCCGAGCACGCGCTGTTCGCCCTTGCGCTTCCTCCTCTCCAATTCATGGCCTCACTGGAGCTGCTCAAGGGCCTTCATCCCTGCATCTTCAGGCTCTCCACAAGTGGACAACCTGAGCATGGTTCATCTCCAGATTCTCCACACCCTTCAGTACTACACTCTTGTCTGTAGCGATTATATGTGTTTCAAGTCATGTCTTTACATTAAACAAGGTTCATCTGCCCTAGTAATTTGGATTAAGAACTCGGATAGTTGTCATAGTCTCACAGGAAACTCTTTCTGAATCATATGTGTTTATATTCATTTAGGAATTGGGGATAAAGGAAAATTTAGTGCAAGGCAACACTAATACATAATCGGGCATTGTTGTGACCTTTCAAATTTATATGCTTCCTTGCTGCTAGTTCAGCTCTTCAATGTTAGAACCCTGAACTTGTGTATGCGTTTCAGACTTTCAGTGTCTGTACCTTAATTACACTATTAGTGTGTACTTCTATTTGTTAGCTGTGAGTCTGTGACAAATATCATCTTTATCTCTCAGTAATGGTTTTAGTATATACCGCATAAGTGTATATCACTCTATTTTCATATACAATTGTGATCAGCAATCCATATAAGTCATTTTTTGTGGTATGCATAATTTTATTATACTTAAAAATAAAAAATCTCATAGGATCGTGATTCTACGATCCAATTCCGCTCACCAAAAAGATCCTGTTTGGGATTGCGATCCTAATGACCTTGGTGGTAGCCCACCACCTGAAGTCAGCTGGTTAGGGTTTTAAGAAGATTAACAATTAAATCAATCTGGAAACCGTTGGCTTAGAGCAATTTAGGACAGTACTTTTCCTATTTCATTAAAGTAACTTAGTCAAAGGACGTGTCTATATGCACAGAAGGAAGGATGGTGTCTATATGCACAGATTATGCGAACATTGCATAGGATCAACGTTAATCCCCTATAACCCAAAATAACCATGAATCAAATGGTTTAGGAAATACTAGTCTAGGCCGTAAATACAATAACCACCTAGCGACCAACTATTTTCCAACTCCTACTTCCAAGTATGATGCATGCACTCAAAACCTCTGGGCAAGCCTAGAAGCAGTAAAATGTCTAACAGTTAAAGATATTCAGGTCAGACACAATAGACCAAGATTGTTAGATATATCAAGAAAAGGATAGCATTTTTTATGCTTGCACAAGGGCTCCTTAGGCAAACAGGTGACGAAATTATGAAGACGGCACAAGTAATATCATTAAAATTCAACAGATAGCCCACACTGTGCAATCAAACCCAGACAATAACAAATTAAATCATTTAGGTCAGACGATTGATAATGGCATCAGTAACTGCATGAATTAATTTCTCACGACTATGGTGCCAAAAGTTTGGGAATGGAACATTCATAGATATTAATAAATTCCTATCCCACAACTACAGTACAAGTATAGACAAAATGTTTGAAGAGGTCTAGCTCAAGCTCTCTTGTAGAAAAAAAATGTGCAACATGTGTGCAATATTAGAGATATGCAGCATACACTTAGAGTTCGGTATACTTGACTGTTTCCACAAGTTTATTATTGCACCAAAATCAGATCATTGTGTTAAACTAAGAAGTATATAGGTAGAACCCCAGTGCTATCTATGTTAGGGGACTGGTGGAATGAAACCATATCTCATTGGTTGTGTTAATGGATTTATGACACACAAGAATGAATCCAAATAATGTCCGTCAGGACAGTAAAATACAGAGATAAGAGAGATGTGCATGCGAGCACTAAAAAACTAACAGGCTGGGAATTTGGTTCCTACCTTGTTTAGCCTCAGAGAATACACACATGGGTATAAAATCCTTGAACATATTCAAGGAGTAACTCTTTGGTGTATTGCCAGTGTTTGTTTGAGCCATCTCCATCTTGAACTGTCATTCCAATAATATTATGTAAGAATGATAGGTACCACAAGCACGAAATAATGTGTACGAAACAAACATAGAATGAGCAACAGTTAACACTTAGGACAGAGCGGTATGACATCCAGCTCTTCAAATTAAATAGAATGAGCAACAGTTAACACTTAGGACAGAGCGGTATGACATCCAGCTCTTCAAATTAAACATCTGAGCCTATTTAACACAGCCAATTCAGTCTGCATAAGGTTTGTATGCTCTTCATAGTGTGTGCGGAGTATAGCATTACGCAATGAACTCGAAATGAAAAGTATTTTCTCTTGCTTGAAAATCACCCGTCCATTCAATCAAATCTACCATCACAGAAAACATCGATTTAAACAATGCTGCAGTTCAACCAGTCTCTCTCTCTCCCAAGCTTTTTTGTGCACATCTCACCGGGCCTAGTGTATCCGAGCAAACACCTAATGCACTAATGCAGGCACCTAATTCAAACAGGCGCCCAATTTGTTCGAGCATACTGCATTACGCTCATCAGCTAACTACAGCACTATCCGTACCAGACCGTTGGGTCATCAGTTTGTTCGAAGCGACTCTACGGGCCAAATCCGATGCATTGGGGAGGAGGAAACAGCGGGGCCGGGCGAGAGGGAGAGCGGGGGGCTTGCCTGGAGAGAGGGCTCGTCGGAGCTAAGGGGGTCTAGGGAGAGGACGACCTTGGCGACGACGGGATTGGGGTTGGCGTTGGTGGAGGAGGACGAGGACGCGGACTGCCAGGCGCGGGAGACGACGGGGGGGCACTTCATGAGCCACACGGAGCGGTCCGCCAGCGCCGTCTCCAGGTAGTTGGCCTCGTCGCCCATCCCACCGCCGCGGGTGATTTCGCGATTTGGGTTGGGATCGGCGGCGGCGCTCGCTAGGACTCCGGGAGCGGCGGCGGCGGACGAAAAGAGAGGGAGGCACATGCGGATGGCGTGGACGCGAAACGAGTCCGAAACAGAGGCCTCTATGTGGGCCCACCGGTCAGGTTTAAAAAAGCATGTGCCGTGGGATCCACTTGTCAGTCATTAAAATCCGCCGTGGTGGATGCGCTGCGCGCGCTTGGGCGAATGGTGCGCGTCTCTATCTACTGTGACAGGTCACACGCGGACACCGGCTGGCTTCCAGGTTCCAACAACACGACGCCGGCCACGTACGTGAGTGCTTTCCAACCGTGCGGTGCAGGCGATGGCAACGCACGCTCAACCGGAGACGTAGCTACCACACAGTATACGTTAGAATCTCATCTAACGGGGTAGGTAGAGGCTCACCTTCTTCTCTGGCATTGTTTGCTCCCCTCCTATCCCCCGCCACTTCCCTCTCCTCTCTCTACCTTCTTCATGCCGCCGTGCTCCACACCTTCTTCACTGGCGCCGGCACAGCCTCACGCTTCCCCCGCTGCTCCTCCCTCACCGACAGCCGGTGGTGACCTCGTCGTCTCGCGTGCACCATAGTCTTCCTCTCTGCCATCTCTATCCAACCCAACATAATATTTACAACGTTGCCATGCCATTGTGCCACCCTCCAACGCTGCCCACCGCTCTCCTCCGTCGTCTATCGCCCTCCGCCGCCATCTACTGCTGGACCACCGTCTTTTTGGCCTCTCTACATTTGGGGGCACAATGAATCCATCGGTGGCGAGTCGTTATCAGAGAGCCGTAGTAGGAGGTGCTGGCCATAGCGAGGTTTAAGAGAGAGAGAAACCAGTGAGTCTGACAACGGATGGCCGTATACGATTTTGTAGTATTTCTCCTCAATCGAGCGCGTGTGGGTGTCGTTGCACGGTACCAACGCGGAGCCGCACGCCCAAAATAACGGGAGCTTTAGCACACATTGGCCTGTCGGAGTCTACCACCCATTGGCCACTGGGCCTGGAACCATCGCCATCCTATAAAACTCATCCTTATCCCACACATCTATTTTCTGCTGCCGAAATCTACAGACCTGCCATCCCGATGCTACTTACTACAAGCTAACATCATGAATTTTTTTTCCTTCTCTTCAACGTCAAGAATCTAAGACACAAGTAAAATTTGCAAAGACGTGCTCTTGGGAGATACTACTATCTGAACTGCGTGTATTCCGAAAGATAAGCAGCTTCATCGCAGTATCCAATTTTCTGCTTTTCTCTTGAGGACGAGGAGCGGATCGCCCACACTGCTTGGGAGATCCAATCTGACCATAGCCGAGTTGTTGTTTAGTTAACCCATTATTTGCATGGCGGAGAGTTGTTATTTAACCAGAAAAGCACAATTTGACGCTGCGATCATCGCGGACCTACCTTCTTTTGAAAAATAGGCCGCAGATAACTCACCCTGAATCCTGCACCCCGGAGGAGGGACAAAGTCGGTGCCAAATCTAGAAATTCGGAGCCCGACACCGGGACCAGACCCTGAGGCTTCCGCGTCGATCGAGCTCGTGGCAAGAAACTATTCACATAAATTCTATTGTAGTTTCCGAAGGTTTGTTTTATAAATCTAATCTCTTTTGTAAATTTATCGAGCTTATTAGCAGATCACCAGCGGCCATAGGTCATTTTATTGCACACTTTAATTAATGCACATCGTATTCAATTAGTATAAAGTGTATTTAATTAGCGCTAATGAATGAGCCATAAAATGCTATCATAGTGTAGGAGCTCGGCAACTCCTGCTGTCGAGTCCCGGTAATACAGCACGTAACATATATCACTTGTCGTAGCTGTTAAATTCGAAGAGGATGCTAAATTTGTAAAAGCAGATAACAAGAGAAATATGAAAAAAAAAGAGCTACAATACGACTTTTATGAACAATTCCGTGGCAAGATCTGTACCACATGGACGCCGGCAGCTAATCCGTCGGGCTCAGGCGCGTGTGTAGAAGATCTCTGCTTTTCGCCTCCGACCATGCATTGCGGTGTAGTTTTGGCGTGCATTGCTTAGCACCTGCACGGCTCCACCCCGAGGAGATAGAGCGATAGACTTCACCGAAGGCATGCATTGCGGTGTTGTTTTGGCGTGCTCCGATGCATATTAAATGCTCCAACGAACTTGTATTTCTAGTTTCTAACTATTTAATTTTATCTTTTTTTAGTTTTTTTTCTTACTCCTTTATATTATCTGTGATGATTTTTTTTTATTTTTTCAAATTTAATTACACCGAAAAACTAATAGCAGCTACAGTGTATTTTCAGTCACTACAGTACAAAAAAGCTAAAAGGCTGGGCCTATAAGTCCAAATAAGTACCACCTTTAGCATCCATGGTAGAACTTTTTTATGTTCCCACTGTAATTGGTGCTACCAGTGCTCTGCTGCTCCAAAGTGCAGAACTGCACGGCGGGCAAAAGGTATCAAATCAGGTTAGCCGACGTCAAGAGCTCCAAGCAACTCTTGTGGTGCTCCGAAGGGCTTTTATAAGGCCATGCTTCCGGCTTTTTTGTACTGTAACAGTTAAAATGCATTCTAAATACAATTAGCTTTTTCTACGTAATTAAATTAAAAAGTAAAAAAGTTATATCATCACGAACAATATAAATGAATAAAGGGAAAAAAGCCCAAAAAGCCCAAAAACTAAAAAGCAAAAGGACGAAATTAAGAAACCAAAAGCAGAACCTCGTTGGAGCAGGGCATCTAGCTGATCGACTATCTCCTATAGTAACTATTATACAACCTCATCTAAAATGTTTTGCTATGATTGCATGCTAAATAGTAAAAATAGGGTTTTGGGGGACCCAAGAGGAGACCTAAAGCCTAGAATTTAAAAGAGGGAAAAGTGTAGAAAAGGTATCCTGTGCTAAATCCGACAAGCATGAATCATTCTAATGTTGTCCTCCTCTCCTCACGGTGCCCTATGGACCATATTTATAGCTATGGTAAAAGATGTTTACAAAAAGGGAGCAGCTGACTAACAGTATACCATTGGAAGCACTTTCAACGCTATATCAAAGTTTCATGGCATTTCAATACACTACAGTAAGTCTCAATAAATTTCATAAAAGTTTCATAAAAAATATTTAAAAAAAGTTTCAAGTTCCAGCGAGTTTTACATATTTCTAGAAGTTTCTAGGAAAAAAAATTCAAGATCAAGTTCCAATAAGTTTTAGATTTTCAAACTCAAGTTTCAATAGGTTCCATCAAGTTTCACCCGAAGATCTTCATGAGGTTTCATCAAGTTTCAATAGGTTCAACAATTTTCAACAGAAGAGTTTTATGATGTTTCAACAAGTTTCAATAAGTTTACCAAGTTTCAACCGAAAAGTTTCATGAGGTTTCATATTTCAGCGCGTTTAATGAAAAGTTTGAAATAATTTTCATTTTTGTTTTTGAACTTGATGTTTTAAGCAAGTTTCAACATGTTTCATGAAAAGTTCCATGCAAGTTTTAACATGCTTAAAAAAGTTTCAGAAAAATGTTTGAAGCAATTTTCAAGTTTTTAACATGTTTCAAAAAGTTTTAGAAAAAGTTTGAAGCAAGTTTTAACACATTTCAAAGAAGTTTTAGAAATATTTCTTCAACAAAAGTTTCATTGAAAAGTTTCAACAATGGAACAAAATTTCAAACACAATTTCATGTTTTCGAGTAGGTTCAACACATATTCTAACAAAATGCATCGGATTTAAACAAAAAAACCACGCAAACTTTCTAAGATGCACCTGAGCTCAACAAATAACTCCTTACTGCTCTCCACCTATGTTAGTCCACCACCGCTCACTTGGGTGGAACACGACAAGCTGCCACAATCCTTTGATACATGCTCTCACCCGCCTACCGCTACTCGCAGCTGTCGCACTCGCCCGTGGTCACTATGCGCGTCACAACCATCCCAGCTCATCACTCGCAAATGCTCACCATACCCGCCATGGTTGAGACCATCTCACTACTCAGAAGTGGCTTGTCATGCTCGCTCAGCATCGCTTGGCCGCCGTGCTCGCTTGCAGCTTGCTGGATGGCGCTTGTGTATTGACCCACGGCGCTTGCATGTTGCCTCTTCCCTATGCGAGCCCGCTGTGTTTGCTTGTTGCGGTGGTTGGAAAGAGATTTGGGGGAGGAGAGAGATGTGTGAGAGGAATGGCAAAATATCTAGAAACTAAGAAATTGTTGTGGATTAGACGGGATCTCCTCAGAACATGATCGGATAATGGACTGCTGTGGGCTATCCTGTTAGAAATAGGTTTGACACTATAACATTGAGTAGTTTTTTTTACAAAAATACTATTTAGGGTCTTTACTAACAATATATATATATATATATATATATATATATATATATATATATATATATATATATATATATATATATATATATATATATATATATATATATATATATATATATATATATATATATATATATATATGTTTTTTCTTGATGTGCCTTGTATGGGCCTTTTGTCCGCATACATAATTGAGCCTGCGTACGGTCCCCAGTTTTCATGGTACCACTTCCGTATGATGACACGGTACAAGGAAATATTCTAAGGTAGAGGCGAACTCGTTTACAATTTCATCAGCTCTTAACTACGTTATCCTCGCTGCCGACGGCATCCAATCACTATTCCTCGCAGTTCTTCGAGCTACCTTGGCCACTGACCGCGGGCGGACGCCGAATCCTATCATCCACTTCCATCATTTGGCCCCACAAAACCGCCATGGGCGAAGCGTTGGCCAACGTGTGTGTATCGCGGCGTCTCCCACCGAGAAGACGCAACCCGGAGATCGCTGCGACACGCTGCCCCTTAACCTCCTTCAAAGCCAGCGCCCACCGTCTCCACCCGCACAACCCAACACAGCCGTATCACTGCAGAGTTGCACCGCACGTACAGAGGCAAGCAAGAAGCACGGAGCAAGCTAGAGAGGGGTGAGATGGCGCAGGGGACGGTTATAGTGGGGGAGGAGCACTGCGACGGCGAGGACAGGGAGCTCACGGTGCGGAAGACGACGCTTTTCTCGCCCGGCGACGGGCTGGAGGCGTACGACCACCGCACCGGCGCGCTCGCCTTCCGCGTCGAGACCTACGGCCGCCGCGGGGTGTGCGGCGGCGGCGCGGCGGCCGGGGACCTCGCTCTGCTCGGCCCCACCGGGGAGCCCGTCCTCACCGTCCGCCGCCGCCGCCCCAGTCTGCACCACCGCTGGGACGGCTTTTTAGGAGACGGCGCCGCGCAGGGACAGAAGCCGCTCTTCTCCGCTCGCCGCTCCTCCATCCTCGGCGCGGGCTCCGGCGCCACCGCCGTCCTCGTCGACCTCCTCGCCCCCGCCGCCGCCGAGTTCCGCATCGACGGGTCGTTCCCGAGGCGCTGCTGCCGCGTGGTGGCCGTCAACGGCGAGGAGGAGGCGGAGGTGGCGGAGGTGCGGAGGAAGGTGGACGAGGGCGCGCACGTGGTGCTGGGCCGGGACGTGTTCGTGCTGTGGGTCCGGGCCGGCTTCGACGCCGCGTTCGCCATGGGGATCGTGCTCGTGCTCGACCGGATCACCGGCGACGAGGTCGACGGCGACTTCGGCGAGGATCTCCTCGAGGCCACCTCGGCTGTGTAAACTATCGGTGGATCGCGTGATTCTTGGATGGATTGTTTCCCGGTTTGGGCTCGCTGGATACTTTGTGATGTCTGGTGTAGCATCTTGCAAGCTTAACTTTGGCATATTTTCTTGTCAAGTTTGATCTGGTGAATTGAGCTTGTAGCTTTGAGCGTGATGCAAAGCTAATTATGTTGGCATTTTGGTGATTCTTTTCTCCTGTCATTAGCCTCTACTTTCTTCAATTTGCATATTTTTTTCCATATATCAAAAGGTTCATTTTGGATTCGGTCAACAAGGTGGAAACTTGAAACTACCTGTGGCAGTGAAGTGAAGCTGGCTCTCTCATGCCGAGAAAATAGGTAATCTTACTGTGGGTAGTAATGGACTTCACAAAATCGAGTGGATATCTCCCATTTCGGTGTGAACTGTGCACACCGGCGCAACGCTACAGCGACATGGCTGGATTGGTGAAGTAGCAACATCAACAAATCCCAACCAAAAGACAAGTGCAATGAGTGGTGGTTGAGCTGCAGAAGAGGTCTTTAGTGGCAGATTCGTAAAAAGAGTAGTAGGTGAATTGAGCTGAACAATGACACAATCTATCTATGTACAAAGAGTAAAGTCCATTACCGATCCTTAAACTTTTTATGCTGTGTTATCCCGGTCTATAGACTTTCAAAGTGTGCCATTACTGTGCCTAAACACTGTTTGGGTCTCAAATTAGCCCGTTACGGGTCCGGCTGGCTGATTAGGAGGCGTCTGACGTACGCGGCAACATGTGATTATGCAAATAGGTCCCCATCTCCCTCCGTCGTTTCAGTTCTCCTCCTTCCCCTTCTCGTCTTCCTCGCGACGGTCGCCGCTCTCGCGGTGGCCGGCGATCGCCTGGGATCGGAGCTTGGCCGCGGAACGCGAAGGGGTGCACGACTCTCAGGCGGCGGAGGCGGACAAGGCGGGTGAGGTGGCGGTTCACCATGGCGCGCGATTGCGGCGCAAAGGGCAACTGCTGCCGGTTTCTTGTGAGCTCCTCCATCCCTAGTCCCATCTTCTTCCTTGAATCTTTAGCCGTGTTTGAGGAGTAGGTGGATCAGTAGGGTGCGTTTCGTTAGGGTTTTGTGTCTAGGCGATTTTGGTTAGGGTTTTGATCGATTTTTTCTGTGTTCAATTTGTCTCGGCAATGTAGGTGACAGTGGGGATCAGTTCACTGTAGAGGTTCACCCTGGGGGATTTTGTGTTGGGTATGGTAATCTCAGAAGCTATGTGGATGGAAAGGTCAACTTTTTTGATGATTTAGAGGCAGACACTTGGTCCCGTCTCTGGTTTGATGACTTTGTGGAGCAATTAGGCTACCAAAAGGATGAAAGGTTGAAGTTTTATTGGTTGTTACCTGGGAAGACCTTAGCAGATGGCCTTAGAATCCTCCTAGAAGACAAAGACACTAATGCCATGGCTGCTGTTGTGAGCAAGATCAAGAACTTTGTAGTGTATTTCGATCATGATGACATTGTTGATGGGGCTAATTGGGACGACATTGTAGCTAATCCAGTGGCTGAACTTCCTAAAGTACTGAGCCCACATAAAGTGCAATATATGCCTAAGAAGGTTGGTGAAAAGCTCCCAGTTTTCTATACTGATTTGGAGAACAGGAAAGTGCAGCAATTCAAAACCACTGAAGGTGAATCAAGTGGTCCTAGAGATAGCACTAGTGAACAATCTGATGGTTTTCTTGACAGTGACTATGAAATGGAGGATGGGGATGAAGACATTTTGGAGACATTTGTTGATGCTGATGAGGATGAAGCACATGTGAGAGAGGTCACTGTGAAAGAGAGTAGGAAAGCTAAAGCGGCGAGTTGAAGCTTTACGATGTGATCGAGCACGATGTAATGTCGAAAGAGGAAGACAGCGATGAGGAGGGCCTTGAGCTTCCGGACTCGATCTTTGAGGAGAAGGTGGTCACGAGTTCAAGTCATTCAGAGACGAGGACATGACAAATCCTGCATTTTCGATTGGACTTGTGTTCCCTTCGGTTGAGAAGCTTAGAAGCCATCAATGAGTATAGTGTCGAGAACGAGTTGAGATAAAGATGCCAAGAAATGACAAGATTAGAGTCGAGCTCATTGTCTTGAAGGATGTCCATGGAACCTTTACGCTTCATTTGACAAACAGGATGAAGTCTTTTGTAGTCAAAACCTACTATGGAGGTCACACTTGCGAGAAAGAGTGGAAAGTCGGAAGTGTCTTGCTAGATGGATTCTTTGGTAAGTACTTGGAATCCTTTAGAGCCAATGACAAAATGAGCATCACCAACCTAAGCAGAACAATACAGAAAGATTGGAACCTAACTCCTTCTAGAAGTAAGGTGGCCAGAGCAAGACGGATCATTATGAGGCGGATTCATGGAGATAAGGAGCTCCAGTTCAGTTCTCTATGGGATTATGGTCAAGAGTTGAGGAGGAGCAACCCCGGGTCATCATTTTTCCTGAACTTGGTTGATAGTAGGTTCAGCACATGCTATATGAGTATTGATGCATGCAAAAGGGGATTTATTTCAGCTTGCAGGCCCATAATTTGCTTGGATGGCTGCTTCATCAAGACCAAATATGGGGGCCAACTCCTTACTGCAGTGGGCATGGATCCCAATGACCGCATTTTCCTATAGCAATGGTGTGGTTGAAGTTGAGTCACTTGCCACATGGAAGTGGTTCTTGGAGACTCTCAAGTCCGATCTAAACATTGAGAACACCTACCCACGGACTATAATGACAGACAAGCAAAAAGTAAGTCGATCTAAACTTATCTTCTATTGTAACATGTTGCCAACTCCTTGCTTGTCATGTGTACTTTGTGTGGCTCATAATCTTTGTGCATTCATTCTTTGGTCGGGGCTTAATACCAGTGTGAAGCGTGTGTTTCAGTCTGAACACGAGTTACGTGTAAGACACTGTACTCAAATTTCAAGAGAAGTTCAAAGGTGAAGTGTTGAAGAACCAACTGTGGACATGTACTAGGTCTTCTTGGAGGATGCATGGAAGAGGAATATGGAGAAGATGAATGCATTGGATCTTTGGTGCTTATGAATGGTCACAAAGATGGCACCCAACACAGGTAAGAGCCTACTTCTCTACTTTTCCCAAATGTGACATCTTATTGAATAACAAGCGTGAGGTGTTCAATAAGTACATATTGGAAGCTAGAGAGTTACCAATTTTGTCTATGTTTGAGAAGATCAAGTGCCAGTTGATGACAAGGCATTACAACAAGAGAAAGGAACTGGAAAATGAGATGACAAGCTCTTTTTGCCCAAAAATCAGAAAGAAGTTGGCCAGAAATGCTGAGTTTGCTAATGTATGCTATGCACTGCCAGCTGGGGTTGGAGTGTTTCAGGTGTTAGTCAAAGATTATCGACACATTGTAGACCTGACAGCCAAAACATGTGACTGCAGGAGGTGGCAACTGACTGGCATTCCTTGCTGTCATGCAGTTAGTTGTCTAAGACATGAGAGGATAGCATCTGAATCTGTTCTGCCAAGCTGCTACTCACTGGATGCTTATAACAGTGCATATGCCTACAGCATTTGGCCTTGCAGAGATAAGTCAGAGTGGGAGAAAATGGATGCACCATAGGTCCTGCCACCAGTTTATGAGAAAAGGGTAGGTAGACCTCCTAAGGCTAGGAAGAAGCAGCCACATGAGGTAGGAGGCAAAAATGGCCCAAGGTTGTCTAGGCATGGTGTCAATGCATTGCAGCCATTGCTCAGAAGGTGGACATAATAGTGCTGGATGCAGCCTCAAAAGAATGGGCTTCAGTGCAGAAGAAGCAAAAGCTTTAGTTGCCACAACACAAGCCACACTTCAGAGAGAGGCAGAAGAGCAGGCAATGAGAGCAGCTGCTGATCAAGTCCCTGCTGATCAAGTCTCTGCTGAAAATGAGACACCAGACCCACTAAACATCTCAACCACTCAATCACCATCAATTGTAGACATGACACAAGCTAGCACCACAGTTCTTTCTCAAATGTTTGGAGAGGTCAGATTTCTAACTCATATATTCATTGCTCTCTTATTCCTAACATGAATCGTTCATTGATATTTTCTAACACAGGAAACTCAAGAGAGCTCACTGTCACAACCCCAAGGGCCTCTACCAGAACCAAGCTTCATCCTGTCTAACCAGCCAGTGCAAAGGACAATTCCACTGAATACAAGCACAGTTGCAGGCAGGGCTGCATTAGCCAAGAAGAGGAAAGCATCCACAAGTCAAAAGACATCTTCCAAGAAGACAAAGGCATCTACCTCCAGATCTTCCAAAAGAGCATCCCAAGTGGAAGAGCAAGAACATGCTGATATTGTGTAGTCAGTGAAGTGCTAGAGTGCATCAGTAGTCATCACATCCTTTTATTTGTCTGTATGCACTGTGTCTGCTACTTCTACGCACTGTGTTAAGAATTTACCTCTATTTGACTGGAAGTGTCAGCTGTTAAGCACTGGGTTAAGATGACATTTATCTCTATGAAATGTGCTTTTGGGCTGCAAATTTTTGTGTCCAATACTTTGCTGTTTATTGCTGTGATGTTCATCTAAAATATTTCTGTTTATAGCGGTAATGTTGCTGTTTATAGCGGTGTTCACAGCAAAGTATTGAGCAGAGTCAGTGATGTGCTTTTCTTTGCTGGCAATAGCGGCGCTTCCTCTGTTCTTCAGTTTCAGACTCTGCTCCACCCTCTAACCGAGGAGTGCTGTTTGAAACAAAAATAAACAAAGGAGGGGCTTTCTGCTTATATCCATAGGCGCCTGACGCAGGCAAGACCCGTAATGGGCTAATTTGAGACCCAAACAGTGTTTAGGCACAGTAATGGCACACTTTGAAAGTCTATGGACCGGGATGACACAGCATAAAAAGTTTAAGGACCGGTAATGGACTTTACTCATGTACAAACTAGCGTACAACTTCAGCGAACATGCCAGCACGTTTGCCAATTTGTTTCCGATGAGCCCAGAGCCCCAGATTAACTTTTGTACAGTTCATGAAAAGGGGTGATCACATTTTCACCTGAGTATGGCACATCTTCGGTGGATGATGCATTTTGTAGCGAAGGATAAGATGCTAGGGTATCTCCATTCTCCAATGCTCCACAGACCACAGTGTTTGCTGTTTGTACATGTCATCTCATGGCCTGTCCGTTCAACATCTAACAGAAAATAACAAAGGGCAGGGCATACATCTCAACTGTACAGCTTCCGAATGACGGCATATACATACAAAGTGATTTCGGTGGCATGTCCGGATGAGTTCACTGGGAGTCTCGCACAAGCCACAAGAAGTTAATAGCATCGGATTATGTCAAGACTTGTTGAAATGGGAAAAAAAATGTCACGAATCAATTTGAATGGCAACTCTATGCTACGTGATATCTGTTTTTGATAATCTATGAGCCAGCACCACTGTTGATACCAAAATAGATGGTCTTGCGACCGAAGGCGTTCATAGCGTAGTCGACTCGTATCTGACCTAGGTCTGTGTTGAAGTGGATTCCATATCCAAATCCGACACCAAATCCCGGTTTCCCCTGCCGAAAAGCTGGATTACCTGCCATTATTTGATGAATGATCATTTATGAACGAAAAATTACAGCAGAAAGGATGTGTGTATAATCACAGAAACTGTCATATCTGATGTCAAGAAAAGCACTAAGAGCGACTCAGCATCAGGATATTGCACTGTTTGTTTCATAACTAGGGGCGAGCATGCGTTCGTATTGTTGTTTGAGAAATCTGCTATAACTCTATAAGTCTATTTCTTTATGTGTACTGTACAGTACAGTACGCTGATGTCGATCACGTCGTTCCTCTGTTGATAAGCTTAACTGCTTAAGTCGAAACAGGTAATGTATGATGTATCGATTTTCTTAGCACAACCTTCAATGGGTACTGCACCTCATCTATGAACTACTACATAATTTCCCATTGCAGAGAAATCTTGGTTATCCCACACAGTATGGCGGGATTAATTATTTTAGCTTCTAGTAAATTACTGAATTTGTAATCCCTAATCCAAATTTAATAGTTAATTTAAAATATTTGAGGAATGCTTCCATGCTTTCAAAAATCAAAATTGCACAAATTTTAAAATAATGCAATTAGTGGTGGAGTAGCAGGTGGCTGCAAAATGCAAACCAAGCCCCTCATTTTACTTTTAAGAATTATACTTTCATTTTTCTTGAAAAAGCATTAAAGTTTTTTAAGTATATCAACCTCATTTTCTCCTAAAAGCAAACCATTTTCTCCTAAAAGCAAACAGACATTAGTACACAAGTATACACAGAGGAAAGCCCTTACCAGGGACATGACGAGCCGACCCTAAGTCACTGCCACAGTCGATGAAAATAGAACCTTCCAGATGCTTTGCCTTCACAGAAACAGATGTTTCAGTGTTTTATGGTTAATCTGAATGGACAAGATTACATAGCACATGGCTATTATGAACACTATATACTTATTAGACCACAATAAGATGAACACAATATGAACCAGTATGAATTTCCGTTGGTTGTGGAAGCTTCAATACACCTTCAGAAAAAACTTTTGAGTGACAACACTAATTCACTGAATCACCAACAATGATTCCCATTTCTACTGGAATAATCCAGTGACCATTGTTTCTCTCTAGCTAGAGTTTGATCGCTACCTTACCAAAGCAAATGAACATTCAATGGAAATTGAGTTGATAATAAATGCTACACCACTCAACTTCAACAGTTCAAACTTCTAGTACAGCAGTTCCAATCATCAACATGAGCTAATTATATATAATTTTGGGCTAAAATAGTTAAATTATTACAAAGTAATGTTACAAGAATTCAAATGGAGACTGCAAACAGTCACCTGTTAAGCCTCAACCCTTAGTAATCAAGGGATATTCATAGTTTCATACAATCCTATCATTTGCTAACAGGTAAACAGCTTAGTTAAAATACCTTGCTACTTTATTCAACTAGCCAAAATAAAGTGAATTACTTTCATGTGTTGATGTCAACTCTTCACACCACCACTTCTAGCAATATAATGATATATTGTAGCTCCGCAGCAGGTCTACCCACTATGCAAATCCTAATATTGATGAGCCAATCAGGTGTAACTCTATCCAGCAAAACTTATGCCTAGCACAACATTAGCAACAACTAGAAATGACCCCATTGCCCTAGTAGCATTTAAAGAGCTGAAACTGATATTGCCACATAATATCTTCAGAATTCTAGTTCCGTTTGATGCAGAGCTGATGCAACTTGCACAGCCAATAACAATAGAATGGATAAAATTATAGAAAAACAGTACTTGCTAATTCTGAAATAAGAACCAATTGCAGAACTTCATTTTATCTTTCCCTAATATGATTTCAATCTCTTTCTCTTTCTTCTAGTATCAAACTTGGTAAGTTCATTGAGAGCAAGAGCAATTCAAATGTATCCCAACTTCTCAACCCCAACTCTTAAAACATATACTTAAAATTTGAATTCCCCATCATAATCCTTTGCAGTATCTGATTTATTTATCTTGCATGCAGCCACCACCTATTACCCCACATCTTGATCCGTACATGCACCAAGAGAAAAAGGTATAAAGACCAATATGGAAAAAGGAAACAAGGTGAACACTGCATAAAGGACAGGACTTAACGATGAGAGAGAGAGAGAGAGAGAGAGAGAGAGAGGGGTCCAAGACTCCAAGTAAATCTGTACACATCTATTTGATTGCATTTTGTCATCAAATATAAGTTTGGGACTTTGGGTCCAATTTCTAATTCCTTTGGGGAGTACCAAGTTTGACTTAAAAAACTACATAAGTTGTTTCTAGGATTATATATGGATTATTTTTTACATACCAAAGGAACCGTATATTCGCAGTTAGCAACTAGGCACAATCTTCCCGAACCAACTGCACCCTCAGCATAACCCCGGACGCTACCAAGTCCGCCTATTGCAAATGCTTGATATGGTGCCATGTCCCCCACAATGGAACCGCCCGTCAAGCTGCGAGATAGGAAGAGATTAACTAACTTTCACAGAAGAGTTTGTTGCAGAATAGTGGACGGATGAAGTACCTAGTAACCAACAATGTTGGCCCCAATTTAATGCCTTTCGAAACTGCACATTTAACTCTGTTGAAGGTAAGTGATTTTGGTACAAGCGGCAATCCTTGTTCCATTTGGAAATTAACCTGTCAATGGGAATTTTATGATAAGGTGGACATTACAACAAGTTAAAGATGGTAAAATAAAGTAAACATGAACTTACTCTTAAGAAGCTATTATCATTAACATCTGCATAACTGGACTCTTGCTTCAACAAAATCATGTTGTCATGGAGGTTACCACTGCATGATAACAGAATATTAGTCAACGATAAACACTTTTTACTATATTAAATTGCTCATCTAAAAAATTACTGTTATCACCTGCATGTTAGAGGAAAGCCATCATGGTCCCTGGCTATGGAGCGTCCCTCATTATTAACAGGCTGGATATGCTGGGGGAAAAGGACAACCGATAGAGGAAAGTTGTACAAAATGAAATAATACAAACAACCGGATTTGACTAGATGCCCACCTCAAACTTAACACTGGTTCCAGAAGTCCAGTTTGATGTTGCTGGTTCGTTAAGCTCCACACCAAGCGACAACCGGCTTAGATTTATCCCTCCACTCCCTGATCGTGTGAAGTTGTCAGCCGGAAAACCATGCACCGCAATTTCCGGTGTCATTGAGTGCTGATTGCTCCAACCATTGGGCAAGTGAGAAAAGGTGTGAACAGAAAAGTCAACTCACAAATTATATCCATCTTTCACAAGTATATGAACAATACATAGTTACCTAGGTTTCCTATAACAGAAATAACATAGAATATGAAACAGCAACCAGCAGTCTGTTTTAAGATAAAACTAGGTCCTTGTACCTCCTATGTTAGGTTCTTCCCAATGTTAAATCAAAACAATTTGAATCGTAGTTCAATCAAATTTCACAATACAGAAGCAATGTGACAAAACTCAAGCTTGAGTGTATAGTGTGAGGACATAGATAATAGTTTTGTTAATTGCTCCAATTATTATGGCAAATACTGCCTTTTGTGCAGTACTTCCATTGTAGGTTCAAAGGATCAACTATGGTTCTATTAAATTCTCTTTTACCTTTTTTCTGGTCCGGAAAACACCACAATGTTAGAATATAAATGAAAAAAAGAAATGAGTACTGTTACAAGATCAATAAAAGCATGCAATGCAACGAAACAATATGAAATATTATGAGTTATGACATACTTCAGCTATAGCATTGCAGCATCTATTCAATTTCTGACAAGAAACTTAAAAAAAAGATACATTGAACATAATGCCAACCTGAATGACAAACGATTGTTGTGATAACCACTCAGGCCTCGGGCGTCTAAAGGCAACAACAATATTGGAGTCATTGATACCCTTATCCAATATCACGTCCAACTTCTCGCTCCTCCCAAAGAGGCTTGGATGTTTGAGGGAGATCCTGTAACCAAACTTCAAAATTCACAACAAAATGGTACAAAGTTCAAACAATAATCAGACACATACACAGATGCACAGGCATGGAACGTGCGTGCACACACCCGGCCAAATGATCGCACAAGAATCTGGGCACGCGTGTGAGTACCGAATGGCCATAGAAACACATGTGCGCAAGAGCGAGCATGCACAAACATCTGCGACACACCAAGGCACGCGCACAGACACAGGAAGAGACACACGAATGGACCGCGTATGCATGCACGAAGTACGGAACGCATATGAAATGAAATTTTACGAACGAAATGCAACCACAAGCACCTACCTTCCAACGATCTGAGAGAAGGTGGCGCCAGAGCTCCTGAAACAACCCAAGAGAGCAACACGTCAAGATCCAGGGGCCAGAAAACCATGGTACACACGCGTTCCAACTCCCTAAGAGGCAAAAGACCGAGCACCTCAGGGGCGGCAGCAGGAGCGCCTCGCACAGCATGTGGGTGAGGTCGACGTGCACATCAACCTTGGCTGCGGCATTTCCACAAACACGTAAGCCACACCAGCAACTAACCGCGTATACGGAACACCCTCCACAAACCAAGAGTGGGAGGGAGAGGGGGAGCTAGGCCGCGAGGGCCGGGTGGGCACCGACCTTTCCCCGCGTTGACGCTCTGCTGAGCTCCCATGGCTGCGGACGCCGCGGGGAGGTGCTCCTCATGCGAGCTCGGGCACGGCGGGGCTCGCGCCGGGGATGGAGTGGCGTGGGGTGGGGGTAGGGGATTTTTGAGCGGGAGGTGTCCGGCGGCTTGGATGCTTTGCGTGGGGCAGAGGGAGAGGTGCCAACGGGATCGCTTTGGGCGGCTTTTTTTCTCACTCCTCGATCGCTTGGCGGTTGGGATAGTTTTTCCCTATATTTCTGGTATTTTTTGTATTTTTATTGTGTCTGTAATCGAGAAAATTTGTAAGATATAATAGGAAACAATGTAATATTATCAAAAAGCGTATAAAATTTCTGTATTCTAAATAGTGTGTTACCGGTAACTCAGTCACTCCTAACTTTTTAAAGGAAAACCAGGGGCTCTGCTGTTAAATTGAAAGAAAAAAGAAACTTTATTTCCAACTAAACTATTTCAATTTATCTCTCTTCCTAATTTGATTTTGGTAACCTTTCTTAGTTTTGGATAGTCTATTTTTAGTAAATAATACTATAGTATTAAATTCGGTTTTCTTATCGACTACCGGCTATTTTACATCTACTTTAAAAATGAAAGTGTTTTTACCTCCTCCTATCGGGCTTCGAACCTAAGTCAATAGCGACATACTTTAGCGCTTCCCTCACTTTGAGTTTCCATCTTAGTACTAGATAGTTGAACCTACTATTTATAGTTCTTACTCGTATCGTCCATACATTAACCACACACATGACAACACACATCACTTTGTGCTATTACTTTATATGGGAAAGAGACCGCTAGTTTTTCAAAGTGACATCTCTTATAGTACTGTATCATTTATATGAATTTAACATGAATTTTATGAAGATTTCTAATCTAGATCATCTGAATTTCCGTCAGTTTATTGTCGATAGAGAATGAAATAAATGTAAGATAATTGATGACAAAGCACAAAATTAAACGTAAGAATGCTGAGGAGGAAAAGAAAAGAAAAGAAAAACAAGCCTAGCTACCCAAAAAAAAAAAAAACTGTCTTGACTGGTTACTGGTTACCGCCTCGCCTCCTCTGAGCCCCCGTCCCCCTCCTCTGAGTCCTCTCGCCTACCCTTCTCTCGCCTCCCCTCGTCCTCCTGACTCCTCGATTCGAGGGGTCCTGCCCTTGCTACTGCGCCAGCCTCCCCTCGCAGTCCGCGCCAACCCTAGAGCTCGCGTCGGGAGCGCCAATACCACCACGGTGGCCAGTCCGCCGCTGCGCGCGCTGGTGGGCGATGCGATTGGATGAGGTGTGGGCGGCGGCGCTACGTGGAGAGGAGGAGGAGGACCTTGAGCTGCCCCTCTGCGGCGCTGCCCCCGCCGCCCCCACCCCTCGGAGCCGGTAATGGCCCCTACGGCGGAGCCGCCGTCCCCGCCGCCGCCGCGGCGCCCCCGCTCGGGTCCTCCCCCTGGGCTGAGGAACCTCGGCAACACCTGCTACCTCAACAGCGTGCTCCAGTGCCTCGCCTCCACCCCACCCCTCGCCACCTTCTGCCTCTCCTCACGCCACTCCAATCTGTGTACGAAACCCTAGCACTCACTTTCCCCTAGTCTACTTGTATTCGTGCAATTCGTCAGGCAGCTGATGTTTCTGTCGGTCCGTTTGCTTGTAGGCAAGAAGGTGTTCCCGAACAGGGACAAGGAGTGCGCGTTCTGCGTGCTCGAACGGCAGATCGCGCGGCTACTTCGAGCGGAAGCAGGGGCTCTGGATTCACCGGGGAAGATCATCCGCTGCATGCCGCTCTTCGCCGAGCACTTCCGGTGGGGGAGTCAGGAGGACGCGCACGAGTTCCTCCGCTACGTCATAGATGCTTGTCATACTGCTGGTCTCCGTATACGCAAGCGCCTCCATGCGGCAAGTGCCAATGGAGACTGTGGCCAGGAGGAGGGCCGGGGACAGGGGCCCTGTATGGTGATGAAGGAGACATTTGGCGGGGCGTTGCTCAGCCAGGTGAAGTGCCTCATGTGCAAGGGAGAGTCGAACAAGACCGACGATATCATGGACGTCAGCCTCGACCTGCCCGGGAGCAGTTCTGTTGGTGACGCCCTTGCCCGCTTCTTTCAGCCTGAGATCTTGGAGGGTGCAAACAAGTACAGTTGCGAAAGGTGTGTTTTTTTGGCTAGTCAATTGCTGATAAATTCTCGAGTTTTTCTTAGTAAGGGCTTGTTTGGAATGAATGAACACCAGTGGAAAAATATAGGATTCAGGACACGGTAGGAATTTTCACCATTTACTTGCTTGGAATTCAAGAATGTTTCAGTGCAAACGTTGATTCCCTAGATTTTCAGATGAAATATGCAGGATTCCAAATCCAGTAGGAATTTTCACTATTCACCCGATTGGAATGCAAGAATCCCTGTTGGAAAAACGTAGGTCAGTTTCCTTTTTTGTGATTTCACAGGAACCTAAACATTAGTTCAAACCTCTTGGAAGTTTTCTTACATGGGAATGGGTGATCTGATTACTTGCCTGCCTAACCTTGCTAGGCAGGCTTATTTTGTTTGGTAGATTTCCACAAACCTTGTGTTGCCAAGTAAGCTCTCTCACATAGGCAAGGACAAGCTTGCCCTATGCAGAGAGCCCCAATGACTCTCCCATGTGGGCAACGTTTGTTTAAACATGATTTTGTCGCATTGTGGTCCATCAAATAATTTCTAGTAAATATAAAAAAATAAGCAATCATTATGCATTTCTCGAAAGTGTACACTCATGTTACCCCCCCCCCCCCCCCGGCCAAAAAAAAACCTAAACAGCCAGCCTTGCTAACCTTGCCTCTATGAGGTATCGCCCGGATGGGCCAGTTTATCCTTGCATAGGAATGTGAGGCATGCAAAAGATCCAAGCATTAACTGGGAAGTAGGCTCATTGTTTCTGTGTGCTGCTGCACTGCACACCACTACCATTGCCTCCACTGTGTGCTGACGCCACCGTGTTAAACCCTTCTTGGGTACACACGAATGCTGCTACATGGCCTCTTCCATGCGCCAGCATCACCTAGTGGCTGGGGGGTGGGGTTAGATTGGGGGAGACAGGGAGGAAAGTGAGCTCGATTTTTTTGATTGCAAAGAAGCGCTAAGTGTGACATGATAAAATATGTGGAGCATTTAATATTAACTGTTGTTGTGGCTTCCAGTATACTCAAAGCGTATTTTTTAATTGCCTTTTCATGAAGCGATTACACTTTCCTGTGTTTTTTTCTATTACTCATCTGAACACCTATTCCCATGTTTTTCCTCCAGTATTTCCAGTTCTAGTTTTGCACTTGGATTCCTATATTCTTCCTGTGTTCCAAACATGCCGTAGTGAAAGGTGAATTTTGGTATTGCAGATGCAAGAAGCTCACCTCAGCGCGGAAGCAAATGTTCATACTCAGGGCACCTAAGGTGCTTGTCATACAACTCAAGGTTAATAATCTTCATTCCTGATATTTTTTATTTTGCAAAGAACTTATTGTTGTTTATTTGAGTTGGTTAAGAAGTGTTGCTGATGATCCCTGTTTTTTTTTTCATTTCCGGGAGCATGTAATTAGAGGTTTGAGGGAATAAATGGCGGGAAGATCAATAGGAACATAGAATTCAAGGAGGCTCTTGTTCTTTCTGACTTCATGTATAATAAAAACCAGGTACAATACAACATGACCTTTGATTGTCACGTTGTTTAGAGTATTTGTTGGGACGTTTCCCATGCAGGCAATATTATGAATGTATAACCAGTCATAAAAGCAATATACTTTGCTTGTAATAGGTTTCTCATTGAGCGGTGGCCACATGTTGGTTGTTTGATTGAGGTAGTTTTGCTATGCTAGTCTGTTGTGGTTATACTACAACAGTGTGCCATCAATATCTACTTAGTTCAGGACCATTGTTTGCAAGCATGTGTTAGATCAACTCTCTGAGGTTCACTGCATCAAACTCCAAAATCATGAACATTGAATAAGGCACATGATTTCGAAATAACCAATGAACTCAAAAAAAGGATGAAAATAATCTATTTTACAATCAAGCTCGTCTTTAAAGATGCATTGCTGAGTTCCGAAGGTTCTGTGTGAGCTCGTGGTTAATTGGTTGAGCAACAACTGCTCAGGCCAGGGCCCTTGTTTGTATTGTTATTTAATCCTTAATGTGTAAAGGGGCTAGATATATATCAGTATATCACAATGCCTAGCAATTTTGGTGGTAATTATAATTCAACTTTGGAGATTGTTTCTCTGGGTGAATGTCAGGGAGGGTGGTGTCAGTTAAAAACCATTTGATATGCAAATAGCTTTAATGCAGTGAGTGACTAAAGAGTAAAATCACCTAATGAATAGGTCCTTGAACAATTTCCCCTGTTGATCTTCACGGAAGCTTTGAGATTACCAATGAAACATCTAATGCCAAATAAAATAGGACTTTTTAGCTAGTGCTTGGCATGCCTCTTACATTGTTATGAATACTTGAATGGAATTGCTTTCCATTGTGCTGGAGTAATAGCTTTCCTGCTGGTCTTGAGACTAATGCATGACCAATTTTGACTCCATGAAACTATAAATGCAGCCAAATAAGTGCCGGTCTAAGCCAGAATCGATTGGTTGTGAATAACATCTATTTTAAGAATGTCATTTAGTTTCAAGAAATCTTGGATTCTGTAGGTCTTATGGTCATCTTTTGGGCCTTGGTGTGGTATGCCCTAACAAGAGTATCACAAAGTTGCAAAGGCAAGTACCGTAGAAGTTCCAAATAACGATGTCTTCTGGCTTCTAGAAGCTAAATGCTGTTTGGAACATGTTGGCTTCTTAACGCTGTATTTTTTCCTTTTTTCTTTTGCATTATCCGTGTAGATATAACGGTGTTTTTCATTTTTTTTCCAATTTTTTCTTTATTATCCTTTAATTGAATACATCAGAAAAACTAACAGCCACTACCGTATCATTTTAACCAAAAGCTACAACACTTTGGAATAGGGCCTTAGACTATAGCTGGACTATGAGTCTATGATATCCCTTTGCAGGATTTTTCTTCACTTGGAACTCACTGTCTGTATTTGATCATAGATCACTCAAGCTCGTTTGCAATATCATTTCCTTTTGTAGTCTGTCTCAACTTTGCTCATCATATAAATCAGTGCTTCTATTTGGAACAATAAAAATTTGATCCTGCCTAGTGCTGAGTAACACCAGATTCCTTTCCATATTTTCTGAATAATATTTTGGATTTTCTAGCACATTCTTCTTTTAACATTCATTAGCAATATTTCATATCAAGTATCCTATCAGTTCATTTTAATTGTATTGCTTTGCGTGGATCTGCAGGGTTCACAGCCAGTATATAATCTTTCTGGCACTATTGTCCATTCAGGGTCCTCCCCAGAGTCTGGTCACTACTATGCATATGTTAAGGTAATAGGCTATTCCTCAGTATTTAAATTTCTTCAGTTTTATTGCCCTAACATCTATCTAAATGTTTGCTTGGAACTTGCATTATGTGCAGGATGCTATTGGCAGCTGGTATTGTTGTAATGATACTCATGTCTCCATCTCAAGCTCCCAGGATGTTCTGTCTGAGAAGGTCTATATCTTATTCTATATATTGAGTGCCAAAACTCAAAAGCCTGGTACAAATGGTTACTCTTCTAGTGCAGTTAAATCTTCCAACATCAATGGAAATGGCATATCAAATGCCACATCTAGTGAGCCCCTGGAGATACCATTAGTCAAACAGAATGGGTCATGTTCTACTAAAGGTATTGTACCACCACCCCTGAAGAATGGCAAGATTGCACCAGGTCCACATATCAAGCCGATCCACTTAAAGAATACTGGAACAGAAAAGGTTACGTCAAATGGCAAAGCAAACCACATTTCGAGAAATAAGCCAGAAGTTAACGAGGCTGTAACACTGTCAGATCCGGTTGGGTGTGAGTCTGGAAAATCTGCAGAACCAAGGGATGATAACAGTAGTATTTCTTGCAATACGATGGATGTTAATTCGCAAAGAATGTTGCAGGATGCAAATGGAAATGGACATCCGATTTGTTTCACTGATTTCCAAGAGACCAGGGATGGTAAGGCCACATGTGCTGAACAGTATTCTGAACAGTCATCTAGTACTGTTATCTCAACAATGGGTAAGCAAATTTGTAGTTCGGAAAATTCTAAAAGTTCAGTTTTACACCATGAAGTGTCTGCTAACTTGGTAAAGGATGTGGTGGCTTCAGCCAAGGACAGTGCATGCTTGAAACGCCATCTTGAAGAAGGGGAGTTTAAGGAAATGTAAGTCTCTAATGACAGCATGTTGCTATTACTATTTGTATTTCTTTCCATGAAACAATGATGCCCATTCAGTGGCTTTCTTTTTCTCTTGCAGTTTTGAGACATTACACACCTTCCATGTTCAATCACTTACTGATTTTGATTTCACTATTTTGAACTGAACCCACTTCATATAAATACTATTCAGATATGTTAGATGTAGCAAATTTCGTGCTACCTTGGTTAGCTCATTGTTAAAATTGCATTGCAAACTAGTAATATCTATGGTAAGTTTCATTAAGTTGCTTTACAAATGGATAATTGGTTAATGTTGCAAACTAAGCCAGAATGGAATATGGTTCCCAATAGAAAGTATCAACTTACAAGAGTGACATGGATGGATAGTTTGCGAATAACACCCTCAGAGATTGAGAAATAATGCATGAAGGCTCTCAACCCTTTCAAGTCCCTCTAAATCTGATCCATCCAAACCTCATTCAGTGACCCATATGCTAGTTATTATCATGTTTGCACTGGATGCTTCCCCATTTTACAAACTTTATCTTTTATCTCGAGTTTTTTCCCAAAATTTTTTTGATGCAGAATGGCTTTTGTCATGTGTTGGCGTTAATTCATTTTGTGAGCTGTAGTAATTTCATAATGCTTACTGCATGTTTTGTTAATTAAACTATTCAGGCTTGCTGAATTAGCATCTTCTAAGCTTCGGTCGTCTGGTTGGGTGGATCTTGTCTGTAATTTCATGCGTTCCAAAAAGAAGCGGCGTGTACAAAATACAGGCATGCATCAAGATAGTGATGCATTGAGGTGAAACTGCTTTGCTTTGCTCTGATGTTTTTGTGCTCCAAGTTTATTTTTCTTTTGATTATGATATATTTATATATGGGGATGGTTCTTATGCTTTTGTTCTATTTTTCTTTTGCTCATGAGATCTTTATAGATGGAAATTTTTCCTTAATGTTCTGCATTGCGCAATGTAACATTTATCCATGGTTATTATTGTATTATTAGGATTTTTTATTACTCCACTAAGCCAGATGATTTACTTGTGCCATTGTTGTACTGCGTGGTTGCAGTACAAGTGTTATCATTCTTTAATTGTTTCCATTTTAACTCTATCACTGTCATTAAGGTTGCTGTACACAGAACATAGCTAGACTTGATTGCATGACATTTGCCTCTTAATATTCTATAGTTGCCTTTAGTTCATTTCTTTTATGTAAGGTCTTAATAAGCTTAAATATTTTTGAGATGTTTTTGGACTAGTCCATGTTCTTCACGCCTGCCAGTGGGAGAAGTTTATTGGTACGGCCACAGTGGGTTAAGTTATGTTCAGAAGCCCCACCACAAAGCATATGCCAAATATGAGTTGCATTTCCATTTGGAAAATGCCCATCCATGGTCCTCAACTCTTTCGGTCGGATCCGACTAGGCAAGCCAAGTGGGTTAAAGTTGCTCAAAACCGCCTTGTGCCAGCCGGAGGGGGTTATGTGCCCTGGTTTTGACAGTTGGCACATGGGTTCTAAACGGTATTTCACCCAAGGGACAAAAATTAGACGACCAAAAGAGTTGAGGGACCATGGATGGGCTTTTAAATTTCCATTATTTGTGATTACTTATATGATTATCATTACATTTCTGGGTGGCTTGTTTACATCATTAAATGAGTAATATTGTATATTTTTCTTCTGTAATGCAGAAAGCAGCTAATAAGTGATTCTGGAAGAATATTTAGGCCAAAAATTCCAGAGTTACTGAGGGAACAACTCATTCAATCCCTGAGATCGTACTACCATGACAAATTTTCACCGGATGCTTAAGTTTTTATGCGGAAGTCTTCAGAAGCTATTTTGCCAATTGGTACAAAGATATTGTTATGGGGAATTCTATGTTTCATGTGGAAATACATGTTTGCTCCGGTAATTATGCTGTTGATCTTCTTGATTTATTTACTTTAACGCTCTTCATCTCTAACGTATCTTGTGCTTGCCAATTTAGGTACCAGTGGAACCCTGTTGGTCAACTACCAGCTTCTTGTGCGGCTAATTTTTTAGGCAATTTTGTTTTCCTAGATGAGATTGAGACGCAGTGTGGCCAAATCACATGTAAAAGATTGCCTTCTTTTTCCTGCTGTTCCCCATGCTATAGGCTTAAAAGTTAAAACACCACCATCACAACCCTCATTCCTTCCGTTCTATGGCTAGAATGTAGAAGATTACCCCCCCCCCCCCCGGTACAATAATAGTTGGCAGATTAGCACACGAGTTTGTTGGGTTTTGACCTGTTATTAAAAAAAACTCGTTGGTTCAATTAGATTTGGGTATGCTCAACTATGGGGTCCATTTTATAGGACAACTGGTAAACTTCGGATATACTAATATCCAAAAGCAACCTTTCACCCGATAATAGATTTGATGATTTAGATGGCACATTGATGTTTGTTAGCCCGTCCGCACAAACACAAACATAGGGCCCATGCTTAATGCTACATTTGCTTTGTGTACTTTGGTGTGTGATGTGTGGTGCCTGTGTTTGTCGTAAACGTAGTACACAAGAATTTTCGTTGGCATAGTGTGGAACGGAACAATACAAACCCGGTCCATTAATAGTGATATTCCAAGGTTTTGTGTGCTTTAAGCATGTTTTCGGGCGATTTAACGACACAGTAGTACCAGAGCAAACTCGGTCCGCATCCCGTTGGCAGCGCCTTTTCTCATTTGATTCTACACTAGATTGATGTTGCAGCACCACAACAGTAGCATGGCCATTTGACATCGGCTGATGCGTAGTGTGGATCAGAGGATCGCAAACGAAAAAGGAAGAGAGGAACGTAAAAAGGATGGCCCTTGCTTGCTTGCTGCTGACCTTGAATCATTGCTCGAATCAAGCTCAGCATTAGCAGTTGCACCTATAACTGTAAGCTACCGAGGTGGAACTGAGACAGCGCCCCTGAAGCTCACATAATCCATTATTTCATAAAAATCATGCCTGCGTTGTACTAGTGTTAATTGTTCATCATCAAAACAGTTACCTTAATTGCTCGTCTTCAAACCGTGACAGGCGATTGATGTAAACCGTCATTTAACAAGTTTGCCGTGCCGACGAGCCGCTCGATCTTGAGCCCGACGGCTCAGACCAAACCAGCCGTGGACGACGTCCAAGTCCAACCACCTCGAGCATGATCGAATATACACGTAAATGTGAGCTGTCAGGCCCGAGTTGAGAACTTGAGACGAAGCAGCGACCTGTACCCTCGACATTGCCACGACGCGTCCAGCCACCCTTCTGCTCGCTTCCACGCCACTACTTGCCGGTTGAGCTTCAGCTTAGTTTTTTTAGTTTATAACTTATGATTTTTTTTAAAAATAAACAAATATGATTGTTTTTTCATAATTATTTTTAAGCGGTTTATTGGTTATTTTTTTTAAAACGTTTTATCTTTTTATTCATAAAAACGCTCACGCTAGACTATAAACTATAGTTCCAGCGAGCCACGGCACACGCTGCTACTCAAAGATTTTTCCGATGAAAATGGGCCAAGATAGATACGACCTAGAGGCCGCGCGAGAGGATCCTGCTAACTAATCAGCTTTGCCGGCACCGCGCGGTTGCCGTCCCATCAGTTATCTCGTTGCGAGCATAGCATCTGCAGGCTGCAGTAGCTGTGCAGCAACTGGCCGGTGACCACCAGACCACCACCTTTTCAACAAAATCCCACCAGAAAAAAGACCAAAAATCCTGTCATTTTGCCACCCCCGCACCTGTGCCGCAGTAGTGTGGTGTCCCCACTCCCCCTAGACTAGAGATGCCAAAGCGCATCGGTAATCTACCATCCAAAAACTGCCTCTCCCGAAGGAAAGGAGAAAAGAAAGGAAACATATGGAAAGAACCTAGAAAAAGGCCATGGCACTGTGCATGCACTGTAGCACTACCGTTCCGATCAACTGTCATCGGCAACCTTTAGCTTCGGTGAACAATCTATTCGGAACATAGAAATTTTATGTATATTTTGTATGAATGTTACAAGATACTGTTTAAATTTCATTGAATCTATTTTAAACAGGGATCTTACGTCCACTTAGACCAAGAGGAAAGGGAAAGAAAAGGAAAGAGAATACGTTTAGTCTTAATGAAGGTTAATAATTGTTGACACTTTTTGTCCTGTTCAACAGAAGAATATCTACACTGTCATGATGCCAAATAGGCTTCGCACCGACAAAACCTAGATAATATATTTCTGAAACCGACAAAATTGGTTTTTTAAAGGGAGAACTCTATGTATCACCGTGATTTCAGGAAGTTTCAGGGGGTTACATTGCATTTTTCCCAAACAAAAACAAGAGAGGGCAAGCCGTCCGCCCCCTCTCTCTGCCGCTCCTCGTCGCCTCCCACGCGGCCACGCTCCCCTCCAGATCCGGTCTCCGACGCCGCAGATGGCCGAAGATCCCGCGGGATCCCGCCGCTGGCGCTGCGACCCCGGCGATGACCACTTTGACCGCCTCCCCGACCCGCTCCTCCTCGTCATCTTCAACCGCATCGGCGACGTCAAGGCGCTCGGCCGCTGCTCCCTCGTCTCACGCCGCTTCCACGCCCTCGCCCCCCTCGTCGACTCCGTCCTCGTCCGCGTCGACTGCGTCATCTCCGACGACCCCGCCTCCTCCTCCTCCTCCTCGTCAGCCTCCTCCCCGTCCGCGCCCTCCTCCCCAACGGCCTCCGCGCGCGCACGCACCGTATTCTCCCAGATCGCGCGCATCGTGATCGGCGGCATCATCAAGCCTATCCAGGCGCTGGGCCAGATCCTCTCCCCCGCCAACTCCGCCTCCGTCTTCCAAGCATCCGCGTCGTCGTTGTCATCGTCCTCCCGCCACCCCTCCTCTTCGCCGCCTCCTGGCGATGTGTCACACCACTCGCCCTCGGAGGTGCTCCGCTCCTTCAAGGAGCTCCGCCGCCTGCGCATCGAGCTCCCAACCGGCGAGCTCGGCATGGACGATGGCGTGCTGCTCAAGTGGAAGGCCGACTTCGGGTCCACGCTCGGCAGCTGCGTCATCCTCGGTGCGGCCTCGGCCTCGCCGTCCTCCGCTGGCAAGGACGGTGCGGGCACAGCTCCCACTGCTGACTGTGGCGAGTCTGACGAGTCAGGGAGTATCCCGGAGTCGTTCTACACAAACGGGGGGCTGAAGCTGCGGGTGGTGTGGACCATCAGCTCGCTGATTGCGGCGTCCGCACGGCATTACTTGCTGCAGCCGATTATTGCCGACCACACAACGCTGGAGAGCTTGGACCTGACGGACGCCGATGGGCAGGGAGTGCTCACCATGGACAAGTGGCAACTGCAGGAGCTGCGGGTCAGGCCAGTGTCGGCATCTGGGGGCTCACACCGGACGCTCATGCCTGCGCTTAGCATGCGGCTGTGGTACGCACCGCACATTGAACTGCCCGGGGGCTTGGTGCTGAATGGAGCGACACTGGTGGCCATCAAGCCGAGTGAGGAGGCAACGAGGGACACAGTTGGGAGTGGGGCTGCTGGGTCGGCAGGTGGATGCTGGGTTTCAGATGCCTTTGAGGAGCCTTATCGGACTGCAGTGAGGACGCTTCTCAAGCGGAGGACTTATAGCCTTGAGATGAACTCATTCTAAGCTATGAAGGGAGTGGCATTCGGAAGTTCCATCTGTGAGGGGTAAATTTCACATCACACTAAATCCAATGTTTGTCTAGTTATTTTTCTGCAATTGCTGTTCACTATGCCAAGGCTTGGCCACTTTCCTTCTAGCGAGTGCTCCAACCTTATTCTCGCATAATTGTGACACTGTCATCAAAAGCTCACCACTATCAACACACATTGTAGTAAACAACATGAGTTAAATATTTTGAGAGAGTTGATGTGGACCGATTTAGGTTTAGCTTAGGTTAATATTTCAGTTATGTTATTGAATTGAGTGTGAACTTGTGTGGAGGTATTGTGAAACTGTTTGTTTTGGCTCACTGCTAATTATATTGCTGGCTTTTGCTGTTCTACCTAGTGGTATATACCAAGCTTCCTGACTCAGTTTACAATACTAAGCTTCCTGACTCAGTTTACAATTTACATGATCTTGAGTACATTGCTTGACTGACGGTACAATGGAACTCAATTCTGAATCCTATCTTCCACAAACATTATAAGCTAAGGCAATACATTGTTGCTCATCTTATCCTGAAGGAGTGTTGGACAGGCTCCCGGATTCCCAATCCAGCAGTGACTAATGAACAGGGCATCACCCATATTTCTTGATAAATGTGTTTCGTAATTGAAAGTATTCTTTTTTTCCCAATAAGTGCAATAACCTTTGTCTAAACTGCACTGAAAAGAATATTTGAATAATGCATACTAAATAACTCATGTTTATTGTAATCAACTAATAGTCTGTCAAATCCTTAAGCAAATGACTTCTGATCATTTTTGCAACGTTGGAAATAAAGTTCATATCGGTCATCAGTGATGATACATGAAAGTGATGAAACAGATATTAAATTTTAGTTGGTTTGCTTGTGGTGCTCATGTGGTGCTAGTGGCAGATCTAGGATCAAAATTTAGGGGGAGCTAATGGGACTTGTTCACCGGTTTACTGAATGTCGAGTTGCTGGCTTGCTGTAGCATGCCGCATTGCCGGTGAGAGATAGGAAAACACTATTGCGGCTATAGCGGGCTATTTTGGAACTCCCATGCAATCTATAGAACCTAAACAAGTAGTAGGAAAGAACAAAATTACTCACAATTCCACCAACACCTCCTAACTCTCGGTTCAAGCTAAAGTGCTGTAGGACTGCAAGAATGAGAAGAAACCAGGGCAGGCATTGACCCTTGGCTCTAGATTCCCGCTAAAATAATACAACATGCAAGGTCTTCAACACAAACGAAAGTGATTATGAAGTTTTCGACAATACAGAGTAATGCTATATAGTCTAAGCCGATTATACGGAATTGGCAAAGGAGATTTTCAGTATGTATTTGACAGCACTAAGAAAATTAACCCAAAGCGGTCCAATAAGCACAACAATGGATTTCGCAGTGCAGATTGCCTGCAATGGCAACAATAGTTTGGAAGAAGACAAGAACCTTACACATGAAAAAAACAGAGTTGCAGCAATCCAACAAACATGAAGGCTATCATTCACCAATGTGACCAATCACAAAGAAATGCAGAAACCCAAAGCCTATACTTCAACAGAATAATCAAAGTAAAGTAAAGTAAAGCACAGTTTGTGCCTGGACCAACTCACAAAACCAATGTGAGCATTGTGAAGCCACAGAACTATTCAGAATCAGTCGCAATGCATTGGGAAAACCCTATTTCCCCGAAGAATGATTAGCATTCAAAACCCAAATAGTTCCAAAGGATTGCCAAAAGCATTTTAGATTGCCAATTCGGAAATCAGAGCAATTCAATGACAACAACACGATCATTCCAAAGTCAATGGCTTTGTCAAGGCGACGCTGCGCAACCAATCCTAAGTACACAATGAGACGTGAGACGAAGGAAGCGAGCAGTTCATCCATAAACCTTGAGCTTGGAGAGCTTGGGCTCCGGTGGCGCCGCATCCTCCGGGGGCGGTGGCCCGGGGGGGAGGCGGCCAGCGGTAGGGGGGTGCCAGCCCCACCTGACCCCCCAGTGGGTCTGCTCTTGTGTGGTGCCAACTGTTCTTTTGAGTTCTGACTTTTGAGAATCTGAGTGACCCGACCAGGTTGAGATCCAGAAACAAGAGTGCATGGTTCATGCGCTACTGTCCCTCTTTGCTTCTAGAAGCAAACAGATCTAGCTTACTAAACTTCATTACTTTGCCTAATCTCTTGCTGCAGAGGTATGCGGGTGGGTTGTGAATATACCTGCCCTAACCTTCACTTTTCAGCTGTTTTACCCGTTCTGATAAGAGCTGTACTGTGCAACCCATCAAGGATTGACCGTTCCATTACTAGTTTGGTATTTCACAATTAAGAAATAGGGAAAATATCAAAGAAGCTTGAGGCTAGGCTAGTTGAAGGGGAAGGATGGTGCTCAGTTTTGCAGAGGATATATTGATTGCATATGTTACCATCATGTGTATCCCCCAATTTGGCCCCACATGCCGCATACTGTAGTTCTAAAATTAACTACTTGCTATACATAACCTAAATGCACAGGAGGAATCATCCAACGCTTCTTATTGTTTGGGTGTGCATTGCATGCCATCTTCTAAATTATTGGAATCCGCTGCACAAGAGAAGAGAAAGGGGGAGGGAGGAAGGGCCCAGCTGAATGTAGGATCCACTAGTTATTTTTGGTTAGAGAGATTTTTAGAGCCCCCTAAAATAGTCTCTGGTTGATTTTATAATCTTGTAAAAAATTGTCAAAAATACCTTAATGTACGCCACTGTGTGCACTACCTTGTTAACTAGAGCACATCCACTTGATACAAATACAAGGATCTATGAAAAGTAGGATTGGAAAGATATTATGTTTTCATTATGTCTGTTGAATATCATATGGTCAACAATTGTTTCATTCCATCAGAGGTTTCAACATTGTAAGCACTAAGCAATCAATATTTTCAATATGTTCTTTTCTGGTAATGAACATTATTAAGTGTGAAAGCCCTTCACCCATTTGTAAAAACTGTATTTCTAGCATTTTGCTGAAATCTTTCTTTTCTCTATTTCAGGATGTGATTATATTCTCATGAGATGCGACTCGGAAGTACTCTGTAACGTAAGAATTGGAGTAGAAGTTTACTGGCTGCCTATTTTACTCCAGCCTGCACCCACCTCCGACATGCTGCAAGTATTTACTAATGTATGCCTTTTTATCTTGAGCATCTCTCGGGGAGGACCTGAAGGAATGTTATATAACCAAACATGAAAGGAAGCCGTGCATTCCAAACATGAAGGGAAGCCGTGCATTCTTTCTCGATGCTGGAATTGTTAGGCAAGCCATTGTTGAGCTGTTGGTTGACTCTTGGAGGAAGCCCTTATCTTCATCAGATGTGGTAGCATGGATGATTTTTCTTGTATGTATCCACGTCAAGCTGCTAACCCTATGTTAATTTCCGCTTTGAATTGTACTGTGTTTTTGCAGAAAAGTTTGCTGTATGCTGTGGCATGCGATGTTACTCTGTACATCAATGTGCAAGTTCATCTTGTCCGAATTAGCAACAGCTGCGTAACTGTTACTTAAAAAAGGAGCGCTAATGCAGTGTGATGCTGTGAATCCAGGTGCTCAAATCACGTTATGTTGGGTATGTGAGAATGATGCATGACTTTTGGCAGTTGGAACAAACTGTCTTTCCCCGTTCGTCGCTATGCCCATGAATACGGTTGTACGTGTATCAGCAGAGTGGAGGCCGGTGTGAGACAGTTTGCTGGAGCCTGACTGCCGCCTTGCTGAATTCCTCAATGCTGCGCCTGGAAGAGAACTGCCCTACGTTCAGGTTTGCTTCCAGTGGCCATCGGGAGCACAATTGAAATGAATCGATGAATGCAGCGGACAATCTACTGACGAGTTCGTCCCAAGCGATCAGGAATGCTGTGCCTGGTGCGCACGGCGCGGTGCCGACCCCCGGGCTGCAATGCTTCTGCGAGCAGAGGCAACACCCCAGCCATTTGGGGCACTGACCACGCCGCGACCGGCAACAACGTCCTTGCCCGGCGCGAGGCCTTCTCGGCCGGCCTCGGCATCGGAAGTTTGGTCAATTTTGATACTATTTGTCACGTAAATACTAAATTTAGCTTCGAATCATCGTAATTCCATTTCTAGTTTCCTCCCCGAGCATGGGAGTCCGCGAGTGCGATGCGTGTACAGTCACGCGGTCCTGAACCGCACCACTCCGTGTCGTGCGGTGAGGGAGCGCATGATTTGCACTGTAGCATAATCGTGCTGTCGGGGAGCGCATGATGCTATAGTGCAGGAAAATTTCCTGCTGCTTCCGACATGGTCTGTGTTCTGTGTTTGTTAGTGCAATGGTCTCCCGTGATAAATGCAAATTTTCTATTTATTCATAGAAACATATTGAAAATGTTTTTGTAATAATTTTTAGATATAGGAAATGAGGTTT
The DNA here is from genome assembly GCA_036346575.1 of Dendrocalamus sinicus. Lineage (NCBI taxonomy): Eukaryota > Viridiplantae > Streptophyta > Magnoliopsida > Poales > Poaceae > Dendrocalamus > Dendrocalamus sinicus. Next base: position 4,442,707 of record CM070655.1, on the reverse strand, counting down.
AAAAATTATAATTTTTATGTGGAGTCTTGTTTACTTGCTTGCGTAACTTGTTTTGTAATTGTAAACATTAAGAATTTTCATCCGTAATTTATTTATGTGTAGAGTCTGCACGAATTTTGTAATATCGAAAACAAGGTGCAAAATATTTTTGAAATATATTTTGCAAACTCCTTAAGTCGTCAACTAATCGGCGATTAATCTACGATTAGCCATCCAGTCGGTACTTGGTGGATGACTAGCGAGACCGACTCGACTGGAGTGACTAGTCGGTATGACGGACGACTGGTCGGCGACAAATCGACACTAGTCGAGCTGATCTAGCCGGCCGACTGGAAAAAGTAAAATAGTGAAACAGTGAAACACGATGCGGCCGGCCCATAGCCCACGAAGGCCAGCAATAAGACGGTCATTCCCGTGCGAGCCGTGTAACCCTAGATCATTCCTCTCCCGTGAGTCCTCCCGTGCGAGCCGCCAGAAGCGACCGAAGCCATCGCCGTGCCGTCTTCTCCAGCGGGTCGCCTCCCTCTCCCGTGGTCATCGCCGTGCCGTCTTCTCCAGTGGCCACCGCAGCCTCCTCCTCAGTCGTCGTCTTGTCTCCCCTCTCTCCGACCCCCACCCGACCGAAGCTTCACAGTTCACACGCGCACTACTCCGACTCCCTCCCGCCATGCTAGTACCTTCTTCCGCCACCGCCTCATCCTTCTTATCTGCTTCCTGAAGACCAGAACCAACCAGGTGCTTCTTGCCTCCTTCCTTGCTTGATTCTTTTCTTTGGGAGGCGATTTTGGTTGGGTTTTTTTGGGAGAGATATTGATTTGTCTACTTGGTCCATTGTTCGCTTCTTGAACGATGGATTTTGCTTTTCTTTCTCAGGGTGGGTGTTGGGATCCGACGGACAGGTTCAGGTGTCGGCCGGCTTGGGAGCCATGCTGCTCATAGCTCCATTTTAGGGTTTAGGTGCCGGTCGGCCTGGGAGCCACGCTGCTCATAGCCACGTTGCGCAACCCCGACAATGAATTGATGTCAAGATTGCTGATTTCATTTGATGGTTTGCAGTTGCACTTTGCAGTCCAGCACATCAATGCGAACTTCTCTTGCAAAAAGGTACTACTGCTGTCTTGGTGACTTTTGCGTCTTATTTCACAGCATGCGACATTGGAGCCAATAGAGTACCTGTTAAATAATTAGTTCATTAGTACTTTGGTAGCAATTAGCAAAACGAGCTACATCATTTCTGCAGTAGACTGACCAACTAGTCGAGACTAGTCGGTCGACTAGTCAACTAGTCGGTCAAGTCGCCCCTTGGCGACTCGACTCGACTCTACAACTTAATAACATTGCTCCTTACGTAGTGTAGATAATACATGTAGGAAATCTTTTTTTAGATTGTTATTTTGTTAAAATAAAAGGGCAGATAATGTAAGTAGGCTAGTCTGCTTGCGATTTTAATAGATTGTCAACGGTATGAAATCTGTTAGACTGCAATAACATATTCCGATCGTCGTATATTGTTGTAGTGCGAGAAATTTTTGAAAGAATTTTCTAGGGATGATTGAGGCGTTAATGACTCGTAAGTACGAAGGTAAGTGAAAGTGCGATGTAACGATTGATCCATTTGTGATTTTTGTACACTGTGAATGGTAAAAAATATGTTAGATTCGCAATAACATTTTGCGATCATCGTATGTTGTTGTAGTGTAAGAAATTTTATGAAAAATTTTGTGAGGACGACTGGGATAGGAATGATTGCTAAGTACGAAGGTAAGTGATATTGAGCACGCAAAGAATTGAATGCAAAAAGATGACGAGATTTGATGTTGTAAATTAAAATAGACTTTATAATAAACATGTCAATAACACGGTGCACAGGATTTGGTTACATGCATAAGAGACAATATCATGCATGATGCAACAAACTGAAATACTCCTACGATACATATGCGCCTTCTTGGTATGGAAATAAATTCGACATTCAGGGGACTAGTGCGGAATGGTTCGACCTACTGCGTAGACTAGAGCCATTTTCCCTTTCTTGCGAGCTCGGTGTTGAAATCCTCATATGCCTCTTTGGCCTTGGCAGCTATTTCCTTTTTTCTCGCGCTCCCTACGCGTGCACACCTCGAGATGAGTTTTCATCTTCCGACGTATATGCTCGGTTTGCTCATCGTTGCGGCACTCCTCCTCTCGGATCTCGCACGCCCTTTGACATTCCACTCCTCGTAGTTGAGAGTTCAATGGTCATGTTGGTGGATCTCTAGGTCGATCTATTTGTGGTAGCCACATAGCGGTTCCGGGGACTACGGGTAGACAGGAGAGATTGTTATTGTGTACTTTAAATGAGAAATAGTAGGGGAATACATTGTAAATGGTACTTACCGGCTGCCGATAGCTGATCGTGTCCAGACGGTGGTCAGGATAGTCACAGGAGTAGTTCGCACAACCCTAGTAACGCATGCCCAGGCTGAGCCGCTACTTAGATTTAAAAAAATTGCATGGGTCTCTGCACCAACAGAGGGGCGGTGTCTCTCCCTCGGGCGGATGTTGTGGCAAATGTTCGGTTGGAATGTTCAGGATGGACATGCTCCTATGGGGGCATCATTGGGGGTGTAACCTCCTGGCACGCTCCGCTTGTTTGGCCTGGGTTGCAGCAGCCCTTACTTGTTTGTCGTGGGCCACAGCAGACCTTACTAGGTCGCGGGTCTCCTCGCATTGCTTCATCATCTTGTCCCATTGCTTCTTTTGTCTCTTATCCATCCCGACGTGGTGAAGAAAGCTCTGGTATAGTGTTGGGTTGTGTAGTGTTCTCTTCCAGATCTATTCCACCTCATTTTATAAGCCAAAAGGTTGGAATGATGTGATTTTATTTTATGTGAGTAGCTTGCGAGGTGGAGTGTTGCGTTGTCTTTTTGAAAAGTACTTAGCGAGGCAGAGTGTTTTCATTACGCATGTCTTCTCACTGTACAAAGCTACCCCCGTCTGGTTTTGTCATTGTGTAAAGTTGACCCTTTGGTCTTGTCGCTACACAAAGATGCCCCCGTTTGGTCTTGTCATTGCGCAAAGCTGCTCCTTTGGTCTTGTCGCTGTGCAAAGCTGCCCTCTTTGGTCTTGTCACTACGCAAAGCTACTGCATCTTGTCTTTCTAAAAGTTCCTAGCGAGTCAGAGTGCTTTCATTGCGCAAAGGTGCCCCCGTCTAGTTTTTTCACTGCGTAAAGCTATCCCCGTCTAGTCTTGTCATTGCGTAAAGTTGCCCTTTGGTCTTGTCGCTGCGCAAAGCTGCCCCCATCTAGTCTTGTCACTGCGTAAAGCTGCCCTTTTGGTCTTGTCACTGTGCAAAGATGCCCCCGTCTGGACATGTCATTGTGTAAAGCTGTCCCCTTTGGTCTTGTCACTGTGCAAAGCTGCTACATCTTGTCTTTTCACTGCGCAAAGCTGCACCCTATTCTTGTTGTTGTCACTGCGTAAAGCTGCCCCATCTGGTCTGGTCACTACTCAAAGCTGTCTCGTTTGCTATAAAATGCATTGCCCACCCTATGAAAGTAGGAGCACTCGACCCTGTGAACCGTACGAATAACTACCTTGTCCATCGTACATCAACATACCATGGCAGACGCCGAGGGGCTAGTCAGAGCGAGGTCATTGAAGGAAGATCTTCCCATGGAAAAGAGGGAGGACTTCGGTCCTACCTACCGCTTGATGCCAAACAGGCATGCTCAACTAGTATATGCAGACCAGTAAAAAACTAGTGAAAAACCAGCAAAACCGTTATGAATTTGTTCTACCGAGATTTGTTACAGAAGTTGTATGATGATATTCGTATTCAATCGAATTAAATACATATTCGGTTCGAATTTGTATCCGTTACGACATTCGATTCGTATTCATATTTGTTTTAAAAATATAGATGTGTATTCATATTTGCGATTATTCAACCGTATCTGATCCATTTCCATCTCTAGATAGAAGCGTAAACACTGCAACTCATTCACCAGAGTATTGGCTTATTGGGCTGGTCCTTCACAACTTCAAGCCTTCGGCTTGTTCACCCTAATTATCTAGTACTGGAATTGCTAGAATGGGTAGATCCGCCTGAAATGCCCGGAATGGCCGATAACGATTAGTACGGGATTAAGACTACTGTATGCCGTTTTGGGTATCGGTATGATATGTTCAGGCTATTCAGGCCGGTACAGGTAATTTCTCTGAACTTTGGTGGCAAAGACCAAAGTCTAGCCCCCAGAAGCCAAGGAAGCTACAGTCCAACTGGCTTCCCCGCTTGTGCTTCTATTCCATGTCCTTTGACAGCGGTTAGTAGTTTTTTACGACATTTAATTAAAGAAGAATAAAAATATTATTATATCTCTACAAATAATATAAAGAAAAAGGAAAAAGTCACATCTAACGTGTTCTAAATAACTTTTGCTTTTGGAAGCTAAAAGCTTCTTAGACCGGAGCCAGGCTGCAGCTTCTCCAAAAAGCTGGAGGTGTTTGAGACAAGCCAGAAGCCGGCTTAGAAGCCGTCCCAAACGGGCCCTCGCAAATTCTGTTCCTCTTCTGTCTCCACCCACAGCAGGCTAGTCTTTTCAGCTCCCTCCCCCGGGCTGCGACGTGCTAGGGCTCGTTGGTCGTGGCGCAAGCGAAGGGTTCGGGGATGGAGGCGGCGGCCGCCGACGAGGAGCAGGAGGGGCTCTCCGCGCAATCGCCGGCGCAGGCGCCGCCGTCCTCCGCGTCCTCACTTCCCAAGGTCGGTCGCTTTTCATCCCTGATTCCTCTCTTAAAGATGGCGAGTCTTGGCGATTGACGTATCTTCTCTTTTTCTTGATATCGTAGGAGCAATCGCAGGTGGAGCTGGAGCTGAGGTTGCTTCAGGCTCTCGAGTTCTACCCCCCGTCCAAACTAAAAGGTTTTAGTCGGGAAAAATTGCTCCCATGCCACACAGTTTAATGGCGTTTGTTAAAATGCCCCATGATGTCTCACTGACATGCGGGTCCAGGGCCCACATGTCAGTGAGACATCATAGGGCATTTTAACAAACGCCATTAAACTGTGTGGCATGGGAGCAAATTCCCCTTTTAGTCGACGTTCTAAAAATCGGTAACCGGTACTCGACACATCACCCAACTTACCTAGCAGTGATTATATGGTATAGTCGGTCTATTATGCTGGCATAACCTGTCCGATTATACAGATAACCGGATAACAGTTAGATAGGGCACCCATTTTTAGTGGGGGGATTGGATCATATACCCTCCCCTTAGTTGAGAAATTCAGGATTTACCCTCCCACCTCAATGACATGTGGGGTCATCATAAGTCACTGACGCGTGAGCCAGGAGGGTAAATCCTGAATTTCCATCTAAGGGGAGGGTATATGATGAATAAAACCTTTTTAGTGCTGCTTGGTTGGGCTAAAATAAGCTGAGTTATGATTGAAATCGCACTGTAGTTGGCTGAAATTACATTGTAGTTGATGGTGGCTTATTTGGCATAACTAAATTTAAAAAATTTAAAAATTGAAAAACAGATTAGCCCATCATAGACATTGCAAACGAATACGAAAAAAAAAGAACCGGCAAAAAAGCTAAAAAACCAAAAAGCCAGAAAAAGACGAAATTTAAGAATAGTAACAAATAAACCAGAAGCTAGAAGTTCGAAACGAAATTTATAACACCGTTATGGTTGTGCGCCTTTTGTTTACGTGCTCTTGTGGATACGCATGTTTTTGGGGTTTTGTTGTTTGTTTTGCTAAAATGATGTTTTGTAGGGAGGGACCAGTTCTACCTGAAGTTGTAGATAAGCTGTTCAGTTTGAAATAACAAAAAAAACCGTCTACTTTAGTGACCGTGAGTGACTTTAGAGTACTTACGCTCTATAAGTAATTAGTTTTGGATTTATGGCTGTGGATAGAATGTAACCCCAGGATCTAAACTGGGTTAGGCCTAACCCTATTCTGGATAGGCCACACACACACATAGCAACCCGCTTGCACTTTCGTTCTCGCTTCGTGCAAAACGGTTAATCGGAGGTTGCTACCATTGGAAGCCTTAGGCTTATATGTTAGTGATTCTCAAGCTAAACAGTAAGGTGGGGACTAACCCATACCCTCATGTGCACACACATATAGGTCATCATAAGCTTAATTCTACAGGGGTTGAGGTGTCACATACACTCCCCCTCAAAGGACCCGACGACCTCGTCGGCCCAACATACCCACATTGGGGCAAATGATCATAATCTCCCCCTCTTAGCACATGTCCGTGTGTTCAGTGCCAGCACATATGCCACGCCGTCTGTCCACTCCGGGCCCACACGCGCCATGCGCCATATGCCTGCGCTCCTGACCCGCACGTGCTTATGTAACCGCAGAGTCGGCTCTGATACCATTTGTAACACCCTAGGATCCAAACCGGCTTAGGCCTAACCCTATTCTGGATAGGTCACGCACACGTAGCAACCCGTTTGCACTTTCGTCCTCGCTTCGCGCAAAATGGTTAACGGGGGTTGCTACCATTGGAAGCCTTAAGCATATATGTTAGTGATTCAAGCTAAATTAGCAAGGTGGGACTAATCTATACCCTCATGTGTATATACATATGAGTCACCATGGACTTAATTTTACGGGGCCAAGGTATCACATAGAACCAATTGTCAGTTTTGAGAATAGCCCTGGCAATGATACTAACATCTAAAAAGAGGATAACAATGAATGGACCTCCTTAGGGTGTGTTTGGTTCGTGGATGGAGGTTGCATCGTATATCCTGGATGAGTGGATGCAGGCTGAGTGGAATCGTATTTCAGAAAAAGATGTTTGGTGAGGCTGTATGAGCGGATACAAAAAAGCGAGATCTTTGTTTGGTTGCTCATGCTGAGCGGATGCGATCTACCAAACTCGAGAGGCTAACACGTGGGACCGCATAAGATACATCGCATCCACTCATCCAGGATGGCTAGTGAAGCTCATTTTGAGCGTATCCACCCATCCGAGATGAGGGCGTATTTTGCATCCGCTCATACAGTTATCCGCTCATACAGGCAACCAAACAGGCTCTTTCTCAGATTATACGGATCCACCCATCCAGGATGAAGGGGATGCAGGCAACCAAACACACCCTTAGTGCTCCACTGTATCCATGCGTACATATGACAAAATTGGTGTTTAATGCTACGAAATTTGTACATTTACGCTAGAGGGGAATATCAAGTTCACTCCCGCACACTGTGCTGTCCTTGAAGATCTCCAATTTTTTTTCAGAATCTTACTAATTGTTGAATGGTGGTACATTTGTCTAGTGAATTCATGTATAGGAATTTTGTTATTGAGTTTTTAACTAAAGTAGGTCGAGTGGTCCCCTTTCTTCAGTTATATATATTATGCGAGAAATATGTTGGACCTGTACGTAAATACATGAAGGTATTAACCAAATGCGTTATGCGGAATTTCAGGTGGCCTGTGTCGCGATTGCCCTGCTGCCGTTGTGAAAAAGGGGAAACCGTTAGACTGCTTGTTTGCTTGGCTTTTACAACAAAAAAAAGAGGCCAAAACCAGTCTGCCTTTGATCGAGTCATTTTTGAGTTTATCGTAAAACCTTTGTGAGTCAACCAACCATAATCCATAATTAGCTACAAGCTACTTCACAATATCCACTATCTGATGTACCATTAGGCTCTTAGTGACGTTGGCCAATCTAAATGTGGAATGCTCTACCATTAAATACCAAGTTTAGACAAACACAAGTTACATGACCATGGCAAGCAGAGCCAAGTTAGTTAGGCATTGCACGAATCCTGTTTGTAGCTTGGCATTGCTGGGGGCTAAGTTTTAATCACCCTGCTGCTGTTGTGTTCCATACATACACTTGATTCAAGTCAATTCCTTTTTCATAGAACTGTTCAATAGTAGCCATTCAGTAGAGATAACAAATGAATCCTGGTAACCATTTTTCCTCACCTCACATCAAATTAGTTACAGCAAATTCATCTAGCTTTCTGTATAACAAAGTTTGAGCCGTTAATCAATTAGCTTACATAGAATGAACTTTCGCCATGTCTTGTTCGTTGGTATCCATCTTTGTACACCTTTTTCTTTGAAACGGAGCTTCCCAGGCTCTAAAGTGCTCGTTTGAGGACGTTGTTATATATAGGAGATTTTATTTCACTAGGTGACAAGGCAAATTAGGAATAATATGAACCCAATATCATGCAGGGTAGAGAACTGAAGAAACTCTGGAGATTAATTAAGCTGGAGGATACGTTCATAATTAGTGATGTTGCAGTTATACTGGTAGAGTGGTAGTCTTTTATTGGAGATTAGTGGCAAATTAGATATTGTCACTCTGGGGCTTGAATAATACACACATATTCCTCCATATATCATGATGCCTTATGATATCCAGTACCTCTTTGTGTTTTTTTTTCAGCTTGGTGTCTATGTGTTGGATTTGATGTGGTTTAAAGGGATGGCCTGTCTTAAATTTAGCATTTATATTGCCCTTTGTTATGGAGGCCAGCAACCATGGATGAGGGCAGTCATCTATACCTCCATGGCTCCATGACGGGGTACAGCCATACAAATAATTCACATTGCATTTTTCTGAAGAGCATCTAAGTTTATGTATGTTAAACAGATGTTAGCAGCTAGCAAGCTAGCTCCAGTTGACATAGATAGTTAGATTTTAGTTGTTTTTACAGTCATGTTTAATTGAGTGCTTTGCAATAGACAATATTGACATGTTTAATTGAGTGCTTTGCAATAGACAATATTGACTTTCGATTTTGGGAAGTGCAAATGATCTGCCGCAAGATAAAATTGGTACATAACGAGGTTCAAAAATTCCAGCAGGAATGTTCTCCCAGTGAGTACCGGGAGCTCAGTAGCACCTGGAATGAGGGTATATATAAAGATAAAAATGGTTGACCGTAAAAAGACCCGGGAACCACCTGGTGGGACCTTTCTGGCTTGGGTCCATGAATTTTGATTAAAACGGATTTTTGGACCTTTGCTATAGACAGCTTGTTAAGTCTTGGTGTAGAATGTCTTTCTTTGTTGCACATATATTCTGAATCTGCTGCGCTTATTTGCAGGCATTCATCGTCACTTTGTTCTGTATGGCCTCATGGAATACTTGAGAAAAAGGTGACCATTTGTGAATTCTTCAATTTCCGCTACAATGAGATTTGTGGGTTCCGGGCTGACCAACTGTGAATTCTTCCAGCCTTGACAGACAATTCTCTGCTGATGAAGTTTTACAACTACTGGACCGCTTCTTCAACCTAGAAATGCTGGTGATTTGAAATACCCAATAATTTCTGTTACTTTGCTATGTTTCTTTTAGCTTTGATTTTGTTTTGCGTTTAGACTTAATTAGGTCTGTGTTTGTGGTAAATTCACCGTTAGTTTGTGTCAGTTTCCAGAGTCTAGGTGAATTTTATACATATGGTTTGTTTAAACAAATGCAGAAACCAGAAGACGATGAGAAGGATAACTTCAGTCAAGGGGAGGAATTTACCTTGCCAGATAACTTTTTCAACAAGGAGGAATGATAGAATGTAGCCAAGCAGATAGCATGCTTCGTAATCTCACAGGTGGTATGAGTAAGATTAAAATTCATATTTATATTTTGCACGCTATTGCGTTTCGACATACGTGTATGGTCATAGTTTGCTTTCGTTTTGCAGGTATTATGAAGATCCTCTTGGAGGCGAAATCAGAGCGAGGGTCGGCTAGTTCTTGATTATTCCCTGTAGACTGTAGTTCTTGCCCCCGACATCTCTCGCCTAAAGTCTAGAACGGAAGAAACCCATTTGCTCAGCTGTGTTAGTATTTACTGATTTGTACAGCTTTTGTTTACTAGGATATGCAATCCAATGGTATGGTGCATTCAGTTCAGTTAACCATGCGTCCTCTTCGAGCCTTTTTCTTTCTAACATAGGCTAAGGGAGTCCTGATATGTGGCTGGGTTCGAATGGGTTTAAGCTTTTTGGCCTTTTGTTTTTGCTTCACTAACTAGTTTTCAAATGGTATATATTTTTTAAGATAGAGTCTATAAATCAATTATATTATATATTATACTGATATTAACTATACTAACTAAAATTATATGTAATTGTTTTTCTCTTTGTACTCTCTAAGCTTATTGGAGCACCACCTTAACAAGTGTAGCGGATATGTGTCCTTTTCATGGTGTGCTTGGAATAGTGTCTGTCTCCACGATTACATAATAAATTAATACTGTCACCATTCCGTAATATAATTCTGCTCTAACTGGTTTATAGCTTGAACTTCTGGGTGTGATTTTTAGTTTATGGATGAAATTGCATTGTAGCGGTTGTTAGCTTTTTTGAGAAAAAAATAGGAAAAAATCGTTATATTGTTACAGACAATGCAAAGGAATAAGGCAAAAAAAAATCAAAATAAACTCAAATTAGAAGTCGATACGTTCTAAGTGGCTTCTGACTTAAATAAGTCAAAAGTCAAAATAAGCCAGAAGTTGAAACTATTTGGAGCAAAGCCTAGTCTAACATATATCTAAGATGTACATTATTTAAATAATATTTAATAAAATTAGATCATATTTATTTCTAATAGAGATAGTAGTATCATATCTATCTAATAGGAGTAACTATGGTTTAATTCTATTAAATATTATTTAAATAATATAGTTTTTAAGTATACGCATTGGACTTATATTGCAAGACGACACACTTATGCTCCGCTTTAACAGTTACAGCTCTTGGTCTCTTAATATTGTCGTTTTTTTTTTCTTTTTGGCTTTTTTGCTTTTCTTTTTTCCCACCTTTTCCTTTACATTGTCCGTGATAATATAAATTTTTTATTCTTTAAATTTAATTATGCAGAAAAAACTAACAACAGCTATACAAGGTTGCCCGGATCTCCTTTACATTGTCCGTGATAATATAAATTTTTTATTCTTTAAATTTAATTATGCAGAAAAAACTAACAACAGCTATACAAGGTTGCCCGGATCTCCTTTACATTGTCCGTGATAATATAAATTTTTTATTCTTTAAATTTAATTATGCAGAAAAAACTAACAACAGCTATACAAGGTTGCCCGGATCGTGATACTAGATAGGATCGTTTTTTGTCTAGCAGGATCAAGTCGTAGGATTGGATCATAGAACCAAGATTCTATCAATTTTTTAAAAGTGTATTATTTTATATAAAAATTGAATTATATTTCTAAATATGCAAGTCTATAGTAGATTTTTTTAATTTAATTTTGTAGTTTGAGTACACTTATTCATGTTATATTGAATTAAGATTGATTTTTGAAACGTATTTAATTATTTTTAATAAACTAATAATCTAAAAATGCAATAGTTAAAATATAATACTTTTTTTTTACCTTAGAACAATATATAAACAACAAAACAAAGCAAATTTAACTAGTGTAACTTAAACTTAATAATGAATAATATCAAATTTTATATGCTAATATAGGTTGTTGTCAACATCATGATCCCACTATGATCCTACTCGAACCTAATGATTCTAAGAGTAGGATCACGATCTCATTGTGATATTACCTTATTCTGATCCATATTATGATATATATCATCTACCTCCGATACGATCATACGATACCATGATACACATCACGATACTGATAACCTTATAGTTATAATATATTTTCAGTCCATACAGCGAAAAATAAAGCATGTACCTCTAAGTTCTTCGGAGCACTACCAATAATCTTCCTGGCTGCCATTGGCACAGATTTCTCGCTCGCTGCTCGTCGTGTATCCGTGTGGTAGCCTGGTAAGTGTGCACAATGTGGTGGCGCCTGACGAATCTCTCAGGCTTTCACCGACCGAGGGAGCTTCATCAGTCGGAATCGGGCACGGCACGCAGCTCCCCAAGACCCCACCACGGCCGGGTCGGGCTGCGCTGCTTTGGAACAGATCGATAAACCCCGTGCCGGACGTCACTCGTCAGCCACCCAAGCCGCGCCGCCGCGGCGACGTGCCGTTGCGCACTCACTTGTGACAAGGCGGGGCAGCACAGGCAGGCCCCCGATCTGATACTGGGATTCCGCCGCCTCCGCCCTCCCGTCCCGTGCCGATCCCATCGCCGCTCTTCGCCTCCCCCGGAAACCCCACCAGATCACGCAAAAAATGTCCCGTCACCACCACCACGAACCTCCCCCGCCCACCTGCTGCTGCGGCTGCAACGGCTGCTACGGGCCGTGCTACTATGCTGCGCCGCCGCAGCCCAGCTCCGCGTCCGACCACCTCCTCCACGCCATCGCGTCCCACTTGCTTCTCAACTCCGCGCCCCCGCGGCCCCAACCCCAGCCGCCTCCCGCCGCGCACCAGGCGAATCCATGCTCCAAACCCCAAGCCTGTCCCCAGCGGCAGCAGCCGAATCCGTCCGACGACGGCCACCTCCTGCTCCACTCGCTCCTGCGCCGCGTGGCCGTGCTCGAGTCCACCCTCCCACACTGCTTCCCCTCCCCTCCGGTGCCGCCGCCCCAGCCGAACCCTCGCCCACACCAGGAGCCCCCGCCCTCGCCGCCGCAGCGGCGCGCGCGTGCGGGGCCTTCATCCGCGAGGGAGCTCGCGGCGCGGACGATCCAGGCGCACTTCCGCCGCTTTCTGGCCCGGCGCTCCCGCACGCTGCGCCAGCTTAAGGAGCTGGCCATCCTCCGGTCCAAGACAGCCGTGCTACGCGGGTCCCTTTCCGGCCACCGCGGGTGCGGGGACCCCGCCGCCATCTCCGAGGCCGCCATGGGCCTCCTCCTCCACCTCGACGCGATCCAGGTGATGCAAACCATACCGTGAGCTCTGTTCGATTCGATCGGTATGCCATTGGTGCCGGGTTTTGATGTGGGCTTCGGATCAGGGAGGGGACCCGATGATCCGGGAGGGGAAGCGCGCAGTGAGCCGGGAGCTCACCCGAATCTTGGAGTTCGTCGACAAGGTGCTGGTCAAAGAGCACGAGGAGATGGCGATGGGTGGCGCGTTGAACTCCGACGAGTATCATGAAGGTTGCAATGGTGCACGCGTGGCGAATCCCCCTTCTGTGAACAAGAAGAAGGTGAGCTTCTATGGTAACGGTGAGGTTCGCCATCTCCATGGCGAGGCAGAGGATGGCAATGAGGCTGATGAGAGCTCTGAGAGCTCGAGCTCCGCAGAGACTGATGAGGGGAAGGGCACATACAACAAGAAGAATGACAATGGCAAGCCTGGGCTTGCAGCGCCAATGCCTGTGCACATGGAGTCGAGGAGGATTGCTGGGGAAAGGAGATAATTTGTGATTTGCATATTGTGATGCGACCCCAAACAGGTTTATAATCCTATGGATCGTCATCTTGCTTTTACATTCACGCTGTTCTTTCCCACTGATATTTCATGAGACTAGTCACCTGCTTGTGCGCTGCAACGAAATTTATTGAATATATAGATAATCATGCTATAGAAGATGGCTACTCTGATTAGTTCAAAAGTGAAGAGTGGTGAGAAGTTGAGAATAGGACGGTTGGAGGAGAAGTGACGTGCAACCATCAACTTGTTCTTGAAAAGATAGGAACTTTCAGATGGTAGAGATTGTGCTGCAACTATGATCTTTAGAGCTAGGACTGTTGCATGCTCAAATTACCTCTGTTTATTGCATTTGTTGCTGGGTTGTACTACTGTACTAACAGTATTAGACATTGAGAATTCAAGCTTGGATTATGTTATTGCACTACTTTACTACTGTACTACCAGTCCGACCGCCGTCTTGAACCGGAATCGCGCTGTCGCAAAGGGAGATGGGGCGGCGGCGGCGGGGAGATGCCCGGCGGCCGACGAGGATGGACAGGGGAGATGGGAATGGGGGGGGGGGGTCGAGGCGAAGAAGGCTATCTGCACGTGAGGGAGGCGGCGGGCGTGGGAGTTGTGGGGGTGGGGAATAGGGCAGCGGGAGGAGCGTGGGCGTGCGCGGGGGGGGGGGGGTGCGGCGCCTGTGGGTTTGGATCTCTGAATTGGCGATCCATGGCATGGATTCAACGGTTTTAGAATGCAGATGAACCATCATCAGAAATGGTGATGAACTATTACCATTAACATTTTTTAACCACTTGAGAAAATGAGGGCCACGCCGCCATGGCCACCTTTGCTCCTAAGAAGCTCCGCCCTTACCAGCCAATCATCCACTTTCTAAGCGAACACTGTTTGTGGCGTAGATCAGCACAGTACTATTTAGTTTGCCATGTAGCCACCGTCACCTACAAAACTGTAGAGATATTCCTGTTACAAAACCAAACCGGCTGGCCCCTTAGGCCACGGTTTCGTGTCCGTGGAGGACAAGTGGTCTCATGCTAAATATAAATTCTTTGGAGAACTCTACTTTTAACTAGGTTTTAAATATGTAGAAAAGAGATTTGAGATTATGTATTAAGAAAGGGCGTTGCTAGCGTCCAGATGCATAATAGGGACTTTCCATCATACACTTCAGTGTAATATTCTTAGACAATGTATGTAATAGTTTTAATCACCATATACAACAAAAATATTTAACAAAAAATCTCAATGTTGCATTAGTTGTTGATGATTGTTGATCACATGAAATTAAAATATTATAGCAAAAAAATGTCGAGGTTGAGGGAAGGGTACTTGGTGTCAAGCCCATGGTCTTCAATGGTGGTGGTGTGGCATCAATCTAGCCGAGAATAGTACGTGCTGGCAAAAGTATGATTGACCGTCAAGGAGGCCAACACTGGGGGGTAGCAGTTGAACTCCCCGAACTGTAGCGCGATGGCGACGGTGTCCTCAGCCTTGCCTGGCGTGCAAAAGGCCATGAACATGAACGGGTCACTGTGCTTGTCCACGCTCACGCTGATCTTGTACCGCACCGACCGGATGCTCATCGTCTTCCCCCGTCGCCGCCAGTGCTCTCTACTTTGCTTGGGCGAACCTTAGTGGAAGATGATAAGAATTGGGTGGCTATGACTTTTGAGAAGATTAGCAGTATTAGTATTCAATAGTGAGAGTAGATGTCCAACGCGTAGGGCATATGGTGGGAGAATAAATGGATGAGAAACGAGTGGGTAGAAAGCGTCCAATTAGTTTTACTAGTATAGTGCCCGTGCTAACGCCACGGCGGCATTTTAGGGATGCACACGAAATCAACCAAACGAATTTTTGAATGGCCATACATGTTTTGTTTGGATAATTGGGTTGCTGCTGGCAACAAAGTCCATCCATGAATGAAAGGCAGACATATACATCAGATTATTTTGGTCAGTCACTACAAATAATTGAAGACATCCAAATGACAAAAGTTCAGTTACAAGTCAATGAACGCTGAAATATAGATGACCACAAATCAATGGTCGTAGTCGAGGTCTGCCGATTATCGACCGCACCAGTCGAAGCCTCGACCACCGACTTCCTCTCGCGCTAACGTGGTCATAAGGTACTGACTTCTCAACATGGTCGTATGATCGAGCTCCGACTTCCGACTGCCGTAGTCGTAGCTTCGACTTACGACCTCAGACCATGGACCAGTGAAACTTCTGAATATTAATTGGAAGGAACACCTGCACTAACAGAGTTTTATCTCAAAATTTTCTTCTATCTTTAAATTAACAAAATTAACATCTGCATGATATTATATATATAATAATTATGGCATCCACAAGTTTACCATATCAGCGTGTAAATACTTTTCGACCCTTGTATAATCTACGTCATCTTTATAGTTCAATGCCACCTTAGGGTCTCCGTCACGTTTTAGCAAGCTTAGATGTAAAGCTGAGATTAGATGTTGGTACCTTGGTGCAAAGCTTATCGACTTGCTTGTAGTCTTTCACTTGCAGACACATTGTTCAAGTTGCGAGTGATCTTCACAGCTTGGATTGCTTCTTCTCATCTTCACTAAATGAAGTATCATACTCAATATACTTTGCACACTGGGATTAAATATATTTCTCATCGGTCAATCAGCACAATAGGAAAATGAAGCAAACCTTAATTAGCGATAGTGATATTTACAATTGTTAAACAAAAGGAAAACGTCGACCTTCTCATATCTCTTAGAAGCTCGCATATTTTCCCGCTTTGAACAATGCATTCCCTCTTCTTTCTTTGTACCAAGAATTTCAATCTTCTCGACATTGTTCAAGTCCCATGAGATCCTATGATAGAAGGCCCCGTGTAAGTCGATGTTATGTACAATCTATCCATTTTGTTGCAGTCCAATCCACTCTAGCTGCCTCACTTTTTCTCCATTTGTGTACAGACTCTGTTTTCCCAAAGAGAAGTCCAAGGAGAGAATATGGAAGGCATTTGTGTACGACTCCGATCCCTTTGTTCTTTATGTCTGAAGCATTGTCAACGACTCAAATCATCGAGACTTAAATGAATAATTTAATTTGTAAAGCATGACAAAAAGGTGGCATACCTTGAAGTAAGTATTATCAAACGTCAACCATTCAACTCGCCCATGATTGCCCTCCAGTTCACTGTGCCCATCCTTCAGAAACACAATAATAGGAACACCTCGAGATCGGTCGGTTGAAATTAATCAGATCCACAGTACGCTGTCCACGTAAGATCAAGGTTGCAAAGATAGTGCAGTTAGGTGAGCAAAATATTCATTGTTCAACATTGAAGTATTAGAGAATATTGAGAATGTTAGCTATCAATCAAGCTTTTAGCACCTTGATTCTATTGTGTCATTATACACATATAAAAGAGGCATAAAGAAAACCAAAGTTGTCAAAGTCCTACAGAGTTAAAAGGTTATTTCTCTAAAGCATAAGGGCAAACATTGAAGTATTAGAGAATATTGAGAATGTTAGCTATCAAGCTTTTAGCACCTTGATTCTGTTGTGTCATTATACACATATAAAGGAGGCATACCCTAAACCAAAGTTGTCAAAGTCCTACAGAGTTAAAAGGTTATTTCTATAAAGCATAAGGGCAAATTATCAAAGGATTTGTAAAGCGCAATGTGGTCTTTAATTATTTATTGCAAAATGATTGCAAACTGCGTGCATTCTTTCATGGTTTCATTCCACCTCTAATATAGGATATGCAGATCGCTGCATGTCTAAAAAAAAAAGCAAAGTTGTGCGCTTTTTACCCCAAATGAAGAATAATGGACGTTCTATGGGACTGACCATACATAAAATTAACTTATTTTCCAGCTTGAAACCTAACCAAAGTGGTCCAGAAAAACATACAGTATATTTTGTTTCTGGCTTTCCCCAGCCACTCCGGTCAGGCCGTGATCTTCCAAGTGTATGTGCTCCAGACAATGCAACAATTTCCTGCTCAAATACTCCAAAAGATCAACAACGTAGCACAAGAACACACGGGCAGACAGGTAATTGGTATCATCCCACACCTTGTCATCAAGGTCCATTCTATATAATACCTCCCTAAGGTGCTCAGCAGGTATACGTGGGCCAGCATCTGCAGAACAAGCGCATTTAGCAGTAACCAATTTACTCACCTTGATAAATACCTCTCACAAGTCAACTTCAAACACTGATCAAAACACAAAAGGAGCCATCGCTATAGAATGAAGAACTTATCGGAAACACTAACCAGGAAGCCTCCCTTCGGGTGGACATTGCTCAGTGTTTGTGACATCAACACGCCCATATTTCATTGGAATTTTCGCCACCAACTTCCCGGAAGGAGATTGACAATATATGAGTACATCGATAGATCAGATCGATCGCTATAAACAGGAGAGCCTTTTCAAGTAGAAGACCTTGGAGCTGTCCATTGATAAAGATATGCAATGCATGGCCAGCAGATCGCACGGTGAGAGACAGAGGCTTGCCACCTTGTAGAAACTTTTCGTTGGGTTTACATCCACACTATAAATGCTTTTGAATGCACGTGCGTTGCTACTGATTTAAAAACTTTCGAACATATTTATATGCATATTCGATAATGGCCCTGATTTACGCCAACCAAACCAATCAATCTAGCAACCAAGAACACCTGCCCTAAAAATAAAATACGCTAGAAAGAGAGACGGAATGCGGGGAGAGAGGCTTGGTGAAGCCGACCTTCCAATTGGATCAGACGCTCTTGTGGAGGAGGTTTACATCCTCGAAATATATGGACAAGTAGAACACTTCGTAATTTCTTCCATCCAAAGAAAATATAAGTGCACTGGACAACAATTGTATAGCAGAAAATGTTTTTTCGAAAGGAAATTTCGAATATAGCCGGTCTCTAGAAAACAAATGAGAGCACAAACCGCATAGACACATGCCAATTTTGAACCATAACATGATTAGTGCCTATGCAGTAATTATTTGGTTGTTTGTAAACAACATGCCATATAGAACGCTACGCCGCACATGTGTAAGGTGGATCGGGAGAGCAAATACTCCTTTTTATCGTTGTATATGTGTGCGACCAATTGTTGGATCATGTTTGTGGTGCTCATGAGAACAACAAACATTTGTAGAAATTGTAGAGGTATTTATTATTTAAACACGATAACAGAAAATTCTTCCGATCATATCTATATAGACATGATATGAACATTCGGAGCCAAATATTTCAGTGTAGATAATAAGTTTCACCTTTAGAATGGTAATATTAGTAGAAAACGTAGCTAATGTTTCTTGTAGCTTTTCCTTATCATAGTCGAAGTGCTTTGTTCAATTGCGACATCACTTGTTCCAAAAGAATGTTACGGTGATAAGCACATAACATAATAAGTGATTCACAGGAAATTAAACTAACATAGAATGGATCTGCTCAGCTTTCTCCTTAATGGCCTTCTTATCTCTAACTCCATTAAGGATAATTGTGTTATCTTTATATAGTGTAATCCGTATTTCATATACTTCCATTCAATCATAGAAATAGTCTGAAATACGAAGATCATGTACAGCCTACCAAAACACATATTTGAGTCGGTTTACGTAATTTAGAAGTCACTAAAAATGTATCACTAGCTATAAGCATGGGTTAAATCAAGTTTGAGTAGTACTATAAGCATGGGTTAAATCAAGTTTGAGTAGTTTAAAAAGGATTGGTGCATAAAGTTCTAAATAACAATCAAATTACAAGTACAGTTTTAGATGCCCAAGAAGAACATATGTCATGTAAGCTGATCAGCGATGATACAGTATCTTTACAAAAGTATAATATCAAGTATCAATGGAAGCTGGACTTTTCAAGCGAAACAGGGATGGCAATTCTATAGTTCACAGTATCTATATTGTGCTGGAAGGTGTTTTTTTTTCTCTATGGCGGCATACTATTCGGTTTGGTAGGGTGTAGAAAAATCAGACATTACAGAGATGCGATCCTTCACCAAATTGCACTGAGATAGTGCTACTTGATTGCAAGTACTCAAATTTGAGGTTCAAAGTTCTTAAGGTTCATTTTTAGTTGTTCAGTTATGACCTGGTTTGAGGAAGGTGCAAAATTCAAGGAAGTAAATTTGATGATTTGGTAACAGTGAAATGGGCAAAGGAAGAGTTGCTGACTTACTTTTCCCCTTATAAGGGTAGCAAGTTCTTGTATATTGGCTTTCTGTTCTCTCCAAAAGCGAGGATTGGCCGTGCACCTACATTTCATGTCCAACAAGACAAAAAAAACTTTATAAATTATTCACTACAAAGCATAAAGAGCTAGTACCAATCTTAGTACTTGCATGAAGCTTGTTAATAATCAGGGTCTACAATGCCTCGCTGTCTACATTTTCTGCAATAATAAATAGATGCTTTTGCTTCGCTTAAGTAGAAATACTGCTTCAGCGTTTTTGGGTCTCGATCGTAATTATGCAAGCAAAGCGCTTTATGTTTAAATCAATAATCGGATTGTTTGCCTATTTATTTGTATTACAAACAAAGGACAGTAAGAATTACTTACAATTAAGGTCACTTGTCCGGTCTCTTCATTTATCATAATATTCCCATATTAAATATCATTATGGCGAATCCTACTCTCTCGATCAACCCCGACAATGTATTCTCCAAAGATTGCAATCTCATCACCCATCTTCTCCAACCGAATTCGCTAGACTCCTCCACCGAGCACCCGCAACGAGCCTCCTCGAGCCACCGCTGATTCATAAGACACCACACGATTATCTTCTCGATAGGTAACCGTGCATGTCATTGTTATAATCCAATAAAGAAACAAGAAGCCTACCTCACCTCTGCTACGAGGAAAAGGTCATCCCAAAAATTGCCTTCGCTCCTCAATTGAAATGTTTTTTTTAAAATGCAATCTTTCAGTCTCTTCACAAAAATCGATTCAATTTCTTCCTGGGTTAAGCAGAAGAAGTCAATTACCTAAGTTTCAAAACCTAATTTTGATCAATAATCAGTTTGACTTTTCTCCCACCTTAAGAATGAAGCATAGATAGACCTATAACCTTTGTTCGAATTTTTCAAAAGGTAACTATCTCGATTTCATATATGAAATTTCTATAGAATCCTCGAAAAATACTCTAGAGCTTTCTTGTTTTTGAAAAATCCTAATTCCAGAGCTTGCTTAACTGAGGAAATCACATCTCCCCATTCCTAAATCTAGCCCGTTTCACGACTGACATCGAACAACCTAAATCCCAACAAAACCAAGCATCTCCCAAGAAACAAAACAGCTCAAAGCAAGGAAAATTTTGCTCCAAAGCCAACAGATTTAAGGCATATGCGCATCGAACATAGCGCATCCAAAATCACCCCGAATCAACAAAATCACCACATTGCATTCTCCATTCCTAAACAGAGCCGCATGCCACCTCCCCTACGCCCCATCAAACAGCCCAAATTCCAAAGAAACCGAGCGTGCATCTCCCAAGAAGCCCAAGCAAATAAATGAACACACCTGGACATACACTAATACACGATCGCACTTGCGGCCAAGATTGCTCTGTGGAGCAACCGACCACTACCACCACCCATGGCGCGAACAATGCCGGCGGAACGAATCGAAGCCATTAAGAAGGGCTAGCTAGCAAGATTTGATTACCTTGCGGTAGGTGGTGCCGTCGGGCTCGACGGTCCACTCGCCTCGCTGCGAACGCCTGAGCACCTCATTGTTGTCGCAGGTGCTTGGGAGGTTGTAGTAGCCATAGGCCCCGAGCCCAGTAGATCTTGGCAGCAAGCGCGCAATGCCGCCGCTCCCTCCGTTGGTTGTTCTCCCGCTCCCTCCACATCGGCACCCTCGTGCCCCCATGCCTTTGCCTGCTCATTCTTGATGTTGAGGCGGTGAAAGGAGATACGGAGGGAGGTCAGTGAGGGGGCGCTACTCTATTCACTGCGAAATCAACCACCGACAAACCACTCCAAAATAACCCACAAAATGAGAATCATTGGGTAGGCTTGGGGATCCGAGGGCCCATCACGTCGCAAGAGTAGAAGCGAAGCCGAGGAGGATGAAGCGGAGGGGTCCCCATGGCGGCTCGAGGAGGAGGCAGAGGTCACCGAGGCGCCACGAGGGCGAAGAAGATTGCGCCGGTGATGGCTACGAATGGGAATCGCAACATCCGAATCAACCAATACAATGAATCAATCAACAACACCGATGACGTGAAAAACCGGATTTCTCCAAGGTAGGAGAAGGCGAGCAACCGCAACGCGAGACCGCGAGGCACCGATGAGGGCAAAGAAAATCGCGCGGTGATGGCGACGAAGGGGAAGAGCGGGCACGAGCCTCTCCCGCGATCGTGAGTTCGTTCCTCGGCCTCTGCAACACCGAATCGATGAATCAATCAACAAACCCAATGACGGGGAAAAACTCGGCTTTCTCCGCGGTAGGAGAAGGCGGCGGCGTAACGCAGCTTAGCCACCACGTCGCCAGAGGAGGAGCCCGTGGTCGGTGTAGTGGAACGCCATCGATGCTCCGGCGCAGGGGAGGCGAGGCGCGGCGCGCCGGCGGGAGTGCAGCGCAACGACCTCGGCGGTTGGGGTTTTGACCGTGGGGTGAGAGGAGGAGGAGGAGGCGGCAGCGCAAGGTGGGGAAGAGGAGGCGGCGCAGAGCGGAGGGATGGGGGGGAGGAGGAGGTGAGGGGAGCGGCGCGCGGGAGGACGGGGGAGCGGCGGGAGTGGAGGCGTGGGAGAGAGGAGATGGGGAGCGCGGCGCGGTGGAGGACGGGGAGCAGGCCGCGCGGTGGTGGCCGAGTCCGTAGCCCGCCCGCCTGGGTTCGCCGTGGGAGAGGAGAGGAGGAGTCCACTCGTCCGTGGGGCTAGAGAGGATCGCCGCCGCCTGCGTGCGTGAGAGAGAGGAGGAGTCGGTGAGTCGCCTGTGGGAGATGGGGCGTCGGGGTGAGGGGAATCGCGCGGGGTGGGGAGATTGGCCGCTCCTGCGTGCGGCATAGAAGAGGAGTCGGCGTGTGGGAGGGGTACTGTACATCCATTGAAGGATGACCGTCGGATATGGTTGAGAAAAGAGAGAGATGGGAGGAGAGTTAATCTAGTGCGGACGTTTTTATGATGGTGTATTTCTGGGTGTATATTGTGGTGTGGACGTAGTTAAGGTCATGACTGTGGAGCAGGTAATTGTTGGGTGGATGTAGTATAATTTTAACTGGTGGATTAATAGTGTAGATTACTCTCGACGTATGAAGAGCATGTCAATTCCGATTAAGAAATCATATCAATAATAAAGGAGAGTTGTTTTTCCTGTGATTGTGCATGTTTCTGGTTGATTGTTTAGCCGTAAATGGATCCGCTCCGCGCACAGCTATCCCCGAGCCGAGTTTCTCACGGGTGTTTCTCCGCTCACCAATGCGCACGGGGTCCAAATTTCTTCATGGACTGTAGCTGTTTTGCCCCGTAAATTAGCTGGGGAACCGGGATCCCCTAATCTCCTTCTCCTTTTGCCCGGCCATTTTTCAACCTACTTATTTTGGCTGAAAAATATATTTTATAACTGAGATTATACTGTAGCTGGTTGAAATTACATTATAGATGATAGTGATTTATTTGGTGTAATTAAATTTTAAAAAATTAAAATAAAAAATATATTAACCTATTACCAACAATGCAAACGAATATAGGAAAAAGAATGGCAAAAAAACTCAAAACACTAGAAAAACGAAATTTTAAAATAGTAAAAAATAAATTAGAAATTAGAAGGTAAAACCAAATGAGCGGGACTTTGTTCTCCAACTCGTCATGCACCTCATGCTGCTGCCTTTAAAGCCACTCCATAGTTTACCCCTCGCGTCCCTCCCATCTCACCACTCGTCTCCCTCCCCTTCCATCTCCTGCTACTCGCGCCGCGTAGTCCTCGCGTTGTGGCTTCCTCCCCTGCTCTTCATCTCCAAGAACCAGAGCAAGAAGCGGGAGGGTCGATCAGGCGTGCGTGCGCAGGCGCAGCCATGGGGCTCTCTTGGTTTTGGGGTCTCCGTCTACTCTTCTTGGCGTCCCTGATCCTCCTCTCCTCCGCCCTGACGTCGTCGTCGCCGCCGAACCGCGGGAGCGCGCCGGAGCTGTCCACCGACGACGCGCTCCTCGCCCGGATTTGCGACCCCCGCAGCTCGCACCCGGCGGCCATGCCGCTGTCCTGGTGCCACGAGCTGCGCCTAAGGCGCAGCAGAGGAGGTGGACACCACCACCACCACCGGCCGGTGCCGCTGCCGCCGCCGGGACGCGACGGCGGGGAGGAGGTCGACATGCGCTACGGCGTCGCCAAGCGGTTAGTCCCGACGGGGCCGAACCCGCTGCACAACTGATGAGAAGCGCGCGCCGACGAGGCGGCGTGGTCAGTTCTTGCTTTCTTGGACCGATTGGTAGGCGGGTTCTTGCGTGGTCGAGTAGCGCATGCACGGGTCGTCCTCTCTTGTTCTTGCTTTCCGGTACACTTCTTGATGCTCGGAAAGGACTTACAATGGAGGATCGATGGATACTTACATCTGCATGGCAATAACATAGATGTGTATGTATAGGCTAGTTCTCCCTCCTCCCAATTCTTGGTTCTTGTCTTCCTGGCTTGCTGTTACTAGCATTTCTTGGGTTCTTGTAGCTTTCTTGGTCTGCATTATTCAATGCAAAATTGGAAGTTTTTTGCGGTGACGTCTGTAGAATTTGTCATTTCCATCTCTTTCTCCCTGTGGCTGACGGCTTGGACATGAATGAGAAGGAAAAGGCGCCATTTTCTCCTCTTTTCCCTGTATCTGGAGGAGAAAAATGAGGTCATGCGTATGCTCTCCCTGTGGTCGGCGTCGGCGTTGCGGTGCATGCAGCGCAGCAAGTCAATGCGCTCTGCCTCTTCCTGTGACGGGGAAAGGCTGGAGAAATTAATGGCGCTCGACCGTTTCAACTTTTGCATTAATGTTTTCACCTGTCTTCGCATTTACAGTCCATGAGTTACAGTGGGTACTCCAGTAACTTTGTCACTAGAGGTTAGCATCTTATTTCCCGAGCTCTTTTACGATGCTTTCCAATTTTTATGACCTAATAGTTCGGATTAGTTAAAATTTAGTTATATTATCATTCACGTATAAATGAAACAATCTGTCTCACACACACAAACCCTTGAGCTGCGTCGCGATCGGGTGTGGCGCAGCCTGGTCCATCTAGTGCGCGTGTGGCGTAGGGTAAGAAGAGGCGGTGGGGAATAAAGATTCAATTGCGATTTACGTGCAGATATTCATATGAGATAGTTCAAAATACCCTCTTAAAAAATCAACTTAAAAAAACAAACAAAAATCTATAATACACTCATAAATCAACGATTAGATTTTATTTACACTATCATCTTTCTACTACCTATATAATATATGAAAAAAAGTCCTACTTCTGACTGTGATAACTAAACTACCTGATCTGACAAGTATGTCAGTTCTCTGACCTTCTGAGTTAGGACAAGGTTTACTCATCCACAGCTGCTTGTCTTTATTCAGTATACCACATTTAGCAATAGTTCTTCACTGCTGTTTAATACCCATTCACCGTGTTGTTCCAAATCTAGAACAAGTACTACTACAAGAGTAAGGAGTATATCCATGTATGGATAGTGAAGCGTAGTATACTACTACTAGCAGTACAAAGAGTATCTGAGAAGAAACTATAAGGTGGAGTTGGCACTTCGATGTGAGATGTGTTGGTTAACGAGGTTACCGTCTGACGCGTGAAGATGCAGCGAGTGTACTTCGGCGTGTGTCGGCTCATGGAGGCAGCCCTTGTGCATTAACTGAACAGAACTCCATCGGACCAAGGAATAACTTCACAGCAACCGTGCATAGCTAACATTCCAATCTTGTGCTCTCTAAAGTCTAAATTAAACACCACCACCCCGTGGTAAATGAACACGAATGAAGCAGTAGTGCCCTCTGCTGCAGGCCAGGCAAGAAAATTTCTTGATGGAAAAAAACATCAAAAATTCAGTTGTGCAGTAATATTGGGCTTTCTATGAACTTCAATAAGATATATACAATATAAATCCAAGTGACCATTTCCTTCTGAATAAGTACTAACTACATACAAATTTAACGGTGTAAACCATGTACAGCAGTAACTAGCTCTTCTTAAACAAAATTATGGATAATAGTACATCGGTTTCTCTCCATATCATCGCTTCCTTCCGGAGACGGTCTTCTTTACTACACCAACTGAAACCAAGAACTCGTCGAGGGATGAGAGGGTCTTCATGTCATCCGGGGGGAAGTAGCTAGCCGCCTTGCCCATGAGCGAGGCGAAGAGGAGAGAGAGGCCAGGTGATGCAACAGAGCGCTCGGGGAGGAACTCGTCAAGAAAAGCGAAGGCAGCCAAGAAGTCTGACCGGCTCGCGTTGACTGGGGCTGCGAAATGAGCGGGAATTATCCGTCTGAATCGCCAGTCTGAAGCGATCCTGTCGACCCAGTCTCTCACCTGCAGAAGCAGATAATAGCGTGGAAGGAGGACGTGTAAGTGTTAACCATGTAGTGCTAGGGCCAACGGTGCCTTAAGGTTGCAAGCAAATGTAGTAGGAGCTAATACAAATCAGATTAAGATAAATGTTGCAAATAACGCAAAGAAAAATAGAGGTAAGAGATATAAATTTTTACGTGAAAAACTCTTACGGGAAAAAACTACGGATGTTCAAAGACAAATCACTATAATGAGGAGAGATTACAATGGAGTGCTTACATTTTCTATGGGCTACTGGTATACATATTTATAGTGTGAGGAAAAAAAAAGAGTCCACACGGAGAAGAAACCGAATCAGAGTCAGTTGCTACAGATTGACACTACGTCTGATACAATTTATGCATACACCTGCCATGCCACGTCTAGCATGAGGCGATGGAGTATCCTAGACAGATACAGTACGAATTCGGAACAACTTTCACAATGAATCATTGTGCTTTAAGTGTTTTGTTAAAGCAAATGTATTAGCTAGGAAAGTACTAACTCAGAAAACACCACAAAGATTACTGGTCGGATCGGGTCATTCCACTGCAGCACTTCGCTGCTACCTAAAAGACTACAACATGCAAGTGTGTAAATCAGGACGCGAGAGGGTCTCTAGCCCAATGGTTAGAGGCTTGAGTAGCACCCCCCAGGTCCTGGGTTCGACTCCCAGTGGGAGCGAATTTTAGGCTTGGGGGAAAAAAATCCCTACTTTGCTACCACACCAAAGCACAGGTCTAAGGCCCCGCCAAGGCGTTGATCCAAAGGATCCGCCGGTAGTCTCACAAGGTCGGGCGATGGTGCCGCTGTGTAAGGGTGGAGCAGGAGTTCGGGGGTTTTCTCGGTTTGCGTGAGAAGACCTTCTTCTTAAAGCAATGCCCGGGGGGATTCTTCCCCCCGCAGGTCGAGTTTTTTTTTGTAAATCAGGACACCACATGGAAAGGATGCCTGAACCACATATCTGCTTCCAGATGTTCTAGCCATGGTCTGTGTAACAAAGATAATTCTAAGTATGCCTGAACCATGCATCCAATGCTCCTCACAATATGTATTGCATAACTTGTAACAAGTTGAAGGTTTTTAATGCTTAATAGGCTAACAATGTGTGGCCCTACTGAAAAGCATAATTAATGTTTATGACCCCTATAAGTCACCCTCTATGAAAAACACAGCCCACTCATGAAGTCATGATTCGTACAGTTTAAGCAGCAGTGAATGTTTCAGAAATTGTAAGCACAATAGAGCACCTTCAGCAAGGTATCAATAGAATGCTATGTGATGCTACAGATTTCATTCACCACATCAACATACCTTCTCTGGAACTTTGCTGAAAACGAGTGTCTTGACAATTGGTGAAACAATCAATTTCTGTGACATTTGAGCAAAACTGGCGTTTGGCTCCAGAAGATTCGAGGGACCAAGAAATAATATCTGAAGTACCATTCTCTCCCATCCTGTTGTAAGATAAACAAGGTTACTCCAAATCTGTCAATATTATTGATTCAATACATTAGGTATATAAAACAACGTTACTTCAAATCTGTCAATATTATTGATTCAATACATTAGGTATATGACTTTGTCCTATGCAACAAACCATTATGCTGTTGTTTTCATCTGACACATTGAGCTTTGAACAGAAAATTAAATATCCGAGTACACTTATTTTGATCACCAGCAATCTTGAAATAATAGAGAAGATCAGTGTTGAAGATAATACATAGCAAAGATACCATAACTAATATAGGCATTTGGTATTCTTGAAACAAAAAAGATATAGCAGGCATTTGGCTACCCTGAAGCTTCAGAAAGAATGTGATTGCTAGGTGAGGACACAGCTGTCATATAACAACAGTCGCATGCAGAAAGCCGGAGCAACAGAAATAACGCAGAGATGCTGGGTTGGCAAAATTGACTTTCCTACTGAAGGTTGCTGCTTTCGAAAATGTAGAAGACTAATTGAACTAGGTGGATATTAACAAGCTTTTGTAGTAGCATTTTTAGTCCATTTTCAGTCTGAAGTTTGAACTACACTACCACAGTTAAAATATAAGCACGAGTTTTCACTAATTTCAGCTAATTCTTGTTTTTATTGTAATGGAAATTACTTCAGAAATGGAGTTCTTAGATAGTATGGAGACACATCCACTATTTTACTGTAGTTACCTTTCTGTCGGTTCAGCTTATTGTCCACAACCGGTTCATCAGGAACCTCTTTCCCTTTGCTCAATATTTTCACTGCCAAACCGTTCTTGGCAGATGCCAACAACGATTCTTTGCTGATACACTCCGGCGGCTGCCGAGGAACAAAAATGACAGCATCCGTCACCAGCAATGTCCGCGAAGGCTTATGATAGAACGCCGCTTCCACATACGGCCCAATCCCTGAAAGAACCCAAATCACACCATTACAAACAGATACCATGTACAGAATGCGTCAATGTGTGACACAATGGTCGAAATGTGTAGTGAGCATACCAACTTCCGGCGAGCTGAGCACCTTCTGCTCGATCTCGCCCGACCACGGGGTGGAGTCGTCCTCGTCTTGGAGGGGCTTGGCACGGAAGATCCCGAAGAACTCGAGCGGCAGGTTGATGGGCCAGCTCCACTGCCTGGGCGCCACCCATATCTGCGCCTTGGGGAACTTCCTGGAGAAGGGCCCGACGAAGATCTTGTGCTCGTACGCGAAGGTCGGCAGCACGATGTACTCCACCGGCGCGTCCAGCTCCTTGAGCAGCTGCATGACACCAAGTGATTGCTCCGTTAGTTGCGTAGCTGCGCAAGTGTTGCTTGGTTGTAAAAAAACAAGGAAATTTGGGGCAACCTGGATGCACTCCTTGGTCGGCGCGATGGGGGCGTGCACCCAGAGCCCGCCGGACTTGAGCTTGACGACGGTCATGCGGATGTTGGTGGAGACGCTGCTGAATCCCAGAGCCTGCTCCTGCTCGAACAGCCATATGCTGCCCTTCACGGCCTGATTCGGTCGTTCGACGGCGCGCGGCGACGAGAGAAATAAAATGAGGACTTTTTTTCGCGGCAAAGACGTAGCGCAACGAGGCGATTCGCGAGCGATTACCAACCTCGGTGCGGGTGGTGCGCCTGTTGAGGAAGGGGCCGAGCGGGAAGGGGAACCCGGTGAAGTTGAAGTAGAACCGCTCGGGCCCGCCGCTGGTTTCCTCGGTGGCGGAGGCCGAGACGGCGAGGCGCCGCCTGCGGCTGCCGTGGAGCGGCAGGGTATTCTGGTGCGCCGCGCCGAGCGCCCGGCGCGGCGTCGCGCCGAGCCGGAGCGGCCGCGGGGTGGAAGCGACGGATGCGGCGGCTGCCATTGCTGCTGGCTGTGGTGTGGGCCAGATCGGAGTTCACGGCTGGGGAAACTCGGACGCCAGGTGGTTATAGTGGCGGGGAGCGTGGTGCTCTGGATTTGGGACTGATGGTTGGATTGGACGACACGTGGAGGTGGTGAGTGGCTGGGATGGCCGCCGTGGACGAGGAGTGAGAGAGAAACTAGAGGAGGGTATGGAGATGGTCAGATGGACGAGGACGCAACGGATGGTTCTATATAATATAATCTGGGAGTTCTGGTCTGGTTGCGTCTCGGCCAGGCCTTGAGTTCCAAGTGCCTTGCTCGAGCGCTACGCTGCTTCGCAAATTTTGACATGGACTGCAGCTAGAGAAATGCACGGCTTCTCGGCCGTTGGTTCGCGCGTTTAACGATCTGGATCAATATCTCAATCAAAAATGGAGGGGGAAAAAAGACCTTCCCTCTTGTTTTTACAAATCATTCGATCTAGATCATGGGTTCATCATCGGACGATGAGAAACGTGTGCAGCTAAGTTAAGCTCGCTACTGCTGTAAAATGAACGTCGCTGCCTCGCAGATGTGAATTTGCATGAACCCAATTGCTCCTTGGAGATCACCCGACTAGCAAGAATTGCTGCAGCCCGTGACGAGCAAAGTGTCCGGGCCAGGAGGCCACCTCCCCACAATGACGCCCCTGCAGCACCAACCCCTACGACAATGTCCCCACTGAACATTTTCCACAAGACCCACCTGAGAAGGAGACGTCGTCCCTCTGCCGGTGATGGGACACATGCAAATTCTTCAAGTTGAAGCAACAGCTGAGCCTAGGCATATGTTACTGGGGTTGTCGTAACTATGCCTAGGACTACCTCGACTAGTGTTGGGACACGGGGCGGTACCGCCAGCTGGTAAGAATCAGTTACAGTGTATTCCCCTTACAAATAAATCGAAAGCACGTACTAACTACCTCTCTTATTTACTGGTAGTCTCCGGATCCGCTATACGTGTTTCGCAAATGCATTGACAGAAAGATCCACCCACATGACCAGTGACGTCTCGTCTGCGAGGAGTAGGATGCCGAGACATCCTACGAGAGGGGGGAGGAGTGGCGGCGTAACAAAGATCATAGCGAGCATATCCGACGGGAGATAGAAGCTCATCTAGAGGCATGCAGGTGTAAAGAGCGTCAGGTTCGCGAGGAGGAGCACGAGAGAAAGCGTAAAAGGGTGGCTAAGTTTAGGGTGGCCGGCAAGTACTGCAACGTCGAACTCGGCACAAAGGGCAAATGGCCCCGGTACACGCATAGATTATACAATTCCGTAGTAGCCCCTAGCCTTACCCACCATATTTGTTTATATCTTCTAAAGGTTTCTATTCGCACATGGCTTGAATGCTTATGTTGCTCTGTACCGTAATAGTAGGCGTACGGAGCCTTCAGAAAAAATTCGTAATGTTTGCACCTTATTCTTCTGCATTAAAAAAACCATACAAATAGTTAATTTGTATGAATTTTTGAGCAAAATTCATAATAGATAAATTCCCGAAAAATTAAACAATTTGGTCGACTATGTCGGAAGACTGCACATAAAATTTCATAATTTTTATAGCTCGTTTGCTGTATGTAATAACTCCTAAAAGCAGTATAATCGTGTGAATTTCTGAGCAATATTCAGAGTGGATAAAATTATAAAAAATATTATATAATCAAGTACGTTGTGTTGGGAGGCCGTACATAAAATTTCGTAATTTTTGGACTCATTTGCTATATTTGAAAAATTGAATAAGTAGTACATATAAATGAGTAATTAAGGTAGCTAATTAAGCCGGCTTAATTAGCTGCCATCTAGTGGCTGGATGGCAGAGGGGAGGGCCGCACGGTAGGCGTGCAACCTTCGTGTGTCGTACGGTGGCCGTGCGGCTTTCGCGCATCGCACGGTGGCCATGTGGCCTAGTCACATGTCACCCTCCTAGGGCTGCCGTCCGGTCACCATACGATAGAAGTGCTATTTTTGTATTTGTCACGTGACTACGGTCATTTTTGTAAATACAAGGCCAAAATATGCCAAAAGTGCCAAAAATCAAGGGTGGTGACCG
Organism: Dendrocalamus sinicus; assembly: GCA_036346575.1. Taxonomy (NCBI): domain Eukaryota; kingdom Viridiplantae; phylum Streptophyta; class Magnoliopsida; order Poales; family Poaceae; genus Dendrocalamus; species Dendrocalamus sinicus. The sequence continues at coordinate 4,411,491 of CM070655.1, read as the reverse complement.
GTGGGAGATGGTGCTGGCGTGTGTAGTGAAGGCAGGCGCTGAACCGAAGCGCGGTAGGTTGAGATCGACCATCCCCGATGCATCCCAAAATGCAAAGCGCAATTGCGCGTGTTGCGTTGCTGGTGCATAGTTAGCATTCTTCTTTTTCGCTTTTGGATTATGGTTTTATCTGAATAAATAAATTTGATAATTTATTCATGTCTTTTAAAACGATTTATTATGATAGTCTTTTCGAAGCGACTTATCGATTGATATTCGGTATATTTACATAAACACTATGCTAAAGTAAAAATCAGTAATTACAGCTATAAGCTATTAGCTGCAGCAGGAAGAACCACCGATTGGCTTCTAACAGGATTGTACCGGAAGGCTTCACTGTGTGCCATCCGCCTGCGCGCTCTTCGATGCCGAAGAATTCGTTTTCTCGTACGTGACGGCTTAGCTTCTTCGTTCCTTGGCTGTAGTTCGTACTATCGCTTCATGACTTCACGTTCTTATGCCAAAAACGTTCTTATACTAAACGCCTCTCTGCAAGGTGTGCAGAGCTTACACCAAGGCTCAAAATTTTTATATTATCTGGCATCCCTCCGTTGCATTTGACCTCATCATCCGAATAGAATGATGTTTACAAGATACCCCGTGTCCAAACTCCTGGGTCTTGACGTTGGCGCAGCATGTAGTATGCAATATTCATCGTGGACAGTGCCATTACTTGCAAATAAAAACTGTAGGTGCACATTTTTCAACCAGTACATGCGTATGCCGAAGAGTGAAGAATAGTCAGAAGACGTAAGCGCATGCTAAAGGTCATAGTTCAATGTAGGTGGTGATCGGTTCGGCTGAAAGCCTCATGACTTATGGCTGAAAACACTGTAGCTGGCTGAAAAAAGCACTGTAGCTGACAGAGACTTATTTACCATAACTAAATTTAAAAAAAATTTAAAATAGAAAAAACATATTAGTCCATCACGTATAATGTAAACAAATACGAGGAAAAAAAGAACCGGTAAAAAAACTAAAAAAAAAATAAAAAGTTCAGAAAAAGATTAAATTTATGAATAGTGCAAAAATAAGCTGAAGCCATATTGATCAGGGCCGTAAAGCGATGGCGTACGTACGGCCAAAATGGCCATATTTAATGTGGAATCAGTAAAAATAATATTCATCAGATAAAATTTATAAAAATAGCAATTCCACCGTATAATCGCCATAGGACATTAACCTTATGCCAATACGTGGTAGAGTGCCACATGGTTACTATACGGCATTAGCTATGGCTCGACACATGGCACACTAATGCCGCACGATCATCGTGCGGCATTTCGCCACGTACCAGGTCAAAGTTAATACCGTATGGTGATCATATAGTGGAGAACATCGTTTTTACCATTACAGCTACGAAGATATCATCTTTACTAATTACGTTGCAAAGTCTATCATTTCCGCCAAAGATTCGAAGATATCATTTTTACTAATTACGCTGCAAAATCTATCATTTCGGCTAAAGATTCGTAGATTTGCTCTCGCCGTCCACTGCTGGGGACACATCGGAAGTCACAAGTCTATTCGTAGGCGTAGCATATATGTATTGCGTAATACACAACAAACTTGTCTGGATGTATGTACTTTACATGCTTGCAAGATGCAGCATCTTGGCAACATGGCTGCTTCCAAGTCGTGACAAATCTAACCACTACGGCATGTACACACCACAGGGACAACGTCAGAAAAGTACTAATAATTCAAAGATACGAACCATTAAGCTTAGCTACGGCTGCGTGCAGTGTGCACACGCGGACGCACTCTGTGAGATTGTGCGCGTACTGCCATTGCATGCACCGGCCGCCCGGCCGGTCGATCGATCAGCCGTGCGCGACGCCTCCTCCCTTCTTCATGGCGCCGAACCCGCCGGCGCGCGCGGCGAGGCCGCCGCCCACCGCCACGCTGCGGCTCCTCCGCACGGCCGGCATCACGGGGCCGACGCGCACGTCGTCGGGGCCGAACTCGCACGGCGCGTCCTCGTCGATCCTCCCGACAGCCACGCTCCGGCTCCTGACCGGGACGGCCACGTCCGGCACCACGCCGCGCCCTGCCTGCTGCTGTCGCTGGGACGTGGCGCGGACGAGCTCGTTCACGTCCTCGTCGCCGTCGGAGCCGCGCCGCGACCGGGAGCTGAACGTCGCGGCTTGCATGGCCCCCGGGCCGAACCCGCCGCGCCCGACGGTGCCCGCCTGCGTCGGCATGCGGCCGGCGCACGCCGACATCCTGCGCACGTAGGAGTCGCACGCCCGCGACAGCGCGCGCACCGGCGCGCCCAGCCACCGGCTCAGCTTGCCGCCCTCGCCCTGCTGCTTCATCTCGATCCCCTGCAAGAACCAAGAAACAGATCGGAAAGAGATCCAGAAGTGGATGCCTGCTTTTGTAGTGCGCGCTCGCGCGCGGGTCAATGGGAGGTTGGTGCCCCGCGCGGTAGACGAGAGAATTTAGCGATCGATGAGTAGATGATGGTTGCCTTTTGGAGGTGGTGGTTATATAAAGCGCGGCTGCTTCGTGGAAGGTCTAGTTACTTGCTTTCAATTTAGTAGCACCCACTCATCATTTTTGTATGGGAAAGATGCACGCCGCTAGTCAAACGGAAACGGGGAAATGAAATGTTCAGCGACCATGAATCAATCCTAGAGTTCGTCAAAGTCGCACGCATTTTGCTCGAATATGCACATATATATAGCTATGGTCTTTTTAGCTTTTTTTATTTTCAATTTTGGCTTTTTTGAAAGTCGAAACAGGCAGAAAGACCTTTCCATATGGCTTCATAAAGTTGTCTCTCCAAATGGTTTCTATAGCCTAAAACTGTGTACGATATCTTCGTCATTTACCACTGTTTCGAAAAAACATACATAAAAATTATTGGATCTAACTATAAACCATAAGTTATCAGACAAAAAAACACGATTATATATGAGATTGGAGACGAGTTATTTATATTATAGACATCATAGAGAAGTTATGTTGGATATAATCTGCTCAATCGGACCATCTTGCATGTGCAACTGTTTCAACAAATGATTATAAAACTGAGAGCAGATTTAACACTCAAACGTTTAACATGCATGGGTTGATAGCCTTTTATATTAGGGGAGAAACCTCAAAACTGTAACATGCAAAAGTCAACCAACGGTAGCGTCTGTTAGTTACTCTTATACAAGATGTACTATCTGGACCTGAACGGCGTAAATACAGCTAACCACACGTACAATCAAGGTTGTCAAATCATTACATGCATGGACGGTCCGATTGACCCCTGGAAAAGATGGGGATAGTTTTTTCATTTTTTTAGCCCGAGGGCTTTTCGTGTCCATCCGTGAGACGATCCAATAGCCATCGTTTGGCCATCACAGTTGTGACCGTAGCCAATCTCGATTGGCGGTACCATTCATCGAAAATTTCACATTAAATAGTTTAATTCAAGTAGAAATTTTAAAGACTCTGTCTATGATTCAAAAGAGGCATAATGGCTTAAGGCATCAAAAATTATCCGTACAGCAACACAAAGTTACTTAGTTTGTGTTTGGTTCGGGGTTTAAGTTAGCTAATCTTAATCTAGCTAGGTTATCTTAACCCAAGTTTTGTGTTTTGCAATCCTTATAGAATTTTGTTATACGATTTTTTTTGAAAATGTAGTCCCTATGAGAGCAAATAAAGTTATTGCACCTGATGGTTCATCTGAACATTTTATTCTTTCTATTGTGGATGACACCGCTCATCAATTGAAGTTGAGGAGAAAGAGACAGAGGACTGAAAAGCAGGTGATGATTATGTCACCTACCTCATGAATGATGAACCATGTAACTTTTCATAGGCATACGCATTCTCGGATGCAGAGTACTAGAAGGAAGAAGTCTGTAGGGAGATGGATTTCATCCTTGCTAACAGAACTTGAGAGATTACTGATCTTCCAAGTGAATCTAAGCCAGTGGGCTGCAAATGAATTTCCCAAAGAATGCGAAAACCTAATGGTTTTATTAAAAAGTACAAGACCCTTTTAGTACAAGGGGTTTTACATAAAAAGAGGGTGAATACTACTTTGATACATACTCTCATGTGGCTCATTTACCTACAATTCGAGTGCTTTTAGCACTTACTGCCGTATATAAACTCTAAGTATATAAAATAGATGTAAAGATAGTTTTCCTAAATGAAAAGTTGGATGAGAAGATTTATATACAAAATCCTAATGGTTTCGTGGTCAAAGGGCAAGAAAAAAAGTATGTCGCTCAATCAAATCCCTATATGGTCTAAAACAAGCTCTCAAGCAATGATATGGTAAATTTGGTAGTATGTTGGCCTCGGCTAGGTTTTATGTAAACGAAGCCGACAAGTGCGTTTACTATTAATTTAATGAGAGTGAAGGTGGCATCATTTGTCTTTACATGGATGACATATTACAGTTTGGAACCAACATAGATGTAATACATAAAACTAAGTCTTTTCTCTCTCAGAACTTTGATATGAAAGACCTAGGTGAAGCTGATATTATTTTGAACATTAAGCTACTAAAGGGTGACAATGGGATTATTTAATGCAGTCCCATTATGTAGATAAAATCCTAAACAACTTTGGGTTGTGGACTATAAACTAGTAGTCACACAATATGATCCAAATGCTAAGCTATATAAAAACACTGGATATGAAAAAGGCTAGCTTAAATATTAATTGATAATTGGATCTTTAATGTATTTAAATTGTACAACGAGACCTGACATTTCATATGTTGTAAGTAGATTAAACCTGTATACGGCCAATCCAAGAGATGATCATTGGATAGCATTAAAAAGAATACTAAGGTACCTAAAAGGGACTAAAAACTTGGATACATTATTCTGGCCATCCGATAGTTCTTAAAGGATTCAATAACTCTAACTGCATCGGTGACTTGGATGAACGAAGGCTACTCATGGCTATGTATTCACTATAGCAGGTGGGGCTGACACATGGAAGTCTTCTAAATAGACTATCCATACACTATCCACTATGGAGGCAGAGCTAGTAGCACTTGACTATGCGGTAGTAGAGATGGAATGGCTCAAAGAGTTCTTTCTGACCTATCGATATTGAAAAAACCAATCCCAGCTATTTTGATCTAATGTGATAACCAAACCATTTTAGTTAAGGTGAAGAGTAGGAAGAGTAATTTGAAGTCCCCAAAATATATAAAGAGATGACTTAAGTCAGTTTGGCATACCAGAGAGATGGATGTAATCACTGCTAACACATGATTAAGTTTCTAGTTGTATCTTGCTACTTCTACATGCTGCCAGCATTATCCACTCAAAGAGTTATCTAGTCTCATTTGAGGTATGTAGGAGGTCTCGCTTGAGTTATCCAGCCAACTGTGGTAGGTGTAGGCGGCGGGTAGGTCAGGCGCGGGCTGGGGCGGTAGGGTCGCCATGGATGCGGAATGGTGAGGGCAAGAGAGAGGGAGGGAGGAGATAGGAGAGCTAGGGCAAGAGAAAGAGAGCTCGATCGAGATCTAGAGCGAAGTGCTGACAAGCGCTTTTATATGGGGTGAGCGGTTGGTAGTGATTGAGTGGGTTCTTTTAGGCTGATGTGTTATGACTTAAATATTTGAATTATGGCTGTTCACAAGAGAAAGTGCGTTGAGAGAAATAGTCGTATATGATTTTGGCTGGTACAATTGAACTCAGTACACTTTTTACTACGATTTTCCTATTGACCACATCTTGAAAAAACACACCGTTTAAAAGCTAGTTACTATAGATAGTACAAACATAAGTCAACTTTAAGTCCAAAAAATCCAGCCATTGTGTTGCCTGTGGACAGTGCTGATTGGGAAAGTTATATGGTAAGAGCAACTCCAAGAGGAGAGCTAAATCGTTTTCTAAAGGTAAATTTGGCTATTATTGGAGAAAAACGTCTCCAATAGACTCTGTAAATGACTCTCCAAATTTAGTAGCTCTCCATCCCTCCTCCTTCGCTCTCTAATTTTGGATAGCCTGCCTCGCTCGCCATCCAGCCTCTTGGCGCGTTCGGCGTTTCCTTCCCGCACGCTGCGCCCCATTCCCGCGCGTACGCGACCCACCGCGCGCTCTCTAGTTCTTCTTCTGCGCGCTTTGCTTTGCTTCGCCGCGGCTCGCGGGGCTCCTTCCGCCGCCACTCGCAGGCCTCTTCCGCGCCCGCACGCATCTTCCGCCCGACGCCCGCTCCCCCTGCAAGCGCCGCCATGTCCCTACTGCCGCATCCTCGTGTTCCAAGCACCGCAGATCCCTACCGTGAGGACCTTGTGGATTTGGATTGGATGGAGAACGGAGGGTCGGTGGCGTGCACCGCAGATCCCTTTCTCGACGCCACCACCGCGCAGCGATTCCCCTACCGGATGCAAAGACAGGCGTCGTCGAGGCTGCACCGTATGGTCGGACGAGTCACGGCGGTCGGAACCAGCCGCCAGACGACGGCGAGAAAGCTCGGCCGAGCGGACGACGATGTCTTCGCGATGGATCCGAAAAGACGAAAGGTCCCGATGGCGTGGCGGGTTTGAATATGGAGAGTCCCGTTTAGATAGCTTTGTTGGAGTAGTCTAGTTTTTGGGTGAGATTCATTTTAGAGAATAGCTAAATCATTAAATTTAGATACTTTTTTTGGCTAATCTTTTGGAGTTGCTCTAAGATCGGGCGCTTCAAAATTCGAGTATGGTAGGATGATGTGGGGATTCGCCTTTCGCCATGATTAGTTAGCTCAAGGTAAAACTTCGGGGCCAAGTCCACGGGTGGTCCGATGTGAAAGCGGAAGAAATCGTCCGGAGATCCTAAATTGCATAGTTTGGTACATATCTTTCTATACCGGTTTTTGTTGTAATCTGCCGATGCTCTGATTCGGTTGCAATTTTCGGTTGTAATCACTGTAGCTAATCACGCAATATAAAACTGACGCCCGGCAACGTTTTGCCTATGTGGGGCTTCTTCCCGCCTGCTTCTTCCTTGCTTCCACCATCTGTCTCCTTCCTGTTTTCACGAATGAAATCCGAAGCTATAGCTCGTTATTGCCAAGCGCAACACTGTATCTTTTCTACCTCGATGGCGTTGTTTCCGTATACGACGGATGCTTCTCCGCGTGGACGCACGGGGTTGGTGACCTGGGTATTCCGGCGCGCGCTAGTACCGTACCACCGGTTCTTCAAGGGAAGAATGCCCACGTTCTCAACTTCTCATCGTAGGAGCTCGTCAGCGCAGTGGCGTCAGGCCCCAAGCTACGTATGCGTATATCTTCGTCTGGCTTTATATTGACTAGTTAGAGACCCGTGCGTTGCAACGAAGTCATAAAAATAGTGAGACGAAACTTACTGCCTGACCAACTTCACACATCAAACATTGGAAAGCAAACGACAGAGATAGAAGGGTAGCTAGAATATGTGAGGAGATGGAAAAAGTGGAGGAGGTGGGCAGTTGTATCCAAAGAGAGAGAGGAAGAGAGAGACGAATAGTCCAGATCAAATTGGATGACTGAGAAGAGAGAAATGAGAATGGATCAATTATCAACTCACACTTTTATAATAGGAAAGATATCACAATGATAAGCTACTATCATTTGGTGCCATCGACAGACTATTGGGATAACAATGTGATCATAGCCCTTGAGACGATAAACGCAATAGACACATAGGACCTCGCTACAGTGACAAGATTGGCGACGTGTAAAGCTTGCAATGATATCGATGAATGTACAGTTGTACACATAGGACCTGATGAACACACCAAACCTTTTCATCTTCCTATCCGGAGATTCCAGATCTCGCTACGGTGACAAGATTGGCAATGTGTAAAAAGATTGCCAATGATCTAATTGGATATGTACGTAGGACCTTTGTCTCGGTAGTAATGTTACTCGTCGCAAAAAAAAAAAAATCATAGAAGATTTATTTTTAACTAACTCAAGCTTGGTGTTGATTTCCACCGTAGGCGTCCAAGTAAGTCTGTCCACATGGGTAAAGTTCTTATAGCTTTTTGGCTCGTCAAAGAAGAAGAAAAGCTAAAACCAAGTCAATCCGGAAAATCGATGGAAAACTAAAAAATTTAAAATTACTTATAGAAATCAATAGTTTCACCACCCCACTCAACACCGAATAAGAGGGGAGAGCAAATGGCAATGAATAGAACGACAAAACCCCTTTGTTATATTTTGGCAGCGATGTTGTTGCAGTTTTCTTTCGGTCCAACCAATTTAGGCCCAGTTCGTATTGGCTTCTAAAAGCCAATTTTCTATAGTAAGTAACTTTTCTACAATACTTAACTTTTAAATAGTGCGTCTTTTCAAGACGAAGTCTACTAGTCGATTGTAGTAGACACTGTAGTGACTTTATTTATATTGAACAAAATCACATGCGAGTGTCTATCTCTACAAGCTATTATTATTTATCAACCAAAATTAAAAGTCATCAGCAAAAAACAATATAAATGCCCCCTTAAACTACAGTCTAACACAACCGCATTGCATGATCTATTATACACTAAAAGATTATGATACGTGATTTACAGTTGCTATGAAAAAAATGCTTCTAAAAGAGAGAGAGAGAGAGAGAGAGAGAGAGAACATCTGACCTTTAATTGGTAGACCATAATTTTAAAGTCTTATATTCGATATTTGGCTTAGACATAAATTATTTCGAATAAATAAAAAGAAAGAAATAGCACTACCGAATTCAAAGGTCGAGAGCGTGTAAATTTGCTTGGGTGGGGGGGGGGCACACCTCCTAATCTCTACTTCACATAGGGAGATAGATGTGTCAAAATAAATTGGTAATTAAATATGAAATCAAATAATCCAAATGTATTTTGTTTGCGAAATGGGAATTTCAACATCGGAATTCACGAAGAAAAATTTGAGTTGTTTTATCGGCTAGTTTGAATACGAGGCCCTTAAAACAAATGAACAAAAAAAAGTATAAAAACGATTTTTTTTCCCGAGAGGAAGTAAATAAAAAGAATGGTCAGGTTTGGCCGATGTTACCAACAGGCCTAAATTTGCAAGCCTAGCATGGGCCTAAACACCAGGATGAGCCAACTGGGCCGGTGATGCTCACGCCATAGCAGCAAGTAAAAGTAATCCACCCGCAATCCTGCGCTCACTTCCGTCCCCGGTCTCCCCACGACCCCACCCTTCTTCCTCTTCCCACGCACGCACTCCGGCACGCACCATGTCGTGGCTGGCGCGCTCCATCGCGGCCACCCTCTCCTCGCCGCGCGGCGAGCCCGACTCCGACGCCGACGAACCCGAGCCCGCCTCCGCCGATAGGGCGGATCCGGAGGAGTCCTCTCTGCGCAACTCCAACCCCAACCCCAACCCCGACGCCGAGGAGCCCGAGCAGCCCAACACCCCGAGCCGCGGGGTCAAGGGTGACATATCCGAGCTCACCGAGACACTCACCCGCCGACTCTGGGGCGTCGCCTCCTTCCTCGCGCCGCCGCCTCCGGAGTCCTCGCCCCCGCGCGCGGTGGCAGAGGCGGAGGGGGAAGAGGAGGGCAAGGAGGATGATAGGGAAGAAGCCGCGCAGTCGCCGAGGATCGCGGGGATCCGGAGCGATCTGGCGGAGATCGGGGGGAGGGTGAGGAACGGTATCTCGATGCTGCAGAGCAACAAGGCCGTGGCGGGGATCTCCAAGATCGCGTCCTCGCTCCTGCCGTTCGGGCAGGAGGAGGCGGACGAGGGGGAGTTCGTGGCCGGCGGGACCGAGGAGGTGGTGGTGTTCGTGAGGCACATCTCGACGAGGCCCGAGACGTGGCTCGATTTCCCCCTGTTCATCAGCGAGCGTTATGCAGATGGTAAGATCTAGTGCCTTAGTGGCGTGTGAGATGATGTGTAATTGGTGCATTGGGATGAAATGGATTGCCTTTGTGGTCGCAATTTGAGAGCATTCGATTGATCTTTGTGGGGGAAGAGAGGTAATTGGAGCGGTGAAACCTTTGTTGTGAGTTTATGATTGCTTAACTGTTAAATCGAGCAAGTTTGCGTCAAGTGGTATATATTTACTTCTTTCCACTAAATTAGACTAGTGAAAAGAGTAGATGCTGGGGATATGACGTACTTACGTTTTGTGGAAAATTTGGCAAGTTATGCTGAATTAAATTGGGTTGGTCTTGGCAATTACATTTGCGAATATTGCTTGACAAAGAGTATTAATTGATGCTGAAAATTTTGGTCCTAACTTGGTTAACTTATATTCGAAAGTTAAAGACTTTTAGTTTGATTTGATGTTGCTTGGTTCGATTTAGGGTGTTTTGGATGTTATGGGAAAGATTGGCTATTGGAGTGGTGTCTGCTTCAGTCTTACAGGACCTTTAGTTTGAGTTGACCATTTTATCAGTGTATGTGCACTGATTTGTGAACTTTAGTAGGAATGAATTATGGAAGTTCTGAAGTATTGCTAATCTCAATGGCGGCAAATTGATTAGGTGATGCCGAAACCTTTATAACATGGGGTTCCTGGAGCATTCGCTTTACAACTGTTCGTTTTAATAAAAATTCAATTGTTTTTCTAATAAGTAGTGCTTAAACTATTGGGCACCCATATAGTTTGCTATTTGTCAAGACTGTGACAGCACGTCACTTTTCTAATAGTATTTGTTTTTTGGTCAGAGAACACGCATGTTTAATGTATATTTGTTACTAATACTATTGAGGGAGTTTTGGCACAGTTATTTATTGTCAGATACTCAGATTTCTGGTTATTATCAGGCTACAACATTGAGTTTTGTATCTTTGAGGTTGTTTGCTTTAACGTGGCAAGCATTGCTTGGCAATATATCATATAATTCTCACTAATGATGGCCTGGTTTACTTGACTTGTTTAGTTCCCTGCAATTAGTGAAATAGATTAAATTTACTCCGGAATCTGGAGCGTTGTTATATTTCCTTCGAATGCTACCTACACTGTAAATGGTAATAGGCTCACCCATGCTAGTCTATATTTTGCTAGTGTAGCTTGTACACCAGCTGGAAACCAAGCCCTGTCCATCTGGTGATCTGCATCTTTCGCGTATAATGGATTTTTATTGTTGTGGCAATAATTTGATGAGTCAAATCAAGCTAATATCTTAAACATCATCACTTGTTTGTAATGAACAGAGTACAACACTCCCTTGATTCATGTAGTATTAAACACCATATTTCCTGAATGCTCTGTATCCTTATGGAAAGTTCAGCTTTCTTTGAGAATAAAGCTTGCTGGTGATATAGCTATAGATTGAAAATAATCAAAATATAACTGATCAAAATCACCAAACTATGATTTTACATCTAGCAGTATAATATGTAATGTCGTGTGCTACGATTATGATCCAACAGATATGAATATGTTGGTTGGTTTGTGTTTTATTTATCCATATTCCATGACCTAAGATTTTCAATTTTTCTAGTGTTTTTTCACCAAGTTGTAAAGTTTTCCCCTATCTGTACAAAATGCTTTTGGTCCATTTTCAGCTTCACATAGTAGTTAGCCAACGTCCAGCGATTGGTGCTGGAATAACTAGAATATGTTCAACCTGTTTATGCATACCCTCCTTACAACTGTAACCCTTAAATGTTTACTAGAGGCTTTGTCTGCATCTAGTTACAAGACATTAATATTGCTTGTCTTTTCATATGGAATCATGCTATATGTATTGTACCTGAATGATTTTCATTATTCTGTTGCTTGTATCTTACATGGTTTCTATTATTTTTTTAGATTTTGAACTGTCGGATGCTCAATATGTGCATGCATTAGCTATAGAACACCTTGTGCCAAGCCTATCGGATTTAAGGACTGTGCTTTGCTCTACTGATATGAGTGAAGCATGCTTCTGGAAGATTTATTTTGTGCTTCTGCACTCAAAACTCAATAAGCAAGATGCTGAACTTCTTTCAACACCACAGGTAATTTTCTCATTATTCTCGTACTTTCTGTTTTGGCACAATGTTTTTGATTCATTATGGATTGCTTTGTTATATATGTTGCAATGCAGCACACACTTAGATTGTAATCCAGCAACTCCAGTTTACAGCACCACAAGCTGGTTTTAGTTATGTGGCCTATTTTCTTAAGAACTGTTTGATCCCTTTACATGAGCATGTGACACGCCTTATTTGTTGTGCTGTAGTCAACACATACAAATAAAGAACTGAATTCCCCATCCTGGCTATAGCAACTTCAGATTGACCTAGAATGGATGTAGTTTTCTTGAAATGGCTTGGTCTCAAGTAATGCTATCAAAACAAACAAATCGAGACTTCGAGAGGATATGCACTTTAAAGGTGACACAGGATAGGACCAAGAAAGAATGCAACACTCTCATAAATGACCAGCTAGTTACAGTTTCGAATGCATATTGCATACTATTAACATATGACCGCTTCTTTCCTTAGTTTTCACTTGGAAACAAAAATATTGGGCCATGCTTTTAGTTTAGTTTTGTATTAAAATCTTCCCTTTCGCACAGATTCTAGAAGCAAGGGAGGAATTGTTGCGAAGTTTACAGGCTAAGAATAAGCGAGAATCTGAGGTTCCTGTGGAATCATCAAATGTGAATGTGTCCTCTGCCCCTGCTGAACAGAAAGTGATACAGCCTTCAAGCATTCAGAACAAAGCTGGCACATCGGAAGTTACATCTTTTGAAGAACACACTTCTGATATCACGTCGGATGTTGAGGCTGAAAAGTTCCCAATTGCAATCACTGAGGTGGAAATAATCGACAAGTCAGTGATTGAAGAAGAATTGTCAGTGAAAAATGAAAGCAACAGTTTACCCATTGAGCCCAAACTTCATGTTGAAACTGATGAAGATGAAGTTGATGAGTGGCCCGATGACGACACGGCTGATGTGGTTGGCACAGCAGGCAACAGAGCTTCGCTAGGGCAGGAGGAAGATGTATCATTCAGTGATCTGGAGGATAACGACGACGATGACAATAAACGAACGGGCAAGTAGCTAAGCTAGTTCAAAGTCCGGTCCCGGTATAATCATCTCGATCCGACAGTCCCACAAGCACATGCTGGCTTCATTTGAGTAACGCCAGATATGCGGTAAAGGATCATTACTCTTATTATTAGACTCTTGAAGTAATGAACTCCAAAACTAGCTGGATCTCGGGTACCCTCAATTAGAACCGTAATGATAAGCATGTCTCTGCTGCTCGTGTTAGTGTTGATGGCAAGTACATCTGTATTATTGACCTCTTTCTGTACATATAGCCCTTTGGGCCTGCTGTATAACCAACCTACCACTTTGTCGATCTGAAATTTCATTCGCGCTGTTCATTTCGTGCAATTATACATTGCTTCGAAATATGTCACCGCCATCTGTGATTGTTTTGATATGTGCATTATGGAGGATTACAAGCTATAGTCCCCTAATACGCCTAGTGTATTTACCTCGTATTTTTATATGGACCGAAATGCCCTCATTGGATTCACTCAAGATACATGGTTGAACCCGACTAGGTGCTTGTTGGACCACACATCTCCGGTTGATCCCTTCTCATTCTGGACCCGACTAGATACATGTCTAAGGCACTAAGCCTCCCTACCTTCAGATTGCTTTTAGATGCATGCAAGTGCAATAATATATAATATATCAAGATAGAAAATTTTAATTATAGATGCAAAGTCTCAATTATGGATGAAAAGTCTTAATTATATCACAGTGCTCAGCTCTACGTTTTGAGAGCACGCGGTGGCCGGTGGGGCTCGATCGAGGAGAAAATTGATCATTTGCCACTTTGAAGAGTGGGCTTCGCAAAATTGTCACTTTCAAAATTGACTTCGCAAAAATACCATGCAATACATTTACCTCTTGATTACCATGCCATTTGAGCTATTTAACCCATTTAATATTTTTTCCCTAATTACAGGAGCGGGAAAAGACCTTTCTACCCTCAGCCGATTGAATCTATCTCGCCCTCCACCGTCTTCCGCTCCAGCGATTCCGTCGCCCCCACCGTCAACCATCAAGAATGGCTGGGACTCCGTCTCCGCAAGCGCTACGCGCCAGAAATGCAGCAGACGCCGCCGCGGGGGTGCATCCCGTTGTTTCCTCCGCTTGCGGGATGTCGGGTTGAATGGGAGAGGCGCCGTACCGGGATGCCCCCGTGGTTGCCTTTGGCGTCTGGGGAGGACGTCGCGGGAGATGAGAGAGGTGCCGTGATGGTACTGTTCGACGCAATGCCGCTACAGGCTGGTCGGGTGTAGATTCTTGCCTTGCCTTACGTTGTTCTTTCTTCTACATTGTTGTTGATTTTAAGGAACTTCCCAGGGGAATTGAACTTGTAATTGAAGAGCTGTGGATGATGCGGTAATCAAGAATGGTTTGATGTTCTTGTAGATTCTTGCTTGTTAGTAGTAATCAAGAAAGTTAGAGGTGTTCACATCTAACCGAGACAAATGCAAATAACATAACGCAATTTCCTTTATCAGACCAAACAGATAAGCCATGCAGTGCAAAACTTAGCAAGGGTAGAAAAGTCTTTTCCCACTCCTATAATTAGAAAAAAAAATTAAATGGGTTAAATAGCTCAAATGGCATGGTAATCAAGAGGTAAATGTACTGCATGACATTTTTGCGAAGCCAATTTTGAAAGTGGCAATTTTACGAAGCCCACTCTTCAAAGTGGCAAATGATCAATTTTCTCCTCGATGGAGCACCTGATTTGGAGAGACGGCGTGGCTGACGGGCGCGCGCGATCTTCTTCCCTAGCTCGTGACAGCGAAACGGCGCGGCGAGGGTGGTCAGGTCCTTCCGGCGGAGGCTGTTCTGCTTCGGCGTCCCCTGCCGCCGCTTGCCCGCAGGCAGCCACCGGAGTAACGGAAATAAACCGGAGAGATCCGAGCACCTGCGATGCGTCTCTCACGCACGCACGTTGCCACGGTTGTTTGCTGCCTAATGGCTGTCGTGTGAGCGTCTCTCTCGGTAAAGCGAAGTGACATGGAACCCATGTGAGCACGCGGCGCATCTGGATGGACCGTAGCGACTCTCGCGAGCGAGGGGGGTTGTTGCGTTGCACGCACCAAATCCGCACCTGACGACGGTGCATGGACGCGCGGCCAGGCAAACGGCCAGAGCATGTAAGGAGGGGCGAGCACATGACATGGGACGTCTAGACAGGTGCAAACTCGAGCGTACTGCACCCGGCAGGATTGCACGCTCGACTTCCACGAGCTGCCCGAGGTTGGCTGGATAGACCCGACTGGAGCTCGGTTCAGCCTTGTCCTGAGCTCGCAAGCCTCACAGATCGATCTTAAATAGCTTATTAGAATTTGATTTGAGTTTGAATGTTGCTGTATGTTAATCTTTATTGAGTTTACTTGAGCTGATCTCAAACTTGAGTTTTTCTTATTGTTAAAACTTAGTGCATGTTGAATTATTGACTGATACTGAATTTACTTGAGCCGAGTTTAAACTTGAGTTTTTTCTTATTGTTGAAAATTAATGCATGTTGAATTATTGACTGATATCGAATTTACTTAAGTCGAACTCAAACCTAAGTCTAAATTCTGACCCTAACTCAATCACTTTTAAACTTGGTATAAGTTTCTACCAAGTTTGAGTTTGAAAAATAAGCCTTACTTAAGCTTAACTCGCTTACGGCTCTACATGCATCAACTGCTTCCAGCCAGAAAGGTGGACAGACGCTTTGCTCCCAAACGTCAGTAGGTTTGTAGTTGTAGTCCGTGTACCTCACACGGCAGCATGCACCCGTGTACGCGCCAAGGTGACGACGAACAAGCGTAACCGGCTGGTAACTTGGGGTGCTTTCCAATGGGGCTTTGGCTCACGCTTGTTAGCTTCCTATTATATGAATTACTTTTTAAATAGTATATTTTTTAAAGTAAGATCTATAGATAAATTATAATATATACTATATCAAATTCAACTATACCGATAAAAATCGTATACGACTATTTCTCTTTGCGTACTATTTCTCTCGAACAGTCAGAATTTAAAAATCATAAGCTAAAAGTCAAAATTACAGTCTAAAAGAACCCATGTGGCAACATATTTTGACAAACAAAGTAGAGTTATTTAGAAAAAGTGGGCTTGATTATGTCCTTAGATCTCGAGAGCGATGGAGGAGGTGAGGATCTCTCTCCTCGTAAGAATTGGAACAATTAAAACCATGTGTGTTGGGTAGGTTTTTTTACTACGACTGATGGCTTTGGGTGTGAACGAATCGAATGGCAACAAGCTGACTCAAAAGGGTTATTCTAATAAACTGTTTCGAAAAAGTGAGAGAGAAACTATTCTGTTTGTTTGTTCGGTGAAAACCAAAACCATAAACCGACAAAAACCTACCCATTGTCTGCACTCGGCATTGATGAACATTTTCATATGTTCAGGAACAACTTTGGACCAGTAGAAGCTGGAATGAATCACTGCTCAAGCTGAGAGTTCAGTCAGACTAGGAGAACTAGTTAATTTCTTACATCAAATCGCCAATTGGAAGATAAGGAGAACGGGCACCACCAGGCAACAGGCCAAACAAGCTTTACTAGTAACTAGCATTTCCTATTTGCCTCCAAATGGACTGTTGCACATGAAGGAACACGCTTGGGCGTAGTTGTCCTTTTCAATGATAGGGACACAAATCAAACAACCTGGCACTGTCAATGCACATGACAAAGGCAAAGAAAGCATGGAACAAGGCCCCCTCAAGAGGCTCAATTTGTGAAGTAATGGTTCCTTGAGAAGTCATACTAGTATCATTCACAAAATACAAGCATATGGAACAAGTGATTGATCTGATTTTATATTGGATCAAAAAGAAGAACTATTGAACATGTATCTGGATAATCATGGTAGTTGATCAAAGTACATGGCAAAAAAAAAGTATTATCTTCATTTGAAGGTAAAGTTTGTTAAGAAGGAAGAACCCATGTAGGCACCAAAGCTTCTTACAAAAGAATTGAGACCTGAAAGAATAAAAGCATCTCACAGGCTGAATCCAAACTATACTATCTACGCCTCCACAGTTCAGTACCTCTGATGAATTCAACCCCTTCAATAGGGATCAACGCTTCCTCGTGTAAGCATCAAGCAGTGCATCACTCTTCCCTTTACAAAGAGCCCTTTGATGCTTGCAAAGTTTTCTTCAAACAAAAAGGAACCCATTATACTCTTTATTTTCTATCACTCCACTTGCTCGCCAATTAGGTCGAGACCAACAACCAAGAATGAGACCCCTTGGAACAGAAGGAAGTAGAAATGGATGCCCTGGGCTGACAGCAAACTGCGAGCAGCTGCTGTTAACAGGAGGAAGGAAAGAGCCAGTTCCTTCCTGTAGATTCTATTGTGCTTCTTCTTCTTGGAATCCTTTTTAGGATGTGACTCCTCCTTTGTTAGTGCATCAAGATTGGGCGCAGACCCTACTCTTTGCTGCTTAGAGTGTTTTTCAACAAGGGCAAAGAGATCACCCTCGGAAGAGCGACCTGATTTCTTTGTGACTACCCACTCGTAGGCACTACCAAGCTGGAACAAGCCAGAAATCATGGCATTGAACTTGGTTACTGACATCGTGTTCTCAAAGAGAAGGTACGGAACGATGAATGGGAAAGATTTTGGGGCTGGGAGGATGTTCAGGATGGACATTGTTGCTGGAATGTAGCATACAACCCATGCAGGAAGTTCAGCTTCAGGAACAAACATCGTCATGGGAAGGATAACACAGAAAAGGGTGAATGAATAGAAGGGTAAGATGAGCTTGCGGAGGAGGAAGAAAAGGAATATGAGGTTGCACTTCTTCCAGAATCCAATCTGCAGCAGAAAGTAAGCAGCAGTATTAGGCTACTTATCCAAAAATGTCTAAACTTTACAGTAAAATATATCGCTCAAAGATGAAGGGAATGAAAAGAAAATTATAGATGTGTTGTCATAAATTGTGGTAGTTTATTTCAATTATTTCAGTCAAGTGAACTGAAAAAAAATTGAATGAAGTGCCAGCTTCTTGTTCAATGTTATTCCCCAGTGCTTCAATATAAGAAAACAAACGTAAAATGACTTAATTTTTGCCATGCAAGTGTATAACAACGCATTATACTTGATGCTTCCTGACAATCAGTATTTCTTGTACATTATCCTATTAAACCAAAAACATGTTGCAAAATGAATCTGGCAAATAAACTACATTTTACTGAATATGCTACATACATTGCGGACATTTTAGCTTTCAAGATGTGCCTACCGAAAAAGTCCCGTACCTTAGATTTTATAATGTCCACAAAGCAGAGTCTAAACAATTGCATGGGACCTGAGTGCCACCGGTGTTGCTGCTTTCTGTATGCTTCATATGATTCTGGCAACTCACAATCACACTGCAACAAAAGTTACACCAGTTAAATTATTACTCTTCAGTCTTTACACAAGGCACATTCTGCATAGGCCACAAGGAAATGTGTGCCAGTACCTCAACATCATTCAGGAAGAGAAATTTCCATCCCTTGAGATGTGCTCGGACAGCAATGTCCATATCCTCCACTGTTGTCCTCTCCATCCATCCTCCAGAATCCTCAAGTGCCTTAATTCTCCACACTCCCGCAGTCCCATTGAACCCAAAGAAGTTGAGGAACTCCCCATTCACTTGCTGCTCCACCTCAAAGTGGAAGCACAGATTTATGTTCTGCAATCTAGTCAACAAGTTCTCATCCTTGTTTACAAAAGACCATCTTGCCTGAACCAACCCGACATCCTCCTTTCCCTGGAAGTTCCAAACTAAACTTGTTAGAAAAACATAACTAATAGGACTCGTGGTCAGATAAGTGGAATAACAACATATTTACAGCGGCCAGCATTGTTCGGTTAAGTCAAACCTTGAAATGGGGCACGGTTCGCTTCAGGAAATCCGGTTGTGGTTGGAAATCGGCATCAAAGATGACAACAAACTCATAATCTTTCACATAACTGCAGTTCATGGCTGATTTTAGGTTTCCAGCCTTGTAGCCGTCCCGGATTACCCGGTGCCGGTATATTATGCGCACACCGTCCCGCTGCCATTTCTCCACCTCCTCCTTGATAAGTGCCGAAGTGGTAGCATCATCAGAATCGTCCAACACTTGCACCAAGAAGTTTGACTTTGGCCAGTCCAGGTTGCAAACTGCACCAATGGATTGCTGGTACACCTGCAAAGTGCAAACATCCAAATCAAAGAAGTTAATTGAATTGGACTAGTCTTTGAAATAATTACACGCGAGATTTCCCAAATAAAGTGTAATAGTACTTGAATTTAACCTTTTCCTAGATTTTTCTGATGCTATAGATTAATGGAAGCTCTTCACTAGGGTATGCTATACTGCTAGTTTGACATTCAATCACACGCCTTCTCAATTATTATCCGGTGATGACAACATCCAGACCGAGATTTGGGATAAACTGTGCTTTAAAATTACGGTCCCAACCGCAAAATTCAACCCTTTGTAATGCAAAAACCAAATTTTGTTGCTGTTCTAAGATGCAAATTAAGTAAGAGACAGCAACTTAAACTTTAGAAAGCACCAAAATTGTGACTGAAGAACACAGGTCAAAGATCCGAAACCAATGCAGTCCACGCTTATTCCGCATCCCAAGACGGCAGCCTCTCCCCCACTCTAGTTGGAACTAAAGACTTCCTACCCGCACCATGAAGCCCCAATTGCAGCTCAAAAGTCGAATCTTTCGATCCGGCAGATGCGAATGCGGCGAGAGAACGAACACTCAATCCAAAATTTCCATTTTGAGCATACCACCACACAAGCACGAAGTAACTAAGCAGATGATTGGAGTTTGCTTTGGGCTTACCTCCCTCTCGTTGCACATGGGAATCTGCACGAGCACCATGGGGAAGTCCTCGGCGCCGGCTTCGACGTCTGCCTTGCCGCCGGCCTGCGGGACGGGCTTGATGCCCTTGAGCCTGATCCAGAACCAGCCGAGGCAAAGGACGAGCCGGTCGATGCTTTGGATCAAGAAGAGCACGACGCACGCATTGGTCAGGAACTGCAGCGGCGGTGCGAGGTACTCGAGGCGGACGCGCATCCACCCCGCGTAGGCGGCGGCGAAGAGCCCCGGCACCTCCAGGTGCCACCCCTGGACGTCGGCGGCCACCTCGACCGCGAGCAGCAGCAGGGACAGCACCAGGAAGACCCGGATGAAGCCGTAGAAGCGCGCGCGCAGCTCCGTGCTCTCCCCCGGCGCGACGTCGGTGTCCGTCCGCCCGGCCGCCACCCGCCGGCCCGCCGCGGCGGCGACGGCGAGCGCGGCCGACGCCGCGCCCGTGAGCCACCCTGCCGCGCGGTGCGCCTTGAGCAGCAGCACCCACGTGATCTGGCGAGCGTTCTTGCCGCGCCCGGCCTTGCCGCCCCCCGCCGGCGACCCCGGCGCCACCTCCGCCGCCGACACCTCGGAAATGGACCAGTTCGGGTTCTCCATCTTCACCACCACCGGCGTCCCGCCCCCACTGCCCACACCACCACCCCTCGCCTCCCTCCCCCACCACGACGGCGCCATTGCCACACAATCACAGACAAGAACCCACCCGCACAACCAACCAATTCCTCGTCTCCGATCCTCACCTACTCATCAAGAACGGCAGCCTTAATAAAAGCCGGAGAAGCGCACCACCGCGGCTGAGCAGCAGGCCACGAAGGGGGAGCATAAGCGCGCATAGCACAGCACAGGGAGCAGAAGAACAGCTCACCACGTCGGTCTAGGAGCGGAGCTCCCCCGCTTTATTTATTTGTAGGCTCGCCGCCTCGTCGACCACTGCATAAAAAAGCCTTCTTTTGGCGCTCCCCCTCCGAGAACACCACACACGCAACCGAGTGAGCGGTTAAAGCAAAAGCTGGCATGGCAGGCGGCCAGGCAGCTCGGTGAAACGAGCGAGCCTTCGGCGCTGCTTCTCGCCTGAGATAATGAAACGCGACGCCGTGTTTTTAACGAGATTAACGGAACGGCGAGCCGCGGTTTCGTAGGTTGGTTCGTTCCGTTCGTGCCCGCGCGTGGGCTCGCTCGTCGGTCGATTCGTTGCGTGCGGTTGCATTGCAGGTGCAGTCTGGCGCGCCGTCGGTGGCGCGCGACCGCTCTCACACAGCTAGCTCAGAGGAATTATCCACCCGGACAGCCGCCTTGACCTCCTCCGTCTCACTGGCTGCTAATGCCGTGCCGATCAGAACGGCCAAGCAGTCGAGTTTTTCCATTGGTGTGAATCCATTTGTTAATCCTTTGATGCTGATAAAATGATGCGAACATGGACCAAATCCGTTTCTGTCAGTACCGGGGCAACACATTATGAAAGGAAGGCAAAAAACAAAATTATTTCTATTATAAAAGAATGAGTTGGTAGTTGTATATTCATTCTCCTCCAATCGCTCTATTTTCTTAACTTCTTACCATTCTCTACTTTCTAACCGATCAGAGTAACATATAGCAAAACAAAAAGGAGTATCGCGATCGATCGAATCTAAATGCCGGGACAAAATTAGTATCTACAGACGAAGGCAGCTCGAGAGCTCGTGACAATTAGTGGTTGTAGTTGCCAAATTCTCGAGTTCTTTCGCTTTGCATCAAACCGGTGGAGCATGGAGAACTCATTTTAAGCTATTGTTAGTCAGTATGGGATTGTTTGTTAGCTTACCTTGCTTGGAGAGCTAGGTGTTTGATTATGAATAGTGAAAAATAAGCCAGAAGTCAGAAGCCATAAGCCGAGTTGATCACAGCCATATATGTCCCTGAAATCCCTGCCAGAATATTCCACTCTTAACGGAGTTTAGACTCTAGACATGTTCCCAAGTATCCAGCTCACCAACACGGAAACAAATGGAGTACACACCCCAATCACACGTTGGTGAGACAATTTTTTTAGGGTACAAGAAAGACATACATAACTCACACATATTATAAGGTAATTTTACATGAAGTTTTAGAACAAACAGCCTATTCCCTCTGGTCCGAGCTATATGCAGTCAAAATTTATCTTTATCTATTAATATCCTTTTAATATTTAAATTGAACTCCTAAAAATGAAATGCATAAATTTATCTCAAAAAACTCTCGAAGAAGTATAATTTTGTTAGGTTTTATTAATATATTATAATATAAATTCTTAGTCAAAGTTATGTTTAAAGGATCATATTGATATCTAAAATGACATTATTTTGTTTACTAGTGACCCAGCTATGTTCCAAGTCACTGACACCATCATTCTGCTATTCCTAAGGAGCTTATTTGGGGGAGTAATTATTGGAGACAGCCTCCGGGCAGCAAGCAGCAGCATCTCACCGGGGGGTGTTCAAGCTGAAGATCCATTGGTGCATGAGCCCATCATACAGTGGCGTTGCCAACTACGCAGTGGATATGCTCAGGTTTAATGTGATACGTTACTTGCACACACCCAAGGCTATTAATGGATGAGTTTTTTAGACTGTGATATTAGTTTTTGGTTTATGTTTTTTGAATTTTGACTGTTTATGAGAGATAGTACATAGAAAAAATAGTTGTATGTGATTTTAGCCGATAGAGCTGAACTCGATAAAGTGTCTACTATAACATACCTGTAGACTCCGCCTTAAAAAAATGCATGATTTAAAAATTAGTTATTATAGTAGGAAGTGATAAGCCAAAATAAAAAAGAACCCAGCTAATTAACTACTAAGAATGCATTTAGTTAATCTTTTAAAACTTATACCCTTAATATGAACAAAAGTATTTAAATTTGTCACTTAGAAATGATATCACTGAATTGATCATCAAAAATACTTTCATATTATATTTTTAATTACTAGTACTAACATATAACTAAAAAGCAACTATCAAAATGTATATTCAAGACCATATCGATATCCAAAACGACAAGTAAAAAAAGAATGAAGGTAGTAGTAATGTACTGCCTCGCTCAAAACGGCTTAGGCTTCTGGTTTATTTTCACTATTCAACAATTATATTTTTTTTCTAGTTTTTTTGGGTTTTTTGGAGCTTTTTTATCAGTTCTTTTTTTCTCGTATTCGTTTGTACTGTCTGTGATGGGCTAACCTATTTTTCCTATTTTTATTTTTTTAAATTTACTTACGCCAAATAAGCCACCATCAACTACAGTGCAATTCCAGTCAGCTACAGTGCTTTTCAGCCATAAGCCACTAAAAATCATTTTGAGCACCCCTTTGGCTATCTTTGTTTGTCTTGTTGCTCTATGCTTTAAGGTATGTTCTTTTTAGTTTCAGGTTATGGTTTATAGTTGTGCCTTATAATTTTTAGTATATTTGTGAGAGAGTAGGAGTAACAGTAATCCGCGTACGGTTTTAGCCGATATAAATGAAGTCACTATATTGTGTACTATAATTAACTTATAGATCCCGACTTAAAAAGATTCTTCATTTAAAATCTAGTTACGATATAAAAACTAAAAAGCAGATTTTAGAAACTGAAAATACGACACCTCAATTTTTTTGCTTCATGGAAGGGAGGAATGAAGGAGGAATCATTCCATCTGATCGATCTGCAGCTCCTTGCTCCTGATTCCATCTCAACATGTGTTGCAGGCTCCCTATTGATTTGTTTAAGCTAGCTCCTAAAAGGACACGTCTAGCTCTAGGGTTGATCTGGGCCCGAATTCTAACTGTGTTTTCCCATGGCAAACTTAGATTTTGGGTGAGTTTTTTTTTTTTGCGGTTGATGGTATATGGCTGCGACTATACCTTTTAGCCTTAGCGTGAAAGCTTGTGCGAACAAACCGATTGCCGATAAGTTAATTAAAAAAAACTGTCCTGATAAACCATTTTAAAAAAATGGCGAAAAAACCGTTCTATTTATTTATTTGAAAAAATCATAAATTACAAACTACTAACTGAAAAGGAGACTTTTGAAGTCCAACTCTGGTATCAAGGCAAAATATTGGAAAACTGACATTTGACACAACATTTTCCCTCTGAAAAAGTAATGACACAGGATGACTACTTATAGGGGGTGATCGGTTCGGCTGAAAAGCTCGTGACTTATGGCTGAAAACATCAGAGTGGTTGAAAAAAGCATCAGAATGTGACAGAGGCTTATTTAGCATAATTAAATTTAAAAAAATTTAAAAATATAAAAAATATATTAGCCCATTACGTATAATACAAACAAATACGGGAAAAAAAGAACCGGCAAAAAAGCTCAACAAAAAGCCAAAAATTCAGAAAAAGACGAAACTTATGAATAGTGACAAATAAGCCTACAACCCGCAGTTGCAGCCATGTTGATCGCTGCCATAGAGGAATTGCATTATTCACAGAAAAAAAATCTTGTTGAAATCTTGAGTACGGTTCACAGCCAAGGGTGACACAAGTGAAGTGACTGTGGCAAAAGATTGAGAAATTTCTGGTTGAAATCTCGAGTGCCGGAGTATTCAGATCTCGATGATTATAGTAGCCGCGGTAGCCTAAAATTTCTCGAAATGAGAAACTGGTAGCACTGTCAAACAAGAGATTCTCAGCAGAAGCGTGCATTAGAAGCTTCCTTCGGTTAATTCTAACCTGTAAATTAATCCATCCAGGAACAGAGAATGCTAGTACTACTTGTCATCAAGCCCAATAACATTCTCGTGTTAGCTCCTTAATTATTCTTCAGCACATATGCTAACTTTCGCGTAACCTACATATGGGTAGAACACGCTACTTCGTTTGAGAGCTACTCAGAAAAGAATGATGCATATGATCTCGAACTACGTAACTTTGACGACATATATAGTCGAAAATATTAGGCTTTAGCTTTTAGCTTTCGGCTTATTTTTCACTATTCATAAATTTCGTCTTTTTCTGAACTTTTGGCTTTTTATTGAGCTTTTTTACCGGTTCTTTTTTCCGTATTTGTTTGTATTATATGTAATGGGCTAACATATTTTTTATATTTTTAAAATTTTTTAAATTTAATTATGCTAAATAAGCCTCTGTCAGCTACAGTGTTTTTCCAGTCAGCTACCATACTTTTCAGCCATAAGCCACCAAAAAAAGCCCAAATGATCACCACCTTATGGAAGTGGAAGTGATTCGAGCAAGCTTGTGTGACGCGCCATGTTTTCAATTAACCATAAATTATAAAACTAAACAACACTAATTACGTAATTAATGAAGACATCACATGCTATTTTATAATTCTACAACAACTTGATTGAAGCAAAATGACAATTAAGTAAAGAGAATGCAATTACAATTAACATTTCTCCGGATTATATTGCTTAACTCATACATTGCATATCCATACAATTCATGAATACGTCATCTTCACTAATGCTATACACTGTGGCTGTGATCGTTTTGGTTTCAGCTTTTAGCTTCTGGTTTATTTTTCACTATTCATAGATTTCGTCTTTTTCTGAACTTTTGGCTTTTTGTTAAGCTTTTTTGCCGGTTCTTTTTTCCCATATTTGTTTGTATTATACGTAACGGGCTAACATATTTTTTATATTTTTTAATTTTTTTAAATTTAATTATGCTAAATAAGCGTCTATCAACTACAGTGTTTTTTCAGATAGCTACAGTGCTTTTCAGCCATAAGCCACCAAAAAAGCCCAAATGATCACCACCCCATGCACATACAAAATTACAATTAACCAAATACTTTAGAACCTTCTAATTTGAGCATAAGCTAGAGTAACTGGCATTTATTTAGTTGCGAGAATAACTAGTGAAAGCATTTAGACCTCTAAAAATGATTTTGGTAATTAATAACATTATGTGAATATAGAATTAACATGTTTATTGATTGTTTGAAAAGTTTAGTCCGAATAATGAATGTGAGATGCATACTAATAGTCAACATGAATATCAATGTAGCTCAAGATAAATGTACAAGTAGTCTAAGATCCCTTTTTGGTTTTACCGGTCTTAGGAGAAAGGATAAAAGATCAGATTATATGTTAAATATCATACTATTAAGAGGGATCCTGGCAAGTAACTTGACAGCATGTTCTTGTGCTATTTGGAGAGGGATCCTGGCAAGTAACTTGACAGCATGTTCTTGTGCTATTTGGATCAATTTAAGATCATGTATGAACTTAAAATTAAAATTGATAGCCAAACTGTGTTGTCAGGAAAATCGAAAGTAACGGAGTGTAAAAGGCGGTACTTCCACATTCTGGAAGTTCTGATAAACGGGCATTCCGTTTTTTTTTTCCAGAGATCACCCTTGGAATCACTTTGTTTATCTGAAAAACAAAAGTGTCGGAGTTTCAACGGTGGAACTACCATAGAGTGGTAGTACTTCAACTCTTGAGCGGTACTACCGGATCTCAAAATCTCCCAAAATCTAGCAGCAAGGGCTATAAATACATTCCCACTGGCAGCAAGGACACTCTCTTGGACCCCAAATTGAATATTCAACCCTTTCATCCCTCTCTGCAACTCTTGTACATTTATTTCACAATTTGAGATTGTTGAGAGCATTCAAATGCATTGTATCATTAGATTGATCTTTGTGGCACTTGATCATCAAGTAAGCATTGTATCAAGTAAGCATCATCAATTTGTTACTCTTGGTGGTTGCCGTCATCTAGATAGCTTGGAGGAGTTGTGTTCGTGATCTCTTCAAGAAGCTTGTGAAGAGACCCAACGTGGTTATGAAGGTTGGAGTTCACCTCTTGGAGCGGAAAAGAGCTACTTCTAGTGGATTGAGAAAAGGCTTAATTTGAGTTCGGAGCTAGCTTGATTCGTTCAAGCTCCCTCAATGTGAATTAGAGAAGACTGGCAAGTCTTCGAGACCACGAACAAAAGTCTCTTGTGTTCTTCATGTGGTTTATACTCTTGTCCTTTACTTTGTTCATTTACATTTCTAGTGATAAATTGCTTTATTTGTTTATCTAGAATTATATCTTACCTAGACTTAGGTTGTGGGTGCCATGGTGAGACTTAGAACATTTAGGCCTTGAATTGTGCAAAAACTAATTTAGTTCATACTTGCTCAAAAAACTAGGATTTAGCCAAATGAATTTTAAAATCTCTTATTCACCCCCTCTAGTCGGTTGTCCTTAATCCTACACACGGCAAGTTAAGATAGTTCAACCACCTTCACTAGCTCAACCTCATCATGGATGAAAGTAAACTTCAAATCGAAGAGTAAATCGCATGTAAATGACAAGAACTAAAAATAAATCAAGAGGGCAAACGAGAGTTAGAGGGGGAGCGTCAGATCCCGGCAACCGAAATCAGATCCATAGCTCCAAGCCTAGATCTAGTCAGTAGAGTGCTGAGGAGGCAACCAAGGAGCCACCGACAATCGAGTTGTGTAGGGGCGGCGATCGGGTAGAAGGGAGACGAAGCGTGCAGTAGAGTGCGAGGGAGAGGGGAGCTCGTTAGGGGAGATGATTAGCGACATGATGCCAGGGAGCTAGGAGCCAGTCGATCGGGAGCCAACGGGAAGGATGGTGACACCGGTGGCGACGAAGTGGAGTAGGAGTGAAATGGTAGAGAGAGGTAGAGAGAGATAGAGAGGAAGAGAGACCGTGCACACGGGAAGAGAGAAAAGGATAGAGATAAGGAGAGGAGGAATAGACGGGCTGGGTCAGCTGTGGGCCGAAGCGCTTGGCCGACTAAGGAAAAGAGTAGTGAGAAGAAAAGAGAAAGAAAAGGAAAGAAAAGAGAAAAATAAAGCACATATGTACAAAATTCATCAACACCAAGAAATAATTAGAAGTTAGCCAACATTAATTTATCATGTTGGCATTCGCCCGTACACCAACCATTAGGTTTCAATCGTGTAGAATATTCCAAAGATTCGCATGTTCTGAGGGGTAGAATGCGTGCTTAATGAAGGAGACAACCGGGTATGGCGGAAGAATTTCACCCGAGCACACCTGAGATTGGAACTTACTACCAAATCCCAGGCAAGCATGTCTTTGATCATTTTGATTAGAGTAAATTCACGTATAATTTATTTTGTACTACATTAATATCATTCTTAGCATAAAAAGTTTTTAGAATAAATCATGTGAATGATGTGAATAATGACAAATTTGAACGGGTAGGCAGTTGATGGAGCAACTATCCTACACATATGCCCTGGAAAGGAAAATAGTAGCAGGTGTGGGACCCTCTACATATTAATATTATATAAAGATAAACCAACTCTTCCTCGTGTAATGAGCTCGTATGTATTTTATCAGCCATGGTCTCATCGAAGACAGGCAGAGCTCAATTACCTTATCAAGTGCTATGCACTACACATCAATAATGAGTGAATGATTGTAAGATTGGGTAAGGCTAGAGATGGCAAAACCCAGGCACTTATAAATTGTGCGGTGGAGCGTTAGGTGAAGGCAAGACTGGCCCGACACAATGACTAGAGATATACTAGCCAGATGGAGGTATAACATACGAAAATAAGGGAAATAGCTCTATACTTGTCAGACCCGGATTTTTCAATCCAGAATCCACTGTGTATACTGCACTATTTCCTGGATCAGTAGATAGTGCACACAGGAACATTGCTGAATCATTTCATACATCGCATGAACAGTAACAATATTACTGAATTAAAATACACCACATCGGGTGAGAGTTTTACAATAAGGGCCGCTTTGGCCAAATATTCATCATTACAAACTTGCAGCGGAAATAGTAGCAAAAGTAAACCCAAATCCACAGGCAAGCGACTGGAAGGGTATTGTGTGCATTATATGTTGCTCGATATCCAGTAACATACGTGCACACAAAGCCGGAAGTCCACTTGTCTATGTCCAAAATACGCCTTTAACGCCCTCAGTTGTCGTCATGGTTTCCTCCACCATTTGTAGGAGCGTCTTCATGGTCATAATGCCCTTGAGTTCCTGTTTCTGAATATTGTCGCAAAAGCGAGCGTGAGCACTCCGACCCCGTGCTCCGCGAGCCAACACACATAATGCAATAATTAACATGTATGGCTAATCAAAGGATGGCTCGGGTTCTTTTATTTGCAGGAGTGCTTTTGAATACAATTATATAAAAATTTCCTAAGACTTAGCATTTTTAGAAATGACTGAATTTTTAATGAAATACTCATGTATATCAGTGTTACAGAACCCATCCACCATTACATGGCTTCTGCACCATATATCTTCTTTCAGCGTTATAGCCGCTTAACTTACCACTGGGACGACACTCAGGACAATTTCCAAATCAGAGCAGTCCTTCGCTCTGCACAATTTATTCCCACCCTCTTTTATTTTTAAACAGAACTATATCTAGTTAAGTTCCCATGTCTGCCCTTGACCGTGGGCACGACTATTCGAATAGTTTTAGACTCTGCAGAGTTTGCACACTTTACCCACAAGAGATAGATCCACTCGTTGCCCCACATGATTCCTTAGCCATGCGGTTGAGTAGACTATCACAGGACCTTTACAATGCTTTTTTCCTAGCAGAGTTACGTCCGCTAAGGTTTCCACTTCCTTCGGGGTACGACCACCCTTCCAGAAGCCCCCTCTTGCGCCATCACGTCGGAGGATGTGGCCATCCTCTACCCGCCCGTGGTCACACCGGCGCAACTCTTACTAAGTCGATGCAAATTAGTTAGTCCTGCCTACACTTTGCCAGCTTGTGGTTGTACTTGTTGTACACTGGGAGGTCATCACAAGATTCGGTCCTTAGGGATATCTGGGCGGTCTACCACTAACCCTTTTGTGCTTCCACTGCACCACACATTCACACCCTCGAACCAATCCGCCCATATATTTAAGCATGTTGGGGTTTTTCGGAACATAAAGTAATCATACCAACATATACCAGTCATTCCCGTCATGACTGCCCGAATCAATTTCTCATGAATAAAAGTAATGCTTGGGGGCAATTTCTTGCCCCGGGTTCCTAATCAATGCTAAGTATGGCATATAATTAAGGACTTATTTTCGGAATATTACTATTATATTTTTGCTAGGGCGACAAGGTTCACTCATTCAAATATTCCAACGGATCATTATTAGCAAGCGTGATACTAGGTGTATAACTACCATTTCTGGAAATGAACATATTTTACCGCATAAAATAACAGCATGCATGTTGATATTTTAAAAGAAATTAAATTTGCAAATCATAGGTTCAAAATGATCAAAGTATTGACTCGCCTTGGTCACAGTGGTCGGGTGCTTGATTATCCGGAGCTTCTAGTGCTGCTGCCTCGAACTCTTCCTCTTGAGCCTCGTAAGCTATTTTAATCGTGCGTGAAAATTTGGATAAAAAGAAAACATCCAATCAACAAAATATTACCAGAAATTCAAATGAACTCTAAAAATTATGATTTCAGTTCTATTGGACAGATCTTGATTTTAGATGAATTTAGAAATTTGTCTCACTCAATTTGGAGTTAAAACGAGAAAGTTATGATCATTTGAATATTTCAGTTCAGTTAATTCCAAAACTTATTAAATTTCTGACAGTGGGTCCCACATGTCATTTTCTTAATTTTTATCTTTTTTTTATTTATTTTAATTCCTTTCTTGCTGTGCCGCTGACAAGTGGGCCCAGCTACTGTTCAGTGGGGTCCACCTGTCAGTAGGGTCCTGTGTAGGGGTGTCACTGACCCGTGGGGCCCAGCGGTCAGTGGGCCGCTCTGGTTATACTGGCCGACAGGTGGGGCCCACCTGTCAGCAGGGAAAAGGAAATGAAATGCTCGACCGCAGGCGCGGAGCCGGAGGCTCGAACGCGCGCCGCGGGAGCAGGGGGAGGGAGAGACGCGCGGCGTTAACCAAGTGAGCGGGGGAGGCTTTGCCTACCCCATAAGGGTAGCTTACCCTTTTGAAGTGGCTCGCGGAGGGGTTCGGCAGAGGAAGTCGGGGGCGACGGTGGCCGGCGGCGAGCGGTGGTCGGGGAGGTCTGGGGTTGCATGGAATATAATCCCCGCGCGATGGCGAAGCTGCTGGCAAGGTCGGTGGAGACGGAGGGGCACGGTGGCGGGTCGGCGGCGTGTGACGGCGGCGATCCAAGTGGGAGCTCCGGTGACGGCGAGCTACAGGCTTCGGGAGGTACGGGGAAGACCGGGGTTAGCTTCGCCTTGCTTCCTTGATGCTCTGGGAGCAAAGGATTGCTCGAAGGCGGCCGGGATCGGTGGGAAGGGCGGCGCCGGAGTTCGGGAAGAAGGAGAGGGCCGGCGGGGAATTGATGTTCTACGGTCCGATTGCGGCAAGGGAGGGAATGAGAGAGGGGTTGCGGCGTGTTTGCGATCTCCTGGTGAGGCTTTTATAGCCGGAAGGGGGCGCGCGGCGAGAGTGGCACCTGGCTCCGCCCTGTTCACGCCGGGAAGGGGAGAGGAACGAGATCTTCCCGGGATTTCGTAGGAGAGAGGTGGCGGGAGAGGTGAGTCCCCTCCCGTAGCCGGGTTCTTTAAATTGCCCGCGAGGTGAGAGAGGAAGCGGAGGATTTGCTGCGGCGGAGGAGCAAGCGCGAGGGGGAAGAAGCTGCGACGCGTGCGCGCAGAGAAGAGAGAAGGAGGAAGAAGAGCCTGACGGCTCGGGCCCACTGGCCAGCGGGAGAGGGGCGCGAGGGAGCGGGTCCGCTCGTCAGCGGGAGCGAGCGCGCGCGGGAGATGGGCTCGCGGCGCGCGGCGCTGGCGCAGCGTCTTGCACTGACCGCGTGCGGAGAGAAGGCTGGGCCGGGGTGATGGCCGGCCCGGCTGTGTTATCTTCATTTAATTATTTTTTTCTTTTTATTTTATTTTGCTTTACACTTGAACATGTGTGTGTGTATATATATATACATATTTTCATTTCCTTCTTATTATTGTGTATGTACACATATATTTATGTATTTATTCTTTCATATGGCATACATGTGTATATACATGTATATATATATTTTTATATACATTGTTACTCATATGGGTTTGCATATATGTATAAATGTTAACTCCCTTTAATTTTCTTGCCAAAATTTCTAGGGATGATATTTCATGCTTATTTACATTTCTCCTTTGTTATTTTATGGATCATCTTTTCAGATTCTCTATTTGATGCTCACTTTGTATCATTTTATGTGTGGATTTCTTCCCTCTTTTTACTTTTAAAATTCCTTTATATTTACAAAAAGTCAATAAACTCCAAATTCAAATGTAAAGCAAATAAAATAATCCAAAAGCTCCATAATTTATTATTTATATTTTTCAGGATGTTACAATACTCTAACTTGAGTATCGCATCTAAGGAATACAAGGAAACCAATTGCAATTAAAGTCGGAGTAGTTATGAGTAAAATGATACCAACATGTGCAGGGTTTAAAATATGATTCACGCCTGTCTCATGGACTAGAGGCCACGGGAGCCTATCGGTGGCCTTACCTCTGAATACGAGCGATTAGTAGATTTATAAAATTTAATTAGAACTTTGACCACATAAAAACTTACTTTCAAAATGATGATGAATGAGATAGGATGGTTGAGCTGACGAATTGTTGGCATATAATTTGCATGTTTTAATTAATGCTTGTTGAGTACTTGTACGCACCCATGCTATTATTTTCTTTTATTTAGAGGTAAGTCAGTCTAAGGATTTACTCAAGGCAGTTCAATAGATCTAATAACAAGTCACAAAATCACCTAGAGGCGATTGGCTACACGCATGTACAATAGTATAGACAATTACAGTCTATATACTCTCTATGTTATCTCGAGACAAGACTCAATATATTATCTCTTAAGTTTGTTTTTATGGGACCCACACTCTTTTAATTATAGCATGAAAAAGTGTTTGTTATAGATAACAACTCATATAGTGGTATTTTGTGCTGTCTATATACCCTAAATTCATGGATTTAGGCCGTCTCTTTACGAAAAGATAGATACACTCTCTCTTCTCCTTCTCTCTCCTCACGTCAGCAAAAATCCTATGTGGCAAAGCTTAACGACTGACATCATATCATTGTACATACCCTAACGGATTGGCCAAATAAGGATGATATATTGTCCTAATTAATTACTCAATCAGCAACCAATTACAAAATCACATGTGCTTTTACCAATTTACCCTTCTTTTGATTTGACAAAGATAAAAAAAATCACTTATCAACCTTCTAAAACTTGAAGTTAATGCCTGACCCATAGTTTAAGCGTCGTTGTATAGGTACGTTTAACTATGGATCATCGGACCGGAACCAATAAATGGCTCACGTACCTTAAAACTTTTAAGTTAATACCTGACCCAAAGTTTATCGTTGTATAGGTATATTTAACTATGGATCATCGGATCGCAATCAATAAATGGCTCACGTACCTCGCAAACACCGGAGAAGATACCAGAATATGCAGTGAAAATCTGACGGTCAAAGTAGCGGACTTTGAAATGTAAACAGCTCCATTCTTTTTCAACTAGAGCAACTAGCAAACTACAGTGTTGCCTAGCAAACTACAGTTTGAAGGCTGTCGTAAGTGGTCGATGGCATGTTTACGTCTGAACATGGGAGAAGCTAATCTCAACCACTTAATCTCACTATTCTAATCGCACGTCCGTCGTCAGGTTCCCCGGATCATGCTTGCTTGGCAACCAATTAGCTGCACACCAGTGCGATCAATTTGTGCGACGGGATTAGCGAGATTAGGTCTAAACAATTCGCGCGAGGTGGACTTTGGAGACCGGCCGAAGCTAGCTAGCTCCGTTCTCGTTGGCAGTGTGACTACGTTATATGCACCTGAATGGAAAACCTTATTTATGCTAATATAATTACAATAAACTCTATACAATAATCTCATGGACTACACTAAACATTTCGTAGGAAATGGCGAAATGCTACGAGCATGCAGAGAGAAATTCACGTGTAACAAGAAGAAGTGTATAGCTCGGCGAGTCACTGACAAGTGCCCCTAATGGATTGCCTTTGTCAATAGGGTCATCTGCCAATGATATCTGACATGTTTTCACATATATCCTGTTATAGAAATTCCAAAATTCCTTACGCTCGGATCACCGTCAGCGACGTGAGACGCCCTGCCTTGCTACCTTCTACACGCGACGCCACTGCTGTACACGTACGTGATGCTTGTTTCTGGTCTTCACGCGTTGGAACTAGATGCAATGCTCAACACACAAACAGATCGTTTGAGGCACCAACAACTCCCTCTCACTCCTTTAATTCTTTCCTCTCCAATCTGCTACTCACGTTTTCTTCTCACACCTTGCCTTCGTTACATGCTGCATGGCTTTATAGCCTGGACACACTCCCGACTCAGAATAAAAAACGAACTCCTACTCTTACACGGAACCGGCAACAGCGCAGCGTATTCATACATAACTCGTATACGTATTCACGGCAAGAACGCGTACACTATACGAACTCGGATACGAAAACAAGATTACTATAACAATCACCTCCTTAATCTTGTTTCTCTATCTTGATCATGTCGATCTTCTCTCTTGCTTCCGCTTCTTCCTCGCATGCCTGCTTGGGCTGGAGCACCTGCTCTCGCTTCCTCCACGAGCACCTCCTCTCACTGTCATGTGTCATTGCTTTCAACCATTGTCCTCCACGCTGTGCTTCCTCCCGCCACCTCGGGACCCATCTATGGCTTCCTTCTGCTGCACGCGTAAGAACTCCTCCCAAGCCCTTGCTCGCCACGACCATACCTGCTGCATGTGGTCGATGCCGACCACTCGAACCGTTGCTCCGCTTCTCTCCACCTGCATGTGCTCGTTTGAAGTTGGTTGCATGCCTGTGTGCACCCCCCGAGCCGCTTGCTTCGATCACTGCGCCTTCTACCTCGTCTTGCTTCTTTGCCGACTCGGTCTCCTTCCTTGTTACGTCTTCTTGTGCGCTAGGCTTGCCTCCTGCTGCATCTGCACCTCGACCATCTGTGCCTCTCTCCACCCAAATCTGTTTACAAGTGTTCAAAGGAACCTTGTACAACCAATTTGGAGATCTCTTCGCCTTCATCAACAAATTTCTGTTCTTGTCATACACTCGCAAGAACTCATCCTCCAGCACCACCTTGCATCCTCTCTCCGTCATCTGCCCGAGACTTAGTATGTTGTTGCATAGACTTGGTATATAATAGATTTCTGTCAACAACTTCTTATCTCTGTTCCTGCATTGCAGCATCATCGTCCCTTTACCCTTTATCTCCACCGTGGAGCCGTCGTCGAACTTGACCTTGCCCCAAACCTTCTCGTCGAGCTTGTGGAACATGGAACGGTCTCCCGTCATGTGGTTGCTTGCTCCATTATCCAAGTATCATTGATCCGTGTGATCATAGCTTCCTTCCTTCGTGCGTAGTTTTGGAACTACGTTCTCCTCATTTAGTTCCACCATGACCGACTCCTTTTCAACATATGAGGAGAGAAGTACTAGCTCTCCGTCATCTTCTTCTTCATCTTTGGTAAGGTTCACTTCCCCGTCTTTCTTCTTGTTCTTGCAATCCAAAGCAAAGTGCTCAAGCTTGTTACAGTTGAAGCACTTTTTGTTGCTGCGGCATCTTATCGCGTAGTGCCCATATTCGCCACATTCAAAGCACTTGACATGTGACAAATCATAGGATCTCTCACCACCTCCTTGCCCAGCATTGTCTCCACGGCCACCCCTACCGCCTCGACCACTCTGGCCACCACGACCACGCCACCTCCCACGGTTGTATGAAGAGCCACGACCGTCTCTCTGATCTCCCCTTACTAGCAACGCCTGCTCGTTGTGAGATCCTTGCTCCTTGCGCGATTGAAACCCCTTCAATAACTCCTCATGCGCCTTAAGAGATCCGGTGATCTCCTCTATCTTCTTCTTGTCCAGATCGGAGGAGTACATAAGTGTTGTGACAACATGTATGTACTTCTCCGGAAGCACGCACATGTACTTCTTCACCGCCACATATTCCTCCATCTTGTCGCCAAGAGAGTTAATCTGATTAAACAACAAACTCAGCTTACCGGCGAACTCGTCCACCGACTAGTTTTCTTCCATCTTCAGATTCTCGAACTCGCTCCGCAAATTCTGGAGCCGTACCTCCTTGACACGATCAACTCCTTCGTGCATCGTCTGAAGCGCCTCCCACGCTTCCCGTGCTGTCTCCTTGCCGATGAGTTGATGCATCATCGCGTTTGGCACCGCCTGGTAGATGAGGGCCAAAGCCCCTTGATCTACCTTGTCGTCCACCTCCTTGTCCTTCCCCTTTGGATCAACTGCGCACCAGACTCTCTGGGCGCGCATGCTCGCCTTCATCTTCATCGCCCACACCGGGTAGTTGTCGACCGTCAGGAGAGGGTACTGGAGAGAGATTAACCCACCTTGAGCCTTCACCTTGTCACCCACGCTCTGATACCACTTGTTATAGAAATTCCAAAATTCCTTACGCTCGGATCACCGTCAGCGACGTGAGACGCCCTGCCTTGCTACCTTCTACACGCGACGCCACTGCTGTACACGTACGTGATGCTTGTTTCTGGTCTTCACGCGTTGGAACTAGATGCAATGCTCAACACACAAACAGATCGTTTGAGGCACCAACAACTCCCTCTCACTCCTTTAATTCTTTCCTCTCCAATCTGCTACTCACGTTTTCTTCTCACACCTTGCCTTCGTTACATGCTGCATGGCTTTATAGCCTGGACACACTCCCAACTCAGAATCAAAAACGAACTCCTACTCTTACACGGAACCGGCAACAGCGCAGCGTATTCATATATAACTTGTATACATATTCACGGCAAGAACGTGTACACTATACGAACTCGGATACGAAAACAAGATTACTATAACATATCCGATACACGTTCCATTTTGTACGCATAGCAACTCTCCCAATGTATACCATGTATTTGTTATGAATAGCGCTTGTATTCATATGAGGCCAATGGGCCAGTATATATACACAAAGTACAGGTGGTAAATATGCAAAGAACCCCTCATAACAATGGGGAATAACAAACTATACATATATCTCTAACACCCCCCTCAGACTCATGGTGGATCAACAACACTGAGTTTGGAGAGGTAGAAGCTGTGCTGTGCTCGAGTCTGGGCCTTCGTGAAGAAATCCGCTATCTGAAGCTCCGAAGGCACATACTGAAGAGTAATCACCTGATCATGCACGCAAGTCCTCATGAAAGAAGCATCAACACCAATGTGCTTGGTGAGCTCATGCTTCACAGGATCACGAGCAATACTGATAGCACCTGTACTGTCTGACAAAAGAGGGGTCGGTGTAGTGACAGAAACACCAAAATCCTCAAGTAACCACCGTAGCCAAGTAATCTCTGCTGTCAAGAGAGCCATAGCTCGCAACTCAGCCTCTGCACTCGAACGGGACACTGCAGTCTGTTTCTTCGT
Organism: Dendrocalamus sinicus; assembly: GCA_036346575.1. Classification (NCBI taxonomy): domain Eukaryota; kingdom Viridiplantae; phylum Streptophyta; class Magnoliopsida; order Poales; family Poaceae; genus Dendrocalamus; species Dendrocalamus sinicus. Next base: position 4,374,247 of record CM070655.1, on the reverse strand, counting down.
CTTCCAGGCAATAAGAGAACCACCAAGAAAGACACGATGCGAGATAGACCGACGATCGGAGGATCGCGCCCAAGTAGCATCCGAATAGGCTGAAGCAGAACGAATCGAGCGTGGAAAGAAGAGACGACGAGATAGTCCCACGAAGGTATCGCAGAACTCGAAGAAGGTGGTGTAGTGGACCCGAGTGGGAGCTGAAACAAATCGACTCGAAATATGAACTGGATAAGTGATATCCGGACGAGTAACACAAGGTAGACAAGACTCCCAACAAGATGACGATAGCGAGTCGGATCGTAAAGAGGCTCGCCATCAGAGGGTCGGAGGTGAGCATTGAGCTCCATGGGAGTCTCAACAGTACGCTGATCAGTGAGAGAGGCGCGATCAAGAAGATCCTGAATATATTTCTCTTGGGACATAAAGAAACCATATGGAGTGGAAGTAACCTCAATCCCAAGGAAGTAATGAATAGGACCAAGATCCGACATAAGGAACTGCTCACTAAGACGAGCCTTGACAAAGGCAATGTACTCAGAATCATCTCCCGTAATGATCATATCATCAACATACAGGAGAAGAAGAGTCCGACCACGAGACGAAGTGTGGACAAAGAGCGCAGGATCATGATCACTAGCTGAAAAACCAGCAGCAGTGACCACAGAGGAGAAGCGCTCAAACCAAGCACGAGGGGCTTGTTTAAGGCCATAGAGAGAGCGGCGAAGGCGACAAACCATGCCCTCAGGAACAGAATACCCAGTTGGCGGATGCATGTAGACCTCCTCATGCAACTCGCCATTAAGAAAGGCATTCTTGACATCAAGCTGAGAAACAGACCAGTGGCGAGCAGACGCCACCGAAAGAAGAGTGCGAACAGTGGTCATGTGGGCCACAGGAGCAAAAGTCTCGTCATAGTCAACCCCATGCTCCTGCTGGAAGCCACGAGCAACAAGACGCGCCTTATAGCGCTCAAGAGAGCCATCAGAGCGAGTCTTAATCTCATAGACCCACTTACATGTGATGGGATGAGAATGAGATGGCAAAGGAACAAGATCCCAAGTACCAGTACGCTCGAGGGCAGCAATCTCTCGGCCATGGCAAGCTGCCACTCGGGGTGAGTAACAACATCCCGTGGGAGACAGGCTCACGAGTAGCTGCACCAAAGCAAAGGAAAAACGGGTAGGAGGCCGAATCGACTGGCGATCGCGGAGAGCGTAGCGAGGAGAAGATGACCCATCAGGGGACGATGGAGCATCAGAAGAAGAAGGCTCATCTGGAAGGTCCTCAATACGAGGTCGACGAGTGTAGACGATAAGGGAGAAGGAATCAGTGGGAGGAACTGCGGAGTCGTAGGAGACGACACAGCGGTGACAACAAAGTGAAGAGGCCACGGGGGAATATGTGGAGACTCGGTGGAACAGTGGACGAGGCAAAGCGGATATAGGTGTATCTCGAAAAGTCAAGAAAGACAGAGGCTCCACAGAGGAAGCCGAAGGAGAGGCAGGGGCGTGGGTAGAATGGACGGGACTCGCCGAAAGTCACATCCCGAGAAACCCGCATCCGTCGACCAACAGATCCCAAAGACCGATAGCCCTTGTGCTCGGCGCTATATCCTAAAAACACACTCAACAGATCGAGCGGTCGGTTTGGTGCGTTCTCGAGGGCAAGGAGAACGTAGCAAACGCAACCGAACAGATGAAGGGCGAGTAGTCGGAAGAAGACCACGAGACGCTCAACGTGGATCGCACCCTTAAGAGCGAAGAGGGTCAGTATGTTGACGAGATAGGTGGCGATGAAACACCTCGGCCCAAAAGTGAGGTGGAATAGAGGCGGCGATCATCGAGCACGAGCCGTCTCAAGGAGATGACGATGCTTGCGCCAAGAACACCATTCGAGCATGAGCACCGTGACAAGAGAATCGAGCGAGAGTGCCCTCGCTCGGCAAAGGAAGCGCGCAGTGACGAGAGAGGTACTCGCCAGAGAATCACTCTAAAGACACGAATAGGAGTGGAGAACTGTGTGTGTATCATAGTGGCAAATTGTTTATAGATAGGTAAGACCTCACTACGAGAAGACATGAAATATATCCAAGTGTGGCGAGAGAAATCATCTATAAAAATAATATAATAACGATGACCCCTTTCAAACGAAGGAGCCGGACCCCAAACATCTGAATGAACAAGATCGAAAGGACGCTGAGACACAGTCTCACTATGAGGATAAGGAAGCTGAATCTGTTTACCTAACTTACAGCCCTGACAATCTAAAGACACGTCTCCTGAGACAGACCCCAGAAGACCACGACGAACTAAGGACGATAGACGGGATCCACATAGATGACCAAGACGGTGATGCCACTGCTGGAAAGACCCGGTAGATGAAGTGGCAGAAGCGGAGAGACTGGCGGCGATGGTGGCAGCGGAAGGAAGGTGAAGCCGCCAAGCTCCCGAGACGCCGTGAGTCACGGCGCCGAGGCCGAACCAACCGAGCTCCGTGTGACGATCCCGAACACAACAAGAGTCGAGTCGAGAATGACCCGATAACCAAGGTCGATGTCGCCCAAAGAAAGAAGTCGCATGGTAAGGCGAGGAACATGAGCAATGTAAGGAACATGAAAGGATGAGTTGCTAAGAGATCCTCGACCAGAGACAGAAAGAGCTGTACCATCAGCAGTAAGAACACTGACAGGAGAATCAAGAGGTGAAATAGAAGACAGCGTGGAAGGATCAGGAGTCATGTGAAAGGATGCTCCGAATCAAGAATCCACGGGAGGTACCGATCGTGTAGGAGGTGGTCTCTCGTGCGAAAAGTCGTGAGCGTAACTCGCAGAACTCGCCGAGGAGAACTGGCGGCAAGTAGGCGCCGGTCGGCTATCTCCCGCGGTGAGAGAAGTCGCTGAAGAGGTCGAGGCGACGCCGTCGTAGAAGCACTAGTGCCGAGAAGAACGGCGTGAAAGATGCCGCTTCTTCTTGTAGCACCGACTCGCAGGCCATCCTTGTCGCAGAGGAATGCAGTGAGGACTACCACCTCCAGACGGAGGACGCCACCACCACCGTGGTAGCCGGAGGAGGCAGTAGCAAAGCGACGAGCGGCGAGCACAGAGGGAGTGGCATCTAAGGTCGTGCATTTTGTCACCGAACCGAAAAATCGAACCAAAAAACGAATCGAACCGGTCAACTCGGTTTGACCGGTTTCGATATTCGGTTCGATTTTTATATTTTAGGTTTTGGTGTTCGGTTTTTTCGAAAAACCGATTAAAACCGAAAACCGAAACCGGCGCGCCAGCGTGGGAAAATTTCGCCGCAATGACGGACCAACTCGCCCTTTGGGCTTTGGGGCCGCAAGCGCATGACGATGAGATGAGCCAGTGCCATTCAAGTATTCGACCATTCGGTGAGGACCGAGGTGCAGCCCAGCTTTGGAGGTTTTTATATTTAGAATCCTGTCTTCGGCAAATGCATGGAAACAAAGAAATTCTCCACATGCGCTTTGTGTCTGCAGGATGCGTGAATGTGAAATGTGTGTGTGATATCTTAAGATTAGTTGATGATTGCTAATATCTAAAACTCCACTTGCCCTCTCACTAATGATCTAAGCTTTTAAACATGTGCTTCTATCCTGCTGTTTGGTTTCCTACCGGAGTAAGCATCGTATAAACAAATCATCAACAGAACTACATCCAAGACAGAAGATATACTCGTCTCGTTAGTCACTATATCGTTTGCAATTTACGTCAACTTTGGTAAATATGGTATTTACCGATACCGCACCGAAATAAATTGGGATTTACCGATACCGAACCGTATTTTCAAAAATACCGTATACTACCGAACTAACAATACCGTATTTGCCGTATATACCGTATATACCGAACCGATTTTACCGAACTAACCGAATGCACAGTCCTAGTGGCATCAGACCAGCACCACTCAAACGAGTCTCCTCTGCGCGTATCTCGGTAAGAGCCTCCAGGAGAGTGACACGAGGGTGGCGTGCAAGGAGCTGGGCACGCCTTTGCTCGAACTCAGGATGAAGGCGAGTAAGGAACTCGTAAACCCGCTGAAACTCTGTGTCAAGACGCACATCCAGCAAAGACGGACAGTACGACATGCGGCCAAGATGCGGAGAGAGTCCAACTGACGCGCCAAACAGCAGAGCTCTGAGCGAAAAAGGCGTCAACAGTAGCATCACCCTGCTGAAGAGAGTGCTCTGGCGGACCACGGACAGTGCAGGCATCACCGAGGGCTCGAGCGCCGACGAAGATGAGTCCACATCCGAAAGCCGAAGGAGTCCCACAACCTCGTAAGAAAATCGAGGCCGACATCGCGATGAAGACAAAGCAGAACCGAGCGCCGCCATCGTACTCACCGAGTATAGACGGTCGACGATCCTTGTAGGAATCCGAGCCTCCCGGTAGGCGAGGCGCTTTATCATCACCATCATCGCAGCACTTTATCGGTACCGTCGGAGGCAATGCAACGATCGGCGGGGCCGACGGCGGTGGGCTCGAGCGACGAGCTCGGGCGTTTCGGTGGAGCCGACGGCGGAAAGTGCGGCAGCGGCGACGGGGAAGTCGGCGGCAGCGGCGAAGCGACGGGAAACCCTAGGTACGCTCGATACCATGTTATGAATAGCGCTTGTATTCATATGAGGCCAATGGGCGATATATATACACAAAGTACAGGTGGTAAATATACAAAGAACCCCTCATAACAATGGGGAATAACAAACTATACATATATCTCTACCAGTATTATCATTATAAGTTAACAGTGTTTTCAAATTTCAATGAACACCGGTGTACTTGAGAACGGAAGAGAGGGTCAGAATTCAGAAGGCCTCGGAGGCTCACAGCTGGCGTGTCGGTGCTTCCTCTGAGTCCTCTCCTCACCGCCTGCAGGAGAAGGGTCCACTCTACGACTACATCATGCGTTGCACGACGTCGCGCACGAACTTTGCCTTCAATTTCCGCTTTTAATTGGGAGAGAAAGAAGTCGTCTTCTCGCAGAAAGGAGCGCTAGAAAAAGGTAATGGCCTCGTTTCAAAGAGCAATTTCTGATTTTCAGAAACTGAAAATTGTTTACAGTGTATTGGCTTTTAAACAATTTTTTTATTTTATTTTTTCTTTGTATTATCTGTAGAGATGTATCGGTGTTCTTATTTCTTTATTTTTCTTTAATTAGATACTCAGGAAAAACTAACAGTCGTTACGACGATATTTTAATAAAAAGCCAAAAATTAAAGGCCACAGCATTTAAAAGAAAAAACGGAATGATCGAGCATTCGAGCGACGAGAAGGTTGCTTGCTGCACTTGTCAGAATTTAGAAACCTTCCGTTACCGCAAAGCATGCACTCACGAGGCTGTGACTTTACACCGTTGGTTGGTTGGTATGAGCTACCCTTCAGTCAGCAATTCTTTTCAACTGCAAAGTGGTGGTACGATCGAGTAAAAGATGAATCAAAGCATGAGTAAATGATGCGAAAAATGTAGTGTTCCAGCAAGCAGTAGATCCTGCATTTCTTTTCCTGAACATAGGATGAACAGCCCAAATACCGCCCATGGATACTGCAGATACCTTGAATTTTTCTCCCACCTTCTTTTGCAAAAGTACCTTAAATTTGTTTTGTCCATATAGATAGTCTGTAAGGAAGGTACGAAAGGAATTTGCATGTTTCTCCCCTGAAGCAATGAAAGCTACAGACTACCAACTTCACACAAGGCTAAAAGAATCAGCAGTAGCCTATGACACTACAGGGAAAATTGGGCAGCATCAAGGGCCATTTAGACTTGAGACCACTTAACCAGATCAGACGAGACCGTGCAGCAAGTGTCCGAGGTGAAAAACAACCAAGAACAACATGGTTTTCAGCGAAGAAGACAAGGGTGGGGCCCAAAAAAGATCAGATCCCACTATATCATACGACTGTCGACCAACGCGAAGCTAAATTAACACGGGTTGCACACCTGTCGGTCGATGTACAAACTGGCCAAAGCATGAGGCCATGAGAAGTTTCCTTACATTGCATGGCTACATCCCCATCATAGTACTACACATCTTGCATGCCATAGCCCACTTGCATGTTGAATTCATGGGGCTTTGCATTGGTAGAAAACTTAAGAGCAGGAGTACAGGGCATCACATGGAAGGTCAGTCCTCTCAACTTAAGAGCAGGAGTACAGGACATCACATGGAAGGTCAGTCCTCTCTTCTTTCTTCAGTCATCAGTGTGATCTGCATCATGGTAAGCAGCAATCAGCATAACATCTTTATAAGTAACAGCTAGTTGTCCTGTATTAGCTCTGCGTATATCATGGTAGTGGGAAGGCAATCATGGCATGGGAAAATGGTACAATTCTTGTTCACTTCCTTCACTGCCTCACTGATCTTCAACGTCGTCATGGGTACCGTCATTTATGTTCATCTTTGTCCTCAAGTCCACCATCTTCAGAGAGTTACTTGCATACTGGAAAAAGGCAAAACAAAATAACAAAAGGGATACAGGATCCTAGCAAACGTCACTGCATCAGATCTGAAGTGATTTTCCCCCTGAATCCGAACTATTTGTTTCCTTTTCGTACCACAAACCATCAGATGAAGGTAGGCTTTCTGGTACTTGGGAATTGTTTGGTCTAGTATTTTTCAGATTTGTCATCTTGGCAGCTGCTAGAGTACCAGACAGGCAAAGTGGCTGTATAATGCTTATCATGCTCATATTCAGGGGGCATCTCTCTTCCTAAACAAGTGGACTGGCACCATAGGATGTGCCTATAAACTGCATGAACAATTTCCATTTTCCAGATTTGATATGGCATTCTGTCAAAATAGGACTGCAATGATACATGAGGAGAATTATATCTGCTGGGGATAATCATAGGATGTGCTCCGATCCCCTGGTGTTTTTCTAGGCTCTAGAAAATCAAATCACTTATGATCATGAGAGACTTTGCTCCTCCTAGTTCCCAAGCTTTGGATTGCAAGTGTGTCTCGTAGACAGTTTTTGTTCTCGAAATCAAAGCTCTCAGTTCCTCGAGGACACTGGCATGTAGAAATCAGGGCGATGTACCAAGAAATTAACTGACGCAGCCATCAAGGATGGCTGGACGCCGCCTCTCGTGGAGCTTTCTACAAAACCCGCGTCCACGGACCACGGCGCCGTTCGCCGGCGCGGCGCAGTAGATGGCTCGGTACCTGTTGCAGTTGTTCACCAACTCCCACGCCACGCGCAGCACGTCTGATCTGAAATGAATGGCCAAAACAGCCCCTACGGGAAGAAATAAGCAAACTTCGGAAAAGTAGATGAACCAAGATGAGCGGCTAGTGGATCAAAGATGCCAAGATACCACAGCAGGTTGGTGAAATGCTACTTGTGAGTTTGTGACGATGATAAGTGAGATTTGATCACATAAGTTATGGCTGTGCTCGAATAGGCTTAAGATTTATGGCTTTTAACTTATACTATAGTAACTAGTTTTCAAATGATGTCTTTTAAAGTAGAGTCTAAAATCAATTGTAATAGATACTGTACCAACTTCAGCTATATGACAAAAATCGCATATGACTGTCTCTCTCTTCATATTCTTTAGCAAATAATCAGAATTCAAAAGTCATAAGATATAAGTAACAAAGTAGGTTTTTTATTTTATTTGATAACAAAGTATTCTTTGACAGTGTATCATATAACTTGTTCGCGTTCAAAAACTAGGTTTTTCATTTTATTTGATACCATGTAACAGAGGTTCCTTCTCTGATCCAACATTTTGAAACCATCATGCCTACGTGTAATCTTGTTGAAAAGTTTATACATAGCAGAAACTAGTGTTTGACTAAGCATCTAGATTTCATTAATAAAATAAATGATATATCACACCTACTTAATATCTTTGAAAATATTTAGGTATGGTAACATCTTCGAAAGGGTAGAGGAAGAGGAAAAATTGCTCTAGATTTCATTAATAAAATAAATATATTGAATCTGATTCCTTTTCTATCCTCCGTAGGTTTCTGACTCCCTCCCTTCGCTTCCAGTACGTTCTCCCTCTCTAAGAAACAAGCTAAACTCGGGCAAAAGCAAGAGGAAACAATCAACAGCTCCCCCAATACAACAATCCAATCCAGTTGCTTCTGCTCCAAACCAACCCAAGGCGCGCAGCAGCAACCAGAGCAGGTAATGTGCCTTCTTGCCCCTTCCTTCCCCCACTTCTTCTCCGTTTGTTCATACTTCAGTAGGATCGGGCGCTCAGGTTTTGTCTGATCCGGTATTTGTGGAGATTAGGAGAGACCCGATCTTGGTGTCCTGGGGTGATTTCCCGTGGTGGGTTTTGGCTTTGGATTGACCTTTTATTGGGAAGCGGAATGGAGGAAACTGAGAGACATGTTCCTTTGTGTTATTGCGTTTGATCTTAGCTGTATTTCTCGTGTATATAGTTTGCGTTACTTCCCAGTCCATGTGCAATGCATCGGAGGTTTGCTATTATTATTGCGTATTTGCGTTGGATGGAATAGTGCACGTTATTGATTTGGATTAATTGCAATGGCCTGGAACTAAGCACCGATGTGCAGCAGGTACTAGTTAGGACTTTGGAGAGGCGCATTTCTGTTGCTGCTGGTTGTGACAAATGATAGATATGCAGCTACCCATCGGGGAAATTCTTCCACTTTTGGTGTTTGTATTTTTTATACGGAGTAACGCAACTTGCTTGAAACATGTTTTCTCTTCTGTCTTGGTAAACTCTTGCGATTGATAGAGCTTTGTCTTGCAAACCATTGATCCATCACACGTGTAATGGGCAGTTGGTTGTTGTACTCATTAATCATCTTAGTATTCACGTTTGTACATTGTTCACTCATTACTATCGCACTTACACACCTCTATTTGGCTTCTTCATCAGGCTGCTGTGTTGTCGTATATCTGATTATGGATCTGCCTGTGACTCCAGTCATGGCAGCTAAAGCCTATAAGTACAAAACAGAACTACTTGTTAAGGACTACCTGCTAGCAGATTCGTATGTTCCATATGTTGCTGTGCTGGGGGGAATCCTGATGTGCAAGTTGGTACTGTCGTTCATTCATTCACACTTTCTCTGTTCTTATCATAAGTATAACTGTGCAATAACATACTCTTTTTATTTGTATAGTATGTAGACAGGAGCAAAATATATGCTAAAGTTGATAGACCTATTCATGTAGTTGTACTGTTTGAGTTTTATGTAGGGCCTTAGCTTAGCTGCGTGAATTACAGAATTAGCAGAAGTTTTTTTATGGGTTCTAAACCTCTTTTTCTATGTTGCGACGACTTGCACTGGTCTTATAATGTTATTTTTCCTGTTTAATCACGATTTACAACGATGGCGCAATGATGAGTGTAGTTGAGGACTGGAGGCACCAGTAGTTATTTTTCAATTTGTGAAGAGAAGCCTTAAACAAAGAAACATGGTTATCACGGCGGAGTTGGCAACCACAGCGAGTGAGGGACACCTGGACGCCACGGCAACGCCTAGGCGAGCCGCCGCACTGTACATGTCTACGCTGCACGTATGTATCCAACATGCATACACACTCGTCTTTACTTGGCATCGCCGACATAAAACTGCCGACTCCTCCCCGCAGCTCCGCGCTCTCTCCTCTCCCCCCAAGCCGCTCTCTCTCCCCACTCCCGTCTCTCCCGTAGCGACTCCCCTCCCTGCCGTCACCTCCTCCGTCCGCTGCCTCCTCTCCCCGGCGCCTCCTCCCCTCCCCTCGCCTCCCCCTCCCCACCTTGCCCCCTCCCCGGTGCCTCCTCCTCCCGCCACCTTCCCTCCCCGCTGCCTCCTCGTCCTGTTGCCACCTCCCCCCCCAGGCGCGGCGAGTGTCCATGGCGTCCACTCAGCTCCGTCGTGACGCCGTGACCAAAGGTTCCAAAAACCGGAACTGGAAGAGTCGGCGGCCGGTAACGGTAACCGGACGGTTATCGGAAAACCGGTCACAATTTGAAAATCAAAATTTGAATTTTGAGATGTTTTGAAACCGGTAACCGGAAAACCCGGCCAAAATTCGAAAATCAAAAATTCATACCGGCCGGTTTTTTCGGTTATCGGTCTCCACGGTAAAAACGGTAACCGGCCGGTAACCACCGGGATTTTGATCCCTGGCCGTGACAAGCATGCAAGGAAAATGGCTTAACAGTGCATATTTTCTTATTAGGGATCGGATTTAATCTCAGTTATTCTTCTCTGGGTTGACCTCAATTCGATAAGCTGAGCTCAAATGAGATAACCTAAAAGCCCAGAATGTAATGGTTAAGCTAACTTAAATTAATCATGTTGTGGCAACGAGACCAAACATTGGGTAGTTTCTGCCCTTCCTTCCTTGAGGATGTGGAACTAAGAGAGCTAGAGACCACCACTTGGGTATATAAGAGGGAGAGCTAATGAGGAAAATGAGAGCTTGCCCCTTCCCCTTGCCCTCTTTGGGCTCTTTATATGCATAGGTGGGGGGATGGTAAATACCCATCCTGCCCCTCAATAGTTACAATAAGCAAGGGTATATAGATAAATTCCATTATGCGTACAATGGTGCCCCTATGGGCTTACTCTAAAGTCCACTAAACAATCTTGACGGCTCAAGGGGTTGGGCACCCCCACAACAAATCATATTGTTGAGCTAACTCAATATAAAATGAATCTTTAAATAGCGCACTACAACATAACAACGTGATGTTAGTAATGAGTGTAGTTTCCAATATTGCATTTGTTGTACTTCAATCTTACATTCTTCAATGGAACTTCCTAATGTTTTATCTATTATAACTGAATTCCAATCATTGTAATGGTATATTGACCAGGTTCAAGAACCGGCGATTCTTGGCCAGAATCGCCGTTACGAAAAAACCGTCAAGACGGATAAAAACCAGTCGGGATTACTCAAATATAATTTTAGATTTATGACTGCATAATGCATTTTCTAGGTTGATTTAGGTATTTGTTATGCTAGATTACCTATTGTATAAAGTAAATATATATTGATTATTTTTCTCTTATGTTTTCTTTGTTTTTTTCCGGTTTTCCTAGCAGTTTTACCGGGTTTTGACTGATTACCAGAATGGTTACCAGTTTCAAACCGCCCAATTCAAATTTCGAATCACAAAATTCGTCCGGGCTTTTCCTGGGATTTCCGATAACCAGCCGGTTATCGTTACCAGCCGTCGGCCGGGATTACCCCAGGTTCCAAATTTTGGAACCTTGACCTTAACTATTGTTTGCTTTTGCTAGTTCAGTCCTATGATATCATGCGCTTTATCAGTTCATTCTACTTCAAAGGTTATGCTTCTCTTACGAAGATGCAAAAGATCGAATGGAACAACAGGTGAGAGTAATTGCACAACTTAATTTTCTAACATCCTCCTCTGTTATATATAAGTTTATGATGATACATATTCTAACCCTTTTCTGTTCTAGGGGTATGTCCACTGTCCACGCAATATTCATTACGATTATGTCAGCATACCTAGTCTTCTTCTCGGGTTTATTCTCTGATCAGCTGGATGGACCAGTAACATTTCGAAGTTCAAGCCTATCCAATTTTACATTAGGGGTATGCATATGCTATAATTATTGTAATGTGACAACGCACTATGATATTTTTCTTGTTTGAAATCTATATATTTTGTTAGCTTGCCTCATATGAGCTGAATCTCATGTTTACCAGGTCTCTGTTGGGTACTTCATTGCAGACCTTGCCATGATATTTTGGTTTTACCCTTCCCTTGGTGGAATGGAGTACGTAAGTTGACCTGTTTTTGTACCTTCCCCTTCTCTCCCTCCAATTTTCCTTTCTAACTGACTAATCTTGGCCCACTGCTCTCATTCAACTCCTGTAAACTGCATTATCTGTGTCTACTCTACCATTTACTCTCGGTGTCCTTTGTCAGGTTATCCACCACATACTGTCACTTATTTCCACAGTGTACTCTATGCTTTCCGAGAAAGCTCAGTTATATGCATACATGGTTCTCATCTCTGAGACTACCACACCAGGAATAAACCTAAGATGGTAACTGAATAAATGAACAAGTTACCCAAGTTGTTATTTGAATGTTGCTACCTTTTATTCCATCTAAGCTGCTATTCTCTCCTTCTGTGTCATCAAGGTTCCTCGATATTGCTGGAATGAAAAGATCTAAAGCATACCTTATCAACGAGTTGCAATGCTTGTTACTTGGCTGGTAAGCACAAAATACTTTACTGGTCACTCTTACTGTGTCATAAAACATTATATCGCTTATAAACAATGACACTAACTTTAATAGGATGGAAATTCTACAATCTGATGCACACATGTTTGGAAAAAGCATTGAGCTAAATAACCACATCCAAGTTTGTTAACTGTAGTATTCTCAAAATTTTTCCTATTCACAATTTCTTTCAGCCTTGCAATTTCTTATTGACTAGTTTGGATTCTGTACTAATGTTGAACCAATAGCTTGTTTTCCATTGTGGAATATCTCTCCTTGTCGGGACAATTTGAGCAGAAAGCCCATATCTATTATCTATTTTTTTTAATCGAATTAGTCTGTTTTTTGCTATTTCGTACTGTATAATTCCTTTGTTTATGGGATCATTTTCCCCGAGTTAGAGAGTGTTGGCTCTCCTAGCTTGAATTCTTTTTACCCATTCTTTGAGAGTGATAGGTTTTATTTTTCCGTACCGTAATAGAAGAGCTATGAAGAAAGAGTACTTGAGGGTTCCAATATCAAGACCGATTCGATGTTGCGTTGCTAAAAGGCAATGTGGATAATCGTGAAAAAGCTGGTGCCCACCTTGCAGTAGTGGAATGTGAGGGGAATATCGACCGCCAAGCCAGGATGGTGTCCCGCCGTTCCGATTTGTGTGCGGTGGTGCAAAGTTTTCGCCAAGAGTGTCCGCACTTGTTGAGAGGGTGAATGAGATAGCTGCACGGAACATTCTACGCAATTAGGCGGAAAAGCCGGTAAAAATCAAGCTCCCATGCCGATCCTTTGACCGTGAATTTTCATGCCGAGGATGGGGTTCCAATATCAAGATCGATTCGATGTTGCGTTGCTAAAAGGCAATGTGGATAATCGGGAAAAAGGTACTAGTTCATTGCCTAATGCGTTGTCGATTTCATTTGAGGATTGTGATTCTTCCCTTCCTGCTGAAATCTCTTCTCCTTCTCCTTTTTTGTGCTCAGCTGGTGCCCACCTTGCAGTAGTGGAATGTGAGGGAAATGTTGCTGACCGACAGCAACATTGTGTCCTGCCAGGTTCCGATATGTGTGCGGCTGGTGCAACGTTTTCGCCAAGAGTGTCCGCACTGTGGAGAGGAGAATGAGATAGCTGCACCGAAAATTCAACGCATGTAGGCGGAAAAGTGGTAAAAATTCAAGCTCCAATATAACCGATCCTTTGACTGAGAATTTTCATGCTGTGGATGGTATTCGTCGCAGTGTTCGTTCTAATTCTAGAGTTAATGGGATCATTGCAGCGGATGAGCATATGATGGCCAAGGCAATGAAGCGAACTGCGCTGCGGAATTTGGACTCATCGAGGGGTAACAAGACGGTAGCCTCTGATAGTGGACTGCTGCACTCGTCTTCCTCTCCACATTACAATTGAATGGTAATCCTATTTCGTCCTCTCCAATTTCTTTTGTTGGTTTGTCTTCTGATTTGTGTGTTAAAAACCTACAAAATATCGGTTTTAAACTAGGCAAGGGTTGTAATGATAGTGTTCATATGTCCATTAATGCGCTGAAACGTATTGAGATTGATCGAAGAAACTTACAAAAGGTACAGAATGGCAAAAGTAAAAATCGCATAGCTCTTCAGGTGGACAATTGTGAAGATGATGTCGCTGAACCTTCGAGCGATTTACTCTCACAATTGATCCAGGAGGTTTCAGAGGTGGACTTTGATGAGGGAGATTTGGATACAAGGATTTGTGATCTTAAGTTCTCTCCTCGAAAATCAAAGGGTAGGAAGGATAAAAGGAAAAAAATAAAAGTTATCACATGAAAGGTTTCTTTTGGAATAGCAGAGGTCTTTCAGACTTGGCTAAATATAAATACATTGTTGATGCATCATTAGATCACAAGCTAGATTTTATAGCTATCATGGAATCAGGAAATCAAGATATGTCAAAATCGAATTTGGCACGACTCTCTGGAGGTACCGATTTTATTTGGCATTGTCTCCCTCCCAAAGGTCGGTCTGGTGGCATTCTCCTTGGGATTAATGCTACTGTCCTAGACATATTGGATATAATTGAAGGAGAATTTTTCGTACAGTTTCATTTGGTTAACAAAATGGATAAGTTTCAATGGATTTTGATGGCAGTGTATGGTCCAGCTCAAGATGATTTCAAATCAAATTTCTTGGCTGAATTAGTTCGTGCTTGCCAACAAAATCTTTTGCCCACCCTAATTGGAGGGGATTTCAATATTATGAGATATAGTAAAGAGAAGAACAACTCAAGGTTTAATGATAGGTGGTCGTTCCTTTTAATCTTTGTGATTGACAGCTTTGATTTAAGAAATTGTGATGATCGCCGCGATTCACTTGGGCAAATTCCTTACCTAATCCGACTTTTGAAAAATTAGATCGAGTTCTCATGTCCACAGAATGGGAATTCAAATATCCACTAGTGTCGATTCGGGCTTTAGATAGAGGGGTTTCGGATCATACACCGCTACTCCTGGACACGGGGCAACCTGCGTATTCGGGAGGAGCGAAACTTTTTAGATTTGAGTTGAGTTGGTTCACGCATGAGGATTTTCAGGAGTGAGTCCTGGAGGTATGGAATAAGCCGGTGAAAGGAAATAATTCAGTGCAAAGGTGGAATAATAAACTCAGCGCCTTGCGAAGGCATTTGCGTGGCTGGGCATCCAATTTTAGTGGAAGCTATAAGCAGCAGAAGGCTGATCTGCAGACTACTATCACACATCTTGATACAGTGGCTGAGGTAAGGGAGTTGAATGAGGCTGAGCGCAACCTTTTAGCTCAGTCTCGGGATGACCTTACCAAATTACTGAGGGAGGAGGAAATAAAATATTATCAGCGGGCTAAAGTTAAAGATATTTTATATGGAGATAACAACACTAAGTATTTCCATATGATTGCAAATGGTAAACATAGGAAAAAAAGGATTTTTCTCTCGATGATGTTAATGGAAAAATCGAGGGACAGTCAAATCTCAAAGAATACATTACACATTTCTATAAAGATCTGTTTAGTGAACCGGAAGTGAGTTCGTTTAATCTGATTGCTGATCGACTAGAGGATATTAATCAGGTCACTGATTCTGAAAATAATATTTTGACTGCTCCGTTTTCTAAGGAAGAGGTTAAAAATGCGGTTTTCTCTATGGAACATAACAAAGCGCCAGGTCCGGATGGCTTTCCTGCTGAATTTTATCAGAAATTTTGGGAAACCATAAAGGGTGACCTGATGCGCATGTTCTATGATTTCCACTCAGGTGAGCTGCCTATCTTTAGTTTGAACTTTGGGGTGATTACTTTATTACCAAAAGTCCAGGAGGCTAATGTTATTCAGCAGTACAGGCCCATTTGTTTACTTAATGTGAGTTTTAAGATCTTCACTAAAGTGGCCACAATGAGAATTAATGTAATTGCTGATAGAGTCATTAGCCCAACTCAAACGGCGTTTATGCGTGGACGAAATATCCTGGAAGGAGTTGTCATACTGCATGAAACGGTACATGAGTTACATCGCAAGAATTTAAATGGGGTAATTTTGAAGCTTGATTTTGAGAAGGCGTATGATAAAGTTAAATGGCCTTTTTTACTTCAAACCTTACGCATGAAGGGATTTTCATCCAAATGGATAACTTGGATTCAATCCTTCATTCAAGGAGGTAGTGTGGCTGTTAATGTTAATGGTGAAATTGGTCATTTCTTCCAGACTAGGAAGGGACTTCGTCAGGGTGATCCTTTATCGCCAATTTTATTTAACATTGTTGCGGACATGCTTGCCATTCTTATTAGAAGGGCTATTGAGGGGGGACAGTTTGACGGCATTATACCCCATCTAGTAGATGGTGGTTTGTCGATTTTACAATATGCGGACGATACTGTGTTATTTTTGGATCATGATGTTGAAAAGCGAAAAATCAAACTCTTGCTATGCGCTTTGAGCAACTATCTGGCTGAAGATTAACTTTCACAAAAGTGAAATCTTACATTTGGAGATGCTAAAGACGCTAGACAGATTATGTGGACCTTTTTGGGTGCCAATCTGGTGAGTTTCAATTAGGTATCTCGCATTCCAATCCACTATAGAAAATTGAGAAATGTCATTGGAGAATGGTTGAGGAACGGTTTGAGAAAAAGCTTAGCGTTGGAAGAGCAAACATCTATCAATTGGGGTCGATTGACGTTGATAAATTCCGTCTTGAGTAGCCTCACAATGTATATGATATCTTTTTTTGTGATTCCAAAAGGAGTTCTAAAGAAATTAGATTATTTCCGATCCAGATTTTACTGGCAAGGTGATGAACATAAGAGAAAATATCGACTTGTGAAGTGGAATATTCTATGCCAGCCAAAAGAACAGGGTGGTTTAGGAATAGCTGATTTAAATCTCAAGAACTTAGCGTTGTTGAGTAAATGGCTTTTCAAGCTTCTAACGACGGATGGTACTTGGCAACAACTGTTGCGCAATAAATACCTGGGATCTAAACCCTTAGTGCAAGTCGAACGTAAACAAAGCGATTCACATTTTTGGGCTAGTCTGTTGAAGGCAAAAGGGATTTTCCTACGATATGGATCTTTTATTATTAAGGATGGCTCACAAGTCAGATTTTGGGAAGATAAATGGTTAGGCGATGATAGTTTGATGAACCAATATCCTGGTTTATACAATATTGTTAGACCAAAATTTGTCACAATTTCAGAAGCTTTGGGTTCTGTTCCACCTAATTTTTCTTGGAGATGTGATTTAATTGGATCCAAGCTGGTGGAATGGACTAACTTATTAGCACGACTATCCAATATTCAGCTGACACAAGGTCATGATGAATTTCGCTGGTCTTTACACCCAAATGGGCAGTTCTCGGTGAATTCCCTTTATAGAGCGATGCTTCAAACTCCTGTACCTAATTTGAATAAACGCCTGTGGAAACTGAAAGCGCCGATTAAGTTGAAGATCTTTCTTTGGTACCTTAGGAGGGGTGTGGTTTTAACGAAAGATAATCTAATCAAGCGTAATTGGCAAGGAGCAAGTCATGTTGTTTTGTCATAGTGATGAGACAATTCAGCACTTGTTTTTTTATTGATGTAACGAACTTGGGATTTAATAAAGTCTTCCTTTTCAAAAAAAAAAGAAGAAAGACCTAATTATGTCAAAACACGACCATTCAAGCTAAAGATCAGAGGATCCGTAATAGGAGTATAGGACTCTCGTAGAGTTGCGAAGAAATAGAAAATTTGGAATCGGCTTTTGCGCTAGGCTCAAACTTGAGGGACGGAGCCTTTTATTTGGTTCGGGGAGTGGATTAAGAGCGTTTTAGCCCCTCCCCTCATCTTTGATGTGGGAATGTCGCTATAAGACGAAAATACTTATTCTATGGTGAGTTTAGCTACCTCCAGAAAGTGTATTTCTACTCTGGTGATCGTTGTGTTTCATCTATCTTGTCCTACATTAGAAAGTGGAATTGGCTGTTGCACGTCACTATGGATTTTATTGATTTCACCTTGTGATTTGGTAGCATTCAAACGAATTTGTTTTGACAGACCATTCAAATATTGAATTGTTGTAAGTAGAAATGAACCCTTCCTAACGCATTGAGGTTTGATATTAAATTATCAAATTGACAGCTGCAAATGTGACTAACTAATGCAAATCCATACTGCAAATCCATACTCAGTTTTTTAATGGTAGAAAATCAATACTCAAGTTCAATAAAATCCAAATTTACAGCTGCAATGTGACTAACTAATGCAAATCCATACTCAGTTTTTTAATTGTAAAAAAATCAATACTCAAGTTCAATAAAATCTGTTGGCCTAATTGGTATGATGGATTTCTGTTATGACTATACGTTGGAGCTTTCTGCAGCTTGGTCTGCTCACATTGAAAGCAAATGGCTCATGTAGGTGGGAAGGATAATTCTGTTCATCGACTTGTTTTATCATATCTTTTCAAATTACGATCAGGTACTTGGTGGTTCTTCTGAATTCAATATACATCACAACTTCACAACTGTCACAGTGGTATTTCTGATTTTATACTTATCTATTGACAGATTATGCAGATGGACACCTTTGGTTGTCTTCTGGTATCTGTTGTGCCAGTGATACTATTCGTGATGAATATGATATGGTTTTCCAAGATTTTAAGGGGTCTAAAGAAGACACTGGCCAAGAGGCATTGAGTAGAGCAATGTGTATTCTTGTACAGCCACGACCATCCACTCATCTGTAGATCCACTTGGAGCTACGTATGGCTTCTCAGAAGTCACTACTGCAGCTCACACTGGTAACTCCAGCTTGGCCGTTGTGATCCAGATTTACGTTTCACTGCCGAACCTCTTTATGGATGCTCTATTATAATATACGTTAAAACTTGTTTACTTTTATATATACGCTTATATCTTGATTTTGTCTGAGAACATTTGTTTTCCTCTGTTTCAGTCACATTTTTGTCATTTGCTATCAATTTTGACCATCATCCCCTAATAGTATTGTAACACCTGGGCAGAAGAAGGCCCAACCAGGCCCATGCCATACCACATATAAGAGAGAAAGAACCAGAGGGAGAAGCCAAACCTATTTTGCTCTTCCCCTCCTCGTGCATTCTCGGTTGTTGCCACCTCCTCCCGTGTTCTCCTTGTCGTCGCCGCTCTACGCGCCTCCCCCTTGCGCCTGCTGTCGCCGCTCGCTAGCCCCGGCGCCGTTGCTTGTCGCCGCTCGTGTGCGCCGCGCTGCCCCGCTCGTGTGAGCCGCTGCCCCGCTGCCGCTTGCGCGCATGCCGCCGTCACTCCCCGGCCGCACCTCGCCTCCCTCTGCCCTACAACTCACCGCCACTCCCCTGCTAGGCCCAGCCGCTCGCCGCGCGAGAGGGCAAGGCGGAGCCGTCCGATGAGGGAGAGGAGGAGGGAGTCGTCGTGCGAGAAGACGAGAGCCAGGAGCGCCGGCCGTGAGAAGGAAGAACCGAGGAAAGAACCCACAGCGTTGGAAGGAAAGAAAGGAAGAAGGGGTGTCGGTGTGAAGGAAAAAGAAAGAGGAAGAGGAAGGGAGAACCGCCGGCGGAGTGAAGAAAAAGAAGAGAAGGAGGAATCGCCGGCGGAGGAAAAAGAAAGAGAAGGAGAGAGAGGGCCGGCCGTGGAAAAATAGAGAGGAAGGAAAAAAGAAGAGAAGAAAAGAGGGAAGGAAGAAAGAAAAAAAGGAAGAAAGGTTGACCCGCTGCCAGATCTGTTAAATCCGGTCAAGAAGCGACAAGAGGTGCCTCGCTCTAATTGTTCGGGGCAAGGGTAATGCCTCAAAACCCTTCTCCCTGCTTATTTTATCGAGTCAGGCATAAGTTAATATATCGATAATTAGAATTGATGCATGTGACCATTTAAATATCATTTACTAATATAAATGTCTGATCGGTGCAATTGGTACGACCACTGTTGATCTGGTCGATCCGTGGTAAGAGAGGAGAGGGAGGAGAGCATGAATTGAGGTTAAACAGTGTAATCGATTAAAATGAGATTAAGCGTATATAAATCAATCGGCGAGTATAAATAATAAGATCACTAATTTTACAGACTGGTTGAACATTGGGACAATGAGAAGTTGCCCGGTGGGACATGATTTGATTATGTCGGGTTGGACGTTAGAGCGATGTCATTTGCTTGTACATGAATGTATTGCATGAGTGATGAATTGAGATGATTAATGCTTGTTCAGGTGGTGGTTCGAGTCTGGTGCCGTCCACGCACCGTCCGCTAGGTTAACAAGCAAGTGCATAATAAAACGGTAAATTCGGGTAATGTTTGTTGATAGATGAATGATGATGCATTGCTTATCATGTGATGGTAAGTTAACTATTTCTGGATACATGATAAGAAATGATGAATGACGGTTGTTGAGACATGATATGTTGATATGCATAAATGAGGAATTGGCATTGCATGCATGTCATAAAAAGAGATAGTGTTGTGGTATCATTGGTCCATTTGGTGTGGACGCTCCACAGGAATGGAGATTGAGGTCCCCGTATAAAAAAGGATGGGCTACTGTAATCCTCGTATGAAAAAGGACGGTGTTGTGGGGGTGGCGCAACCCCCTGTGATGGGCCGTGCAACTAGCCCAACATGTAATAGGCCCAATAGTGTAGAGGAATATACCAGTGTAAATATACCAATGTACTATTATCCTTTGTAAGTACTAAGAGGTAGAATGGGGATTTTCCATTCTACCCCACTCATATATATAAACCCTCAGGAGGGGCAGGAGGGGGACATCCTCTCATTCTCACCAACTCTCTCACAGATCTAGCTCCCCTCTTCCTCTCCTACCAGTCCCCTTCTCTACTGTTTGGCCTGTAGCCACGACAGATGGGCTTATGATCCCCGCATGGAAACAAGGCAAGCCTGGATGAGTATCGACGGGTGCTCGCTCTGCTATATTGGTATAGGCTAAAGAGATAAGAGAGAAGAGCATGTGCATATGCATATGATTGATTGATAAGAGTTTAAAGAGTTTGAATGGTAACAAATGGTGATTGAACCTATGATGACTATGGACTGATTTGTGAACATGTTATTTACTGTTTTGCTTTGTACTTGCTGAATCGGTGGACTCACCCTTACTTTGTCGTTGTTTTTAGGTGAACGATGACGACATGCATGAAATGGGGATAGTCTTTTTGGCACTGTACATATGAAATAACAACTTAGTTTTACACTGAGCTTTTATGTTTACTCTAGTATTAAGTCTTTTGTGGCTCGTTGTTTGGTTAGTTTACTTGCGAGCCGTGGTGGTGGGTCTCCATGGTTGTGGGACCCAAAGCTTATGTGCAATATAAAGTTAGTTGGCTTATTGCGATTAACTGATATTTATCTGTGGGTAATTAAAACAAAAGGAGATGTGCTGCTAAAAGTTGGCTTAGCACCGCATATTTGAAATGGTAGGTGTGTGGTGGTAGCATTTTGGACCCCGTGGAGGGCCGGGGTGTTACAAGTAAGTATAAACTATAAAGAGTCCCTCTTTTTTCCTGCTGAAAAATTTAGCATTTATGGTACTGTATACTCTTAAGGCAACGAATCTTAATAACTAGGATGTTTTTTTATTACTTTTAGCCTCTTTCTTACTCAGAATTGGTCAAAACTCAACACAAATTAAACTGCTAATACGTTTGCAGTGCAATGAGGCTTGAGCTTTCTAACATGTGTAAGCTGCTGAACAAAATTGAAATTTGAAACCAAAAAAAATTTGCAAAAGTTTTCTAGTGTAGGTATGTTTCATGTAGTTTATTCTTTAAATTCTAGAGATCATTTGTGGGTTCCAACAAGGAAAAGCAAAAAGGAAAAAAGAAGAGCTGGAGCACCAAATTTCTAGTGCACGCAACCAAAGCATGTGCCTGTAGGATTATCAATCCTACTCTTTAGATATGGTAAATGGATGAACTAATGGGTGCAGGTGTCACAGGTGAATCAAAATACTATGATTCCTCTGAGATACCAGCTAATGAGATGCTTGGGAAGTGCTCCTTTCCTTAAAAAACTTCCATTATGTGAGCTATGTAGGACATACAAAGAAAACTCTGCCAAAAACACTGAATAGTTAATCTAGCTCCATTTGTAATATCATAATATGTGTACGTTAGCTCCTATGCGCCACCTCGTTTTATTTGGCACTATCAGCACGATATTAATATTTCAATCATTAGCATCATTAAGTGCCTTTCATCAGATAGCATATAACTCAAGCTAGTTTCCATCTAAGAATGCCATTAAATATCACTTGCATTATTAATACTGAACCAATTTTTGTACAACCTTTTCAAAGCTTATAAGTAGTCCAAATTCTCCTCTTCTGCTCTATCACACAACATGCATCCTTTCATTCACCTGTCCTTTCTTCTTTGCCTCCTATCCAGCTTCTTCAATTCCCATGCAAAAGATAGCAAACCCCATAGCAGTGTGGTCCTTGGCCTTAGCCATGTTAGATCTCTATCTGCTCCATCCATGGAGCTAATCAACTCCACAAAATTTGACTTCTTGGACATTATAGAACCACTAACAGCATACACAGATGGCTACTTGCTGTCCCTTAACCTGGGCACACCCCCACAGGTTTTCCAAGTGTACTTGGACACAGGGAGTGATCTCACATGGGTTCCCTGCAGCACCAACAACAGCTACCAGTGCATGGAGTGTGGCAATGGGCATAGCATCTCTAAGCCAACTCCAACCTTCTCCCCATGTCAATCCCCTTCAAACACCAGGGACATGTGTGGCAGCCACTTCTGCGTCGACGTCCACAGCTCCGACAACTCCTACGATCCATGCGCGACGGCGGGGTGCTCCATCCCTGCCTTCATGAGTGGTTTGTGCGCTAGACCGTGCCCTCCCTTCTCCTACACTTATGGTGGTGGAGCACTTGTCCTTGGCTCCCTTGCAAGGGACACCATAACGCTCCATGGAAGCATATGCGGCATCGGTGTCCCCATAGGCTTCCCTGGCTTCTGCTTTGGTTGTGTGGGTAGCTCCATAAGGGAGCCCATTGGCATTGCAGGGTTTGGCAAGGGCGCACTCTCCCTGCCATCCCAGCTAGGTTTCCTGGACAGGGGCTTCTCCCATTGCTTCCTAGGCTTCCAGTTCGCGAGGAACCCTAACATCACCAGCCCTCTGATCATGGGAGACCTCGCACTGTCTGCAAAGGATGACTTCCTCTTCACCCCAATGTTGAAGAGCCTCACCTACCCAAACTTCTACTACATTGGCCTAGAGGGTGTCAGCCTAGGAGACGCCGCCGCCATAGCTGCCCCTCCCATCTTGAGCAGCATTGACTCAGAAGGCAATGGCGGGTTGATGGTCGACACTGGGACGACATACACGCACCTACCTGATCCATTCTACGCGTCCGTTCTATCATCCCTTTGCTCGATCGTGCCGTACGACAGATCGTACGAGCTCGAGATGAGCACGGGGTTTGATCTCTGCTTCAAGATCCCATGCACACACATTCCATGTGCAGGAGATGAGCTGCCTCTCGTAAGCTTCCACTTCCTTGGAGATGTGAAGCTCACGCTGCCCAAGGAGAGCTGCTACTACCCGGTGACCGCCCCCAAGAACTCGGTGGTGGTGAAGTGCCTGCTGTTCCAGAGGATGGACGACGACGATGATGAGTCGAATGGACCAGCAGCAGTTTTCGGGAGCTTCCAGATGCAGAACGTGGAGGTTGTCTACGATCTGGAGATGGGGAGGATTGGGTTCAAGCCCAGGGATTGTGGCCTTCACGCCTAGTTGACGATGGCATGCAGCAATTTGGACGTGCACATGTGTACTCCATTATCCTCAGCGCACGATCGAGCGGGTGTCAGGTGTTCTGTGTCATTTTTCTCTCTTTTTAAGCTGCTTTGTACGTCATTTTTACGGGAGTCGAAGCACTGTGTGCGTGAAAGGTACAGAAGTCCGTACCAAGCCACTATCAGAAAAAAGAAATCTCCAGTGGGGAGGTCATGACGAGAAAGCAACACATCACATGTAATGCAAAACAGGCGCTTAATTTTGTTTCAGATGTTTGCAAATAAAGCTAATTTATGTAATGGAATAATGCGCACAGAGTGGTAGTATGCTTTCCAGGTCCGATGGTCGGTCGGCTTATTGCTTTTTCCGTGCCATGCACAGAGTGGTAGTATGCTTTCCAGGTCTGATGGTCGGTCGGATTAATGCTTTTTCTATGTCATGCACTTTACATTTTAGTAAAGCTTAGATCCTTACGGTAGCAACCAAGTCGTTGTAGTATAGTGGTGAGTATTCCCGCCTGTCACGCGGGTGACCCGGGTTCGATCCCCGGCAACGGCGATTTTTCCTTTTTTTTTTTAACAGGCTCTGAAACATCCTCCACCTTAATGCCTTGGGTCGCGTGATCTTTTTCACCCGTATAAACGCGCGAGAGCAGCCATGAATTGCCACACGCAGTGGCTACTTTGCAATCACGCTCTCTTTTTACCTGGAAACCCTCAGCCTTGTGTATACTAATGTATTGCAGTGTAAAACCCAGCATCTTTTCCCAGCGTCGATGCACACGTATCATCCTCCAGCGAACACATGTTGTTTTGCTCTATGCATGCTTGGATTGGAACATAAGAGTTTCACTTGAATTTTACAAGGTATGATGCAAAGAGGCAACTGTTGGATCTTCTATTCTTGAAAATCGTCAGTGAGAGAGATCCTTGAAACGTTCTGGGCACATTGCGATGGGGAGCCTCGTGAAAGCGTGAAGGAACAGAATATTCACACGCAATACAATTTCCATTATCAAGGCATAGTATATATATTACACAGGAGGAGCAACAGACTCCGAGTTACATGCACATACGTAACGTATGGAAGGAGATAATAGTAGTTGTAGCCGTAACGAAAGTGAATCGGTATCCTTCTCCTGTGAATACGGGAACCGGCAGCGCCATAGAGATAGGAGGTGCGGCATACGCAATATATACGCTAACACCTCGGATAAGGAATTTAGACAACGATGCGACTCGTTCAAGTAGAGCCAGAATCTCATAAAAGCGGGGTCTCAAATTCTCAGCTTCAGCAGCGGAAGGCGGATGCTGGAAACAACACAAATTAACAGAACAGCACAATAAAACAGTCCAGAAATTATACCTCTTTTGGTTTGTCGTTTACAGATTCAGCATTACAGTGCAGTTCTACCAACATGATGCATCTCCTTGTACTCTCAATAACAAACTAATATACCTTGAACTAACTCAATTTCGTTTCCTATGCCACTCAGATGGTTTTACACAGAACACAATTTGCTAAGTAATGCTAAGCAAATTCTATCCGAACCAGGCAATTGATTTGGTTATCTAAATTGATCATATCACGGTGAAAAATGGTGGCAAGAACCAATCATCCTTGTTGTCCCGGCCTGCATAAACATCACCATGGACTGACCGAAATTTGGTCAAATAGCTTGTACGCTAATCACGCCAAAAAGAGGATCACGCAACTGTTGGATCTTCTATGTAACACCCCTATTTTTGGGAGTATTATGAAACCTTCGCAACTGCTCAGGACTGTTCAGCTGCGAGTTACATCAATTGAGTGTATAACATTACCAACACATGCTTAAGACAAAAGCCAGCTTTATTGCAATATAAAGGCTTAAAAGCCAAGTTTTACAATAGAGCAAACGACCCTTAGATACATTACAGAAAAAGGACGTCACAGGCACGCCTGAGCGGAAGACGACCCTAATTCCACATAATCTCGATTTCGTAAAATCCCACCTCTTCGCCTTCGTCTGCCTCCTCATTGCTGGCGAATTTCTGTTAATGTTTTTAGCAAGTATGAGTACAACTACCGTACTCAGCAAGTCACACAGAGCTTTAACAATAACTACATGCAGGGTATATCAAGTGATGGGAGAAGTTTGTTATTTCATGTGGATGCAGTTTTAGTTGTAAACAGGTTTTAAACATAAAATCATAGCTTTCTGTAAGCTTTAGGGGGTTTTCAAAGTTCAATTACCAGACACCAACATTATCAAATCCTTTCCAAATCTACTTATGCCTTGTTGCTGGATTCACCCATTAAACATAACTCCATTGACCTAAGTACGCAGATTCGAATACCATTAGTCATGACTTTGCAAAGCTGCCCTGCTTTACCCACAAGATTCCTTGACTCCCGCTAAAGAGTTAAGAAAACAATGTTGTTCACTGCTCAATTCTTTATATAGTCTCTACCTAGTAGACTTCCTCAATAAGCCCAGGCCACAACCTCTGACTCATCTCAGCCTACTATTGTGTGGACATCTGATAATTAAATCAAATAAAAACAATAATGGCGCCAACTTCCATACGGCCCTTCTTTGCTCCCTTCCGTATGGACTCACACTTTGCCTTCACCCTGCGTTTGTAGAGGTTCAATCGAATTTGAGCAGTTACTAGACCAGGATTGACGTATTAATGCTTGTGGTTGGGCGATCACTATGTCCTTTACTTAGCATAAGGGTCTAGTCCTTATATTTTCACCGGTGGCAGTTTCTTCCCACAAATTCTTGTTCAGTGCCACAACACTGTCACTGATTTGTGTACTTGCCTTCACCTTCGGTTAAGGTCATAGGATCCAATGATCCTCGCTACCCTCTAACCACTTTCCAAATAAATACCAAATCTTTCACTAACACAAGATGTTATTGATTCTCGAACTACCATGGTTACATATTATTATATTTAATACTACTATATTTTGTCAAGGTGAATATGGCCATCAAGTTAGACTGGCTTTTCGGTGGTAGGACATAACTAGTATCACGTCATTCTAAGCATTTATTATACATAAAATAACAATGCGCAAATAACGTAATGAAAATACTAATAAATAAATATCGAAATGTAGGTTCAACATGATCAAAGTATGTGTGACTTGCCTTACGGATTAACGATTTCGATTAATTCGTATTCTTCTTGGCGGTGGGCTCGACTTGAGCTTCTCCTCCCGGTCTTGCGAAACCTCGCTCCCTGAAGCTATCGCAAAATCAACAAAATAAATTAATTCCATGCCCAAGGATTAGGCTAGGAATAAAGAAAATAAAAGAAGGAAGAAAATCCAAAAACTCCATTAAATTGGGATTTTAGGCTTATAGGAAGGCTATATGGGGAAATGGGCCTTGATTTGGGTTGGCGGGCTCAAACGAATCCGGGAGTATAAATATGCATTTTTGGGTTTGGGTCATCGCTTCATCGGGCTCGGTCGGCTACTATTCATCGGGTCCGCATCGTTCCTCTGCTCGGCGAGTGGGTTCGACGGATCACGCCAATCGGACTCGAGCCGGCTGAACGGCGCGGCGAAGTCGGTTGGTCGACCGCGTCGGTGCGGCTCGGTCGGCGCACCGGCGCGGCGGACGAGTCTGTCCGTCGCGTCGGCGCGCGCGCGCGAGGCTCGGCTTAGCCGAATGGAGGCGGCCCGGTCGGAGGAATGCAGCACGCCGCATCGTTTTTCCTCCCGCACTTTGCGCGCGCAGAGAGCAGAGAAGAGGGCGCGCTTGCGGCGGAGCTAGGTGGACGGCGACGCGAGCGGAGGGCATGGACGGACTTGGTGAAGCATGGGATTCCATTTTTGGCGGTTGGAGGGCGGCGGAGGCGGCGTTGTTGCGCGGCGAGCCGGTAGACTCGGCACGGCTTTTGCAAGGAGTAGGGTGAACCGGGGTCAATTGAGTGATGGGATTGGTTCTGGAGCATCTTTGGGGCTAGGTAAGGTGATGGGAGTGGCGGTTTGGGCCGGGAAAGCCGAGGTAGGGCTGGCCACGGTGGGGTTGGCGGCGGTGAGAGGAGCTCTCGGTGCGCGGAAGAAGAGGGACCGGAGGTTTGGGCGGCGGTTGGGGAGGGTTTTGGGAGTGCTAGGAAGCTATTAGCGAGAGGAATTGGAAGATAGACGGCGGAGGTATGACATTGGGTTAGGGCTTACGTTTTGGGGATTTTGCAATTGCCGGCTTTGGGAAGAAGGCGGGGCTTGGGGTGTTCGGGCTGGCTCGAGGGTGTTGAGTTCGCTGGAGGCTCCGGTTGCTTAAGTAGGTGAGGATAGCGGTTCGGCACAGGTTGTCCAAGGCGGCGATGGCGCGTAGCGTGGTCGGGAGTCTTCGGGAGGGCACGCGCGCGCGCCGAGGGTGCAAGCTGGCAGTGGCTCGAAGGTGCGGAGAGGCCGGTTGGCTTGGCGACTTGGCGGCGAAGAAACGGGCAGCGGTGGCAAAATCAACGGCGACGGCGGATTTCGGACAGTGAACAGTGCGGTGCATAATCCTCCCGTTCAAGCGGCTAGGGCAGGGATCAAGGGGAGCTTTATGCTGAGATTCGTGCGGGATAGCTTGAGGGATCAAGAGGACAAATCCAAAACGGAAATTCACTTTTGATTTTTCAATTTTGGTTTTGTTTCATTCTATTCTTGAAAATCGTCAGTGAGAGAGATCCTTGAAACGTTCTGGGCACATTGCGAT
This sequence comes from Dendrocalamus sinicus, assembly GCA_036346575.1. NCBI lineage: Eukaryota > Viridiplantae > Streptophyta > Magnoliopsida > Poales > Poaceae > Dendrocalamus > Dendrocalamus sinicus. The sequence goes on along the minus strand of CM070655.1, from coordinate 4,346,077 downwards.
GGGGAGCCTCGGATAAGCCATTTAGACAACGATGCGACTCGTTCAAGTAGAGCCAGAATCTCATAAAAGCGGGGTCTCAAATTCTCAGCTTCAGCAGCGGAAGGCGGATGCTGGAAACAACACAAATTAACAGAACAGCACAATAAAACAGTCCAGAAATTATACCTCTTTTGGTTTGTCGTTTACAGATTCAGCATTACAGTGCAGTTCTACCAACATGATGCATCTCCTTGTACTCTCAATAACAAACTAATATACCTTGAACTAACTCAATTTCGTTTCCTATGCCACTCAGATGGTTTTACACAGAACACAATTTGCTAAGTAATGCTAAGCAAATTCTATCCGAACCAGGCAATTGATTTGGTTATCTAAATTGATCATATCACGGTGAAAAATGGTGGCAAGAACCAATCATCCTTGTTGTCCCGGCCTGCATAAACATCACCATGGACTGACCGAAATTTGGTCAAATAGCTTGTACGCTAATCACGCCAAAAAGAGGATCTTAACCTCACTGACGCTTTTGAGCTTTTGATCGAGATGAATCCTTCCTCATCGTCCAAAATGCTGCGAGGTATCGATTCTGCAACTCAACCACATTATAAATATAAGAAGGCTGGTAAAATAGTAAAATGCACAGTAAAGTGATGGGACTAAAATGTCTGATGTCAACTAACAGACTTCAGCATAGCTGTAACCCCAAGTATTCCAAGCTGGGAGCTTTGAAAAATGAGAAGTTTTATGAGCATACAAATCACAAGAACAAATGAATCTGCGCAACTTCTAACACGCCTGCTGAATGTATTCTGTCCAAGGTTCCAAAAACTGAAACCGGAAGAAATCCCGGTCAACGGCCGGTAACGGTAACTGGGTGGTTACCGGCCAGTTACCGGAAAAACCGGTAAAAAACCGGTCACAATTTGAAAATCAAATTTTAAAATTTGAGATGTTTTGAAACCGGTAACCGGAAAAACCGGCCAAAATTTGAAAATCAAAAATTGATACCGGCCGGTTTTTTTAGTTACCGGTCTCGACCGGTAAAAACGGTAACCGGCGGTTACCGGCCGGTAACCGCCGGGATTTTGAACCCTGATTCTGTCTATCAGGATACAAGTGTACAAGGGAACGAGGGACAGGTGGACATCTAAAAGTCCACCTTAAGCTTTCAGTATAAAATTACAAATGTTTGCCATAAATTCAATCACCACCAAGCTATTCGGAGATACTCCATTGGAAGAATAAATTAAGTCAAGCGCCCTAAAAATAAAAGGTTACCTGCATCATTGATTTCATATTTGCAGTGTAAGTGGTATCTATCATTTTCTCCACCTGCAAATTGCATATCAAAGTTATCCATGAAAACAACAATACTTCATCATTTATAGTCCAAAACAAATTAAGTGCATAAAACCCTCACCTCCATCACAAAGCCATAATGGTAAGCAACCCTTTTCACATCTTCCAAGCTTAGTTCAATAGACATATCCTGAGTTCAAGGAGATAAATTAGGTCCCTTGAAAGATGATGACACCTTCAATTAGTGTAAATAAAGGAAGTCAACTAATTACATCATCTGGACCATAGGAATCAGCGAAGTGATACAGAAGTGGTCCAAAGTTTATCCAAACCTGTTGATTGAAATTGAGACAATTAATTACGACAAATGAGAGGAAGAGCAGGTATAGCAACAATAAAGAAATAACATGTACTGAATTATGAATATTCATATAAATCACGAATATGGTTTTTCCACATGTACATGTGGATACATGTACTGTCACCACAATCAAATGTGCCTCGAGACTGATACAAACTTTCAAAATTCAAACCACCATCTCATCTTCTACTCATTGCAATATCCCTTGCATGAATATTGAAGCATGTTGGAGGGCTAAGATAGTGTACGTACCAACATGCACATGTGGTTTTGCATTTTTGAAAATTGGGCCACAAAAATGAAATAGGTAATACTGATTCTCTTGAAGGATAGTTAAATCTTAGAACAAGATAACCCACCCCGCCATCGTTGAGAACTTTTGATATGATCTCAATATATTCAACAATATTGTGTGCCGTATCCAGGAAGAAGCAAGTTACAACAGCATCCCATGCAGCTGGAACAGCAGATAAGTATTGTAAGAATGTCAATAACAGCATTCCTCCATCATACACATCTGAACTAAAAAGTGAAACAAGTGAACAAATAAAGGCCAGAATCAAAATATTAAACTTCAAAAAGACTTCAACTAATATCCATCCATGAGCAAAGTTATTGCATGCTTCAACAGCCTACATGATTGGCTCAATGGAGGTGCTTCAGTGCTATCCATAAAAGTTAAAAGCACGAGTTAAAGCAGATTGGGGGCCTGATTTGCAACCACCCACTACACTACTAAAAACTGCTTTGGGATTTGCGCAATTTAGTTTTTGTAAGGACGTTGAAGAACTACTTTTAACTCAATTAATTTACTATGTAGCCACGAAATAAAATCAAACAAGTTAACAAATGAACAATAATAATACTTAATATGTCTCCCATAAAAACAATACTTCATATGTACGACAAGAAACAAGACCACCACAAATTATGATTTTATGTTTTTTCACCACTAGAAGAAACCCTCTTTTCCCTTGTTGACCATAACTTAAAATTGAGACAACCTGACAAATAAAATCAGCACAGATTTTCCTCTCTTTCTGGGGTTCCACCAGACCACAGTTGTTCTGGTTATTAGCTAGTAATTTGCTGATGTGCAACTGTTAACACATTTATATGCTTAAACATGATAAACTAACCCCAATTAAAAAACTGTTTAAAAATGCAGGTGTCCGTGGTTGAATAATTATTTAACCACACTGCTTCCAACAATCCAACCACCTGTCATCAACTTCTAGCATGCCTTCGTTGGGCCATAAATGATTCAATAGGCAAATGGCAATACATTAAGATTGTTGCAAGCAGAAGCAAAGTTAAGTTCATTCTGACACATAACCCTTTATTTAAGAAAGCCAGGTTTGAATTAATTATTTGCTCCTGGGTGCACCTAGAACACTACGTTAATAATTCATTTGGACTCCTCCAGTCCTCCTTTGTTTACTATCCCTATTCTACGAGGACCGGGTCATCTTACATTCTTGGCTTTCCTCATTGTAGACCTCTACAAAATCACCAGCACACATTGAAAATCCTTCTGTGATCCCCGCACTGTTGATGGAAAAGAAGACCCGGCATAAGTAAGCCAAATATACCAAAATAAAACATACAAAAAGATAACAACCAGTGTATCTCTTTTCACGAAAATTATAAGTAAACATTCAATGGAAACAATTTGTCAGTTTGTACCTACAGTATAAATAGTGCCAAATGACTAAAACAAGCTCAAGCATCAAACTCGAATTCTAGAATAAAATGAAGTTTAGATTAGGCATTCAAAGGCAACTGCACATTTAATTAACAAATGAAAATATTTTAACATCCAAAGGTCAAATATTTGTAGGTTCTGCAAAAAAAAAACTCCAATTTTAAATAGGTTAATTCAAATTGTGAAGTCCAAAGGTCAAATATTTGTAGGTTCTGCAAAAAAAAACTCCAATTTTAAATAGGTTAATTCAATTTGTGAAGTTCAAGTCTCAGATTCTTGCATTCTCAAATTTTTAAATATTCCATATGCTGATTTGTGTTTTACATACATAATACCATAACGTAAATTACCTGTAAATGTGATCAGCATAATTGTATTGTGATCAATGGAAATATTATGATGATAAATGCATCCAACAGTATATACAACTTGGACCAAATGTACACAGAATGATGATGGAAACATAGTATTTTGCATGGGTACACTTATAAGAAAAACATGGCATACTAAGTACCTTGAGGGATGAATATCAGGAAATGAAATAGGCCGAAGTTGATCATTGTCTGAAAGAGAATTGCAGTTGCTATGTATCCAAGGATATATAGTCCATTCATTGGCCTCTTGAGTTCTGATAAGAATAGGTAATATTATTATCATCATGAACAACTTGATAAAGTAAGATGTTGATTGCTTTTAAATATATGTAGCTTAGAGTTAATAGATTGACATACTGGTTTAGAATGAAGCTTGAACAAATCATCATGTAATATGAGAACTCATTTCCCTGGCTGACAAAACCTGTTCAGGGGCCAAAGAAATTAGACAATTTCAAAAAAAATACATAACATTAGCTCATTTTCAATAGAACGTTTTTCTACAGTACCCAAAGAAGAGATCTCCAGAGCCAATCTCCCGAGCCCAGCACCAGGGACTAAACATGAAGGAGGCCTATGAAGTTGAACAAATATACAAGTCAATGATGCAAGACAAGGTGAATCTCAAAGTAACTTCTGTTTATTTCTGATGTAGAAGGAAACACTTTCATCGATCATCGATAGCGGCTCTAAGAAGAGGTGATATGCTACTTTAGCTGAAGGAAATGTGCCCATAAACAATAGTATCAACATGTGCATAATCAAACATAAATGGATATGAAGAAAAACATGAGTTTGCAAGGAGAACTGCTAAGGCGTTCCTTCCAGCTAGTACATCCATTGAAGATGAGTAGGTGGACAATTTGAAACAACGAAGGTATAACCTCACAGGGTTCTGGGAGCCCTGAGCAGTGTCAAAACACTTTTTTTCTATCATTGCAGATAAAACAGCTCCACCACAAAGGGCTGGCCAGCTTCCAATATAGGCCCCATCCCACCCACCCACCCACATACACACACAAGCACACCCACCTGTAAAAACAAAAAAAGTAACAATGCATACATGCATATCCATGCAAGCATACTTGCGAACATAAACACGAAAACCACATGCACACCCACAATTCCACAAGAAGTCCTTGTTAGTATCCACACCCACAACTCCACAAGAAGTCCTTGTTAGTATCCACTGTTGAAAGTGAGATCATTTATAATAACTTAGAGCACAAGATTAAAAAAGTATAGTAGGTCTAAATTATTGAAACAACACAGGACCATGGTTATTAAGGCATCGAGATATCGGCGATATCTCATCACCATATCGCCGTGGCGGACTGGAGGCTCCATGCTGTCCAGACGGCATGGAGGTGCACCGTATCCGTTGTCGCCACATCCGGATCCACTGCCTCCGCCATCGCTGCAGCCGGATCCACCGTTGTCGCAGCCGGATCCGCCATCGCCGCAGTTGGATCCACCGTCGCCGCCGCCAGATCCATTGCCTCCGCCAGATCAGGTCTCCTCCGTGGCTCCGCCGGCTTCGGTCTCCGTTGTGGCACCACATCCTGCTTCGTCGGGCAACGAGTCTTCTCTGCCGCCTCCTCCGCGGCTGCCTCTTGGGGGCGGTGGGAAGAGGAAGCGGCCGTCGACAAGTTGGCTCGGCCTCGCCGGCACCGGAGGTGGAGATGGGGGGAGGAGAGAGGGAGAGAGGCAGTGGGGGCGAAGCACCGAAGCCACGAGGAATGACAAGCTCAAGGCGGCGACCGGTTAGGGTTTCGACATTTTGCAATTTAGCCCTCGTAGTTTCTAAAATTGCAATAAAATCCTTCTCTCTTTATATTTCTTCTGTTTAGGCCCTCTGAAAGTCCGATATTGTTATGGCTACTTGTGTGTATGGCGTCACCACGCCGCACGCTATAAGCGATATTGTTGTGTGAAGGTGGTGAGTCGCCGCATCTCGCCGCACCGCCTTAATAACCAAGCACAGGACAATGCAACTTTACCTCTGCTTGCTTCGGTTAGGAAAAAGACGATTAAGCTCCTCAAGAATGGGCTTATAGCACTCATCACGTTCCTTTTGACCCTGGAACAATTTAAATAATAAAACGGCAATATTTTCAACATCAGGTCATTACATTGAAACAGATGTTCTACTTCAATTATATTGTAATCCAATCTAAAATAGCACAGAAAATTACCTCCTGAGCCCAATCTCTCACAATATTTCTTATGATGCATCTTACCTACATAAATCAGAATAAAATGAATGATAGAAGCTGCAAAGCATACAGAATGTCAAAAATAAGAGCTGTGCAAACTGAAGAGCAAATGCAAATGTAGGCAAAGGGGCAAGCAACTGCACACATGCACACAGACAACATCACCAATAACCAAAAATATAGCATGATTCAGCACTTACGATTTCAAGGCGAGGGGGAAAATGGATAATCAACACATAATTGAAAAGCAGTAACATCGCATCTCAGGAAAGATGCCAGCTTTCGTAACAACTTCTTTGTTGGTGAACCAACATATAGCACCACTATCTGGGGAATGTATCAAATGAGAGCAACCCTTACCTTGTCAACATCAATTGGAGGAATGTTCAACTTCAAAGATGAACCCATGCAGTTCCGCAGTGTTACCTAAAATAAGAAAACAGGAATTCATAGTTCACAGTTATTTAAACATATTACTATCTAGTATCTACAATTAGAAGATACCAGAAGAATAGATTACAGAAGAGCATAGGAATCAGTGCTTGATAAACAGAAAAGGTCAGTGCTTGATAAACAGAAAAGGTCAGTGCTTGATAAACTGAAAATGGTGTGTAAAATGTTGTGTGATCTCCTGTCCCAAACTTTTAGACTAGTAACACAATAACTGAATGAACAGCTAGTAGAACATATATCATAATCAGACCAATTGGGCTTTTAACAGTGATGTTAGTTGTATTATATTGACTGACATCTTCTGCGATATATTTCAACCAGAACATAACAAGAACACCATGTTCGTGCACTACTCCATGAGACTCATGATAATAAAATTAAAGCATGATAGCAAAGCAATGTTTTTGCATCATGCAATTGTCAATTATGAGGAATAAAAAATAGCTCACATCTTTCAGGGTGAAGCTTACTTTTTTCTCTCTTTTTTCTTTTTTTGAGGGTGGTGGAGCTTACATTTTCATCAGCAGAAGATTCAAAGCAATTTGTATCTTGACAGTTAGCTGATGCACTCACATCTTTATCACCATTACATGGTTTATCTACACCTTGGGATGTCCCCAAGTTGTCACCAACAGGATGGGAGCAACCTGCCATGTGAACTACCTCGTCCTGTTTGATATATAATCAATCAAATTCTACACACAATATAAAGGACTCTTCAACAACATATCACCAATGTTGTAATCTAAAGGCAACTTCTACATGAAAGCAACCATTATGTTTTAATGAAAAAAGAGATTCAGACATAAGGCCTACCTTCTTATTGTCAATTTGCATCTTCACTGGGGCAGTCATGCTGTTCGTGCAATGAGGAATTGCTTGTGGTGATAGAACTTCTCGAGGAATCGCCCCTCTCGCAGGAATGAGCACAATCCACATGATAATGTCCATGCATGTTCTCTGGACAATCATGACCATCAACATCTACATACTGACTCATGTCGAAAGGAGGTTCAAACGCCTGCAGTTCTTTCTTTTTTTAAGAATTCCATCGTGTACATTGCAGTTTTCACCAAATATACGGTCCCCAAAAGATCATACCTCAAGCATGTTCATGATAAAAGATGTATTCATGGATATGCACCTGTCAAGTAGTAATGTATCAAATAACAGTAGTCAAATCTATCAGCACTAAGCAGTAAGCACAAAGACTTTTATACATAAAATGAGTCAACAAAGAGTCCTGATTCATGAAGATAGAGGCATAGAGCATCATCAGCAAATCGCAAATCTCAATTTTTGGAAAACAGCTTTGCTGATGCCATATGGAATAAATTAATCAGTTACAGTTAATAAGATATGTCACTGTTTTAGACTTTTAGATGATGTATAACATGACGAACAGATCTACAGCAAAGGTATTATTTCACAATACACACAAGCCAGTGGAAATATTGATCAGCACTACAAGCAGGGTTCAAAAACCCGGCAGTTACCGGCCGGTAACCGCCGGTTACCGTTTCTACCGGTGGAACAACCCAAAATTCAAATTTTGACCAGTTTTTCCGGTTACCGCCCAGTAACCGGCCGGTTACCGGTACCACCCCCGGCGGGGCCGGTAACCGCCGGTTACAGTTTCTACCAGTGGAACAGCCCAAAATTCAAATTTTGACCAGTTTTTCCGGTTACCGCCCGGTAACCGGCTCCTTGGCGGGATTAGATCCAGTTCTAATATTTCCAACCTTGGCTACAAGTCCACACTCTACATGCATTAATCAAAGAATAGTACTTACCATCTCAGTCTTTGGTACTTTAGACCGAGGTCAAAAAGAAGTTCCTACACAGATAAAGATATAAGATATGTGGGGAAGCATATAGCATTAGATGACCTAGTTAAATCAAAATGAAATCTAAAAGAGATAAGAAAAGAGGTACTACTGAATGAAAAAAAGGTAAAAGCGTGATGACTCTATAAATATAAACCTTGTGGGCAGGAGGAAGCATTTTGAATGATCGTTCATATCTCTTGACATCCCTTTCTGCTGCATCTTGATAGCTATTACACCAACAACACAACAATTATTTTTAAATAAAAAAGCTAAATTTTTCCCATGTAGTTATGTTGCATAGATATTATTTCACGTTCCAGTTACAAGTGTATAGCTTCTCTGAATCACCAACCATTAAAAATCAGAAACCATTGTACTTGTGTAACATCAATGATGAAACTTCAAAAGAAGCCAAGACCTGACAACGATACCCTTGTTTTTCAATATAATACTTTAAGTAGGACCATGAGGCCAACAACTACATCCCCAAGTATTCACTTCAGTGTAGGCAATTTACCATGTGGATCCTACGATTCATATGGTAACATTTTGAGAATTCAAAATACCAGTCCACAATCTTACACACCTTCCAATGGCCTCAACCAACAACAATCAAAAGCAAGCACAATGCCAGGAGACTCCACATTACTTGCACATATCTACTCATTTTTGCTCTATACGATGATCACAGAAGGTTAAGGAAAACTAACAGAAATTACCACTCCCATCCATAACCTTCAGAGCTAACATAGCTGTGCTCGCAACCCCGACTAACACTATCAATTCAAACACCTCCATGCACAACTGCCGAATCTCTCTAACCACCCATACAGGGAAGCATTGTGCTGTGTTAATTGCGAACTCCCAAACTGTGTAACCCACAGCAAAAATTCCAGCGTAGACTCCCGCGCTGGACACCAGCTAATTCCAAGCAACCACCAAATCAACTCCGGTCGGCATGTCACACTCGAATGGGCAACCGCTCCTAAACCCTACGACTCAAAATCATCATAAACTCGGACTAAGCTCCACTCCGAACTCCAGTCCACCCAATCGGGCCACAGCTCGGAGCAGCACGCGGAACTGTTGCTAGAACGGAGCTCGGCTTCTACACGACCAATCAATCTCAAAGCGAGGGGTGGCGTCGGGGGCTGAAGAGCCCAAAAGGTGAGGATGCAACAGGAGGGGTTCGTTCGGGGCAGGAGAGGGGGGGGGGGTGGATTGGGGTTGGCGTACTTGGCGTAGGCGGCGATGATGCGGCGGAGGGACTTGATCTCGAGCGCCTCCTCCTGCTCCGTGTACCGCCGCTCGCCCATCTTCCCCAGCGACGGCGTCGAGGTAGAGCTACTTTTTTTCAGATGGAATTGATGGGCTTTCAAATGATGAGTGAGTCTAACCAAGTTTGCTTAGATTAGTGATGGGCTTTCAAATGACGAGTGAGTCTAACCAAGTTAGTGAAGATGAATGTACATCAAATATGCTCAAAGTTTAATTATAGAAGCCAAATTTTTATCATAAAAGAGTACAGCTTAGCAGCTGAGTTTTACATTATAAAGGTCATTTAAACCCAAAGTTTATGACATAACATAAAAGGTCTTTTAAAACCACATATACGTTTGAGCGTAGTTGAGATCTAGAATCAGTCATCATCACCTTCTAAGGAGTCATCGAAGTCTCCCTCAAAAGGTTTCTTAGTATCCTTCTAAGTTCTTTCTGATGATGATTAAATAAGTATGAGTACAACCGTATTCAGCAAACCACACTTAACTACTTATCAGGATTTCATAGAATAAGATATGAAGGTTCTATTATTACATGTTTATTATGTTTGTTTGCAAAAATCTTTTAACTTGAAATACCAAACATTATTTATTTAAGAGAAAAGGGGATTTAATGATCTTACTTATCATTTTAGGATCATTCAAATCTTATGTATGCCTTTGTAACACCTCACCCATCCTCTGGGTCTAGAGTGCTACCATCATCGTATTACAATACCATTTTAAACGTCTGCTAATTATTTTAAGCAAACTCTACTTTACTCATAAAGCAAAGCACTTACACCATACCTTCTTAAGCAGCTAATCTAGCTTACTAGTGGAATTACATATACTAACAAAAGCTGATGTGAGAAGTGCTGCAAGTACATAAAATTATTTATGTGCTACTCCCGCCCGTGCATGACGTCCTCAACAGTCACCTAGAAATAAAACAACAAAGTAAGGGTGAGTCCAAGACTCAACAAGTACATAATAGAGCGATGAGTACTATCAAACATGGAAGCAATTTAATCCAACCATAACATACTCTGCATGCAAAGGTATGCACGTATCATCATCAATGCAATGCAACATTACTCTACATGTATATTTGCTCATCACATTGCAAATACCGGTATTGCCGAGTGAAAACTCGTCGATGTTCACCCATCATCTGGGCCCGCCCATTTCGGCACGGGGGTCGCTCCACTCCCGTGGAGGCCTACCGAAGTAGGTCTTACTCAAGAGCACTCCGGATTAGTCCGCTAGTTTTACTCACAGCTAGGGACTTTCTCACTGCCCTCACTCTTGAGTGCACATAATGCAGATGCATATGCCCATGATCATTATCATTGTCATCCATAAGTAAGCATCACATCATGTAATCATCACATTACCATATAAACCTTGTCATATCATGTAAACATCGCATATGCATAACCTCTACGGTTTACCGCTCTACCATGCACTTGCATGTTAATCAAGCAAAGCGGAACGACGTGCGGACGGCGTCAACTCGGGGCCTCCACCTGGACAAGCAAATAGTCCGATTTAACGCATCATAACGAAACCAGAGATTAAATGGGCGACGACGATACTATACGCATATCCCGATTCTTGCGTGAATCCGCACGGGCTTCAGGGACCTGTCGCACAGGTACCAAACCCTCCTTTTTATCTTTTATCTCTCTCTCTCTCCCTCTTTTCTTCCCTTTTCTTTTTCTTTTCTTTTTCTCCTCTTTTCTTTTCTTTCTCTTTTCTTTTCCCTCCTCTTCTTTTCTCTTCTTCTCCTTTCTCTCTTTTCCTTTTCTTTCCTCTTTCTTTTTTCTTTTCCTTCCTTTCTTACCCAGCCGGCCTCTTCTTTTTTCTTCCTCACCTACCCCCCTCTCTCTCCCCCCACTTTCATCCGACCGAACCGGATCTGGGCGGCGCGGTGGTGCATGGCCAGGCTTTGACGTCGCCAGTGGCCCCCGCCTCCTTCTCCTCTCCCCTCTCCCCATTCTCGGGCGCACGCGACTACCTCCAGGCACCTCTCCGGGTGGCGCAATGGCGCGCGGGCGAGCCCGGCTCGCCGGCCCTCGGGCTCACCGTCGCACTTCCCGCCGCCTCTTCACTCCTTGCCCGGATCCGCGGCCGACCGATCCACCGCCTTGTGCGCGCGCGGTGGGCACTGGCGCCGCCGCCGGTCGGCGACGGCCAGCGGCCTAGCCGCTGCCTCGATCGCCTGCGCCACCGCGCCTCCCTCGGCTCACCGGCCCCGGCTTGCAGCTGGATGGGAGCCGAGCGCCCCCTCCACCTCCGGCCACCCTTCGCCTTCCTCGCCGACATAGCCTACTTAGGCTTACACAAGGTACACCCCCCCTTCACCCCTACCTACCCTGTTGCTAAGTGTGCCGTGCCATGAACAAGTTAGGGCTGTGGTGAGGGGACCTACCCGAGTGTCGGCTTGGACGATGAAGAGGGTTATGGCGATGGCTATCTGTTTGGGTTGACTTAAGAAGGGATGCTGGGTATTGACGTCTGCAGGATGGATGGCATAGGTGGAAACATGCATGCCAAGGCAAGCATGCGGCTGGCCACATCTCTCTGGCAGAGGGAAAAGTAGGTGAGGTGTCTTCCTAGGTGTCTTCCTGGTATTACAGCCTTGTTGTTGGATTCACCCATTAAATACAGCTCAATTGATCAGAAGTACAGTGTAAAATTATTAGCCAGGTAAAGTTATGAAATGATGCCAAATTCCATTACTCCATTTTTACCCCGGTGTAGATTTGTTTTCGAAAGGCAAATTCGTTGTCACAATTTTTTAAAAAAAACGAGGAACAATCAGCTAGTGTACACATCTTAATGCTTACAAAACATATGTCTGAGAGTATCGCTCAGATTAACGATGGCTTATATCTTTTTTTTTACTATAATTGGTTTATTTTTACTGTAGCTAAGAGGGTTTATTTGACATAATTAAATTTAAAAAAATAAAAAACAAATTAGCCCATCACGGAAATGTAAAGGAATACGAAAAAAGAACCGGCAAAAAAACCTAAAAACTAAAAATAAAAAATGATGAAATTAAGGAATAATGAATTAAAAGCAGAAGCCAAAAGTCATTGCCAAAACGATCAAAATATTCTCCATTTCATTTAATTTCACTATTTATGGTGTCACTGGCTAGTTTAGATTTTTAGATAAAGGATATAATATCCGGCCACTATATCCATTTGGGATATACACAGCCAAAAGATACACGAGCTCTTAGGCTCAAAGCCTCAACATTGAGGAGTACACAACAGCAAGAAAGAGCGCTTAAGGACTATAAAAAAGCTAGAAAGACTAAGTTTCAGCACTTCTTCTTCGTCCTTGCTTTCAACCAAGCCCCTAACCTCCTCCAACTGAACCACCCAAACTCCAGTCTACTTTGTGTGAAGAATCCTCCAAGGTGACGTCTCCAAAGAAGCGACGAGGGTCGCCGACGCCGCCCGCATCAACGAGACAAGACTTTCACCTGGAGAATAGAGTACATGAGGGCTATGGAGTGCCATGACAACCCTTCAGGAAGGAAAATGACGTCCAAAGACGTCATAGTTATCGAGACCGGTAGGAACACCAGCACGGCTTTCGCCAGCACCTCCACGGCAACCCATGCACTACACACACAAAAAAGATCGCCACCATCACACCGGGGATCTACACGCCTCAAGGCCATGACAAAGCCATCCTTGACCTCCACAACGAGCCACTTCCCGCTCGAGCAACGTCGAGCCATGGATCCCTATGCAACCCAACAGCCACAGCCTGCCGCCTCCCGGCCATTGCCGCCACCGCCGATCGACCTCCTCCTAGGGGTGGAAAAATAGCTCGAGGCTTGCGAGCCAGCTCGAGCTCGTTACGAGCCGAGCCGGCTCAGCTCGAGCTCAGAATTTTTGAACCAAGCCGAGCCTCCTTCCCACCGCAAAAAACGAGCCGAGCTCGAGCCGCTCATGAGCTTTTTGGCTCATTGCTCGCCTGTGCCCCACCACTGCCCAAGCATTTGCTTCGCACCGTCGCACGCCCCTACCCTACTTTATCACCACCGCCTGACGACAGCTCATCCTCCATTCGTCCCCACTTTACTTCCTCGGTTCCTCCGCCGCACATCGCAGACGCCCTCCCTTCGGCTTCCTCCTCGCAGCGCATCCTCCCCGCTGCCTCTACTCCCGGCTCCTCACCCAGCAGCCACCCCTCTCTGCCTCCACCGCCGCCCGTCTCCTCCGGCCGACGAGATCTCGAGGCGCCTCCGTCGCGCCTGCGTGTCTCGGGCCACGGCGGAGGAGGGCGACGTCTTTACTGGCCCGGGGAGATGGTGGCGGCGCGGCCGAGGAGCAGCCGAGGCCCCACTCGCGGTAGCCGCTCGACATCGGCGGGCTCGCCTTCCAGGGCGACATGGGAGGCGGCATCGCCAGCGGCGGCAGCGGTGGGGCTCGGGCAAGCAAGAGTCAAGGATGGTAAGAATGTGTAACGATATGAGCTTTGCGAGCCGTTTTGGCTTGTTTGGGCTTGCGAGCCATTTTGGCTTGTTTGGGCTCTGCGAGCCATTTTGGCTCAATTTCTGCTTCTGTTACCTGCGCGCCGGTTTGGCTCGTTTGGGCTCGCGAGCCGGCTCGAGCCCAATTTCGAGCCGAGCCGAGCCCGGTCTATAGCTCGTTTCGGAAACGAGCCGAGCCGAGCCGAACCTACTGTTCACCCGAGCCGAAGCGAGCTTGGCTCGAGCCGGCTCGGCTCGTTTCCATCCCTACCTCCTCCACGCGCTCCAGCGCGCCCCTCTCGCCCATTGCTCGCTCTCACAGCCGCCCACACCAACCTCGCGCCCAAACCAACGACGGCTCCGCTCTCCAACGCCTACCTCCCTTCACTCCTCCGGATCTTGCGCGCGCGCGTGCACTAGATCCGCCGAGCCACCATCGACCTCGCGCGCTGCCGCGCGACTCTTCCGACCCCACCTCTCTCGCCTTCCTCCTCCATCGCCTCCAAACCGGTTCGCGACCCTCCGTGCCGAGCCTCATCACCGCCGTTGGACTCGAATACAACCAGATCCGGCGCCAAGAAGCGGACTGCAGGCTCCGCCGCACATCCCCGACACATCTCGACGCAAGTGTCAACACCACCACCACGCCTCGCAGCCTCCGCCGCCGCCGCCACTCACTCCGCTCACCTCCGCGGCAACCACCACAGGGCCTGTCATCTCGAACCAGCGCCCGAGATCTGAAGCCGCCGTCCGCATCCAGCCCGAGAGCCCCGCCGCCGCCTTCCTAGCACTCCGCACATGCCTCCGTGGCGTGCTCCAGGCAAGCAAGGAAGGGGGGTAGGAGCCGCTGCACTGGGCGATGGGAAGTAGAATAAAATATGTGGATATACTGAGAAATGCAAATGAGAAGATTGGCTAGTTTAGATTGCTTAAAGGATGTTATTCTCCTAAATTTGCTCTTTTGGATGCCCGTTTTGGAATGAATTTGTAGCTGAACCGGTGCCGGTAAATTACATGAAGTTGCAGAACCGATCGTTACTTAGATGCTATACTATCTATTATAGATATAGTTATACACATAAGCACCTACTAAGCACCGATGCTTTAAAATAAGCACATTATCTATCCTATGTGCAAGAAAAATCAATTTTTCATTGCTAAGTATCTCTCTAAGCGCCTGTATTGTACATGCTCTTACAGTACTTGGACAGGGAACAAGATCAAAAGGCAGCAGTTTTTTTCTTGTTTTATTTTTCTGTTAATGGGTGTGTTTTTTTCGGCTGCGACTTTTAGCTTTTGGTTTTGAATTCCATATGTTCATGAGAGAGAGTACGGAGAGAGACAATCACATACGATTTTGGCAAGTATAATTGAAGTCAGTACAATATCTACTACAATCAACTAGTATATCATATCTTGAAAGGACACTATTTTAAAAGCTAGTTAGTGTAGTCAAAGTTCTAAAACTCAGAACCGGAAGAAATCCTGGCCGGTGGCCGGTAACGGTATCGGCCGGTTGCAGAACAAACCGGCAAAAAATAGGACATAATTTTAAAATCAAAACTTGAATTTTAGGATATTTTGAGACCGGTAACCAGAAAAGTTACCGACCACCGGCCGGTTACAAGAAAAACCGGCAAAAAATAGGACATAATTTAAAAATTAAAACTTGAATTTTGGAATGTTTTGATACCGGTAACCAGAAAAACCGGCCAATGACCGGAAAAACCAGAAAAATGGCCAACATTCAAAAATCAAAAATTGATCGGTTACCAGTCTTCACCAATAGAAATGATAACTGGAGGTTATCAGCTGGTAACCGCCAGAATTTTAAACCCTAGTATAAACTATAAGTCAAAAACCGAAAATAACAAAATGAAGCTGCAGAACTTACATTCTACACAGAAGCATAGAACCGATCGTTACTTGCCGTAGTCATGATGGCCATTTCTGTCTGTCCTGTTGAACGCTTGCTAATTAAGCTCTTTGAAAGTTTACATGAAAACAGAGGTGAATTTAATTGTAATACACACGATTGTCAGAGCTGGTAGCAACTATACACTATAAATGTAGCCAGTAAGCCTGAGACCCATCACCAAGACCGTAAAACAAACATACAACGAACCAAACAAACATCGCAGCATACATCCAATACCATACTATTTGAACACGAGGGATTTTTGTTTTAAACATTTGGCTAAAGAAAGCATCGGTTAGAATTTACAAAACTTGGACAGGGAACAAGATCAAAAGGCAGCAGTTTTTTTTCTCTCTCATTTACAAAACCTCCATATCCTATTTACGTCGAGGTTGGTATTGTTCTGGTGGAGTACTGGAGTGAGATGAAAGTTGTCCCTCCTTACAGGGCAATATATTTATGAAACTTCCTTGAACAGATTCATCTTCATCCATGCTCTCTGTTTGAATATGAATAAAGCAAGGTAAATAGATCACGCATATCAGTAAATGGTGAGGGAGAAACTAATGTAAAATAGTGGCTAGTGCTCGTTACCAAACAATGTCTTGATAGTTGGCCGCTTTGATTTGGAACTCTTTTTCTTCAACTCGGCTGTTGAATAAAGCACCAAATAACTTTGTCAAACTAAAGAAACTAAAAATACATATTCCCTAAACAAGGCGTAATAGTGCACAGCATGAACATGGCCAAGAGAGAGCTAACCGATTCCTGCAACTTCATCATCATTCACAATTTCAAAGTTCTTGTACGTATATCCAACAAAGTTTGCATCCTTGGATGGAAGCATCTGTAAAAGAATAGTTTTCAATTCATTGATTAAATGGCAGTACCAAAATGAAGCCCAACATGAGTAAACTTCCCCATTAGCTCCTAAACATCTGCCCCCTCAAAATCAATAGTGAGAAAAATTTGGAAATGTTTGCAATACATTATTTTTTATATTTCATGGCTAAAGATGCATTCTTTTTCACATCCACATTCCACCACTGGTCAAGGTATAGTTTTGCTCTATCTTTGGATGGGGAGAAAACTGAGGCACATAAAGAATTGAGTACGCATGCATGCATGCCAATGCCATATAAAAGGCACACTCCAGGGAAATTTCTACAACATTTAACTTGACCGGAAGATATGTAACTTTCTATAACTAGGGATGTCCTGTATAATTTCTAACTACCCAGAAGCTAGCATTTCATGGGGAATTCAGGCATACCTTTCTCCATGGGCCTGACTTAGATGAACTTTGAATTTGTGCTCCAGTCTGCAAAATAGTAATGAAAGGTAAGGGGAAGCGTGACAACTTAACCTTTCTACACAATTCAGTAAAATAACCTATCCATAATTCAAGCCTCAACAGATCAAAACCAAACAGCATTTATCATGGAAAATCATTAAAAAAATTTGAGCCCAATTAATTAGTAAGAGTAAAGTGCACCAGCCATCTTCAAATTTGCCCGGTTGTATCACTTAACAGTGCAAAGAATTATATCACTGAATTATTTAATTGTACTACTTGAGAGACACTAACCTGGCAAGTTTGAGTACTTCCGGTGCAATTTAGTCAATTAGGGAAGCACAGAGAACCAACACACCCCCATCCTCTTCCATTGAAGAAGACAAAGAAAGAAAAGTGACTAGGGAAAAGCATTCATGCATATAGTGGCAGGTGCACCAG
The DNA here is from genome assembly GCA_036346575.1 of Dendrocalamus sinicus. Taxonomy (NCBI): domain Eukaryota; kingdom Viridiplantae; phylum Streptophyta; class Magnoliopsida; order Poales; family Poaceae; genus Dendrocalamus; species Dendrocalamus sinicus. Next base: position 4,328,430 of record CM070655.1, on the reverse strand, counting down.
GTGGGGACATGAGGAAGGTTTCAAAAATCCTCGAAAAGTTAATGGATGTTAAATGTGTAAGGTCATGCACACACGCAGATTTATTGGACAAATTTGATTGTATGTGTGTGCCTTATAGTCTAATACATTTCTTTAACCTTCTTTTTTTCTCTCTCCAAAATGAGGTCACTTAGGATCATTAAAATTTGGTAGGTCAGGAACATGTAGGAAGTTTTGGGACGTTCCTATCCCAACCAAAAATGGGTGCACCCACCATTATGTACATTAACCCGCTTTAAGAATAACTAAGCATATTTAAAAATAAAAACACATACTTCTAAACAGAAAAGGTAAAAACAAGTAGAACAGGTTAGCAGCTTCCATTCAAACAGCAATTGTCAGATGTGAATATTTCACCAGTCTAAAATAAACAACGCCCAACATCCTGGAAGACCCCTTATGTTAGCCATTGTATTATGTGTCAGCCGCCCTGCCAACAATTGGTGTGTGGCAGCCAAAAAAAAACACCAGTAAGTATGGAAACAAGTGGGAAAAGATGTTCTCATTTACAGACAATGTACCAGTAGTCCAGGCCACTTTGATCACTGACTGTCACACGCAGGGATAGAAATCCCGCCGGTAACCGGATTTACCGGTGGGTACCGGGAAATAATTTACCGGCGGTATTTGTTTACATTCAAATTTAAATTTTTGAACCTAAAAGTTGGATTCTCTAATAATGTTTACATTGTTTAACACTAATTCAATGTATTAGGACCTCCCATGCTTGCCTTGATGCTTTTTTGCTATGAATTTATTAGGAATTTTCAATTGTTAATTACCTATAACCGGTTTTTAGCGGTTTTTCCCTAATTTTTGGGGCGGTAATCGTCCGGTTTTCCCGGTTACCGGTTTCAAACACAATCCAAATTCAAATTTAGTATTCGAATTTTGCCCCGTTTTTCTCCGGCTTTTCCGGTAACTAGCCGGTTACTGTTACCGGCCCCCCGGTGGGATTTCCTCCAGTTCTAGGTTTTTGATCCTTGGTCACGCATCATCACAATCATCCAAGTTTATATAGTAGCCAAATATTATTAATACAGGTTATCTACAGGATTAAGCCAACTGGAAAAACAGAAGATTACCTCCTCAAATTTCTCGAAGTTCTGAGTATCCAGCTCACCATTAACTTCCGGTATGAAAGCAGCTTTCATCTGATACAATTTTTCCCATTGGAGACCTCTAAACCATGGATGTGCCTAAAGTAGAAGATATGATGATATTAGTTAAGCAAGTGGTTGAGAGCAATGAGGGTGTATGTATGCGTAAAACATGTAGAAGAGAGCACACTTTTATTTCATGGGCTCCTTTTGTTCCAAGTCTCTGCTCAACATTACACAGAAGTTTGCTGATGAGATCCTTAGCTTCAGGAGAAAGCTTAGCTTCTTGGGGAAATTTCAAGTGACTTCTCCAGTTCACAATCTGCATGAAGCCATGAACAAAGAACAGTTTAAAATTGATTGAAATGCATGCTCATAAAGTTGCCTACATGAGTATTTTGCGTTCTGGATTAAAGAAAAAGTTGGCTGAAATCGCTGGCAAATACAGCTTTCCATAAAACTTCCCACTAACAGGACACTTCACAAGGTAAATCCAAGGCTGTGATTGGATTATTATAATCTAAAGTCCATGTTAGCTGTAGTAGGGACGAGCTCCAGTGACCAGCTGCAAGTGCAACCATCAGAATCCAGCCACAAAATAATTTAATTGCAGGCAAGTCACACTACCATGGTACACAATGCATTTCGGGTCTGTTGCCTGTGTTATGAATTTGACACAAGGTTGTCTCAAGTGAGTCCAGTGAGGATTGCTTAGGCCGAATATAGCAAAATTCATATAAATATCCCCGAGATGACAAATGAAGAAGTCTATGGGAGTAAACGCACATACCTTTCTACAGGTTGACATTGGATCCTCCGAATAAAATGGAGGATAACCAACAAGCATTTCGTACATGATAGCACCAAGAGACCACCTATGAAAGAAACAAATGTGATATCAAGAATCCATTAAATAACAACGCACATGGAATGAGAAAAAATAGAAATTTAACACTAAAGACAAAATTACAAGATGAGAAACCTAACCAGTCACACTCCATTCCATATCCTTTCTTCAGTAGAACCTCTGGAGCAATGTAATCAGGAGTACCTACTGTTGAATATGCCTGTATGTCAGAAGTATAACTAAACATGTTAGATATACTCGTGTGCATAGCACATTGCCCCACTGAACAATCCCACTAGAAGTTCAAAGCTTAGAATATGAGCTATTTGATTTCCTCTGAATAGTACATTGCCCCACTGAACAATCCAGGTAACCGATTTTCTTGATCTGAGCAAGCTCCATTCAACTTACAGTATTCCTCTCATCAGTCATTGACTTCACTATATTAAATTCGACTTGGTTCAACATCATGAAAATTGGCATATTGCACCAAAAGTCCAAAACCATGTATCCTTAGAACTGAAAATGATTTTCATTCATGTTTATAAATTCTGATAGTTCTTCATACAAAAAGATTCATGTTCAATGTAACTACAACCTTGTCAGTGGAAACACAGTTGAAAGCTTGAAAATCCAAAGGAGCAAAATAGTTTAGATATGATTTTATGCCAGGTAGGAGGCCAAAAAACAGATATAGTGTAGATGGCAAGCTAGTACAGATGTCCAAACGAAAGGCCATATCTAGTGTGGATTCATTACATCAAATGAAAAGACGTACTACATAACATTAACAGATCAACTTATAAAGATGTGGCATCATAACACTGATAATGTTGTTTCCCGACCATCAGTAAGTTGATTCAACTCAGATATGAGACTTACCAGCATTCGTCGGTTCTTTTGCCAATGTGACAATTGCTCCTGCTGTGTACGCTTCGGTGCAGAAGAGTTACTTAACCGACTAGTATTATCAGGCAGAGGCTTGGCACCTTTTCCAGATGTATAATCTGGCTCATTCAAATTTGGAAAATTACTACTATCCAAAGGTTTACACAAACCGAAGTCTGAAAGCTTCAAGTGACCACTGTGATCTAACAATAGATTATCTGGCTTGATATCCCTGACAAAAAGAACACAAAGATACATCTTGTGAATTATGGCACCATCAAATTTCTTAACAAAACATGGGAACATTTATGTGATACCGATGAATGTAGTTGTGCTTGTGAATGGACTCTATTGCTAGTACAGTTTCCGCAATGTAAAATCTGGCTTCATCTTCTGTCAGTGTGTCCTTGCGCATAAGCAAAGTCATCATGTCACCACCAGGAAGGTACTCCATGATGAGATACAAGTATTCTTCATCTTGGAAAGAATAGTAGAGCTTGACTATGAAAGCACTATCAACTTCCGCAAGAAGGTTTCTTTCGGCTTTGACATGTTCTACCTGAAATATGTATAAACATGTAAGAGGATAGCATGTAAATCAGACATGGAAAATAAAAAATAACGCGGATAGACCGTACATGGTACCTGGCCCCTACGAAGCATTTCAGATTTCTTAAGCTTTTTCATTGCATATACATTTCTAGAGGTCTTCTCTCTACAAAGACGGACCTGCATGATTAAAATTTACAGTGACATTAAACATGATGCACATGGCAATAACCTCAAAAATACATATAATTGGTGATGAGTACTTAGCTAAAATTGTACTTTTGTAACAGACTAACAGCACATACTCTTTAGGGGTTTAATAGAGCAGGGAAAGAACAACACAGTAAGTAAAGAACAGAAATAAGTTGCAAATAACTGAAATAGAAGACAACAAAAGAGTAGACACCAGCCCAGTTAGTATATAAGAATTGTTTAAAACTACATCGGTCAACTGCAGTAAGCAAGGAACAGTTTTCACCTATTCACTTGTTGAAAAGGAAGAAAGGTAAGAGCCTTGTATAATGTTGACATATAGAAATAACAGATGATAAAGTAGCAGACATATGGATTAATTTTAAAAACAAAGTCCACAGTGAATATCAAGGCCAACCCCCTTTTTTGGTCTTAATAAGTTTCAATGGTAGATCATACACCTAAAGGACAGGACCCTTTTTCTGTCCCAAGTAATTTTCAGTGGCAGATAGCAGGAGTTTGCAAGCCATAAGCAGGTGGATCAGTATTTCTTTGTAAAATATACAAGTCCCTTGTGTACTTGATGCTTGCAGCCTTCAAGCTGCCATAAAGTGGTCGGAACATGAACGGTGAAATGGGAAAACTAAGAGTGCCTTAAAATATTTTTTGCACACATGCCTGCAGTGAATCATGGAAATTCAGCAGAAGCATGCATCAAGGGACCACATGACAAGTTGAATGCCATCATTATGGGGTACCAACGATTGGATGGCCCATCAAAAACCAAAATACCAAAGAATCTAATGTGTCAAACAAATGTAAGGGCACCTTTTTGTACAAGCAGCATATTTGCCTTTTCCCACTATTCTTACAGGAAGAACAGCTCCATGTTAAGTGGGAAATATACATGAGGGAGCACAAAGCAGCACAATTTTCCAATCAGATAAGAGATTCAACTTTATACTGGAAAAGGTTGTATGAGCAATAATGTCAATCCCAACATTGGTCTGTCTGAAGCTACCATTGATGGGATAGAATAAAAAGGCTAAAAATAAATCATGTCATGTATTGAATTGCTCTGCTCTGCACAAATTGTTAAGGTCCTGTAGTTAGGAGGTTAAACAATGGAGACCAAAATGAGCAGTACCTCTCCAAATGCACCTCTTCCTATAATTGTCAAAAGCTCAAAATCTTCAACCCCCATCTTGTGTCTCTGCAAACGCATATATTCAGTCTCCTTTTTCTCCAAATGTTTCAGAATGTTGTTTTGCTCTTCTACAGGAACTTCAGCATCCTGTAATTTCCTCTCCAACATCCAGCGCCTAAAAGTAAACCAAAATATCAGAAAGGTATGATCACAAAGTCGTAGGCAGTGAATGGGCATCAAATAGTAGTGAATTACACATCACAGAATGAAGTAGATTGAAATGAATTACTAGTGATGCAAAAAGAAGCCTTAGTGAGTAATGCCGATTAGAAGTTCAAATTGAGTAGGAAAGAATCATCTCATCGCAGGTTATCAAGATTGTACTTTCAGAATTTCAGAACATTGAAATCCACAGCAATGGTGTCAAATCAAAAGCTCTGGACCCAACTGCATGGCATTCAAAATGTCTCTTGTGGCAAATTGTTTTGAGTTTAATGCATAAAACGTGAAAACAGGTTCATGAACCATATATGGTATTGTGTTATAAGTTTTGCTAAGCAACTTCTGTAACCCTAGAACTCAATATACTATTCAAGCTACCAAACTAACTAGGAGTTAGTGCCTTAATCAGATGGGCTTTCTATTTTGGCATGTGACCTGAGCCATATATGGTATTGAGTTATAAGTTTTGCTAAGCAACTTGTGCAACCCTAGAACTCAATATACTTGAACCCGTGTTAACCATTCCAATCCCAACATGGCATGTGACCTGTATTGTTAAGCATCCTGCTCAATAGCAGCAAGAAGGGGGTGGTTTGCTGTTTTTTTATTCTACAGAGCAATGGTAATTTAGAATTTTCCTACTTGTATGTAACACTTGATGGAGTCAGGAACTAATACTACATCTAAAGCAGGCAAAAGTACCAATCAATTTATGTCTATTGGCCTACCTCTCTTTCCTATCTTGCAGGGACTTCATTTGGGTCTTGTAGTGGTTCTCAATGTACTGTTTTGCCGCGGCAACCCTCTGCTTCGTCGCACTAGAAGGTGCGTCATCGATTGGGGGCTTCCCCAGATCCTTTACGTGGCTGGCAGCCACCGCTGGACTCTTCGATTTGTCCCTCGGCTGGAACTTCTGGAACCAACTTCTCGCAGAATCCATCTCCGCTCACAATGGCATCATCTCTGGAACCAGCGAGCCTCTTATATTGACACAACCAGCAGCAGCCCACAGGAACACTGAAACGGTCAATCCGCTCCAACTGGATCAGATATCCAAATCAGCACTTCTCCATGGAACCCGATGCTGAGAACGATGCCTCTATCTGAAAAATAGAGCAAAAAAAATATTCAGTCAGAATCGCCCGACCAAGTTGCCATCCATCGCACAATTAGACGGAACGGTCAACAAAATAATTCCAAGTTAGAAATTTCTGCCATTTTTGGCCACGGCATACATAAACCTACTCCAAATTTCAAAATCTAGCCACGTTGAGCTCGCATTTTCCACCAAAAGAAGCAGCTAAAGCACCGGTTTCGAACAAGGAAGAGTCAGTTAAGATCCCAATTTGCAGCCGGAAAAAGAACCCAAAAAAAATCTCGAACAGCCGCATCCCCGCACCGAGAGACGCAGAATTCGATCCAGAAATCGCATTGCCGCCACGCGACACCCCCCAAAATCACAAGCAAAAAAGCAGCACCAAAAACCCATAAACCAACAGAAACGTCCAGCCCGCTCAAAACCACGAGCCGCAGAAGCAGAACACCAATTCACCACGAGCAGAAGCCCACCAAAACCCGCAAGCCCAGCACACACCCCCCCCCCCCTCCTCCCAAGCCGCAACTCACCCACGGCCGCGGCCGCAAAAACCACAGCAAAAGGGGGAAGGGAGGGGGGAGGCGAAACCACTGGCCAAATCGGGCGGCGGGGAGGGCGCTCACCTCGGCCTGGGCGGCGGCGCGGGACGCGGAGCGGATCTCGGGAGGCGAGGCGGCGATTGGAGCAAAAGCGGGCAACCAACTCCCCGCTTTTTCCCCCCACTCTGCCGCCTCCGGGTTGGTTGTCTTTCGGTGGGCAAAGGCAAAGCAAAGCGCGAGAGGGGGAGAGGGGGGGGAGGGGAGCGTAGGAGGAGGAGGAGGAGGAGACGGGGCTTGCCTTTGACTCGCCGAAACGAAACTTCCTGCTGCCCTCTCTCCCTCCTCCGGCCGGCCCCGCCTGCCGCGCGCAACGCGACTCAACCCGCTCATTCCGTTTATTTTTATTTCGAAGGGAGGGGAGAAAATTAATAAACGGAGCTCGTTTTGCTTCTCTCGCTTGTCTGGACGCGCCGGCGCGCTGCCTGCCGCCTACGGGCGGGCGACTGGTACGGGCTGCCGCCGCTGTCCCACTGAAAAATGTCTCCGGAACTTGACATTTCCTATAGACTTTTAAGTCCTACTCCTACGCTTGATCCCTGAGTGCTTATTTTGGCTTTTTTTTTTATGGTTTTAACCTTTTTACTGTAGCTGACAAATTTTACATTGTAGCAGCTATCATCTTTCTGGTGTAATTAAATTTAAAAAATTAAAAATAGAAACAAATAAGTTATCCCATCACAGACAATTGCAAAGGAAAATAGGGGGAAAAGCCAAAAAATAGAAAAAAACGAAATTTAGGAATAGTGAACTAGAAACTAAAAATCAGAAGTTGAAGCCGAAACAAGCAAGACCCTTGTCCTGCAAACGGAGTCTCTCTCACCCAAAAATAGCATGAGTTGGTTCGGAAAATGAGAATTTAGAACCTATTTATATTTACTTTTGTTAGAGAAAACGGAAATAAATATAAACATCCGACTTTTCGAAGTAGCTTCCTCGCTTCTCTTGCTCCCGTCTCATTTCGGAGATAAGGTAATGGATCACGGCGTATTACGCACTGCACCTCGCTCCTCTCGCTCCCGTCTTGCGCACATATCTCTCCTTCACTTTCTCACCACTCGTCCTCTCTTCTAAAAGTCATTTCTTTCTACCACTACTGTTTTATTTTCAGCTAAAAATTATCAACCATAGGCTCACAATCAAAAGCCATCAGTTACAGCTAATATCCTAGCTTCGCCATTGGCCACAACCAAAAATCAATCACATCCCATACAAATAAGCCCTTCATCCTACAAAGTTTCTCTGGTTCAAATTGTAGATCAATGATTCCGACTAATATCATGGTGAAACACACACTCATAATATGTGTGTGTGTATATATAAGCCATAATGCTTAGACAAGCCAACACAAAATATATCATCAAAAATAACTCTCTTGAGGACCGAGCCTAGCTCAGTTGGTGTGGCTTGCCGTTGTGCAGACCACCCACCTCAGCTCAAACCTGAGGCGCTTATTTTCAGGAGGCACTGTTCAAGTGCAAATAGTACCTCTCCGAGTGCGCATGCATGCGATTGCATTCAATGGTTAAAGTGTGTACCCGCGCTCTGTGGGACTTTAGAGTCTCCACCTTATCTTAGCGTGTGTGTTGGACACACCCACGTCGGTGCGTCAGTATATATGGTGTTGTGTATGAACATGAGTGCGTCTTTATTATACTCATAAATAAAAAAAATAACTCTCTTGAATGTTCGACATAACTACTTTATTATTGTAATATGGGGGTATAGATATTTTTTAAAAAGTTACTACTGTTTAATAATGACTTGATCTTCGCTCCAAACAATTTTAGCTTCTAGTTTTTTTGGCTTTCAATTTATTTAGGCCAGAAAACATTTCGAACACGTTAGCTTTTAATTTTAGCTTATTTTAGCTCTTTTTTAATTTTCTTTTTTCTCTTTATTCATTTGCATTATCCATGATGATATAATTATTTTTTATTGAATGACTTTAAAAATCTAATAGCCATTATAATATAATTTCAATTAAAAACTAATAGTCAGAGTTAAACTTAAGCTCTTTAGAGCGCCCCAACATGCTGACTTAACTCTCTGTTACTACTAAAAACGAGCACGGAAAGGCGCTTTTGTTCTCGCCGCCGTTGGTTGCCTACCACACGACAGCGACACACATGTTCTGAATCTTAACAACCCAAATGCGTGGAACGGAATGTATAGTGTCAGTCAGTTCCAAAACTGTGCAAACTTACAATCTTTGCTTCCAACTCCATGGCTTTCCATGTCGTACGTCACCAACTTCACCATGAGCCTGAGCCTAGCTGCCATCTTCGCCTCTTCCGTGAGCTCTCTTTCCGCATCATGGGGACAGGTACACCCACCGCTGTAGTATGTACCTTCTGTGCTGTGAGCTTGAAGAAGCAGCGGCAATTTCATTTCTTCACGCCACAAATGCAACCATGAGCGATACACTTCGCATTGGCCGGACGGCCCAAAAGTCTGACCATGATCCTGTCGGACGGTGTCCGGACTTGATTCTGGACCAAGAAACATGCCTCCGTTTCTCAGTTTCTGGCATTATCGGCTTATCTTGATGAATCCTTCAACATACTGTGATTTAGACGAGATCAATATTTAGTCACAAAGGCCCAGACCATTTCGACTCCAGTTTATACCTTTCAGAAGCTAAAAACCAGAATAAATCGTGTTGCTTCTTAATTTTGATTTTTTAGGTTTTTTGTTTTTTATTGTTGTCTCCATTTTCTTTATTTTTCTTTAATTGACTAACTCGGAAAAAGCTAATGGTATAATTTTAGCTAAAAATTAACATGCAAAAACTAAAAACCGGAATAAACAGGCCTAAATGCACTGCAGCTACTACTGTAGTATTGACGAAAGGCCACGCTCGAAAAGACGAAAAGCAACTGCAGTCACCAAAAAATAAAAATACATCCAAGAAAACAGCTTTGAGAGAGTTGATTCACAGACACTGACTGAAGCATGCTAGACTTACCGGTTACTGGCTCATGGTATAATTAATTATTAGGTGGTGATCATTGGGCTTTTTTTTTGTTTATGACTGAAAATCACTGTAGCTGGCTGAAAAATACTGTAGCTAACAGAGGCTTATTTAGCATAATTAAATTTTAAAAAATTTAAAAAATATGTTAGCCCATTACGTATAATACAAACAAATACGGGAAAAAAAGAACCGGCAAAAAAGCTCAACAAAAAGTCAAAAGTTCAGAAAAAGACAAAATTTATGAATAGTAAAAAATAAGACGGAAGCTAAAAGCTGAAACCAAAACGATCACAGCCAAATCTAGGTACCCTGGTGGTATATGTGCGCAGTTAAAAATTATCATTGCTAAAATTATTTGCACGTACAGTCTATATGAAAATTATAATTTTTTATTTATCATAAAATTTACTTTACTATAATACTATTGTGTACTGTTTACGAACATAAGATGACAAAAAAAAAACCAATAGCCGAAACTGTATATTGAAGATTGTGATCCTCTCATTCGAAATTGGCCATAAATATGATAAGTTTTCAATTTGATAAGTACAAACGAATTTTTTTGCGAAGATCAAGATCTATAAATCTAGATCAAGCTCCGCCGTCGCCATGTGCTCCGCCCTCACCTTGATGGCGCCGCCACGAGCTTCGACTCCATCACGGCCCAGCCATCCTCCTCCCCCGTTGTCATCCTGCGCATCGATCTCTTGCACTAGATTTGACGGCCTCCATGTCTGTAAGGTCGAGAAAGCCGACTAGAGTAGGTAAGTACATTTATAATTCTCTTTAGTTAAAACCAAATTTATATGCAAAAGTGTAAATCAAATCAACTTTGCACAATTAAGACATAAATCATCTAGTTTGACCTAAGTGCATCAACACCATAAACCTATGTTAAAATTTGTAATCCTATAGTGGCAAGTAATCAATTCAATTTTATAAATATAAATTGTAAGAATATAAATGAGCACAAGAAAACAAACACAATTTGACACGATCTATTTTTACCGTGGTGTTCGGAGACTTTCTGGTCTTCCCTAATCCACGTTGAGGTAAGTCTAAACGAATTGGATCGACTCCACGAATTAAATCAAATATCTTAATTCTACTAGTAGTAGCTCTTTTTCACACCAAATAAGTGAGCTCTAATATTCACAACATGCCGGATCTTCTCACAAGCTTTTTGAGAAGATCACCGGACCACAACGCCATGCCGTCTAGGAGTCAGCAACTGTAAGAACGAGGAAGCCGATTAGAGGTGGGTGAATAGGCATTTTAAATTTCATCTAGTTAATATCAAGTATTTGATGTGGAAGCGGAAATCAAATCGGTTTTGCATTGTTAAAGTCTAAATCAACTAGATTCACCCAAATACACTACGCACCCCCATTCTAGATTAAGGTCTGCAACCCTAGGGTGACAAGCACTCAATTTAATTTCTATGAATGTAAATTGCAAGTTAGTAAATTGAGCTTAAGAAGGCGAACTACAAATGACACTCGATATTTTACTGTGGTATTCAGAAACTTTTTAGTTTTCCCTAATTCAAATTGAGGAAAACTCAAACTAATTGGACCGGCTTTACAAATTAAGCCAACCACCTTAATTCCACTAGGGTTATTATTCATCCACTCTGGAGATGGTGAGCACCATAGCACTCACAACAAGCCGAGTCTTTTCACAACTTTCTTTGAGAAGATCACCAGACCATCACATCTCCAAAGCTATCTAGGAGTCGGTACTACCACGACCTTCACAATAGCTAGAAAACAAGCCGTTACAGGTATCGGTTGATCAGACAGCCACCTAGGCCAGTCTAATCGCATCGACTTCAACCGAGAAAGCGGCGCTCTTTAGAAAATACCTACCGATAACAAATGCCTAGTAGTACCGCAAGTTTGGTAGTACTTCACCGATCTGACTGCTTGCCTTGCACCAGTCTAACCGCCAACTAATGGCTAGTTAGACCGCGATCTGTCGGACCACCCACAAATGGTCAGTCTGAATGCTCCGGTCATACCACCATACTTAGTGTGATTATACGACAGTTTGGTCCGACCGCTCACACAGAGCCGGGCTAACCGCCGTGGCCATACCATCACACTAATTGCGGTCATACCACAATGCATTTTTTTAGCAAAGACAAAAGTGCATATACTTCAACAAATTTACAAAACACATTCACAAATTATAGTACCATGCACATAAGAATCAAACTATGATCCTCAACAAGTTGCAAAATGCATTCACACACTTTTAGAATCATGACCCAAGGTGTAGGTACATACACTTAACGTATTTATAAAATATATTTGCAAATCTAAGTCACATACTATAAGAATTGTGCGCGAGCTTCAACTATTTGCAAATCTAGACCTTATGCAATAAGGAGTAGGTGAATGGACTTCAACCATTTATAAATCATATTTGTAAATCCTAGTTACATGCTATAAGGATTATGCATGAGATATAACCAATTGCAAAACACATTCACAAATCTAAACATCATGCCGTAAGGAGTAGGAGACATATGCTTCAACCATTTGTAAATCTAAGTCGCATGTCACACAGATTATGCATGAGCTACAACTGTTTACAAATCACATTCGCAAATACTAGCATCATGCCACAAAGAGTTAGAATAAGTGAGATTGAGCTATCAATACATGATGATACTCAAGTTACTAGACATGACTTATCTTAATAGTAAAACAATATTATACTAATAGTCTGGCTTTCCAACCAAACACCAAGACCGATAAAATATTAGGAACACATTATTAGCCCTAACTAGTTAGATCTTTACTTTGTGCACCCTCTTGAAGCTTAATGATGAACATTCTCACTTCAAATCTAGGCCCTTGTCTTGATAGTGATGCATCCTTTACTTATCTTCTATCAACATATAATGAATATTCCCTTTTGGTTTGATGATCAATTCATGATTATCTTCTTTTCAGAATCTTGATGTGCATCAACACATGATGAATCATCTTTTTGGCGCCTTCAATTCATGAAGCCATCTTTTATTCTAAAATTTGACTTGATGATGATCAATATATGATGTTATCCACAAGTCATCCATCATCATGGAACCTAACGTAATTCATGGACTGAAGAAAAATATTAGTTCCACAAATGATTGTCATGAATTATCAAAACTCACAATTAACACATAATAGCAGAGCTAGATTCTTCACCCACATGGAGCCCAGTCAGACCGCCAAGGCTGATCAGACCGCTAGACTGAAATCCAGAAAACAATGCTCTCTAAAAATATACTACTGACAACAAATGCCCAATCGTACCGCCAACACATGGTCGGTCCTACCACTTGGAGAGGGTCGGTTAGACCGCTCACTTGTAGCCAGTCAGCCCGCCAGCTCGTCTGACCACTCACACAGAGCCGATCGTATCGCCGATTGGTCCGATTGCTCACTTAGAGCTAGTCGTACTGCCCTGAGATTTTTTAGCAAAGACAAGGATGCACGTTCTTTAATAAATTTGCGAAAAACATTCACAAATCGTAATACCATGCAGACAAAAGTTCAAACATGATTCACAACAAGTTACAAAACATATTTGTACATTTTAGAATCGTGCCAAAAGGTTTAGGTACATAGACTCAAACCATTTGCAAAACATTTTAACAAACTTAAGTCACATATTATAAGGATTATGCATTACAAAATACATTCGCAAATGATAGCATCATGACATAGAGAGCTAGAGCAAACTACATGAGCTATCAACACATGATACACTCAAGCTACTAGTCAAGACCTCTCTTAATAGCACGGTATCCTACATTAGTAATCCGGTCTTTCATCAAACATCAAGACCGACAAAACGACTAAGAAACATATTCTTAGCATATGCTTGTTATATGTTTGCTTTGCACATCCTCTTGAAGATTGATGACGAACATCTTCTCTCCAAGTGCAGGTTCTTAACTTTAGTCATCAATGCATGATGTTCTTTGCTTGACTTGATAACCATCAACACATCAAGTCATCCAAAATCTTTATCATCATGAGACATAATCTATTCATCTAACTCAATAAAAATATTAGTACTATAATATAATTATTATTAATTACCAAAATATACCATTAACTCATAATGACATATTTAGATTTTTTCAACGCCGGATCTGACAAGGGCAAGACTAGATCCGTCATCCCAGCAGCCTAGGAGGCTGTGGATAGCGACATTTGTTGTGATTTTTATTTCTTGTTACAACTTGTTGAAACAGGGGCACAATTCAGTTAGCTCAGCCAAAAGCTCCAGCCGAACCAAACACTCCCACTTTTTGCCGTTTCTACTTCTAGTTGCTACTATTCCATAGCCAAAAGCTTCGGCTAAAAGCCAGAAACTCCGGCTATTTTCAAATGCCCCTTAATATTTCAATAATGGTGCTACAGTAGCTAGTCTAAATTATTCAAAATTTAATCAAAACAATCTAAATAACAAGAATGGCACAACATTTTCTGCCCTCTGCCATCAGATCACCATGCCCCACCACACTATCCAAGCGCCGCAAACATTAATTTCACATATATAGGCTATACTTTTCCTTTACATAATGTCAATCTTCTAGCATGGAGTTATGGTCCTAATATGATTGTACAAACACTAATATGAAGTAGTTCTTTAGTCCAGTGAAATTGACATGCTTTAACTATATATTATATCTCACTCGCGTGTGCTCGATCGCTCCTATGCTAGTCTACATGTGGTCCCATTTCATACCTTATCATGTAGTTTGATCCCACGCAGAACCATTCGTGTGAAGCGTAAAACTGTCCAATTTTGATTGAAAAGAAAGATACGCTTCCGCGTAATTTAGCCTTTAGCACGCAAATTCCTACACAATTAGTCAAGCAAAAGCCCAACTGCCCATGTGGAGCTAATAACCACCTCACCAAGCTTGAATGCTCTCTTTCACTTCAAAGGATTTTTGACACCCATAAATTAACCTGTTAATCTATTGTATATTATTAAACCAGAAGGAAAAAGGCACCACATGCACTTAAGGGCTAGAAATTATCATATTAATCAAAAGATAATGAGAAAAATCTATATCATCAATTGTGGTAGGTCTAAATTATAATAGTAAATATCAATTAATATATATTAAGGTTATTACAGTTATATAATAAATACAATTATATTTTTAATCATATATTACAGTTGACTAACAAATATAACTTTATTTTTAAATATAATTATATATATTATAATATCTAGCTGCATATTTAGAGCAACTCCATCCCATTAGTCATTTCTCCCTCTCTATTTCCTAGGATGAAGAGGCTAGCCATTATTTTCAGCTCTCTATTTGAGTTAGCATTCCAATGGCCTAGCTATTTGAGAAGCAGTGAGGAGGCAAATTTAGCTAGCGGTGGAGAAAATAGCGACTCGATAAAAATAAAGAGGAGGATAAAGAACCGGTTGGAGTCCATTTCTTGAGTCATATTAGGTAAATATACAATGAAGAGCAGGATGAAGAACCGGTTGGAGTTACTCTTAGACGAGGAATTCGGCCAGTCTTCAACAAAACAGTGGTGGCTAGTAGGTGTGACCCTGGCCAAAATTGCTTTTACATCATATGCTTAGTGAGACTATTTTTCTACAAATACATTAGTTTGAGGGGCAGAAGTATGATCATTAGTCACCCAGTTGTTAACAGAAAAGGCGCAGTTAGTGTGAGAAATGATCATCAAGAGAGAGAAAGCAAGCTAAAAGGAACAAACAAAGAAAGTCAAGCCAAGCCAAACTCTTCTCTATGTAATTATCATTTTGCTTCTTTTTCTGTCTCTCACTTTCAGTTTATCTTATCTATTTATGTTTGGTGTCATAATTACGGTCGCTGTATCTATTTTTTCTCTATTTCCTTTTTTGTTTTTGTTTTAAGTCCAAAGAAAGAAGAGAAGGGAACGGAAGTAAGCAAGTCTGGGAGAGAGCTTCACCTCTCTCCTCTCGGAGCTCTCAGATCCAAAACCCAAGCGCATCCCCGAAATCCAAACCCTAGCACCCAATTCGCGCTGCCGCTGGGGTTGTGCGGAGATGAGGGGCGTCAGGGCGGATGGCGGCGGCGGCGGCGGCGCCTCCTCTTCGTCTTCCACCGCAGGTGACTCCTTTCGCTGGCTGGTTTTGGTGTATTTTTTGGGTGGGCTGTCGTTGAGTTTGATCTGGTTGGTTGTACTACTTGGGTTTAGTGGTGTTATTGTTGATTTGGTGCTAAAAACGACGCCTCTTTTTTCCCTGTTTGTGATGCGCATCTTCGCGTGTTTCCGGGGAATCATTCGGGTTATTGAACTCGAGTAGCTAAATTTCTTGTTTCTTGCATACAGTTTGGGTAGATATCTGTTCCTGCGCGGTGTTGATGGAATTTGTGGCCTTTTTCTTCTGCAGAGAACATGCGCTTCGATGCGGCGCAGTATGGCTTCTTTGGCAAGGCGCCCATGGAGGAGTTGGAGCTCGGCAGTCTGTTGGAGGATGGAGGTGTGAACGCCGATGGTAGCGGATTTGGTGAACCTGATGATGGGGGTTACCAGTTCTCTTCTGTGGGAGAAGAGGTGTGGTTATCAGCAACTTCATATCCGGCAAAACCGGCTTCGTTTTTGCTATGAATTGTGTGCATTGCATGCTTTATAGAGTTTCATTTTCGTTCGTGTTTGCTACTGTTGGAACGAGTGGCCACTTAGTGATCTTTTCTGCAGTACGAGCCATAGCTTGTAGTTTTGACATGCCCACAGGCATAGCAGATACTTTCGGTCTTTCGCTGCAATGAATCAAGGATCAGATTGTGCGGCCTAACTTTTGACGTTATGGGGTCAATATTTGGCGCAACTGAAGATCCATCCCTCTAATTTTAGAGACGCGCACGTTTGATATAATATAATTTAGAAAATCATATGCCCAATTGTGCCCTGTGTAATTTTGAAGGAGAATTCTGTATGCTGGTTGGCCAGGAAAATCTAGAAATTTTGCTGCTGCTAGCTGGTTAGGACTTTGATTGAACAAGATGGAAATACCTGATTAGTGTCAAGACGTTAGGACTTTTCTTTCAGCACTGCTTTCTTGTTTGACTCCTGTGGTCCTGTTCCTTCTAAATTTTGTCACAAACATTTGTCTTACTCAGTTACTCTTTTATTCCTGCAGATTGATTGTACGAGTAACTTGTCTGAAATCGATGATCTTGCAAGCACTTTTGCGAAGGTTAGCATCTTCTATCACTAACTTGACTACTTCAATTGGTGTCTTCTATTTCAAATGTTTCATAACTATAATTTTAAGATGTCTAATTATCTACCTTAATTTTAAATGTCCAAGTTGGCGAATGATCCTCTGAGTAGCATGTTTTTGAAGGCTTATTACTATATGCTCAGTGCAGTTGTTTAATTTCCTGGATTGTTTTATGATTCTTTTTAACTTATATTATATTCAACTAATATGTTCTGAACACAATGGCCGATTGTGTCAAATTTACCAATCCCAAAACTGACTTTCTAAAGATTGCTGGAGTACTATGTGATACATTAGGGCACTCCCCTCCCTTTTCAGTTTTAGCCATTCACATAAAAGAGGGTAAACCACACCATATTCTCAAATTTATCTGGTCACATAGGTTCAGGATAGGGTATGAATATCAGAATTCCATTTTTAATGTGTCTAAACTTGAAAGTTCTAATGTACTAATATTTCATACATAAAAGCAATTGGTAGAGTACTCTGTGGAGATCTGCGAACCTCACGAGTTAAACTGAGTATCCTCAATCTATGCAGTTTATAGTAGGGGTAGACCTTGTTGTTGGGACACATGGGTAAATGGGTGATTCGAACGGCCTCCACCTCCACATGTGTTAAAGCCTCAAACACACGCAAAAGAGAGGGAAAAATGTTTTGTGTGTGCATTTACGTTTTAGTGGTTCATGCGGGGGCGGGGTGATAGTATATTTATTATTGGGAAAGTAATACCGCAAAGGTGTATAAATTGCAAAATAACATCCAATGTGAGGTTGACAAGTGGGCCTTGGGTCACTGATACCTTGACGTTTCATTATAGTTTTGATTTATCCAATTTCCCTTAATTTATCATGATGCTTTATTTCTGCCTACTTACACTGCATATTGAAAAAAAATGCCTCATCTATCTTCAGTTGAACCGAAGTATTAGTGGAACAAGGAATCCTGGTGTTATTGGTGATAGACGAACAATTTCTAGGGAAAGTAAGTAACATTTCTGCCCTCTATTACCACTGAAGCTTAATATTGTAAAAGTTCATCTATGCTCTGTGCAATCTAAAACATAGGTAAACCTAATATTGTACTGAGAACTATATTAAGGCATGTTTAATATGGAAGAATGATAATCAAACCTGTAAACATATTCCAAAAAGATGTCTACATTTTCAAATCTTTATTCTTAAATGAGCTGTGTTCCTGAGCTAAATATCTGTGTTTCTTCAGGTTCTTTGACTACTGACTGGGTTCAGGATGCAGACTCCCCCAACTTGGTAGATCTGGACACACTAGATAGCGGTGAATTTCAGGACAGCAAACAATGGTGTTCACAGCTGCAGTCTTTGCCTCAGTTTGGACAGTCGAAACCACTGTGCCGAACATCTTCCTATCCCCAGGAACCATTACAGCACCGCTCAAGTGAACCTATTATTGTAAACAGATCTTCATTTGCATCCTATCCACTACAAGGTGGTGGTGGTGGTGGATTATCTTACCCTGCCCAAGGTCTTACACGGCACTCGAGCATTCCATCACCTGGTACTGGTCACCAAATGGGTTCTCCAAGTTCATCGCTTTCTGGTTCTCCATATCATATGACTGGTCTACCTCATGGACTGCGATATGGGCGAAGCATGTCTTACACTGCTGCAGATCTGTCAGTGAACAACTTCCTGCAAAATGACTGGCCAAACCAAGCTGGTCCTCTTGCTTTTGAGCATCTTAATCTACGGCCCAGTTTATTGCAGCAACAATTATCGCCTCCAAGTAGTTCAATGTCTTCATTGCTATTTTCTCAGCAGCAGCAGCAGCAGAGATTGCAACCAGTCCAGCCATCCCTTCACAATTACCTAAACTTGCAGCCTCACCTATCCTATCACCATCATTCTCCAGAGATAATAGCCAAGTTTGATCCTGTTCCTAATGTGCCTTCACCAAGAGACAAGAGATCAAGGTTAGGGAGAGGGAAACACAGTAAATGCTTTTCTCAACAGCCTTCTGATACAAGTGCCCAGAATATTGATAATGGGGGGATAAAGTTCAGATCCAAGTATATGTCATCCGAAGAGATAGAAAGTATTTTAAGAATGCAGCACGCTGCAAGTCACAACAGTGATCCTTACATTGATGACTACTATCACCAAGCTTGTATAGCCAAAAGATCTGCCAATTCTCAGCTGAAGACTAATTTCTCCCCTATGGCAATAAAAGACTTCACCTCAAAGTCCCGGTCCGGTGGTGATCAACATTCATATCTACAGGTTGATGCTTTGGGAAGAGTTTCGTTCTCTTCCATACGTAGGCCTCGTCCTCTTCTTGAAGTTGATATTCCTGCATCTGGTGATGGTTTATATGATCACAAGCCATCTACGAGGCCACTGGAGAAAGAGCCAATGCTGGCAGCCAGAATAACTGTCGAAGATGGTATATGTCTTCTACTAGATGTAGATGATATTGACCGGTTATTACAGTCTAGCCAGGCACAGGACAGCAGCTTCCAACTGAGGCGAAGGCGACAGATCCTCCTTGAAGGCTTAGCTGCATCACTTCAGCTTGTCGACCCTTTTGGCCCCAACAAACCTGGTCATTCATCTGGATTGGCCCCAAAGGATGACCTTGTTTTTCTTCGCATTGTTTCTCTCCCTAAAGGACGTAAGCTTTTGGCACGTTATCTTCGACTCCTTGCCCCTGGAAGTGAGCTGACCCGAATAGTGTGCATGGCTATTTTTCGATATCTTAGGAGCTTGTTTGGGGGTTTACCGTCAGATTCTGGTGCTGCAAAAACAACAGTTAGTCTTGCCAAGATTGTTTCCTCTTGCTTGCACCATATGGAACTAAGTGCTCTCAGTGCCTGCCTTGCTGCTGTTGTCTGCTCATCACAACAGCCACCTCTCCGCCCTCTTGGTAGCTCTGCTGGTGATGGGGCTTCTCTAATAATCAAATCAGTACTGGATAGAGCAACTGAGCTACTGGCTGATCCTCATTCTGCAGCCAACTACACCAGATCAACCCGTTCTCTTTGGCAGGCATCATTTGATGCTTTCTTTGGACTTCTGACAAAATACTGTGACAGCAAGTATGAAAGCATTTTGCAGATGTTCGCCATGCAGGGTTCCGATTCTATGGTTGGATCTGAAGCCTCCAAAGCAGTTAGCAGGGAGATGCCTGTTGAGCTGCTACGTGCAAGCCTTCCTCATACTAATCAACAGCAACGCCAGATGCTGCTAGATTTTGCTCGGAAATCTATGCCGGTAACTGGTTTTAATCATCCTGGTGCTAGCTAGCCGTGGACATATTACTACTGAAGAGACTCAGGTGGTCTTTCTTAAATTATATGAGCAGCTTGTCTTTAGATGATAATTATAATATTTGGAGACATGCTTCGCTTTGTCATAAGATGTGAGCTTGGAAAAGTTCCATCGGCTCAGTGAAGTTAGTATTCCTCAGACTGACTATGTTTAGGATCGAGATTAATTTATAGAACCAAACAATCTCCTCCATGTGGGTCATTTCACATAGCACCCACGTGATGGCTAGAAGCCTATAATAGATTATGCATGTATGTATCCTGTTGTAACTCTGTGCAGTGATGAACCAGAGACCTCTTTGGAGAGTTTAACCTTCATTTTCCCCCAACGAAGAAGGTAGCGTATAGCATTGGCGGTACAAGTTCAATGTTTACAGCCATCCCCATCTGTTTGTTTCTTGGTGGGGGATCAAAGATGCCAAAAATGTCATCTGGTGAGTGGTGATTGTTAAAGCGCAATTTAGGGTGTGTTCTTTTTGGCTACGATTGATGCCTTATGACTGTGGCTAATGGCTTTTGGTTCTAGCACGAATGCTTGTGTGAATGAATCGAATGTTGATAAGTCATTTCGAAAAGGTTATCTCGATAAGCCGTTTCAAAATAACGATGAAAAAACCGTCTCGTTTGATTGTTCGGAGAAAATCCTAAGTCATATGTCTCCTTTAGCTTATGGTTTATAGTTTCTCTGAGCAAGCAAATAAGACAGTTTCTTTGCTCGGCTTCTTCGTCCGTCTTTTCGAAACAGTTTATCGGGACAATATTTTCAAAGCGGTTTATCGGTATTTAATTGTGTTCACATAAATATTTATGTTAAGGCTATAAGCCATCATCGGCAGCAAAAAAAATCTATTCAAAGAACCAGACCTTACTCTATTTCTAGGTATTTAGGAAGATATTTAGTTTCTCGCCTTAATTTCGATTGCTCCAGAAACCGACACTGTATGGATGTAGTTAATTTCTTTCTTCTTGTGTGCTATATCTGGTGATGTTCTCTCTTATGTTTTAATACACTGCTGAGTGCATTGCGCGAGTTCATTCATTTCTCTTTCACGATATTGACGCAATGAATGATATCTCGCAAATAATGTTTTTATGCATCAAGAAAGTTTCGAATGAGCTCATTGCTTATGGCTTTTCATTTTTGCTATAGCAACTAACTTTTAAACGATATTTTTTTAAGATGGGATCTACAAATCAATTGTTGGAGATACCGACTTTAGTTGTACCAACTAAAATCGTATGTAACTGTCTCTTTTTTCGTAATCTCTTCCACGAATGGCTATAATTTAAAAGACAAAATCTATAAGCTACAGTCTAAAAACACATATATTGTTTTTGGCTTCTCTAATTATTGGTTGCAGAATAGCATATCTTCTCTCGTGGTATACTAGTTTCGTTTTACCCTTCGACCTTTGGTTTACGAGAATCTATATATGTGATGCATTAGTAATTTGTCATGTAATTCCCTATGGTGGTAAATATGCTAAATGAGCTTAATCATTGAGATTAGTAGTTTGCATGGCTAGTAAATATGCTAAATGAGTCTAAACGTTGTCGTGCTTGGCTGTTGTGTCTATTGCCAAAGCATTGGTTCTCGTCACTCTTAAAGTTCAAACTCACAAATGCACCACTTGCAGAAACAAATACAGTTTATGAATCTGGTTGGTATTTTTTTCAAAATTTTAATTATAATCTCATCCTACCAAACAACTGAATATTAGTACTACACACACCAACGAGGGGAAAAACTTATTGCATGATTTCAATGAATGGTGAACAACATTTAAGCCTAAACATGTGAAAACAAAGTATAGTAGACAAAAGATTGTATAAACCTCCATAAAACAAGTGTAATTTAATTTTCATAAATAAAGATTTAGTCATTATCTAATTAAGATAACATCTGGTGATATAAATATAAAATAAGTCATAAATCCGATCAAATATAACTTTAAATACATTAAAAAGATAAAAACTTACACCGAATAATCCGCGGTTAGCCTCACCCTCCACACGTGTGGTCCCCCGCAGCATCACCGTTCCTTCCTCCCCAAACCACTAGTGACTAGCACACCCCCCTCGCCCTACACGGCACAGGGTCGGCCCCATCCGCAACCACCACAGCAGATCAAAACAACTCCCGAGCGATTACTCCGCCGTGTCGGTTAAAAAGCCGGCGAGGCTTCGGTGTGTCATCGCCGTCTTCTCCCGAAATCCCCAGCCCACCCTCCCCTCTCCCCACCATCCTCGTAAGCCGCCTCCCAAATCTCAGGGGCAAAGTCGTAACAGCCAACTCCGCCTTCCAGTTCGAACTCATCGCCTCCAGAGTCCACCTTACGCAGCAATGGCGCCCTAGGGTTTACCGCTCCGACTCGCCCGTCCGCCACAACGCAGAGCTCGGCGGCGGCGAAGTTGGTGCGCTGGGCGCCACTGGACCCGTACACGGGGAGGGACCCGGAGGCGAAGAAACCGGCGTGGCTGCGGCAGCGGGCGGCGCGGGGTGAGAAGAAGTATACGAGGCTGAGGGAGTCGCTCGGCGAGCTCAAGCTTAACACCGTCTGCGTCGAGGCCAAATGTCCCAACATCGGAGAGGTAGAATAGAATTAAGATGGCATGCAGGGCTGGAATGGAGGTGGCGGCGCGGGTGGAGAAGGGGACGGCATTGTCACCGTAACAGTCATGCTCCTCGGTGATACGTGTCCTCTGAAAACAGCCGTGGCAGTTGCAAGTTGGGGGTATGATCACTGATAATTACCGAAATGTTGAGACGATACCACCAATTATCTGAGAAATGGTGTTCTTTGCGGAGTAGACTATGTTGTGCTGCAAGTGTTGATAGAGATGACCTTCCTGATGGTGGAAGTAGCCATTTTGCCCAAACAATGAGAGTTTTAAAGGTTTGTCCCTCACGCTTTAGTGTGGTAATTAAATTAGTGAGTCTACCATCCTAAAGTTTTGAGGCTTCTATTCAGGAGTTGAAGCCCGGGATATTGGTGGAGTGTCTTCACTTCAGATTTTCGAGGTGACCTGGAGGCGGTTGCATCTTTCGCAAACTCTGGTCTAGATGTGTTCGCACTACTATAATATCAATATGCTCCCCTGAGTAAATGACACCCATAGCCATATAGAGTGCTGGATCATCTTAGAGCATACAATACTCTAATGATTATTAACCTAACACTCATAATTTGAAAACCTGAAGTTGACTGATAATCCTAGAAGTGATTACAGAAAACCACTAATGTCATCATGGCATCTGGCAATGTAATTATCACCTTATTTCTACTCTCTTATCTCTACAGATATTATCAGAGTTTAGCAGTTTTGAAACATGCAAAAAAATTGCAAAGAGGGCATGGTAACGAAGTCCTCTATCATATGCTTGGTCTAGGTGAGACAGACGAGGAGGTGAAGCAAACCATAGCTGAATTGAGGGCCATCGATGTTGATATTCTAACCTTGGGACAATATTTACAGGTTTGATCTTTAACCCACTTTGCCAGTACTGATTATAATGGCCTTCCTTTGTAGTAAGTGTTGTATGTTACGGACCAAGATTAGTAAGTGCATAATACATGAACAGTACCAGTGCGACGTGATCAGTACCATCGGGTGAACAGTGGTGATGTGTGAACAATACTTCGTGTTTGCGAACAGTACTGTAGCAACTCTATCTAATTGGCCAGTTTGATAGCATTGGCAGTATATCGTGAATTAGAAATATAATAATTAGTTTTCTTATTATTTAGGTTTATTTTTTAAAATTTATTTATATATTAAAGATAAGTTTCTTATTGTTAGGATTAGTTTTCTTAATATAGAGATAGATTTCTTATGATCAAGTTTAACTATCCTTATAAATGGGACAACGTTGCATCGTTATCATTAAGCAAAACAAATAAACAAAGTTTTCTTGTCTTCCTCTCTTTTTCAACAGGTCTTAGAGCCTTGACGGCGGCATGACCGGCTGATCAAAGGCAAATGCCCTACCCTCGATCCTTGTATCCATACCCAACCAACACTGACCACAATATTTAGTGTTAGAGCCATTCACCATGGTCTCCGATGCTGAATTATCTTCCTTGGACATGTTGATGGCTAGTAGCGAGAAAATGGAGTTCTTACTCAACAATATGATGGTCATCTTGAAGAAGGCTATGGAGTTGGTGGATAAGCTAAAGGAGCAGGAAGAGGCGTCGCGCGTCATCGCCGAGGTTGTTATGGCGTCGAGATATCGGCGATATCTCGTCGCCATATCGTCGTGGTGGACCGGAGGCTCCATGCTGTCCGACGGCATGGAGGTGTGCCGTATCTGCTGCTGCCGCCGCCACCGGATCTACTGCCTCCGCCGTCGCCGTAGCCGGATCCAGCATCGCCGCAGTGGGATCCGCCGTCATGGCAGCTGGATTCGCCGTCGTCGCCGCCGGATCCACTGCCTCCGCCCACGCCGCAGCCGGATTCGCCGTCGCCGCCGCTGGATCCGCGGTGCGCCGCCTCCTGCTTCGCCGGGCGACGAGTCTTCGCCGCCGCCTCCGCGGCTGCCGCTTGGGGGCGGTGGAGAGTAGCGGCGGGAAGAGGGAGCGGTCGTCGGCTCGCCAGCCGGAGGCGGAGGAGATGGGGGAAGGAGAGAGGGAGAGAGGAGGGAGGCGGCCGAGCGGGCGAGAGGGCAAGAGGAGAGGCGGCCGAGTGAGCGGGCGAGAGGGCGAGACTGAGTGTGCGGAGCCGCACGCCAGTTATATTTAGGGTTTCCGACATTTTACAATTTAGTCCTATTATTTTTGAAATTACAATAAAGTCCTTCTTGCTTTATATTTCTCCTATTTAAACCCTCCGGAAGTCCAATATTGTTATAACTACTTATGTGTATGGCGTCGCTACGCCGCGCGCCATACACGATATTGTTGTGTGAAGGTGGTGAGGCGCTGCGCCTCGCCGCACCGCCGTAATAACCATGGTCATTGCAATAGTTGCGCTGCCATCACCTTCCTCGGCGCCGGTGTTGGCATTGGCCATGTTGCCACGGTCACCCAACGATAACTCCTCTTTAGGCTTCATCTTTGGTGCTTTTGTCAATGAGAAAGATTGTCACTGTCCAACGGCGGTCTTCTCCACGTGGTCGGCCGACACTATGCCTCCGTAAGTGTAGAGCACAATGGTTGCCATGTGGGAGTCAGTGACGTTGTCATATTTCTCCTACAACCGTTGCATCTTAAGACAAGAAGGATGCCGCCGCTGCGCTGCATCGATTGTCCTTGCCGCTGGCAACTCCCGCGACATCAGCCAACGCTAGAGTGTTGTCCTCGCTGTTGTGTATCGGGGCTTCACTCATCATTTTCCGTGCTGCGCAATGTTGTTATTGTGCCATTTCGTCGACATGGGGACGCGAAGGTATTAGTCCATGGCTACCACCTAACAGCTCGAGGACGAGCTGTCTTTCGCGAGAGGTGTAATGTTACGAACCAAGATTAGTAGGTGCATAGCACGCGAACAGTACCAACGTGCCGTACTAGGATTAATTTCCTATTATTAGGATTAATTTCCTTAATATAGAGATAGGTTTCTTGGAGATCAAATTTAGCCATCCCTATAAAATAGATATCATTGTATCGTTATAATTAAGCAAAAGAAATAAACAAAATTCTTTAGTCTTTCTCTCTTTTTCAACAAGCCTCAAAGCCTTAGCGGCGGTATGACCGACCGATCAAGGACGAGTGCCCTACTCTCAGTTCTCGGACCCGTATCTAACCAATACTGACCACAACATGTTACATCCAAAGCTCTCTGGTTTTACAGGCAACAGAAAGAAACTTGAGAGTCAGAGAATATGTGACTCGTGAGAGGTTTGATTTCTGGCAGGAGTATGGAGAATCGTTTGGTTTCCTTTATGTCGCTAGTGGGCCGCTGGTAAGCATTACATACAGCTGGTTACTCTTTTAGATAATATCTTCTTAGAAAAGGAGTACTATCAGTTAAAAAAAATGATAACTTTACCGATGCTCGTTGTGGTTTCGAAAGGGAAACTGCTAACATTTGTATTTGCGCCAGTAACAAAACATGTCTTTCTTGGCTATCCATCTTGTAGAATCACACAAGAGAAAAGGCTTTGCATGCCGTTACTGCTATAATCAAATTACAGGAATTCACGTTTGTGTTTGTTGGACTTTCTCAGGTCCGGTCTTCATATCGTGCGGGAGAGCTCTTTGTCCAAAATTTGGTCAGACGTAAAAAAGCCAAGCTTGCATCTCCTCCATCCTTGCATCTCATCCATCCTAATCTGATACTTTCCAGCCGATTCTATTCTTTAATCAGAGTTTTGCATGGAAAACTGTATGTTGAGGCCTGCAGAAAGGAGGGCGACATAATCGCCCTTCAAAATAATATGCCATTAGCGCTCATTATTAATCATTGCTTAGACCTGTAGCTTTAATCATGCTGTATTTCTCCTATCAGTCCTGCCTTAGGCTGAGGTTGCCAAGATTTTGATATATATCATTTGCTTAGACTGTAGGACAGATAGGTGTATGGGAATCTGATCAATTATGAGAACCGATTTCTACACTTCTTATTATAGTCTGTAATACTTCATTTCTAATTTATAATGCTATTATGGTCTTGTTTTATTTGTTTGTGAAATTGCGACGTGCTTTGGCTGATGACGGTGACTGTATGGAGGCTGGAGTTCCTTCGAAGTTATTAATTAATGTATGGAAGCTGGAGTTCCTTCAAAGTTATCAATTACTCATTACGTGCCTATAAACGCGATTAGTCCGTGGAACCTTTTCTCAGTTGCCTGACTTTTGCAACAGCGTGGCCAGCAGCGATGCCTCTGCTGCACCCTCCTGATACGGATATAGATATGCTTAACGTTTTTCAGTTAAATATATTATTTGACTGAAAGAAAATATTGAGCCGCATTAAATGTTATTAGAAGGTCTTATCGATACTAGTCTCGCACAAGCCTCCCCAACCCGAACAACCACTCCCACGAGCTTGCCCCAATCCTATAGATGCTCAAGGACCAATCCCATCACCCATTTGGCCACCCATTTGGCCCCTGGTTTACCCTACACCATGCAAAAACAGCGCCAAGTTCTTGAGCTCGCCGCCGGCGATTGCCACCTCCCCGGCCGCCGCCGACCTCAAAAATGGAACCCCGGCATTCCCCCTAACCCATCCATAGTCTCGGTTTGCGTTGCAAAGCCTTGTAGTGCCGTCAGTCGTTGTTGCCAAATCTCCCCTGTTTCGGCTACTACAGTGCACGCGCGGGAGAAAGAAGATGAATAGTGCCCACCCGATACTGTAGCATCAGCCCGCAATGAATAGTAACTAGACCCGTTAGCAAATAAAAAGCCCAAAAATACAAAAATATAGCCGTTTTGACCGTTTCGAGCACACAAACCCATTTTCCATGTCCATTTCACCATTCCAAGCACCCAAAAATCCCTAAACCCATTTTATTTGGTTTTTCTCGGATTTTATTTATTTATTTTCTTTCTTTATTCCTAGCTCATTTCCTTCGAGCGTGGAATTAAATATTATTTCTTGATTTGCGCTAGCACACGATGTTGAAGGCCAGTTAACTCAAGAAGAAGAAGCCCCGGATCAAGCTCAAGATCAAGAAATTGAAGAATACGAAATAATTGAAGTCGAAAATCCGTAAGGCAAGTCACATGTTTTTGATCATGTTGAACCTACTTTCCGTTAATTACTATTTATTAGTATTTTCACTATGCTATTTGTGCACTGTTATTTTATGTACAAATATCGTTTAGAATAACATGCTATTAGTTAATGTCCTACCACTCGAAAAAGCCCTGCTTAAATTGATGGGCATATTCACCTTTGACAACACTTAGTAAATATTAAAAGTATTATTAAGATAATCATGTAGTTCAGGAACTCAGAATACTTTTACTATTAAAAGTCTTGATAAGATGTGACAGAAAGCCATGAGTTGGCTGAACCCATCCTAGAATGGGAGTTGTGTTGAGAATTGACAGCAGTGCCGCGGGCACTGGGATGCGAATTTGTAGATGAAAGTTGTTTAGTAAAAAGTGAATTAAAAACCTTATGCCAAGTGAAGGACATGGTAATCGCTCAACCACAAGTGTTGACTTGTCAAACCTGGTTTAGTAGCTGCTCAAATCGATTGGATCTCTAACGGAGTACAACCAGTTGGTATGGAAACGGTAAAATCATATTGAATAACGTTAGATCCTTCTAGGACGGGTAGTCTGGCCTTGGTGGGCGGATACCCGGGTTTGAGTTGAGGTCTAATGGGTATCGAAAAGTCGGTATGGAAGCGGTAAAACCATATTGGACAACGGTAAATTCCCTCAGGACGGGCAAAATATCTAGCCATATCGGTAGATAATATCTGGCCGTGTCGGCAGGCACCCGGGTCTGTGTTGGAGTTTATCGGGTAGAGTTTTCATGAAGAAATGAGCAGTGAACAACCTTGTTCCCTTAACTCTGTCGCGTGAGTTAAGAGATCTTGTGGGTAAAGATGGGCAGCTCTGCAGAGTCAATTATAAATAGTATTCGAATACACTGTACTATGTTTAATGGGTGATTCCAATAAGCATGGCATAAGTAGATTTGGAATGGATTTGGGAATGTGGAAGTGTGAGTTAAATCAAGTGTGAAACCCCCCCCCCAATTACCTTATGAAGTTTATGAATTAATGTTTCATGTTTTAAAGAAAAATGTTTACAAATAAAATTGCATCCACATAAAACAATGAACTGCTACATTCCATTCCATGGCAATCCCTTGCATATAGTTAAATAGTATTTCACATGTGACTTGTTGAGTACGGTTGTTTGTACTCACGCTTGCTAAAATCATTAAACAGAAAGTGCTTGTCAAGATAATGAAGGAGTTTTCAAAGACGACGTAGAATTCTACGAAATAGACGACGCCGAGTGTTAGGGTTTATTCTACACTCAGGCATGTCTATGGAGTTTTTCTAGGTAATGTATCTTTGGGTTGTACGCCATTTATGTAAAACTTGACTGCTAAGCCTTACTTTTGTAATAAAGTTTGATTTTATGCTTAAGATTGTCAATGATGCACATTCTTCAACAGTACTCGCAGCTGAACAGTTCTGGGCAATTGCGAGGATAACCTACGCTCCCAGAAATAGGGGTTGTTACAGACAGTGACCACGATCACATTAATTATGGCAAGATAAACTAAACTCTCTTAACAAGAACATATGAAAGCCTAATTCCGAGACTTACCTTACACAGAATAAAATTATGCACTTATGTGCCTTCCTAGATTCTCCCTGTTACTTAATATACAGTAGATGCAAGCACGCATCTAGAACAAGATGAAGGCTTGGCTTATAACTCAGAAAGGTTGCAGGTTGCAAGCTGCTATCGAGTCGATGATCCATGCGCTGCTCACAACTCTGCCACCAGAGGCGCAGGCCAGGGCCTGAGCATCAGCTTGCCTGTGTTCATCGGCGTTGATGACATCCTTGGATTTTGCCTTCTCTTGATTCTCGACGCTGTAGACGATGAAGATGGAGGAGCTGTCATCAAGCAGCTTCTGCTGGTCTCTTGAGACAGGCTTCCTTTGCAAAAGAGTTCCACCTGCTGAAACCACAAGGTCTTGTAGGTAACCTCTGTAGGACTTGGTGTAGTCTCCATGGAGGTAGAACCGCATGCCATCGAAAATCTTAGGTTGCTGCAGAACAAAGAAAGAATGTGATTGCTGTAACATATCCACATGAGCAGATGAGCAATAATGCTCAAGCTGAGAAATGCTCTTAATCTAGTATTTGATGCTAAATCGTGCCAACTTTACAGCTCCAGGCCTCTTAGAAATGCTCTTAACATTCAGTTGCCTTTAATCTTTCCCCGTGAAAAAAAAAACATGATTGATGGTACCTTGTGATGCTTCCTCTATAATCAAGCTAAGATTGTTCAAATCGCCATACTGATTTTATTCAATTATAGCTCACATGGTGCTGTTTTCAAGTTCATACCAGCTTACCAAAAGCTTGTTTCTATATGATCCTTCCAAAGAAACGTGAAAATGGTGTTGCCAATATTTGGAAAACATCAAGTGAGTGTTATGTACACTGCTGCTTGTACTGTTGTTACTGACCACTAGATTCTAGAAAACCTTCTGCTGATGCCACTGCTTGTGCCAGTGGTAGTTAATATAAAGCAAATAAATGGAGTATATAAAAATGGCAAAGAATGTTACCTTGTTGATTATTCTTTGTCTTCCTAACCTGGGACCCTCACTAATCCCATGAACATCGGTCATTACTTCAAATTTCTGTTGATCAACAGGTTCCATACAATCCATGCAAGTCTTAACCCCTACAATATAAAGTCAACAGTTAGCAAGGGCATTAATATCACTACAAGTACGAGCTGTTCGGCATGGATATGACAATGCCCGTTTCAGTAGCATAATGGTCTTACAGTCTATGGAGACGATCCATTTGCCATTCAAGATTGCCATCAGAAACTTCAGTGTGCGCTTGCAAGCACCAGACAGGTCAGTTGATGCAATAACATGGGTAACACTGGGACTCCAACTTGTTGAAATAGGCACACCAGCTAATTTTGCAAATTCTGATACAATTCCCTGTGTAATTTATTCATTTTGTTTTAGTTAAAGTTCAGATTAAACAAATGTCATTGATTTGATCAGGAAAATAAGATGAATATTAGAAAGCACCTTCTCAGCAGAAGAAAGGGCTGAACAGCAGAGAACCCACTTCTGTGGTGATCCAGATGGCCATTTCCAGTTACTACCAAAATCTTGGCTAGATCTTACTTGAGATGGCCTGAAAAATGAGTTATCCTACAGTAAATACTATATTTTTGGCAATCTTAGACCATTATACTAACATGTTTCAAACATAAGTCTAAAGATACCCTTTTGGTGTAATTCTTCTTTTAGATTGCTTTTGTCGCCCAGAAGTTTCATTAGGCAACTTTGAAGACTGATGTAAAGGACATAGCATCACAAAGTTTTCCTGAAAGTGAAAATATTAATTAAATCAGTAAGGCACCAATTTAGAACTTTTTCAAGTGTCAAGAAGTTATTCTGGTATGATCAAAACCACTAGTTTCAGAACACATCATGAACTTACATTGTCCCATCTACACTCTGGGATCAATCTAGCACAGGTGAAGTGGAAGCTTTTTCGACAACACATCTCAAAGCATCCAAGAGCAGCACCTTTAATTCCACAGCAAGCACATTTGATCCTTTTGCTTCTAGCCAACTCAGTCACAAGATTAAACACAGACTCATCTTCAAAGTAGACATCAGGAGCCCTTCGGCGAAATTAAAAATTATAATACAAATTAGATAATGCATATCAAAAACTAAAACTTCTTCCAATATAATCTTGCACAGAAAGGATAACAAACCACTCTAGGCAGTTCTTGTGAGAATGTATAACATTAGCCCCTTCATTAAAATCTGCAGGGACTTGTTTTCCGTTATGGTAGTGAACCATCTCTCCAGAGTCCTTTGAAAAAACAGAGATATTTGTTTATCTTTTTCGTTCAGTAAGAGGAAGAATTTGGAACTTCGAGAAAAAGGTATTTGCAAATCAACTTATCTGAACATACCTCTGTGATATCATCAGACTGGCAGAAAGCACAGGAAACCTTAGAAACAGTATCCTCACATTTCTTCAGGAAAACGCTACATGCTTGAAGCTTTCCAAAGTTTTTCATTCCTGAACAATCCGATTGTTTGACAGCTTTTGCACGATTGTTCTTAACTGATACATTCTTTACTGAAGGAGCTGTGCATATTGCCTCATGACTTCGGCGTGTCCCAGGTAAAATGCTTGGTGTATTTCCATCAATGTTTGATTTCAAGCTCTCAAGTGCAATATCACTGTTCAGTTCTCCACAAAGTTTGCTCTTTTTACTTCTACCATCCAAGAGTTTGTGTTGGGTGCAGCCTTTTATGAGGCTGTGAAGCTGCGGTGTTTGTGTTTCATTTCCAGAGTCTGAAAGAACTCTTATCTTTCCGGTTATAACACTATCAGACATTCTTCTGGCTCGCTTACTTCTTGGTTCACAGTTACTCTCTGAAGCTTCTACTGTACTCTCCCCTGCTATTCCCAGCTTCCTTCCACTTTTCTTTCGTTGACTATTTTTCTCCTTTTTCTGGGGCCTTTCTGAAAGCTGGTCGTCAGGTGCTTCACCCTCCAAACCATCTTCTCGAGGGAGAAATGTCTTCGGAAAGTTATCATTGGAGCAAATAACTCGATTGTTGTTGCTAGAGGCCTTGTTTCTTCTACTTGAAGTATTCATCTCTATAGTGCTGCTGTTCTTTTGACATGACTTTGCAGCGACACTTTTAGGGCTATTTAAATCTTGTTGGTTGGCATCAGATTCTTTTGAGCAGACCTTCCCACGATTGAGCAGTTTTGCGTTCTTGCTGTTCCTAGCTATTGCTTTCTTTCTCTTCTTCGTTTCTTCAGCACTGACAGGCTGAGCTGCATTGCTTGCATGACCCGATTTACCAAATGAACCACCAAGATGCATGTCTTCACCATCATCCTTCTCCGCGATTTGTTCTAGTATATTCTTAAATTTACCCTGAACAGACACAATATCTTAATCAAATACATGTTAAATGCAAACTGTATGTGAACTGTCAGATTATAATGAAGAAGAAAAGGAAGAAAAATATAGTGCTTCTGGCTTCATTTAGCCAAAATACCTGCTTTTTCAATGGAGTGGAACACAGCTCAGGAGAGCAAGGTCTTTGGGTCCATTCAAAGATTTCACTATCGAAGACATCTGCAGCCTCAGCTTTGCTCTGCAACTCATGTAGCTAAATGATAAGCACAAAAATTTCAGACAGAAATTAACAAAAATGATCAGAATAACTTACATTAGGAGTCATATTGATGGGGATTTCATCATCAGAATCTTTAATATCACTGAATGAAGGTGCATTGTGGCGCAAGGGTGTATCCAATGATAGCGGTTCACTTAGCGTTTCAGCAGTACCACCTTCTTCTTCTTCTTCCCTTAGCCAAAAAAAGGGTGACAATGAAGGACTTCCCGGGTTATCAGATATCAATGCTTTATCTTTACCCTCTTCAACATAACCATTCACATTATTTTTTGGCTCTTCAGGCTTCATAATCTTCTGAGGCCTTATTGGTGTCTCAGATTCAGGGAATGGTGTCACGTGTATTCTTTTGTTAGTAGAGAAAGAAGGCTTTGTAGTAGGACAAGATGCGGAAGCTCTAGTAGCCTTGGTTGTATTCTTTTCCTTCTTTGATGGTGCCTTCTTATTTTGTGCCGTTGATTTTTGCAACCTTTCACACGTTTTCCTGGTGTTACCACACGTTAATTCACCTTCAAGTAAGAATAAGACTGTAAGCTCAAGATTCAAGAATAGTTATTCATATTCTCTAAAAGTTGGTTTTATAGGGAGCCAAGCGGCCAGTTATCCACCAGACAGCATGCTGAAATGAATTCAAAAAATGTGGCGCAGAACAAAGGGATGCAAAACAATCACTGTAGCTAAATCAATCTTGAAAATTAATGTTGGCATTGCCATCTTGCACATAGGCTAGCAAACAGAAAAGGAGAGCTTATGATACGTCGCAAAATTACCTGCAACTTTCGCCGCAGGAGTCACCTGTGTTGAGACAACATTAGTTCCTGTTGCAGCCTCCATGCTTTTGAAAATGCTGACAAGATTGTCCATGTGAGGTGCTGGCCGTATCTCTACAAGCAAAACAAAGCTCTAGGCTGAGTTTCAGACAAACTAGAGATCAAGGCATGCATCAGAACTTCCAATAAACATCATTTTCGTTTGAACCGGGTCCTTGAAGGAAAGATGCTTCCAATTTTATGAAAGGTGAAATGAACCAGTGCTACCACCAAGGCTTTCATATGTAATTTTTGATATTTTCAGTAAATTAGGAGTGCTGCACATGCGCGGCAAAAAGCAGTTTTATCATCTGCAGTTCAATAGTTACTATACAAGATTTTTTTAAAAATCCAAGTCCAATGTCGAATTTGTGTTTGGCAACAAACATAGGCAATTTAGGGCCTGTTTGGATCCCATGGGCTAACAACTAGTTGCTAATTTTTAGTTCTTGTGGATTCAGACAGGAGGGCTAATGAGTGGGCTAAAGTTTAGCCAAAGCCCCAACTAGTTGTTAGCCAACTAGTTGGCCAAACCCAGCTAATGAGGGCTAAAGGACTAGCCGGATGGAAAAAAGACGCCGATACCCACGCCAACCCTCCCAGCGCTAGAGGCTCAAGGGTATAACAGACTTTGTACTGAGATAGTAGTACTTATTAGTCCTTGGATCCAAACAGAACTGGGCTAATCTTTAGCCAGCTAACTACTAGTCAGTTAACAACTAGTCCTAGCTAACAACTAGTCCTAGTCCTAGTCCATCCAAACAGGCCCTTAACTTGTGTACTTTTGTGGCTATCCTCATAATTAATCAGATCCAACGCAATAACTAAACCACACTAACCTCTTCGGCGGAACGGGACCTTGCACACCGGGCAGCTCGAGGTGGATTTCATCGACTTCACCAGGCAATCGCTGCAATAAGCGGAAACGTGGCATTGTAAACCCAAATTGGACAAGATCACCCATGCCGTTGTAAGTTTGCAACCACATTGCAACGGATGGGAACAGTGAGAAAGGGACTCACTTGCAGAAGATGTGATTGCAGGTGATGGACACCGCCGAACCAAGCAGGCTCAAGCTGCCATTAAAAAAACAGTTGTTACACAACGAATCAGAAGTCTCACACAAAAAGATCAAGAACATAAGACGGATAAAACGATGAATCCAAGAACCGATCGTTGGCGTATCCACTTGTTGACCACGAGAGCAGATATGAAACCAAGAAAAGGCGGGGCAGCGAGCGGCAGCATACCAGATGGGGCACTTGAGCTCTCGTCCCATCTTCTCGAGGCTCCCCATGTCCGCCATCTCGGTCTCTCGATCACCCTCTGGGCTCTGGAGTTTTTGTGGGTTTCAGATTTGGGATGGAGGAGGGGGATTTCGGGGGAGATTTATTTTGGCGGGAGTTTTCCCGCCAAAGTTTCAATTCGGTCTGTGCTCTCCTTCTTCGGGAAGGAGCCGAGGCGACTTCGCGCCGCGGCCGCGGCTTTTTTCCCCCCCTAACAGTGCTTGGATACCAAAAAAAAAAAAGAAAGAACGTTTTTTTTGGGTTTTTTTTTGTTGCTGATGCTACGAAATTTCGTAAGAAACAGTATGCCATGGGGATCCGATGAAATTCCCGTATTCTACATAGGGGATCAAATAGTGAACACAAGTTGTGCGTAATTGCTAAAGCATTCGCTCGGTCCTGATCAACTCAGCTTCGGCTTCTGGCTTCTGACTTATTTTTCACTATTCATAAGTTTCGTCTTTTTCTGAACTTTTGGTTTTTTGTTGAGCTTTTTTGCCGGTTCTTTTTTTCCCTTATTGTTTGTATTATACGTAATGGGTTAACATATTTTTTATATTTTTAGTTTTTTTAAATTTAATTATGCTAAATAAGCCTCTGTCAACTACAGTGTTTTCAGCCATAAGCCATGAGCTTTTCAGTCGAACCGATCACCACCAATGTTTCTTGCATCAATTATACGTTGAGCTATTTTCACCTAGAATTACGTATGCATATCTTCATATGTTACTAAAATTAGAGACCCCATCTGTAACAGCCTCAATTTTAAAATTCTAGTCAAAATAATTATTTTAACCATTATGGAAATTTTCAGCTTTTTCAGAATTTTCCATAATTTATGGATGCCTTTTTCCTATTTTCCCCCAGACTAAAAGGATTTTTGTAGAATTGGTAAGACAATTTGAAACTCCGACAAAATTTTATTAGGTCCCAAATGTTATAAAATATTTATGAGAATTTTATGGCAATTTTGAATTTTTGGGTACTTTTCAGAACGCACTAACATTTTCTAGAGATTTCTAAAATCGAAAATCAAATTAAAAATACCTAACTCGAAATGGTCAGAAACTGTAGCCACGCCCCGCTCAGCTTCGCTTCCGGCCCAATTTCCAGCCCAACACCGCTCTCTCATCCAAGCCGCCTTCGCATCTACAACTTCGCCTAAGATTTGTTTGGTGACTTTGGTCTACATTTTTTTTTCGGAAGGTTTGTTTGCTCTGACTTGAAATTGTCGTCCATCTAGAAAAACTTGAAATTGTTGTCCAGTAGCTAGCTTGGTGTCTATTTTTAATATTCACTTATAGTCATTTACCTATGTTTAACCTATATGGCTTTTTAAGAAATTCCACGGGAAATGTTAAATTTCTGCCGTGTTTTAGGGGAAAAAATCTCGTGTTTCCAATAGGGCATTAGGCGGTGGCAAGTAATTCGAGGCTATTATATATTTGCGGTAAGTTTGTCAAAAATTAAACCATGTTATAACATTTGAATATACGAGGAAAAACAAGAATGGTATACATATGTACTATATTTTTTCGATTCCGATCGAACCTTACCTTTTGAATGTACCGGGAGACTTGTGCTCCATCACCTTCGGACTCTGTGTGCACCGTCATCTTGCACCGTGCTTTGGAGAGGTAGGTTCAGCTTCGCTGTTGAGTGTTCCTTTCTATACCTTTTTTTTTGGATCTTTGTTACAGCGCCGAAGGATTGGGACATAGCGATGATGATGGGAGTAGGGGTGAAAACATGATGGGAGTAGGGGTGAAAACGGGTCGGGTTAATCCCGATCGATCCGGCACCGAATCCGATTGGTACCGAATCCGGAGAAAAAAATATAGGTTAGGATATGGTAACAGCAATATCCGTCCGAATCCGATACATCTTCAAGTTTGATTTCAGGTTAGTACTACTATTTGACGTTTCATTTTCTTTTGCAATGGTAAAATAAAATCTTCCACATCAGCTATTAAATAGTAACATCAAGTCAGTGCGTCCTACTCCATTTACTGCATTGTATGCATTCCTTACAAACAAGTAGGGGTGCAAACGAAATGGGTTAATCCCGACCGATCCGACACCGAATCCGATTGGTACCGAATCCGGAGAAAAAATATGGGTTAGGATATGGTAACAGCAATATCCGTCCGAATCCGACCCGTTTTCACCCCTAGACGGGAGGGAGTGCCAAGGCGGGAGGAGACGAGAGGATGGGGAGATCCCGCTCATTAGAGCTTCAGTATTTGGCTTATAGCTTCTAACTTTTTTTACTTTTGTTTTATTTGGTGATATGATTTTTCTGATTTTTTTTATCTTTTTCTCTTAATTTTTTTTATTGTTCATGATTATATATTTTATTTATTTATTTAAATTTAATTACGTAAAAAACTACCATCAGCTAAAATATATTTTTAGTTATTATAGTACAAAATAAACGGTAGGCCAATATTTTTAAGGCGAAATAAGCACAACCTAAGTTTGGTTGGTTGTTTGGTTGATAGCCTAGAGAGTAGAGACGGCTAAGTTTGCTTTTTTTTTTTTGTCTAACTTATTAAAGAAGTGGCCAAACAATTGGTGCCACAACGCATGACTTAGAAAATATTGTCATAACTTATTATGTTTGTGGCGTGTGAGATCTAACTTTGACATGCCTAACTTGTAACCTATCCTGACCATGTTTGAAGAACTTCAGTCAAAGTGTGGCAACTTTGGCTTCAAACTAAATAGGCCGTTAACTCCACAAAAATGGCACTAGTTTTTTTTTTAAAAAAAATCAAAGACCCATATCGAGATTCCCTGTTAGCATCAGCCTAATCATACTGGGAAAAATATAGCCAGAAAGTACTTTACGGTAGGATAGGAAACTTATGTGGAGTAATGCAAAACCTAGCACTTCTCCTTTCAAGTGGCTTAGGCTACTTGCTTTCGGTTTTCAAAAATTAGAAGTTAAGATGAACACGTCAGCTTTTTTATTTTGATTTTTTTTCTTCGACTTTTACTTTTGCTTTTTTTATAATCTTTTTCCTTGTATTGTCTACAGAGATAAAACTTATTTTGGAGTAACACAAAACCTAGTACTTTCCGTTCCAAATAGCTTAGCCTTTTTGTTTCTTTTTTTCCTTTGTATTTGACCTAAGAGATATATATTTTTTATTTTTCTTTAATTAGATGACTAAAACAAACATGTGCTACAACAGTATAATTATAGCAGAACGCCGCAGCTGTTAGAACCGGGGGCTAAAAGGCGTAGCCCAATCCGAACGTTAATTCCTACTCTTTGGCAGTGGCCATCACCACCCTGTTGTTCGGCGTCAGCCCCATAACCCATAAAGCCAGCCCGAAAACATAGTGCCGCGTCGGCTCGCATGCCATGCCATGCCCTGACAAAGGAGGACAGCGCGGCCCAGAGAGCCGTGCACGGTGCCACGGTCCCCTCCTCCCTTTCGCTTTGCAGGAGAGAGAGAGAGAGAGGACGATGAGTCACCGCAGCAGCGAAAATAAAGCCGTTGGCATGCGGACACGGCGGCTCCTCGTCCAAAGGGGCGCTCTGCACGGTCACACACGGCCACGCTGAAGTTGTTCGGAGAAAAAGAAACGGCAAAAAAAAAAAAATACAGTACCAGAACGCCTCAATGTGTGGCCGGTGCTCGCCAATAAAACGGACGACGCCTTGGGGTGCTTGAGAACACTGCAGACCACTCCCGACTCCCCCCACGAGCACCGAGCAGTCCCCATCTTGCTAGGCTAGCTACTGGTGCGCAGAGTTCAGACTTCGGAGAGCTCGGAGCTCTTGCTGCCATGGCGATTCCGCTGCTCCTGCTGCTCTTGCTGGCCGTGTTTACAGGCTCAGGTGAGGCCCAAACCTGCATTCTGCTCAAAACGCATTGTTTGGGTTGGGTTTGCAGTCCTTTTTACCCCCCCCAGGCAGCTGTTTCTTGATATCTTTTGCTCTAGAGCAATGGCTAAATGTTCTTGTGATTTGTGGCTCATCAAACTTTGCTACCAGGGAGGATTCTTGGATAGATCTTGCATTTTGCGTTTTCCCCCCATTTTTTTTGCACAGTAAACATGCCCAAGAACAAAGATTTATTACTCCCAACAAAGTGAACATGTACAGAATCTCTGATAGCCAGTTAGTCTTAGTAGATCAACAAAGTGAACCTTTAATTCCTGCACTTGAGCGGTGCATTGGTTGATTTGAGCTAACCAGTCTTTCCCCTTCGGAAGCAACGGCAGATGGGGCGTTCTGCGTGTGCAAGCCCGGCCAAAGCCCCACGGCGATGCAGAGTGCGATCGACTACGCGTGCTATCGCGGCGCCGACTGCACCCAGATCATGCAGAACGGACCGTGCTACAACCCCAACTCCGTGGTGGCGCACTGCTCCTACGCCACCAACAGCTACTACCAGAAGAACAGTCCCATTGGCGCCACCTGCGACTTCGCCGGCGTCGCCACCCTCACCACCACCGACCCCAGCGCCGGCACCTGCAAGTACCCTGCGAGTGCGAGGTAAACAAGTACAACCCCCATTCATCTCTCTCTCTCTCTCTCTCTCTCTCTCTCTCTCTCTCTCAGATTTGGGACTTCATTATTTGTGATTAGAGACTAAGGTACTTGGAATCTGCAAAGTAGAGTATCTTAAGCAAGATGCAGCATGGGTGCTTACTGTCCTCGGCCGGTGTCCTGTCATTTGGCATATTTAATTGGGTTATTATGCATCGATCTAGATTCTGCATATGGGCGCGCACGGCCGTACGTAGAAAACAGATGATAATTCAACGCGGCCTTATTAATTTTGTGTATATGCGCATATCAAAGTTATACCGAAGTGCACAAGCTCGTGTATCATGCTGCAGTTTGCAACGCCGAGTTAAATCTTAGCGAAAAGCTGGCAAAGTATATTCATGGAAGAATACTTGATGTTACAGGCCGCGGCTTAATAAAATCTGCATCTTTGCATACAAAAAATAATACTACTAGTCCACTGCTAATAGCTGTACATCTTTGCGTAGATGTCCATGTGAAATAAAAGGTGTTTGAAACGGATCTTCCGGTCCGAGCTTAAAGCAACGTCTTTTCCCGAATGAAAGCAGCTGGCCGGGGTCCCGCCCGGCCGGCCGGCCGCCGCGCCACCCGATAAAAAGTACACTGAATCTACGCGAGTGCATCCGCATCACCGTAGATGCATTGTACACTCGGCTCAAAACAACTTTCCGCAATCTAAGCATGTCAAATATTTCGTTGGACAGTATCAGAGGTTTGCCTTGTGAGTTCCTTGCAATATCTGACGTTGCATGCTTTCCGTTTCTTTACACAGCGGCGTAGGCACCGGGACAGGCACCGGCACCGGCGCCGGAACTGGCGTAGGCACCGGCACCGGCACTAGCACTGGCACTGGAGCAGGCACAGGCACGGGAACCAGCACCGGAGCAGGAACTGGCGCAGGCATGGGCACCGGCACCGGCATGGGGATCACTCCACCGGGGTCGACAACCACTGGCACCCCGGGTAGCACCCTGAGCCCGCCGTTCGGCAGCGCGTACGGCCCTTCGGCGAACAGCATGAATCCCGACTTCAGCGAGGCCGCCACCTTTGGGCGCCATGTGGCCGCCAGCCTCCTCCTGGCCG
The DNA here is from genome assembly GCA_036346575.1 of Dendrocalamus sinicus. Lineage (NCBI taxonomy): Eukaryota > Viridiplantae > Streptophyta > Magnoliopsida > Poales > Poaceae > Dendrocalamus > Dendrocalamus sinicus. Next base: position 4,287,646 of record CM070655.1, on the reverse strand, counting down.
CTGCGCCGTTCCTTTTCCACCTAATCTGATCGAATGCGCGCTGGCGCTGTTGGCCGCCGGTTGGCGGGCGGAAAGGGCAGCGGATTCCGTCTCGGCGGTGGGGGCGCCGCCGCCGGATTTGGTGGGCATGCTCTGCAGCTTTGGTCTTTGTCCCGTTCGCCTTTCCGGCCTGTGCCCTACTGGGTTTTGATCCATCGGTACTCGCTAGTAGTCTCTATTATTAAACTGACATCTTCTTCCCCGTGCTAGTGGTGGCTACCATGTGGTGTTGTACTGGTGCAGTGCAGTCCAGGAGATCTAGGGATTCTTTTGTAGCGGTGGACATACTTGTCGTGGTTTCAGTACTCTGTTGTTGCTGTGTATCATGCTATGCTAGTGTAATTGGTGGCCACTTTTCGTTTCCAGCCTTATCATTCTGCTGAGGCCTCTGGTCGGTGCTTTAAAAGTGGGTCTCATGTTATCTTTGTACGCTTCCCGTCGTCACATGCTCTGCACCGCGATGCTGCGTCGTCGATTGCCTCGCACGTTAGGAGTTTTGGGGCGCACATGGATGGGTGGCATTCTTCCGGCCGTCTACGGCAGCTACAGCGGCTGAAGACGTGGATCAATCAGAGTATGGTTTGGTCTGGACTCTGGACTCTTGTCTTGCAGAGAGTCTTTTTCGCGCAACGTGTGAAGCGATCATGCCGACGCCGACACCGACACCGACGAGTAAACTTCACGAGGTGATATCTTCGTGAGTCGCAACGGGACCAGATGCGCGACCGGGATTGCACTTGCAGAGCGGGTGGCCCTTGTAGCGGCCCAGACGTGAGCCGACATATGGCCGGCTCTTACGGCTTTTGGCCGGCTGACAAATGAATATTTATTATCTGAAAAAAATATGATTTTTAGGAGTGAGTGACTGGTGAGAAAAATAAGGAAGAGATATGTGTAAATTAGAAGTGCGAGGAGGAATATATGATATATCTGTGGTGAGTCTTATCCTTAAGAGTAATATAAGATAGAGTAAGAGTAGAGAAGCTGTTTGGAGAAATGGGCTAGGCTGCGCGGCATGGGCGGCAGTAGTGGACGCTGTGCGGATCGGTCTTCTGGGAAAGGCCGTGCCACTGGCATTTGTTCTGGGCTTGCGCTGAAGGTTGCTGGGAACCCGTAGCACCAACGACAATTTCGATGCGTGTACAAGGTTGATCTTGGCCCAATTGAGTTCTGCTGCCTGCCGATGCTTCTCCGTGTGGAGTTTTGTTTGATTGGACAAATGTATTCCTGGCAATGCCATATGGTTTGCTTGCCGTTGACATGCGTACAACCAAGTCAGAAGCAACAAAGTGAGCTAACTAGTTAGATGTAACATGCCCGGGCAAGTTGCAATCCTGAACTAGGGAGGATCTGATCAAATGGCAACTGGCGCTACACCATGCATGACAAGCGAAGTGACAATTTTATTATTCGAGTCGTTGGATTGCACAGTTGACAGTCTAGATCATGGTATCAGCTGAAATTGTTATCCTTTAAAATTAGGGATGTCTATTTCTAAGGTGAGCTATGGCTTCTAAGTATAGGCCACATTTTTTAATCGCCGATCAATCTAGAATCAAACACACACATGTCAAAACAAATCCAAAGGCCGAGAAAACCAATTTATAGTTTTAACAAAAAAAAATCAGACGTAAATAGCAAACACGTTAAATCTTTGAATCTCTACTACTTAAAAGAATGAATTGGTACCCTCCCTCCCCCTCCCTATAGAAAAATCGTGTGACATGTGGACTTGCCCCAAGCCACACGGCTTCCGCTTCCCTTTTAGCATCTCTCGTCTTTCCCAAATCGAAATCCCTAACAAATCCAATCATTGTCGCCACATCCTACTCCTGCCCCACACCACTTCCTCCTCTTCCTCCCCACATGCCATTGAGGTTGTCCCTTCATTGGCATACTCTCCCACTCCTCCTCCTTCCCTCCCATGTGTGGTGCCTTCTTAGGTTGCTTGCTATTCACTCATCTCACCGCCGCATCCTACTCCTCTCTTGTACCTCGTCCTCATCCTCCTACCCACACACCGCCGCTGTCGCCCCATCACTGATGTTCTCCACGCATCCACCTCCTTCTTTCTTGTCGTTGCCTTCCAATCTCACCATATGCATCCTCTCTTCCCAAGCCCCCGCTCCGCCGCCGAAGATGGCCATGAGCTCGCCTCCTGAGCTATATTTGAGTGGATCTAGAGGCAGCATCTCAGATCTCCATGATGAAGAAGTGATGATGGTGTTTGTGTGGAGCGTCGATTTCCTGAGCGCATGGCCAGTGGAAGTACATTGTCTCTCCCTCCTCCGATCTAGTTTACGACATCGTCATGGATGCGTAGTGGTCCTACTCATCCTCCTATCCACCGCAATGCACCTTCTCATCGCGTTAACCTTGTCCTCCTCTTTGAGGTGGCGGCGGTGGAGGTAGCTCTAGGCCTTCTGCTCCTCGCGCTTGCGGAGGCAGTTGGCCTCCTTGAGGTTAACCTTGCGTTGGTTGAAGAACTCAAAATTCGCCCCACGGTGGATATAAGTTCTCCCAATCCCACATGGACAACGAAGATGGCATCCCACCACTGGCTTTCGGAACGACGATCGCAACAGATTGCCACGCTGGAGTACTACTGGATGTGCGACACCTTGAGGGGCCACACCTGCGGGGCCCTCACCGAAGCAAGCTGTTGCTATGGCGATGACAGTGGGTGGTGCTGAAGAAGTAGTGTTAGGGGCTGAGGGAGGAGGACGAGGTGGTGGAGGGCATGAGCGCGGGTGGTACAGTGGTAAGGTGGATGGGGTGTTGTGGTGGGAGATGATGAGAGAGGGATGGCCCTGGGCAAAGCAGGAGAGTGCGGTAGCGGTGAAGCAAAAGGAGCAGAGGTAGTCGGCATGGGCAGACTGGCTCAAGTCCGACCTCAGCTTCGACAGCTGGCTTCTCAACTTTTTCGAAGGCTACTAGGTGGCCATCGCCAAGGCGTACATTGACAACACCAAGCTGACCTAGCTCCCTGCGCTAGCACGGCAACGGCGAGCCATCGTGCAACCAGGACACGAGCAGGTTGGAGCTAGTGAACTAGGTGTAGAGCGTCGATGGCTCAGCCACCACGGTTGACTTCATGACCAAGGGCGTGCTACAGGCTGCGGTGTTGGGCGACCTATGGCAGATGGCTTTGATCCACTCTTCTAGGGCCTGGTGTGCTTTCATGGCGGCTATGGTGTCTTACTCTACTATCTCTAGATTGGGTGTTTCTAACTCTTTGTAGAGCTCTGGTTGCAATTCTTAGACCACGATATTATTGCAGTAGGACTTACGACTTAATGCATGGGCCACTATATTAGCCATTCTAGGATGGTAATAGATATCTATATCATAGTCATTGATTAGTTCTAACCATCTTCTCCGCCTCAGGTTGAGATCCGTTTGAGTGAAAATGTATTTGAGGCTCTTATGGTTAGTGTAGATGTCAAAATGATTTCTAATCAAGTAATGCTGCCAAAATTTTAGAGCATGCACTACTGATGCTAACTCTAGGTCATGGGTTGGGTAGTTGTTCTCATGGGGTCGGATTTGTTGTAACATCCCAAAAATTTAAATCCAGAAATGTGGAGCTTTTGAATTATTTTTATAATGTGTTTCATTTGAATTTGGAGTTTATGGGATTTTCTGAAAAATTTGGTGGAAGTTCCAAAGAATAAAAGGATCAAAAAGGAAACAAATATACTTAAATAAAAGAAAATTTAGAAATTCGAAATAAGAATCTAAAAAGATGATCCGTAAAAGTAAGGAGAAAATTTGGTTTAATCATGAAATCTTAACTCTAAAAATAATGGTATGGCTAACAAGGAAGTAAATAAATTAAAAATACCAACATATTCGGACACATATATATATGTGCGATAACAAAAATGTAGCGTCTACAAAATTAGTGCTACAAATATAATTATAAAAGTTAGGAGAGCAAGAAAGGAAATAAATAATATTTGAGCTATGCACACACAAATATATACACATAAATGCACAAGCCAAAAACAAAAGTGAAATAAAAAAGAATGCAGTGGCCGCCACCACCTCCGGCCGCCCAACTCTCCCTGCTCCTCCTCGTTCATCTCCCGCGCGCGGGCCCGCCATCTACCCGCACCTCTCTCTGCGCCGCCCCGCCGCGCGCCGCTCTTTCTCCCTCCCTCCTTCCTTCTCTCACGAGCGCTGCGCATGCTCGCCCGCTCAGTTTTCTTCCGCCCCGTGGCGCCCATGCGCCCGTGCGCCGTCCACGTTCCCGCATCCTTCCGACAAGGCTACAGTAGCTCCCCAGTCGCCCGGGCCATAAAATTTGAGGCTAGCTCCTCTCCTTGTTCCCTCGCCACTCCATTCTTTTCCCCTGTCTCTTCTTCCATTCCCGACCGTGCGCAGGCCGTAGCTGCCTCACGCCGCCCCGGTAGCTCCGGCGAAGATCCACCGCTCCGACCACGTCCGGACGTCCCTCCGCCCCGTGTGCATTCCCTCCAAGCTAATTGGATTGCGATGCGCCCAGCTCACCGCACGGCCAGATTTCCTCACCGCCGGTCGAGTGCGCCTCCACCGCCGCCGTCCCCTCCACATTCGAGCTCTCTCCGATTCCTCGAGGTGGGAGCGACTCCTCGACGTCCCGGACCTTCGCCGACCGTCGCCGAAGCATCTCCCCCACCCCAGCTCGCCGGCACCGTGCCCCATCGCCGCCCGGCCTCGCCTCACGCCGCCGGCTCACCTCGGTGCCTCCCCGGCCAAGCCGTCGCCATTGGTGAGTTCCTCCCGGCCCCCTTAAGCTCATGCCCGGCCCAACTTCACACCCCATCCCCTCCGGCACCGGCGCTCCGTAGCCACCTCGCCGCCGGCCGTTTCAAGCAGCCGCCCGCCAACTTCGCCGCTCCTCCGGTGACCGCGCCGCCACCCTGAGTTGCCTCCTGCTCCGGGCCATCCGTTTTACCGGTTGTGCCAGCCTCACCGGCCGCTGCTCGCCGCCGGCAAGACCGCTCTCCACCGGCGCCGATTTCCTCTGATTTGGCCTCAGCCATTCCTCAGCTCATCTGTTATTTCCCTCCGTTTGTGTCAGCCCAAGCCTTCGGCCCATTTGGCTAGCAACGCACGCCTAACACTCACACCGCGAGGTCCAGTTCAAGTCCACCTTCAACGCATTTTTGTACTTCTTTTTGATTTACTGTTGTTAATCCAATTTAATTAGTAAAAATTAAGGAAAATTTAGGAAATAATTTAGAGAAGCTAACTAGATTTAATTAGGATATAAACGAGGTTATGTAATATTTAAATTTGGGTTAGTTCATATATGATTAATTAATATGGTTTGAACAATAACCTAAAAGGCTAAATATTAGTTAAGGACATGGATAGAGAAAAATACTTTGGTTAAATGTTCAAATTAAAATTTGCATATATGCCCTAGCATGTCAGCATTAAAACAACTTCCTTAATAGATTTAATTAAGTAGCTACATTAATATATAACCCGTATGGCAAGTTTTGCTAGGTAAATAAATTTTAATTAAAGCCAAGCCAAATGACAACTAAAACGTATGTATATATATACATATATCTATATATGCACAAATGAGCAGAGAGATGCAGATGGCATGTGTGCAATGCACTAGTAAAATAGCCAAACAACTGCGGTCATCAGTAGAGCCTACTAACATATATATGTATATATGTTATCGTTAATATACCGCTAGTCATGAAATATTAAATAGTAACATTAGTTGATAATGATAATAAGATGAACTCACATATAGCAGGCTCAACTTGTAAAAGGATAAAATATCAGTATCAGTAGTTTTGAGAGCACTTAAATTAAAAGGACAAGACGATATCCAAATGTTATAATACCTTCGCTAAAAGATTTATAGAATAAGTACAGATCTCATCCATCACCCGGTTTGCCTTTACCATAACTTGAGTTGCAAGGAATACATACCCACCCAGACTCGTACTTGATATATGGGTCTACCTAACTCATGGAACTTCCTTGATAAATATAAAAATAATAAAAGAGATTATTAATAAAACATCCAGTTATCGTATTCTACCACCGACCTCACAACAAATCATCCTAATCACTCATAATAAATCTAAATTGAGTTTACTTGGATTTATTTGGATCTTTTGAGTTATTTGCCTTTATTTGTACTCAGTCATTTAGCACGTAATTAGATATGGGAATCTTGAAGAATCAAAGGATCGGCGTGATCAAGAGCGAATCGGAGATAAAGACCGAAGCCCAAGAGGAAGCATTGTGTGAACTCAAGATCGCGATAAACTAGCGCAAAGTAGTCAACACTTTGAACATATTGAACCCAGCATTTTAAAGTTATTTCCTTTTAAATTAGCAAAGTGCATGCTATTATTTCACGAGATATGATATGTTCGGTTTAAGCAAGCTAGTTATGCCTGTTATTGCTATTGTTCATATTAATCTCCTTGCCATACTTGGAAATGTGAACCTTGTAGCCATAGTAAGAAATAGCATATGATTTCACAAAGTAAGTCCCTATTTATATGACATGCTTAGAATGCTAGCAACTTGGGGTGACACTAATGCCCCAAGGAAAACTCCTCAAATTATTTTAAATCATATGGTGCGATGCCATATGTAGTGTTGGTGCGATCGCGACACTTAGCGTATGGTGCGATGTCATACGCAACCCTTGGTGCGATGCCGAGGTTAACTTATGGTGAGATGCCATAAGGATGGTTGGTGCGATGCCAACCATAAGCATATGGTGCGATGTCATATGCCGCCCTTGGTGCGATGCCAAGAGGCAACCTATGGTGCGATGCCATAGGGTTAGTTGGTGTGATGCCAACGCGTATGGTGCGATGTCATCGCGCCCCTTGGTGCGATGCCAAGAGGCAACTTATGGTGCGATGCCATAAGGGTTGTTGGTGTGATGCCAACAACAAGCATATGGTGCGATGTCATATGCCGACAAAAATTACTTGGATTATTCAACTAATGGTTTAAAAATGTGATTTCAAACCTGCTAAGTCATAGGAAAATTTTAAGTAATTGTATTCAAAAGCACTCTTGGCAAAACAAAATAGCCCTATGCCTTTCCATTGACAAGCCATGCATGTTATATATTTGCATTCTGTGTGTTGGCTTGCTGAGCACGGGGTCGGAGTGCTCACTCTCGCTTTTGCGACAAAATTCAGATTCAGGAATCAAATCAACTCGCCTCAGCAACAAGATTGGATAAGCTAGCCGAGAAGATGAAGATGTCAAGGGCTAGGTCGCGAACCTCCGGTTGGTGCCCGTGGGCATGTCTGAAGGTCCCACTGCGTGCTTCTTTCATTGCTGCAATTTATTGTTTTCGGCCTAATCGGCCCATGAGTAAGTTTACTATTATATTTACGCTTCCGCATGATATGTATTTTGATATTCAGAACTGTAAACTGTGAGCACTATCTACTAATCCAGGGAATAGTGCAGTGAATCACAGTGGATTTGGATTTGAAAAATCCGGGTCCGACAGCGCTGGTATCAGAGCATATCGACTGCAGGTCGTGACCTAGTTAGCATGGTCATTAGTTTCATAACTAGAATTATTTCTTCAAAATCTAATTCAAAAAAATATAAGTTGTATCACTCATTCTGATCTCTCTTAGATGATTCTCCCTCATCTATATGCTGCCTTAGCCATTTTACTTCTGAAGCTCTCTTACCCAAATCCAAAGTGATGAAAATCCAGTACTTCTCTTGTAACCACTCTATGAAAACACGCCCTAGGCCAAGAATTATGAAACTTACCCTTGAGACCTAATTGTTTTATTCTGGGGTGAAGTAATAGTGCGAATTTTGGGTAAATGTATCGGTGGAGTTTAATTGAATAGGTTGACCAGACAGATGAATTAAGTAATTCAGGGAGAAATAGAAAGTGTGAAACTGACTAAAGGATTGTACACTGATAAATTGTATCATTCCTGGAAGATGTTTGCAACAATGGAATAATAGGATATGATCAATAACTGGAAGGATTCACTAAAATTTTGAGAAGTTGGAGATATGATAACAACTTTCGGAGTACAGACTGGATTAAATAATGTTATTCCTGGAGGATGCTTACAATAATGAATAAATTCGAAGGTTGATAGTAAAGATTTAGGATGGTTACTAAATGAGTAATTATGATTTTGAATACAATCTTGGATTCTTAGGAAGTCCTGATACGCATGACACTGGTGGAATTAAAGGTAATAATGTTGGATAATCATCAGAATTCAGAATTGAGGAGTAGATAGACAATAAAGATTCAGGTTGATCATTGGAGAAGCAAACTATGGATTTGGATCAATGACACCTGACTGGATTATTAGGAGGTCACGATATGAAAGTCATCAGTGGATCTAAATAAGGAAAGCTAGATCTTTATAGGATTGGAAAGCTGATAAAATAGGCAATGACGAACCTGAGATTAGATTTATAAAGATGTGGTGGAAGTTCAGGCACATATCAGAATTTGGTAACTTCGATTCGATTAATAGAATTTTTAATGGAAGAATTATATTGGTGGATTTAAAATAAAGGTATTGCATTTTCATTGGATTGTAGAGTTAATAAGTTGACCAATAGTGGATCCGGGATTTTGATTATACAGTCATAGTGAAAATATGATATTTAATCCACAAATATATGATTGAAGGTCAAAGATTTATGCGGGACTTAGATAATCATGACTAGATTAATGACATGATGGATGATACAATAGGACGAGTATGATTGGTGGACCAAGTAAAATAAATAATCCCCTTCGCTGTTTGGAGTCTTAGATGGCAGTAATGCCATGAACAATTAATGAAGAAAGATAGTCTAAGTGCAGTTTGCAAAAGTGGAAGTTAAATTATAAAGGCCATTGGATTCTAAGCCTTATGTACAAAAAAAAATCATATGGGAGTGAATTGATTCAGTGATGGATAGTTGAACGTTGGAAGAGATTAGGATACCCAAAAAAAATCTGTTTTGCCACAAGGATCATTTATAAAAAAAATGAGTGCCAAAACCAATGAAACTACCCAAATACTTTCCACTTCCTTCTATTAATTACAAAAGGAAAATTTTGATCCTTTTCTCATACCCCTACTCCAAATATTAAGGATAGGAACGTCGAAGATGATCATGAAGATAAGATGATCTCGTTTTAGACGGACCATGCATATGAACCCTGTACCCTCCTATGTGTTCTCCCCGAGTAGACGTTGTATTGTTGCAAGACTTTATTTGGCTCTGTGCACTGCCCTCTTGCCCTCGAGCGTCCTATTTCGCAGTCACAGGAAAAGCTTGCTTCTAAAATTTGTGTGGTTCTGTATCACCCCAGCTTCCGGGGTATTTTCCTTTAAAGCTAAATGGGTTAGAACACCTTATCTCCGCGATTCTATCCTCATCTCATGCTATTCCCTCTCACCTTTTCTGAAAACCCCATCGGATCCAAAGGAACGAAATAACAAGTAACCCAAAACCAGTGCAATCAAGAAGATGTGAAGACTTTGCAACCTTCCAATATTTGAGGAGAACAACATCACTGTGAAGAAGACCACCCACCAATCTCGTAACGACCAAGACAGCTAGAGTACAATGGATGAATAATGATAATCATCATTTATTTAAGGGGGTAGCACTACGAGATATAATGTCGGCAAAATCAAGGAGCAAGCACCCTAAAGACAACGACCTCTTCAGAAGAATAAAGATCTCCTCCCTCCCTTTTGCCTCCTTTAAGAGCAGGTCCTCTCCCCTTCTGTTTACCCCTACGGCACAGACCATTGCTACCCACCTATTAGTATGAACATTCTACAACCATATGTCCAATAGACGATGCAACTATTCCATTCTACGACGACATGAAGACAACAATGTCAAGGAGCAAGTATTTGGAAGTCTACGACTTACCCAGAAGAACAAGGCTTCTCTCTTCCCTTTTGACTTCTCCACGTGTTAACCCCTAATGTGCAGATCTTAGTCTCCCTGAGGAGCTAGGGAACTATATGTCAAGCAATACCCCGCAACCCATTGCTAGCAAATGTAACTCCACCTGCTTCTTTCTACTCCACCGGAATCTCGGGGTCGAGATTCATTTAAGGGGGGTAGGTTTGTAACATCCCAAAAAATTAAATCCAGAAATGTGGAGCTTTTGAATTATTTTTATAATGTGTTTCATTTGAATTTGGAGTTTATGGGATTTTCTGAAAAATTTGGTGGAAGTTCCAAAGAATAAAAGGATCAAAAAGGAAACAAATATACTTAAATAAAAGAAAATTTAGAAATTCGAAATAAGAATATAAAAAGATGATCCGTAAAAGTAAGGAGAAAATTTGGTTTAATCATGAAATCTTAACTCTAAAAATAATGGTATGGCTAACAAGGAAGTAAATAAATTAAAAATACCAACATATTCGGACACATATATATATGTGCGCATAACAAAAATGTAGCGTCTACAAAATTAGTGCTACAAATATAATTATAAAAGTTAGGAGAGCAAGAAAGGAAATAAATAATATTTGAGCTATGCACACACAAATATATACACATAAATGCACAAGCCAAAAACAAAAGTGAAATAAAAAGAATGCAATGGCCACGGCCACCACCTCCGGCCCGGCCCAACTCTCCCGGCTCCTCCCCTCGTTCATCTCCCTGGCGCGCGGGCCCCGCCATCCACCCGCACCTCTCTCTCTGTCGCTGGCCCCGCCCGCGCCAGCTCTTTCTCCCCCTCCCCTCCTTCCTTCTCTCCGAGCGCGCGCATGCTCGCGCTCGATTTTCTTCCGCCGTGGCGCCCATGCGCCCGTGCGCCGTCCACGTTCCCGCATCCTTCCGACAAGGCTACAGTAGCTCCCCAGTCGCCCGGGCCATAAAATTTGAGGCTAGCTCCTCTCCTTGTTCCCTCGCCACTCCATTCTTTTCCCTGTCTCTTCTTCCATTCCGGCCGTGCGCGAGCCGTAGCCGCCTCACGCCGCCCGTGAGCTCCGGCGAAGATCCACCGCTCCGACCACGTCCGGACGTCCCTCCGCCCCGTGTGCATTCCTCCAAGCTAATTGGATTGCGATGCGCCCGACTCACCGCGACGGCGATTTCCTCACCGCCGGTCGAGTGCGCCTCCGCCGCCGTCCCTCCACATTCGAGCTCTCTCCGATTCCTCGAGGTGGGAGCGACTCCTCGACGTCCCGGACCTTCGCCGACCGTCGCCGAAGCATCTCCCCCACCCCAGCTCGCCGGCACCGTGCCCCATCGCCGCCCGGCCTCGCCTCACGCCGCCGGCTCACCTCGGTGCCTCCCCGGCCAAGCCGTCGCCATTGGTGAGTTCCTCCCGGCCCCCTTAAGCTCATGCCCGGCCCAACTTCACACCCCATCCCCTCCGGCACCGGCGCTCCGTAGCCACCTCGCCGCCGGCCGTTTCAAGCAGCCGCCCGCCAACTTCGCCGCTCCTCCGCAAGATTAACACAGGAGTAGTGGTCAGCTTCTTTTTCAATCTCTTGAAAACTCTTTTCAAAAGTCTCTATCCATTCATACTTCCTTTCTTTCTTGAGTAGGTGGGTTACTGGTCTAAACAGCTTAGAAAACCTTTCTATGAAGCGTCTATAGTATATGGCCAATCCGAAAAAACTACGCACTTCAGTCACTAAGGTGGGATGCTTTCGTTCCAAGACAGCTTCTACTTTGGATAGATCGACAACTACTCCTCTAGCGGATACAATATGTCCGAGGAAATTAATTTCATGGAACCAAAATTCGCACTTACTGTACTTAGCATATAGTTGGTGCTCTTTAATCTTTTCTAGATCAAACATAAGTGTTTGACATTTTCTTTAATAGTCTTGGAGTAAATCAAGATGTCATCTATGAACACAACCACAAACTTATCTAAGTATTCTATGAATACTTTATTCATAAGAATTCATAAGATTCATGAAGTAGACTGCTGCATTGGTCAAGCCAAACGATATGACTGTTAACTTATATTGGGCATACTAGGTGGTAATACCGTTTTGGAGATATTTTCGGCCCTAATCTTGAGTTGGTGGTATCCTAACCGTAGGTCTATTTTGGAGAACACTATGCCTCCTGAAAGTTGATCGAATAGATCATTGATGTGGGGTAAGGAATACTTGTTCTTGATGGTCACATTATTAAGAGCTCTATAATTCACTCATATTGTGGCAGTGCCATCCTTTTTCTTCACAAAAAGGACCGGTGAACCCTAGAATGATGAGATTGGTCTGATAAATTCTTTCTCTTGCAACTCCTCGATCTACTTCTTCGACTCTTCGAATTCATCGGTAACCATTCTATAGGGTCTCTTGGCAATTGGGGTGGTTCTTGATTTTAGATTGATGACAAACTCGATGTCCCAATCTGGTGGCATGTTAGGGAATTCTTTCAAAAATACCTTAGGGTATTCTTGGATTACTGGCGTTGCTTCTAAAGACATGGCCTCAAGGTGGTGGATTACACATCCTAAGCGATAGTGTTGGTCCACATTTAACCTTTATTGTTAATCTAGGGCACTTGGTAAGTACTACCCTTCTATTGGCACAATCTATCATCCCTTGGTATTTTACCAACCAGTCCATCGCTAAGATGATGTCTAGTGTCTGGGATGGAACTACCATGAGGTTTGCTAGGAATCCAAAATCCTCCATGGTGATTTCTACCCTAGGACTTATTAACGTGGTAGTTAATGGTCCCCCAGGTGAACTAAGTACCACGGATTTTTAACTTATATATTGGCAATTTAAGTCTTTCAACAAACTTTCCCGCTATGAAAGAATTAGAAGGCCCATAATCAAATAGGGCATGTGCTTGTACTAATTTAACAGAAAACGTACCCAACAGAACTCCAGTGATGTCCTGAGCTTCTTCTACCGTGACACGGTTCACACGGCCCTGATTTGGTGATGAGGTTGCTCTTGGTGCCTGGGGTGTTTGATACATTTTGTTGGGTATTGAGGTTTGACCATGTACTGGAGTAGCTCCTATGTTGAACTTCACTAGCATCACCTGGCGATGCGGACAGCGATTGGTGAAGTGCTCTTTCGTTCCACAGCTAAAGCAGTGAAGGTTGGCTACTGGGTTGGTGGTGGTGGAGCAAGGGAGGTGGTGGAGCAGCGTGAATGGGATAGTGCGGCTGGGGTGTAGAGTTGGGAATCCGGGAATGCTCAAGGTAGGCGAGTGGTGTTGAGTCAGGCAGTGGTCTGAGATGGCGTGGACGCAGGGCACGGACGCATGCTTGGCAGCCAAGGGGCCAAAAGGGCTAAGGGAGATGGGTTGGGCCGGGCTTGGCCTAGAACACGAGATAGGCTCGAGAAAATTTTGAAATTCGGTCGAAATTCGAATGGTTTTGAGTTTCTCTTTCGAATTCAAACTTTATTTAAAAATTTCTTTCAAGGAAATTTTAAATTCCTAAAATGGGATGTTACATATACTATTGGAAGCGGTAGGAAATAAAAAAAATCTGCATGTCTTTGCTCGGTACTATTTTTACTTGGAGATGTGACCCGCTGCAGATTCGCCCTTGTCTTCCTTGCTGTTGAGTGAGGCGATGGCGGAACTGGGGCACGATGCATGTGGGCTTGGCTGTGGAGCCAGTTTTGAAGCGCAGACCAAGCACGGTAGCGGAAGCACAACGCACCTGTTCTTTTCCTTCGAAGCTAACGGTTTTGGGCTTTTGCTACAGTATCTAACTTTCAAACGAAGTATTTTCTTAAGATGGAGTCTACAAGTTAAACGATCTACACGTTAAAAGCCCACCATCTGTACCAGTCAAAATCGCAAGTGAGTATCTCTCGTAATCAGACGTAAGCCAAAATTTAAAAATTTCAGCTAAAAGCCATAAGCCGCAGCCGTTGCCAAACAGGCCAAGAGGCGAGCTTGGATGAAGCTCGGCTGGGTGGCCGAGCATGGCGATGGATGTGTGAAGCAGGCCTATGGGGCGAAACTCGATATGCTGTGGCAATACGATTTTCTTTACCCATCGCAATGCACGGTTGGATCCAATTTGGCTACGATAGGCGCGAAACGACATAGGCTGGGCGTGATAGTGAAGCCGCGGCCGCGGGCCACGCCGGCGGAGTCGAGGGTGATGTATAGGCTAAAAGCACGTTAGTGAATGCATGACGCAGTCCGGGGAAGAGCTCGGTCGAGCGCTGCGGCAGAGCAGTGTGTTGCTGCGGTCGAGCTCTTCAAGAAGCCGTGGGAGATCGCCGGCCCGTGCGCCATCCCGGCCGGAGCAGTACTTCAGCGCCCTCCCTGGCGCAACGGAGTACCTCCTCACCTGCGCGCCCCGGCCGCCAACATGCCGGCCAAGGCCATCGTGCCCACCGCCGTCGACCCGGGCACCATATTCGATGTCAAGTACAACGCGCGATCGCCGCCACTATCAGAATTGAAGGCGTTGGCGCAGCAGGCGAGTGTTCCGTCCGTCTCCCATGCATTCTGCTTTCCTCGATCGGTCGTCTTTAGTTCTTAGACTTCGGTATGTGGCACATAAATTGAATCTTGCACTGTTATATTGAGGTTTGATTCTTGCTGATTCCATAATACCGGATATGTCATACAGGTTTAGTTAGCACTGTAACACAAGAAAATTGATTCAAATCACTGGTAGAAAATAGAAATATCTCATATTTGTGCATTTTTTTCTGGGTTAGAACTGGGTAATTTGGGAATTTACTATGTTGATATATGCGTAATTAGTATTGTGTAAATCTTGCCATATGAGATGAGTTTGTTGTCACATGTCAGCTTGTTGCAAGACATTTGCTCAGTTTTAACGGTATTAAAACTTCCATTGTTGCTTATTGGTGTTGAACAAGCTGCTATACCAATGACTATAGAATTTAGTCGGTTTTAGGCTCAGAGATCAGACAGATGCTGCAATGTCAAATGATGACTGCATTCCAAGCCAACCAAATGCTATTCCAGGGTGACCAGTGACCATATATATAGGCATATACATAGAGCTGCAACCTTGTAGGATGCATTTCTTGACTTCTAGTCTTTCTCTTATTCATTCCTCCAACTTCGATTCCATTTCACCTCTTGCAGCCAATCATCCGGCCGCGTCAACAGGCAGCAAACACAGGTGGAGAAATCTTTTGGCATCCCTGTATGCTTCGTCCTTTAGGTGTTGGTGCATTTCCAGATTGGTTTCGAGGCCCTAAATAGCTAGAAACCTATGATGCACGGATACGGATACATCGACACGACACCGACACGAGAATTCGCCGTTTTCCCAAAAATACCGATACGCCGACACGGCTATATATATTTAAATAATAAATAAATAAATTATATATATATGTATTATTTTCTACGTTTCCACATGCTTATTATCTGAAATAATGTAAATTATAAACTTGTAATTTGTAAAGTGTATACTCAGAATATGCACCTCATAAATTGTTTTGTTAATCCTGGTGACAATTGTTGATGTGAATACCATTTTTAGAAATAAGAACTCCATTAACTTGGGAAAAAGTAACATGATCAGATCGGCAAGACTACACGGGAGGAGATGCGGGAGCCGGCGACGCACGGGAGTTGGCGGTGAGACACGGGAGATGTAGTCGGCGGCGAGATGCAAGAGATGTCGTCGGTGGCGAGATGCGGGAGCCGGCGGGCAGAGGAGATGCGAGTGAGGAGATGGAAGCGGCGGTGAGATGCGGGAGCGGGCGGCAGTGCGAGCGGCCGATACGGAGAAGCGCGAGCGAGCGATGGGAATGATGCGCTCAGGAATCGGCGCTTATGGTTAGGGTTAGGGATGGGCCAGCCGTGTCCTGGGCCATTCCTGGGCTGGCTATGTCCAGGCCGTGTCCGACTCGTATATTTACTGTGTCCTACACGTGTCGGAGATGTGTCCGTGTCGTATCCGTGTCCGACACGGATACGGCAATTTTGACACGTATCCGTGCTACAGAACTAGAAACCCCAGTAGAACATTCTGGTTATTTTTCAGAAGCTTCTGGATATGTTCTAACATCTTTCAAAGCTAGAGCATGCAATTATCAGGGTGCAGCTTGCATTGGTAGGATAGGCCACCTAACACCATTAGCACTTTAGCTGCAGTTCCCGTATAGTTTTGTTGTCCGTAAATTCCTTAATTTGGTGCAGTTATACGTTGCATACACTTTTCGTGTAAACTGTAGGGAGGAACCTAGATCAACACGTTCAAATCAAACGAAAAATACACTGTCGTCGGATACGAACAGCTGAATACAGAGCTCGAGTGGAGAGTGTTTGGGGCAATTTTTCGTGTTCTCTTTCTTTTGCGCAACTGAACTTACAACTCATCTCAGTTTATAGACTCATTTATATATTCGACATACTGAGGACATACTGAGGTCGTGTACTTCGGCCTCAACTATCCCGCCGTTTGTCTATACCGGATAGTTAGCCAACCAAGATATGGCCTGCGTCATCCACGATAACTCGTGCTGACGCCTTCTATAGTTACCACCAACTAATATAGTGATTGCTATCTGCTACAATGGCTAGCCGCATGACCACTGGCTTCAACCTCAGATGGCTTCAACTACGAACATGCAGGAGCCACAACCGCGACACCTACGACCATAACAATGCAGCTACGACCACTGCAAACACAGGCGCACTTACGACTACGACGCTGGCCGTTACGACCACACACCGTGATTGTAACCGACCACACACAACATGCAATCTGGTCATAACGACCACACACAACATGGTCATTACGATCACACACAACCTACGGCTAGTCTTGTTTATTCGACCACATAAACAATATGTCTGCCAAGGGAATGATCAAATGAACAATGGCAAGCATTCCTATAACAGGGATCCAGTCTACCACCCTTCAACTGCATGCATTTGTTTTTGACAATCCAGCCTACACTTCAAAGCTGAAACCTCCAAATCTCCATCCCCTGTACGTAGCTCATAACTGCTCCTGATCTGGAAGAAATATCTCGTAGGGATGCTTCATCTAACACAGCAAGATTGCGAACTAGACCCTAAATGATTTGTGGAAACTATGGTTGGGAAGCCAACCTTGGAGTTCACCTATACCTTGAGTAGGATTGGATGAGTCTATATCTGATTTCCAGAAGATTATTAACCCAGCTTTTCGTAATGAATGATGTCCATTGTATTTCCAAAAGATAAACCCACCGTTTTTAAATGAAGTCTAAAATAGGAATTCACCAGCACCCTTGCAACTTGTGTAAATGTAATCATTTCTGCTAATGCAGATTTTGTTTTCATTTGAGACACATATTCTCCCTTCCTTTTGTATTCGGTAAATTGGTAGCGTTATAATTTCGTGGGGATGTGAGTCGTTTCATATGCATCTTTCAGCTATACCCATCTTTCTCAAGTAGTACAGAGTACAGAGTGTACATCTAATGTGAAATTCTAGATAATTTAAAGTTCAGACAAGAAACTTGAAGCCTCCATAATAGATCTAGTTCAAATTAACCTTCTACCTTGTTTTTGGGCTGAAATAATATCTGATGTTTAATTGATGTAGCTTAAGTTCAGCATTTCCAAGGTGTAGTTCAGTGGAGTATCTGATGTTCAGCATTAATTTGGAATGCTGTTTTCCTGATTGTCAGGTACCTACCCGTTTCAAGTTTGCACTTTCTGACACAGGCTGCGCTGTCTATATCTGCTTCCTGGTCCTAACTGAAGTCTAATTTATTGCTTTCAGGCAAATGATTCTGCTCTGGCATTATATGACAATATCTCGGAGTATTGTTGTTGAGGTGTGGCTCCACCTAGGTCCAATTAGTATATGAGGCCGAAGACCAGTTATGCATCCAACTGTAATACAGGTTTGCTAAGGCAGTGCCAAAGAAATGACATGTTTATTCTTACTGATAGAGACCCCAAAGGTGTCAATTGTGTAAACACACTTTTCCATGGCTATAAATATGGCTCTTAGGGTACCATAGGGGGAGAGAACATCCTTGTAAGAAAAAGCTTATGTAGTGACCAAGTGCTCTATACACATTCTACACCTCTTTCCCACTTTGAGTTCTAGGCTATGGGTAACACATCATGGTCTTCCCATAGCCCTAATATCTATTATTTGGCACGTAATCACAATAGTTGACGTCGTCCATGGGGAGCGGCGTAAAAGTTACAAGTTAAAGCGAAGACGCTTGGGCAAGATGGCGTAGAAGAAGATGATGACATCGGCCTCCAAGCAAAAAAGGAGCCCAACGGTCGAGACTGTTGCCGCAAGAGCAAGGGAGCCGATAAGAAAGATGGCTCTGTAGCAGTGGGGGGCATGGAGGGTACCAAAGACAACTCTCTAGCAGCGGCGTGGGCTACGGAGCGGGCGGCATTGTGAACGGAGGACCCAACCTCGGCGGGTCTTGGCAACACCAGTGTCCTTGTCATTGACCTCCGCCAGCCCCACACTACCACATAAAAATTCATCATAGACAGTTCAGAATTGTCATCACAGACGGTTACTTGAACTGTCTAACTTCATTGGTTAGTGATAATAGATGGGTTATTCACAGACGGTTTTTGAACCATATGTGAAAATCGTATCACAGATGGTTCGGAACTAGAACTGTTTGTGATCATCCGTTATCACAGACAGTTCGAAACTAAAATCGCCTGTAATAATAGTTAGTTATCATAGATGGTTCTTGGTAAAAATCGTTTGTGATAGCTGTACCAGAGCTAAAAAAAGTGGGCAATTTTACCATGGTTTGGATGCCTAAATTTTGGCTAAATCTTTATTTTTACTATGGCTTGGATGCCCAAAAATTTGGGATTCCAAAACATAACAAATCCAAACCACGATAAATTAATACTTAGCCAAAATTTTGACCATCCAAACCATGGTAAATATACATGCTTAACCAAAATTTTAAGCATCCAAGTTATAACAAAATCGGATTGATAGGATTGAAGAAGAGGTGGGGAAGGAGAGGAGTAGAGAAGTTAGAAGAGGAGATGAGGAGAAGAAGAGCCAACTGAGCCTTCTATTTTTAAGGGCAAATTTGGCGAGGATAACTGGAGGAGAAGTGAGAAGAGAGAAGAGGAGTGGAGGAGAAGTGAGAAGACAGTAGAGGAGATAAGGAGAAGAACAACCGAGCTTTCTATTTTAAAGAGCAAATCCAACGAGATGAGCGGGAAATTCAAATTCGGTGAGAGTGGGTAAGTTGAAGTATTATCATAGACAGTTCTAGATAAAGAACCGTCTGTGATAAGTAGATAATCACAGACAGTTCTTTCTATCGCAGTGAACTTAGACGATCCATCGTGTAAAACCGTCTGTAGTATTATCACTGACGGTTTGTATTGAACCGTCTGTGATGAGGCGTCCAGCATGACCATTTTTGTACTAGTGCCAACAGCCTTGTCGTCACCTCGCAGTGAGCGGAAGGCACCCTAGTCCCTGCACTGGGCCTGAGCGGTGGTGGCTTGGAGGCATTTGCGGAACATTGTAGCAGGAGTTGACAGACTTACGGAGGGCCTTGCGCGAGATGCAGGCGGCTCAAAGCCAACAGACCCCTACTACCAGCGGGGGCGGCCGTAGAAAGGATTGAGAGTCAATATGCCACTACCAGCGCCCACAGTGCCCTCGGCAGGTGGACCCCGAGTCCCCCCTTAGTGCGGGCTTGCAGTGGTGCACCAAACCAGAGGACTTCAAAATGCCCACAGTAGAGCCTTATAAAGATGACACTAATCCCCGTGAATTCTTATGGGTCTACGAGACATTTATCGAGGCCATTAGAGGAGACGACTCGACAAAGGCAAAGGGTTTACCACTCGCCCTGTAGGGGTTCACGCTATTCTGGTTCTTCACAATCACCTTGGCTCCATGTATGAGTGGGAGCAAGTCCGTGACCTCATGTACAATAACTTCCAAGGCAACTATGCAAAGCAGGTCAACGACGCTCAACTCTTCGCAATAAAACAAACTCTAGGGGAGAAGCTACAGGAGTATTTTAGACGCTTCACGAAGGTCTGATGATGCCAAGTGAAAGACGTCAATAAGACGACAATAATCAACGCCACCATTCATGGCCATTGGAAGGGGCCGATCACAGAACACAACGTCCGAAAGCCCATAAGAACGGTGACCAAGCTCTTCGACAAAATGAAAGAATACGTGAGTGCAGAGAAGGACACAATGAGACGTGAGTAGGGCTGGACAAAAAGCTTGAGGCTCGAGAGCCGTTCGGGCTCAAAATCGGCTCGGCTCGAGCTCGGCTAATATACAAGCGAGCCAAGCTCCAATCCTAGCTCGTTAAATTTTTGAGCCGAGCCCGAGCAGACTCGCGAGCCGCTCGTTGGCTCACTCATTTCATTTCTCCGTGAGTCATCCACCCACCAGATGTCCAGAGTCCATCTAGACCCCTCCCAACTCCCAAGCGCACGCGTCCAGACTCTTCCCCAATTCACCACACCGCATGGTCCGCATCTCCAGATCTCCTCCTCCCCTTCCACTTTGAGTCCTCTGGCTCTACTCTCCCGTCCCACTGCTCCTACCCCATCCACCGCGCCGCCCATCACGCCGCCGTGTGCTCCCCAGGCCCCGTGCTCCCCACCGCCGCCGTTTGCTCCCCTGTCGCCGTGTGCTGCTCCCCCGGGCCCCGTGCTCCCCACCGCCGCCGTTTGCTCCCCCGCCGCCGTGTGCTCCTCTCGGTCCCCATCGGCAGATCTCCCAGCCCATCGCCAACAGATCTCCCCACCCACCCACCGATTGGCGATGATCTACGTGCACGAAGGCAGCTCGATTCTTGGCGGCGCGGCTCCGGCGAGCTGCATTCCGGCAGATGCAGGGGTGGACCCACCGAGGGGTCAGGTGGGGCGGCGGCGGCACGGTGGTCGGGATGCGCAAGACGCTCTATCTGTGAATCTGCTGCTCTGTTATCTGCGAGCCGTTTTGGCTCGTTCGGGCTCGCGAGCCGGCTCGAGCCTCATTTCGAGCCGAGCCGAGCCCCTCGCGTAGTTCGTTTCGGAAACGAGCCGAGCCGAGCCTACTGTTCACCCAAGCCAGACCGAGCTTGGCTCGAGTCGGCTCGGCTCGTTTCCACCCCTAGACATGAGGCTTACATTACGGGGCCCACCTCTGAGGCCAAGCCCATCGCCACAACCCCTAAGGAGGGTTCCAACCGCAAGCAACAAAAGAGGCCCCCGGGTAGATATGTGCTCGATATTGAAGGGGGCGGTGATGAGGCCTCTACCCCAAAGACAGCGGCCGTGACCGAGGAAAGGGTCGCAATCATGGGAGGGGTGAGGTTGTGAGAATAGACGTCAATAGGGGAGCGTGGTGCGAAGTACGTGGCAAAGGAGACACACACAACCTATGAATGCCCCACCATTATGGCGCTTCACGAAAACACAACTAAAGACCACTCCTAAGACGCGAGGACACCAATGGTGGCGCATATACAGTAACCTCCGAACGTACCGCTCGTCCAACCTCCACTGAACGTATTGTAGATACAGCCCTTGACGTCGGACCTCGCCTGGTTAGACTCTTTGATTTTTGATATTGTTGCTTTATTTTTGACTTTCAATTCTGATCTTCGTAGCTCTATAGCTACTGGAGTGAAAAGTTTTAGAATACTTAATGAAAAATTTGTCAAACATTATTCATTTCTCTCTGCTGCCATTGCGATCCTACACGCACATATCCATCTCCCGGCGAGAGGAGTTGGGCCAGCTGGCGCACGGGCGATGGAAATGGGTGCACATCACGGCTGTTGTAAATCCTGGACGGCGAGCTCCTTTGTTGATGCCAGCGACCTGCCATGCCGGTGAGCTCATTCGTTAATGCTATGCACGTACCGCTGCGACTGCTACTCATATTGGCGTTTCGTCCCTAAATCCTGCGTGGTACTCATCTGGATTTTGGGAACCAGTGTGCTCAGGAAGTTCAGTTTAGTAAGTCTAGCAACGAAGCAAATGTGCTTTTTTCAGTTAATCCATGGTCACAAGTAATAGGTTTCCTTCGTTCAACTTAGGGGATGGTGCTCAAGACTAATTTGGTTCCTGGCCTTCAGGCTATATATACTAACTTGTTTCAATTTATATTACGTTGTTTTACCAAGCTATGCAGTGGTTCTGAACATGGACGTTTCAAATCTTAAGTATGGAGCAAATGGTCAAAAAATCTGAACATGGACATGTCTAAAGTATGCAGCTGAAAGGTGTGAACAAGAACAAAGAACAAAGCAACAATCTCAAAAACCAAGTAGTACAGTGTACAAACTACAGAGTGTACATCTAATGTGAAATTCTAGACAATTTAAAGTTCAGACAAGAAACTTGAAGCCTCTATAATAGATCTAGTTCAAACCTTCTAGCTTGTTTTTGAGTTGAAATAATCACCCGCTCATTTTCCTTGCCACATCGATCTAGCTAGTTAAAAAGTGGCTTAGATCTAGTTCAAATTGCTAGCTTGTTTTGAGTTGAAATAATCAAATTACTTCTATGAAATTGATGGTGGCTTATTTGGCATAAATTTATTTAAAAAATTAAAAATAGAAAAAAAAACAGGTTAGCTAATCACAGATAATGCAAATGAATACGGGAGAAAAAAGAACCGACAAAAAAGCTTAAAAAAACCAAAAAGTCATAAAAGACAAAATTTAAGAATAGTAAAAAATAAGTTAGAAGATCAAATCAAAATGAGCGGGCCAATATATGATGTTGAATTGATGTAGCTTAAGTTCTGCATTTCCAAGATGTAGTTTAGTGGAGTATCTAATGTTCAGCATTAATTTGGAATGCTATTTTCCTGATTGTCAGGTACCTACCCGTTTCAAGTTTGCACTTTCTGGCACAGGCTGCGCTGTCTATATCTGCTTCCTGGTCCTAACTGAAGTCTTATTTATTGCTTTCAGGCAATTATATGGCAATATCTTGGAATATTGTTATCCTAAAAATTTAATTGATTTGACTGAAATTGCACTGTAGCGGCTGAAATTTCACTGTAACTAAAGGTGGCTTATTTGGCATAATTAAATTTAAAAAATTTAAAAATAGAAAAATATGCTAGCTCATCACGGACAATGCAAACGAATACGAGAAAAAAGAATTGGCAAAAAAGCTCAAAAAACAAAAAGTTCAGAAAAAGACGAAACTTATGAATAATAAAAAAATAAGCCAGAAGCTGAAGCTAAAACGAGCGGGGCTGCAATAGTTCAATGAAAAATACAAGTTTACCCTTTTAGAACAAGTGCATCTCATCTGCATATTATAGCATACATACTTGTATAGGCTTTATCTAATCTGCATCGACGTTGTATATCCGCATGCGGATGAAAGAGTCCAGTAATTTAAAAATTAATGTTGCCCACATGCAAGTTCATACCACAGATCCTTGGCCTGATGCACCTTTATACGGGTATATGACTTGCCACACCAGAAGGAAAAGTTTATGCACTACTAGTAGACAGTAGGTTAAGTTATTAAGCACTGTGTTTAGTCTCTTACCATATGTACATGTGACTATTCATTAATCAATGATTTGACTTAACCAGGAAAGGTACATACAGGGCTGCGGATAGCTTAGCCCGGCCAAATGATGCTTTGCAGTGCCATTCGCTCCCACGCGCCGTCGAGGGCGAGCATGTTCTTTTTTTCCCCTTTGTTTCGGCTTTAAAGCCAAATATCGGAATGGATGGTCTTTTGAAGCGTATTTTTAAATGATTTCTTAAGCATAAATATATATATATATATAAAACTCATATCAATATCTTTATCTACAGTAAAAACTATCAGCGCGTAGCTTGCTAACTTTTGTACCGGCCTTATCCTTTGTTTGATGTTCTTGTTTTATGTCCTTAAATTTGTGGCAAAATGCACTGCAAAGTGCCCCGTCCCTGTCGCCTCTGCGACCGGCCCCTCGCTGCCCGTGCCGGTCGGTGACGTACGCGCGCGCTGATTGCTGAATGACTGAGTGCTGATGGGCTGCTACATACAAGCGGCCTATTTGTCAACGATTTTTTATCTATTCGTATAATAGATTACAGAATAATAAAAATCTATATATAATTTTTATTAATATAAATAAAACTAGTACAATATATACTACAATTAATTAGTAGACCCTATCTTAAAAATTAAAAAAGAACAGAGCTATATTTTGTATTCATCAGCTCGTTAGCGCGCTAGTCAGAGCCATACACCGCCAAGCTGTTCTCGGTGGTTTTCTGTTATGCTTTCAGAGCTAAAAAAGTGCATGGCAGTTCAGATTGGAGGATTGGCAAAAAAAATATTTCAGAGAATCAGCTCTGTTCTTTGCTAAATTTCTGCGTCATGAACAATCTCTAAGCTTGACATAGCTAGCAGGGTCTCTGATCTAGAGTTCTAGACAACCTGAAGGTTGATCCCTTAATAGCAGTGTTATTAGACCCAGGCCGACCATCGACCTAGCCGAGATCTCGGGTCACTGACCTAGTGGTCGGACCATTGGGTCATCGGTCAGGCCACATGCTTTAAAATTACACTTTCAAAACTATATATATGTATGTATGTGTATATACATATGTGTGTGTGTATGTATGTATGTATGTAGAAAAAATCAACAATACAATAACAACAATAGTAATTAAAGAAACTGAATGAAAAATAATAAATAACCATTGATGCTCATAAAAACAACCATGAGGTCCATGACCATAAGCGATAAAATCATGTGTAAGTCGATAAGATAAAATCAAGTAAGAACGTAGTGAAATCACAACAACCTAAAATCTCGTATACATTGCTCTAGCTAACAAATTTATAGGCAAATAATCACTAAAACCTAGTAGCTCTCAAAAGACAAGTATCACCATCATTTTTCTTTTGAAAAGTTCTTTAATTTGAGGGTAATTTTGTTTTTTTGACCTCAGAACAAAACTCGACCATGTTGATGCAAACCAGCCGGGTCAACCGAGTCGCATAAAACCTGCTGTCCATGGTCGAAGCCTGCCGATCACCAACCGTAGTCGTTCTGTCACGGTCAAAATGCTGTGGTCGACCTGCTATGGTCAATTGCCTTGGTCATCTGTCGTGGTCGTTCAACCTTGCTTGTCTACCGTGGTCGATCGACCTTGCTCTTCTACCGTGGTCAATCGACCTTGCTCTTCTACCATGGTCGTTTGCCATCCTGAAAACTCCAGCAACAATAGCGCATCGATCAGATATTTATCAAATGAAAATTTCAATACAACCCAAATATCAATTTTTCATCACTACTAAATTTATGACCATACTATATGGTCTAACAATCTTCTCCTTGATGAATACATTGACAACACCTAAAAAACTCTTGAAAGAGAAAATTTGTGAAAAGAAAAATCCAATGCTACAGACAACAGACCACATCAGAAGGCTCATAGTGAAAGCAAGACCATAGTAAAAAAATAGAAAGCTCAGAAAACTCTCTCTCAACACAAGAGAAGCAATCTTAGCAAATTCCAATTTTTTCAATCTTTCCCCCTTTAGCAATGAAATCATCAAGAACTCCACCTCATTCACGTCCTTGGCACATTAAGATGAAAGAGGGGAGATGAAGAGATTAAAACCAACCAAAGTTAAGGACAAATCAATCAAGACAAGGTAGATCCATGGAGATACACAAAGATTGATATATTGCTTAATTAAGGAGGTAAGTTTTACAACCACTCCATCTTAGAGGACAAAGAGCACACAAAACAATCAACTCTCAAACCCTAACCCCAAACATGATAGCACAAGAGAGATGGATTGGATTGTTAACACACGTCTCTATCCCAATCCCTTTATATAGGTGGGCTAACCAGCCACACCTAGCACTTAGTGGATACTATCCACTTAGCATAATAGAAAAAACCCGATAACTCCACACACACGGGTTTTACTCTCACGTGTTCAGTTGTGCACGCTTTCAAAGTGCATAAGCCAAAATCCGCTAAGTCCTTAGCTTTGGTCCAACTCGATCAAACCAGGTTCTTCTTAACCTAAACTGCTCTTTCAAGTGCTGCGATTTTGATCCAAGATAGTTTCCGGTATTTTGGCCAAACTACCAAAATAACCTTTCTTGACCGAGTCATCTCCTTCCAATGCAAGTAGTCGCCATACTTGCCACGTATAGGTTCAGCATTGGCTTGCCACGTGTCAGCAAGTTTCTTCCACTCTGATTCTATTGGACCACGCCTCACTTGGACTGACCAAGCTACATTGTGCAAATCCATCGTCCAACTTGCCTTCAACGTTTCCTACCTTTATTGTGCCATGCTTGAGCTCACCACCTCACCCAGCATTCTTAATCGTTCTGGGCCTCGTTTCCTCCCTGAGCATAGCCCCGATCCTCATCGTCGACCATGGTGACTCCAAACGTCTCTCACATCTAAATACAAAGAAATTATTTTCGAGCACAAATTCTTCACAACTTGACCCACGTTACTCGAAACATGTATCATGCAACCTTAATGCAATGTCCCAGGTCACCCCAATCAATCCATGACTCAAATTTCAAAATCTTATTTTTTTCTGTCTGGACCGATACTACCGCTCCCTAAGCCGGTAATACCGCACCTTCACATCTCAAATTGGACCTCTCTAAAAATAACGTATCGCCAATTAAAAATTGGAACTACCGTTTTGTGGTATGACCATACTCTTAATGTGGTACTACCGCATTGTGGTATGACCGCTGACACAACGGTGGTGTGACCTTTTTCCTGAAAATTTCAGAAAACAGTCTAGACAAAATACGATCTCTGTATAATCACTTAACCACTATACAAAACTTACAATAATTTATCATAATATTATTCTGAATTTTTTGACATAATCCTCCAAGATGGTCCATAAAACCCTCTACCGCTACTAATGATCTCAAGCGAAAATCACCTAGAGTAAATCATCCCCTACTATTTCCCGGGGAATTGCCGCGCGGAGAGCCCCGCCACGTTGCCCCTGCGCGCTCCGGCGGCGTGGCGGGAATCTCGATGCGGTTGGGGACCCTTTGCAAAAAGTCCTGTATTTTTCCGAAATTACGTAAAGGTCCTTCGTTCTCGCGAAAAGGTCCCTACCAGTTTTTTAGCCCTCCACTTTGTAGGATAGCCCCCGCGGTTTTCTAAATTACGTACGGGTCCTCGTTTACTTACGTACAGGTCCTCCCTTTTTTACGAAAAAGACCTTTGACTTTTTCGAAAATACACATGTGCCCTCGGTTTTTACGAAAAAACCTTTAACTTTTCCAAAATACACATGTGCCCTCGATTTTTTTAAAAAACCCCTCACGAATCATCGCCTCTTTTACTTCGGTACACACGGTGGCTGGCACGGCGTGACGCCGCGCTTATGAGGCTAGTATATATACGACGCGGGAAATTCACCGAGCATTCGTACAAGGCCCATTCCTTAAAGAGCATTCATTCTCAAACATTGAACCGTAGGAAATGAATGTACTATTATGTATAAATCGACTCACGAGTTACACCATAAATATCTATGGTACTATGTGTATGGTAGTAGCTGCTAAAGAAACAACTCAAGATGCTGGCCGAGGCGATAACTGTGGCTGGATGAGAACTATATATAGATTCGTCATAAAACCATCCACGATTACTTCTAACCTCAACTGAAAATCGTTGTGGTCAATATGCAAGGGAATTCTCCAACGTTTCATACAATAACCACATACAGATGAGTCACAAAACCCTAAAACCATCCGCCGTTCCTTATGGCTCAAGTGAAATTCGCTTAGCCAGGCATAAGCCACAGATTCACTGAGCATTCTGCTTATAGCGCCTAGATCTCACCGAGCATTCATCCTCGCACGTTGAATCGGTGGAGATGAACATCTGATGATCAGAGGATGGTGTTCTTCCTGTGTACTCCACCAACAAGGGGGTTACCAAGGAATCTCGATCCACATGCACAGCCATATATATGCTACACGCTGGTTCAGGAGGGTGAATCGCTGGATCGGTCTCATGATGAGGGTTGGCACATCTTAAAGGCCATCTTTAATTCATTACCCTAGCTAGCTAGCTACCGGATCAACATGCACTGCTTACCTCCATCCTCCTCTAGCTCCTCCCTCCCCCCATGTACAGGACCACCACCTCCCACTTTTGCAGCACCTGCACCCCTCTCTCTCTCTCTCTCTCATCTGTGTCTGTGAGCAGCACCAAGGAAAGGAAACAGCCACTGGCTAGGCGCACTGTCCACGGACTGTAGCATGCACTACTACGAAAAAAAGTCATCTTGGATATCTCAACTTATCCGTCTGTGATAATATTTCAATTTACCCACTCTCGCCGAATTTGAATTTCCCGCTCATCACGATGGATTAGCTCTTTAAAATATAAGGCTTGGCTGTTCTTCTCCTCATCTCCTCTCTCTCTTCTCACTTCACTCCTCTTCTCCTCATTTCCTGTTCTTTCTTCTCGCTTCTCCTCCACTTCTTCTCGCCAAAATTTTTCCTAAAAATAGAAGGCTCGGCCGATTACCTCCTCGAGCTCCTCCACCTTCGGTTGTAACGCCATGGTTCACTGCATAAGGCACTCTTATTGTAAGAATATCTTATGCAGTGTCACCATCATGACACAACGATGACACTGCCGCTGTCAGCCTCTCCTTCATCACTAGTGATATATCCCCATGCCTCCCATCTCTTGCTTGATGTTTAGATATGAAATTATGAAATTGTTGGATGACTAGGGTTTCGGCCATGTAAATCTTGTCTCCCTAAACTTGCATCGTTGGTGATATATCCCCCACCACTTTACTCCGAGAACTTGCATTTTACTTTTTGGCACTCTAAACTTATCTCCATTTGTACCGTAGGTCATTTCCTTTGTTTGCTAACAGAATTTGCTGATGTGGTGCACATGGCTGCTAACAAACTAGGCGTATATAACCATAGCTTACAACCGCGCGGCTACGACCACGGCCTACGAATACAGTTTACAACCACAGCTTATGACCACGCGTCTACGACCACGACATACCAAAGCATGCAACAAAATAACAGCACTTACAACCTAAACAACGAACCACCAAAGACATAGCGTCAATCATAAATATGCCTACTTTGGTTTATATGTATTCTCTAATTGCACTATTTTATGACCCAATTAGAGAATGTTGATGAACTCACGATAACACAATCACAGACTATCACAGACGGTTCTTAACTAGAACTATCCTTGGTATTAGACTAGTATAGACGGTTCTTAACTAAAACCGTCTGTGTTGTAACTTATCACAGACGGTTAGAGAGTCGTAGATGGGTTAGAAACCGTCTATGATGATGTTTTGAACCGTATGTGATGATATTTTTTGTGGTAGTGATGCATGTCTTTTAGTGTAGTCACCGCCATGATCGATCCATGGTTAGTCAGATCAGATGCATGCTGAGGAGGTGAGCTCACTCGTTCCATCACTGTTGCAATTGCTCGTATTATGAGAGATCGGTCGAGGAACCCTTTAATTCCTAGCTCCGATCGACGTGGTCAACACGCAGCATTTGATGGTCCCGCCGGTTGCTGTTTCCGGGCATTAATCGTATTAACTACGCAGTACATGTGTTCATCCGCATGTACGGGGCGTCCAATGAAATACGGGTAAATTGTCAATGCTAGCTCAAAGGTGGTAAGAGTACCTATACTGGTACACTACTGTATAGTAAGAGGCTTACTGCCAAAACTTAGCGTTCGTACTACCCTGAACAGTGGCGGATCTAGGAAAATTTTTTGAAGGGGCTGAAGTACCTTCAGCTTGACCAGCCCCTTCTACATTATACATCCATGGCTAAAAATTTAGGGGAGCTCCAAGGGTCCAGTAGCGGTAGGTGGGTTCGAGCCCCCCCCGCCCCACCGCTGGATCCGCCGCTGACCCTGAACTAGCAACACAGGACTAAAAGCCATCGATCGACAGGCCCCGATCGGTTCGGCTTGAGATTCTGGCTTATTTTTCACTATTCATAAATTTCGTCTTTTTCTGAACTTTTGGCTTTTTGTTGAGCTTTTTTGCCGGTTCTTTTTTCCCGTATTTGTTTGTATTATACATATTGGGCTAACATATTTTTTTAATTTTTTAAATTTAATTATGCTAAATAAGCCTCTGTCAGCTACAATGTTTTTTCAGCCAGCTACAGTGTTTTCAGCCATAAGCCATGAGCTTTTAAGCCCAACTGATCACCACCAGGTGGTCTTACAAATTATGAGTTCCTGAATCCTGGGCTCATGGCTGCTTCCATTGATGTTTTCGCAGTCGCTAACACGTGAAACCAGAGTTAACAATTTCAGTTAGGAAAAAAATTTGAAGGGTAGCGAAATTACTGAAATCATAGTAATTTTGGTAATTTCGGTTTGGATTTCGTTCAAAATTTGGTAATTTGAATTTGAATTTTAATGAAACTTTTGAATTTTGAGGAAAAAAGGTTATCAAAGATGGTAGAGATGAATAGATATTGGATATAGATGAAATAGAAATGAAAATATAGATGAAACTTGCTTTAATATTTGAAGTTTACCTCAAGATTTAAATTTTGGTCTTACAAAATAATATCAAAGAGGACCAAAATTGTCCAAAATTACCAGAATTTCGTACAAATTTCGCTAAAATTGTTAACCATATGTGAAACTAGCACAGTCAGCAGTGTTTGCAACATGAGAGTACGTACAGGCACAGGCAACTATAAATTAAGGGCTCTTTTACAGTACCCTAAAATGAACGCGAGTTGTCCATTCTTTTTAATTTGAGCGAGGTATCCATTCTTTTTAATTTAATGGATCGGATTAGTTAGAATTTAGTTATACAACTACTGGCAGTACTATTAGGGCTTATTTGGCAGAGCTCCACCAACTCCAGATCCACCAAAAACAGCTCCACTCCACGAATTTTTACCCAAACGCTCCAGCTCCACGAAATCTAGATCCACCAAAATACTGAATCTAGCTCCAGATTCATGAAATCCATAGAGCACCTCAAGGGGTGCTCCACGAAACCTTGTTTCGTACCTACTTGTGGAGTTGGGTGGTAATTACCCACCTTTTGCCACTGGTTACACACCCCATCCCATACCACCATAAAACCCATGGGCAAAACATGCCATTCCCACCAAAAACTCAGTTTCATGGATCTGGAGCTGCTGTGCAAGTCAAACAGTTTTGTCTAGCTCCATGGTGGGATCCCAGATTCACGGTGGAGTTGTTTTTGGTGGATCTGCTGCTCCAGATTCATTTTTTCAGTGGTGGAGCTCTGCCAAACAGACCCTTAGTAGAATTCTGAGTAGGATAAAATTGTAAAGGAATATATGGTGTAAGAGTAATTTTCGCAAGCGCCACGGCAGTGCGCGTATGAGAGACGGTGATGGCAACACAGGGAATAGGTGAGAGGCAGCTGCGATGACGAAGGAAAGAATTAATAATAGGTTTAGAGGAAAACTCTATAATACCCTGACAAAAAATTAGATTTATAAAAAAGTATGTTTTGTCCTTACAAATCAATTATTAGATTTAATTTCTACTATCACTCTTTTACTGTTAGTAGAATATAATGTAAAATTTTTCTAAATTAATTTGGACTTGAATCGTACCATTTTTGTGAATATGTCACACCGCAGGTACTAGTACCATCACTAGCTTGTCCTGATGAGAGATTGCTGTGCCTATGGATGGAGTGACGAGTACCTTAGCTTGCTAGCTAGCAAGCTTAACGACCGCAGCAATGATCTACTAATGGGAAAAGGCAAGGGAATAGCGCATGAAACCGAGCCGATTGATGCTAAAGGGTTCTACCCTTTTAGGCAATCATTAGTGGTTTTTTACTATAACTAATAGTTTTTATTATTCTTTCTAAGACAGCAACTGTTGATGAAAACGTCGATATAAATAACACATATAATTTTAGGTTCAGAAAACTATTTAAAGAAACAATTTCAAGAAACCGCATTAACAAGCCATCTCTCATTTAGTTTTTGAAGAAGACAAAGCTAAAAAATCATAAAAGAAATAAAAGAAATAGACACAAAGATATAGTAAGACATTCTGCAAGGCCTCGCCTAGTGGGATCGGGGCGTTGTCGATATGCTGTCAGGGACTGGAGGCCCAGGGCAAGGCAGTGCTGACTGGCTCAGCTCATCGCTAGCTTCTGCTCTGGCTAGCTCGTCTGGGTATTATCTCGCAGTGATGCAGCCGCCCCAATGGAGAGAGATTTGGCGGGGAATATTCTACGGCCTCGACTCCCTTTTACGTGTATAATAGGGTACTCGAAAAGGAAACCGAGTGGTACGCTAACTGAAATGAAGAGAGCATAGCATGCCTGCTTGGTGTACTGAATCTTTTTAAGGGAATGAAGGAGGGATGGCTCTCTAGGTTCAGTTTACTAACTAGCTAGCTGTGCAAGTGTGCGTAGAATAGTTTGGTTCATTAGTTTCACACAGTGTTGAGAAACAAACCTTATTTGATGGAAAGTACTACAGAGCAGTGCTTGAATCAGAATTGATACCTGTGGGGTCTAATATATGACGAAATATGAGGTGAAAATACAAATCTGGTGCAAAATTTCATTTCATCTAACTTAAAAGTTTCAAACAAATTCCACAAAATCACCGGACGTAGGAGACGTTGTGTTGTTTGTCTCTGCAAAGTTTCAAAATCAAAATCAATCGCATTCAAGAGATACAAAAAGGACAAAACTTACTCAAATTGTAGGATCAAATATAGTAATCAGAGAGGAGGTGAATGATTACCTACACTTTTTGGAACCTGAAACCAAAACTGAAACCAGGCACTGTAGCTACGACCATCGATAAAGGCACTATAGCTACGGCTATCCATCAGGTACTATAACTATGACCATCGACAAGGTATTGTAGCTACGACCATCGACTACCGGCCGATTTACTGTAGCATACGATGGGTTCACTGTAGCATACGACCGGTTCACTGTCGCTCTGACTATCCTGGTCGTCGTGCCGTGCTCAACCTGCTGTGGTCGATCCGCCGTGATCGTTCTGCCGTGGTCGATCCACCATGGTTGTTTTGCCGTGGTCGATCTGCCGTGGTCAACGTCTCTGACTACCAAGCGTGGTCGAAACCAGCCAGTCGGACCATTCAATACATAGCGGTCAAACCGCTTAACCTGAATATTGCAGCAATTCCAGTTTTCCAAAAGCGCATCGACCGAAACTTTCACAAATGCAAATTTCAAAGCAACCCAAATGTCAATAATTCATTGTCACTAAATTCATGACCTATCCACATGGTGTAACAGAAATTGTGTTTTTACTGTTTAGGCAGTATTTGAGGAAGTGTTTGTTTTCTTGTATATCGTGAATATGATTGAGTTCGATCTTGAAATTTTGTAGAGACATACAAAATGTCCTCCGCTACATATGTAAACTTCTAAGTTAGGTGAAAATGGGATTTACACCAGATTTGCATTTTCACCCAATATGCCACCCTATTATATAGTTTCAATTTCCGTGATGTCTATTTTGCTAAGTAATATGGACTTTTACAAAAGATTCCATATATATAGGGGACTTTTTACGCAAAAGCTACGGGGTCTAATAAACTGAAGTTTCACACCTCCTTACATGTGATATAGTATGGTACATACCTAACTACGTGCCTACGACTCTGACATATGCTTGAAAATGTAGATTGGGTATTCCATTGAAACTGTTGAGGAACCGACACTGGAGACCAGTCCGAGCGATTCCTCTGCTTAGAACAAGAACGAATCAATCACAGAATCACAGAATAATAGATTGAACACAGAGAGGTAGAGAGAACTCCTGGTCTTTCTTTATTGCTTTAGATTGCATCGGGTACATCATGAGGGGGTCTAGGCCCCTATTTATAGTCTACGGTGGGGTGCCCAATCGATAAGGACTCGGATAGAGTCTGGTTTCCTAACACTCCCCTTGGGCATTCACCCAACATGTTCATGCCTCATCAAAACTCCATAAAAACCCGAGTGGGAAAAATTTGGAGAAAGAGTACATGATACATGTGATGTTTGCGATGCACGAATTGCCTCATTAAAAACCTTGGTCGAGAAACTTCATGGAAAACTCGTCAAGGGAAAAGAGTACAATTCACCCAAATTCATTTGGTCTACAGGACTTTATTTTTGGGTACTTAATCTTCATGATCAAGATTTATTAGCGGGTTTGTGAGAATTCTCCCCGATTCTGCACTTCTCTAAGTCTCATCATTCCAATTCCACGCACGCACATTTCAAAGCTAGATGCGGGAGTGACTTAGTGAATAAATCTGCGAGATTTTCACATGACTTAGTATGCAGTACTTTAATCTCGTCCATCCTTTGCAATTCATGTGCATAGAAGAACTTGGGGTTAATATGCTTTGTGAGATGACTCTTCACATAGCCCGTTTGCACTTGTGCAACGCAAGCGGCATTATCTTCATAGATAATTGTGGGGTTCGCGCACAATGTTCATCCCACATGATCTGCTGGATGTGGTGAACCATTCGGCGGAGCTGCGCACTCGTGCGGCTTCATCTGATGCTATAATTTACGAGTGGTTCGTCAAGTAGCTACGAGCTTTGCTTAGACGATTTCCATGAAATTGCAGTTCCACCACACAGGAATACATAGCCTGTTTGTGACTTAGCGGTATGCGGGTCTGACAGATACCCAGCATCTGCATAGCCAATCAAGTTCAGATCTTGATTCTTTCTGTAGAACAATCCGAGGTCCTTGCTACCTTGGAGGTATCGGAGAATGTCCTTTATGCCCTGCCAATGCCTTTTGGTGGGCTCAGACTGCTGCACCTTGCTAATGAGTTCACGGCAAATGCAATGTCCGGTCTAGTGCAGTTTGCTAAGTACATGAGTGCTCCCACTGCACTCAAGTATGGGAATTCCGGTCCCAGGACTTCCTCCCCCTCTTCCCTAGGTCGGAAAGGATCTTTTTCTTGCTGTAAAGACCTACCGATCATCGGTACTTTCGAGGGAAATGCCTTCTCGAAGCCAAACCTTTCAAGCACCTTCTGGGTGTAGGTCGACTGATGTACCAAGACTCCTTCAGGGACATGCTC
This sequence comes from Dendrocalamus sinicus, assembly GCA_036346575.1. NCBI lineage: Eukaryota > Viridiplantae > Streptophyta > Magnoliopsida > Poales > Poaceae > Dendrocalamus > Dendrocalamus sinicus. The sequence goes on along the minus strand of CM070655.1, from coordinate 4,252,584 downwards.
AAGCTGCAGGCCTAAGCAAAACTTGGTCTTGCCCAAATCTTTCATTTCAAATTCTGACTCCAAGTAAGAGCTTGCTTCTTTTATGTCTTCGGCTGTCCCGATGATATTCAGATCATCTACATACACGGAGATTATACAGAATCCATTCTGGGATCGCCGTATAAATACACAAGGACAGTCTTCATTGTTCGTGTAGCCTTTCTTGCAGAGAAAATCGCTCAAGCGATTATACCACATTCTTCCAGATTGTTTTAATCCATACGGTGACTTTACGAGTTTCACACTGCATGTGTTTCTATTTGCTCTGTCTTGGTTCGGGAGAGGATTCCTTGAGGACTTTCATATAAATCTCGAATCCAAGTTACAGTAAGGTATGCAATCACAACATCCATCAATTTCATTTCTAAATTCAAGTTCACCGCCATTGAGATCAAGTATCTAAAGGTAATTCCACTCATGACTGGGAGTAGGTTTCTTCATAATCAATTCCAGGACGTTGAGTGAAACCTTGGGCTACCAGCCTTGCTTTGTATCTCACTACTTCATTTCTTTCATTTCTCTTTCGAATAAATACCCACTTGCGCCCAACGGGGTGTATGTGGGGAGGTGTCGTGACATACGGGCCCAAACACCTCTCTTTTATTCAGAGATAGCAATTCGATTGCTATTGCCTTCTTCCAATCTTCCCAATCTGATCTTTTCTTACATTCGTGAGCGATGCGGCTCGGGATCAAGATCGATGATGGTGGCAATTTTCTTTGCGAAGTAGATATCGATATTAGTCGTTGTCCTATTCAGGACTCTCCAGTGTGCACATAATTTATAGCTATTTCTTCATGAGTTGCTTCTTCGAGCTTCACCTTGCGCATCGCTTCTTTGAATTGCGGTGGCAAGTCCTTTAGTTTTTCGGCTCCGATGTGTGCGCACACATTCATGCCGATGGGGATATTCAGATCCGGTATGCCCTTTTCGAAGGTGTCATACTTGTGCCAGTCTCAACGGCTCCCTTCTCATTCGGGGACTTCAATGATCGGTGTGATAAATCCCTTTTATCCTTTTTCGCGGGCGTCCCGGTTACTTTGGACTCGAGGAACCGGAGTTCTCGTCCTTTATTCCGAGGCCTCGGGCGGGATTAGGGATACCTTCAATTTTCTTTGGTATTTCAACCTCTCCGGTGCATTGCGTGCGAGCACATGCGACTTAATCACGCTCTTCAAATCACTAAAGTGATCGGGCGGTTGATTTGCTAATGCTTGCAAGTCGATGATCTTCGGACCTCTTTTTCAGTTTCACTAGTGCGTGGGTCATGTGCATGAATTCCGTGGCTTCCACGTAATTTCGACATTTTTCATCAACGGGTTGATTTCCTCCCCTAATGACGGAAATTATCTTCATCAAAAATGCAATCAAAGGCGGCGGTATGCAAATCTCCGACATGGGTTCCAAATACCGATTATGGATGCGCCTCATAACCAATGTATATCCCGTCTTGCGGAGTGGGCCCATTGCAGTTCGCTGCGGAGGTGGTATCGGTACATAAACCTTACATCCAAACCTCCTAAGATGGGAAACTTTCGGTGGTGACCCTTGCGCTAGTTGCATAGGTGAATGGATGTTGTAGGCTGAAGGTCTAAGGTTGATGAGATTCGCTGCATGAAGGATGCGTGTCCCCAACATGTAGCCGCAAATTAGTTTTATGCAAGAGGGGTCGGGCAATAAATTTAATTCTTTTAATTAAAGCCTCTGCCAAACCATTCTGAGTATGGACATGCGGCACCGAGTGCTCAACTGCAATTCCCATCGCCATGCAATAATCATCAAATGCCTTCGAAGTAAATTCTACGGCGTTGTCCATTCGAATGGATTTGATATGATGATCTGGAAACACATTTCTGATGCGAATGATCTGCGAGATCAATTTTGCAAAGGCGTGGTTTCTTGTGGACAACAAGCCCACATATGACCACTTCGAAGAAGCGTCAATGAGCACCATGAATCCTGAGACGGGCTGAATGGGACCGCAAATGTCTCCTTGGATGCGTTCCAGGAATGCAGGGACTTCATCCTTCACTTTCAGAGTGGAGGGTCTAGTAATTAATTTCCCGGTGGCACATGCAGGGCACACAAAATCTTCATGATTCGGGAAATTTTTCACATTAATATTATGCCCATGCGAATTATTTATTATGTTTCTCATCATCCTAAGACTTGTGTGGCCTAATCTATCATGCCAGAGACAGAAAAGTTCAGAGCTTCTAAACACTGCTTTGAGCGATTATGCTGCTAGCGCTTTAATTGTGGTATAATATAGCCCGCCAAGTGAAGGAAGCTTTTCTAATATTCTTTTGCCATTCTCTTCGCGCTTTGTGATGAGCAGATATTCCTTACCGTACTCTTCGTCAGTCTCAACGTGGAAACCATTGGCGCGAATATCCTTAAAACTTAGGAGAGTTCTAGTCGATTCTGGGTACAATAAGGCTTCTTCAATGACCAAAGTTGTGCCCATGGGAAGTATAATTGTGGCTCTTCCGAACCGATTATACATGCATCGCTCCGCGATTATCGTAAGGTCGCCATTGCTCTTACGGATCGATCAAAATATTTAGTCTCTCTTAAGATGGTATTCGTTGTGCCGCTATCGGAAGGCATACTTCCTCCGTAGGGCGCCACACGTGTTCTCGTTCACCGAGCGAAGTCGTGCGATAACGTGTTGAGGAACCGACGGAGATCACCCGAGCGATTCTCTCGCTTAGAACAAGAACGAATCAATCACGTAATCACGAATAATAGATTGAACACGAGAGGTAGAGAGAACTCCTGGTCTTTCTTTATTGCTTTAGATTGCATCGGGGTACATCATGAGGGGGGTCTAGGCCCCTATTTATAGTCTACGGTGGGGGTGCCCAATCAGATAAAGACTCCAGATAGAGTCCTGGTTTCCTAACAGAAACTAGTAACATGTGATCAGCAACGTTGCAAGAATTTTTTGAAACGTAGAAACAAGATATATTTGGAGATCCAGATTGTCTTTTCCGGTTCTTTCTCTTTATTTCCCCCAAATTCTGTACTCCTACCAAGGATAAAAAGGCTTGGTGGTCCAGCTATTGGATGCCCAAAAAAGTAGAGTAGCTTCCTAGGTTCTGGTGCTGAAGGATTTGTAAAAGGCTCTTTGTACGTTGGTGCTGTTCTTCAAAGAGAGTTCACAGACAGACGCACACATCATCTACACGTTCACACATACATACGTGTTTTCTACACACGTATAAAATTTATTAGAGGCATCAAGGTCTCAAGGAAATACGGATATGTACTTTCTCATTGAACGTACGTGTGTACTCTTAAAATTGATGGACAGTAATACTAAATCTGCGACTTAAATCTTGGTAGGCTGGGTGGGTACACACGTGTATGCCTAGCCATCTGGTCACAGGCCAACTTCTGTATGTTGGTGCTATTGGGAAAGACATCGTCAGTATGAGCCAATAAATTTCAAATTTTCATAACTTGCAATGATATATTATTGTTGGGGGTGTGTCAAATGAGAACTCGCGTAAATAGATATAAAACAAACTGACTGTTTAATCACGGGAAAGAGAATTTTGTCCGCTCAATTCGCTAGGAAGATGGCGATAACACCCCTTTGTATGGTGCAAACGGGGCGGCTATGAGCCTATAAGTTTCCATTCTTCTATTTTAAGGTGGGTTCTAGTAGATACGCTTGCCACTCTATTTAATACAATTTGTTTACCAGTTAAAAAAAGTTAGTTCGACACTATTTTATGCAAAGTAAACTAATTGCGTTTGACTATTATTGAGGCAACGAACAATGTTTTCAAGAGCTGAAATCTTCAGATGTGAGAATTGGAATCTTTAGGGAGAGGTTGCTATTTTCCAATTAATTTGTGGATGCATCTTCGCAGTCTTACTGGGCTAATTTTCTGCAGTTTTAACCCTTCGGTACCGTACTACTACTATAAATCAAGTAATGAAGGTGCACAGCTAGCGTTGTTAATTAGCACTTGCTAATTAAGCTGGTTAACAGTTTTTTTTTTGCAAAGCATCAATCACTCACATGTTAATTATTTCGTACATGTAATGCGACGTCCAATACCTTAGCCAGCTACTGACAACCACTCACCGTGATGGTAACACGAGGAGGACGATACATGGTGAAAGGACATGACGCGAACGCGACGCTGATCGTTTAGAGGTGTTAATAAGCAGCACAGGTCCACAAGAGTGCGAGCTCCCAGTACACGCTCGCTAGCTATCAGCTGCAGCTAGCTCTCTCCCTTTCCTTCGTCTCCGGCTAGCTAGGGTTTACGCAAGCTGATCCATCACAGCCCCCCTGCTCCCTCTCTCCCCGTCGAATCCCGGCGCACGGCGAGGCGATCCGGGTCGCCTAGCTCGAGATCATCCGGGTCGATTCAGCACGCAGGGCCAAGGGGGAGGCAAATTGAGGTGATCGATCTGTGGGAAGAAGCCCAACACTTGCTCAAGCTTGTAAGTACTAGCTAGTGTTACACTTGCTCATGCTTGTAAGTACTAGTGTTAATTCTTGGTAGATCTGTCCAGATTTGTTCTCTTCCCTGCTGCTCACACAAGCTCCTGTGATTTTCTTGAGTATTTTGTGTTCTTTTTTTAGTACTTTTCTCAGAGTAGCACCGGATCCCCAAGACAATAATTAAGCCAGCAGTCGATCTGATTGTCATGGTTTTTGTTCCTCATCTTTACTACTCACTCGCTATCTCTGGCATTTGTTGCTAATTCTGGGTAATATTGTCCATCTAATTTGATGGATACTATACATAGAGAACGTGGACATAAATTAACTGAATCCTTTGAGCTGAGTTTTAAAATACTTTTGCTAGTCATTAAACTCAATTAGTGCGGCTGTGATCTAGCAGCAAAAAGTTTATTGCTTAATCCACGTACAATCTATAGTATGATTCAGTATGTAGATTAAGCAAAGGGAATTGCTTAAATATTATGTAGTACAATCTATAGTATGGCGCGCCATGGCTGCGAAATATGCTACATTTGGCTGACGGCGGAGCCAAGGGACAACGTGCGCTTGCCAAGTGGAGAGCTTGGGATTTTTGGATGCCGGAAGGAGAAACGGCGGTTAGACTTCTTAAGAATAAAAGGAGAAGATGTGGGGAGGAGTCCAGAATCTAGATGATGAAGCGTTCTATTGGATGTCTGTATACTATCATTTTTCATAAGCAAATGGTGTCGGAACGACCAAAGCTTCGCATTTATGGGCTTCACTGTAGGCGCTACAGTTCCTTATCCACAAGTTCTTGATTCAGTGTGACCGTTTCTCTTGTCATGTGTAGCAGTAGCGACTAAAGCTGCTCGTTCCTCAGTGGAACTGTGGCAGAATCGATACATGTACTGTGATCGATGCATCATCTCATTTTATGCTCGATTAATTAGTTGTCTGAATGGTTCTGATGATCAATTAATCATTATAGGTGTGATCATGAGCGGGTTAAGATGATAAGCGGCAACCACACAAATGAGGAGCTGCAGGCAAGCTGCATCAGGAAGGTCGACCAACCGGCCGGCGACGGCGGTGCGGCCAATAAGGCCGTGGCAAGCTCGCGGCACTGGTCGGCGTCAACGGAGTCGAGGATCGTGCGCGTCTCGCGAGTGTTCGGCGGCAAGGACCGGCACAGCAAGGTGAGGACCGTCAAGGGGCTGCGCGACCGGCGCGTGCGGCTGTCGGTGCCGACGGCGATCCAGCTCTACGACCTCCAGGACCGGCTGGGGCTAAACCAGCCGAGCAAGGTGGTGGACTGGCTGCTCAACGCCGCGCAGCACGAGATCGACAAGCTGCCGCCGCTCCAGTTCCGACCGCAGGACCTCGTCGCCCACCTGCCCTCCTCCATGGGGCCGCCGTTCTCAAATGGCGCCGACCACGCTGCGACGTCGGTTGCCGCGTCCATGCTTGTCGACGGCGACAAAGCCCACTGCAACAGCAGCCTCAAAGGGTTCATGAGCCTGAACAATTCGCTTGGCCTGGTCACTGGCGCCATGCCGTCGTTGACTCACGGCTCGTACTACACTGCTGAACCTTGGAGCAATGGCAATGTCCATGAGGCGAGCCATGGCGCTTCACCTCAAGCGGTGGCTCACGGCCACTCGCCATTCCCATCGCTGCTGTCTCTGGCTCCAGGGTCTCAGCTCGTCTTCTACTCGTCGGAAGGCGGCTTCGCCATGAAAGAAGCCGCCCATCAGTTCCCTGTAGCTAACCTCGACCATTCGCAAGGCCTGCTCTCACTGAGCTCAGCAAGAAGCTTCCTTCACTCGGGAAGCCAGGGTTGATTAGATCGATCAACATGATCTCTAGTCCAAGAAGGTACGTATAAATTAATTAACTAATAATGCTCCTGGATAGTTGTAATATAGTACTTTGCTTTAAGGTCAGTTAAGCTTGTGATTTAATTTTTAAGAGGGTATTATATATTTGTTATTATCAGATTTGGATTCTAGAACTACGTACGTACAGGACTCAAAGTTAAGTTTTGCAGGCCGTGCAATGCAATTCGCTGCTTCTTTTTATACAAAGGAAGAAGTAGTTGTTGACGTATTTGGCTTGTGTAATAACGATTTGAGAATTTTTTGGAATTTCTGTTTAACTTGGGTTTCTTTTGTGAGTTTTGCTTCTCAATTGAGCTACTTTGTCTCTGATGTATATATGTTGTTTGCAATTCTTGGATTCTCGCTTCATATCAAATGCATCTTTTTCTGTATGTATGATTTGTGTGACTTGTGCCAATTCACATTCATTTATCTATATACTATTTACAAAAAAATTCCAGTTGTCAATTTGGACATCAACATAATCTCCAATATACCCCTTGAACCATTACTTTATCTAATTATATGATAGAAAAGCTATTAAAAATATAATGCCATAGAAGTACTTTTGATAAATGGTGACAAATCTACAAGTATAATTTTTATGCCATAAATCTAAATACTTTTTTTATACATTTTAAAACAACAAGTAAAAAAGAATGGAGAGATTGTGTTATCAATTAAGTAGAGACAATATAGGTGAACTAATTGACATATGATCCGTGCTAAATTTTTTTTGTGACATCTTGAAACAAGTTAGACATAAGTGCGAGAAGCCAATGCATATGAATTCCTATTTTGTTCGCACTATAAATTTAAACTTATGCCTCGTTTGGATTGATTTGGAGGGATTTGCTCTACTCCCTGCAAAGTTTCGCATTCCAAACACATGCACAACCTTGGCATTCTCCACTGCATTACTATTTGTATAGGTAAATTACATAAGGTACTTGGGTACCTAGGGGCGCACCTAACTCAAAAACCGTCTGATATATGTGTATGATCAATTCGAATGAAATGTTTCGTACCCTTCATATATTTGTGGTAAGTGAGTTTTGAACTCAATTCAAACTAATTTGATCTATTTTTAATTTAATGCGACTATAGTGATTATATATCATGAAACTAACTCAAACTAGTTAAAGTGAAGATGGATTTAAATATTTTTGGAGTTTGATAGCAGTTTTGCATCCATCCACTACCCTTATACAGTTGCATTTCTCTACAATCTCTGTAGTTTAGTTTTGGGGAGCGTAAAATATTTTTTGGGGAGTTCTAAAAAACATTTTTGGGGGAATCAAAACCTGAGCTTATATTAATCATTAGCAATAGTAATGTAAAAACATTTCACTAAGTATAACTTTGCTAGTATGTGCAACTATTTTATTTAGAGTAAATTTCATAGAACCCTCAGTTTCAAGGTTAAGGTAACGAAACCTCGGAGTTTTACATTTTTCTCAAGGAACGACATTTTTTGGGGAAAAGGTTTCAGAAAATCTTAAGCTTGTCCTATCCCCACTACTACAGAAAAGGTCATCATAGACGGTTCAAAAACGTCATCACAGACGATTTTGTGAACCGTCTGTGTTTATGGGTCAGTGATAATCGAAGGTCATCACAAACGGTTTTTGAACCGTTTGTGATAATCAGCTATCACAGACGGTTTTTGAGTAAAAATCGCGTGATAGTGATAATCACGCATTTTTTAGTTAAAACCGTCGTGATATCGATCATCACTGACGGTTTTACTCAAAACCGTCGTGATATTCCTTCGACCCTACATATATTTACGCTTATTGGCTAGCCTCGGAAATGCTAGCCATGCCCTCTCAAACAAGCAGATCAACATGTACATGTATACATCCAATTCACATCTCAATTCATTTCACAAACATAAAACATCAATTTTTATTAAGATTAGAGTATACCATTACAATATCTCAAAACAACGAGCAGGTTACACAACAAGAACAACGAGCAGGTTACACAACAAGAACAATGAGCAAGTTATACAACAAGAACAACAAGAACAACGAGCAGGTTACACAACAAGAACAACAAGCAGGTTACACAACAAGCAAAGATTCTCTATGCCTTCTCGCCCCTGATGCAACGCATGAGCTGAATGTCTTTGACGACCACCATCGTCGGCGTTGATTGAGCGTCTGCCCGGTTAGCACGAGCTAGATGCTTCTGCGTCGTCTGCAAGGAGGAGGACAGCAAGGAAGAGGAGGAGAACAACAAGGAAGAGGACAGCAAGGAGGAGGACAGCAAGGAGGAGAACAACAAGGAAGAGGACAGCAAGGAAAAGGAGACTAGCAAAGAGGCTGGATTTTGGTTATATTTATAGGGGAGGGAGAGGCGGGAATTCGAAATTTTGAGCGCGGGAACGGAAAGGCGGAGCTACAATTCGTGGGGCTGAGGATCGACGGGCCCAACAGTCAGATTATCACAGACGGTTCTATATATAGAACCGTCTATAATGAATGAATATCACAGACGGTTCTATATATAGAACCGTCTGTGAATTGGAGCACAAATTTTATATACCGATGCAATATAAACAATTAGTCTGAAAAGATAAAATAGCAAAGGTTTATATAGTTTATATATACTCATTTGAAAGGTTTCGACGAGATCTACAACTTTGCAGTTGAAGAAAAATCCAAATTCCGAAAATAAAACCAAGAAAAAGGGCAAAAACAGAAACCAAAAACTTGCAACGCAGGTTTAGGTCCAAATATGGCCGATTTTTGGGGTCTTGGAGGGCGACTAGTGCAAGAGGAATATTTTTTTGGATCGGGCTCGTCGTTAGCTTTCCAACGAGTACAAGAACGTCGAAAACGGACACCGTATGCAAAAGTTATGCCCGTTTTACTGAAAGTGTCTCAAAACTGAACCATACTCGGACTTAAGCGGGAAAATTTGAAATTTTGAGGGATTGTAAGGCGGAAACGTATCACAGACGGTTTTTATTATAAAACCGTCTGTGATATTCTAGTATCACAGACGGTTCAGCGGTAAGAACCGTCTGTGATACTCCTTTTTCCCGCCACAAATACCACAGACGGCCTCCAAATTAAAACCGTCTGTAATAGTGTAAATCATAGACGGTTTCACAAAATCGTCTGTGATTTGGCGTCTACTATTAGGCTTTCTGTAGTAGTGCCCATTCCATATAACAGGTATGATAGATGTGTGCCACCTGTCAATTACACTTACAAGCATGGCCCACCTATCAAACTTACAAGTATGGCTCACCTATCAGCTCCACCTCCGCCATTGCTGATCACCATTGTCGCTGTGTGCTGAACCAACTGTTGTGCAAGAAAAGATGGGAGAGTAAAAAAGAGAGGGGAAAATGGATTGACTGGTGAGTCCTACTTGTTAGTCTGATTGGTAGGTTGGTCTCATCTGTTATATCCTATTGGATATAACGGGATAGGACCAACCTAGGGTTTTTTAAAAAACACTTTATTGAAGAATGTGTGGTTTATCAAAAAAAATCTGTAAAATCTAGGGTTTTACATTATTTTTCCCCACAGCCATGAGCCTGAGTTTCTGAAATTTACTCTTTTATTTGGTATCCAAGAAAGGACGTGCAACTCTTTTAAGCTGGCACATATCCTAGTCACTGACACAAATTACGTATGCATGTAACTGCCGACGCTGCCAGGTCAATTCCAAAATTTTATCGGTAGCATGTGCCACATCTGCACATCCAATTATGCACTTATCTAGGTGGTGATCATTTGGGCTTTTTTGAATGGGTTATACTGAAAAGCACTGTAACTAGCTAAACAAACACTGTAGCTGACAGATGCTTATTTAACATAATTAAATTTAAAAAAAATTAAAAAAATATGTTAGCCCATTACATATAATACAAATAAATATGGGAAAAAAGAACCGGCAAAAAACCAAAAATTCAGAAAAAAAACGAAATTTATGAATAGTAAAAAATAAGCTGAAAGCCAGGAGCTAAAGTCCAATTGATCACAGCCTAGACCGCTAGAGTAGTACAAATGTTGACATACATGGCATGTACATCAGTACACGTGTTGCATTTCATTTAAAAGCAACCGTTGTTTCACCAGTCTTCCACACAAATTAATCCAGGAACGAAAACAACAGTATCGATCAACGCGAGAACGACTTCAAGATTGTGTTGCAAAATTCGGAACAACGCCACTTAATTCTTGCTTAATTTATTTTGCTCAAACCAGCTGAGAGCTTCCACATAGTAGTTAAAAAATAGAGAAGGAATTTGGTGGCCTGGGGGATCGGAGCCGGCGACTCGATACGACAAAAGTGCATGATACAATTCCAAAATTTCTATGAAAATTCATGGATGTAGTACGCTTAACAGTTAACATCATGTAAACATGCAAAACTTTAATATCAAATGCGTCCGTGATATCGAGGAAAAAAGACAAGTAGTCAATCTTGCACTGTTCATCTCTAGCTTTGCAAATTATAGAGAAAAACCCAAGCTATGGGGAAACAAAATTAACTACATTCGATCATCTAGCCGGCCAGGACAGACAGGGGCGGAGCTAGGAATTGGATATGAGGGGGGTAATATGGACAACAAGTAGAGTAGAACCAATAAACTATACCGGATTTACCGATCCAATAGTCACATATCAGAGTAATATGTTTCACAAATTACAATGCAAAGAAAATTACATCTCTATTAACTTAAACTTAGCTCTACGACTACCAGCAAGATCATATGCCTTAATAATATCATCATTACTAATCTTTGCGGCCAAGCACACTGCAAATCACATTCACAGCAGAAACACACTCGAATCATGAGAATTCCAATTTCGCACGAATTGTACTCTTGTACTAATTGATTCAGATAGTAGTAAGTAGTGACCGAATCCCACAGTATTAGGAACGGAAGGGGATCAAGTGAGGATTCATACGCGCCCTTCTGGCCTTCTCAGTGCGCCGGAAGAGGGTCAGGCAGGCTTTCACGGAGACGAACAGACAGAGCGTGCGGCAAGCTGGCAAAGAGCCAAAGACTCAAATATGATGGTGTAACGAGCGTTAGCTTTTTATAAGTAATTTAATTAAAATAAATAAATACAAAAAAATAAAAATACAGTTATATTTTCACAGATGATGTAAAGAAAAAGAGAAAAAAGATACATATAGAAGGCAACATATTCGAAGGACAAATACAGTGAAGGATGTAGGCAAAAAATAGAAAAACTATAGATGTTGGCCATTTTTATTTGTTACTTATAAAACTAGACGTTATTTGAAACACGTAAACTATATGCAAATTATATTGCTTTCGACCAAATTTCTATAAAACTGCGCATTCTGAAACAGGCTCTCAAAGCAAACATAACATTGACGCCAGTTTTCCTTCTTCTTCTTTTTTGTGGTCTGAAGTTTAAATCACATACAATAAATTACTACTCCCAGGCAAATGTTTGATGGTCCAACTTGGAACTACTGTGGTCAAACACACAGAAACATGTGGCCCGATGTGGGTACTTGGCTCTCTCACTTCCATTGTTTTTTACCTCGAGCACAGCATGCATCCAACAGTCACATCGGCCAACGCACACCTCCTTTCTACGTGCATCCTCCTACGCCTTCCTGGCCTTTCACATCAACAAAGCCAATAGGAAAAATAGGGAATCACAAACAGGGGCGGAGCAGCTTATGTGGCAAGGTTTGGCAGCCGCCATACCTACAAAAGGCTAGTATGTATTATGTATATATACATGAAAATAAAATACATCAATACATCATTAACTGCTGTACTACTGGCCGATTGGCTGCTCGCCTGCTCTGAGCCTCCGACTGTTCGTATTCCCGAAAGGCCGAAACCGATCAGAACTCCCCTCGCGGTCTGGGCCCTTTTTGCCTTCAAACGCTAGCTCCATCGCTCAGCCTAAAAAATCTCCGATCCAAATCATCCAATTCCAAGTTCCCATCCAAATCATCCAATACGTGCAGGGCAGGAGGTAATCATCCAAATCATTCAAACGCTATCTCCGATCCAAATCATCCAATACGTGGCGGCGGCGGCGGCGTCGCGGCGAACTACAAGTCCTTTCAATTCGTGGGCGCTCGGGACCGCGAGCAAGCGAGGAGCGAGGCAGCGAGCGCGTGTTTGGTCGTGTTCGTGTACGTTCGGGTTTCGCTGTTTCGGTGTAGTGAAACGGTTGCCGACTTGCCGTGATTCGTCGGGGTCGGGAGGGTGCGACGCAGCGCAGGCGCGACGGCGAGCGGCGACTCGGCGCCGACGCGGTAGCCGGCCGGACGACGGCTGCCGGTTGCGAGTCTTGAGTACAATTGTACAACGAATCAACATCAGCGATGGCACCACCAAAGAAGAAGAGCAAATACGTAATGAAAGGTATTTTCTAATTTAGATTGTAATTAGATCATCTTTTCATGTTAATTAATTTACCTAGGCTGTTACTTTTGGATTTACTTTTGGATTTCTGTTATATTTGCTGATCACAAAGTAATATATATATTTATATAATGTTCTAGTGAGCCCTTGCATAGTTTTGATATGTTTAACCTTTATAAACCTGCCACACCTGAAAATTATTTCTGCCTCCGCCACTGATCACAAACTTACACGTACATAATATGATTTACCTCATGATCAGCTATACATATACTCCTTTGGAATATGTTAATTGAAATGATTTACCTCATGATCAGCTATTGAGCTATACATATACTCCGGGGTTAGTCTTCTTGTTGGGGGGGTGCCAGGCCCCCCTCAGCCCCCCCTCACTCCGCCACTGAGGACAGATTAACCTCCCGAACAATATCGCCTGATTAGCATTGCTAGGAAGACATGGATGTCTGAAAAAACACACACATGCGAGCTAGTCTGCAGAAACCAACAGCCAATGCGAGTCACAGCGCTGCATTGATCTGTCTGGCTCATGAGCTAGCATGATCGACCGGCCATGGCTACGGGGGATCCCACGCAGGAAGCAAAAGCAGCGCAAAGCACAGTGGCCTGCCCGCTGGGGCGTGTGCATGTTGTTGGCACAACTTCAGAAGAAGACTCACAATATTGCACTTACAGTGGAAGAGAACAAGAATATACGCACAAGAACTTTGATGCTCGGCTACTATTGTTTAGCTGAACCTTTTTTTTTCTCTTACTCTCTTGCTCTTATTCATCCGAACATTGAGTTTAGTATTTATAGTACATACTAACAAAGGAAACAAACTAACTAATTTTAATCCGATACCAATTGCATCAGGATCCTAGCACCCTATTACTTAGCAAGTATGTATTACTCTCCAGCAATCTCCCCCTAATCTAGACTTATTTTCTCCTAGTTCAGATTCAAAGCATGATCCAAACTGCCATCTATGCATCCACATAAAATGATCTATATGCAAACTAAATATATAGCTGCATGCAAAAACTCAACTCAATTGGTACACATTCATCTACATACAAAACTGTAACTCGTTGAAGTAGTCGGTCCTAACTACAACTTGTCCAACTTATACTCGACACAGGACGACAAATACAACACTTCAATGCTCTAGACTCAACTTTACTTGCTCTACGTAGAACGGTGAACATATCTCCTCAATGCCCCGGACTCGACTCAGATGCATCACAACAGGGTCGGTTCATCATCACTGAGAGCTTTAGAAGTAGCGCTTTCTCCTCCTTCTTCGGCTTGCAGTATTTCAAAGCGAAGTGCCACTACTACAGAGAAGGTCATATTGGACATCTCATCACATATGGTTCTACAGAATCCGTCAGTGTTAAGCTGCAGTGTAGTTATCTCAGACGGGTCGACTAGCATGACTATCTATGTTGCAACTGATAGTAAGAGCCGTCTGTGATGACCTACTTATCACAAAGTTTTTTATATAAATCATCTGTGATACATTACAAACGATTTGTAATAAAAATTGTCTATGTTGTATTGAATATCACATACAATTTTTTTTGTGAAAAGCCGTCAATGATAAATCATAGACGGTTTTTAAAAAACTGTCTGTAATGACCAATATATCATAAATAGTTATTTTTAAAAAAATTTTGTGATAATATATCTTCCACATATACATGGGCGAAAACCTAACTCATTGTACTCCTGCACACACTTAGGTTTTTCAACATAGCAGTGCACCTTCTCAGCTCCCTCCTTCTCCACCTCCAGTGTCGCCGCCTCCTGGTCGGCTCTCCGTCACGCGGCTCCTCCTCCCGGCTCCCCATTACCGTCACCTCCTCCTCAGCTCCCCATCACATGATAATTTATGTAGGTCCTTGATACGGAGTCGTCCGATCTTCTCGACGTAGGATTGGATCTCATGTGCCCTCTCTTGAATCATAACAATCCTCCGTTGCCAATGCAAGAACAAACGTTCTTTAATTCACAAGATCACACGCGCCGGACTTCACGACCATCAAGTGAAAGCCCTATAGCGCTCCCAATTCCCAGCGGAAAGGTTGAACGATCTCAATTTGCAAGAACTCACAAATCTTCTATTGAATTTAGTGGCTAACAAAAAATCAAAAACATGCACAACTCATATGAACCAATTGTCTCTTCATGTGTTCTCTTCTCTGTTTCTAGTCGGCCTTCTGATACAAGGGAGGGCAATAGTATTTAAGGTGTCCTCCTCACAACTCACACACGCTAGGGCCATCTGGAAAGGTTCACTCGGCCAAAAAAAATCGAAGTTGACTCCCACTTGACTAAAGAAACTCAAAACTTGTTTGCTATCTATTGGATCCAAGTAAACTAAACAAGGTTCAGACTCCGGCTTAAACGCAATTACATGGCCAGAGTTTGGCCAAAATCATGGGCATGTAGGTTCAGACTCCATGCTTGCTGTTGGGCTTCCATGCCACATTACTTGGTTGAAGTTCTCTCTCCTCCTGTGCATTGGACTAATGGAATGATAATGATAAGACATGAGAGTGATGATATGATCATGATGAGATATGTGAAGAACGACATGTTTATGTTTATGATTATGTTAAAACATGTGGGAAATGACATGGCTAGGTTAATGCTCATGCTAAGGTAGTGTTTATCATTCTATTATGTGCTTGCTGAGTCTTCGGACTCATCCTTACTTATTTGTTGATTTTAGGTGAATATTAGAGGTAACATGCACGGGCGAGAGTAGCACATTTATTCCACATACAAACAGTAATTCACATACCACCTTTAGTTAGCATATTTAGACTTGAATGGCATGCTAAAATAGTTAGTGTTAATAGTATGTCTTAATGGAAGTATTTAGTTGGGTGTGGCTCATGCGTATCCTTTCAATAGTTAGCAAACTTATACATCCGCTACAATATTCATCGTTAAGCGTATATTGCTTATCGTGTCGTTGAGTTTTAAATGGATGAGGCACTACTGAAATCTAGCAATGATGGATGTAAATAGTAGCATTATTAAGTAGTGGTTGCATTTTGGGTTCAGAGGTTGAGTCGTAGTGTTACAATAGACCATTGTAGTTGAAAATTTACTAGGATTTTTTTTTTGTCAAAACTTAAAATTGGCTGCGAAAGGTAATATATACTATGGAAGGACCAGATTTTCTAAAAAAAATCTTAAAAGGGGATGTTGTGGATTTTATGTAAAATCAAGGGAGCTGCCGTAGGGACTCCCCTATTAAAGAAATAGTATGCTTCACTGAGAACCACATCAATCACAGTAATGCAAAAGTAGGACCTTGACCTTGATGTCAGATTGCGAGCTTAGAATGCTTGTCTGGAGCTTCAACAATTTGTCTGGTGCATTTAAGATTGCTTGTTGGTAGCATATATGTAACATCCTGGGAATTATAAATAATAAATTATGGAGTTTTTGGATTATTTTAATTGCTTCTTATTTGAATTGGAGTTTATTGACTTTGTGAATTTATAAAGGAATTTTGAATATAAAAAGAGGAAAGAAATCAACGTATATAATAAATAAAACATGAGCGTCAAAATAAAGAATTTGAAAAGATGATCCAAAAGAACTATAAAAGTAAAAATAGTAGTATGTACAAGAATATGTATGCATATATGTATACATATGTATGTATATGTATATGTAAGCATACAATTAAACGTAGCAAGAAAATAATCTTTATGTAACAAATGTTAGCAAGATGAAAGACATAAAATTTCAGGAGGAAAGGAAGTGAATATATGTATATGTATGCCTATATATACACACAAGAAAACCCAAAAGAAAAATCAAAGAAATGAAAATGGAAAAGAAAAGAAAAAGGAAAACCCGCCGGCCGGCCATCACCTCGCCCAGCCTCTCCCGTCTTGCGCGACGCACGCCGCGCCCAGCCTTGCCAGCCAGCCGCCGCGCCCGATCGCGCTTCGGCGCGGTGGACCCGTGCGCGTCTCTCTCGCCTCGCGGCCCCACGCGCCAGCCCTCCTCCGCCGGCCGGTGGCCCGCCTCCACCCGCGCCTTTCCCTCTGCGCCGCGGGCCCGAGCCGTCAGCTCTTTCTCCTTCCTCCTCCTCTTCTCCACGCGCACGCAGCACAGCTCCCTCGCGCTTGCGCTCTACCGCAGCCAATCCGCTCTCCCTCTCTCACCTCACGGGAAAAATATCTAAGAATCTACAGGAGGGGGGAAGCACCTCTCCCGCCCTCTCTCTCCTACCAAATCCCGGCGAGATCTCGTCCATTCCCCCTCGCCGGCGTGAACAGCAGAGCTCCACATGTCGACCTCGCCGCGCGCCTCTCCCAGCTATAAAAGCCCTTGCCTGGGAGCTTCAACCGCGTCGCAGCTCCCTCCTCTCCCTTTCCTGCCGCACTGCACCGTAGCGCCTCACCCGCCGTCGGCCCCCTTCTTCTTCCCGAGCTCCGGCGACCGGGCCGCCGCCGATTCCGGCCATCCCCGAACCCCTCCTCGCTCCCAGAGCTGCGTGGGAGCCAGGCGAAGCCAACCCCCTCCCTTACCGGACCTCCCGTCGCCTGAGCATCGCCGGCGTCGACAGCCTCCCCGAGCCGCCGCCGTCGCACGCCGCCGGCCCGCCACCGTGCTCCTCCACCCCGGCCGTCTGCACCAGAAGACTCCCCGTCACCCGGAGGTTATATTCCACGCATCTCCGAAGCCTCTCCGACCACCACTCGCCGCCGGCGCCGTCGCCTTCTTCTTCTCCAGCCGGCCTTCCCCAAGACATACTTCAAAAGGTATACTTACCCTATATGGGTAAGCATCGCTCGGTCGTCCGAGTGGCTTTCAGCGTTACTCTTCCCTCCCCTTCGCTCCCGCGGCGCGCGTTCGAGCCCCAGCTCCGCGCCTGCGGTCGAGCGATTTCTTTTAAAATGCATCCTCGATACTGGACCCGCTTGTCGACCTCTGCGAATCCTGACCAGACACCGGACCCCACCGGTCAGTGTATGACGTCATTGACAGATGGCCCCACCGCCATAGACACAGTAATAAGCGAATAAAGAAAAAGAAATAAAATAAAAAGGAACTGACATGTGGGACCCACTGTCAGAAATTTGATAATATTTGGAATTAACTGAACTGAGAACTTTGAATGATCATAACTTTTTCATTTTAACTCCAAATTGAATGAGACAAATTTCTAAATTCATCTAAATTCAAGATCTGTCCAATGGAACTGAAATTATAATTTTTAAAGTTCATTTGAATTTCTGGTGATATTTTGTTGATTTGATGTTTTCTTGTTATCCAAATTTTCGCGCACGATTACAATAGCCTACGAAGCACAAGAAGAAGAGATCGAGGCCGCAGCACTAGAAGCCCCGGACAATCAAGCACCCGACCACTGTGACCAAGGCGAGTCAATACTTTGATCATGTTGAACCCACATTTATGCAAATTACTTTGTGTTAAATTAACAAAATGCATGCTGTTATTTTTATGCAAATACATGCTAAACTTGATATTCTAGTTATATGCCAATGTTTACCTTGAGTAGTATTACCCCTCCTTTGGAATGATTGAATGTGAAAACCTTGTCGCCTAGCAAAAGTATAATACTAATATTTCAAAAATAAGTCCCTAATGATATGCTATGCTTAGTGTTGCGTTAATACGCAGGGGCGCTGAAATGCCCCATACATCATGATCGCTTTTAATAATGAGAAAATGGTTTGGGCAATCATGGTGGGAATGATCGTATATTTAACATGACTATTTTATACCCTCCAAAAATCTCAACGTGCTTAAATATCCGGCGGACTAGTTCGAGTGTGTGAATATGTGGTGCGGTGGAAGCACAAAGTGAGTTATTGAATGTGAATATGTGGTGCGGTGGAAGCACAAAGTGAGTTATTGATAGACCGCCGAGATAACCCTAAGGACCGAATCTTGTCATGTCACCAGGTGTAAAATAGTACAACCACAAGTCTGTAAAGTACAACTTGGCTAAGTAGATTTATCGAAAATTCGGACTCATCTCACTAATAGGGGAGAGAAGTGTTTATGCAAGGGCAAGGAAGGGCCCAAAGGGACACCGAGTGGAGGGTGAAGTTTCCCAGTCGTGCTAGCGCAGAGGGGAGTGGAGCCCGTACGCTAGTAGCTGTGGGGAACATCCCGTGCAACATATGGGACCCACCGCAGTGGGCGCTCTCCCATAGGAGTGAGATGACAAAGGGTCTAGATACTTTGAAAAGTCACCGTGATGGTGCGCTCAACCACATGACTAAGGAATCGTGTGGGGCAATGAGTTGATTGTCTCTTGTGGTGAAAGTGTACAAACTCTGCAGAGTCAAAACTATTCGAATAGCCGTGCCCACGGTCAAGGGCGGACATGGGAACTTAACCAGATATAGTTCTGTTTATAAAATATTGAAAACGGGGAATGGAAAAGTGAAAGGGCGATGGACTGCCCTAATTTGGAATTGTCCTGGGTGTCGTCCCAGTGGTAAGTTAAGCGGCTATAACGCTGAAGAATTGCTATATGGTGCAGATGCCATGTAATGGTGGATGGAATCTGAATCACTATTATTACTGCATTCAACATATACGTGTGTTCAAAATGCCAAGTCTTAGGGAATTTTTATATAATTGTATTCAAAAGCACTCTTCGCAAAAGAAAATAAACCTAAGCCATCATTTGGTTAGCCATACATGTTATATACTGCATTCTGTGTGTTGATTCGCTGAGCACGGGGTCGGAGTGCTCACGCTCGCTTTGCGGCAAAAATCCAGAAGCAGGAACGCAAGACCACTACGCCTACGAGGAAGCTCCCGCTACGGAGGAGAAAGACGACGAAGGAAACTAAGGCGTAGGCTCCGTTAATTAGTCACGGACAAGTGGGCGTCCGGCGTTGTGTGCACGTATGTTACTAGTTAGCTGGTGACATATAATGCACACATTACCTTCCAGTCGCTTGCCTGTGGATTTGGGTTTGCTTTTGCTATGATTCCGCTGTGCGTGGTTGTAATAAATACAATTGGCCTAAGCGGCCCCTTTTGTAAACTATCACCCGACGTGGTGTATTTCAGTTTGTGTAATATAATGATTGATTATGCGATGTATGAAATGATTCAGCAATGTACCTGTGTGCACTAACTTACGATCCCAGGATTAGTGCCGTGAAACACCGGTAAGATTCGGATTGTAAAATCTGGTCCGATAAATACTGGTATCGAGCATACGATCGCAGGTAAAGCCGTAGAATGGTCATTAGAAGAACCTTAGGTGGTAATTTCTAAATATGCAAAAGCATTTATAAAAATATAGCTTATTATTGCTACTGCACCCTTCTTAGTTCTACGCCCTTCCCTTTTTCAATTGATTATGTTAAAACATTACTAACAATGCATCTGGCAAACTGCAGATGGCAGGAGAAGAAGGTAATTGGGATTACGTCGCTCATGGAGTTTATGAGGGCGTATTCGCAAGAATCTTGCGCAAGCTTCTCCACTACCTAGAATACCCGGAGCAGCCCATTTATCGTGGACGCCAGACATCTGCAGGAGGGGTGTACTGCTGGATGTTTGAAGTGTTCATCTACCCGAAGAGCGAACATGACCCACCTCACGTCTTCCAGACGGAACATCCAAGAAGCACCGTGCCGCGCCGAGATCTTTGCTCGTCTCGCCGCCGCCCGACTTTGTGACATCTACCAAATCTCCTGCTCCGCACACCCTACGCTTCTACCCTTCACGCAAGGAGGGAGTACGCCACAACGAGACCTACCTGCCGGTGAATGAAGATGATCCAAGGCTCACCCACCAAGTTGATCTTACGAGCCATGGGAGCAACTCATACTCTCGCACTAGAAGAGATGACCGCCCTCGGATGCACCTAGTTGCCGCACACCGAGTGGCAACCCTTCGTGACCAGCTCGCCCGGCGCGGCAGCACCGCGGCAGCGCCAAACGAAGCGCGCGGCAGGCTGGGCACAGCTCCAAAGAACCTCTCGCTCCGTTGGCGGCGGCACCTCCTTCAATGGGATCGGCCCCCGCACCGGTGGCTTGCGCGCAAAGCGTCACGACCCCGAGTCTTGATGCGCGCCGCGGAAAAGGCCTCCACCAAACCGCAGCCCTCCACGAGCTCCTTCAGGCGCCGATGACTCCGACCCATCGGAGTTTAGTGGCGATCGATCCGCTCGGATCGCCAAACTATGACCCCTCCGTCAGTGGTGATCGCTACGCGACATAGTAGTGGAAGTGTTGTCACGTCGTGCTTGTAAATTAAGTGTTGCCTTAGCCCTGTTATATTGTAGTTGCGGCAATGTGAACTCTAACTATTATGTTATTGTAAGTCCGGCCTGGGAGGCTGGCTATGTGAATGTTTGTATGATAATGAATGGCCAGTCATAAGGCCTTATGTTGAATGTTCTTTTGCCGTTTATATTGTGTTTTTTTTTACAGCAAGGGTTGATACCCTCCATTTTTCTCAAGGGTAGTCTTAGTACTAAGTTGTAAAACTGTAACTGCAGATGTCCAATCCAAGAGTTACCCGATCTCGGACCCATGCTAACCCTCAGCATGCTGAGGTAGACTCAAACCATGGCGAAAACCCCGAGGAAAACCAGAACCCAGAGGCTGACCTCCCAAACCCCCCAGTTAACCCCACAATGGCCCAAGTAATGGCACAACAAACCCAGATTCTGCAAGCCATTTATGCTGGACAGCAAGGAAGCTCTGGCGGACACAGAGCTGATCTAGGAGACTTCAAAGGACAAGACCAAGTACATTCACTTGGCGAAGAACCACTTGAAGCGGAAGATTGGCTCCGAGACACTGAAAGGAAGATAAGGTTGGCCAAGATTGCAGATGAAGACAAAGTGGTGTTTGCTGCTCACCAGCTTCAAGGTGCTGCAGCAGCATGGTGGGAGAACTACTTGGCGCGCCAGAGGCGGGAAGATGCTACCACCGGAGGTGATACGAAGCTATACCATGGTCGAGTTTAAGAAGGCTTTCAAGGACAACCGTTCCACTGGGATAATGCGGATAAAGAAGAATGAGTTCCGCAATCTCAAGCAAGGAACTTATCACAATGAATATCTTACGATTCACGCACTGGCGGTATGCTCGAAGGATATAGAAGAAGAAGAAGAAAAGGTTGACAGATTCTTTGAAGGGTTGAAAGATGAACTGAGAGTGCAGCTGATCACCCAGGACTTCACCAGCTTTCATCAGTTGGTAGACAAGGCATTGGCCTTGGAAAATGAAAAGAAGATTCTTGAAGCCAGCCGTAAGCGCAAGATGATGACTCCACGGCCACAAGGAAGATTTATCCAGAAATTCTTCAAGCCCTCATTCTCAAGATCCAATCAATACAGTGGGTCAGCTCCAACCTTTAGACCTGGTGGAAGTATGTCCCAAGCATCACGCCCAGGAGGACAGTTTGGTGGTACCAACCCCACAGCAAACTTTAATTGCTTTAGCTGTGGGCAGAAGGGTCACTTTGCCAACAGATGCCCACATAAGCAGAATGTCCCTGTCCGCAGTCAAGCTTCAGCTCATGGCAAAGGACAGCAAAGCTCTCAAGCTAGCAAGAACACTTCAGCACCAAACCGAGGCCGAGTCAACCATATTACCGTTGAAGAAGCTCAAGAAGCGGCTGGAGTTCTCATGGGTGCGTTTTACTGTCAAGACTATACCCGCACAAGTATTATTTGATTCAGAGCTTCACATTCCTTTATATCTAAGGGTATCTGATAAGTTGGGATTACCTATTTATACCCTTAAGAAGCCATTGGTGCTTAACTCACCAGCTGGACCAATTACTGCTACCCTAGTATGCCCAGGGGTGACCATTACCATGGAAAGGTGTGATTTCCTAGCAGACCTTATAGTGTTAAACTCCCAGACCCTAGACATCATACTAGGAATGGATTGGTTAGCTAAGAATCAAGGTGTCCTAGAGTGTGCCACCAGAACAGTGAAAGTGGTCAAGTGTCCTGGAATGACCATAAATATAAAAGTGGACAGACCATACCAGTGGGGACGTGCAATCTATCATTGTGAGGACGTACCCCAAGAAGGAATGATAGTAGTGCAAGACTATCCCGAAGTATTTCCCGAAGAACTGCCAGGCATGCCCCCAGATAGAGACTTGGAATTTGTTATCAACTTGAAGCCAGGTGCCGCTCCAATCTCCAAAAGGCCCTATAGGATGACTGTAGAAGAATTGGAGGAATTGAAGAAACAACTCCAAGAGTTACAAGAGAAGGGATTCATTAGACCCAGCTCATCGCCATGGGGATCTCCAGTGCTGTTTGTGAAGAAAAAGGATGGCACAGCCAGGATGTGTGTGGACTATCGTGATTTGAATGAGATGACTATCAAGAACAAGTATCCTCTTCCCAGGATTGATGACTTGTTCGATCAACTTGGAGGAGCCACCGTGTTCTCCAAAATAGATCCGAGTCGAGTTATCATCAGTTGAAGATCAGGCGAGAAGATATACCCAAAACAGCCTTTACCACTAGATATGGACTATATGAATTTCTGGTCATGTCTTTTGGATTAACCAATGCCCCAGCTTATTTTATGAATCTGATGAATAAGGTATTCATGGAGTATTTGGACAAGTTTGTCGTGGTTTTCATAGACGACATCCTTATATACTCCAAGAATTCAGAAGAACACGCAGAACATCTGCGCCTAGTGTTGGAAAAGCTAAAAGAGCATCAGCTGTTTGCCAAATTCAGCAAGTGTGAATTTTGGCTAAAGGATATCAGTTTCTTAGGACACATAGTGTCAGCAGGAGGAATATCTGTTGACCCCGCCAAAATTGCAGTATCCTTGGAGAAGCACCTATACATCCTTCAAGTGAGAAGTTTTCTCGGTTTGGCTGGGTACTACAGGAGGTTCATAGAAGGATTTTCCCGAGTTGTCAAGCCAATAACCCAATTACTTAAGAAAGAGAAGAAGTTTGAATGGACCAAGTCATGTGAAGAAAGTTTCAAGAATTGAAAAGAGATTGACCACCACCCTGTATTAGTTCTACGGATATGCGCAAAGATTTGAGGTATATTGTGATGCCTCACACCAAGGACTTGGATGCGTACTAATGCAAGAAAGCGGGGTTGTGTCATATGCATCCAGACAACTTCGTCCCCATGAAGCTAACTACCCCACTCATGATCTAGAGTTAGCCTCAGTGATTCATGCATTGAAGATTTGGCGGCATTACTTGATTGGTAATCATTGTGATGTGTATACAGATCACAAGAGCCTCAAGTATTTCTTCACACAAGCTCACCTTAATTTAAGGCGAGAAGATGGCTAGAATTAATCAAGGATTATGATTTGAGTATACACTACCACCTGGAAAGGCCAATGTGGTAGCAGATGCATTGAGCCGTAAGGCTTATTGCAATAATCTCATGGTACGGGAACATCAACCCGAGCTCTACAAGGAATTGAAAGCTTTGAATTTGGAAATAGTAGAGCCAGGCACTCTAGCCGCCTTGGAAATTCAATCAAGTATAGAAGAAATGATTATGGCGGCACAACAAGATGATCCAGCCATTTTGAAATGGAAGAAATTAATGGAAGAAGGGAAGGCACCCAACATGAAAATTGACCATGAGGGTACTCTACGATATGGAACACGTATCGTAGTCCCACATCACGAGGATCTTAAGAATCGATATTGAGGAAGCACATAGCTCTCAGTATTCCCTCCACCCCGGAGCACTAAGATGTATCAAGGTATGAAACACTTTTGTTGGTGGCCCGTATGAAAAGAGACATTGCAGAGCATGTAGCATCTTTGTGATGTGTGTCGAGAGTGAAGGCGAGCATCGAGACCTGCGGGACTATTACGGCCATTGCAGATACCCCAATGGAAGTGGGAAGAAGTCGGAATGGATTTCATCACTTTGATTTCCACGGACCAAGTTAGGATATGACTCTGTATGGGTTATAATTGATAGGTTGACCAAGGTCGCCCATTTCATTCGGTCAAGACAACCTACAAGGGAGACAAGTTAGCGAATTGTACATGTCCCGTATCGTGTGCTTACGGTGTGCCAAAAGGATAGTCTCGGATCGAGGTTCTCAATTCACCTCGCATTTAGGGATAGCCTACATGAAGCACTTGGCACTCACTGGATTTCAGATCGCTTATCATCCCAGACGGATGGCCAAGCAGAAAGAGTGAACCGATACTAGAAGATATGCTCGAGCTTGTGCCTTGGATTTCTCCAAAGACGGGATAAATGTTTGCCCTATGCTGAGTTTGCCTACAACAACACTATCGGACCAGTCTTGAGATGTCACCTTTTGAAGCTTTGTATGGAAGGAAATGTAGGACCCCACTATATTGGTCGAGAGTGGGGAGAATGTCATATTTGGACCCGACATTCTCAAACAAGTGAAGAGAAGGTTCGTCTAATCGAGAGACCGACTGAGCAGCCCAGTCTAGGCAAAGAGTTATGCAGACAAAAGCGGAGACCGTTGACATTTGAGGTTGGAGATTATGTCTATTTGAAGGTGTCACCTCTACGAGGAGTCAAGAGGTTCAAAGTCAAAGGCAAACTTACCCTCGCTATGTGGGACCATTCCCAATTGTAGCCAAGAAAGGAAGTCGCCTATCGCTTAGATTTACCTCAAAATCTATCGATATACACAATATTTTCCATGTATCCCAACTCAAGAAATGTCTACGAGTACGAGAAGATCAAACTCCACTTGAAGCTATTGAGCTTGAAGAAGATTTAACCTACAAAGAGCGTCCAATCAAAATATTGGATACGGTGGAGAAAAAGACAAGGACCCAAATCATTCGTATGTGTAGAGTGCAATGGAGTCACCATTCCAAAAAGGAAGCTACCTGGGAAAGAGAAGATAAACTGCGTCAAGATTACCCCGACCTATTCACAAGCTAGGCCGAATCTCGGGGTCGAGATTCTTTTTAAGGGGGGTAGATTTGTAACATCACAGGAATTATAAATAATAAATTATGGAGTTTTGGATTATTTTAATTGCTTCTTATTTGAATTGGAGTTTATTGACTTTGTGAATTTATAAAGGAATTTTGAATATAAAAGAGGAAAGAAATCAACGTATATAATAAATAAAACATGAGCGTCAAAATAAAGAATTTGAAAAGATGATCCAAAAGAACTATAAAAGTAAAAATAGTAGTATGTACAAGAATATGTATGCATATATGTATACATATGTATGTATATGTATATGTAAGCATACAATTAAACGTAGCAAGAAAATAATCTTTATGTAACAAATGTTAGCAAGATGAAAGACATAAAATTTCAGGAGGAAAGGAAGTGAATATATGTATATGTATGCCTATATATACACACAAGAAAACCCAAAGAAAAATCAAAGAAATGAAAATGGAAAAGAAAAGAAAAGGAAACCCGGCGGCGCGCCATCACCTCGGCCCGCCTCTCCCGTCTTGCGGACGCCGCACGCGCCCAGCAGCCGGCGCCAGCGCCCGCCCGCCCGATCGCCGCTTCCGGCGGTGGACCGTGCCGCGTCTCGCCGCCTCGCGGCCCCACGCGCCAGCCCCCTCCCGCTGGTGGTGGCCCGCCTCCACCGCGCCTTTCCCTCTGCGCGCGGGCCGGGCCGTCGGCTCTTTCTCCTTCCTCCTCCTCTTCTCCACGCGCACGCAGCACAGCTCCCTCGCGCTTGCGCTCTACCGCAGCCAATCCGCTCTCCCTCTCTCACCTCACGGGAAAAATATCTAAGAATCTACAGGAGGGGGGAAGCACCTCTCCCGCCCTCTCTCTCCTACCAAATCCCGGCGAGATCTCGTCCATTCCCCCTCGCCGGCGTGAACAGCAGAGCTCCACATGTCGACCTCGCCGCGCGCCTCTCCCAGCTATAAAAGCCCTTGCCTGGGAGCTTCAACCGCGTCGCAGCTCCCTCCTCTCCCCTTTCCCTGCCGCAATTGCACCGTAGCGCCTCAATTCGCCGTCGGCCCCCTTCTTCTTCCCGAGCTCCGGCGACCGGGCCGCCGCCGATTCCGGCCATCCCCGAACCCCTCCTCGCTCCCAGAGCTGCGTGGGAGCCAGGCGAAGCCAACCCCCTCCCTTACCGGACCTCCCGTCGCCTGAGCATCGCCGGCGTCGGCGCCTCCCGGCCGCGCCGTGCGCCGCCGCCCGCCACCGTGCTCCTCCACCCCGCCGTCTGCACGAAGACTCCCGTCACCGGAGGTTATATTCCACGCATCTCCAAGCCTCTCCGACCACCACTCGCCGCGCGCGCCGCCTTCTTCTTCTCCACCGCCTTCCCAAGACATACTTCAAAGGTATACTTACCCTATATGGGTAAGCATCGCTCGATCGTCCGAGTGGCTTTCAGCGTTACTCTTCCTCCTTCGCTCTCGCGGCGCGCGTTGAGCCCGACTCGCGCTGCGGTCGGCGATTCTTTTAAATGCATCACGGCGGTGGACCCGCTTGTCACCGACCTCTGCAATCGGACCGTGGCAATGGACCACCGGTCGATGTATGGCGTCATTGACAGATGGCCCCAGCGCCATAGACACGATAATAAGCGAATAAAGAAAAAGAAATAAAATAAAAGGAACGACATGTGGGACCTTGTCGGAAATTTGATAATATTTGGAATTAACTGAGCGAGAACTTTGAATGATCATAACTTTTTCATTTTAACTCCAAATTGAATGAGACAAATTTCTAAATTCATCTAAATTCAAGATCTGTCCAATGGAACTGAAATTATAATTTTTAAAGTTCATTTGAATTTCTGGTGATATTTTGTTGATTTGATGTTTTCTTGTTATCCAAATTTTCGCGCACGATTACAATAGCCTACGAAGCACAAGAAGAAGAGATCGAGGCCGCAGCACTAGAAGCCCCGGACAATCAAGCACCCGACCACTGTGACCAAGGCGAGTCAATACTTTGATCATGTTGAACCCACATTTATGCAAATTACTTTGTGTTAAATTAACAAAATGCATGCTGTTATTTTTATGCAAATACATGCTAAACTTGATATTCTAGTTATATGCCAATGTTTACCTTGAGTAGTATTACCCCTCCTTTGGAATGATTGAATGTGAAAACCTTGTCGCCCTAGCAAAAGTATAATACTAATATTTCAAAAATAAGTCCCTAATGATATGCTATGCTTAGTGTTGCGTTAATACGCAGGGGGCGCTGAAATGCCCCATACATCATGATCGCTTTTAATAATGAGAAAATGGTTTGGGCAGTCATGGTGGGA
The DNA here is from genome assembly GCA_036346575.1 of Dendrocalamus sinicus. Lineage (NCBI taxonomy): Eukaryota > Viridiplantae > Streptophyta > Magnoliopsida > Poales > Poaceae > Dendrocalamus > Dendrocalamus sinicus. The sequence continues at coordinate 4,224,575 of CM070655.1, read as the reverse complement.
ATGACTGGTATATTTAACATGACTATTTTATACCCTCCAAAAATCTCAACGTGCTTAAATATCTGGGCGGACTAGTTCGAGTGTGTGAATATGTGGTGCAGTGGAAGCACAAAGTGAGTTATTGAATGTGAATATGTGGTGCAGTGGAAGCACAAAGTGAGTTATTGATAGACCGCCCAGATAACCCTAAGGACCGAATCTTGTCATGTCACCAGTGTAAAATAGTACAACCACAAGTCTGTAAAGTACAACTTGGCTAAGTAGATTTATCGAAAATTCTGGACTCATCTCACTAATAGGGGGAGAGAAGTGTTTATGCAAGGGCAAGGAAGGGCCCAAAGGGACACCGAGTGGAGGTGAAGTTTCCCGGTCGTGCTAGCGCAGAGGGAGTGGAGCCCGTGCGCTAGTAGCTGTGGGGAACATCCTGTGCAACATATGGGACCCACCGCAGTGGGCGATCTCCCATAGGAGTGAGATGACAAAAGGGTCTAGATACTTTGAAAAGTCAACTGTGATGGTCTGCTCAACCACATGACTAAGGAATCGTGTGGGGCAATGAGTTGATTGTCTCTTGTGGTGAAAGTGTACAAACTCTGCGAGTCAAAACTATTCGAATAGCCGTGCCCACGGTCAAGGGCGGACATGGGAACTTAACCGGATATAGTTACGTTTATAAAATATTGAAAGCGGGAATGGAAAAGTGAAAGGCGATGGGTGCCTAATTTGGAATTGTCTGGGTGTCGTCCCATGGTAAGTTAAGCGGCTATAACGTGAAGAATTGCTATATGGTGCGGATGCCATGTAATGGTGGATGGAATCGAATCACTATTATTACTTGCATTCAACATATACGTGTGTTCAAAATGCCAAGTCTTAGGGAATTTTATATAATTGTATTCAAAAGCACTCTTCGCAAAAGAAAATAAACCTAAGCCATCATTTGGTTAGCCATACATGTTATATACTGCATTCTGTGTGTTGATTCGCTGAGCACGGGGTCGGAGTGCTCACGCTCGCTTTGCGGCAAAAATCGAGCGAGGCATAAGACCACTACGCCTACGAGGAAGCTCCGCTACGGAGGAGAAAGACGACGAAGGAAACTAAGGCGTAGGCTCCGTTAATTAGTCACGGACAAGTGGACGTCCGGCGTTGTGTGCACGTATGTTACTAGTTAGCTGGTGACATATAATGCACACATTACCTTCCAGTCGCTTGCCTGTGGATTTGGGTTTGCTTTTGCTATGATTCCGCTGTGCGTGGTTGTAATAAATACAATTGGCCTAAGCGGCCCCTTTTGTAAACTATCACCCGACGTGGTGTATTTCAGTTTGTGTAATATAATGATTGATTATGCGATGTATGAAATGATTCAGCAATGTACCTGTGTGCACTAACTACTGATCCAGGGATTAGTGCAGTGAAACACAGTAAGATTCGGATTGTAAAATCTGGGTCTGACAATATACATAGTGATGAGGATATCGATAGAAATACCAAAATTAGTAATGAGACTTCAATAACAGGACCAATAACAAGAGCACGAGCCAAGAAACTACAATCTCAGGTGAACTTGCTCCTTAATGAATATGTCATTAATTTTAAATGAGAATTTCATACTACCTAAAAACAATATTTTACTTGTGCTCAGGTTTGAAGAGTCAGCGATGGATGGAGATCAAGGATATGAGCTACAGAATTCAACCCATGAATGGACCATGAACGATGCACAGTGAATGGCCGTGAACAGGCAACTGTGAAACAGTACAAGGCCCATGAGCGATGAAGTGTACTACGGTGCGTGTGAATAGTACCACATGGGAAGTTTAGTGTTGGATAGCCTTGGGCTGAGACTATATATTGAGGGGTAGACCCCCATTGTAAAGGGAACCACTTTTGATATTAAAAATACTCTTGTTCTTTCTGTTGGCCGAACAACATTGAAGGAATTGGGAGTTAGTCGAAAATCAAGATCGTTCAACCTTTCCGTTGGGAATTGGGAGCACGATAGAACTTCATCTGGTGGTCGTGAAGTTCAACACGTGTGATTGGGCGAATTATAGAGTGCTAACTCTTGCATTGGCAACGGGGGATCACTACGATTCATCAGTTCCACGTGAGTATCCAGATCCTACGTCGAGAAGATCGGGCGACCCCGTATCACATAGGATAAGTTGTTTGATACACAAAACTTGTTTTTTTTTTGTGAACTAGTGACCATTACTTTACCATCTTACAGTCGAATGCAACAGCAAAAACAACATGGACGAATATGGCGAAGATGATGGATCTGATCTGCTGGACGGATAAAGCTACGGTTGACTGATGTCTGATGATCCTTATTGGCTTTTTAGGAAGGGATATCTTGTAGTTTTGGCAGTTTAGTTGGCAAACTTTTAACTGATTTTAGCATCCCTCCCAGACTTCAGTTTACCTATCTCCATTTCTTGTGCATCTTGGAGTGGCTGTCATTTTGTTCAGAACATAACTGAATATGGTCAATGTTTAGACCATGCCAAGCGGTGATGCATTGTCAATTGTCAGCATTTGCTGAAACGAGGCATTTTCACGGAATATTTGGTAAACGTTGCATCATCAGATGTGCAAAAAAAGTGATTTCCAATGACAATGTATCCACCGACATATAAGAGTAGATCAATTGTATGGGAAATAATCTAACAATGATTTGAACCCATGAGCCATTAGCGCCTACTTTGCTCTCTACACATATACAGTAGCAAGTATGTTGTATTCCCCAGTGCCGAATTCCTCCAAATGCCCTATGGTGGATGGATTTCTGATCGCCGATGGCGGATTTGCGCCGGATCGTTTTTATGTTCGTGTATGATTGCATATTTGCATGTATATGTCCCCTTCTTTTTTATGCGAAGAGAATTAAATTACAATATGTTGCTTTTATGCCAATGGCACCATACACACTACCCACACGAACGTTTGGGTGTACTACCACACACGTTAAAACTGCGGAACTTCTGAAAGTCCGGAAGTTTCGACCTTTGAGCTTTATGTTTTTTCTAGAGAGCGACCGCAAGAAAACTTAGCATCACAGATATCGGAAGTACCGCGAGTTCAACGGCGAAACTTCCGCTAGGACGGAACTTTCGATTATCGGAAGTTCCGGTCGAAGTGAGCGGAACGTTTTTTCCAGAGCAACCTTTTCAAGACTTAGCCCCTTGGAAATCGGAAGTTCCGGGCCGACTATCGGAACTACCAGAAAATCGGAAGTACCATATTTACAACGGCAGAAGTACAACACTGACTTCCAACGGCTACCTCTGACGCTCTGACATAACAGTTACTGTGGCTACAGTAGAGGAGCGGAAGTTCCGATTCTTACTCAGCGGAACTTCCAGTTTTCCTAAATTTTCTGAATTGAGTTGTGTAACGGCTAGTTTTGGTTGGTGGGGGTATAAATTCAACCCCACCAGTACAAGGACATGTTGTTGAAACTCTATTGAGCATTCTTGAGCATAGAGCACCCTCTCCATACCTTATTTTATCTCTTGTGCACTCATTTGAGGTAGTTGAAAAAATTCAAGTGCATTCATCCATAGATTGATCCTTATCACTTGAAAGCGGTCAGGCAACGCAGTGATCTATTACTCTTGGTGTTTGCTGACACCTAGATGGCTTGGTGGAGATAGCCCAATGATCCTCTCAAGAAGTTTGTGAGAAGACCCCAGCTTATGTGAAGATTGGAGCTCACCTACCTGAAGCGGGGAAGAGCTACCACTAGTGGATCGATGTGTTTCAGCTTAATTCGTGGAGCTAGTCCAATTCGTTTGGGCTAACCTCAACGTGGACTAGGTGAAACCGGCAAGTTTCCGATCACCACGATAAAACATTGCTTGTACTTGGTTTTCTCTTGTCTCCTTTAGCTCTTGCTTATTTAGTACATTGTGATCATTTGTTTGTGCTATTATTCTTGTTGAGTCATAACCTTTCTAGACTTGTGTAGGTTTCAAGAGCTTTAAATCTTTGTCATATTAAAAGTGTAAAAATTAATTAGAAGGCAAGAAAATTTTATAACCTCCTATTTACCCCCTCTAGTTGGTTATCCTTGATACTACACGTGTGCTAGCATGCGAGGCCGCCGGGCGTCGACATCCTTCCCTCCACAGGCCCGACATCTCTGTCGTTGCATTGTGTTGAGTGCAGCAGCGCAAGATGACGCTATTACTATGTGTTTCCGCCGTTGGGACGCACGAGTGTGGGTCATGTTCTGCCGCTGGCCGTGATCGCCGACTGGCCAATCGCCATTGCGCCTTCACCGCGCGCTGCTGCATGGGTAGCTAGGATTATCGATTCAAAAGTAGTGTAGTTAGTTATTTATTGCTATCTATCTTATCTAATTGTTAAGAAACCTGGGCCTGGGCCAGCAGCCCATGGCCCATGGTGGGCACCTCATTGTAGTCTATAAATAGGGAGCCATACCTGAGAATTATGTACACATGAATGAAAGCAATAAAGAAAGACCAGGAGTTCTCTCTATCTCTCTGTGTGTTCAATTTATTATTCTGTGATTCTGTGATTGATTCGTTCTTGTTCTAAGCAGAGGAATCGCTCGGACTGGTCTCCAGCGTCGGTTCCTCAACACGTTATCAGCACGACTTCGCTCTGGTGAAAGAGGTAATCATCGAAGCACAGATTGAATTTCTAGATCGCTTTTGAATCTGTATTTTCTTTTCGCGTTCTAGATTGAATCTCTACGGTGCAAATCCGCCCTAAATCTACCGCGAGCAGACTTGAAGTCGCCGGCACAATGTCGATCGGTAAATTGTGAAACGGGGTAGATGTTGATTGCACTGTAGATTAGATGCAAATCCGCCCTAAATCTACCGCGAGCAGATCTGAAATCGCCGGCACAATGTCGATCGGTAGATTGCGAAACGGGGTAGATGTTGATTGCATCGTAGATTAATTTTATGCATCGGTTTTTCTGTTTGGAGATCGCATAAGAAAAACTGTATGAAAAATCTTTGCATGGCACTCTGTTCGGTTTTGCTTGAGCACCACATGAAAAAAAAATTCCTATCGGCCTGAAGCCGCCAGATAGCCACCGGCCACAACAACGGTGGACGCCCGTCGCCCGCATGTGGCCGGCCTCCCACCGCCGTCACACCAGCCGCCCTGCACGGCGTCGTCACCCCAGATGTCTTGGTTATCCCACCGCCCTTGGCTTCCATCGACGCTTAGCCCAAAGCCGCACAAGCCATCGCACACGCCGTGCTCACCCCGCATGGCGCGTGCCTGTCGCCGGCCGCCGCCAGGTTCCACCGGCGCCGCCGTGGCGGCCTCCCGAACCCTCGCGCGCACGCGCCGCCACGGCCGACCTCCTCCACGTCGCCGCCCGCACGGTGGTCGCCGATGGCGTGGCTCCCAAAGCATCTCGGCCTGCGCGCGCCCCGCGCGCCCGCCTAACCGCCGCCGCCGAAGCTGCTGCGCCACCGCGTGCTCGCCGGGCCGGTCTCCTTGAGCCATCGTCGCGCGCGCGCGCGCCCCGCCTCCAACGCCGCCGCCCGCGGCCCCAAATCTCCTCCGCTTGGCGCGAGCCACCGGACTCGGTGCCGCGCCGCCAGCCGCCGCCCCACCGCTTACTCGAGCCGTCGCAGTTTGCGGGCGCGCCGCTTGCGCCGCGCCCGGCCGGACCGGCCGGACAAAGCCGCCGCGCGCCGAACGACCACCGCGTGCCTCGCTCGACCGCGCCATCAACCTCCGTCGCTCGCTTGGCCACCGACCGCCGTCGCTGGTCGCACGAGTCCACGCCGGTCGTGCCGCCCACTAAAAGGAATGACCAGGGGAACCCTAATCACCATGAGGTGATGTCGGTCGGGTGGGCCAAGCGGATGGTGGGCCGTATGGGCCAAGGCATGGTGGGCCGAAAAGCAGGCCAAGAAAAAAAAAGGGTCCGGCCGGTGGAGGGGCGGAAAAACGCAGAAAACTCCCCATAAAATGCGGAAATTACCGAAAGACCCCTATAATTCCCATATAAGTCCTGAATTTTGCATAAAAGGTTTCGTAGTTCTGAAAATTACGTATAAGCCCTCAAATTTACAGTGGGTCCAGAATTTTGCAGAAAACCCCTCGCTAAATCAGAAAATTGCGCGAATTTTTCTCTGAACTGAAATTTTGCGCATAAACCCCCAGAAAGTGCAGAATTTGCTGAAATTTCATATTTTAGCATAAAAGGGCCTCGGGAATCCGAATTTTGCATTATTTTTAGCATTTGAAGCTTACTTATTTATGCCATTATTATTCTCTGTATTTTCTGTATTTATTTGCTGTTTTGGTTAATTGTAATTGTTTAAATTGCTTTTAGTCACTGAAATTAGCAGTAAAATTATAGAAAATGCATAGAAAAATCTGGAACATTGCGAGAACCTTTTGTACTGTTTATTTACCTGCAGTGAATTATTCCGTGCATGTCTACCAGCAGTAGACTTATACACATTTAGATGACTAGCATAACGAACTGGAAGTTCGAGGAGCTGGCCCAGCATGGCCAAAACTATCTGACGTAGGCATCCGATGTCGAGATTGTGCTTGGCACGCTGCTATTGGGATTGGCGGATTGAATGACGCTCAACCCAAACCTGAGGAGAATGATCAGACACTTCATTTTCTCAGGCACTACCTCCGCCTCACTCTCAAGAATGAGTATATGACGGAGAAGAGCGCGCTGGCACTGTGGACCGCACTCTAGAAGCGGTTTGAGAGGCTAAAGTACACCATTCTTCCTCAAGCAGAGTGAGAGTGGATCAGACTGAGGTTTTGCCGACTTTAAGACGGTCAGGGAATACAATTCTGCCTTGCACAGGATTTGTACCCCAATACAGAAAATTGAGAAAAACCTTCCACCCCAATATAGCACAATCCATGCGCAACTATCGTCCAAGATGGCTATGAGGAATACGCCAATTGATGATATGATGCAAGTTGCGAGGCTCGTGACAAAGTTCTCCGTAAGAACTACGTCACTCGGCCACTGGAGCTCACGTGCGGTGAAGCCAACGCCGGAGCTACAAGGTGCGAAAAGCTCTTAATGAGAGATGGGGAAGGAAGGGTAAGGCCGCAGCCCAGAAAGGCGAATCAGATGCTCCACGAGAGAATAAGGCCAACAAGCCAAAGCGGGATGGTCAAGGGCAGTATGAAACCCACTCTGCATCGGCTGAGGGGGAGAATTCTGAGTAGCTGCCTGCACCGATGGAAGTTGAAACCATCACGACAGCAATAACCCTCTCTCGACCTAGAAGCAGTCAACACCATGATTTCTCTTGAAGAGAATGACACCCCGAGAAAATTGTCTAGTGCACAGAATGCATTTAGACTTAATTGTCATTTATTTTGTGTGGAAGAATATGTTAGAATTTGCATGGATGGTACTTAAGAATTGTTATTTTCTCGTGATGGTTGGATGATATTTGATGAATTCATTCATTTATTCAGTTTATGATGGCATGATATGTTCTGATATTGGAGTATTTTATCTATGTGTTGATTGTATTCTCATGCATGTTAATAAAATACCCTATATTAGAACAAGTGTAGCGCCCTATAAAGGAAGTGTTCTTAGCCAGCAGCGGCACAATGCATTCCATCTTAAGAGAGACTAAGAAGTTTCAAGTCGATTCGTAAGAACACTGGCAGCCTTACGACAATCGCCGGAAGCGATGCATGTATAATTGGTTCCGGAAGAGCCATAATGGGCACAACTTTGGTCATTGAAAAAGCCTTATTGTGCCCAGAATCGACTAGAACTCTCCTAAGTTTTAAGAATATCCGCGCAAATGGTTTCCGCGTTGAGACTGAAGAAGAGTACGGTAAGGAATACCTGCTCATTACGAAGCGCGAAGCGAATTGAAAAGGGTATTAGAAAATCTTCCTGGGCTATATTATACCAACATTAAGGCGCCTGAAGCGTACACTGTCCTGAAGACGGTATTTAGAAGCTCTGAACTATTCTGTCTCTGGCATGACAGATTAGGCCACCCAGGTCTTAGGATGATGAGAAACATAATAAATAACTCGCATGGGCATAATATTAATGTGAAGAATTTCCCGAATCATGAAAATTTTGTGTGCCCTGCATGTGCCACCGGGAAACTAATTACTAGACCGTCCACTCTGAAAGTGAAGGATGAAGTTCCTGCATACCTGGAACGCATCCAGGGAAACATTTGCGGTCCTACTTAGCCCATCTCAGGGCCATTTAAGTATTTTATGATGCTCATTGACGCTTCTTCGAAGTGGTCATATGTGGGTTTGTTGTCCACAAGAAACCACGCCTTTGCAAAATTGATCTCGCAGATCATTTGTATCAGAAATGTGTTTCTGATCAAGTCCACCAGAATGGACAACGCCGGAGAATTTATTTCGAAGGCATTTGATGATTATTGCATGGCGATGGAAATTGCAATTGAGCATTGATCGCATGTCCATACCTGAATGGTTTGGCGAGGCTTTAATTAAGAGAATTAAATTTATTGCCCGACCCCTCTTGCATAATTGTAATTTTCCAGCTACATGTCGGGGACCCGCAGTCCTACATGCAGCGAATCTCATCAACCTTAGACCTTCGGCCTACAACATCCATTCACCTATGCAACTAGCGCAAGGGCTACCACCGAAAATTTCCCAACATTAGGGGGAGGAAATCAACCCCTTGATGAAGAATGTCGGGAAATTACGTGGCAAGCCTGGGGAATCTATGCAGATGACCCGCACACTAGAGAAGTCCAGAAGACAATAGAAGTCCAGAAGACAAGAGAAGTCCAGAAGACAATTGATTTGCGAGCATTGGCAAATCAGCTGCCTGATCACTTTAGTGATTTGAAGAGCGTGACTAAGTCGCATGTGCTGTGCGCGCACCGCACCTGAGAGGGTTGAAATACCAAAGAAATGAATAGATCCTAATCTCGTCCAAAGGCCTCGAAAAATAAAAAAGAGGACGAGAACTCCGGTTCCTCGAATCCTTAGTAACCGGGACGCCGGTGAAAAAGGATAAGAGAGATTTATCACGATCGATCATTGAAGTCCCCTGAATGAGAAGGGAGCCGTTGAGACTGGCACAAGTATGACACCTTCGAAAAGGGCATACCGGATCTGAATATCCCCATCGGCATGGATGTGTGCGCACACATCGGAGCCGAAAACTAAAGGAATTGCCACCGCAATTGAAAGAAGCGATGCGCAAGGTGAAGCTCGGAAGAAGCAACTCATGAAGAAATAGCTATAAATTATGTGCACACGGAGAGTCCCCGAATAGGACAACAAATAATATCGATATCTACTTCGCAAAGAAAATTGCCACTATCATCGATCTTGATCCCGAGCCCGCATCGCTCATGAATGTAAGAAAAGATCAGATTGGGAAGATTGGAAGAAGGCAATAGCAACCGAATTGCTATCTCTGAATAAAAGAGAGGTGTTTGGGCTCAGATGTCGCACACCTCCCCACATACACCTGTTGGGCACAAGTGGGTATTTGTTCGAAAGAGAAATGAAGTAGTGAGATACAAAGCAAGGCTGGTAACCCAAGGTTTCACTCAACGTCCGGAGTTGATTATGAAGAAACCTACTCCCAGTCATGAGTGGAATTACCTTTAGATACTTGATCTTAATGGCAGTGAACTTGAATTTGGAAATGAAATTGATGGATGTTGTGATCTGCATACCTTCTGATAACTTGGATTCGAGATTTACATGAAAGTCCTCAAGGAATTCCTCTCCAACCAAGACAGAGCAAATAGAAATCATGCAGTGTGAAACTCGAAAGTCACCGTATGGACTGAAACAACTGGAAGAATGTGGTATAATCGCTGAGCGACTTTCTCTGCAAGAAAGGCTACACGAACAATGAAGACTGCCCTTGTGTATTTATACGGCGATCCTGAATGGATTCTGTATAATCTCTGTATGTAGATGATCTGAATATCATCGGGACACCAAGAAATAAAAGAAGCAAGCTCCTACTTGGAGTCGAATTTGAAATAAAAGATTTGGGCAAGACCAAGTTTTGTTTAGGCTGCAGCTTGAGCATGTCCTGAAGGAATCTTGGTACATCACTCGCCTACACCTGAAGGTGCTAGAAAGGCTTGACTTTGAGAAGGCATACCCATCGAAAGTACCGATGATCGGGAGGTCTTTACAGTAAGAAAAAGATCCTTTCCGACCTAGGGAAGAGGGGGAGGAAGTCCTGGGACCGGAATTCCCATACTTGAGTGCAGTGGAAGCGCTCATGTACTTAGCAAACTGCACTAGACCAGACATTGCATTTGCCGTGAACCTGTTAGCAAGGTACAGTGCAGAGCCCACCAAAAGGCATTGGCAGGGCATAAAGGACACCTTCCGATACCTCAAAGGAAGCAAAGATATTGGATTGTTCTATAGAAAGAATCAAGGTCTGAACTTGATTGGCTACGCAGATGCTGGGTACCTGTCGGACCCGCATACCGCAAAGTCACAAACAGGCTATGTATTTCTGTATGGTGGAACTGTAAATCCTTGGAAATCGTCTAAGCAAAACCTTGTAGCTACTTGACGAACCACTCGAAATTATAGCATCAGATGAAGCCGCACGAGAGCGCTGGTTCCACGAACGGATCACCACATCCGAAGTCATGTGGAATGAACATTGTGCAAACCCCATAATTATCTATGAAGTTAATGCAGACTGCGTTGCACTAGTGCGACGGGCTATGTAAGCATATCAACCCCAAGTTCCTCTATGCTCATGAATTGCAAAGATGGATAAGATTAAAGTCATCGCACACTAAGTTATGTAGATTTGTTCATCGAGTCACTCCCGCATCTAGTCTTGAAAGGTGCGTGTGAGGATTGGAATGATGAGACTTAGAGAAGTGCGAGTCGGGGAGAATTCTCTCAAGCCTGTTAATAAATCTTGATCATGAAGATCAAGTACCCAAAGGAATAGGTCCTGTAGACTGAATGAAATTGGGTGAATTGTACTCTTTTTCCCTTGACGAGTTTTCCTAAAGTTTCTCGACCAAGGTTTTTAATGAGGCAATTCGTGCATCGCAGCATCACATGTATCATGTGCTCTTTCTCCAAATTTTTCCCACTGGGTTTTTATGGAGTTTTAGTGAGACATGAACGTGTCGGATGAGTGCCCAAGGGGGAGTGTTAAGAAACCTGGGCCTGGGCCAGCAGCCCATGGCCCATGGTGGGCACCTCATTGTAGTCTATAAATAGGGAGTCATACCTGAGAATTATGTACACATGAATGAAAGCAATAAAGAAATATCAGGAGTTCTCTCTATCTCTCTGTGTGTTCAATTTATTATTTTGTGATTCTGTGATTAATTCGTTCTTGTTCTAAGCAGAGGAATCGCTCAAACTGATCTCCAGCGTCGGTTCCTCAACACTAATAACTCATAATTTTAGAATAGTATCTAGGATTTATGGTGCCTCACGCAGCATCCACGCGCGTTAGAGCCCACTCGAAGCCCCAAGTTCGAGCGCGTTACGCGGGCGGGCCAGACGCACGACGGCGGGCGTAGCCCACTGAACTTTCTCGAGCCAGCTAGTTCCGGCTTGCAGCTCGAACGCTCCTGAAAGCATAAGACCTCTCCGGCCCCTGCCCACATGGCCGCCTCATCGTCTCCGCCCGCTCTTGTCCTCCCATCCATGGCCGCGAAGACGCAGCCGGCGGGCCAAGCCCTCGCGTCCCACATCTCCGCCATGTCCTGCCCCGAGATGTACGACATGATGTCCCAGATGAAGGTGCGCCCCCCAATCCTCGAACCCTATGAGCTCAGCTCTCTCTCTCTCTCTCTCTCTCTCTCTCTGCCCGCTGGTTTTTCTCCAATTTCTCACCGTTTTACCTCTCGCTGGTGGTGTGGCGCCGCCGCGTGCGCAGGCCATGATCGACCACGACCAGGAGAGGGTGCGCCGCATGCTCGTCGACAACCCGGAAGTCACCCGCGCTCTCTTCCGGGTGAGATTTCTCGCAGCCTGCGCTCTCAGGTGGTTTGCGTTTACTTGTCTATGAGAAAGGGGAACGGTGGTGCCCCGGCTGCAAGGGCTCTGGATTTTTTTTTTTGGGGTTTTTGGTTGGGGGTGCTTTAGGGTTTTGTGAGTTTTGTTGTGATTGTTCCTTATAGAGATTTCGTGTTTCGTTTTAATGCAGAAAGGTTAGTTCATGTCTATCACAAGGGAATGTAGCTTACCTGGTAGTCGCTTAACAGATTAGGGAGAAACTTTTGTATTGTTAGCTCTTCCAGTTAGGCCTTGTTCATGTTTGCATAGAGAAGGAAATTGGTGAACATTTATGTTGCAAAAACTTTCTTGGTTGCTCTTTACATGATTCAGATGGAAAATTCAGTAGTGCAGTGAGACCATGGGGTTTAGTGTATTAATTTGGATCATATGCTACGAATATCTTGTTAGTGTCACCACAATGCGTTCACCTCAACGTGTTATTTCTGTATGAAAAAACTGGATGAAGAAGAATGTGTGTCATGTACTTATGATGTTCAGCAAACTTTTTAAAATGGAGCCTACTACTTGTTCTTCTATTTGACGATTGTTCTCCACCAGTTTGTTCTAAACATTCTAATACGCCTGTTTATGTTCTTGTTTTATTGGCAAAATCTGCCTTGATATCTTCCACATCAATATAAAATTATTTGGTGTGGTATTTGACACCATATGTGGTTACTACTTTAAACTGATTGTGTTGCGCACAATGAATGAATTTCTTATATGCATTTCTTCTTGCAGGCGCAAGTACTACTTGGAATGGTGAAAACGCCTAAAACTGTATGTAACTTAAGTTTTTTTTTTACTTTCTTGCATTTAATATTTGGATTTTGGATTGTTAATCAGCAAATTGAACTTTATCGTCATGAAATGCTTGTTGTTCCACAGGGACAATCTTCAGACATGGCCCAACCCAATGTTGTGCTGACAACACCTCCTTCATCAGTTAAAACCGCTGTGCAAGATCATGTTAGCTTGTTCCAACCCCACTTACCTGCCAATCAACAGAATGTGCGACCTTCTGGCCCATTTTCACCTGGCTCTTCTAATCTGACGTCATCTTTGGACCTTCCAACTATGTCAGCAAACCCACCACAGTCAGCACAAGCAAAAGGATACCCTTTCCCTCAGATGCTTTCTGCATCAGCACCTCAGTCATCTCAGCATACAAATGTTACCCTACCTCCTCATATCCCTCCACAGTATTCAAATGTTCCATCACATATGCCTATAGTTCATAGTCAGCCACAGCAACCTTTGCAAAATCCTGGAATGTTTAATCAGCAGTTACAACCACCCTTGCCCCAGTTGCCTAGGCCACCTTCCATGCAGCCCTTTACACATCAGATGCATCCGCAAGTGCCCAGTTCATTTGGTTTGAGTCATACAAATGCGCCTCAGCACATGTTGCAACAACCGATGTTTCATGTAAGGTTCTACACTAAATCTACATGATCCTGATAACTAGATACTATTTTCTGCAAACTGACCATCATATTTGGAATTTCTCAGCCAGGTGGGAATCCACAAACTTCTTTCCTTACAGGTCAACCACCATTACCTAACCAGCCACCACCACAGCTATATCAGGTGTGATTTCTTGTCTTCTGCAAGATATGATTATACTGTATTAAAATTGAGTTATTTCCCTTGCACAAAGAAAATGTAAGCGTCTTCCCAAATGTTCATGCGTTTGCGCATTGGCTGTTCAAAGTCGGGTGTAGGAACTGCCTTGATGAAGTATTCTGTATTCTTTATTTGCTATCATCACAAGAATTTTAGCTCTTGAAGAACCATGTCCAAATGAGTAATTTGTGTCCAAAGTTGGCTAACATCGTGCTATCTTAGTGTAGTTATGTGCTTACTGCTGTTGAAATATCTGTATCTAATGACATATGATCCACATTACTCTCCAGTTGAATGAAGCAACATGTGAATGGCTCTTATCTTTTCTCCAATAGACTAACACTGCTCGCCTATGTATGGCCTATATAGCAGTTAGTAGCATCGTCATCCACATCTATTGCTTGGCTAGGTTCTGCTGGTGTTTTCCTTATTCTGATTATCATTTGGCTTTTTTCTTATTTGGTGCATGTGCAGTTCAAATTTTACTAACTTTTCTTAGGCCTAATAAGGCTCTAGTTTATTCCTAATGTACCAATGCAGTAAACTTGTGCTGCAAAATCTTAACCATTATATCATAATACTATTTCATGTTTTGACAGTTTTTAATCATCATTTGGTAATATGCCATAGTAGCGCTACTTTAAGAATGTCTGCTGCCTGAAATGCTTGAGAAAAATACACTACTGGTCTCCTTTTTCATATTTCTGAAGAAATTTATAGTCAATATTTGGTATTGCTTGTAGAGTTCTTGCTTGGACAAGTTAGATAACCAAAATGGCAAATATAGCATGGTTATGACCTGTTTTTTTTCAGCCTGGACCAGATCTCCTAAGCATTCTTGTTTAGACGTTACGAAAATTGGTAGCTCACATATAAAAGCTGAGTTATGCACAATTTTAAGCTTATTTTCAACATTTTTTGTGCATAAATTCCTCGACAAACTTGTCATTTGATGTTCTCTTTCAAAGACAAAAAACTTAACAAGTTACCAAATGTTGTTGTAAAGCAACCAAAACTAGCCAGTTTCCAAGTTCATCACTAAGTAACTTTTCTGTTCGATTTTGTTAATTTGGATCTACCTGATCGATAGAGAAATTAGGACAAACCTTAGTTGGTGATATGTCCAACACTGTATACAACATGGTCTAAAGAAAACCACGGGCGACTTCTTGGATAGCTTTATTGTTGTACTGTAGATTCTTGTAGTCCCATCTTCCATGTGATGTTTTGATCATAGACTCACTACATAACTCCTGTAGTCTATCTGTTTAACAGGCTAGTTCACATGTTGGCTCACACTACAATTCTCAAAGTATGCAAGTCGATAGATCAACTCCATGGGGACGTGGCAACCCAGAAGCATCTTCAGCTGGCTCCCATTTCCCTGGACAATTGCCTGGGTTGCCTGGACAGATGACCCAAGGTATTGGTGGTATCCAGACAGGTCACCCTGAAGCACCTGTAAGTCTTGTCTTCTGTGTTATGTTTATGTTTTTCCCTTTCTCGTAAAATAAACTATTCACCTGGTTGTTGTTCAAGCAGTTGGCACCTGAGATGGAAAAGATGCTTGTGCAGCAAGTCTTGAGCATGTCGCCAGAACAGATCAATATGCTGCCTCCAGAACAGCGACAACAAGTGCTTCAGCTACGAGACATGCTACGGCCGTGATAAGCAAGCAGCTGTCTGAGTAGAAGAATTTCAATTCAACAGAGCCCTGCAGATCAGCTCTGTGGTCCATGCTCAGCTTATGCTGTGACACCTTCCCTTTTAGCCATTGTTGAGCTGATTGACGTCCCGACTAGTCTGCAGCTTACCTTGGAAATGTGATTGTAGAATGCTAGTCCTTGTTATTTATAGGTAGTTGTTTGAAGTTTGAACATGGATGGTGAGTTATGATCGACAAATGAACGGCATGTTTTGGTTCTCGTTGCTACCACAATTTCAAGCCGTGTTAAATTGATGGTTGAATTCCACTCCTTGTCTTATGACGGGGCGCTCTTAATGTGTCTGATTGATATAAATATGGGAATGTGATGATCTCGACGTTTTTGTTTATCACCCATCTTTTTTTTCGGTCTTGTTTTGTCATTCTTTTCTTCTCTGGGATATAATGAAGCCTGTTAAGTTTTTCTCAGATACCGTATCAAGTTGGGGCCTTTTCATAGTTCCTTTATTTCCAACCAAAAAATATCCAGCACTCGACAACAGTTGGTACTGATAGTAATGTTTGATAATGGGGACACATAGGACTCGCTGGTTTGATAGTTGGTACTGATAGTATGTTGATCGTGCCGCTGGCAACAAAGTTAAGAGTTAGAATTACGAGAGGTTGAGTTAGGGGCCGTTTGGTTTGGGACACGGGAATCTCATAGAAAATGGTTCTAACCCTACAAAAACAGGGGAAAATCCTATTTTTGAGATGAGCCTAAGGTCCTTTTTTTTGGGTTTTTAGTTGATTTTTGTTTTGATTTATTAGACTAATAAGCTATAACTAAAGTCATAAACCATGAAAAAACAATTCCTTAAGTTTGGTAGGCAGAGAAGAGGAAGAATGGTGAGGCCACGGAGGCACGGTTCATCAGAAAGACGTCAATGTTGAAAGTTTGAATAGTGTTTTATACTTTCCACTCTAATAAAAATGGCATTAATTCTAAAGCATACGAAAGAGTAAATAATTATTATCTACTATTTAGTTTTACTTAAAAAGTTATATGAATCACTTTTAAAAAAATATAGAAGCACTTTTTGTTGACTACCACTAGAATGGGAGTCCCGGTTAAGTCAATCACGAGAGAAATCTTCAGTTAAAATTGATCAACTTATGAGTGAAGTTTGCACTAAATAGTCGTACGAAATTCCCCCTGCCAGGAGAATATATCCCCTTCGCTAAGAAAACACGACGTGCTATTCTTTTATTGCAACATAGTTCTCACAAATGGATCCTCCTCACAAGATCCTACGGGAATTTGATAAAAATAGTTTTCTACAATAATATATTATAATTTAAAATATAAGAGATTGTATTTTTTTTCTTGTATATTTAGACTAAAACTTGAATCTATATGTTAGAATATATATATATATATATATATATATATTGTAGCTGTATTTTTAAAAAAGTATGTCTAAATAATTATAAACTAATAAACAAAATCACATTATTTTTTTAATGATTTACCTTATTTTAATCCCGTAGGGTTCCCCGTTGGATGAGGTCCTCGTAGGGATTGAAAGCGGGGGCCAAGTCCCCCCTAAGGCTAGTGTGGTCGAGTCAAGGCTGCATTGGTGAAGATTAGGGCAGGGCTGCAAGGGCCTCCTCGAGACTCCTTGGCCCCGCTGCCATCCTACCCAGGCCCAATCAGCCATCACGCAGCTAGGCTTAGGATCCTAAGAATTTTTCATCGCTTGAAAGAGACGTCTAATCAACGTTCTTTTGGACTATGATCCATAACTTATGGTTGTAACGGATGGCATTTAGATCTAGTGTGAGTGTTTATATAAATAAACTGAATGTCGATAAGTTGATAAGCTGCTTTAAAAAATCTGTTCTGATAAACTGTTTCGAAAAAATATGAAAAAAATCATCTTATTTATTTGTTAGAGAAAACTATAAGTTATAAGCTATAAATTAAAAAAACAGAAGCACATGATCTACGATTTTCTTCTAATAAATATATAAGACGATTTTTTAGTCGTTATTTTTAAATAATAGCGCTAGAAAAGCTATCGATCACAGCGACGCCCATCCGCCGCAGCCGACAACAAAGCCGTCGCAACCTGGCTTACCCTTTTCCCCCACCCTGTACAGGTCGCTCCGGCCAATCAGCTCTTCCTCTTCCTTCCAAGCAACAAAATCCTACGCGAAACCATCCAAGAAACCACATTTCCGTCGGAAACTAGGGAAATTAATATAAAAAGAAGAAGAGAGGGAGAGGAAGAGAAGCAACAATTGGGAATCGCGTTGTTTCATCCGATCCAATCCTGCCGAAATCTGAAGAGTTCGATAGCAATTGGGAGGGATGGGAGGTGGAGCCGAGAAAGAATTGTCGACGGAGAACGTGAAGGGGATAGCGCTGGCGCTCCTCTCCGGCGGCTTCATCGGCGCCAGCTTCATCATCAAGAAGAAGGGCCTCCGCCGGGCCGCCGTCGCCTCCGGCATCCGCGCAGGTCGCCTCCACAATTCCTCTCGCGCTATCTTTTTTTTTTACCTGTCTCCTGAAGTTTAATCCCGTAGAAATGACTTCCTTTTTTGTTTGGTTTCTTGGTGTCATGTACAGGGGTGGGTGGGTACTCGTACCTCATGGAACCCCTATGGTGGGTTGGCATGATCACTAGTAAGGTTTCTTTCTACGATTTCAATAGAGCAAATGAAGCGCAATGTTTAGCGAGGAGTGCGTAATTCGGAGCAAAGTTTTTCTCTTTTCAGTGATTGTGGGAGAGGTCGCGAATTTCGTGGCATACGCCTTCGCCCCCGCGGTGCTGATTACTCCTCTTGGAGCACTGAGCATAATTATTAGGTACATACAGGTAGCTGTGATTTTCCTTTGCAATTGTGTGATTGGAATGTGATATTGAAGGTGGGTAATTGGGTATTGGTGGTGTCTTCACTCTTCAGTGCAGTGCTGGCCCATTTCATCCTGAATGAGAGGTTGCACGCGCTCGGGGTTCTTGGTTGCGTGATGTGCATCGCGGGATCGGTGGTGATTGTTATCCATGCGCCGCAGGAGCGAGAGATTGCATCGGTTAGGGAAATATGGAACATGGCGACACAACCCGGTGAGAATTATCAATTTATCATGGATGCGATTCTATTGTGTACAATTGTTTGCTCTTGATCGTGAGAATTTCCTTTGTTGCTATATGCGATTCTAGGACGTGAAATCTGATGACTGACATATTGCCATGTGCCTTTTCAGCTTTCTTGCTGTATGTTGCTTCAGTTATAGTTGTGGTTTTTGTCCTGGTGTTCCATTTCTCCCCTCTCTATGGGCAGTCAAATGTGTTGATCTATACTGCAATTTGCTCTTTGATGGGTTCTCTTTCGGTAATGTCACTTCTGCCAGCAGTTTCTGTTATCTCTAATGTTCTATATGTAATTATTCAGTTTTACTCTTGCTTAGGAAGGTGCTAACTTCTTATTCAGGTGATGAGTGTTAAAGCTCTTGGTACATCCTTAAAATTGACTTTTGAGGGGACAAATCAGTTAGTATATCCAGAGACTTGGTTCTTTATGCTTGTTGTGGTTACTTGCGTGCTAACACAGATGAATTATCTGAATAAGGTTTGTACAACTTCTTTGCAACTGATGTTGTTTCAGTAACTGCATGTGTATGTCACTATAAGTACAGACATTTAGGTATGTCCTAGAGAAGATCAATTTGAATATGATTTGTGAACTGAACCTTAGCAATGTATAATAGGCATCATGTTGACAAGATGTCCTATTTTCTACGGATTCAAAAAAAGAAGTGATAAAAGTGGGGTTGCTTGGAAATAAGTATAACTAGAACAAATGAACAATAAGAATTAAGAACTATATGAACATTGCTATTTTGTCATTGTTTATTAGGATAAGGAGTGCCACAGTCCATTAGAATCAAATCATTGCTATGTACGTTCTATGCCACATTTTGTCACTCTTCTCAACAACCATAGATATTGGAAAATAAAATAATAAGAAGATTATGATAAAATTGGTATATATATGCTATTTTGTCTTCAGCTCCCCATAACTAGCCCTGTTTCCTTAGGCTAATTTTGTTTCTGTCCTGTGGCTACTGTCCTACACTGTAAGGATACCTACTTCAGGCAAACCTCCCCAGCCTTGCACCGGTGGTACTTATCCCTGTGTCCAAAATCTCCTTCACTGGCTTCCTTGCTGTGATTTTGTGTAGACTGCTATGATAAAGTAAATTCCAATATTTGTTCAACAATGCACTAAATTGCAGCAGTTCATAGAATGATTGCAAGTCTTATTGTATTGGTGTCGTCCACAGTTCAACAGAGTAAATTGTACTTTTTGTGGCAGGCACTTGACACATTTAATACAGCAATTGTATCACCAATTTATTATGTCATGTTCACAACGCTTACAATACTTGCAAGTGTCATAATGTTCAAGGTAACTTTTTTGTATTCTTGTCATATATCTATCTCTTCTTATTTCTGTTCTACCATTCACCTTCATTTATTGTTCTAGACCCATTTCAAAGATTTCATGTTGTTGCCTTTGTTTCTTATGCATGCCTCTGGTATTAGAAACTACTGGCATTTCACCTTACTATAATGTTCTGCTTACTTCAAACCTATATCCTCGAACAATTATATGTCAGAGCAATCTTGAAGTTAAGGTCTTGTTTGGCTGAATTCTGGCTTCAGGTTCTACTGTAGAGAATCTAAATTTCTGTAGCTCTAACTCTGGATGAAAAGTTGCAGTCCTAAACTTGAACTCATGGAAGTGTTTCAGTTAAAACTCCAGTTTTTCTTCCCAAACCATGTCCAAGAAATTTTAATCTATGGCATTTATGTTGTAAATTTGTCTAACTGGGAAACTTGGTTACACCCTAACTTCTAAAGAGCACTTAAAGTACGGAAAAAAGCTTGTTTATATTTTTTTATAGATTTTGGATTAAAATTTGGGACTACAAATTGAAGCCATCCCATTTGGTCTAGAAGCTCCAACTGAACTTGGGAGCCAGAGCTTGCCAAAGTACGTTGCAACAAACTAAGGAACACACTTGGCTCTTTGATGGATTGAGCAGAATACTGATATTCTTGTGTTTGTTGGGAATGTGAAACTTAGCTCATCTATTGGCTTGCGCTTTATACTATAACAAAACAAAATTATAATTCCAGGTTTGAGGGATTTTCGTCCATTTAAAATTTAAGGGTTGACATATCTGCTATCCCTGTCTCTCATCCTACTTTAATGATGTGTGCAGGATTGGTCTGGTCAAAGCCTTGGAAGCATTACTTCGGAAATTTGTGGCTTGATTGTCGTGTTGTCTGGTACCATTTTGCTGCATGTAACAAAGGATTATGAAAGGATCCCACAATCAAGAAGTTTGTGACCACAACATCTCCTTTCTACTCGAAATTATCAGATTTGTTTCCATTTAATGTCTGCAATATCTCATTATTTGGTCACAATATAGGCATATATGCACCATTATCTCCCTCCTTGACAACAAGACTAAACGGAGAATTGTTGAAGCACGTGGAGGATGAGAGAACTTCTGACGAAGAAAAAGTATTGAGAAGACAAGAGATGTATTAGCATCAGAAGCTCGAAGCGAAGGGCGAATAATTCTGATGGGCAGACGCTCGAGTGGGGCTTGTATATGTTACAATAGCGATATCTTCACAACAGTGATAGCCGGCTGCTCCATTATGTTGTGTTGGCTTGTGTACATAATCAGCCATCTGCAGCAATTGGTGCAAGGATGAAGGTGGCCGTCGAGTGACTGCAAATCTGGAGGTGGGTTTGGGATGCTGCAGAGTTCCAGCGATAGAAGTTTAGTCGAGTGCACAGATTCTTGTCAAGTTCTCCTCTGTTTTCCTGTGACGTTTTCCCAGTTTTGTCCACGGCATTTGTTGTTCCTCATGTAGAGTTCTTCATAGTGACTAGTGAGCCACAGAGCTTGTCTGCAACTGTGAATTCTGTACATTATGGAAAATTCTAATATCGTTTTACCGCAGCCCATGTAAAACTTCCTTTTTTTAAACTCCATCCATGTAAAACTTCTTTTTTTAAACTCCATCCATGTAAAACTTAGTGATACTAACAGTCTGAAAGCTACTAATACTAATGGAATGGTAATAAATTGCTTAATTTTCTGGGGATAATTTGAAGGTGAAATAAGCTGTTGGGTGTGTTCACGCTCATATTTTGCTAGTTTTCAGGCGAGGCGTGCAATGGAAATGCAAACATGCTCTTAAGGGCGTACGTCCATATATCATAGCACGAATCTCAAGGCAAGAACATCGCCCATTCGCCATTGCCGTCCACCCATCCTGTATGACAGGTGGGGCAAAGGATTTAGGAAGAAACCCTACTCTCTTCCTCGGGCCCACTCGGCAGCCGCACAAGCGCTCGCTCTCTTCCCCTCTGCGTACTGCGTTCGCCTCTGGTCTGCTCGGGAGTCGGGAGTGCAACGGCGGCTGCCCTTCTTCAACCACCGGTGCGGCGGCGGCGGTACAATACCACGGTGAATTAGATCTCTTTGCATCTTGGTCCTTGGATATTACCTGTGTTTGCAGGTTATCCTTTAATCAAAGATCCTTTTTTTAGATTTAGTGATGGCAAGTTTTAGTTTTTACGGAATTACGAGCACATCTCGGTTCATGTCCATCGCCGCCGGAGTCGAACCTTTTTCCATTTCGAATGGTTCCTCATCCTCGCTTTCCCTAGTTTACATAGCAACGACTGTGTGTGGCAAGGAAAAATCAGAGGAAAGATTAACTGGGAGGAAGAAGAATGTTGGGAGGAAAGATTAACTGGGAGGAAGAAGAATGTTGGGAGGAAAGATTAAGTGGGAGGAAGAAGAATGTTGATACATGTGCCATTATATTCTTTTCACGGTGTATGTTGTAGCATATATTCGTGTAGTACCTTAATGAAGGTAGTGCGTCAAGCTCGTGTGTGCGCTCGTTTCTGCATTGCTGCTATGCAGACCATGAAACCATGGATTTTGAATATTTGATTGTGGTTACTTGCAGAGAGCAATAGTCCAACAAATAGTCATTTTGCACTAAGATTTTGAATTGGGTATGCTGTATGCCATTAGGACATAGCTGATGGAAACATAAGGGAACTGCGATTATTTAATGGGGGATTTGATCATTTGCCCCATAGGTGATGTGCACTAAGTGATTTGCCCCATGATGTCAACTATGGGTTAAATGATCAAATATTTCTTATTTAATTGTCGTTGAAACTGACTTGTTTTCTTCAGAGAATTGGAACCATTTTGGTGATCTACGTACCTTTTGTTATTTAATCTTCTTTTCCATTGGGTCATATTGGGCCAAACCTTTTTTTTAGGTAATTTAGTTGTTCTCCATACTGGTGGAGACAGTGGATCTGTTAGCCAAATAACTTTAGTTTTTCCATCAGTTCTATTTAACATATGCTATATTTTGGTACAAAGGAAGTTTACTTTGCAACCCTCTTTGAAGGAAGCAATGAATTGTCTGTTTCCCCCTGTTATGATCTGCCATCATTTTTTTTCCAGTGGCCATCATAACTCCGTTCGGTCGATTAGCATTGTGATTTGCAATGGAGGTTATCCAATAGGGTAAAAGATACATAGATAAGTCTTGATTCTGTAGTTCCAATAGGATAACAAGAGGCTATCTGATATGATAGATTATATCCAAAAGTGAGCAATGTTAACCCTCTTTTGAGGATTTTTTTTGGAGGGCTTTTAGAATGATCCTCACAAAATCTCAAGATTTATCATGTAATTCTTGTATGTGATTTTGCTTGCTCTACCTTTTTGTTGTATGTCTAGTTCTCTATCATGGATGTTGTGGATGCTTAAATGTACCTCTCTCGTCATACTCATATGTTTATGTTTATATCCACTTTTCAGTTTCATTTTCTGCAGATTCGTAATCACTAGATGGGGAAGGCAAAGCGTGCATCGATATTTATCAGGCTTGTTTCAGCAGCTGGAACTGGATTTTTCTATGTCAAGCGCAAGAATCCTCGGCGGATCACAGAGAAGCTTGAATTTAGGAAGTACGATCCTCGTGTAAACAAGCATGTCCTATTTACAGAAGCAAAGATGAAGTGAGATGTCTCGGGATTCTTCTTTCTCCCCAATGCGAAAAGCCAAATAACTTGCGAAAGTTTTGGAGTCAGAAACCCCTGGACCGTTTACTTGGTCAAAAACAAATGCTACACTGATTATCCTGTTCTAGATTGCAGAGCTTCATGTGGACGATTCTAATGTGCATGAGTTTGATCTCGCTCTTTTTTTCTTTTTTTGATGGATGAATAAAGTTTGATCTTGCGGACAGCGACTTAGCAAGGGTTTCTCTTGTTCTGCCTGTTGGTTTCGTTGCTGGAATGACCTGCAAGCTAGTAAACATGGTGTTCCATTTCTCTTCTTGTGAGGTGAATGCATGTTTCTGAAAGTTTAAGCAGATACAGTCGGGACGCTCCTAGTGGTTTATAAGTAGTAGCTTATAGTTTATTTTGTATTATAGTTGTTGATTTATTCTGCGTAATTAAATATAAAAATAAAAAGATAAAAAAGTGTTATATCAGTATAAACAATGTAAAGAAATAAAAGAATGAAGAAAAGACAAAAAAGCTAAAAAAACTATTAAAAAAAAGACAAAAAATCATAAGCCAGAAGTAGAACTGTTTGGAGCGGGCCGAAGGGAACAGCATTTGGACCACCAAGGTGAATGTAAGTTTCATCCTTTGTTAACATTTGTGAACATATTAACAGGCCGTCTCTGCAGCCGAGCGTTTGAGCCAACGGCGAACGCAGCTGGCTCCACTGAATCTGATATGTGGTATTGAACATATTTTCCGTCGATCTGGACCGTCAAGGCTTGATCGGACGGTAAGGCAAATTGTCCGCACGGCCTTTCCACGCGTCAAGCTGGACCGTCTACCAGCGATCGAACGGCGCTGAGGCAATCCAGGGTGGTCGCTGAATGGTTCTCCATCGGTCCGACCATTAGCAGACGATATTACAAGGCAAAGTAAAGGTTCTTCGTGTGGCGCCGGCGGCGACGGATTCGACCTCGGACCGACGCGTGCGCTGCCGCCTCAGCGATCTAGAGGCCGGCGTCCAGGTAGGCCTCATCCTCACCTCTCACCTTCCTGAACACCACAGCCTTGTAAGACTCGCGATGGATCGATAGATCAAATTCTGCGTGATTTAATTGAAAGCAACGACTGTGTATAGAATCCGACGGTTTGGAGCTTAGAACAGCATCTATGGTCTTGTTTCAAAACAAAAAGACAGAAAAAGAACATCATCTATTGTTATGGTGTAAAATGTCAGGAGAATCAATCAGATAGAGATGGGATGAAGACACTGTCATCTTCTTTTAAGCTGTGCGTTGTTGTTGCTTCTATTCATACACCTTAATGAAGATAATGTGTCAGGATAGCTTGTTCTCTTTTGGGCACGTCCTGTAAAACCATGTAGTACTAATAGTAGTTTGCAATATATCACTGTAGTTGCTCGTGGTGAGTAATAGTCTAGACAGTTTGCATTCAGGTCATCTTTAATATTTTTAAACTATTAGGAGATGATGCAAGTGCAATGGATGAATTAAGCTGGGTAACTCATCAGTTGAGTATGTCATGGAATTGCCCGGCAAAAAGATTATGTCATGGGATTTGTGTGTGTATTGGCACAAATATTAGCGACAGACTTGTTTGTGTGCTAGTACAGATCATATAGTGTCAGGAAAAAACAAGTTTTTTTTTTCTCTGAGTGCATATCAACAAACAAATAATCCGTCCTCTTCGAACAAAGAAACAAGCAATCCTTGAGCAAATTGGTATTGAAAGAAGCTCCAATTCCACAAAGCGTTGACCAGCTTGACAACTTAGGGTCCCTTTGGTTGAGCTTTTAGGAGCTGCTTTTGCTTTCAAAAAGCTAAAAGTCAACCAAAGGGGTGGAAACCAGAAGCTGCTTTTTCAGAAGCAGCTACTTTTGGATAGTACAGTTTTGAAAGCACTTTGGACGCTGCTTTTGGCTTTTGACTTTCTACTTTTTGAAATAGTGAAAATAGAGAGCTGTTTCACAGTTATTTCAAGGAAAATAGAGATAGTAGGTAAGTTTTATACTTGTTTGAACCAAACAGCTTACAGCTTTTCCACAGCCCACAACCTACAGCAGCTTTTGCACAGCCCACAGCTTACAGCAGCTTTTTCAGAAGCCACAGCTCAACCAAACACACCCTTAACTTGTCAGAGAATAGGGGGCAAACTTATCGGCATGCACATGAACATTCCGCCATCGGTATGTCGGTGTCAGGTACCAACTGTCCGTGTCGTCAAACATATGAAATTGGCCCATCATTCTGAAGCTACCTGTTTCACTCCAATTCTGCAAGCACAGCCTGGAGCTAGGATCGTAGTCCCACAGCCCAGATGACATTTGGCGCTGGAGCTTCTTTCTCCTTCTGTTTACCCAGTTGTTGTGTATGATGAAACACCCAAGCTCCCTGCAAGTTGAGTGTACACCATGCTTCTCCCAGAGGCCCCTGTAAGCTCCATTTGGGAACAAGTCCCTGTCCAAGAACACAACAGTCAAATTTGTGTTGGGCTCCAGGCATTTGTCGTCGCCGCTGCTGTTTGCTCCCCCTTTCTCGCACAGGACGTCATAAAAACTCGGTTGCTCAGATAAGCCTGAATTGGTTGCATGTTTTACTATCATCTCCATTGCGAGCATCTTCGGAGAACGTTTCTGGTCATCCGGATGTCGAGAGATGCCCATCCTGAGAAACATCAATGGAGCTACAACCTTTTCATTTTCTTCTGCGTTGCCAGTAGCTGTAAGATCTGCTTCTTACGGCCTTTTGTGAACTGTTGTCTAATTTCTTGCTCTCCTAACAGCAAAGCAAGACTCAACGAATGACTGATACATTTATTGCCTTATTTGTCTGCTGACTCGCGAGCCGTCTCGAGCCAGCTCGAGCCATCTTCCAAGCCGAGCCAAGCTGCCATTCTAGCTTGTTTCTTAAACGAGCTGAGCCGCACTTAAGACCGAGCTTGGGCAAGCCTGGCTCGAGCCGGCTCGGCTCAGCTCATTTCCAATCCTAGATGTTGTGGAAGCCAGGTGGCTACGTCGATGCCTCGAGCAACGGAACAGGATCTTGACCGGTCGAGCTAACTCAACGCTTCGGAAAATAGTAAAGATCATGGGTGTGTTATTTTAGATCGGGTAGGTGGATTCTTTTGAACTGTGGTTTATGGTTTTTGAATTATAATTGTTTGCATAAAATAGTATGAAGAGGAAAACAATCACACGATTTTTGCTAATATAGTTGAATTCAGTATAATATAAGTAGATTAATAGATATATCTTAAAAAGTCATATCATAGTGAAAGTGAAGAGAGAAAAAAAAATCGGAAGACCTGTCGAGCCCAGCCCATGGTCTCTTGATTCTCAGCCTACTGAGCCTGAACCCAGTGTGGCCCAGATGACCAGCCCCCAGGACGAGACGGAGGCACCTGACGCGAAGAAGCCGAGCGCACAAACTAAAACCCAACTTGGCCCACCCAATTCTAGCCCACTCCGGTGCAGTTGACATCTAGGCATCATGTGTGCCAAACATGAGCATCAAAAGAGAAAAGACCATACTCAGGTGTCAAGGATGGTAGAATCGTTGCATTGGTATCAAAAGACACATAATTCAAAGGTAGCGAATGACAAAAAAAAATTTACAAATATTCTATAGGAAACAATTCATTCCCCGCGTGAATCGGAAAAAAATCCCGGTGTTTCAAGGCTCGGCACGACAAGCTCACAGGGGTACGCAGCCTTGAGAGAGCATGGTACGTGTAACGAGGAGGATTGGACGTACGAGAGGAGAGGACGACCAAGCCTGCCTCGGAAACCGTTGCCCAACGGCTACTTGGGAAGCGCAATGGTTTTGCGTCAAAAGCTGTAAAAAGACCGGGAGAGACTAGAGAGGCTTGAAAATAGGACAGGCGCATCTAAATTTTAGGGCCTATTTGGGACTGTTTCGCTCCAGCTTTTTCAACTCTGTTCTAAACTTGTCTAGCCAAACGGATCTAACTCCATGAACTCTGCTCCAAGAAAAAGGTGGAGTTGAATGCCTACCCCACGTTTTTTCTGGAGCTCCTCAAGAGGTACTCCAGGAACTGAAGTTTTGTATCTCCTCATGGAGTTAGAGGAAAATTACCCACCACTGTCATTACACAATTCCTCCCTCCGTACCGATTTGATTTCTTTTTCCTCCTCCCGCACGCTCCCATAGCAGCCAGAGCTCTCCCCGCCCCCTCCGACCTCACCTCCTCCAGCCGCATCGACGACGCCATCCTCTACATTGACGTCGTCCACGCCAACGCCGCCGCCGGCGTCAAGCCGCTCGTCGGCTCCGCTCGCCTCCCGCTCCGCGACGTCCTCGACGACGCTGGGATCGGGGGCCGCACCTCCCACTCCCTCTGTCTCAAGCGCCCCTCCGGCCGCCCCAGTCCCAGGGCCGCCTCGAGGTCCGCGTCGCCGTCCGCGAGGCCGCTACTCGACGACGGCCTCGCCTTACGCGCCTCCCTACGGCGATCCGCGGCTCCGCGATCCCTACGCGCCCCGCCCCTACGGTGGGTACGACAACCAGTCGTCGCGCGCTGCTGGTACCGCCGCCTCTGGCCTGCTGCTCTGCGGCGCGTGCGGGTCGATGGTGGAGGAGCCGCAGAGGAAGAGCAAGATGGGGATGGGGACGAGGTGGCGCGGCGCGCGGCGGAGGCTTTGCAGCGGTGGCGGCGGGAGGGGTGAGCTACCTGGAGGACAAGTTCGAGGAGGGCACGGCGGAGAAGGTGGAGGAGGACCTGGCCAGGGACTCGTACGGCGGCGGTGGGTACGACGACTTTGGCGGTGGCGGCGACGACTACTGGAGAGAGGTAGAATAGGACGGCGTGTGCCTGGAATGCTGGGTGCATCTCTGAATTTGTAGCCGGAATCGAATGGGATGGTGTGTGATCGATGTCGACAATAAGACGAGAGCAATACGATACGGTACAGTACAGTACAAGCTATATGATATATGATCCATTCCAGTTGAATAAACGAGCGATGATCTATGCGGCGGGCCGGGTATGATACGATGGATGATGTTGTGAATTGTGACATGCCTGTATAGGAGTCAACTACAGTATCGTAAGTAGTTTAGCACAAATTTATAGGTCAGGGCAAATCAGAAAATATTGTGAACTGTTAGCTTGAGCTGGATGTGTTGAGATCGTTGATCCATGACATTGTGGAGATTTGCTTCGCTGGGAGACAAAATCTACATTATCATGTCACCTCTGATGATTGATCAACTTTGCATCCTAAACTTGTACATAGTGAGGTTGTATCTATGGACAATTATTTGTATTCGAATGGACTTTGTTAATTATCTATCATGCACGTTGCAATTTACGGGACAAAGGATGGAATTATTTGACCAAAATATTTGTTTTTTGGTTTTCTCGAATAAATTAATTGCGATTATAATATTTTACATCATATTTCAATTGGCAACAAAAAATATTCAGTTACATATGCTCCGCACACATCAAAACATACACCAAACATCATTCAAGGGCACATTAGACCTTTCTCAGGGAAACCTCACATTCCTGGGCTGCGTGCCAAACATGATCACCTTATCCAGGAACTCCACAGTGGAGCTGCTCCATGGTGGAGTTGGTGGAGCAGAGCTGGAAAAACTGGAGCAGAGCAGTCCTAAACAGGCCCTTAGGCGTTGTTTATAAGTGACTTAGTTTTCAGTTTTTACTGTGATTTTTTTGTTTTTGGTTGAAATAATATTGTAGTGACAGTTAGTCTCTCTATAGTATTTAATTAAAAGAAAATAAAAAATAAAAAAATATTATTATACCTTCGTAGATAATAAAAAGAAAAAACATGTTAACAAACCAATGCGTTCCAAACGGTTTTTAGCTTCTGAAACGACAAGCTATTTGAAACAAGAACTTAGGTGGTGCTCATTTCAGTTTATTTTCATTGCTTGACACTGTAGTTGACTTATTTTGCATTGTAGCCAAAAGTAACCTTTTGGCGTAATTAAATTTTAAAAAATAAAAAAACAGATTAGGCCATCACGAATAATACAAAGGAATACGAAAAAAGCTAAAAACAAAAATTAAGAGTCAAAAAAGACAATTAAGAATAGTGAAACTAGTAACTAAAAGATAAAATTTAAACTAAAATGAGCACGATCAAACCAAAGGTAGAGAGCGCCATTGGATTATGGTCCATGGTGATTTGGCCCTACAGATCAGTGTGATTTTTTTGGAACCCCACAGATTAGTGTGATTTGTTTTGCTTAATCAAATCTGAGATGTTTTGTCTGAAACAAACGACGAGGAGACAGGACTCTCGTGGGCCTGCTGGGTAAGGCTCTCGTGGGCCGGGCCATCCGCGGGGCCAACCACCTCATTCCCTCCCCGTTCCTGATGGTTGATTTGAATATGCAGAGTTGTAGACAAAGGTGCCTCTGCTTCCACGAGGATCGAATTCTTTTTCGCTTTCTTTGGGAGAGGAGAAACGTTGGCCGGTTGGTTGTGCAATGATTTATAATTTTTTTTTATCATAGCCGATTTTTTTACTATAGTTATTGGTGACTTATTTGACATAACTAAAATATATAAAAAAATAAAAAAGATCATCATAGACAATGTGAAGGAATACAGGAAAAAAGGCAAAAAAAACCCGAAAATCAGAAAAAGATAAAATTAAGGAATAGTGAATTAAAAGGCAGAAGCTAAAATTGAAACGAGCGGAGCCTGAAATCTTGTGGTTTAGGTTAAAGAAGAAAAGCCTTTCTGTGTAAAGATTAGTACTAGTATAATGCAATGCGATTGTTAAGCTTGGGGTACATGTATCCAAATACAAGTTGAATAGTTCAAGTATAGATACCGAATAAAACAGATAATAAAAATATGATTAACACTCTTTGAGTTTTATTATATCAAATACGAATTAATTAGCGCAGATATAAATACTAGATAAAATGGATAATTCAAATTTGAATGGCACCCATTCCAAAAGACTATCAATGCCGTATGGCCATTAGTAGGTTCTATGTATAGGCGTACCATGTCCCGTTGATACGGCGTCATACTATTGTAGTACCGCCAGGACGTGTTAGCTAGGTGCTATAAATACAAGTTTTAGGGGTGTTCAGATTGGTGATGACTTATGATTTTTTTTCATTGTAGTTGATTTATTTTTAACTATAACTGAAGTGGTTTATTTGATGTAATTAAACTTAAAAAATTAAAAATAGCAAAAATAGGTTAGCCCATCACGGACAATACAAAGAAATACGAGAAAAAAATACCGGTAAAAAACCTATAAAAGCCAAAAGGCAAGAAAAAGATGAAATTAAGAAATAATGAATTAAAAGCAAAAGATAGAAGCCATCACCAAAACTAGTGGAATTTTTTTACCATAGTGACTGAAAATATATTGTAACTATGGTTAGCTTTTTAAATATAATTAAATAAAAATTATACCATCATTGATAATATAAAAGTAATCAGAAAAAAAACTAAAAATAAAAAAGATGGAATTGAAAAACCACAAGTTAGAAGGAGAAGGTGTTGGAGCAGGTTTCATGGCTGTCCACCCTGCGTCGGTCCAGACTGGCTTTGGCTTTGCAATGACTTGACAGTGCATCAGTAGCTAGCAAGCTGTGAGGACCTTCTCAGCTTGGCTCAAGAAGCAGAGCAGCACGGCACGAGCAAGCAAAAACCTTCCTGTGGTCGCGTCGCGCCCCGCTAACTTCCAATCCATACGGCCCCGCATTTCCACCACACCTCCCAAGGCCAAAGGCCAGCAGTAATACGGCCAGCAGCCAGCGAGCCGGAGACCTCTGCTTTGCTTTGCTTTGCTTGTCTTGGCTTGGCTTCCCTGAGAAATGTAGTATCCTTGTCTGACTGTGCGTCTCTGCTTCTGCTTCCTCACCGCGAGCCAGTGCAGTAAGGCGAGGAGAAGCAAGGCGAGGCGTGTGGAGGAGATGAGCGCGACCAAGTTCATCAAGTGCGTGACGGTGGGCGACGGCGCGGTGGGGAAGACCTGCATGCTCATCTGCTACACCAGCAACAAGTTCCCCACTGTACGCTCGCTTCTCTCGTTCCATCTTTACTTGCGCGTTTCAGCGAAGTTTTATTCATTCAGAGTTCAGCATCTTCTCTCAGTACTGTATCCGACTTCTGTTCATCTCTTCCCTTCTTGTTCTTCTTGAGGCGAACTCTCGTTTAGCTGCCGATCTGGCTGACTGTGCTCTGCTTCACATTCTTTTCGGTAGTCCTTGAATAGAACTGGCCGTTTGGTAATACTACCTGCTTTATAGCTAGTTCGTTTGTGTTTGCCAAGATTAGTAGGTACTAGGTACACTCACCATGTATGTGCTTTCGCTGTTTCTGCTCCTCTTCCTTTCCTCAGTGAGGAACATCCGAGTCCTGCATCCATCATGAAGTGCGTCATTTCTGGTGTTGTAGCTGAGACTGACGACAGCATTCTGTTCTTTTTTTCTTCTTTTGGCAGGATTACATCCCCACGGTGTTCGACAATTTCAGTGCTAATGTTTCGGTGGATGGCAACATTGTCAACTTGGGGCTATGGGACACCGCTGGTATTGATTCATCTTGCTTCATTTGCTGAGCTTTTTTTTTACTGGTGTTCGAAATCTGAACCTCTTATCTTGCTCTCTTTTCTTTTCTTCGTTCAGGTCAAGAAGACTACAGCAGGTTGAGGCCGCTGAGTTATAGAGGTGCAGACATATTTGTGCTGGCTTTCTCCTTGATCAGCAGGGCAAGCTATGAGAATGTTCTAAAGAAGGTACTCTATGCAGTAAAGTTAACAAATAAGATTAGCAAGTATATATACCTGTTTTTTTCTGTGCGTTGATGGAAAGAATCCAAGCCTGAAGTTCTAGTCTAGATTACAGATATTTGAATCTCTGGCACATGAAAATACTGACCAAAGTAGCTGTAGCAAACCTTTACTTTCCCTTTTGACACAGTAGACATTTAGACCACCTTTGACCAACATCCAAGTATTCCTCACAATTTTTGCTTTCCAGATAAGTGCCTATTATTTGACTGGAATACATATTCTAAACTAGCGATCTTTCTATTTCTGATCTAGCAGTGGATGCCAGAGCTTCGCCGGTTTGCCCCGAATGTTCCGATTGTTCTTGTTGGGACCAAGTTAGGTGAGGAACCTGTCCTGAATATGACGTTCATTTAATGAAGTTCAATGCTACAGATTCCTTATGCTTGTCGCAATGGTTAATGGACAATGGTGTTTGGTTGTGATTGTTCAGATCTCCGTGATCACAGAGCCTACCTTGCTGACCACCCGGGCGCTTCAGCAATCACAACTGCACAGGTTAATTCTCTCTCATTTCTGGAGCGGTCTTAATTAGATGGTTTTATAACTTACATGTCCTTTTCCTCTACAAAGGGTGAAGAACTTAGGAAGCAGATTGGCGCCGCAGCTTACATCGAATGCAGTTCGAAAACGCAGCAGGTAGTACAACTGAGAATGGAAGTCATGTAGAATGATTTGGATTCAGTCAGTTGATTTTTTGTTTGTCATGGTTTGAGTAAGAGTTTGTTGTTCAGTTAACGCACGCTGTATTGTTAATGATGACCCACCATACTGACCGCTGTATTGTTAATGATGACCCACCATACTGACTTGGTGAATGCTGTTGGCCGTGCTAGAACATCAAGGCTGTATTTGATACCGCCATCAAAGTGGTCCTTCAGCCGCCTCGGAGAAGGGAGGTGATGGCGGCCAGGAAGAAGACTAGGCGAAGCTCTGGGTGCTCAATAAAGTAAGCACCCACTTCTTATCGTTATATGGTTGAATGCTGCTCACTGATGAGTCATTAACATCTAAGGGGAAATTGCCACATCTCCTACGACTGTCTAATACATGAAGCTGCTATGCAACCGACTGATTTACTGTCAATTTGAACATGTAACCATCTTCTGATGCCTCTTGTACCGCAGGAACTTGATCTGTGGCAGTACGTGTGTTGACTA
Organism: Dendrocalamus sinicus; assembly: GCA_036346575.1. Classification (NCBI taxonomy): domain Eukaryota; kingdom Viridiplantae; phylum Streptophyta; class Magnoliopsida; order Poales; family Poaceae; genus Dendrocalamus; species Dendrocalamus sinicus. The sequence continues at coordinate 4,191,154 of CM070655.1, read as the reverse complement.
GCACTCTGGACTTGAAGGTCAAGTATGGTGTGATCAAGTGAATTTGCTAACATGGCATGGATTTCTGCTGCCTCTGTTTTCTTTCGCTACCTTGTTATGTGTTTCGATTTCTACTTCTAGACAGAGAGCATCGGGATCATTGACTGACCTATCTGATTGGTGTATTGTTATGTAAGAATTGTGTGTGGAACAAAATGATACAAGCAAGCTACAGGGCATGCTATGTTATTCCAGTACAGAGTTGGTATGTGTGTGAACAGCTTTTTATTGTGAAGATGTAACGCTGTACTCATAGTTTCTTCGGTGATTTTACATGCTAATTTGTAGCCCACTTTCAATTACACACACCACTGTCCACTGGACAATGAAGAATCTCAGACGCGTCTGATTAGCCTCGAATAAGAACCAACAAAATTGTCAAAGCCTGTTGTGAATGAAAAGGGAGTGACGTCGTTTGGCACATACAACAGGCTGGCGCTAATACAAGCTCTTATTCTGCATTTCTGACAAGGAAAACAAGACAAAAATGCCTCTGGAGTCCTGCATCAGAGTTACCAGATGATCGAACCATTTGACAACTCGACAATGCAGGTTTAGCGTGCTCATTTTCCCAATATACTTTTATGCTTTGCATTAGCTGATACCAGTTCAGCAGCGACAACTACTTCATTGGCCGAGTGCCCTGCATCTGGAACCACCTGCATAAAGTAGAGGAGATGAGTTGGGCAGCTTACTGAGATACTTCTTGGTCAAATACTGCAGTCAGCAGTCAGCACATATTCAGCTATAAATAAGCTGTTATCTTCTCTCAGAAGTATTTACCAGTTATATGTAACGAGTGGAAAAAAAATTACTTAGAAATAGATGCCAGACCAGTATGCATGACAGACCACATTGTCCAAGTTAATCATGAATTCAGAATGTGAAATAAATTCATGCTTAATACAGATGGCAGGTAAGGAAGGCATGCTGATCAGAAGAACTGAGCTGAATAATGGCAGGTCTGAGAATTAGATCGCTGAAACGTGTCTACAAAATGTTGCAAATTAAGTGGAATATTTTCATTTCAATCTCAATTATGATGAAACACAAGAAAGCATATATATAGCAATATGAATATGACATGGACTCATATATTATCTCTTAAAGCAGCTAAACATCTCATAATATTAACATATTGCAATATACTCAACAGAACACAAACGTGAGCATATAAAATCTCCATAATGCACATATTTGAGAATTATAGTATTGCTCTCAGGGAGGAGTTGCACAAGCTATGGAGAACTTGGCCTTCTCAATTCTTATCAACAATTCACCAATAAAAAAGACTATTCTCTCAGTATTCTGCTAGATTGATTCTAAAATTACCTCTGAATGTCATAGAATCAATTCTTAGTTTCAAAGCACAAGCATGGATCATAAACTGCTACTGGAATATGAACAATAGTGATACGACAATAGCAGGGAAATGCAACAACTAAGTGCTTCTGCAGAATGAATTGAAATCAACAAGATTCAGTACAAAACAATAGTAAACTACACAGAACCGAGATATGAAACTAATTCTGACAAATCTAAACTAGCAGAATACTTCCTCAATAGTCACAATGATTTCAATTTGACAAGTTATCCTCATCGAGCATTCATAAAAACCCACATATTATCATGCATAAGTCCTCCCAATGCTAGAACTTTCCATAAATTTCAGATATCAACAGATATGAACTAGCATGACTGATAAACGCACAATATAAGTAAGAGGAGTAGAGAGCAAGCTCACAGAGCAACAACACTCTAAGCCACCATGACGACCGAAAGGGGCTAGGCTCGTCAGAGATGATGTTCCAGAAAACTAATCACCAGCGAATACCAGAGAATCACCGGAGGGGCAATCAGAGATACAAAGCCCTACTCGACAAATCAATAGTCACCAATTTGTGGAGCCAAGGTACAAGTCGATGCCGCACAAAGCCAATAAGAAGGAGAGATTGTGTCGCACGGCACATGGTCAAAACTAAGCCAAAAAAATCAGCGAAACACCGCACGCAAGCACCCAGCCCAGAGAGTGGGATCTACAAGCAAGAAGTAAGAGCACTATCGCCCCGGCGACCAAGCAAGCACCGCATTGCCGAGCTCTCTCACTAAATCCCCAAAGACCAAAAAACTAATAGAAGATTTGATTCGCTGATGAGCTCATCTCCTCCCCCCCCCCCCAACTCTCCCATCTAGATATAGGATCAAAGAGGTGGACTCACGAGTGAGAAATCAGCGGTGCCCATTAACGGAGAGGCTGAAGCTTCCGCCGAAGAAGAGGAGATGAGGAGATAAGAGAGAGCCCGGTTCTTTTTTCCCGTATTCGTTTGCATTGTGCGTAATAGATTAACCTGTTTTTTTAATGTAGTTATGTCAATAAGACACCATCAGTTACAGTATAATTTTAACCATCTACAGTATAATTTCAGTTATAAACTAGCTTATTTCAGCTTAATCGACCGGCACCTTAGATTACCGTGTGCCTGGCTCGTGTCTTCAAAGATGACTAGATATTTTATTTTGACTTGTTGATCTTTGCTGTTGATTGCATCCGGTTGAGATGCCCATGCGTGAAGGGGTCGATCCGTGCAGTCTTCACGCGAGCACCGAGGCGTCAAATTTGTTCCGCACGGCTAGCCGATTAATTAGGTGGTCTTCCACGTGACGTGGAGTAGATCTCTTGTTGATGAAGGCTTCCGAACGTTGCCTGGTTAATGTCTGGAGTAGACGTGGCGTGAAGGCTTCCCACACAAATCAGTCCGGTTGGTGATCACACGTGATGGTATGATAGCTTACCGGTTCACGATCGATCTCCTTGATCGACGAGAAGAGGCCGCATTGCACATCTCACGCGAGGACCGAGATGAACAAGAACGCCGAGACGAGAAAGAACTCGGCCACTGATTTTTTTTGGATCTATATTTTTTATTTCTAGAGTAACATATTTATGACTATGGTCCTGTTTGGATACGCTTAAAATCCGATTTTGATAGAATTAAGCGAGAATCCCACCCAAACGCTTTGATTATTTTTCGATTCTTTCAACCGCCGCGGTGGGAAAGATCGGCATTTGTACTGGGGATCCAAAATCCTGTACCGCGAGCCCAAGGGGCCGTTTCTTCCACCGCGACGATTCTTCAGACTGCAGATTCTTCAGACCGTGACTTATCAGAAAATCCTGATCAAATTAAAATCGATTCTCAGATAAACGTATCCAAACAGGGTCTATAAAGTGTTCTTCTGATGCCGCGTAAACCCTCACACAAAAATCTATCCTCCGTGAGACTAGCCCATAACTACATCTCTATTTATAGTCTAGGATCTAAACCCTGGCCTTATTCCTGAGACAATGAATTCTTTTCCAATACCAAATAAGAGATCAGATATCTTTACGTAATACAGGTTTTTCAGTTTTTTTCACACTACCCAATTTTGGACACTCCAAAATTGTCATGTGACGTAGCCTCTTGACCGTATCTTTATAGTTTCAACACGCATCATCCATCTTTGATCTCTATGCGCCCCAACTCAAGCAGGAGGCCGCGGCACCTTCGCCAAGGTCTACCACGCCCGCCACGCTTACACCAGCGAGACCGTGGCCATCACGGTGCTCGACAAGGAGAAGGCCCTCCGCCATGGCCTCTTCCCGCACATCAAGCGCGAGATCGCCATCCTCTACCGCGTCCGCCACCCCAACATCGTGCGCCTCTTCGAGGTCATGGCCACCAAGTCCAAGATCTACTTCATCATGGAGCTAAGGGCCAGCTCAAGGAGAACACCGCGCGGCGGTACTTCCAACAGCTTATCTTCGTTGTGGGGTTCTGCCATGCACGTGGCGTCTTCCACTGCGACCTCAGGCCCGAGAACCTCCTCGTTGACGAGCGCGGTGATCTCAAGGTCTCCGACTTCGGCCTCTCCGCCGTCGACGACCAGTTCCACCCCGACGGCCTCCTCCACACCTTATCCGGCACGCCCTCATATGTCGCGCCCGATCCAACATCTAATCTCAATCATATCTCTTATAAATAGAAACTAATATTATGTTTTTCACTATATCTCTAACTTTTAGAAAGTAATCTTTAGCTTTCTAATAATAAATTGACAGAGCCAGACCCACGCCCATGACATCATTCTAGCCAACTGCATGCATATTTATGCAAACACAATTAAGTCTTTGAAAGGCAGTAAGCTTTCCTTTTTTCACTTTAGGTGCCGCTTATTTGAGCTGAAAAACGTGACTTCTGGCTAAAATTTTATTATAGCTGGTTGAAATTTTATTGTAGCTGATAGTGGCTTATTTGGCGTAATTAAATTAAAAAAAATAAAAAATAAAAAACATGTTAGGCCATCACGAATAATGCAAATGAATATGAGAAAAAAATCGGCAAAGAATCTCAAAAACCAAAAAGGCAGAAAAAAGATAAAATTTAGAATAATGAAAAATAAACTAGATGCCAGAAGTTCAAGCCGAAATGAGCGGGCCTTAATCGTATGCTGGATTTTGTTTCCTTGGTTTAAAGTTTTTAGTATAGTTGGGAAATTTTCAGTTCCCAACTTGTAGGATGTTTTTTGAGAAGCTCCATGCGTCAGGCTGCCAGTCATAAACCCGCACGGTGGGAGACTTATAGTTTTTTCATTCATTGTAAATTATCTATTGCTCTCCCAAAAGGCAAGCAATCTGTTTAGGTCCTTGCTGAACAAGGACTGAAGACTGCAGTCGCAAATCTCAAGCACGGCCAAACACAAAAGCATTAGCATGGGGAAAGTCAAGCGCATGTGCCAGTACATCCTTGAAGTCATTGCATTGCTCAGTCCTGCTTTATGCTGATTTAAAGCAGATTAATACGTACTGTTATCTGTAACCTGAGAGTAAAGGCTTATGATTGCTTTAACAAGTTGTGCCTTAGGGCGTCTCCAACAGCTGACTATTTAGCTAGCTAGATCTGATGTGGCAAGGAAAAAGTAGGAGAGAGAGTAGTCACTAGTGACAAGCAAATAGCTATTTAGTTAGCTGTGGGTCCAGATCTTTGCTTTTGTCTCTCACCTCCACGTCGGTGATGTGTACTAGCTATTACCATTGGAAAAATTTAGTAGCTAGATCGATGTGGCAAGGAAAAAGAGAGAGAGAGTAGTCACTAGCGACGAGCAAATAGTGATCTATTTCACGTAGTCCAAGAACATGAGAGAGGAGCATGTGGATCCAACAGTATAAAATAGTCTTTGCTTTTGTCTCTCACCTCCACGTCAGCTGACTATATAGCAAGTACAATGGTGCTGACTAGGTTGCCTCTATTGAAATCCACATCAGCACAATCCTAAGTGGAAGAGAGAGAAAAGAAGAGAGAGAAGCAAGCTGCCCCTCATGCAAGAGGTGACCTCTAGCACATTATACGAGGAGAGAGAAATAAACTACCCCTCATGCAAGAGGTGACCCCTGATATATTTATGTAAGTATTAAATGTTTGAGTGCTTTAGTAGAGGTAACCTCTACTCTACTCATTGTATTAGCTACCTCCACATGAGTCACATGTAATCTTTTTGCTTATGTGGCTAGTCTTAGAGGTGACAGCCACCTCTTCTATTGTACTTGCCCAGGTTGAACCTAACAGCATCCTTTGGCCCACGTTACATTCACTGGCCTAAGGTTGCTTCATTCAGAAGTAGTTATATACCAGAATCATCCACTAGTATTAGTAGGTCATGTAAAGTCCATATAGTATTTTGGCTTTTATTTGCTTGGAGTTGTGTTTGTAATTAGTTGAGGCTCATATCTGTTAATTATTATTCTGCGTTATACACATTGAATATCGAGTTGTCGTTTTGATGGTGAATTAGGTATACTAGCTGCATATAAGCGCGGCGCACGCCGCGCTAGCTACCGTGTGGACCAAAATAAAAGAGACGATAATTTGCAAGGAGTTTCATAAAAAAATCAAGGATAAATACGTAATTTCGGGAAAATCAAAGGGTTTTTCTGTAAAAAAAGTCAAGGACTTGTACGTAAGTAAATAAGGACCTATACGTAATTTTGGAAACTTGCCGGGCGCAATCCAAAATTTTTTTGCAAAGAAAAAACTTGCAGGGACCTTTTCGCCAAGAACCATATATGGTTGTACCCTCATGACAGTATACACGCTGTTTCTGATAATAAACTAGCTGCATATAAGCGCGGCGCACGCCGCGCTAGCTACCGTGTGGACCAAAATAAAAGAGACAATAATTTGCAGGGAGTTTCATAAAAAAATCAAGGACAAATACGTAATTTCGGGAAAATCAAAGGGTTTTTCTGTAAAAAAAATCGAGGACTTGTAAGGACTTGTACGTAAGTAAATAAGGACCTATACGTAATTTCGGAAACTCGCCGGGCGCAATCCAAAATTTTTTTGCAAAGAAAAAACTTGCAGGGACCTTTTCGCGAGAAAGAAGGACCTATACGTAATTTTTGCAAAACCGGAGGAAAGTGCCTCGGCCGGCCGTACGCGAATTCGCTGGCCACGCGCCGGCCGGCCAGCGCTGGGGGCGACGTGGCCCGCGCGAGAGGCCGGGAATCCCCCGGACTTTGTTTTGCAAAGAAAAAACTTGCAGGGACCTTTTCGCGAGAAAGAAAGACCTATACGTAATTTTTGCAAAACCGGAGGAAAGTGCCTCGGCCGGCCGTACGCGAATTCGCTGGCCACGCGCCGGCCGGCCGAGCGCTGGGGGCGACGTGGCCCGCGCGAGAGGCCGGGAATCCCCCGGACTTTGTTTGGGGTATGATATGTGAAGTTGAGATAACAAGAAGCTGTTGATTCGATCTTCATACATCAACTGAAACGACATTTTCTTGCTGTTTGCAGGCCGAACGGTTTCAAGGTTGTTTCCTCGTGCTAATGGAGCTATTACTGGAGTAATATCCCAAGTATTTGCTAGAGCCTAGAAGGATACCCATCAGTGCTTTTGGCAGGAAGAATGTTGACTGGAACAAGTTGACATGTTCAGTTTGAGCGCCGTAAGTATTTCTTTTTAGTTGGAGGAGAGCATAAAAATGCTGTTCTCAACTCTCAAGCAAGATTGTGGTTGATCCAGACGGAAGAAAAGGAGTGAGAATGTTTTTTTTTGCGAAAAATAGTGCGAGGATGTTTTTTTTTTTTGCGAAAAATAGTGTGAGAATGTGTGATTCTTGTTGTATACATGGTTCAGTAAAAACGAATGTACTAACATATGTATTGTAAGAAAAATGACTGATTTCTTAACTTGGTTGCTTTTGAGCTTCACTTCAGTGCTAATATTGGTATATTTTTGCACAATCAAATGCCCAGATTCAGTACACAGTTTGTCGATTGTGGGGGCATGTAAGTTTGATATTTTCCGTCTGCGCAGCTCAGCACAGATCGATGTGCAAGCCCCGCTAGTCGCTACAAATACAGAGTTCACCTGGGCCTGGAAAAATATTCCCTCTTCTAATTAAGATGACACAGAAGTCGGCAGCAGCGACGTGGGGGCCAATATAACCCACAGGGCCATCATAAAACACAAGTAAACGACGCTATCAAGCACCGAATCAGTCAGTGGCGATCGATCATGCACGCCGCAACGCAAAGCCAGATATCTAGGCTCGCCGAGCTGGGCTTACCGTGCGTGCAGCCACAAGTCGGGGTCAAGCAGCGAGCGGAGTGCGAATTTTGGACACTATTGGACCCATGCACACCCGAATTTCCATTTTTAGCCCCCAAACGAAAAAAATTCCAAATCTGGACCCCTCCCGAGCGCACGTTTCACCTGGAGCCGACACGTGTCCGGTCGTGCGATGCAGTACCGCGACGCATCGCGATCAGAGCACGGGTCGTGCGGTACCATACCGCACGACCGCCTCGCCCTCCGCGCCGGCCGCCCGTTTCGATTTTTTGAGCGCACGACCGATTTTTTGACCGCACGACTCGGGTTGTCGTGTGGTACCACACCGCACGACCGGGACACGTGTCGCGCTGTCGTAAACGCGCGGTGAGGAGGGGTCCAAATCTGGAATTTTTTTCATTTGGGGGCCAAAAATGGAAATTCGGATGTCCATGGGTCCAATAGTGTCCAAAATTCGCGGAGTGCGTCACGTACGTGCGCGCATGCATGGGTCTGCCCGCCCATGGCGCAAAGTCAAGTGTCGTACGTGCGCGCATGCATGGCTCCGCCCGCCGATGGCGAAAAGTCAAGTGTCGTCCGTTCGGCTGAAATAAACTGATTAATAATTGAAAGTATATTATAATTTATTAGAAGTATACTATATCTCATGATAATTTATTTGATACAATTAAATTTAAAATTTTAAAAATAAAAAACAGATTAGCCCATCATTGATAACGCAAATGAACACAGAAAAAAGAATCAGCAAAAAAGTTCAAAAAATAAAAAGCTAGAAAAAATAGAAATAATAAAAAATAAATCAGAAACTAGAAACTCAAACAAGATGAAATTTAGAAATAGTAAAAAATAAATTAGAAGTTAGAAGCTCTTGTCCAAATGTGCGGGGGCTCGAGCCTACACGGCGAGGTTGGCACTGGACTGGACCGGGCACGCACAGGAGTCGCAGCGCCAGCCGGCACGTAGGCCCGCGGGGCGGCCAGCCACGGCCACCGCGCGTCCATGCGTGCAGTCGGGAACAGCGGACGATACATATTCGTCCGCGTGCGTGGGCCGGTGCACGGAGCGCATATAGCGGCGACATCGCCTCGCCGCGCCGCTCGGCCGGCGGACGCGACGTGCCGCCCCATCGATGGCGCCCGATCGAGGGGAGAGGCTGACACGACGGGTCCGGGGAGCGCGCGGGCGTCGCCGTTGGCGGTGGTTGGCCTGGCGCCGGTGGCGAGGGGGGAATGGGACGGCGACTTTGTAGCACTTGTTCCATTCGAGGGCGCGCTGTTGGGAGTTTGTGTCAAGTTAATCGTGGCTGTCGCCCGCTGCTTGGACGGACGGGACGGTGACGTCACCCCCACCCCCCGGGATTTCCCTTTTGGGTACCCTTTCGCACAGCGATCTATATTATGGAGTAGAGTGGAAATTTCTTACCACTAGTATAGTGCCCGTGCTAACGCCACAGCGGCATTTCGGGGATGCACATGAAAACAACCAAATGATGATATTTTTTCCATAGTTTAAGTTTCACGCATTTGTATATCATCATGTATATAATCTGGAAAACACTCATTTATATCACTAGCAAGTTCAGGTCATGAAATTACAAGCAAAGACCTTTGGACTTCAACAAGGACATTCGACTTCAAGAGAACATTCTGAATGCGGGCCCTAGGCATTGTTCGCAAAAGAATAGTTGCATTTAATTCCATATACTTTTTAGGCAGCATGCAATCGGGCATCTTGTGATATTTTAATCATGTCTATTGTCCGGACATTTTATTGTGTAGCTCACCTTGAATCTTTCGGATCATAAAAGGCATCGATCTTGTAGTAAGCGACTCAAGTATGTATGTTCTGCCATGGAGAGAAGATTATTTTAAGAAGCTATAACGCTTTTCCCATGCTAGATAAATACAAAAATGTGATTGATACCGCATATGAAATGATTCCAATGCCTTCCTTAAATTTCTAATTTACTCTTATGTTTATCCAAAATACATTCCCCTAAAGAGGAAAGAAAACTCAATGTGCTCAATGTATCCTTAAAAACCGCAAAGTGCTTAAATCATCAAGAACTTTGTATTTCCTTTTCTACAGAGTAGATTGAGATTCAACACCCCATGCATAGTCACTACATAAAAATATAAACTTAAGTTTCCATGTCGCCATTAACGTGTATCTCGACCCTCATAACAGAAGATATTTTCGACACAATTAAATGGGCATAAATGTTCAGATGCATATATTTCACTCACATCAAAAAAATGAACGTAAGCATATAGGAAGGCCATAGGATTGTATCTTGGCAAGCATATGGGTGAAAAAGACTCTGAAGTCCTGCGTATAAAGGCATAAATTGTTAGAACAGTGGCTCCAGGTAAAGATTCCATTTCAGATAGTCTGTCATGATTACCTAAAAGATTCAGAGGATAATATGAAATTTGCAAGTAGTAAGATATCATCAGGATGCAAAGTTGCCTTTTGTGCTCCCACAAGACTAATAACCTGAAAATTTAACCAAGAATGGTATATCAGAAACATGAACACACAGACTAAGGAAGAAACGACTTTAGGTTAAACATCTCTAAAGACTTGCAATCATAAATGGAACATTTGGCATGGATAAACTTCCAGGAGGTCTCTCTAGCTCAAGATGCTTCATGATGGGGTGCTAGCGACACATAGCAACTAATGGTAGAAAGCAAGGATCAATCTATAATGGATCCATTTGTCAAGTTCTGAGCACAAAAGTTGTTAACTCTATTGGAGAGATCGAGATATGTGATATCATAGCAACACAAGTGGCAAGCCTTATATAGAACTTTCCAGAAATATGGCATCTTGGCATGGATCGGGTGAAAGATAGATAATTGATTGAGACGACTGACAAAAAAGAAAAGGTATACCATTGTATGAACCTCTAGAAGGTTCAAGTGGCACCTCAAGTGTGTTCGGATCTAACTATAATAAGAATAGTGTTACATCTAAGCAGATAAGCAGGATTCGATACAGTATGGCTTAAAAGGTCATATAAAATTAGTATCACACCATAAGTTCTGGTACAAAGTTGGACAAACCTTGTGCTCACACATAAACAATGCAAATAAAACTCCTGAATCAAGAATGTCCCAAAAATGATTGCTTGCCGCCGCCTTGTTGATTGGGCAAGGGGAAGGCATGTGTATGCATGAAGAAATGTAGCAAGATTCCTGTAGAACGGTTCAATTGACATCTCAATTTAGGATTAAAAGTATATGGCATAAGATGAATCACAAGCAAAGAAAAAATGACCAATGAATGCATGTATAAGAGATAGAAATCTGCATCCGTGCCACCAAGCAAGCGGTGCCATATCAAATTTGGGATTCTTCTCAAAGCACTGTTGACCGACTTTGTCAAAATAAGCAACATCTGCAAAGTCATGTTTTGAGAGAGAAATCAGGATAAGAATGGAGGAATAAGTTTGTACAGAGCCCATGAAATGTAATTATGTTAAGATGAATGCAGCGGTCGTGCACTGACCATACATGAGCTCTAATTGTCCCCTCGGTCCTTCGTATGACTCTTGATTGCAGCTTATACAAACTAAATATATTGGACCCTTGACGAGGAAAACTATCTCGAAAGACGAGTGCTAAATCAACTTAGTAGACTATATTTAATAGTTAGAGAGATTTGCACATAAGATGTCCAGGTTAGTCGTACTAAGTTATTCAAGCCTCAATAGAAGAAAGCATATATCCTTCCTTCTGAAATGAGATAATGAACAGAGTAAATTGTGGGCAATGAAGGCCATCTGACCTGATGTTTTCCAAAAGACAGTGCTAAATCAACTTAGTAGACTATATTTAATAGTTAGAGAGATTTGCACATAAGATGTCCAGGTTAGTCGTACTAAGTTATTCAAGCCTCAATAGAAGAAAGCATATATCCTTCCTTCTGAAATGAGATAATGAACAGAGTAAATTGTGGGCAATGAAGGCCATCTAACCTGATGTTTTCCAGCCCTCGCAAATTTGATATGGTCGCCACTGGATGGGAAAAAAATCACCACAGGAAAAATACAACACACCAATGAAAAAAAGGTTGAGCCACAAAAATCTAATCATTGTTATCACCAAAAGTGGAATTGTACCGTCGCACACCTGTTCTCAACGAAGGAAACAATCGCTTGCAATATAGCAAAAACCCAGCTAGCTTGTGCTCATCACCATACACGAAAGTTTAATCGGATGAAGAAAATGCACAATCTTATAGTTTTGCTTTAGAAAATGCACCATTCTGATCACTTCTTATCATGAATTCATCTTGCATAAGTGATTTCACCTAGAATATATTGGCTTGCGGAGTTGCTCAAAATGAAGAAATGCTTTTTCCTCTTCCTCCATGAAGTTGAAGCATCATCCTGAAGCATTTAGGAGTGCATTCAGCGTGACACAAAACCATACCACCTACAACTCCAGTGAAGAGTGATTATGGGCAAATGTCACCGCTGGAAAAATATCTAGGATACCAACAAGCTAGTACATAATTAAACCACGGAAATCTTGCTTCGTCGATTTGGTAGTTTGTAGACTTGTAAATAAGAGTGAACATATATTAGGCATCGCACCAAAGCTAGACGTTACTTGCTAACATCGCAAAGACCGTCCCAAACATCGGTATATGTCGGTTTAGGTAACTACGGATATCACACACCGAGCCAAATACCGATGAGGAATGGAATTGGCCAATTGGGGTGAAGAATTCATAGATATATGATTGAATTAGCTTAATCCACACCGCGCATAGTAATCTAAAACATGCAAAGCGTTGGGCTGTCGTCTGAAAGCAGAGCGAGCAAATTGTTGGCATGTGTGACCTCGTCGAGATGCTTCTTGTCGCGCGCCTAATCCTCGGCAGCCGCGGCGTGGCCTTCGGTTCGGGCTCGTCGATGCCGCTACCGAGGCGAGGTGCTGCCGCTCGGCTAATCTTGTTTTGTATCCGTGGCTCGCCACGATGATCGAGGATCGCCGCGCCGCCTGGGTTCCTCGTGGTGGAGGAGTCGCGCGGGGCGGGAGGATGGGCGCCGCGATGGGCGCCGCGGGAGGGGAGAGGAGTCGCGCGGGGGGGAGGATCGCCGCCGCCGCCGCCGCGCGTGTGTGCGCCGCGCCGCCGGGGGGGAGAGGAGTCGCGCGGGTGGGAGGATCGCCGCCGCGCCGCCGCTCGTGGGAGATGGGGCGTCGGGAGTCGCGCGGGGGGAGGTCGCCGCCGTGCCACGGGCTCTGCGTGCGGCAGAGGAGAGGAGGAGTCGGCGTGTGGGAGATGGGGCGTTGGGGGAGTCGCGCCTCGCTCGCGGGGTGGGCGCAGGATGGGAGATGCGCGCGGGGTGGGCGTAGGTATGATCCAAACAACCTGGGCCATTGGATTTGAGTGAGTAAGAGAAAGGAGAGGCTACAGTGGATATCGTCCCTTCGTTTCTAAGGTCCGTTGGTTCTGGGAACAGTTGGTTGGTGCATCTAGGAGATGCCTTGACTGCGGGGGACATTTGTTGGGGTAGCTGTAGAAAAGTTTACAACTGGTGGTTTTATAGTGGTAGAGATGAATCGCCTAGCTAGGTGAGGGATTAATACGTGGGCCCGAAGTATTTACTGGACCCACGTGCCATGTTAGACGGAGCATGTGGAGTAATTAGCGGGGGGAAGATCTGGTATTAAGGTGTCGTACGGTTAGACTAAAAATAGTGATTTATAGTTAAAATTGTATTGTAGTTAGTTAAAATTATATTATAATTGAAAGTGGCTTATTTGACGTGATTAAATTTAAAAAATTTAAAAATAGAAAAATATATTAGTTCATCATAAACAAACGTAAACGAATATGAAAAAGAACAGACAAAAAAGCTTTAAAAACGAAAAGTTCAGAAAAATGAAATTTATAAATAATAAAAAAAAGTTAACAGTTAGAAATTTAAGCTGAAATAAGGTAGGCGTGTATTTAGGCCGCTGATAGGGGCGAGGCGAGAGGAGGCGCACGAGCGCGCGACGAGGCATTTTCGATTTTCGACTCCATTTTTTTTCGTTCGTTCGCTCGCTCGCTCGCTCCTCTTCTCTGCTCCCCTTTATTCCCCTCTCTACTCGCCGTCCATCCCCTTCCCCATCTCTCGACTCGGAGCTTCTAGAAGCTTCGGGGGGAGAGATCGCCGCCCCCGTCATGGCCCTGTGGCGGCGCAGCTCCTCCTGGTTGTCGTCCGTCTCCCGCTCCTCTCTGGGCTGGGCGCCGTCTGTCGCCGTAGGCGGCGGCGAGGCGAAGGTCTCGCCGGAGATCGCTCCGGCGGACGCGGAGGGGGAGGAAGTCGACGAGGAGAGGTGGTCGCGGCTGCTGCCGGAGCTGCTCACGGAGATCGTGCGGCGCGTGGACGCCAGCGCCGAGCGGTGGCCGCCGCGCCGCGATGTAGTGGTCTGCGCGTGTGTCTGCCGACGGTGGCGCGACGCGGCTATCTCCGTCGTTCGGCCGCCGCTCGAGTGCGGGAGGATCACCTTCCCTTCATCCCTCAAGCAGGTGAAGCCCCACCAAACCCTAACTCTTACCGTAAGTTGTATTGATCTGGTTTTGTAGGTCACTTTTGGCGACTTTGCTCGTGAATCTTATGTAGTTTGAGGATTTTGCGGGCAAATGGTTGTTGTGGTTGTGCCTTTTTAAGTGTCGATCCTACCGGTGATTTCGATTTGCACTGATTGTGGAAATGTTTTTTTGCGGCCTTCACTTGTGCAGTTTGATTCGATTTGAGGTGATTTCGGGATCAATTGTTGAATTAATTCTTATTTTAGTTTATTCATAGATATGCTGTTGCGCGAAGGAATTGCAGCAATTTCAGGATTTTATTCATACATGAAAGTTGCTAATTGTGACGATTGGTTTTTTATTCTGGCCCGTTAATAAAGTTATACTGATACCTAAAAGCTTTACTTTTATTTTGGGGTCTATATATGTTGATTTAGTGGATGCCTGTGTTTTTTGCACAGCCTGGACCAAGGGATGCGCCAATGCACTGCTTCATCAGGAGGAACAAAAAGAACTCGACTTTTTATCTCTATCTTAGCTTAACGCAGGGTAAGTCAGCATGGATAATTTGTGGTTTCTTCATGCTTATTACTCCATGATATTATGGAATTGGTGCGGCTTCATGGACTATGATAGGGGTTCCACATCTTTCTTTTGATTTAGTAGGTGTGCCAAGTAAGCAACTAAAAAGGCTACTTGACTTTGCCAAGGCTCCTGTTCTACCTGTGATATGTGACATTGCAATCTTACAATTTTATCAAATCTTGTTCAGAAAATGGCCAATTTAATAGGTACTACCAAATAAGCAGCAAATATGGGTACTAACTTTGCTGAGGCCCCTGCTGCATATGACTTGTGACATTGCAATCTTCTTACAACTGTATCCAGTCTTGTTTAGAAAACAGGGAGGTACTTTCTTGTAATCAGTCACAACTTTCTTATACCATTGTGACAAAGACCCTTGCACCTACTTTGCTGTCCCACCTACATTATTTAAAGGGGACTTTCTAAAATATAAATAGAATCCTATCAAGGGAGAATGAAGACTTGACTTGGGTGGTTGGTTGTTGACAAGTTATTTCAATTGAATACATTCCTTGTAGTGATGACTTGTCACCTACTTGATATGATCTCAAGTTCTTCATGGCCAGCATAGGCTGGGTATCCATGGTGCATCTCCAATTATGTAATCAACTCAATGTATGGTCTTCTAAAGCATAAGGATGTAAAACGCGGGCATGTTTAGATCGGGTCATTCTTTCGTTTAGTTATATCTCCCCTCTATTGTTTGTAGTACTTATTATCCCTGGCTTCTCCTGTTGATTGTTGATAGCTACATGATTAATGATCATATAAATAAGGGTACAGTACAACATGACCAAGGGTATATAGATTATAGACATTACAGCATAGGAGATTAGTCAGATGTTGGTGGATAAGGAACTGGAGACAAGGAATAAACACAGGACTTGACAGTTCTGAGAAATAGTAGTCAAGTTTCTAGCAAGACGGAGGATGATTTGCAAGCCTTCGGGCCTTCGTGGTTACGGCTTATGGTATAATGGTATTGTTAAGTTGCATGTTTTTGAGGTAACATGTGTGTCAAACCATTTCCTAGAAGTATAGTGTTTATGGTGCTGTTGAAAGACATGGTTCTTATTTGATGGATGCTTCTGGATAAGTTGACATTCGAAGGTTAGGCATGCCTATGTTTTATTGGTAAGTTCAGATTTTAGAATGAACCCAACGGACAGTCTTATTTCCTCAGTTATATTTTTATTCTTCAGATTGTCGATCTTATGACATGCTTTAGACATTGTCCTCTAATGTTGCTGGCTGCATGAACACCTTTTTTTGGTGGAATGCTTAAATACATATCAAAATGCAACTTCATATGGTCTTGTATTAATTGTATTTGTACTTTTTTGACAGCCCTAACGGATAAAGGGAAGTTTCTGCTGGCTGCTCGAAGATTCAGACATGGGGTACATACAGAATATATCATCTCGTATGACTATGATGATCTATTTCCAGGGAGCAATTCATGTGTTGGAAAGCTGAGGTGTGGTCTAAATTCCAAAACTTCAGTTTCTGCTAGTTGATTGGTGCATTATGCATGATCATTAGGTTGCAAAGTACAATTTTTGATTAATTATTAACTTAGGTCACTATAACTATGATGGGGGCATAGAGACATAGAAAGCATGCATTATGTAGTCATTTTTCCTTTTTATGTGTTGCCCGCTCATTCCTTTCAACCTTGTTTTTATTGCTGATATGCTCCTCCCAATAATCTTATTATTATTTGTATAGTATACTAAATAAATATCTCATCTCTTTTTTTCTGGTAGTTAGTTCATCAATATATACTGCTGCTGTGCATATGCATAGTCATGCGCTGTGATTGCATCAGGTAATGAGGAAACTGCTAGGAAGATCACAGCTACCTGATTTTCAACTGATTTGTAGGATTCAGCTAACAATCACAAAAATCCAGTCAGTTTGCACTTTGAGCTATGGCTCATTTATATCGATGGATTTTGACTGCTTTTCTACTTTTTTTCACAGCAACACTTGTTGCATAAAGTTATTTGATTCAAAATTCTAAAGAAGGACCAGAGCCAATCTCTTGGACAATCTACGCCAAATATTGTCTTGTTTCTTCCCAAGTTGAATTTAGGGGTATGGATAAGTGCTATCACCTCCATCCTGAACATTTTTTTAACACAGGTTGGATGCGTAATTAAGGCATGCCTTTTGTTTTGTACCACACCCCACTGCCTGCCATTGCTGCCATGCTTGTTTCTTTTTCTACAATCTACCATAACCAACTGCCTGCCATTGTAGCCACCACAACTCACCTTCACACATTACTATATGCCATAAGATGTTTTTTTACATATTAACTTGCCATGGTGGTTCAATTCTCCATCTAGACTAGCAGGATGTACTCCCATAAATTTGTTTTATCCCCAAATGTATAAGTACTCTCAAAGTAAGGTGAATGGAAGTCTTTTGAAGCATTTAGAAACTTGCATTATGTTAAACTATCTTTGCTCTGTTTGCAACTAGTATATGGTATGACAGATTCAAGTTTTGTTCTAAAAATACTAAAATGGTTTCGTTAACACCTTTTTCTTTCTGTGTGTTGACTATTAATCACATCATCATGTCGCCCGCCTTATTGAAAAGTGTGGTCATATCATGTATTAATACCTATGTCCAGATTTAGATCTAGCTTTGCATTATGAAAAAAGCAAGATAACTATTCCCTTCATTGTAGTGGATAAAAAAAAGTGAATACTGATGGCACTAAACATTCTTATGTATCCAGAAGAGAGGCAACTGTAGAAGCTGAATGAAACAAAAACATGTTTGAATAGATAGAAAATTCTGTAAAAATAGAGTCGGAGAAGCATCAGTAGGACGGTGAACTTCTAACATGAGGCAGAAGCGGTTTGCTACAACAGTGATTTGTTCTATATTCCTTAAGTACTACACACAGATGCACCGCATGCAAACCTGCAGCGCAGGTCAACACGCAGCGGGGAGGGACCGAGGGAGGCTAATCAATTCTTGTTGCAAACAGTTGCTTGGGCTATTTTTTTTTTCTGGACCTGTATTGGCTGTCAATGACATCTAGATATTTGGGTTGTTGAGTTTAAATTGTCATAAGCAAAAACATGTTAGATTCCTAATGCAATCAAAGCTACTCCTGCCCGATCACTATTGGGGGACCCTCAGACTTTCCACCACTTTCAAGTTCCTAGTGCATTTTGATCAAGTGACAACTGCCAAGTGCCTAGTTTTTCAGTGCTTGATAAACTCGGTAGTTTGGTGACAACACGATTCTGCCCATGTAACTTCGGTCTACTTGTAGATCTGATTTTCTGGGGACAAAGTTCATCCTCTATGATAGTCGGCCACCATATGATGGTGCTAAGGCCTTGAAGAGCCAATCAAGTCGTCGCTTTGCAAGCAAACAAATCAGCCCACATGTTTCAGGCGGCAATTTTGAAGTTGGACAAGTATCATACAAGTTCAATTTCCTCAAATCAAGAGGACCAAGAAGAATGCAGTGCAGTATCCAGTGCCCTGTAGGCCAGGGCGCTGCATCAGGTCCATCAAAGGAGAAGCCGCAGAGCACCTCAAGTTCCTTGGCTCTAAGAAACAAAGCACCACGATGGCATGAGCATCTGCAGTGCTGGTGCTTGAATTTCCATGGTCGGGTGACTGTCGCCTCCGTGAAGAACTTCCAGCTCGTCGCCCCAGCTGGCACCAGTGATCCATGGGGTGTCGGAGACGAGGAGACGGTGATCCTGCAGTTTGGGAAAATCGAGGACGACACGTTCACAATGGACTACCGGCAGCCCCTGTCCGCCTTCCAGGCGTTCGCCATCTGCCTCACCAGCTTTGGCACGAAGCTGGCTTGTGAATAAGTGTAACCTACTTGGTTGATTTATCATGCATATGGGATCGCGTTGTAGCGGATAACCTGAACTAGCTTGCCCTGTTCGTCCGGGAGAAAGGGGACAAGAAACAGGGACACACCGTGTTCCTAACTCGACTGTTTCTTTTCTCGTCTAATGATGGAGTAATATGGATTTGCGTGTATGGTCTTGGAGAGATGATGCCACGATGGTGACTTGTTGTAAATGGCACTCAATTTGTTTTGGTGATTTATCCATGATGTACCTTCTTCAATTGAGTGTGCCACCTGGGCCTTTGTTTCTTTTCACTCAAGGCCGAAGGTAGGTATGGATTTGAACAGGCACGATTGACGTAAATTCAGGGGATACTATTCCTACGCGTCAGGAAGCATCACTGAACTGCAACTCTACAGAAGTCGCACGATCCCTCGTGCGCCGCAGCGAACCGCCCAGTGCCCCTGGGACAGCGTTAATCCAACACTGTCAGAGCCGCGCCATCTCCTTGATCGAAACTGGAGTCCATGCAGCTGCCGCTAAATGCAGCTGAGGCGCTCCTTGGAACATAGTAAATTCGTAAATTCTGGTCCATTCTGGAAAACAACAGTTTCATATGAGCTGTTTCGGCTAAATTTCACACGATAGTATTTTGGCAAAGAAACTAGATGTTTAGGAATCAGTTTCGCAAAGCTACATGTTTTAGCCCATTTGTTGCATTGAGCTACAAGGTGTCGCATGATATGATACTAGACATGATGGGCCCACCATCCAGTATCCATAGTTTTGCAAAACATTTCTATAGTTCCGTGAAATTTACTTAACTCTTCCTACGAATTTTCTTCATCTTTTTGAAATTTTTGAGTTTCAAACAGGCCGGAAACCTTTCGAGCGATCCAATAACTATTCTACTTTATATATGACAGCTCTGTAATAATATAATAATGTGCGTTGATCTGCCTTGTTCAAAATTAATCAAACCTTAGTACTTAGGGTATGTTCCAAAGTGATGTGATTTTTGGATTTTAGTTTTAACTAAAATGGTACTGCAGCGGCAGGTAGCATTTTCTAGGTTATTTAATTAAAGTAAAATTAAAAACACCATTATATTTCTACGGATAATACAAAGAAAAATAAAAAAACCATATCGTCCAAACGACGTTTGACTTTTAAAATCCAAAAGGCATTGTTGTTTGGAATAGGGCCTTAGTGTATTCTTTTAAGTGGTTTCTACATGGTACACTGCACCCCCGTGTTGCAATCTTGCAGCAACCCATCACACGTTGAGGACCAATTGATCACACGGGGCCCACCTGTCACGGGGTCAGCATGGTAGCATTGTGCGCACAAGCACACGCTAGATTGGCTCTTCTGCAACTAGGCCCTCCACCCTTGCGCTCACCACCATTGGGCCCACGCCCTGCGCACAAAAAATAAGCAGAGACTTGACCTGAGCAAAGTCCTTTTTGGTGTAGTCTTAATGGGATTGCTCTACGGTGAGCTCATCCAGAGTGCCATGCCTCATGCCATGTCGCCATAGCTCAAGCTAGCACTCTAATACTTTATCCCGTATAGCGAGGATGGGGGGCATCGAAGCTTCCTAAGCTTGGGGGTAAATAGTAGTGGAGCTCAACGGTAGGAAGGCGAGGTCTCCTAAGCTTCATGGTGAAGTGGCAAGGCATCCCAAGCTCACCAGCTATGAGGCACCGGGCTGACCTCCGCCCCTCTTAGTATGATCTATCTCCCTGTACTCCTACTCTAAGCCCCCTTACCATCGTGGCCGCCTCCTTCCTCTCTGGTGGGTTCATTGCATATGTTTCGATATTTGTTGCATCAAAGATGCGAGATGTGACAATATGTGATTCAAGATGTTGCATCCATTTATTTTGATTGTTGCAACAATTCTTCTTGAAATGTTGAATTAGGATTCTCGAGGTATATTGTAGGTTAGGTGGGAGGAGTTTTCCCTTCTCAGTTGCTCTCTCCAACAGTCATCCCCAAATCTCATCCTCCACTTCTCAGCTACTGTAGGATTAAGGATAACCGATTAGAGAGGATAAATACAAGGTTTTTAAATTTTTTGATTAAACCGCAATTTTATACCAAGTAAGAACACTACTCATGTTATATCAGGTTAGACAGCACAAGTGCACTGTACCAAACACTACGGACTTTATGCTAGTAACTTGTGATGTTATGCTAATATGCTGTAAGTCATGGCACTAAGTAATCTAATGACGAATGCTTAGCTGTTGACCCATGTTTCTTAAATATTAATGTGTGAGGTTTGGTAACTTCGAGTAAATATGAAAGCTGAACTGAAATTACGGTAATTAATATATTACATTTGATTTTCCAAACTATGTTTGGTTTTATTTGGATTTGGATCTATCAGGAACCAAAAAATTGAAAATACATAAACTGATCCTAATGAAAGACACCGCGGGAGGTTTGTTCCTACATGGATTGTGGAAAAGGAAAAAGCACAACTTATAAGTGTGAGAGAGTCTCCATCCATTGAACTAGTCTTTTGGGGGGAGAATGCCCAATACCATTTATAAGGTTTTGCTTTGTTGCTCCGTAAGTTTAGTTGTGTTTAGCCCAATTAGACCTGTAGCCCAGGAGGTAAACTCGATTGGACCTAGACATATGGCTAGGGTCTAAAATTGTAACAGACTCTTGGGGGTGGTCGAGATGGTGCTCCCACCGGAATGGCACGCTCCTCGGCGCCACGTCGTTGTGGCGTCGCACGGAGAGGAACGGCGCGGCGAGGCTAATGCGCTTGTTCGCGTCAGCCATGACGACACCGCGCGCCTCCGCCCTAGCCACTTTACCAGTTACCGCGAGCGACCTCGCCACTACACTACACTTGCGATTAAATAAAGAGGCGGCGGCCTCTTGGATCGACCTGCTTAGAGCAAGTACAATAATGCTGACTAGGTCGCCTCTAGCGAAATCCACGTCAACACAATCCTATGTGGAAGAGAGAGAAAAGAGGAGAGAGAGGCAAGCTGCCCTTTATATAAGAGGTAACCTCAGGGGCGGAGCTAGAGAAAAATTGAGAGGGGTGCGGCACTTCCTTCATGCCATGTATATGTATACATACGTACAATGTTTAAGCAATAATATAACTTAATTGAGCAATCAGCACTAGGGGTGAAATCGGGTCGGATACGGTCGGATCTCACCTTTCCCATATCCTAACCCACATTTTCTAATCGGATTCGGGTCGAATACGGATAGTATCGAATACGAATACAAACACGGATAATGTCGGGCACAAATATGGAACAAATACGTACCAAGACGGATACGGACACTATCGGTCACGAATATTTATTCGGATATCAAGTCGATGCAACAACCATTTTATACCACATAGACAATAGCAATGCAACCATTCCATACATCCATAATGCAACAATACATCGGTACTAAAGTCGTAGAATTCGCAAGTTCATATGCAGCCCAACTGCCCAACTTGTGACATTCATACACCAAGCAATACAATCTTCTGTTAGGTGCTTGATGTAAATGGTTGTGGACATGTGGACAAATTGCAATATCTACAACTCTAACATCTTGCTCTACCAAGATACAACTAACAAAGTGCGCCTGGACCAATATTGCAAGAGAACCACCTACATGACTAAATTCTGACAGTCCAGGTGCACCTGAAGTATGTAAAAGTGCTTACAACATGGAAAATTTGTAACAGAGCGAAGAGAATTTGTGCACATGTTTGCCTGAACTTTATGCTATAAACGCAACTTTAAAACTCTGCTATCCGGTCCCAAGACTAAAATAACAGTACATATGAGTAAGTGCCTAGAGACAGGATCAAAGGAATAGAGGTGGCAATTATATATTTCGGTTTCCCTCTTCCTCCCAATAGATGCACCCTTGGATTATTGAAATGCAACCAAACTGTAAGTCCATAGATAACCCCCCACAAATGTCATATAGCCACTAAGCAAAACATAAAAACACAAGCCAGTGAACCAAGGAAAAGTGATCTCACTAGGCAAAACATAAGAAAACACAAGTTCCATTATGGAATCTGAGAACATTCATAGGTCTGACTTACTGAGAGAAGATCATATGTAAAGCATAATACTAGCACCAGTAACAAGACAGGAGCACCAAATATGTACAAAGTAACTATATTTAGCATGTCTATTAATCTCAAGTCCAATCTTTTGACCAACTGAACAAATGTTTCCAAATATTTCAAGCATTCAACTCACTTCCTTGTTACAAGGTAATCTTTTACTCAGGGGCAAAGAATGGCATTTGTCTAAATAGATCCAGAATAATACAATGCATACATTAAAAACACAAGCTATTACTCTGCTCTCTGCACACCAAATTGATCATCCTTAGCCACGCATACTTTGGACAGTCTCCTCCACCACCACACTCTCTTAGGAGGGATTACAAGTTTACAACACCAGTTACAACACCCAGAATATATGTCCTATTATCCTATCGATAAACACTAACTGCTTTGCTTTGGAAACTCCCATCTTCATTGCAATTAGCAAGATAATCCGCACGGCACCATACTACTAACTACTAAGCAGACTACCGATCAAAATCTAGAGAACTAAGCGCCTGGCCTGGAGCTCGCTCATTTCCATGAGTAACGCATCACCCTACAGCACCAGCAATCGAGCATGCAAGTCTACTTCTTAAATCCCCCAAAGCCCAAACCATCCAACCATTCCACGGTAGGATCCATACTTACCTCGACTTGGCAAATCCCCTCAAGCAAAGTGCTAAGCAAATCCCCTCTAGGGCTCTAGACAGATCTGGCGTACCTCGACTTGGCGGCGTAGATCCGGTGGCGGCTAGGTCGAATCGACGGCGGTGAGGTCGAATCGTCGAGTGGATCTGCGGACGGGCGGAGGCGGTGCTGGGATGGCGGCCTGAGGACGTCCACGGAGGGGAAGACCAGGGGCGCCGCCGCGTCGGCCGTTGCGCACTCGGGCGTAGATCCGGTGGCGGCGAGGTTGAATCAACGGCGGATCTGCGGACGGGCGGAGGCGATCCTGGGATGGCGGCCTGGCCTGAGGAAGTCCACGGAGCCACGGAGGCCGGAGGGGAAGACCAAGGGGCAAGGGCGCCGCCGCGTCGGCCGTCGGCGTCGCACTCTCACTCGGGTAGTCGTTGTCGCGCGTCGCACTCGCGAACCGGCGATTAGCGAAGGAAAGGAGATGGGGTCGGGATTGGAATCGGCGAACCGAATGGGTAAGTAATCCGGGTAATACCCGAATAGGTAAGCGGGTAATATCCGAATTTTATATCGGATAATCCGTATCCGTCGGATACCGACCTCCCGAACCCGATACCGTATCCGCCAAAAAATACCCGTATTCGGATCCGATACCGTATAAGTTTCCGGTGCCGAATTTACGACCGAATTTGACCCGCTTTAATACGGGCGGGCGGGTGGCGGAAATACGGCCCGTTTTCACCTAATCGGCCACGGTGCGGTGCATGACTTCAGACTTGGGGGGTGCAAAAGAGGTGAAAGTTTAGAGGTTAGCACTGATTTTCGATTTTCACGTGGGTGCGGCCGCACCCACTGTCAACTACCTACCTCCGCCCCTGGGTAACCTCTAGCACATCATACGAGGAGAAAGAGGCAAGCTGCCCCTCATGCAAGAGGTGACCCCTGATATATTTATGCAAGTATTAATTGTTTGAGTGCTTTAGTAGATGTAACCTCTACTCAACTTATTGTATTAGCTACCTCCACCATAAGTCACGTGTACTCTTTTTGTTTATTTGGCTAGTCTTAGAGATAGCAGCCACCTCTTCTATTAAACTTGCTCTTAAAGAGTTCTTGTAGTATTCAGTGCAGGAGCTTGCATGGTGTACTCGTACACGACGTGGCGGGAAGTGACCAAATGAGCCGACAAGTTGGTTACCTTGGCAGATGGGGTCAAAATGGATCGGTCAATCTGAACAATTTTCGAATATGTATTCTGTCAACTCAATTATTTATCAGATAGTTCCAAATCAGATAAAAATACGGATTTTCTAATTTGGGGATGAATATGTATTCGGTGACTCACTATCCGTCGAATATTAATACGAATCCGGATTACTTGGATATTCAATGGCTGGATATCCGCAGCTTACCTCCTTTATTTCAACCCAGTCCACTTGCATACTACTTCAATAGCCCATTATACATTAACATATATATCAATACTTGGAGTTAGAGAAGGAACTTTAGCCTATATGAAGAATTCATGAATGTTCTTCATGTCAAACAAATTAGTTATGTTTTTTGTTTATTTTATGTGTACAATTTAAAGGATTTTTATGTTCCAAAGAATATTCGTGACCATATTTGATTCATATTTGCTCTGGATCTGTATTCAATATTATTCATATTTATATTCATATATAAGATATCCGTATTCATATTCATGTCCAAAAAAATATAAAAACAAACATAACAGAGATATTATCTATCTATATTTCATTCATTTTTACTCATGTTTGGCAGAGTAGTTCACCAATTCCTCGTAAAAGGAGGACAACCGATAACTCGGCAGAGTTGTAGCTCTCCATGCTACTAGTACTATGGCACGTGAGCAGGATAATTATCCGTGCCATTTGTCTTCTGCTCAGGATGGAAGGGTTGGACGACCCTGTGCCCTCGGATTAATTATCTTGGAATGTAGCTGCATGACGATGGCAAATTCGTCGTGGAGATTGTAACAACCGGCCGGTAGGTGACCATTTTGTCGGGTGCCATGATTAGCGGATGCACAGTCATGGTCATGGTCGTCGTAATACATGCAGATTGCATCGAAATACGTGTTTTCGTCGTCGCCGGGAGGTGAGGGCAGGGGAGCACCGCCGACACTGTTTTTTCATCCTCCGGTGTGATCACCGACTAGACGTACCGGCAAATGATAATGCGGCAATGCTACCATGAAATCCTCTGGTTACTTCATTGCCATCCATAATTCGTGTCCAATAGTGCTTTTAGGTTGTGTGAGTTTTTGTATTTAAGCTGTATGTATCTAAGTCAAGCTGAGACGTTATCAGGCCAGGCTGCGCCGTATAAATTTTACAATGAAAATAAACTATAAATGCGTCGGGCCCGTTTTGCTTGGGTCTAGCTTTGAGCTGAAACAGAGATACGACTGCCACTTTTTTAAAGAAAGAATAGGAAGTACTACAAGCTGTGTTGTGCAATATATTTGGAGCAATAAGTAGGTCTTATTCTTTTTAACTTATGATTTTCTTCGAATAAATAAATGAGACGGTTTCTCCGTCGCCGTTTTGAAACGGCTTATCGAGACAACTTTTTAAAGTGGCTTAGCAACTTATCGGTATTCGATTTGTTCATACAAACGCTCGTGTTAGAGTCAAAAACCATCAGCCGCAGTTATAAATCATCGGTCACAGCCGAAAAGAATGCACACTTGGTCTTTGGGCTGCATACAACTAACTTGTCGTATGTTGGTGTTATTTTCAGCCCAATAGCGAAACAATCTATTGAAAACAATCTGCTCCCCTACTGTTTTACTAAGAATGCCCTCTAAAAAAACTGTTTTAAGAATGGGAAACGAATGAAAGGGCATATGTATTGCCAAGGGACGTGTGAATTTCACCAGAGCCTTTGAGAGTCATTGGAGTACATTGTATGATCATGCCAAATTACCAATCTTCGTGATTTATTCACATTTAACAGAACATTGGCGCACAGAAAACCCAACAGAGGGGGGAAAGAAATCTCAGGTTAACTAAAGTACTGCAAAGCTGTAAAGGATTACTTTTGGATAGGCAGGGAGTCAAAGTCTCTGACGAGAGTCAAAGTCCTCAGCTTCGGCGACTCCTTTCCCCCTCCGATCCTGTCTCCCCGCCGCCCTCCAGTGCGTGCCCTCGCCAGATCCACTCTCCCTACAACCGGATCCGGCGCCCCCGGCAGATCCACTCTCCGTACTACCGGATCTGATGCCCCCCGACAGATCCATTCTCTGTACGGCCGAGCTACAATGTAGACATGCAGAAGAAAGTTATGGTGATGACGATGCTTTGCACAACTTTATCATCGACTCAACGATACCTGATGAGGACAACTTCGACATCAACAATGATGATGGATACGTCATAGGCGAGGGCGGGGACACGAAGTCTCCATCAGGCAGTGTTGGGAAGTCCGACAGACCTATGGACGCGCTCCGAGATATCATCACGCACGCTTTGGTAGGATGAGATACAGTTTCAAATGTGTGTACATGCCTATGTTGTATTCTTGTATTTTTTCTGCTTTAGCATATTGTAACGCATAACGTATCATCATATGTCCCAATTCCTTTAGTCGTTTACTATCTTTCTTACGTAATACACTCAACTTCTTCCAACCACTACTATTCATTAGCCATAAGCATATATGAACACTTCAGATTCTATAAGTCGTTTCTATCAGCTAGCACTATTCATCATCCACTATTATTTACAAGTCAAAATCAAAAACTATTAACAAAAGTCTATATGAACAGGCCCTCAGCTCTGTCGTCAAAACTACTGATTAGCACCATACTACCATATGAGAGACCATGAACACAGAAAGCATGCCCTTTCTGGAGGTGAAGCTAAGGAGAGAGAGCCATGTTTCCGATGCTAGTTTTGATCCTTTTTTTCGATCGATCGCCACAAAGTGATCAATTGATTGGAAAGTAAGGGAGCTCTCTTTTCTAGTTACTTTCTTAGCAACTAGGTTGGTGCCTTAATACTCTTGGTAAGCAAGTCTTGTGTGCGTTGACGACCGGAGATCTGTCGCACTGTGGTGTCGAAATGGGACAGTTCTTGGTGCAACAAACTTAAGTGGTGAACGTTACCAAGTCGTCGAGGCAACTCATGCAAGTCTGAAGTAAACGTGGCTTTCGCTAAGAGGCGTGGCCAAGTGCGAGACGGGGACACAAACCAAACAGCATCAGAGCAACTCCAAAGAAGCCCCTACTTGAGCCCTCAAAACTCAAATTTGAGGGCTTGAACCAAAAAACGAGCTCCAGCAGAACCCCTACTAGAGCCCTCAAATTTGAGGAGGCCCTCAAATCACCCTTCCACCCTTCATTCCTAGGGGCCCCCTACTCCGGCTCTCATTTTTCAGCTTTCCTCGTTTTTTGTGGAATATTTGTGCTTTCAATTTAAATTCGGAACAAATTTGAATTTAAATTTGAATATTCGTATTTGAATTCATATTTGAATTCAGAATAAATTTGAATTTAAATTTGAATGTTATGTGATGAACTTTGTGCTTTCAATTTAAATTCAGAACAAATTTGAATATTCGTATTTGAATTCGGAACAAATTTGAATTTGAATGTTATGTGATGAACTTTGTGCTTTCAATTTAAATTCGGAATAAATTTGAATTTAAATTTGAATATTCGTATTTGAATTCGAAACAAATTTGAATTTAAATTTGGATGTTATGTGATGAACTTTGTGCTTTCAATTTAAATTCGGAACAAATTTGAATTTAAATTTGAATATTCGTATTTGAATTCATATTTGTGCTTTCAATTTAAATTCGGAATAAATTTGAATTTAAATTTTAATATTCGTATTTGAATTCGGAACAAATTTGAATGTTATGTGATGAACTTTGTGCTTTCAATTTAAATTCGGAACAAATTTGAATTTAAATTTGAATATTCATTTTTGAATTCATATATTTAAATATTGTCCCTCATTGTGAAATCATAAATATTTTATTATGTATTGTGATTTTGTCCCATACATATGCATATAGTGTGTGAGGAAATAGAGGAAATTGAGAAGTAGAGGCCCTGTTTTGAGGGCTCCTGCTGGAGCGCAGATCAGAAAATAGGGCCCTCAAAAGTAGGAGCTCTCAAATGAAAAGTAGGGGCCTTGTTTTGAGAGCTACTGCTGGAGTTGCTCTCACATCACACTGCAAA
The DNA here is from genome assembly GCA_036346575.1 of Dendrocalamus sinicus. Classification (NCBI taxonomy): domain Eukaryota; kingdom Viridiplantae; phylum Streptophyta; class Magnoliopsida; order Poales; family Poaceae; genus Dendrocalamus; species Dendrocalamus sinicus. The sequence continues at coordinate 4,162,596 of CM070655.1, read as the reverse complement.
CTATCTAGCTATTCGTTCACTTCGCCCGGCAAAATAAAGGAAAGAAATTGACGAGGATTAAATAATCTATTAAAGAGTTACACTTTAATACGTTATCAAAGCCTTTTAGATCAAGTGTTGTAGTGGCTTATGATATAACAAATTCCAAGTACCCTCCGGTCCGTGAATCGCTATCCATTTGTTTGACCAGCTAACTCGGAAGCTTTCAACATTTAGACCTTCCTGAGGTGATGTCTTATGTGGTTAAAGAGCGGATCACGTGTGCTCTCATTCCCACGACCACTTTACGTTCAGCTCAGTGTTTGCGGTTGTTTCTGAGGCTCTCCCTCACTGACAACAACCGATCCATGGCTATTGTTAGGCCTCTGTCATCATCAACCGTTTACATATGCAGACAGAGGGAATCGACAAGGCGTCTGTACCTGCAAACATTTGGCGTCTCTTCTGTGCCATTTAAAGCCTTAACCGAGGGAGAGAAGAGAGGACAAGAGCAAGATCATTCGGCATTATGGCACATAGCATTTTCTCCTGTAATCGCTCATTTCGAGCAAGTTGTAATATCTATATAGCAATAAAGATTAATTTTCTCTTTTTACCTTTCTGTGAGGCTTAAATTTCTCTACTATTCATATTATCCATGATTCACAGAAATCTATAGTGTCCACCGAACACTCACCCAGAGAGAGGCTAGCTATATATAAGGATCAGGTCTCAGGTCTGCTTGATACAATGATACCTCTCCTTCTCGCATCAGAAAGTATTGAAACCTCTGATTACGCGCTCGCATTTGGCATGGTCTCTCACGTCGAGATGGTTCCCGCGGCCGGCGCATGCACCGGCACGGCGGGATTCAAGCTCTTCGGCAAGGTCATCACCCAACAACAACCCACGCACGCGAGCACCGAAGCCACCGGCAGCCCGCCATCGCCACCCATATTCTCATCAGGGCGCGGAAGCGTCGACCAGCAGGAGGCGGCCGCCAGGGCGCGCGCCGCGGCGGCGGAGGCACGGCTGCCGTGCCCGCGGTGCCGGAGCCAGGACACCAAGTTCTGCTACTTCAACAACTACAACGTCAACCAGCCGCGGCACTTCTGCCGGGCTTGCCACCGCTACTGGACGGCCGGCGGCGTGCTCCGGAACGTGCCCGTCGGCTCCGGCCGCCGCAAGAACCGCCCGGCACCGCACACTGCTGCCACCAGCAGCGCCGACCACCGCTCGGAAGGATCGGTGTCTCCGGGGCTCAAGATTGGCTTCCCTCCCGACCATGGCTGGTCCCATGCCGCCCCTTCGCCGCCGGCGCCTTACACCGGCCACGGCGTGATGGAGCTGTACCGGTGGCTCGTCCGCAAAGAGCGTCCGCCGTTTGGGTCGGACCGCGCGCTTTGATCCGAGAAAAGAGCGTGTTTAGTTGATTACTACGAGCTTTTCACGGATCGAACCGGCCGTGCCGCGCTGGTTAGGTTAGGGTTTGACTCGGTGAAGTCGGAGGCTTTTTAGTTGCAACCGTGTAAGTGTAAGCTTTGCACAGGAATTAATTGACGTTTCTCTTTTTATCTTTTTCTATCTTCTTTTTCCTTCAACTTTGCATGCAGACTGCAGAGTCGTAGTTGCAATCTGGAATTGAATGTAAGGTTTGCAAAGTCGCGAAGAGTGCTCACTCCCTTTTCTGGATCATCGCTCGCTTTTTTTTATTATTTGTCACAAGCATGCAATTTACTACTCCCTCCATTTACAAAAAAAAAAAACTGATGCCATAGAATAGGTACTGATAAACCTGATTAATTTTGACCAAAAATATTATTTGAATCGTATGGTTTGGATATAAATAATATGATTGAATTTGTTACAGAAAATACTTTCATAATATTGTATTTTTATAATTTTTTGAATTTACGATAAGATAATTTAGTGATCAAATGAGTATTCCTTAATTTGAAAAGTCAAAACATCACTCTTTTGAGACTGAAAAGTAGTGTTTAACGGTAAAAAGGGCTTCAACTGGTTTTATATCTTGTATTGCGTTGTGAAATATTTCCCGTTACAGATTCTAAAAAAACATTGCTGTTACAAGAATCTTACCTAATTTTAGTAAAATCTTGTTGTTTGAGCTGAAAAAAAAGATGTTTTCAAGCATAGTTAGCATACCCAGAGGTACATATAGTAAAACGTAACATCTGAATTATAAGTCAATGCAATGCCAACTAATTAAGCCTTATGCTTGCAACGACTACGTTTGGTTCGAGGCTGGCAAGCAAATTTTTGTTCTTTAACTAGGGAGAAATTAATCTGTTAGGGCCCACATCAATTTCACGTCGTAGGCCCGCTGTAGATCTGCTCGAGGTTAAACGTGAGGGCAGTACTATTTAAGTCAAAGATTGAGCTAAAAAAATTTTGTGTGGCGCTGAGAGCCAATTTATAAATTTTGATCATGTGATGCACCGTCCATATGTATAATGTGACTGATTTTTAAGTACAACTCACATGTTTAACCCGTCGAATCAACGTGAAATCAGACAGGACAACAATCTCTACACAAATCTCCAAAGTTTGCAAAATTTGACCTAATTTTTTTTTAAAAAAACTCTAGGTAACTCACAAACAGCAAAACCGAAAAAAAATACCACCACACACGTTTTTACACCTAGCTAAAGACGCTTTACCCGTAACTTCGGTGGACAAATTGGACATACAGAAACCAAGCTAGCTAGCGACTCTATCGGTACAGATGTAGGCCCTTGGTTGCAATTTTCTCTGTGAAGAAAGGAAGACAAGTCGCGCTCGTCATTAACTAGGGTTGTACCACGCTACACTAGATAACGATGCATGCTTGTGAACTTGTTCCACGCACGCATGTGCAGGCCCTTTGCTCTGTCGGGACAGCTAATCCAAACCCAAACCCTAATGCGCAGTAGCATCGAGAGATGCCGGCGAGAGGCGCGACACGGTCCTTTTCGTCGAGTTGGCCTGGAACACGCGTCGATCGATCGAACAGGCATACGCGCATGCCATGTGTGTTTTCTCGCACGGAGAGCGGCGGCGGCGGCGGCGGCAGAGGAGGGGAGGATGGAAGAGGAAGAGGCCATCACGGAATCGCAAGCGTCTGCAAGGACGTTTGTATCGCTACGTGTCTCGTGCTGCGTGCGCGCCGCCCTCTCGGCCGGGCCAGTCGCCGTCGACCTGCCTGGGGGTACGGCGCGCGTACGTGTCCGCGCGCTGGCTCCGTGCTCATGGCAATGTTGTCTGCTTATCGCTGTGTTTTATAATTTTTTATTTTAATAAATATTTATATAAATAAATCGAATATTGGTAAATTATTTTAAAAAAGCTATTATGATGAATTACTTTAAAACAGTAGAAAAATTGCACTATCTGTTTGTTCCAGAAAGGGAATATGGCTTGAAGAGTCTTCCTGCTTCGTTCATTACCCGGCGTCTTTTTAGGCCGGCTAGTGACCGAACTCTATGCGGCCTGGCCCAGAAAGGTAAACACGACAACGACGAGGCCCAACGGTTTCTCTCCGCAAAAAAGGAAGCCCAACTGAGCCTCGCATAGTTATATGATCTGCACTGGACTGATCGTGCCATCATGGCACTCATTGATTTTTGTCTTTTTCTAATTACAAGCAAGATGTACACGCACTCATTGATCGTGGCATCCTAGAGCAAACTAGGAAAGCTGCATCTCCGTGGTACGTGCCGATGCAGGTGACATCTCGCGTCAACCCGGTGAGATAGACCACTCAGTTTCTGCTTCAATCAATCATAACTCACATGTCGTCATTTTTAGTTAATTGTTTATAACTTCATATATATTAACATTAGCAAAATGAGAAACTTATAAGATTTCTAATCTGATCGTAACAATGCGTGTGATGGATTTGCTGAGATAGATATATGTTTCTGAAACTAGCAGAGCTAGATGCAAGTACGGTCATACCGTAAAGGAATCCGAGAGATGGAGGCATTGAAAATACTGAACTGTTCACATAAATATTATCGTAGCTTTTTTTTGAATTTAGCTTTGGAACACATATTTTTATAAAACTAGCCACTCCTTGCACCAGCAGATTGCTACTAAGTTAGGAGAGCTTGACAGGTCACTCATCGGATTAGTGTGTATGCTTAGTTAGTACTAATTATATTTAATTAGTGTTAATCATATTTAATTTGTACTAATCATATTAATTAGCGCTAATCATAATCTTTAATTGGTGCTAATCATGGGCGTTAATTTTGTTACCACAATGGGGTGCTTGGGCAGTTCTTGCTACTGAGTTATTGGAGCTCGGCAAGTGTTTGCCGACTGTTGAGCACATGTGGCTCGGTAGGTGCTTACCGAGCTCCCCTAGCTCGGCAGGTCCAAGAAGAGGGCTAGATTTGCAAAAACGAATGTCCGAAGGCTAAACTGGAAAAAATGACTATAGTATCATTTATGTAAACAGTTTGAAAATACCAATCTACATGTGTGTGTTCCAACGCATGTTTGCTATCGAAAATCGTGTCATGGTGGTGGGCCCACTGCTTGGTGAGAGTGATGATTTTTTATCTTCATGCATGGAACGAGCCACCGAGTGGGCGAGCGGGCGAGAGCCCGAGACCTTCTTTCCTTTTCTCTTTCTTCTTCTTCCATTTATCTTTCTCTTCCACCTACGAATCCCCAAAATTAGGGATGTGAAGGGGTCGGTCCTGTCGGGACCCGGATCTGCAAATCTGAATCATTTGTATATTCTGAACTAGTTCCAAGATCAGTAGCTAGTTCACACAGTATCAACATTAATGAAATCATATCCATACATCCGAACAGCTAAGAATAAGCAAATTTAATTAACTAGTAACAACTGACCTTATGGTCAAGGTTTTACAATTATTGCCACACAGGGCTTAATGACAAAAAATAAACTTGCAACGGAAGAAACTCTTGTGGTAGCCATCCGATATGCCCACAAGCAATCGAGTGGAGAACGCACCCTAGTTCGCATAGTCCTCGAAGTACTCCTCATAGAATTCGGTGTTTTCTGGGTCTTCTTCATGACTGATCAACAAATGGTGTAAAACCATGAGTACATAAGGTACTCAACAAGTCGTAGGGAAATGTATGCAAATAGTATTCATACAAGGCTTGAACAAGAGTAGCTTTATGGCTATTTTGCAGAAAACAGTTTCAACAGTAAATATGATAAATAGATTGAAAAGCATAATTGAAAAGATTACATACATAAGTAAATAAGTACTTTGAAACAATTAGTGAACTATCCGTTCACTTCCCAACCATTCCGCCAACCATAATTTTTAGATAAAATCTATCTCTCATGTGAAATCACTTGACATTGTCTATAACTAGGGATACGGCTACTCGAATAGTTTTTAACACTCTGTAGAGGTTTTACAGCTTGACCCACAAGAGATAATCAATTTATAATGTCGGGCAAGACATGCTTCCGAAGGCGTTTGACTAAAATGATTATCACAAAGTTTTTACAAAGCTCTATTTTGACCCAGTTCTGCTTGCTAAGGTTTTGCCTCCATCCGGCCCCCTCTTGCGCCTAGTGTGAATGTCCAATCCAAAAGTTCACACTTCAACCCAAATAAAACTAAATCAAAATGTTATAGCATGGCTACAACAGTGAGTATAAGATACCCTTCTCCATAGGAGACATAACTAAGAGAACTACGGAGAGAGAGGTGGTGATAAAATGAGTGGATCTCTCTCTCTCTTATGCCTCTCTTGGGGGTTTATATACATGAGTGGAATAGGATGAGAAATTCACATCCTACCCCTTAATAATTACAAAAGATAGGGGTACATGGGTAAATTTCTCTATACTGTTGGGCCTATTACATATTGGATCAGTTACAAGGCCGAGTTACGGGGGGTTAGGTCACTCCTACAACACAAACCATTACTAATTAATCAGTCTGGTCCATCCTATACTGGACATGTGGTTGTACGATAGGGTCCAGATCAATGGCGCATAAGATTAAATCCTTACTGACTACTTAAGCGAAACATCCTCATCGAAAATGTGCTTTTCGCACCCCCTTTAAGTCAGGCTCAATGGCATACCCTTCCACGACACAACAAAATTTATCAATAGTGGCTACCTATCACAATTCCATATATGGTTAAGTCAAAATTTTATGATAAACATGGTGAAGGAACCTATCGCACAATTAAAGCATGACTAAGCATAACTTCGATTCCCATGTTGATGTTAAAATATGTCCAATTAAAATTACCCATGCTATGGTGTTCAAGAATATATGTCATTCACAATGATTTAATGTGGCATACTATCAAGTAGGTATTTAACGAACCCCAAAAATATTTAATATAAAACTAGCAATGTATGTTAATTTAAAACAATATAATTTTATAAATTGGGTTCAATATGGTCAAAGGTCTGTGACTTGCCTTCGTTGAAGTTGGAGATTAACACTTCCTGCTGATCCAAACTAGTGTTGGCAACGTCGGATTCTACACGTGCGAATCGTGAAAAACAAATAAACAAATTCAAATAAAATCACAAAAATATAAAATATATACTGGAAGGAATATTTTTATTTTAGATGAATTTAGAAAAAAGAATTAATGAATTCAAAGTTTGTATGAGGTTGAACAAACATCTAGAAGTTTGGTTAACACATGAAACGATGAAAATATGAGAATTACTGTACTGGACTCATGCTGTCTCGATTGTTTTATAGAGAGGAGCAAAAGAAGAATTTTTGTGTGTTTATGACATCAATGGCCCACATGCTAGTGAGAAAAGAATGATTAGATGGAAACAGAAATGAGAGTATGACATAGGGGTCCACAAGTCATAGAGTCAAAAGCTCAACCATTAGAACCAAACATACAGAACTGTGAACAGAGAGCAAAGCGCACTGGCATGGTGGAAATGCTGGCAAGGTAAGCGGTGGGGCGACCAGCAAACTTGCAAGATAGAATCTCGGAGAGGTCCTCTACCCAATGGTGGTGGTGGCAGCGCTAGAGATGGAGTGAGGCGGCGGTGGTCGGGGTGCATGGTGGCGGTGGGCTACGTGGGGTTCTGGCAAATCGGCGATGTTCCAAAGGAAATAGAGGGAGCATGAGGTGACCTTATTCTTTATCTCCAGAACGAGACGGTAGCAATAGAAGTGAAGAAGCTGTTTTGAAAAATCAGGTATTCGTATTAACTTTTAACTCTTCTAATTAGAGATACAAAAAGGGCCTAAAACTCTAAGCTCGGGAGAGCCGAGAGCGGACACGGCCGCGCGCGGCTGAGTAGAACACGGCAGAATTCGGTGGCAACTGGAAGGATCAAACGCAGCGTCGTGCCCAAACATCTCCATGGGTGATGGTCCCAAACTGGGCACGTGAGATGTACATCGGTGGAGGGCCTTAGGGCCTTGTTGCATGGTTGCAGAAGTTAGGCTCAAACATCTCCATGGGTGATGGGCCCAAGTAGCCCGTACAAATAAGACAGGCCATGCTGCCACTAGCCACGATTGGGTTTTTTTGTACTTGCTACTTGTGATTTTTGTTTTTGCTACAATACCTAGTTTTCAAACGGTGTGTCTTTTTAAGACGATGTCTACAAGTCAATTAAAGTAGACATTGTACTAACTTCAGCTATACCGGCTAAAATTGCATGCGACTGTCTCTCTCTTCGTACTCTCTCTTGCGAATAGTCAGAATTCAAAAGTCATAAGTCAAAAGTCATAAACTACAGCTCAAAAAAACCCAAAACCACTGATCAGCCAGATAAAATTGACTAGGAAAAGCTAGGCTTCTCATGGCCTAGGCCCAACCCGATCCAGCCTGCTACAAGTTACAGTGACTGCAACTAGATCTATGAAAAAACCGCTTGCAACCCATTACTGGCTTGCCTGACCTGAAATCTTCTGTGGGCCAGGCTTGGGTAATCATCTATGCAGAAAAAACATTAAAAACCATGTATGGCCTCAAAAACTGAACTACAGCCTGAAACCCAACTTGGCCCAATAGAGCCCAGCCCAATAGCCTTACTGAGCTGAGCCTAAGAACCATTTTTTGGCAGAAAGGTGCTTTCTCCAGCTCAAGTCCAGCCCATCTCGTTAAATGCCCAGGCATTACTGTGATGTTCCAACCATTTTTTTTTGAAATAATGGTGACGTTGAGAGGCCTTTCGAATACAACAGTTGCTGCATGTGTTCATGGAAGTCTACGACATGAAAGGGAAACATTAGTTGGATGCAAGTTAAAGTCGAAGAGGGGAGTAGAGCTGGGCATTGGGCCAGGCTTATCTGTGCTAGTCCAAGGCTCGGCTAGCCCGACACGGCCCAAGCATGGCACGGGCACGCCACGTGGCGAGCTGTGCCGGCATGGCACGGCACGGCATATCATGTCATGCTCGAGCCAGCCCAGTCCGGTGAGCACGGCCGGCATAGGGGGCAAACCGACATGCCAGCATCGGCGGCCGTTTCAGCCTCGCCTCCCATCGGTCATCCACACAAGCCATCACAGAGTAGAGACCGAGAGGAAGTAGAGGGGAAGGACTGGAACATACCGGAGCCCAGACAACGGTAGTAGGAGGAGGAGCGGGGCAGCCAAAAGCGGAGGTGCAGGATCTCCTCTGGCCACGAGTAGTAGGCAACGTCGGAGCCCAAGCTGCTTCGCCGGGGGCCCAAGCCACCGGAGACGAAGCTGTCCCTCAGCCTCCCCCTCCTCCGTGAGTCCGACAATGACGAGCCATGCAAGCCTGAGAAGCTAGCACCAGTGCCCGCTCCCACTCTAACCGCAATGCCGCCACCTCCATCCTAGCAGCTGCCTCCCATGAGCCTCCACTCGTCGTCGCAGGCGACGGCGCCCCTGCCCCCACCGCCCCCTCCTGCCACCGGGAGGGGGTCGGCGCCATGGATCTGGTGGAGGAGAGACCGAGAGGAAGAAATGAATAGGGGACATTGTGAGGGGATAAGGCCGAAAGGCCAGTGCTCGGTCGAAGAAAAGAAGAAAAGGGAGGAAGAAAAAAAAAAGGAGAAGGGGAGAAAAGAAAAGGGAGAAAAGAAAGTAAGCGTGCGCCTAATAAAAATTGTTCTTCATAGTTATTTAGCGAGGTAGCAATGCTCCTTGGGCCAGAGTAAATCATGGGTTGGCCCAAGTAAATATGTACATGTGACTTCATTTCTCTTTTTTCTTTTCAGATAAATTTGTTTGCAATGCTAGTTGTGTCATCTTGTCATATTTAGATGTCATTTAAATAGCTAATGCATGCATCTCTTTTGCTAGCTATCTCAGAATACATGCATACTTGGTGTATGCCGTCTTGTCACATTCATCTTGTCTCCAACATGAAGGGTGAAAACTGAGGTGCTACATTATTAGTTCAGACTCCAGAACATCATCCCTTACACAAGCAAAGGGAACATGGTCTGCAGTCTTCCATCATGTATACATTGCAAACGCGCAAATGCTTACTTTTTGTACTACAAGGCTAGCCATGGTAGATCTGGCAATTGATCATATACCCTCCATTTAGATGGAAATTGAGGATTTATCCTCCTGGCCCACGTGCCAGTGACTTATGATGACCCCACGTGTCATTGAGATGTGGAGGGTAAATCCTCAATTTCCCAACTAAAGGGAGGGTATATGATCCAATCTCCCATGGTAGATTGGTAGCATCGTTTCAGACTCTCAGGGACTAGCGTATGAGGTGAGTCCTGAGCTACTTGGGCTTTTTGAGTCATTACTTCATTAACTTATGCAGACACAAGGTGCTATCTTTGTTCTTGCATGCAACTATTGCTAATTACATTGTTCTTCCACTCTGTTAGTTTGAGATTTAACAGATATAATAGTAGTTCTAAACTTCAGGACCTTCCTAATATCAAGAAAAGGCACATTTGCCATTTCCACACCCTCTCCGGTAGACTATTAGTATATATACAAATATACAATATACAATACAGTCCCATTCCGCGTATGCCTATATTTGGCAAGCACACATGTACGCCACAAGACTAGTATATTATACGTATGTTGTTACTTCCCCCGAAATATCTACGTACCCATGTTTTTACGCAACTAATTCAATTTTAAGTAGTTTTAATAAGGCAAATATGAGAGAAATGAAGATGACGGCCGCTGCCGCCGCCATCGTTGCCCGCCGCATTCGTCGTGTATAATTACTTCAGCCTGAGCTTAAGTTGACACGACACGAACACCGGTACAACAGGCTTTGGGCCGTGTCTGGGCCTGGCCAGAGGCTAGGCCAGCATGGCATGGTGACCAGACCGATGTGACACAAAACACGATAGATCTAGACTGTGCAATGCCCAACTCTAGAGGGAGGAGACCCCCGTCGTGCATACGCCCAATCACACACGCACAGACAGAGCTATAAACTGAAGCAATAAAAAAAACAAAAAACAAAAACAAATGAAGACAGGAGCTAGAGCGCATAATAAAGGGCAAACACAACCCCTGCTCTTGCTATATTTGGGTAGCGTACTAACGTGAGTGAACCTATTCATCGTCAGTGCAGTGTACACCAAACTTGGAAAGGTTCCGACATCAACTTTTGCATGTCAACCATACCATATATAGCAAACACACGTACATCGCTAAGCACAGATCACTGTTCAATACATGCAAGCTCTCCAGTACTTCTACAGTACTAGTACTGTACATTTGACCAAATTGAGCGAGAGGAATCCGACAGGCTTTGTCTCCAAGCGCTCACAGGCCACGACGCCACACTACACTCCGGGCGTATAGACCTATTCATCCCTAGCTAGCTTCAAGCCCTATTAATTTATGCTGTAACTGATAATATTTATACTATAATTAATTAATTTGATAAAAAAGGATAAAATCAAAAGCAGAAAAGAACGGAACCATAGCTTAGCTAGCTAGGCCATTCTTGCTCGATGGAGCAATCAGTAGCTTTTGTCTCGACACGACGAAAGCAAGCAAAGCTAGCTCGGTCGTGGCCTCCAGGTGTGCAGACGCCGAGCTTTTAGAGTTCACTGTACGTGGGGTTTTACGGGAGTGGAGACGTACGTACGCCGGCTGAATCTGCAACCAAAAGCACGCACCCATGGCCTACCTATCTATCTTGTTCGGTCATATTGTCGAGGTCGAGATCGATGCCGATGGCGTCGTGTTTGGCTAGAGGTGGTGGCAGCTGCATGGTGTGCTGCGGCGGCTTCTCGAAGGGGCCCAGGCGGTTGTCGCCGAGGCGTGATCGGTAGGCGGCCCTCTTGTACTCGCCCCATGTGAAGTCCTTGTACAGGCTCTGCTCGCCGTTCCCCAGCAGCTGCGGCAGGGGTGCAATCCTCTGCGCCAGCGGTGGCCCTCCAAAGTAGATCATGGACACCCGCGACTTGAGGCTGTTGGCCACCACCCGGTGCCGCACACTCTTCAGCCTCCCATTCGTCAGGACCTACACCGAACCACACCAGATCAATCCTTGCATCCATTAATTGATCGCTTCTCGTCGTCGTCTCGAATCTTGATCGAGCAGTGCATGAATGGCGCCGGCACGTGCGTGCGTTAGATATGTGTGCAATCGATCGATGTAGTAGCTACCTGCAGCGAGTCGCCGACGTTGACGAAGAAGGCGTCGCGGTCGGGCGGGACGGAGACCCACTGCCCGTCGTGGAGCGCGACCTGCAGGCCGGCCGTGCCGTTGGAATGGAGGATGGACACGAGCTGCGGGTCGGTGTGCTCGCCGAAGCCGGTCACGCTGCAGTTGGGCAGGCCCTGGAGCAGCGGGCACGGCGGATAGTGGTTCAGCCTGAACACCTGGTCACTCGCTTCGCCCGTCACCATCTCGGCCAGCGCGCCCCGCGGCGCCACGCCGAGCCCCTCCGCCACCATCTCCAGCACCGACCTCGCCAGCCCACGCATGGCTCCGACGTACTCGTTTACGGCGTCCCTGAAATTAACACGCGAGCCAGTTGGTCGAGATTAGTGAAAATGCTGAGCTGAGCCGCGACTGAATCCAAGCATAGATTCTTGAGTTTTCTTGATAGTTACCGCAGCGAGGTCGACGGGGCAGGGGAGGCCTTGGAGAGCGAGGCGTTGTCCATGGCGAGGAGGAGGTACTCGAGCCACCCCATGTCGCCATTGCGCCCGATGCGCTTGTTCCCGTACCCGAACGGGTTAGCGGGGCCGAACGCGTCCTTCTCCGCCTGCGGTGAGGCGAAAAACCGGACGGCCTCCGCCTCCAGCCTGTCCACAATGTCCGCCGGCACGCCGTGGTTCACGACCTTGAAGAACCCGAACCGCTCGCAGGCGTTCACCACGTCCCGCGCCGCGCCGCTGCTCGAGAGGTCGACCGCCGGGACCCCGGTGAAGTATTCCCCGGGCTCCGGTGACCTCAGCAGCGAGATTTGGTCGAGCGCCGGCGGCTTCGCGAGGACAACCATGGCCAAGAAACAGAGCAAGCAAGCAAGCAATCCCTGAATCAGAACAGAGGATGCTGGCGTACGAGGAGGAGTATCTCTACTGGCTACTACTACTACACTGACGATGAGTGAGTGTTCAAGCTCAGGTGCATGTGGGGAAGTGAAGGCTTCATGGCTGGTATATATAGCGTAGGGGAAGGCGCGGAGGAGGCGGCAGTGTGGGGCCCACACGGGGATGTAGAACGAATGGGAGGGAACGAACAACGAACGTTGGTAGGAGCTGTTCATCTCCTCGTCTCTCCCCGCGTTGGTGTACGGACCATCACTCGCCTTTCTTTCTTCTCCCTTTTCGTAGTTAGATCCGAGCTTAAATCCGTGGGTGGCGGTAGAGCCCAGGCCAACATTCGCGGAGGGGAGGAGCAACGTGTCCCAATGTGATCCGCCGGTGCCTGGGGTCCGAGAGTGAGCTGATAAACGTTGTGGGCGAGCTATGCTGCTCATCGTGGATAAGGAAGCTTCTTGTCAGAGCTTCCTTTTTCTTTTTCTTTTTTCTTTTTGTTTGTTCCCTCGATGATAACTTTCTTTAGGAGAGCTTAATTACAATCTATCGATGTCTTTGGAATGGAATAAAAGAGTTTGGTGTCTTTGGAATGGAATAAAAGAGTTCTACCGCATTTGTCTGAGCCGTCTGATCATGGTGCGATTAATGGCGACGTTCAGAAAAACCGTCCTAGGAACAAAACCGGTTGGTTTCGGTGTTCGGCCGGTAACGGCAGTGATTGCTTGAAAACCGTCCAAAAATCAGGATTTGAATATTTGAATTTGAATTTTAAAACTAGAAAAGAAAACCCAGCCAAATCGGTCAAAAGCTGATCAAAACCATACGAAAACCCGTTACGTAATTTGAGTTGGGCATCGAGATTTACGAAAAACCGACAACAACCGACCACTTTAGGCCAGTTTTTTGAAACCTAATGGATGGATTGTCAGCTCACATGTCTGGATGGGTTGGATTGCTTCGTGTAGTTGGTTCGATGACTAAATCATTTAGATATGGATATTTTCATTAGATTTTTCTCCCATTAGAAATCTTATCTAGTACAGCCCGACAGGAGAGAGCCCGACAGGAGAGTGATAAGATACCTCGGTCTTCTAATCCACATTTTCCAATCAGTTCTTGAGAATCTCTGCGTCCACTAATGTGATGTCCTATGTCATCACTAAAGGGTAATAAAACTTAGACAACAGATTATTATTCATTTGCTCATTAAAATACTATTGCCTCCTTTGACCTTTTGTACCTGTATGACTGTTGCCTCATGAGCTCTCTAGCTCCTTTGTCCATTCATCGTTGAACTCGCCGACCATGGGCATAAGAGAGGACCACTGTCTCTTCTAATCCTCTCTGCTCAATGGTTGTTGCTTCAATCGGTCAATTCACTTGCCAATCCCACCACCACCAGCGAGTTATCTCTCTCTCGCGCGCCGCCACACGCTCGCAGGCCGAACCGCTTGGCTCTCTCCCTCACGGACTCACTAGATCCTCGGCTCACTACCGGCTCTCTCCCTCACGGCACTACCGCACACTCTGTAGGTCGTACCACCTGGCTCTCTCCTCTCTCTCTTGGCTTTCTCTCTCTATCCCTCTCTTGTTGGCCGATCGATGATAACCATGGCCCGCACGGCCTCTCCCTCTCTCCTAGATTTGAACAGCGGCAACCGCAAAGCCCATCACGATGGTGGTGGCTGCGAGTGTCCTTCCCCTCTCCTCTCTCCCAGGTCTAAGCGGTGGGGACAGCCGTGAAGCCCACCATGACGTCGATGGCCACGAGAGCCCTTCCACTCTCCCTCTCTCCCATATCTGAGTGGCGACGGCCATGAGGGGGACAGCAGTGGCCGCCAGCCCACCACAACGATGATGGTTGCCTAGCTGTCCCCTTCCCCTCTCCTAGATCTCAGCAGAGCCAAGCATGGGGGTTTGGGGTGGTGATCAGTGATGGGCCACGATAGTGGGTTTCCTCCCCTCTCCTCGACAACCATGGCAATGACGGACACAATGACATCGGCAAGGTGCGCCAAGTTGCGTTGGGCTTTTTGGGTCGTGTCGGTCTAAGCATGGCCCATTGGAGCGTGCCATGCCGCCTGATGTACCTAATTATAAGGTCTAGCCCAGCCTAGTAGTTTGTGCTGTGCCAACCGGCCTATCACGTGTCGTGCCGTCAGTGGCAGAGGCACGTGTTACATATACCACATACCATTGTTGACACCCATAGATAACAACAAATGACCCCACTGGTCCTAGCCATCAGTCACTTGGTGAAAGTATTTCATTAATTTTTGGTCCATCTAGCATGCCAACATCTCTCTCACACCAATTCCCCATTTCTCTTGGTGCTAGGTTATAGCAAAAATAGTAGCGTCCTCACTCAGGCTCATGATTAATGGCTTCGAGGCAACTCGCATCCAGATGACGGGCTACCTAGTGGCCTCCCGGTTGGCGGCATTCCTACTTATTGTTCTTTCCAATGAACCCAGTTTGCTTATTGTTTTAAACCCACATTCCCATTTTTGAATCTTGATGCTCTACATAGCAATATGAAAATATTGGCTAGAGCCTTTGAATCTTGATATTCTACATAGAAGTATGGTCAATCACTTGAGCCTTAGATCTTGATGTTCTATATGCTTGATCTCCTCATATATCCAAATTCCATAACGAAACAGGGCAACTCACGTTGCTTGGGATTTCTTTGTCTTGCAATCTCTTGGACAACATTGTTGAGCTCCAAAAACTAAAAGAGCATGTAAGGAAATACTTTTTTAGGAAGTTTAATTCATATCTAGTTTTTTGTTTTATTCCAAATTAGTTGACTAGCTATTTTTTTCAAGGCTGGAGTTTGGAAAAATGGATAGATATATCAATTTATGGGCATCTAAATGTAAATGAAGAGGAAGGGACTTATAGTGGAGCTGCTTTGGTTAGCACTGTAATACCACCTTCTACAGATGATGTAGTTGATCCATCCATGATTCCAATTGAGCCCCACTAAGAGAGTCAATTTCACGACATAAGTCCAAGGTTCACAATGAAGTAATAGCTTACCAATTCTATGAATTTTTATACAATTGTATAATTACCTATGTTGAAAGTATTATATTTGAAATGATTACTATTGACGCTATACTAAACATTTATGTGATGCCGTGCCGGCCCAAAAAAGCACAGCCCAACTCTTAGTCTTAACACCATGCAGGCAGCTAGTACCTGACTTGAATTCTTCTTATCCCTGCAGTCTAAAGCCCAATCTTATGTTTAACTCGTGAAAAACTTGCGTGAAAGTATAAAAGGCTCTAGAAAAATTTACTAGATGTATGTGGACAATTTTCCACAATTTCTGTGTTCCCCACGTAAATACGAGGTTTTGATTACTGAGATGTGTCGAGCGAGTTAAGACAGAGAACTCCGTCGGAGAGAACGGTTGGAAAGCCGAAGGGAATCTTCGCTCATTCCGTGCGCGCGTGGAAATTTTTGTACGGATAACCTTTTTTATTCGGAAATACAGAAATATACCCGCGAAATTTTTTACAAAAATAGCCTCCAGTCGCCCAATAGGGGGGCGACTAAAGTTTTTCGCCCACCCGGAAAGCGACATTTAAAGAATCTGCGAACCATTGGGCGAATCAGCGCTGTCGCTTTCACGTTGGGCGACTTAAGTTAAGTCGCTGTACAATTGGATTGCAGTCGCCCAACGCTAGGGCGACAGGAGGGGGTTAAGGCGGCCTGCCCAGTCGGCTCGCACTACAAACCACCTTTTTCACTCATTCAGCAAATACATTCAGCGCACAGAGAAGAGGAAGAAGGAAAAGAAACAAGGGGGAGAAGAGAGGAAGGAGGGGAAGAAGAGGAGAAGGAGGTCCGACCAGATAACCTGCCTACATAAAGGTCTCCCTCCTATATCTTCCATACTACATCTCCTCCTCAAGCCATCACAATACTACTACACAACAATATCTTCCTGGAGGTCCGACCCATTTGGAGTGCCGGAGTGGCATGAGCGCCCGAAGTGCCATTGCGGCTTTAGGACGATGTTGGGAGTCTGCACGGATCGAGTACAACGAGCCAACTACGGCCGTAGGTTCTTCAAGTGTCCAGACCTGGATGACGACTTCGTGGTAACGACGACAACTAAATCATTTATTTTTCGTTATCATTTTTCAACTTGATCCATGACATCTACCACGCCACACATAGCCTTGCAAGTTCATCGAATGGGTGGATCGGGTGCCGCCGGCATGGCCACAGAACCGGGCAGTGGAGGTGGAAAACAAAGGACAATACTTTGTCAAGATGACTCAGGCTTGCGAGGTGGAACGACATATGCGGCTTGAGCAAGAGCGCCGCGTGAGAGTGGACCAAATCCGTCTGAAGGGCAAGGAGGATGAGCTGCAAAGGAGGCGGGAGCAGTTAAGTCTGCGTGAAGCAGCCATCAAGCGTCAAGAGAAAGAGCTTCAAACTCGTCAGGCAGCTCTCAAGACCAAGAGTGACCGGAACAAGGATGCAGCGGAGCTATCTTCAAGGCGCGATAAAAAGGGGAAACAACCACGCTACACCCAATAGATAAAATGTAATAGACCCAGCAAGTTATATTCCCTAAGGCATGTTACGACATTCCCTAAGGCATGTTAGGACTAGTGGTGGAGTTCTGAACATTACAAGTACATGGTTCCACACATTACTAATAGTACTGTCGGAGTTGCTCTTAGTCGCATATTATGCTATATATTATGCATGTAATAACAATGTACGCGGCATGTTACTCCCAACTGTATTATGAAGTTTATTTCTATTGACATAAGCTTATTATCTAGCATGTTCGCATTCAATGATTCAGATAGCAAGTCATACCGGTTCTCTCCGTAAACTATTTCTCAGCAACATCAAAATATCACTTACCACTCTATGTATCTATCGTTCTACGGTCAATCATTCTTAAAAAAAAATTTGAAATTTTTTTGTGCACCTACACCATACAGTGCACATAAACTTTTATTACAACTATACCAGATTTTTTCTCTGTTTCAAACTACAAAATTGCCAAAACACTACAAAAATCAGGGGGACTGAATGAAGTCGCCTACCTACTAGGCGACTGCATTACAAGTCGCCCAGCCATTGGGCGACTTCATTAAGGGTGTGTTTGGTTGGTGGAATGGGGAGGAATGGGATGGGATGATTCCAGTTTTTTGGGATGGAATGGAATGGAATGGTTCCGCCCAATAGTATGGGATGATTCTATTTTTGTTTGGTTAGTGGGATGGAGAAGAATGGGATGATCCCACGCCTACCGCCGGCCTACGCCGCCGCGCTGCCGCTCTGCGCGCGCACCTCCGCGCCCGAGCTCTGCGCGCCAGCGCCTTCCGCGCCCGAGCTCTGCGCCGCCGGGCGCACCGACCTCCGCGCCGACCTCCGCCCGTCGCCCGAGCTCTGCGCGAAGCTCTGCGCCCGAAGCCGCCGCCGCCGCGCCGACCTCCGCCGCCTGAGCTCTGCGCGCGCCGTCGCGAGCTCTGCGGCCGACCTCTCGCCGCCGAGCTCTGCGCGCTCGCTGTCGCCGATCTCTGCGCGCCGCCGCGCTCGAGCTCTGCGCGCCGCCACGCTGCTTGCGCCTCTGCGCCACCGCTCGCGCGTGCCTCCGCCCGGATCTGGCGCGTGAGTTTTCTGTGGGATGAAGTCGTCCGGGATTTTTTGTGGAATGAGATGATATCGAATTTTTAGGAATATTCCTTTGAGAGGACCATTTGCTTCCATCCCATTCTCCCCATTCCACCAACTAACAATTTGGATGACCTCAAAATGGAACGGACCATTCCATCCCAGGTCATCCTAGCATCCAAACACACCCTAAATCGCCCAGTGACAAAGCGACTCTATGATGTCGCTTTCCCGTGAAGCGACATAAACTCTTGTCGCCTGCTGGGTGGGCGATAGGCTCAAGTCGCCCACCCATTGGGCGACTAGAGGCTATTTTTGTAAAAAATTTTTCCTGCGGGTATATTTCTGTATTTCCGAATAAAAAAAAGGTTATCCGTACAATTTCTGTGTTCCCCACGTAAATACGAGGTTTTGATTACTGAGATGTGTCAAGCGAGTTAAGAGAGAGAACTCCGTCGGAGAGAACGGTTGGAAAGCCGAAGGGAATCTTCGCTCATTCCGTGCGCGCGTGAGCGGCGCGACGCGCATCCGATGTTGACTTGACCCCTCACCGTGCCTTCCTCGCCGCCCTTTTTCCCATGCCGACTGAACGCGGACTGGCCAGTGGCCACGGCCACGCCGCTGCTTTCAGTTTTAGCTTTAAACTTATAATTTTTAATTTACTTTTTTATTTTGTTTTTAGCTTTTTGACTTTTTAGGTTTTTTTTATCTCTTTGTATAGTTCCTAATAGGCTAACATATATTTTTTTTAAAAATTTTAATTACATCAAATAAACCATAGATAGGTACAATAAAAACAAGCTAGCTACAGTAAAAAAAATCATAAGTTATTGTTAAACCGAGCACCATATAAAACTCAACGAGACCTACCAGATACCAAGAAGTGCCGCTAATAGAAGATTGGGCTAATCATACCATATAAAACTCAACGAGACCTACCAGATACCAAGAAGTCCCGCTAATAGAAGATACCAGAGCACCATATATCTTACCTTGTTATTTGTGGACTTGTAATTCGGTCTCATCATAGAAGAAATCAACAGGAACGCTCGGCAGTCGTGCGAGATGCTGTCTTGAGCCTGAAGCGAACGCTGTCGTTGCGGCTGTTTCGGTGGTCGGCAAGCAGCGCAGCGCGACCGATCCGCCTCTGCTTTTTCTCTCGTGGGCATCAGCTGCCGTTGTCACGACATACATGTGTATACTGTGCGACAGGCACCGGCACCATCACATGTTCAATCGGCAACGTGGACGCCGGATCCCATCCACAAATGGAATCGTATCGAGGCTGTGAGCAAAAGGATCCTGAAAAGCGCTCTCCCCTGTTCTGAATTCGCCTGTACCAGATTCCAGATTTCCAATCCGTCGGTGAGGCATCGGGTTCATGACACACCAGCCATGTCGGAGGCGATATCATCATCATCAGATAAGTGTTCATCCCTCCTCCCCCAGTGCGGACCCAACGGTGAGCCCGCCGCCGGTAGAGCCCACCCTATCGCTGGCCAAACAATGAACACCCCTCCTCAAGCACGTGTATCCCATCCATCCATCCATGGAACAAGTAAGAAGCCATAGGTAGAAAAAGGCTAATCCCATGACCATGAGCATCTCCTTTGTTTTAGCCCTGGATCCAGGGCTGGCCTCCCCTACGCTGATGGTTGATTGGGCGGCGAGTGTTTGCTGTTCACTGAGACAGCCAAGAAAGGAGAAAATTTGCGTTAGTGCCGTGTTAGGTAACAGTGTAACACCCCGGCCCAAATGGTTGATTAGTGTCAGGGCTGTACTTTTTAGCGAATTCTGGATCCAGGATGTTGGATATAAACATTGTGATGTTTATTTGGGGTATAATATCAGCTAGTATGTGGAGGGGAGCTACCTGTTTGAGTCTCGATCGTATCTAAGATCGAGGTAGGTGAGAGGTTGCAACTTACTTCTCCAAACATCTCAAGCTCTTCTCAACCTCAATTTACAGAACTGGTTGCTCCCAAACAGATGGATGTCCTGCAATGATGCAAATGTTACATCTAGCTCTAGGGTCAGACGAGAACAGCAAGGCCTGGACGTGGGCCTGACTGGCGGCAAGGCTTGGCCCATGGTTCAATTCTGCTGCTGTTCCTTCTCGCTGTGCCTTTCATGCTAGATGCTATGAGTATCACTGCAGGGCACAGGCAAAAGCCTTCAAAGGAGCGTCATGTTTATCCAGTTATGCTGATGTAATTCTCTCTAGAAATGGTTATGCTCAGGCAACTGTGGAAGAGTGTAGCAAATCCGAGAGAGAGAGAGAGAGAGAGAGAGAGAGAGAGAGAGAGAGAGAGAGATGCACCATTTCTCTTAGAAAGTGCAACACAGCAGAGTTGGCGAGTGGAAAATGGTGAACAGTTTACACTTTTGCAGTTACATTGTTTCTTGTTGCTGGTATCTTTAGGTTTATACTTTGATTTTCACTGCTTATGTCTTATATTTGATCTACATCCTATATTTTTTTTCTCTCAAATGGCAGCAATTCTAGCAAAACGCTAGCACTTCCGACAGGTACGAAATGCAGAAATTTGACAGCGGAAGTCTGAAAAAATTCTCATGTTCTAAAAATTCTCATGCAAATCCGAGAGAGAGAGAGAGAGGGATGCACCATTTTTTCTTAGAAAGTGCAACACAGCAGAGTTGGCGAGTGGGAAATGGTGAACAGTTTACACTTTTGCCGTTACATTGTTTCTTGTTGCTGGTATCTTTAGGTTTATACTTTGATTTTCACTGCTTATGTCTTATATTTGATCTACATCCTTTTTTCTCTCAAATGGCAGCAATTCTAGCAAAACGCTAGCACTTCCGACAGGTACGAAATGCAGAAATTTGACAGCGGAAGTCTGAAAATTCTCATGTTCTAAAGGAGGCCGTGTTATAATGTGTGGTAATCGACATATAACCGGCAAATGGAACCTTGCTTCAAACAGCAATGGTAAGTAGTAGTAGTTCCTTACGATCTAATGCGTCTAATTGGAGTTCCGGAGGCTAGAGCCAGGTATATAGATCAACATCTGCACTAGTTTATGCCTAATTACTCTAGTAGCTACTTATTTTCTAGTTACCTGTGCATCGTCATATTGCTTGTAGATGTGCAGAGAGCTATTTGCACGTTGAACGACTTTGGTTAAGGGGATTTCTACTGAAAGAAACTCTTCAGTCGTATGTATGTGTGCTGTTTGCAGACGTGCGGTCGGTGCAGTCAGAATGGAGCCTGAAACTTTAAGCTTCGCTTGCGCATTCATCCTGTCGTGCTTGTTGCTGGATGATTAGGATCTTACGCGGCCAAGTCCATACAGCACCTCGGGCCGGAAAGCACCTAGCTGTGACGTTTATCAACGTGGCCCTCTTCATCTGTGTGGTCAACCATGCTACATGCATATCTTGTAGGAGTGGTAGGACCTTCGACGTTCTATTTGAACACGAAAAGTACAGTCCCCGTCCACTAAACGGCATACCGGATGCCAACTTATTCTCTTCTTTTCAATTTATAAGAGCTGATTTTTAATTTTTCTATAGTAATTAGCTTTTACACATAGTGTCCTTTTAAAGCGGAATCTATAAATTAATTGTAGTACATACTGTAGCGAAACCGTATGCGAGTTTTGTTAATCCGTGTTCTCTCTCACGAATAATCTAAAAATTATAAGCCACAACTAAAAACCATATGGCCTGTTCTTTTTGGTTGCGACTTGCGGCTTTTGGATTGTTTGTACGAGAGATTACATAGTAACAAAAACTCATGTGCGGTTTTTGCCGATATAAATGAAGTCAGTAAAGTATGTACTATAATTAACTAGTAGATTCTATCTTGAAAAAAATACTTCGTTTAAAAGTTAGTTACTGTAGAAAAGCCGAAAAGCAGTTTTTAGAAGCTGGAAAAAAACAGATCCACATTCAGGAAAAAAAAACAGGCCCACGGGAATTTCACGTGAATCAATACAAGTGTTTTTTTTCCCCTAACTCTTATTGAAATTCTCCGGTCCAAACAATAGTTTCTGGAAAAGAGATCTATTTGTCCCCTAATATAAAGATGGATAGCTCTTCACAAATTTGAGAGAGTACGCAGCACCACTAAAGGCCATGTTTCAAATAGCGGTGGTTTTAAGTTGTTTGGGACATATTAGCTTCTTAATGCGGTTTTTCTTTTTTTGTCATTTTTTCTTTTCCCCTTTTTTCCTTTGCATTATCCGTAAAGATATAATAATGTTTTTCAGTTTTCCTTTTTTATTTTTAAATTAAATACATCAGAAAAAACTAATAATACTACATTGTCATGTAAGCTAAAAAAAGCCGTGTAAGCTTCTTTGCGCTCTTTACAGTTCAGGAGTACAGTCGAATGCCATACAGTGCAAGGGCACTAAGCTGAGCGCACTATATACGTGGATCTATCCGGAGGCTGATTACCTCATCCCACATTTCTCAAAACCGGAAAGGCAATTGACACGTTGGACTGGCTCAATCAGGGCTGAATATCACACGAGCATATAACAACCTAAAAGATTGTGGCGGCTGACTAGGTTCATAGCTAGCTCCATCATCATCCGATCTTTGATTAGGCCCTGATCAATTTGGTTTTGTCTTCTGACTTCTGACTTATTTTTCACTATTCATAAATTTCGTCTTTTTCTGAACTTTTAACTTTTTATTGAGCTTTTTTGCCGGTTCTTTTTTTCCGTATTTGTTTGTATTATACGTAATAGGCTAACATATTTTTTATATTTTTAAATTTAATTATGCTAAATAAGTATCTGTCAACTACAGTGCTTTTTTTAGTCAACTACAGTGTTTTCAGCCATAAGCCATTAACTTTTCAGCCGAACCCATCACCATCTAGACCTTCATTATCTGTGCGGTTAGTGGTTAAAGCTGGTATGCCTTTTAGTAAGTTGGTGAGATTGCTGGTTATCTAGCTTAGCTTCAGCTAGCTCGATCGATTACGTACAAGTCATATGTGGCATACCGCATACCGAAAAGTTTGGCTACGTCGACAGATTTGTCTCTTGCTTATCTTTTCAAGGCCGGGCTTTTCCAATACCCGGTGAAAAAGCCTAAAAATTTCGATTTTAATCTATGTTCTAATAATTAATATTTTTTATTATTTTGTCCATAAAATATTTTATTATTAAATTATTTGTTTGTTTGTTTTTTTTTTTTTGCTTTAGCCCAGACCTACGGGCTGAAATCCTAGCCTGAGCCCAAAAAGGGGGCCGGGCCAGGTCGCTATGAACAGGTCTACTCCTAGCTAGTAAAGGCTTGTTTGGAAGGAATTTAGCATAAATTTTATATAAAATAATTCAATTCTCGGAATAAATAGAGCCTAATTCTGCCCCGAATTTAGCCGTGACAAGTTTTTGAGTATCATCACGCGCGGCCAGGGCACAGAGACAGACACAGGGGATCGATTCTTGAGGATCATCGGTAAGTTCTTTTTCACTCTGATATTTGTTGTTACTGTAATTTGCTTTTAAATAGTATATCTTTTTAATATGAAATTTATAGGTGGATTGTAGTACACATTGTGCCGAGTTCAGCTGTAGTGACTAAAATCACATGCAACTTTTTTCTCTTCATACTACTTCTCACAAACAATCAAATTTTAAAAATCATAAGCTAAAAGACAAAGTCATAAAAAAACCCACCATAATAATATCTACCTGCAAACTTCGATCGATCAGCGTTCATCCGTGCAGGGAAGGTAGCCTTGTTCTGATCGATCGATCACAGAATCAACAAGTATGCATAAATAATTTCTCACCCGATCGAAATCATCTCTATCGTTGGCTACTACTAATAATCAGATGGCTTCAGACGATTCAGGTGGCACTGATCACGACTGATGTTCGAGCTAGACGGGAAACACGCAATGATCGATTCGAGTTAATCTCACTGTTTCCCTTCGAGAATAAACTCGATCATAAACGCCAGTTGCGTTATCTTTTTATAGCTTGTTCTTAACATGCATGCACCATGACCCACACTGCCGACTTGTTATCCCGGATGACGTCTATCCAGAGCCAGGATCCAGACAAGGGGGTGGGGGGGGGGGGACCCGCCAAGGCACCGGCGTCATGGGCTCTGGACGCCGTGTGTCGGCAAAATTAAACATACACATATATAATTAAACATACACATATATATTGTCATATAAATTCAATCATAACACATATGGCAATCAGTCGGTTCTATATGCCGATCATTGTTATTGATTGCATTAGTGTTTTCATCGTTGCCATTGCCAGAGCTTGATCTCGGCTTAAAAAAACTATCGATCGTTCTTAATCTCTCCATCTTGAATTCTTGATCAAATGCTAAATGCCTAAATTGAAGGTAAAATTGAAAAGGAAATTAACCATAGAATTAACAAATGATTTGTGATCCGTGATTGTGAAACAGTGAAAGGAATAAATAAATAAACTACTAAACGTAGTGGATCGTGGACATGGAGACGATCATGCTACACAAAGGTAGTGGAGATTAGTAGGATCTTTCCAACTACAACATGAGATAAGAAAGTATTGCAATGCCATGAGCACCTCCAAATTCTCCCAGATGAAGTCAAAAAGCAAGGATCAATCAAAAAGGGGCCAAATGAAACTAGTTACAACTTACAAGTGAGACCCAGAAAGTTAATGATCAGCCAAAACTCTTTAAGTCCATGTAATTTCAGCGTAAACTACAGAGCTAGATGACGCATGCCTACAAAGGTACTTGAAAAGAATATTCTGGAGAACATAAATCACCCATTTCAACATTATCAATTTATCATCACTAGCTGCAGATAAGTTGAAATACTAACAAAATGATAGCAGGTAAGATCAGATAGCACTAACCTGTGAAAAATGTCCCTGAAAAATATCCTATTAATACATCTGGTGGTGGTGGACCGGGGCAGGCCCTGCCCCCCCTCTCCGCCCCTGCGTCTATCCACACGACGAGAGAAGATAACTATTGCTTCAAGTTGTTTCCACGTAGCTATCTACACGGCCATGTTGATCCACGTACGAGCCTGGCGTTATATATATAGCCTGGCCTATATATATAGCACTGGTCATCGATGCTCTGGCTCGTCTTACACAGGAACAAATCATCAAGCAAAAACATCGAAGTTTACCTACATTTTCATCGGACACTTAGCTAGACCAAAATAGAATATGGAAGGTGTGGGCACAGCGAGGAAACTTTTCTGTGTCGTCCTGCTGCTCTCCGCCGTTGTGATGTACTCCTGTTCAGCTCGGCCGTTTCAGGAGCCGGCCGAGGTGCTGCTCCACCCGGTGAACGTGGCCAAGGTGACGGTTTCCGGCGACGGCGAGGGGGAAAGTGGAGGTGGCAGTGGCATGGCCGACGGCGCCGCACCGTACGAGGATAAGCGACTAAGTCCCGGAGGGCCAAACCCCCAGCACCACTGAATCAATAATGACCACCTACCTAGCTTGTAATCTCTATCGATCGTGTCCTTCATATACTCTGTTTAGTTTCTGGCTGAAATGGAGTACAGATAGAATAACAAAGTTTATCTGCTTTCTGGGTGATTTAATTTAGTCTCTGAACTTGTGCGTCAGCAAATTAGGTCACTGGGACTTCCTTTGCATGGAGAGTGGCACTTTGTTGTGTACGTACTAAATATAGAATGCATGCACGTGTGGTCAATGTCATATTGTCATAATTTCATGTGGCTCTGCTCATATAATTAGTACAGGTTGTCTCTGCTTGTTGTGCTCCAGGTTTCTATGCTAAAGTCGGATACGAGCTTCCTAAAACCAAGGTTGCGTAAGTACTAAAAAAAGTATCAATCCATCCAACTCAAGGCATTTAGCCACACAAATCAAAGCATAAGTCAGCATGTATAACTAGTTGGACTACCAATTGATTAGTTAAGCATATATTAACAGAACTGCGTGTGCTTAAGTCAAGTTAGGAGGTGGAGCTCGAACTTGATCGTAGCCTCCATCACATCACATAAGTGCTTTACCACCATGATACCTGATATTTCCCTTGGGGCAGTACGTGCAACGTCATGCATATTTGCAAATTTGGGGATGTGCACAATGTGAGAGCATTTTGTTAGGATACGGACAGATTACACTAGCGTAGATTAAAATTTTCTACTTTGTAAATATGAAGTTATGCGAGTAAGAGATCATGGATCGTTCCCACTAGACGCCCAGTGCAACAGAAGTAGAGTTGAAGCAGCCGATTCAATGAAGAGCATGTCGGTATAGTGGTAGTAGTCGATCGTCCTCTAGCCAACCGTCTCCTCCTTGTGATCGTCCTGATCAACACTGTAGTCGCAGCAATGCCTCTACCAGGTCCACACGTCCAGGGATCGAACACCGTGCATTGGCGTGCTAACACCAGCGTGCACGGTAGAAGTTATGAGAGGTGGCGGTTAGGGTTTCGACAAGTGTGTTTCGGGATGCCTCCCTCAGCCCCCGCACCTCTCCTTATATAGTTTCCAATCGGATTCTTATCTGATATGAGTAGAGATCGTATCCTACTCGGAGACTATCATTCGAACCCTTATTGTTTCAGCCCATTAAGTGTGTGACCCTGTAGATTCATGTATATTTGGCCATGGATCGAAAAACTACTTTCCGGTCCATAAGTCAGTAGCGGTCCCCAGTAGAACATAACGACTCCCAAACATACATAAAGGTCATATCGGACGAACCTATATAATGCTTATGTACTGATCCCTTTGCCTCATAATACCAAATCGAACTTAAGGCAAGAAGCGTGCCATCCTATGATAACTAGATCCTTCACTCGAACCTATAGTGAGTTACTTAGTTGTAATTGACTCCTCAACCATATTCAGCATGGCCATGCACTTCCTTAATCCAACCACATCGAGAAGACCAGAGAAATCTCTCTTGTTATATAAAAAGGGTAAATTCCATTTTAATCGCTCATATTTCTCTATATATTTCATAGTAAATTCGAAAGTTACCTTTATAACCACCCAGTTACGGAGTAGTATTTGGTAACACCTAAGTAAACTATTACATATGTAGAAAACAATGATGATCTCAAGTCTAAGGATCCTACATACACTATGTATGAGACCAACTGATGAAACTTAAGAATATAACAATTCCCACAGTGTCTCATGGTGGATCAATCCAACATCATATTCTCTAACATGTGTCTACATTATTGACTTGATATCTCATATCCATGATCCATGAAATATGATCATCAATCAATACATGTGATGATCTGTAAATCATAATTGTCCCACATAATGATATAAGATCAGGAATAATTTAGAATAACATCAAAACATGAATAAAGAGTTCCACGAACCAGTCACATACTTGCTGATCAATAAGAAATATATTTATTCAAGAGACAAAATAATATATTATTCAAAAGATCATAAACATAGAAGTGATACAATTATCTCTATGATTGCCTTCCAGGCATATCACTAACACATTTCCCATAATGTACTATACTACTAAGTTTTATAACCAGCCAGTTCATCTAAAAACTAAAGATGCTGAGAAAAGCTAAACAATATGCTTATACTTTAACATTTATCACATTAGAACTATTCTTAGATGGGAGAACAAGAACTCTCAATTAAGCAACCATACAGTTAGTAGAGATGAGCAAGGCTAATCAAGTATGAACAAAGGAGCCAAACATGTAAGTATTTGTTGCTGGCTTCGTAGTCATACCAGACAAATGCACTTTGTTCCTATATTGATGATAGCATCCCTAAGGAAGGTAGCAGCTATTGCATTTGCATATTCCTAGCACTAGACAATGGACAGACGAAACATATCTGGTTGATTCCAACTAGTTGTATTTATACATATGATTTCGGGAGCTGATAGCTGACATTATACCATTGGAATGTATTTGTAATAGTATAGCTGTTTTTATGGAGTCTCATAAGGTTTCATATGCATAAGATATGTTTCGGTAAGTTTCAAATTTCAAGTTGCAAGTTTCAACAGATTACAACAAGTTTCAAGTCTCATATTTCAAAAAATTTTAGTAAGTTTCAAATTCTAAGGCCAAGTTTTAGCAAACTTTTAATAAATTTAAAGTTTCAAAATGCCAGGTTTCAATAAGTTCCAACTAGTTTTGAGTTTGAAAATACATGTTTTAGCAAGTTTTTCATGAATGCTTCAAGTTTTAAATCAAAATTCATGCAAGTTTTACAAAAGTTTAAAAAATTAGAGCAGGTTTCATAGAATTTCAAGTGAAGTTTCATTCTTATTTCAGATAGTTTCAAAGAAGTTTCGCAAGTTTGAAACAAAAAAAAATCAACAAGTCAATACAAATTACAAAGAAAAATTGCAAGCTTCAAACTTAAACATCGTGGATCTAAGTACAAACTAGAGCTTACCTAGAGACGAGGAGGATGAGGATGAGCTTGGTTGGGGACCTCCATGTTGTTGTGCCAATGGAGCATGTCACAGTGGCTATTAAGTTGGAAGTCTAACTGGGGAAGCAAAAAACACAGAAAGAATATAGTAGTAGCATTCTCAACTCAACTCAACATATATTCTTCTCTTGATTTTACAAGGTAATACATTGATCTCATACACACTTAATACAAGAGAATACATTGGTCTATATATAGACTTACAAACTGACATGAGCTAACCGACTCAACCTAAATACTATTACTTAGTTTTTTTTACAACTATCTTATTGCCATTGTCTGAATACAAACACAGGGACAACTCAAAGGTTACTAGATACGTCTCCTTGATGTCATTTGGCTCTTGCCGACATGCATCGTCAATTTGTATGCATGTTGCTAATGCCTGATCAAAGTATTCACACGCTGTAATACTTTCTTTTTAGCTTATCATCTCAAAATAAATTAATCTCTAACAATCTCCCCCTTAATTTATTTTCTTGGAATATCTCTGTTGTCAATTCTTCACTTCTCGTTGTCCATTCTTTTGTCACATCTCCAAGACACACAAACATGTACTCGAACTCGGTAGCCAGTTGGACTTCGCTTCAACTTGGCTCACGCGCACTCGACCGGAGACGGTGACACGACTCAAACACGTCTCGGACTCTCGCTTATTAAGCCAGTCGATCTCCACTATAACTTGCCCAAGTTGTACTCAATTCAAAACAGTGAACACATCTCCTCAACGTCCCAAACTCAACTCTACGTACTCAACTCAGGACGACGAACATATCTTCTCAATTTTCTGGACTTAACTCTAACTCGACACATAAGCACAGCTCACATACCTCGGCCATGAGTAGAGCTGGCTCGTTATCTTCTTGCTTCCCTGCAATACGAACATGCAATTTTTCTTCTCGAAATGGCACTCCGAAGCAAAGTGTCCATAGTTCTAACAATTATAGCACCTAATCTTGGTCTTGTCAAACTTCCTTTCATGATAGCCGGAGTCGTTCCACTGGTCACCTTCATTACGCCCATGACCGCATCCACAGCCACCATCACCTCGCCATTTAGGCAAGTTGGATGAGCTCTCGCTCTCAACCATTGCCTTCCACTTGGCGTGAGTGAGTAGCACCTGCTCCTCCCTCGTTTTGCCATAACCACCTAAGTTCTCCTCATGCGTCTTGAGCCTTTTGATAACTCCTCAACTGTCTTTTTTTAGGTCACCAAATTGCTCAATGGTATAAACAATCTGAAGGAACTTATTAGGAATAGCTCAGAGGAACTTCTTCACGACATACGCCCACTCAACCTTCTCGCTCAATGCATGAATTTTGTTGACAATGATTGTCAACCTCATAGTGAAGTCATCGATTTTCTCCGCTTCTTTCATGCGAAGAGCCTCAAACTCACACTTGAGAGTTTGTGCTTTTGTCTCCCTGACATGCTCGGTGCCCATGTGCATCATCTTCAAAGTCTCCCATTCATCCTTAGTTGTTTCCTTCTCAGCCAACAGTAGGAGTGTTTCCTTCGAGATGCCCTGGTAGATTGCCGTCAATGCCATCTGATCTTTGCGCATGTCAACGACCTCCTTTGGGTCTATTGGCTCCACAGCATCCCAAACTCCTTGCGTACGCATGTAGACCTTCATCTTAATTGTCCATGCCAAATAATTGCTCTTCGTGAGCAGCGGATAATGGAGGGTCACACTTCCCTCTCTCTAGTCTCGTTGATGTCGCCATGTCGGCAGTTTCTCCACTTCCCGACGGTACTCCGTCAGGCATGATTTTGGGCATCAACCACGCACTGAGCTTACGTTATGCCCAACTCAACCTAGGGCTTGTAACCTCGCTCTGATACCAATTATTGAAACTCTAACTGTGGAAGCAAAGAACATAGAAAGAACAGAGTGCTAGCATTCTTAACTCAACTACATATATTCTTCTCTTGAGCTTATAAGGTACTGCATTGATCTCATGTACACTTAATACAAGAGGATACACTGGTTAGGGCCTGTTCTTTTTGGCTGCGGCTTTTGGCTTTTGGCTGTGGCTTTTGGCTTTTGGGCTGTTTGTACGAGAGATTACAGAGTAACAGAAACTCACGTGTGGTTTTTGCCGATATAAATGAAGTCAGTAAAGTATGTACTACAATTAACTAGTAAACTCTATCTTGAAAAATACTCCATTTAAAAGTTAGTTACTGTAGAAAAGCCGAAAAACAGCTTTTAGAAGTTGAAAAGAACAGAGTCTATATATAGACTTACAAACTGGCATGAGCTAACTGACCTAAATACTGTTACTTAATTGTTTTATAGAAACACAGGGGACATCTCAGTCTATATATTTGGCTCTTGCCGGCATGACTTACAAACTGGCATGAGCTAACTGACCTAAATACTGTTACTTAATTGTTTTATAGCTATCTTACCGCCATTGTCTGAATACAAACACAGGGACATCTCAAAAGGTTACTAGGCAGTCTCCTTACTGTCATTTGGCTCTTGCCGGCATGCGGCAAGTCAATTTGTATGCATGTTGCTGCTGTCTGATCAAAGTATTCACACACTGTAATACTTCTCTTTTTAGCTTATCATCTCAAAAATAAATTAATCTCTAACATGCTCCTCGCCGCATGCAGCCCCTAGGCGTCGCCCTGCCGTGCCTACTCTGTACCGCATGTGCTACTGGTCCGTGCCCACCTGCCGCCGCTCCCACACACCGTCTGCTCGCCGCTCGACGTCGCTGCCCGCACACCACGCCCGCTCGCGGCATAACGCCGCTCTCGCAAGCAGATCGATGGAGATTAGGGCAGGCAGAGAAAATGATTCGATCTGAAGGAATGGGAGCGGGTGGATGCCATGGCCGCTCGATTTTGGGGAGTAACAAAGAGAGATGAGTTACGTTTGGGAGTCCGTTCTTGTATAGTTGTATGTGGATACATTTTTGAGTGGACTAGGGGGAGGTGAGATGGACGGGTATGGCCAGGCAGTCCGACGACGAAGGCTGATTCCATTGTTTTGCCATTGAATGGTACCATTCGTTAGTCCTTCTTCGTAATTCAGCATGCTAATTACTCCCTCCATTCTAAAAATAATAATATCGTTTTAGGGTACAGTCAGTCAAACTTTAGAGTTTAACTATTGATATCTTTTTTTAATATTTAGATTAAACACATAAAATTAGTATGTGTAGATTTGTTTCAAAATAATTTTGTTAAAAGTATAATTTTATTAGGTTTTATAAATATATTATAAAAAAATTAGTGGTTAAAGTTATATTTTAAACACTATATTGATATTAAAACGGTATTTTTTTTTACCGATGAGAGCAGTAGGGAATCTGGTAAATGAATATGGGTATGTTCTTTTCGACCGAAGCTAGCGGCCTTTGGTTTTTGTTACGGTAGCTAACTTTTAAATAGGGTATTCTCTCAAGACGGGGTCTACAAGTTAATTGTAGTACATGTTAAAAGCCTAACATCTGTATTAACCAAAATCGCAAGCGAGTATTTTTCTCCATAATCTCCGTTGTAAACAACTAAAATTCAAAAATTTCAGCAAAAATCCAAAAGCCGCAGCCGCGCCAAACATGCCCTATATGTACCTATCATTGGACACGTTGTTCTGCCCAGCCCGGCGCCCTTTCTGATCCGTGCCTTCGCCGGTTCACCTCGGAGTCAATGAATACCCGAAACGTGGATGAAACTTGGAGTGATTGGTGAACAAGTGGGCCGCGAACCATGACGTTAAAAAGTCCTGGTTGCCGTTCTGCGACGAGCTGAAAGTCGACTGATCGAGGCAAATCGGTTGCAAGACGACGACAGGCAGGCGGATGTGGCCGCGTGGGACAGACACACATACGCGCGCGGCCACAGCATCATGCACACTCCTCCCCGACGACGATCGAATCGCGTGAGTTGAGAGGGGCTTTTGACGAAGCATGGCGGCGCGCTATCCTATCACACCGAAACGGCGGCTCGTAATGGCGTAGCACGTCCAAACACGAGCTTTTTCATTGGGTCGTCTCACTGTCCTGGTCACTGGCAAACTCCAAAAGCTGCCAGCGAAAACGGTCCTGCTCTTTTCGACTGCTTTGTGCGTCTTCGGTTGTGAAACTGTTAGGGCTAGGTTTTAGGACCTCCTAGGGTAGATCTAGCGGGGCTTCTTTTCTCTAGGGTTCTTGATGTTCTACCGAGAGAGAGAGAGAGGGGTACCAACCTTCCGACGCGTTGGAGGAGGACGAGGCCATCTCGGGTTCGGCGGTGAAGATCTGCGCACGGGCAGCGACGGTCGGTGGCGGCTCCTGGCGGCGGCGTCGGAGATCCGGTGAAGGAGACCGGTGGCGTTTCCCGTCGCTTCAGCGCCCCCTCTAACCGATCGGTCTAGGGTTTGTCGGTGGGGTGAACGGCGGCGCGGTCAACCTCGTGATGCGTGCCGCCCGGCCCCCACCTCTGTATTTATAAGCGGCGGCAGGGCCCACCACCAACGGGTGGGCGCCCCGATCGTATGCGATCAAGGGTTGGGCTTTGGCGTTGGGCCAAAGCCACGAGATCACTCTAACATTCTCCCCTTGATCTCGGTCTATACTTTATCTTTAATTACTTTTGACTTTACACATTCCATCACAGATTAGTGCATAGAACATGTCTCATCGTCACGGTCAATCGCCGATAGATTCAATGATTACAATACACCTCTCTGCTTGCAAGCAGATTACTTTAAACTTTGGGCCATCCTTTAGTCCAGATTCATAGGCTTTCCTTAAACCCATGCGGCTACATGTTCTCTCGAACACGTTGGGTGGTAAGCCTTTGTAAGCGGATCCGCTAACATCTTTGCGGTACTTATGTGCTCAAGACTTATAATTTGATCCCGAACTTTATCTTTCACAACATAGTACTTTATGTCAATGTGTTTGGCAGCACCACTTGACTTATTGTTGTGGGCATACGTTACTGCGGGTTCGTTATCGCAGTACAACTTAAGTGGTCTATTGATGTCGTCAACCACTTTTAAACCGGTATGAACTTCTTTAGCCGTTCACCTGCCCGTAGCCTCATAACATGCTACAAACTCGGCATACATTGTGGACGATGTAGTGACGGTTTGTTTTGAGCTTTTCCACGATATAGCTCCTTTAGCGAGAGTGAATACATATCCGGATGTAGACTTTCTATCATCTCCCGCAAAATCAGAATCTGTATACCCCACTATGTGGAGTGTATCTGATCTTCTGTATGTCATCATGAGGCCTTTTGTTCCTTGCAAATAACGCAAGACTTTCTTTATCAATTTCCAATGTTCTATTCCAGATTGCTCTGAATCGCCAAATAACCCGTAACAAATGCTAAGTCAGGGCGTGTGCACACTTGAGCATACTGTAAGCTTCCGACAGCTGAAGCATATGGAACCGCTTTCATTTGATCGATCTCATACTGGTTCCTAGGGCATTGAAATTCCCCATATCTGTCGCCCTTGACTATAGGTGCAGGTGATGGACTACATTTATGCATACCAAATTTCTTTAAGACTTTCTCTATGTATGCCTTTTGTGACAGTCCCAATACCCCTTTGTTTCTATCCCGGTGAATTTCGATCCCTAAAACGAACGAAGCTTCACCAAGATCTTTCATATCAAAGTTTGAGGACAAAAACTTCTTTGTCTCCAGTAGCAGACTGACATCACTACTAGCCAGTAGGATATCATCCACATACAGGATTAGGAAGATAAACTTTCCATCTTTAAACTTTGCATAAACACAGTTGTCCTCTACATTCTCTTTAAACCCAAATTTTTTATTGTAATCACAAACTTCAAATACCACTGTCTTGAAGCTTGCTTTAACCCATAAATCGATTTCTTTAGGCGGCATCCCATTCTTTCATTTCCTTCCACGACAAAACCTTTCGGTTGTGCCATGTAAACATTTTCCTCCAAATCCCCATTAAGAAATGCCGTCTTTACATCCATCTGATGTAACTCTAAATCATAATGTGCTACTAATGTCATTATGATTCTGAAAGAATCTTTACATGAAACTGGAGAAAAGGTCTCATTGTAATCAATTCCTTCTCTTTGCGTAAAGCCTTTTGCCACAAGTCGCGCTTTATGTCTTTCTACATTCCCTTGGGAGTCATGTTTAGTCTTGTAGACCCATTTACACCCCCTCTGTTTTGGCTCCTTTAGGAATAATTTCAAGTCCCGCACTTTATTAGTCTTCGTGGACCTCATCTCCTCTTCCATGGCCTCAAGCCATTTTGAGGAATTTTCGCTTCTCATGGCTTCTTCAAATGAGGTGGGATCATCCTCCATTTGAAATTTCTCTGTATGATAAATCTGATAATCATCAGAAATAGCTGATCTTCTTACTCTTTGAGACCTCCTCAGGGCCACCTCATTTGGTACATTTACTGTTTGAGGCTGCTGTTGCTCCCCCTCATCTGTGGCAATAGGTTCTATAGGATCCTGAAGAACAGTTCTTCATTCTCATTCATTGTTGCCACGGGAGGAACAATAACAGTCTTTGGCACCACAGATGTCTTGCACCGCTGCAAATGACAGAGGTAGTGTGAAGAATGGCTCTTGAATCATCGGAGTGGGCGCATACACCCGCTTCTCTTCAAGGTCAATCTCACGAGCTACCATGCTCCCCCTCATCATTTCATCCTCTAAGAAGACAGCGTGTCTCGTTTCTACAAACTTTGTGTATCTGTCTGGACAGTAGAAACGATAACCTTTTGACTTTTCAGGGTAGCCAATGAAATGGCAACTTACTGTTTTGGGATCAAGTTTCCCAAGGTTTGGGTTAAATACTTTAGCCTCAGTGAGACTCCCCACACACGTAAGTGCTTTAGTGAGGAACTCTTCCGTCCACAACTCGCATGCGGTGTTTTGGGCACCGACTTACTAGGCACTCTGTTGAGAATATGAATGGCGGTTTTCAACGCCTCCATCCATAAACTCAATGGGAGTGTGGAGTAGCTCATCATGCTTCGCACCATATCCATCAGGGTACGGTTGCGTCTTTCAGCTACTCCATTTTGCTGAGGTTCGCCCGGCATAGAATACTGGGCCACTATTCCATTTTCCTGTAAAAACCTCGCAAAAGGTCCAGGAACTTGTCCATATGGGGTATGTCGACCGTAGTACTCCCCCACGATCAGATCGGACTATCTTAATCTTTAAATCGTGTTGGTTTTCAATTTCAGCCTTAAATATCTTGAATTTATCCAAGGCTTCATTTCTTTCTTTGATTGGATAAATATATCCATAACGGGAGTAATCATCTGTGAATGTTATGAACGAGTCATATCCATCCACACTTTTCACAGGAAAAGGACCACAAATATCTGTGTGAATAATTTGTAGAACTCCTGTGCTTCTTTTAGCGTCTTTCTTTATTTTCTTTACATATTTTCCTTTAATGCATTCTCTGCATTGTTCTAAGTCTGAGAACTCTAATGGAGGAAGAATATCATTCTTTACTAGTCTTTCTATTCTCCCCTCAAATATGGCCTAAACGAGCGAGCCATAATTTCGACGACTCATCTAGAGTTCTCTTTCGTTTTCTGTTTACATTCGTAGACGAGGATTCAATCACTTTCTCGCACGCAACGTTCTCATTATCGCATACGACATTCACATCATCACACAATGATAACAAATAAAGCTCATTCTGCAATATGGCAATACCAACACATTCTTTATTAAACATTATTTCGCACTTGCCATTTCCAAAATTGCAATCATAACCATCTTTGTCCAAATTTGACACACTAATCAAATTCCTCGTAAAGAGGGTACAAAAAGGACATCTCTAAGTAGAAGAGTGGAGCCATTAGCTAATTCTAATGAAAGATCGCCAACGGCTTCAACTTCAGCTTCGACTCCATTTGCGACTTTAACGCATCTTTCTTTTCTTTGCGTAGTCCTCGTCGAACGGAATCCCTGTAAAGAATTAGCAACATGAACAGTTGCTCCTGAGTCAATCCACCAAGTGGATTTCGAATATTTCACATACAGGCATTCATTAATAAAGGTAATAATGTTCTCACCTTTCTTAGCCATTATCATCTTTAAATAGTCAGGACAATCCTTCTTGTAGTGTCCCGTCTTCTTGCAGTGAAGGCACTGGTCTTTGTCTACAGCAAATTTGTTCTGTTGAGGCTGATGTACAGAGGCTTTGCCCTTGTTCTTTGAGAAAGGGTTACTGTTATAATTCTTTTTCTTGTTTTCCCTCACAAAGTTGATAGAACCACCATGTGAGGTTTTGATTCTTTCCTCCTCTTGCACGCACATGGCTATGCACTTTTCCATGTCCCATTTCTCAGTGCATATTATAGTTGACAACAAAAGTGTCAAACTCTTTTGGCAAAGAAGCAAAACCAAATGAATGAGGAACTCATCCTTGAGAGCCAAATCCATCGGTTTCGCTTAGATGCCAAGTTGCTCATTCTAAGAATGTGCTCTCTTATGCCATTGCCACCGCTTGAATACCTCTCTGTTACAATGCTTAATCACCGTGTAGCATAAGTCTTTGAAGAGCCGATGAACCGACTCTTTATTTTATCAAGGTATTCGATGGACATGTCACACACTGCAATTGAGCCCGAATAGCAGGCTCAATTGTGTTCTTTATCACACCATACATTTCTTGTTGGTGTGGTCCATTCTTATGATCAAGATCATAAGACATCTGTAAGGAGCATGATCCTCTGTCTTTTCGCCATGCGATGTCATCCTCATTCTCGTTCCTCACCGGCGCCAAAGGCTCGGTGGGGCGTCTTGTAGTGAGGACCCACCCACCTCACCAAGATAAAAGCTAAATCTAACTTTTCTTCCACTCTCCATAATTATCACCTTTGAGAGTGGGGATTTCTCTAATACAACTCATTAAGTTGTATCCTCCTGAAAAAATATTTCAAATACAGTGAGAACGTAACATCAAAATCATATGCCTTATTTCCAACGTTGGTCAAAAATACGACATACAATTCAAAAATAATTCTATCATACATTAAATCTACATCACCGTTGGGCAGAAATAGAAATAATGCATGAAATCAACATTAAAAATTTATAATACTGATATTAACAACGTTGGTCAGAAAATAACAGTATCATAAATCTCTGGGAATTTTTATCTATTTTTCCAAAATTAAATTCTCCCGTTGGTTCGAATTTAATAATGAAAAACAATCAATATTAACTTTTGCAGCGGAAACTGTAATTATTCTAAAATAACTCATTATTCAGAAGCATTAGACTGTGCACATTTAATCTCTGGAAAAATTAGCACGTTGGTGCAAAATTTACAGAGATTTTAGTTCAAATTTCATTGAAATTCATCAAAAAATACTTCTGAAAAATCATTAAACATCAAAATTCGGATTTTACTGTTCAAATCGGCATTTCGGCCTGTTCGCCTGCCACCACGGCGGCCTGCCATGTGCGCCGGCTCGGCGGCGCTCGCTCGCTGCGCTTCTCCAGCAGCGTCACGACGCGCGCCGCGCCCACTCGGCTGCGCGCGCCGGCCACGCTGCGCGCCGCGCTTCGGCGTGCCGGCCGTCGGATTCACATCCGACGGTTCCGTTCCTTGTGGCCGATCGCGCCGCGGCGCGCAACTGGGCCTGGCCGGGATTTCTTCGCCCGCCTGGCCGAATCTCGCCGCGGCGCTCGGTGCTGATCTCACCGTCGGATCGCATCCGACGGCCGCGCGGCGTTTCGGCGGAACAAAACAACGCGGCGGACACCCCGAAACCCTAACCCCATTCTCCTCTCCTCTCTCGCCTCGCACTGAGAGCGGCGGCGGCGACCTCGTCCGACCACCGCAGAGGAAAGATGGCGCCGCCATGGCCCTCTCGCCGGTGTGCGCGCTCCTCGAGAGGAGCGCGCCGCCGAGCGGCTCCGTGTCGGCGCCTTTGCACGCGCGCGTGCTCGGATCTGGTCCCGCGCACATCGCCGCGCCAAGACGTGGAGCGCCGGCGAGCCCACGGCCCGTCCGGTCTCGCGACGCCAACGACGACGACGGCTCGGCGACGACGGCGAGTAAGCCCACTGCTTTTCTAGGTTAGGTTCGGGGTAGGGTTAGGGTTCTTCCTTCCCCTCTTTTCTTTCTTTTCTTTTTCCCCATCTCAAATCTACGCCTAGTGGCTCTGATACCAATGTTAGGGCTAGGTTTTAGGACCTCCTAGGGTAGATCTAGCGGGGCTTCTTTTCTCTAGGGTTCTTGATGTTCTACCGAGAGAGAGAGAGAGGGGTACCAACCTTCCGACGCGTTGGAGGAGGACGAGGCCATCTCGGGTTCGGCGGTGAAGATCTGCGCACGGGCAGCGACGGTCGGTGGCGGCTCCTGGCGGCGGCGTCGGAGATCCGGTGAAGGAGACCGGTGGCGTTTCCCGTCGCTTCAGCGCCCCCTCTAACCGATCGGTCTAGGGTTTGTCGGTGGGGTGAA
This sequence comes from Dendrocalamus sinicus, assembly GCA_036346575.1. NCBI lineage: Eukaryota > Viridiplantae > Streptophyta > Magnoliopsida > Poales > Poaceae > Dendrocalamus > Dendrocalamus sinicus. The sequence goes on along the minus strand of CM070655.1, from coordinate 4,123,658 downwards.
CGGCGGCGCGGTCAACCTCGTGATGCGTGCCGCCCGGCCCCCACCTCTGTATTTATAGCGCTGGCGACAGGGGCCCACCAGCCAAACGGGCTGGGCGCCCCCGATCAGGGCGCGATCAAGGGTTGGGCTTTGGCCGTTGGGCCAAAGCCCTGAGATCACTCTAACAGAAACCACTCGAATCGACGGTTTTAGGATCAATTAAAGGTGATTAGAAAAAAAAATAATACAAACTTCTACATACTTGATCATGATTTTTTTTTCAGAACACGCAGGAGCTAGATTGGCGCATCATTGTATTAGAGGAGAAAACAGTAACTGCGATATGTAGACCTATGTGAACCGCACCTTCGCTCGGTTGGACTGAAATAAGCTAGCTTAGGGCTGAAATTACACTGTAGCTAGCTAAAATTACACTGTAGTTGATGATGTCTTATTTGGCGTAACAAAATTTAAATAAATTTAAAAATAGAAAAATAGTTTAGCCTATCACGGATAATGCAAACGAACACGGAAAAAAGAACCGACAAAAGAGCTAAAAAAAAAGCCAGAAGAGACGAAATTTAGAAATAATATAAAATAAGCCACAAATCAAAAATTAAGTCAAAATAAGCGCACCTTAACCGACGCATATACCACACAACACACAAAGGAAACGTGGAAACGCAAGTGGGATGCAAAGCACTGCACCTGCGATCTCTCTCAGGCATGCCTGGGTGCAAAAGATGGCGGCCCACGGTATAGCGCGCGCGCCAACAGGAAGCACAACTGCAAAAGGCCGTAGACTTTGTGCACCGACTAGTGGTGGCCACTCGGACGCGCGCTTCCCAGGCGGCTTGGTACGTGATCAATCTTGTCCTTAATCCAGCAACCTAATCTCCCAAAGGACCAAAATCCTTTGCTTTTAAGGACGCGCCTGCAAAGGAACTATAAATAACAGGCAGTAGCACACCTGCCCACGAACAAATCAGGTATAGTACTCAGACAATCGGCTAAGCTCTTGGAATATCGGCATACATCTGATTAAGCAAGTACTGATATGGCTGCTCGCATCGGCATTGTGCTCCTGATGGTTTCGGTCGTCGGCGCGGAGCTCGTGGCCTTGCCGGAAGCTCGCCGGATCGAGCACCCGGCGCCAGGGCACATCGGTACCGACGTTAGGGTGGCCGGCAATGGCAACTCTGCCGGAGTTCGCCCGTCCAAGTGGAACATGCGAAGGACGCTCGGCGGAGAGAAGAGAACGGTTCCCGGCGGCTCAGACCCCCAGCATCATTACTAGCTAGCTAGTTTGGCCATGTCCAATGCAGCAACGCCTACATAGATGCATAAAGAGAGAAACAATGCTACATCATGAAGCATCTATATAAAAGTTAGCAAACAACTATATTATATATGCTTATATAATTTAAGAAGCTTAAGAGCTTGTTTAAGTGTCTATTTACTCCAATGCAATCTATGTGCCACCTTCGGTCTCTTGTGAAGCGCCGCTGCTACCGTACTGGAGAAAATTTTCTCATGTGCGAACCGCTCCAAGCGGCAGCCTCCTATTCAAGCTGCGACGTCAATGCAACTGCTAACTGCTAGTGTTTCACCAGTTTATGTACTCATCTGCTAAGCTGGGGAGGAAGTGACGGGTCTCAAGTCTCAAACGTGGACTGATCGAGCCATTTGTTCAACAAGACGTATAGCTGCTAGCCATTTGTCTCATAGAAGCTAGCTGTTTATCCTGCAGAAAAATGACTTCCGTTGAAATGGTTTCTATGTACAGGCTGGGTGTTCATTTCCTCTCTCGGGCGTATTGGTTTTATTTCTAGGCAAAATCTATTTTGTGTGCGCACACTTTTTAGTCTTATCGCACCACCGCCTCGACTTCACCCACATTGCAATCTTCTCCGGCTGAGATGATGGCGACCAGTGGCGAAGGATTAGAGTTCACTGGGATTAGAGTGAGGGTTCACTAGGACCCTGCCTATAGAGGAAGAGAAAGGAGGTGGTAGCATCGCCGACGGTAGATTTGGAGCAGTGCACGGTGGTAATAGGAGGCACGTTGAAGATGACGATGGAGGAGTTAGGTTAGGTGAGGGGCTACGGTGATGGCGGGTGGGAGTAGAGGCGGTGCGACGAGACGCCGCCAGCCATAGAAGGTGTTGGCAAGCGGTGGCGGGGGAGGTGCAGTGGACGGCGAAGGGTAGCCCGTTAAGCCTATTCTATATGACCTATTGATTGTGCTATTCACTATTTCTATATGTTCTATTGATTGTGTTCTTCATTTGTGTCAAGGACTCAAAAAGACTGCGCCTTCGTGCGCCGTGTCCCCCACCTGTGATGGCCTCTACGTCTGGATGAGGCTGTGTGGTGTATTTGTATCCTTTCTTTTTTTATCTTAAGCTCCTGTCCTTTTTCCTTTTTCTTTTTAAAAAAGACTGGAGGGTCGTTTGCAACTCCCGTACGTTAGATTGATGCATACTGTCAGTTCTTTGCAACTTATAGCTTATAGATTTCCCCAAACAAGCATATGGAATGGTTTTTGCACTGTCATTTTGAAACGGTTTATCGAAACAGTTTTTTCAGAAATAACTTATTAATTTTCAGTTTGTTCGCATAAGTATTTATACCAGGATCAAAAAATATCATCTACAGTTATAAATTATCGGCCATAGTAAAATGAACCTATCCATAGGCTTTCAGATCCGTATGGGCCAAGCCCAGGTTTAAGACTGGTCAGCATCGCTACCGGCCGAGTCACAAACAATCAACATATCCAAGCCCTCCCGGCTTGACACACAGTTTTGAAATGCAACAAAGCAGGCTCATTTTCCGCCCAAATTTGATGCCCCAAGTATCCTACAGGTAAATGCATGGGCGCAGCATTTTGACAGCCCGACCTGGCAAATGAAGCAACATGGCAACGTACAGTACGTAGTAAGCAAACAAATTGGCCTTATTCTTTTCATCTTATGGCTGATACTATTCTTTTTAGCCTTTTAATATTTTTTAATTTTTAGCTTCTTTTAATAATCACTATTTATTAGACTAATAAGCTATAGCCTAAAAATAGACTCATATAATAGACAAAAAGGTAGGATATAACAATATTAGTGCGGACGAGGGAGTAGGCGAGGGGGACGACATGGACAAAGTTACAGTTCGACGAAGGACGCAGTGGAAAAGGAAAGTTAGCGGCAATGGGCCGACATAAGTACGAAGGACAGAGGTCACGCACTGCAAAAAGATACCTGAGCATCGTATATCACTAAATACCTTGATTTCTAATTCATAAACTAACTGCAATCATGCATGCACGCTTGTTAAATGAGCATTGCATATCGCTAATTATGATTAAATTATCATGAATTAACATAGTAAATTTGGAACACATAAAATTCTCAAAAAATTACAAAATTAGGTTGACTATGTTAAAAGGCTTCAGATAAAATTTTATAATTTTTAGAGCTCGTTTGCTATATGTTACAACTCCTACATATATCAAAATTGTACGAATTTTTTAGCAATATTCAGAGCAGATAAAATTATCAAAAAATTACACAATGATGTACATTGTGTCAAGAGACTATGCATAAAATTTCGTAATTTTTTGAGCTCATTTATTATATTTAAAAATTCAAATAAATATATTATATAAATTATAAATTTAGGCAAGTAATTAAGCCGGCTAATTACTTGTAGTTTTGTGGTGGGGCGGCAGGTCACCTGCCGTCTGGTGGCCGAGCGGTAGGTTCCTGCTACCGACAGTAGGCCACATGTCACATGCAGTCTGCTGTCGCCAAACGACATAACCAATACGACATATATATATTATTTTTATAAATACAAGTTGATATATATATATATATATATATATATATATATATATATATATATATATATATATATATATATATATATATATATATATATATATATATATATATATATATATATATATATATATATATATATATATATATATAATAACGAGGGCACGGTGTCTAAAAATTGCGCTCACTGGACACTTGAGCAGGATTTACACGCCCCCACACCTTACTAGCCAGCGACACGCCTCAGCTACTGAGTTCACGCCTCAGCTGCTGAGTTCACTCAAAGTTCAGTTCTGTGGCAATTGCACACGTACTCCAGATGTTGCACCGTGCAGGCGTGTGGAATAACGTACACTCTTCTCATAGCTTCTGTTCAACTCGACTCTGGCCTAGTCCTCTTGTCTCCTCTTCATAGTTTCTTGTATTGTAAATATAGGCAATATTTTAATTTCAAATTTTATCAGGAGACAAATACAATAAATCAGTGTAAATTACCATCTTAGTGGTACATTTTGATTCTTTTTCAATGTAAATTTCTTTGTACGCTACATAATTGTTACACTAATCAACATATTCTCTTATCTTAGAGTGTTATTTGGGTATAAATTGTACTTTTGTTATCGCACAATATTTACATAAGCTTTGACAGATAGGTACCATCATGGTTTTTTATGCATTTAATTTTTATTTATGCATAATTATATGTGTATTAGACTTCAAGATTACTTTTAGTTAATTACAACTAGCGTGAATATGTGACTGTTAATTTTGTACTAACTTAATTTTGTAACTAGCGGATGGTGAGCGTTTTCGATCCGGCCTCAATTTCCGCTTACCTTGGAACAAGAGGCTCTTGAGGCCCATAGACTGCTTTGCTTTATGGGCCTTCATCCTTTGTTTGATAGGCATAGGCCTGAAGTTGACAAGTTCTAGTCGCTTGCTGATTACAAAACTCATTTACATCCTCTCAAAAAAAAAAACCCCTCATTTACAACTACTGGAACTGCAGATGATCTTGTAAAACTTGTAGCACATACTAAATGCAGGTGGGTATCTTGTAGGTCCCAGATTTTCCAAATTAAACAGCCAGATAAAATCAAACAGTTTCAGAATGCAGATGAGCTCACCATTGGTGCTGAAGACCAGATCGGGACCATTACGTGCCTATTTTGGTACCGTTCGGTTGGACTGAAATAAACTAATTTATGGTTAAAATTATACTGTAACTGGCTGAAATTACACTGTAACTGATGATGACATATTTGGCATAACTAAATTTAAAAAATTTAAAAGAAAAAATAGCTTAGCCCATCACAGACAATGCACACAAATACAAAGAAAAAAGAATCGGTAAAAAACTAAAAAATTTAAAAAAAAATTTAAAATGGTAAAAAAATAAACTAAAACAAAAAATTTAAGCTAAAATGAGCGGACAAAAGTTGAAAGAAGCATGTGACGCGAAGCTGTGAGCCCTCTGAACCACCACAAGTGAAACAGACCACGGTAGCAGATTACCCCAAATCGAGGCCACGGAACACGACATAGTAGTGATCAACTCGGCTTAAAAGCTCATGGCTTATGGCTGAAAACACTATAGCTGGTTGAAAAAAGCACTGTAGCTGATAGAGGCTTATTTCGCATAATTAAATTTAAAAAAATTTAAAATATAAAAAAATATGTTAGCCCATTATGTATAATACAAACAAATACGGGAAAAAAGAACCGGGAAAAAAGCTCAATAAAAAGCCAAAAGTTCACAAAAAGACTAAATTTATGAATAGTGCAAAATAAGCCAAAAGCCATAAGCCATAAGCCGAGTTGATCACAGCTATAGTGCATTTTGAAAGCCCAACATCAATACAAGTGGTACCTAGTTGGGTGTGCAAAGTGCGCTTTGCTTTTAGGGCGTCTAAGAGCAAGTCCAATAATAGAGCTAAGTGTTTTGCTATAAATCAAGTTATAAGAGCCAAGTTATACAATAATTTGTCTACAAAAAGTTTTTTATTATTATGTGGTATCTCTCTCTTCTCTTCTCTCCTCCACATCAGCAAAAATGCTGACTAACTTGGCTATAAGATCATTATGTACTTGCTCTAAGCTCTAGCTGCGTACGTTACTTTAATTAATAGTAGTAACTAGCATTGATAATAATAAATAATAGAGACATGCAAAAGAAAAATAGTTAAAGGTTATTTTAAAATTGTAAAATAATATATATTTAAAAATAAAATTTAAAAGCTAGAATGATCCGTACTCGTAAACGGAGGGAGTACAAATACCGTGATGCAACGTCTGGTCCAAACTCCAAAGGGATCTCAGGAAAAAAAGTATTATCCAAAGGTCCGCATCCACATGACTAATTTTGGCTAACTTGCGCGTCGAAATTTACCCACCTATAAATTTTCGCTTACTCGTGCGTTCGAACTTTCAAGAATGTGAGAATATCTCCCATTGACAACTACTACCACCACCAAATTCAAGAAAAGTAGAAAGGCTATTCGATTCGAGCGCTAGAGTTCGAATGTTTGGCTGTAATATTTTTATTTATGTATGTAATATTTTTTATTTATATTTGTAATAAAAAATAAATAATGATATGATTATTCTCATCCGTAACATTTCTTATCAATGTATACAACATTTGTCAGCTATGTATGCAACCAAATTAGAATGATGTAAGTATTCTCATCATATGATCCGATGCAACATTTTTAGATAATATATATAACAATTTTAGCCACTATATGCAACAAAAATATGTAATACAAAAGTTGATATTGTATGTACAAAATAAAAGTGTTGTAATAAAAATATGGATTATAAAAATTAGTGCCTGAATTGGATGTGTGGACACTAACATTTCCCAAGCAGAAAACAGCAGATGGTACCCTCTCCACGTACGGTCTGCATTTCTGAGCGAAATCATCCCTTTCAGGCTCTTATCAACTCGGCTTCGGCTTCTGACTTATTTTTCACTATTCATAAGTTTCATCTTTTTCTGAACTTTTGGCTTTTCGTTGAGCTTTTTTGCCGGTTCTTTTTTTCCCGTATTTGTTTGTATTATACGTAATGGGCTAACATATTTTTTATTTTTAAATTTTTTTAATTTTAATTATGCTAAATAAGCCTCTGTCAGCTACAGTGCTTTTTTCAGCCATAAGCCACGAGCCTTTCAGCCGAACCGATCACCACCTCATACTCCCGGAAGCTTTCCCGGCCGCGCAGCCCCTCCACGTCGCCCCCAGCGCTCCCTCGGCCGGCGCGTGGCGGGCGAATCCGCGTACGGTCCGGGGAGGCGATTTCCCTGAGTTTTCCAGAAATTACGTAGAGGTCTTTTTTTCTCGCGAAAAAGTTATTTTCCTCACGAAAAGGTCTCTGGCGGGTTTTTATACGATGCTTTTTTCTGAAAAACCCCCTCCAATTTGCAGGATTGCGCCCCGAGGTTTTGTAAATTGCGTACGGGTCCTCGGTTCGTTACATACGGGTCCTCAATTTTTTACGAAAAAACCCTTTATCTTTTCCGAAAATACGCATGTGCCCTCGGTTTTTTTTAAAGAACTCATCGCAGATCGTCGGCTCTTTTACTTTGGTACACACGATGGCTGGCGCGGCGTGTCGCCGCGCCTACGAGGCTAGTGTTCTCAATGTCATGCGGGTAGAGATGGCAACGGGTAAATACCCATCGGGTATTGCCATTCCATACCCGTACCCGCTAGGTGTAAATTTACCCATCGGGTTACCCGTATCCGCACGCGGGTAGGAAAATTTACCCATACCCATACCCGCGCGGGTATTACTACCCGACGGGTAACCCGTACCCGCAAGCATACCCGGTTCAACACATAAGAATATCATCAATTTAGACATTCATTAATCATACATGCCAAACACAAAAGCGTCTAATGATCAAAATTAGTACATCACATAAACATACTTGACATGACCATATCAACATATGACAAACAAATCAACAACAAGTAGATAATAAAATTAACATTTGAGTGGGATGTCTAGTTGTCTAATGTGGGTATTGATTACTCGGGGTAGGCGGTATGGGTAGTATATACCACACCCGCACCCGCCACCCGCGGTAGAGGATTTCGCCAATAACGCACCCATGGGTACATAAAATTTTCCATACCCATCTTTTTATCGGGTAAAACCCATCGGGTATTCGGGTACCCATTGCCATCTCTACATGCGGGACATGTCGGCTTGTGTTCTATAGTCAAGGCCGGAGCCTGACCTGTACATAACTAGGCTTAATCATACAGCCCTAACGAACCTCCTGAGGACAGTCCATAGTCCAATTATTAAACAATCGGATTTGCGCTTAGCAGTGATTGGTTGGGCTTAAGTTTTTGGCTTTCAGCTTATTTTTTACTATTCATAAATTTCGTCTTTTTCTGAAATTTTGGCTTTTTATTTAGCTTTTTTGCTGGTTCTTTTTTCCGTATTTGTTTGTATTATACGTAATGGGGTAACCTATTTTTTACATTTTTAAATTTTTTAAATTTAATTATGCTAAATAAGTCTATGTTAGCTACAGTATTTTTTTCAGCCAGCTATAGTGTTTTCAACTATAAGCCATGAGCTTTTAAGCCCAACTGATCATTAAGCCCAATGGCTCATGAGGAAAAACTGGTGGGGAGTGATGCCTTTTTTTTTCCCGTCACGTCCTTCTAAAGAAAATGTGTCACTTGTTCACCGAAACTGTCATGGAGAAAGCTTTCTCAAGCAATAAAATCAACTTCGAAGGAAATTTTCTTCTTTTCTTTGGAACAAGAGGGAAAATTTCTTCCAGTCTCGTTCAGTCGTTCATCTTGCTCAATCCCATTAACAAACATGGTAAAGAGATCCAATAAATTAAACTCGTGTCACCATACTCGAAGTCAGAACCGTGCACAACTTTTGGAAACACGATACACAGGCCCCAAATACGTACATGCAAGCAACGCCCCCATATATACGTGGAAGCACATATTGCATACATAGAGCAAGCACTACGTATGCAAACCTGCCTCTACATACGTGCCTGAGCTTAATTAATTAGACAATAGCACCAGTGTGGCGACGTGCACACATATTCATTATTCACCTCTTGTTCACCAATCTTTTTATGGGTAGACCTCGATCATTGACCGAAAGCCTAGAACCGGAATAATTTTGTAGTCGCTAAACCCAGCTTCAAGGAAAATCTTCTTCCACTCTTGCTCATCTCGCTCAATGCCATTGACAAGATTGATGTACATGTCAAACATGGCTTGCATCTCTCTATGCTTCTCGTTTGACGGTCCAGCTCCAACCACTATATCTATGATTATCACCTTTCCTCCCGCGTCTCTCGGGGGAATAGCTTTCTTGCAGTTCTTCAATATAGTGACGCACTCCTCGTCGCCCCAGTCATGCAAAACCCACTGAAACAAAAGAAACATTGAGAGCAAAAGAAAAATACACGTAGCGTTACTATTGAACGTTGACAAAATGCTAACTTGTTAGATATTATTGACTTATATCTTTACTAATTCTGTATGCATGGTAGTCCATCTACCAAATTTATACAAGTCAATTTGGATCGACCTTCAAAAAAAGTCAGTTTGGATCGCACATTTTACGGTGAGCTATATCTTTCTTTGAGGAAAAGCCACTTCATGTTCGTGTGTGTGTGTGTGTGTGTGTGTGTATATATTTCCAGTATTATCTAGATCGACCTTAAAAAACTCAATTTGGATCGCACATTTGACAGTGAGATTGGCGTCATATCGCTTTAGGTGCATGTTTGGTACGACAGTTCCATATATTAGTAAAGTACGTGGTCACCTGTCACAACGAAATATAAAACATACACGTTGCAAGATTCAAGACCAAACAAGAGAAGTACCAGACGACGTACGTACCTTGAGGAAGACAGCGTTTGCCGGTGGAACGGTCTCAAACATGTCGCCGGCGATATACTGCACGCTGGTGCCACTGGGAGCCTTGGCGACGACGTGGCCGAGATCCAGCACGCTGCATTTCAAATGTGGGAACGCCTTTGAAATGGCTTGGGCTGCGGCGCCGAGCCCGCCGCCCACGTCGATCAGGGAGCTTATCCCCTGAAAGACCTCTCCGCGCTCCTTGATGGCGATTTCCATGGTGAAGCGGCTGTCCGAGACCATCCCTTCGTTGACGAGCGCGTCGAAGGTTGCGTCGTGGTCGGCCAACTCCCACAATGTCTGGCCGTGCGTCTGCTTGAAGATGCAGGGATCCGGATGCTCGTGCTGGAGCCACGAGCCAAACTCGAGAAATGGGGTGACGAAGAGGGGATGGAGCACCATGGCCATGATAGAAACCAAGTTCTGCGAGCCGACGAGGAGGCGGGACGCCGTCGTGAGAGCGTAGACGGGCTCGCCGGCGCATTCCGCGGACGCGGCCGAGCGCTGGACGCTGAAGACGCCTGAGACGGCGAGCACGCGCATGAGGCGACGCAGGCAGGGGATCTTGGACGGGTGGAGCGTGACCTTGGAGACTATCTGCGGCAGGGTGGCGGCGCCACCGTGATGGTGGATGGCGTCGGCGATGCGGAGGTCCAGGGCGGACTTGAGCGCCATGGACTTGATGTAGCCGAGGCTGTTGTGCCAGAGCTCGAGGTAAGCATCAAGCAAGGCCTGATCAGTGCCCCGGGTGAGCGCCATGATGCAGTGCTTCTGTGTTCCCTTCGTTATGGATGGTCCAGACAGAAACACACTACGCCTCTCGATTTATAGGCATGCCGCCCGTGGGATTAACCACACATCGGGCGTCCGACTCATGCATAAAAATTTCGGACGTCTGATATCACTCACCTGCATGTGCTCCGAGTGAGACAGTATGTGTATGTGTTCTAGAGACACTGTAGCTTTCAATCCATGGTTATTCATAGATATATATAAGTAGACGTACATGTATATATATGTGCGTATAAGTGATGTGTGTGAAGTATACGTTAAGTATGTGTCTACGTTGTACCCTTAATAAAAACATATAAAGCCCCAGCGCTTAGGACTGGAGCACTATGCAAGTCCAACGATGGTCGTACATAAGCATGCACACAAGGAATCCACTTGCACACGACTGAAATTATGGAAAGCCCAGGACGTGACCCCCCCCCCCCCTCCCCCCACGCAGTGCTAACGTGTTTTTCCGTTGATACGCACTCATGCATGTACAAACTAAACGCGACCTCACAGTGTCGGCACGCGCTTTTCCACGGAGACACATTCGAGTGCGCATATCAAACCAACGCCGCTAGCAGGTACAAAATCTCCCCCCCTCTCCTTCTTAGCGCCGCTCCAAGCGGCTTCTAGCTTTCGACTTCTAAGAGCATCTCCAATAAATCTTCTAAAGTGTTTATATCCCCTATATTTTAGAAGAAAAGGTAAAAAAAGGGTTCCAACAGATCCCCTAAGTGGTACCCAAAAATATAGAGGACTCCATCCCTGATTTTTCGTCCCCCATATATGGAGGACGCACACCATCCCCTAAATCGGTCCCAACGCTCCTGCGCCGTCCGATCCCCTAAATTCTTTGGTTGTTAGTTTTTGTGGACCCAGATTTTAATTTAGGGGACATATTTAGAGGACTTGTTGGAGGTTATATATTTTTAGTCTTCTATATTCTAGATTGTGTCCTCTAAAAAGTGATTTAGGGGATGAGATTTAGAGGATATTGTTGGAGATGCTCTAACACATCATATTTTTGGTATTTTTTTGACTTTTTTGCCTTTTGTTTTTTTTTCTTATTCCTTTGTGTTGTTTGTGGAAATATAACAATATATTTTTTCTTATTTTCTTATATTTTTAATTAAATGACTTAGAAAAACTAACAACCACTACAGTACAATTTCAATCAAAAACCAATAACCGAAAGCTACAGCCACCTAGGGCAGGGCATGAAGCTAGAGTAACTTTGTTGAATGCATTGAGTTGTAGTGGGTGAACAATGTCGCTCTCCTAAACCCATGCGCTTCGTGACCCACGCACGTATGTTCCACCTCAGTTTTCCGTCGATCTCTCGACTGGGTCTGTTTGGTTCAGCTGCGGCTTATGGCTCTTGACTGAAATTTTTGAATTTTAGCTGTTTACGACAGAGATTACGGAGAGATAGACCCTGGCTTTTAACGTGTACTACAATTAACTTGTAGACCTCGGCTTAAGAAAATACCCCATTTAAAAGTTAGATACTGTAGCAAAAACAAAAAATCGTTAGTTTCGGTCGAAAAGAACGTACCCTAAAACGTGTTATGTCAGAAACAACATGCTCTTTCTAGGCTTCTAGCAAATATGCTATTATGCTTTCTCTAGCTAGGTTGTACTTGAGAGGCACATGCTTCTTACTTTAGGTAGCTTGGTAGGTAGTCCTTGTTAAGATTAACTATATGCATGTTGCTCTAGCTACTGGAAATTAAAAAAACATAAATTAAATGCATTAGATACTCGTGTTAAATTAAATATATCTCATCTGTCAATTTTCGCGTGCCGTTTCTAGCTACAAGCATGCATGGTCGCCAACTTGTATCGATCAATGATCAATACGTCGGATTCATATCTTACCTACTGAGGCATAAGATAGTAGTCCCAGCTAACAAGACTCGCCCATTAATAGAAGTCAGAGTCACCCACCCGTCAGGATGCAAATACTAGTGACCCATCACATTGCATATATGGTTGTATGATCAGTAAGCGCAGTTACGAATACAGGATCGAGAACACGATGATCACACTCGTTTGGCACAGCTCTAGCTCCGAGATCTATACTGGATCTATAGTTTGTTGACTAAATTAAAGTGATTTAAATATTTTTATTTAATATATAATATAAATGAAATGAGTCATGTAAATGCACTTAACATGCCTGCAACTCTAGATCCAGAATTTCCTAGAGCTATAGATGACTAGATCTAGAAAATTTATAGATTTTTTAGAGCTAGAGCTCTGCAGTTGCCAAGTCGCATAGCCAAATGGTAGTCTAGGAGTTGGGTCGGTTATTCCGGGCAGCACGAGGCCCGGCCAGCACAACGCCGCGTGAAACAGTATAGGCTGGGTTGGCAAGACATATCTCAAAAGTGTTTTGTAATTTTTTTTATATAATGATTTTGTCAATTATGCGTTTGTGGTTTTTCACCAAAAGAGTTTTTCACATTAAAGCATCTGTCTCATGTTATTAATTATTCTGTATTATTTCATGCTCCGTCTTATCGATTTTCTTATCAAGTGGTATCCGATCTAACACTAGGGGGCAGAGTCGACTTGGTCTCGCCGCAGACAAGGAGGCAGGAGGTTGGGGTGAGCCCATAGACGGCGTCGCCGCCGTCCGCAGGGTCCGGCTGGTGGACAGTGAAGACGCGCGAGACGGTGAGCACGCGCATGAGGCGATGTAGGCGGGGGAACCTGGACGGAGGGAGCTTGATCGTGGTGGCCGGCTCGTCGAGCGTGTCGGCGCCGTCGTAGTGGATGGCACCGGGAATGCCGAACTCCATGGCACATTTGAGCGCCATGGACTTGACGAAGCCGAAAGTGCGGATGCTGAGCTCGGCATGGCCTTGGAGCATGTCCTCGGTGCTGAGCTTTTCCTGGCCGGTAGGCGCCATGGCGTGGTGCTTGTTCTTGGCCTGTTCTTACGTGTAGATTGCCAAAAATTGCTAGTTAAATACTCTCCTTATGTGAGCCTGTGATGCAGCCCATGGGCGTAACGTGACCAGTTTATTAGGCCTTCCAAACGGCTGACATATAATGCCACATCGGAGTACCAGAATGCAATACCTTACCATCATTTAACAGGGGTTTATCGTCCCAACCAGTACTAATTATCGAATTGGACCTAATAAGAAAATCTGTGAATTACCAAGTGACTACAGCTCTGCGATAGAACTAACTTACTTGAATGCCAAAGTTCTATTTCACCACGTGACCATTAATCCATAGAAGTCCATTTTACTTGCATATTAAATGTTCACCGAGTGTTCAAGAACAAAATAGATGATCTAATCAACACCTACAGCTGCAACAATTTGGTCTTATCGACAAATTTTTTTGCACCCGTGCTCCACGCCATGGGCCTTAAGAGATCAAGCAGGATTGTCTTTCCATGCTGTACCATTACACGAATCCAACCACTATGCTAGGATTGTAACATTGCGTACCTGGCGAGGGAGCTCTAGCGGCCGAGAAGAAGGGTGGTCGGCGGCGACAAGGAAGAAGGCGATACACACACGGTAGTGCTATTCTGTGCTCAATTTGAAATTCCACATTTCGAATTTAATATACTTAATTTACATAATGTGGCATTGATTACTTATAAATATCTTACTAGAACAACCCTATGATTCTTTGTATTATATCATACTCGATGATCTTGTAGAGTTATCTAGTATGATTGAGAAAGTTTTAGAAATTTCATATCTAAAATCACTAGTGAGTATCTATGCCTACATTTATATATTCAATTTGATTAGAGATTATGGTGTATACAAGAAGTTTTATGTTTATCGAATATGCATTATCTACGATAAGCTTGTTGAATTGAATTTGCATGTGTTGGACAAGCCATCTTATGGTCTATGTTTAAGTAATCAGAGTAGTGTGGTTGAAGCATAGATGGCACTAAATTTTTTTACCCATATTAAAACAATGTGATATAGTATTGTCCACTGCTAACTTATATGTAGGTTTACAAAAGTCGAGGGTGACTTTTCTCAACGTGAGGGAGAATGATGTGGATCCATTTAGATGCACAAATGAGTGTGTTTTTTGGGGTTGGGGGCCTTTGTCAATTTCTAACATTGATATCTAATCAACTGAACTTGCTATTTGTTCTCATCTACCGTTGATTTGTTTTTGCCAATGCATGCTATGCTTAGATGGGCAAGCTTTTGATGCGCTTGAGTCTAAGCCAAACACCCAAACAGATAGCCAACCAGATCAGGAGCATTATTCATTAACTATTACTTGGATGTTGGGTTCGGTATAGGTTGTCAGTCAAATAGCAAGGGATAATTTTTATGCATAGCACGGTATAAAGTTGAATTAGTTTGTGATCATAGATGGTACGTGCTGAATTGACACACACACACACACACACACGAGGGTAAGGCCCTCCATGTAAGTAGGATTTGAAATTTGAGAAATTTAATGTTCTTGTTCTATGGTTTGAGTATGATAAATTCTACTATTATAAAATTAGGAATTATTTGAGAGTTGTTCTCTCTGTCATTCTTGTGATGCAAAAATCCGTTTACTCCACGTGAGAGAATAGATAAAAGGCATTAAAACGTTTGGTTAAGTGAATCGAGTATTGCAAGTTGCCGTAGTAGAGACGATGGTTGGTGGTGTCATTCATCAAGTTGCAGGGTTCAATTAACTCTAATCCTACATGGTGAAAGATCATGCAAACCCCTTCCCACATCAGTAAATAATTTGATAGCCATCAAATTATTTGCCTATTGCCACCTGTGGCGGAGGGTCTAAGGGGCCAAGAAGGATTATGGCCTCCCCTTCATTTGCAAAAACCAATTAGTATTTGATACAGTTTTTCTTGAAGAAACTAGTACCTAACACCAAATTTTGGCCCTTTCTCATCACAAGTAAAATTTATTTCTTCGTAGTTCCTTCAAGATGGAACTCTGGTTTTTCGGTCTAGCTCCGCACTGATTGCCACAGTTACAACTAAATCGTCGGATCAAATGTTTGTGCAAAGAGAAATTTTCACGTTTGGTTCCCCTTATTTTTCAAACATTTCACTTCAGTCCCACGTCTTTCAAATTTAAATATCGGGTCCTACTTTCAAATTTGTTCGTTTAAACAATGGAGGACAATTTTTTTTTCTCACACGTAATGCATGGTTGTACGTTTTGCCTTTTGTAAACATCTATACTTGAATAAAAGATTTTGAGCACTTGTCAGGGAAATTTCTTCTCTAGGACATACTCCCAAATTCCACACGTTAATAAATAAAAAGGAATGTCTATACACCATTCGACTATTTTTGAGAACAAAAATAATCAGATTGATCTGGAGTGTTAGATCTCCATCCAACGGATCCACCCATACAAGCTCCCCTAAAAAAATGACCCTCTAAAAAAAGATCTAGGGCGTTGGATCTCCATCTAACGGCTCAAAATCTGACTAATTTTATCCTTAAAAACAGTCACATATTGTATAGACACTCTCTAAATAAAATACTTCCCCAACAGTGAGCTGAATTTATCATACATACTGATGCCTATCACATGGTCCAGGCACGATTCTCACGCCCCAAATATAGAACACTTTCTACATCACTATGTGTCCGCGACATCAGCCTCTCTACTTCTTGGCTTCTTGTCTATTGAGCAGCCGTATACTTCGCTCTTAGATAACTTGTATTGTCGAACAAAACAGTTTATGCAATCGATAGGCAATTTTCTTATATGCAACATGCCCCGATTTCTAGAACGTCAGAGAGAGACATCATAGAAAACGCACATCACGAACACATTTTCACATCGAATGCGAGAAGCGATTCGACAACTGAGCTAGAAAACCAACGGTCCCATTCCGTCTAAAAATTCAGGAACTTTTTATGAGCTAATTTAGAGCACATGACACAGACAGTAGAACTACAAAAGGCCAAATTTCATCCACGCACGCCACCAAAACACTAGAGCAAATCAAATCTTGCGTTCAAGAGCAGGAAAAAAGTATAGGATTAGACAAGCGCTTACCGGGAGTTAGCGTTGATGCAGAGATCTGGGAGAGCGAGCCGCTCCTTCGCCGCGCAGCAGCGCACGGACCGACCGGTGCGAGCGCCCATGGAGCCAACGAGCGGCCCCATCGATACACACGCCACTGGTGCTTCGCCCGCCCCTGCGCCGCGTCCTCGGCGGATCGGCGCCCCCCGGACGGCGCGTCCTGCGATCACCGCCCAAACCCGCCGCGCCCCGCTCGAGCCCTCGCGCTTGGCAAGCCGGCAACAAGGCTCGACCAGATGACGTCGCGTCCGGAACGCATCGAGCGAAACTAGCGATGACAATGGTACCCCATACGTTTTTACTCTATTAAGACATGAGTCTGAGTCAATTTCCTAATTCATAGGTCTCTTAATGGACAAAAAAACCCAACCCATCGGGTCTGCCAGGTTCGGGTACGTTCCTATAATACCCAAACCCGTAAACCCATAGGTAATATAAACCCGATCCATGGGAGTTATAAACCCAGGCAAACCAGCCCAGCCCATTAGCCATTTAGCCCCAAACCCCAAAATCCAATGCGGCAATGCCCTATTACCCATACGGCTAACCCTAGCTAGCACTCGGTCACGGTCACTACTCACTCCTCCCCAGTCCCCACCCCGATTCAACAGCCGCCGCAGCGGCGGCGCATCTGGCACTCCGCGCTCGGTCTCCGGCAGTCTCTACGCTCGCCCTCCGTCCCACAGCTCTCGCTCCTGCTCTCGCCACTCTCGCCGCACGCTCGTCCTCCCGCACGCCCTCGCCGTCGCCTCACCTTCCAGTTCAGCCCGCCGCCCCCCGGCACCAACGAAGATGGCCGGTGAACTTATTCCTCCTCTCCATTAACTATTGTTGTAGTTCGCATTACTGACCCCACGGGCGACCCGTGTGTACCCGTTAACCCAGTGGGCATGAGTCTGGGCAAAAATCTGCACCCGTCACGGGCATGGATTTTTTAGCGGGCACGTCTAACTTTTATGGGCACGGGTTTAAAATAGTAAAACCCAACGGGTTTGTGCTTGTTGTCATCTCTAAGCGAAACGCTTGGTTTGTGTCTTTTTTTTTTGCCAGCCCAATAGTTTTGATGCCGGCCCAAACTACCAATGGTCCCGGTCACCACGTGTCTAATTGCTGTGTGTATTGTGTGGCCAGTATTGCGCCGGAAGCCTGCCCATTTCCGGCCCAAAAAACAAGGCCTCAAGCTGGATTTGCGCATGAGTGACTATTTTCAGTTAAGTTTAGAATATCAGACGCTAAGTCAAATAGAAAGGTACCAGTTCGTCTCTTTTTTTCTCACAACAGACAATTTTTATACCGATTGAAACCAGCACATTTTTAGAAGGCGATTTTTCTTCAGTAGTACTTGCTTGTGCTAACTCATTGTCATGACACCCAATCTCAAAAAAGGAAAAAGAAACTCATTGTCCAAAGCGAACTGACCATGGCAGCACAATTTCAAACAAAACCGACCAAAATCCAATCCAGGATGCCTAGCTCATGAAGATTTTTGGCACTTCTGTTTTCTGATATGGGTAACTGTGACTACCATAATTTTCCAATAAAAGACATCATGATATGATATGTTTGCAGTCAAACACTATTTCTGTTCAATTTTTGGCAAATAATGTCCATCAGACTTACAAATATTGTGCTCGCAAAAATGGTACGGATAAATTTGTTGACAACAATATTATACTATCTATCTTATTATTTTTACTAGAATATTATTACGAAAAATAATTTCTAGTCCTAGACCTGTATGTTGCAGTCAAAGAGGAAAAGAAGAGGAAGGAAGAAGTTCAAGGACACTGCAATTTCGCCAACCAAACACATAGAAAAATACAAGGAAAATAAAACCCAAAAAACCACCCTTGCAAACCGAAGTCGAGCACAACCCCCCCCCCCAATCGCCGCAAACGACCCAGCGCCACCTTGATCGGCACGATGGCGGGCGATCCATCCGGCGGCGGCGGCGGCCATGGTTCCGCGCCGGGCAAGGGATCCCGCTCGTCGTCGCGGCACCGGCAGTTCCGCGACCGCGCCAAGACCCGGGTGGACGACCTCCAGGAGATGTTCTCCGGCCTCCAGTCCGCCCGCAAGGAGAGCCGCTCCGCCGACGCCGCCCTCCTCGAGGAGCAGGTCCACCAGATGCTCCGCGAGTGGCGGGCCGAGCTCAGCGTCGCGTCCCCCGCCTCCTCCCTCCAGGCACATCTCCAAACCCTAACCTCCCCTTACGCATATGTTGGTCGTTTGCTGTCTCTGACTGGTCTTCATGGCGGGTTGCAGAACTCGCAGGGGAATAACAGGGAGGCCTCGGATCCGCCGTCGGAGACGCTGCGGTTGCTGCAGCTGGCGGTGGCCGAGGAGGAGGACGATGCCACCAGCAAGCTGGTGGTGCCCCGATCGCCGCTGCCGATGCCGCCTTCTCATCAGAGCCACGGGCACGGGCAGGACGGTCAGAGTCTCAATCCCGAGCTGCAAGTGCGGGGGGATGCTGTGGCGGGGGCCGCCACTGTGTCGCAGCAGTCCCTGGGTCAGCAAATGCAGGGAGATTGTGGAGGAGAAGTTGCCTCTGTTGCTAATGCGATGTTCAATGATCAGGTATCGCTCTTGACGAGTCCCTCTTCGATGATCGAGTGGAAATCGTTTGATTTTGTCATTTGATCATGTAATGGAGCTTGTGGCCTTGTGGGTGAGACTCCTAGGGTTCTGTTGCTGAGTGGTTTACTTAGTGTTGTTTGTGGAGTTCACCCTTATTGATCAACTTTATGGTTTCGTTTGCTAATAATACATTAGGATGTGTCATGTGGTCCTTCATGGCATGCGACTCTTGTTGGATAGTGTGTAACCCACAAGTAATGTGTCACTTGTATGATTGTATCAAGGGTTCAAATCGTATTGATGTTAATGAAAAAATCATCCCAACATTATATTGCTTGTTATCTCCTTTATTTGTAGATGTAAGTTTATGACCATGCTCCTCCTAATTCTATCTTGAAGGATAAAACATAGCATGATTTTGTATGCCTCCTTTTTGTTAAAAAAAAAAGTTCTGTATGTATTGTTCGTTTTAGACCTCATTATAGATCGAAACTGTAAACTAACTTCATGTTTCTTCAGATGAGATTATGAGAACAAGTGATGACCTCGATTTAACTTGAATGTCCAATACTAGAGTACTGTACTTCAGTATGCTAGCATAGACAAATCTATTGTTCTATTATGAGTAATGTGTTATAGTATTATTTGTCTAGTCTTCTGAGGAGCACAAGTCACAACTGTATAATTAATTCCATGGTTAACCTAGTTGTAAATGGGAACTAATAATGGCTTTGAGAAGATTACATTTTGAGGCCATGCTTCATATTTTTATATATCCAGTGAAACCGGATTTGCTAGATTGATAATAGTTGTCCAAATGTTTTGGGTTTCTAGCCCAAATCGGTTGATGTCCAAATTTTAGTTTCTAAATTTTTCTTCCTACCTTCTCTGATCTATCCTATGTACCTTTCTGATATGATAAATGAGCACATATACACTTTATGATTCTGTGGCACTGATATTCTTTATTCTTTATATGCCGGCATGCATGCGATGATGCAAAGTTGTGAATCACATAATATGCTGGTCAATATGTGCATGCATGCTGTTGTCTGTGAATAACTTTTGGTCTGTTTGGTGGTAACTTTTAATGCCTATTCATGTTACTTTTGTTTTTTCTAGTGACGGCTTTGAGGTATAGCTTTAATGGGCTTTTCTCTTACCTTTGATTGCAGATTTACTATATAGACCATGAACTCAGTATTGATGATTTTCTTCGTGATGATGATTACAAGATAAACCTTCCTGGTTCAAACCCAGATGACCTCAATAATCTGCAAGGGATTGGTCAGCTGGAACATCAACAGTTCAATTTGCCATTAGATCTGCCACCTCCTAATTCATATGTTGATGCAAATAACTCTGCACAAAATACTGGAGATATTTTTTTCCACATGTCGGACTTGCTCACAACAGTATGTCCTTCACCTTCTCAATATTTGGGGCCAAAATGTGCACTCTGGGACTGTGGTAGACCTGTTCGAGGATCAGAAAAGTGTCAAGATTACTGCAACCCTTACCATGCTGGTTTGGCTTTGAATGATGATGGCCTTCTAGGGACAAGGCCTGTGATGCGTCCAAGGGGTATTGATTTGAAAGATGGCCCCCTGTTTGCTGCTCTTTGTGCAAAAATTCAAGGAAAGAATGTTGGTATTCCTGTATGTGAAGGAGCTGCAACTGCAAAATCACCTTGGAATGCTTCTGGTAAGTTTGGTTATGTAAGATTGTAAGTGTTAGCCTGATAGGTGAATAGCAATATTAGCAAATTCTTGTCCTAATTGTTGGAGCCCTGCTGGTTTTGCAGAACTTTTTGATCTTTCTCTTCTTGAGGGTGAATCTCTTAGAGAATGGCTGTTCTTTGACACACCAAGAAGGGCCTTTGAGAGCGGCAACCGGAAGCAAAGGTCATTGCCAGATTACAGTGGCCGTGGATGGCATGAATCAAGGAAGCAAGTGATGAAAGACTTTGGGGGTCTGAAGAGGTCCTATTACATGGACCCACAACCAGCCAGCAACTATGAGTGGCATCTTTTTGAGTATGAGATCAATGATTCTGATGCTCTAGCCTTGTACCGGCTTGAGTTGAAGTCTTCTGATGCTAAAAGGAGTGCTAAATCAAAATTGGCTAGTAGTTCACTGAACGAAATCCAGCAGCAAATGGTCAGGCTTAGTGCAGACAGTCCAGTGGAAAACAAACGGACTGCTAGGAGCAGGCCAAAGACTAGTCAAAAGGATATCAATGCAAACACCTATCCAGCTCTTAACCCCCCCAATCAAGCCAGTGCTTCCAATGCTTATCAAGCTGTGTCTCTCAACACCCCCAAACAAGCCAGTGCTTCAAATGCTTATCAAGCAGTGTCTCTCAACAACCCCAATCAAGTTAATGATCCGAATGCTTATCAAGCAGTGTCACAGGTGGACCAGATGCCATTTCTGAATGAAAATGCTGTCTATGGACCTCATCTTCCATACGGTTACTCCACTGAAAAAAGTGATTTCTATTGGAGTCCAAGTGACGGGACTTGAAGATACGATATGTAGAGCTCATACCTTCTATGGCATCTGTCAGGCACAAATTCTAACAGCATCAGCTAAATTATGTGGTCTATAGTTTTCTAATTGTAGACCTCTTTGAAAGATGGCATGTTTGTAAGGCAGTGCTATACTTTGCATTAACTCTGATTGTAAAATATATTCCTATCGAGTGCAAGTTAAATTGACAAACTGCTTCACCAGTAACCGATGCTGTTCGGCCGGGTATATTAGCCTCCTGAGTTATGAGTTACGGATTCAGATGGTTGCGTCTTCTCCTTTCTTATTTATATATGCTGAGTGTTTTTTGAGGATCCGTATTCACTTTTGGACAATTTTACAGAATCCAGCTTCAGTGTAGTCTCCTCTGAAGGTTGTAATTGGTGGTTAAAATTATGGAATTTCTTGTTCCACAGCAGGTAGAAATATGTGGTAGTATGATAGTATTTGGCAGGAATATATATTTTTTTCGTCACAGCGACAAGACTCCTTGCTGTCGTTCCTAATCACTAATCGTACCCATCAGATTAGGTGTGTTAGCACTGTAAGCATGCACTCTAGTAACATATACGACTCCACAAATCGAAAGTTTGTCGGTTGTGTGGACGATTTTCGAATTGCCAGCTATGAACGGTTTTGGAATAATACTAGCGAACCGATCGAATCAGTCGCTGCTCTTCCCGAGCCCTTGCCAATTGCCATCCTGCGCTATCTCTGTTGGCTTAACCATTTTAGCCGTGACACGGCTGTGGTGTGGTATATCCCTTCCTCGCCTTCTCGCACTGGCCCTAGCCAATTAACATCTCGTGCTATCTCCATTGACGTGGTCATTTTAGCCATGCCGCGGCCACGGTACGTCCCTTCCTCGTCTTCTCGCCCGCGTCGCCGTGTTGGTGCGGTGAGGTGGTGGACTCCGCCTCACGGGGCAATCAGCTATGTGGGGTGCACCGTCTACCGCGAGGCGTACTAGTGCCCGAGGGTGTCATTTGGGCGAGCGTGTTCATGCCACTCGCTGCAGTGCGCGCGTACACGCCGAGCCGAACCAAGAGGTGTATGACTATCATATAACGGTCGGGCAGGACGGTCTGTCCAAAAGTAAGCTCTGAGTAGTGAGCCAAGCGCGAGAGTGACATGCGGCAGCTGGCCGATCCCGATCCAAGAATATAGTAGCCGTGCAAGGTGGCCGGAGCACCACACGCATGCATGGCCAGAGTTGGTGCGTACGAACGTTGTTATGTTGGATCAGCGTGATAAATTAAAGTGGCGTTCATTTGCACAAACAAACTTTGCGTTAGGAACCATTGGGAATCGGGATGACTCTGATACCCACTACGAGAGGACCTACACCTAATGCTCTAACAACTATCCTGAGTCGGTTAGTTATTTAATTTTTACTTACTTAATGCAGTATTAATTATTGGCTTCTGATCGACTGAGTCGCTCACGCTGAAGTCAAGACATTCTAGCTTCTGGACGACTGAACCGCTCACGTTAAAGGTAGAACTTTTGGATTCCAGGATGCCGAGATGTTCATGTTGAATCATAACTTAGTAATACACTAAGTATTTAGAAATAACACGGACTAATCGGGAGACTTATAATTACAAAATGATACTTTATTAAAAACACAAATACTATTACACAACAGTGTACATACTACTTTAGATTGGTATCCTAGCACTCTTTTGCTCTCCTTGCCTTCTATCTATGTTCTTATGCCAGGCTATGACAAAAGCAAGATCATCTATTTATATAGCTCAATGACCGTCAAATTCTTAACATGTGTCAAGGTTATAGCCCTTAAACTAAATTATCTAGAATCTCTATACTCTTCTAAGAAACAATCTAACACTAGAAGATTTCCTAAATTATTTTAGCTAGCTATTTTAGTGTCTTCCCAACAAATATCATGGTTCTTATAAAGTTTGTAGTCTTATAGAGGTTTGCATTGTCAACTCTTAACACTCCCCTGCAATGCAAACTTCTTTCAAAGTAGTCTTGTAGACCACTCCGAGAGCTTCTCAAAATTTCCCAAACTTTGCTTTGGTGAGACTCTTGAAAGAATATCTATGGCTTGATCATTTGTCTTTGTTGGCACCATTTTGATATCTTCTTTGAAGAATTTTCATCAGTCTTTGTTGGCACCTGTAAGATCGAGGAGGCCGATTAGAGGGGTTGAATGAACATTTTTAAAAATTCTCTTCTATTAATTATTTGGCTAACACCAAATTTATAATGCAAAAGCCTAAATCAATGGTTTAGCACAAATAAAGCATAAATCAATTAGGTTCACCTAAGTGCACTAACACCCTAAGTCTATGTCAAGATTTACAATCCTAAGATGATAAGCAATCAATTTAATTCTATGAATATAAATTACTTGAATGTAAATTGAGCACAAGAAAATAAATCACAATGACACGATTCCTTTTTAACATGGTGTTCGGAGACTTACTGGTCTCCCCTAGTCTACATTGAGGTAAGTCCAAACTAATTAGACCGGCTCCATGAATTAAGTCAATCACTTCAAATCCACTAGTGGTAGCTCTTTCTCGCTCCGAGTAGGTGAGCTCCAACCTTCACAATTCATCGAGTCTTCTTATAATCTTTTTTTAGAAGATCATTAAAAGTAACAAGTGAAGCCCCTTGCTTGACTCTTACCACGTGCAACAAATGTACAAGCTCAAGTGGATACAAAATCCACCTCTAGATGCAACACATGCAATCTAGAGCCTTTCTCCTTGTTCGCAAGGTGCAACACATATACAATTGAGAGTAGGACCTCACACTAGCTCAAGAAAATAAAATAGTGCCAAAGATTCTTCTCCAACCAACCACAAGAGGGTATTTATACCCCCACACAAAAACTAGCCGTTGGAAGCAAAACCCCTGAAAAATTAGAATTTTCAGTATTACAGTAGGCAGAAGTCCGAAACTACCGTGTTGGACCCGGATTTGACAATCTAGAATTCTCTATGATTCTACTGTACTATTCTCTAGATCAGTAGATAGTGCTCATAGATACAATACTAAATACATATCATGCAGAAGTATAAATATAATAGTAGATTTACACATAGGCCGATCAAGCCGAAAATCAATAAGATGCAGTAACAAAAATGGAACACACCGATGGAACCCTTAGGACGTGCTCACAGGCAGCCAACTGGGGTTCGTGATCTAATTCTTGGCATCTTCATCTTCTTTACCAGATGCATCCCAAGGCGTAGTGATCTGACTTTTCTGATTCTGGATTAATTGAGTGAGTAAGGGTAAGTACAAACTACTATGCTCCGTGAGCCAATACACAGAATGTAAATAAATAATATGCATGGCTTACCAAGGGAAGGCTCAGGTTATTTTATTTGCCATAAATTGCTTTTAAACATACGGTACATAAAAATTTCTTGAGACCTAGTAGTTTAAACTAAAACATGATATTTTGGGTAAAAAGAATGCAGTAATAATAGTAGCATAGATTCTATCCACCGTTACATGGCTCCTGCACCATATGCTAACCTTTTAGCGTTATAACCACCTACCTTATCAATGAGGCGACACCTAGGATAACACAAATTAGGGCTTTTTATGGCTCGCCATTTTCCAATCTCACCCACAAATATTTTAAAATAGAATTATATCTGGTTAAGTTCTCATATCCGCCTTTGACCGTGGGCATGACTATTTAAATAATTTTACTTTGCAGAGTTTGTACACTTTACCAACAAGAGACAATCAGCTCGTTGCTCCATACGATTCCTTAGTCATGTGGATGAGTATACCATCACAGTAACTTTTCAAAATACATTTATTTTACTGTTCACAACCAAAGAAGAGAGGAAGAATGAAGCACGCAAGTGGCCTGCTCTGCCAAACTATGGACCAGATAGAGAGATGCGGGAGCTATGATAGCTGAACTGATAGTTGAACGTTGTCTGCTACTCTGATATCACTTGCCATGTTTTAAACGGTTTCAATTTCTAATTTATTTTGGTTTTTTTATTTAAGTCAAAGGGCACTTAAAACATGTCACTTTCTATTTCGGTTTATTTTGGCTTTTGATATTTTCATCGTTTTTCCTTTTCTTTTTCCCTTTATCCTTTCGTATTGTCTGTGGCCATATAATGGTTTTTTTCATTGTTTCAACATTTTTTCTTAGAAAAACCTAATAACCGTTATAGTACAATTTCAATCATGCATAAGATAAAAGACACAGTCAAAAGCTTAAGTCGTAAGCCAATTGGAGCGTGCCAGCTCTGCTTGGATAAGTTGAGTCGCTAGGACTTAGTTTTTCGATGTAAACCGAAACCCATGTACCCAAGTAGTGTTTCAGATAGTAGATCCATATTTAGGTACGCTTTGAACAAGCGAAAATTGAAATTTTAGCTCTAATCCTTGGAACATTGAAAAGAAGAAGGGTTCATGATGGGCTAGGGAAAAAGTGGCTTTATTTGAAACGAACAGTAAAAACAAGGAAAACAAGAATGTCCACAGAAAAACAATAATACGACTCCGCAAACGAACAGTAAAAACGAGGAAAACAAAGATGGACACAGAAAACAATCATACGACTCCGCTGGGGATCGAACCCAGAATCTCTGGTTCCGTAGACCAGCGCCTTATCCATTGGGCCACGGAGTCTTTCTTGAAAGATGTAAAATGGTAAAATATATCAACTTTAAGATACATTCTTTAATTCAGAGCAGCAAGAAAGTAAAAATGCCCGAGGTTGCAGATCACACGAAAATGTAGTGTTGGATTGAGCAATAATGGCATGGTTGTCTCAGACCATATAAAGAGTATAACCATGCCTAGTAAGTCAAGTGGTAGCTTTTAACATAAAAAAGGATGCCACGCCATCTGAAGCTGTTACCCAAAACTTCCCGCCCCCAATGCATAGCGCTATCAGGATTTAATTGAAGCTACAATGACTTCTTGAATCTAGCCTAGTACTCTTTGTTAGCAAGTATTTTGTATATTATCAATCTCCAAAGTATAGTAACTATTGGTGATTGTTAGGATTCCTTATTTGGTTAATGTATTCCTAATTTGTTGCCTCTTCGGTCATATATATAAATACACGCGCCTAGCCTGTGTGCGTGTGCGGCGTTTGTGCAGTTCTATTCCCATGTTGATCTCTTCATATGGTATCAGATTAGGTCACGATTATCAGCCTAAATCCTCCACCGCCGCCGGTTCTCCTGCCACCGGCATCCACCCTCCGTTGCCCCTTCCCTACCTGCGCGCCATGGGCTCATCCTTTGGCTCAGCTGACACCACGCTCGCTGCTTACTCCTCCCTCTCCACGACGGTGATCTCCTCCAGCTCCTCTATCAATGTCATCTCTGTCAAAGCACATGTTCCTATCATCCTCGACCTCAAGGTGTCAAATTACACCAAGTGATGCCAGTTTTTCACCCCCATGTGTGGCAAGTTCGAACTTCTTCACCACATCGATGGTTCTCAAGCTGATCTTCTGACCGATGCTGCATGGGTGCAAGCTGACTACTCCATCCTCTCCTGGCTCTACGGTTCAATCTCCGACGACATCCTCGACATCACGATGGAGCCTAACCAGCACGCCCGTGCTCTTTGGGTTTCCGTGAAAGCTCTCTTCCGCAACAACAAAGAATCTCGCGCCATCTACATCAGCAATCAGTTTCATACACTAACCCAGGGAGATTTGTCTGTCTCGGCCTACTGTCAACGCATGAAGACACTAGCTGACTCTCTCCGTGATGTCGGCTATGACATCTCCGATGCCCAGCTCGTCCTCGATCTGATCTACAGTCTCATCCCGCGCTTCAGCAATTAAGCAGACATCCTCGGCGCCAAGGAGCCCTTTTTGACCTTCGCGTCTGCTGGCTCCACTCTACTCATGGCCGAGCTGCGCATGGAGAACGCCATTGTTTCCACCGTCTTCTTGCCTCTACAATGCCATCGGCATGTAGTGCAGGATGCTCACAGTCCTCCAAAGGCGCCTCCTCCGGCTTCAAACGCAATCGCAAGGGTGGCAACGACAGTGGCAAGCAGGCGTCAATGTCTACCTCCCCGCCGCAAGGTCTGTGGTTTTGCGTTAATCCATGGGGTCCCGCTCTAGGTGGCGTCGGTCTCCTCGGCCCACGCCCCCAGGTGCATCCCCATGCATACCACACGACGTTCGCTCCCTCCTACATGTCTCCGAGCCGGCTCCTTAGCCCTTCTGGGATCAAGCCAGCCTCATTTCCGCCATGAATGGTCTGTCCATGCAGACCTCAAGCCTTGGGTTCTCGACTCCAGTGCCACGGCACACATGACCGCAAACGATGGTATGCTCATGTCGCCACTACCTTTCCCCTATCCCACCCCTGTCATAGTTGGTAACGACGCTTGCATGCCGATTCCCGTTAGCGGTAGTGTTCTTCTTTCTACACCTTCCACAAACTTTGTTCTCAACAATGTTCTTCTTGTTCTTTCCCTTCTTAAAAATCTTACCTCCGTTCGACAGTTTACTCGAGATAATTCATGCACCATTGAATTTGACTCTTGTGGCTTTTCTGTTAAGGACCTTCGGACCTGGCATGAGATTTTTTGGTGCAATAGCTCTAGCAATCTTTACACCTTTGTGCCACAGCCTGCCTCTCCCTCGGCACATCTGCTCCTCTCCATCGATGCACCATCATCTATTTGGCACCAGCATCTGGGGCACCCCGGCGCTGCCGCTCTCGACACTTTAGACAAGTCTTCGTTCATTCCATGTAATAAGCTACATCGCACTCTCTGTCATGCCTGTCAACTTGGCAAACATGTGCATCTTCCCTTTAACGTTTCCATTCTTTTGTCTTCCTCGCCGTTTGAGTTAGTTCATTGTGATGTTTGACCTCACCAATTCTAAGTATCTCAGGTTCCCCATATTATTTAGTCATAGTCGATGATTTTCCCATTTTTGTTGGACCTTCCCCATTAAATGAAAATCAGATGTTTATTCTACTCTGGTCCATTTCCATGCATGTATCAGAACTCAGTTCGGTGCTACTCTAAAATCGATTCAGGCTGACAATGGTGCAGGATTTGTGAACCACACTCTTTCCCAGTATCTTCTTTAGCATAGCATTCTTTTGTGTCTCTCTTGTCCTTACACCTCGCAGCAAAATGGCAAGGTTGTGCGTGCTCTTTGCACCCTCAACAATAGCGTTTGCATGCTTTTTTCATGCACATATGTTGCTGGTCTATTGGGTTGAGGCCCTCGCCACTGGCACATATTTGTTGAATCGCCATCCCTGTTCTGCAATACACAATTCCACTCCTTTTCCAAGCCCTCCACAACAAGCCACCCACATATTCCCATTTACATGTTTTTGGGTGCCTTTGTTATCTGAACACCACATCCACTTCTTCTCACAAACTCCACCCTTGCTTGGTCGCTTGTGTTTTTCTTGGTTACCCTAGTTCTCATAAAGGATATCGTTGTCTTGATCTTACCACACAGCGTGTTATCATTTCTTGTCATGTCATTTTCGATGAGTTGGTTTTTCCTTTTACTACTCGCAACACACCTTCATCAACTTCCTCGGCGGGATCCCTGGATTTTCTTGTTGAGTCCCCACCTTGCTTTTGCCACACTCTGGTGCGCATGCATCAACGAATTGTGTGCATGTGTCAGCACATGGTGCGCCAGTTTTTGTCCTACCCTCGTCATCCAGTTCTCCGCTGGCTTTCAAAGAGGTGCCCGTTGCACCTCCGGCTGGGCCCGGCTCCACGCCTTCTCGATCACAGAGGTGCGTGCACCTCTTCGCCGGCTTGACTCCCCTCAATTCCTTACTTGCAGATGTAACATCCTGAAAAATATAAATAATATATTGTGGAATTTTTGGATTATTTTATTTGCTTTTTATTTAAATTTGGAATTTGTTGGCTTTTTGTAAATGTAAAGGGAATTCAAAAGTAAAAAGAGGAAAGAAATCCACACATAAAATGATACAACACGAATATCGATAAAGAATCAAAAGATGATCCATAAATTACCAAGTTGAGAAATGGAAATAAGCATAAAATAATATCCCTAAAAATTAGGGTAAACAAATTAAAGGAAATTAATACTCATGTAAATATGCAAAGAACCATGTGTATATAAGGACATATATACATATATACACATGAATACCATAAATAAATAAAATATATATTTATGCACAAACATAAGAAGGAGATGAAAGTATGTGTATAGATATATACCCAAGATGTATGTGCAAGTGTATATACATACAAAATTTATACAATAAAAGAAAAGAAAAGGAAAATAAGCCACTGGCCGCCATCACCCCACCAGCCTCTCTCTCTCTGCGGCGGACGCTCACAGGCCAGCCAGCCGCGCCCATTTCCGCGTGCGCTTGCTCCCGCTGACGAGCGGACCCGCTCTCCGCACCCCGCGCTCGCTGCGCGGTGGGCCGCACCCTCGCGTGCAGCAGGCTCGCTGCCACCTGGGCCCGTCCCCTCGCGCGTTCTTCCTCTGCCGGTGGACCCTCGCCCGCGCGCGTCTTCTTCCTTCCTCTTCTTCCTCCACGCGCCGCGCCTCTCTCTCTCGCGCTCGAGCTTGCCGCAGGTGATCTTCCTCCGCTCTCTCTTCCCGCGGCAATTTAAAACCAGCTACGGGAGGGGACTCATCTCTCCCGCCGCCTCTCTCCTACAAAATCTCGGCGAGATTTGCATCCACCCCCCCTGCCAGCTTGAACAGAGCGGAAGCCGGCGAGGTCTTGCCGCGCGTCTCCCTCTCCCGGCTATAAAAGCCCTGCCTGGGAGCCGAAATAGCGTCGCAGCACTCCCCTCTCCCCTCCCCCGCAAGTAATTGAATGGTAGCTCTCTCAATCCCCACCGGCGACGCCTTCTTCCCCACGACCGGCGACCGAGCCGCCGCCGATTCCGGCCGCCCCGAAGCCAGCCCAAGCTCCTGGAGCTTCGCGGGAGAGCGGTGAAGCTAACCCCGGCCTCCCCCGCACCTCCCGAAGCTCGTGGCTCGCCGTCACCGGAGCCCTCCCGAGCCTCCGCCGCACGCCGCCGCCCGCCACCGTGCTCCTCCACCCTGACGCCTACACGAGGAGCTTCCCATCGCGCAAGGATTACATATCACGCAGCTCCCAGCCTCTCTCCGGCCACCACTGCCGCGGCGCTGTCGCCTTCTTCTTCCTCGGCCCGACCCTCTGCGAGCTAACTCAAGAGGTATACTTACCCTTATATGGTAAGCAACGCTGCCGTCCGAGTGGCTTTCGCGCTATCCTCCCTTCCCTCGCCTCCCGTGTCGCGCGTTGAGTCCGACTCGCGCGCAGATTGAGCGATTTCTTTTATTTTCCTTCTCGGCGGGTGGGCCCGCTTGTCGGCCAGGTCAATGGAGCGGCCGTGACCGCTGGGCCCCACTCGGTCGATGCGCATCCGCACAGAGCCGTCTTGTGATCGACAGTGGACCCCATGAACAGATGAACTGGACCCACATGTCAATAGCACGAACGTAAATAAAAGGAAAATTAAAAATAAATCTGAAAATGCCAATGGGACCCATCATCGAAATTTAATAATTTTTGGAATTTATCGAATCGAGAACTTCAAATAATCATAACTTTCCCATTTTAACTCCAAATTGAATGAAACAAATTTATAAATTTTTCTAAATTCAAGATCTATCCAATGGATTTAAAATCATAATTTTTGGAGTTCATTTGAATTTTTGGTGAAATTTTATTGATTGGATGTTTTCTTTTATCCAAATTTTCACAGACGATTACAATAGCTACGAAGCTCAAGAGGAAGAGACCGAGGCCGCAACACTAGAAGCCCGGATAATCACGCACTCGACCACCGTGACCAAGGCGAGTCAATACTTTGATCATGTTGAACCTACATTTCGCAAATTACTTTGTTTTAAATTAACAAATTGCATTGTTTGTTAGTTTTATGAAAATGCATGCTAAATTTGATATTCTAGTTATATACCGTTGTTTACCTTGAATAATATTACCCTCCTTGAGTATTTGAATGTGTGAACCTTGTCGCCTAGCAAAAATATAATAGTAACATTTCGAAAATAAGTCCGTAACCATATGCCATGCTTAGCATTGAATAGGAATCCGGGGCAAGAAATTGTCCCGAGCATCACATTTATTCATGAGAAAATTTGTTCGGGCAGTCATGGTGGTAATGACTGATAAATGATGAATATGATTATCGTATGTTTCCCAAAAACCCCAACATGCTTTAAAATCTGGGCGGATTGGTTCGATGGTGTGAAAGTGTGGTGCAGTGGATGCACAGTGTGGTGCAGTGGATGCACAGTGTGGTGCAGTGGATGCACAAAATGGATTAGTGGTAGACCGCCCAGATACCAATAAGGACCGAATCTTGTCATGTCAACCCGTGTACAACAGTACAACCACAAGTCCAGAAATTACAACTTGGCTTAGTAGAATTACGGACCACGAAAGTCATCCTTCCAGGAGGCGGTGTGAGGATGTGCAAGCGGCGATCAGTGACGGCTTGAATGGGACACCGTGGAAGGTGAAGTTCTGGCGTGGCGGGCTAGCGAGGGGGTAGGAGCCACCGCTAGACGCTCGTAAGGAGAACATCCCGCACAACGTATGGGACCCATCGCAAGTGGGAACGACCCATAGGGTGAAATGATGGAAGGGGCGAGGTACTTTGAACGGTTACTGTGATAGTCTGCTCAACCACATGACTAAGGAATTGTGTGGGGCAACGAGTTGATTGTCTCTTGTGGTGAAAGTGTACAAACTCTGCAGAGTCAAAACTATTCGAATAGCCGTGCCCACGGTCAAGGGCAGACATGGGAACTTAACCAGATATAGTTCTATTTCAAAATGATTTGTGGATGGGAATGGAAAAGTGGAGGGCAGTGTAAGGCCCTAGTTTGGAATTGTCCTGGGTGTCGTCCCAGTGGTAATGTAAGCGGCTATAACGCTGAAGAATGGCTATATGGTGCAGATGCCATGTAATGGTGGATGGAATCTGAATCACTATTATTACTGCATTCAACATATACGTGTGTTCAAAATGCTAGGTCTTAAGGAATTTTTATATAATTGTATTCAAAAGCACTCTTCGCAAAAGAAAATAAACCTGAGCCATCCTTTGATTAGCCATACATGTTATATAATGCATTCAGTGTTGGCTCGCGAGCACGGGTCGGAGTGCTCACGCTCGCTTTGCGGCAAAAATCCAGAACCAGGAGCGCAAGACCACTACGCCTACGAGGAAGCTCCCGCTACGGAGGAGAAGAATGACGAAGGAAACTAAGGCGTAGGCCTCGTTGATTAGACATGGACAAGTGGACCTCCGGCGTTGTGTGCACGTATGTTACTAGTTAGTGGTGACATATAATGCACACGCACCTTCCGATCGCTTGCACGTGGATTTGGGTTTGCTTTTCTTTGTATTTCATTGTGCATGTTTGTAATAAGGCAATTGGCCCGATCGGCCTCTTTGTAAACTCTATCACCCGACGTGGTGTATTTCAAGTTATGTAATATAATGAATGTTTATGCGATGTATGAATTGATTCAGCAATGTTCCTGTGTGCACTAACTACTGATCCAGGGATTAGTGCAGTGAAACACAGTAAGATTCAGATTGAAAAATCTGGGTCTGACAGCAGAGGAGCATCCGGTTACTCTGGCTGGGTCTAGCTGCTCGACTACTTCGGCTGTCATCGAATTTCCTGGTCCTGCTACACATCCATCTACCAGATCGCATCCCATGCGGACATGGGCATAGTCCGATCTTGTTTTTCCTCGTGATCGGCTCAACTTGTCAGCCTTTCCTCCAGTTGTCTCTCCACTTTTGCAGACATATCGTGCTGCCTTACAGGACCCTCACTGGAAACAAGCCATGGCAGATGAGTACCAAGCCTTTGTGGCCAATCGCACTTGGTCTCTCATTCCCCGACCTACCAAAGCCAACATTGTCACAGGCAAATGGGTGTTCAAGCACAAGTTTCATGCTGATGGTGCCCTTGCATGCTACAAAACGTGTTGGGTGGTTCGCGGTTGCTCGCAACAACCAGGTATCGACTATGACGAGACTTTTAGCCTGGTTATCAAGCCCGCGACGATCTATACTGTGCTAAGCATTGCCATGTCTCTCTCATGGTTGATTCAGCAATTCGACATGAAGAAGGCATTTCTCCATGGACTCCTTGACGAGACGGTCTACTGCCAGTAGCCGTTTGGGTTTGTTGACCCTTTGCACCCCGACCATGTCTGTGTCTTCACCGCTCGCTCTACGGCCTCAAGCAGGCTCCTCGGGCGTGGTACTAGTGTTTTGCCTCCTACCTCGGTAGCACCGGTTTTGTCGCCTCTATCTCTGACACATCTCTCTTCGTGCTTAACCACGGTGCCAACACGGTGTACCTTCTCCTCTACGTCGATGATATCATTCTGATGGCTTCATCAACTACTCTCATTGGTCGTCTTACTCGTTGTCTTGGCTTGGAGTTTGCCATGACCGATCTCGGTGACCTGCACTTCTTCCTGAGTATCTCCGTCAAGCAGTCGGCCACCGGTCTATTCTTGTGTCAGAAACAATATGCCTCTGACCTGCTCCATCGAGCCGGTATGGCCGACTGCCATTCTTCGCCTACGCCTATGGACACATGCGCCAAGCTCTCGACTTCCAATGGGGCGTTGGTCGCTGATCCTACCAAGTACAGAAGCTTGGCTGGTGCTCTTCAGTACCTCACTCTGACTCGGCCGGATATCGTGTATGCGGTCCAGCAGGCTTGTCTCTGCATGCATGATCCCCCGGGAGCATCACCTTACTCTTGTCAAGCGTATTCTTCGCTACATCAAGGGCATCGTCGACTTTAGTTTTCATCTCACCGCTTCCTTGACACGAAGCCTTGTCGCCTATTCGGATGCCGATTGGGCTAGATGTCTGAACTCTCGGCGTTCGACCTCAGGCTACTGCATTTTCCTGGGAGATAATATGGTGTCCTGGTCTTCTAAACGGCAAGCAACCGTCTCTTGGTCAAATGCCAAAGCTGAGTACCATGCGGTCGCTTATGCCGTTGTTGAAAGCTACTGGCTTCGACAACTTCTTCAAGAACTTCATCACTCGCTCACTTCAGCCACAGTTGTTTTCTGTGACAACGTCAGCGTCGTCTATATGTCTTCAAACCCTGTTCAACACAAGCGTATGAAACATATTGAGATGGACATTCATTTCGTGCGTGAAAAGGTGTCTCTCGGTCAGGTTCGTGTCCTGCATGTTTCGTCCACCCTGCAGTTCACTAACATCATGACGAAAGGCCTGCCGTTCCAGTCGTTTTTGGATTTCCGGTCTAGTCTCACCATCTGGAGTCCTCCCAGTTCGACTGAGGGGGTGTTAGCAAGTATTTCGTATATTATCAATCTCCTAAGTATAGTAACTATCGGTGATTGTTAGGATTCCTTGTATAGTTGATGTATTCCTGATTTGTTGCCTCTTCGGCCATATATATAAATACATGCGCCCAGCCCGTGTGCGTGTGCGGCGTTTGCGTAGTTTTATTCCCTAAGTTTATCTCTTCACTCTCTTCAACGCAACCACCCCTGCTGACGTGGCATCTCTTCTACGTGGCTGGCTAGTATTTTGAACCTACACAGGTACGGCACACTAGTGACTGAGTTTCTGCATCCCCTAG
This sequence comes from Dendrocalamus sinicus, assembly GCA_036346575.1. Classification (NCBI taxonomy): domain Eukaryota; kingdom Viridiplantae; phylum Streptophyta; class Magnoliopsida; order Poales; family Poaceae; genus Dendrocalamus; species Dendrocalamus sinicus. The sequence goes on along the minus strand of CM070655.1, from coordinate 4,088,323 downwards.
AGTATGTAGTACAATATACATGGGACATCCATTCAAAGTTACATTAACACAGCACCAATCGCCAGCAAAGCTACGGGTCCAGATACTCCAAAAGCCGTAGCCATGGCCCATGGACACGTAGTAGTTTCAGATCACGACATCAGAACGAACCAACTGAAACCCTAGGATACAAATGGATAATTGCTGGATAGCAGTTTCACCATAAGAAATGTATTAACCCTTTTCAACAGAAACCAGAGCCCTGAGGTAGGAGAAGCTTCCGGCCTTCAGGAGTGAGAGGAAAGCAATTAATGGCTAGACTTCGTTTCTGGAGGTCTAGTGCTGGTACCAAATGCTCTTGCTCTTGCCACAAGCAATGCCCTGGCGGAAATGCCAAGTCAAGATGGAATTAACCAAACAGATTCTGGAAAGACAAAAGGGTGTCCTTGGTTGGACCAGAATTGGCCGTTTAATTTACTTAACAATCAAGGCATGTTGCCTTGAACAAACGATGGCACCGGTACCAAAATTCAAGGCGATTCCATTGGATATTTGGATTCAACACGATCGAGTCTAATGCTGCGTGCATCACTCTAATTGTGCCTTTTTCTCAGTCATCCATGATCAGGTCATGATTAGTGCATGCTTTGCCTTGAGTAGTTGATCTGCATCACCTTGCTTTTAGCTTACTTTTCTTTTAAAAATTATCGTCTCCATTACTCCATCCCTCTTTTTCCCTTCCCTACCGAATTCTTTGCTGACAAGTGCGTTCTAGCTACTACACTCCTGAGTTCTGAGACATGAACTGAGATCTTTTCTTTCTGTGAGATTCAGACACTGAATTCTCGTCCAGCAGTGATGTTTCTTGTGAAGAAAAAAATGTACGGCCTAGATGCTGTTTCAGTGCATTACTGTTCTTTCATTGGTCTTAACTACAGGAATCACGCGGGCCAGCTGTCAATTTAGCAATTGTTCACACGATTCATAGATTACCATCCAGTGTATATGTACGGTAGTTGGGATACAAGTAGATTACATTAGTGCAAATTAAAATTTCTACCGCATAAACCAAAAGGTCATACAAATAAGATATCACATATCTTTATCACTTGATGCGTAGTGCAGCAGAAAAAGAGTTAAAGCAGCCTAGTTTAACGTAGCGTGCGTCGATGTAATGAAAGTTGTCAAACGTCCAACGTCTCTGGAAAGCAATCATCGAAAGCTGATCATCCTTTAGCAGTAGTCGATCTCGACGAGATGATTGTCTTATTCTCAGATCATCACGATCAGTGCCACAATCACAGTAGCATCTCTACCAAAGTCGAAGTCCACACATCCAAGGATAGAACGCCGTGTGTCGGTGTGCTAGCACCAATGCGCATAGTAGAGCCTTCGGAATGAGACGGCTAGGGTTTCGGTGGGTGGTACAATCTCTCTCGTAATTCCATAACCCTATGCACCCCTTTATATAGAGCCTCAGGTCGGATTCTTTTCCAACACAAACAGAGATCGTTTCCCACTCAGAGAACCCCTCGATCGGATCTTTATCCAATATGAATAGATCGTATTCAATTTAGAGTCTATCATCAGTACCCTTACTGTTCTAACCCGTTAAGTGTGTGACCATCTAGATTCATGTATACTTGGTTGTAACTTGGAAACACTTTTCTAATTACCGGTTGGTAGTGGTCCCTAGCAAGACATATCGACCCCTAAATTTACACAAAGGTCAATTTGGATGAACCTTATGTAATATAATCTACAACTAGGTCTTAATCACTCGTGATCAGTTCATAACTCCTTACAACCAGTTCGTATCTAGTTACCACCAGTTCATAGACCAGTTTGTGATATATCTGATCAGCTCACGACCAGTCAATATATTTCTACGACCAATTCGTATCTAGTTGGATTTAATGACCTATTTGCGTTTCTTCTTTCACTTCATGATCCTGATCAAACTCCAAGTGAGAAATGCGTCATACATGGACTGTTCAATATTTTCTCGATCTAGTGATGGATAATTTTATATGGTCAACTCTTCGATCACTCATCACATAGCCATATACTTTCTTTATTTGACCATATCGAGGGGCCTAGAGATATCTCTCATGTTATATAGGAAGGGTAAATCCCATATCCAACAAATCACGTTCATTCATATGTTTCATAGGATACCTGAAAGCTATCTTTATAACTACCTAGTTACAATGTAGCGTTTGGTAATGATGTGGCTCAGTTTTGTGGAGGGTTTTTGGTGGATGGTCATAGGGGAAAAGAAGTGCTACTGGGAATTAGGATTAGAGTGGAAGGGGTAACGATAATGGACAAGCTTGCCCTCAGGCGCCTGGTCGGGATTCTCTCTGGCTAGGGTTGAGGCTCTAAGCTACCAGATTTGAGGAAGGTTGATTCTTATTGCTTATCTCCAAAGAAATAGCATATGTCCTTTATATAGGATAGTACAAACCAACTCCATATCATATTTAGCCAATCTAGTAAGCAAATTCGGTAACCACACCATATGCGACTCCATATTCTATATATATCCTAACTCTCCGAACTAGCAAGAAAATTATGTGTAGACCCCGTGTCGACTACTACTAACAAAGGTTTACCAGCCACAAGCACCTGTAACCGCATGGTCCTACTAGCATGAACACCCGTGAGAGCGTGCAAAGAGATTTCAACCTCTGGGTTATGCTCACAATCTTCTTCTCCATCCTCCATCTCAAGCAAGTATATTCCCTTCATAGAGCAGCGATGGTTGGGGCCAAACTTTTCTAGACAATTGAAACAAAAGCCCTTGGAACGCCTTTTAGCCATCTCAGCCACTTCCAGTGTGATTGAGGCCATGCATTGATGGGCAGCGATGCAGCTGCCTTTGGCGCCGAGGACATCGCTGAAGGGGTGGGATTGGATTTGGGAACAGCTATGGAAACCATTGAACCACTGTTTAGCCGAACTATCAAAGCTGATCTCGGTGCCTTACTTTCAGCTGGTTCTTCCAACAGACATTGTTCATATGCCCTTGCCAAACTCATGGCCGTCTACAAGTTTCTAGGATTGTGTAGCTCCACATCCGTGCTTTGGGGCTTGATTAAACCGGACGTGATTAACTGGATTTGTTGACTTTGAGACAACGGTTCTACATAGCATAACAGAGCCAAAAATTGATGTTGGTACTCCTCCACTGTCCCTGTTCACCGAAGCTATGCCAATTCTCCCAATGGATTTCTCCGGCTGGGTGGCCCGAAGCGCATATTGACAAAATCCGCGAAACGATTCCAAGAGATGATGCCCTCATCGCATTCCAACTGGTAATACCATTGCTACGTGACCCCCGTCAGGTGATATGCTGTCAACCAAACCTTTTCCTCTTCGAGAGTGAGTTGTCCATAGAAAAATTGCTCGCATAAATTCAACCATGGTAGCGGATCCTCATTTCCACTGTATGTTGGAAAAGTCAGCTTGTGAAAGCACGGAGAACTTCTTCTTTCATCCTCCTTCTTAGACCTGTCGATCACAAGGCTTCTGCCTCCATATTCCAACTCACTGGACGCTCCTCCAATACTCCCTTGTTGCAATCAGTTGATGTCATCTTGGTCGCACTCTTACTGTTGCTTGATATCATTGATATCCTTCATCATAACGGCAATCATCTTGCCGATATCCTCGATTGCCTTTTGTTCCTCCATGAGAAGGGTGGTGGATATGGGCTCTAATACCAAGTTGATGTGGCTTGGTTTTGTGGGGGGTTCGGTGGATGGTCAGTGGGGAAAATAGGTGCTGCTAGGAATTGGGATTAAAGCGGAAGGGGTAACGATAATAGACAAGCTCGCCCTTAGGCACCTAGTCAGGATTCTCTCCGGCCAGGGTTGAGGCTCTGAGCCACCGGATTTGAGGAAGGTTGGTTCTTATTGCTTATCTCTAAAGTAACATCATATGTCCTTTATATATGATAGCACAAACCGACTACAATTCGACTCCATATCATATTTAGCCGATCTGGTAAGCAGATTTGGTAACCACACCATATCCGACTCCATATTCTATATATATCCTAACTCTTCGAACTAGCAATGACTAAACAAAGAAAGTATCCTATGCCGAAACCTAGAAGGTATCGCAACATCGCTGCAATTGTAGATCATCACAGCATTGTGCAGATGACCTGATGGTCCACGTAGCATCTCCAGTCCGTTGCCCAGCCGGTCGCCTGGATGATCAGCGCGTATATGACGCCCCAATATGAGTCCATAACAGGTAACTCCTAAGTGCACTATTACATATGTAGAAAACTATGCTGATTTCAGGCACAATGATTATACATCATTATTGCTTGAGACTAACTGATGACACATAAAAACATAACAATCTCAACTGTGTATCAAGGTGGATCAATTCAACACTACGTTCTCTAACATGTGTTTACATTATTGATTTGATGTTTCAATATCCATGATCCGTGATATATAATCATCAATCAATACATGTATTGAATTATGAATCATTATTGTCCCATATAATGATATAAGATCAATGATAATTTAAAATAATATCAAAACATGAATAAAGAGTTTTACGAACAAGTCACGTACTTGTTGATCAATACGAAAGATATTTATTTAAGTGATAGAATAATATATTGTTCAAAAGATTATAAATATAGAAGTAATATAATTATCTTCATGATCGTATCTAGAGCATATCACTAACAAATAATTCAGATCATCACAAGACAAGGAAAATCGTGAGAAAGCCACACACACTGCAACACATTAGCCACATTTTGGCAAGAACTCTGCTCGAAACATCTCAATCTTCTGTACAAGCAACGATTTTTGGTGAAGTCATCTTCGATACTAGCTATGACGACAACATTTTAACTACCATCTCAAGAAAAGCTACAAGCGAACCAACGAAAACAAAGGAGAAGCAAGAATCCCTCTCCGGTCGGTCGATCAGCCGGCCTCCGGCTTGTCGGCGGAGGAGGGCCGGCGGCCGTCGTCGAAGTTCTTGGCGTAGCTGGCGGCGTCGTACTGGAAGGTGATCATGGGCCTGGGGCTGCAGATGCTCTTGCTCTCCCGCACCAGCCTCCTGAGCAGCCGCCTCCACGCCCGCCGGCCGTCGTCGCGGCCGCCCGGGCCAACGTCGCGAGCGAGGAGGTGGAAGCGCGCGGGGCTCCGGTGCACGGCCGGCAGCCACGCCGGCGAGGCCATGCAGCCCGAGAAGTAGGAGGACTGGGTCGGCGTGGACGGCTCACTGTCCATGTCCATGGCTACAGGAAGAGGATGAGAGGGGGGGCAGGGCCGCAGGGGTGTGTGTGTGTTTCTAAATGAGATTAAGAGGTTTCGAGGTGGTTATATATGGAGTTTAGATAGAGATGGATTAGGTGGGACTCGAGACGGAGGGAGATAAAGAGAGAATTCCATGGAGTGTACGTGGCTGTCCATCTCCGTATACACTAATTATTGTGAGCTCCGAAATTTAGGATCCAATGTTGTACTTAATAAAGTCTCGGCTTGTACATAATTGAGCAAGTCATAGTAAATCACTATATTGTTATACTAAGATCAAAATGGTTTAAAATCTTTTTTTTACTTTTCAGTTAGTTTTTTATTTCTGCTTCTATTAAAATTACTAATCATCAAATCTACCGGCTACAAACAAAAGATATCGACCGCAGTCTAAAAAACCAGGGCCTAAACCTCTCACGGCTGCTCGCGTGGCTTGGCGATAGAACACGAGGTTGAAATGGATGTGATTGTGGCTTAGTGGATTAGAAGCCGAATTCTCCTTTTTAAAACAAACATTTTGGAGTGCTTTGGGAGCACACATGCGAGAGTGCATGTTGTAGTACTTAAAATTTTGAGAAGTGGCCCAAATATTTTTCTTTATACTACAGAAAAAGGAGAGCGTTTCTATATACGCTTCCTTGCTGGAAAGTTGATCGCCTCATCATTAGCAACAATCATTATAAGAGCTTAAATGCATAATTAGTGAGAGGACCACCACAATTATGGCAGTGCAACCCAGGATCGCAGCTAGCTGCAGACGCCTTGGTACATATACAGCAAAAATACTGGACTAGTAGCAAGTAGCTAGTACTGCTACTAGCACCAACTACACCCACTAAAGCTGTACTCCTCAAAATCTGTTAACACAACCCTACAACATCCAGGAAAAATCATTTCAGAAGTGACCGCAAGTAATTTTCCATGAGTGAATCCACCACTGACTAATATCTCAGAGAAAAGTAAAATTCTATATCACAAACTCACAAGTTCTTACTGGCATTTGCTATAAATCAATACGAGCTTCAGCTGTTTATCAGACAAGTGTACTTCATATGCTGACAGAACAGGCAACTACATAATGAGTTTAAAAGTGCTGTGATTTTTTGGCATATCATGAAGATAAGAGTCGGATCGATGGTGGTTGTACCCAACTGAAGAATGAAGATGATACGGAATTTATGTTCTGGAGCCACAGCAGACCACGAGTTGTCAGATGTTGACGCGCCGTGCGGTCGAACTTGATGGAGTGTAATGCAACCAAAAGTTCCGTGTTATGGCTGCACCTGGCCATGATCAAATGGACATGTTACTCGCCTTTAATTAGCTTCGTTTTGACGGAAGATAAAGCTCCTTGATTAGTCCAGGTCCTCCAGGACTAGTGGTAGCTAGCATGATGCAGGAGTAATTAAGAGAAGCAATAGTTTAGAAAGGGAGAGTGGGGGTCATGTGCGTTGGGTGTCCATCGACGGCCGGAAGTATCAAACAAGAGTTTTGTTAAACGTCCATCCGGATCCCATCAAACAAAATATCAATTGGAGTTTCCTGCCTTAATTTCCATGCACTCTAATATACGGGCGCCAACTTATATTACATGGAAGATCTTGTTTCTGCAACTGGGACGCATTGCAAATCTGCAACCTATTTTATCCTCGAGTTATCTCACTGATCCAAACTTCAGACATCAGCGAGATTTTGCAGAAGCAACAATATTTCCAGAGGGGATTTATGCCCTTGCGTTGCATGTGCTGATCTGCTAGCTCTAGTTCGGTCGATGTAGCGCCAGAATGTTGAGGAAGTATGGATGGGCCGTCCTCTATGGCTGAAATTGTTTATATATGTGACACTGAAGCAAAATTTTTTGTCAATTTTGACCTTAAGAGTCCGTTTTTGCAAATCTTGCTCCCTCTCTAAGCTCGGCGACGCAAAAAGCGACATTTGTCTCCTACCGCACCACCAGAGCTAGGTGGCGCGCACCAGCTCCTGCCGAGCGACAATGAGTGCTCGGCAGGTCTGCTACCAAGCAGCGGCAGCTCGATATGTGGCCGACTCTCATCTCACTGAACATCGTCTTATTGAAGGACCCTATGAGGAAGTCCAGGATACTGTTGTGATGAATCATTGCAAGTTTTGTAGAGTGCTAAAATGGTTTAGTAAAGATTGCACTTGATTTGGGTTATTTTCTGGAAGTGTCAGGAAAATCGGAAGTACCACAGGTATTAGTGCGGTAATTCCGCATTGCGGAAGTACTGCAGGCATAAGTGTGGTAGTATTGTTTGGCAGAACTACCGGGTTGAGTTGCGGTATATTTTTCTAGAAAGATCCAGTGAGATTTTCAGTATACAGAAGTACCGTTTTGGAAGGCGGTAATACCGCAGTACGGAAGTACCGGCGTGTTAGGCGTTGTACTTCCGATTTTGCCAGAAAATAGGATTTTGAAAATTGAGTCATAGATTTAGTTGGGATGACCTGGGTCAATGGATTAAGATTGCATGATGCATGTCTTGACTAATGTAGGTCAAGTTGTGAAGAACATGTGTCTGAAAATGATTTCTTTGTCTTTGGATGTGCAGAGTCGTTTGAAGTCAATCGTAGTCAACAGTGAGGATCGGGGCTAAGCTCATGGAGGAGCTGAGACCCAGAACGATTAAGGATGCTAGGTGAGACGGTGAGCTCAAGATGACACGAGAAAGGTAGAAATGTTGAAGACGAGTTCGAACGGCGAGATGACACTATGTAGCTTGCACAGGCCAAGCGATTGCTTACAGTGGTTAGTGATGACCGAGTCTAGGAAGGGTATTTTGGTAGTTTGACCAAAATACCAAAAGCCATCTTGAATCAAAACCGCGGCGCATGGGCGATACGTTGAAGCGCGATTTTAGGTCAAGGTGGAGATGTTTGGATCAAGGCTAAGGATTTTAACGGATGCACACTTATGCGCTTTGAAAAGTGTGCATAAGTGAACTTGTGAGAGTAAAACCCGTGTGTGTGGTTAATGGGTTTCCCTCATTATAATATTGAGTAATATCCACTAAGGTGAATAGGTGGCTGGTTGCTCACCTGTAAAAAGGGGTTGGGATGAAGACATGAAAGGTTAGCCATCCAACTCATCTCATGTGCTCTCTTCTCTAGGGTTAAGGTTTGAGAGTGAGTATCTTGGGTGCTCTTTGTCCTCTAATGGGTGTTTTTTGTCTTTTAAGGTGGAGTGGTTGTAAAACCTAGTTTCTCAAGTAAGCAATACATCAATCGTTTTGCATCTCTTGTGTCTCTCTTGTTTTTTATTGATGTGCTTGACTTTTAGTTGGTTTTAATCTCTGTTTTTCCCTCTTGTGATCTTGTTGTGCCAAGAATGTGTAAGAGATGGAGATAATCCTTGGGAATACATCTCCACCCATCTAGACACTTTAATAGCAAGATTCACAAGAAAATCCGGTTTTGCTTGATTTTGACCTCTTTGGTCCATCTCTTAATCCGAGAGTTTTTGGCTAGGATTCTTTGGTGTTCTAGCTTGCTGTGATATGTGGGAATATAACTAGAGCTATCTTGGTCATCATCTACCCACGAGCAAGTTGTATTCACCGTTTGGGGTTTTGGCTCGGTTTTGGTGCAACCTTCCAACAAACTGAAAAAGGTCACAATTTTAACCATGATTTTCATGATCGATTGTTGAAATAGCTTTTTGATATCCTAGAGTAGATCTCTGCAAAGTTTCATATCATTTGAATCTATGGATCAAAAGTTCTCTCGATTTTTGTTTTTAAAACCATGCCGAAAATACTATTCACCCTGATTTTAACGTTGCAGCGAAGTACCGTGATTACTGTAGTAGTAGTAGTACCGCGGTTATTATAGCAAGCGGTAGTACCGCAATTTCAATAGCAGTAGTTCCATTTTTGCTGATTTTTCGTGAGTTTTCAGCATCTCGAATTGCTAGTTTTTGTGGTGGTCTTCCATCCTAATCTTCATAACTCTATAGCTTTTGACGTGAAGGATTTGTGAATATTTGAGGAAAAATTTTGATACACCATACACCCCCTCTATTACCATCTTCGATCTTTAAATTGGTATCAGAGCCCGGTTAACCCTTCTTATTGATTGTAACCGGTCTTTAGAGCCATAGCAGCAGACAAGTATTTCGCCAAGCCGCCTCTCTTCGATGGGGTTGACTATCCCTTTTGAAAGAGCGAGATGGAGTTTTACATTCAAGTTCAAGACTATGCGATCTAGAGAAATGTTAATACTCAGTTTTGTAGCTATTGATGTAAAGTATTTATGAATATTTAGATAAAAAATTTAAAGCACAATTTACTCGCCCTCTATTGCCATCTTCGGTCTTTTACTTATGCCAGCATCATGTCTCACTTGTACACTGTAATCAAACAGATATATTCATCACTATGTATATATGTCTATGTGTCTGTTCTTCACCACACACCAATCAAGGTATGCTATTTTGGGTTTGTGATCGCCCAAAGAAATAATTACGATGTTTTGTCGAGCCTAGAATGCTGCATTTGACAATGTTTACTACTCAATACTCATTAAGAAGTCTTTTGTAGCCATTTCCCAGTGAAAGTCACAGAACAGTCCGGCCTCAAAGAATAAAAATTCTCTTAATCAGAGAATTGGCCTCTGTTTGATTGTTGATCCTGACATGGATCATGCATGGGATGCAGACTAGTTTCAATTCTTCACATATTATAAATACTTCTAATCCCAATATATATTACTTGGTCCAGCAAGTACGTATTGATGAAACATTAACTGAATGTACATCAAGCTCGTCTCTTACGAAAAGATGAACACCAAACATGCACATGCAGCAGCCTGTAAGGTGAGGACGAGTTGGTGTCCAAGGGAACAGCTTAGCTATTTACCAATGCAAACTGACACGTCAAGATTAACATCCTACGGGCTTGTTCTTTTTTGCTGCGGTTTGTGCCTTTTAGAGCAACTCCAACAGTTTGGCATTTTTTGTTTCCCATATATTGTTGTTTGCCAACTCCCAAAATAATATGGGGAGAAAAAAAGAAGCCCATCTCCAATAGTTTGCCATAATTCACTTGCCAAAAATTAAAATTGGTCCCACGATCGTGTTTTTTTTCGCGGCAAAATCCTTTCGCGGGAAACCTACTCGCGGGCGCTACCGCCAGAACGCCGCCGCCGCGTGCTTCGTTTCATCGGGCGGTGTCTTCACCAGATCGAGACAAAACCGCGCATCCAGCCGACATCACCGCTCGTTCGTGTCAAGACATCAACGAACGACGGCAAAGCGGCAAGCGGCAAGTCCCGTGCACATCCAGACCCGCAGAAGCACATCTTCGAGGTATGTATTTCCTTCATAAATATATAGGAGTCCGATCGAGGCTGTCCTCTGTATTTGTGACTTGAATGTGGACGTGCATGCTACTGTTCATGCCGGCAAAACAAAACCTGCTACAAATATAAAATGTACCGACTACACTTCAATGAAAATATAAACTGAACAAATTAAAATGAACCGATTACACTTGAGTGAAAAATACTATGTACCTAATATAAATCTGGATGATGGTTCCATAGGTGCTCGATGAGGTCTTCTTTCAACTGGACATGTGTTGCCGGGTCTCTGATCTTTTTATGAGCATCAATAAATTCATCAAGTGTTCTAGTAGCCTGGCCACGAGAAGGTTCCACATTTGCACCACCATAATCGAACCTTTCAGTAGGGTCGACGATTTTTTCATCTTCAACAATCATATTGTGCATGATGACACAAGCCCTCATGATCAAACCAAGTGTCTTTGTGTCCCACAAGCGAGCTGGTCCTCGAATAATGGCGAACCTAGATTGCAGAACCCCAAAAGCTCTTTCGACATCCTTCCTTGCTGCTTCTTGTGCTTTGGCAAAATATTTGTTCTTGTTCCCCATAGGTAGAGAGATTGATTTGACTAAAGTTGCCCACGAGGGGTATATACCATCTGCTAGATAATAACCCATGGTGTAATCGTGGCCATTAATGGTGTAGTTCACCTCTGGAGCTCTACCCTCTGCCAGGTTTGCAAATAACGGAGACCGGTGCAGGACATTGATGTCATTATGAGACCCAAGCATTCCAAAAAAGGCATGCCATATCCAAAGGTCATTCGAAGCAACTGCTTCTAAAATGATAGTGGGCTTCTCCACATGACCCTTGTACTGACCATGAGATTCGTATGGACAATTCTTCCACACCCAATGCATACAGTCGATGGACCCTAACATTCCAGGAAAACCATTTTTCTCACCGAGTGCGATGGCGTCTTTGTATCCACTGATCGGGATGTCTCAGGTACTCATCTTCAAAAATATCAACAACTGCAGCAACGAACCTACGAAGGCTCTCAAGTGCAGTACTTTCACCAATACGAACATACTCATCTGTAGCATCAGCCGGTACCCCATATGTGAGCATACGAAATGTAGCGGTGACTTTTTGGAAGCAACTTAATCCAAGTACATTGGCGCATTTCTTTTTGCACAAAGTAATCATCGTGTGACTCAACAAAGATTCATTATGCGTTTAAAAGGTCCCTACTCATCCTGCACTGAACAAAATAAACAAAATTTTAACAACACATATTATAATTAATTGCATAGTACGAGGCTAATCAAAGGTGAATGAACACCAACCTCCGACGGAATAAATGTGGACCGTACGTCGGATTATCCGCTAAATAATCTTGAAACATTTTCTCATGGCCACCTTCTCTATCTCGATAAATAACAACATGGCCAGGGACAGAACCACCATGTCTTCGTTTATGACCCGAAAACGTTTGTACAATTCGAGCAGCTATGATGATGAAATAATCATCGTCATCTGAAGATGAATCGTCATCCAATTGTCTTTGAAGATATGATTTGTAAGCACTCATGGCGTCGACTAACCCTGCTGCGAATGATAATTGGAGAAGATCAAACACTTTTTGTTTAGCCATCTCAAGCATGAAGGCGAAAAAAGAGTAGTACACGTACCTGAGATTCCTGGGAGCCGCCGGCGATGATGATCCCTGGGAGCCGGCAATGATGATCCCTGGGAGCCGGCGATGATGATCTGGAGATCGAGTCGCCTGAGGGAAGAAGGACGCGGCGCGTCTTCCAGGCGTCGCGCGCGCGGGAAGAGAAGGAGTCGGCGCGAGCCTGCGCGCACGGGAAGAGAAGGGCGGCGCGCGCGGGAAGAAGAGGCGGCGCGGCTTCCCAACCCCGATGCGCGACACTTCTCGACGCGGATATTTGCGCGCTCAGGAGGGATATTTGGCAAGTTGGGAAAGATGGGGAAGGAGGATGCCAAACTGTTGGAGAGGGTTTTATCTCGTTTTGCCAAAAATTAAAGAATGGGGAAGCCGAATGCCAAACTGTTGGAGTTGCTCTTAGCTGTGGCTTGTGGCTTTTAGGCTATTTGTGCGAGAGATTACAGAGTAACATAAACTCATGTATAGTTTTTACCAATATAAATGAAGTCAGTAAAGTATGTACTACAATTAACTAATAGACTCTATCTTGAAAAGATACTCCGTTTAAAAGCTAGTTACTGTAGAAAAGTCAAAAAAACAACTTTTAAAAGCTAAAAAGAACAGGGTATACTGCTTGATGTTGGCATGTTGTCGATCATCGTTGTTGCCATGTTCCCAATGCATTGGTCAAGCACAGCCATGGCAACTTACCGAGCTGCTACTGCTCTGCAACAGATGTGCCGAGCACACACTGCATAGTAGGAGCTGGCGTGCATGGCCGATAAAAGGCAGCTCGGCAGACCAATAGGACCTGCCGGCTACAGCGCACCGTGCTGTTGAGATCTAGTGATGCAGCAGGAGACAGATGTGGCCTGCTGTGTTGCTGAGCTTAAAGACAGGGTAGATTTACAAAAATAGATGTTGATGTAGGAGCGGAGCTACAGTAAATGCATAAGTGTACAGTTGCATGCACTTCCAAAATTTTTATAAAAAATCTAATATATATCCTCCTTAATACATAGAGTATACACTAGAAATACTTATGATCAAGTATCAAACAATTTTGGCAGTCTAGCCCCGCCCAAGTCCCAGCAGACGTAGGGGTGAGCCCATTCCAATCAATCGAGTCCAGTGGCGGAATAGCCCATCTTGCATTCTTGCCCCCAATTCCTTGTCCTTCGAAGACCTCATCTCCTCAGTCGTCTCTTCAGACCGCAGTTGCCCCTAGGGTGTGTGTGCCCTAGAGTAGTAGAGTCCACCTCCAACAGCTTTGCGTGACTAACGGACTGCGCCTCCGCTGCGCTGCGCCGCGCCCACGCGACACCGCGACCAATCAACCATCAGCTCTGCTCCGCGCATGATATGACGTACTTTAGGCATAACTGAAATTAGTACTCACCGTTTGCATAGTATTCCTCCTCAAACCAAATTGTTGAATTCCTCCGCAGATGATTGGTTTCCTATCCAGATCCAATAGTTTGACTAATAACTTCCTACTTGTAAGCGTTAACTCTAGGAATTGTGGATCTGAGTATAGTATCAGATTTGTTCTCTAATCTCTAGTGGTCCGAATGTCCGATTTGGAAACTGAATAGTAATTATTTTATTGCAATAGTATTATTACAGAGAACTAAAATATGAAGAAGAATAAAGATCTAGTCTCTTTATGGAGTGCTCATGTTGGTTGTAGTGTGAACATGTAATTTGTTATATTTGAACTTGTGTTAGAATGGATGTGTTTTAAGTTCACACCCCCATTGCTAAAATCATGCTTCACGCACTGTGTTAATGGACCAAAATTGGGGAAAAAAATCGCTACAGTGCTGTATATGCAAGTTTGACCGAATCAAACGAATGCACGATCGAGATCCTGAACATGAGTGGATGTGGATCGATGTCCCCTCCATTCTCCAGGACCAGAGGCTATTATGGTGTGGCGAATGGAATCGCTCCTCCAAGCCCTCGAGGCCTCGCCACATCCCCATGGTTGCAACTCATTCATGTCACTTAATCATGCCACTGCAGGTCTGCAGCTTATGGTTCGGTTGTTTATCAGCAATGAAATGCAGGAAGTACAATTCCTTTTGCTCATAGAACATATATGATGCTGATTCTTCTTGCCTATCGGTGCGGATCGAAGCACCGGCTCAACCCAAAACGGAGATTCTTGCTTGCTCCTCTCGTGAACAACTGCATGCCCTAAAGATTCAAGAACACTGCGCAAGCCGTTGAAGATGGGACCCCGTAAAGATGCAGGTCCATAGTATGTACCAGCGCAACTGGCGGAGCTAAGGTCTTGCCTCCGCCTCCGCGAGCCGGCCGGCGGAGCCCGGGCTATCGTCGGCCGGCAGAGACGAGACGAGCTGCCTGGGAGAACACCGACAGGAGGGGCCCTGCCGGTAAGCGCGCCACATATTAGCGGGACCTGACTGGTACGTCGCCGAGAGCAGGGCCCCACGAGAGTGGCGCCCCGGCTGTCAGTCGGTCAATGCTTGCGGCTCGCGGCGAAATGCGTACGGATAAGAACTAAGGAGAGCGCGGTGTAATCCTCGGAACATCGAGCAGGTCACAGTGCACGCTTCTCTGCTTGACACATTTCAACTTCATGGGATCAAGACGCGCACACGTTTACCAAACACTTAAAAAATTATATCTCCTGGTAGCGATTAGCGGTTAGAGTCCTAATCATTAGCTAATCTCATCTCATTAGCTGGCACGCTCGAATTGAAGCTAAGGCCCTGCAGCTTCTAAAAACTATTTTTGACTATTTTTATAGTAACTAGTTTTTAAATAGAGTATCTTTTAAGTAAGATCTACTACTTAATTATAATACATATTATACTGACTTTATTTATATTGGTAAAAATCGTATATAAGTTTCTGTTACTCTATAATCTCTCGCACGAATAATCCAAAAATTAAATGCCACAGATAAAAATCATAAGCTTCAACCAAAAAAACCCTAACTCTGTCAATCGAGGCTTGCAAGTTGTTGCCATGCATCCTAGTATGGAGAAATATGGCTTTTGACTTCTGTGACGAGGATCTCGTGCTTTGCTTTCAGCACGAATGTTCTTTTTGGAGAATTGGCTAGGCTAGTAAAATATAGGGCGTGCCGTGGGTGTTGTCTGTAGCGATCGAGGAGATCCACGTGCCCATATAAGGATTGTTAACACACGTTTTTACCAAACATAAGAATTCTGTAAGAATCAATACAATTTCTTCGAAAATCCAGTGAAATTCCTCTATTTCAAACGAGACCTTGGACGGCAAGACTGAGCAATGAATTGCTTAGGTAAAAAAAAGGTTTGCTGCCTATCAGCTAGCTGATTTTCTCCATGAAAAGCAATGATTTTTGGGACGAGTGGGTATTTTCTGGAAAGTGGTTGTAACGACAGGTGTGGAGGGGTATTGTAACAAATACGAATACGAATACGAATTCACATTCAATTAAAAAAAACTTGTCCAACTAATTAGTTAATACGGATAATCCGGATAAAATAATATTTCGGATGTTAAAAGTCAATACCATATTCGCATCTATATTTTTTATGCGAATTCAAATACGAATATGATAGAAATTGTTAATCGGATAGAAAAATCCATATCATATTCATCTCTTATCGAATATAGTAACCGAATAATACGAATAATTCGTATCTATTTCCCACCAAGGTGGTAGTGTGGAAGCAGGGCAATGGTTGGAGATGCTAGGTGGTACAAATCTCATGGCAATCGAGTTGATCTGAGGTATGCATGTAGGGATGTAAACGGATCGAATATGGATGAATAATGTATTTACCATATTTGTTTCTATATTTTTTCTTAGATGTGGATACGAATACGGATACCTCGGATACGAATACAAATACAAATAATATCGAATACAAGTACGGAGCGAATACAAATCGAAACGAATATGGTCACAAATATTTATCGGAACATGAAAACCCCTTAAAATATACATCCAAATCAATGAAAACACATAAATATTTTATCTTGTCAAAACATTAATGAAATCTAAATAAGCATAAGTATTTTTATCCACAATAGTCATACTATTGTACAAATTTTAAATCTTCAAATGGCAGTTAATTTTTTTCTAAAGTCCTAAATAATTCTTAATGGATTTCTACCATTTACATGTGACTAATAAATTAATTAAGAATTTAAATTTGCATCAGAATGATTTAAACAGTAGTACATTAATTTAATCGATATAAATTTTAATCTACCGACAATCCTAAATTTATTTTTAATAAATATAAATATTTGCTAGTGGACTAGTGGCAGGGGAGATGAGAGAGGCTGGCTTGGGCTGGGCAATGTTGAGCTGAAATCTCGGATATCCGGATCCGTATTATCCAGATAATCTGTATTCGTATTCGTATTCGCCGGATACCAGGCCTACTGTATTCATATTTGTTTTTGACAAAAAAATCTGTATTTGTTTCCAATCCGAGAATTACTCGTGTATATATGTATGATTAGGGTGTGATTGTTTTGGTTTCAGCTTTTAGCTTCCGGCTTATTTTTCACTATTCATAAATTTCGTCTTTTTCTGAACTTTTGGCTTTTTGTTGAGTTTTTTTGCCGGTTCTTTTTCCCGTATTTGTCTGTATTATACGTAATGGGCTAACATATTTTTTAATATTTTTTTAATATTTTAATCTAATTATGCTAAATAAACTTCTGTTAACTACAGTGTTTTTTCAGTCAACTACAGTGCTTTTTAGCCATAAGCCACCAAAAAAAGCCAAATGATCACCACCTAAATTAGCACCGCGTATCCTTAATTTCGTACAAGCCAAGTCAGTTGTTCCGAGGACATGCATCATCTTTCTAGAGCCGTGAAGACTGGAACGCGGTCCGTGATGACGTTCAGATTATGGACCTGTTCCCACAGGTGATTTTTCGCACAGCAGCTTCCTTAGCAAAGCAAAGTTTTGATCAGGCTTTTGGCCGCCGTCAATACTGACCGTGCGCAGAATGCATGGCTCTCGTCTATTAGCCAGTCGTTTTCGATCCAAACACCCGTAACTCACTCCTAAAATGACACAAGAAGGAAGCAAGCTACACCTGAGACCGGCGTACACATTGCACACGCCGAGCTCACCGGAATCCGTAGTTTTTGCGCTGCCTCGCCGCCGGTGTCCTGACCCCTCCTAAAGTCCTTAATTAAACACCCACTTCGTCACAGGAGAATTCGCTTGTCGGACACCGGAATCATTTGCACCATGAGCTTTCAATGAAGATGACGGATGCGGCGTACATGTCGACAGCAGCGGCCTACGCAACGACGCTCGCTTTTATGCTTTGATTTTGCATCCGCCGCGCGCGCAACCGAAGTTGGTCGGGCTAGCCGTGCGTGCCCGGAATGGCTCCACCTGCCTCTTCTGAACGGAAGCGCCAACGGCGTAATCGCATCCGGATCTTGACTTTACCCGATAAAGCACACAGGTATACTAGTATACTAAAATCAAAACTAGAAAGAAACTTTTTCGAGTGTATCTGATCTCTGTTTCAAACTGCAACATCCAAACGGACGCTGTCGAGATAGAGCCATAGAGGCGATAAACAAAGGGCAAGGAGAACGAGAGAAGCTCATATCGTATCGTGGCGTGCTCGACGGATGGGATTTAGCGTCCCTTCAAAACTGTTTTTGACTTTTTGATTTCTAGGTTTTAGGAGCTGAAAGCTATTTTAAACGTGTTAATTTTTTTTATTACGTTTTTCCTATTTTGTATGTGGAGATATAACTTTCTCTTCATTTTCTTTTCTTTTTTACGTCATTTCCTTCAATTGAATGTTTTAACCAAAATTTAGCGATCTGTTATTTAAACTAAAATCCAATAATCGCAGCAAACAAAAAAGTCATCGAAAGTCGTTTTAGAAGGCCTTATGCAGATAATTCCTTTTCGTTCGGGGGCGTTCAACCATCGTCTTTTCCCTCTCCCTCCGCGTCAGGTAGCGCCTCCAAAACCTCCCGGAAATCTCTCCGCGATCGCCTCTTCAACGTCCCATGCCGCCCGGCCGCCACCGTTGTTGCACCGCTCCCCAGGTTGCTTCCGTCGCGATTATCGAAGCGTTTTTGCGCGGAGCACGAGCGTGGAGCTGACGGTGCAGTTGCGCCTTTTCCATGTCCGCCCCTGTTCCTGGTGGCAGCCCGTCGCCTCCGTCCGATCATCCCGTCCCGTCGCCTCCATCTGCTAGTTCTCCTGCCTCGCCGCCTACATCTAGTCCTCCTCCTGCCCCGGCTCCACCATCTAGTAGCCCTCCCGACCCGTCGCCGCCGCCTAGTACTCCTCCTGCACCATCGCCTCCATCTAGCAGTACTCCCGACCCGTCGCCGCCGGCTCCAGTTCCGACGCCGACTCCGCATGTTGTGCCGGCTGCTCCGCCTCTGCAGACACCCGCTCCGCAGCCGCCGGTGACGCCAGTTGCTCCACCGGCATCTTCTCCTCCCCCGCAAACGCCGGCGATGTCAACTGCTCCGCCGGGGTCTTCTCCTCCCCCGCAGCCGCCGGTGACACCAGCCGCTCAGCCGGCATCTTCACCTCCCCCGCTGCAGCCGGTGACGCCAGCTGTTCCGCCGGCGTCTTCTCCTTCCCCGCAGCCCCCGGTGACGCCAGCTGCTCCGCCGGCGTCTTCTCCTCCCCCGCAGCCCCCGGTGACGCCAGCTGCTCCGCCGGCGTCTTCTCCTCCCCTCAGCCCCCGGTGACGCCAGCTGCTCCGCCGGCGTCTTCTTCTCCCCCGCAGCCGCCTGCAGCGTCTCCTCCTCCACCATTGGCGCCTTTGCCAACTCCGTCGCCGCCTCCACCAGTGACGCCAGCGCCGTCATCACCGTCCCCATCTTCCCCAGTGACTCCAGCACAACCAACTCCGTCCCCTCCATCTCCAGTGACTCCAGCGCCAGCAACTCCGTCGCCGCTATCTCCGGCCGCCCCGGCGCCAGCGACGCCACCATCCCCGGTTGCGCCGCCACCAACAACGCCATCTCCATCTCCACCAGATGCTCCGGCTCGGCCCATACCGTCGCCCTCTCCGCCTTCGACAGCACCACCATCCCTTGCCACTCCTCCTCCTCCTGGCGTAACCCCCTCGCCGCCAAGCGGCACCCCTCCCTCACCGTCTTCCCCGCTGTCTCCACCATCACTTTCACCTCCGTCGCCGTCCCCACCGTCACTGCCACCCCATCGCCGTCATCATCTTCATCGTCATCGCCGTCGACATCATCTTCACCGCCGCCATCGACTGCATCAGGGACGGTGATCGTCGTCGCCGTGGCCGTCGCGGCAGCGGTCGTGCTCGGGCTCGTGGCCGGGCTGATCTGCTTGGGCAAGCGCCGCCGACGCCGACGCCCTCGGCCGGGGCCGCCGGGTACGTACTTACACTCTCGTTCACATACGCTTTACACGCTCTAGCCGGCCGGTGCAACACCGAGCTAGCATTAGGGCGTTACGTTACGTTGATCGGTAGACATGTCGATGTAGGAGTGCGCCGCGTCGATCGTGTGAGTCGCCTGGCCGCGACCGCGAGGGCCCCGCGGTTTGGACGCATCACGCCCCGCGGTTTCAAGTGGGTGATCAATGCCAACTTGCCGCGTAAAAGTTGTCCTTCGATGAATTTGTGGATGAACATGAATTACTACAAGTCTGCAAGTGTACAATCTAGAGATCTCTGCGTTTTTGGTCATTTTAGGTGTTAGAACCTTTCTGTTTAGATTTATTCTGCCAATCTTGATCTCCTGAAAAGGCCATAGCTTTATTATCCTGTGGATGCATTGGAAAATGTCTACACACAAATCATAGCCAGTCAGAATAAGAAATTCCATTTTGTCGGTGTTTTGAAACGGTCCAACGATGTGTAGTACTCGACTCAGTTGCCAACAGTTTTTTTAATTCTTTTACCGTCGTCCTTGTGTAGACGGCTTGCCTAATTGTTTTCTTCCTGGAAACAGTGAGAACAAGTCATCGACTACTAGTTTTTTTTTGTGGACTTAACTAGATCTCTGTTGACTTGAGTGTTAACGCTAACTTACTAGTCAGTCGGGACTGAAATGTACTTCTTTTTTGCACATGCTCTTCTTTGATTTGCCTGTGCTTCTTGATGATTTCGCTCATAAATTTGTTGTCCTTACATCAGGCGATCTCTACGACCCCCGGCTGCCCGCGACGTCGCAGCAGCAATCGCACCCACGTCCCACATCAGCACCCTTGTCATCTGCGCCGCCAGCGTACTCACCACAGGTGTTCTCGTCGTGGCACAGCGGCGGCGGCTCCGACCCCCCGCCACGGCCGCCTCCGGCCGTCACGGGGGGTACGGTCTCGTACGAGGGCCTGGCCGCGGCGACGGACGGGTTCTCGGACGCCAACCTGCTCGGGCAAGGCGGGTTCGGGCACGTGTACCGCGGCACGCTGGGCGGGCAGGCGGTGGCCATCAAGAAGCTGCGGCCCGGGAGCGGGCAGGGCGACCGCGAGTTCCGCGCCGAGGTGGAGATCATCGGCCGCGTGCACCACCGCCACCTGGTCTCCCTCTTCGGCTACTGCATCCACGGCGACCAGCGCCTGCTCGTGTACGAGTACGTGCCCAACAAGACGCTCGAGTTCCACCTGCACGGTACGCACGTCGAACCTCTTTCGTGTGGCGCGTTGGGCATCTTGATCGGTGGTTTTGACGGTTCTGACGTGAGGGTTTGGTCTCAGGGAGCGCCCGGGCGACGCTGGACTGGCCGCGGAGGTGGAAGATCTCGCTCGGATCGGCGAAGGGAGTGGCCTACTTGCACGAGGATTGTAAGTTTTTTCGCCTTGTGTTTCATGTTACCTTCGGTCTGAATTTTGTAGGCTTTTAGCTGTATTGATGAGACAATGCCTGGTCTTGATTTCAGGCCATCCTAAGATTATCCATCGTGACATCAAGGCGGCCAATATCCTTCTGGATTACAACTTCGAGCCAAAGGTAAATAATGAAAGGGCCGACTAGCACCCTGATGTGCGTGGAAGATCTTTCATCTTACGCTTTAAGGGCAATATGGGTGAACACTATGTGAAATATTTTTAAACATCACGTGCAACAAAATGTACAATAACAATGAAAATATTGACAAAAATCTAAAAAGAAAAACATCATTTTCTCATCAAAATTGGATAAACCCATGAACTTAGCCAGATTTTAAAGTTTAGAAATGACAAACAAAGAAATTTAGAATAACTAAACACTTCAACATTTGAAAACAATAGTTGCAATATTTTATAGTTACCCCTGCAACAATCGAAAAAATGTTTGCAGCAAAATGAAATGTCAAATTTGAAAAAGAAAATGGGTAACAATTGGCAATCCTACTGCAACAAGAAATAACTGTAATGCAACAATCAAACAAAATTATTGCAACAAATACCTATTACTGCAACATTTTTTGGAAGGCACAGTGCAACATGACAAAATGCTTCTTGCAACAGTGAAGAAAATGTGCCACAACAATTTCCAAAACATATGCAACAGTTCGTCGAAGAGGAAAGAGGCAGTGATGACAACAAGAAGCTGAGCTCGAAGTAGAAGGAGGCCGTCAGCCCAGTGCCTCATCGACAGGAAGCCTAGATTTGGTGAGGGCGAGGGTAGCCCACACCACCACGAACTTGCTCGAAATTGGGGGACCTTACCATACATGGAACTCAGCAAACTTTGTCGAGCCTCTTCATGGAGCTCGAAGGCCTCATCGCCCTACCTGCATAGAGAGCCATCACCGCTTGCCCCTGAGCTCATAAGGCCTCCATGCCCCCTCCTTTGCCGCCGCGGTGGGTTAGAGTACCCAAGTGAGGCGCTCACCGTAGGCCGGCAATATGCGTGGCAACCGGAGAGATGAGACGGGAAAGAAGGGGGAGAGTAGATGGTGGTGACCAAAGAGATAGAGACAGAAAGAGTGGATGGCATAGGTGTGGCCAGATAAGGATGAGAACTTGATTCTGTTTGGTGGTCAAGATGGATCATGTGTATTAGATCAAAGATAAGAGCTATATATGCCGTCCGACATGAGACGTTCAGATCGGACGCGCGAACGATATCATTAACCATAATGAAATCACATTAATTAGTTGCCGGTAAGTACATTTATCTCAGAATGAGCGTTTCTTGTGCAGGTTGCAGACTTTGGGTTAGCCAAGATCCAACCCGGAGATGACACTCATGTTTCTACGCGCGTGGTGGGAACTTTCGGGTAAATCGACGACCATTCCAAGCCTTGCTCGCATTTCTGTCAACTGGTTGCTTTTCATGAATAGAACGCAGAAGTAACGATGAAATTTACTCGTTTACCAGGTACTTGGCGCCAGAGTATGCTACCACTGGCAAGGTGAATGACCGGTCCGACGTCTTCTCCTTCGGTGTCGTGCTTCTGGAACTGATCACCGGGAGGAGACCTGTCATGTCAACTGATCTCTACAACGACGAGACTTTGGTTTCTTGGGTGGGTACTCAAAGTTCTGATTACTTCAAGTTACGAACTGCAGTTGTCATACTTCTGTCTAGTTAAGTACAAGTTAGAACATAGGAACTGTGCAGTAGTATGTGTGAAACTTTTGACATTTCTTCTCCATGATAATGGTATGCAACTCTCCTGCTACCACTATGGGAAAAAAAAAACTTAAAACTGCCAGTCCTTGGCTTTGTCCATTTGTTAGTGTCGGATTTTCAACAGATAGTACAGTAGAATATCACAATTTGTCCACTAATTCCTACTTCCTGACTTGTCAATTTTATCTTCTGGACTTGACTGACAGCATCACATTTACCTTTTGTTAGCTATCATTGTCTGATTATTCTGTATGTAAGAACCATGTAAATTTTGGTCGTTTTTTTTTGGTACAGGCAAGGCCTCTGCTGACAAAAGCTCTTGAAGAGGAAATCTTCGACGAGCTGATCGATCCAAAGCTGGACACGGACTACGACGCCTACGACATGCAGCGGCTGATCGCCTGCGCGGCCGCCGCGGTGCGGCACACGGCACGGTCCCGCCCTCGAATGAGTCAGGTGAACAATGAACTCCTTGCCCTTACATCGCATTCTCACTCTCAGAACGCACACCCGGGTCCTGTTCTGCACTACATTCAGTTCAATATGCAACGTCCAAGAAACAATTTTCACCAGATTTTTTTTGAACGAAAAACACAATTTTCTCCAGATTTTAGCAGCAACTAACAAACAAGTGTGTGTTGCTCGAACGAACAAACAGGTTGTTCGGTATCTGGAGGGCGAGCTATCCATCGAGGACCTGAACGCCGGCGTTGCACCGGGGCAGAGCGCGATGCAGAGCTCGGGCGGCACGACGGAGCAGATGAGGTGGATGAGGAGGATGGCGTTCGCGCCGGGGACCGGCACCATCACCGAGAACACGAGCAGCGGCTTCTTGAGCGAGCCGACGAGCGAGTGGATGTACCCGTCCAGCTCGAGCGGCGGCGGCGACACGTGTGGGGTGGATACGCAGAGGACGAGCCAGTCGCACACGGGGTCCAGCACGGGCACGGACGGGGGGACCGGACCGCACTCCGGCGAGGCGAGCGCCATCGAGATGATGAGCAGGCGCACACGGCCGGCACGCGCCGCCTTGCCGTGACGCTTGCAAGTGTCTTGGAACGTACTGGAAAGTTAGTCTAGTGTAGCCTTTGGGTTTTACAATTCGTTGGAGATAAACATGTGAAAAGGGTAGTGCTAGAATTCTTTTCACCCATTCTCTCTCTCTCTCTCTCTCTCTCTCTCTCCTAGTTTACCATTAGTTCTTCGATCGGTTTACAGGGGGATTTCTCGCAAGTTTTGTTCGAGTGCAAAGCTGTAAGTACATCGGTTCATGAGAACAGATAGCAGATGAAGTTAGATTAGTAGTCAATGGCAGGGATTGCATTCTTGGAAATAAAAAAATCGGCCCCTCTGAGATTTTCGATTTTCAGAAATTTCGGATTTTTTAAGGATTTTGGTCAAAAAATTTAAACGTGCAGTTTGAATCACACAAAATCAAATGTGTTTAGAATTTCAGATTTCTCAGCGATATTTCTTGTTTTTCAGCGTTATCTCGGAACTATCCTCAATGCCAAACTGCATCGAATAGAATTTCGGATACAGAGTGTTTGCTCTCAGTAGATTGATGCAAGGTGTCCAGCTAGTAATTAAATAGTACATACTACATACCTCATGAGGCTTACATAAAAAAAATAGCTACATCATTGTGCAGAATGACGTCCGATACATCAAATATTCAGCATGAATGTACAGCCTTCATAGGTATCATCTTCAACTGGATAAGAGGGTTGACTGTTGCAAAGTTTATAAGAACAAATTTCACAAGAAAGATCCCAGTGAATGAACAAGGCTGAAAAAAGGTGATCGTAAAATAAGGCGCCAAGAGCAAAGACAGGGAATCCTTTCTGACTCTACAAACAAGATATTTAAATTAACAAGTACAAATAAAAGCTGAAGAGAAGTTAAGCGAAAGCAATAATACAGCCGTACAAGGGTAATGAATTGATGTTATCTATTGAGCAGAATGTGACAAATTACAATGCTACCATTTAATGTTATCAAATATACTACAAAGTACAAATCTCAGGCACAAAATTTCAAGAGTTCCCAGCACTTCTTAATAGTTGACTAAAGTATGTAAAAAATAACAAAACATATATCACCGATTTAAGAATTAGCATTTGCTTAAGGAAAAATTATCAATCTGTTTCCCGATCAAACAAAGTATCTGGCATCCCGTTTTCTGCATGTTTTCTCACATCTTTGTTCAAAGGTGGCAAAAGAATGACTCATATAATGCATACGGTACAAGTCATTCAGAATTCACACAATTTGACAGTGTATTAGAAATTTGTAGTTTCAGAATCCATAATTGTGCAGTTTTATTAATTATGTCGGATACTTTTTGCATAATATGATCTCTGAAAGCATGGATCATCATATACTCAACCATGTCATATGGAGTCTCTAGACTGTATTAAACAACAAAATTTGCAACAAGGCACGTAACTTTTTCACTGCATGGTGTAAAGTGTAAACCAATTGGCAAGCCATTGCCTACCAATGTAAGTCCAAATGCATTGATCAAATAATTATGACTGGGCACAACCAAGAATCTTACCAGCACACTAGTATAGGCTAGAGAGATCCTTCACCTTACTAGCCCTTGCTCGCCAAGAGTCGTGGTCTCCATCCTATATGGCATGTGTGAAGTTTTGCTCTTTAGTGAACACAAGTGGCACCGGGTAGTCTGCACTTGTAGAAGTGAAAAGTTAGAAAATCAACCTTTGTTACACCTTGCGAATAGTTGTATTGCATTGCTGTCTCACCTTCAGCATCATCTTTATTGTGAGAGCTGTTATCCTCAGTTTCAGCATAAGTAGGGCTGCTACCATCATCTTATGTTTTATCGTCGCTACCCACTAATTCGTCCTCTTCATCCTACACTATGTTCTTCCCTTTCTTTACCTTCTCCTTACTTCCACCACTACGACACTTCCTCTTTGCTGACCATTTCTTTATCAGCTCGTCTTCGTCGAGGTCCGCATCATATGATTTCTGGCGATTTAGTTCATCAATAATGACCTTGGAAAGACTGCCTCCTGATTCATCCATCGCTGGCTTTGATTCACTCCTTGACCCACCTAGCCAATCCTAGATTTGGTTGTCCTTATCAAAGAGGGTTGTATCCATCATCATCGAACAAGCATCCGTCTCTTTTTGTTGCTCATCTTCGAACTTCTGGATCTTGAGCTTCAAACTGTAATGGACATAGACCAACTTGTGTAGCTTCTCGTAGTCGAGTCGATTCCTCACTTGTGTGTGAATCAATGTAAACGTGCTTTAGTTACGCTCACAGCCACTAGAGGACACGCATTGCGACACTATCCATAGTGCATATTTATGTACAGTTTTGCAATCTCCTCCAAAATACATCCACCAGGATGATAAAAAAATAGACATGAGGCTAGTCATTGCCAAGAAACTTTAATGAACAAACTATTTGTTCAACAAGATGTGCATTTTCGCATACCAGCTGTCACGCGTAGCTCTAATTCGCGTCTCTTGCATGTCAAATGTTTGTCCACGACAGCAGTACACATCAAACTGTCGGAGTGCATCCATTGCACTCTCGGGAGAGTCTACAATCCTTCTTATTACACATGTGAATACCCTCAAGAAATCTGTATCCCCACTTATGTCATGCTTGTAGTGCACAGTAGGATCAAGCGCACCGACTACAACAAGGCAAGTAACATAAGTTTTTCCCTGTAGGAACAATAAATCAGAACCTTGAATGCAATAATAAATTACCTTCTACCATAAGTGTCTCCCTATAGAAGTAGTCAACTCTTTCGGACATTACTCCCAAGAATCTATCATGATCAAGCGTGCCCACACCAAAAAGAGCTTACATTTCAAAGCCCGCCTCCATCATTCTAGGCATAAACCCAGAAATCATTGCATTCTTTTGTTGAACCATGAACCGAAGTACTCCATACAATGGATTCACCGCATTTAGTATTAGTCCATCTTGTTCCACCATTTTCTGCTTGTCAAGTAGTCGTACTCATGGTTAGTACTCTACTCACTATTCCTCCAATCATCTAACACCATCCACTATCGAAAACTATCTTTCTTATCCTTGAGGCTTTACAAGAAAATGCACACAGTCCCAAACCTTATTGCATTGGGCTGAATAATCTCACCACCAACTCTCTCCTTCATCTCCGCATGGAGCCTGCCATGGCTATAGAAGAATCTACATACCTTCCTAGCAGTTGAGATAATATGTGCCACGTCTTCGAATGCTGCAATGTCCTTTAGCGTCAAGTTAACTATGTGGGCAGTGCATGACTGCCAAAATTTTTTGGGGAACTCATCGACAATCATTAGGCATGCTTTCTTGAAGTTAGCTCCATTATCCGAGACAAGTTGTACAACATTCTCGGGGCCTATTTCATCCATCACCACCACCCTAATATGCTTCCACAGATACTTTGCATTTTGGATGTGCCATGTTGCATTGATCGACTTATGGAAGAACATCCGCTCATGACAGTACACCATGAAATTAATTATGCTAAGCTGGGTAGGTCCTATCTATGCGTTATACATGACGGTAACCTCATATCTGTGCTAATATTTAGGTAGGACTACCCCCTCACCAAGTTTTTGCGAGAGCATCAAGGCTCCTCTAAAATAGGGGCAATTTGCTTTCGTCCCAGGGATTTCACTAGCATGGAACCATTTGCCCCACGCTTTGCTAAGCATTTCTCTATTGTCTTTTTTAACATTGTGTCTACCCGAACTTGCACCGGTGCCTTTGAATGGGCCAAATTACAATCGAAGTCTTTTCCCATTCCTTCACTACTTGCACTTGCTTTGCAAAACATTTTCTCAATCACACCATGTCCACCAGTACAACTACCAACTCCACTACCAGATCTAGTACCAATGCCAACAGCTATATTAGAGCTACCGCTCAGACCACCATGCTGACTCTGATAATATCTCAATGATTCTTGAATTACAATCTACATTTGCTTCTCCTCATCACTAGGCAAACCATGTGATGCAAAGTGAACATTATCCATTCCTTCCATCACCTCTTGTTCGATTCTTAGTCGCCTCTCTTTATTTTGCCTCCCTTCCTTCAACTCACGTTGCATTGCTTCACAAACAGCTTTAGGCACATCAGGGCATGACCTAGCATCTCCGAATACCCCTGCTAGATGTTGCTTCAGCCTAGTTGCACCACCACTTTTCCCTGTCCGAAGGCAATATTTACACTTGAACCCAGTTCCAATGGAAACTCCATGAGTCCACACATTTTCCATGCTCCCGTCTTGTACTAATCCTGCAATTCCATGCATAAAAATCAGAATAGTATTTGTATCTTTGTTGTGAATAGATTGGTTGCAAACTTGCAATTTCTAGATCAGTAATTCAACTTGAAACCGATATTCAGTAATGCAAGTCCATGAGTTCTCAACTATTTTCAGTAGTAAACGGAACTACTGAAAATAGAAACATGATGATCATAATGCTTATGAAATCTAATGGATTGTACACAAAATGGACTGGCAAGGGGTCAAGGCACTCTCTTACTGCATCTGATTCCTACAATAGACTCTGCTAAGTTAGACAACACATAATAGATATAGGTAGAGTGATGTGCTTTGCAAAACGACATCACACTTAAGCATCTTATAAGAATGTTAACATGTGACAGTTTATTTCAGTTTCTTTCCATCCATTTGGAGAAAAACACAGTTTAGGATTTCCATGCAGTACATGTTCCTACTGATTGGCCAACTTAAGTTTCTGGAGAAATGCTAACAAGGGACTGTATCTATGAATTGTGGGTACTATTAGATAGGAATGGCAATCAGGCGTGACGGGTATGGGTAGTGCTCGCCCATACCCGCGACCCAGATTTACGCCCACGGGTATACCCGTGAAGGACGACGGGTGAAAAACCTCACCCATACCCGTTGCCCGTGGACATACCCGTTTACCCACGAACTGAGAGTCACCATCTAAGAGTTGAACTAATGACAGGTACATATAAGCAACAGCTGTTGTTAGGAAATATAATAGCTATCAAAAAAGTTTATAACAATCAATAGCAATTAGAGATATGGAAAAGTTTATAACAATCAATAGTAATTAGAGATATTGCTATGGCTGCGCCACCTGTCAATCTATATCGCGGGTAAACGGGCGGGGCGGGTACAGGTGAAGCTTATCCATACCCATGTCTGTTTACCCGATGGGTAGAGTGTTCCCCCCATTTCCATACCCGTGGGTAAAGAAAATGCTCCGTACCTGGCTCTATTAGGGTATTTACCCACGGGTATACGGATAAACGGGCACAATTGCCATCCCTACTATTAGACAGTCAAGTCTGTCTTTAGAAATTCTGGGGCCTTAGGCACAATTAGTGGAAATGCCTAATGTAATGTAAGTCATTTATAAAACTTAGATACA
This sequence comes from Dendrocalamus sinicus, assembly GCA_036346575.1. Lineage (NCBI taxonomy): Eukaryota > Viridiplantae > Streptophyta > Magnoliopsida > Poales > Poaceae > Dendrocalamus > Dendrocalamus sinicus. The sequence continues at coordinate 4,059,075 of CM070655.1, read as the reverse complement.
AAAGGGAGGAGTGAAGACAGATAATACAACTTACGCATAAGACTTCAACTGTATTTGGATTGAACACAGATGATACTTAATGGACCAAGAATCCAAAATGCTAAGAACAAATACCTAAACTTGTAGCTGTGCCGCCGCCCATAGCCTTGCCGGCGCCACCTCCCTTGATGGCACCACCGCCTCCGCCTCCATTTCCGCCGTCGTATGTCCCTCCTAAACTTGCAGTTGTGCCAACAAATCACATTTCTTAGGCACAAATCACATTTTTTTAACTTTTAAATCAATCTAAAATCAAATGCACATGCATTTTCAAGCTAATCAAAGACCAACAAAATAAACTCACAAATAGCAAAAAAATCAGTTTAACGTCTGTAGCAAGTTACAAATAGCAAAAAATGATAAATCTATGATAAATTTTGAACAGAGAAATTTTATAGAAAACTGTTTAACATATGTAGTATTTGAAAAATAATCGCGTCCAAACGAGTTCTAATATTTAGGCCCCGTTTCAACTGGCTTACGGCTTAAGTTTCTGGCTGTGGTTTTTGACTTATAACTGAAAATACAATGTAGTGGCTGTTAACTTTTTCTAAGAAAAAATAAAAATAAATAAAAAAGTTATATCATCACGGACAATACAAAGAAAGAAAGGGAAAAGCAAAAACCAAAATTAAAAGTCGACATATTATAAGTAACTTCTAGCTTAAATAAGCCAGAAGATAAATGTGCCGCTCGGTTAGGTTGAAATAAGTTGGTGTATGACTGAAATTGCACTGTAGTGGCTGAAATTACACTATAACTGATGGTAGCTTAGTTGGCGTAACTAAATTTAAAAAAGTTTAAAATAGAAAAAAAATCAGATTAGCCTATCACGGATAATACAAACAAATATGAGAAAAAGAATCAGTAAAAAGGTTTAAAAGGGCAAAAGGTTAGAAAAAGAAAATTTATAAATAGTAAAACAAAAATAGAAACTAAAAGCTTAAACTGAAATGAGCCGGACGAAAGCAGTTTGCAGCAGGGCCTTACTCATTGTCTACTCTAAAGTTTTCGGTGAATAACGAAGAGAAGTTTTTGTGTTACCGAATCTCCGAATCAAATTGCTGGGAAATTCTACGCGTCCTATCACCGTGGGCCCAGCGTGTGGTCGCTTCCTCTGTACAGTCTCACCCTCTCCCCAGCATTCGGGTCTCCCCTCCCTCGCGTCGTTTCGCTCCGGTGCCCACCACAAAACACAACGCACCGCGACAGCTCCCCACAGGTTTCGTCTCGTCTTCCCCCTCCCAATCCTTCCCGCGCGCGAGATCGCCCCCGGACTCCTAGATCCCGATGGCCTCGCGCCGCCGCACCCTCCTCAAAGTCATCATCCTCGGCGACAGCGGGTGAGCAGTTCGGATCTTCCTCCATCTCCTGCGGTTCTTTTTCCTCGATTTCTCGCTGACTCTCTGTTGTTTCCTGCGATCTAGGGTTGGGAAGACGTCCTTGATGAACCAGTATCCTGTGATTCGGATGATTTCGGCACAAACCTGATGGGATTTATTTCGTAGTTCTTGCTGTTCTTTTGGTTTGTGTTTTCCTGAGCTGTGATTTAATTCAGATATGTTAACAAGAAGTTTAGCAACCAGTACAAGGCTACGATTGGCGCAGATTTCCTCACCAAGGAGGTGCAGTTCGAGGATAGGATCTTCACTCTACAAGTAAGATTTTTCTGCCCTGGCCTGTGACATGCCATGCTCTGTGAGTAGTTCGGTTCCTTCAAGTGAACAGCAGTGCGAATCGGTATTGTCTTGATTAGTTGTTGAACTGCTCCGCACTGATGTAAAAGTAGAAGAAAAGATGTTTTCTCTTGGACGTGTCTTTATGTAGATCATACAGTTGGCGTTTGCATCACTTATTCAGTATGATATGCAGTTTTGTTTGTTTAGGTAGTTTGCTTTCGCTTGTCGAGATCACAGTGTAGCATTAGGTCCTTGGATACAACATACTTTGTTTTATTGCTTCCTAGGTTGATGAATGTGCTGGAATTTAATTTGTATGAGCGTCATGTAATTTCACATGAAAATAAATGCACCACTTAATTTTACATGAGAACACTGCCAGGAAAAAGTGTACTCGTTTCAAGATTCTGTGCTTTCTACATTTTTATAGGCCAAGTGCCTATCCAACATCCTTTTTTTCATACTTTACTAGGGCATAAATTTTACTCCTTATCATGGCACGATGTTGTTTGGAATTGGCTTAGGGCCTTCAACAGCAAAGCATTATTATTTTGCCCCATCACTGCCCTTTACTCATCCTAAGCTCTTAACCCTACTTAATTAGCAAATTGACTGTTTACACGTTAATTCCAGGTATTCTAAATGCCAAACCATTTTCTAGCGGCGCATTTGTGTTTTTATTGATTCTTGCTAAAGCACCTTTGTGAATGGATGCATAAGAAATCTATTTTTTTGAGCTTTTCTGGTATCTGTGTTGTTCCACCAGTACTCTATTATTCCTGTACCGCTTATATATGATTCTTAACCATGTATTTGTTCGTAGATATGGGATACTGCTGGCCAGGAAAGGTTTCAAAGTCTTGGTGTTGCATTCTACCGTGGAGCAGATTGCTGTGTTCTAGTTTATGATGTTAATTCTATGAAATCATTTGATAATATGAACAACTGGCGTGAAGAATTTCTAATTCAGGTGACGTGTTTTCCATAATCCATTGACAGAATATGATCATGTTACGTCTGTCTCACTTTGGGTGCTTACCTTTACAGGCTAGTCCATCAGATCCTGATAACTTCCCTTTTGTTCTGCTGGGTAACAAAGTTGATATAGATGGTGGCAACAGCCGTGTGGTAATTATCACTATTCCCTATATGTTTTGTTTTCTCAATAAATACTTACGTTGAATTCAGTTGGATAGTTTCTCCGCTATGAACTGTTGGATACTTGAGCTGCTTCCATTTTAGGTCTCTGAGAAAAAGTCAAAGGCATGGTGCGCCTCTAAAGGAAACATTCCATACTTTGAGACATCTGCCAAGGATGGAACAAACGTGGAAGAGGCTTTCCAGTGTATAGTAAAGAACGCTCTGAAGAATGAACCGGAGGAAGAACTGTAAGCACACTTTCTCTTAGACTTTGTGTCCTTCGTTAAAGCTCAAATGACATTTACTGCAAGTGATTGTTGATATGTGACACTGACATGTCAAATAGCACTAGAAAAGGGAGCACTGAATAAGAGGAATAATACTTGAATTATTAATAGTTTTTCGGTTAGCCTTTTCTCCTGTAATTATCTACATCGAATCATTGAAAAAAAAACATTAGTTTCTTTGATTTCTTTAGGCACATGCATTGTTTCTGTTTTGAGATGCTGATCCTTTTCTGGTGGGGTATGTTTGCATAGTTTTGGGACTAGCGTCACTTGTCTGTCTCTATTTGCTTTTATTTCTTTCTATGCTGCGTTTTGGAATCTTACGGAATTGCGCTCTTGAAGGTATGTGCCGGATACTGTAGATGTGGTGGCTGGCAACCGGGCTCAAAGATCATCAGGATGCTGTTAGAACATGATGCACCAAGAGGGCTGCGACCGTTAGCTATGCAGTAACCAAATGTTCCTTTGACGTTATTGCATTTCCATGGTTACTCAAGGACCCGTATTTCATTTGTGACCGTTTAGATCACCTATGTATCCAAGGAAGGACTGATGCGTCTGTGATCCTGAGCTGTCAATTTGTGGATATTGTGCAGTTTATCAGTAGTTTCATATCCTGTGAATACAGTCAGAGAAATAAGAGAAAGAGAAGTGTAAACTAAAGTTCCTCCATTATGGTCTCCCATGCATGAAACAAACTTGAATTTGTTCTCTCTGCACTGAAATTACGTTTGCGTCGTGCCCTTCGTGAAAACCCCTTTTGCTAGGCGGAGTTACAGTGCAACTTTGCAAGTGTTTATAACATGCAAATCGCAATTCCAGGTCTTCCATTGGCAATTGCATCCGTCCTTTTCCCTTTTTTAGAGGAAGCAATTACATCCACCCTGACAAGAAGTATATACCATGTTAAAACTTAAAACCCGTTTGGAATGTGGGAGAGAAGTCACAAATAGGAAAATTGCAGAAATTCAGTGGTCACTGGAGTTGTTTTCACGACGTGTTTATTTTCTCTTTAACTGTTCAGAAATTTTTATCCCCCGTCATCCAGTCATCTTATGGATTTCATTTGGCCTTCCCTTAGGATTTAGGGGTAAACTGTACGAAATGTCGTTTTTGCCAAAAGGAGTTTCTCCTTTGGATTTGCAACCCTCTGTTTTTCTCCGAATTTCCTTTGTTTCAGACGCTCCCAAGAGGACTCGTTTGTGCTTCTAACTTTTTGGTTTTTTTAGCTTTTTTGCTTTTTTTTCTTATATTTGTTTGCATTATACGTGATGGACTAACCTGTTTTTTAATTTTTAAAATTTAATTATGTCAAATAAGTTACTATTAATTAGAGTGTAATTTCAAACAATTATAGTAAAATTTAACCATAAGTCAATCAAAATTCAGCCAAATTGAACAACAGGTAAACAGTAACCGGTACGACATACTGTTCGCCGCTATCTATACTCGTCCGATCCGCTGTTCGTTTGCGCCACGGAGAAGAGGCCGGTGAGGAAGGAAGCTTCCGCTAAACAACGGAGAATAGGCCGGTGAGGAAGGAAGCTTCGGCGAGCCCGACGCCGGCGGTACACTTACCGATGCGCACGTGAGAACAGGGCCGGCGGACATGTCACGGACGCGGCCCGCACACGCCAACCGAACCATTCACGTGCACAACCCCGCGACGCTACACCACTGTCTTCACCGGTACATAAACGCACGCGCGCCGTGCATAGCAATGGCAGCAGCTCGCACTTGCAGCTTCGCGCGCATTCTCGATCGTAGCTGTAGCTTGGAACGTAGCAGCATATGATGATGCATATGGCGCCGGCGGCAGCACGAGCCCTTGGTGCTGCCCCTCCCCGCGCTCTCTCCAACCACGGCTTCCCATCATCTCCCAACGCCACCGCGGGGACGGTTCGGTTCACGCGTCGCACTGGCGGAAACAACAGAACCGTCCTCAGCGTGACACCGACAAGCGGCCGGCGGGACGAGTGGGACACCGACTCGTGGGGCCGTCGGCTGGTGGACGAGGACATGGCCACGCTGCGGCGACGCATCCGCGAGGCGAGGGCAGCGTCCGACCCCGGGGAGGAGGAGGGCGGCATCGATGCCGACGGCCTCCCGGCCGAGTGGACGGAGCTGGAGCGTCGGCACCACGGGAGCTACGTGGCGGGCGTCCGCGAGGCGGTCGGCCTCCTCCAGGCGTTCCTGATGAGCACGCGGCCGGGGCTCGGCGCCGGGGTCGTGGCGCTGGCGCTGCTCAGCGTAACGGCCTCGGTGCTCCTCGTGTCCGCGCAGCTGATCCAGGCCGTTGATTCCATCTCGTCCGCGCTGCTCAGCGGCAGATGATTGTGTATCTTCCAATATAAGCTTCCATTTTAGCAAAATTAATGTTCTAGAAGAATCCAATAAAAAAATTGAAAGAATCAAAACCACATAAATGCATGAGAAAAAAGAAATAAATGTAATGCAATGATCAGACGGATCCAAAACTGATCGAACGCCGCGGAATGGACGAACGTTCGGAGCGGTCCGAACATCTCCAAGGCGATCAGACGGAGGGCGCATGCAGTGGAAGAAGAGAGACGACTGACCTGCTACGCCATGGCTAATGCTCAAAGGAGGCGGTGGCTCGGTGGAGAGAGAGGCCAGCGGATGGCGGTGGCAGTGGGAGAGGAGAGAAGGGATGCCCGAGGCCAAAACCTACACCGTTGCGCCGATGGGGGCGTGGGCCGGTTGTTGGCCTTCTTCTTGCCCTTGCGAGGGGCATCCGCGGTGGCGTCAGAGGATGTGACGGTGGAAGCATCGACGTCGGAGAAGGGGGTGTCGGGTTCCGTGGAGGCGGGGGTATCAGGGAGATTGGCGGTTTTGGTGGCGGTGGGGGTGGCATCGGAGGTCGGGTATAGACAGGCGGAGATGAGGGTGGGGGTGGCTGGGTGGGAAAGCATTGGACTACATCGTGGGCAGGGGTGGCGAGGGAGGAACGTTGGCGTTGGCGTCGACGTCGGCCATCGGAATGGAAGGGGAGTGGAATATGGGGAATAGCAGATCGAGATCGCGATCGCGATCGCGATTTCATAGTAGAGACACGACACGAGAGACTTAGAGAGGGAGTTAGTGGGCTGGGTTGACTGCAGACACGAGCCAAATGGGCTCACAAACAGCTCATGCTCGTCAGGTCTTGAACTCGGGACCTCTTGACTCTAATACCATATTGAGTTTCATACACCAGCTAATTCACTCAAAAACTTAAACTGATAAGAAAAGATAGACAATTCACTTACACTTCATCAATCCCCTCCGCGGCACCAGTCACCCACACATGTACTCATCATCGATCGCCCCGGTAAATCCGTCCATGATTCCATCTCCTCAGACGCGACAGCAACCCCGCGCGCGCTCGCGCAACAGGAGGTCCAGGCTTCAGATAGATCGATCCGTACGTAGCGACAAGCGAGCAAGCTACCCTGGCTACGCACTGACAGCGTCGGCTCCATAGAAATATCTACTACGTCCGATCCACTGCACCCACCCCCACGCGTGCGTACACCACCACGCGCAGCAACACATGCGTAGATCAGATACAGACAGGGCCGTTCCTGAGTTTTTGGGCCTAGGTCGAGTACTAATACGGAGGCCTAATCCACTCTCTCAAAATATATATATATATATATATATATATATATATATATATATATATATATATATATATATATATATATATATATATTTCTATATATATATTTATATATACGTATATATAGTCTTATAAATACACATCAATTAAGAAGATAATATTCAATGCACTAAAATAACTTATATAGAATATCTCAAAGTTCATAAAGTGGACAAATGTAATAATAAATTACTTACTTGGCGCTTGACATTATTTTAAACAATTTCTTCTAACATTTCGAGAATACTAAGATAATGATAATGAATTTCTTTGTTCTGAATACGTCTGAGGTGGTCTTGCATTACAAAGTCAAATTCTGCTATCATCTCAGCACAAGCTAAGAAATTGCCATTATTATCATTGTAAAGATGCTCACTGCTTCCTCTAAAAGCCAAGTTGCGTTTGCCAAGAAATTTCACAATTGCAACTATTCTTAATAAAACTTGCCTCAAACGTTCTTTATCCTTTGTGATTTGCTGCTGCAATTCTTTGTCAATTGTTTGCTTTTTCCGCAGTCTAGCTCTCAATTCATTCCAACTGTTCATATTACTAATATGCTCGGCACTATTTTCGTGATCTTTAAGCTTCTCACTAATATGCCTCCAATTTCTAAACCCATCATTTGCTAAGGTACTCGGACTCTTGCTAGTGCTAGACTTGAAGATCTTACAGCAGAAACAAAATACTTTGTCAACATGCTTCGAATAAACTAACCATTTTCTATCATGTAATTCTCCATTGCTTAGTTTTCTAGAATAATGGGCATATGAAAAATGTCTTGAGGCAGCATCTAGAGGGAATTCGATGTTTTATTCTCTTATAGGCCCTTTCTCACTAATATGTCTCGAGCTTTTTATCAAGATTATCCCAATTTTTGGATCATAAATATCCAAGTGTAAACCGTTGCTCATCAATACTAGCGGTCGTTCTTGTGCACCGATGCATGAACGGTGTTCTCGTGGTCACTTACATTGTTATCATCGGCGTCGATGTCGACATTTTCTTCCTCATTCTCATTAGTTGCTTCATCCACAAGAACTATCGCCAACTCATCGATTCGTCGAAGCGTACGTATTACTCTTGAAAAATTTATCAATAGCTCCTCTCTGTGATTCTATCAACGCATCCATACGTCTTTTCCTTTTTCTTTTGTCATTACCGGATTCGTACTTTCTAGACGACATTATATCCCACAATCCTGAAATTTAAATAAACACGGAATAGTTGAAAAGTGAAAGCGTATGTAAGGTACAAATAAATTAATCATTAATATGCGTACAGCAAGTCAGCAACAGTGCTTACCTAGGATTGAAAATTTGAAACCAAAGAAGAACTGAAGAAGCAGTGCTTACCAAAATTTGAAACGAGGCCGCGGACGGAATCGACGGATGTCCCGGATGCACGACGAGGCCGCGCCGCCGCGGACAATCTCCTTGAGTCTTGAGACCTCGTGATGCCTTGCCTAGTTGCGTCACGTGATTGCGTCCGGCGGCCGGCCAGCGATTCCTCTTCCGAGTTCTGACTTTCCAACTTCCGAGCGAAACTTCCGAGCGGCACCAGCGTGATCTGCGTGAAACGGTGAAAGGCTAAAAGCCTAAAAGCCAAGCCTTCTCTGTGTTGTTGGCTTGCTCACGCCTGCACCTGATTGGGATTTGGGCCTTAGGAGGATTAGGATTTAGGAGCCCACATCACGTACGTTACTAAGTCTAAGTATACTACTATACTAGATTACTAGTACTAGTACTAATGTACTATATGGGGTGGGGCCTCGGTACATTTTGGGCCTAGGGCGGTGGCACACCCTGCCCACCCCAGGGCCGGCTCTGGATACAGATAGATCACATTGAGAGGCGCCTGCACCTGTCCCCATTTTTCGGTTCCAGAAACCTGCCCCACCATCTCCACCCATCCCCACCTGTTGCCTCGCCGCTTCTCGTCATCCGTAAGCGAAACTGCACGGACTACGGAGTTGGCAAGCTGCTGCTTTTGAGGCGGGCGAGGACCTCGAGGTGCACGGATCAACGGCTGTGATTTAGTTCCGAGCGGCGGGATCGAGCGAGCGAACCAGTCCGGGCATGTCGACGGAGGACGGCTACTGCAACGGCGAGTCCGGGCCGGAGGAGCAGCGGCCGGCGGTGTCGACGGAGCGGGACAGCCCCGCGGAGTCGCCTGGTGGAGGCCAGCAGAAGCGTGGGCCGCCGGCGCCGGCGCCGCCCGGAGCCAAGCGCAGGTGCATATATATACATGGAGAATTGGAGATCCAGTGTTCTGTGGCTAGCTTACGGTTGTTGTGCTTCCGTACTCCTGCTTGTTACTTCCTTGGTTCCTCCTTGTATGATGTAGCCGGAGATCGGTGCAGAAGCGGGTGGTGTCGGTGCCGATTGAGGGCGGCGGGGGAGGGGAAGGGCCGCCGCCGCCGGACTCGTGGGCGTGGCGCAAGTACGGGCAGAAGCCCATCAAGGGATCGCCGTACCCGCGGTACCAGTTAATTCCATCAATTAAGCTGTTAATTTGTATCGTAAGAAGCGCTAATTAGCTTGCCATACTTAATCGGGTGCGCTTCCACTTAATTGCCGCGCAAAATTAAGCTTGGTGTTGCGCTGCTGCGTATGCAGAGGGTACTACCGGTGCAGCAGCTCCAAGGGGTGCTCGGCGAGGAAGCAGGTGGAGCGCAGCCGCCTCGACCCCGCCATGCTGCTCGTCACCTACTCGTTCGACCACGACCATCCGTGCCCGCAGCCCAAGAACCAAGCTCTCGCCGACGACAAGCCGCCATCTCCGCCGCCGGCTGAAGCCGACGAGTTAGCTGAGCCGGAGGCGCCGGAGCACAAGTTCGTCGAACCGGAGGTAACGGTAGAGATGCCAGAGACCCCAGCGAGGGAGGCATGCGGCGGCGAGGAGCGCTTCGAGTGGTTCGACCAGATGTCGTTGGAATCGATGGGGTTGTACGCGCCGACGTTCGAGGCTCTGGACGTGGCGCTCCCGCTGCCGCTGCCGCTGCCGGAGGAGTGGGACCGCGAGCTGCAGGGGGAGGACGCGCTGTTCGCGGGGCTCGGCGAGCTGCCGGAGTGCGCCTTCGTGTTCGGGCGCAGGCGCGATCTCGGCTTGGCGGCCGCCGCGTCGTGTTCATAGTCTTAAGACTTCTCTTTTTTGTCATCTTTGTCTATGTTCTCAGGTGCAACTGCACGGTGTCGTGCCTGCAACCCTGTAAATGGCGGGTAATTTTAACGGTTTGTCGCACATTTCGCGCGCGATTGGCCGGCGCGGCGGTGGCTGAGCGTAGCGGACTCACATGCCATGGATGCGTGCCGAACTGCCGCCACGCTCGGGGCCTCCTAAGCCGGCTTGCCGCTTTGCTCGCTGTCGTTTCTGTGTCTCCTCGTCCGCCTCGCGCTCAACCGCGCGCGCGCGAGTGAATGCTGAAAGCTACTGCTGCTGTCGCACCTGTGGGATGGGATACAAAATGTGCCGCTCAATCGCTAGTTCGCTGAACCTGGCATGCACGGCACGGCGGTTCTCCGTCCATGGTCGGTGCCAGATTAAACGTAGGGCCAAAATCCCCAAGAGAAAGCACGGGTCGGTATCTTAGATAACCCAACAGAGGTCCCGCTTTAGAAACACGGCATGAGCGGTTGATCGGTGAAAAGTTCTCGTGCGCGTTAGGGGAGGGTCCCTGAAAATATATTGTGAATCGTCGCTTCCGGCGGTGATCGCGCGCTCCGCCACGTGCCGCGCCCGCGCCGCCGCCGTCTCCCGCCGTGCGCGCGCTCCGGCCGCCGCCGTCTCCGAAATTTCTATCATCTAAAAAAGTTAGTTGCGGTGATTTATTTGACGTAATTAAATTTAAAAAATTAAAAAATAGAAAAAATATGTTAGCTCATCTCGGATAACACAAACGAATATGGAAAAAAAAAAGAACCGACAAAAAAGCGAAAAAAATCAGAAAAAGACGAAATTTATGAATAGTGACAAATAAGCCAGGAGCTGAAGCTAAATGAGCGGGGGCCCCCAAGAGAAAGCACAGATTGGTATCTCAGATAACCCAAAGGGCTGGATCAAAAGTTTTGTTTCTGAAAGCAGTCATGGGAATTAGACGTCGTTCTAACCCACGTCGGTTTATGGTTTTCAAAAGTCGGAAGCCGATTAGAACAAGTGGTCTTTTACAATGTCTTTTAGGGAAGCCACTTTTGTTGGAACTATATCCGCTTCCGAGAGAGTGGATAAATGTGAGCACAGGTAGTCGGTGGCAACAATGAATGACAACTTAGGTGGTGCAGCCAACAAGTAAAATAGGTCAGCTTGAACTCAAGAGAGCAACAGCGCGCGACGGCACGAGCATGGACCCTTGGCGACGGCGGTACTCCGGCGGGGCCTCTAAAAAATAACGCACTCACGAGAATAGATAAGACAAGTGGAATTTGGAAAGTGTGGGTGGCATATCCGGAGATGGCCAAAGGCGGCAGGATGACGCTAGCCGACACTAGAGAAGGTGATGAGGCAGAATCACTCCATAATTAACAATAGACCTAATTGGCATGGGGGACAAGTAGAGGGGATGATGGCGAAGCTTCGGGTGCAAGGGATTTGGATGAGGTTCACCGAGAGTGACGAGATTGACAACGAAGGCGGGTTGAGCCGCGTCAGGGATGACGACGAAATTCCGGTGATGTACTGCAAGAAAAATAAACTTATTGAGAGAAAATGTTGATAAGATACTAGAACACAATGTGACGCGAATAAAATTGTGAGAAAATCATAGGAGCGGTAGGATGGGTCGATGGGTGATGGCTGGCCACATGGAAGATGGTCCCGTGCAGTGGCGACGGTGCATGGGCAACAACGGGAATTGTGGAGACTGTATAGGGGTAGAACGCGGTCCCAAGTCTGAAAAGGCCAAAAACCGATTTAAATACCCCTACTTCGAACACGCTTCGAACATCAGCTCAGCTAAAAGCTAATTTGAACACCTATATTTTTAGCCACAGCTTTTTCTAACCACTATAGTGTTATTTCAGGGGAAAAAACCACAGCTCTGTGAAACATGCCCTTAAGAAGCTTGTTACGATTTCAGGCAGGTAAGGCTAAGCAAACTCTGCTTGGAGTCCTTGCTCCGGGCCAAGCTGGCATAGTTCATCCCAATTCCATGTACTACCGAGTACCAACTACTACTGCTACTGCTAAAGTTAGAAAAACCTGTCTTGGATTCTTACTCTGATCAAGTCCTTGTGTATTTGATTTTGGATCTAGATGCGAACACAGTATTTTAACCGCCCCCTGTGTCAACCTTGGCTTTTAGCTTCTGGTTGCGCAGGTTCTCTCGCTCCCTGCGGAGAACTTAAATCTGAACATTTGTCAATCACGTGTCTTGGAATTTTGGTTCATGGGTTTCCACGCTCCACCATGTTTTCTTATGTTATTATCTCTAGATTTTATGCTTACAAGAATTCTGTCATCCATCAGAAACTACATGCGACTATAAGATCAAACAAGAATGGATTGTAATAAATTCAGATGAAGAACATCAGAGCAGACACTATCAGGATATAAGTTACTTCCCAAATTTTCTGTTAACATAGAAGCTTGTAGTGATAGATAAGAACACCACAATCAATCCGACAGAAGAGTAAATTCAGAGTTGACAATGTAAACTGATAGTTTGAATGATAGTTGAATGACCCTAACCCTCAATAACACAGCCAGAAAGAGAATTGAATAGATTTGTTACAGTTGAAACTGAGCGTCCCTACTCGCAAAATGAACAAACCGTGCGTCTCTGCCTTTAGTTTGAGCAACAGCCAACTCTCTTCAGAGCGGACACATCATCTTTCACGTTTATTTTCTCCCCTTTGCTTGGGACGGCCGAGCCATCCTCCGGTGCCTCCACTGACTTCCTGCTAACGATTTGGTATATCTGAGTCAGAACCTCTGCAAACGCATTGTCCACATTAGTGGCATCTAGTGCAGACGTTTCCATGAAGTACATGGATTCAGCCTCAGCAAACTCTTTCCCATCCTCAGTTGAAACAGCCACCAAGTGACGCAGATCAGATTTGTTGCCAATTTGCATGACAACAATGCTAGGATCAGTGTGATCTCTAAGCTCCCTTAGCCAACGACCCACGTTGTCGAACGTAGCACGGCGGGTGACATCATAGACAAGCAATGCTCCCACAGCTCCTCGGTAATAGGCACTTGTAATAGCACGGTACCTGAAAAGATACACAACGACAATGATACACACAGACATCTGCAACAGCACATATACAAAAATCACAAACACAGACAAGATAAAACAGTAAGAGGAGATTCTCCTTTTTGTTTTCTTCATTTCTTGTAAAGGTATGACAGATGAGAACAGAACAGACATATCACCTCTCCTAGGATTTACTTGACAACATAGTTGGATTTCCCAATGGTAACCCCAATCAACGCTGGCAAGTGGCAACCACAATCCACATGAACTAGTAGTAGCTTACTAGGAGTGGGGTAAACCAGCCTGGATCTGAATCCACCAAAAGTGTTGTTTTGGACAGCTTTAGAGCTTTATAGTTAGTAATGACAATTCTAGATCCATTTTTGGCAACTACAGTCCAGTATATTCCCCATGATTAAATCCATAACCCATTGATCGATTAAATATGTTTCTAAGAAAATGGAGATCTTTTTTACAAATACCAAAAATCTACAGTTATAAACCAACTTCTGTCAGGGCTTGTTTCTTGGCTGCTTTCCTTCCGGATCAGTTTTGGCCGCAAACCAATCTTTTTTTCTGATTCAAAAACTTAAACCGGCTGGCTTGAGAATGGTTAAGTACAACACCTCAATCAACTGATGAGATGCTACAGAACTGAAAGCGAAAAAGAAAACAGCCACTGGTACCACTGTCTCTTTACACTGCATACAACCTATGAACTAATGCTAGTCACGTATGATATTGGTGTCTGTATGTTTTGGGTGGGGAATTGGATATGGATATATATTGCACTCGTATTGGTGCATGTCAATTTTTCACAAAAGGTGTGGGGGTGCAGATGCTATTTGTACGAAAAACCATGCTTCAACTCAATACAAAACGAAATTCCATTTGCTCCACTTTTTTGGGAGAAAAGTTGCTATTATGCCCAAGACCGAAGGATCCATAAGGTGGATGCACACTAGATATTCACCCATAAAATGTGTAGCTGGATGTTTGCTTATGGTGTAGGAATGGCATATCACAGGGTGACACATTCATTCATAATCACCTTCATCTCATAATCCAAAGTTGAATCAATACAACTCTAGCAAATACTCCACTAAACACATCTGCAGTACCAACCCACTGTGGCTTGGCTTCCCTGTCCTGTAAAATCAGCTATCAACTACTGCTTAGATATAGAAGTACTGATTCCAGTTCAAGCCCATCTAGTCATCTTACATCTCCAATTCTCCTAAAGTAGCAATCGGCCATCAAACTTTCACTGATTTATTCTTAATACTAACAATGTTCGAACTAAACCACAAACAGCGTATGGATGTCCCCTATTTTCTCAGTGGATAAAGCAGAAATAGCATGTAAAGTAAAATCTTCCTCTTGTGCACTGGCAAACAAGTAACGCGTGACAGAAGTTGACATCTCAACCACCAAAGATCGAAATTTTCCCAAACATCTACCCAGTACAAAGCACTAATGGACATCTGAACCGCTCGACCACCCCCAAGACCAAGATCCCATCTTTCCAATGAATCTACCAATGTTGAGATTCCCAGTAATTCTATTTCTACCCATTTTCGTAAAAAAATCTATTTCGACCCAAAAGGTAAATACTAAACTACATGGCAATCTCCCCCACATCACAATTCCTTGCCAAATAACACCACCAAATTTAGCTCCCGAAACAAGCAAGAAAGCGAGTAAATGAGCAACTGCAGCCACCCAGCTACCCAAGATCACATTTTCCCCACAACTACAGAGCGCCCAAGAAGGTAAAGAACAAATCTACAAGAGCGTGAGAGCGGATCGAACGATACCTCTCCTGGCCGGCGGTGTCCCAAATCTGGGCCTTGATGACCTTGCCGTCGACCTGAAGGCTGCGGGTGGCGAACTCGACGCCGATGGTGGACTTGGACTCGAGGCTGAACTCGTTCTTGGTGAAGCGGGAGAGGAGGTTGGACTTGCCAACGCCGGAGTCGCCGATGAGCACCACCTTGAACAGGTAGTCGTAGTCGTCCTCCGCCCTGTACCCGCCTCCTGCGGCCGCCATTTCCCCTCTCCGAGCTGAGGCTGGCTGCTGGCTGCTGCTGCTAGTGCAGGCGAGGAGGGGGTTTTTGGTTCTGGATCTCGCAGGAGTCGGGTGCAGCGTCACTATGGAGTGGGGAGCAGTGCCAGTGGGGAAGCGACTGGAGTTTGTGTTTGCCAGTTGCCACTGGATTGAAGGGTGGTTGGTGTTTTACATCTTTTCTCCTCAGCTCGGACCTTGATTTGTATGGCAGTTTAATGAAATGCCACCGATGTTAGCTTTGGTCGGAGAGAGATCCGGTTTTTCTTGGAAAGAACAAACAAATTGGGCAGTGATAATAGTGTGCATGATGGGTTGTAAGTACAGAACCAGAAATTCACAGCAAATGTGTGTGACGACGCTCCGACGATAAAGCTTATTTAGGACTAGACTGCAATGACTAATCACGCTTAGTATGGATGTATTTAGCCCCCTTCTGTTCTGACGTGATTGCCATGTGTGTAGTAACAAATCAGGCATTGGTAGGTTCGTACCCACGTGGTTGCGCGCGTGAACTCGTGGGTCGTGAGATGTCAGGCCGGTTGAGCGAGCTGCTCGGCAGTATCCTCGTGATCGTGGTCCGCTCGAGCTGGGCATCGCTGGACCGCGGGGTTTCACTTGGTTGCGGCCGAGTTGGTTGGACGGGAGAGCGGCCTTTCATCTCCTCACTCCTCAACCGAAAAAACAGCTCACCGACCGCCGGTGTGCCCTTTTTGACCGCCGGGCGTTCCCTCCAACAACAACGGGGCTGTGGTCATCAGAGCTTCTGCTGCCAATTTAGACTTAAGCTTATAGTTTTTATCTTCTAACTTTTTTAATTTTATCTTTTCTAGTTTTTTTGGCTTTTTTATTTTTTTCTCTTATTTCTTTACATTATCCAAGATGATATATTATTAAATTTAAATTTAATTATACTGAAAAAGCTCACAGCAGTTACAGTACAAAATAAACCTGAAGCAATGCAAAATAAATCATAAACTTAAACCTAAATGAGTAGAGCAATACAGCACAACAACCATAAACTGACCCTATTTCCATGCATCTTCATTCAATATCAAGTTGCCACCTCTTATTAATGGATTAATTTCCCTTTGGTCCAAAAAGAGAGAAAAAATAATTAGATACATCACTAAAATGTGATATTCCAGGATTGGCCATGCACCCCACATGAGGTACAATTAAGCATTAGTTTCCATTTCCATGCATCTTCATTCAATATCAAGTTAATTTTGTCTTTTCTAACTTTGGTCCAAAAAGAGAGAAAAATTTTTTTAGGCTTGTTTGCTTTTTTCCTTATTCTGTTGCATTGTCTGTGATGATATAACCCCTGTTGTGGCGAAAGACCAACAATAGAGAGGGGGACTAGAAGAGAAGAGCCAACAGAGAGAGACAATATGTGAAAAATGAGTGATCCTCCTCCCTCACGCCCCTTCCGGGGTTTATATACGTGAGTGGGGTAGAATGAAAAATTACTATCCACCTCTTAATAATTACACAAAATAAGGGTATATTAGTATATTCTTTTATACTATTGGACCTATACATACTGGGTTAAGTTGTAAGATCTAATCATGGAGAGTTAGACCACCCCTACTATAGAACTCTCTCGACAGTAAAAGCGGAGTCCATCGGACGCGACGCGAAGTCCGGCGAATGCGTGTGGTGTCCATCAGACGTGGCGCGAAGTCTATCAAAATCGTGCAGAGTCCTTCAGACGTAGCATGAAGTCCAACGAAGGCATGTGGAGTCCTTCAGTCATGGCATGAAGTCCAACGAAGGCGTGCAGAGTTTGTCAGACACGGCGCGAATTCCGACGAAGGCATGCGGAGTCCATGGAGTCCGGCAGACGTAGCGTGCAGTCTGGTGAAGGCGTGCGGCGTCCATCAAGTGGTGTCATCGCAGAGGCTGCACAGAGGCGATGCTCGACACGGAGACCGCTTCGGACCCCGGCGTACATGGATACGTACATGCTACCGTCCTTTGCTATCACATTGAGTGAGCAGACATGGCGTCTTCGTCGATGATAGCATTTGTCATGGACCCGACGTTGTACTTCCCTGAGGCGCGCGGAGGCCACGGCGAGCGTAGCCGAGTCACGCAAAGGCCAGGGGCAATGGAGCTAGTTGACGGCCGCAGAGCTTACGAGACCGAAGGCTGGAACTGGCGCCGCCGCCGAGAAAGAGTGTAACGCCCCCGTTTCCAAGGGCGCGTACGGACACGACATTCGTAACTATTCAAGCATGAACAGTTAAGGAGTGTCGCGTAAGAGTATACCATTGCATGCTTACAATCAAAGTCCAAAGATATATTTGACATAAGGATTAACATCCGTGTTTTTACTGACGGGGACGTGCAAGCCCAAAGCATATTTACATTACAAAAGTCTTCCAGATCCGCTGGCGCGGCGAGACCTCTGACCAAGGGTCCTCGTCGAAGAAAAGGTCCTCCGGGACTTCTTCAACGGGAGACCTTCTCCTTCGTCTTGATCCTCTAAAGATTAGGTTTAGCAAGCCGTGAGCCAACCAACTGCTCAAGAAATCCCAAAGGATCTTAACTTACTACATGCACGGAACTTCAAGGAAGGGAATATATTTGGTTTATTATCCTTGAGTGGATGCGGTTTTATTTGCAATCATTTTAATAAGACGGACTCAAAACTTACTTCTTAAGATCTCGGGGTTTTCCACAAGAGTTCAATAACCAACCTAAACAAGTTAAACGTTTACAAAACTACTTAAGCTTTCTTCTTTGGAATCACCAAGTGACACGGCTCAATAACCGGAGCACGGCGTATTCGAATACCATTTATTTGACTCTGCGAGAGTTTGCTCGACTTTACCCACACGATCCCTTAACTCCCGCTAAAGAGTTAAGAAAGCCGGTCGTTTCATTGCTCAACTCTTTATATAGGCTCTGCCCTAGAATTCACTCAGTCCGCTCTCACATACACACACACACAAGAAAAGACGGTGTCCGCTTCGAGTGAACTCTACCGTTGTTAGGCACCCAAACACGGCTTGCCTAACCTCACCGCTAAACCTCCTGTAGAGTTTCAATCGAGTTGAGCGACTACTAGACAAGTGTTGACAAGTCAACTCCTGTGGTTTGAGCGGGTTCTATGACATTTGCTCAGCATAAGGGTTTCAGTCCTTATATTTTCACATGGTCCACGACCTCGCCAGGCCCGCGACCCAACCTAAGGTAAGTGGTGGGCGTAGACCGTCTCGCGATTTCCCACTCACCTTTACCCTACTCCAAACCCTAGGGTAAAGATGGGCGAAGGCCGTCTCGCGGCTCCCACTCCTTACCCTACCTTGTGCACGCTTGGCACTCTCGCTCTAAGATACGGTGTCCCATACCACCCTACCTTAGAGTCGGGTTTTCCAAATTCTATTGGCCCACACACAACCTTATCGGTGTAAGACTTTGCATGATGATAATAATATCCTACAATTATCTAGATTATCAAGTAATTAATTCTAGGGTTACAAAGGCATGGCAACAAATTAAACATGGCATTTGGCGGTGGTAGGATTAACTACATAATAAGTCATTCTAAACATTTTATTTTATTTCAAACTAACATTTCACAACTAGCTCAATGCAAATAGCATATTAACATATATAAACAGCATGGGTTTCAATATGATCAAAGGATTTGGGACTTGCAGTCAATCCAAATGATTTCGCTAGCTCGAACGAAGAACCTCCTGGCTCTGGGTCTGCAATGAACTTCGGAGACTCGACACTAGCGCAAACATACAAACAAATTAAATCCAGCTTGAGACTAATCAAGCGAGGAAAAATAAACTATTTAAAAGGAGTAAATTGCATAAATCTCCAAATGAGGAATTTTAGGAATTTATTTGGGATGGATATGTGGAAATGGAGGTCACCAATGGGTCTGGAATATTATTTGGAGCAAAGTGGTGAAATTTGGGAATATTTGGGATTTTCTGTGATTTTCTAGGATTTATTTGGATTTTCGGGATTTTACAAATCAATAAATCACGGAAAATGGTTATGAATAAAGGCGCCCGGCCGCTTTGCTCTGATGCGGCGGCGCGATTTAAACGCCGCAAGCACGGAAGCGGCGAGCGGCGCGGGCTCGCCCAGCCGCCGCGCGTCCACTGGTGGCGATGGCCGACGCGTGACGGCGTGGCGCGCGGATGCGGGCGTCTGCGATGGCTCGGATGGAGCGGCGAGATCGGACGGTGGCGGGGTGAGAAGGCGGGCGGAGCGGGAGCTGGATCGGGCGGTTGAGGAGGCGGGTTATGCGGTCGGACGGCGGAGAGAACGGGCAACGCGGCGGGCACGAGGATCGGGCGGCCTCGTTAAATGGCGCGGGGCGAGATCGACGGAGGGGAGGAGGCCACGTCGTCGTCGTCAACCTCCAGCCGGGTGGGGGCGTCAGAGAAGCGGGGGCGGCGGAGCTGCGGTGGCCGAGTCACGCAAAGGCCAGGGGCAATGGAGCTAGTTGACGGCCGCAGAGCTTACGAGGCCGAAGGCTGAAACTGGCGCCGCCGCCGAGAAAGAGTGCAAGCTCTAGATTCATGAAACATCCCCAAATTTTCAAATATTTGAAAAACAATTCAATTCCCAAATCTAGTTACGAATTCTTAAACTAGAGCCTAATTCTCACTAATCTACACCCAAATGTGCACGAATCTTGAAGCAATCTCCTCCATCCATCCATTTTTGCGCTGTCGCTGTACCGGCCGAAAATATCTCCCGCCGCCGCCTCCACCGCTTGCTCTCTCGCATCTTCCTCCTTCTGCCAGCTCCCCCGCCACCTTGCTTGAGTGCGGTGCACGCCTCTCCTACCCCGGTCAGCTGCCCCTGCCTTCTCTCCGTGCCCCTGCTCTACCGCTGCTCGCCCTCCTCGGTGCCGATCAGTTCCCCGACTCCATTTAATTGAACCGACCCCCTCCATCCAAAGCTAATGCCCTCACGAAGCCAACCGAACACCCAAAGCCCCACCATGGCCGCCATTGCGGGTAATTACAAGAAACCCTAAAATCGAGCTATAGATCAATGTCCCACTCCCGGCCAACCATCCTTCAATTAACTCCGGCCATAGCTTCCCCAGCCTCCCAGAAATCTTCCCCAACCAACGTATTAGCTGTCCGGCCCCTCTTCCGCTCCGGCGCCGTGAGCTGCCCCACCTCCAAAACCAGTCAACGTGGCCAGCATAACTCCGGCCACCCTAGCCTAAACCACCACCTCCACTAGCCTCAACTATCCCCAATGATGCTTAAACACCGGCCCAATCTCTCCAGGAGCCTCCCCTCCACCTGCAATTTCAAAAACGGCCGCGGAGAAGATGACCTCGCCGCCGCCGACTGCCGCCTCCGCCGGCCTCCTAACCACCCAAAATGGACTCCCCACTATCCCATGAATCCATCCATGCCCTCGTCTTGCGTCGCAGGTCCCCCGAGCCCCGCCGGGAGCCGCCGCCCTCTCCCCTGTTTTGCGCACGCGCGCGCTCGCCTGAGGAGGAAGAAGAACAGTGTCGTTCGGCACTGTTCCTCCGACCCGGCCCGCCCGAGCTGGCTGAGCCAAGCCAGCTCCGCCTGCACCAGGCGCGCCCAACCAGGCCGGATTGAGCTGGTCGCGCCGAACCGCATCACCGAACTCGAGGAGCAGTAACCGACTGAGCCCAATGAATAGTACTTGACCCAAACTCAAAAATACATGTTTATACTCCCCAAATTCGTTTCAAGCCCGCCAACCCAAATATCAAGCCCAATTTCCTATATAGCCCTCTTATAAGCCTAAAATCCCCATTTATTGGAGTCTCCAGAGTTTCTTTATTCTTTTAAATTTTTATTATTTTGTTATTCCTAGATCCATTTTCGTCGAGCGTGGAATTAAATTGGTTTTCTTTATTTTGCGCTAGACATCGAGGATCAGCTGATTCAAGAACACGAAGCTTCAGATCAAGATCAAGGCCCAGAAATCGAAGAATACGAAATTGTCGAAATCATAAGTCTGCAAGGCAAGTCACATGTTTTTGATCATATTGAATCCCATGAAATTACATTATTTATTTAATGTATGTTCATTATTGATAGTTGCGAACTGATAATTGCTTAAAACAAAGATTTAGAATGGCATGCTATCTAGATAATCCTACCACTGATAAATAGCCCTGTTTACCTTGATGGTCATATTCACCTTGACAACCTTAGTAAGAATTAACATATGATATAAATGTATACAAGATCATTTCATTCAGTATGATACACTACTAAGTGACTCTGACCTTTGGCCGGTAGAATTGAAAAACTCGGAGAGGGTAGGGTGGTATGGGACACCGTACCCTAGGTCGGTGATGCTGTTAGGCACTTCTAAGGTGTTGGCTGTGGGCCGGTAGGATTTGAAAACTGGTACTAAGGTAGAGGGTGTGCTGTGGGAAAATCACGTGGTGATCTACGCCCACGACTTTACCTTAGGGGAAATGTAGGGTAAGGGTGTTGTGGGGGACCGTGCGGCGGGTTTTGCCCACTGTGGGGGACCGTGCGGCGGTTTTCGCCCACCGCCTTATCCTAGAGTGGAGGTTACAGACCTCTGAAAAATATTAGGACAAGAACCTTGTGCCAAGTAAAAGACACGATGTCGCTCAACCACAAGTGTTGACTTGTCAAACTGGTTTAGTTCTTTGCTCAAATCGATTGAATCTCTAACAGAGTACAACCAGTTGATATGGAAACGGTAAAACCATATTGAACAACGCTAGATCCTTCCAGGACGGGTAATCTGGCCTGCGTGGCGGATATCCGGGTTTGAGTTGAGATCTAACGGGTACGAGAAAGTCGGTATGAAAACGGTAAAAGCATACTGGACAACGGTAGATTCCTCTCAGGACGGGGACAATATCTTGCCGTG
Source organism: Dendrocalamus sinicus (assembly GCA_036346575.1). Classification (NCBI taxonomy): domain Eukaryota; kingdom Viridiplantae; phylum Streptophyta; class Magnoliopsida; order Poales; family Poaceae; genus Dendrocalamus; species Dendrocalamus sinicus. The sequence continues at coordinate 4,037,123 of CM070655.1, read as the reverse complement.
TCGGCAGATAAAGCGTCTGGCTGTGATAGCGGACCCCCCGGGTCTGTTTGGAGGTCTATCGGGTAGAGTCTTCATGAAGAAATGAGCAGTGAACAACCTTGTGTTCTTAACTCTGTCGCGGGAGTTGAGAAACCTTGTGGGTAAAGATGAGCAGCTCTGCAGAGTAAGATAAATGGTATTCGAATACGCCAAGCTTAGGTTAATGAAGTCTGTTAATTGGGTGATTCCAACAATGAGGCATAAGTAGGATTTGAGATGATTTAATGTGATAAGTGATGAACTGAATTTGTTAATGAAAACCCCCTGATCTTAAGGAGCAAATGTTTTAAGTTTTACTTGATTGCAAATAAAACTTCATTCACCCAATATAATAAACCCAATATACTCCCATCCTTGAATAACCTTGCAAATAGTAAATCAGGATTTACCCATGTGACTTGTTGAGTACGGGGTTGGAGTACTCAGACTTGCTAAAATTTTAAACAGAGAAAGCTTGTCAAGAGGAGGAAGAAGTCTCCGAAGACGACGTCGAGCTCTACGATGTAGACGACGCCGAGTGTTAGGGCTTATTCTACACTCAGGCCTGCCTGTGGAAGTTCTTTTGATAATGTATCTTTGGGTTGTGCACTCCTTTATGTAAACTTTGGCTTTTAAGCCTTACTTTTGTAATAAAGTCTGATTTTTATGCTTAAGCATGCTTTGGCAATGGTGCATATTCGCTCTGATGCTCGCAATGAACAATCTGGCAACGCGAGGGTAACCGCACGCCCCGAGTGGGGTGTTACAATTCATCTGCAGCAAATTGCAGTCAAGCAACTCAATGTCTCCATTAGTGTCTGTCTATTTTCTTATGCCATGTATGCGTGCTATATGGAGGTTAAAAGGATGTGTGCACGCTCTAGCACTCCAATCATACATATGACTCAAAAGACTTCAACAACTTATCTGTACACTCGCTTCGGTAGCTATTGCTAAGTTATCGTCTCCAGCTTTCTTCCTTACGCGGCTTCTTGCGCAGTCCTCATGAACAACGCCAACTGTTGGGGCGAAAGACCAAACAATAGAGGGACTAGAAGAGGAGGGCCAACAGAGAGATGATATGTGGAAATGAGTGATCCTCCTTCCTCACGCCCATCTTAGGGTTTATATACATAAGTAGGGTAAGATAAAAATTACCATCCCACCCCTTAATAATTACATAAGGTAAGGGTACATGGTACATTCTTTATACTATTAGATCTATTACATATTGGGCTAGTTACAAGGCCCAGTCACAGAGCATTGGACCACACTACAACAACTCCTTTTTCTTTTCTTTTCTTTTTAAATTTAATTACACTGAAAAGGCTAACAATAGGTATAGTATAAAAAAGCTTCTACAGTACCAAATAAAGCCTATTGCCACAACTTATGAGCTCTAATGAGTTCTTTTGAGTTTTTAACCTTTTGTTTTTTATTTCTTTGAAATTTGAAACAAATAGGTATTTTTTAAAAAGTGATTTTTCAAACGGACTTTTGACTCTAAAATTATGTATATCGTCCGTATCAATACCTTTGTCGTTCGTTACTATCTTTAAAAAATATAAATAAAAACCATCAATTATAGCCTAAAAGAGCGGGGTGCACATGCTGTTTGGTTGGGCTACGACTTGTGTTTGGTGGCGTAAACATGAGAGTAAGCCTATGACTATGAGGCCTTTCCCGAAATCTTGAAGGCCCATGAGACAGGCAAAGCAACGCAGCGCTGGCCCGAGCAAGTTCGTGGCTGTTTCATATCACCAGCTCCGTCCGAGTACACAACAGAGTTGCAATGCAAGCAAACCAATGAACATACAGACATGACTGATTCCACACTACCATTTTCAGATGAAAAAGGATAATTCGCCTTATGTCTTGTGAGTTCTGACCCATGCGAATACAGAAGCAGGAAGGCAAAAAAAACTTACAGATCGGTTGGTAACTCACCCAATCACACCTGCACTTGTTCGCCATTACGGGAGTGCGTACAGATCCCACTGCAAAATGAATTACAGGATAATGGCCTCATATGATATACACATATACATATTGTAATGAGCTATTGAACGTTATGCCTATCCTTGTGAGTTGTGACTCTATGGCTACATGAGTACTGGTCTGTGACTTCGCATTCTCAAGGACCGCAAAGAAGCTTTGTATGATTGAGGACATGCAACTGTAGGACGCGACTTTAGTTCAGTGGTTATTCTCAAGGGTGCAGATCGATTTAGTTCACTGGTTATTCTCAGTAAAAAAAAGGGTCTATTTTACAATCTTAGACCATGCACAAGTCAATTTTTCAACGATCAACCCTAAAACCACCTAAAACACATCTTTTAACTATCAAATCCGTCTAAAATATAACCCTCAACTCATTCCAGAGCAGTTTTGCCTCGACGTGACATCTATGTGGATCCAACAATTGCCAACTCAATCGTTTTGTGCTGACATGGCAACATAGTCTATACAATCAGCAAATAAATTCTAAAAAGAATGGTGGGACCCACCCGTCAGCTCCAACCTCTCTCCTCTTCCGCTCACCCTCCGTCGCCATGGCTACCTTCGACACAATAGCTCTACCACCCTTCTTCCACCTCCCTCTCTTCCCATGCATACCTCCTCTCCCCTGGCCGCAACGCATGAGCACTACTGGCACCACAAGTACCACCCGATGCAGTAGTGCTTCCTCTTCCTTCTTCTCTACAGCACCACTAAATGCAGCGGAAACAACACATCTCTACTTTTTTCTTTGTAAGTTCCTTGTCTTTGGCAGATCCACCATCAATCGCACCCACTAGATGTCCACTTCCCTGAATCATGCTCCTGCAGCCTCACTTCCATCCAATCCCTTGCACCAATGTTGGGCTAGTCATCGTCGCAGTTAGAGGCCATGGCATTGCCGCCGTGGTGCCCCATTACTACAAAAAAGACTATACTAGACGCTTCATCACAGACGATTCTAGGGAACCATTTGTGTTGTAATATCACAGACGGTTTTACAAACGTGACCGTCTACGTTATTAGCGATGGCTAGAACCATCTGTGATATTGTCACAGATGATTCAGATTAAAAGCGCTCAGCGTGATGTGCGTAATTATCACGAGCATGTTTTTAATCTGAATCATCTGTGATAATTCACAAACAGTTCTTAACAAGAATTGTCTGTGATAATAATAGGCATCACAAATGGTTTTAATTCAAACCGTCTGTGTCGAGGCCATGGCGGTGGGAGCAAGGTAGAGGCAAGGAGACGTAGCGGGGATGGCGACCATGGTGTCGAGGCTAGAGCCGGGGGGGTGGTTGTGTGGCCACTCGCTCGTGGAGAGGTTGAGGACTCAGAGAAGAGGGATCCAATGGGTGTTCCAAATCCACGAGGAATGGGATCTGAGAGAGGGGAGAGGAAAGGAAAGGAATTGGATAGGGACTGACGGGTGGATTCCACTATCTTTTTATTTATTAGCTAACTATGATACTATGTCAACAAACCTGTGTCCACGCAAATGCTATGTTAGGGCAAAGCCACCTTAGCATGTGTTAAGAGTTGTATTTTAAATAATGTAGAGTTACATGTTAAAATTTAGACTCTGATAATAATTGAAAGTTGTAATGTGGACTTTTTTCCTTAGGGTCTGTTTGGATTGGGGATTTGGTGGGATGGGATAGCTCCATCCCGGTATGTGGGATGGGATAATCCCACTTTTTTTGTTTGGATGAAGGGATAGAATGGGATCTAGTGATCCCACCTCTTGTTTGGATGGAGGAATGGAGTGGGATAGCTGCATATACTCACCGGAGAGGAAGCCGGCAGTGGAGAGAACGGCGGGGAGGACGCGCCGGGCGGGCGGCGGAGGATGACCGAGCACGGCGACGAGGCGGCGGCGACGACGACGATCGGAGCACGGCGGCGACGACGGCGACCCGAGCGACCCGGGAGATGGGGAGCGCGCGGGAGACGGGGAGCGGCGGAGATGGGGAGCGCGCGGCGATAGAGGCGATGGGGAGATGGGGAGCGCAGGCGGCGCGAGCGATGAGGCGCGCGGGCGATGGGGAGATGGGGAGGCGGCGCGCGGGCGATGGGGCGGCGCGGGCGGCGGGGAGATGGGGCGGCGGCGAGAGTGCGGGCGATGGAGGACGCGCGGTTGGCTCGCGATGGGAAGATGGGTTGGCTCGGTTCGCTCGTTTTTGAGGTACCACCAACCTGCATTTCAACAGAATATTCTCTTTTGGGTTCAACCCATCCCACCAAGTCCCCAATCCAAACACCACCAAAAATGGGTTGGTCCCCTCCCATCCCAGGATATACCCCAAGAACTCTGGTTCGGTCCTCTCAGAGGTGTAGGAGGTGCTAACACCTCCACCAGATATGACCGTCCATCTGCCAGGGGCAAGATTGTACATTCATGTGCACCCACGTTGATTAGGCGGTTAAGTGGTGAACAAATGACGGCTGAGAGGGGAGTAACTCAACTTAATAAACTCGGTGGGCATGCGGGACAACGAAAAGGTTTGGCGTTGTAATACAGAGAAGGTTCGGCGTTGTAACTGTTCGAACGAAATTACTTTTTTGCCCACTTTACCTAACACCACTCCTGCACACCACTCAGAGACACTGGAGGTGTTAAGATCATAAGAACCGTTGGATGAACTATATTGGACAGTTGAGAACAAGCGAATGTACCGAACCTAAACTCATACCCCAAACCAAACACTACCTTATCCTCATTCTCCTGGAGCACCTCCATCACCTGTATGTCCCATCACAGACCCTCCACTAGGTAAGTTTCATTTCAACTTTAAATACTAACATAACACTAAGTTATTTCTATCTTCCTAAGTTGTCTAAATAAATATATAATGTTAGATCGAGGCTCTCCGTCTTTTATTCCAAGCTCCACCACAATTTCCAAGATCCATTTTGGTTGGGAATGCGCAGTAGATTACCAGCCAGTGTTTGTGAAAGACCAAGTATCCTAATTTGAATTATAGAAACAGGAGAAATCGGAATCTAAAGCTGCCATACATACAAACCGCCGTATCAGACGATTGGAGCCTTGCGAATCTCGCTTCTTTGGCGTCCCCCTAAACGACATCTCAATCACAGTAGGACTGTACCGGTTACCTTTACTTAGCCACCGCGCGCGAGCAAGAACGCCTCAAAGCACGCGCATTTTAACGAAGGCGCAGCCTGGCACGTACTAGTACATACATGGTACAGCAGCTACGCCGACCACGACACGTCGACATGGCAATCTACATTTGAACCAGCTTCGCGTGGACCTCGGAAACTGGTGAAATCTATGAAACGCATTGCGGAAGTGCATGCGACGTGCGAGCCGATGCTGTGGCACCGTGCCATTACTTCACAGAGGCGGAGGAAACACGTCGATCCCGCGAAACAGCTGCTCGGAATTTATCGCCGCGCCGGGCGGCTGCTGGAGTGCTGATCCAGGCGGGGCAGCAGGTTGATGTACTCGGACCAGACCTGGCGGAAGATCTTGACGATGCAGTCGTGGTGCTCGTCGGCGTTGAGGGAGAGGTAGCACGCCAGCAGCCGCTCCAGCTCCTCAGGGCGTGCCGCGACCCAGCTGCTGCTCGCGATCATCTCCACCATCGACTCCCGGAACGCCCGCTGCGGGTCCCGCGTCCGCCGCACCACCGCGAACCGCTCCAGCTCCGGCGCCCGCCTCGGCGACCGCACGTGCACCCTCGGCGGCATCCTCCCGGAGAACGACCTTCGCCCGCCGCTGAGGCTGCGGCGGGGGTGGCGGCGCCGGTGCCGCCGCCTCAGCTGTGCAGCCCCGGCGTCGGCGTCTGACGGTGCTGCAGGGGGCGGCTGCGCCGGGGAGCCGGCGAGGGAGAAGGGGATCAGGTGGCCCAATGGAGGGAGGTCACGGTCACCGCCGAGGGAGCAGTGGCGACGGCGGCTGCAGTGCCGGCTCGCGGCGACGACGTCGGCATTGTCGTTGCCGACAGAGAGCCGCCGCGGGACGACATCGGCGGCGGTAGCGGGGGAGAGATGCGGCGGGCTGGGCCGGGCCAGCGCGATCACCAGCGGACTAGGGCTGGTGCGCTTGGGGAGGCACGAAGGGAAGGCGGGGGCGCCGCCTCCGCTGCCGTTCTTGGGCGTGGACGCGGGCGCGTGCTTGGGGCTAGCCTTAGCAGCCGCACTGGGCTTCGCCGTGAGCTTGGCGAGCCACGATAGTGGGGAGAACGAAAACGCCTTGCCCTTGCTCTTGCGCTCGCTCTCTTCCCCACCCTGCTCTTGCACGCATTGCGTTGCATGCTGCTTCCTAATCCCCCATCTCATGGCTTCTTGCCGCTAAGCTTCGTGTCAGCCTGTGTACGTAGTGAGGTGCGTGAGCTTGGGATGCAGTGAAAGGGAGGGAGACGAGGTTGATTTAAAGCGTGTAAGTTTTGGCGGTGTGCACTTCTCATCAGGGGGTGTGTACGCACACTGAGATACTACTGCGTACAACATCGGAGAATGGAAAGGGAAACAAGCCGGCCGGCACGGGGAGAAGAGGGAGACAGGCGTGATCTGAAGTTCATGTCTTCATGCATGCATTCATGCATGGGTTGTCGAAAGGCCCTGGCGGCTTCAGAGTTCATAGGCCCCATACATTCAGGCACACACACTTATGATTCGTCCATTCATTAATCCACGACTTTGTGTCACTGTGTGTGCACCTTGTACTTTCTGCCGTCCTCTCTCTGTCTCTGTCGTAGTCTAACATTGCCAATGGCCCAAAGCAACGCAGGCGCAGACAGGGCTGGTACTGACTGGGGGAGAGCGAAGGGACAGAGAAAGGAAGGAGACAAAGCAGAGGCAAAAGTGGCTTGAGAGCGGAAAGCTATGAGCTGAAACAAAGGATGTTGGTGACTGACTGAGTGGGGCTAGCTACTCGCTCGCCTTTTGCTTTTGCTTCTGCTTCAGTACTGCTGCTGCCTCTTGCTGCTTACGCTGTTCTTCCTTTGTTCGATCGTTTGAACAAAGTTCCGCCAGGTTATGGCTTTTGCGGACACCGTATTTGGCTATTTGCCCATTGCAATTCTTTGCCCCCTGCATAGAAACAGGTAAATCTAGTTTCTTTTCCATTGGGATGTGGCCGGCAATGCAATGCAATGCAATGCAACACTTGGAGGTAGATAATGTAAAGCACCGTTAACATAGTAAAAACTTCAGATTTGAACCGAGTTGTTCGTTTTTTTTACCCCTGGCCCTGCGCTAGCTAAGCATGCCTGTCCAGTTGTACCGGTTTGTACGGCAGGTTATTACATTATCATATTTAACTTGTGCCTTGTAGGAGTATTATTGGTTGGTGCAGGGCTTCCAGCAACTTTGAATTAACAACTCGCGTCCTGTCCTGTACGAATTCACAGGCCTTTATTTGATGGTTGCTTGGTAAGTTCATAAGGTGTTGTCTCTTCGTCCTCTTTTTGGCCATTAGCATGTCTGAAGAGAGCCTAGTCTGAATTCTAAATTGTGGCATTGGTACCATTCTGTTTCTGACGAAGAAAGAAGCAATGTCTCAATTCTTGTCAAATACGAGACAATTGCCGGGTAAGTGAAAGTGAAGCCAATTGCCAATCTTTCTCTCACGGGAAGATGTATCAGACCGTCAGAATTTGAACAAGTGAACAGTAAGCGAATTGGTAGAGATGCTGTGACTTCAAATCCAAATGGCATGTAACACCGTCATCTCGGTGAGCTTGCGAGTATCTGAACTCTGAAGTCTGAACATTTCACTGTGCACATGGCTCTTTTAAGTGGTTCATCCCTCTCCTACATCATCCTTGCTCCCAGTGGAGAGAAATCAAGAAATCCTTGCAGTTGTGTTGGATCGTAAGGGCCTTTTCACCCAAAAGCTAACCAATGAGGTGAGGGACTCCCCCACTTTTAAGTTAGGTCCCTTGTCCTTCCATAACCAATGTGGGACTATTTCAACAATCTTCCCCTTCACACATTGGTGTCCCTCAGCCCTTCACCGCCCTTTCACCGTACACCGACGATCCCTTCACCGTACACACCGACGGTCCCTCAGGGTCACAGTCCATCAAGCATTCACACACTAGTGTCCATTAGGCCAGAGATGTTAGAACCGGACTCTGATACCACTTGTTGGATCGTAAGGGCCTTCTCACCCCAAAAGCTAGCCAATGAGCTGAGAGACTCCCTCACTTTTTAGTTAGGTTCATTGCCCTTCCACAACCAATGTGGGACTATTTCAACAAGTTGTGTGTATTTGCAGCATCTGGAGCTATGAGTCTATGTGAAGGTTACTCTATGATTATGATGAGTAATTGACTTTTAGATTAGAGTATATGTGAATGTTGAGTTTGGTTTTTGAGGAGTTTGCAAAAAAATTGCTTCTTGTTCTATCGTCTTAGTGGTCTTCAAGTTCAGCTGTCTGTGCGAGTACTGGAGCATTTGCTATTTACGACTTGGTGGTCAGCAGGTATGATCGACAGAACGACCACGAGGTGGTCGAAAGCTTCAGTGCTGGACGACTATGTGTGATCGGTAGTCGTACCCTGGTAATCGATGGTCGTAGCTCACTACCTAGTCATGACCGGTAGTCGTAAGCTATGGTGTTTGGTAGTCATAAGCCGCAGTGATCTGTTGTGGTAAGTCGTAGTCTGGGTGAGCGGTGATCGTAGAAATCGGTTGTGGTAGTCGTTGCCTGTATGATCTAGTCATAGTGATCCGTGTGGTGGTCGTAGGCTTCTGGTAGGAACTCGTGGGCTTCGAGTATCTCATCCTCTGAACATCTGAGTATTCGTAAGTTGTATTAGACCAGCTGATGGTCAAACTGCCTATGATCTAAGGTTGTTCTCTGAAATTATAAGAGCTTTGGTCAGGGTTTGACCGGGGTGTTCTTACGAGTGTGCACATGAATTTATTGCTTGGTTCTAGGATTAGGATCAGTAATTTGGGTGCATACTTTTTGCATTGTGCATTGTATGAATAAATTATGCAAATTGATAATCTTTGTGTATCGTGCGGTGCTACGTGATGGTTTGCTTGTTAGTGTTGGTTGCAGAACTTTGGAGCTAGGTCATGGTGAAGCGTAGAAGGACCGAGACTAGGCACAGGGTGGTGTTGAGGTCCAGAATGGTCAGGGAGATGCCGAAGATGACTGAGGCTTGCCGGGTGGTTGCAAGCCGAGACGACGAGAAATCGGAGCGGGAGCTACTAGCGGTGGACATGACGAGCAACGACAAGTTGGACCGGGACTAGGCTCAGGGAGGAGTCGAATTCTTGTGCGGTCAAGTATGATGGGTGCCATCATGCGTGAGAAGAAGCATGTAGTGCGCCAAGTAACTTGGGTTGTTTGCAAGCGAGGACGGTTTGGTAGGATCCGGACATGTGAGAGGCTTGACGACAAGTCATTGGGGCTATATGGAAGATAGCAAAGCATGGGCGAAACTTCGTGGCAAAGGAAGCGGGAAGCTTCGAGAATGACGGTGGAGGGGCATTTTGGTAAATTGCCCAATATTGGAAAAGTGGCGGTGTGTGAAACCGCGACGTTGACCTAAGTGGTTTAGGTCATGTATGTGCTGAAAATGTGAAGTGGATAAAATGTTGATTCACTAATGGGTTAATGGTTGTAAGCTGCTTTGAGAAACGTGCGTGAGTAAAACTCGTTGTTAGGTGGAGTTAACGGGTTATCCCTGGTTTGGCTTAATGGGCGGATCTATTAGATTTTGGTTCAGGTTGTGAGCCTATAAAAGGAGAGGAGAGGCAAGAGGTAGAGTTGAGAAGGTTGGCTAAGCTTTTTGGTGGCTACCTCCTTCTCCCTCCTAAGGGAGTTAGGTTATAGAGTGGGTGTGGGCTCGAGGATTAGAGCTTTGTCCTCCCAAGAGGAGTGGCTGAAAACCAATCATCCAAGTGAGTAATACATCAATTTTTGATCTACCTTTTGTGTATCTTTTGTCTTATTGAGTTTGCTTGGCTTGATTCGATTCTTCCTCTGTTTTCTTTCTATGTGTTTTTCGGTTATGTTCCTCTCTCTTCTTGATATGAGAGGTTGTTGTTGCTTGATTTTGTGATGATCTGATGTGCTGTATTGTGTTGAATCATACTCAAAACCATATTGGCTATTCTCTTCACACGAGTATGGTCTATTCATCTCTTCGATCTCGAGGTCTCATTTTTGTGCGTGCTTTCTCAAATTGCAAAAAAGTCTCATCTTAATTATGGATTTTTCGATTCAAGATTGGAACAACATTTTGAAACCTTAACCAATTTGCGTACAAAGTTTCACGGCCATTTGATCTTTTAATTAAAAGATATGTGAATTTTCGATCTTATGGTCGTGCGGTGCTCTGTTCTTCCGAATCATTTTCGACCGTGTCTGGTTTCGACCATGGTCAAGTTTCAGATCACATCGCATCTGATTTCAACCGCTCGATAATTTCAGATCTGGTAGTCGTGCGCCTTCTCTGCTACTTCTAGTCGTTCACGACCACATCTAATCTCTATCGCTCAATGATCTTAAGTAGTGTGGTCGTGCGCCTCCGATACATCTAGTCGTTTATGACCACATCTGCTTTTCGAGTAGCTCATGACTGCATTTCGTTACGGGTGCTTGATGGTCTTCGACCACGTCATATGACTATTCTGTTTTGAGTTCGTTCTTTTCTCTCTTAATATTTTGTTGATCCAAGAGTCTTGATTTGATTTCTTTGGCGTTCTTTCTTGCTGTGATATGTGGGATCGTGCTCAAAGCCTTCTTGGATATTCTCTACCCACGAGCAAGATCTGCTCATAATTTTTAGATCTCGGCTGTGTACGTTGCTTTAATTTGCAAAAGGTCTCAAATTTGTCATGGATTTTTCGATCTAGGAATGGAATAGCTTTCTATAAGACCTTAAGAAACATGTGTACATTGGCTTTACAGCATTTGGATTTTTTCAATTAAAAGTTGTGTGAATTTTGGATCTTATGGTCGGGTTGAAAAACCATGTTTTCCTATTCTTCCTTTGAAAAAAGTAGTACCGCAAGCCTCATAGCGGCAATACTGCAGTTCCTGTTCTCTGACCACTGTGGTTTTGACCATTCATTGGTCATCGACCTTACTGGTCGAAGTTCGGCTTGGTTCGACCACCTTAGTTTCGATCGCTCAATGGTCGTAGATCACTCTAGTCACATTCTGAACTGTTATGACCACACACTGGCTCTTGACCACATTGTTTTCTGATCGCACTCTGGGCATCGACTACGGAGTTGTCGACCATTCATTGGCCTTCGAGGCTTCGACCACATAGTCTACAATTACATCGATTATTGACTGCGCTGGTTTTCGACCATTCATTGGTTCTGAACTACGCTGGCCTTTCTACCACACACTGGACATTGACAACAGTGGTTTCAACCATGTTGGTTATGACCACGCTGGTTTCGACTACGTTAGCTTCGACCATGTTGGTTACGACCCATTGGTTTCAACCACGTTGATTTTGACTACAGTGGCTTCATCCATGTTGTCTGTCTCTTGACCATGTTGTGCTTTGATCTGGTCATACTGAGCTCTGTATTTAGGGGTGGAAAAAAGCTCGTTAGTGGGGCTCGTTGGTTCAGTTTAAAATTGTTTCAATTATACTTGTTAATTTGTTAAACATTAAAATGAGTTGATTTCAAATGAATTTGAATTTTGCTCTAGCTCGGCTCGTTAGCTCGTTTCTAAAATACTTTCAAATTATATGTAAAATGATATTAAATCAAACTATGTCAATTTTAGGAAAAGCTTGATAAGACAAGGAGTTGGCTCGATATCCACCCCTATCTGTATTTCTCTGTTTTTCAAGTAGACATCATATCCTAAACTTTATAGTTAACTATCGGAGTAAAGAATTTGTGAATATTTAAGGAAAAATTTTCTAGGCACCGTTCACCCTCTCCTCTGTTGTCTGTCCGGTTCTATAGGAGCTTTTCTTTATAGGAGCTTTTCTTTCACTGAAATACTGGCAACAAGATCTGCTGCTTACTGTTTAAAGATAGTAGTGTTGGTACTGTCAATCTGTACTGCAACTTGAATTCTAGGACGTGCAGAATTCATCAAGGTTGCAACATTTCAGATGCGTTGATAGTTTCTCGGCACAATACGCACATCACATAACATGCTTACTTCCATGCAATGAACATAGTATGCTGATTTGAGCTAGGGCCATGTTGTTTCAGTTCCCATATATGATCTGGTTGGGTAACCTGAACTTCAAATTATGCAGCCATTGTTCAAACTTGAAAGAGATGGGAAACAATCCGATCAATGTCCTGGTATATCTCTAAATTAAAGGAAAAATTAAAGGCCAAGAGGGGACAAAAAAAGGAGGGAATACTGTAGTCCCTCCAAAAGCAAATTCAGTGTTCAAAGTGGAACCCTCAAAGCCATTCCTATCCGCATTGCATATGATGGATGAGTGTAACTGTCAACTCTCTTGCCGCAAGTGCCAACTAAAGCCAATGCACTCACTTTCACTAGCACATCCAACGCTTTTTGCATATTGAGACGGTGCTCATCAAAGACAGAGCCCTGTGATCATATTGGCCAAAGCATTCATCCCATGAAAAATATCTTAAGGCCTGCTTAAGTGTCTAGCTGAACAGTAGAAGTTCAGGCTTCTTTCTCTTTCGTGTATAAGCCTTAAGATGTTCAGAAAACGTCATTTTAACCTCCGGCATAATACACTCCTTCAGAAAATCAGCTTGCTTGATGCTCCTATTCTCTCTCTCTCTCTCTCTCTTCATGCAACATACAAAAAGGAAAGGAAAGAAAAAGGAAATCACCTTGATTAAGTTGTAGCCGATTAAAGGTGTCCAGAGCTGAAGTACTTTATTCTAACTAAAAATGAGGCATGCAACTTGCCTCTGGCTACATGGCCAATTGGCCAGTATCATCTTATTCTTAGTCAAGTTGCACTATTGGATAGGACTTAGAGCCTTAGAGGCAAAGGCCATGGCCACATTATCCGAATAAAATCGAAGGGATACGCTGCCTCTGCACCTCAGATTGTAATGAGTTGGTGGCCGGTGCACCTCACGCTTAATTGGCCAGTAAGCTTCCTTATCTTTTGCCTGGCTGAGTGGCTGTTGGCTTAGTTGGTGTAGGAGTATTAACAAAGCATGCATAGTCTTTGCATGATGTGCGTGGGTGCATTTGCATGCATTTATTCTTGGATACAAGAGGAATTGACTAGGAGCCTACTCAGCACGAGGCTGGCATGGCATGGCATGGACGGTCGTTGATTAGAGCAACGCTAATCACTCGGCGTAATTAAAGATATATATTTTTTAATTTATAATTTATCTTGAACAAATAAATAGAATAATTTTTTTATCGTTTTTAAAACAGTTTATCGATATTCTATTTATTTACATAAATATTTCTAAGTAAAAAATTATCAACCGTAACCATAAAACATGTTTAAAAAATCCCAACACTATGGGCAATGTCGTGCTTAGTCACACATGACGTCACTCTCTCGCACACACGCGGCCCATCGTTACCCGACACGTGTTTCACTTTGTCGTTGCATCACGGAAAGACGACCAAGACATCTCATAAACCGCCGGACAATTAAACGGAATTTTAAATCCACACACTGTAGGTCCTTGATTAATCTCGTCCGTCCGTCGCGTGGGCCAATCCATAGGAAACCCCATCTCGGACGTCCATTCAGTGGGCTCCACATTGTCAGGTGGCAGCGTGACGCCAGCTGGCACCGGTGGGGCACGCACTACCTTATCCTCTTTTCCCGATGCATAACTTCCCCAAACACGGTCCACTGCACCGACACCCGGAACAAACATTGGGCCCATGAGTCGGTGAAGTCAAGTCCACGAGGCAGCGCTGTGCACCGAGTCCAACCGCCGCGGAATATACCGTGCTCGTCTTCCTCGCCGCTCGCTTCCAACTCGATCCCCATTCCGAGCTCGAAACGCCGGTTTTGGTGTGTCAGATCAGATCAGACGCAAACATAGGGTTTGGTTAACACCTCCCATTTCGCGGATCAAGTGGTTAGGGTTTCGGTGGAGGTGCCCCCGCCTCAGCCATGATGTCGAGGTCGTACACCAACCTACTCGACCTCGCCGCGGGGAACTTCGCGGCGCTGGGCCCGGTCGGCGGCGGGAGGCGGCGGTCGGGGTCCTTCGGGATGAAGCGGATGTCGAGGGTGATGACGGTGCCCGGGACGCTGTCGGAGCTGGACGACGAGGAGGACGAGCCGGCGGCGACGAGCAGCGTTGCCTCCGACGTGCCCTCATCGGCCGTGTGCGAGCGCCTCATCGTGGTCGCGAACCAGCTCCCCGTGGTCGCGCGCCGCCACCCCGATGGCGGCGGCTGGGTGTTCTCCTGGGACGACGACTCGCTCCTCCTCAGGCTCCGCGACGGCGTCCCCGACGAGATGGAGGTGCTCTTCATCGGCACCCTCCGCGCCGACGTGCCCGCCTCCGAGCGGGACGAGATCTCACAAACCCTTATCGACGGCTTCGGCTGCGCCCCCGTGTTCCTCCCGGCCGAACTCTACGACCGCTTCTACCATCACTTCTGCAAGGGCTACCTCTGGCCGCTATTCCACTACATGCTCCCCTTCGCCTCCGCCCTTCCTCCGACGGCGACCGCCGCAGCCGGCGACGGTCGGTTTGACCGCGGCGCATGGGAGGCGTACGTCCTCGCGAACAAGTACTTCTTCGAGAAGGTGGTCGAGGTCATCAACCCGGAGGACGACTACGTTTGGGTCCACGATTACCACCTCATGGTGCTGCCCACCTTCCTTCGCCGCCGCTTCAATCGCCTCCGCATCGGGTTTTTCCTCCACAGCCCCTTCCCCTCATCAGAGATCTACCGCTCCCTCCCTGTCAGAGAGGAGATCCTAAGAACTCTGCTCAATTGCGATCTCATTGGATTCCACACATTCGATTATGCGAGGCACTTTCTATCTTGCTGTAGTAGGATGCTCGGGGTAGAGTACCAGTCAAAGCGTGGATATATTGGATTGGATTACTTCGGCCGCACTGTTGGAATCAAGATCATGCCAGTGGGAATCCATATGGGTCAATTGCAATCAGTTCTGCAGTTACCTGACATGGAGCGAAAGGTTGCTGAGCTGCAGCAGCAATTTGAGGGCAAGGCTGTGCTGCTTGGTGTGGATGATATGGATATCTTTAAAGGGATCAATTTGAAGCTTCTTGCATTTGAGAATATGCTGAGGACGCATCCCAAGTGGCAGGGGAGGGCTGTGTTGGTGCAGATAGCCAATCCACCACGGGGGAAGGGAAAGGATTTGGAGGCCATCCAGGCTGAGATTCGGGAGAGTTGTGAAAGGATTAACAGGGAGTTTGGCCATTCTGGGTACAGCCCAATTGTTTTCATTGACTGGAATGTGCCATGCGTGGAGAGGCTTGCGTATTATACAGTCGCGGAGTGTGTTGTGGTGACGGCTGTGAGGGATGGGATGAATTTGACCCCATATGAGTACATTGTCTGCCGGCAGGGGATACCTGGCTCTGAGTCTTCACCAGAGGTGAGTGGGCCAAAGAAGAGCATGCTAGTTGTGTCCGAGTTTATTGGGTGCTCACCTTCACTAAGTGGTGCCATTCGTGTTAACCCGTGGAATATTGAGGCAGCTGCAGAAGCATTGAATGAGGCCATCTCGATGTCTGAGCGTGAAAAGCAGCTGAGGCATGAAAAACATTACCGCTATGTCAGCACCCATGATGTTGCATATTGGTCAAGGAGCTTTGTCCAGGACCTGGAGAGAGCTTGCAAGGACCACTTTAGGAAGCCATGTTGGGGCATCGGATTGGGATTTGGATTCAGGGTGGTTGCCCTAGACCCACACTTCACTAAGCTTAATTTGGATTCAATTTTAATGTCTTATGAGAGATCAAAGAGTAGGGCTATATTACTTGACTATGATGGTACATTGGTGCCACAGACTTCCATCGACAAGAAACCAAGTGAAGAATTAGTGAGGATCATTAATACCCTATGCTCAGACAGGAATAACATTGTTTTCATTGTCAGTGGGAGAAGCAAGAATAGCTTGGGATCAATGTTCACCTCATGCCCAAAGCTAGGCATCGCGGCAGAGCATGGTTACTTCTTAAGGTACAATTTCTCCTCAGAATTTTTCGATCTTCTGTTTGAGGTTAGCAGCGAAATCTGTACTTTATCCTGGCATACTAATATACTAGGAAGTTTATGATGATGCCTAAACATAAAGGGTGCCGTATGCCTGCTAACATTTGGTTCATCAAGCAAATAGCAATTTAGCTTGCTTGTTTGTTATTCTGATAAGTGATAACAATATAAAGATGCATGCTTTCTGTTCTGTTTCAACAGTCAACTACATCCACCATTTTTTTTGTTCGATGCAAGGACCATTTAGTAGAATTGAAGTAGTCAAAACTGAAAGGATCATACTCCTTTTATTCATAGAACTTGTAATGATGGTCCTGATTTTGCTTCAACATGAAGGGCTCATATCATCAGGAGATGTTTATTGGTGCTTCTTATCTGCCAATCGAATCTGCTTTTTGGGTGGGTTCTTTTGGGCTGTGGCTTTGGCTTTTGGTTTTTGAATACTGGTTGTTCGCGAGAGGTAGTACGCAGAGGGAAACAGTCATATGCAACTTTTGCCGATATAGAATCTACCTTTAGATTCCGCATTGAAAAGACGTACCGTTTAAAAGCTAGTTACTGTAGCAGGGAGTGATAAGCCAAAGCCCAACCGAACTGAGCCTTTATTACCTGGTGCTGAGAATGAAGATCATTGCAGTCCCATCAGATTGCCTTTTGAAATTACTTACGAAAAAAGTGAATGATGAAATGCTATGTCTCCATGTGTAGGTGGACAAGAGATGAAAAGTGGCAAACCAGTGCCCAGACCTCAGACTTTGGATGGATGCAAATGGCGGAGCCAGTGATGAATCTTTATACAGAAGCAACTGATGGATCCTACATTGAGACCAAAGAAACTGCATTGGTTTGGCACCATCAGGATGCTGACCAAGGCTTCGGGTCTTCCCAGGCAAAGGACATGCTTGATCACCTGGAAAGTGTACTAGCAAACGAACCAGTCTCAGTCAAGAGTGGCCAGTTCATTGTCGAAGTCAAACCTCAGGTTCACCATCTTGCATTCCTTCCACAAGGATCATTGTTATTTTGCCTTCCATTTCCATGAGAACATGCTTGCACTCTTTTTTCATGACTTTTACTGTTTTACCCATGACAAATACTCCACGGGCCAACTCCTTGGTTCGTTTTGCATTTAGCTGATGCCCCTAATTGAGGTCCACCTAATTCTTTTGTGTCAGTCAGACAAGTCATTAATTTGTTTTACATTGCTTAATGCAACTACTATAGGTGTAGGGTGATCTTGATCTTTTACATTTCCTGATCCAGTTTTTTCATTTTTGATATAGGCACTGATGCACAGGTGCCTTAATTAATTCCTCCCATTATTTCTTTGTGCTGCAGGGTGTTAGCAAAGGGCTTGCAGCTGAGAAGATACTCACATCAATGAAGGAGAAGGGGTGGCAGGCGGATTTTGTGCTATGCATCGGTGATGACAGGTCAGACGAGGATATGTTTGAAAATATTGCCGATGTCATGAAAAGGAGCATTGTTGCCCCAAAAACACCAGTGTTTGCATGTACTGTGGGACAGAAACCGAGCAAAGCCAGGTTCTACCTGGATGATACGATTGAAGTAGTCACTATGCTGAGTGCACTAGTGGATGCTTCAGAACCAGATCCTACAGCAGATTTGCCGCATGATTTGGCTACATTAGTGTCATTAGATATGAATGACGAACCAATACAGATCAGTAATAGAATGACTGAAGGATCGTAGCCTGGAATTTCCTGAATCTAGATTCTATGATGCCTGACTCGGTAAAAACTTTCTGTAGGATCCGAAGTGCAGGTGGAGCAGTGAATGGATGACCCACAGCAGGGCTAAAAAATGGTCTAGATGTCAGGTTTATTGATTTCCTGGGCACATTTCATTGTAGAGAAAGGATACAATTGGTTGCTGCAAATATCCTATTTCTGCAGTACGGAGAGGGATTACAAAGTAGATGCAAATAATCTCATTCTGCTGTTTGCTACGGCACTACAATAAGTTGCTGTGAAGAAGATTGGTGTGTCCATAGCTGACCTCTGATGTTCTTTCTGCGTTTCTCCTTTAATTCTTTTATCCCAAGGCAAGTGAAATGAATGGGGGCAAGGCTGAAGTGCATCGGTGTGCCATATGGAGGATTTTGGAGTCGAACCTGTGGAAAGGACTACTGGCGTAGCTTGTGATTTCTTATTTGTTCACTTGGTTAGCAAATAGATTGTCTAGTTAAGAAAACTAGTTATCCTTTTTTTTAACTTGTAATGTTGTGGCAGTGTGAAGGATGTGATTTGATTCATTATTTAAAATTATCTGTTGCATCCCTATATTTAGCTAAGTTATATCGGGTTTGTTATTTAAATTCACTACTCCTCGAACTTATAGTTTTTGTTATTTTCTATGGTACTTAACCCCCGTTTCGTGTCCGTTTTCGCTTAGAATGATTTAACCCTGAACTCAGAAGTGTTTATCATTAATGGTGCCTTATCAATCGTGCTCATGCAACATTAGAATTGCAAGCTATTTCCTGCCTGCCATTTCCATACAACCTAGTAGTCGTTATATTTAGCTGCACATATACTTAAAACTTGTAGGGCTTGTACGGAAGGCCTTCCAATGGCCAGCTGATGTTCTGTTCTTCCGCAATGTTTTACTCGATACTCTGTTCTATAGAAAAGAAAAAAAAAAGGCTTCGCTTGAGGTGGTAGCATCACTACCCTCAGATAATCAACAGTATCAGCAGGTTGCTCACGCAACCTGTTGCAGAAAACCAAATGCCAAATGTTGGACTAAAATCTAATCATCAAAGGGTGGTTTAATAATAGAATGTGAATACATGTCGGAGGATGATGAGCTTATTACGCCGAAAAGCAACACAGCTACTGAACCTGCTCCTGCCGAAAGCGAATACAACCAGGTCTACCAATGTTTTAAGTTCTCATCCCAACAGCGGCAAGCGTACAGAGGTACAGGATACACAATGGGTACACAATACAGTACAGTATAATAGGGAAGACTTGCAGGCATCGGCTCTAGCCTTAGGAGAAGATGTAGACCTCGTCGAACGATTTCCTAGAAAGCATTGTATATATATGCATTTAATCAGCTGATGAATGGAGAGCAGATAGTGTAAGTAGGTATGCAAGATAGAGGCTTACGAGGTTTTTCCAGAAAATGTAGGATTGTAGTTGTAAATCAGGTTGTCCAGCACCTTGTCGGCAGGAGGCCTGTTTGGGGACTGGCGGGCTTGGCTGTTTCACGTCGGAGCGTAAGGTGAGATAAACATGATCCTCGTCATGTACCGTTGCATCACAATTTGGTTCTTGCATTATGCATAAAAATACCCATACAATGGAAGAACACTATAAAGCGAAATACTAGTATGCTTCAGGCCGAATGCAATGGAGGTTAACAGCAAAAGAAAAAAATAGTACGCAAACACAAGATAGTTGAAGGCCTGTCGCTGCCGCCATGGTAGGGATTAACAACATAAAATAATGGAATAGTCTATATAACACCTTGAACCTTTGCTTGAAAGTCTGCCTAACACCCCGAACTATGAAACGGACATTTGACCCCTCAAACTTTACAATCTAGTTCAAATAACGCATTAATCCGGTTTCCAATTGTGGCATTCAAGGTTCAAAAACTCGGCGGTTACCGGCCAGTAACCGCCGGCTATCGATTCCACCGGTGGAGACCGGTAACTGAAAAAACTTGCTGAATTTAAATTTTGATTTTCAAATTTTGATCGGTTTTTCTGGTTACCGGACAGTTTTTCCGGTTACTGGTGTCAAAATAGCCCAAAATTCAAATTTTAATTTTTGAAGTTTGACCAATTTTTTGATCGGTTTTTCTGGTTACCAGACAGTTTTTCTGATTACCGGTGTCAAAATAGCCCAAAATTCAAATTTTAATTTTTGAAGTTTGACCAATTTTTTGATCGGTTTTTCTGGTTACCAGACAGTTTTTCCGATTACCGGTGTCAAAATAGCCCAAAATTCAAATTTTAATTTTTGATGTTTGACCAATTTTTTGATCGGTTTTTCGGTTACCGACCAGTTACCGTTACCGGACACCAGACGGGTTTTCTCCTAGTTTTGAGATTTGTATCCTTGGTGGTATTACCCACGTGGCACGATGAGTGAGCGATTTTACCACGTAGGATGACGCGCTAGTCAATTTTAGGTGAATGATAGATAGGACCCATATGACATTTCCCAAATCGAAACAGAGAGGGAGGAAATTACAGGAGCAGTGGCTATGTAAGCACGACTAGGAGCTCGATAGGGGGAGAAGGCCCCACATATCACTAATCTAACTTAGTCAACGTGTTATCCACGTGGCAAAACTACCCACTCATCGCGCTACGCGAGCAATACTACCATGTAAAACCGGGTCAAGGTGTTATTTAAACCTGATTGCAAAGTTCGGGGGATCAAATATCTGGTTTTATAGTTCAGGATACTGGACAAACTTTTAAACAAAGTTTAAAGTGTTATATGAACTTATTCCTAAAATAATGTAGTATAGGTAATTTGCCGTCAATGCAGTATGGTTTTCATTGCAGAATGGTAATCATGGAGTAGTGCCTACTTACAATGAATAAACATAAGGTCTCAAACTCTCAACACAAACCTGATAAAATAGTTGGCAAAATTTTGAGTCACTCGTACTGCATCCTCACTGTGTGGAATCATTGGCTTACCCCACTCAAAGATGGCTTTCTGCAGTAAGTGAACAAGCTTACCATGGTATAAAGGCATCATTTTTGCCTAAGCGGCCACAATCAGAAATATTACAGCTGAGAATAATTTTAAAAGTAAAGATTTAGTAGCAGACTAATGTACAATCCTCACAAATGCCAGACAATGATAAGTAGGATTGCAAAATACACTTAAACAATCAAGCCTGTGAACAGGTTAGCAGATGAAAATTTGAATTTCAAAAATAGACAGTAGCACTACGGCCAGCATACCTCAGGATGCCACTGAGTGCAAGTGATCGGATATTTGTGTGCTTGTACAGTTGAGACGTAGACCTGATTTGTCAATGAAAGAAAATCAGTTTGCTGTACTATGGAAGGAATCGATGATCAATCACTCATATCAAATACTTGGCGGAAAATTTGCCATTTTCTTCATGGAAATTATCTTATTTATACCATTTAACACCACCTGAATCAGGCTGGTTGAATCCTTGTAGGAAAGAAAGACCTTAAAGAATGAAGTTTATTACGTAGGGCCATATGGGGTAAAAAGGCGACATCTTTTACCTCGCCATTTTCGTCAGGTGATGTTGTCAGAATCTTGAAAAAACTTGATAAGGCATCATTCTCTCGCAATCTCTTGGGTGATATACCATACTTTGACCAATTGAGAAATTAAACAATGTTAGGAAAAATAAAGAAGCAAGGATAATTGTTCTGTATAAAAGGTGCTATTCAGAATCATCAACCATGACATGGCTGAACTAAGTGTATCATGTAAAAGTAGACATGGAGATGTCACCCAAGCATTTGACTTACTCTGTGATTTTGCATGACAAGACAACTGGTGCTGAGTTTCCTGATGAGGTCACGATCAAATCTGTGAATTTCATTTTCATTAGTCAGACATATAAGGGAGATTGGAAGCCACAAAGAGTCAAAGAGCCAAGGCAAAAGTAAAACAATGGGACTGTTCTTTTTGACCTTGGCTTATACATTTTGGCCGTGGTTTATGACTTTTGGTCTGTTCGTGAGAGAGAGTATGGAGTAACAAAAACTTATGTGTGATTTTGACCGATATAAATGAAGTCACTACAGTGTGTACTACAATCAACTTGTAGACTCCGCCTTGAAAAGACACTCCGTTTAAAAGTTAATTATTGTAGAAAGCTGAAAAGTAGCTTTTAGAAACTAAAAAGAAGATACTCAGGCCCTGTTCTTTTCAACTTCTAAAAGCTGTTTTTCGACTTTTCTACAGTGATTAGCTTTTAAACAAAGTATTTTTTTCAAGATATGATCTACTAGTTAATTATAGTACATACTTTACTGACTTCATTTATATCGGCAAAAACCGCACGTAAGTTTCTATTACTCTGTAATCTCTCGTACAAACGGCTCAAAAACCACAAGCTGCAACCAAAAGTCACAAGCCACAGCTAAAAAGAACAGGCCCTCAATATTTGCTTAGCAAAAATGAAGTACTAAAAAAGACAATACAATGGATAAATGGGGAAAATATTTGAAGTAGGCTAGTGATGACATTTCGTATGCCGTTTTCCTTTTCCACTACAGTTTAAAATCTATGAGATATTGATACTTCAGGAGCGTATTGATCATGTATAGGGGTGGGAAAAAGCTTGTTAGTGGGGCTCATTGGCTCGGTTCAAAATTGCTTCAATTATACTTGTTAATTGGTTAAACATTAAAATAAGTTGATTTCAAATGAATTTAAATTTTGCTCTAGCTCGGCTCGGCTCGTTAGCTCGTTTCTAAAAACACTTTTAAATTATACGTAAAATGATATTAAATCAAACTATGTCAATTTTAGAAAAAGTTCGATAAGACAAGGAGTTGGCTCGATATTCACCCCTAATCATGTAGTCCCTTTGTGTTGCAAGGGCCATTCTAGATATTGTATCTTCATCTACAAAGCTAACCAACTGCATAATCGACATCAATTTAATCCACTTTTACAGATTTCAAATTTGGCGAAGCAGTAATGTAAATCTGAAATTCCACAAAAAAAAGAGGTATATTGTAATGTTAAGCTTAATTGCATTTTCTCTGTAAAGAAGAACCTAACTTGCCTCATCTTTTAATATACGATGGGACGAGAACAGAACATGACTTTCTAACTGCCCACGAAGTATTAATAAATAAAGGTTTAGTCCTAAAAAAACATAAAAAAGGCTTGAATGAGCATGCAGCAACTACCTTTCAAATACCGATCCCTCAAGTGAAGAGTAACTGGGAAACTGAAGAGTAGATGCTTGATTTAGGGCGCTAAATGTCTCCAAAATATCATTGTCCTAATACCATCATAAAAGAACAATTAGTTGCCAGTTTGTGGAAACAAAACAGGAACTGGATATGGACAACACATAAGTGTTCATGGACTCTGCAGGGAACAGAACACTGCGGGCATTATGTCAGTGCCTTGCATGAGGCAAGAGAAAAGTACTATTCTAACTTCTTACGGATCATTTTTCTTCCACCAGATATTTAAGTTTTGAGGTTGTTACAATGAGTATAAGCAATCCAAATTGTTTTTGCATTTCAGCAACTAGACTTGCACGGATCCAGACAGTCTTAGCTTTTTTATGGATGTATAATGTAGAAGGGCTAGAAATCCGCCACTGCTTGCTGAAAACTGAAATTACCTTGCTGACGATCATGCTTACAAGCTCAAAACCAAGACACTGAGCAAACAATGGAAAACGAACTCCTGCATCATTCCTGTCCAAGACATACTAGAAGAGAACAAAGCAGGAAAAATAAGAATTAGTCCTTACTCTTTGGTTCCGTTCTTTGCGGGCTAGGACAAATAAGATAGATAATATGAAGTTGCAAAACTGAGATGTGGTATGTTATAATGCAAGCCGTTGAAGTATAAGTAAATTGTCCATCTTTCTCACAAGTTTAAGCTTTTGGGTGATTGGTTGATGCATGTAACTCAATATAGTATCAGAGTTAAGAGATCTTGGATTCAAAACTTGGCTGGAATAATTAAAAAAATAATTACAGCATACTTCTATTCCACGGTTTAGATCTGAGGTAGCCTATACGTGGGAGGAGTGTTGAAGTATAAATAAGATAGCTTACATGTGAGGGAAATATTGAAATATAAGTGAATTGCTTATCTTTCCCATAAGCTTAAGCTTTTGATTGAATTGTTTGGTGCATTCAATTTAATACAAACAACTATAGAGTAGAAGTGAAGAACACATCTTTAAAATGCGGCAGCTATCAATTACAACACGATGTTCAATGAGTACCTGAAACACTTTTTTTATTGTCTCAAAATACAAACCATGCTTCTGCGATCCACCAGTAAACAGCACACCATTCACCAAACTCAATTTCTGTAGTAAAAGAGAGAACCTGTTATGGTCTAATACTTAGAAAAGTATTATAGCATGTGTGTATTAGGCATGATTTGTTATTTAAGAATATATCTATTAGGTGTTTGATATTATCTATTAATTAGACAAATTATTATTAGATTAGATTGTTAGAGATAAATTTCCTTATAAATTATTTCTTCGGAGTCAAGTCGGGCCGTCCCAATAAAAGGGATATCATGTATTTATTATCAAAAACTCGACTGAAGAATCCCCGTTGCTTAAAAGGTCTTCTCATGACAGAAAACCCCAACCCTGTATTTATTATCAAGAAAGTAAAGAAATAAACAAAGTTAGTCTCTAAGCAGTTGGCTACATATCAGAGCCTCTTTATTTATCGGGAAGAGTCCCGGCCAAGCTTAGAGGGCGATCCCTTGCCTCCCTGGCTAATTAGGCCTCAGAGCCTCGCAACTTGACAGGGAAGAGCCCTGCTGGCGGTTAGACGAGGGCGAGTGCACTACCCTCAGTTCTTAGATTGGTATTCAACCAACGAATACAGTATTTAGTATCAGAACCACTCACTATGGTTTACGGTGCCGTACCATCTCTCTTGGAGAAGTTGAAGGCTAATAGTGAAGAGCAGAAGGTCTTACTCGATATCATGATTGTTGTCCATTGGAGTTTCGTTGATCCTCATCCACGTGATGCAACGTCGTCATCGTATCCTCTCATCAACATGTGGCCACCAAGGACTTCAACCGTGGCCACTACCGTAGCTCGAGGACGAGCTGTCTCGTCGCGAGGGTGTAATGTTTTGGTCTAATACTCAGAAAAGTACTATAGCGCGCATGTATTAGGCATGATTTGTTATTTAGGAATATATCTAGTAGGTGTTTAGTATTATCTATTAATTAGACAAGTTATTATTAGATTGGATTGTTAGAGGTAAGTTTTTTTATAGATTATTTCTTAGGAGTCAAGTCGGGTCGTTCTTATAAAAGAGATACCATGTATCCATTATTAATGAAACAAAGAAATAAATAAAGTTAGTCCCTAATCGTTGGCTAAAGATCAGAGTCTCTTTGTTCGTCGGGAACTATCCGGTCGAGCTTAGAGGGCGATCCCTTAGCTCCCTGGCTAATCAGGCCTCAAAGCCTCGACAGGGAAGAATGCTAGCGGTTAGACGAGGGCGAGTATCCTATCCTGGATCCTTGGACCCATATCCAACCAACGACCATGATAGAACCAAAACTATGAACAAATTATCAAAGAGGTAAGTAGCGAGTACTACTGCACAAGCAGGGCTACCGAGGAATTAACAGTTGGCCCATTTCCATGAGATCATATGATTGCAAAATACAAACAAGATTTTTAGTAGCCAGAAACATGGTAAGCTAACTGTTCCATCCAGATCTGATATAAACAGATAGTACCATAGGTTGGTTAGACACTAAATGATCAATTCACGACCCAGCTCGCATTTTTGATTTCCATCCAGATCTGACAGACAAATAGTACCATAGGTTGTGGTTAGACAATAAATGATGAATTCACGACCCAGCTCGCTTTTTGATTGGTTAGTATCTCACCAACGACTTCTCCCTAAATATATCCCTCAACACTTACGAAATCCTAAATGATCAGAATTATCAAATATTCAGGGAATTCAGCTGAAAGCATAATTCAAATTCACACTCCTCTAGATCATTCAATGCACATTGAGTTTCCATCCAACTCCAGTCTGATAGGATCAGGATCCATAAGAAGAAACTAAAATCCAATCCAAGCGGTTCAGCGGCTGGTTGAACTCAAGAAGCTCTACAGTGAGCATTCACATGCGTTTCACTGAGATATAAGCGTTAACGCATCATCATATCTCCTTGCTTTGTATTCTGGAGAATCGAATTTTTTGTGGTAGGAAAGAATCGACACGGATAGATGGCAACATACTTGCCTAGTAGTAATGATCACTACATCTCTCTGCTTCCTATCCAAAAGAACTGATACATAGGAGTATGTTCCTATGTAATCGCAAGCAGAGTGCCGGTGAGGCGGCCGGGCGAGGAGGAGGAGGACCGGAGGTGGCGCAGCTGCGGGCGGCGGCTCGCGGGCGGAGGAGCCGAGGTGGCGCCGGCGCGCGGGCGGTGGCGGCGGTGGAGTGGCCGGCGGCACGCACGCGCGCGGGCGGTCGGCGAGCGGCGGTGGCAAGGCTGCCGGCGGCGCACTTCACGGAGGCCGGGACATCGAGCCAAGTCCGGACGGCCCGAGGCGGCTGCGGGCGGCTTGGGTACGGCGGCGGCGGCGCGCGCGGCGCGCGTAAGTCGGCGCCGGTGGTCGTATCGCGGCGTGGGAGGCCAAGCCGGCGACACGCGTTCGGGCGTGGGTGCCGAAGCGTCGGCGGCATGCGTCGTGCGGGGCGCGGGCGGCGGTGAAGGGGTCGTGGCGAGCGTGGCCGGCATGCCGGCGAGGACACCGAGGCGGGCTCGCTTCGAGCGGCGGCCTTGTGTGATGCTCAGTGATGACGCATCGCAAAGTGGTTTCTACAGAGGCGGACTTTGCAGGAAGCGGCTCATCGTGGAGTTCAAGGGTGGCTATGCCATGGCCTTGTGGCGAGCAGGACCGGTGTGTTGGTGGCGGTCTAATTTGTGAATGGGTAGTGCGTGGGGTGCTGGCGAAAGCCTTGTCAGTGATCTTACCGATCTCGACAGCAATGACGCCTTCGGGCGCCATTTTCCTTCCTGGAGGTGTTGTCATGGCACTCCATAGCCCTCAGGTATACTGATCTCTAGGTGAAAACCTTGCCTCAGTGAGGCAGGCGGCGTCGGCGACCCTAGTCGCCTCCTTGGAGGCGTCGCCTCGGAGGTCCTTATTCACGCAAAGTAGACCGAAGTTTGGATGGCGCAGTCGGTTGGGGATAGAGGCTTGATTGAAAGCAAGGATGGAGAAGAAGTTATGAAGTTTAGTCTTTCTAGCTTTTTTCTTAATCCTTAAGCTCTCTTCTTTGTTATTTTAAGCTCCTCAGTTTTGAGGCTTTGAGCCTAAGTGCTCGTGTAACCTTTGGCTGCATATATCCCATGTGGATATAGAGGCCGGATTTTATATCTTTTATCTAAAAATGTAATCGCAAGCACGTCACAAGTATGTATAATTGCAAGCGCGTCAAAACTCTCTCTGCAAGATTTGACACACGTAACATGTGACAGTTGAATAAATTGACACAAGGATATGTGAGTACTTAGAATGAGACCGAGGGAGAAGGGGAGAGAAGCACGAAGCTTCTGAATTAAGCACGGACCTCGAGGAGGCGCTCCTCGGGCTCGTTGTAGATGAGCGGGATGACGCGGGCGCCGGCGGACTCGACGAACTTGACGTAGGAGGCGGCGATGTAGGACGTGGCCGTGGCGTTGCTGATCCTCCCGGACGCGCCGTCGCCCGGGTGCGACACGATGCCGATCACCGGTCGGTCGTACACCGCGGGGTCCGGCGGCGCGTTGCAGGCCCTCTCGGTCGGCAGCCGGATGCCAGCCGGCGTAGCCGACGCGGGGGCGAGGAAGACGAGGAGGAGGAGGGGGAGCAGGTGAGGAGAAGCCATTTGAGCTGTTTGTTTGTGTGTTGGACGCGAGTGAGAGGGAGTGACCAAATAAGCCAAAGATATTTTAGTTTGAGATGGAATCTGTCGTTTGCTTTAGGGTGCCTTAGCGCCTTAGGGTGGAATCATCTTAGTATTATCACGAATTCTTTAGTAATTCTATAAGGTTATCTTGTTTAAATAATAAGTAATCTGAATTATGAATTCAAAATTACTTTAGAAACCAGACTATCACTTAACTCCAGGAACCTGTTTCCCATAGAAAAGGGTGTTACTGAGGAAAAGGAATCTTAGTTGTTGCACATTTTACCATTTGCTTTATTTTTTTTACGTTCAAATTTCGAACATTGATAATTCAAAATCCAAAGTATGATTTATTTTAATATTTGAATATGAATTTTGAAATGATTTCAAAAATCCAATTTTAAAAATTTTGAATCTTCAAACTCTGGATTTCAAGAATTTCAAATTTTGACAATCTACATTTTAGAAATTGGAATTTTGAATTCAAAATTCCAACTTTTGGAAGTTTCAGGTTTTGGATGTCATAATTTTAAATCCTGAGAATTTAAACTCCAAAACTCAAATTTAAATAGTTTTTATTTTGAAAATCCAAATTCAAACTTTTGAATCTTAAAAATGAATTTTTAATTTTAAATTCTGGTAATTTAAATGTCGAATTCAAATTTTAATTTAAAATTTATAGATATTAACCTCTAACCATTCAAATTTCAAATCATGTAATTTAAATTTGTAGATATATTGGTTTAAGTTATGAAGTATTTGAATTAATATAAAGAGTATTTTATAGTTTTTTTAAACTAATCAAATATTATAATCTTAGATTACTGATAATATATTACCAGTAATCAGATCGAAAGGAATGTCGTAGTGCAGGAACGTGAGGTTATGCATCTAGTGGCCGGCGTGAACCGTGAAGGATAAATAATTAGAGAGCCTGTTCAGTCGGTCTGAATATGTTTAATCAGCAAGATGGGCCTTACCTACCACGTGCTTAAGTGAGTACTTTCATTATGTTAATGACCAAGTTATAAGGTGTCATCTTAAAGTATAGATGTTGAGAGGAATGCGAGTCACACAGAAAATTTTAATAATCTATGTTCTTGATCTGTCATGAAAGGTAGAATGTGCAAGTTCGATCTGTTTTGAAAACTTGTAAGTGATTTATGTTTTCTTAAGTATAAATCTCATTTTTTTATTCATACGATCAACCTAGAATCAGATACACCCTCAAAGCTAATTTAAATGCCAAGAAAATTAACATGGATTAACAAAAATCATGCAATTATTTATTTATTTTTTTGTTAATCGAGATTGTTAATTACTCCTACACGTGAGAATCCTTCCGGGATGCAATGGTGCTCACACGTTTCTGAACCTACTCACCTAAGTTAGAGTCTCACTTCTAAGCCTTGTCACATCACTTGGAAACAAAGTAGCAAAATTTCATACGTAATTGGGTGGAACATAGAGTTTTACTTAATATACAACTCTACTGATTATTTCTTATATATGTGATTAATCTGCACCACTGTAGTGGACGCACAGCACAATGAGCAAGTTCATCAGCTACCCTATTACACACTCTTTACCTTTAGTACCCACACTTCAGGGAGCAAATTCATCAACGCCTTGGTCTCACGGATGAAAGCACCGCATCTTGACCTGTTCTTCGCCATCAACTTCAGAGCAAACACCGGTCGGATGCTTAGCTAGTAGTACAACTAAACGCAGCCTCGTACTTGGTCAGACAAATTCTTTTTATCGTTGCAACGGGCTCGAATTTATTATTCATCAATGATGGTTGACAAACGAAATCACTGAAGTAGCAGCAAACTCCCCATTGGAGGGCGTTTACACAGCACAGCAGAGTTCATCGAGGCAGAGTGGTCAAGCTGAAGCAGCAAGCTTCATCTCCTTGATGGCAGCGGCCAGCTGATCATATGCTTCCTCCCAGGCAGCCTTCATTTCCGGCGTCCACATCTCCGGAGCTGCGTCCTTGATGGTGTCCAGCAACGCTGCCTTGACAACCTGCTCATTTCAGAATTGATGGGATCGACATTTTTGTTTCCCTCGCTGTTAATTACTTTTCACCAAGTGATGAAATTTGCGAACTTGCAAGATTGAATATACCTCGAAATGCGCATCGGCGACGCCCGCCTTGGCATGCGTTGCGCCCAGCCTTTCGGGGTAGCTTCCCTCACTTTCACATCTCCGGTCTTCCTCAGTTGTGTTGCAGACTCGCACGCCTGAATTAAAACCAAAACAACCAAATTCAGAGCACGGTGAGAATACGACAGATAAAGAGGAACATAATGTTTGAAATATAAGCAATATTTTAATTCTATATTTTACTAAGAGATAAATATAATAAACTAATGATACAAAACTCGCGACTAATAATAGACTACACATCATACTTTAGAATATACACAAAGAATGTATAGTCGAACGAACGCGTGAATGACTTACAATTAGGCTTGATGAAGAATAGAAAGCAGCGCAGGCCTGATACAGTGCAAAACGTAGATGACGCAGTGAAGTGAGCGATCGCGCAGATGTGAACTGCCCAGAAATCTTATTATCACCCCATGCAGGTCTTTACGGTAGCAACGGTCCGGAGATACCACTCCTTTTCTTCACGGTGCATGCTGGAAATAAGAGTCGATGAGGTTCAGACGGCGCAATATAATGACACACAAATTTGTAGGAGGAAGAGAATGAAGGCATTCAGATTCTTCACTCATACTCTGGACGTCTCTAGACATATAAATAGACAGACTGATAACTGACATGATTAAAACAGGTATTTACCCTTTGGTAACTGGCATATTTAACTAGCCATTTACCCACTGGTAACTGCTTGTCATCAAACCCAATAAAGTCTCATTCAAACAGAGAGAGAAAGAATGATACATGGTTCAACAAAAATAAAAGTGGATTTGGTTTGTCAAGTGGCGCGCGCAAAAATAAAATCACAAGTCACACAGCACGCGCGCACGTGTGTGATTAGCCAGAACCCTTCTCATGTCATCTCCATCTATATTTAAGGAGTGGTGAGAACTCTACATTATAAATTAGTCTCTCCTATCTTATTTTAGTAATACAGTATTAAATCATATATGCATTAGAATCAAGAAAATAGATGTTGCTGATATGGACCAATTTCTAACACACAGAGACTGCCAAAATCCACACCGTACTGCTCAAAGCTATCAAGCTGTTGCCTACGAGAGGGGCCCATTGCTTACAATGACAAAGACGGTCACGGCATGTGCCATGAGCTTTGGGTGGTTCTCGAGTGGCACATCGCCAGAATCACGCAGGAACGAGAACATTTGCTTTGCAGCTGGTGCAATCTCAAAGATCCTTTCGTGTGACAAAATGCATGGCTACAATGACACATCATGATGCCAACGCGTCTCTGGAAGAACTAATTTTCGATTAAGAGAAAAATAAATAACTACACAACCCCATCATAACATGGTAGTAACTAGTAAGAACTAAGAACACGTGAACAGTTCAGTGAAATGATCCACAGATATACTCATTAAGTTGGAAAATCCTGAACAAAGCAAATAAAGTTCACCTGAAGAAGAACTTAAGAGCAATAGATTCAGAGTTCTTCTTCATGGATTTCCATGAGCGTACGACCAGCTCCTCTTGCGTCTCACTGAACCCCATTCTCTGTTGCTCTTTGTGTTCTTGGTGTGATCCTCACTAGTATGAGATCTGATCGTTTATATAGGAAGCAGGTGCCTCTCTAGCATGAGAGGAAACTAGAAGCTCATGCCATTATTTTAGATGTGGCCCTTGAACGTGCGAACGACCCAGAGACATCTGATCTGAAGAAAAACTAAGCTATCCTGATCCTGGTGATTCCCTGAAGACTTCTGGCTGATCGTCCATGTGTTGCCCACATCTTGGAAGATCACATCAGCTTTTCTTATGTTCTTTTTTGCGAGATTTCTGCATGGGGAACGTAAAAAAGTAGTTTTATTTTACGGGGCAACGGTGGTAGGCTTTTGAGGGCTACGTGAACAAAGTTTTAATTAATCCAAATGAATAATTACAAGAGGGAGTGTAGAAAAATAAGAGAATAGATGTATGGATGCAAGGTTTTGTAATCTCTTGCACCGTACAAGTGTACTGAATCTTCAAATGATTCAGGATTTATATGCATTGGTCTTACCGAAGAAACAGGCTCCGGCTGCGTTGTACCGTCATAATCCATCTTCCAAAAATGTACGTGTTAGAACTGAGGCGGGCAGGCAGGACACAATACCGACGCTTCCTGCCCCTACTGAAGCGGCTGCCTGCATCGCCGATGTCCCCATCTGCTGGCACAACCACGATGCCAATGTACAAGTTGCAAGATGATGCCTCTCGGTCACCCAGCAACTTCAAGAAGTCTATCAACCTCCCAGGCACAACACTGCAGTCGCCGCCCCCTCTTGCTTACGACCTGGGTGGCTGGGTGTGGCCACCGGCCTTGAGCCATCTGGTCTGCCATTTCCCGTCAAGAAGACTGCTATCATGACACTGCAATCGAGCATGCATGGCGTCCAGCACAACACCTCCCTTGCTGCCTCTGAAGTGCTGCAGCCGGAGAACCCCAATAACATGCCGTTGCCGCCGTTCGCACCGCCAAACATCTACAGTGACCCAGGCGCTACTTCCTCTCAGCGTCAAGATAGCTGGATCCTAGGTGTCTTCTTCGTGCAGCCTGCGCCCCCAATCTTGCCAACACCACAACCTCCGGCGACGCCAAAAACAGGCAACGAAGAACACACCATACCTCGCCGAAGCAAGCGGCTAGCCATGAAACGCCACAACACTCCAATATTACAGCGTGCGCGCAGGAAGTCCTTGCTCGTAGGCTGGGAATTCTTGAGGAGAACGAAGCAATGACTGAGGAGGCTCTCAATAGATACGTTGAGATGTTCAAGGGACCGCTTCTTGCCGTGTCCATCCAGGCACTCTCGGTGCAAGCGGACGACGCCCTGGCGGGAGAGGCACAGGCGGCAGGGCTGGAGTATGAGGACGCTGCCTCAGCGTAACCATGCCCTGCCGGACCAACGGGGCAAGGATCACCTCAAGACGAAGTATCCGACTTTTGCTAGGCCTGTTTGGCGTGGCAGCGACTTTTGGGTTTCAACCGGCCATGACACCTATATGTTATCACCTTCTACCCCTTATGTTGTAAACTGCAATATACGTGATGTGCACTGTGATGCTGGACTGTCTCCTACGCCTTATGTCATCTACAAACTACCTTTTGCTGTTGCTGTTAGAATGATCCCAAGCATTTGGCCCAACGGCCAAATGCACCCCCTTTGTTCGCGCCCTGGTCGGGGGCGCCCAGCCCAATTGGCTGGTGGGCCCCTGTCGCCAGTGCCACATAAATAGAGATGGGGGCCGGGGCGGCACGCACGACGAGGTTCACCGTGCCGCCACAAACCCCACCGACAAAACCCTAGACCGATCGGAAAGAGGGCGCTCCAGCGACAGGAACGACCACCGCCACCTCTACTACCAGGGAGATCTTCGCGGGAGAGAGACGCCGCCGCCAGACGCCGCTCCTTCTTCCCCGACCGTCGCTGCCCGTGCTCAGACTTCACCGACGAACCGCGATGGCCAACCCCTCCTCCTCTACATCGGACGGTTGGTACCCCTAACTCTTTCCCTCTCTGTTTCTCTCACGAACCCGAATAGAAACCCCGCTAGATCTAAACCCTAGGAGATCCTAAGCCTAACAATGGTATCAGAGCATACCCAAGGCGTAGATCTAAGAGGGGAAAGAGACTGCCGTCGGTTGACCGGCGTGCGAAAAAGAAAAGCACAGATGATCCCCCCTAACCCTAGAAAACGACAAAAGAACAGAGAGGGGAACGGATCAAAACCCTAACCCTAGATCTGAAAGGTGAGACTTACCTGGCCGTCGTCATCGCTGGCGTGTGGGAGACCGATCGAGCCGTGGGCTCGCCGGCGCCCACGCGTGCGCCACCGCCGACGCTACGGATGATCCGAGCGAAGCGCGCTGTTGAAGGCGCCGACACGGAGCCGCTGACGGCGCGCGCTCCCTCGGGAGCGCGCGCGGAGGCTCATGGCGGCGCGGTCTTCTTTTCCTTCTCCGCGGCATGGTCGAAATCGCCGCCGCCGCTGTTCGCGCGGCGAGGCGAGAGAGAAAGAGGAGAGAAATGACCTAGGTTACTGGGCGTCCGCGCGGTGTTTAATCGGCGAACGCCGCTCAGCCGTCGGATGGCGTCGGACGGTTGAGATCGCGCCGAGCCGCGCGAGCTTCTTTTGGCCCAGCCGGGCAGAGGATTTCCGCCGAGCCCAGTTGCGGCCGGGCGCGAAGCGTAGAGCGACGCGTGCAGCGCAATGGCGCGGATCGGGCCGCTTGGGCCGTGGATCGGCGCGAGGAGAGCGCCGCAGCGTCACAGGGCCGAAGGGGCGCCATGAGCCGAAATGGCTGCTTGCACAGTAAAATCCAGAAAATTGAATTTAATCTTTTCCAGAAGCATTTATGAGTGAATTTGATTGAAATTTGATTTAAAATCTCTGTAAATTTTTGCACCAACGTGTTAATTTTTCTAGAGATTGATGTGTACAGTAATAATGCTTCTGAATAATGAATTATTTTTTGAACAATTTCTTGTTTCCGCTGCAAAAGTTAATGTTGATTGTTTTTTCATTATTAAATTCGAACCAACAGGAGAATTTAATTTTGGAAAAATAGATATAATTTCCAGATAATTATGATATTGTTATTTTCTGACCAACGTTGATAATAACAGTATTATAATTTTTTAATTGATGATTTTATGCATTATTTCTATTTCTGCCCAACGGTGATGTAGATTTAATGCATAGATAAAATTGTATGTCGTATTTTGACCAACGTTGGAACAAGGCATATAATTTTGTTGTTATTATGTTTAAATGTTCTCACTGTATATGAATTGTGTTTTCAGGAGGATACTCTTTGATGGGCTACATCGAGATATCCCCGTTCTCAAAGGAGACAACTATGGTGAATGGAAGAAAAGATTAACTCGCCTTCATCTTGGTGAGGTGGACTGGTAGTCACCACACCGTGTCCCACGAGCTGTGGCACCGGTGAGGGACGAAAATGAGGTCGATCTTGCTATGCACTGCATGAGGAACTATGCTCCCATAAAAATGTCATATGATCTTGATCATAAAAAGTGGGTCACTGCCAACAAGAAATGTTTGGTTGTGATAAAGAACACGATTGAGCCTGCTATTGTGGGCTCAATCGCAGAGTGTGACACTGTCACAGAATACCTTGAGAGAATAAAGAGTCAGTTTACTAGCTCTTCAAAGACTTGTGCTACACAGCTGATTAAACAGCTTGTGACAGAAAGGTACTCTGGTGGTGGCAGTGGCATAAGAGAGCACATACTAAGGATGAGTAACTTGGCATCCAAGCTTAAACCAATGGATTTGGCTCTCAAGGATGAGTTCCTTATTCATTTGGTTTTTGCTTCCTTGCCGAAAGAGTTTGACACTTTTGTTGTCAACTACAACATGCAGCCCGAGAAATGGGATTTAGAAAAGTGCATTGCTATGTGTGTGCAAGAGGAGGAAAGAATTAAATCCTCACATGGTGGTTCTATCAACTATGTGAAGGACAACAAGAAAAAGAACTTCAACGGTAATTTCTCCTCAAAGAACAAGGGAAAAGCCCCTATCCATCAGCCTCAACAGAATAATTTGCAGTAGACAAAGATCAGTGTCTTCACTGCAAGAAGACGGGACACTACAAGAAGAACTGTCCCGATTACTTAAAGATGATAATGGCAAAGAAATGTGAGAATATTATTACCTTTATAAATGAATCCCTGTATATGCAATATTCAAAATCTACTTGGTGGATTGATTCAGGTGCAACTGTTCATGTTGCCAATAATTTGCAGGGATTCCGTTCGACGAGGACTACGCAAAGAAAAGAAAGATGCGTTAAAGTCACAAATGGAGTCCAAGCTGAAGTTGAAGCCGTTGGCGATCTTTCATTAGAGCTAGCTGATGGCTTCACTCTTTTACTTAGAGATGTTCTTTATGTACGCTCTTTACAGAGGAATTTGATTAGTGTTTCAAATTTGGACAATGATGGTTATGATTGTTATTTTGGAAATGGCAAATGTGAAATAATGTTTAATGATAAATGCATTGGTCTTGCCATCAAACAAGACGAGCTTTATTTATTGTCACTTCGTGAAAATGTGAATTACGTATGTGATGTGAATGAGCGTATATCCTCGCTTTGTGAATGCGAGCAAAACGAAAGAGAACTCATAATGCATCGTCGAAATTATGGCAATCGCTGTTTAGACCATATTTCGAGGGGGAGAATAGAAAGACTAGTTAAGAATGAAATTCTTCCTCTATTAGAGTTCTCAGACCTAGAACAACGCAGAGAATGCATTAAAGGAAAATATGTAAAGAAAATTAAGAAAGACGCCAAAAGAAGTACAGGAGTTCTACAAATTATTCACACAGATATTTGTGGTCCTTTTCCTTTGAAAAGTGTGGATGGATATGACTCGTTCATAACATTCACGGATGATTACTCCCGTTATAGATATATTTATCCAATCAAAGAAAGAAATGAAGCCTTGGATAAATTCAAGATATTTAAGGCTGAAGTTGAAAACCAACACGATTTAAAGATTAAGATAGTCCGATCTGATCGTGGGGGGGGGGGGGAGTACTACGGTCAACATACCCCATATGGACAAGTTCCTGGACCTTGTGCAAGGTTTTTACAGGAAAATGGCATAGTGGCCCAGTATTCTACACCGGGCGAACCTCAGCAAAATGGAGTGGCTAAAAGACGCAACCGTACCCTGATGGATATGGTGCGAAGCATGATGAGCTATTCCACACTCCCATTGAGTTTATGGATGGAGACGTTGAAAACCGCCATTCATATTCTCAACAGAGTGCCTAGTAAGTCGGTGCCCAAAACACCGCATTTGAGTTGTGGACAGAAGAGTTCCTCACTAAACCACTTACGTGTGTGGGGAGTCTGCTGAGGCTAAAGTATTTAACCCAAACCTTGGGAAACTTGATCCCAAAGCAGAAGTTGCCATTTCATTGGCTACCCTGAAAAGTCAAAGGTTTTCGCTTTCTCTGTCCGCAGATATACAAAGTTTGTAGAAACGAGACACGCTGTCTTCTTAGAGGATGAAATGATGAGAGGAAGCATGGTAGCTCGAGAGATTGACCTTGAAGAGAAGCGGGTGTATGCGCCCACTCCGATGATTCAAGAGCCATTCTTCACACTACCTGCTGTCGCTGCACCGACGGTGCAAGACACTGTGGTGCCAGCACCTGTTATTGTTCTTCCTGTAGCAACAATGAATGATAATGAGGAACCTGTTCTTCAGATCCTATAGAACCTATTGCCACGGATGAGGAGGAGCAACAAAGACCTCAAGCAGAAGATGTACCAAATGAGGAGGCCCAGGAGGTCTCAAAGAGTAAGAAGATCACTATTTCGATGATTATCAGATTTATCATACAGAGGAATTTCAAATGGAGGATGATCCCACCTCATTTGAAGAAGCCATGAGAAGCGAAAATTCCTCAAAATGGCTTGAGGCCATAGAAGAGGAAATGAGGTCCATGAAGACTAATAAAGTCCGGGACTTGGAAATTATTCCTAAAGGAGCCAAAACAAGAGGGTCAGAATGGGTCTACAAGACAAAGCTTGACTCCCAAGGAAATGTAGAAAGATACAAAGCGCGACTTGTGGCAAAAGGCTTTACGCAAAGAGAAGGGATTGATTACAATGAGACCTTTTCACCGCCTCATGTAAAGATTCTTCATAATCATAATGGCATTAGTAGCACATTATGATTTAGAGTTACATCGATGGATGTAAAGACGTCATTTCTTAATGGGGATTTGGAGGAAAATGTTTACATGGCACAACCGAAAGGTTTTGTCGTGAAAGGAAATGAAAGAATGGGATGCCACCTAAAGAAATCGATTTATGGTTAAAACAAACTTCAAGATAGTGGTACTTGAAGTTTGACAAGATAATAAGAAAATTTGGGTTTAAAGAGAATGTAGAGGACAACCGTGTTTATGCAAAGTTTAAAGATGGGAAGTTTATCTTCCTAATCTCAGATGTGGATGATATCCTCTCAAGCTAGTAGTGATGTCATCACATCTTGGAGACAAAGAAGTTTTTGTCTTCAAACTTTGATATGAAAGATCTTGGTGAAGCTTCGTTCGTTCTAGGGATCAAATTCACTGGGATAGAAACAAAAGGATATTGGGACTGTCACAAAAGGCATACATAGAGAAAGTCTTAAAGAAATTTGGTATGCATAAATGTAGTCCTTCACCGCACCTATAGTCAAGGACGACAGATATGGGGATTTTCAATGCCCCAGAACGTCTGAGCTCGAGCAGATGAAATCGGTTCCATATGCTTCACTGCCGGAAGCTTGCGGTATGCTCAAGTGTGTACGCGCTCGACTTAGCGCTTGTTACCGGGTTATTTGGCGATTCCAGAGCAATCTCGAATAGAACATTGAAATTGGTAAAGAAAGTCTTGCGTTATTTGCAAGGAACAAAAGGCCTCATGATGACATACGAAGATCAAATTCACTCCATATAGTGGGGTATCTGATTCGATTATGCGGAGATGATAGAAAGTCGACATCCGGATATGTGTTCACTCTCCGGAGGAGCTATATCGTGGAAAAGCTCAAAGCAAACCTTCACTACATCGTCCACAATGTATGCCGAGTTTGTAGCATGTTATGAGGCTACGGGCGGTGAACAAGCAAAGAAGTTCATACCGGTTTAAAAGTGGTTGACGACATCAATAGACCATTTAAGTTGTCTGCGATAATGAACCCGATAATGTATGCCCACAACAATAAGTCAAGTGGTGCTGCCAAACACATTGACATAAAGTACTATGTTGTGAAAGATAAAGTTCGAGATGAAATTATAAGTCTTG
Organism: Dendrocalamus sinicus; assembly: GCA_036346575.1. NCBI lineage: Eukaryota > Viridiplantae > Streptophyta > Magnoliopsida > Poales > Poaceae > Dendrocalamus > Dendrocalamus sinicus. The sequence continues at coordinate 3,998,322 of CM070655.1, read as the reverse complement.
AGCATATAAGTACCACAAAGATGTTAGCGGATCCGCTTACTAAAGGCTTACCACCCAACGTGTTCAGAGAACATGTAGCCGGCATGGGTTTAAGGGAAAGCCTATGATTCTGGACTAAAAGATGGCCCAAAAGATTAAAGTAACTATTTGAGCAGAGAGGTATTGTAGTCATTGAATCTATCGGCGATTGACCGTGACGATGAGACACGTTCTATGCACTAATCTGTGATGGAATGAGTAAAGTCAAAAGTAATTAAAGTTAAAGCATATATTGAGATCAAGGGGGAGAATGTTAGAATGATCTCAAGCATTTGGCCCAACGGCCAAATGCACCCCCTTTGTTCGCGCCTACGATCGGGGCGCCAAATTTAATTGGTCGTGGGCCTGTCGCCATCACCACATAAATAGAGATGGGGGCCGGGGCGGCACGCACGACGAGGTTCACCGTGCCGCCACAAACCCCACCGACAAAATGCTAGACCGATCGGAAAGGGGGCGCTTCAGCGACGGGAATGACCACCGCCACCTCTACTGCCAGGGAGATCTTCGCGGGAGAGAGACGCCGCCGCCAGACGCCGCTCCTTCTTCCCCGACCGTCGCTGCCCGTGCGTAGACTTCACCGACGAACCGCGATGGCCAACCCCTCCTCCTCTACATCGGACGGTTGGTACCCCTAACTCTCTCCCTCTCTGTTTCTCTCACGAACCCGAATAGAAACCCCGCTAGATCTAAACCCTAGGAGATCCTAAGCCTAACAGTTGCTACTAAGTCTTACGTTGCACTGCTTTCTGCACTACTTTCTACCGCTCCTACATGCAGTCATGTTGCTGCTATCCACTTCCCAGGCGATCATCAATGCTTCAGTTCGCCCAGCGCAACGGTTGACCTACAGGTCGTCACCTTCAAATAGCCAAGCCGTCACATGAATGCAGAGCATGTTTTGCACTATTTCTATATGGCAGGCACCGCTTCTTAGAGTACAGTATACCCAAACAAAACAAGCCTGGTGGAGCCTCCTTTGTTGTGCCCAAGACCATTGCTTACCGCAAGCCACCCCCACCATGCTGCTGAGCCCGAAGATGGAGCTGGAACACACAGTGATGGGACCTAGGCTAACTATCCTATCCTAGAATGTTAGGGGGCTAAACTCCGCTGCCCAGTGCACGGTTGTACAAGAATTGTGGGAAGCCAACACCCCCCCTCCACATTGTTTGCTTCCAAGAGACAAAACTCAACATAGTTGATCGAACCCTAGCTCATGCCATCGGCGGAAATAGACCGCATGGTTTTTTTTTCTTGCCAGCAGACAATACTCATGGAGGCATCCTGCTACTCTGGAATACTGATGTCATCAACATTTCCAACTGCCGCCGATGTGATTATTCACTGACTGTGGATGTAACAATCAAGGAATGCTCCACTATTTTTGCGATGACAACGGTTTATGATCCCTCCACAGATAGAGAAAAGGGAAGGTTCCCGCAAGAACTTCGTGATGTGCAAGTGCCTTTTGCCACAGCTTGGGTACTACTAGGAGATTTCAATTTCATCTACAAGGCAAGCAACAAAAATAACCAAAACCTAAACAAACGTCTCATGGCTTAATTCCGAAACACCCTAGACAGTTGCGAGATGAAAGAAGTACACCTTCAGAATCGCAAATTCACCTGGAGTAATGAAAGAGATAACCCGACCCTTGTCAGACTAGATAGGTTCTTTTGCAACAACGCGTGGAAACCACTTTCAACAACCATGCCTTACATGCCTTGTCTATATCTATCTCCAACCATTGCCCTCTTCTGCTAACTAATGCAAGCGGGCCACGACCACCAAAAATTTTTCGCTTCGAAAACTTCTGGACTCGACTTCCCTTAGTTCCTCTAGGTAGTCCAACACGCCTGGGGGAACCTACCCTTGCCTTTTACCCAATCCTAAGATTTAACAATAAATTGTTCAACACGGCAAAAAGACTTAAAACCTGGAGCACCAAATTGTTCCAAAAACTAAGGTCCAACTCCATATGGCCAAAGAGATCATCCTATACATTGACATTGCACAGGATAGCTGGACCCTTTCGACGGAGGAAAGTCAGCTTCAGACACGTCTCAAGAAAAGGGTCATGGGATTAGCGGTAGTCGAAAGGTCCCAGAAGAGGTAGGCTTCCCGCATCAATTGGCTTAAAGAGGGAGATGCAAACATAAAATTCTTCCACATCAGGATCAATGGTCGTAGGAGAAAGAATTTCATCCACCATCTCAGGACTCTATAGGGTTTGGTAGTTTCTCATGAGGACAAAGCAAACGTGCTTTTCACTCATTTTCAACAAATTTTGGGACAGAACTCGCCAGCCGCCACATCCTTCAATTGGGACACGTTATAGTTACCTCGCTTGGACTTGCATAGCTTAGTTGACCCTTTCACTAAACAGGAGGCGCACGACGCGATTCTACAGCTGCTGATCGACAAAGTGCCGGGTGCCAATGGTTTTAACGGAACCTTCTACCGTACATGCTGGGAGATCATAAAGAATGACTTCATGGCTGCCCTACAATCTTTTTTCAACATAAGAACAACTAATTTCGGCCACATAAACACCACAAGTTTGATTTTACTGCTGAAGAAAGATGGAGCCCAAGCTGCAGGGGACTTCAGACCTATTAGCCTCATACACAATGCTTCCAAAATAGTTACCAAAATCATGGCATTGCGATTGGCACCATTCATGAACGACCTTATCTCCCTAAGTCAGAGCGTCTTCATAAAAAGTAGATGTATTCAAGATAACTTCCTCTATGTATGCAACTTGGCAAAAATGTTCTACCAAAGCAGAACCGTATCACTCCTTAAACTGGATATTGTGAAAACTTTTGACTTGGTCCGATGAGAATATCTGCTGGCACTGTTACAAAAGAGAGGATTCCCACCTCAATGGAGAGATTGGGTCTCATGCCTTCTCTCCACTTCTACCTCTACGGTACTCCTGAATGGGGCCCCAGGAGATAAAATTCAACATCGCAGGGGCTTACGACAAGGTGACCCGTTATCACCTTTCCTCTTCATCCTAGCAATAGGCCCACTACAGAGGATCTACATCTCTTGCAACCTTTGGAGGTCATGCGGCCGCTCTCAGGACTTCCCTTCATCATTCTGTTTATTTTGAATTTGGACCAGCTCCTGCCAGTGGACAATTTAATAATAGAACCAAAAATTAATTGCCTACAGTTAAACATTAGCATACCAAATACAATGTCTGTAGAAATCAATGGTTAAGGTGTTGAGTTAAGCCTCTACTCTTCTTTTGTTAATCAAAGATAGAAAGTTCCTTCTACCTATTCCCGTTTGTCATTTTTGTGTAGAGAGTTGGATGCATCCATTACATTTTGAGATCTTCATGTTAGTTCGTTTGCTTCTTCACTTTCGACTTTGTGCCAAATTCATGTGTTTGGGCCTTTTTTAATTGTGGTATTTGAGCTTTTTTTCAATAGGTTGTCGACTATTTTAGACACCCAAAAATAAAAGGTACTATCACTGAACCCTCATTGTACTAGAAATCACTGAAGGAACCAATGTCTGCAGAAATCAAGGAACCATTTTCTTCCTAGTCAACCTACCAGAAGGGGAAAAAAACAAGATATGAAAAAAAAATCTATTGCCATGCAAAGGTAAGCTATAGTACACTATGCCCCGTCACCTACAAAGGATTAGTTACTGGGTGTTGCATCTATTAATTCTCAGGATCCTCTCCAATCTTCATGGAAGGATGTGAAAAAAGAACTAACCAAGTATACATTGTTGGTGACAACTTGACAAAGCGGCCACTCCACCGCTGTAGGCTGCAACCCCGTGGCCGGCTGGCCGCCACACTGCACTCCCTTGGCCGCACTCCTTGATGTTGATGTGAACTTTGCTGGTATTATTCTTCGGCCTTGCTGCGGGCGATGCCGCGCAGTGTGGCACAAGCACATGGTGCAAATGTGTTGTGCTAATACAGTGCTACTCAACTGAGGCTAGCCATCTCCTACTCCTACATGCCGAGCAGTCGAGCGTACGCGCAACACTGTGTAAGGGTGCGTTCTTTTGTGCTGTAACTTATGGTTTAGATTTTTGAATTATGACTATTCACAAGAGGAAATACGTAGAGAAAAATAGTCGTATACGATTTTAACTGGTACAGCTGAGTTCAGTACACTTTTTACTATAATCTTCTTATTGACCTCAGTTTTAAAAAATATATCGTTTAAAATCTAGTTACTATAATATAAAATATAAGTCACAAGCTATAGGTGAAAAAGAAGTTAGCCGAATTATCTGATATTCTGGGTCGTTTGTTCCATGCGCGAGGGCACCTAGCCGCCGCCAGCGGCCCGCGCGTGGAAGTTGGAATCGATCCGCCGGGGAGCGGTGCTTTCGGGCCATCGTGCTGGCGTGGGTCTCCTCGAGCTGGGGCGCTCGCCCTCGCGGGCCGTTGATGTCTCGACGGCCCACAAGGGCGGTCTACTCTAGTCGCGGGGCAAATGCATCTCCATAGAGAAGCCCAATAGAAAGAAATGGAAAGGTGGGAGGCGAGCGCTGCGCAGGTCTGTTTGGGTTAAAGATGGCAATGGGTCTATACCCATTGGGTTTCACCACCCCAAACCCACCTCCATTAAGCAAAAATATCACCGCTGGAGGACCCAATAACACAGGCGGGTACAACATTTCCCCCAAACCCATACCCGCGCGGGTGAAATAAACCCGGCGGGTGACCCATACCCGAGACATGATATACAAGATTAAGGATCAAATCACCGACTGCCGTCGTTCGTCGAGCCGGAGAGTGCCGCCATGGGCGTCGGCGGCTTGGCAGATGGGCGACGGCGGCTTGGCAGATGGGTGACGGCAGGCTTGGCGAGTCGCGGCGCGGCTTAGCGAGAGGGTGGCGAGGATGGCTTGGAGGCGCGGCGTCGAACGGCGAGGGGGTAGCGCGCGCGAACGGCTTGGAGGGCGCGCGGCTTGAGGCGCCGGCCCGAACGGCTTGGAGGCGTGAAATGGGAATTGGGTCCGCGGCCGTCTGGGAATAGGGTTAGGGTTTTAGTTTACATCTATTGGGCTGGGCCAAATATAATTATTTGTTGTGTGGGCTGGGCTACAAATAGATGGCCCATAAATACTCGGGTATCCATTGGGTAATGGGTATGGGTAGTGTCAAACCATACCCACACCCGCGTACCCATTGGGTCCTATTTTTCTCCATTAGTAGACCCATGGGTAGACATTTTAACACATATATGTACCCTAATAGGGTAATTATCCATCGGATTTCGGGTTATGGGTACCCATTGCCATCTTTAGTTTGGGTGCTTGATCGATCCCTTGGAACGATAGCATCGTAAAAGTTATAGGAGTAAGAAGAAGGCCGGGCCAAGGTACATGGATTCGGTGAGCTCAATGGAGGCCGTGTATATGAGCCAGAGAAGGAATTATGTGCTTTGGAGTCGTGTCTTCACCGAAGGGTGACAAAATTATCTTCTCACATAACCGTGCCATTCAATAGGGGTGGGGAATGGCAGCGAATAATCTATTTCATCTAATATTGCTTTTTAAGTAAACATAAATATGTCGAATTAAAAACAAATACAAGTACTATCCAATTTTTTTGGCAAATATGAATGTGGTATGCGAAATAGCGGTGAATACCAATACAGATATTATCCGGATTCATAGTAAATTTTAGCCTGTGCAAAAACATCATGTCGATATTTTAATATCGATTTTACGTATGATTTGTTTGGATTCGGGGTTTCTCTCAATAAACCTAGAGTATGCACATGCAGAGTAAAGACATGAGAATCTTTATCCAAGTCCGGGTCTTTTCTTGAGAGAATAATAACCTACATTCTGTGTAATTGCTAATCACTAGAAAAAGAATTACAACAGAGAATCATGCGAATGACTAGCCATCCACCTTTCTCTCTTTGACGTTAACCTTTTATATAGTTAGTGAAGCGACGACCGTTGTCTCGTGCCAGAAGACGCCTCAGCGGTTCGGATGATAACCGCCTGACAGAAGTTATTGTAAGAGAGAAGTAAAAGACCGTTCACCATGTAGCAGTTGTTGTCAGAGAGAGAGAGATCATGTGCGGTTAGTAGATAAATGCACGTTCTAACCGCCTTGTCAAATGAACCAACAATGTAGTTCATCGTCGTAGACAGGTTGGTTGGAGAGATATTTGTCATAGGAATTCTCACAACCAAATAATGGTTATAGTAAGACTTACGACTGTATTGTCTTAGAAAGATTTACGACCAGAGAAGTAGTCGCAGTAGGATTTACAACTATTTGATCGTAGAAGGACTTATGATCAAGGGGGTAGTCGCTGTAAGACTTACGACTACGTGGTCGTAGAAGGACTTACGACCAAGGGATAGTCGCAGTAAGTCTTAAGACTACGTGGTCGTAGAAGAGATTTCGACTATATAGTTGTAGAAAAGCTTATGATCATCCTGCCATATTTACCTATTATCGATAAGGGGTATATTTAAGGAATATAATGATATAACAATTTGAGAATTATTCTATTCTTATCACATCCCATCAGTCCAGCTCACAGGCTAGCTAGAGCCTAGCCTAACTACTCAAGACCACATTCATTTAGCCTAAACAAATGTTATTTCATTTTGTAGTCGATGCTTAGTTATATTGTATACTGTATGCGTATTCTAGCCTCTATGCACTGCGCCTCTAGTGACATGAAATGAATGCAATGTACTAGTATGCAGTACATTATCATTTACAAAATAATGATTTGTTATGATTGAAGTTACCGTCATTCTCGTGTTATGTAAATGTGTTTCATCTGAATTTGTCACTACTAAAGTTGTAGAATATTTGCATTCGATCAAACTGGGTAGATATTCGATTTAAATTTATATTTGTTATAACATTATATTCGTATTCAAAAATATTTGAATTGGTATTCGTATTCTTTTAAAAATACGAATACAATAAAAACACTATTTAATTTGTATTCGATCGGTTTCCACTCTTGCCATTCAATGTACATCCGTTATATTGCACTGTAATCGTACCATTCAACATTTTATGTACATCCGTTGCCTTGTTACAGTCTGCGGATCAATGTACAGTGTATACTGAATTACTGATTGATAAGGTTTCGCTTTGCACCGACCCCGATTCAGACCTCAGGGGCCTTTACTACTTTCAATCGCACACAAGATTCATCAACGATCGATGATGTTTACTGAAATCTGTGTAGTCTTCACTTCTCTGTAACCATGGAGCCTCGACCCATCTCATTTAGGTCCTCCTTATTTTATCGTAAGCTTCTAATTTCTAATTTATTTTTTACTATTTTTAAAATTTATCTTTTTTTAATTTTTAGCTTCTTTTTGAGTTTTTTACCGGTTCTTTTTTCTTGTATTCGTTTGCATTATTCGTGATAGGCTAACATATTTTTTTATTTTTTATTTTTAAAAAAAATTTAGTTACACTAAATAAGCCACTATCAGTTATAATATAATTTTAATTAATTATAATATAATTTTAATTATAAATTAATTTATGTTCGCCCAGCCGGCGTCTCAGTTGTGCTCTGTTGCTCGTTACTACGAGACGAAATCACGTGACCAGCAGTAGCAGCGGAGCAGAGCTGGCCATTGGGGTGTACAGTTCACACTTCACCAGCTACTACTATCACCCTGCTAGCTACAGACTACATATGCGCGCGGTAGTCTCTGCTCATCTAGCTTCTTACTTTTTCTGGAGATGTGGTTTTTTCAGACTTTTTTTGTCTTTTCTTTTTTGTCTTTATTCTTTTTATTATTCATGATAATCTAATTTTTTTTATTTTTTAAATTTAATTATGCCGAAGAAGTTACCAGTAGCTACAGTGCATTTTTGATCACCGCAGTATAAAATAAATCATAAGACATGACTTTTAAGCCCAAATAAGTATTACCTTAATCTTTCGTCTTTTGATTTTTTTTCCCTTCAAGTCAAAATAATGGGACGGTTTCTTAAAACAGATTTTTCAAACAGCTTCCCGAGTCTAAAATTATGTACTTTGTTCACATCAACGTCTTTACCATCCGCTACCGTTTTGAAAAATACAGATAAAAATATCATATGTAAAAAAAACTATTAGTCACAATCCAAAATCACAAGGTATAGTCTTCTCTAGTATCCCCTTCACCTTCCTGCATATTCACTGCTCCAGGTTGCCGCGCATACAACATCCAGCCATCCATGCGATTATTGCACAATAGCCTTCTCATGTTAGGAACTCATTCATCCGATCGATACGGTATTATGTTACCAAGCATCTAATCTTGCTTCATTTCATCATTTGTTGATATTCAAATTATATCAAGGTTCAAAATTAGACAAAGGGATCTGTCTAGAATCTGTCTAGAATGAGGGGAAGGGGCAGTACTTCTTGGGTCTATTTATATTGGCTTTGCCGTATAAATAATAACAGCTTATAGAGAGATATTCTTGTGTGATTTTGCCTAATATCAATGAAATCATTATAGTGTGTACTATAATCGACTAGTAAACTCCGTCTTAAAAAGATACACCTTTTGAAAGTTAGATACTGTAGAAAAGACATTTATCTTGGGCAAAAATAGCATTGTTGATTAGCAGAATACCAGATCTGGCTTCCTAACACCAACAATTCCATTTATAGCCCCCTCCCCACCGCACGATTTTCAGGCGCCGACACGTGGCAGTCATACGGTTAGGGGCTGCAAGACACCGAAATCGCGTGATTCCCGACCGCACGACCACTATGTTCACATACTAATCGTGCGGCCGAGAACCGCACCACTGTTCACGTACTAATCGTGCGGTCCCCGACCGCACGACCACTGTTCATCCGAGTCTACAATACATGCACAATGTATTTTTAGATTAGCTGCTGCGTGCGTTTGTGTGCTTGTAAAGAGATTTAAATTTTGTATTTTTGTATGGATAAGAATTTATTTAGTTGTGCAAATTTTTTATAATTATAAATATTAGGCATATTCATGTGTAATTTATTTTGTTTAGGGTCTGCGGCAATTTTGTAATATAGAAGAGGAGGTGCAAAATATTATGAAATATATTTTGAAAACTTCTTACGTAGTGTGGATGATACATGTAGGAAATATTTTTTAGATTGTTACTTTTTCGAAATACCAAATGGAATTGTTACTATTAGGAGGCTAGATCTGATATTCTGGTGATCAACAGTGTTATTTTTGTCCACACGTCCAACTTTGAGAAGTCAATACAAACATGACACTCTTGTTTTGTATCCTAGGCTTCCTAGCTGATTTATTGTCCCCCCCCCCCGACGTAAAAAGCGCGAGCAGCAGTGTTAGTCAGTCAGTCGGTAGCCGCAACGGTAGAAGCAAATCCTCTGCAGTAATTGCAGAGGAGAACTGTTTCTACGGCCACTTGAGGCCCAATCCAACTAGTTTACGGCTTAAGTTTTTAGTTGTCTTTTAGGTTATGGTTGAAATTGCACTGTAACGACGATTAGCTTTTTTCTAAGAAAAAAAACGACAAATAGAAAAAATGACAAAATATTATATCTTTATGGATAATACAAAGGAATAAGAGAGAAAAAAATATACAAAAACTAAAATTAAAAACCGACATATTCTAAATGATTCCTAACTTAAATAAGCCACCAATGCAGAGGATCCGTTTCCGGCGGGGCAGATCAGATGCAGGACGCACCCATCACACGGCGCGCGCCCCAACCGGACCCGACGCACCGTCGCCATCATGGAGAGCGTGACGCTTTCGCACTGAAACAGTGAAACTTAGCGGCAGCCGCGATGCGACTGCAAAAGCGGCGAGCACCCACCACACGAGCCCCTACCCTGCGCTGCTCCCCTCCGTCCTCCCCCGCGTCGCTTTCCTCCCTCTCGTCTCGTCACTCCAACCAACGCCACGGCGCGGGAAACACAGCCGGGTAAAAGCGAGCGAGCAGGACAGCCCCCGCCTCGCGCTCGCCGCCCGCCATGGCCGGAGCCGGCGCGCCCTTCTCCATCCGGTACCGACCACTGCTTACCCTACCATCTACACTGCGCAACCACGCGCGGGTGGCGCTCTGATCTCGTGCCGTTGTTTTGTTTTGTTTTGTTCTGTTGCTGCATTGACGAAGGGGGTATGCGGTGCGCGCGCGGGCGGGGGCGGCGGAGGAGGGGGCGCTGCCGCCGATGGAGGTGCGGCGGTTCCGGTGGTGGGCGAACGAGGCGGCGCTGGCGGCGGAGCAGGAGGAGGGGGAGGCGGAGGAGGAGAGGAGGATGGCGGCCAAGCGGAGGAAGCGGTCCATCGTCGAGCTCTTCGCCACCGTGCCGCGGGTCGCTGGAGGCGAGGGGCTCGGTAGGGGGAAGAGGAAGCTAGAGAAGGGGGAGTTAGTGCTTGGGGTTAAGACGAAGAAGAAGGGGTTCAAGAAGGAGGTCTCGATTGAGGTTGGTGTGAGAAAAAAGGTAAGGTTTTAATGGTCAACTAGTACATACATTGCAATATTGCATTGAGTTGCATTGCTTGGATTTGGATTGCGTTTGTGTCGGATATGATAGAATGTTTAGGCATGTAGAACGTTTGCCATGTATCGTTTTTGGGTATCTACAAGACTCTCGGGGGCGTAGAAGCAATAGAAGTATATAGCCATGGGAGAAGTGGTTTTGCAAGCAATTGAAAGTGGATGAAAGGACAATGGCTTGCCGGGAAGCTTGAATTCAGGAGTCACAATTGAGAGTTAGATGTGGATTTGTGTTGAATGCGCTTGCCCTTTTCTTCTGTGTGTATGAGCTTAATTAGTTTATGGTCATCCGTGCTTGGTTCGCTACTTGCTGAGAAACTACTAGACAGCCAAGTTGGAGATTCGTACGTGGATGTACATTATATAGTAGGTTCACCCAAGTGCCCAATTGTATTACAAAACAGTGCTAAGTATAATATTCATTAGCATTCCAATCGGTAAATATATCAAAACATTAAACTTACCGACTGTCTTCGTATGTTTGTTGTAAGAAAGAGTGAAGGCAGCTTCTTTCTTGTTGTGTTGTTCCATGTCTTCTGGATCCGACGCTTATGCATCAGATTTTGAAATATTGACTAAATAGTATTCTATATATAAGTTGCCGTAGTATGGTTGACTGACTATTTGGATGCAGCAACTGGGATTGGAAATACCTATTGTTGACCAAATGATTGTAGCTATATTATTTCCTCAAGTAGTATAGCGATGTACTACATGAAACTAGACAGAATGGTGCAAGCGATGGAAGCACCATACTTGATCGGTTCAATTCATTGAAATACAAGAAGCAGCATAATATATCTATGAATGAACTAAAAATCCAATGTCTGAGTTTGTCTGTGTGTTACTATCTAAAAATCCAATGTCTGAGTTTGTCTGTGTGTTACTATCTAAAAATCCAATGTCTGAGTTTGCCTGTGTGTTACTATCTACTGACTTGCATGGTCACTCACAGTTTGATTATGTTGCAATTGGACTTGTTACTTCGTAGTTAGTATACTGCTGTGCTGAACTTCATCTACAAATGGGATGATCTGTGTTTTTTTTTCATTTCAGGAAAAAAGCAGAAAGGTAAAAGTGACTTCACTTAGCATTTCTCAGTTGTTTCAAGATGCTATACAAAAGAGAAAGCTCAAAAAATCTATTGGCAAGAAACAGAGAAATAAAGAGGTTTCAGTTTCATTGAACAAGAAAAGCCTGAAGGGAAACAAAAAGTCTGTTTTGGATAACCAGAAGGCTATAAAGAACAGTTGTCATGTTCAAAGCATCCTTAAGAAACACTTAAAAACAGGGATGTGTGCATTTCTGAAAAACACAGATCTTAGGTGTCCATCAAAGTCTTCTCGCAAACCAAAGCATGTTACTTTTTCTGATGAGGATGACATATTTGGATTGACTGTCTCTCAACCTGAAGATAACATGGACCAATCACAGTTATTGCAGACATCCCAGCAACCCTCCCAGGATGGAATATCTCAGGTTGTTGTCAATCAGTGCAATACAGATGAGCCACAGTTAGTGTATCAACGAGTAGATGCTATATCATGCACTGTTGAGGAGGATACCAGCTCCGTGTCTGAAAAGGTAGTTTCAACTGGTGTCTGCCGTACTGTGCCACTTATCAAATCAAAAGATAGAACTATACTGGGCAATTCAGTGGATCTGAATCATTCCATAGAAATGCCTAATAGAGGGAACTGTTTGAACTCCATTAGCTCAGCTGTCCTATCTGGTCAAGTAATCTCTCAAAACTTTGCTGATGTGGACTCACATTTGAAAGAAGGCTTATATCTTGATGTTGGGTGTCAAGCAGAAGCAAACCATCATATGATACGACAAGGATCATCTGTTCCTGTTAGTTTAGCAGCCGAGACAAGATCAGATGTTATGAGAGATCCACTGCCACAACCTTCCTGTTCTTGTTTTGTTGCTTCTCTCAATAAAGCATATGACAGGAACAGAAGCACATTGCTTCAGGAAAGGTTGGTTGCTAATTGCCACTTGACAGAAGTTCATCCTAGGCTTCTTAGATCTGGTAAAGACGTGGTGAGCAGTATAAGCTCCTCAACAGGTTCAAACAAATCAACAGACGCACAAACCACGGATTGTTTATCTGCATGCAGGAACATGTACTTCAGTGATGACTATGTTGGGCTTCCTCTTAATTCACATGGTGAATTTGTCAAGGTTCAACCTGGTGGTACCCTTAATCCTAATGGGGTGTTTAAGAGACAATGCTTGGGGGAGGATTCTTTGCATCCTTCAGCATTTCCAGCTTTTTTCACACCTAAAACTTGCATGGATTATGCCAATTTAAGAATCAACCATCAAGCGCTACCTTATCTCACTCCCACAATGCCAACTGCACATGGGATGGATTTCAGACAGTTCTCAAATTCTGAAAGAATGGAAGGTCCTAAGTATGCAATTCCCAACAATTATCCATGCAGCAACCAGCAAGAACTGTTAGTGGAATGTTTTTGCTCTGGATGCATGGGACAATATAATCATGCACAGAAGTCACTTGAGATGCAAAACTGCTTCCCAAGACAGAATTATGAGCAGAATATCGAACCCGCTGCTGAAACCACAGTGCGCCTAATGGGCAAAACAGTTTCTCTTGGAAGCAGCAGTAAACAATGCAGAGGTCTGGATAACAAGAGTCCATGTTCTAGTAAACAAGTAAGAGCTGAAGATCATTACTTTGAGGGAACGTGCACAAAAGCTTCTCCCCAATTTTTTCATGGAGGGCTGGCTAATCCTCCTAGCACATTTAGGATTTCAAATGGAAGGAGACAACCATATGAATATCCATCATGTTTTTCCTCTGTTCCAGCAGCTGAGCTAAGGTCCGGCCTTGATACCAATAGTTTCAGAACAAACAGTCACAGTCAGCAACCTCAACTAGCTTTGCCAAATAAGTTGTTTGTGCAACCAGTGAGCAGGTTCAATGAGGTTGAGCTAGGGCATCAGCGGCCAGCTGTGGCAAATCAAGTTCAGAATACTGCTAAACACATGCAACTTGGTTCTCTGCACTGCAGACACACTCAAAAAAGTGTTGCAACAATGTCATTTTATGATCCAAAGAACAGCTTCAAAAACTTTGTGGAAACAAGACCAGGACCATCTCAATTTAGCTATTTCCCACAACAATTCAGTAACATGACACAGAGGACCCCAATATCATCTTTTCTGTCGGGTTACGCCGTTCAAAACACTTCTGGTTTAACAACTCAAACAAAGTTTACCTCCCTCCGTCCATTGCCCCCTTCGATGATTTCTTCTCATGTTTACAGTAGTGAAGATGCACAGCCTCATGGGTCTACTCCTGCATTTTATCCATCAATTCCCCTGTCTGATCCAACAAGCAAATTTAACGCTCCTGGTGATACTATCTTCAAAGACAAGAGGAGCATGAAACAGACTGTGATAGGATCAAATCTTGAGAGTTTGGAACAAATCAACAGAAGTTGCAAAAGATCAGCAGAAAAGGATTATGTGTTATTGACATTACCGAAGAAACCTTGCATAGCAGTAGGAAAGGACCTAAATTTGTCACCACTTCCAGAAAAAGGGCAAGAATTCTGTGGATCTACACCAGATGGACAATCTCAAGACGTACCTGTTTGTCTCAGCGAAGAACCTGAAGTGGATCTTCGACTTGTGAACAATGATACACGTACCACATGGTCAGATTCAGTCAATAGGGTAAGAGCAAGACATGTTAAGTTGAAATCTGGAGCAAAGCATATACTTCAGCCAAGTACTAGTGCTAGCATGGATCAAGAAGATTCCTGGCCTGTGCATTCGATCATAAAATTTGCAGTGGAGAATGATGCTTGTACAGTAAGTACATCAGTGAAGAGGGATGCAGAAATTTACAGATTCTAATTAACCATTCTTGGTGTGAAGTCCAATCTTTTGTCATAATCGGATTGGCTAATCATGAAGCAAGAGGCTTCATAGTTCATACCCAGTCCAACCTGAAACCAGAGCTGTCTTCTTGCAACAGCTTTCTGCTGTAATATAGCTAGGCTTTTCGTACTGTTGTTGCTGAAATATGCTTATATTGTAGCCCCTGCATTTTGTTAAGATGTAATTTTGGTTCATATGATCAGCGATGTGCTGGAATAGAAGTGAATTCTCTGGCATGCTCGTACAATATGTGAGTGGGAAATTTGGCATATTGCAATTTTCCCTTGTGTATAGTGATGCCAACTGTTAGTGAACTAAATAGTGCGAAGCTTTTCTCTTTTTTTTCTTGCATTCCTATAACCAACTCTTTTTACTAATGGAGCCTTCCCCCCCCCCCCCCCCTCCTCTCTTTAAACATCTTTAACTAGTGTACATCAGGAAACAGGGAAGTGGAATAAACTTATCGGCACAAATATCAAATATGGCCTGTCTGAGAGTGGTCCCGTAGCATTTCGTTTATGAGGATTCAAGCTTAGGCAGCTCGATGGATGCTTAAGCTCAAACCCTCAACTACGTGCAGCATCTTATCTTATGGTTGTTCGCTTGTTACGTACCAAACAGTTTAGATAGGGTCTCTTGAAAATCGTCTAGGCGATTTCTCAAAACCGAGAAGTGAGAAAATGTAAATTATCTTAGGACTAGATAGCTTTGTTTAAAAAATGAGTATCTTTATATTCATGAGGAGTCATATTATAAGGGCAACCTTAGCTGGGTTTACGTTTATAAGAGCAATTATGCTATTTCTTTTCCCTAAGTTGTACATATACAGGGGCAAGATAGGTATTTCATTATGTGGCAGACCTTTGGCCTGATGGGCCGAGAGGGCCCCGGTCGGGGCCATCCCCAACATTCTCATTTGCACACTTCAATGATCCTAGTGTACTGTGTGATCCAAGTCGATTTATAGTACCAAGAGCTGGTCCCGAATTCTCCCAGTAATAGTGAATGCTGTGAACTTGCGAGGTTACCAAGACATAACAGATGTTTAAATGCTGCCCAATCATACATGGTTGTGAAGCTAAACACTGTGAACATAGAAGCATACAGCTGTAATTCAGACGCAAACGTATCAATCGTCTATGTGTTGTTCATCCAAGAATCAGAATATACTATATGACGGAGCTATATATCTCAAACCAAAATGAGAGAACCGAAAACTGTAAGCTCACTTACGGCCGCCGCTAGTCCTGAGTTCTGACCCGATGATCTCATGACGAAACTAACTAGCTAGAGCTGCGCGAGAGTCCGGAGGTCCACCGGGTGGACGTCGGACCGCAGGCGGGCGCTGTACGTCCTCTGTCCGACGATGACGTTCGCCGCCTCCGTCGGGTGGAAGGCGTCCCAGAAGAGGTACTCGTGCCGGTTTTCGCATGGCGTCTGGAATGGCAGGCACGTCACCTGCCCGTTGTTCCTCCCCACCCCGCAGCATCCCCTGTTGGTCACCTTCAAACCTGGAATATTTTTCACGATGCTTAAGCTTTTAGGCGGATTAGTTGGTACGTAAAACTCAGCAGTATTCATACAGTAACTAATCGGAGGACTCTGATTTGACTTTGGGTTTTACCATGGGCTCTGGGGGACCTAAGGATGTCGTCGAACATGCCATAGATGTTGATGTAGGTGAATTGCGCGCCGGGCAGCGTGTTGAACCGGTCGACGAGGCCGACGAGCTTCTGGTTGAACATCCTTATGGCGATGTTGATCCGCTCGACGCACATGACGCCGGTGGCGCTCTGCTGCGCCAGCTCGTTGGGGCTGCACCCCACCTGCCCCACGCCGATGAGCGCCACCTTCCTGGCGCCGTAGTTGTACATGACCCGCAGGAGCTGGGAGTACTGGGCGATGAGCACGTCGGCGTATTGCCGCGGGGTGTAGCGGCTGGCGGTGTTGTAGAAGGCCGGCATGAAGTAGTTGTTGAGGTAGTCGTTGCTGCCCATGCCGACGGTGAAGATGCACTGGCTCAGGTGCGCCGCGGCGGAGTCCTCGTCGCCGAGGATGTTCACCAGCTGCTGCACGGCCGACTGGTAGTTCTGGATCTGTCCGCCGAAGCTTATCCGCGCGCCCAGCTGCTGGCCGGTCTCTTCACGGATCCCGGAGGCAGCGGAGGCGAAGTTGACGCCGGTGAGGAGCTGGTCGCTGCTTGCACCGGCGAACGGGGGGATGAAGTCGTCGAAGCCCAGAAGCTTAGCTGCACGCAACGCAAACAGCGCGTGTTAGCACCGGCTGGAACGTAAAACTGCCCCAGTTCGGTATGGCGTTAGATCTGGGCCCGAATAGGCAGATCCGGCCCAAAATAACTGGACCAGCACGGAGTCCCTACCTGATTCATTCAGGTCTGTATCGTACATAATACGCACTAATATAGGCAGCATTTTACACACATGCATGTGTGCAACTGACCATGGAGGCGGATCCAGGCGAGAAAATCACTGGGGTCATCTCTATTGCATCATTGGATTATCTCTACGTATAAACAGTAATTTTTTTGGGTAGAATTTTGAGAATTCTATTGGATTATATGACTTCAATAACTATATACCGGATCCGTCCCTGAACCATGCGACTCACCCGTAGGCTTACATGGTCCTAAAAAGTTTAGCGGTACATTGCATAAACCGATCGGTCGGTGGGTTGGAGGAAGTCTCTACGGATCGAGGTACGATAATGCCACTGGACTGGACCAGTGTGTATATTGTACACTTATCTAGATATATATACATATACTACGCATACACGAACTTCATCTAAAAAACAAGCTATATATACTACATGAATTACACAATCGCACGCCGTACCTTCTTGATGCAACCATATAGGCAAAGCACACATAGCCGTTTGCCCGTTTGCTCAAAAGATGCAAAAATAGGCTGATATTTGAGATGCATGAAGTAATGTATCGTACGGTTTATGTAAATGCGGGAAGAAACGCCAGACAGATTTAAGGCAACGGATCGATTGGTGGCTAGCTAGCTAGGGGCAAAGTACTCCCATGATCTCATCTCACAGTCGCGAGCCGTCGTATATCGTGCACGTACTAGATCCAGCTACCATCAAGGTCGTCGTTATCACGAAGAACATTTCAATTTGCGGACACAAGAAAACTACAAGTCTACAACCACCATCGATCGACCAGAGAGAGAGAGAGAAAGAGAGACAATGAAGAAGTAGCGATATATGCACGACTCTTACAGATGACATCGACGGCGGTCAGGCCGTTGCTGAAGCGTCCGGTGGGACCGCCGGCGAAGTCGATGCCGTAGGGCGGGTAGTTGGCGCGCGCCAGCGACACGATGTCGTTGTTGTTGCCGTTGTCCACCAGCGAGTCCCCGAACACGAAGTAGCACGGCACCTGCGGCGCCGCCCAGGCCGGCCGCACTACCGTGCTCGCGACGCCGGCCAGAGCCAACAACACAACGACAGATCGCCAAGCACGCGCCATTATCTTCCTCTGCTGATCTCACCAACCCCCCAAGTGTGCGTGTGACACTGAGCAAGCTGGCTACTACCAGTAGTTTGATGAGATGTGATCGACTGCGACGTATCACAGGGCAAGGGCCGTGTGTTTTATATATAGGATTCTCAAGAAGCAGTCCCGGGTTGTATTGGCACAGGGTGTAGGGTCTATTTTTTTCAACTTTTAAAAATGATTTTAGATTTTTACTATAGTACAAAATTTTCAAACAGAGTATTTTTTCGAGACGATGTCTACAAGTTAATTGTAGTACACGTTAAAAGCCCAACATCTGTACCAGCCAAAATCGCAAACGAGTTTTTTTTCTCTCCGTAATATCTATCGCGAACAGCTAAAATTCAAAATTTTCATCCAAAAACCAAAAACCGCAGCCGTAAAGAACAGGCCCAGAGATTAATTAACTGAGCTTTTGCAGGTCGCTGCCGGGTCCAGCCTGTGGGCCCACATTTATTTCTGCGCGGCGGGCAATGTGCATGGCGCATGGGCCGGTTAGTTTAGTTGCCGCTCAGTTGGACTAAAATAAGTTGGCTTATAGTTAAAAGTGTACTGTACCTGACTGAAATTACACTATAACTGATAATAGTTTATTTGACATAACTAAATTTAAAAATAAAAACAAAAACATGTTAATATATCACGGACAATGCAAATGAATACAAAAAAAAAAAGAAACGGCAAAAAATAAAAAAACTAAAAAGTGAGAAAAAGTCAAAATTTATGAATAATAAAAAGTAAGCCAAAAGTTAGAAGCTAAATCCAAAATAAGCAGAAGCTAAGACGTGTGGTTCGGTGGACGAGCTCTTATCTGGATTCGATTGTTCGGATTATGTCTTGTCCTTGTGTTTTGTGGTTGAAGGGATACAATCAGTAAATAATTTCATATGAATGATTCCGTAAAAAATATTTTATTCAGATAGTGTATTAACTTGTTCGGCTAAATCAGATGAACCGCGCTATCTCACACAAGATCATCCCTTCCAACTTCCTACCATAAACCAAACACGCCCTCAGCTAGCCTGCTAACAAAGAGGTGCTGAGGCTAGAGGGAGACGCAGCAATGGTTTCTGGTAACAGTTAAAAACCTTTTTAGATTTCGTCGTATTAACATACACACACTCTCTCATTGTTAGCCTATACGTACGTACGCTGTAAACCCTACATACCAATAATTGGGATGTAATGTAGGGTGGATAGTAGTATATGGTATGTGTAGCTTTACGTAGCACCAGCTAGCTGTCAGTCAATTGCTGATTGGGTGATGGAAAGTACGTACGTTGCTCAGTTATTTTGAGTACAGGTACGTAGTGGTTACGACTTTTGAGCACAGCCAAAGTACCTCCTTTTCGCTAGACGGGCCTTTTACTACAGTTGCGTAATGGTAGTAGTAAGCTGCAGTGGCTTCACGTACTGCGGGTCTGTTTGGTGAGAGGCTGGAAAAAGATATTTGAGTCAAGCATATATTTCAGACGTTCGATTTTGAATACCTGCGTCTCTTAAATGTTCCGGTTCCGGACTCCGGACCGAGTCTGCTTGGTGCAACTGCAAGTGAAAACTGATAATAATATGCAAAACGCTGGTAGTAGTATTCATCCCTGGGCTAGCTTGCTAATCTCGAGCGTTATTTTTTTACCAACTAAAATGAATGATGGATCATTAAACTTGTTTGAGCGTAACAGCTGGGCCACGATACTCTCAAGATGTAATTTAGGTCACTAAAATGCGTTAAGTGGTTCATCGATGGTTACAATCGCATATATTGACATATGGGTGGATCTAGACCTATGATAATCTAGGCTTCAATTTAGTACATATGATTTTTACTAATACTAAACTTAGATAAAATCAAGACATAGCCTTTCCAAGCTTCGTAAATAGCGTTCAACCCTTCACAGCGTCTTCACAGCATGAGGAAATCATGAATCCATTGTTGCATTGGCATCCCTGCGCGGATGGCTGTGCCACATCATCCCTACATCATGGACAAAATTTTAAAACCCCTTCTTTTTTTTTCTTTCCTTCCATTTTTTCCTTTTCTTTCTTCTTATTCTTCTTCTTCCCCTCCAACAACATCGGTTGCCACCACTATCACACACTGCTACCCACATCTGATGCTGTGCCACATCGACCACCATCTGCACAGCGTCCACCGCACTGCCATCGTGCTAGCTATCCTCGACATCACCGTCCACAGAAGCGCTACGGCCTCTACATCATCTTCTAGGCCACTGCCATGCATCCCTCTCTACTTGTCTCTGGCTACACATTTGGCATGGAGAAGGCATGGACAATGCCACGTGTTTATAGGGCTGACATGGCACAGCCACGTGCACGGGAGACGCCAACGTTTGTGATTGTGACAAGCTAATAAGCTGCTTTGTGCACAACCCTGCTTATGTCGGCTTCTTCGCTGGGTTTGTGGCTTCTAATTTTTATTTTCTTAATTTTGTTTTTTTCTGGTTTTCTGAACTTTTTGCCTTTTCTTTTTTTCGTATTCTTTTGCATTGTTCGTGATGGGATGGTATATTTTTCTATTTTAAATTTTTTAAATTTAATTATGCCAAAAAAAACCCACCATCAGTTATAGTACAAAATAAACCAACTACAGTGCCAAGTAGTGAAAAATAAGCCATAAACCATAAAAAACACAAATAAGTAGAGTGATCTACACGTACATTTTAAAAGTACCGTGGCCCAGTTAACACACATGAACAAGTTTAAGGTGGTGATCATTTGGGCTTTTTTGGTGGCTTATGGTTGAAAAGCACTGTAGCTGGCTGAAAAAACACTGTAGCTGACAGAGGCTTATTTAGCATAATTAAATTTAAAAAAATTTAAAATATAAAAAATATGTTAGTCTATTACGTATAATACAAACAAATACGGGAAAAAAAGAACCGACAAAAAAGCTCAACAAAAAGTCAAAAGTTCAGAAAAAGACCAAATTTATGAATAGTAAAAAATAAGCTGGAAGCTAAAAGTTGAAGCCAAAATGATCACAGCCGTCATGTATTTACTTTTTTTATTTAACGGTTTTGAACACAAGCAACGTGCATGCATAACATACATAGATCAGGAGTACTATATAATTCCAGCCGAAGCCGAATTCATATGAAATGAATTCATGCGTTTGCAAACGGTGCATTACAAAGTTTTAACTGTAACGACAGAAACGTGGCCGTATCGCCGAGTTACTCCGCTAATAACTCACCAACATTTCCCGTCCTGTTTACCGAATCTTTCCCACGCATGATCTGCGCCCTACCTATGACACGTCCTTTTTCGATTTTTGACTTTTGTTTTTAATTTTTCTATAATAACTAGTTTTTAAACATAATATCTTTTGAAGATAGGAACTACCAGTTAATTGTAGTATATAATGTACCAACTTTATTTATATCGGCAAAAACCGCACGTGAGTTTCGATTACTCTGTAATTTCTCACACGAATAGTCTAAAAATCATAAGTCTCAGCCAAAAATAACAGACATATTTGCTCCAATTATCAGCGCACGCCATCGCCCAGCAGACAGACTGTGAACGCGGTACTCGTAAGCTTTGGAGAAAGCCGGCGATAAAACCGGAATAGGTCGGTCGATCGATCTGGCAGGGAGAGGAAGAGCAGGCCCCCCGCACTGCCAGTAGATTCTGGCCTGCTCCACGCACGCGAATTCAATGCGCCGCCCGGGTAGAGATCGCCTTGGCGCGGTTCCACTGGCATGGAGCGAGTCTGGAGTGATGCCCTACACAGTCGATGTCCGAGTAACCGACGGCAGGTAGCCCCAGTTTGACAGCAAATTGGGCCGTAGCTTGGGGTTTTCTTCTAGCAGTGCTCCGGTGTTCTTACTTGGCTAGATTGGTTGAATGATGAGGTGCACCGTTCGATTTTGAAAGTCCTCTGCTTATTTTTGCAGGTGTTGCTGGTGCTGCTGTGTAAATGTGTGCAGTGCGCAACAGAGTTTATGTCTAAGTAACTAACGGCAGGTCTTCGTTTGACAGCGCAGCGTGCAAGCTTTTTTGTTTCCCCCTTCTTTGGCTAGAGCAATTGAATGAGGTAGTGTACCATGTGACTCGAAACAGGGGTGGAGCCAGGATTTAGGAATGAGAGGGCCAAACAACCTATACAATATAATTATATTTGATGAGGAGACCAAGTAGTACAAATAACAACAAAAAATTTTAAACTATAAATAACCATAGTGTAAATTTATCAAACCATGACGCATAACAGGGCTGGCCCTGCCAGCACTCGCTCCCTCCGCCCCTGACTCGAAATGTTCAAAGTTGCTGCTGTTGCGCACTTGCGCGAACCGCGAACATGTAATGTGTAAGTACATGGCATGCATTATGGAAGTCGAGTGAATCTACAGCAATGCATACCTTTGTTCGTGTGTTAGAAAAAGGGCAATGCCACCGAATATTCTCATGTGCACATGTACGTCACTTGTATATGGGTCCGGACCCATCGTGTCATCGTCAAAACGAGAAAGTTTCATACTTACTCGCGTGAGGAATTTTCTGAAAAAAAATGCTAGTACTAGTATACTGGTAGTGGTATCACTTGTGATTAAACTGGAATGAATTGGCTCTGCATGAGCATCGTCACCAGGGAAGTGGACCGCCCAAGCCCAGCCCATTTCGCGGCTGGACAACGGTTCGGGAAGCCCAAGAAATCTCATTTAGGCGTCCCCGCTTGCAACTTCTTCCTCTGCCATGTAGCACGCATATGGCTCGTTTCTGCACCAGTAAAAGTCCACGTGCGCCCCTACATTTCCCTGTCATTTGGGTGATTTTCTCCCGCTGTCACATCAGCCATCCCACGACTCGTTGACCGGCCCCCCTATCAGCAACGTCATTAGGCTAGGTGCCCTGTCCCGGCGACCACACGCGCACGATTTTTTTGCGGAGAATCCTTGGACCGGCCGGCCGGCCGGCGTCGTCTCACGGCCGCGCAGCCTCCCGGACGGTCGCGCGCACGAGGCGTTTCTGCTCCTGCCACGAATCCGCCGTCAGCGTCGCCGCTGTCTCCCAGAACGAGGCTGCGCCACATTGCCCGGGAGCGAGCCACACACTGTCCACGCCGATCGAGCGCTCGCTTTTGCCGCCGCGCCGCCCCGGGCGCGTGCGGACAAACGAAACCCTAGAAATTCCCGACAGATCATTCGACCGGCCAATCCGGTGATCTAGCTATATCCAAGACGTCCAGATCTGCATGGCCTGACAAGAGCATCGATCGTGGCCGGAGAGATATATCTGCTGCCACGTCTATTCCCGACACGTGGCGGAGCGGCATAGGCTCGAGGCCACGCCACTTGCATGCATGGCCTGACTGCGCCACCACACGTTCCAGCTATATATACCTCTGTCTAAGTACATCATTTGTTGTTATGTAGTAAGAGTCTAAGATATTACATGTTCAAATTCTACACCGGCTGATTTTTTTTTAAAGTAGACCTGTTCAGTCATCAAACTTTTTATTCCAGGAACAGGGCAACTCAAGGGACCAGTCCCATTTTTTATTCAATACAGTAACTTCATACATATCCCGAAAAAATTGGAAGTATCCTCGCAAAAGGAGAAGATAAAAAGAGGTAGAAAAGAAGAGCTACGCAAGGTACAACTAGTACTGCAACAATACATCCTTTTGCAAGTTGGCTGAGGGCAGAGAAGGGGACAGAGATTCGATCGTGATCTCGCCACTGTGACCTCCGGGCATAAAAACAACTTGTATGGTACGTGAGTGAGTGCGAGCGCGCGTGTCCGCGGTAAGATCTCGCGAGATCAGATAAGCTTGTGCATGCCAGTGGCGTAGGCCTGTAGGGCGCCCTGCACGGTGGCCGAGGAAGATTTGGTTCCCGGGTAGATTGCAGGCACATGCATGCTGATGCTTCCCGTTTCCACCGGTAGCCACGATGTGACGTCACCCCGAGGATAACGATGGCGTGGCAGATTGTGGGGTCCCACTCGCTGGGTCGCTACCCTGGAAGTTCTCAGAGACCTTCCAGGTCCCTTGGAAGGCGTAAATTTATTTTCTGTGAAGTTTTTGTGCGAAATTCCTGCACTCAATTTTCATGTGTTTTGTTCTTTTTTAAGGTGGGTTTTTTTTATCTGATAGTTTATGATTTATGGCTTAAATGTTTAAATTTTAGTTGTTCGTGAGAGCTAGTACATACAGAAAAATAGTCACATGCTATTTTGACCGGTACAGCTGAACTCAGTACACATTTTACTACAATCTTCTTATTGACCTTGTCTTAAAAATCACACTGTTTAAAAGCTAGTTACTATAGACAGTACAAGTATAAGCCCATCTTAAGTTATATCGAACCCACCCTTTATTAAGGTTTTGTGTAGCATTCATTAGTGAATGTATAGGTCCCGCTCAACTTGGCTTTTTCGATAGTTTATAATTTTTTCAGTAAATGATTTATTTTGCACTGTAGTTGCTGGTAGTTTTTTGATGTAATTAAATTTAAAAAATTAAAAATACAAAACAGCTTATCCCATCACAGATAATGCAAAGGAACACGGAAAAAAAGAAAAAGTAAAAAAGCCTAAAAATAAAAAACTAGAAAAGATAAACTTAAAAAGTAATGAACTAGAAACTAGAAGCCGAAACGAGCGGGGCTATATAATGTGCAGTTTGAGGATGTCTACTTGCCATGTCGTTGTTAATTAGGAGGTGCTACGAAATATGTTAAGAAAAGCATGTGTATGTGCATTTAATTTTCAGCGGTAATAACGATCTCGCGTGACTTCTAGCAAGCATTCTACGAGGTAGAAAAGGAGCTGATCCATTGGTATGGACGGTGCAACTGTGACGCTCCACTATCACGGCGATGTCTCTTTGCTTTAGATTGCAATTTTTATGTTCCTTTCAAGGCTTTTCTATTTTTTTGAAAGTGGAGGGCTTTCCTATTGCCTTTGTGACAAGAAGATTCGGAACCCATGTGACGTACTTGTTATGCTATATATCTAATTTGAATTTTTTACTAGGATATAGTTAATCTATATCTATCACCCCACTAATTTTTGAGGGAAAAAAAAAAGAACATGTGCCTTAGTAAAATACTATACCTACAACTTGGAGCAGTTTGACAGGTGTTCGGGAGTTTCTCATGATAAGTTTTAAGCATTGTAATGTTGAGGGGGCCTAACTTTATACCTTAATTAGTTAATGACTCAATGTTAACATACCCCTCGTAAAACAAGTTAAATTATCCAATCAAAAAAAGAGAGAAAGGGTTATGGAGTTATGGATGTACACCTCCACTATCATTCAAATTTTAGTAAGACCAAGTCGTTGATTTATCTCTGCCCTCTATCTTTTTAAGTGTATATTAAAGAGAGATTTGTTTATGTGCCTCAAAGTTTAATAGCGTTTGCTCATTTGCCCCATGATGTCTCACTGACATGTGAACCCTGGACCCGTATGTCAGTGAGACATCATGGGGCAAATAAACAAACGCCATTAAATTTTAGGGCAAGAGAGCAATTTTTCCTATATTAAAGGGCTGTACTTCTGTGTATATGCATGCGTGGTGGGCCATGTATGCGCAAAAAGAGAGAGAAGAGGATACTAATTTAAAATCTGTAAAGGAAGTAAAGGCAGCCACTCACATTCTTGGCAGTTATTCTTCTTATCTTTTGATGTGCTAAGCTGCACCTAACTTTGGAATCGTTGGTCCTTTCTACACCCTACTTATTTTGTCTTGAGATTCTGACTTTTGGCTTATTTTTTACTATTCATAAATTTTGTCCTTTTCTGAACTTTTGGCTTTTAAAAGCTTTTTTAGCTATTCTATTTTTCCCGTATTTATCTGCGTTATCTGTGATGAGCTAACATATTTTTCTATTTTTATTTTTTAAATTTAATTACGCCAAATAAGCCACATTCAGTCACAATATAATTTCAACTAGATACAGTGTAATTTCAGTTATAAACAACTATTTTTCAGCGCAACTGAGTGGGGCCTAGTCGAGTCGTTCGGCACCCTTCACCAAATTGGATCAAAGTAACAGAACTAGGCAGTTGATGTACTTAATGTACATCCATCTATTATAGGCAACAATTCTTTTGTTTCTTAATTGATAAGCGAAACCCAAGCTTGATGTATTTTGAAATTTTTTCTAGTTCTGGTCTAATTCTGGCTAAATCTGGATGCACCAGCTTGATGGTGGTGTTGCTACTTGCTTGTAACATTAGCTGTACCAGTGGATGTCATGGGTCACGTGTGCTCAGTTTCCTCTACTTGTGCTTTTGACAATACTAGCTGCATAAGCGCGGCGCACGCCGCGCTAGCTACCGTGCGGATCAAAGTAAAATAGACGATAATTCGCAGAGAGTTTCATAAAAAAAAAATCAAGGACAAATGCGTAATTTTGGAAAAATCAAATGGTTTTTTGGCAAAAAATTGAGGACTTGTAAGGACTTGTACGTAAGTAAATAAGGACCTATACGTAATTTTGGAAACCCGCGGGGCGCCATCCAAAAATTTTTTTAAAGAAAAAACTTGCAGGGACCTTTTTGCGAGAAAAATGACCTTTATGTAATTTTCAGAAAGTATGAGGAAAGTGCCTCGGCCGGCCGTACGCAAATTCTCTTGCCACGCGTCGGCCGGCCGAGCGCAGTGGGCGACGTGGCGCGGCTCGATGGGCAGGAATCCCCCGGAGTTTGTTTTGGCTATGATGTGCTGTATTGCAGGTGCTAAACAGTTGGATGGTTTTGTTTTTTTAAAACAAAAAATGGAGCCGGGCTGTTCTTACCCATGTTTCGAAAACAAAAAAGATTATCTTTACTATTTAATAAGTTTGAGTTGGTGGTTGGTGCATTCTCCTTCCTACCTTCTCAACCGTCTGATCTGAATACTGAAATCTTGATCATCTATCTAACATCCTTCTATCTCTCTCATATCTAACTACCCCTCCACTTTCACCAACAGTTACCATCTCCCACTTCCTCTTCTACCCGGCCTCTCTCGCATCCCTCCCCTCCTGCTTGGACTATATAATTTTTATATGTCCTATTTTTCTTGTGATACAAATCTGTGAAATTTATATAGTTAGAAACTGATAAAAATTAACTCATCATCATTTGAATTATGCCCCTGATTCCTCTTGCCTTTTGACAATTGACCTGCACTAGCTAAATGCCTGTGTGTTGTTACGAATTTAAAAACTTTTAGAACATGTTTATATACATATTCTAAATTTTTTTTATCACATATGAGTTTCTTTTAAAAATTCGTAGCAATGCACGGATATGCAGCTAGTAGTTCTATAGAGCTCAGTTCATCATGGCCGTTGTTTTACGTAACTAGACAGTTACAGCGTCTGCTCACGCAGAGAGGGACAACGGGTTTAATTCTCAACTCTGTAGATTCTGAAATTATTTACTGATCTCGGGTCCTGATATTTTCAATTTTCATCGTGAGGTCGAATGTTGCCTGTGCCTCACGATGGACAAAAATTAACATCTGGATGGATCCAAGCGTAACATGGAGCAGATTTTTTTGGGGTGATGCATGCATTATTGACTAGTCATTTGAGAGTAGCGTTTATCCCATGAGGTAAAGAATCGAAAGGCGCTAGCTAGACCCTGCAAATCTGAGGGAGATACATTTGTCGGGTTGAAACCTCCCAAAGGGCAGACCCAACAACCGATCCATCACCTCACATGATGCCAATGTGGGTGCAAAGGATCATGTAAAGCTTGCAGTGTAGCATCGCTTTTTTTCACCCTGGGCACGGAGAGGCGGTGAAAAAAGTTGAGTGAAAAACCTTTGCTTCCATCTCTCTGCAGTTGGTGCTAGCCGTTTTTGGTCGAGTTATTCGTGTAGGAGTATACGAATAGTAAGTTGAATAGTACATGTTTCTTTTACTACGAGAAATACATTCACACATCACTATGTACACATACCACACGCATATACATGCTAATGTGTCCTCTTAGTAAACATCTTTAAAGACAGAGGCCCGATATAAATACATAACTTTATAAAATTTCTGCTAAAGCGTACTTGCATGTATAGTATATGCCCGGTCCGAGATCCTAATTGTTTGATTTTATTTTTTAGTTGGTTTTTCACCTTGATCTTGTATATTTTAAAATATTCTAATGCTTCATCGACATAAGTAAATAAATATAATAATACTTAGTTGCATCATTAATAAGAGTAAATTAATAATGTTTGCCACCTTTTGTTAATAAGAGTAAATAAATAAGAAGATATACCATTCATCTCACACAAGTCACAATAGATTAGCACAAGTGGTGAAGTCAATCCCATATGATAAATTCCACTACTTGATCCATCCAAATTTCTCACTATAGATTATTCCTAATTATCAACATAAATCTGCCAATATACTTCTTTATTTATCACCCCTTATACAAATCTCTTATGGGTTCATCTACTTTCATAACTTACGACTTCATGGGTATAAATCAATCTACTTCTTGCAATCAAGAATGGACATTTAATTTCTCAGTGGTTTGGCGTTTTTTAGGTAAAGGAAAAATGAGGATAAGAATAGAAAGATATAGGTAAGGATCAAGATGAAGCAAAGCAGAAGCAGAAAGCTTTCAATATTGTCTTTATTTGAAACGAAAATAGTTTTGCACAAATTGTTAATATAACAACCTAATAGGCTAATGGCACAATTTGGTTATTATAGCAATATAATCAAAAGAACTTCGTCTACTCAGATGGTTTTACTCGTAATACTATGGAAATCAAATAGTTATTATTAACTAACTACTTGTGCAATGACCTTGTAACTCTTCCAAAGGAAAAGTTTTGGTCAGGGTACTCATACTATTCTTCTTGACACCATCCTTAGTACTACTTTTACTAAGGTTAGTTTTCATTCTATTTGGTCAATACCTATTGTTGTAGGGGTGGCCTCCACCTAACTCCAGCCGGCCTGTTAGAAGGTTGTAAAACCCAAAATAGGATATGTGTAATTGCATAAATGCCCTTGAGAGGGATACTTGGGGTGTAAGGACATAATTGTAAAATACTCCCCATGTGAACATATATTTCCATCCAGGCCGTGGGGAAGCCCCCAAGCATTGCTCACCTAACATCTCCACTACCATACTACCATCTATCTGTTTGGTCTGTAACCATAACAGTTGGCACCGTCCATAGGGAAGACAAGAGCAAGCTCCAAGATCTGAAGAAGGATGGCACCAAAGAAGACTTCATTATCAGCGGCGGCGAAGAAGAAGAGGAGTACGACGGAAGCCCTCGTCGACGCCAGGGTTTCGACATCGACTGCCGGCGCGGATGGCAACGCTGGCTCTGCGGCTGCCAACACCGACGCTCGTGGCGCGGAGGTCGGCTTCACTACTGGCGCAACGGTCAGTATTGGCGGTACCGATCGAGACGTCGGAAGTGATGATGTCGATACCCACGTCGTGGGCATGGCCACTGCCCCTGCACTGGGCACAGGAGTGGCAAGTGGCTCTGGTGGCAACGTCGGCAGCGCTGACCTCGTCACCGACTCAGGAGCCTACCGCACCGATGCGCCGAGGGGTTCCGGGGTGCAAGCCGTGGTTACGACCAGCTCGACGGTGCAGCCCGCTGCTCCAACTGCCGCAGCCACATCGACGGTGGAGAATGCTCTACTAACGGCCCTTGGCACGCTGCGAAGGGATCTGACAGACCTCCGCGGAGCCGTGCGGGATATACAAGAGGCTCGGAGCCAACAAGTCCCGCCGGTGGCCGCGCCAGAGCGGGCGGACAGCCGCGACGCCCCTACCTCCAGTCGCGTCCCACTACGGCGTGTGGATCCGGAGTCCCCCCTCTCGCGAGCCTGCAGCAATCAGCGTGGCCGGAGGACTTCAAGTTCCCCAACGCCATCGAGCCGTACAAGGGCAACACAGACAATAAGAAAGTAAGAAAATAAGAAAGTTTGAGTATACTAGATACTCAACAAGCCACATGAGAAGGCTATTTATCTACCTTGCAAGGTGTTCAACTGATAGATTTATGGGTTATACTATGATGAGAATACATGCAAGTTTACTAGTAAATAACTTTGCACGTAAAATAGTAAAACAATATTTAATAAACAAGGGGGTTTTTCATCCTCAATTCCCACATTAAAATTATCCAAATTCTATTTATACCTTATTTTTGAAATTACCCAAAAAACATAGCTCTATTGACTGGAAGCACAACTTATTTGAATAACATTTATTATACTTTGTAGAGTTGTTCAACTTTACCTACAAAATATCTCAGACTCACAATGTCAAACTGTAGACACGCAATATGATAACGTGCGACTGAGCTGAGACAACAAGGTCTTTTCACTTCTCATTTTATTCTAGTTTCTACCCGGTTGGTTGGAACCATTCAATCCCATCGAGAATCCACTAGCCAACACAGAAATCATGGCCCGACGTTGAGTGGACCTATCGTTGTGAAGAATGGCAAGTGGCATACCTAACTCAACTTCCATCTCACCCCTTTCTTGCTGGCCATTTCAAAACCCTGGTATAACAGTCTTTCCTATAGACATTCGATTGGATTGAGCAATGTACTAGACTAGGTTGATAAATCAAACTTCTGGTTGAACAAGTTCTATGTTATTTACTTGGCACAAGAGTTTAGTCATTACGAGGCTATAATTCACATACCCTGTGCACATTGACACCATATCATCATATCATACCAAAGCCTCAATCTCAAGGTGAGGTCATAAGCTCTAACCATCTAGTGGCTTCCCACCAAGTAGCCTCAGCCCTAGTACCTTTTGAAAATCTACTGACATGAAACCAAATTATTTTTAGTAGTTCAAATAAATCATTTTATTGTACCATCTACTAATATCTATTTATACAATAATTAATTCCCAAAGTTGTTAAGGTGTATATGGCCTTTATAAATATGATAGTGCTTTTTGGTGGTAGGATCTAACTGTCCATCATGTTATTCCAAACAATTATTGTATGTAAATAAGAGTGCTTAAATAGTAATAATGAAAGTAACGATAATTTATTAATATGGGATCAACATGATGAAAGACAAATGACTTGCCTTTAGAGTTTTTGATTATTTCTTTCTAGGCTTTTGGTTTAACACCATCTACCTTAATTGCTTCGTAGCTTCTTTGTTGGCCAACTAGTTGAATCTGAATGCTAGCGCAAAAGAACGAAAACAAATAAGTTCCTGTTTACAGAATGCAAGTTGGGTACAAAATGAGATAAAATATCCAGAAATATATATATAAAAGAAGGTGGGTCTAGGTGGATAGGGTTTAAACTAAGTTTGGTTAGGTCAAACAACATTGAAAATAGGTTAGACGGGCTCGAAATGATCAAAAAGAGTATAAATAGGCTTAACGGGTTTTGGATGAATAGTAACATGTTGGCACTATTTCTAACGATTCAGGTTTGGTGAATAGTATTGAACCCTTTTATTGTGTTTGCAGATCGGGTTGAATGAATAGTATTGGACTAGGCTGGGTATTGTTGGGTTGTATTAGTGGTGGCAATTCCCTCCGTGGGGGCAGGGCCCTGTGGGGAATATCCCATGGGGGCAGGGGGTGATCTCCCCCCACGGGGGAATGGGGCAAGGCCCAGCTATGCTAGCGCGGCGGGGATGGAATTGTCCTTCCCCTGTAGGGTCCTATGGGGACTTGGTAAATATAAAAAAAATACTTTTAAATAATATATTTTAGTTTTTAATATAGAAGATTGTATTGTTTTCTTGTATATTTGACTAAAACTTGAATCTATATATTAGAATATATATTTTGAAGCTATATTTAGAAAAGTATGCCTAAATAATTATAAATTAATAAACAAAGTCATATCATTAGTTTTTAAACATATGTAACCTATTTTTATCTGCCGTGGGGATCCCCGTGGGGGTCGGGTCCCTGCGGGGACCAGGGGCATCTCCCCCCGGTAGCCTTTGTGGGGCAGGGCGGGGCGGTGGGGTGGGGGGCGTGCTGGCAGGGGTCAGTACGGGGCCGTGGGGGCCCCCCCGAGACCTTCCCACCCCGTTGCCACCCCTAGGTTGTATAGTAATGGGCTTTGCCCAATTTGTCGAATGGGCTGAAAGTTTGGCTCGGGTTGGTTTTGCCGGCCCACCTTGGCGGCCCAGTTAGTTCGGAGCTCAACTCCCTTTAGAACGAGCAAAGCTCACTTTAATGGTATCCGAGATAGAGAAATGGCGGTGACACGAAATTGAATGATGGCTACGACAGACAGTGGCGAGTGGTGGTGTGGCAAGCAACTATGGGACGTGAGCAACCCATTTTGGGCACACGAGTGGTGGTGGCAACTTGGAAATGGCTGGCAATGGTGGCGTCGGCGGAATAGGGCATGGCACAGAAGTTGTGCTAAAACTTTGGCTGAATTGGTGGCGGCTCAAGCATCTATGAGGTGAGGGAAGCTTGGCGGTGATGACAACTTAGCTTGGGTTGGCTCGAGGTGCTCTGGCATAGGTGGCCGTGGATGACCGAGTAGTGGTGCACAGCAATGGTGAGCTAGGGATGACGAGGTCAGATGGGAAGTTGGGGATAGCTTCGCGGGGTTGAGGCGGTGCTATGGGTGCGGTTAATTGGATTGGAAGGGATTCTGCGATGAGAATTTGGGTTTTAGGCTCACCGACAAGAGCTCAGGTGTTGACTATGAAGCTTGTTTGGAGAGGAGGGAGAAAGCATGCGGTGGTTCTGAGGCAATGCGAAAGAGTATGAAGGAGCACTTGAGCTCGGCTTTATAGCCGGCGAAGGCGGTGGCGCCAGGAGCTGCGCGACGGTGAGCTCGGCGCGTGGACGGACGAGCGACTTTAGCATTGTAGCGGCGAAGTTGGCGGTCGTGTTGGCGATGAGAGAAACTTGGCTCCTTACTGGGGCGGCCGCGTGAGCTGGCAAGGTGATCAGCAATGTTGAGTGTGTGTCGAGTGGTTGGCGACGAAAGGTGGTAGTGGCGTGGTTTGGCGATGAGGCAGCATGGCACATGGCGATTGGTAGCGTTATGGCAGAGTACGGCCGGTCAGCGAGGTGGCGTAGTTGCTGGTACAACTTGGCATGGGTGAAGGCGACAGTGGGTTGAGATGGTGCGAGTGCATGTGACTGGCGGCGTGACACGAGGTTGTGGCAATAGGGGAGAAGGCGGGCTGCAAGAGTGCGTTTTCTGAAAGGGAAAACACATTTCTAGAAAGGGAAAGCGATTTTCTTATTGGAATTTTTGGATTTGACAAAACCTTCAAATTCAAGAAAATTTCAAATAAATTCAATATATTAAAAATGTTTTGAGTTGTTTCAGGTCGATCTCTCGAGACATATATACGCCTGCTTAGTCACAAGAACCTAAAAAGATTGGAAAAGCTGATCATCATTGTTGCTTTCCCCTGCTGGCCTTTCTACAAAGCCGTTTTGATTCGCGAGCAGGAGCTAGCTTTACAACATTTTGTTCTCGACCTACGACTTCGCTGGCCGCTTTTGCCAAAAGCCCTGCCCTGGTGTGGTCTCGGACAGATCCTGCTTCCTGAATATCTTATATGCACGACCTTTGCTGGGCTTTTCTTTATTTCAGCCTTTAGGAGAGCCCTACCCTGCCCTGCCGCGCGCGAATGGCTGGCAGATGGGCATGATATCGCATTGGTGCTACGTGCACTGGCTGCTGGTTCATCAGATGGTGGAGCACTGCAACGCTCGCAATTAGTAATCGTTGTTTACACCAAATGCATGCACGTACCACGGGCTTTAATTTATCGGGCAAAGATCTGCGACGACGACGCACGGTGCCATTTGGAGCTAGCATATATAGTGCGCTGAGAGGAGTAAGGAGTACGTACTTATCCCCTACCTAGCAAAAAGCTAATTCACCAGACAAATGATCTATTGGTATTGGTTGAGCTTACAGTTTAGTAGTTTTGGGAGAGCATGGAAGCACTGTTCTTAAGCCTGTCGGAAACAATCGAATTAGAGGGTATTTGATGTTAGACTGATGAGCTCATAGGTGATTCTGAAATCTATATATCCACAAGTCATGGAGATATGCACCCCCGACACCTGCTGAAGCCATCATGGTTAGAGCTAGATGGTTTTGACTTGAGGACTGGCCTACGGGGGGACTGTCATGGTAAGACGAAATGATGGTGTTTGAACCGGAACACAGAGGCATGCCTCGACATGTTCCTTATCATGCAGTCATAAGTAGACCTCCCGGTGCGGATTGGTCGCTCTCGCCAGTCCCCAATTGGCAAACGACCATGTAGAGTTGAATTTTGGACGCTCCTGGTAGGAGAGAGATTTCTGAATTATCACTTCCAAGAGAGAGAGAGAGAGAGATATATATATATATATATATATATATATATATATATATATATATATATATATATATATATATATATATATATATATATATATATATATATATCCTCTGTTGTTCCAGAAAGATATCTATCTATACATCTCCTCCGGTATTTGTCAGTTCACATCTGCTCCTCCAAGAGAAACTAGCGAAGCTAGCTCACAAATTTTAGTTTGAAAGTTCGTCTGGTTGCAGGCTGGCCTTTAACTGGACTGTTCAGTCACTTTATGACATATAGTTATTGGGCACCACTTTTGGTCCATTAGTGTTTATTTTATAGGTTAGAATATGCCACTTTAGTTGAGCCGGATTTGGGTCATCCAAACAAACTGTCAGCTGCATTTGAATATGTTGTTAGTTGCATCAGGTTATGTCACCTTTTATATTATTAGAAACACTATCTAAAGGCCACATTAAGAAAGTTGAGCACCTGGTTCATTCCCCTTTCGATTAACTAAAATTGTAGCCATTGCAAGTGGCTATTTCAATATAAGTTAAGTAGACATCCTTCCTCATGGTTGGCGATATTCGCCGTCTTGGGGAAGGGCTGGGAAACTCTCACCCTCGTCCTCCCTACGTTATATTGGCTCTCTTGACATACAAGATGATTTAATCTGAGTTTTTAAACACATTTCCATTTTCATCTGGCACAAATTTATCTTGCTCTCTCAGAAGAGCTGCCTGCCGGTGCTGAACCAGTACTAACAGTGTAACACAGCGTGAGATGGAGCGAATATTGCAGCAACAGCGAACGCAGACGGTTGATCGATCGACAATGGATTATTGTAGGGTATAAACCTGCAGACCTCATCCCAAAGGAAAGGAGCAGCAGGGGGCAAGGTACATATTCCTCTACGGGAACGCACGCCGCACTATGGGCAGCCACTAGCCGCTTCGTACGCCCCACATCGCGTTTTCCAGGGGCAGGGAATCCACGGGCGCCGATATGCCCGATTTCCGGACGCCCCAGACGGCGTCGTCGCGCCCAAAAGCAACGCCGTCTCCGCCCATGCTCCCCCCGCGCTCGGCTCGATCGGGCCGAATCTGATTCCCCCAGCCCGGGCCATCGGCCGTCCGCCCGCGTACGCATCTCGGCCGTCCCTTTCCGCCGCGCGCGCCGTCGGCAGCTTTACGTACGTGCGCCCGCATACGAATCGAGCCGAGGAGGTATGGAGGACGCGTGCATGCCCGCGCGGCCAAGATATCTGCACCCTCCCCTGAGCGCCTTTTGCGGGGAAAGGGGCGCTCTGCACGGTGGGAGGAGGGACAACGCGCGCGCGCCGCGCCGCGCGGCGAGGTGAGGTGCGGAGACGGGGAATATACGGTGGCTGTTTCGGGGAAATGCTCGCAAATCCGATCGTCCGTCCAGCTAGCGGCAGCTCGCGCGGTCGACCGCTTTGCGGATGGTGAGGGCATGGGCGCGAGAGCGACGGGGGAGGGAATCCGGATCTTTTTTATGGCTGGGATGGGTCGCCGGGCGAGGCTCGTCCACGTCGGCTCACCGGAATAGTCTTGGATTAGCAGATGATGATGACGACGATCCATGGACTAACAGTTGGCGCGAAAAATATTCTCGGCAAGTTGTTACGGCCAGGCGTGGATAGGAATTAGTGTTAAAAAAAGCTCTTCAGGTCGGCATAGAATTTGGATCGAACTGTGTATATGCCACTCCAAGGACCTATTGAGCCTATTTGAGACACTCAAGCTAGGTTCGGCTTCCCCGATCGTTTCGGCTTCTGGCTTATTTTTCACTATTCTTAAATTTCATTTTTTTCTGATTTTTTTATTTTTTGAGCTTTTTTACCGGTTCTTTTTTTGCCGTATTCGTTTGCATTATACATGATGGGCTAACCCGTTTTTTCTATTTTTAATTTTTTTAAATTTAATTATGCCAAATAAGTCACCTTCATCTACAGTGTAATTTTAGCCAGCTACAATGAAATAAGTCATAAGCCACAGCCCAACGGATCACCACTGAGCCTCGTAGGTTCGATCTTATTTTGCTCTACCAGATTTTACATTATACAATGAACGAACCTTGTAGCTAGACTCGATCTCATGTTATACAACAATTGATTCTGTTAGTTTGACTTGAGCTGTAACTTAGTACTTCTCTTTTTTTATCTGTTCTTGAGCTTAATTCAGCCGAGTTTAACCATTTTCCAGGGGCTCAATTGGCACTAGGTCATTGTCAATCCTTATCGATAGGCATTGATCTCCCTGTGATTTCACCCCTGTTCTTGATGTGTTCATGAAAATTTTGTTTTAATGGTTACCAGATTGCGTTACATGTGGTTAGGAATTAGGATGGCTAGTACTAGTCAGTACTTGGTGACAGTGGCGGAGGACGGGGAAAAAATGAGGTGAGGCGGATCGAAAGCAATATCGGCGGTCATGGGCACTCCCCGGCGTGCGGCGGTGCAAACCGGCTGTGACGGAGCGGCACACCTCCAAAATCTCACATCAAGAAGAACAATCATTAGAAATCAAAGAAAATAGCAACCAATTCATAAGAAATCGGGAGGGCTTGAGGAAGAGAACACCAAATCCGGGCTCTAGGCCGCGGATCCGGGCGGCTGTGTCTCAGGCGTAGCCGTGTGGCGAGGAGAGGAAGGTCCGGGCGGCAAGGGCCGGCGCGGGAGAGTCGGCAGTGGTGAGACGGCGCAGAGGAGCCAAGACGACCGGGGCGATAGAGGGAGAGAGAGCCAGGCAGCGCCGAGGCGAGCGGGTCGAGAGACCGGGGCGAGAGAGAGAGAGACCCGAGAGAAGCCAGGGAGTAGGAAGACCGGGGCGAGGCGGAGAGGCAGAAGGCAGGGAGTAAACGGAGAGGCAGAAAGCAGCAGTGAAAAAATCAAGGTATGATTCACGCTCTAGCTCACCCTATCGGCTCCTCCGCCGCTGCTTGGTGACTTAACAACGTAAACGCATTGTATGATAGGAGATAGACCAGAACCCGTGCGCCTGTCCTGGGAAAAGCCACTTCTAGCCACTTCTGTGCATTAGTGGCGTCAGATCCGATTTTTTAGGGGTTCACATCATGCAGCCGCGTGTGCTGCACGCACATATCTGATATTTTTTTTTGTTTCGTCTTGTTCCTTTTTTTAGCGAGGGTAATCTTCTCATATCTCCACTTAAGCATCTGTATTTTGTCATCCTCCGTAGAAACCAGAGTTAAGCAACCAGTTTGTTAGACCAATTTAAATAGCTATTTGCTACACACAATTTTTCAAATCAGATGGTTCAATTTCATCTTGAAAAAATTGTGCAAATGACTACTATGGCTCCGCTCTAACTAACTTATGGTTTAAGCTTCTGTCGGTGTCTTTTGATTTATGACTGAAATTAAATGGTAGCGATTGTTAGTTTTTTCTGAGAAAAATAAAAAAAAGAAAAAGTTACATCTTTAGGCAAATGCAAAGGAATAGGGAAAACAAAAGGCAATAGAGTAAAAAAAAATCAAAAGTTAAAATAAATCAAAATTAAAAAGTTAATATGTTCTAAGTGAATTATAGTTTAAATAAATCGAAAACCAAAATAAATTAAAAGTTGAAACCAGGCTGTAGTAGCCACTTGACGCCCTGAAACCAAGTCCTCTTAATATTTTCAGCGGTTACAGTCACCAAAAGTTTTCTGCCAAAGGACATGAGTACACGTATGTATGCTGATCTTGTGAAAAGACATGAAATCTGTGCGCAGTGCTTTTTATTAACAGCTGAGAGTAACTAGAGAGAGATATATCATCGCCTATGCATATCATGGCTGCCTCAACAAAGGGAATAAAAAGTCAATCAGGCCTGCTTTTGGAGATCACAAAATCTGATATCATAGAGTGCAAGCTCGTGGATTACACACTACGCAAGTTCTATTAGTGCATAACACGTACATGGCTTCGACGGTAATGGCAAATGTCCATACGTGCTTTTGCTCGTCGGCACTCCGTATACATCAGTACAAGATATATTGATCTGATAGACAACAAACATATTCCTCTGCATAATTAATGGATTATAACAGTGCTCACACTAAATAGGGGAGCATGGATAATATTCTTTACCCCCAAAAAAATCGAGACGACCGATCACGACGTGTTTGTCCCCTGTTCATCTGAGGAAGTTGTTCGTTGTAGTTTTCTGTTCGCACTCACCACTTGCTAGCTCAAGTCCTGTACCCCAAAACAGAAAGCTGAGTTGCACTTTCGTGGTGCTTTTTGTGGCAACAATGAGATCAGGAAGAATATAG
The DNA here is from genome assembly GCA_036346575.1 of Dendrocalamus sinicus. Lineage (NCBI taxonomy): Eukaryota > Viridiplantae > Streptophyta > Magnoliopsida > Poales > Poaceae > Dendrocalamus > Dendrocalamus sinicus. Next base: position 3,959,762 of record CM070655.1, on the reverse strand, counting down.
CAACTTGTTGTTAGTACTTTTGGAACTATTACTAATATCTTCAACGAAAATCTACGGTATCAACCACGATAAGTTGTACACTATATTATCATCTTTACGTCGGACAAGTTCACAAATCTCTTAGGTACACATATTTTGGATTTTTTTTTTATGGATATCCTAGTGGTATGGCGCAAGATTGTTGCGGTTGAGCTCATGGATTTATGGTTCATTATCCTTCTTTAAAAGTAGTTCATTTTAAGTATTTTATTTTTTCTGAATTTTTTTCGACTGCAAACGTTTGTCACGACAGGGCTCGGGAGCTAGCTAGGAAGAGGTTAAACCTCAGCTAATAAAAGCATGCGTTACCGCTGTACGTTTGCGGTAGCTACAAGCATCTTTTCTCGACTGAAAGGTGTAGGCTTCTCTAACGGGAACTGCATGCGCCCGGGGACCATCCTGCTCATGTCCTGCCACCTCGACCATCACATGATGCGGGACTAGACAGGCAACAGAAGAGTAAATGGTGTTTTAAATTTTTTCTTAAATATTTATTTATCTTTTACTTCGATAATTACAAATCTATAAAGAATACTATAGATTTCCTACTTGAAAGTCAAAGGCTTACAAAGCTGAATGCAACCAGTCGAAAAAACAACGTGGTTGAAATTCGATTCTAGTGGTTGACGACCAAAGAGCGATTGGAAATCAACGTGGTCAAAAATCAACGTGATCATAACCAACGTAGTCGAAAATCAACATGATAGTAATCAACAACGTGGTCGATGACCATTGAGAGAGATCGCAAATCTGAGAGTTCGAATGAAGTCGATATCCGACCGGTGTGGTCGACGACCATTGAGTGGTCGACAGCTAGAGTGGTAAAAAATCTGACGTGATCGAAACAAGTCGAAATACGACCAGGAAGGTCGACAACCAGTGAGTGATCAAAAACCAAAGTGGTCGAAACTTGTCAAAACACGACCAGTAAGGTTGGTGAGCAGTGAGCGGTCGAAACAAACATGGTTGAACTTGTGAGTGGTTGAAAACTCAACGTAGTCGAAAATTCAAAGGGAACAGAGAAGAACAGAGGGTTTCAGCACAGTTTTAAAAACCAAAAATTGATGGAACTTTTGATCTGTAGATCCAAATGATATGAAACTTTACAGAGATCTTCTCTAGAGTACTGTGAACCTACTCCAACAATTAAACAAGAAAACCATGCCTAAAGTTGAGACCTTTTTCAGTTTGTTGGAAGGTTGCAACAAAACAAAGTCAAAATGAAAATTGTTGAATATAACTTGCTTATGGGTGGGTGATAACCAAGATAGGTCTAGATATATTCCCACATGTTACAGCAAGTTAGACACCGAAGAAATCAAATAAAAAACACTCAGATTAAGAAATCACACTTTGAGGCCAAAATAAGCAAAACATGTTTATATTGATAAACTTGCTATCAAAGTGACTAGATGGATGGAGATAGGTTCCAAGAGGTGTCTCATCTCTTACACATCCTTGGCATAATAAGATCAAGAAAAGTAAAGAGAAGAGATTAAAACTAACTAAATCAAGAGCAAATCAAATAAAACAAGATGGATCCATGGAGATACACAAAGATTAATGTATTGCTTACTTGAGATAGAAAGTTTTACAGCCACTCCACCTTGGAGGATAAAGAGCACACCAAGTGCTCTACTCTCAAATCCTAACCCTAAACAAGAGAGCATATGAAAGAGGGGTTGGATGTTAACCTTAGATGTCTCTATACCAACCCCTTTTATAGGTCGGCAACCAACCACCTATATTCTTTAATGGATCGTATCCACTGTTATAATGGAGAAACCTATTAACCCCCCACACATGGATTTTACTCACACATGTTTACAGAAAAGTGAATCATTGTCTATGGTTGACCCAAAGTCCCACAAGGTCGAAACCATTCAAAGCACCTAACTACAACAACTAGCAGCTGCAACATATTTAGCCTCTATGGTGGACTGTGCAATACTGGACTGCTTCCTAGAAGACCAAGAGACAAGAGAAGTGCTAATAAATTAGCAAATGCTAGAAGTACTCTTTCTATCTATCCTATAGTCAGCAAACTCTGCATTGGAATAGGCTCTCAGGGAAAGATAGGAAGAAGAAGAGTATCAGATACTATAGTCTAGAGTAATTCGAAGGTACCTGAAAATGCGCTTCTCCACCTAATGGTGAGAGACACAGGGAGAAGCCTGGAATCAAGCACACAAACACACGACGAAGTGTATGTCTGGCCTCGAAACAGTGAGGTACAGAAGGGAGCCAATCATGCTGCGATATTCATTCTGATCTACATGCTCGCCATCCTTGTCAAGATCAAGTGTAGTCGAGGTCGCCATTAGAGTTGACGCCGACTTGCTATCACTCATGTCGAAGCATCTCAGGAGGCCTCGAGTTTACTTGCCTTGATGCTAGAAGGTACCCTCCCAAGTCTACTTGATCTAGAAGCCGAGGAAGAAGCTTAACTCACCCATTATGCTCATCTCAAACTCTATGCTCATGACATCAGAAAACAGGGAAACAAGAGCATGAGAAGAGTCACCAAAGATAACGTCATCCACATAAATCTGAATGAGTAGAAAGTCATTGCCATGCCTGCGAATGAACAAGGTCTTATCTACCTTACCCATCTCAAACCTATGACTCAATAGATAGGACTTAAGTCTCTCATACCAAGTTCTAGGGGTTTGCTTAAGTCCATATAGGGCCTTTGAAAGCTTGAAGACATGGTTAGAGTATTTGAGGTTCTCGAATCTTGGAGGTTGTTTAATATAGACTTCTTCCTCAATAAACCTATTAAGAAAGACACTCTTGACATCCATCTAGTACAACTTGAAGCCCTTAAACGCTGCTAAGGCAAACAGAATCCTAATAGCCTCTAGCCTAGCTACAGGGGCAAAGCTCTCCTCAAAATTTAAACCCTTAACCTGAGAGAAACCCTAATCAACTAATCTAGCTTTGTTTTGAATGACCACTCTATTCATACTCTGCTTGTTTTTAAAGGCCCACTTGGTTCCTATGACAGTATGACCACTAGGGGGCTCAACAAGCAACTAGATCTTTTTTCTCTCAAAATTTCAACTCCTCATGTATAGCATTAATCCAAGACTCATCAGATAGTACATGACAAATATCCTTGGGCTCGAATATGGCGACAAAAGCAGAATATAGGCAGAAATAAGACAAGCCAGATTTTGAGCGCATGATATGCTCATGAAAGTCTCCTATCATCTACTTAGAGGGATGACGATGCTGAATGTGTCGGGGAGGTCCTGGATGAGAAGAAGAAGAATTGGCCTTGACTTCATGAGCTGTGGAGGTAGGAGCAGAGCCACTAGCTCTTGAAGAATTGGAGGATAAACGCTGATCTCCCTGAGACGCAGTGGAAGTAGGCATCTCAAGGGAAGAATGGACTAAACCAGGTAAAAAACCTTCATCTCCATTCTCCTCATCATCTACAAAGATGGTCTCGGACTATATAACTGGACCTGAGATGTCGGGTCTAGTGTTAGGACTGGCCTCATCGAAGGTAACCTCACAGGTCTATATAATCCTATCAGTCTCGCAGTTCCAGACCCTATAACCCCGCGAAGAAGTCGAGTAACCCAGAAAAATGCTATCAGAAGAGCGAGACTCAAACTTATCTAGGTTTTCAGATTTCAGAATAAAGCACTTGCAACCGAAAACACGAAAATGCGAGACACTGGGTTTTCGCCCATACCTCAACTCATAAGAAGTGTGATGCAAATGTGCCCTTAAAAAAACTTTGTTCAAAACATGGCATGCGATGGCTATAGTCTCAGCCCAAAACTTCCTAGGTGTAGCATACTTGTTTAGCATCATCTTGGCCATCTTGACCAAGGTATGGTTTTTTTCTCTCTATGACGCCATTTTGCTGAGGGACGTGTGGAGTAGAGAACTGATGCTCTACACCTGTCTCATCACAGAAGCTCTCAAAGTAGGAGTTCTTGAACTCCATGCTATTGTCACAATGAATTGCTCATAAGGCACCAGGGAGCTCAACAGACAACCTAGCAAACAATCCCCGAAAACGACGATGGTCTCATCCTTTGAGGCTAAGAAAACACCCAAAAGAATCTTGAGAAGTCATCAACCACAAAAATAATGTACCACTTCCCAGCGAACTAACTGCACTCTAGCTGGACCAACAGTGTCCATATGAAGAAGCTGTCTGGTGCATTGGTCATAGTCATAGTGACTGGGGGTGAGAAGCAGCAACCATTTTGCCATGCTGGTAAGGAGCACAAACTAAGTCTTTGACCATCTTGAACTTAGGCAACCATGAATGAAATCGTGGTTGCTAACTCGGGTTAAGTGATCAAAGCCAATGTGACCAAGTCTCCTATGCCAAAAGGAGAGATCACGGGACTCTGAAGCAACTAAGCACTTGAGAAAATCACTAGAAGACTCAACAAAATCAGTACAAAAGATCCTCTCAAACATTGAAATCCCACAAACTAGACTTTCCGAAGAATCATAGATTTTACAAGCATTTTTCTTAAAACTTACAGCGAAATCATCATCGGTAAGTTGAGAAATAAATAGCAAATTATAATGCAGCTTACTCACTAAGGCAACATCCTTAAGAATGAAAGAATAATTAATTCACTCGGACTAGGGAAGAGAACCAACGGGAGTCTTTGGTCATGTGACGAGAATAGTTGGAGTCGAGAAGCCAAACCTCTCCCTTCCCAACCCGACGAACCTCATCGAAGTCACTATAGAGATCATCATCGCTATTGCTATTCTCATTAGTCATGAAGCACATGCCGATGAAGTCATCGTCATCCTTGGTGTCCTTCTATGGATCATCCTCACTGTCGTCATCGCTCCAGCCCTCCATGTTATTGAAGTCAAAGTTGTCGCAGGTAGTGAGGACATGGTGGAAGAGCTACTTGGCCTTGCCAAGGTTACGTACTTCTTCTCTTTGCCTTGATCACAAGTTGAGGGTTTCTTATGGTGGTTCTTGCTAATGTAGTTGTTCTTGCTCATGCCGTCGTAGTCATTCTTGCCCTTCTCCAGCTTGGGGCAGTTCACTTAAATGTGGTTGGGGCCACCATACTCAAAGCAAATCGTTGGACCTCCTCTCTTCCTCTCTCTAAATCTCTTGTATGCGTGTGAGAATTTTCTGGCTAAGAAGGCTCTATCACTCTCTAGAAACTGCTTGAACTAGTCATCGCTCATCTCACACAAAGCAGTCATCGAGAATCCAAAAGCACCATCAGACAATACTCCTAAAGTAGAAATGGGATCGGTGACCAAGGCCATCGATTGTGACTTTATCTTGCAAGAGACAATGTTGATCTCATGAGTCTCAAGGTGTGAGTATAACACATCAAGAGTTAAGGACAACAGATTAATCATGTCTTTGATGGTGGTCACCTTCATCTCCCAAACTCTAAGATCTAGTATAGACAACATCTGTCGAGCGTTATCTGAGTCTGAGTATATAAGCCCAACAGCTTGGAGGTTGCTTAGTATCTTGTGAAATCTACCAAAGCACCTATCTAAGGACTCGCCAGCAAGTATCTCGAATTTGTTGTATTCTCACTTGTACTGGTCCTGTCGGATAGTTTGATCTGGGTGATGCCCGCATGGTATGCATCGAGGGTCACCCAAATATCGAACGCCGATGTGAGATGAGAGATGTGATCAAACTCACTTTGGCTAAGACCTTGAAATATGATGTTCCTCGCCTTAGCATTTGCCTTCACATCGAGCGTATTTACCGCTGTGATGTGCTCGTCTGCAGGAACAACAAATCTGGTCTTAATATTTCTCCAAATCGCATACCTTTGAGGTTGAATGTAAGACTCCATGCTACTCTTCCAGAATGGATAGTCAACCCCATAGAAGATAGCAGACTTGGTGAAATACTTGTCTACTGCCATGACTCATAAGACCGATTAAGATCTATGAGAAGAGCTAATCGGGCTCTGATACCACTTATGGGACTAGATAGGTAACAAATGGGGTGAATGGTGCCTTAAAAAGTTTCCCTCAAGTATTCACTTATCCTTTACTCCGATAGATACAAAGTTACAAAGATTAGGATAGGAATCCTACAGGAAAATCAGAGGCTCACAGAGCTGAATGCAACCAGTCAGAAAACAACGTGGTCGGACTCTAGTGGTCGACGACCAAGAGCGGTCGAAAACCAATATGATCGAAAATCAACGTGGTCGTAACTAACATGGTCAAAAATCAACGTGCTCGTAACCAACGTGGTTGATGACCATTAAGAGAGATCGCTAACCCGAGTGTTTGAAAGAAATTGAAATTCGACTAGTGTGGTCTATGACCATTGAGTGGTCGAAAACTAGAGTGGTAAAAAACTTGACGTGATCAAAACAAGTCGAAATACAACCAGGAAAGTCGACGACCAGTGAGTAGTCGAAAACCGAAGTGGTCAAAACTTGTCAAAATATGACCAGTAAAGTTGACGAGCAGTGAGTGCTCGAAATAGACGTGGTCAAAACTTGTGAGTGGTCGAAAACTCAACATGGTCGAAAATTCAGAGGGAACAGAGAAGAACATAGGGTTTCAGCACAGTTTTAAAAACCAAAATTGATGGAACTTTTGATCTGTAGATCCAAATGATATGAAACTTTGCAGGGATCTTCTATAGGGTTATGTGAACCTATTCCAATAAACAATCAAGAAAAATCATGCCTAAAGTTGAGACCTTTTTTAGTTTGTTGGAAAGTTGCAATAAAACCAAGTTAAAATCAAAATTGGTGAATATAATTTGCTCGTGGGTGGATGACGATCAAGATGGGTCTAGATATATTCCCATATGTCATAACAAGTTAGAACACCAAAGATATCAAATAAAAAACTCTCGGATGAAGATATCACACTTCGAGGCCAGAATAAGCAAAACCCAATTTTCTTGATAAGCTTGCTATCAAATTGCCTAGATGGATGGAGATAGGTTCCTAGAGGTTGTCTCCATCTCTTACACGTCTTTGGAACAGCAAGATCAAGAAGAGGAAAGATGAGAGATCAAAACCAACCAAATTAAGAGCAAATCAATCAAAACAAGATGGATCAATGGAGATATACAAAGATTTATGTATTGCTTACTTGGGATAGAAAGTTTTACAGCCACTCCATCTTGGAGGACAAAGAGCACACCAAGTGCTGCACTTTTAAGCCCTAACCCTAAACAAGAGAACACATGAAAGAAGAGTTGGATGGTTAACCTCACATCTCTCTATACCAACACCTTCTATAGGTGGGCAACCAGCCACCTACACTCCTTAATAGATCCTATCCACTATTACAATGGGAGAATCTGTAAACCCCACACACACAGGTTTTACTCACACATGTTTACTTATGCATACTTTTCAAAGCGTATATGTGTGCATCTGTTAAATCATTAGCCTTATTCTGCCTTGATCAAAGCAGCTCCATCTTGATCTAAACCACTCTCCAACGCATCTCTTATGCGTCGCGGTTTTGATCTAAGATGGTTTCTAGTATTTTGGTAAAACTACTAAAATACCCTGCCTTGACCCGATCATCACCAACCACTGCAAGCAATCGTCATGCTTGCTATGTGTAGGTGCACCACTAGTTTGCCATGCGTCGCCAAGTCTCTCCCGTCCCGTTTCCACCGAACCATAGCTCATTGGCCTGTGCAAGCCATATGGCGTCATCCCGCTGTTCGAACTCGCCTTCCACATTTCTCGCATTTCTTGTGCCAAACTTGAGCTCACCGTCTTACCTGGCATTCTCGATCGTTCTAGGCCTCAACTCCTCCATGAGCCTGACTCCAGCGACCCTGCTCATCCAGAGACAAAGAAATCATTTTCAGGCATAAGTTCTTCATAACTTGACCTACATTAGCTAAGACATGCATCATGCAACCTTAATCCAATGACCTAGGTCATCCTAATTCAAACATGACTCAAATCTCATAAACCTGTTTTTCTGGGACTTACAGAATTCAGTCCAAAGAAAATACAATCTTGGCAAAGCCATTTGACCACTTCACAAAATTTATAATGATTAGTATTTTGGAACTTCTCATATAGTCCTTCATACAAGGACATGCGGCGACGTCTGATAATGTTTCCTTGCCTTCCTAAGAACCGATCGATCGACCGATGAGATCTCCTGCTATCTATATAAAAAACGGTAAACATTGCTGTACCAACGTGAGCATCGTGTGAAACTAATTTCCGCTCTTTTTCCATATTGCTTGTGTGCTAGTGTTGTATACAGCATGCACTGACGAGCATATGTCTCACTCTCACAGTCTCACCTAACAAGTCGTTTACACAATCCTTTGTTCCTACCTGCAGGCAGGCAGGCAGCACAACACTTTTGTGTCATAATGCGGTGGTGTACCGTGCACTACCTAGCCAGCATGGCGTCCTTGTGGAGCTATTCCTGCATGCAGATTATAGAACACGCTTCTAGCTCTATATATGTACACATGTCGGACCATTCCAATCTTGTGTCATGTGGCGCTAGCTAGCTACCGCATGAACGCATGGCTCGATTGCGCGCCCCCTTAGTCGTATAGCGTCCTTTCTTTTGAGCTTTTAGGATAGCTTATAACTTCAGAAGTTAAAATAAATAGGATAGCTTTCTCAAATAATTTTTTAAAATTGTTTCTTCAAACGATCTTTTGAGTTGGTCGGCGCACGCACTATTCATATCAACTTCTGGAAAACATAATCAAAATCAATCCATTAACTACATCGTGCCTTTCTTGACGTGAAAAAGGCAGGTGACATCTCCGTTTTCTCGGCAGGAAAAGAGATAAGAGCCCTGACGCCGCGTTACTTAGTGCGGACGCTCTCGCTCGATCGCCAAGATTCCAAGCCGGCGACACGGTCGCCATCCGCATACGCTGATATTTATGTAGCCGAGATACGCAAGCTTACGCTTAGCTGCTCGCTCGACAAAAGTCGTGTCCCGTTTTACTTGCACGTGGACCTCTATTCTTTTCCTACTCTCTTTCTTCGCGACGAGGACGTAGGAAATCTTCCGTATTATCATTCAGGCCATGTCTGCATCAAAGGAACTATATGTGGAGGAATTACGATCCAAACTTTCTTCTCTTCTTGTTTAGTGTTCGGAACCAAAGATTAGTCCATCCCATTCCTTTGGAATTCCTCGTTATTTATATTCTTTTAGATGAAAACAAAAAAAAGAGGTGAGGGCTAACGGGAAAAAATTTCTTTCAACGTTTTCAATGCAATCTTTCTTCCTATCATTCTCACACACATATAAAATTTTTCAAAGTTTCCTATATTTTTTTTGTGTTTTCTATTCATGAGTTTTGCACTTGCATTTGTCGTTCATATGTTCATACTATTCCTGTGATTTCTTCATATATTTTTGTAGAACCGGTAATGATAGCAGAGGGAGGGGATGAATGGTGTCTTACAAATTTTTCTCTAAGTATCAACAAATTCTTTACTTAAGTAGATATAGAGCTATGAAGATTAGAATTGAAATGCAACAATCTCAAAAACCCAAGAGAGGGTTTTTAGCACCTCACCGATCATACCACCATAGAGGGTGCGATCTGACCCATGGGCGGTCTGACCAACAAGCAACTAACGGGCTGACCAGTGACTAGTCTGACTAGCTTGACCATGGCGGCCTAACTGGAGGCCAGTTTGACAGGGCCTAGGAGCTGTCTACCCGCTCTTTTGTTTCCAGCACACTCACTCTTATCTAACCTTAATCCTAGATCTCAAGGATGAGATGGTTGGAGTGGTTGGATAGTTGGCTTGCAAGTTTTCATCCCAATCCATTAAATAGATGAAGCAACCAATCAACATCTAACCTAATGGATACTATCTGCTAGCATATTTTGGGGAAACTCATTAACTCCACACAACACTAGTTTTACCCACATAGTTAACTCATGCACGTTTTTTAAAGCACATGATAATACAATAGAAAAGCCTTGTAGAGACATCTTATTATAGGTTAGAGACATGTCAAGTCATCTCTTAGAGAGTTGTTGAGTCATTTTTGTAAAGTGTCCTAGGAGCATCTCCCCACGGACCGTGTCAAAGACCGTAGAGACGCGTTGGTAAGTGTGTGTATAAAATTTGAGACGTTCTATAGAGACAGTAAATTGCATGCCTATGCTTGCAGAGATGTTTTGATAGATGCGCTTACATATTATCTCGATTATTGTAGAGTCACTTTGTTGAGTACTAAGAAAAATAAAGATGTCTTCTCTTTGTTCTTTTTGTTACATAAAATGACTTTTTTTCACATCGTTGTAATCAAACCGGTTCATATGCAAAGTCACATTGTCGCTATCACAAACCACACAATAGTAGAACAATGCACTGAATTGTAGGAAAAAAGTAATTATACTATTTAATAGCAAGTGGAGTTTATAATTAAATCGTACATGAATATAAACAAGTGCAAACACAAGAAAAAACAAACAAATTTCCCATTTTCCCTAAAATTGTTGGTATCTATCTATAAGATTTCTACATGCAGATACTAGTGCATCAACTTTTGCATCTTCATTGAATATGTACATTTTCTTTACATTCTTTCATTATCTTGTGAAAAATCCTGACAAAGAAAACATCTCCTAGAGGATGCTTCCCTGATATATTAATGTACTACTAGTATCAAAATCAGTTTGGATGGAACAATATGTAAGTAGCTACAGTTGTAGGCTTGGTAAGTATGTTGGCAATTTCCTACCATCATTTCCACCAATTGTCAACAAGAATCGCTGCCCAGCCAAAGCCATCACATGTCCGTATCGTGGACCAGGACTGGGCCCTTGAACCATCACTCTACATAGAAAACATAGAATGCTCAACAGGGATAGTAGTAAAAATAAATTCTGAATTCAAATAGCAGTAGAGTAACAAACACTTGTGCCATCGCGGTCATTGTTGTGTAAGATTCAAGACATGAAGGTCCTTTGCAGTTAAACCAGCAAAGCCTATACCACCTTGGATTGCAATAAACAATAAGAGACGAGATGATGTTTAGTTTTGTAGCACTGACCTGAGAACAAAGTTGATATAGCTACTATTCTAAGACAAAAACCAAAAGCATAAAGTACCTAAATGTGCCACCCTAGATTGCAATAAACAATGGGAGAGGAGATGATGTTTAGTTTTGCAGGACTGACCTGAGAACAAAGTTGATGCCGCTACTACTCTGAGGCAAAAACCAAAAGCGTAAAGTACCTGAATGACCACCATGGTTCCAACAGCAGTCGCTACATGGGTTGCTCTTGGTGAAGGAGGTTCACCAATTGGAGTAAGCCTGACAACATTGTGTTGTGGTCAATTAGAACTAATAAGTTCAACTAAGATACACATCACACTACCTAGAATGGGCATGTGATCTAAAGAAGTTAGAAACAGAACTAACAATCGCATTCAAGCAACAAATAAAAACATTTTCTAAAACTGCTATACCTGATCCACTTATTTGATAACACATCATAACAGTGGACATCCACAGTGGCACCAGCAAGACCTGCAACCAAGGAAATCAATAAGCAAATCAACTTTATGTATGACCATTTTGACTATTGCAAGTAATGGAATTAAGGAAACAAAATTCTCTTTCCATACTAGCTAAGGTCCTCCAAGACATCTAAGTATGGTTTTTGAGCAATTTATTTGATCCTTGGTCTAACAAAGGTCCAACCCTCCAATGTTATGCCCAGAAAACTTGAAAACATTAAATTTCACTGCAAGTTTGGCTTTAGAAGTAATTCAATTTACCTAGTCAACAATTAACTCCTTATCCTAGGGTCTCCAAAGAACCTCCATACAACCCGACCACATCAAAAGTTCAAATTAACATTTCTGGTTGGAGACCATTGAATATTCCTTCAACACACAATCATGGGTGGGTTCTTTTGAGCTATGGCTTATAGCTTATAGTTTTTGAATTCTAGCTATTCATGAGAGAAAGTAGGAAGAGAGAGTTAATCATATGTGATTTTGGCCATTATAGTTAAAGTTGGTACAGTGCCTACTACAATAGACTTGTAGACTCCGCCTTGAAAAGATGCACCATTTGAAAACTAATTACTATAGCAAAAGCCAAAAGTCATAAGCATGAAGCCCAAAAGAACCCAGCTCGTAATTCTAATGTCACAACACAACTAAGGTAGGGATTATAGAGAACTATAATGCCCTATTTCTTCCCAAGACTAGAATATCTCAAAATGCAATCTAAGTCCCAAGACTAGAATATCTTAAAATGCAATCTAAGTGCAATATAATGTATTAGAATATTCCTATTCATAAATTAAGTTTGGCACCTCAAACCATATAAGAGCAACATATTCAGCTTTACAACTAACAACCTGCACACTTGAGTTACAAAAAGAATATAATGCCTTAATGTCCCACTCATAATTACATTCCAAACCACGTGACACTTTGAATTCTATCTCAGTGTCAGTTTTTTAACCTAATCCCATGTAAACCAGCAACACCACCCAGCTACCAATACCCTGAATTCACCTCTGAATGAGCCACTAAAACACTAAAGCCACAATAACTCTAGTTTCTATCCTGAACAAAAAAAATCTATCCCAAAATCAGTTTTTTCCTCCTCCCACTCCAAAGCAAGATTAACAATGAAACCATTCCTTACTCATCAATTCCCTTTAGACTGTGGCTCTCATTGACACCAACTAAAAAGCAGCACGCTATACCATAAACCAAACCATCTGAAACTAGGAGCAGCTATGGTTGAAGGGGCGTATGGATCCCGGTGCTCCTAGCCGATAAGGGTGGCATGGCAGAGTTGCCCTCGAGCGTAGTGTCACCACCGAAGAGGATCAGCTGTGTCACCATGGTGACCGTGTGCTCGCACTGGCATCCTAGCCCACTGATGGCTGGCACCGTAGTGAGCATGTGCCCGCACTGGCACCCCAACCCATCCTCCTTCTCCATCACCGTGTTCACCATTGTGTACTCCGAGGCTAGCCTCGACCCTGCCACCACCTGCAGGATCAAGGATAACTGACTAGAGGGGGGTGAATAGAAGGTTCTAAAGATTTTTTGCTCTAAATTTAACAATTATGATCATAATGAGCAATATAAGAACCTAGCACAAGTCAAGAGTGAATTTTCTAAGTTTTCTATGGCACCACAAACTATGTCTCTACCAAATACAATTCTTAGCTACATAAGATATATCAATTCTATTCAATAGCTAGGAATGTAAATGCAGAAGAGTAAAGATAAGAAATAACCACAATGGAGACACGCGATGTTTTTCCGTGGTATCGAAGACTTGCTTACCTTCACTAGTCCACGTTGAGGTAAGTTCAAACGAATTGGACCTACTCCATAAATTAAGCCTAAAGACCTCAATCCACTGAGGTAGCTCTTTCTCCACTCTAGAGATGACGAGTACCACACCACTCACAATCGGTGTTGGGCCTCTTCACAACCTTCTTTGAAGAGATCACTGTGCAACCTTCTTCCAAGCCGTCTAGATGCTGGCAAACACCAAGAGTAATAAACCAAAGTGCTCGTTTGAGGAGAAATATGTGCCAAAAGATTAACAAATGATTCAAATGCACTTTTAATGCTCTCAACTACCATAAACGTGAAATATGAGAAATATGAGTAGTAAAGAATGTACACAAGGCTCTAATGTATTCAATGAGTTCTAAAGTTACTGTCATGGTGCTGGTGAGAGGGTATTTATAGCCCCCAACCATAAATTAGACCGTTCGAGAACAAACCCTACAAAAATCAGTAGGGGCAGTAATACCACCATGTATGGCCGGTATTGCTGCACCTACTATTCAACGACTATTTTAGGTGCAATTAATGTGATTCAACTAAGTGTTAACCTTAGAGTGTGGTATTACCACCAACTAAAATCGGTATTACCGCTGGCTGGTAATACCACATGATCAGACTAGTATTACCGATTTTCTAGAGCTTAGAAAATGTCCTAAGAACATGCTCTCTAGAAAATAAAGTGCCACAGAGAAATTGGTACTACCGTTGGCTGGTAGTACCGCTCCATAACGACGGTATTACCATCGTCAGATAGTACCACACCTCTAGGGTGGTGCTACCGATTTCTTTGACATATTATTTTTAGAAATTGTTTAAGATGCATTCATGATTTTTGTTGATAAAAATGGCACAAATTTAATTCTCAAGCTACTAACCATGATCCTTCAAACATCGAGATCGACAAAATTATAAAAGGAACCTAAAGCTATTTTTCACCTTTGCTTGAGCCATGTCGACCTTCATTATCTTTGCATGCAATTGTTGCGTTGTCATCCATGATCTGGGACTAATTCCTTTTAAGACATCTTAGCACACATATTAATCCCAAACACAATATTACCATTAATTACCAAAACTAAAATTTAGGGGCCTAGATGCTTTCACCACTGCCACCACTGGTGGAGATGTGCCTGCGCCAGTAGCCCCCACAGTTGTGGGCATCATGGGTGCCAACGGCGATGCCAAGGAGGTATCGCTCCTGGACGGACCACCAACGCCATAGTGTCCAAGTTGGAGCCTGACTCCATGATCATCTGTGAGTCCACGTCCATGGCCGCCCTCCGCTAGGGTTTCCAAGAGCTCAAGTTCTCCCAAGCATGCGCAAGAGTTGGGGAGGAGGGCACCCTAGGAGATGGCTATGATGGCATTGGTGATCTGGACTAGGAGGAGGAGTTGAGTGGAGGGGCAGTCCAGCAGTGCCTACTCTAGATTGCCTAGGTCTGGGGGGATCTAGAGTGACGGCGATTAGGGAGGCACAGGGGAGAAGTTGGATCGAGGGTTTTTAGGATAAGGTAGAGATGGAAGATGTGGAGGTTTTTAACATATTAAATAGATTATTTTTATTTTTTAAGATGTCTTCAGAGTTTAATTAAAATTCTAATTTTATAGCAACTTCTAAAATGTCTCAAGAAGTGTCTTTATATATTATATGGTTCTCAACGTAAAGACACTCAAAAAAGCATCTAAAGAAAAACGTCTCTATGAGACCATTTTGTTGTAGTGTGAGCTCGAATTCGCTAAGTCAAAAACTCTTGATTCACTTGATCTTCTTAGCCTTTTCTTGATCTTACTGCTCAAGCACCACGATTTTGATTCACATGGTTTTCGGTATTTGGCCTCCTTACCAAAAAAACCCTTCCTTGACCCAGTATTCATCTTCTCTTGTAAGTAATCATCATGCTTGCCATGTGTAGGTACACTAATGGCTTGCCACTTATTGGCGAGTCTTTTCTATTTTGGTTCTATCGGACCACGCCTCATTAGACCAACTAAGCCACTTAGTGAAGTCCATCGCTTCAACCATTTCTTCAACATTTTCCACATTCTTTGTGCCATGCTTGAGCTCAACCATCTCACCTAACATCCTTGACTGTTCTGAGCCTCGGCTTCTCCATGAGCGTAGCCTCGATCCTCACTGTTGATCATGGTTGATGCCAAGCTTCCCTGCATATTCAAAGACAAGATATTATTTTCAGACAAAAGTTCTTCAAAACTTGACCTACGTAAGTCAAAATATGCTTCATGTAACATAAATGCAATGACCAAATATAATTCAATTTATCCTAAGACCTAATTCCAAAATCCGAGAAACAATCCTTACGGTCGGTCTGACTGCCAACCAAGGGCCGGTCAGACTGATCAAGCCCAATGCAAAACACCCTCTCTGGAAAAATGCAACCACCATAAACACCCTTGTCATACCGTCCGGCGGTTTGACTATTGCGGTCATACTGCCCGGTGGTATGATCGCACCTCTGGCCGGTCTGACTGGTTCCCTGACAAATACCTCTGAAAATTGAAGATAGTGCAAAATTAAAAATCTAACTTCACAAATTTGGCAATAGTTCATCATACAATATCCTGGATCTTATCACATGGTCTCTTAATTTCAAATAGACACTCAGAATGAAGTTATTAATAAAGAACAAGTGTTATCGGAAGGAAATCACATTGTAATTGTCACTGCTATTTAGCTGATCATGCCCATGCTAGCAATTGCAAATTAAATTCTAGCCCGCTTGCACTAATCTCAATTAACCCTTGAGTCCAAACAGTAAATACGCCCTATCCTAGCAAGTGGTTAGTGGTTACCAGTACCATATAGACCCGAAAAGTATCTGGCTTTATTGTGCATCAACTTGAAGCTAACTAGCAACACAACTTTAACCATTTTGCCATTTTTTCTATAGATATTGATCAATTTTATCCTAGCGAATAGCAAAATAAACTTTACAAATAGAAAACAAAACATAAAATTGATATGTGGTACACGAAGATGTAGTTGTGCATGACATATATATGGTGCATCACACCCTATATAGCGCCCCGTACTCCATTCCCAAACACCGTTTCAAAATAGTCATGAAAAAAATCCAAAAGAATTTGATTGTTGGGGTCAAGAGATGATCGATCATCCTTAACAATTTTAACTCTAAGCTCGACATCGAATGAGAAACGAAAATAGACAACTTTTAGTCGATAATAACTTTTACCATTTTCATGTTTATTTTTATTTTCGGATTAGTTGATTGAAGTTATATATGAAATTTTGTGAGACGATATATGGAAATTATATATACAATAATTTTTTATAGAGTTTCTCATAACCATATGCATGATGTTCTAAGGTGTGAGGATGGGAGAACCCAAGGGGGTGAAGATGCATCACAACTATTTTAGCAAAATGAACATTACCAGTTATTGACACTCCCTGTCATTTTTGTCACTATGCAGCTATAAATGAACGTAAATTGTATCATTTTTGGCATCATATAATAATACATAATTACAAAATTTCCACATGAAAAAGTAATGCAACCAAAAGGATGCCTTGTTATAATGGCTATCCATTAGAGCCAATACAAGCTAGCCATCCATACAGCTCACCATTGGAAGCACGGAAAAGCCTATTGTTGTGGCTACAGGCCAAATAGTAGGTAAATGGGGGGGGGGGAGGCGCCAGACAGGCCATGAAGGGGCTACTCAGAGCCTACAACACACAATAGGAGAGATATAGAGAATGTATGTTATGTGAGTACCATAGTCTGACCTTTCTTCCCTAAAAAATGAATACGTCGCCCTCCATGGCGCCCTGAGGAGCGTATATATAGCCATGAGGAGATTGTTTACCCCTATTGGGTCTTTAATAGTGAGGGTAAACATGTCTTTTCTTCGTCATAGCCTTGTCTTGACCAAATTTTGTGATTTGGTGACTGTGGCCTTTCTAGCCCAAACTTGTAACTAGATTAATTTGCTAGGATATGTGAGAGATGATCTAGAAAGTCTCATGACTTAGATCCTTATGAGTAAGAAGTAATTTGATTTTTAGGGTTTGGTATGTTCTTGTGACCTAGAAATCAATTATTCCAAATTAGATGAATCCAAGTCCAAGAACCTTATGTTTCTTGATGTGATTTGGTTCCTGACATCCTAGCTTAGGTCCATACCAATTTTGGTAGCATTGGATAAGATTTGATCAAAATTCTCAAATTTGGTTTTTATCTTGAGGGATTGCACTTAGGATCAAGGCAATCGGTAGTACTAGACCCCCCTAAGTGGTAGTACCAGCACGGGCATACCGGTGTGCTAAGGGTGGTACTATTGAACCAGCAGTCAAGATTGGTTGTTGGTTCTTCTTTATTGTAGATTTTTGTGTTTCTCTTGTAGGAGGTGTAATTTGAGCTTTATTGCTCTCATAGTCATTTGTGCAAATATTTAGAATACTTGGGGGAATAAAAAAAGCTTCCATAATCATTCACCCTCCTCTGATTGTCGGAACTTGTCCAACAAGTCGTATCAAATCTAGTTAGGCTCTTCCTCATAGATCTTAGCCAGACTTAGCCATGGCATCTAACAAGTATTCTACCAAGCCTCATGTCTTCGATGGTGTCAACTTTTCATAATGAATAGAACGCAATATCCTGGCTTAGCAACTTAACAGTTTCTAAACAATGGCCGAGTTTTCCGGTATGGAGCTGAGGTATAGATTGGACTCGAGGAAGGCAAGATCCATCCCCGAAACGAAGAATGAGTGGAGGCCCCACTTTAGCGGCACTAGGATAGCCACCTACATTTAGGCATAAGGCCACGCTATCTAGGAGAAGATCAAGAGTTCCTATGTTGTCCCTATCGATGATCAGATCACTCCAGTAAATCTTCTGGATGTGGAGGCAAATAACAAAGTAAGAAACCTCTATATTCAAGGACTTGATAGAAATGAGTTTGACCGAGTGTCTCATCTCAGTTCGGTGCACAACATTTGGCAGACCCATGTGATTACCATGCAGGTTCAAATGCCATTAAGGAAGTGCGTTAGAACCAATTCAAGAAAGAGCATCACAAGTTTGAGATGAGATTGGGTGTATCTTTCGGTGAGTGGTTCTCTTACTTTCACAAGATTATTAGCAACTTGTGTACTATCGATGTAACATTTACAAAATCTAAAAATGCACAACAAGTGCTTGGAGCTTAGACATGGAAATTAGGGAAATAAAAGTCACATCCATTAATGACATTGTTGTCATGAGTGAGCTAACCTTGGATAAACTTTATTGAAGGCTCAAGACTCACGAGATTGACTTGTTGTCTCATAAGAGCAAGTCATAGTTGATGGCACTTGTAACTGATCCCAACAAGGGTTTTTTTTGCCTTGGCTGAGTTTGCTTCCGTTGGCTTTTCCTTGTCTTCCTTGCATTCTTTGAGTGATGACTAGCTTGAGCAGTTTACTGAAGATGACTTAGCCATCATATTCACTAAATTGACGTGAGCCCTAAACACAGTGAGGATGAGGAAGAAGGGAGGAGGAAGTTAGTTTCAGTGCTATGAGTGTGGTGAGCTTAACGACATTCAAGCCAACTGCTCCAAGTTAAAGGGCAAGGAGGTCAAGGAGGAGAAGGAGCACAGCTGACGTCCACCACCTTGGGATGTGAAGGCCAAGAAGCACAATTATCGCATGGTAGTCCACCAGGTCCTTTCCTCTCTCGAGCAACTTTACTTGAGCGATATGGACTTGGGGACCAAGGACGATCCGTGAGGGAAGAAGAAGGCCATGGACTTCACCAATGTGTGCTTTATTGTAAGGGACGATGGTGTCTCCAGCAAGGATGAACTCTACAGCAACCCTGATGAGGTAAAGCCCTCATATAATGAGATGTCTTATGTTGTCATTTGTCTTGATCATGATCTTAGCAAAGCTAAGAAGAAAATATTGAATCAATATTTTATGATTGAAAGCTTAAATACTAAACTTGTTGGGCTTAGATCACTAATTCTTGATGATGAAAAGTGTGATGCTTGCTTAGCTTTGTACTCTGAGTTAGACAAGCTTAGAACTATTCATTTATCTATTCTTAGTTAGCTTAGAGTAGCAAATAGAAAAATTGAGAAGTTAGAAGCATGTTTTACTCTTCGCACTACTGTTCATACTTATGTTGTTGATGAGCTGCTAGTCACTAGGGATAACCTTATCTAAATAAAAACTATTCTTTTTTCTAGTTCCATAGTGTATAGCTGTCATACTAAACAACTAAAACTTGCCAAAAGTGAAATTGCTCAACTCAAGTCCAGCAACTCAATAGGAGAGTAAAGAATGCTCCATGTGTCTCCTATGAGGTTCTTAGGCTTGACGTAACTATACATAAGGAGAGATATGCGAGGACGGTGAAGAAGAATGTGTGTAGATCCTATGAGACCCTAGCCCAAGAATATACCTACCTTAAGAAAACCTTAGAGCACTTCTCTAGTGGCAAGAAAAACCTTAACATGATCCTAAACTAGTCCAAGATAAGTATCAAGAATAGAGTATGCCAAGAAGAACCAGCCTAAGGCAGTGAAGGTTCTAGAGAAGGGTATGTTTGAGTTAGTTACTAAGTCAGCAAAGATAGTCTTCAGGTCTGCTGGTTTTGCATAGAGTCTCTCTCATTTTAGGTGCCTCTCAGGCTTCATGCTAGACTCCTCATCGAGTCAAGTACCATTGCACCTATTATGAGAGAGATGGACTCTTGTATCAGTTCTGCTTTAGGTAGGCCAAGAAGAAAAAGAGGGATAGAGAGAGAGCCCTTAAGGCTTAGCATGCTCCTATAGCCTAGGGTGTTCTTAGATCCTCAACCAAACCTAGGTTTGTGGAGGATTTCTCAAACTCATCTAGGGCTTGATTACCGTGTGGGTAGGATAGGTCCACGAGTACCTACTAGATAGGGTGAGCACCAGGTTTTGGTTAAGCTTAGGCGAGAGTCCAGGGGGAGTCTAGGTAGAGCTCGTGTGGGGGTGTGTCATCATGGTAGTCAAGCTTTGCATCATTCTACCTCTATTTCAACTTCTAAGATTAGTACTGATGTTCTTGCTTGTCGTGTGCCTTAGTACTAGATTCTTAAGTCTTTTATCACTAACCCCAATACTAAGTCATCGATTTCTTCGCATGTGTTGTAGGTCCGGTGAGTGAGAAAGGAGAACATATGACTAGTGGACTCTAGTTGTTCTTGACACATGACTAGAGATTTAAGATAGTTCTCTTCCCTCACTCGAGCATCTAGCGATGAATTGATCATGTTTGGAGATGCTTCTAACAAAACCGTGATGGCAAAGGGCACAATCTGTGTCAATGATAGCTTCATTCTTAAGGATGTGACCTTGGTAAGTAAACTCAAGTACAATCTGCTTTCTGTCTCACAGCTTATTGATGATAATTTTGAAATGAGCTTTAAGAAGAATGCTTGTAGAGTTCTAGATTGATCTGGGGATCTAGTCTTTGGGATTCTCAACTTAGAAGAATTTTTAGTGCTAATTTTGCTGAGTCTTCCTCTTTGGGCTTAGGTGTCTCATTTCTTCAAAGTCTAGAAATCTTATCTTTTGGCACCGTAGGTTGGGATGTATTGGTTTTGATTACTTGACACAGGTCAGTAGTATGGATCTGATTAGAGGACATACTAAGCTTTAGCGTGTTCTCCCTATAGAATGGTAAGATAGTTTCTACTTCTTATGCACCCCAAGGTAGCTCTTGCACATAGATACCATAGGACCTTCTAGAATCCAGTGCACAGGAGGAAAGTGCTATGTCCTAGTGACTGTTGATAATTACTCTAGATACTTATAGGTTTACTTTTAAGGATGAGGCATTTTGCCACTTTAGAGAATTGGCCCTTAGATTCTCAGTTGACCTTCCAGAAGCCCTTAGTGTGATTAGAAGTGATTATGGAACAGAATTCAAGAATTCATCCTTCTTTCTATGTTGAGCATGTGATAAAGTATTAGTTCTTCTCCCCTAGAGTTCAACAGCAAAATGGGGTAGTTAAGGAAGAACATGACCTTAGTTGAGATAAATAGGACTATGCTAGATGAGCATGCTACTCCTAGGAGGTATTGGGCTGAGGCGAGTTCCATTGACTATTATGTGCCAAACAGAGTATTCTTGATAGCATCTTTGCATAAGACCTCCTGTGAGCTTAGCATTCTTAAATATTTCAACCTTGATAAGTTTGAATCAAAATCTTTAGATGAAAATTTTCTAGGATATCCTGCTTATTCTAGAGGTTATCATGTTCTAAATCTAGAGACTAACAAAATTGTAAAAACCTGTGAGGTTACTTTTGATGAGACTAGTCTAGCGACTAGACCAGGCATTTTAGGTACATAAGTTTTGGGGGATTCATAGGGAATCTTCTTTGAGGAATCTAATGGAGAAGATGAGGCTGTTGATCTACTTTCACTCTAGTTAGCTAAAGCCCCTGCTTCCAATATTGTGCCTTCAACTGGACAGCCTGCTCCCACATTTTCTTCAGCTTGGGGTGGCTCTGCTCCTACCTCCACAACCCATGAGGTAAAGGCCACCTCTGCTCCAGGACTTCCTCGATATCTCCAACAGATTCATCTACCAGATTAGATAATTGAAGATCTTCATGAGTGAGTTATACACTCCAGATTCATCTATCCTAACTCAAATGCTCATTCTACTTTCATTGACTCCTTTGAGTTCCTTGATGTCACCCATGCTTTCATCGATGAGTTTTGAATTGATGCCATGCATGAGGAGTTAGAGGACTTTGAGAGAAACAAGGTCTAGACCTTAGTTGAGCCTTCCCATGATCACAATGTGATAGGAACCAAGTGGATCTTTAAGAACAAACAGAGTGAGGATGGAGTAGTTGTTAGGAATAAGGCCAGACTTGTAGCTCAGGGCATTTCTTAGGTGGAGGGTGTAGATTTTGAGGAGACTTTTGCCCCTATTGCTATACTAGAAGCCATTAGGATACTCTTAGCCTATGTAGTCTCTAGAGGCTTTAGACTCTATCAGATGGATATCAAGTGTGCTTTTCTTAATTGTTTCATAGAACAAGAGATCTATATTAGGCAACCACCTGGGTTTGAGAATCTCAAGTTCTTTGATCATGTCTACAGGCTATCTAAAGCCCTATATGGCCTCAAGCAAGCTCTTAGAGCTTGGCATGATAGGCTTAAGTTATTCATGCTAAAAAATAGGTTTGAGCTGGGCAAGGTAGACAAAATGTTGTCCACCCTCAAGCATGGTAGTGATTTCCTCCTAGTTCAGATTTATGTGAATGACACCATTTTTAGAGTCTCTTCTCATACTCTTGTTTCTAAGTTTTCAGATAGTACGAGCAGGGAATTTAAGATGAGCATGATGGAGGAGTTGAACTTCTTTATGGGATTCCAAATCAAGCAGACAAAGTAAGGCACCTACATTCAATAAGCCAAGTACACAAAAGACCTTCTTCAACACTTTGACATGAGGAGTAGCAAGCCAATATCCACATCGATGACAATTCAGATGAGGACGGCGAGCATGTGGATCAGAAGGGGTAATGTAGTATGATTGGCTCCCTCCTCTACCTCACAATTTCTAGGCCGAACATACAATTCACCATATGTATGTGCACTCAATTTCAAGCTTCTTCTCACGTGTCTCACCGCCAAGTGGTGAAGCTCATCTTCAGGTATCTCTAGTCGATCCTTAAGTTTGGACTTTGATATTCTTATTTTTCTTACACCTCTCTTTGTGTTTTCTCTTATGCTGAATAGATAGAAAGAGTACCTTTGGAACTTGTCACTTCTTAGGCACTTTTCTCATCTCTTGGTCATCTAGGAAACAGTCTTCTATTGCATAGTCAACTGCAGAGACTGATTATGTAGCTACTATCTGTAGTTGCTCTCAGATTCTTTGGATCTCTTCTACTCTCAGGAACTTTGGGTTAGAGTTAGGCAGTGCACCTCTTTTCTGTTATAACACTAGTACCATCAACATTGCCAAGAACCCAGTACAACAGTCTAGACCCAAGCACATTGATATGTCAGATATCACTTCCTTAGAGACCATGTGGAGAAGGGAGATGTAGTCCATCACTTTGTTGAGTTCAAGCTTCAGGTTATCGATATTTTCATAAAATCTTTGGATTCTTTTTGTTTTGCTTTTTTGTAGGGAGATTTGGGGGTTGTTTAACCTAGTGGACTGATTTGAGGAGAAGCTTGGCTCTTTTGCATTCATATGTAATATAATGCATTTTTATCTTATATCTACCATTATAATATAATCTAAAGCTTTGTCCATTATCCTTGTCTGAGCTTGTATCTAGTCATGCTTTCTTCACTGAGTTTTCTACTTCTTATGTGTGCATGTGTAGCTTAGTTTATGCCATCACTAGTTTTAAAAATTGCTCAACAGGAATTAAATTTATCAAGACCGAATCATTTGACTAGTCTAGCTCTAGTAATCATTTTTTTATTCCTGCTATTTCAAATTGCTAAGTTGAGTTGTGAATATGGGTCAAGCCTAGTCAGAGTTGTTATTTCCAATCTTGAATCATTAATCAGCGCTTACTTCAGAAAACATTGCTTTAAAATCTCATATGTGCTCAAAATTACATTTTAGCAATCTTTTCTCATAAGACATCTTGACATTACTCTTGGCATGAACTCAGGGGGAATTTTGTATGACCAAGACCATTCTCTTAAGTGTAATGCTTGAGATGGTCAACAATGAGGGCCTGTTCTTTTTGGCTGTGGCTTGTGGCTTTTGGTTGCGGCTTATGACTTTTGGACTGTTTGTACGAGATATTACAGAGTAACAGAAACTCACGTGCGGTTTTTTCCAATATAAATGAAGTCAGTAAAGTATGTACTACAATTAACTAGTAGACTCTATCTTGAAAAAATACTCCGTTTAAAAGCTAGTTACTGTAGAAAAGCCGAAAAGCAGCTTTTAGAAGCTCAAAAGAACAGGGCCTGATTTGAGATGCTAAAATTGACAAAATGCAGTTGGTTGAAGCTCAGAAGACTATTGTAGATAGCTCCTAGTCTAGGATATACTTTATTAAGATAGACCATTCATTTGTAAACTAACACTAGGCTGAACCTTAAAGGGTAATTGTAGATGGCTCCTAGTTTAGGACTTGCTCTACTAAGATAGGCCATGAATTATTCTATGTCAAAGTGCATTGTTCAAATATGTCTTGAGCTTAAATTGATTTAGTTTGGAGCTTTTAACGCTTTCCATGCTTAATTTAGCTTCTAGGCTCTACTTTGTCATTTTGATATACCATGGCTTAGATTATGATACCTCTGGGATGGCCTGACATAATATAAATCAATGTAGTCACTAAATGATTAGTTTTTAGCTTGCTTTGCTATATGGTCTTGAAAGCTTTATTTATAGCATGGCTTGATAAAATACTTCATAAATTGACTTCGATAATTTCAAAAGCTACAAATATGCCTAAACCTTCAATAAAATTATTCACGTTGGCCTTTTCTTCTTTTACCTCATTTGGTTTCTTCACAACATCTTGATGAATTCATTATCAAAGGGGGGGAAATTTAGACAAAAATGCTAGAATTAGGCTAAGGGGAAGAAAAATAGGATTTTTGAGCTTTTGAAGTTCTCAATGAATTTTTGTTGAGAATTGACATTCTTTTTGCAAATATTCAATTTCTTGGTGTCTTCTCATCATGATCAAGGTCATATAGAACACTTGTTCTTTCTTTTGGATTTCGAGTGAGAATTTTCTAAAATTCCCAAGCTTATATTGATTTAAGTGGTTTTGATGCAAACTTATCTTTTTCCTTTGCCCTCAATCCTTTTCAATGCTTTCACCACTTAAAAAGATAAGGTCATATAGAACACTTGTTCTTTCTTTTGGATTTTGAGTGAGAATTTTCTAAAATTCCCAAGCTTATATTGATTTAAGTGGTTTTGATGCAAACTTATCTTTTTTCCTTTGCCCTCAATCCTTTTCAATGCTTTCTTGGTTATTTTCATGCTTTGAGGCCAATTCTAGAGCAAGGAGAGTCTGTCCTTGCAAAACCTCTCTCTTTCATTTCCAAAAATCAATTCATTTGCACTTTTGAGGAAGTTGCCAATGTGTTCATCAATGGGAAGAATGAGAGACCATGTGGGTATGTCTAGGTCTATTTGTGTTGAACAATTAGCAGTTGGGTTGACTTGAATCCAAGGTTTTGCAAAGGAGTTGTAATTTCCCAAAATTTAGGTTGTTGTCGGTAGTACCGACCAGATACTTGTGGTACTACCATGATGGTAATACCGGCATGGTGGTTTTGGCACTACTGCAAGTGCGGTTCGACTAGAAGATAGTTGGTAGTAACTATTTTCTAGAGTGGGTCATTTCGGATATGTCCAGAGTGGTATGGCCGAGCCTTGGATTGCGGTACTACCAGGGCGGTAGTACTGGCTAGTATGAGCGGTCATGTCGGCCCCCTGTTATAGGGAAATGGGTAAGGCCCAGTAGTACCAGCCAATGGTTGGCAGTGCTACCAGAGCGGAATAACCGTCATAGGATGAGTGGTTATACTGACTGTGATGGTTAGGTTATGAAAATTAGGAATTATGGGAGATTTGATCATGTGGTGATTTTGGAATTCTTGTCATGGTTGTATTGCATTACATGTTGTATTGTATGCTAACATGGGTCAAATTATGAAGAACTTGTGCCTAAAAATGATTTATTGGTCTTGGATGTGCAGGGAAGCTTAGAGGTGACTATGGTCAACAATGGATGACCGAGACTAGATCAGGGTGGATCGAGGTCTAAGCGATCAAGGTGGTCTTGTGAGATGGTTGGGCTCAAGCATGGCGCATGTCAAAGCTAAGGGATGCATTGAAGAAAGGTTTGAGTAACGAGTTGGATCAAGTTGGCTTCGTCGGTTCAAGTAAGGTGTGGTCCAGTGGGAGCTAGAACTGGAGAGACTTGCGGATGGACATTGATCAACTTACACATGGTGTGCATGGTGGCTTGCACGACAAGATGGAGACGAAGTTAAGGGAAGGCTTCAGGATGCTTCATGAAGAGCATTTTGGAAAAATACCAAATATCGGACTTGAGGCCTACTCCAAAATCGTGGCATCGAGAGACATAAGAGAAGTGGTTTAGGATTAGGCTAGGGTCATGTGTATGGTATGGATCAATCCCTAGCATGTTAGCGGTTGGTCTTGTAAGCGCTTTGAAATGTGTGCGTGTGAGTATAAAACTGAGTGTTAGCAGGGTTAACGGATTTCCCCAATCCTTAGTTGGTCTAGATCTACTAAGGGGGCTGGTTAGCCTATTTAGAAGAGGAGGAGGCTAACTAGAGTTTTTGAGGGTATTAGGGTTGAGTTCTAGGCTAAGGCTAGTACTACCTCTCCTTCATAGTGTGAAAAAGTAGTACTTATGAAGGGTCTTTTGTAACTAATAAGTGGTAAGAATCCTTCCTCTTCATGTAATAGATCAAGTTCTTACAATCCTTGTGCTCTTGTTTCTCTTTACTTGCCTTTGGTTGTGTTAATTTGGCTTTTTTCATGCTCCTCTTGTTCTTGTTGTGATCCATAATGTGTAAGAGATACTAGTAGGTCATTGGGATCAAGCTATGCCCAGCTAGATTACTCTATAACAAAAATCAAGATCTTACCTAGTTAAAGCCTTCTCTTGACCAAGTTTTGTAATTTAGTTCCTAACATCTTTGCTTAGGTCCACACCAATTTTGGTAGTATTTGGACAAGGTTTCATTGAAATTATCAAATTCAGTTTTTGTCCCGAGAGGTTTGCACTCAGGAACAGGGCAAGCAGTAGTACTGGGCCCCCTGAGCGGTAGTACCATATAGTGGTCATACCAGTCCCTAGTTGGTGGTAGTACCGGTGTGGTCATACCAGTATGCTAAGAGCGGTATGTTTCTCTTGTAGGAGGTGTAATATGAGCTTTATTGGTCTCATAGTTATTTGAGCAAAGATTTAGAGCACTTAGGGGAATCAAACAAGCTTTTGCAATCATTCACTCCCCCTAATTGTCAACATCGGTCCAACCATTAAATTAAATAGTACTGAAACAAATATCCAAGAGTACATGTACAAGCATCCATACAAATTCTGTTAACAATGAGAACAAACTTCCATAAATTCTAGAAAAAACATGCATCTATATGACTAGTAGAAACCAAACTCCCATAAATTCCCTCTTTACTTCTAAAACCACCTCCTATTTGCATTTTTGGAGAAATTGTCAACGAGTTCATCAAGAGGGAGATTGAGAGACTATGTGAAAATGTCCAGATATTGTGTGATGAACCATTGCCAAGTTTGTAGAGTTAGAATTTTATTTTGCATTGCTTGCAGTTTTTAGAAGTTTCTGTCTAGTAAACCAGTCTGACCACTGGGCATTGCCGGTCAGACCGGCCGATTGGGCAATCGGACCATCGGGCAATATGATCGGGGTTTCAATGGCGGTTTTATCTTTCTAGAGAGAGGTGTTTTGCACTAGGCTTGACCGGTCTAACCGGCCCCTGGTTGGTGGTCCGATTGACCCTAAGGATTCTCTTGAATTTTAGGAAATAGATCTTGGGTTGAATTGAATTATGTTTGTTTATTGAATTTATACTACATGAACTATGTTTTGACTAACATGGGTCAAGTTGTAAAGAACTTGTGTCCAATAATGATTTCTTTATCTTTGGAGGTGCAAGGAAGCTTAGAGTCAACCGTGGTCAACAGTGAGGATCAGGGCTACACTCATAAGGAACCAAGGCCCAGAACGGTCAAGGATGTCGATTAAGATGGTTGAGCTCAAGCATGGTACAAGGAAGGTGAGAAATATTGAAAGGAAGGTTTGAGCGATGGGTTGCACCAAGTTGCTTGGTCGATCCAAGTGAGGTGTGGTCCAATGGAATAAAAAAAGGAGAGACTTACCGATGCGTAGCAAGCCATTGGTGCACCTACATGTGCCAAGCATGGTGATTTCTTGCATGCTAAAAAGTGACTGCATCAATGAAGGGTATTTCAGTAAGGAGGACAAATACCAAAAACCATGTGGATTAGAATCACAGCCCTTGGGAGAGTGGTTTAAGTCAAGAAAATACCAAGGAGATCAAGTGGATCAAAGGCACTTGCCTTAGTGGATTCAGGATCATGTGCTTTGAAGCGTGCTTGAGTTCAGTGTGTGAGTAAAATTCATGTTGTGTGGGGTTAATGGGTTTCCCAAATGTGCTAGTGGATAGTATCCATTAGGTTAGATGTGGTCTAGTTGCATCATCTATTTAATGAATTAGGAATAGAAGCTTGCAATAAAAATGATTACAACTATCTTAACCTTGAGTTATAGGGTTAGGGTTAAGAAGAGTGAGTGTTATGGTATACTCTCTTATCCTCAAGTAGCAATAGATCAACTTTGTTCATCATTCATGGTGTGTTCTTATTTTGGTTGATTTACCCTTGTTCTGGTTGGTCTTGATCTCTTCTTTCCCCTTCTTGATCTTGTTGCGTACCAAGGATGTGTAAATGGTGGACATGACTTACGGAGATCAAATTCTAACCATCTAAGCACCAAGTCTTGGAAGGTTTTAAAGTTGCTCGATTTTGCTTGGATTTAACCCCATCTTGAGGTTTCTTGATCCTAGGGTTTTTGCTTTGAATATTTGGGAGAAATAGCTTACTGTGACATGTGGAAACTCATTTATAGCTATCTTGGTAATCCTCTACCCACGAGTAAGTCATATCCTAAGATTTTAGAGTTTGTCTGTTTTCGTGCAATCTTGCTTTTCCTTGGGAAATGTTGGAACTTTGACTAGGATCCATACGATCTTTGGATGGAATAGGTTCATTAGACCCTAAGCAAGGTGTATGCACAATTTCATATCTTTTTGGTTGTAGATTTTGGGAGTTGCACCATTCTTGGTCTTGGCTCTGACTGATTTTCTATTCTGATAAAAGGGGAGCGATCAGACCACTCCTAAGCCTGATCAAACTGGCCACCAGCCAAACCGTCATGATCAAGTTGATCAGACCGGCCACCGGTCAGACTATCGGGTGCACACCGGTAAGACCACACCCCCTGTGGAGGTTTGACCAGTCAGGTGCTGAAAACTGCCTCTTTTTGATTTTTTTTTTAGATTGTTGCTTTGTTCCAGGCTTTCAATTCTGATATTCATAGCTCTATACCTACTTGAGTGAAGAATTTGCAAATACTTGAAAAAATATTTGAGAAGCATCATTCACCCCTCCCCCTCTGTTGCCATTATCTGTAACACCCCGCCCATCCTCTGGGCCTAGAATGCTACCACTATTGCAAACTTTTACACTTCCTTCAATTGCTAGAGATTCAACAACTAATATGATTAGGTAGCTGCGATTAGATACATCATAGCTTTTCTTTAGCCACTACTCTAGCAGTCTAGTAGAGACTAAAATAACTGACAAAAGACGGTACAGGGAGTGCGGTTAGTGTATGGAGATTAATCATGTGCTACTCCCGCCCCAGGCATGACGTCTTCAACG
Organism: Dendrocalamus sinicus; assembly: GCA_036346575.1. NCBI lineage: Eukaryota > Viridiplantae > Streptophyta > Magnoliopsida > Poales > Poaceae > Dendrocalamus > Dendrocalamus sinicus. The sequence continues at coordinate 3,929,944 of CM070655.1, read as the reverse complement.
ATCACCTAAAAATAAAACAACAAGGCAAGGGTGAGTCCAAAGACTCAGCAAGTACATAATAGAACGATAAGCACTACAAACATAAGTAAGCATTTAAACATAATCCACATATATCATCATGTTCGGGTCATCATTCTCATAGCCAACCATTGCTATGCCATCAATGCAATGCTTCATTACTCTACATGCTCATATGCTCACCACTTTGCAAGTACCGGTACTGCCGAGTGAACACCCGTCGATGTTCACCCATCGTGGCCCGCCTCTTAGGCACGGGACCCTCCACTCCCGTGGAGGCCTACCGAAGTAGGTCTTACTCAAGAGCACTCCGGATTAGTCCGCTAGCTTTACTCATAGCTAGGGACTTTCTCACCGCCCTCACTCTTGAGTGCTCCTCATGCAAATGCATATGTCCATGATCATAATCATGCTCATTATTACCGTTATTAGCAGATAAGCATCATTGCCTACCTCACTCCATCATCTTTGCCATCATTTACCGTGCAACCTTGTGTCATGTAAACATCCCATTTCCACATAGATATCATGTAATCAACGCATTTCCACATAAATATCATCATATCAGGTAAACATCGCATATTCATAAACCTTGGTCTACCGCTCTACCATGTACTTGCCTGATAGCCAAACGGAGCGGAACGACGTGCGGACGACGTCGACTCAGGACCTCCACCTGGACAAGCAAACAATCCGATTTAACGCATCATACGAAACCAGAGATTAAACGGGCGACGATGATACTTATGCCTGAACGGGTTCGGGCGTAAAACGTGTGGGTTTTCAGGGATCTGCCGAGCGGCACCAAAACCCCCTAAATTTCCCCCTTTTTTCTCCTCTTTTCTTTTCTCTCTCTTCTTTTCTTTCTTTTTTTCCTTTCTTTTCCTTCCTCCCTTACCCGTCTCTCTCTTCCCCCAATTTCTTTCGGCCGAAACGGCCCCCCACTCCTCCTCGCCTCCTCTCGGGGGCGGCGGGCTGCGCAGGCTGGGCGGCGTCGCGCGCGCCTTCCCGCCGCCGCTGCCTTCTCCTCTCCCACCTCTCTCTCTCTCTCGTGCGCGCTCGGCCCTCCGTGGCGCGCAGCGCCGCCGCCCGCAGCCGCCGCCGCTGCTCCTCCTCGCTCGCCCCCTTCTTCCCGCCTCGATCCGGCCGGCCCAACCGGATCCATGCCTCCCTGCGCGCGCGGCGCGCGCGGCGCCGCCACCCGGCCGGCACAGCCAGCACTGCCACCGCCTCGGCCCGGCCGCGCCTCGCCTCGACCGCCTACACCATCACGCGCCTCACCACCGCCCGGCCAGGCCGGCCGGAGCCGAGCACCCTCCACCTCCGCCACCCTTCCCTTTCCTTGCCGACATGGCCTACAAGCTAGGGCTGTGGTGAGGGGACCTACCTGGCTCCTTGCCTCCGGTCACTTCCTTCCTTGCTGCCTCGAGTGGAGTGGCTACTGCGTCTTGCTTAAGAGAGATGGCGATGGCTTTCTACAGGATGCAGGCACAGTGGCTCACATGCACGCTAGGCAAGCATGCAGCTTGCCACCTCCTTCCGCGTAAGAAAAGGCGGTGAGGTGTCCTACTAGCCGGCATTTTTCTTTTACGGTATTACATTCTACCTCTTAATGCATTCGACCCACTCGGCGCTCAACAATCGCGGAAGAATACAATAAAATGAACTACACATAACATAACTTTAACTCATAACCGGGGAGAACAACTCTGGGTACTTCTCGCGCATACGAGAGTCCAACTCCCATGTCGCTTCTCGCTCAGACTGATGTGACCAAAGCACTTTAACATACTTTATCACTTTATGCCTCAACACCTTCTCTGATTCCTCCAGAATACGAACTGGATGAGACTCGAAGGTGATGTCTTGCTTTTTGCATACCGGTTCTAACACTATCTCATGCTCTGGATCTCGCAAATACTTTCTCAACATCAACACATGAAACACATTATGCACTCCGTGCATAGACTCAATTCTCATGCCTCGGCATAAGAAAACCTCCAATCATTCAGGAAAAGACTCTCATTGCTTGCACAAAAGAGTCAATGCTACTCTTATTTGCAACAAGGAGAGCTCTTCTCTTTTACAAGAGAAGTATCACGCGACATCATAGAATCAACTCATTCATCCACAAATATCAACCCTTCTCTCAAAACAGAAGGGAATTCGTTCCCCCCACGGAAATCATTTCATCACAATAAATCCACTCAGAGTGAAAACCAGACAGGAAATCAATCATCATCCTAACCAACAACCTTATGCCGCATATACCATGCGAAATATTTCTATTTCCCCAAATCAGTCTTTTCTCTTCCAAGAAAAGAAAACATATTCCTTTAGGCATAAGGATAACGTCTTAGGCAAAAACCACATAGACCACAAGTAAAATGCGGAAATACCGCAACTTTCCACTTAAATCCACTATCCCTCAAAGTAGCCCTGAACGAATTCTCAAATCAGGGGAGCCCAAAATAATCCTTTGACTATTGATCAACCACTTCAGTCGTTAACATGAGGGATATTCTAGTTCGTGTTCCTTAAAAAAAATCCATATCGTTCACACATCCATGTGACTAAACCCGCAAGGACAATTCTCACTAACTCTCTTAGCAAGAATAATAGATTCCCATACTTCGAGATATCAAAACATTCCAATTACTCCTTAGATGGCCACACAACAATTCATTCTTCCATTGCTCATTATGAGCTACAAGGCCAATTCAATCTTAGGGCAACGTTCCCATAAATCTGGGGAAGCTTTAGTATAGTACCTAAGCAAAATCCCCTTCACCAACGACACATTTGCCGACAGATAGTCTCTCATGCCCCGTTAAAATTGCATTGGTTCCCATCAGTTCAATCCCTTCAGTACCCTTATTTCTAGGGTTTCAGTTCACACTCTATTGGTCTTACGATTAATCCCATCAATGGTTGACTTTAACTCATGGAATGGATTATTCCTCTAACTACTTCTTTAAATAATGATAACCAAACATGGTGGATAAAACAAATCATACACCAACTCTCAATCCTCTCACATTACAAAATGAGGTAAGCTCTATTAGGATCTCATTTAACATCAAATAACTAAATCTTCCAATAGCTCTACTTCATCTTTACCTCAATCTATGATATGGGAATCAAGCAATCTAAAACATTAACCCCTAACGCTGATTACCTCAAAAACATAAGTCATGGTAGTTCTTTCACCAAAATCTCATACTCTCATTGCTACCCAGGCTTTACCAGCTTAAATGTGACATCAGTCACCATTATTTCCCATAGACACTACTAGTTGCGAAGACACAATCGATCAATGGGTTCGCCTTTAAGGCCAATTTTTACCCCTAATCAATCTCCCACAAGGATTATGGCATAAGATCAACTCAGAATTCTATTAGTCACACAAGTCTTTATTATCACCCTAGTACCAACATGTCAACCATTTCACTCTAGATCTAGGCCTAATAGAGCTTCACGTTATAAGTTTAACATTCGTTTCGAGAACAAGGGATTCCAATCCCTCAGCAACCCTCCAGAGTTAAGAAGTCTACCAAATTTAAACATCCAAAAAACAGAACGAAATCCCAACAACTTTCATTCTCCAACAAAACAGGACTTGAGAATGAGTTCATCACTCACTCTCCCAAAACAACTACAAAACTCCCCCAACACGGGATTCACTCTTTCAATGATGCAACGCCTAGACAGGAGAACCATTCCCTCTGGCCATAGCATCACATCACAACAAACACAATAGGCAATTAACACCAAGAAAACGGAGAGATGCAACAAAATCCAAATATTACATTACCCTAGTTGACGCGCCCGGGCCCACTTTAGACTCTCAACTCAAGACAATCGAAATTACATGTTTGGGAAACACTCAGGACTCATTCCTGAGTATGCCTAGGACTTCGTTCCTAGGTACGCCCGAAACTTACGCGTTCGGGAGCGCCACGGACCACTCGTCCGGGAAATCTCATATGCAGAAGTGAGGGAAGTCAGGTAGCACTCATGACACAAGCACATAAATCAATCTGCGAGTCATGCGGATCTCCTACCATATCTCCAAGCACTCATCATTGCTAGCACTGAACATGACCTCCTTCGAAGTCAAGAACTCCAAATGATAATGCACGCCAAAACACAAAGTGTTTCTTCCAAATACCAACATAGAAACCAATGAAAATTCTTTTTCCCACAACCACAACAAGTAGGTACCTCTTCTACTGCTTACACAGATTATCAAATGTCAATTCGCTAATACACAAGTCATTGACTTTTAGTATCCCATCTTGAACCTTTCCACGGCTCACCGGATACTTTATTCTTCTATATTTACTCTATAGTTCATCAAACATTACCACCTTACTGTGCAAAACAACACAATCATAACAACTATCAAGCGCGCATACCACAAGATGTGGTCAAGGCTCTTTGATAAATAAATAATCCCATGAGCACCTAATTTCCAAGGCGCTAACTATTCTCCGCCAGCTCAACTTTAAGGATGATCAATCACCCGGATTTTAGCACACATCATATGTACTTCCGTAAACCACAGTTACTTTTAAGCATAGAATCCATCTGTTCTACTTCCGAATGTGTGCACATGATTTCCTACAAAATGCAGTGGCAACCCCACCAACTCATGCTTAAATATTGCCACCAAATTTCACTAGAACAATATTAACTTCATCCCTCAGAATTTGAGTCTCACACGACTTTACACCCATTCTTCTCCATTCAGTTTGGCTGGGAGACTATCCGACATCACGACCCCTATTCTAGTCCCCCCAACTAATCCCAATAGAGTTCTAACATTACAACTATTAGAATTTTCCAAAACATTGGTCATGATTATAATAATCAATCATGGTGTGGGATTAGCGGACTTAGTTTTATAATCCTTCGCCTATTATCAATTGAAAGGGTAACCCCATGCGGGATTTTCCACCAAAGTAATAAATTAGCACACTTCTTAGCATGCCTAGATTGCACGATTGGGCTAATCGATTGGGACCATCATGATACCAGTCATTCAATATGGCTCAATAGTCTAAGCAACTATAATCACCAACTGGTTCACCAATAATTCAAATCCCACTATTAAACAGGAATGGATATGTTTTACACCGCTACTTCTCATGTAACTACTAGATCCTCATTGGGTTGAACTCAATCCCACCACCATAGCTAAAGTTAATTACTTTCCTAGGTTCTCACAATTTAGAATACCAAGTCCTACCAATTTGTTACTTTAACCACCGTATCCCCCCATACGCCTAGTCTAACACTTCAACCACTACTGGATATTGCCTTTTCTAAAAAAAACCGGTCTCATCATGCAAGTTACTCCAATCATTCATATAAACTACACTCACATGGAACACTCCCCACTATCGGGTATTTACCAAACAACTCAACGAGTTGCTAACCAAAGCGAACCAACTTCCCGAAACTGAAGCAAACATCACTACCTCAATGCCACAATTGGCAACATGACTGCCTTTCCAATGGCCACGATCTCGCCTTGATTGCATCGCACGACACAATCACGGCAAAGTCCCGTAGGACACACAAATAACAAGTTCAAATGCTTGCTATCAACTCACAAGCATCGACATCAAGCATTGCAAATCAACAACATGACTAACAGAAGCAAAAACGCAATGCTTGACCCAATCCCATCCGATTGTGCACACGTCCGCACCCTCTAGCTCTCGGCATACCTGTTCAAGACAGGTGGCCAATCACACAGCTAGCCCACAAACATCTATTTCAACAGCACAGATCAACATCAAGGCTGCGAAAGCGTAAATGCAATGTAAGTCCCATTCCCCAACCTATGGTGCACCAGTGTGTCAAGTTTTAATTTAATTTTTAGGCCTAAGTCAAATTTTTAGTTGAATATTTAAACTAAGTTATCAAGTTTCTTTACCACGGACCTAACCTGGCTCTGATACCAACTGTAACACCCCGCCCATCCTCTGGGCCTAGAATGCTACCACTATTGCAAACTTTTACACTTCCTTCAATTGCTAGAGATTCAACAACTAATATGATTAGGTAGCTGCGATTAGATACATCATAGCTTTTCTTTAGCCACTACTCTAGCAGTCTAGTAGAGACTAAAATAACTGACAAAAGACGGTACAGGGAGTGCGGTTAGTGTATGGAGATTAATCATGTGCTACTCCCGCCCCAGGCATGACGTCTTCAACGATCACCTAAAAATAAAACAACAAGGCAAGGGTGAGTCCAAAGACTCAGCAAGTACATAATAGAACGATAAGCACTACAAACATAAGTAAGCATTTAAACATAATCCACATATATCATCATGTTCGGGTCATCATTCTCATAGCCAACCATTGCTATGCCATCAATGCAATGCTTCATTACTCTACATGCTCATATGCTCACCACTTTGCAAGTACAGAGATCGCCGAGTGAACACCGTCGATGTTCACCCATCGTGGGCCCGCCTCTTAGGCACGGACCCTCCACTCCCGTGGAGGCCTCACCAAGTAGGTCTTACTCAAGAGCACTCGGATTAGTCCGCTAGCTTTACTCATAGCTAGGGACTTTCTCACGCCCTCACTCTTGAGTGCTCCTCATGCAAATGCATATGTCCATGATCATAATCATGCTCATTATTACCGTTATTAGCGGATAAGCATCATTGCCTACCTCACTCCATCATCTTTGCCATCATTTACCGTGCAACCTTGTGTCATGTAAACATCCCATTTCCACATAGATATCATGTAATCAACGATTTCCACATAAATATCATCATATCGTAAACATCGCATATTCATAAACCTTGGTCTACCGCTCTACCATGTACTTGCTCGATAGCCAACGGAGCGAACGACGTGCGGACGACGCCGACTCAGACCTCCACTGACAAGCAAACAATCCGATTTAACGCATCATACGAAACCGTGAGATTAAACGGCGACGATGATACTTATGCTCGAACGGTTCGGGCGTAAACGTGTGGGTTTTCGTGGATCTGCGAGCGGCACCAAAACCCCTAAATTTCCCTTTTTTCTCCTCTTTTCTTTTCTCTCTTCTTTTCTTTCTTTTTTCCCTTTCTTTTCCTTCCTCCTTACCCGCTCTCTCTTCCCCAATTTCTTTCGTAAACGCTTCCACTCCTCCTCGCCTCCGCTCGGGGCGCGCGCGCGCTGCAAGCTGGGCCACAAGGCGCCGGCGCCTTCCCGCCGCCGCCTTCTCCTCTCCCTCTCTCTCTCTTCGTGCGCGCGGCGCCTCCTCCGGCGCAGCGCAGCTGCCGCCCGCCTGCCGCCGCTCCTCTCTCGCGCTTCCCTTCTTCCCCGCTCGATCCGGCCGCCCAACCGGATCCATGCCTCCCTTGCGCGCGCGCGGGCGCCGGCGCCGCCACCCGGTCGGCGGCACGGCCAGCCAGCCGCCACCGCTCGCCCGCCCGCGCCGCCGACCGCTTACACCATCGCGCTTCCTCACCACCGCCCGCCAGGCTGGCCGGAGCCGAGCACCCTCCACCTCCGCCACCCTTCCTTTCCTTGCCGACATGGCCTACCAAGCTAGGGCTGTGGTGAGGGGACCTACCCGGGCTCCTTGCCTCCGGTCACTTCCTTCCTTGCTGCCTCAGAGTGGAGTGGCTACCTGCGTCTTGCTTAAGAGAGATGGCGATGGCTTTCTACAGGATGCAGGGCACAGGTGGCTCACATGCACGCTAGGGCAAGCATGCAGCTTGCCACCTCCTCCTGGCAGAAGAAAAAGGCAGGTGAGGTGTCCTACTAGCTGGCATTTTTCTTTTCTGGTATTACATTATCAGTCCTACAATAACCAAGACTTGGAGATAGCATGATGAACTAATTTGCTTTGATATTTTTGGGAGTGCATTGTTTTTAGGTAAACATGCTGTAGGAATCAAATGAACAACTATACTTCAGTTCGAGTTCATATAATATCATGCTACCATTTTCTTTAAAAACATCTAAACATTAATGAAAAAGTGAAATGAATTTGCGAAGTGAAACATCGACCTTGTAGGGTTACCAATTTATCATCCACAGATAGAAGTGTAGTACAAATTTTTATTCAAACTAACATTTCTACAAGTTGTACTGCTTAGCAACATCTTATATTCTGTCACAATTTTTACTCCACAATTTCCTGCACAATAGTAGAGCAAGGCAAATCAAAATATACATGAAAAAACAAGAATTGTAGAACAAGATTTCAATACGGAAGTAGGGGATGGTATCATCTCTAGCACAAAGGGAGGGGCCGAGGAACGCAGTCAACACTGAAGACCATGTGTTTAGCATCGGGCAGTAGGGTAGGAGCTAGGGTGGAGCAGATCGACGTCATCGTAGGGACCGTATTCTGCATCATGACACGTGGATAGTGCTAGGGTGGAGTAGATCGGAGTCGATATCATGGGGTATTTTGTGCCGGAGAGGAGGGGATTGGTGCTTCGACACGATGGTAGAATGGATTGAATTTGACAACCTTAATTCACATGCAGAGAAGGACGAGATTAGCATAGGGGAGGTCGAGATGGTTGGCAATTGGTGGATTGTAAGGCGCTACCATAAATGATAGGATGGTGGTGGCCTGTAGGTTGGGTGTGGTAGTGGATGTGATGTGGGTTGATGAGGGCACGGTGTGGTGGGCGGGATGTGTGGCATGGCACACTGGAGGGAAGATGTGGCCAAGGAAGGGAGCACAACTGCATCGTTTGGCGAGCCTGAGGCAGGCGAACATGGTGAGTAGGGGAACTCATGCTGTTGTCTTGGGCTTCAGTGGCTCGATGATGCGTTGTTAATTTTAACCGTGGAAGAAGCAAGACATACCTTGGATCGATCTCTCAAACTTACACTATGATACGAGAGAAGGAAAATCAAAGATCATATTGTTAAGGAAAATCAAAGATCATATTGTTTAATTCTCTTAGGTCTAGTCAATTATTAAGTTTTAGTTCAAAAATAAGGGTATTGCCAAATCTAAGTAGGAAACAAATTTCCGTACTGGGCTAAACAATCATTTTGGTGAGAAATGAATCAAGTATGTGATTAGATTGGTGGGAAACAATTTTCCCAAGTTGAATACAAGTTTTGGAGGCAACCAGTACGTTCTTTGGTGGGAAACCAAATTGGGATATAAAATACCTATATATCATTACAAAAAATGTAAATATCACAACACCATGGAATTATTGTAATAGTAATTAGCTAACGCAACGATTGGTTTTTTTGTTGCAATACAAGCAAATTATTGCAACAAAATAAAAAAATATCACAACAATTGAGAATTGCGGTGATACAAAAAAATTTATCGCCACGAACAAATAATTCGTGGCAATAACATTAGCTATAGCAACAAAATGTATTTCATTGTAAATTTTTCATTGCAATAGATAGGATTCCTTGTTGTGTTGGTAAACTAAATCAAATGTATGTAGTGGTTTGGTTCGTATCTCCCTAGTTCTTAAGAAGTCATGCTGTGGGGAAACATAAGTATTAACTTTGCAAACTGGGCAGTGTGCACCTGTCTAGCCATGGTTCTTAGTCTCAACTAGATTTTAACATGACAAGCATGTGAACTTGTAAAAACATATTCATTTAAGAGGGTAGTCCAAATTGTTTGTTTCCCAAGAATCAATTTCTACTAATTTTGTTCCTATCATCCTATGTATGGCACAAAGACTTGCTACTGCAATGATATGAGGCATGTCTACATGCTTACACTAATTACTACATGCTGATGCTTGAGGTATGTAACATCAAAGACACGTCATTTGCACCTTTTAATGGAAAGAATGATGACAAGCTTTTACTAAATGATGATGACAAGAGAAGAAGAAAAGGGGACAAGGCTGATGTCCCTTTTCTTCTCCCTTTTGGCTTGGCTCCCACAGTAACAGTAGTGAAAGTGGAAGGTGACAAGGGTAACGTTGGGAACAAAAGAGTTGTGGGGTTTATATAGTGGGGTAAACCGATTTTGTTGGGAGACAAACAAGGTAAAACTGACTTTGCTGGTGGGCATGCATGCATGCCAATGCATGTAGCTTGCCACCTGCTCCTCCCTTCAGCTAGACAACTTGCTGGCTGCAAGCTGTCTGATGCTTCCATGCTAAGGGAATATGCAGGGACTTGATTGTAATTTTGAAAATATTTAGAGATTGAAGTGTAATTTATATTGTGAAAGGGACTGGATTGAAAAATTATCATGTAATATCAATTATTGTTGTTGTTTTAGTTTTTGAAAGTATAAGTATATGCCCGTAAGGCTCGTGCTCGCAAACAAGCACACAAGTTTGAGACATGATTGCCCCATTTTGCATGTTGCATGTCATAGCTCTAGTGTAGTCCTCCTCCCCTCCCTCCCCCCCCCATCCCTGGCTGGGTCATCTCCATCTCGTATTGCGACGAGGCTGCCATTGCGAGCATAGCTCAGCCCAAGAAAAGATTAGGAATCTAGGACTTGGATTCCCGAGGGGAGAAAGCGGCGATCGATCAAAGGGATGACTCGGGATCAGGTGAGTTTTTTATTTTCTTCATTCATTCTTTTCGCCTGAATCACCCGATGCCCTGAAAGCCTGGATTGTGATATTCCGATGGTTTTTTTTTTGCTGATCGGAGATCATTAGATTGGGGTATGCGATATCCGATCTTTGTAGATTGGTACATATTCCGATGACATGGTATAGTTATAGTGATCTGTATCAGAGGGGTAGATAAACGAATATGATTACGATCTACCTCGTAGTTTATAAACGAATGTGATTACGACCCACCTTGTAGTTTATAAACGAATGTGATTACCATTTCGACCGGTAAGCGCGGTTACATTTGATTGCTAGAGATAAACAAATGTGATTACGATTTCGACCTCAAAATTTTGAAAATAAAGGAGATTGAAATTAACTTGCTGATAATTGAGATAAATGACGACGGGTTTCGCGTAATCCCGGCCTTCCGGGGATTTTGTGCCGCCGGCACACCAAACTCGTGCTCTGGTGGCCTTACCACTGACCTCCGGGCCCCACCACACCCCCACGCCATTTTAAGCCTCCTCCCCCCTGCCCATGGCGACTACACAAGTCACAGAGCGCGAGAGTTTCGCTTGTGCTCGCAGAGCCGAGGAGAGCCAAAGCCATTCCGGTTACGCCTCGAGACGAGCGCGCGAGAGGGGGGGAGAGGCGTCGCCATTCGCCCACGCATCCCATGAGTGATGAGCCTGTTTGTGTCTCTGTATTGCCGCCGCGCCGCCGTCTCTCACCACGTGCGGCCGCCTAATGCTGCAGGCCGAGGCGGAGGCGGCGTCGTCTCGCTGCGGGGGAGTCGCGCTGGCGCATGAGCTCTGACGCCGCGGGCGGCCAGCACAGTAGCAGCAGCAGATACCGCAGGGGCAACGCGGCGATGTCGACCTCGTCCTCCAGCTCCCCCACTTCCTCCATCTTCTCCAGCGACGGCGGGGCCGCCTCCCCGAACCGGATCGAGCGCATACTCCGGGAGCTCGGCCGCCGCCACCTCTTCTCGACGGCCGCGTCCCCCGACACCATGGACACCGACGCCGTGGAGACCGCCTCCGCGGCGGACTCCGACGCAGACTACGGAGTCCAGCCCCCCGGGGCCGCGCCAGCCAATATGATGGACGACACGGGCGGCGCGTCCGCGGGCCACGCCGCTCGGCCGCCGCTTTCAGGGCTCCGCAGCGGCTTCCGCCGTCTGGGCCTCCGCGGCATGAAGCAGCGCCTGCTCGTCGTCGCCAACCGCCTCCCCGTCTCCGCCAACCGCCGCGGCGAGGACCAGTGGTCCCTGGAGATCAGCGCCGGTGGCCTCGTCAGCGCCCTCCTCGGTAATTCCAAAATTTCAACCTTCTCCCAAATGCGATGTGATGGAGCGATGCATGCATCAGAATCCTGCACTACCAGTCACAGATATTCATCTATGCAAATTTTTCCTAACGCCACAGGTGTGAAGGATGTCGACGCCAAGTGGATCGGCTGGGCGGGCGTCAACGTCCCCGACGAGGTCGGCCAGCGAGCTCTCACCAGCGCACTTGCCGAGAAGGTTCGTTGCAATTTAGGACAAATTTGATGTTGTCTGAACCAATAGAACAGTGACTTTTGTTACCACTCTAGTAATTGGAATCATACTTGTTGATTAATTGAACAAAACAGAGATGTATTCCAGTGTTCCTGGATGAGGAAATTGTGCACCAGTACTACAACGGATACTGCAACAACATACTGTGGCCTCTGTTCCACTACCTGGGACTGCCGCAGGAGGACAGGCTGGCAACAACGAGGAACTTCGAGTCACAGTTCGACGCATACAAGCGAGCAAACCAGATGTTTGCGGATGTAGTATACGAGCACTACCAGGAGGGGGATGTGATCTGGTGCCATGACTACCACCTCATGTTCCTCCCCAAGTGTCTTAAAGACCATGACGTCAACATGAAGGTCGGGTGGTTCCTGCACACGCCATTCCCGTCGTCAGAGATTTACCGGACGCTGCCATCCCGCTCGGAGCTGCTTCGCTCCGTGCTTTGTGCTGATTTAGTCGGGTGAGCATGCCTTTTGCTTTTGTGATCGTTGTACCGCATGTTGAATTTGATTGTGGAAGCAGAAGTGTTCAACTGAGTGCCTTTTGTCGTGCTGAATTTACGCTTATGCTTATTTTGTCATGTTAGGCTATCAAGTAACTTTTATGACTGAGACTTTGACTATGCTCTCTGTGCATGTAAGTCCTAATGAATAAAAAAAATCGGTTTGGTATCAGTTATTTTCAATGTTCGTGTAATAAAGTTACTTTTAGAGCAAGTTAGAATTCAATCGACCAACTTTTTAGTTCATAATACACTAGACAGTGAAGGTATAAAAACAGATGAAAATGGATAGTCTAATACTCCAATTTGACAATCAGGAAACACATCGCTTGGCAGTTCATTGAATGTTTAACAGAGAAAGAAAGCAGTAGTACAGATTGTGATATCTCTGTGATGTATTTTTGAAAAGGTTATTTCTGTGATGTCTTGCTATCAAGAAATAGAAATGTCTGACTTGACCAGTCTCTCCATGAAGTTTAGATGCAAAACTGTGTGCTGTTTCATTTTCTTTTATTTCTGATCCTCAAAGAAATTAATTCTAAAAACAAATGGACAACTTAACAATACAAGGGGAATGCATAGGATGCAATCTCTTTAAATGAAGCTATCAAATTTTGATAAGGGGAACACATAAGTTGCTTCATGGTTCTCACAGATTTTCTTCTTCAGATTTCATACATACGATTATGCAAGGCATTTTGTGAGTGCATGTACCAGAATACTCGGACTTGAGGGCACTCCTGAAGGTGTGGAAGACCAAGGAAGGCTAACCAGAGTTGCAGCAGTACACATCGAAATCTCCTTTTTTTATTAGCTTTTTATATGACATGTTTGAAATGCCTGATGATCTTATTGCCTACTTCCCTTAAGTCTCTCAACTGTTTCACCTGCTATTTTAAACTCTTTCCATTAGTATTCTTATATCTTTTTTTGTCATTTGATAATTTATAAGTTATCCAAAAGATGTTTGCGGAATGAATGATTCTTTTAACTCGCTTGGCTGAAATCTTCAGTTTCCTATTGGGATAGACTCTGATCGTTTCAAGCGAGCATTGGAGGTTCCAGCAGTTAAAAGACACATCGATGAATTAAAACGTCGTTTTGCTGGTCGAAAGGTGGGAAAACACGTCCTTTACTTCTTGCTCCGGGATACATTACTTAATTATAATTTCTTTTTCATTGATTGTAATATGGACATTAGTTCACCCAATATTAGGTTTCATCTGATTAACCTAACAAAAGGCATATGGCGAGATCCACTGAACAATTTTCAATCTAAACCTGCAAATCCAATCTTTTCCTTGATGTGGGCTCCTATGAAAACCAGCTTCACAACAGATTGGCCACCATTCCTGCGCTGTCTACATAATAAATATTTCCCGTGTTCCAACTTAATCAAAGTTATGTGATTTCTTTGGAAGCTAGCATAGATTTTGTGGCTTTTCAGTGTGATATATTGTATGCTAGCACGGGAAATTTACATTAATCCTATACTGGTAGCATTTAGCTGCACCTACATATGAATCTCCATTGGAAAGGAGTTTCTCCAACTCTTGTGCGGAACAATTGCTTCTCTAGTTATATCATCTATGGCATTTATCATCAAGATTAAGCTTTGTCATGCACCAGAATAGAAGAATCTACATAGTGTTCTCAGAACTTCTGAATTGTTCATGCAAACTCGAACTTGTTCAATAACCGAAGAATAAATTCCATCTCATCAACTCAGAAACTGCCTATTCAAATACTCTGCAATGGAAAGTCAACAATGTCTCTTATGGTCTTACCTAGTATTTTGTTCCTTTCTGATGTGATAGGTAATGCTTGGTGTTGACCGACTCGACATGATCAAAGGAATTCCACAAAAGATTCTGGCCTTTGAAAAGTTTCTTGAAGAAAACCACGAATGGAATGATAAAGTAGTTCTACTGCAAATTGCTGTGCCAACAAGAACCGATGTTCCCGAGTGTATGAGCCCTTTCTGTGTTTTCCCCTATTTACACTTACTGCAACTCTGCAAGCATGTCTGCTGGAGTATATCAGATGTATGGAGTATGATTTCTTCACGTGCATGGGTTATGAATTTATCAGCTCGCTGTCTTCTCTTTTAAATATCATAGATGAAATTGCAGTTTTGATAGCACTTTCTTGTTTTTGTTTGGCATAGGGAACATTTAGTAGAGTACTTATGTTAGTGTTTTTGAGCACTTCATTTTTAGTGGTATTGGTGGGGGTATTTTTTTATATATTTTGGGTCATTTTCACTCTCTTGTAATCAATGAAGCACAAATTCAGTCCTACTGCATTCTTGTTTTATTATTTTTTTATTAAGAAAATCATTCGGTCAACATTTCTTATGATTGAATTGTATGCTCCAGTAACTCATGTAATGTAGAGTTTTGAAAGTCTCTGTATGTTAGAATTTATCCTACGATTCTTGGGGATGCTGTATCATTGTCCTCTACTAGGGATTTTTCAGTAACATTAATAATCGCGATAGGATACAGTGTCCTAAGTATAAATAAAATAACATTTCTTACATACATGATAACCTAATATGTATGCTTGTCCAAAGAAATTTGTATTGTTTGATTTAGAATATCGAATGGATGTTATAATTTACGTATTTTTTCGAACTTGTCCAGCTACTGGATTCTGTAGATCTTAATGAGCACAGATTCTGGATGTCATTAATTCATTATTGTTGTTAATAAGAAAATAAGTCCCATTGATGATCCTTAGTCTATCATTGCAGAACTTACAAGAGATTATATATTGTCCTTGCTTTTAAACAAACAGTTAAAACAAATTGTTTCACAAACTTATTTCCTGATATTGCTACCGTATAGCTGATCTGCAAATCTAACCTGATTATTTCTGGTCATTTTTATTAACCATAGCTTACTATCATGAGCAGATCAAAAACTTACAAGCCAAGTGCACGAAATTGTTGGACGCATAAATGGCCGATTTGGAACATTGACTGCTGTTCCTATTCATCATCTGGTTAGTTTTCTCTATTTTTTTACTAACTACAGCTTTGTGCTATGTTATGACATAAGTTTGACTTAGTATCATCTTTGCATTTTTTTTAGTAGACACACTAGCACCAACTAACAATATAAGTTTCTAATTTCAGAGGACTCATATTTCCTATTTGGATATGTCTAAATATCACTATTTCAATGTCACAAATGGAGCATGTAGACATGAACCCATGAAGTTTTGGTTCCTTGTTTTCCACTGCCTTGATCACATTATGTTTTGCATGAGAAAGGCTCTGCAGCAAACGGTTTTCATCTAATATAATATGTTCCTTGCAGGATCGGTCTCTTGATTTCTCTGCCTTGTGTGCTCTTTACGCAGTCACTGGTAATTCTTAGCGACTCTCTTGATATTGAAATTTGGACTTAATGGCAATGGTCGCTGCTTCTATATCATTACCTTGACCTGTGCTGTTTCAATGAAAATGTTCCATGAGTAGTTTAGTGGCTTTTGTCTTGCTTAAACTGTGCATTTCCTCTGTTTTGTTCAGATGTGGCTCTTGTAACATCACTGAGAGATGGGATGAATCTTGTAAGCTATGAATATGTTGCATGCCAAGGATCAAAGAAAGGAGTTCTGATATTGAGTGAGGTAAGTGATTAGTCATGACTCATGAACTCATGATGATCACCAATAATGGATAGCTTATAAATTTATTCATTCGTGCTATTTATTTGCATGTTTTATGTTGCTCTCTATCTCTCTCTATGAAAATATATGTGATTTACTGATTTTGGTTCATACATTTCTATCACTGCAATTTCAGTTTGCTGGGGCAGCACAATCTCTTGGAGCTGGTGCCATTCTAGTGAACCCCTGGAATATTACAGAAGTGGCAGACTCAATAAAGCACGCTTTGACAATGACATCTGATGAGAGAGAGAAAAGACACAGGCATAACTACGCTCACGTGACAACTCATACCGCACAAGATTGGGCTGAAACCTTTGTATGGTGAGGAGCTCATTTCCAATTGTCTGATTTGTAGTTTGGTGGACCGGACCTTATTAGTTGATTGGGTGTTGCTCTTTGGTTATACAACTTGTTTGCCGCTTTCAGACATTCTGATGATCATGCTGTTCCTTTTCATGTAGTGAGCTAAATGATACAGTTGCTGACGCTCAAATGAGAATAACACAAGTCCCTCCGGGACTCCCTAGTCGGACGGCAATTCAACAATATCTGCATTCTAAAAATCGTCTGCTCATATTGGTAAACCATTTTCTTCCTTCCTATTTGATAATTGTTGCGAAATTTTTTTCTTTTTTTTTCTCGAGCACGCAGGAGAACTGCGCAGCATTATATTAATAGAAGAAGGTTGGAGTCATACAGAAAGACTCCTAAACACACACACACACCCACTATAAAGAGGTGGATAAGCGCCTTTCAATAGGAAGGGACGACCCAAGGCTCAGAGAGCAGACTGCTCTAGTCAACACCCCTAGAGGTCAGACCTCTAGCTCCGGTCAAGGTCCACAGCTCAGCTTCCTCTCTAACCATGTTTAACAAGTTGACAATGCTAGGAGAGGCTGCATTGAAAACACAGCTGTTCCGATGCTTCCAAATACACCAAGCCCCCAAAATGATGAGGGAGTTGAGCCCTTTACGCACTTCTCCAGTCACAGCCGCAGCCACTCGTTCCCACCATGCGTCAAAAGAAGGTTCACTGACCGCCGGAGCCAAATGGGAGAGGCCAACGCTGTGGAGAATGAAATACCAGCACTGCCTTGCAACCACACAACCAATGAGTAGATGCTGCAGGTTTTCTTCCTCCTGATCACACAGGAGGCACTTGCTCGGTGCTGAAGACCTCGCCTAGCCAATCGGTCAGCAGTCCAGCACCGATTATGGGCTGCTAGCCACATGAAAAAACGGCATTTGGGTGGAGCCCATGTCTTCCAAATCCGCTCATAAGGTCTGAAGTAAATCCCCCCCTCGAAGAGAGCCTCATATGCCGATGATGCCGTATACTGTCCAGAATTAGAAAATCTCCAAATATGCTTGTCCGGCACCCCGATTTGCAACTCTACCACAGAAATGATGTCCCATAATACTAGATATTCCATCAAGGCTTCAGGAGTGTTTACACTGGTTTTGACTGAGACTTTCTAGTGCAAGCTCTTTTATTATCTGACAGCAATTTCTCTACATAGTCACTTTGAACAGTCTTCTCTTATACTCTAATGAACTTGTTGTCTTCACACTGCAATGGTTGTAGCCTTACACTTCCTGTGACACTTGCTCGTCATGACATATTTGTGACATGTTTTTGGTTTATACATTCTAAAATATGTGAAGCAGGGAAGGTTAAATAGTTTTGGTTATTTAGTAGTTAAAGTAAAAGGTTCATCATTTCCAGAATGGAACATAGAATTGAACATTTTGCTTTTCGTAAAGAGGCGTTAAGCATTAAACTATTTATTTTTGCCTTGCAATTTCAACCACTTTATGAAATGCATCTGCAAATAATGTATAACTTGTTTTCTTCATAATTTAATAAACTTTGTTGCATTCTAACAAGTATGGCACCTTATATTTCCTGTTGTTTACACCTTACTGAATGTAGGGTTTCAATTCAACATTGACTGAGCCAGTTGAATCCTCCGGGAGAAGGGGCGGTGACCAAATCAAGGAGATGGAACTCAAGTTGCATCCCGAGTTAAAGGGCCCTTTGAGAGCCCTCTGTGAGGATGAGCGTACTACAGTTATTGTTCTCAGTGGAAGTGACAGGAGTGTTCTTGATGAAGTAATACTCAGACGAGTCCTGTCTTTTATTCTAGATATGATTGAGTAGACTACTATATTTCTCATCAAAACTAACATGACTCTCCTCTATATGCAGAATTTTGGAGAATTTAACCTGTGGTTGGCGGCAGAGCATGGGATGTTTTTACGCCCAACTGATGGAGAGTGGATGACAACAATGCCTGAGCATCTAAACATGGATTGGGTCGACAGTGTAAAGGTGCATCTTTCTAATGAACAATGTCGTGTTGTAACTTGTAACCATTCAATGTCTGCCTTCTGACATCATCTATTTTTTCCAGAATGTTTTTGAATACTTCACAGAAAGAACCCCAAGATCTCATTTTGAACACCGTGAGACATCATTTGTATGGAATTACAAGTATGCCGGTAAGTGTTTAGGTTCCATGTATAACTTTTTATTTCTAAATAAAAAAAGGCTTGTGTCATAAAATCTTCAATACGATTTCCACTTGCCTATTGCAAAGATGTTGAGTTTGGACGGCTCCAAGCAAGAGATATGCTGCAACACTTGTGGACAGGTCCCATCTCAAATGCAGCTGTTGATGTTGTTCAAGGGAGCCGATCAGTTGAAGTTCGATCTGTTGGAGTTACAAAGGTCAGTGGTTTAGTGTGATTCTTCATGATGGTGAAAAGTTTTCACCTTATTTAGCTAGTTGATGTTTTACAAATTATTCATTTTCTTTATATAGGGTGCTGCAATTGATCGTATTCTAGGAGAGATAGTTCATAGCAAAAGCATGGTTACTCCAATTGACTATGTTCTATGTATAGGTCACTTCCTCGGAAAGGTAATTCTGCACTGAGTTATGTTCGCATTTCCTTTTTTTGTTCAGTGAGTAGGACAACGAGAACATGAGAAACTTTCTATGAATAAATGAAAAATATAGAACTTTCAAAAATACCATTTGTTTTCACAGAAGGACCCAAAAATTTATCATCGTGTTTCTTTTCCTGAAAAAAAATACCTATATCAAGTGTTTTTGCTGAAGAAATTTACAATTATCTTGTATGGTGAGATGAAGGGAAATTGAGGGAATTTTGGATTTTTTGTGTTTAAAAATGGTGCTATTTCATTGGTTGTTTGGTGCTAGAGGGAAATAGATCCCAAACAATCTCTTCAAACACCCCTGGATTATTTTTAGAAAAAATAGGTGGGAATGAATCAAAGGAAATTTCTTTGATAATCTATCGTCCTGTCTTTTACCCACTGCAACAAGGGTAAAATACCCACTTACAAACCATTTTTTGGGTTCACTTACATACCATTTTATTTGAAAACAAAAATCATTAATGTTCATATCAAATGTAATACCAATACTGTTATGAAAATAGAAACAATGAGACCGTAATAGACCAAAGAAAGCGTACTTATTAATGTATCATTGTAATTATACGAAATGAAGCTAGTAACGCAAAAGTTCAAACCAATAAAAAAAATCCTTGCTGATATGCAGCAGAACGAAATTGGTTTGCTAAGTTACCAATTTGGAATTGCACGAACTATTTGCTAACTATTTGGATATGCATGCAAATTGGAGCGTCGAGAAATGTAGGAATTTTCTGTGTAGATCGTGTATTTTTCTTACCATTCATTCAAGAAGCTTTTTTATTAAAAATAAAAAAATCATTCAAGAAGCTCAATTTGGGTCATTTCCATGTTCTTAGAATCCTGTGGGAATTCACTTATTTTAGTTCATTCATGTGCTCTTCCTGCACTGGTATCCTATGTAGCGTATATCTTGATGGATATCTAACTTAGGGAGTGCCTAACCTTTGGCTTTGTTTGCTAACATCTGTTATTTTTCAGGATGAGGACATCTATGTCTTTTTCGACCCTGAATACCCTTCTGAATCAAAAGTAAAACCAGATGGTGGCTCAGTGTCTGGTGAAAGGAGGCCGAACGAACGGCCATCAAACGGCAGGAGCAACTCCAGAAACTCAGTGCCAAGAATACAGAAAGCACAGGCTGCATCTGAGAGGTCATCTTCATCTAGTCACGGCACCGCAAACAGCCATCATGACTGGCGTGAAGGGTCTTCGGTCCTTGATCTGAAGGGTGAGAATTATTTCTCCTGCGCTGTTGGAAGGAAGCGGTCCAACGCCCGTTACCTGCTTAACTCATCAGAAGAAGTCGTCTCCTTCCTCAAAGAGATGGCAGAAGCAACAACAGCTCAAACTGGCTTCCAGTCCAGCACTGCTGATTACATGTTCTTGGATAGGCAGTAAATATTCTAATCATCGGGCTTCACCAGAGAAGAGTTAACCAAAAAGTATTCATTTCTTATATGCGCGCCGCGGTTACACCCGTAACTGGTCGGTGTGGTGTACAATCTTGTACAAAATTTAAGCTCATGATAAAACTGCGAGTCGGCAGGAAATGAAAAGGGAAGGGTTTCGAGAATTGAGAATTCCTCTGCAATTGGTGGGATTTTTGAGACGCGTGTTAGACTTGATGTTCTGTCAAACTTGGAGGTGCAGCTGCTGAGATCCAAACAGTTCGGTGAAATCATGAATATTTATTTTGAGTGACATTGACGGTTTCTAGTTTTTGCAAGCTCGCGGTTGCACTGGTGCTTTTTTTATTTTTCATTAGACAGACTTGGCATTTCATTCTTTCAACTAATTTCATCTCCAACACAACTCCACCGTGAGACCACATTGCCAAGCATGCCAAGTTTAAACCAAGGGGATTTACTATCAATCTTAATGATGATAATCTAGAGCGAATGTGAGACTGAAGGCTCCTGACGGGATCAAATTGCATAGGCAAAGAAAGCTATATACTAATGCAGTACATGCAAGCAATGAGCTATGCCCATCAGGGAGCTCATTCCGGGATGACTTATTGCGATGTAACACTCCGCTCAATCTCTAGATCTAGAGTACTACCATCATTGCATAAAATTACCCTTTTTCTTTCAACTACTAACCATTTTAAGCAAACACTACATTATTCATAAAGTTACGACCACTTACAACATATCATTTAAAGCAACTATTCTAACATACTAGAGGAGTTTAAGCATGTTACCATAAGGTGATATGCGAAGTGCTACTAGTACGTGAAGTTATTCATGTGCTACTCCCGTCCATGCATGATGTCCTTAACGGTCACCTAAAAAACAAAGTAAGGGTGAGTTCAAAGACTCAATAAGTACACGATAAAACAGTGATATTAACACACCACTTTAATAATTTGCATTTTTATAAACTGTATATCACTATCTCTATAACGGTTTCACTGTTGTCACTTTTATGCAATGGAATGCATCTGTAACTATATCACTGTTTTATTTTGTTTTCATGCAATGCGATGTGATGCGTTTGTAATTGTAACTTATACTGATATAGAGGAATGTTCACCCGTCGATGAAACCGCTCAATCCCCGTCCTCTTTTATACAAGGATCCAAACTCCATTTCCATGGAGTACCTACCAAAGTAAGTTCTGTTATCTGTGTATGAGTGCAATGCGTGATACAATATGTTTTCAATGTTGGCATTTAATCATAAGCACAATCATTAAAGTATAATTAGCACGTAATCATAAATATTGTAGAATATGGCATGAAAGACACAAAATACCAATCATTCACCACAATCCACTGTTCTACCATGTACTTGCCTGATTAACCTCGGGGACGATGCGTGGATGGCTCCGATCCAGGACCTCCACATGTACAAACGGCAATCCAATTCAACACATCATATTGAAACCAGTGTTTAAGCAAGCAACGACGACTCTACGCACAAAACTCGACACTGGCATAAAAACGCTTGGGGTTAAAGACCTGACGTGCAGGCACCAAACCCTCTTTTTTTTCTTTCTCCTCTTTTATTTTCTCCTCCTTTCTTTTCTTCTATCTCTTCTTTCTTTTTTCTCTATTTTTTCTTTTCTTTCCCCCACCCGAGCTCTCTCTTTTCTCTCTCTCCTTCCCATTCGGTCTAGCCGAATGGCCTAGCTCCAGGTGATGCAATGGTGCACAGCCGAGCTCAGGCGTGCTGGCCCTGAGCTTACCTCCGGCTAGCCTCCGCACGCCCCCGCCTTCCCCCTTCCTCCCACTTTCTCTTCCTCTCTCTTACTTCCGGATCCAGCCGACCATGGCTAGATCCGGTGCCATCCCGCTATTGGTCTTCCCTCGGGCTCACTGGCCACGGCACATCGCCGGCCGAGAGCTCAGTGCCGCTC
This sequence comes from Dendrocalamus sinicus, assembly GCA_036346575.1. Taxonomy (NCBI): domain Eukaryota; kingdom Viridiplantae; phylum Streptophyta; class Magnoliopsida; order Poales; family Poaceae; genus Dendrocalamus; species Dendrocalamus sinicus. The sequence goes on along the minus strand of CM070655.1, from coordinate 3,907,311 downwards.
CTACCTTCGGCCACTCCACCTCCCTTCTCTATCTGGTGTGACCTAATCGGCACTACCATCTTCGGGGGCTTTGGTTGCACTACCCTCAGGGTTGCCTCCGGTGGCGCCCCAAATGCCAGATCTGCCGGCGCCGCCACCTTTCCCCAGCGCCCCTAGCCCAGCTACCGATGCCATGGTTCGGCCTCCCCTAACCTCTCGGCCATTGGCCTACCCCCAAGGTTGTTGCCACCACCGTCGGTGCCTAGCACCGACCATAGGTCTGGCATCGCTCCCCCTATGGGTTTGAGCTCACCGGCCATAGCTTCCCGCTGGCCGGCCACTCCTCCTACTACCAGGACAGTCCTCCTCCCTCCCCTTTACTACTCACATTTTGTTTTAGCTACTAAATTTGCCTTACTCTAATCATGCTTACACTTGGTCTTCAGAATGCCTATGGGCGTCGCCGCGATGGAACTTGGTGGGGAGACATGTACTGGGGAGCATGTCCTCCTTTCCAAGGGCGCACGGTGGTGCCTACGGGCTCACCACCGATGGTGTGTCACGACTAAGCCGGTTGTGGGGTGCTTGTGTGAGTGGATTTACTTGCTTTTGCTGTGCTAGAAAGGGACGAGGCGATGACGAGGGTCGGTGTTCCCAGCGGTCATCGATGGTTCTTACATCGTCTTCCTCATTCCGCTGTCTTCCCTTGCTTCTTGAACTCCTCGCCTCCAGCCCTCTCCCTCACTGCCTCTCTGTGTTGCTTCGGTTGGGTTGGCTCTCAGTGGGAAAGGTTGAACTGGGAGAAGTGGACTGAGGCTTGGTTTGGCCATGCAATAGAGCGACAGAGCTATCTTACTGGCTTGTGCTTTGGTTGTGTTCTTAGTTGTCTGAGCAAAATGAATGGGGTGAGACCTCCTCTGGGAGATTGGCTAGCTTACAAAGAAGAGGGCATTCGGCTACCTTCCCTCTTGGCTTTATGCAATGTCTTGGATGCCCTCCCCTCTTATCCCTTACTCCTCCCTCATCAATCTGTGAGTTTTAAGGACCTTTTGGTCCAACAGATGGGCTTACACTATTTAATGGCTCTTTTATTGAGGTAATGGGCGTTGGCTAAATTTTCTACCAAATGAGGAAAGTCCAAAATGCGAGACGGTGCTGACTGGTCCAGGATGGTCTGAGAACCTCAGTGAGCGCCACTTCCATTCGACATTCTAAAGTCGAACGGGTTTTGACGGAAAAACCCTTCTTCTTCTTTTTCTTTTTTTTCTTTTTTATCTTCTTTTATTTTCCGTAGATTGTTTTTATTTCTCTTTTGCGTTCGAATGGTATTACATGCGTGGAGCTTCCTAACCACATTCCTGCATTGCCTGGTCAAACATCGAGCTTTCGAATGATTGGCTATCCATTGGAATAAGGCAATTTGGCATTTGTTATGCGCTTGCTTCCATCACTCGATAATCTCCTCTCCAACTCTTGCAATCAAGCACTTCTAGAAACGGATACAAAATGATTCTTGCAATCGAAGGACTCGCCAGGTCCAATTTTCCAGTGCTTCTCGAAAAACCAGAGAGAAATTTTCTCTGATGGTGACATCTCTCAGTTAACACAAACATTACATAATTAATCGACAGAGTCTCGCTAAAAAACAGAAACCGTCATGCCAATTTGCCATTTTGCGAGCATTTTGGTGAATTGAAATGAAGAGTGCCCTGTGCCCCCTACGTCACGTCAGGGCCCCATGCAAGCTCCCTGACGCGGTTCTCTCACAAACGCCCAACACAAAAATGATCGCCCGTTAGCGTAGCTAAATTCCAAACCAAGACTGATGGAAGAACTCCAAGAAGCCGACGTCTTATGGCCGGAGGAGACACCACCACCGTCGCGAGATCAGGTGCACTACCTGCCGGCTGCGGAGCTGCACGAGGCCACCACCGTCTTCTCGTGGGAATCGCTCAGCGACTCGGGCATGCTGTGTTTTGACCGTTCCGACGGCTTCCTCTCCGACCCGTCGTCCACGGCTACCGGGCACGACGACGTGGCGGAGGAGTTCCAGGAGGCGGACGTGCCGGATGACGACACGGCGGGGGAGATCGAGCGCGAGGACGGAGGAGAGTTCTGGTGGCTTTGCTGCGGTTTCGGAGAGGCCGGCCGCCGCGTGGAGTCTTCTGCTGCTGGTAAACGTGAAGTGTGGAGGCCTTTGGTGTCGTCTCCGATTGATATCCCCACCCGAGTCGCCGCTGCTCGTTGTCACCCGACGACGGCCGTGTTGGTGCATCGCCGGTAGCATGCATTCAGCTCATCGATGTGTGTGTGTGTTTTGTTTGGAAATGTTGTATTGTTGTGATCTTTTTTTTTAGTTTTGTTAAACATTATCCGTATGTTTTCTTTCCTTTTTTTTTTGCCTGTACGCAGTTCGCTTGTTTTTGAAAAACTCGTCGAGGAATGTTTGGAGGATCCGTTTGAAGCTGTCGAGTAAGTGAATTACTAGCGAAAGGTTTCAAGCAAGGGTAGGTTTCAGGAGCAAGGGTCTGAGCTACCTCAAAAGCGTTTGGCTAGTGGGTTGCCTCCAGATTCTTAAAAGAAGAGATTGGAGGAAAATAGACCATATTACCCCTAGTTGTAACCATGAGATTTTGATTTAAGCTGTATACCTTAAAAAGGCCAATAATCTCATTAATTTATTTTTCCTAAAGTGTATGCATAAAACTAATTAAGAGGGGCAATAATGTGACACGGGAAATATAAAGGAAAATAGAACCATGAGAAAAAATTGCATCATCGTTTGGAACAAGTTCTTGTACTTGCTGCATGTTCATGAATAAGGACAACTAATTAACGAGGAACATGAGTAGGGATAATACCGATATTGTTGTACTTTAAACAATTTGTCTTTTACTTTTCATACTATTACAAATAATGTAGCAAATTTCACCAACTTTCATCAATAGCCTTTGCAAGGTCATCACGAAACCTATCCATAGCTCTATCACTCGATTGTGATGTTGACACATCTGATGCATCTTGAGAAATGACATATTTTGCATATCTTGATGGTATTGTTGGCACATAATTAGGATTCCGCTCGAACCTATGAAAATGCTTGTCTGGCGAAGCATGATCACGTACGAAGTTGTGAAGTCCCATGGTAGCTGCAACAATCATCTTTTGCTTAGACAAATGAAAACTCGGCATCTTCAAAAGAATTCTCCATTTCATCTTCCACACACCTGGGGTCCTCTCAATGATATTACGACAACTTGAGTGTACTTTGTTAAATTTTTCTTTCTCACCACTTGGGGCATCACCTCTTCGAAATTCAGGAATATGGTACCTTTGTCCCTTGTATGGTGCTAGATACCCCGGTCTATTCGGATAACCGGCATCGACAAGATAATATTTTCCTAAAAATTAAGATGCAAATTACCACTGTTAACACCAAATGCATAAATATTAGTATAAATAAGTTCACAAATAATTTGAAAAATAAAACTTACCTTGTGGAGGATGTGGAAAGATATCTTTGTCTACATGCAATGCATGATAAAGCACACTAGATCTGACTAAAAGATCATGTAGACTATGAAAGATTGTAGCATTCATACGAAACATATGGTGGCTTTCCCCTGGGGTGTTTAGAGTTTCTCTTACCCAACCCATACCACTAAGGCGTGAAGTCCTAGTTTTAGTTGGTGCAAATGCAAAATGCTGCAAAAGACACATGAGACATCTCGCTCAACTCAACAATTCGTTTTAGTTGGTTTTGCATGATTGCAGATCCACTCTTCAGTTTCTTCCCTTTCGTATTACTAGAACCACATGTTCTCTTCCCTTTAACACTACTTGGTGACTCATCTTCTTGTTCACTATTATCGTTGTCATCATTGTCGTCTTCATGTTCTTCAACTTCAATAGGTGTGGATGCACGAACAGGGCTTAGTGGCAAATTTCCCATTGCTGGAGACTAATGATCTTCACCAGTGTTGCGAATATCTTCAAACATTGTGCGCAACAGGTCCTCATTTTGAAGTCCACCCTTTTCAAACTTAGCGCATCCTTTATATTCCTATCAACAACAATGATACAAGTTAATAATAAACATAGGCGAGATTGTACATACATACTTGAATGTGTAATGACTTACTTTTTTAATTCCTTCCACCGTTGACTAGTGGTTTTAATTGTTTTCTTCTCAGGATCCCAACCTAAGCCTGTCTCTTTTGTCGTCAATTTCTTCCAAGTGTTGTAGTCAGTCTTCAGTTTGTCCCATTTGTTTTCAAATTGTCTCTTTGTGTATTTTATCCCAGTCTTCTCCTCAAATTTTGCAATTACTAACGCATAACCAGGAATATTCAGATGTGTACTTGGACAATTACCAGCAGCCACTTGTTCAGCAAATAGTTCACATACTATCCTAGTGTGTTCGTCAGTCCACTCGGCATTGTCACCCATCTGTTACATTAACATCATTCAATCACCCATCTATTTGCAGTACTTGGGAAATGCAGTACATAAACAATGTTTCGGTCCATCAGTTATGCTAAACACCGAGCAATAATTTCCATAACATACAACACCAGAATAATTTCAACCTCTCAATGAACTCACGGAACAGCAAATGGGGGAATCATGCTTTGTCACAGCCGATATTCTAACCTCTCATTGATGGACAAAATTGAGGCACTCTCAAAATCTAAGCCAACCATATAAATTTATGTCATTTTAAGCTCTCAGTGAACTCATTGAATAGTCAATGGAGGAATCATGCTTAGTCACATCCGGTATTCTAACCTCTCACTGATGGACAAAATTGAGGCACACACAAAATCTAAGCCAACCATAGCAATCCAACTCATTTTAACCTCCTCGAAAGGTAACAGATTGCACATTGCACATATCAAATAATCTGCACATTGCACATTGCAATCCAAATCAGCTGAACATTGCAAATTGCACATATTAAATAATCTGCACATTGCACATTGCTGCAAATCATACAAACCAAAGGTATGCAAATTGCACACTGTAACCAAACCAAATTGCACATTGCACATATCAAATAATCTGCACATTATACAACCTCATCTGTATCAGCTGGATAGTATTATCAGAGCAAACTCACCTGTAGGAGGCGGCGGTGCTGACGGGCGGAACGAGGCGGCGGTGCTCACGGGCGGAGGGAGGCGCCGGTGCTCAGCGGCGCGGAGGCGCGGTCTTGACGGTGGACGGAGCGGCGGTGCTCACGAGGCGATGAGGCGGGAGGCGGTGGCGCACGAGAGGAGGGGGAGGAGGCGGCGGCCGCGAGAGGGAGGAGGCGGGAGGCGGCCGTCGTGAGAGGGGAGGGAGTAGGCGGCGCAAGAGAAGGTGGAGGCGAGGCGTCAGATCTGAGGGAGGCGGCAATGCTAACGGGCGGAGGCGGCGGTGCTGATGGGCGGAGGGGCGGAGGGAGGCGGCGGCCGGCGCGAGAAGGAGGAGGCGGGAGGTGGTGGCCGGCACGAGAGGGAGGAGGCGGGAGGGAGGTGGCGGCCGGCGCGAGAGGGAGGAAGCGGGAGGCGGTGGCCGGCACGAGAGGGAGGAGGCGGGAGGGAGGCGGCGGCCGGCGCTAGAGGGAGGAGGCGGGAGGCGGGCACATGAGAGGGGAGGGCGTAGGCGGCGGGGAGGTGTGGCGTTAGATCAGAGGGAGGCGGGGCGTCTGGGAAAGGGGTATATTGGTGGCATTTTGCGGGTAAATATTTTAATCTTCTAAGGGTAATTGTATTTAGGGTGTGTTGGCTCCCCACGAGAATCCCCCTCAACCCAGCTTCTCCTGGTTAGTTCATTTTGGAACCTGTTCCACACAAGAAGCAGAATCAGTTAATTTTGAGAAGCGGGTTGTTTGGCACAGCTCCAGAAGATTCAACAGAGAAGCTGGGAGCAGGAGCTATACCAAACAGGCCCATAGTGAGGGGATTTTTTTTTTTTGAAAACGGTATAGTGATGAGAAAATGTTGTCATTAGTTCTTCTTCCCTTTTCTTTGATTTTGAGAACGGCAGAAACGGGTCTAGTGATGGGATGCATGTTCTTCGAAAAGAATCGAATAGATAATTATGTGATGGTACGAAGGAAATGTGTTCTTGTGATGTGTGTGTAAGTGTGTTGATAGGGAAGCATAGGATGCACGAATCCAGGGATACTTTTTGGCAGAGTTTGGGCATTTTGGCAGCTGCAGTGCTGACTGCTTGCTCAGAATTCGCTGGCTTTTCCCCTCTTGATTGTTTCCTGAGTAACGACCTACAGTTACAAGGGGCAATGGGCATGAGAAACATATAGCTCAGAATTCGCTGGCTTTTCCCCTCTTGATTGTTTCCTGAGTAACGACCTGCAGTTGCAAGGGGCAATGGGCATGAGAAACATATATGACGCCATCAAATGTGCATGCGTGCCAGTACTGCTGCTCGAAAAATGACGAACATTAGATCTATTTACTTGCATCCAGATTAGGCGAACCGAAACTCCCTACCTCCCACACGCGTGTAAATAAACCTAAAAAGAATCGCAGAAAGGGCCTCTGATGTGAGATGATTCGTTCAAGATGCCTGACCACGACGTATCACTCTTGATCTTGGTACACATAATACATCAGATGAACAGAAGAGCACGTAGTACATTATTTCCATGTTTTTTTTTCTCTCTGAGAGCGAAAGCTGTGGGTTCTTTCTAAGAGCAAAAGCTGTGGGCACTTAAGAGTTGTTATCTATCTTCCCATGAAGATTTTCGATGCCAGAACCAAAATATATAGGTCAAATGTACTAGAATTAGAATAATTTGATCTAGTACTATTGATGTATGTGTACATCTCGTGGTTACGATCGAACGAGCTCGAGTACGTACCTGGTCAGGCCTTATGCATATGAATTAGCCTCTAGCTAGAACACGCACTATCCTTATTAGAGTAAGCATAGAAGCACCTCCTAAAAAGAAAAACTACATATTTGTTGTCAAAACTATTATAAAACTTGTAGTCAAAACTATTATAAAACTGTAGATTTAAGCAACAATTTCGTAGAACTACAGATTGAAGAGACAAACATTTCACAAAACTACATGTTATCCATCATATGCTATGGTTGCATAACGGCAAGGCCCACCTGGCAGTGAAATGGATGTGTTAGGCTATTTTGTGACTCTGATACGTGGGTCCAAGTATTCAGAACCGTCGCATATGACTAGAAAACTTAAAATCTGTGGTTCTTTGAAACATTTGACCCTTAAATCTATAGTTCTACGAAATTATTGTTTAAATCAGTAGCTTTATGATAGTTTTGATAATAAATATGCAGTTTTAGGAAACTTACTCTTGGTATTAATTATGTATAACGTGATCCACGCCACTATAACAGTAGAGCCGCCGAACTCAACAATTGCACGCCAGTCAGTTGCTTCCGTCTCCTTTAAGCTTTTACAGAACATGCACATGCATAATTAATATTAGCTTGCTTTTTTTCCTTTCCTTTCCACTCTGCTGTCGATGCACTACAGCACAACGATTTTTTCCTTGTCGTACTACCTCAACTATTAGGTTTGGGAACCAAGTAATGACTAGGACGTGATAAAGAATATTCAAAGTAATTACTCCATCATGACCTTACTATTACCTACACCTCAGGTCCACTCTACCAAACCACAACGATTTGAAACGGATGCATGATCCAAGAGGCATATATTTGGCTAGCAAATGGGTCCGAGATAGAATGCAATTCAATGCAAGTATATGAGCTAGCTAATTGCAACATCATGGCACATGGAACAGCTTGCAGCAGCTAGTCAACGCCGGCCGGCCTTAACCTCCACCGTTACGAAACCGTGAAACCGCGCGCGCGCATGCAGAAAACCGGCGCGCCAACCGAACCATGCCATGCACGCATGCCAGTAGTCCTTTTCTTTTCCACCCGCGTGACTCCATCGTTACTCGCGAGTGTCCTCACTGTCACATCACATAATTAATCCCCTCGATTCTCATTCTTCCCCTATATATACGTCGCCGCGTGCAGGTCGATCGCCAAGACGCCAACTATCCCAAGAATCCACCACGGATGTGCAGTGCTCATCTCCGATTCTCCGGCGCCGGCCATGGAGGAGTTCCAAGAATCCGACGTTTTATGGCCGGACCAACACCGCGGCGACCACGACCATCACCAGCAGCAGCACAGGGGCAGGCAGTCCGTACACATCGACGCCTCGCGCGCGGCGCAGCAGTTGCACGGGGGTGCTGCGCGCCCGGGCTCGTCCGCGCCAGTGGGCATCCCCGTAATGAGGTCGACGGAGCCGGCCACCGCGTGGGCCCGGAGCTACGACAACGACGGTGGCGATGGGGCGGCGTCGGCGTCGTTCGTGCCTCCGCACGAGATCGTCGCGAGGCGGCGGTGCTCGGAGGAGAGGGCGGCCTTCTCGGTGTGCGTGGGGCACGGGCGCACGCTCAAGGGCCGCGACCTCCGCTCCGTCCGCACCGCCGTGCTCCGCATGACCGGCTTCCTCGAGAGCTGATCAACCCCATCGCCATGTGCCGGCGAGAATCGCGAGCCCTAGCTAGTGAAAAATTTTTGCGTGTCAATTAAGTCGCACTAGGTATTGATTTTGTGCTCACATATGTATAGTGAAAATATGCACATTTGCTCCGTGGGAATAATGCAATGTGAAATTCTTAACGAATTCGATCGATTCGATGCCTTGCATTAGAACGAAAGAGAACAAAACGGTGTTTTTAATTCCATTTTTCTCTCTATCGAGAGTGGCCATGGTAATTAACTAGTGTGAGTACTAGTATTAGAGCATACGAAGCCGCGCATGAGGAGACAGACGTACCTTGTCATGTTTGGACTTCGGAACTGTATCGATGTATGCTTCCATCCCACACTGAGGTGTCCGTTTACTCTGCGACAGTGACGGACGCAGGAATTTCAGAATAGATATTTGAAGTTATAAAAGACATCAAGTGTGGATATTTATGTGTTTGCACGCTGCTAGTTCATGCAGTAATAGACAAGCAGGAGGGACAACTAGTCAACTAGGCAAAGCCCCCCTCGGCATTCCAAAGTAGCCATGATGTTCTAGAATATAAAGGTAAAGGCTAACCGTTTCTAGATCCATGTTGTCTTCTCTGAAGCATCCTCTGGTCAACTGAGAGATAATCATCTGAGAACGAGCAAATATCAGTGCACAAGTGAAGGTCTAAGAAATAAATTTATTAAAGAGTCTCACATTCTGTTGCTCCCATTCAGGACAATTGGAGCTTATTGGCAACCCCTTTCTGTTTGACATCAGAGTCGGAGTACGATTAGTTGTCCATGTAGCAAAACTATGAACTGGTGAGCACCAGCTATACGAATATAAGTGTGCCATTGGATGGTCCCTCTGGCTCACGGAGAAAATGTAATACCGGGCAGATGAACTCAGCCGCCCACCACCCACCCACCCACAAATATCTATATGAGAGAGAGAGAGACAGAGGGAGAAGCCAAACCCGATTTTGCTCATTCCCGTGCCTTCGCGTAGCTGCTGCGGCTCCCCATCGTGCCGCCGCTACCGCTCGTCGTCGGCGCTGTCATCCCGCGGCGCGCGCTGCCGCCGCCGCCAGCCGCCGCTTCCCCATGTTGCCGCCGCCCGGCGCGCCGTCGCCGCCCGCTGCGCGCGCGCGTGCGCCGCCGCGGTGCCGTTGCGGCGTTCTTGCCGCCGCCGCCGCCGCCCCTCGGCCGCCGCCGCTCCCGCCCTCCGGCCACGCGCGCGCTCCCTGGGGAGGCCGGCTCGTGATGGAGAAGAAGAGAGGAGAGGGGCGCGGTGGGAGAAGAGTGAGAAAAGGCGCGGAGCGCCGCCGGGAGGAGAGTGAGAGAAGCGCGAGGAGAGCCGCCACCGCCGGGAGGAAAGAAAGAAAGAGAGAGCGGGAAGAAAGAGGAAAGGAGGCGCGCCGGGAGGAAAGAAAGAGAAGGAAGAGAAGAGAGGAGAAGAAAAAAGAAAGGGGTGAGTGCCCCGATCGATCGCCAAGTGCCCCGATCGATCGGACCGTGGTAACACCTTGAAACCTTCTCCCTGTTTATTTGCTGAGTCGGGAATTATTAATACCGACCATTATAATTGATGCATGTGATCAGTTAGGTGTCGTTTATTAATATGAATGCCTGGACGACGAAATTGGTACTGCTACGGTTGATCTGGTCGATCTGTGGCAGAAGAGGGAGAAGGAAAGTATAATTTGAGGTTAAACAGTATGACTGATTAAAGTGAGATTAAACGTGTAGAAATTGATCGACGAGTATAAATAATGTGATCGCTCAATTTATAGACTGGTTAAGCATCGGTCAATGAGAGGTTGCCCGATGAGACAGGAGTGGGTTATGTCGAGTGGACGTTTGAGCGATGTTATTTACTCGTAATTGAATGTATTGCATGAGTGATAAATTGAAATAATTAATGCTTGTTCATGTGGCGGTTCGAGTCTGGTGCCATCCACGCACCGTCCGTCAGGTTAACAGGCAAGTGCATGGTAGACAGTAAATTGTGAGGAATGTTATTCGTGTTCCCATGCCATGGTTTACAGTATTTATGAGATGATGCATGTGATTATGTGCTAATCATACCTTGATGAGTAATGTTTATGATTAGACATTCACATTTGAGGCATATTGCATCATGCAAAATGCATAAGAGCCAGGTCGGTGAGAAAGTCATATGACTAGTCCGGAGTGCTCTGGAATAAGACCTACAGAGGTAGGCAAATGAGTGGTCCATCGACGGGTGGACGCTCCGCTATACCGGTATACGCTACAGTTACAGAGCATACAGATGCATTGCATGATAGTGCATTGCATTATGTGGATGTAAAGTGATTCTGACGATTGTGCATTCAGCATTACGATTCTGATTGATTCTGATTTACGATTCTGATTGATTCTGATTTACGATTCTGATTGATTCTGATTTACGATTCTGATTGATTCTGATTTACTGATTCTGATTGTGATTCTGATTCTGATTACAATTGTGATTTACTGATTCTGATTGTGATTTGATTTACGATTCTGATTGTGATTTACGATTTACGATTCTGAAATTGATTTACGATTTATGAGACATAGGTTGAATTACAGTTTACAGACACAGGGTTGATTTACAGTATACAGTTATAGTCTTAGCCTACAGTTTACAGACATAGAGTGGAATACAGCTTACAGTTCCTGAAATTGTTAAAGTGATAATACTGTTTTATCGTGTGCTTGCTGAGTCTCCGGACTCACCCTTACTTTGTCGTTGTTTTTAGGTGAAGGATGACGACATGCATGGAATGGGATAGTTCTTTTGGCACAGCACATATGAAATAACAGTCTAGCCGTACACTGAGGTTTAATGTCTAATCTAGTGTTACGTCTCAGTGGCTCGTTGTTGGGTTATTTTGCTAGCGAGCCATGTTGGCGGGTCTCCAAGGTCGTGGAGCCCACCGTTTATGTTAATGTCTAACTTGTGAAATATGAAGTTAGTTGCTTTTGCAATTATCCTACTGTTAATTGTGGTTTGATATCTGTGGGTAATGATATAAAGGAACAGGGAAGGTGCTGCTAAAAGATGAATTAGCAACACATTTGAATCGGTAAGGGTGTAGTGGTAGCATCTTGGACCCTGTGGAGGGTCGGGGTGTTACAGAAAAATAGTACATTACTTAAAAAAGAAAGGATGGGATGGGGATTCAGATAAATGACAAAAGTAGTCAAGACATGGAATGACATAGCCAATAGGCGACAACAGGGAAATGCATAAGTATGAGATTGAAACACAAGAACAGAAGAGTAAGAGCAACAGGGGATAATTAGGTTGTCTTTTTGCTAATCCATGCAGCTTATTTTTAGTTTTGAGTTTTTTTGTCAATTTAATTTACCCGCAAACTGCTGAGTTTTAGATGCTTACAGGTAGATACGATGTCATTTTTTTGTGTCAATATTTAGTTGGCAAGATGTTGGCACTTCAACTAACTGACTTTCAAGGTTCCATCAATGGAAAAACGCGGGTAGCTATGGATTTCTACAACTTCAACATGGTTATCAAGATCAACATATCAGTTTATAACTGAAACCATGTCACTATTCATAAAAGATGACAAAATGATTGTTGCAAGCTTTAAGCAAGCGATCTCTCATAATGGATGCATCAAGCCACAGCAGCAACTTACAGAACTAGATTGGCTCTCTCTCGCAGCTATTCTGGCACGCTTAGCATCTTCCTCTTGCAATATCCAGGCTATAGTTGTATCAACTTGCGAGATGTCAGCAATAAGTGAGTCATTTGTTACATCGGCAGTGAATCATCAGAAGCAGAGCAACCACAGACAAAAAAGTCAACTACGAAACAAAATTTTATTCAAAAGGTCATGGCAAGATTGAGTAGTCTAGAGTATCAACCTGTTCTGGATTTTGAGAGCCTAGCTGTTCTTGGTTAAACTTCTCTTGAAGCATGCGGGCAAACACCTCATCTGATTCAATTTGCCGTGTCCTCAACTGGTTCTCATCAGGCTAGTCGTGCAGCGCGGAGCCGGAGCCCAGAGGGCCAGAGATGATGTGGTCTGCGACGGTGCGGCCACCCGCCACCGGTCACCAGAGGCTCGGAGCTGGACTGCTTGCTGCCTTGCTGGAGCCAGGTGGAGTGGACTAGTGGAGATGCCGAGACGACAGCCTGGTGGCTGGCTCCAGCCTCCAGGCGGTGGCGTGGTGCTGGCAGAGGCGCAGAGTGGAGGGCCGGAGGCGCGGTCGACCGGTCGCGTGGCGCGGAGCCAAATCCTGAAGGTGGCGTGGACTGCTAGGGTTAGGGGATTGAGGAGGAATTGGGGGGGCACCGCCCCACCGGATGTCTGGATGGGGAATCGGGGGATCAGGAGACGCCGAGACAGGCTGGTCGGCGCACAATAAATGGGCCTAGGCCATTGCCGCGTTGGGCTGATCAATTCATGGCTATGAATATAACTATTTTGGCCTAACTATATATATATATATATATATATATATATATATATATATATATATATATATATATATATATATATATATATATATATATATATATATATATATATATATATATATATATATATATATATATATATATATATATATATTAGGATTTTTACCAAAAAATTTAGGTGTTCAGCTACTTTGCGACTGCGACACCACCAAATTGGTCCATACGTCACGTTATATGGGATGGGATGGAGTATGTATGACAAAAAACAGTGATGTGTTTGGATTTGGATTATACCAGCAGCACCTGGTATTATACCTAAGGGGTCGTTCTCTTCTTCCTGTACTATCAATTGATTCGAAGTCTCGAACATTTTTCCATTGCTTTCTCTCTCTTTTTTTCGAGGATATATCATATACTATATGTTTAATTCTTTCTACGTTACTTGAGTGATTTCGCTGCGCAAAAAGTCTGCACAATGCATATTATTTCCACGCACGACCAGCAAGTTACGTGCTTCTGCGGGGTCGTATAGCCACAGTGGAAGTACCTTCTATGGATGGTATTTTTTTTGGAGTGTATAGGCATCATCTGAATGTTTTTCTAATTATCATTTAAATTTGTGACCTTTAGATTAGAGATTAAGAGGCCCTTTATTTTTAAAAGGGGAAGATTTTTTTTGGAGAGGGGTAAAATTCAAGGGAAGGGGGAGAATTCAGGATCATTGGATCTCTAATTCAATTATCATAAATCTGGATGATAGTTATGAAGAAAACATCCAGATGATGTTTAACAAAACCTTTTTTTTTAATGCTGGTAGAAGCTGGGTGATATATTAGATAGATGGCAAACTTTTGGTGACAGCTAGGATAGGAATTTTTTGTACGGATAATCCATTTTTTATTCGAAATTACATAAATATACCCGCGGGAAAATTTTTTACAAAAATAGGCTCCAGTCGCCTAATGGTTGGGCGACTGGAGGCGTTCGCCCAACCACACGGCGACATTTAATGAATCTACTAACCGTTGGGCGATTAATTGCAGTCGCCCCACGGTTGGGCGACTTCCATCCAGTCGCCCAACCGTTAGGCGACTGCATTTCAGTCGCTCAACGGTTCGGCGACTTGTAGTGAGATATATACCGCTCGGCCAGGCCGAGCGCGGTCCTGTCGTTCGCTCGCCGTCGCGAGAGAGAGAGAGAGGAGGAGAAGAGGAGGGAAGAGAAGGAGAGGGAGAGGAGGAGAAGAGAAGGAGAGGAGAGGAGGAGAAGAGGAGGAGGAGTGCGCGATTTTTAGGTAATTTTTCGTGTTATATTTTTTGTTAGTGTAGAAAATTAGTTTAGAAAATGTAGTGTAGAAAATTAGTTTAGAAAATTAGTTTAGAAAATGTAGTGTAGAGAATTAGTTTAGAGATTTAGTTTAGAAAATTAGTTTAGAAAATGTAGTGTAGAAAATTAGTTTAGAAATATTGTTTAGAAAATTAGTTTAGAAAATGTAGTGTAGAAAATTAGTTTACAAATTTAGTTTAGAAAATTCGTTTAGAAAATGTAGTGTAGAAAATTAGTTTACAAATTTAGTTTAGAAAATGTAGTTTCAAAATTTAGTTTAGAAATTAAATATAGAAATATAATTTAGACATTTAATTTTCAAATTTTGTGTACTAAATGTAGTTTACAAATAAAGTTTAGAAAATTTAGTTTATAAATTTTGTGTACCATTTATTGTACAAATTTAGATGTAGAAAGTATAATGTACAAGTTTAGATGTAGAAATTTAGATGTACCAAGTTTAATGTACAGTCTTAGATGTATAAAATTTAGTGTTGAAATTATTGTACAAATTTAGATGCAGAAAGTTGAATGTTGAAAGTATTGTACAAATTTTGCAGGTATGACTCGTGGCCGGACGTGACTCGAGTGGCGGTTCATACCGTTGGACGAGCACGTGGACCGCTCTCATCACGCTTCCCATCTAGTGCCGCCACCGGGAGCACGGACGAGCCGCCTCGCTTGGGAGTGGTCCGACACGGACACCTCGCGTGGCTCCGGGACTCGACCCTCGTTGGATCGCCAGTGAGCACTATTCCAGCGCTTAGTGCGACCGTTAGTTCGCTCCGTCCGACCTTCACTTTGTTTGCAGTGCGCGGATGCCGGGCTACTCCTCTTGCCCGGATGGTGCAGGCCACGAGGAGGATGGAGCGCGGCGGGACGAGGGCGGGACGAGGCGGGCGGGATCGATCACGACGATTTCCGCTCGACCGCTCTCATCGACGGCTTTGGTGGACCGCTGGCGCCCGAGACGCACACTTTCCACCTCCCATTCGGGAGATGACGCCGACCTTGCGGATGTGTCCGCTTCTTGGGCTTCCGATCGCGGAGACGCCGCCTTCCTACCGAGGCCCCGGCGATCGGGCGCTACCGACCGCTCGGCAGATTCGAGGTGTCGCCCACCGCCGCCGACCACCACGTGTTCGGAGAGGCGCACCCATGGGCCGACACCGAGGTGGCTCGAGCAAGATCGCACGTGGTATATAAAATCGATCGTATCTTCAAGCTCTTTTTGTGGTATTACGACTAATAACAACTTTTTGCATTCAGTGGAGCGCATGGTTCCGCAGCACGATCGCAGGTCTCGCGCACTGGAGGCGACGTCTTGTGGCTGTTTGGTTGGGTGCTTTTCACCACCAGCCACGGCAACTCGGTGGATGCGCGCTTTATCGCTTATGCGAGGCGATCACGACGCGCGAGCCCCACCAGTCACCGGGATCGCCGATTTGCCGCGACGTATCGCTGCATGCAGGCGATGCGTGCACGAGGGTCGCCGAACTCGATCCTCACGGGTTGTCCCCTCTACTACGCTTGTGGTCGCTCGAGCGCTTGCCGCCTGACGACTGTGCTAGACGACGTGGTCCGCACGGGCCCGAGATGTATCCGGGAGAAGTCGATCGGCCGACGATGGGTTCTATGTGGTGCCGCGCCGAGTAAGTTTTATCACGCTTAACTATTTCTTTCTTATTGACGATCGCCATTGTAAACAACTTGTCTTTCTTGCGGTACAGGTTCAGGCGCGCGTGCGAGTCACGCTGGCGCATCGAGTCTTTGTGGAGCAACTGACCGCATCACGCCGACGACGTGCGCTGGAGCCGACTGATACGGTAGTGCAGCCCGTGCTCTCGGCGGTCTGTCTTCACTTTGCCGGCGTGGCCGGCTTTCGCTCACCCACGGAAGCTCGTGTACCTCATCTACGTGGAGGACTACGCACCCCGTGATGATGCGATTCGCCGCTATGGCGGCCGCCTCTGCACTCGCCGGACCATCGCTCGCGGCACGTGCACGGGTGAGTGTATCGCTTGTGCTAAATATGTACATACTTACCATCGCGTCGCAAGTATCTCACATTACGTAATGGTTTTATACGCAGTACGGCGAAGGGAGTGAAAAGAGGCACCTGATCGGTCGGTGAGAATGCACCCGGTCGAGCAAAGGCGGATGCGCCGACGCATCGCGTGGGACGAGGACCGACCGCACGACGCAGGGGAGTACGCTGAGTACCGCTACCGGTACCACCGCAGACCAGACGAGCTCGTGATATGTGGTAGACCCGCCGCCACACACGCCGCCGCTCCGACGGACACGCACCCGCGCGCTTCGCAAGACGACGCCACCTCGCGATGACGTTACATGTCATTTCAAAGATTCCCAAATGGTAATGTCGTTTCCATAATCGACCATTTTATGTCTTTGTGTCCAGCCGACGCTTGTTCGACCTATACGCCGAGTCCAAGACAAGATCGAGAGGCTCGCCAGTGGTGCGCAAATGACCCATGAGGAGGGCCTCACGGCTTTGCGCGTCGGGTGCACGAGGTGTAGACGATCGTTAGCCTCATCGCCCCGCACGAGGCTACCGCGGTCTCCACGCCCCGCTACGATCGCCGCCCACCCACCTCCACCACTGTGCCACCTCCACCGCGTGGCACTACTATGGTGCACCCACGTGGACACGCCCTCCACCACCTCACCCGAGCAGCCTGGGGTTCAGCACCGGCGGGGCCTCCTACACCGGTTCACTTCACGCCTCCTACGCAGACCCTGCCTTCCCCACGCAGGTGTACGCCTCCATGGCGCCACCACGTACGCATAGGGTCTTATACCGTGTTTATCCAAGACGACATGCAACGCACTAACGATATTAATATTGCGTACTTACCGGACGGCGCCTCCCGTGCCGGAGGATGTGACCGCTTTTTCGCGCCGCCGCCCGACGTCGCACCGCAGTTCTTTCGCGCCAGTGCCCTCCCGGTGCACCGGAGATTACATGACCAGAGGTGCACTGACTCACCAAACAGGGCGGATAGACACCCTCCTCCTCGCTTTACCTTTTGATCGCCCTAATCCGTTGCACCGGAGGAGGCCAAGCGAGGCCGTATGGGAGGACGCGGCGCGGTGACGGGCACAGCAGATGTACCAAGTTTAATGTACAGTGCTTATATGTTATGCATGTAATGAAAATACATGCGCCATGTTACTCACAGTTATATTATGAAGTTTATTTATATTTACATAAGTCTATCATCTCTTTCCGCATATAAACTATCTCACTTAACAGTGTATGTATCGATCGTTCTCTACTCAATCTTTCAAAAAAATTAAAAACCTTTTTACACACCTACAATATACAATGAACATAAACTTTTATTACAACTTCACCGTATTTTTTACCGGTTCAACGTTACAAAATTCACAAATTCTAAAACAATCACGGGGGCTACCTGAAGTCGCCTAACGGGATGGCGACTGCATGCCAGTCGCCATACGGAAGAGCGATTTAATGCAATCGCTCTACTGTGCAGCGAGATATATTGTGTCGCCGTGTGGTTGGGCGAACGCCTCCAGTCGCCCAACCATTAGGCGACTGGAGCCTATTTTTGTAAAAAATTTTCCCGCGGGTATATTTATGTAATTTCGAATAAAAAATGGATTATCCGTACAAAAAATTCGCTAGGATAGCGTGTCTAGTCGGGGACAGCACCAAAGAGAGAGAAAGGGAGTGACGTGTAAAAATAAAGAGCTTACTGGCGTACCAGATCAGACTATGTGCTGATTAGCTCCTAATCAGGGACTTTGTGTAGCGCATCATGGCGCACCACTAGAGACCATGCATCTTGATGACCGTGAGCGCCCTGCCGTCAGCCACTACTCCTTGCCCCGCGCGACCTCCGGTGCGATGAACATCAAACGGGGACTGCCCCTTAGCCGCCCGCCGGCGGCCGCCACGCGCACCCGAAATTGGCGGTCATGATGCGCCCGCCGGAGCCGATGAGCATGTTGTGGACCTTTGACATCCCTATGGGCGACCACCGGCGGCGTGGACATGCTTTGCTTGATGGCTCGTGTTTTTTTGCGTGATTATATAGATGTGGGAATAATTGATGCTTTGTAACGGTTAGTATTGAAACTTTGGCTGGCTAATGCCGGTGATAAGAGGTAGTTGAGGCCTTGAGGATCGCCGCCGGTGGCTCCATGTTCTTCCAGTCGGACCTTGGCAAAGTTTGGATGGGCAGTTGCTTCCTCTCAGTCTCCCTTCGCCATGGACAGACGCCTCTCTTCGCCATGGACAAATTGGGGAAGACATTGATGAGAAGAACCGGATGGGACTTGGGAGAAAATGAGGACGGGCCTGGCTATTTCTGAGCTGTTGGATTGCCTTCTAAGGGCTGAGATGCTGTGATGCAGTCATAGTAACAACTGCACCTGATCTGCTTCCCCTAATCAGTAGGCTGAACACAGTGGCGGAGGACGGAAAAAAATTGAGGTGGGGTGGATCGCAAGCAATACCATTCAAGCTATAATACTAAAATCAGACTCATCAACAATAATCCAAGTGCAAAGATACTTAATAATGCAAGACATTGAAAAATACCTCCAAAAATTGAAGAATCACAATAATATATCACCAATTTAACATATAACCTTGTAGAGCATAGTAATGGAAATAATCTGCCAAAGAAAGAGCAAATATAGTTAATATTGTTATGTATAGTGTAAATTTGCAAAATGTAAATTGACAAATGCCTCACCTCTCTGTGATTTTCCCTTTTCCCTTCTATCCATTGCTCAAGCCTCAAATCAAATGTCACAATATATGCCGGCCTCAAGCCTCAAAATCTCAAATCAAATGCCACAAATCGTCAAATCCACAATATATGCCGCTGCCTGTCGCTGCTGGCTGCTGCCGGCCTCAACCCTCAAGCCTCAAATCCACAAGTCAGCAGAGCAGAGAGCAGGGAGTGGCTGCTGCCGCTGCGCCGCTGTCGCCGCCTCGCCGCCGCGCCGCCCGCCTCGCCTCCCCGCCCGCGCCTCCGCCTCCGCCTCGCGCGCTCGGCGCCTCCGCCCCGCCCGCCCGCGCCTCCCGCCGCGCCTCGCGCCTCGAAATCCCGCCCGCCCCCCGAGTCCCGCCCGCCGCCGCCGCCGCCACGCCCGCCGCTCCCAGTTCCGTCACCGCCACGCCCGCCACTCCAGCCGAAGGCGCAGAGCTCACACTGCCACAGAGCTAGGGTTACGTTATTGAGTTATTCGGTTATTGGGCTATTGCTATTGGTGGATAGAGGTGTATATGGGGCCTGGGGGTCTCTTGTAAAAATCTAAGATGTGGCATGGGCCATAGCTCACCCTATCGGGCCCTCCGCCCCTGGCTGAACACAAGCATATGCAATATGCATTACGTTCAATGACGCCTGAGCTTTGTGTGTTCGTTCGGAAGCATATGCATTATATATGTGTTGGATGAGGATCTAGTACAATTGTACTCAAAAGTGAAAACTTTTTACCATGTATACACGAATTACCATGCATCACTACTAAAAAAAAGATCATCACAGACAGTTTGGAACTATCATCATAGACGGTTTTCTGTACCGTCTGAATTTATGGGTCAGTGATAATCGAAGGTTATCACAGATGGTTTGTAACTAGAACCGTCCGTGATACTCTAACATCACAGATGGCTCGAAGTAAAAATCATTTGTGATACTCTAACATCACAGACAGTTCGAAGTAAAAACTATCTGTGCTACTCTAACATCACAGATGATTCTAACTACCAACCGTTTATGATGGGCGAATATCACATACGATTGTAATATAAAACTGTCTATAATAGTCCTTTATAGACAATTTATACCACAAAATTGTTTATGATAGTTCATACTATACCTAAATTTTTCTGTTTTTTAGCTAGCCTCAAGAAATGTTAGCTATACCCTTTAAAAACAAGCAAACATAGTAGTACATTCCATTAGAATCCACCATTACAGTATCACAAGATAATGAGCAAGTTACCCATCTAACACAATAAGAACACATCCTAATTCTACGAACCCAACTCTTAAATATGGCAAAAACACATCTCCTAATTATACAAACCCAACTCTTAAATATGGCAAGAACACATCTCATAATCCTACGAACCCATGACAAAAACATAGAAGGAGAGATCCTAGCAGCGCGCGAGCTAGATGTCCTTGAGCACTATCTTGGTAGCTAGCTGCTTCCGCGGTGCCTTGCAGCGAAGGAGAGGCAGCAGTAGCGTTACCTTTGTGTCACAACGATAAGACTGCACAAGACACTCTTACGACATATACGATAAGAGTGTGTTGTGCGATCGTGGTGTCACAACGGAGGCGCTAGCTCACGGCGGTAGTCGGCGTCATCGAGGAAAAAGTTAGGAGTGGATAAACTAGTTAGGAGCAGCTGGTAGAACTCATGCATCTCAGAGTGAAAGGGAGGGGAAGTAATTAATAAGAAATGTTGTCTAGGGTTGGGGCTAGCTGATGGCATTTTTTGGCGCAGTGGCCATCGGGGTGTTTCTTTCTCCACAGGAGTGTCGGGTGAAGCTGGTGTCAGTCTGGTGGCCCATGTGCACAATTTCATCTTTCATGGAGATGATTCGTACAATGATTCTACCGATCCAGGCCGCTGGTTTATTTTTTAAGCTAGGCTGAAATCCACCTCCATAGCCCTAAGTACGTGTATTTGGCATTTGCACGATGCCATGCTGGGCGCCTAGGTGGAACCACAAATGCTCGGTGCTTGCCAATGATGTTTCTTGAGCCAGTGGCCATCAGAACGTTTCTATCTCCACGAGAGAGTCGGACGAAACCGGTGTTGGCCTGGGGTCCACACACATGATTTTGGCTTTTTACACATGCGGTGATTCTACCTATACGTGCCATTGGCTTTTTTACGGATAATTGACTAAACGCCACTGCAATCGTCTTATTTTCAAAAAATACCACTGCAATCATGTTGCTTTAAAAAATGCCACTCCACTTGTCCAACAGTTATAAGTATTGGATGATTGCAGTGGTATTTTTCAAAATTGAGGCAATTGCAATGGCATTTTTCAAAGTATTGGATGATTGAAGTGGCAACACAAATCATTTTTCAAAACTGAGATAGTTGTAGTGGCATTTTTCAAAAGACCAGGATTGCAGTGTCATTTTTCAAATTTAAGATGATTGCAGTGGCATATAGTGAACTTTTCTTAGGTTGAATCCACCTCTGTAGCCCTGTATATGTGTGTTTGGCATCGTGTGTTGCTATTTCAGGCACCTAGGGGCATCATGAACGCTCAGTGTCGGTTGAACAGACACAAAGGGCCAACGCAACAATGCCACCCCGAGTTGGGGCTCACCGATGACATTTTTTGGGCCAGCTTCTTTCAGGGCATTTCTATCTCTACAGGAGTATTGGGCCAAGCCGGTGTCGGCCCGGGGGCCACGCACACGATTTTGGTCTTTCAATATTGGTGATTTGTGCGATGATTCTACCAATCTCTATTACTGGCTTATTTCTTAAGTGAGAGGCGAAACCACCTCTATGTGCATTTGGCATGGTGCATGGCCATTTCTTGCGCCTAGTTAAAATAGCACAAAGGGGCCAGCCCAGCAATATCGCCCGGGGTCAAAACTCGCTGATAATGTTCTTTAGGCCAGCCACCGTCAGGTGTTCCTATCTCCACATGAAATGGCAATAGATCACTCCGTAGGCCTTGGTGAATGTCCGAAAGTGTTTCCATTGCCGCAAATGGCTTAGCCCATTCGCGAATATGGGGCCCTAGTACTTAAAAAAAAAATGCACTGGAGGTCATTGTTGGCAAGCACTTAACCTCTCGTCCAGGATAAGATCAAAATTCTTAAGCAATCACCATCGCAGGACGCAGAGATGTTAACAATATCTCTTCTACGGGTTAAATACTAACTTATTAGTTAGTAGCACTAGCATGTGTATGTCAATACTAATCCTCTAAAAAAGTGTGTTAATACTAATTAGTCAGGAGTAGAAAACGTGAGGAGTGCAACTACTGATTTATTTATTCGTTTCTGCGATAGATAGAAGAGTGCAAACACTGATTGATCGATCAGCTGCCGTTGTTACTTGTTCCTGGTCTCATCCACGGACCCAAGAGCTAGCTAGCCACTGATCAGCGATCCCCGCGGAGTATTCCAATTTCCAACAAGCTGGGCCCGCAACGCGTTTGGCCCTGGCCCGGAGGCCGAAACGCCTCTCGGCCCAGCACCTTGCCCCGTCCGCGCGGCGAGCCCACCTCCCACTCCGAGTGACACCTCGCGGAAAGCCGACCAACTCCCACGCCACGGGCAATGCGCTTCTCGTCGTCGTCGGCTAGCCCGACCGCCTTTACCAAATACCAAACGATACGACACCAAAACGGGCCGGAAGGACGCAGGTTTCGCTTAAAATCTGGTAGAATTCCGCTCGTTTCGCCCGTGTTGGTAGGCCTAACAGCCGCCGCGAGAAGGGATACCACCCCACCCGCCGGGCCTGTCAGGCCGCTCGAACCGAGCGCGGCGCATCCGGTCGCGTGCCTTTTTGTTTCGGGAGCTCGCCTCCTCCTCCCTCCCTCCCTCTTCGTTCACGCCGTCCGTTCCGCTCCGTGGGAGAGCCGGCAGGACGAGACGCTTCGTCGCGAGAGATCGTCGCCGGGCGGCGGCGGCTGCGGCTGCGGCTCGCGGGGTGAGTCTCCCGTCCCCATCCCCTTCTCGTCTCGCCCAACTCCACTGCCACCTCCGTCTCCATCCGCGAGCGCTAGTCTCTCTCGTTCTCCTCGCCGCAGTAGCCAAATCCGGACGCTCGAGGTAGATTCGCGGAGAAGTCGTTTGCGATTTAGTTTCCCGGAGATTTTTCGGCGGGTTCTTTTTTCTGTCCGGGAATCGTGGGTTTGTGGCGTGGAATGCTGGGATTTTTTGTTGGCTTTGAGTTGTCTGTGTACAAAGGCGTGGTGATTGTAAGGGTGGTTTGGTTCGATGTTATTGTGGTGTGATGGATATGTCCGGAGGTTCAATTTAGAATTAGGTGTGGTTTTTTGGGTTCTGATGGTTTGGTTGTGGGCTAAAGATCCGGAGATATGGTGGAATTCGTCGGAGCTTTTGGTTTGGTTCCTTGTCGAACGAGAGGTTTTAGTTTGCTTGTCATTGGCGAGAAAATTGCTATAATGGGACTCCAAACAACGTGTTTCGCTATAATAGGACTTCTAACGTTGACATCGCTAAAATGACACCCGAAACATTGGCTTCTCGTAATACATGACATTTGACTAATGTTTCGAAATACCCGAACATTGGAATTAAAAGAGCCAAATGTCATGTATTACGAGAAGCCAATGTTTCGGGTGTCATTTTAGCGATGTCAACGTTAGAAGTCTCATTATAGCGAAACACGTTGTTTGGAGTCCCATTATAGCAATTTTCTCGTCATTGGCTCGCTTCACGTTAAGTCTTCCCCCCTTTAGGCCTTAGGCGAGAAAAAAAAATAGCTTTCAGCTTGAATTGTGTTGTTGAATTGTTGAGAGTTTGAGACAATCTTGTGATAGTTGCGCTCCATGGATATTGTTAGCTATTGGTAGCAAATGCCAGGATAGTTGCACCTTGTGGATGTTAATGACTATTGGTAGCAAATGCCAGGAAGGTATGTCAGCTAAAACAGTGCAATGCAGATAGGGTTGGGCTAGTTAGCCACTGGTGTAAATGATTGACATTTAGAAGAAGTCACCTATCTTGTCAATTGGAAAAAATTTAACTCTCCTTTATGTAATACTATATGGATGCGTTCAAATTGTTATTAGGCATCCATACTATGTTCAAGATAACATAATATGAAGCACACGTCATGTTTGTGAATGGAATGAATATGCTGCGTTGGCTTTGATCCCCCCCCCCCCTGCAAACTAGATGCACACACATGCAAAAATACATTATAGTACTAAATTGTGAAGCATAGGCCAAAAAAATAAAAAACTGGTTCAAACCAGAGATTGATAATATGTAAGTGAGTTTTTTTTGTAAGTTGTAACCCATTAGTCCATGCAATCATCAACCACGATTTTACTTTATTACATGCTGCAGGTGCTGCTTAATTTGGCCTAACTTCACAGAGCTTCCGGTTTCATTGCGATTGCACTCCTCAGGAAGACAGTTCTTCCAAACTGTTTTTTTACTAGAGTAGAGTGATTTTTGGCATCCATAATATGGACAAAACTACTACTTCTGGTCCTGTTGAGGGAAATGGTGAGATTGGGAATGATGCAAGCTCTAGTCAGAATCCTAAGACCTGTAAGCACCAAAGTTTGCCATCTACATCTCCAGCAACAGAAAAGAGCATGTGCACGAGGAAAAACTACAAAAGGGCAGCTAACAGGGGAAGGAAATGCTCCCAAGTATTAGCAGGGAGAAAATATTCTTTGAGGTCATCTCATAGTAATGTCGGGGTGCTTCGTTCTATGTCAACTGCAAAAAATTCACCTAGTGATTCTGTACACACTCCAGTACAACTGGCTGGTAAAAGAACAACAAGGGGCAAACCTGCAAAAACAAGTCCGAAAAATGAGTTCTCAAAAATCCGCCAGCAAGTTAGATACATATTGAATCGGATGAACTATGAGCAAAGTCTGATTGAAGCTTATGCTAGTGAAGGCTGGAAAAGGCAAAGGTCTGTCGCCCTTAAATTCTTGTGCTTGAATTTAATTTGCTGGCATCTTCTCCTGAAATTAACCCATCTCGTAGCAAATGTTTCATTTGTTGTTGATTTGCTTTACTTGAAGTATTGGTTTCCTCACTTTCTATGCAAAGTCAAGGGTGCATTTGGCATTGGTGGATTTCACTTTACTATTTTTGGATATATTAGCTAATATGTAACCCTTTTTTAGAGCTATATTATACTAGCATTGTTAATGATCAGCTATAACTAACTAGATTCTGCAGTACAGTGCAGCAATGCCATATCAAGGCAGTAGAGTTGGGTGGTAAACAGAAATATTTCTTTTGAGTTGGTATTCCTCTGTAATGTGCAATTAATCAACCATGAGAGTGTTGGTATGCTATAGATTTAGGTGCCTCTGCCTGTACTTGTTAGTTTGCAGAATGAACCTCTGAGGAGGACTTCCTTTCCATAGCTTCCCATAAATTGTTCTGCAAAAGTGCTCGTTGGGCCTTCGGTTCCACTTGATCCTTTTTTTAGAAGTGGGGTATATGCACTCAAAACATTTGATAAAGTAGTCTAGCCTAGTGTACCCTTTATCACGTATGATCAATCAACATAATTATTATGACTTTACCCTTTTTGATACCTTCCTGTGTTCACTGGTTATGTTTCCTTCATATACAAATACAATAAAAATTTTTGACTCTTCTTGGTGCCAATTGTGATGAACAATTTTTTGTTCAATGTTATTTGGCTGATTAATTGATCAGAGGTACAAGAATTGCATTTTCCCCCTTGAGCTTCATGTTTAACCACATAGCTTCTTGGAATCTTTTTCAGCTGTGAATTCCTTGTAGTGTCAATTGCAATATAATATGTTGGTCACCTATATACAAACATGCAGTTTGGAAAAGATAAGACCTGAGAAGGAGCTTGAACGAGCAAAGGCGGAAATCTTGCGGTGCAAGTTGAGAATACGAGAAGCCTTCCAGAATCTTGATTATCTCCTATCTAAGGGGAAGCTTGAGGAATCTTTGTTTGATTCTGAAGGAGAGATATCTAGTGAAGATGTATGTCGACATGTTTTTTTTCTGATGTCGTCTATTCATCTCTAATAATTATGTTCTGTTATACTTAGTATTTTAGTCAGTGACCACGCTTCCTGTCTTGCAGATTTTTTGTGCAACTTGTGGTTCGAAGGATGTTACATTGAGTAATGACATCATTCTCTGTGATGGAGTCTGTGACAGAGGGTTCCACCAGAATTGTCTAAATCCTCCTTTGTTGACGGAAGATAGTAATATTTATTTTCCTCTATTTTTTTTATGGTATCTCAGGTATCATTATTTCTGTAGTCCATTCATTCATGAGCTCCATTCCCTTGTAGTCCCTGCAGGAGATGAAGGATGGCTTTGCCCTGCATGTGATTGCAAGATAGATTGTATAGATGTAATAAATGAACTCCATGGGACCAATCTGTCCATTAGCGACTCTTGGGAGGTAACAGTTTCGCTGTTAAGAATAGTAAAGTATGGCCTTGTTTCAGGATCAATGAGTCTAAATTATATTCCACCACAATACTACATTTTATTTTTACAGAAAGTTTTTCCTGAGGCAGCTGCTTTCGCAAATGGTCCTAAGCAAAATGATGTATCTGATCTTCCATCAGATGATTCAGAAGACAATGACTTCGACCCTAATATGGCCGAAGAATGTGTGTCCAGTCAGGTAGAAGGATCTTCTGAAGAGGATGGGGATGAAGGTTCAGACTCTGATGACTCAAACTTTGTCACCTCTTCTCACAATTCAGAACCTTTGAAGGATAAAGAGGAAGCTGATGACCTTGGATTACCTTCTGAGGACTCGGGGGATGATGATTATGATCCAGCAGGTCCTGATTCTGATAAAGATACCCAAAAGAAGCAATCAAGTTCAGATGGGTCAGACTTCACATCTGACTCTGATGATTTCTGTGCCGAGATTGCTAAGTCGTGTGGTCAGGATGAAGTGTCATCAGGTCCTAAGGAAGGAACAACTGTTCAGGCTAACACAGAAAATTCCAATCTTACTTCTAAGGATCTTGAAATGGACCAAGATGTGGTTTTACCAGTTTCAGGGAGACGGGAGGTTCAACGGTTGGACTACAAAAGACTGTATGATGTATGCCTCTCAGCTTGCATGCCTGCATATTTTAACACGAAAGCCTTTGGTATATTTGTTTGTCATACTGTTGGCCAGTAGAGTGCTTACTTTATTCATGAAATATAGGTAAATCCAACAGTTGCATTGTACATTAAGAAAGCAGGCGTGTGGATGACCAACATCATTTGAATGTGATCTTAGACATACATGCATACCCTTGTCGTTGATAATTTGGCACTGATATGACCTGATTTTGCATGTGTCATTATAAGTGGTTCACCCCTCGGGGGGCACATATTTGTGTGTGCATGTGTTTTCACTTTTCACTTGCTCGTGTACTTGACATGTTTCCTCTTTATTCTGAAAATGAAAAGGAGGCTTATGGGGAAGCGTCATCTGATTCAAGTGATGGTGAAGAGTGGTCTGGGAAGAGCACATCGGAAAAAGATAATGAAGAACAAAGTGAAGCAGATTCTTTTGCACTCAAAAGCTCCAGAAGAACAGAGGCTGTGCACCAGAGTAATGAACTCACTCGACAAAGTGCTCGACAAAGCTTGCACCTTGATGCTCTTCATGGTTCAGTGAGTTGGCAACATGCAGGAGAGCTTACCTCTACTGGCAGCAACAGTACCGCTCAGAAAAGACATTTCGGGCCAATAATTAATCAGGTACAGTGACATATTCTCCTGTTTATGTATCAGTGGTTTTGTATTTTATCAGAACCAGCCGAACAAGTTTGACCAATTTAGATTGCTATAATAAGATTAATTAAGTTGCAAACACCTTATTTTTCTTGCAGAGGCTACATGAACATTTCAAAATAGACCAATATCCTAGCCGTGCTTTTAAAGAAAGCCTGGCACAAGAACTAGGGCTGACATTCAATCAGGTTTGTACCTCTTTGTCATGAATTTCAATTGCATGCTTGTCACAGTTGTCTTGCATTGAGCAAAACCCTCTATGGATTCTCTTAATAGGTTAGCAAATGGTTTGCAAGTACGCGTCATTACACAAGAGTAGCTGCTACCAAAAAAGGCACTCACCTAGAAAACCATAGCACCGAGAGAAATATGAGCTCAGTGGTAGCTAGCATGCAGGTTACAGCCCCCAAGGAGAGGATGGTGGAAAAACCTAATGTTTGTAAAAATGATGTTGGGAATGAGGAGATGACATCTGGAAATCTGAATGAAGTGATCAAAAAATATAGTCCAGTGAAACAAGACATCAACAGTGGGCAGAGAACGCTTGTTACTTCTCAAGAAAGCAGCCAAAGCTATACTTCCACCTTGGGATTGGTAGTATGTTCAAAAGGTGGGTACAGAGAGAACCATGGCAAGAATACCTCCTCAAGAGATGTTGGAAGACCAAAAGATAACTCTGCAGAGGATCAGAATCTGGGGCTAGAACTAGAAGAGGGAAGAAAACAAGCAATACTGCGGGAGCTTAAGAGGAGGAAAATTGCCAGATGAGTTTCTAGTTAAAGACAGGCTAGAATTTGGACTGCTGCTTGAATTTTCAACTTGGGCTATGATTTCGGTGCCACAGACCACACTACATACCTGAAACTTTGGCTTTGTATAGCTCTATGTTGGGCGTCAAGATACCATCATTAGACTACTTCTACTCAACTAACTCTTTCTCTCGACCATGCCAGTCAATTAACTAGCGGAGAAGGCAGTATGTTTCAGAAGAAATAGTGGAGAAATAGTCAATTTCTTACCCACATGTTTGTTGTTTTACTCCCACAGAGAGCTTGGTTTGGTTTCTGGGACTCTCGCTAAGAATTCTTATATTCCTTCATACGTTCTGCACCGATATTGCAGGGAAGGTTCAATGATAAAACCGAAAGTCCGAACTGTAGCAACAGCAGTGCACTGTTAGAGTAGGTATATCCCTTAGTATTTAAAATAGACGTTAAGATAGACACATCACCTCTCTCTTTATAAGACCATTATTAGCTACTTTTACTTCAACTCTTAGCATCATTTACATGTGCTAAAGATTTAACTTTTTCTAATACAACACCAGCTGTTAAGATTTGCTTCGGTGCCATGCAATTTAGGCTTAGCACTCAATTACTTAGCATGGGTGCTAAATTTTTTTTCTTTTCTATAGCATTGGCTTAGCACCTAGGCTGCACATGCTCTTGTGATAGAGAATGGAATAGGTGTACTGTACTACTATTTCATTATGCACTCAATGCTGATCTCTCCTTTTAACATGCCGTGAAATCATGTTCTTGTAAGATGTGATGTAGTATCAGACCTAGTGTTATGTGCACTGAAGATGGCTTTGTTCTATGATCGGTTGGGTTTAAGCTTTTGACTTTCAGCTTATTTTGCACTATTTATAAATTTCGTCTTTTGTGAACTTTTGACTTTTTGTTGAGCTTTTTTGCCGGTTCTTTTTTTTCCCATATTTATTTGTATTATACGTAATGGGCTAATATATTTTTTTATATTTTTAAATTTTTTAAAATTTAATTATGCTAAATAAGCCTCTGTCAGCTACATTGTTTTTTCATTCAGCTACAGTGATTTCAGCCATAAGCCATAAGCTTTTAAGCCCAACCGATCCGATCACCACTGTCATGAGTTGTGTACTTGTGTCCTTGGCTGTGTATCTGGATAACTAGAATGCTCTGCGTATCATGCAAATGGGCAACCTCAGTGGCACTCCCCAACATTCATACATGCTCTGATGTTCAAAAGGAGTATATATTCTTTTTTTGTTACCCTTTCTTTTTCATGCTTTCCATTTGTCCCTTTATTTGCATCTATTTTCACTTGCAGTGTAAGCTATGTTTTGCTAGGACAACTTACCCTACCCATGATACCTTTGTTGAATGATGAGTCTATATACACTGTTGTACATCTTAATCATTTGGTAATAACAGTTCTGCCAGTTAATTGTAGAAGGACAGCACAAGTTTGAAAGATCTTAAAATTATCTGAGACACGCTTGGCTCCTCTGTTGAAAGAAAAACAAATTAAACCAAGCCATGCCTGCAGATACGATCCAAGCTGTTCCTGTAGTTGAATCGATACGCCATTCTGGAAGCTCATGTCCTTTGCTGAGGGAATGTCTTTCATGTAATTGACGCCTTGTTCAGCCAGTAATCCCATGCACCGATGATGCTGGCCTTATTTTTTAGGCTGCAGCTGATATCCTTTATGTAACGCCCCCGTTTCCAGGGGCGCGTACGGACACGACATTCCTCAACTATTCACGCATGATCAGTTATGGAACGTCGCGCAAGAGTATACCATTGCATGCTTACAACAAAAGTCCAGCATATATTTTACATAAGGATTAACATCCATTTTCGACAGCGGGGCGTGCAAGCCCAAAGTATACTTACATTCCAAAAACTCCAGAATCCGCTTGAGCGCGGCCAAGACCTAAAGCCACGAGTCCTCGAAGCAATCTTCAGGGGCGTCCTTGTCGGAGAAACATTCAACTTTGTCTTGATCCTCTAAAGAGTGGATTAAGCAAGCCGTGAGCCAAACAACCGGCTCAGCAAGTCCCAAAGGGACTCTATCTTACTACATGCACGGAATAACAAAGGAAGGGAGTAATACTGGTTTTATTAACCTTTGGTGGATGCAGATTTATTTGCAATCATTTTGATAAAATGGACCCAAAACTACTTCTCAAGATCTCAGGGGTTTTTCATGAAGAGTTAATTAACCAACTTAACCAAGTTAAAGCATGTACAAAACTGCTTAAGCTTTGCTGCTGGAATCACCCAAGTGACACAGCTCCAATAACCGGGAGCACGGCGTATTCGAATACCATTTATTTGACTCTGCAGAGTTTGCTCAGCTTTACCCACACGATCACTTAACTCCCGCGACAGAGTTAAGAAAGCCAGGTCGTTTCACTGCTCAATTCTTTATATAGGTTCTACCCGGTAGAATTCACTCGTCGGACTTCACGCACACACACGCACACACACACACAAAGAAGACGGTGTCCGCTTGAGTGAACTCTACCGTTGTTAGGCACCGTGAACTGCCTACCTAACCTCACCGCTCATCCTCCCGTAGAGTTTCAATCGAGTTGAGCGGCTACTAGACCAGCGTTGACAAGTCAACTCCACGTGGTTGAGCGATCAACGTGACATTTGCTCGGCGTAAGGGTTTTAGTCCTTATATTTTCACATGGTCCGCAACCTCGCCAGGCCCGCGACCCAACCTAAGGTAAGCGGTGGGCGTAGACCGTCTCGCGGTTTCCCACTCACCCTTACCTTACTCCAAACATAGGGTAAAAGATTGGCGAGGACCGCCTTGCGGTTTCCACTCCCCCTTACCCTACCTTGTGCACGCCGGCACTTCTCCGCTCTAAGATACGGTGTCCCATACCACCCTACCTTAGAGTCAGGTTTTCCAAATTCTATTGGCCCCACAGCCACAACCTTATTAGTGTAACACTTTGCATGATAATAATATCCTACAATTATCTAGATTAGCAGATAATTATTTCTAGGGTTACAAAGGCATGGCAACAAATTTAACATGGCATTT
Organism: Dendrocalamus sinicus; assembly: GCA_036346575.1. Lineage (NCBI taxonomy): Eukaryota > Viridiplantae > Streptophyta > Magnoliopsida > Poales > Poaceae > Dendrocalamus > Dendrocalamus sinicus. Next base: position 3,875,697 of record CM070655.1, on the reverse strand, counting down.
ATCGGTGGTGGGGTTTAACTACATAACATGTCATCCTAAACATTTTATTTTATTTTCGAACTAACGTTTCACAATTAGCATAATGCAAATAACATAATAACATAATTAAATAGCATGGGGTACGACATGATCAAAGGATTTGAGACTTGCCAAAATTCGGACGAACTCGGCTAGCTTGAACGTAGAAGCACCGGGTCCCGAGTCGCTCCTGGGCTTCCGGATCTCCGATACTAGCGCAAACAATTTAAATAAGTAAATCCGCTTGCAACTAAACAAGCGAGGAAAAATAATCTAATTAAAAGGAATAAAATGCATAAATCTCTAAATGGGAATTTTAGGAATTTATCTGGATTGATTTTGGTGGAATGGAGGTTACAAATGGGTCCAGGATATTTTTACGAGCGGGTGGTGAAATTTGGGAATTTTGGGATTTTCTGTGATTTTCTAGAATTTATTTGGATTTTCTGGGATTTTAGAAATGAATAAAACTCGAAAAATAGTTATGAACAGTGCTCGGGCGGCCCATGCTACAGTGCGGCCGCGCGGGTTTTCAAGCGCGCGCGCGCCACGCGGAGCAGAGCGGGCGGGAGAAGCGGCCATCCGCGCGTCCACGCGGTTTTCAAATGGCCGACGCGTGGCGGGCGACGGCAGCGGCGCGCGGCGCGGGCGGTCGGATGGAGGCGAGGATGAGGATCGGACGGCTGGGATACAAGGGAGGCGGCGAAACGGTATGCGGTGGATCGGACGGAGGAGGAGTGGTGCGATTAAGACCATCGGACGGTGGAGGTTTTAAGGGACGAGCGAATCGGTATGGGAGGCGACGGCGATGATTAGAAGGCGGCGAGGGATCCGACGGTGGGAGGAGGCCACGTCGTCGTCTTCTTCCTCCGGCGAGGCGCGCGCAGCAGAGGCAGAGCGGCGCGCCTCCACTCTCCGGCGGCTGTAGGCGTTTCCGGCGGCAATGGGGGGTACCACCAGGTAGGGTTTAAGTTGGGGAACCCATTTTGGGGTTTGGAGGATGCGGGAATCAACGGGGAGTGCATGAGGGGAAAGGGAGTGATTCGGCCATTTGGCGGCGAGGGAGGTCGCCGCGGCGGTGGGGTCAATCGGCCGCGCTACACCATCTATGGAGGAAGGGCTCACATTCGCGGTGGCGGCGTGGTGGGAGTGTCGAGGAGGTCGCCACGGCGCATTCTTTGGGCGGCGGTGGTCGTCGGCGTCAAGGCTCCTCGAAGGTCCTCCTGTCCAGGGGAGAGCATGAGGAGGGTCAGTGAGCTGAGGGGAAGCTCGGGGTGCGAGCAATTGGAGAATGAGGAAGGGGAGCAGGAGATCGACTCCAGGGAGTCGCCGGCGTAGGGGAAGACGGTGGCGGAGCTACGGGCGACGGGGGTTCAATTAGGTGCTCTGGGAGGTGGCTGGGAGCTGAGGGAGGCGAAAGGGAGTGGTGGGGGAGCTGGGGAACCAAGAGAGTGGGCGGAAAAGGGAGAGGGGGTTTTATACCCCGAGCGGAGGAAGGAGAAAGCCGGGAGAAGGAAGCGCGCGCCGGGAGTCGACAGGAGAGCATGGGAGCGATGAGGCGTCTCCTCCGCGGGGCGGCGCCTAGCGGCTTAATGGCGGCGAGGCGGGAGCAGTGCGGTCGAACGCGGCGAAGGAGCGTCGCGCGAGAGAGGGAGCGCGATCGCGCGGGGACCGGAGTAGAGCGGGCGGCGTGGCGCGGGCGCCACATCTTGGACATGGGCTGTCGGGGCGGCGCGGCGCGGAGGAGCCGGCGGCGCGAGGACAGCGCGTCGCGGCGCCGGTGCGCAAGCGGCCGCACAGCAGCGCGCAGCGCTTGGAGAGCGAGCGCGCGCGCCAACGGGGAAGGGAGGACGGAGGCGCCGAGGTGGGAAGAGGCGGAAAGGAGGCGGCGCCAACGGATGGCGCGGGTGAGGGGCGCGCGAGAGAAGAGGAGACAGAACGGGAGGCGGGGCGCCAACGGAGTGGAGAAAGCGGGATGGCCGAGAAAGGAAAGCGTATTCCGGGGAAAATTTCCGAAAAGGGAAAGATCTCAGAATTCACTCAAAAATGCACCAAAAATTGAGAAATTTTATTTTGAATTTTTCCAGGGCTTTTCACTTTATCTATATTTTAAGATGGTAGCAGACGGCACAAACGACGCAGACAACGTGAACGGTTTTAGGTTCGTTAAGTCGTTCAAAAAGTCTGCTTCAGACAACTATCTCATAAATTTTGATATATTTCGATTTTCAGTCAAAAGAATAGCGCCTCTTTCTTTCCCTATGGCTTATTCCATTTTGTCAGTGGATGGTAGGGAGTCATATTCCACAAAATTTCACGAGACACGGAGTTCGCTTGGCAGAGCTTTGCCACCCAATTTCAGTGAAAAGCCGTCCTTTTCGACATCAGAATTACTACATCACGACGCGGTTAAGTTCTCACACGTAAAGTAACAACTTTGTGCCCATCAAGTTTCAGGTCTCTCTCACACAGTCACACATGATACAGTACAGTTTCAGACGAACGGCATGCTGCTCAATTACTACGGGTGAACAGACAACAGCAGCACGAGTCGAGCCGAGTGTTCATGTCGCTTTTACTGCTCTTTACGTAGAATTTCCCACTGCATTGGATTCTTCCATGTTTGATAGGAGACAGTGAGGCAACGGCTCGTGAGCCGGTGACTCCAGCAGCAGTGGTTGGACGAGTGTGATCATAGGTAGAAGACGAACCGGGTGATGGATTTCTCCAATCCACCGCTCCGTAGGCATCATCATCAAACGGGCATCTGGTTCTGGTTCTCCACCTGCATGGTCCAAGCAGAGGAAAAACCAAACTAGTCATCTCACCCCATCCGCCACGATATTGCCGGTGGGGTGGGGAGGCCGGAGACGTGGTACGGCCGGACGCGCCCGGCTTCGCTGCAAATTTTCCACGGCTGGTCGATGCTTTCTCCCCTGCCATTATTACCGTACGGGGTGTGCAAAATTGGGTCAAGTATCTGTTGGCAACTTGGTAATTGTCTAGCATGAGAAAAATTGGTGACGAGCTTGATTCGGTAGGAAAGTAGTACTGTTTGGTTCTTTTTTTACTTATTATTTTGGATATTGATATGTATCAAATATACATTTTTTACTATTACTTTTTTAGTTATATGTTAGTAAAACATATTAAAATTATAATGATATAAAAGTATTTTTAATGGTCAGTCTAGTGATATCATTTTCACATGATAAATCCAAAAATTTTATACATATTAACGGCCAAACTTTAAAAGCTGACTGCATGTATTCTAAAACACATTTAAAAAAGAACGAGGGAGTAGTACATTTGACTTTCTCAAGCCAACATACAATTAATATGTGGTTAAATATGCATGTTCCCTTATGTTCTCCGCACCGCTTTTGTTAATAATCTTGTACATATAAGTGTCTTACTCTCTCTCAGCCCATATGGCCCATGTAGTCTAACTAAGTATGTACATTTATGACTTTTCATAATGAATAAGATACACAATTGTGAATAACGAAAATATCTCTCTCTAAAATTAACATGGTATTAGAGCCTGGTTAGGGTTTACACCTCTTCTGCTGTCACCGCCGCTGATAGAGAGAAGCGATCGCTTGACGAGACCAGGGCGAGAGAAGAGAGACCACTTGTCAACGAAAGAGAGAAGCGGTTGCTTGACCATATCAGAGTGAGAGAAGAGAGGCCACTCAATGATCGGCTCCACCTGGCATCATCATCATCATAATCATCATCTCTTCTCGCTCGAATCCGACCTAATCAAGCTGTTGTGGCCTCCTTTGAGCGGATCTCTGAACCCAACGCTATCAACCTCATCTCCCCTCACCTGGATCTGGCCTGTGTGACTCCAGCACCATCGCCACCTTCTCCCCTCGCCCAGATCTAGCCTGGTCATCATCCTCCTCGATTCATTGGTCATCAGAGTCTGGCAGATTCATCACCACCGCTCACCATCCTCACCAAGCCGCATCGTCTCCATCTCATCTCAGATCTGGTGGAGTCCAGCATGATTCATCATTGCCGATCATCGTCCTCACCAAATCCGATGCCATCTGGGCTGCTTTGCTCTGAGCCAACCACTGCCATCGTCTGGGCTACTTTGCTCCAACCTGACACCGCCATTGGCCTCATCTCCGTCATCTGGGTTGCTCTACTTCGAGCCCTCCACCACCATTGTACGGGTTGCTCTACTCCAAGCTTGACGCCGTGCTGGCCTCCTTGGATTCTCGCAGTTGGCTACTTCTAGCTCCAGGTCTTCTTCTGACTCTAGTTCTAGGTCTTCTTCAAGCCAGATCCACCTAGATGCTACTTGTCTGTTGTTAGCTGCTCTATCATCTTTATTGTGATGCTCTCTTGTGATTTATCTATTATGGTGTTCAAAGATCGGTGTTCTCATCCAGGTGAAGCTGTTATTGCTTTTTCTATTTGTGTGAGTACTCTGGAGTCTTGTGCAAGTTAGATCGGTCAGATTTAGGCTTATATGAGCAACCTTTAGGCCTAGCTGTGTCAGTTGCAGTCTTCTTCTAGTGGATCTACCAATTTTACTACACCATCACATTCTGTGTTGGGTGTTTCACTCCCATGGGTATTAGATTCAGAAGCCTCTTTCCAAGTGATATCTAATGCATCTCAACTCACATCATGTCATCCTGCTGCAGATGAAATCAAGATTGAGACAGCTGATGGAACACCATGCATGGTCACTATCAGGGGACTCATTCTACCCCCACCCACCTTGTAGTTTTAGATGTCTCACTTGTGCCTACGCTACTTTGTGCAAGATCATCAAACAAAAGTTGTGTGTGGATGATATGCTAATCACATGAGATGATACGGACTATATGACATTTGTCAAGAAGAAATTGAGTGAATAATTTATGATGTCTAATTTGGGGCCACTCAACAACTTCTTGGGGATTGAGGTTCATTCGGGTGGTGATGGATACTATATCTCTCAACATTGATATGTTCACTATTTGCTTGCTTGTTCTGGCCTGATTGATACTTACACTGCTGTCACACCTATGAAGTTTCATTTGTAGCTTCGTTCTAATGATGGTGTACCGCTGACAGATCCTTCCCGCTAACATCAAATTGTTGGAAGTCTTATTTATCTCACGCTGACCAGGCTGAACATTGCTCATGTCATACATGTGCTCAGCCAATTTATCAATGCTCCCATCTTAGTTCACTATGGTTACCTTCTTCGTGTACTGAGATACTTGAGTGGGATTGTGTCTAGATGTCTATCCTGTGATAGTTCAAGTCAACATTAGCTCTACGCTTACTCTGACTCAACTTGGATGAGTGATCCTGATTATCGCCGATCCATCACTGGCTACTGCATCTTTCTTGATACTTCGCTCATTGCCTGGAAGTCTAAGAAGCAAACTACGATGTCATGCTCTAGTGCAAAGGCTGAGCTTCAAGCTCTTGCCACTACCACCTCAGAGATTGTATGACTTCGATGGCTTTTGGTTGATCTTAGTGTTCTTTATGATTATCCTATACCTTTGTTTTGTGACAACGCAAGTGACATTTAGATTGCTTTGATCTGGTTAAGCATGAGTTGACAAAGCATATTAGTATTGAGGCATCATTCATGAGGTCTCGTTGTCAACAGTCGACCATCAACCTCCAGAATGTGCCTTCAGAGCTTCAAGTTGCAAGCTTCTTCACTAAGGTTCAAACTCAGAAACAACACCGGCTTCATCTATTCAAACTCAGTGCTTCATATCCTCCTAATCCATCTTGAGTTTGAAGAGGGTGTTAAAGAGTCTGTATATATTAATGTCTTACTCTCTCTCTCTCTCAGCCCATGTGGCCTATGTAGTTTATGTGGTCTAACTAATTGTATATATATATGACTTCTAATAATGAATAAGATATACAGTTGTGAATAACAAAAATATCTCTCATCTCTAAAAATTAACAGCTTTGTGTATGAGAATCTAAGCAATGATTTTGGGGGAGTGAAATAGTAGCATTGCCAAAGTTGAGTGCAATTTTCCTAGTTTACCTAGAGCATGCGGCACATCCGGATGAATCAGATCGAATTCTACTTCGTAGAGAATCCGATCGACACCGAGCAAATTGTGCCTGATATTTGATGGAATTCCTCACGCATTTGCACGTTAGAAAAATGTGATGAAAGGTTGTCTAAAGAAAAGAAAATGTCATAAAGGTTGACCATACCCACTCGAGTCGCGTGAGCGAGTATTGACTCGTTGAATGGCCAAAAAAAAATCGTCATACGATCGTGGTGAAACCGGAGCCACTTACGAGCACTTCTTTTTCCCCCCATTTGATTCTCCTTTCCAGATTGTGGCCAACAGCATCATTTTAATTCAACTTTTCTTCCCTTCTTGTGGGCTGCACGCAATCGGTGTGCGCCTTTGTGTGCCCTGGACTGAAGATACTGGTAGCGAACAGGTGCGTTGAACCGCCGGAATAGGAGCCCATTTTGCTCTCGTGACCGTCGAAACTGGAATCGGATGCCCCCTTTCCGCGTGCATCTTTTCGTCGCGCATCTAGAACCCGGAGTATACATGAACATTGTTGAATCTTTTTTGTTCATTGTAAAATGCTTCGAGCTCTGTTCAGTTTTATTTTATAACAGGGTCTTGAAATTTGGAAGGAACTTCTTTTTTGTTAACATAGCACAAGAGATAGTACTAGTGGTAGTAGTTTCATTGCAAGGAGAAAGGATGCTAGTGCTAGTACCCTCGCTCATCCAACATTTTTAGTGCAGTAGTGCTGTGTATTGTTGTGTTGCATTTATGTTGTTGTTATGGTACGGTTATGTCCTCACTAATACAGAATTTAAGATGGAATTAATTTGGGCAGGGATGTCCTGAGAAAGCATCTTGTAAGATCGTTACTAGCCCTACACTAATACTGAAAGAAATCCAAAAAGGGTTTAGGAAAAAAAAAGAAAAGAGAACGTGGTTGAATTTTGCTTTGGAATGGTGTAGCCTGGAATGCACCAGAAAAGAGAATGCGGTTGAATTTTGGTTTAGAATCGAGTTACCACACTTTTCTCATCTTTGTTGTATTACCGTCAAGTTTCGTGCACCAACCTACTTACTACGTCTTCTCGTGAATTAACACGTTTCTGTTTTGACGCTGCTGATTGAGCAATGAAGTGTTAAGTTTGGGCGGTTTCTTTTGGACTGTGATTTTTGGTTAATAATTTTTGAATTTTAGCTATTCGTGAGAGAGAGTATGAAGAGAGATAATCATATACAATTTTGGTTGATATAGTTGAAGTCAGTACAGTATCTATTATAATTAAATCATAGACCCATTTTAAAAAGACATATTATTTAAAAACTAGTTACTGTAATGTAGTATAGGGTAGAAGCCACAACCCTAAAATCCTTCAGGAGCCAGCCTTTCGCGCTCGAATCAACAGAGCAAGTCACTTGGGAGCTTGCCTCGGCCTCCCAAAAAATAATCATCCTAGTCACCACAACACCACTATTAGCAAACTTTTTTTGAGTGGCTTATGGCTGAAAAGCACTGTAGCTGACTGAAAAACACTGTAGCTGACAGAGACTTACTTAGCATAATTAAATTTAAAATAATTTAAAAATAGAAAAAATATGTTAGCCCATCACGTATGATGTAAACAAATACGAGAAAAAAAAGAACCGGCAAAAAACTCAAAAAAGCCAAAAGTATAGAAAAAGACGAAATTTATGAATAGTGCAAAATAAGCCAGAAGCCGGAAGCTCAAGCCGAAATGAACGGGGCCCGCTCTCGGGCAACCAAACGCCCAAACATGGCTGAGCCAAAGTAAACCATAGTATCACCAACGTTTCACACGACACGTAAAACAGAAGGCACAGCTAGACCTGGCCAAATGGCCTGGTTATTTTTAACAGGCTATGTTGTGTCGGTCCTTAGGCTTAGTCTCAGACACAAACACGGTTCAATAAGTGCCAGCTCAGACATATGTAGCACGATTAGCCAAGAACGACCCATCGAGCACGTAGCCCGCAGTCCCGCTCTCCTCCCTCCTTCTCCCCACCACCACCACTACCGGTGGATTCTGCACCCAGTGCTCTCCATAGGCCACCGCTGGTCGCTTCATGTCCCCTAACACTGGATCTACAACACCTACCTTCCTTCGGCTCAGATCGAGTTTGTGGCGCTCTCCCTTGGCCACCGCCAATCCTCGATGGTCTCGGCCTTGGCACCGACCCAACATCGCCAATGCTGAGCTAGCCTCGGTCCTTTACCGCTACTATACCATCCGACCGCAGCTACCCACCCCCCAGCTTTCTCCCCTTCCCACCACCTCTGTCGCTATGCCACTTTGCCCACCCCCACCTCCTCCACCGCTTTGCCCGCCCCCACCTGAGCCACCTCCTCCGTCGCTTGGTTGCTCCTCCCGCCCCCATCTCCAACGTCTCTCCGCTTGGTGTTCGCCTCCTACCTCCTCTGGCCTCTCCCTCACTTGGTCCCTCACTCCATCCTCCGCTGGCGCGCCGCCTCCTACCCAGCCCCTACCCTCACCTCTAACTGCTCTGCTTGGCACTCACCCCCACCTCCTTCGACCGCTCCGTCCATGCCTGCTCCATCCCCTCCCTCACTTGGTCCCTCACTCCCTCCTCCGCCGGCGTGCCACCTACCTCCTCGGATCCTTCTCCGCCACCACCCGCTAGATCTGCCGTCAGCCGCCCCTAGTTCCCCACCTCTCGCTCAACTCCCACACCGTAGGGCCTAACGGGCCATGCTACACTGGCTCGTGCCTAGGCCATACCTAGCACGATATGATACTATGCATGCCGTACCGATTTAGCCCGCTAAACCGAGGTCATGACCTAAGCATGGCACGTCGTGTCGGGCTGGGTTGGCACGGTCCATTTAGTCCTAGGTTGTGTCGTGTCTGAACTGGACCAATAGTATTGTTTTTAAGACCAGCATGATTAGCCTAGCCCATTTGGTCACCTGTGGGCACAGCAATGCAAGTCCAAGAATAAATACTACCACTAAACTAATTTTTCCCAACGAACAATGACGACCTGGACTCATCTAGAAAGAAAAATGAATTGACTTGGCACAAACCAGCGGTAGACACACAACCCTTCCTTTCAAGGAAAGTCCCATGATGAGCCTGAGAAAGCACTGAGCAGTGAGCACACCACCTCCGCAGCTGCTTTCTTGCTGCTTCCACCACGCAACTAGACTACTAACCTTTTGTTGGGAAATCTGGGTCTGAATCTGCAAGCCTGGTACATGATGGACACCTCACCATTTGGTCTATAAATAGGGGTCTCAATCATTGTAACTTGTACTTGTGAAGGAGAAAAGCAATAAAGAAAGAAAGGAGTCCCTCATCTCTCTCTGTGTTCAATCTATTATCTTACATTATTCTGTGCTTGATCTATCTCTCTTGCTTATGAGGAATCACTCGGACTAGACACGTCAGCGATGGTTCCTCAACATGTTATCAGCACGAGTCGCTCCGGTGGATCGAAAGGTAATCATCGGAGCACGACACTTGTAGATTGAATTGCTATCTAGATTGCGTTTATTCCATACAATTTTGCATTCTAGATTGATTTTGTTTTCATGATGCAAATTTTCTCTAATCTCCGCGAGCTGACTTGGAGTCACCAGCACAATGCCGATAGGACAATTGGAAAAAGAAGGATTGTTGATTGCATCATGGAAAAGAAACAAAGAAGAGCCGCTTGTGGAATAACCCCGCCCAATGCTTCCTGCACGTAGCTACCACATTGCTCGCATGCACCACCGACCCATTGTGGGCCGTGCCACCCGCATGCGCCGTCGTGCTGCTACCCACCCATATGCAACCAAGCCGTCGCCTGCACGCGACCACATCATCCACACACGCCGCGCTGCCTGAAGCCCCGTGCCATTGCATGAGGCGCCACCCACCGATGCCACTTGGGCCTCGGGCTGCCACTACGTCGTTGGCCCTCGCATGACCGCTCCACAGTGTCAACGCCACTGCTCTCGCATGAGCACCGCCGTCGCCCCGATAAACCTTTCGATTATTGACCCTTCCATAACTCCTTCCAATCCATCACGTGTTGAAGCCTTTAGGACCGCACCTCCAATAGCTTCTCCACGCATCATCCTCACGTGTCGAAGCCTCCAAGACCGCACCTCCGATGGCTTTTCCACACATTATCCACTTTTGATCTCCACATGCTCTAGCATGAGCCCAACCACGTCGTGACATCCTCACATGTCAAAGCCTCCAGGACTGCATCTCCTGTAGCTTTTCCACGTATTATCCACCTTTGATCTCCATGTGCTCCAGCATGAGCTTGACCACCTCGTGACATCCTCGATCGCCTGGACCTCAGATTTCCCCCCTCTTAGTCCCAGTCCTCCTCGTCATCAACCATGACCGTCTCCATGCCCAACCTTCACATGCAAAGACAAAAGAACATTTTCTCCGGTACAAATTCTTTCCAATTTGACCGACATTAGTCCACACATACAAACACAACAAAATCATCCACGATCTCAATATCCACGCTTTCTAAAAAATCAACCTCAGACCACTCAGTACGACCGGTCTGACCGTCATGCACACGCTGGTCATATTGTTGGTCCAACATATATGAGTACTCTAGGTACTCGAAGATTACAAGAATTGAAGCACTCAAAGCCTACTCTAGTATGAAACAGTGGTAGTTAGGTTTCTATAAATGGGCAGTGGCCTTAGTTGACGTCAAATAAACAGCGTTGTTGGTATCATTAAATGTTTATTTGTCATGCTAATTATGTGAATGGCATAGTTTATGCGTAGGTTATTTTGTTTACAAGGAACAAGATTGTATTTTTTTTCTGCATTTGAAAATACTTGTTGTGCTTAGCATTTTATGTGCTCTTTTGTAGAAAATGTTACACATGCATATTTTTGTCAAATTGGTGTGATTCATGGATAATTTAGTTAATGCCCAATTATCGTAGTACCGTCATGTTAAAAATTGAATATCGTTATTGTTGTTTGCTTCGAAAAATTATGCAGTATTGTTATGAGTAATTTTTGAGTTTTAGGTGGTACATCTATTGTATGCTTAGTTGTGCATAGTTTAGGAACGACAAAAATATTGTGAAATGGTGTAACTTAATACTACACACTTTGTGAATTTTTTAAGTTAGTTTGGATGGAGTGGTAAACTGTGATAATTTTCACATGCTCCTAAGATGGCACATAGCACTAGAAAATTTTCATTTTGGCTTTTTGTATATTGACTGGGCTTATTGTGCACCTTTTTACATACGCATGTCGGACACTCAGAATTTATTCATGTTTACGGGGATCGTCTCATACATGACAGCCCGTACGGGACGGACCTATCAAATTGTGACTGGACTATGATCTGACAGCCGGTCTGAAGGACATGGGTTTCTTAGAGCTCAGGAGGTGTGTCCATTCTGCGTTCGATCGCGTCATTGTAAGGAACAGGTTGCGCATCAAGGTGTTGTACACCTCCGTGGTGCGTGGTATAGGCAAGACCTTATGGCAACTTCTGAAGGTGACAAGTGATGCAACGTGGGCTAATTACATGCAAGTTGTCTACAACCCTGCTGCTACTGCAATATATGCCAGACCATCAGTGTATGTTCAGTTCATGGAGCGAATGGAGTCAATGGGCATGCCTGGTTGCAGTGAAGGCGGTGTTGATGTAGTGCTTAGGTTGGTCTTCGGTGCTGATATAGATGGTGTTGCTGGTGGATATGCAAGCAAGGCAGTGGGTGATGGAGACATGAGGAGGCATGCTACAAATTTTGAGCCCTAGACAAACAAGCAGAGCGTGCCAGGAGGTCACCTCCCCGCAATGATGCCCCCCATAGCGGTAACCCCATCCTAAGCGTTCACCGTAACACCTGCCCAAGGGGGAGACACCGCCCTTTTGTTGGTACAGGGACTCATGCAAGTTCTTTAAATCTAAGCAAAGGTTCAGCCTGGGCATGCGTTATTGGGGTTGCATGAACTACTCCTGTAATCATCCCGACCACCGTTGGGACACGAGCAGCTATCGGCAGCCGATAAAGATCAGCTATCGGCAGCCGATAAAGATCAGTTAAAGTGTGTTCTCCTACTATTTCTCTTTTCAAGTACACACTAATAACCTCTCCCGTCTACCCGTAGAGCCTGAAACTGCTATGTGGCTACCGCAAATGGATCGATCTAGAGATTCATTCACATGACTAGTGGACTCTCGACTACGAGGAGTAGGATGTCAAAAGGGGCTGTGAAATCTGGGAGGAGGAGCGCCCTAAAAACGACCAAACCAAACGTATACGTTGGGAGACGAAAGCAGGGAGTGCAAACGCAGGAAGTGCAAGGCTTACAAGAAAAAAAGGGAAATAGCGATGAAAGCCAAAGAGGCCGCTGAGGATTCAATGCCGAAAATACAAGCATCAATTTTTGGCATCTACATCACAAAGTAATTTGACATGAACAAGTATTGTAACTTTGTTCACTTCTAGATCTAGAATTTTCATGAAAAAAAAATAACACCAACTACAAGACATCCTTTACTACCAATCGACCAACCTATCTTACCTGCCCTATTATTTCCAAAAAAATATTAAACCTACCAACAAGATTTTATACATGTACTATATACAAAAATTGCTCTTTATTCCCTGACATATGTGCGGATGAGGGAGCGGGCGAGGGGGAACGGCACGAACAGACTGACAAATGTGCGAAAGAGGCAGCAGGAAAGGGGGATAGCAGGAAGGGGCTGACATATGTGCGAAGAAGAGAGGTCATACACTGCAAAAGATGCCTACCGCATGGTGGCCGTGCGGCATACAATTTCAATAGCTAATTTAATGAACATCGCATATTATGATTAAATTAACATTAATTAACATGGCAAATCTATAGCACATAAAATTTCCAAAAAAATTGACAATTAGGTTGACTATGTCATGAGGCTACACATAAAATTTTGTAATTTTTGGAGCCTATTTCCTATATGTAACAATTCCTACAAATATTATAATCGTATGAATTATTGAGCAACATTCAGAGTGAATAAAAATGTCAAAACATTACATGGTGAATTAAGTTGCGTCTGGAGGCAACACATAAAAATTTGTAATTTTTTGAGCTTATTTGCTATATTTTAAAATTCAAAAATATGAAACATAAAAAACTCAAACAGGTACAACAACAAAATTTTGCCTGCGTGCCTGGCACGGCCGCCGCCCATGCCACCCCTCCTCGCGCGGCCACCAACCGCGCCAACAGCCTTGCATGCTCTTCGGCTGTGCGAGGGGACACTTCTGCCATTTCGCACACACAGGGGCCATTTACAGCATTGCCGGGCCACAAGGGCCAAAACAGATTGAATGCAGCTTTTTTGTTCCCTTTTTCCTATTTCCCTCGTGTTCTCGTCGACGTGGTAAAGATTCAGAGCATTTTGTCTGTCCCCTTATATCCTCCAAGTACTCTGGATCTCCGCCACATCGACGGAAACACGAGGGAGACAGGAAGAAGAAAACAGGAAAACCGCGTCCAAACAGACTTCGGTTCGTAAGTCAATGCCTGGCACCTTTCCTCGACCAAAGCGTTTTTGGACTCTTTCTACTACCTTGTGACCAAATAAATGTGTTCACCTTTTCTTCTCTTTCTGTTTCGTTTTCCCCACTCTTCGTCGTTGTATTCCACATGAGGCAAAAGTTGTGATTTTTCTGCATTTTATGGTTATGAAAAGAATATAGTACCTGTGAAACAAGTAGATGCCTTATTTAGAATTTGAAGTTTTTTTTCTATATTGTTGTGAGAATTGAATTGTTTCATATAAAAAAAGTCATGTTCTTTTGAGAATTAAACCGTTTACAATAAAAAAAATCCCGCATTCACACAAGCCCTAAACTAGGTACACACCCCTTTTCGCCCTGAAAACAAGTCATGACAACACTTCCAGTCCAACCACCCATGAGACTAGGGGTGTCAATCGAATCCGAATTATCCCTTTTATCCGGTATCCGAATTCGGTTGATAGCAGATGTGGAAAGAATAAATGCATTCATATTGTAAAACAAATATGGATCCAGATAATATCTGATTTTTTTCGAATACGAATTCGAATGTGGTATATGGAACGCGGTGCTAAACGAATACGGATATGGATATTATCCATATTTGAATGTGATATATAGAATACTTAACATATCTTTTGCATTTAATCTCCAAATTGGACATATTATACATGCATTTCGATCATCTCGATGAGCCCATTGTCATGGTAGACTTTAATTTGGTATTTCATGTTTTTCATTTTTGCACATCCCTAATAAAGCTTTTACATACTCCTTTTAGCCAAATTCGATACATTTATAACCGGTTATTTGTAATATATCTAGAATTAGTGGCAAAAAGGCATTAATGGTCAATAATTACATGATAACCTAGAGAAAAAATGGCATAAATATTACTATAAAACTGGTATCAATTTGCTAAATTTTATTATGCCATAGGGTTTTTGCATCCGATTGAATTGAATAGTTATTCGATTCGTATTCGTTATAATATTAAATTTATATTCGTATTTGAGTATATTTTAATTTATATTTATATTTATTTAAAAATACGAATACTATTTAATTTATATTGGCTCAAAGAGAGATACTGGAAGCTGAAAATCAGCGAGAAAATCTGTGAGAAACACGGATAGCATCCTATAGAGAGAGAGAGCATCTATGATCCATCCAAGTCCCACACACAACTGCATGCATCACCTCTAACCTCCCTCCCTCCTTCCCTCTTCTTATTCTCTCTCCCCCCCTGAAGTGAACCCCTCCCTCCCTCTCCCCCTGAAACCAACCAACAATGGAAGTTGCTGCCCCCAAGCAAGTCCTCCCCATGGCGCCGCAAGACCCCAACTTCCTGTCCTCCTCCCCTCCCCTCCCCTCCCACCGGCCGCACCCCCTCCCTCCGGCCTCTCCCAAGCCTGTCCCCCTCACCATCGACACCACCCCCTTCCCCACCACCTTCGTCCAGGCCGACACCACCTCCTTCAAGAAGGTCGTCCAGATGCTCACCGGCGCCGACACGCCGTTGTCCCAGAGGCCCGCCAAGAGCCACCACCACAGCGGCGGCAGCGTCGCCGGCAACCAGTCCGGCGTCCCGTGCCGGCCCAAGAAACCGGCTTTCAAGCTGTACGAGCGCCGGAGCGGCCTCAAGAACCTCAAGATGATCGCGCCGCTGGCGATGGCGGCTGCCGCGGGGGCGTCGCCGAGGAAGGCGCCGGAGGAGCTGTCGCCGAGCGTGCTCGACTTCCCGTCTCTGGCGCTCAGCCCGGTCACGCCGCTGGTGGCCGACCCCTTCAACCGGTCGCCAGCGTCGGCGTCCCCGGCGGAGGGGGAGGAGGCCGCGGAGCGCGCGGCCATCGCGCAGAAGGGGTTCTTCCTGCGCCCCTCGCCGAGGGGCACCGAGCCGCCGCGGCTGCTGCCGCTGTTCCCCGTCACGTCCCCCAGGATGGCCTCCGCGGCGCCGTCGTCGGAGTGATCGCGCGTTGCGCTGCTAGAGTATATGCCTACTGCTCTCACGTATGTATTGTTTCAATTCGTTCTCGGTGCTTGTTGTAATTTTTGCTCACTTCTTGAGCGATGGCTCGCGAAGAAACGGAACGAATCACTCTTGAGTTTCTCCTTATTCTGATCTTGATCAGTTCTAATTGTTCCTAATGTACTCTCTATTTCATGTCATTAACTCTGTTCATTTCCTTCGGTTACTTTGCAGAAATCTTCGTCCTTTCGATCGCAAAAAAAAAATCGTTCTTTCTTTCTTTCATCAACACAACACATCACTGATCTGGCTTCACTTGTTAAGTTATAAAAGCTCAAGGCCAATTGTTGTTAAGATACCATCTAAGTCTTGCAGCTTTCAGAGTTCATTTTATCTACTAATAGTGGCCAAATTGGCGTATTACCAAACCATCCCAAATCTAGCAGTCTGACACAAGAAGGAATTCCAACATTGATGTACACAGCAAGCACAGTACTCACCGCGATGAAGATTCTGCATAGTGCAGAACTTCCTGACAATAGTACCTTCGCCTTTGACTGTAAATTTGTAGAATCACAAAGATTGCAGCATGGAAAAAGGCTGGAAAAGATAATACTCATTGGTTATGTTAGGCTGTGCGATAGTTTTTTTTTCTATTACTGATTTCTTTATTTGCGTTTTTCGATGTGGTAGTGAACAATGAAACTGTTGATGTAGACAGCATATACAATTTTAAACTTAGAAAGTCATTTGGATAAATAGTTTTGAATAGCCACTTGGTCGATTGTTTCGGTTTTTGGAGAAGGTGATGTCAAACGCCAAAAAAATAAAAAGGAACAGACCATTGAGTTGTTGCAAAACTTAATTTTGCATAACTTAATTTATGTTCTTAAGAAACACTGAAAATCTTTTTAAAAGATTTACAGAACTCCTACTGACCCTTAATAATTCAGTCAATAAAAAGCTTTACTCAAGCATCTGTTTGGGTCAGGAACTGGCGTTTTCATCTAACACCATCATCCAATAGTAGTTAAGACTGTCCAGTTGACCATTTTGCCACGGGAGGCGTGGTGCGCCGGCGTCTCGCGACGGATGGCCGGCACTCCCAACCATCGGTGCACTTTAGCGAAAAGCAGGCAGGCAGGCTCAGTGGTGCATGGTATGGGCAGTGGCACAAAGCTCTGAATTCTGATAGTAGCACTACAACAATAATGTAAAGGAAAGTAGTAAGGTCTCTTTCCAAACATACAACTTCGGGATTTCATAGAAATTTTGCAGAAATTTTATATGAATTTTACAGGAATCGGATTTCAAATAGGCCTAACACAAAAAGAAAAATGGAGAGAGAGAGAGAGAGAGACTATTCCACAAAGGCTATGGCGATGGGGCCCACCTGGTCGACCGTTTAGACCAGCTGTCTGTCCGGAGTAGAACGGAAGCCAAAGAGAGAGTGGCGGGCAGGGGCAGGGATACGTCCATGATCCATCCAATCCACCCTTTCTCACGTCTCGTTTTCGCTCCCTTTCTTCTCTTCACCTCCCTCCCATCTCTTTCCAACGACCCGTGAGCCCTCCTCCTGCCATGGGGCCAGGCCACTGTGAGCACGAGCTGCTTACCAGTTCACGCACTCTACTTGCAGGCTTCTAGTAGCAGACTAGCAGTAGCAGCTGGTACTTGGTAGACTGGTTCAGTTCCTACCATTTCATAGATCTCCTAGTTCATTTCCCTGGGCAGACTTGATGCCTTGATGGAAGAATGTTTGCAGTTGCACACCTGTGTGAGAGACAATAGTACACTCTTCTAGACTTGGTTGGAAATGCAACTCCAAATGCTCGTTGATTTCAGAAGGAAGAGACAGGAAATTTTGCCTTTCGAATTCGTGCAAGTTAGTCAACATGGTAAACTGAAAGCAAGGGAAGTTTCCCTAAGATGCTCGAGCTGCTCCTGTTAACTCGTGTGTACACTAACTGATGGATTACTGTGCAGTTTAGTGACACATTCTATCACTCCGACATGAGCACCTGCTCCACCAATCCCCCCATGTTAGATTGTTAACGTCTTTACACTGTTCCAACCATTGTTTTCGCGAGCTGATCATTCAAGAAGCAGTCACTAAGCTGAGTTTAGAGGCTAAGCGAGGTGAAATGTCTTGCCATCAACTCAATCGGAACCACGTAGATTCCGTAGAAGTGAAGAAAGTTTCATACTCTTCTGCAGCCATCTATTTGAATTTTGTATGCCAATTGCTTTGTACAATTGTACTTGGACCGCATCCCTCCCTTGCCGTCGCATTTGATCGATCATCGTCATCGATCGTTACTCCTCCGAGTGAATTTAATTGCGAGTAAATGACTCACGATTGGCCGGCTTTTCCATAGATGGTGACCTGGATTGTCATTGTCTTAGTCAAGATGGTTAATGGTTCTAAGGAGCAGTTCTTGTCCTCGATTAATCACAATTCTTACCGTTCTTTGTAGTGAACTGAAAGGTCAGCAAAGGCTGCACGCACGCCATAGACCGACGTTAGAAACAAAGGTAAGGAAGGAAGCCTTACAAATTATGATGGATTGTGACATATACAATTTGGAACTTTGATACTGGCCAATGGCGATGTCAAGGACGTTGTGAACTGCGTTGCTGTCCTTCTTGACTTTCAGCTGGAAGCCAGGGGTTGGAAACTTGGCATATTAAATGAATCCATCACCATTCAGCATTCACCCATGAGATGGTCCCAACATGTGTTATCATCAGCTGCTCGCCGAGATTTTTGTTAATATTATGCTCCAGATTATATCATTAAACTCCAGATTATATCTTTAGACTGCAAGGTCAAGTTACTGCTTCTGAAATATTCTGTGTATCAGATATGTAGTATGTATGCTTTTGATATGGTCATACTGAAGACTTCAGTGATGAGTCAGGTGTAACGTACAAGTCTGTATTTAATTGGTGTAACTCGGAGTCGACTGAGCATAGCAAGGAATATATCAAACATAAACGTATGAGCCTGTATTGAATTGGTGTAATTCAGAGTCAACTGAACACAACAAAGATCATATCAAAACTCCGTTTTATACACTTCTTGTTTGGACTGGCATGTCCGAAGAACGTACGCATTAGCTATTTAGCTTTCTCGTGTCATTTTTTTTGGCATCAAATTCGCAGGCAATTACTATGTCAGTTGTCCAATGATCTATAGTCCCTCGAATCGGTCAAGTCTTCCTCGGGGAACATGGTGGCAGTGCAAGTTCTCTATTGGGATAATGAAAAGAAAACGTACCCTTTTGGTGATTTGCCTTTCAAGTTCGGGGAACGTACATTGCAAGATCACTTTAAGGGCAATTTAGATCGCAAGTCAATGTGTTCACAACAATTCTTATCGCATCAAACACATAAACTGCTTGCATTCTGGTATCCACAACGGACAACAGTTAAGAGAAAATTGCAACGGATGTCCAAAAACTTGTAGCGAAGTGCCAATTTCGACAATTGTAGAGCCAAGCGGACAATCTCTCAACTTCTACTCCTATGGATTCCGATGGTACTATACTATATTCTAAAGCCGTGTTGTACTAATTTTCAAAGTGCAATTCAGGTCTTTGTCAGTCACAAACTACCAGCAGTTCCTCATCAGTTTATATAAACCACAGCTAGGATTACCCAGGCTGAAAAATAAGTTTGGTTGCAGGGAAGGTAGAGGGGGGAGCTTCCTGGTACAAGCCAAGTTTTTGGCTTCCCCTCCAGAGGAAATTGCAGGGAATATGACAACAGCTCTAGGTCCCGGCATAGTTAGTTCATTGGTGGGCTTTCTATTAAGAATTTAAGTTGATCTTCTCCTGTTAGTACATTGCAAGCTGTCCGGTCGCACTGAAAGTCCACAATGTCGGTTAGGGACTTGGATTGCACGCTTTTAAGGACATGTACAATGGTTCACTATCAGCAGTCTATGAGAGATGTCATCTAAACTTTTTGATGAAGTGGAAGAGAGAAGTGTTGGGTTTTATTCAAACCCTAGATTGATTTTTGTGGAGGTTATCCCGTCTACCATTTATTCCTCTGTTTTTTCATGCTGCCACTCACAATTGTATTATGAGGCTAGAAGATAAGAACCTATTTATAATGGAAATTGTTTTTAAGGACATATACAATGGTTCACTATAGCAGCCGGAGCAAGCTAAAAATGCAGAGGAGCAAAGGGTGGTGGTGGTGCTGCAGAGCATAGCTGGTGGAGGAGACGCTGAGATCCGACAGCGTCAGTGGAGGCAATGGCGTGACGACATCCCAAGGCAGAGAAGCCCGGCGCGGCGACAACCTGGGGTAGGAGAAGCCCAGTGCGGCGGCCCACTGGGCGACAGCGCAGCGACATCTCGAGACAGGGGAGTCTCGGCAGAGGTGAGCAAATCTGGTTGGGATCAAGTTGAAGGCGAAGTAGAGGCGATGAAACAGGCGGTGCCGCGGTGATGAGGATGGCTCAATCCAGCGAGGAACGAGGCCAATTATGGCAAGGATCGAAAGATACATGGCTGGTGGCAATGGAGATCGACTAATCCGACCCCGATGAGGCCAACGATGGTCGATGGATCCATGGCTGGCGGCGAAGATGCGAGCAAGCCTAGAGCTTCCGCCGGCCTTTCCCTCCTCACGCGCCGAGCGTGGTTGCACCTCGCCACCATGTACGCACTCTCCTAGCTACTGTAACGCCCCCATTTCCAGGGGCGCGTACGGACACGGCATTCCACAACTATTCACGCATGAACAGTTATGGAGTGTCGCGCAAGAGTATACCATTGCATGCTTACAACAAAAGTCCAGCATATATTTCAAATATGGATTAACATCCAGTTTTAGCAGCGGGGCGTGCAAGCCCAAAGTATAATTACATTACCAAAAGCTCCAAGATCCGCTTGAGCGCGGCGAAAACCTAAAGCCACGGGTCCTTGTCGAAGAAGCGATTCTCCGGGACTTCCTCAACGGGGAAACCTTCACCTTCGTCTTGATCCTCTAAATAGTGGATTAAGCAAGCCGTGAGCCAAACAACCGGCTCAGCAAGCCCCAAAGGGACTCTATCTTACTACATGCACGGATTAACAATGTAAGGGAGTATACTTGGTTTATTAACTTTGAGTGGATGCAGTTTTATTTGCAAACATTTTGATAAAACGAACCCAAAACTACTCCTTAAGATCTCAGGGGTTTTTCATGAAGAGTTAATTAACTAACTAACCAAGTTAAAGCATGTACAAAACTACTTAAGCTTCGCTGCTGGAATCACCCAAGTGACAGCTCCATTAACCAGGAGCACGGCGTATTCGAATACCATTTATTTGACTCTGCAGAGTTTGCTCAGCTTTACCCACACGATTTCTTAACTTCCGCGTCCGGGTTAAGAAAGCCAGGTCGTTTCACTGCTCAACTCTTTATATAGGCTCTACCCGGTAGAATCCACTCGGGTCTGGCACAAATAAATAATTATAATAATACAAACGTCCGCTTCGAGTGAACTCTACCGTTGTTAGGCATTCGCAGCACGGCCTGCCTAACTTCACTTCTTATCCTCCTCCTCCGCCACACCTGTAGAGTTTCAATCGAGTTGAGCAGCGACTCTTCGGGCGGTGTTGACAAGCCAACTCCTGTGGTTGAGCGATCACTATGACATTTGCTCAGCGTAAGGGTTTCAATCCTTATATTTTCACATGACCCGCAACCTCGCCAGGTCCGCGACCTCAAACTAGGGTAAGCGGTGGGCGAAAGCCGTCTCGCGGCACCCCACAACACCCTTACCCTAACTTCAATCCTAGGGTAAAAGATGGGCGAAGACCGTCTCGCGGCTCTTCCCCAACCCTTACCCTACCTCGTGCACGCCGGCACTCTCCGCTCTAAGATACGGTGTCCCATACCACCCTACCTTAGAGTCGGATTTTCCAAATTCTATTGGCCCGCAACCACGACCTTATTAGTGTAAAGACTTTGCATGATAGTAATAACTTATAGTTATCTAGAATAACAGATAATTATTTCTAGGGTAACCAAGGCATGGCTACAAGTTTAACATGGCATTTGTCGGTGGTAGGTTTAACTATATATCATGACATTCTAAACATTTTATTTTACTTTAAACTAACATTTCAGAACTAGCTTAATGCAAATAGCATAATAACATAATTAAATAGCATGGGATACAACATGGTCAAAGGATTTGGGACTTGCCGTCAATCCGGATGATCTCAGCTAGCTCGAACGTAGAAGCATCTGGATCCTGAGACTGCACTTGAACTTCCGGGATCTCCGAAACTAACGCAAACACATAAAATAATTAAATCCAGCTTGAGCCTAATCAAGCGAGGAAAAATAAACTATTTAAAAGGAGTAAATGCATAAATCCTCAAATGGGAATTTTAGGAATTTATCTGGGAGGCAAATGGGGAAATGGAGGTCAAAAATGGGTTCAGGACATTATTTGGAGCAAAGTGGTGAAATTTGGGAATTTTTGGGATTTTCTGGATTTTATTTGGATTTTTCTGGATTTTGGAAATGGATAAATCACTCGAAAATTGTTTTGCACAGTGTTGGGCCACCTTCCAGACTCAAAGACACGGCCGGCGGAAAACGTCCCCACGCGGTCGAGCGGCCCAGCGGCCAGCAGCGCGCGCTCTCGGCTTCAGTGGAAAGCCGAGAGGTTGCGCCCATCCGCGCACCGCGCTCGCCCGAGGCGGATGGAGGGCGCGTGGCCGGGCGGACGGTAGGGATGCGGTGGGAGTGGACGGCTCAGATCAAGGCGGGGAAAGGAAATCGAATGGCTGTGGTGCGGGGTAGGCGCGGACCAGTGAAGGGGATCGGACGGATGAGCGCACGGATGTTTAAGAAAATCGGACGGCAGAGGGAAGTTGCCATCCAACGGTTCAAACGAGAAGGCAACGGATGGAACGGAGGGCCGTGATTCGGCCACGTCACGGGGGAGGGGCTTCTTCAACCTCCCGCCGTGCGCATTCGACCGAGGGGCAGAGGCGCAGGGCCTCCGCTCTCCGGCGGCATCGGCGGTCCCCGAAGGAAAAGAGGAGCACCAGGGAGTAGATTTAAGGGTGGTGGTTCCATTTTGGGCTTCAGGGAGGCCTGAGAGTCACTGGCGGTGAAAGGGAGAGGTTCGGGTTTGCGGTGGGGAGAGGGGTCACCGGAACTGAAGGAGCCAAATCGGCGGCTACACGGACAGGGGAGTGTGAGGCTCACAAGTGCGGTGGCGGTTTCGACGGAGAGGCCTTCTGGGGAGCTGGCCACGGTGAGGGGTTTTCGGCCGGCGGTGGAAGACGACGCCGGCGCTCCACGGGCAAACACCTGGTCAAGGGAGTTCACCAAAGTGATTAGCACACCGAGGAGTTGCTCCGGTGAGAAGTAATTGAAGAATGAGGGAGGGGAGCGGGAGATCGGCTCCGGGAGGTCGTCGGCGCAGGGGAGGGCAACGACGGTGACCAGGGCGATGCGGCGTCGATTGGCGGCTCAGGGAGGTGTCTCGGAGTGGTAGGAGATGAATGAGAGCGGTAGGGGAGTTTAGGAAACGGGAGAGCGTGCGGGAGAAGGGACGGGGTTTTATACCCGGGCGGAGGGGAGCGGATCCGAGGGAGAGGGGATGGGCGATGGCACCAGGAGTCAACAGGAGTGATGGGGCGACGCCTTGGCATGGAAGGAAAGCTGCACAGGCGTAAAGGCGAGGCGACGGGAGAGGGGAGCAGGTGAGAAGCGGGCATGGGCGAACACGAGCTCCCGCGCGTTGAGGGCGCGGCGGAGGCGACGGGTGGGGTCGGGGCGGATGCGGGCGGCGCGTGGCGGTGGAGCGCCCGCCGAGCCGGGTGGCGTCGGCCGGCGGGTGGTCCAAAACCGTGGCGCGAGCGCGCGAGCGGTGCGACGCGGCGCCAGCGTGCACGCAGCGAGGTGGAGGCGGAGAGGCGCGGCGCCAGAGAGAGAGGAAGGGGCGCTAAAGGGAGAGGAGAGAGGAAGCGGCGCGCGGAGAGAAAGAGGAGGAGGAGCGGCGCGGGGAAAAGAAGGAGGCGGGGAGGGGGAGCGGCGCCAGGGAAAAGAGATGGCAGTAGGCGCCGAAGGGGAGAGAAGACGGAAAGAGGGAAAGGCGCCAAAAGAAAGGAGAAAGCGGAAAGGCCGAAAGAGGAAGGCGGATTCCGGGGAGACTTTCCGAAAAGGGAAAGTTTCCAGAAAAACACTCAAAAACCCAGCAAAAAGCAGAAAAAAATTTTTGGGGTTGAAATTGTGGGGTTTTTCAGCTACCGTCATCGCTTGCCTCGTTGTCTTCCTAGCCCTCCTTGTCACGGCCTACTCCACACCCCCAAATCCTACGAGGCCTTGTAGGTGGCAGTCAACGATGAGCTGAGCCCTGCCCAATAGGCTCAGGCTTGAGAGAGAGGTTGAGAGGGAGATAGAGAAAGAAGGACGAAGGGAGAGGAAGAAGGGCCTATCAGCTAAGATGTGGGCCTCACCGTCACATTAGCAAAACTACCTTTATGTCACATGAAAACCGGTGGAAGGGCAGACGGGAGCAAAATGAACGACTTTTTTTAAGAGCAAAATGAATTGTTTTGAGAGTTTGAGATTGTAAAGAAAATAGTTTCATAGTTCGGAGTTAAAAATAGAACCGCAACCAGAGTTCCAAGTTAAAATGTTGATATTTTTTCCTCTCACTCTCTCTATATGTATCACCTGCCGTTTTTTATTACTAGTTTTGTGTAACTAGCTAGTTCATGTTATACTAATTAACTAGCTAATGGTACTAGTTCCTTAATGTTGTTGCAAACAAGACAGTAGGCTATGATTAAAAAAACACCCTGTTATATAAGGTGTGTTTAATGCTGTCGGTAGATGATATGAAGGAATACTAAGGTGGTGCTCTAGCTTACAGCTTAAGCTTCCGACTGTGACTTTTCGCTTATGGCTGAAAATTACATTGTAGCGGCAGTTAGTTTTTCTAAAAAAGAAAAATAGAGGAAAAAGAGAAAATCCGGTCACATCGTCACGAATAATGCAAAGGAATAAAGAGAAAAAGAAAAGGCAAACAACGAAAAAAACCTCAAATAAGCTGAAATTAGAAGTCGACGTGTTCCAAATAGCATCTGGTTTAAATAAACCGAAAGCTAAAATAAACTAAAAACTAAAACTGTTTAGAGTAAAATACTATAGATAACGGCTATCTATACCCGTGTACATTCTTAAGAGAGCATAATCATGCATCTTATGTGCCCCACCTTTGGCGCACGTTATGGATCGGATTAGATAAACAAGAAGTGTTAATTTATGGGTTTTTAGGGGATTGGCGACACCTGTTCGTCGGTTGCTTCAGATGAAGCTTCGTGCTTTCGCAGGTCCACACGGGAGCACAGCACGGAGATAGTACTTACAAATCTACACATGTTCCTTCTCGCATTATTAGCTGATGGTCTACTTATCTTTTTTTTTAGAATTATATATAGCTGATCGTCTTGGCGCCTTGTGTAGCACCGGTGCACGCTGTTACGGTGATACGATATGATACGCACTGATGCAAATAGTGGGCCATACTGCACATAATATGCTTAGAAACTTCACAGATGGAGAGTTTCAGAAAAAGAAAATGTAGAGGTGGTCCACATCCTCCCCAACGAGGCCCAGCACTGCGGCTGCTCTGCTGCCGAGGCTTGCTTGGAGAAAGGAGGCCGCACGGGCCAGCCCACTCGACCGTCCGAGCCACTCCCCCTTGCCGTGCGTCGGGACAGCTCGTCCCGAACAGCCCACCGCCCACGCGGCGACCCGTGTTGCTCGTGAGGTTTGCACGGGACTACGGGGGCGGGCCGTGCTACTGGCCCTCGCGCACGTACCCGGAGCGCTCAATGCGCGGCCCGCACTGTTCGGGCTTCTACACGGTCGAGCAGCCGGGCACACGTGATGACATCGGCCGACGCGCGCGAGCCCACCTGCGGCCTCGGCGGGCGTGTTGTGGCGTGCGCCGGCGATATACTACCCAAAGAGTACGAAAATGCCAGGTGGTGTTAGCTTTTCGACGAAGACCCGTTTCGTGTAGCAAAGTTCTATTGGTAGAACCCGAGCAAGATGTAAGAATGAATTATAGAAGAATGTTATTCCAAATACTCCTTCGGACGTGTATGGTACCGTTGGGCACGTGGTACAGGCGGGAGATGTCGCAGCATCCGATGGGATGAAGCCGGTTTGTCTGGTAGTTGTTGGGGGAAGCGACTTCTCTGGGGTCGTACCTCATTTGCTCTCCGTGAGGTCTGTCTCAGATGGAAGACACGTGTGCACGCACCAATCTTCGCGCAAGGCTTCCTCCCTCTTCCTTCTCCCGAAGCAGCGCGCGGCCACTTCTTCCCACGCTGCCTTCGTCCAACCTCGCCGTCGCCGTCGAGGTAGGCCTCGCCGCATTCCGCCGCCGCCGCCGAGACGGCTCCATCAAACATGGGCGCCTCATTGCCTCGGCCGCGCCGCCGGACTCGTGGGAGACGGCCGACTGAGCGAGCCCATGAGCGCTGCTCCTCTCCGCCGCGTCTCCTCCTCGCCGGACCTCCCAGGGCGACCGCCGCCGCTGCGGCCCCGCGCCCGCGACCAAGTCAAACGCGACGCTGCTCCTCTCGCGCGCGCAGCGAGTGAAAAAAAGGGATGCGGCGAGATGAGGCTCGAATTCTACGATAAGCGCGTCGCGCGCGGGCGCGGGGCTGCGGCGGCGCGGTCGTCCTCGGGAGGTCCGGCGAGAGAGACGCGGCGCGCGAGAGAGCGAGCGGCTCATGGGCTCGTCCAGTCGGCCGTCTCCCACGAGTCCGGCGGCACGGTCGAGCGGCGAGGCGTCCATGTTTGATGGAGCCGTCTCGGCGGCGGCGGCGGCTGGCGGCGAGGCCTACCTCGGCGGCGACGGCGAGGTTGGGCGGAAGGCGCGTGGGAAGAAGTGGCGGCGCGCTTGCCGGGGAGAAGGAAGAGGGAGGAAGCCTTGCGCGAAGATTGGTGCGTGCACACGTATCTTCCATCTGAGGCAGACCTCACGGAGAGCAAATGGGGTACGACCCCAGAGAAGTCGCTTCCGTTGTTGGGGCTGGGGCCTTTCGATTTCGCGGTCAAAGGTGTCAGATCACCACCCCTGGTCTCGGCTGGATGGCCCCATGCCAATTAGACATGCCACTTGCCACGAGGCCCACGACGTCCACGTACCAACGGGAGGGGCCTGACGCGAGGCACTGAAAAATATCACAGCACATCCCAAATTCCCATGCTCACACCAAACTCTGCTTTCTGCTTGGAGCAGAGGACTGGAGGTTAACAAGCTTCTTCGTCGAGCGAGTTGCCCACTGAGGTTCAATTTTTGGATTATCTCGAATGCCTCATCTTATATACTTATACACGTATATATGTTCAGTGAGAAAGTGTGCGTTTGTGCTCCATTAGTTACCGTATAAATTCAAAATTTATCTAGTGACATCTATAAAAACGAGGAGACCGGTTAAAGGGGGTGAATAGGCGCTTTTTTTGTGTGCTAAAACTAAGTTTATATGTTCAAGCGTTAATCTAATCAATTTTACACAATTAAGATATAAATCTTCTAGGTTCACTTAAGTACGCCAACACCCTAAATCTATGTTAAGATTTGCAATCCTAGTATGATAAACAATCAATTCAATTATATGAATATAAGTTTCAAGTAAGTAAATTGATCACAAGAAAACAAACCACAATTGACATGACTTCTTTTTACCGTTGTGCTCAAAGACTTATTGACCTCCTGTAATCCACGTTAAGATAAGCCCAAATGAATTAGACTGTCCCCACAAATTAAACTAATCACCTCAAATCTACTAATGATAGCTCTTTTCCTCTCCTAGTAAGTGAGCTTGGGTCTTCTCACAAACTTTTTTGAGAAGATCATTGGACACAATGTCTCCAAAGCTATCTAAGAGTCAATAACCTCTAAGAGTAATAAAGCAAGTCGCTTTCTTGACTTTCACCATGTGCAACAGATGTACAAACTCAATATGGATACAAAATCCACCTCTAGATGCAATACATACAATTAGAAACATCTCTTCTTACTCATAAGTTGCAACACATGCATAACTGAGTGAAGAGTCTCACACTAGTTCAAGAGTGATGAAATGGGTGTAGCAACACAACCAACATGAGCAGCAACTTTCTTCCAACCGGCCAAGGGGGTATTTGTAACCCCCACCTCGAAAACTAGCCATTGGGACTTGGGATGAAATCAACCGAAGTCCAGTAGTAACGCCATGCAAGGGTCGGTACTACCGCGACCCTTGCAATAGCTAGAAAACTAGTCGTTACAAGTAACTGACGATACTACTGCCTACACAGGGTCTGGTACTAGCGCACTCGTCGGTCGTACCGTCACACAGGCCAGTCATACTACATGACTTGAACCAGAAATGGTGCACTTTGAAAAATAACTACCGGCAACAACTGCCTGGTAGTACCTCAAGGCCAGCCATATCGTGCTAGTCTAACTACTTGCCATGAGCCAGTCTGACCATCAACTAATGGTTGGTCAGATCATGGCCGGTTAAAATGCCACACTCAGAGCAGTCATACCACAGGTTGGTCGGACCATTCACACATAACCGGTCTGACCACCGTAGTCATATCGCCACACAGTGTGATCATACCGCTTTGCATTTTCCAACAAAGACAAGCGTGCTTATACTTCAAGAAATTTACAAAACAAATTCGCAAATTATAGTACCATACACATAAGAATCAATGCATCATTAACAATAAGTTGCAAAATACATCTGCATATTTTATAATCATGGCATAAGGATTGGATACATGGACTCACCTCATTTGCAAAAACAAATTCACAAACTTAAGTCGCATGCTACAAGAATTATGCATGAGTTTTAACCATTTGCAAAACACATTCATAAATCCTAAGCATTATGCCACAAGAAGTAAGAAACATGATCTTCAACCATTTGTAAAGCACATTTGTAAATCTAAGTCATATATTACAAGGATTATGTATGACCCTCACTCTTAACTAAATTAAACAGTGCAATTAACTTAATTAAGAAATAATTAAGAAACAAATGGCATAATTACAACGCACTCAATTACATCACTATGAAAGCGACAGAAAAATATTACAATATTCGAATACATACAGAGCACAAAGTGATAAAACTAAATCCTAATTAATTACATCACTTACAAAATCGTCGAAACTAAAATTCAAGATTGCAACATTCATCGTCTTACATTCTCAATTGCATGTATATAAGTGTAGTTACACTTTTAGCGGTCTAAGTAAAACATAGTTGCCTCAAGAGAGTCAACGCCGAAAACCTGCACTGGTTAGATAGACCAAAAACCCAATATTTCAACAATCCAAAAGAGAGTAAGAGAGAGAAGAAGAAGAAGAAATTACCGTCAGAACCCTTTCGACTTAAAATACCAAAACGTAGCGCTCATCAAGATACCAAGATCGCCCAGGCTAGCCGACACTTATCGCTTTAGTGGGCTTCACCATCCAGCGAAAACCAAGTCAACACCCACTTCAAACAGTGGCGGAGGAAGGAATTAAATTGAGGTGTGGCGAGATGCCGAACTAGAGAATATAGCTACTTATGTAGCATAAGATTTAAAACTATTGTTGCTTTGTGTACTTGTAAAATTTAATGATTTTCGTTCATCAAGCATGAAATATACAAACAAAAATATATAAATAGTATACAGAAGAAATCTAAATACCGGTTCGGTTTTGACGTCTTGTTCTTCTTCTTTTGGGCAACAAATGTTAGCTTACAAGCTCTTTCAAACATTCATGGCGAGAGGTGTGATTTAGGGGTATGAGTTCCAGGAAAATTGAGGTATGGCAAGGGCCATACCTTGCCATATGGGAAGCTCCGCCCCTGACTTCAAAACTCCATCGACCTTACCTTAACCAAACAAGAACCAAGCCGTAGTGCTGAAACCACCCCAATGACCTTTGGTCCCTAGATGCAACCCATTTTTTCCACCACATACTTAAGCCAAATTAACCAATTTGATCCCATAGAATTCTAGGACTTCAACAAGAATGGATACGCCGGCAGCCTGAATTTGCACTCTACGTATGCCCAAGAGATTGGAATTTTGTCGTCGCTTCCACTCGGGAAATTCTCCCTGATTGCTAACCTCCACGGAACCAAAACCTTGTCGAGGAGTAACCCCTCCTCTTCCATGGCCTTCAGCTTCTTCGATCCAAGCTCTGACACTGGCCAATCAGTAATCAGATCTGACATTTTGTCTATAGTGGTTGAGAATCGAAGATTGGATGGTTTCGAGGCTATAGTTGAATAAGTACAAATGCGATGGGGTGGAAGAACTTGAAAATGAAAGGCTTTTCGAGAAAGTATGAAACCAATAGGTACCATGCCAATGTTTTTATAAGGGTTTTTTCAGACGCAAATAATAATTATCCAATCAAAAGTCCAATGGATGCAAAACCTTTTAGTTTGTCGGTTAGTTTCTTAACGTTAAGTGAATGAAAACCGCTTCGCTACTTTTACCATTAAAAGAGTAGTTTCCGAATTGAAATTTAATAAAAAAATGCAGATTATAAATTCACTTAAAGTTTGTGGTCTAGCTGATGAGAATTGAACAAATCATTAAATATAGCTTTAATATTTAATTAATGCCTGTGATCCCCCGTGGTAGTAAGCTTGTTATAGTTGTTTCTTGGGTATCCTGGTTGGAGAATTACTATACACTCTGTCCGACCAGAAAACCACTTGAAGGATTCGTGAACTAGTTTGAGGGCCCACTTCCAAGGAACTCCTTTCGTGTAACAGATAAAACATGTGTTCTATCAGGCCTAAACAACACGACATTTTAGCCTTATTTCTTTGATAACAACTACCATGCAATTGTGCCGCACGATTATCTCCCACCGACAACAACCGAAGAGCAGTTACCTTTGGATATCTCTCTCTGACAGCAACCTCCCCTCCGATCCGACGCATTGATTCCAAAGGACACCTTCTCAAATGGATAACTGATGCCATTTCAACGGTATTTTAAGGCTAAAAAGAGAAGACAGAAAGACAGTTCGGTCCAGAATCAAATAGCCAACACATGACCAATCGGCAGGCAATCAGAATCTTCTTCTGAGCAGTGGGAGAAAGATAGATTAAGGCTAGTTAATTTACCTTTGTAGGCCTCTTTGTAACCAGTTCATAAGCAATAAAGATCATCCCTTTTTATTATTGATCCATTCCAAGGAATCCAATTATCTTTCTCATATTATTTCGTAAGATTAGTGACTCGATCGTCGAAAAGCATCATTTTGAAGCTTAATGACAAACATCCTCACTTAAAATCTAAGCCCTTGTCTTGATGTGCATCTACCCTTGATGCATCCTCCACTTACTCTCCATCAACACATGATGTGTTTTCTCTTGACTTGATGATCAATTCATGATCTTCTCTTCTCCAGGATCTTGATCAACCCATGATCTTCTTTTCTTCGGGATCTTGATTAATCATCTCCTACTCAGGATCTTGACTTAATGCTCATCAACATATGATACCATCCTTCATTCTAAACCTTGACTCGATAACGATCAACTAATGACGCCATCCCAAATATTCATGATCATGGGACTTTATCTATTCATCCAACTCATTGAAAATATTAGTCCAATAATATGATTGTCATTAATTATCAAAATATATCATTAACTCATAATTACAAGTCTAAATTCTTTAACCTTCGCTTAAAGTTATAGTGTGTGTTTCAGTAGGACGTACACGCGTGTGTGCATGTGGTATATGGTGTGAGTGTACGCCCTCCGTGAGGTACTGGATAAATCCAGATTGCAACAGAGGACACATGCTCACGCTCATGCACACCACACTCACATTACATACCACACGCATATACATGTGTACGTTCTATGAACGTACGCTAGTACTTTAAATAGACGTAGCAGGATAAATCCCTGGTATGTAATGTGAGTATGGTGTGCATGAGCGTGAGCATGTGTCCTCTATTGCAATCTGAGAAAGAAAACTCCACTCGTAAGAGCCTTCGGATAGGCTAGTGGCCTTGTTCTTTTGAGCTTTTGGTTTTTTTAAAAGTTGAAGTAAATAGGATAATTTATTAAAACAAATTTTTAACGATTTTTTATACTTAAAATCGTATGCGTTATTTATATGATGTCTTTCTCCTTCACCGTCGGTAGGAAAACAAAGACAAAAACTAATGGACGTAGCAAAATCGGGCCCAGGATTTTCCAACCTGAAGTCGTCTCAAATAATTGAGCCAATACACAACGTGGTGGTCGACTTCGCCTCGCACTCGCAGTCGCAGGTCTCCCCACCGCACAATTTACACGTACACTGCCGTACTTGTTTCCTTCCTCGGCCAAACGAGCATCATATTTCCACGCACGAGCCTGTGACCGTGAAGAGGATGCGCATCCGTGCATCTGTGCTCGGTGGCGAAGGCGTAAAAGCTTCTCCATTCGGTAAGCGATCAAAACGGCCGGCTCCGTCTACAACTCCAGCAATTCCATTTCCCCCGCGGGGCGGCGTAGCCTTTCCCGTGCGCGCGTGCTTCTCTTACATTCTCTTCCCACTTTTTGATTCTTTTTCTTTTCGTTGGTTTCTTCAGTTCTTTTTCTCCCCATGGTCGTGATTTGGCTCGTTTGTTCTATTAGTCAAGCGGCTATGATGATTCTTGGTTCAATTGGGGTAATTCCTTTTGCCACTTGGATTTGATTTTATTTGGATCGACGTCTGTTGCGTTCCCTTTTCTGTGCGTTGTGACGGTCTCCGCACTCTCTTCTCTTTCTTCCCCTCGGTTGCTGAGACATGTACGGCCCATTGTTTGGTCCATACTTTTTCTATCCCGAACTGGTTCCTTTGAGCAATTGGTCTACCTTTTGTTTTTTGTTTGGTAGAGTCTGCCATTTTGGTAAGCTCAGGATGCAAAAGGAGCGATTTTTATATTTCTTTCTTGATTTATTGTATTTCCTTCCAAAAACTTTGATTCAGGAGGAGGAGGAGGCGATTGATGGAATCTCATCGAATGGCGCATCAGAGGAGAGCAATCGAGCAGGTAGCATGCATTGGGGGATTTCAAGTCCCTCAGGAAGCGATCAGATGTGGATCATCTTCAATGTTTTGTGGAGAATTCTAGTATCAGGTTCTTGGATTCTCATCTAGGCTCTTCTGATTCAGTTCTTGTTGCAAGTTGCAACCCTGCGGTATTCTGTTCACGGATCTGGTTTACTTTAAGATTTTGAGGAGATGGATGAGGAGGACTACTCTTGGGTGCGGCGCACCAAGTTCTCGCACTCCGTTGTCAGGTCCAGCTCCGGCAGGGAGCAGTTTGGTGCATTCATTGAGCAGTTTAACCGTGGTGCTGCGTTGAGGCAGAAAGGATTCTACTCAGAGCTCAAAATTCCTGCACATAATTTACAACCGAGGGCGAAAGGAGCAGTCTCAAACTCGGCAAGGCCGTCAACCCCGAGGGCAAAATCAGCAGTTTCCCAGGCAGAACGGAAGCCGAAAGATGTGTTGTCAGATGGCCAGTTGAAACAACGGGGGAAAATTAGTGATTGCTCATTGCAAGAAACATCGGTGAAGCAAGATTGCAAGGTTGGACAGAAGGGAAACGGCCTAAGTTTGGATATTCCTCATCGACATGTGGTCCAGACTTCGATGGATGAAAGCTCCGACATGCCGGAGTTCTCTTTCCACTCTGAGGAGCAAAGCTTAAGGTTGCAGAGAGTATGGTCTAGCCCAGCACCTTTCTTTTCAAAGGATGCAACACCAGCTAGTGATTCCAAGGTACGAAGTGCGTCTGTTAAGGTCATGGGAGATGGATCAAAGCCGAAAAGGAGAGCTAAATCCCCTGTCCCTACTCGTGTCATCTCCGACGTTTTTAAGGAGGCGAAAGCTGCCACTAAGAGGTTCTCCACTCCACAGCGGCAAAGGAAATCTAGTTCTACACGGTCACCGGATGATAGTCCCCCCTTTGGCTTTTCTTCGATGAGAACACCGGGCAAATTGAAAACTAGGAGGGCTTCTTCCTGGCCAAGGAACATTGACAATGGAGTGGCAGCAAAGGTTGCTGCATTGGAGATACTTGAGAGATGGACAATCAACCGTTCACAGTTACTCATTGGCCATAGATTTGCATCAGGAGCATATAGTCGTTTGTTCCATGGAATCTACAAGGAGCAACCTGTTGCTATCAAATTTATCAGGCAACCTGACGACGGTGAAGATGCAGAATTGGCTGCTCGACTTGAGAAGCAGTTCACTGCAGAAGTTACCATTCTGGCAAGGCTCCATCATCGTAATGTCATTAAGGTAAGTACATGAATTTCCATATAAAATTTTGTTCTGATGTTTCCACCTATGCTTGTGAAATAGCTCCTTTCTTAAAAGCAGTACGATAACTGCTCTGTCATTGTGTAATTGTGCCTTTATGTTTATTCATGGAACTGTCCATACTTAGATTTGGGTGTTTTACGTTGTTGAGTCAGCATGAAGCATACCTGAAATAATTAAGAGGTGCAAAATGCATTACATTGCATTAGCACATCATTAGAATATTAATCATGTAAGCCTTAGCTCTTCTCATGGGCATAGTCCTTGGCCCAGTCGGTTCATTGTTCAGAAGCTAGCGATTAGTTTCTATTTGTTAGGGATATGATTAAGATTATATTCTATATGCTAAGGAGAGCCTATCCATATAAGGGGGTTGTCGTATGCTATTAGAATTAAGCAAAGAAATAACAAAGTTATTCTTATATATAGTCTCTTCCCTCTCCCAACCACGCCGCCGCCACCCGGCCATCCTCTCAGCAGTGTTTACTCTGTTATGAATTAAGATTTATAACAACTTGGTATCAGAACTACTCATCATGACTTCCGATGCCGCATCATCTCTCTTAGAGAAGTTGAAGGCTAACAGCAAAGAGCAAATGGTCTTCAACCGTTGCCACCACCGCAGCTCGAGAATGAGTTGCCTCACCGCGAGGAGTGTAATGTTATGGTTTAATATTTAGGAAAAATATTGTAATGCGTGTCATGTAGCACGCGGCACTGTTCACCGTGGCGCACTGGAGCACTGGTTGCTATAGCATCCGTACTGTTCACACGAGAGTATTGTACCACCGCGTGTATTAGGCGTGATTTGTTATTTAGGAATCTATCTATTAAGTGATTGGTATTATATATTAGTTGGGCAAGTTATTATTAGATTAGATTGTTAGAGATAAATTTCTTTATAGATTATTTCTTAAGAGTTAAGTCGGGTCGTCTCTATAAAAGGTATAGCATGTATTCATTATGAATAAAGCAAAAGATGAATAAACAAGTCTTTAGTCTCTAAAATCCAGCTGTGGTCATTCCCTTGACCGACTATTCTAGATCTATTTCTCCCACAATCGGTGCCCTCTTTCACTTAGCGTCATTCTACTTTAAGTCGTTATCGTCAGACCTCTCTCCGACGGATCATCACCCCCTTGTTGTGCTAGTTCACAATAGCTCTACACTTTGTCTTTCTTATTTTTTTGTAAGCATGACTCTTCTGCCAGTAGATCCAGAGTATTTCCCCTTAGGACATAAATGAGGAATATGCTTACTACAATGCCAAGTGTCATCTTCTGGAGATAAC
This sequence comes from Dendrocalamus sinicus, assembly GCA_036346575.1. NCBI lineage: Eukaryota > Viridiplantae > Streptophyta > Magnoliopsida > Poales > Poaceae > Dendrocalamus > Dendrocalamus sinicus. Next base: position 3,840,496 of record CM070655.1, on the reverse strand, counting down.
AAGTATATATGAGGAATACGCTAGTCAATGTATTGACTTTGACTATCTAACTACTCCAGTACCTTTCAGTTTAATCATTGATGTCATATTTGTCAAACACATTACACATGGCATATGGTAATGGAGATGATTAATTTATATTTACCCTGAGCACTATTTCAGAAAAGATAAGCCAAAGCATTTTCATTGCTTTAGTATTATACTATTTTGATCACTGCATTGGCTTTTATCGCATTGTTCCTGGATATCGTCCGATTTATCGTAATTTCATCATTTTGGTTCTCTCTATATCATCTAATATACTATAACAAAGAGTGTTTTTAATTCGTTCTCAATATTTTTTGAACCTAATTCATTCTCAATATTTTGTTTAGCTGGTTGGAGCATGTAATTGTCCACCTGTCTTTTGTGTCATTGCTGAGTTCCTGTCTGGGGGTTCTCTGAGAGCTCTTTTGCGCAAGCTGGAGCGCAAAATACTTCCTTTGGACAAGATTATTTCCATTGCCTTGGATATTGCACATGGTATGGAATACATTCACTCGCAAGGAGTAATACACCGTGATGTGAAACCTGAGAACATTCTATTTGATGGAGAATTTTGTGCAAAGGTAGTTGATTTTGGAGTAGCTTGCGAAGAAGTATACTGCAATTCATTGGAAGATGACCCAGGTACATATAGATGGATGGCACCAGAGATGTGTAAGCGCAAGCCATATGGTCGGAAGGTTGATGCTTATAGTTTTGGCCTTCTCTTGTGGGAATTGGTTAGTGGCTCAATCCCTTATGAAGAGATGACTCCAGTCCAAGCGGCTTTTGCAGTTGTTAACAAGGTATTTGCTCTTCTAATCCATTGTCTTCCCTATACAAAGACTTACCAATTCATAGTTAGGAGATTTTCTTGAGAAACATTCAGTTTACACACTTAGCAATTTGTACAATAATTGATGGCTAACTTTTAGTAAGTGTATATTATCCGTTTATCCGTACTTCTCATATGTTGAACTGTTTGGAAGCGAAAATGACGAACATAAGTTCTCATTTCAGAACTTGAGACCGGTTGTTCCTTCGAGCTGCCCAGCGCCATTACAACAGTTGATTGAGCAATGTTGGTCCTCTCAAGCAGAGCAGAGGCCCGAGTTTTGGCAAATAGTTCAAATCCTCGAAAATCTCAAGACAATTCTTGATAGAGATGGAACACTTGACAAGATCCCAAGCTCCGTCAACTGCCAGGAACCCCATGACCAAAATAAGAATAGGCTTGCCAACTGGATTCAAAAGCTCTCGTATAGTCAACCTGATTTCTCCGGACCTCCGCCGCCAAAGTTACTGTAACCATGTGTCTTCCTCTTGTTTCCAAAATGCGTTATCCGGTAGATCACAACCCTGTAAATAAGTTTCTTCTTGGTATATAAACAGAAGGCACAATTTTTCTTTAGCGAACACAATAAGCACTTGTTTGGCTTAACAATTTTTTTCCTGGAAGGGAGCAATAGGGTAGAAGAAATTTTTGAGATTTAGGAAAAGTCTGCAACTTCGAAAATTGCACATATTGGATGTGTAGGTCTGAGAATGATGGGCAGCTAATTCCAAACTTTAGCATGTGTGGTACAGAGTGACAGTGCTGTCCTTGTTAGACATTTGGGATGTCATGAGTATAGTACTGTAGTAGGGACATCCTCGCGGCGAGCTGGGCTGCGCGTTTTTCTCCGTGTTTGTGATTGCTGTTGCTCCAAACATGTGTATCGTGCTGTTCTGCGCTGTGACAGCCGTGGCCGAGTGCTCCGGCGCGGAGGCGTAAACGACGCCGACGTTCCAACGGTGGGGGATGGTGTCATGGTGACAGAGACGGTGAGGATGCTGACGTTAACCTCATGTGAAAACTGATTTTTTTTTTGTACTTGTGATTTTCTGTATACCTGGGTGAGGTGATTGCGGGGTTTGCCGCGGCGGCACGGCTCGGGGAGAAGCTGCTCAGGGAGAAGGGAGGCCGCACCGTTGACGGGGAAGAGAGGGGAAGCAAGAGAAAGGGATGATTTTTTTCTTCAAAATAGCGTTAAGAGGGCGGCACAGATCTCAAAGCCCATCCAAGGACACTGTAGGTTTGGCATTTCCGTTTTCTTGGCTTCTTGTCGTATTCCTTCTTTTCCGTTTTTTCCCTTGGTTCCCTGCAACTGCAAGAGTAGAGCAGGCCGCCGCCTGCGCTATTATACAGCCCAAAAAGGATCGGATGGTCCGGCCCTGGCCCTAGAGCTGACCCAAATAACCGTTCCATGAACCGAGAGGAGCGGGGACTGCACATGCAGTCCTGGCCAAATGGCTCGACATCGATCCGGATAAGGCACAATCCAATTAAGCCCAGCACGATTAGTTAGAATAAGTTACTGTATCATATTATGTTGGCCCACGTGTTTGTTCTCCGATCCAGGCACGACACAGAGGGGTTGGACCATGCCAGGCTGGTTTGGGCATACTTAGCCAAACGGCTCACCGATGGCCTGTTAATTTTACTGCTAGTTACATATAATTTTATAATCATTCATAAGTAATTTTACTACTAAATCGCCCGTCCACACTCAAAAGAGTATAGTAACACTAATATAAGTAATTTTACTGTCAATTGTAAACAATTTTACTACACAACCAAAGAAAAGTTATTGTGCATGCTATACCAGACCGACCTATTGTGCTGAGGTGCCAGCCCAAGTATGACCCGTTTGTTGTCCATGCTATGTTGTACCTAGACCGAGCTAACAGTACCATATCTTGGGCCGATACGGTTGGACAGCCCATCTGGCCAGACATATGCACATGTATATGTCGATTTTGAAAACACAACATAGAGACATCCCTACCTGTCGGTTACTCTGTCGGTTCTCGCATCCCCTCCCTTTCCCTCTGCCCGCTCCATGAGACGCTTCCGCATCGGCGATTGGCGATGCCATGGGGTGATGGGGATCCCCCGATCTACGTGACCAAGGCCTCAAGGGTCCGGCGAAGCCACAGCCACGGTCTTCGCTGAACCCCACGTTGGTATGCATTCGGGATTTGCAGCGACAGCCTCGAGCCGCACCTCGCACACTCCTCTCTTGCCGCCATTGTTCACATCCTCCGATTCTGCCCGTCAGCGTCATGGCATCGTAGCATTGCTCTTGGTACTACATTCGATTCCTCCACGTTTCGATCTAGGATTCTAGGGTGATGAGGACATCCCCGACAATTCTATTCTAAGTACACCAATTCAAGATGATGTTGACAATGATAAGCTTAAGGAGGTGTACAAAGGATCAATTACATGTGCAAGAGCAAAGAAGCTTCAAGAACAGGTCAACTCACTCCTTTGTGAATTTGATTTCCACACTGATAAGAATAGCATACTACATAATACTTTTACCTTATTATTTCTTAGAGGGCGGGACCAACACAAATAAGGGAGATACCAAGATTGAATAACAAGAAACACATGAAAGTCAAAAGGAACTTTATGCGGCAGTAGCACTTGAGAAGCCATGCGTGTGTTACGTGTGCAAGAAGAAAATGCATGAAACTTGCATGCATGCAATCAGGAAATAGAGCCACATAGGCTGCTTGTGTTTAGCATTAAGAAATTGAGCTTAAGGCCTCACTCATTTCGGCTTGAGATTCTGACTTATTTTTCACTATTTCTAAATTTCATCTTTTTCTAGTTTTTTAGCTTTTTCGGTTCTTTTTTTTCGTATTCGTTTGTGTTGTCTGTGATGGGCTAACATGTTTTTTTTCTATTTTTTTAATTTTTTAAATTTAGCTACGCCAAATAAGCCACCATCAGTTACCGTGTAATTTTAGCTAACTACAGTGTAATTTCAGCCATGAGTCAGCTTATTTCAGCCCAATCGAGCGGCACCTAACTCTCACGGGTAGGTTGTATCTAGTTAAATTAATTAGTTGGACTAATTAGTTTTGGGCCAGGGCTTACCCAAAGCTGAGTACATGGGTGGGCAAGGAACCAAACGTGTGCATGCTTTGTGTGTGTGCACCGTGGCCGAGTGGATTTAATGTTTGTGTCCATGTGTTGTGCGGTTAGGAGAGCTAAGCTGGCTATAAAACTCCTTGCCGTGTGCTCCATTGTAGGTGGACGTCGTATTTTTTAGATATCAATACACTCTTGATTTTAGAGTTTGAGCAAATATTGCCCTTACTAGAATAGGGAGTTTCAACCTGTTGTGTTGTTTCATTATTCTCGTGATTTCCTTTGAATATTACAGGAGCATATCTACTTATTTGTATGGCGAGTAGACAAGAATCAACTTGTGTTGTTGGGCGAATTCAAGCATCGAAGGTTTCGGTTATCCATACTGTTGTTGCCGTCATATGGTTCATCAGATTTCACAGATTTTTCGTCAATAGCCACACTAGTTACCCTAAAAAAAGATTCTACATCGTGAAGATCGGACACCCCAATAAAGAGATTCTCAAACTACCTCAGGACTATAATCCTAGCTACGTACCGTGCCATCGAAGTTGTATTGCAATTGCGTCTATCTCATATCTTTTTTGAGAGAGAAATGTCTGCCTCATAGCTATTCTTTGTTTTTCTTTACATCTTTGGGTGTGTATGATCAAGTGCTTGTTCCACCTATAAACTTTGTAGATAATTCATGATGATAAATTTTATAAAAAAACATATTTTACCTGAGCTCTATTTTCATCACGCTTCATTATCTTATTGAAATATACCCACACATCTGATGTACTAGGTCTGGATATCTTTGCTCTAGTTCTTACAGACAAAGACGCACTCGTAGAGCGTGATGATGGTATTTTCTACTCTCCTGTTTGAGGTGGAGGTGAAGCTGCATCATTTTCGAAGGATGCAAGATCCTCTGATGAAAATTCCAAAATCACTCATAGAAAAATTATCAAAATTTTTTATGGAGAAAAGTAGAAAACTGCAAAATACAAATAGAAATTTACACTATTATATGTTTTACATCGTAACAAAGAAAAATGAGAACAATAAAAATCTATAAAGATTAGTATTATTATCTCTTTTCTTAACTGTAGCCCAATTTTTGAAATTTTTATTTTTGGCATAAATATTTTGAATTTTGCCAAATTATCACAAAGTGTTTTGAAATTTTCATAGGCGAATTTAGAGAAGAGAGTAGAGGTTGGATGGTGACTAAATGAGGTGGTTTGTTACCTATTGTATAATTTTTTTAGATTCTTTTGAACTTTTTCATATTGTAAATTTTCAAACTATTAGAAAATCAAAATTTCGATCATTCGCATGTCTATTTGGCTGAAATCGTGCCTAGCAAGCCATGCTTGGCCTTGCACTATTTGTGTCGTGTCAGGTCAATGCGCTGTGCCGAGGTGGTGACCCAAGCATAGCCCAATGTATCGTGTTGTGCCGGCCCGACCCATTACTATCATGGGTCGTGTCATGCCTAAGCTAGGCTAACACTGTCATGCTACGGATCAGGCCAGTAGGTACGGTCTATTTGGCTAGCTCTAAATGTGAGAAAGTGTAGTCTGTGTGAGCCGAGCATTCCTTTTTGGTTTCTAATGGGCCATATATGGGCCCAGGTGGGATATGGGCCTGTGACTATGGATGCGTTGTTTTTTCTACTTTTTTTAATCATTTTCCTCTCAAAATTAATAATTTCTCTTCAATTTCTTCAAACTCCGGCTTCTTCAGATCTGCCTGCACCATGCGATGCTCGAGCCAATGGACATTGCCACCTCCTTCTTTAGACTCCCCTGCTGCTTTCCCTTTAAATTCTCATGAGGAGGCCGGCGATTGGAGGAAGAAATCGGAGGTGAGTTCCTTTGGCAGATCCAATGTCTGAGCATAGCGATTTGATTCGCTGCTGGTGTGGAGGCTTTGGGGGCCTCAGAGTAGTGGGCTCGCTGAGGGATTCAGCTCTTGCTTTCTTTTGTGCTTATGTGCATTCGCTGTTGGGCATTATATCTCTAGAACCCATCGGCATCGTGGCATATGGCGGCGATTGGTTTTCTAAGATAACATCCTTGCGACGTGCCTTGCCTGTTCAGTCATCTTGGTGGCTTTGATTGCTATCACTGCAGTGAGTATTCTGGTGCTTTCTGATTTCTATTGTGCAAAGGTTAGTTGTGCTGGTATTTGTTTACCAGTTGTATTTCTGTCATTATGACTAGCATTAGGAGGACTTTGCATGATAGGTTGTGGGATTTGTGATAGCTCGATGAGGATTCTAGTTGTTTATGAGATCATTGTGACATACTAAAATATTCTACTAGTTTGAGGCATCTATTGTTGATTGCTTACTTCGGTTATACACTGATTCTTGTTGTACTCTTTTGTCTTAGCCGTAGCACATGATATTACTTGTTCTACCGTAGCTCTGTTATTTACCTTTCAGAAGTAATTTCGGTTCATTCTTACACTTTGCAACGAATCCACCCATACAAGCCCCCTCTAAAAAAAGGATTTGGGACATTGGATCTCCATCCAACGGATCCATCCATATAACCCTCCTCCAAAAAAATAATCTGAGACATTGAATCTCTATCTAACGTCCTAAAATCTGACTAATTTTGTTTTCAAAAATAGCTAAATGTTGTATAAATACTGCCTAAGTTTATATTGTGCAGACCACGGCAATATCCAAAACTACTAGCTTATCTGTAATTCGAGGAGCGGCGTGGCCTGCTCAGCCTTGGGAATTGTTGGGCCTAAAGCGAGGCCCATTAGGGTTCAGGACCATTTTTCTGCACAGGCTACCACGATGGGTCGACAAGAGTTGGGCCGACACGGCAAGAGCACTTGCTTTGGCAAAAGGGAGCACTAGCGTTGTGGAGGTGGAGAACACCGCAGCTCGTATGTGCTGTTGTAGTGTTGTACACGGTGCATTGAGGTGTGCACTGTGCAGTACTAAATCTTCCCAAACATGGTAGTCAGCTAGCCCCTGACATTGCAGAGCGAGGTTGCTCGTCAAATTGCAGTCTGTTGGTACGATTTAGATTTTAGAAAGCTTACCTTTCTTCAGAGTAGAAAAGCTTACCTGTCGGTTGCTATCTTCCAAGTTACGCGCGGAAACGTATTAGAGCCAAATGTATAGATATGCAAAAGATACGCATTCTTTTCCTTTTGAAGAGAGAGAGGCGGAAATGGAAGCCAAACGTACAGCCTTTTACTATTTTCTGAAAGTGCGAGTGCAACCCTTTCTTAAGAACGAAAAATACTACTCCCGTTTCCAAATACATACCGTTCTGGCTTTCAATTTTTGTTTTTAAAAATATATCATTATACGATTTTGAGGTGACTTTCTACCGTCTATTTCCTATATACCCCTCTAGCTATTTTCAAGATCATTTACTAATATAGATTAGAGTAATATTAGAAATTGGCTCATATGAGCAAGACTTATTTCTTTAATTCTAAAATATACGTGATTTAGTACCATATTGCTAAGATAAGATGGGGAGACCAATTTATAAGGTGGAGTCCTTACCACTCCTTGAATATGGATAGAAATGGCATGAGGAAAGCTTTGGCTGATCACGCACGCATGCACGTGCGTATTCATGCATTTTCATGTAAAAATCGCGTGACTTGTGACTTGTGATGTATGACCATGCCATGACGTGGCATGTCACATGGCAGACTAAGTCTATCTTTATTTTTTGTTGAACCCTGCACCACACTCTCTCTGTTTGAATGAGATTCAAACGTTTGAATTTGAGTCTTTTATTGGGGTTTTGATGGCAGGTAGTTACCGGTGGGTAAATGGCTGGTTTAATGTGTCAGTTACCAGTGGGTAAATGGTTGTTTAAATTTGTTAGTTTACAGTCTCTCTCTCTCTCTCTATATATATATATATATATATATATATATATATATATATATATATATATATATATATATATATATATATATATACACACACACACACCTAGAGACGTCCAAAGTGTATAGCTGAGAATCTCACTGCCTCCATTTCCTTCTTCTCTACGATCTTGTGTTTTTGTACTGCGCCGTCTGAACTTCGCCAACTTTTCTTCCTAGCATGCACCTGGAAGGAGGGAGAGCCACTATCTCCGAACCATTGCCGCAGAGAGTACCTACACAGGGTGACAATAAGGTTTCTGGGCAGCACATTTGTGTGACCGCTCTTGCATTGCATCGTCTACATTCTGCATTGCATCAATCATGCACTGCTTCCTGCTCTTCAACAAGCCCAATTGTAAGTTGTTCGCTCATTCGTTCGACTTTGATACTATAATTTACTTGTGTATATTCTGAAGTATGATGAGTAGGCTGCTGTTAGTTGCGAGTTTTATATCACTAATTTATTGTATTTATCTCCTAGTAAAACTTAGAATTAAAATATTGCCCTTATTTTAAACAAGTAACACATCATCTAAAAAGCAATAAGCGATCTAATTAAGAAGGATAATATAGTAATTTCGTAGGTATGACTTGGTGGATGTGTAAAAATCTAGAATGATATCGTGCAGAGGTAGTAATCAAAGCCAAATGGATAACCTTTTACTTCTCTGAAGTGCGACTTTATTTGCATTGATCTTTAGGGATGTTGCTGATGACTTTTTAACTATAATTGATGATTTTTAATTAAAAATAAATAGTAATAATTTTTAAAATAAGGATGAGAATGGTGAAAAAATGAGGGAGAAATGATACGTGAGACGGCAACGAGAAGAGTAATATGTGTGATGTGATCGTGATCATTTATCTTATTCTCAGAGCGAAATAAAAACAAAAAAATAAAAATACGTTTTAAAAAATTAAATATTTATATTAACTTCTGTATATTTGAATAAGACATAAACAAATACGAGCATGTTCACCCTTGGTTCTTCAGGATGCACATTAGTCCGTCGCTACTCGATATCCCACAAAAGTTGGAATTAACGGAGCGATTCCCGGAAGTTAACGCTGAACATTCTCCGCTTGGTGCTAGTTGATACCGCGATTCAGCCGGTCGCTGTATTCTGGCGGGCGCGGTGGTGCTGCGAGGGTACTTTCGCGGGCCCACAGTGCCCAACCCACGTACTTTGATGGCCCGCCGTCTACGGCTATTAATTAGCACCCAAATCTTGTGATCGACGCTTTAATGGATCAACTCGTATTCGATTTTTGACTTCTAACTTATTTTTCATTATTCATAAATTTTATCTTTTTTTTAAATTTTTGGTTTTTTATTGAGCTTTTTTGCTAGTTCTTTTTTCCTGTATTTGTTTGTATTATACGTAATGGGCTAACATATTTTTATATTTTTAAATTTTTTTAAATTTAATTATGCTAAATAAGCCTCTGTCAGCTACAGTGCTTTTTTCAGTCAGCTACCGTGTTTTCAGCCATGAGCTTTTCAACCGAACCGATCACCATCTAAGACTGTGAAAATAATGGAGTAATCGGTAACCTTGCACATACTTCTTTTCACACTTTATTTTTGAGCAATTTGTCTTTTTAGGTGTATGTGCTCATTTGGCACTTGAGAAATTCATTTCACACATTTGGTTTATTTGGAAACTACATCATTTTTCTCTTAGAAACTGGGGTGACATAGAAAGGCGCATTGCACCAATATGACTGGTATGGTATTATGTCTCGTCGTAAATTGCCATGATCTGAATTTTGCTGACAATAGATTAGATAAGTTATTTAGAAATTTTTAAGATTTAATTCCACAGCCTCTTGATTTTTGAGACTTGAATATAATTATACAGTGTTAACTAGACATGTCCCTTATGAAAAGAAAGAAACAAAATAGTAAACACAAAATAAAACATGCAAGCGAATTATAGGTATCAAATTACAATACAAAAAATCCTAGTGCTTATATTTATGCATGCGTGAGTATATCTCAATAAAAAAATAGATGTGTTAGAGGACACACTTGTCCGTTTTTTTGACTTTTCAGCTGATTTTAATTTTAATTTTAAATTTAATTTCTTTCAATAATTAATATTTATTAAACTAATAACTCACAAGAAAAAAACTTAAAAGACGCGACAGAAAAAAAAAACCGCTATCGTTAATGTTGCCATCTCCCCCGACCCTCCTTCAGTCCTTCCCCTCGTCCTCGTGCACGATGGTATAAAGCAACCAACAAACCTCCCCGTCACACTTGACACCGCTCTCCCCCTTTCCATCTCCGGAGCTCATTTCCACACATGATTTTTGTACCTGAAAAAATTCAAAATTTTAACTCTACGACCACGTGTGTGTGTCGTCCCGTGCGCACGAGATATTTGACCAATCCGTCGCGCAAATTTAACGCGTCGATCATTCTCCTCATTTTCTCCGACACTTGCAGAAAATGAAGAAATCAATTCCTCCTACATTCTCAAATATCAATTTGGCCCCGTCGATCAACCCGCGCAGCAATTCCTCCTACATTCTCCAATTTGGCCCCCCTGTGTTCTCGCGCTTCTCCGAATCGTTAGATCTCGGGTGTTCTCTCGCCCAATCGGCCCGAAAATTTTGGTTATTTGGTGTTTTTTTTGGAGCTGTTGTTTTGCTCCGAATAGGAGATCTCAAGTGTTATTTTCTTCTTGTGCCACAAAGTTGAACTACGTCAACGATTCAGACAGTGTCGTGGTTTCAATTTGAGCGTTGTTTGTTCGTTGCGGCATTGGATGGAATGCCATGGGAAGAGAGGTTGGGGGGCGTTTGTGATCTGCGCTGCGCCAATCGAACTTGGCGGGCGATGAGAGCTGGCGCCGTGGCCTGGAAGGCGGCGGCGGCATGAGCGGCGGGGCGTCGCTGGGGCTCAGGTCGTCGGGGAGCTATGGATCCTTGCAGCAGTCCAACGGTCAGTCACCGGCGCCGTCGCCGCCGCTCGTCGCCCGGAAGCCTGGGAAGATGTCTCTTGGCGGCGCCGGCGCCGGCGGCCGCGGAGGCGAGCGCCTCCTCTTCTCCCGGATCTGCAAGCTCGCTGGCCGACGCCGGCGGATGCTCCTCCTCCTCCTTGTCGCCGTTGCTGTGGTCTTCTGCTTCCTCTTCTCATCACTTGTCAGTAAAGGTGGTGGTTATCTTGCCTCATGTTTTATTCCTAATCCTGTGTCTGTTATCGTGACTAGATAAATATTTTGACCAGTTATTGTTATTTTTTTCGTTATGCATTCCTCTGGTCAATGAGTTCAGTGGAATGATGCAATGCAACTTGCAAGTAATACTATTCTATGAGTCCTGTAGGTGTTTCTCATCTCTAGGAGTAGAAAAACATCTGGTTTAACGTACCTTGTACATATTGTAAGTTTTTTACATGGGTTATAGGATGTTTGCGAGTGTTAGTGTGGGCGGCCTTTAAGTATGCAGAAAATAATTGAGCTAATAGTGGACTTGAAAAGTGCAAAGGCTTTAGTGAAGTGAAAATGCAATCAAGAACTTGAGTAATGGAAACGGAAAAAGGTTATATGGATGGATGTACTCTTCAGTATTCTGGTGCTGACTGGCAACCGATTTTTTATTGTCAGGATTGTTGTGTGAGCATTTGATCATCTATATTCTTGTTTTTGTGAATTGTTTAATTTGCACCACCTTTGAATTTAGCTGACTGATATGATGCAAAGGGTTTGATATATTGTTCTTTAACAAGTCAGATCACGTGGAGCTGTGTCAATGTTTCTGTAATAATTGAGCTAGGCAATTTGCATTGAGAGATTAAAGAGTAATATTGATGTGCTATCCCAAGTTTTGAGTACTTTGGTTGTGAGAGACACTTCAGTCAATTCTCTGGAACTGAGGTACAGACTTTGTTGGGACGTATGGGGTCTAATATAGTTAATGTGGCTTATGTATTCCTAAAAGTTCAGACCTTACAATGAGCTTGAAGGATGAAACTTGCTAGTGCTGAATTGCTGATAATGCTGTCAAAATTTGTGCCTTTGTGCCATGATATCGGCTAGGTAGGATTTTGGATTGGTAGTGCTAGAATTGCTTATTTTTTTAATCATTTGGTCAACTGCATGCTTGTGTTTGCACGTGTTCCTTTGCATTTTTCAACATGCATCTTGTTTGACTTTGGCAGACTAATCTGTTGCCGTCTAACAATTCACTATAATGAGTTAGTTCTTCACCTAGCAGTCCATTTGCACATTCATGGTTACAATAACACTAGGTTGATTAGTCACTCCAGTGTCTTATTTAGGACTTGATAGGCTTGAAGGACTTGATCCCCCTCCTGGAGCTAGTGCATCATGGGTTGCCAAATTTTTGACAAGGCCCTAACAGCTAACATGTTCTATATGATGCCAATTTAATGTGTCCAATATTTTTTTGCTAAACATTATGTTTGAAATGTATCGTATTAAAGTAAGACATTATCTTTAACGATAAGTACATGTTTTGTGTTATTTCTGTGTTTTCACCTTCATATGTATCTTCCAATATGGAATTTCAAAATCTTCTTTTGGCCTATTTTAGATGAAGATGCACCACCTGGTATTGAGACCATGTTTGGATTTTCTGATCATGTCCGGAGCTTTGTGAATCCTGTTTGGACATCTTCAGGTAGACCAATAACCCAGAGAGATTCTTTGAGTGGGAATGGTTTGCATACAGCATCACGGACAGAAAAAGAGTCTGACAACAGTCATGAAAAAGTTCGGGATTTCTTGCGGAGTTTCCCACCGGCTGTTGTTCTGGAGCACCATCCTTGTGAAAATTTCTCATTTCCTCCTCCACCTATCGATAGGAAACGCACTGGACCACGACGTAAGTATTGATTAATCCAATTCAGAGTTGCAAAAGTTTCGATTCTAACTATAATATTTTGAACTTGTGTAGCATGTCCTGTTTGTTATGTGCCTGTTGAACAGGCCCTGGCATTGATGCCAGGTGCTCCATCAGCATCACCTGTCCTTCAAAGCCTAACTTATTTGTTTGAAGAGAATTTGATTTTCAAAGAGTCCAGCGGTGGTTCTTTGTTTGGAGGTTATCCATCCCTAGAGGAACGAGATAAGTCTTATGACATAAAAGACTCGATGACAGTACATTGTGGGTATGTCCGTATGGATCATCTGCTTTAACTCTTGTACAACTTTATGTTGACTGTTTATGCTGTTATGCTATAGCACTAACCTTTTATTTATCTTCAGATTTGTGAGAGGCAAGACACCTGGTGTCAGTACTGGGTTTGATATAGATGAAGCTGATCTTTCTGAGATGCGGCAGTGCCAGGGGACGGTTGTTGCTTCTGCTATTTTTGGTAACTACCTCCTCTTCCTATGTCAGTTCTAATCACAAGTCTCGTGTAAACTTGCTTATTTCTTCTTTTTCAGGAAATTATGACATAATGCAACAACCAGAAAACATCAGTGTTTTTTCAAAGGATACTGTTTGCTTCTTCATGTTTCTGGATGAAGAAACAGAAGCTGCAATAAAGAACTCCACTACAGTTGATAATACTACAGGAATTGGGATGTGGCGGGTGGTTGTTGTCCGCAACCTTCCATATTCCGATGCAAGGCGCAATGGAAAGGTACCTGTACATTTGGTTATTTTGATTTTTTTTTTCTAGTCAAATCTGTGAGATTGCCAGATACTTCTGGCATGGTGATGCATAAATGCACAAGTTAATTTTCAGTTTAGTGGGCCATGTAAATTATAAGTTATTTGTAGCTAACATTTTTAGATTAAGGAATGAAACATTCCGGCCTCCATCATTCACAAGTGAATGAGTACAGCCAATTCCAACACACCTATAGTACTTAGACTACAAACCACCACACGGTGTACAAACACACGGAATAAAGAAACGGAACTCAAGTCTCAGTCCTATTCCTACCTCAATACCCAACTTGCTAAACAACACCAAACTCTTTGTTGCCTCCATCAAGCGACTGTATTCCTCTAGTGAAGACAGCAGCACTCGATGCATCACATCGATACTCAACAGGGAGGGCCTTCGGCAAGCACCTCAACTATTTCATCCAAAAAGCTCTCTTCGGCCAACACCTCTAACCTTCCTCGGACCTTCAAGCACGAGCGGCGACAGAGCCAAACAATAATCAATCAACGGAGCTGAAATTGCCTAACGACGCCTTCACGAGGGTAACAACGCCTAGGGCGCTGCCGCCGCCAGTCCACCATGGGAAAGGTTTTCACCTGCAAACAAACACCGGGGGGAGCCGGGGAAGAGGTACAGAGAGGACGCCTCCAAGGAGGAAGCGGAGCACGGAAACGTCGCCGTCCAAGTTTTCGCCCTGACCTCAAAACACCCACTTGCTGAGGCTCAGCACGGACACCCATTTGTAGCTAACATAATTATATACAATCTACATACATGCTGTTTATGTCATATTCTAAAACAAAATGCACCTTGATCTAGATAGGTTAATTGCTTGCACTGTAAGGTAGACAAGTATAAATGGGATTTAAGGTATATGTATTTCTTTTAAATCTTTATTGCATTATGCAGATTATAATCAATGCTGCAGCTGATGCTTCAAAGATGAATATGTTTTTCATTATTTTCTCCATTAAGTGAATATGCGAAAATGAAACTCCAGATCCCCCATCTACCCTTATCATCCCATTTTCATTGTTTTTTTACTTGAAAACCATTTTTTCTGTTGTTTTGTAAAAAGGTGAGAGGATGCCATGCTTAATATGAATCGCATCAACAATTTATTTTTGTAATCATTTATGGTCCTTGTGTTCTTTTCCTTAATCAGGTCCCAAAACTATTACTTCATCGTCTTTTTCCTAATGTGCGATATTCACTTTGGATTGATGGGAAACTTAAACTAGTGAGGGATCCTTATCAGCTATTAGAGAGGTAAACATCACATTCTCATTGAGTTCCATCTGCTACTTGTTTTCACTGCACTCTGCATATAACTCACGGAACATTTAGGTATGCTGTCAGAAAGTAAGTTTGCTTGTTGTCAGTGCCACAGAAGCTCCATCTATTGTATCAAGATCCAAGTTGCATCACATTCTTATTCTAATTTGTTTGATTTGTCGATGCCTACTCTCATCTAAACTCTGATATTTTGGTTTCTGATTTGTAAATACACTATTATGTTACAGATTCTTGTGGAGGAAAAATGTTAGCTTCGCTATTTCCAGGCATTACAGACGCTTTGATGTCTTTGAAGAAGCTGAGGCTAACAAGGCTGGTGGAAAGTATGATAATGCTTCAATCGATTACCAAATAGAGTTCTATAAAAGAGAGGGTTTAACCCATTATTCATCAGCTAAGCTTCCTATTACAAGTGGTAATTGCTTCTCCCCCCTGATTTCTGACCTAGTAATATTTCCGACATACATCTTCCTTTTCTTTTGAGATGGAACATTGCTATTTCATTAAACTGCGTGCATGACGAAATCGCCGGCTACTGCACCCAGTACATACGTCTTCCTGATAACAATATATTTTGATTAACAGATGTCCCTGAGGGCTGTGTAATAATAAGGGAGCACATCCCCATCACCAACCTCTTCACATGCCTTTGGTTTAATGAAGTTGATCGCTTCACTGCCAGAGATCAGCTAAGCTTTAGCACAGTGAGGGATAAAATCAGGTCAAGAGTTAATTGGACTGCAGACATGTTCCTGGATTGCGAAAGGCGCGATTTTGTTGTTCAGGTACCTTTGAGTTAATGTTTTGTGCGGTGCATTTACAATTGATTTTTGCACGCCCTGTTGTTATGTATGTATTAGTGATTGCTTATAGTATTGGGATTGTCTCAAAGATAAATGAAAAAGGAAAACAGAACATGATTGATGATAATGCACAGAATGTCATTGTTGTTTGTTGTTGATCACTTATTTTTTGTGTATGCCATTCTTACTTTACAGGCATACCACAGAGAGCTGTTGGAGCAAAGGATGGCTGCCTTAAGAAGTCAGCCTCCGCCACCGCATCCTGTGTTGCGTGAGCAACCTAGAAAGATGCTTCCAGACAATGTAGCAAAGAAACTTGGGAAAGCTTCTTCAACCAAGAAGTTAACAGGGAAGCGTACACGGGATAGGAAATCAAGCTCAAAACGACCCCATCGAACTAAAGTCACTGGTGGGAAGGAATTCATTCAACTGTAAATCTCTTGGCAATTTTGCTCCCATATAATTGTGGATCTGACAGTAACAACATTCCGTTATGGTTTTATTATTTCACCTCCCGAAGGTTTGAAAATTTTGTCAGGAATTATTGATAGCGGATTAATTTTTTTTGTTGTAAATAAAAATTTTAGAATAAAGGTGGATTCAACTAGCAGCTGCATCAATTCAATATATTTTTTATTTAGTGATTTAGTCTGGAATATGGTTGGAAATGATAGGTCCCTACGAGATCTTGTATTCTTGGTTGGTATCAAGCTAACTTTTGAGTTCAGAAATTAGAAGGCCAGTAGCTATCTAAGGCTTGTTTCAGTATCTACACATTGGTCTCTGGAGGGGTTTGGTGAAACCTCAGTTCTGAGTTGAGAAGTCAGAAAGCTCAGTAACATCTACACTGCCCATCCATCTCCACTCCTTGAGTGTCTATCCGGGTTGAATTATAAATTGACTCTAATTTGAGCCATTGGATCACTGTTCTAGTTTTCATGTTGGGTTGTTGCACTATCATCTTGAATCAATGTAGTCCAATCCGTATAGCTGTAGTTTTGTCGGTCATGAAACAAGCAGTGTCTCGTTTTCCCGATTGTTTCAGGTAGTTCAAATATGGCACTCCGATTCTGATGGCTTTAATCGCACGGTGTTGTCGAGAAGATTGATCAAGAGTGAAGTGTGAGCTGTCTGACTGTACCCCGTTGGGTGTCTGTTGTTTGGTGAACTCTGGTTCTATGGAGGTTCCTAGAAATTCTGAGTTGAAACGTGTCTTTCTTTGTGTAGTTTAATCTTATGTAGTTTAATCTTTGTAGCAAGTTGTTGCTATGGGCTCGACAGAGCTCAAAGTCGGTTTTGGTTTGCACCTATTATAATAATTAGTTTTTAAATAGTATGTTTTTTTAAGATAGAATCAACAAAAAAGTTATAATAAAAAGTATACCGAGTTTAGGTATACCGGTTAAAATTACATAGGACTATTTCTCCATACATATTGCTTCATTGATGCAAGAACGCACTCTTCAGATCAGCAAGGAAGCCTTCTCAGCTTCTGCTCGTCAGGCACAGTAGCATCGATTTGTGACAATGGCTATTGGCGACGGCCTCTTCCTGTACCACCGAATAACCCTAACTCCTAATTAATGCTAACAGTAGAATTAAATTTAATTAACAGTAATTAAAGAGTAATTAAAATAATTACAACACAGTGAACTACAAAAACCTAAACATAAACTTGCAAGCCAAAGAAATTTATTACAACACTTGAATAATTACATAATATGAATTTTGCATCTAAAAGTAAATAAATTGCAAGCATTGCATTAGAATAGAAAATAAAAAAATTTCAATTGCATTGTTCCTTGTTTTGCAATTTCTTTTGTATGCATCTGCGAGTAGTAGCCTTCTGAAGACCAAACAAAAACCCTGCTTTCTCTTTTGTAATCCAAGTGCATAGGATAAAAACAATTCAAGGGAGAATAAAAAATAAAAGTAGTTTGCCATCAGAACCCGTTCGACTTTAGAAAACAGAGGCTATTAGTGCTCATCGAGATAGCATAACCGTCCGAGGCCGGCCGATATCTCTCATTTAACTGGTTCTCATCATTCAGCAAAAAACTAAGCTAACACGCACTGTAGTTTTTACCAACTTACCTTGCACAGTAGAAAACCGAAGCACAGTGCCAAAGCCTCCCCATGGACCAAAGATCCTAGTGCTTTAACCATTCCACAGCCGGCCAAGAGAGGAATGAGGATAAGGTCGGAGCCTTGCACAGCCAGGCAAGAGAGAAATAGATATAAGACTAAACTATCAGCACGGCCAGAGAGAAGCCAGCCATTCCTCCCTCTTCTTAAGGCAACCAACCACAGAGCATCCACTTCTTATCCCCAACTCATTTCCTTCCCCAACCAAAAGCCAACCAAGCCAAGCAAAGAACCACCTTTCCATTGCTAGTCTAGGCCAATGATAGAGCCCCAAAACAAGAGAGCTCTACCATCACCAAAGTCCATGACCACCACAAAGAGGCAATGACGAAGAGAGAGCCTGGAGGAGAGAAGCTCAAGGAGAAGGGGAAGACAAAGGAGTGAAGACAATAATCACGAAGGTGTAGAACCATCGACGACCACCGAGACTACCCCCAACCGACCAAGACAAGGAAAGGGGACCAACAAGCTGATAGCAACCGACAAGGACCAGAGGAGGTCGATCGAACCATAAAACACGTGAGAGCAACATCACAGCCACCATGACCACTGTCAACATCCCATTCCTTTTCTAGCTCAACAAAGCAAGTAGGCCCCCTCCTAATCTATTTTGCTCACAGTCCACGGCATAGCACAATACACCACAACACACCACATAGCAAGCCAAACCGACCGAGTCGGACAGCTTGAGGAGAAGGGAAGCACCCCGTACCGCAGCTCGTAAGGCTACGACGCCATAGTGGTGAGCCTGCAGATGGCCACCAATGCGCCCTTGGTGGATTGCATGCTCCCCGGCGCATGCAAAACTCCAAGTACCATCAAGGCAACACAACCGCTGGCCTTCCCATACGTTGTGTGTACATGAGTAAAGAGAAGCTGAAAATGATAGCTAATCACAAAAGAAAGTAAAGAACGAGTAGATGGAACCATCTTGAGGTAGAAAGGGGGAAGGAGTCGATTCAGCGGAGTCGCGCCAACCTCCACCTCGTCAGCACCGAAGTTGACTAGAGGAGGACAAGAGGAGCGTGAGAACCATCTATTAGTAGCCAAGGCTGAGCCGAGAGCCATGGCTAATGCCATGGCTAGGCCAAGCCAACGACCACCGAGAGCCAGGAGCCAAGAGGGAATACAAGGGAAATCGAAGAGGGAACTGAGGGAAGAAGTAGTGGGGAGCCCATCAATAGCAAGCCAATGGGTAGCATGTGCCTGAATGCCTCGATACATGCATCGAATGCTAAGAAGGCTCTCTGCAACACCGCATAACCTGGCGGCCTTGTATAAGGCTTGTCCTTCACAACGATATACGTGCCTGGGTTCCTTTCCTGCAACACCTGAAGCATACGAGAAAGATTATCGTACACCGCCTCAAAAGTCCCAAACCGTTTTTCTAACGCCTTCTACTTTGCACGCCATGCATTCGCATAACTAATCTTATACTTGAATTTTTTTCTCGATATCTACCACAATGTGTGTGGCCTCCATGTCTTTCTTCTCCACTATCTCTCTATATATCAGATTGGCTATAAATGTGGACGTTAGGTTACGATGCCTCGTTTGACTATAAAGGTGGACGTTAGGTTACGATGCCTCGTTAAAATACTACTGAGAATGCAAGAATGCAGCTCTACCTTCGATGCAATTTAGTGAGTCTTATACTTGGGTCTACGTGCGTGCACCCTCCAAGGACAACCGGCCTACTCGCACTTCACGGTGTACCGCTCCTGGCTAGATTTCATGTCTCAAAAAGTTCGCTGCATAGACAGGGCCCACAACTTGATGGCATCCTGCAGCGATACCTTGTTAGCAAACATTGCATGCAACCGAATCTCTATCCTATGATACTCCCATGGTGATTCATGCTCATCATGTGCAGCAACACCCTCATCATCAAACTTGCTCCATTCCTATGGGACGGGAGCTTCATCCTCATCATTCTCCTGTAGAGTTTCCTCTTCAGCCCAAGTCATCTGGTCATCGTACTCCATCTAATGCACTATGTACTCCATATACTCCCTTTCATCATTTTGTCCTGTACCCTCACTATGACGTGACCATTCTCTCTCTCCTCCATGTACCGTATCGATCTCGTCACGAGCATCTTCCTTCTCTTCGCCAACATGCGGGCCGCTCGAGCGGCTCGCACCTCCCGGATGATGACCGTTCGCACGACCTTGCACAGCTTCTACTGGGCATGGTTGCACAAGCATAATGCACTCATCCACAGCGCGGGCACCCTTGCACAAACCCCTTCCATTCAACAATGCACATCAATGTTCTCAAGTCTCATCTGATGTCCGTGGGAGACCGACTCCAAAGCTCTTGTATGACAACGCTAAACACCTCGGGGTCTAACGAAAAACAGCAGGTAAGCCAAAGCATCACATTTGCGATTCGAGCATTCTCGCTGTCCAGGTGTACCAGAGTGGCTTACGCAAAACTGCTCAAATCCACACCATTCGGATCTTCATGAACGGTTCCAGCACCGTGATGCACTTTGAGTGTAGTGGGTATCAGCATGCAGTCGCCTGACCGTTCGGTAGCTGCAATAAATTCGCCCAATGGCCGACGGATTGCTTACTTGTCGCGCGGTCATTGGGCAATAGGCTCCAGTCGCCCGACGATTAGGCGACTGGAGTCTATTTTTGTAAAAAAATTTAATCAGGCATATTTCTATTATTTCGAATAAAAAAGTAGATTATTCATAAAACAAATTCGATGAGACACCGCCGTGCCCCTGGTAGTGCCTTCCCGCCATGGCCGCGCCGCAGCGAGAGAGAGATCTCGTGAGAGATCGTGCGGGGCGGTCGAAGAGGTCGACGACGAGGACTTCGGTAAAAAATTTTCTTTTCTAGCCTCCCTAGAAATCTTTATTTTATTTGCAGAACTACCCCCTCCAGCATAATTTATAAATCTAACCCAACCTGATCATCCGCCCCTGGTGCCGAGCGCGGCTGGTCACTTGCCCCCTATGGAGGGCATGGTGCACAGTATCAGTTGAATCAACATTGCCATTTTTTTCTTTTTGTGCAAAAAAACGTGTATGTAATGCCAATTCTTTTATGGCTAATAAATCTTATGAAGCAAATGTACAATTCATCTTCTACATATGATTTTGGATGTTGCAAAATGTTACTTAATTGTTCATTACTTATAATTTAGTTGTTTGATTAATTTTTTGCATGAGAAAATAATAAACAATATTTACGCTTAATCAGCACGCAAATATGACATCAGAACTCTCAAGGATATTTTGGACTTTTTCACCCAGCACTATTGCAAAGTCTTTATTGGTGACGATTGAGAAGGTTAAATGCAGCCTACTATGCTATCTTCAGTTTGATTTGTGGTTATCTATTTGCAATGTAGTTGGGTTTATATCCCCTGCCAGAAGCACTAGAAAACTTCACAAAGTAATATGTTTGAACTTTTTTCCGCCATAGAAGCAAGCATGAATGCAAGTTTAACAGATGGCAAAAAATATTTTCACAGGTTAGAAGAACACTTTCTCACTGCAATTTTTTAGACATCGCTATTACAATGACACACAGCGATGCAAGCACCTGGACCATGTAGAAGTACATGCCCTTTGGAGAAAGAAAAAGCATGGCAGGTAGGATGACGAGCTACTACAAGTTAGCCCGGTCTACTGCGTCGATCACAGTTATTTGCCCTTCCTTTTGAGGTCGACGTTGTAGTCCTCGTCAGCCACCCTAGTCTTGGCCGCCAATTCGCACTTTCTCTTGCATTCCTCCTCGAGAGTCTCGCGCTCCCTGCGCATGCACGCCTCTAGATGAGCTTACATCTCCTGCCGGATGCGCTCGCTTCGATCTTCGTTGTGCCACCGCTCCTCCCTCCTCTCGTAGTCCATCTTAACATCCTACTCTCCTCGCATTCTAGATGCCACTGGTCATGCGGGTGGATCTTCTAGTCGATCCATTTGCAGTACGTGCATAGCGGATCGGGAGACTACGGGTAAAGGAAAGAACTTGTTAGTGCGGGCCATAAAAGAGAAATGCTAGGAGAATGTACTGTAACCCGTCCTTATCGGCTGGCAGTAGTGCCCCGTGTCCCAACGTCGGTCAAGATATTCCCAAGTGTAATTAGCGTAACCCAGTAACGTATGTCCAAGCTCAACCACTGCTTGGATTTGAAGAATTTGCAAATGTCCCTGCACCAGCAGAGAGGCGACGTCTCCCCCATAGGTGGGTCTTATGGTGAATGCTCAGTGGAAATATTAAGGTATGGGTTGAAGGTACGAAAAGCTTCGTTTTGGAGAGATGGTCTCCTGGCATGCTCCTCTTGTTCATCCTAGGCTACAGCAGCACTTACGAGTTGGGTGATCTTTTTTCACTGCTTCTCCATACTGAGGATGTAGTGTTGTAGTCATGCTACAGGAAAATCCAGATAAGCTAAGCCAATGCGACATACGCGTTAGATGTTCAATTCAGTTTGCGTAAATTCACGTCCGTGAGACAACGACACATAGGACAAATCTTGGTGCAGCGTAGCATCACGTCACGTTGCTATGCAAAGTTGTCTCATTTGGTCATGTCGGCGTACAAAGTTGCTTTGTTTGGTCACGTCATTGCACAAAGCTGCCTTATCGGATCACAACACTGCGCAAACATGCATCGTTGTGTCTGTACGAAGTACCGCGAGCCAAACAAGTCAAAGCAATGGTAACAATCAGTAACCATATTTGAAGATAAAGGTCGAGTTCTTTTAGGCTTAAATTTGACTTATGCTTATACTGTCTACGGTCACTAATTTTTAAACGGTACGTTTTTTTAAGACGAGGTCAATAGGAAAATTGTAATAAAAAGTGTACTGAGTTTAGCTGTATTGGCCAAAATCGCATATGACTATTTTTCTCTGCGTATTGTCTCTTACGATGAGCTCGCCATCGGGCTGAAGCGAACAACGAAGGGGGCCACCTTGAAGGAGACGCGATGGAGGACGGCGCGGCGGCAGAGGTTCGCGTAGAGCATGCGGCCGGCGTCACCTGTAGCGTGGAGGAAGTTGCCCGAGGGTGAGGTAGCGAGGCGGGTAATGTTGGAGGACTCGAAGGGGAGCGTGAGGGAGAAGAAGGCGGTGAGGTTGGTGGACGTGACACGGTTGCCGACTGTGGGGAGGAGGACGGGGGAGTCCCCGACAAAGACGGCGTCGCCGCCGTGGTACGACACTCCCAGGAGGTTGTGGAAGCGGTAGTTCATGGCGGCAGAGAGAAGGCAGGCTGGGAGGCTAGGGTTTTGGGGGAGGAGAAGGACGATGAGAGGGTTTTAGAGGGTTTCGACTTGGATTTGTAACTCCTAATGGGCCCAATGGTTTTTTTGGACTGGGACAGTCTGGCCCACGCACGGGATACGGTCTTCTTTTTTTCCCCTTTAAGGGGTCACCCGTAGTGGCAACACCGATCGGTACCGTCCGCGCCGCGCTCCTTGTAAAAGATTTTGGAATTGTAAAAAAATAGCAAGCACACTGCTTATAGTGATATTTAAGCAACTCCTAAACTTCCCGACGGGTAATTCGCCATCCAATTTCTAAAACTGAACGGCAGCAACATATAAAAAAGCTACTTCTATCGCAACAAACATGGCCATATTGACGTGGTTTTAAACCACACGGTTCTCTGTATCAACCGCAGCCCTTACATTTTCGGTGCAAACAAACACGAAACAGAGTATCCCAGAAAAAGGGGACGAAAAAGCTTACTCCAGTCTATCAAAAATGCCATCAGCACTCAGGCTGGTTCGAAAAACATATTAGGGGGTCAAATACAGAGCACAATAATGCAGATTTCTCTAATCTAGTTCTGTGGTTTTCTAGTTCTTTTGAGCTTAGTGCTGTTGAGGTAGCAATAACAAGTTTCAAGTAAACAAAACTTTTGCTATCTTTATTGCCATGGGTTCTTCTTTCCTGCCGCAAGCGTTGAACTAGTTTTGGAATTCTGCAGGTAAAAAGGCAAGCATAAATATGTTTAGGATGGGCTCAGAAAGTATTTATGTAAAGAATAGTAGGTATCCATACTTACAGATTTCGACTTCTTCAACTTGCCTCGAACCCTGTTCTTTTGAGGCTTCAGTTTATAAATACGGACCATCCAATGGTGCGTTGTGAAAACCTTTATTTAGCACCATGGTAGGTAAACAACAAGCAAATGATTTGAGTTAGAAAATAGTTGAAAAAACACTTCCGGTGATTCCAAAGGAGATTAACATCACACACTACCTCCTCAAAATGGGTTAGCTTGAAATGCTTCTTCCCTATTTCATATCCTCTTACTCTATCAAAGCCTTTGCCGTCAGTCTCAACAAACCTAGAGGGAACAAAGGGAAACAAATGTCACAAGGACATGCACGGTGACTGCAACTAAACTAGGCTATTGAATTCATTGTACCAAACCTGTAATAGCAAAGCTTGTACATGAGGCAATTCAACATAGTTGGAGTGGCTTGAGCATCAACACGATATTGACCATCCCTCTGGCAATAAGGTAACACCATAAATAAAAATAAAGGACATTTGCAAAGTCACATATATTTCACTATTTTTTCTTCCTTATGCCACCAAAATGATGTGTGTAGGGCACCATTGAAGAAAGGAGTACACAACTCACAAGATAATCCGGTTCCTTGATGTGAGGGAATACACCACCTCCTATGCGAACCATCCAAAGGAACTTATTAATATCATCGCTAGGGTAGCCAACAAGCCCTGTAAAGGAAACTCAGGATGTCAGAGATTTGGGACCACTGGTTTCAGTTACATTGTATTTTTTTCTAAAGTCCTTTAAGCATCAACCTCCAAAGACAACAAGCACGTATTTGACATCCAAAGAATTGAAGATCTCCCATGCTGCTTTTTCTGGGGATGACATTGCTGTCCCAACAGTTGCTATGTGAGTGTTGTTCCAGGTATTATTGTCTACAATCACAGTCCTGTTGGCCATTGCAGTTGTTTGATAACCATAGTCCCACCAGGATGCAACCTGCAGCAGAACATCTTTACTGTAATGATAAAAGACAGTCCACATAACAATATAAGGCATGGGGTGAGCATACCTTGTCATCTACATCTGTGTTATGGCTCAGCCATGCATAAGCTTCACGGAAATCATCAAAAACATGCAACCCGTCGCGTGAACGAGATGTCAACACAATTGAAGGTGCGGAGTACGCTTCGGCTGCTGCCCACACACAATGGACCTGCAAAAGTGGCACCAGTAAGGTTCCTCTCTTTCTATAAGGAGGCATTCTTTCTGTTAAGACAAAGAACAGTGGACTTACTACATAGAAACCACCGAACACGATCAGCAGAAAAATACCCATAACAGATGCTTCCAAAGGCAGTACCAAAAGCCTCTTTTCCTTTTTAGGCTTTACAGGAACACTTTCTGCCATTTCTTTTTCCTTCTTCCGGTTCTTCTTTGATGGTTTTTCCTTCGGAGCTGTTTCGGATTTTTCAGCTCTATTTTGACTTTGTGCTGAATTTGTGGTGACAGTACTGGCACTAGAACCCTTAGTGACAGTATTAGCACTAGAACCACCAGGACTCTCTAGGCTACTATCCCCTGACTTTAGTTTCAGAAGAAACAAGTTGTCAATAAGTTGTTGAAAGAGATACTAAGTACTTGGATTCTGACAGAGCAAAGAAACAATGAAAAGGGGCAACCGTACATCAGCAGGGCTATCACCAAATAATTTTGGTAGCTGAAATTTAACAGATCGTGTGAGGACATTGAAAGCTTCAGATAGAGCAATCCCAGATAAAATGCAAGCAGCAGGAGCAAGGACAAGCATAAGCCGTACCTAACATAGCATGAACGTAACCGAAAGTTAATAAATAAATATTAAATAAACATACAAATATACATGCTTGTATATCTTACCATTACTCCAGAAAAATACACTGCAGTGACCAAGTACAAGACCACGAAGGAGCTTGCATCAGATAAAGGCAAGAAGCATGACTGTGGATCATGTCAATATCGATTAATTAGAACTAAGACTGATGCCAATTCACTTCCAATTCAAAAGGAAAATTGCTTACAATGATCCCGGCAGGAATCAAGAAGGCCAACACATTTATATCCATAAAATAAGATGGCCAGGTAGGGGGTTGATGTTCACTGACACTGGCAATGATGGGGATGTACTTGCTTGCATAGGTTCTGTCAGAAAAAAAAAGAGTAAAGGCATAGCTATTAATGCAGAAAGAGAAGCAGAACAAATACACTCTAACAGGACACTATATACAGAAGAAAGCAAACATCAGAAAGACAAAGTATGTACTAATTGGCAACAGAAACTGTTTTCCTTTGTCTAAAAGAATAAGCATCAAAGGCGGACATTGTTTTGCTAGCTACTCTAAAACCTAAGAATAGCTGGTTAAAATTAAGTATTATTTCATGTTTATCAGTTCCCAGCCCAGTTCCTTAACCCAGTTGGCAAAATAACTGATTTTTTATTTGATAAGAACTTACGGGTCAAGTAGACTCAAACTGCGCCCACTCCAGCCTTTTGTTGGGCTAGATGCCACCAATGCGACGAGGATAGCTACTACTGCAAAACAAACAGCCCTGCAGGAAGGATCTTGCTATTAGCATATGGTGATTGGGAAGCTACTAGTTCAACAAATCAAATGTTTATATTTCAAGGGATGTTGGTCCCAAGACCTGAACAACTACCTAAACATCTAAAAGTTTCTCATGCATTCTAGGCTTCTAGCTGATAGATAAGGCTAGAAACTTACAATCCAACAGTTATGACAAGAGTCATAGCCACTTTGAACAGCCTGGGAGTCAAAAGTCCTTTGATATAATACACAAGAGCAACCACATGAAGGACTATGAACACCTGCAATTCAAGTATACCGTCACTGGTGAAATCAACAGCGCAGTTACTGCATTTTTCTTCACTTCTAGCCATGCTTGTTAAGTTAGGAGAGAGAGTTGAGTGGTTAGAGCATTTGTTTTAATAGGATAGCATGATCTGGCTTTGTTACTCTTTTATAGATTCTATACTTCCTTAGTCTGTGTGCACAATGTAGTTGGACAAATATTGCGAAGTAGAGGGAGTATTTATTGTACATATATTATAGATAAACTGCAGAAAGAAGGTCAATGCATGCTTGTATTTGGTCTAAAAAAACTCAACATCCAGGAAACACATTTTGTAACTCTATGTTAATGTTTTACCAACAGTTTTTTTTAAATTTGATAACTCAAGAAACCTTCAAATTTGAAAGAACAGCCTCAAGAAGTAAGACAATTGCAAGAGTTCATTGATTCAATAATGTTTTGCTTAATGGAGAAAATTCCAGAAGAGAAGGTATGCATAAGCACATGAATGTAGGTACCAGAAATGATGCAAAGTGCTCAGATGTCATTACTGCATTAAAACCAACCACAGGCACTAAGGCTGCCAGAAGTGTTCCCAATATAACCTGCAAAATGATTAATTGATTGAAGGTCATTTTCCAGACAAATAGTACTACCCATGTTCAGTAACCTTCATTTTGCTTTGTGTTCAAATTCTAGAAAGAATAGCATAAGCTTATGCACTTACAAGGGGAGCATATGCAATGTAAAGTCGTGAAGAATAACGACCAGTTACAATGCACAAGAGCACATGCATTGGGATAAGGTTGATGATGAATGTGTAGCCTCCCCAAGAACAGACCTGGAAAAGGCTAGTACATGGTTATAAAATTCATTTGAAAATCATGGATCAAAACTAACAAGCTTACCATGTAGAAATACGAGAGAGCATTCAGCGTTGCGTAGAAGAGTGATCCTGTGTTCAGTGTCTATATATCATTTGCAAACAAGTCAGTGCATAATGCTATGTTAAAAAGAGGCAAAAAGGGAAAAGACATCTTGTGCAACATTACCTTTACATATAGATAAAATGTAAATATCAAGGCAAATATTGCTACAGCTTCATTATCATAGCTGCCTGCAACAGATCTTGAGATATATGAGGGGACCTGTAATGATGTCAAGAGAGGACAACATTCTGATTAATGATATAATATGAGTAGGAAGGCTACGTGCATAGTCAATATCAGGGAAAAATCTTTCGCTGTTGAAAAAATTCGGCAGCCAGCGAAACAGCCGAATGGAACGAAATTTCGGAATTTTGTTCACAATTTCGGACGAAATTTTCAAACTTCATTTGAATTTTGACGAAATTTAACCAAATTTAGACAAATTTTGGAGAAATTTCAAACAAAGATAAATTCGGCCAAAATTTGACCGAATATTCTTGCTTTCGTTGGGTAGCGAAATTTCGTTCAGTTTCGGACGAATTGTTTAACCCTGGTCAAATAGCATTCTTAAAAATAGCAATATATTGAACATCTTGCTTATCCAAATGCAGTGGTACATTGGGGGTACAAAAATAAGATTCTGTAAAACATTTACAGACTGTAAACCCAAAACTCAGCCAAGGCTCTTCTCAACAGAGGCAATGACCCCCAAACTATATCCAGATTGTCAAGTGTCAACATAACACAGTTTCAGTCATTCAGCAATTTCCAATGAGTTTAGAAATATTAATTTGGCATGAAGAAAAGAACCATTATAAATAGTATGCCATATTGCTCCACTCTTCTTTGTTCCACCCACCCACAGGCGGGTAAAGCTGAAATTATGTAACAATATCTCTAGCTTAATCCTAAAGAATTCATATTTCTACTTCCACCATGACAAATGAAAATGGATTAACATCTACAAATCAAGTAAACAAGTCTTGGTGCTAAAATGATTTTTCATGGCCAAAAGTGACAGGAGAAAGGTCGCTAGTGCAATTTACCATTGCCAAAATGGCTGCTGCCATCAATCCAGCTCCAGTGCCCTTTGCTTCCTATAGAAAAAGTTAGTAATGAGCACAGAATTTCCAGATGAGTACAACTACTGTGAGAACCCATGCTTCCGTGAAAAAGCAACCTTTGTTAAGAGGTAAGTAGCCCAGGAAGCATTTGCTGAGAAAATTGGAGCGGTGAACACACAAACAGTCTCCACCGACAATGGGATGTTAAGAGAGTTCAGCAACCTAGTAGAGCAATCAAATACTTCAGGCGCATTTGCAGTAACTAAAAGGAACGTAAGGGTGTGTTCCTTCGATAACATACCACCAAATGGTTCCAGCTGTCAATGTCAAGCCGGGATACACAGTGCCACCAATCACACGGCCAAGGGGATACCTAAATCAGCAGCAGCAGCAAGAAAAATCAGCCAAGTGTGCGTGTTACACCTTCCATTTTGCATAAAACTTACACATTACTAAATGATTCAGCTGTCTGTAAGGCTCTTACCATGTCCTATCATCAAACCAGTTCCAGAACTCGTAAATTCCATTCTTCGACAAAAACTGTAACAAGTTAGGGGAATTTAGATCAAATACAATCCATAACTGCTTCAAGCCAGAATTTCATGTTCCTATGTAACCATCGCTTGCTCTATAATTCCACTAATCATCCCACAGTAAACGAAATCTAACAGAGTCAATATCCAAAACCCAGAACCCTCCAACACCAACACTCAAGAGTCAGCGAAAGATTGCGATCTCCTATGAGCTGAGCTCGATTTTAATGGAACCACGCAATCCAACCTGAGTGACGCGGAAGTTGAAGTAGGGGTCGAACTCGTGGATCACGCTCTCGTACTTGATCACCTGCGGCACCAAACGGCGGGACGCGTAAGCACAGAGAATTCCGGAAACACTATTCCAACACCGAGCTGGATCTGGAGGCGTGGGAGTGGATCAGATCTTACGGAGAAGAGGCGGATCGAGAACGCGAGGACGCCGATGAGGAGGAGGGTGACGGCGCACAGCACGCCACCGAAGGCGTTGCGGAGGCGCCCGCCTCCGGACGTCGCCGTGGAGGCCTCGGGCTCCGCCATTGCGGCCGTGTCGCGGCTGTGGATGGAGAGTGGGGACGGAGAAGGCGGACACGAAGACCTCGATCGCGAACTCCGTTCCTGTGTTGGGATATATATTGCATTTTTGTGGATGGAACCCTGGGATAGTGAATATTTGCTGTAGCGGTCTCCTGAAAAATGACT
Organism: Dendrocalamus sinicus; assembly: GCA_036346575.1. NCBI lineage: Eukaryota > Viridiplantae > Streptophyta > Magnoliopsida > Poales > Poaceae > Dendrocalamus > Dendrocalamus sinicus. The sequence goes on along the minus strand of CM070655.1, from coordinate 3,810,686 downwards.
CCGTTGCAGCTTGCGAATATGAAGCACAAATTTTCTCACCAAAGCAAAAATATTTTGAAATTGTTTTTCTTAATCATTTGAAATTGTTTTTCTTAAGGTCATAGAGCCACAGGAAGCACAAATTTTCTCAAAAAAGCAAAAATATTTTGAAATTGTTTTTCTTAAGGTCATAGAGCTACAGGAAGCACAAATTTCCTCACAAAATCGAAAATATTTGTCATGATAAGGTTTCTTTCTCCTTTTCTCGTTCCATCCAAAGCGCCAAATATGTAACATTAAAGAAGAAAAGGTCAAATATGTAGATTTGATGAAGCTTTACTTTTTGTACTAAAAGATACAAAGTGATAATCAAAACCGCTAGTTTCTTTCATTGACGGCTAGTAGTAGGGTTGGAAAAAAGCTCAAGACACACGCACTTGAGCTTGGCTCGCTCTAGGCTCAATTCGAGCTCGGCTCGAGCTCCAAACGAGCCAAACTCATGAGCTTCAACGAGCCAAGTTCGAATAGCTCGCGAGTTTCAGGTTTTTTACCCCCGACTCTCTATCTACGCATCTTCTCTCTCTCCTCATCTTTTATTTTCTTCTTCCTTTCCCCATTTCACTTCTTTCTTCTCCCATTCTTCGCTTCACCAGCCGAAATGCCGAATCTCACGTCCCCACTTCTTGCTGGCGCTGGCCCCCTCGCCTCCTCAGCTCGACTGCTGGCTTTCCGGCGTCGCCTGCTCGGCGCCCTCCACGGCTCCGCCTTGGCCACTACCCAACTCCTCCGGCTGCCTCTCCTCTGTGGCGCCCCTACTCTGCCCAACTCCTCTGGCTTGGCCTCCCTTCCGACTCCCCTTACCCGGATCCGGTAAGATCAATGGCCGGCCCACCCTTTGCAACTCGGCCACGACTCCTCCAGATACGGCTTCCCTGTGCCACCCTTCGCCTCGACCACAGGCCGTCACTCCTCCACCACTCATGATTGAAGAGACCAGAAGCCGCCATGGAAGATGACAAGAAGCAGCAGCAAGAGAAGAAGCAAGGGCACCCTCTCCTGAGAGGAGGAGGCGCAAGGAGGGAGTGCTACACACATGGCTTCGCCGCCTCCCAGATGCTAGCACTCTTCGCCGCATGCGGTGCGCTGGTCCCCTCACTGCCGGCGGACGGCCACCACCTGGTGGAGGATGTCGACCGGGGTGGTCCCCTCAGAAAGGCCGTCCGGGACTTCCTCCTTGCCTCCGCCGTCGACCCGGCCATCCTGGACGAGGTTAGTACATCTGAAGCTGCTTCTGCTGCTATTGCTACTACACATCTTCAATGTATGTGATGGAAATCAATTAATTGGTTGGCTGCTTGTGTCGTTGTCGTATCGTACATGCACATAGGTGGCGGAGCTGATGTCGATGATGTGACTCCGGGAGGCGCTGGCGCTAGTGCGGACGATGCTGTGGCTACTCGGGAGGCGACTGGGGATGCTTGCGCTATGAGGCACGCGGTGTCTATCGTGGCGGTTCCTGTTCGTGCAGACTACGGAGGTTCGCGGAGATGCCGATAGAACGGCAGAAGGATGCGCTGCGACTATGGCGCTGTGATGAATATGTAATGGCGACTGTAGGATGGTTGTAACATAACAGAGCCTACACGAGCCGAGCTCGAGTTTTGTCCAAGTCGAGCTCGAGCCTAGCTTAAAGCTCAACGTCAATCTCAGGCTCGCTCGAGTTCGACTCGAATTTCTACTGAGCTCGAGCTTGCCAGGTCAAGCTCACTTGGGCTCGGCTCTTTACAGCCACAGCTAATAGCACTTTCTTTCCTATTGGACCCAGAAGGCGCCTTCTGATTGGCCCGATGACATATCTCCAAGGAAATTGACCAATAAGAAGGGTGCAAATCACGACCACAAGAAAAACCTTGCTGTGCAAAACCAATCCAAGCCAATTCCCGAAACACAACATTTGAGTGAAAGAAATTCTCAAACTGTGCCTCTACATTCGATCCAAACGAATAATTCAAATCTAACTTGAATAGTTGGATTTACCTCTACATTAGATCCAAACGAATCATTCAAATCTAGATCAAAATATTTGGATTTACCCTTGCTTGTTTGAAACAAGCAATTTTTCCTCCAAACTTCCTCTATGCGAAACAGGTCAAATCTTAGTTTTTTTTCGATTACAAGGAAGAACTATACACACCACATACACATAAGTTCACCCCATGGCACACATATACAGTTGGGCTTAAAAGCTCATGGCTTATGGCTGAAAACACTGTAGCTGGCTGAAAAAATATTGTAGCTGACAGAGAAATATTTAGCATAATTAAATATAAAAAATATGTTAGCCCAATATGTATAATACAAATGAATACGGGAAAAAAGAACCGGCAAAAAAGCTCAACAAAAAGCCAAAAGTTCAGAAAAAGACGAAATTTATGAATAGTGAAAGATAACCCAGAAGCTCAAGCCGAACCGATCAGGGCCTGGCTAAAATAAATCTACAACTTCCAAAATTCCTAGTGATACACACTAGCGTGTGTAAAGATTCACACTAAAAGTGAATATCAAGATTAACCATCGGAGTAAGGTTGTTACTTTTCAAAAGCTCTATGCATTTTGATAGAACATTTGACTGAACGAAATTCTCAAAACTGTGCCTCTACATTAGATCCGAACAAACAATTCAAACCCAGCTCGAACAGTCGGATTTATCCTCTCGCTTGAAACAAAGCCAATTTTACAGAAGATGGTACAATTTCTCCAAAATTCCTCTTTGCCAAACAGAACATATCTTAGTTTCAGAGGGTAACGAACTAACCATCTGAGTAAGGTGGTTACTTTCAGAAGCGTAACACATTGTAATATACAAATAAATACACAAGCCAGCTGAAAATAACTATTGAGATATCCGTTTCATGTGGAGATCTAGCACCTGTGATGTAAGAGGACTCCATGACAACATCCACCAGCATACAACAGCCGCTCTCAACTTAGCAGATCATTAGACAAACGTGAAAAATTGCACATTATGGGCCTGTTGGGACTGCTCTGCTCCAGTTTTTTCAACTCTGCTCCACCAACTCCACCATAGAGCAGCTCCACTGTGAAGTTCCTGAAGCAGGTGGTCCTGTTTGGCACGCAACTAACTTCAGCTCCAGGAATGTGAGGTTTCCCTGAGAAAGATCCAATGTGCCCCTGAATGATGTTTGGTGTATGTTTTGATGTCTGCAGAGCATATGTAACTGAATGTTTTTTGTTGCCAATTGAAACATGATGTAAAATATTATAATCGCAATTAATTTATTCGAGAAAACCAAAAAACAAATATTTTGGTCAAATATCAAGCAAACATGAACACTGTAATAAGGAATTGTTTTCCTAGCACAGATGTTGAGCACATTCCACAGCAAACAATAAATTGCAACAAGTTAACCGAGCACAGGTCTATAATTTAAATACTCAAAACTTTAACATTGTTCACGTCCATTGCCATCTCCATATTGCATCAAAACTATGGTTTCTGGAATACATAGAGAGCTAACTAATTGAGACCTCAACCAAAACACTGGATTCAAAAGAAATGAAAATGGAGATATCCAAGGCATGCGTCTTCAAGCAGTTTCCGTCACAGGGTACTCAAAGACAACGTCTTTCCCACAAAGCCTACGGTATACTGCAGTGAAGGTCTCCAGCTTGTATTCGGTGTTGTTGCGCTCCTTCAGGTCCAAGAAGATCTGAAAGAACATAACAACAAAAGGAACAGAACATAACTGAATGTTGTGCGCCAAATGCTGCTGGACTGGTTTGCCTAATAATAAAATCAATGAATGACAAGTATAGCACTACAAACGCAGTGATCAATGTGTATATGCTTCAATAAATTGCTCATAGGATATTTAGATGATGATCAAGACAATAAGATAATAGGAAGTTGTGGCATCTACCTTGATGACCTTGGCACCATCCAAGCGATATCTGACACGCTTCCCCACAATCTCAGCTGGGTAGACAACATCCTCCAAGATACCATCATGAGCAATGATCGGGGTTACAGTGCGAGGCGCCAAACAATGAACCCTTCTTGGCGGCCTCACAATCCTTCTTGTTGCAACAACGACCACATCCTGCGTGCAGTGAAACACATGATCAATTCAACTATTTTATTTTTTTATGAATGATCTCTTATACAGTTTACACAATTCAACCTTCAATTGTTCAGCACTACAAGGCGATATTTTCAGCATTTGAGTAGCAACTAAAGCACACACAACACATACTACATCGCATAAAGACGCACCTCGCATCCAACATTGAAACGCTAAATTGATCGGGTAATAGCGTACTAGCACGTAATCGAAGTAAAACAGCAGACTAAAGAAAGCATGCACAATTCACCTTGCCATCGAACTTCTTCTCGGCTCACGATGAGCGACATGGATCTTCTGAAGGCCTTGTGCGCGGGCGGAGGAGGAGAGGAGGGCGCGGGGGGAGGAGAGGAGCGGCGCGGGTGGGGCGGAGAGGAAGAGGCGGCGCGGGTGGGGGAGAGAGGAAGAGGCGGCGCGGGTGGGGAGGCGGAGAGGAGGCGGCGCGGGTGGGGGGCGGAGAGGAAGAGGGCTGACGCGGGTGGGGGCGGAGAGGAAGAGGACGGCGCAGGTGGGGGGGCTGAGAGGAAGATGGCCGGCGCGGGTGGGTAGGGGCGGAGAGGAAGATGGCCGGCGCGGCGTGCGGTTCGGGGGGAGAGTAGAAGTCAGAGAAGAATCCGTAAGAAATCCAATCGGTACTGTGTAATGGCAGTGGTGGGTAATTTTCCTCCAACTCCATGAGGAGATACAAAACTTCAGTTTCTGGAGTACCCCTTGAGGAGCTCTAGAAAAAACGTGGAGTAGGCCTTCAACTCCAACTTTTTCTTGGAGCAGAGTTCTTGAAGTTAGACCTATTTGGCTAGACAAGTTTGGAGCAGAGTTGAAAAAGCTGGAGCGGAACAGTCCCAAACAGGCCCTATGAATGTTACATCGCCAAAGAAAAGAAGTTCACTCTCCGAATTCTCTAAATCTTCAGCAAATTTGCTCCCAAACCTTTGGCATGCTGAAATTCTCGCTCACTAGCACATCCACCGAGGACTAATCAAACAGAAGAAACACCGAAGGCTGAAGGTATATCATAGGCCCTAAATTGGCAAGTTAAATGCCAAATATCAAATCCATCACATTGGTTACAATAGATTTTGCTGGTGCAGCAACGCTGCCTGTTGCACGACGACCTGCATCTCTGATAATGTCTGGGTTAGCCTTCGGATCATACGGGCGTGGCAACGCTCCTAACTGGTTTGATGCACCTGTGGTCTTCAGGACAGGTGACTTTGAAGGCAAGGAAACCATGAAGCCTCCTTGATTGCTTCCAGTGAACCTCTCATCCAGCTGCTGCCGGTGCATTGGATCAATAGGCTTCACTCCAACTATGAGACCACTGCTTAGTTGGATACCACACTTTTGAAGGGCCTTCCGAGCATCGTAAGAGTGCTTCAAAACCAAGTACAAAATAAAGACAATTGTCAGTTTAAGAACCAAGACCAAAGGAATGAATTATCATATGATGCACGTACACACTCCACAGCACAACTGGGATATAGGTTTGTCAAAGAAGGCAATGGTGCAATGACTTGTTGAAAAATTCAAAGAGATGACTTGTTGAAAAATTCAAAGAGATCAACAAAATAAGTCAATCTGAAACTCTAGGAACATTGAAGAGAAAATCCATCTAAAAGGGTAGATGATAGTGAGTTAGTGACTATAGAGGATCTTAATCTGACACACTGAAATATAACAAAAAAAAATACCATTGCTGCCAACAACAGAACTTCTTGACATCTAAAGGGGCTCTGAATAGTTGTTCTCTGAATAAGTCTGATGACTGTGCCAAGGGTAGTAGTTACTCAGCAGGCCTCACTGATTATACTATCTGCCTTTTATTTTCTAATACTTACAACCAAGGTCATGAATGCTCAAAAAAGTTCAGACATGAGTGTTCACCAAGGTGCTAGGCGCTAGTCGGGCGGACCGGCGCCTAGCGTATAATCGCCGCCTAGGCAGGCTAGGCGGCCGCTTGGGGATCTACATCAGTACATCACAACAACACTCTAAATAAATCCCATCTCCCATATAATTATAGGTTGGAGGGAGCTTCTTTACAAATTCACCATGAGTAGACGTGCAATGATAGATTATGCAAGAATTTGGAGTTTTTTTTTTGAAAAAGAATGAAAACATTTCCCATGGACGCTGGACCATTTGATGATGCAAAACATATCCAAGACTAACCTATATGCTTCAAGTTCAAAGGATAAATGGAGAATCAAGCCACATACTACATCATTTAAAAATATGGGGACATAACTTGATGTGCATGGCGGCGGCGCTCAAAAATACCATCCTATTAATCGAAAATGATTTAAAGAACACACAACCTTAGGCCCAATCCATCTGACAATAGGACAAAATGGCGTCTCTTCTCCAATTGAATGAAGCCATACAGCATGTGAATTGAATAGAAATCATTATCTTCTGAATCATAAGGTTGTGAAAGGTTATAAACTCAAGGCCTAAAGCCGTGATATGGATAAATTTCAAGTTACATAGGAGCAGTTTACATAGTGTCAGCTTAAATGAGTTTACATAGTGTCACAGTTCTTTAGCAAGTAAACCGCTAGTAAGCAACAATGCAACCTGAGGTAATGTTACTGTTTTGGAAAACAAAAATACAGGGGAATCGAAAGATAAAAAGAATGGTAGTGTGCCGGTAGTTGCAGATATCATTACCTGATATAATATGTGGATCCAATTACCATCTCTTGGACCAGAGTTGTGTCTCAATATTACACCACATTTCTCGAACTCCCGAAGAACAAGGTTGGCATCTCTAAGGGAGAATCTGTAGAGAAAAAACACAGCGTACACCAAGAAACCAATTTATCATATCAGGGACCCAAATTTGGGGTTAGCAAAAGTGTCGAAGGAAAGCTAATCGATGGTTGCTGCCTTCTCGGGTGGAAGCTACAGACATAACCAAATTGAAAGGGCACTATTAGTCCAGTCCATACATGTGCTAGACTACCACTAAACGAACAGCTCTGCTGTAGCTCATCGACATACACAAGAGCGAGCAAATGAGGGGCACAAATTCCTGCCACGCAATAATTCCCTCAGCTGCATAGGTACATGTCCAACACGCACTCACAGCACCAAGCTACTACTAATTCCAGAACCGAATATACCATGTACATACGCCTCTACCTACACATTGCAAAACCTGTACAGACTAAGTAACGAACTGAGCATCATTTCCTCACCCGAATACAGTGACCCACACCTCCCTATCTACGTCCCCTCCGCTCGCCGCCGGCTCCGTCCTAGACGTCCCCGGCGCCGGGGTCACCGGCGATTGAGCCTCCGCGGCCGGAGGACGAGGAGGAGTACCGGGACTCGACGGCGGGGGCAGCGCGAGCACCTCCTTCCGGGGCGGCTCCACGACCCCATCCATGGGGGACCCCGGGGCCGAGGCCGAGGCCTTGCCGCGGGAGCGGTCCCAGGACGGCGAGCGGCTGGCGGCGGCGCGGGGGGAGGGGGAGGAGGCGACGGGGAGGAGGTCGGAGGCGGTGGGGTCGGGGGAGAAGTCGGTGGCGGCGAAGCGGTCATCGAGGGTGAAAAGGGGCGGGGGCGGCGTGGCGGAGGGGGCGGCGGCGGGGGCGATTGAGGCGAAGCGCGAGGCGGCGCGATGGGACGGGATGGGGGAGGCGAGGTCACGGAAGAAGGGGGACTGCCGCGTGGCGGAGGCGCCGCCGCCGAGTCGCGAGGCGGCGGGGGAGCGGGAGGAGGCGGCCATGGGGGGGCGCGGGGATTAAGGATTTGGACTTTTTTTCACTCTTTCCCCCTGCAGCGTGGAGCGCGGGGGAGCGGGAGGCGGCCGAGCCGGGGTTTCGCTGCCGAGTGCGGGTGCCTCCCCGTCTCGTCGGCCGGTTGCTTTATTGGGCGTCTCTCTGAGACGGACTTGTTGCGAAGCTGGCAACGTCCAGCCCGAATTCACGTTTGCCTTCACAAGTCCGCTTCTCTCTTTCGGCCAGAAATTTCGCATGAATTTCATACAAATTTTACAGAAATGTACTCTTTCCTGCATGTTTGCCTTCACAGGTCGACCTATCTCTTTCGGCCAGAAATTTCGCTAAATTGTCGCGGTCCGAACTGCTTAGCACACATTGTACCATAGTCCATCTTATTTACTTTTCGATATGTGTAGGAGGATAGGAGCCGATCGACTATCAAATTGATCCGGAGTTCTCAGATGGAATAGTAGTACATCCGTGCATGTGCCGTTTGTCTCAGCTTGCACGGTTAGGAAAAGAATCCGAGAGAATGCTTAATGACGGAACACAAGTTTAAAGTTTACACATTTGGAATGGCGATAGCATAATAGTTCAGGAATCCTGCGTGTTCTGCCGTTTTGCAGGAAGAATCACCAAATGAATTGTAAGTTGAGATGCCGTGAATGTTTGACCAGAAAAGGCTACCGTGCTTGCTCATGTAAGAATTGCACACATTTGATGTTTCCTCTTGGCACACGGTGCAAGTAATTCGTTACTTGAAGGAAAACGATAGCCTGCTTCAAAATTACAACTACTTGTTCACTGTCCCAAAAATGGAAAACGCTGTGATGCACTAACAACAACATGAGGAGAAACATATTGCAAATAATGACATTTTAAATCAACCACTCTAGAATGGGATCATCAAGAATTGCTTCAGGTTAACATGAGAAGTGGGTACAACATCTCAAGGATTCTGACCTCCAATTGCGAGCGCGCACACATAAAAAAACCTTCGTGATCTGAACCCCAAAATTGGTAAGAATCTTCAACCGGATAAGCTCTGGTGCTATTCAGGAACACATTGAACTCTGCAGGCGGATAGACTGTTCTGGACAAAAAGAAAAAAGATAAAAGCCTAAGGTTTAGCAGAAAGGATGCACAAAATGTGATTGTCAAACAGCAATGAAAAGATGCAACTTGCATCAACAACACCATGGTTATCAGTTTTTTTCAAGGGTTCTAAAATTTAGTGGATATTCAGGATCCCTTCAAATTTCATAAGACAAAAGGCAGATATGTTGGGACGAAAAACCATCAGAGCGAACAGAGGACCGAGAGTGACCATGTCCCAGATGAAGCTCACAATAAACGTAATTTCCCAGTAACTGAATCTATGTCTGCTTTCCTCCCTGCACCACAAGATCATGCTATATTATGCTCTGCCATAGTGCCAAACAATTCTAAAATCATTGTTAGGCTTCATGGGCATGGCAGTTATTTAACTATTAGTGTCAAATATTGGATAAACAACCTGAGGCCCATCCTCATTTAACAGAATTGGCAGAAGAAAATTGCAAGGCAAATTTCCAAGTCATGACAAATACGTGTTGCATTGGCAAACAAAACAAGAAATATGAGATGGATTCCTAAAATTCAGATATACAGTTCAAACATGTGAATCCAAGACAATGTGCCACTCACAGATTAAAACAGTCTGATTGAGAAACCAACCTGACCCTATTGCAAGAACTGTCTTAGACCCAGCCAGTACCTACAAAGAGAATTAGTAATGATTAGGGTAAATGGGATCACAAACATTTAACAATACAGCTACCGCTATTCATTTGTTATGCATTAAAAGAGATAAACACTACTACGTAGGTATAAAAAAATCCAATCTATGAATTAGAATTATCGAATAACACATTAGCACCAAAACTAATCAACGAAGTACCATCATTTTAGTAAGAAAACCCTTATCACAATCAGTCAAGAGTTTTTCAGATTCAGACATTCAGTATCTCAGTATTGCTTTGATATGTTGAATTATCAGAAGGATGATTCATCAATCATGATTGTTTTTTGCTGTTTGTGAATGCCCCGAAGAGGGCTACTTTTACGGCGCATAAAAGCTAAACGGCAACCCCAGTACAGACCAAAAAGGCGCTATATCAACATAGGTGGACGGTAGAATCATCAAACAAACCTGTGTGCACCCTGCATCAGCAACAACAAAGGTTGGGTTACCTCGATGTTCTGCAGTTTCCTTTAGCCTGTTCCTGATAACACACAATCGAAAAAGGCATGCTACATCATCATCCAGCAAATATTGTTCAAAGGAACATATGTGCTAGGAGAGCAATGGCTTACATTTCCTGTTGATTCTTCCACGTCAAAACAATCTTAGCTTGTCCAAATTGTTCCCATTGTCTCAAAAGACCACAATTGCTGCAAAGGGATACATCAGATGAATGATGATGGAAAAACCTTCAATTTGCAAAGCACTAAAGCATCGAGTCGGCATGGCCACGTACCTACCCCCGGCACAGACACCGTCACCGCCGGGTCAGACCAGAGGGTCAGGGTGAGCACATGCCTACACAGCACCACTGTCGTCATACGTGGACCCTACCTGTCATCGGCAGGGTAGCCCATGTTGTTCAGGCAGGGTGGGCCCGGCAGTTTGCTGGAGGCTATGACCCACTTGGAAGGTACGTTTCGTCTCTTAAAGTTTTTTCACGCCGATATATTGCACAAATAAACTATACCTGTCCAGCAGGAATGACGCACTAATCAAGAGTTCATCTATCCCCCCACGAGGATCTCTTGGGGGACGTGAGCGAGTACTTAGCGGAGGCACAGGCGGCGATCCTTTCCGGGTAGCAGCTCAACAGTGCCCCAGTTCCTACACAACCACAAGTGCAGTCGACCCCCAAGGCATTAGGAGCACGGGTCAGCATACCTCCTGACCGCTTCACACCGTCGGGGGCTAAACCCTGACACCCCATGCTGAGGAAGCCCAAATGGGGCCGTATGGGCGGCCATAGACGGGGGGTGGGACGTGGGGACGATGGAGGAGGTGCTACGGGTGGTGTAGCTGGTGGCTAGTAGTGGATCTTTCGCCTGCTATGTGTACTTTTTTAGTTTTGCATGTATTTTGATTTGTGTTCCTCCGTTTATGAATTATCTATTGCATCGTAATATCACTTACCTTCCTACTTATGAATCATTGCTATCTCAATCGTCTTTGTAAAATTCTTCAAAAAAATCCCGAACTACAATAACGCATGATGATCGAAAAATATTATTACGACTCTAACATGTTTCAGACCATTCACAATGTACAAAAATCACAAATGCATTAAATGGCATTGTCTATCCTTTTGTTTAACAAACTACAAACAAGATTTCTTAAATGTATTACCTACAAAAAATTTTATTTACTCCCTCATAATTATTTCCATAAGAATAATACAATAATTACATAATTATTTAAAATCGCTCAATAGTTGAGCGACTAGGGGCAAAGTCGCCTAACGGTTGGACGACTAGGGGCAAAATTGTCCAACCGTTTGGCGACATGAACTACTCGCGTAACCGTTGGACAGATGCAACTGGACAAAGATCAACTAGACACTAACTAGATTAGAAATTAGCAACTAGACACGACGATGCAACCAAAAATTTAACAAGCAAAATACCGAAAAGAAAATCGCAAGGCACAGATTGGTTTGGACAGGTGAACAAACCCTAATATTTTTCTATTTTTCATGGCTTTTATGGACTGTAGGTAAAGAAAATTCTCACCGATCAATCTTGTGCTCTGATACCACTTGATAAGCTAATGTTGTCCCGATCTTTCAATGAGAAGAATAATTTCGATTGGTCGATGATCAACTCCCATGATCCAGACTACGAACGCAACACGTATGAACCAAGCAATCGCTAAACTAATCACCAAATCATTACCAACCGTGCCAAATGCCCGATTGACCTAATCACGAGGATCAATTCATGCAAGCAATTGAAGAACAAGTAAGAATAATCAGAATTGCAAATATTTGAATTGAGTTCAAAAAAGTGGGATTCCACAGAGATTCTTTACGGTTAGTCTAGTCGACACAAGTGAAGAATAAGAATTTTCACAATGGAGAAATAATGCAAATGAAATCCAAAGAAACTAAAAGGGTGCGACCTCCTTAAATAGGGGAGGGAAAGTCATGTAAAACTAAGAAACAAGGGATGGTACTATTCATGGTACTGTTCACGTAAACAAGACAGCTGTGAATAGTATGAGCTAAGAGAGGGGGGCCTTCCCATTAGGCACAGGCTTTGCAAGGCCTAATTTGGGCCAAACAGGTGATGCAGCACCTGTTTTTAGTGATTGTGGTACGCACAGGAGGAATTTGAAAGTAAGACCAGATCCATTGTAAAGAGGACGAGAAAAAGTTGTTCAACAAGTACTCGTAGACCTCAAACGGATTTTGTATGTGAAAGTTAGGCACAATTGATGTTGGGCCTATTAGGCTGAATCCGGATTGATCTGGAGACCAAATTGGATTTTAAAACGTGTCCAACTTGAATTCTTAGTTGAATTGGTCCAAAAATGATGTCCGGCTTATTTTTCACTATTCATAAATTTCGTTTTTTCTAAACTTTTGGCTTTTTGTTGAGTTTTTTTGCCGGTTCTTTTTCTCGTATTTGTTTGTATTATGCGTATTGGGCTAACATATTTTTATATTTTATAATTTTTAATTTAATTATGTTAAATAAGTATATGTCAACTAAAGTGTTTTTTTCCAACCATAAACCAATAAAAAAAAAGCCCAACTGAGCACCACGCTTCGTATCCATTCCAGTTCCGGGGGGGGACGCACGCGCGCGCGCATAGGCAACGGGGCTTCACCTCACATGACGTGCGCCGTGCCCTCCGTTTGGAAAAAACGGCAGCACCCAACATGCGTGCCAAGTGGGCCGCGCGGTCCACCGTTTCGCCTCGCCAATCTTCGGTCGCCGGCAGCGGCAGGCAGGCGCCCGCGCGCGCGCACGGGCGCCTCCGGTGGGTCCGGCGGGGGCTACTGCGCCGGCAAGAACCCCATGAGCCCCGGGGCACGGCGAGTTGCAGCTATCAGCCTAGGATACGTTCGTGACATCGATCTTTCCCGTGCCGTGCCTCCGTGAAGCCCTTAACTCGTCTACAACTCGATATCTGAATAGCAAAAACTATGGTAATAAATGCGAATTGTTTTCCTCGGGAAAAAGAAGCGAGGGAATTGTTTTGAGGGAGAAAGGTGCAGAAATGGATGTTACTATTGCAATGCCAAAAGCTGGGCCATGTCTTGGTAGTGTCGAAATCTTGCGTTGAGCAAGCGAGTAGTTGCTTCTATTTGTGCGGCCCACCTGCTGGCAACTGCTTTTGGCCCATTATAGCAAGCCCGTTTGTGTATATCTTGGTCTTGGCGGTTTTATGCTTTCGGTGGCTTGGGGTTGGGGACAGAGAGCACCACGTTTACTGACAACGGTTCTTCTATCTAGATCGTAGGCAGAAGAAACGTCTATTGTACTGTGAAGCTCCAGGGAAAGAAAAAAAGGGAGAAAGAAACGTATGAGTAAAAAGGTTGACACGCTGATATATCTCGTGAACTTTCTCTGTACTTTTATGTTTTGTACGTCACAATAAGGACCAAGTGTTCTATACGAGACATTTATATCATAGTCATATCTATTTATGACATAGATACAAACAAAATTTATATCTGTCACGAGTATACATATTCTTTGTCATATAAGTGGGTCATATAATTATTGAGCTAATATAGTCAATGTCATGGCCACTATAAACACACATCACTAAAAGGAAAGATTTTTTAAGATGACTCGTATCTTTCTTATATGAAACCTAAACTTGATCTGCTTTTATCTTGACTGTTGATTTCAACCCAATCTTGACTAGACAAGTGGATCTATCCCTTAGATTCATCAAGATAGCTACTTTTAGGACTACCAAAATACCATGGACGGACATTGGAAACATTGTTAGTTTTATTTGAAGTGGTTTTGCAATCATTATCGGTGAGTTTCTTTTGGATGTCTATGTCCTTTCAAGTGTTTTTTTTGCACATGATACTTTCGTATTTTTCCAGTCTCATTAATTTCTAGATAAGGCTAGATTGAGAAATAGTTAGCAATTCATTGGATTAGAAGATACAGCAAAGCTGGCCAAATGAAGCATAATCTTAGTTTGTTGAAAAATATTCAAACATTTCGATAGTTCTACGGCAATGTTTGCATCTTAACAATGTTATTTTTATTCATGAAGCAGATTAATTAACTGAGACCAAGCGTCTAATACCGTTCATGCTTGTCATGTGCGAGTCAGAAACTGGATGAGCCTGCAGCTAGCGTCGTCCTACATACATTTACTTGCTCTCTGAACAAATTGCTCACCGCAGTAAATTTGACCCACTTGGTGCATGCCGTGAGGAGCATATTTACAGCTCAGACTACGTACGTACGTAGTTAATTTATGGTGCTTAATTTGCATGTGATTCATGTCACTGCTACAGTGCTAGTCGGTGATGCACAAAGCCTAGTTCTCAGAACATACGTACTATTTCGGTACCGCTCTGTACCATGCATGCATGCATAACTGAGCATGAATTGCGTGCAGCCTTTTCCACCGTCGCACGCTGCACGTTCCTGTACACCTGCATGTGTCATCGTGACAGAAAACAGCTGGTACCTGAAACCTTCAACCGCGCAATATATATATATATATATATATATATATATATATATATATATATATATATATATATATATATATATATATATATATATATATATATATATATATATATGTATGTTTGTACCGGCTAGCTCTAGGATAAGGTATAAACAGCTGGTACTCTGAAACCTTCAAAACCAGCACGGCACAGTTCGAGCGTACACATACACAGGGGCATCTTGCAGTAGGATGCAGGTGACACAGCGACATGTCTGGCAAGTCTGCACACTGCACTACTACATGGAGACATGGAGGTGTGCAGAATTGAAGTCGTGATGATAAGGTAGCTCAGGTAGGTGTGGTGAATAATGGGGCTTCCTTATGTCCCCATAAACCCCTTCGAATCACCGTCCTAACTTCTGAGCACTTCTCTTCTTTGTCATCAAAAACCACCGCATAGCTGAACCACCTCACCGTGACTAGCCCAACTCCGACCTCCAGTGCCGGCCCTGGAGGGGGGCGAGCGGGGCGGCCGCCCCGGGCCCCCAAAATCCAGGGCCCCATATACTAGTACAGACAGAGTATATACACCGCGGTTGGCTGTTGGCCCAGTAGCCCACGTACGTTAATGATATTACGCAGCGGCCGGCACTTATCACCGCATCTGCTGATCCGATCCGCATAGACGTCTCGTGATCTCGCCTTCTCTTCGTCTAGGGCGGCGCCGCCGGCCGCCTGAGCAGCTTCTGCCAGCCCCCGCCCCGGAAAAATTTCTACCGTCGGCCGTCGCCGGTACGATGCATCACCAACTCGCCATCGCAATATCACATTGGCTGAATAGCTGATCGGCCACTTGCCCGCTTGGCGCTTGCCCACGCTCCTGCCTCCTGGACGGAGAGTTGCTGCATGCATGCCACAGAAACGAGTCAACGACGTACACGTACGTATAGACATATTGAAATTTTATATTCTACGATCATACATTCATACGATGTTTCATGTTTGGCTATAATACTATTGTGCTTTGCTTTGTAGTTTTACTATTGTTCTTTAACTTTAATCAATAATTAGTGCTTTGTAGTTACTAATTATACTATTATTCTTTAAATTTTCAGTACTATGTCATCTAGAAAATATGCATCCGGCAGTGAAAAAAGAAAAAAAAAGAGAAAACGAATAGATGAGTTGACAGAATCACAGAGGGGATCCATTGACAAATTTTTTAAAAGTAATACGAGCAGTTCAAGAAATCCTGATGAATTGGCGATAGTTATTGTGGAGGAAGATACTAATGTGAATCTAGAAGATGAGGGCCCTACGGAAGACCATGTCAACGTCAACACAGATGATAACAATGTGAGTGATCATGAGCACATATTTAATTGATTGATTGTGATGAAGCTTTTCAAAGTTGAAATTGTTGAAGAATCATTTAAGGTCAACAATGTCTCAAGAGAGGTTAAACGGTTTGGCAACTTTATGTATTGAGAAGAAATTATTGGATGAGGTTGATATCAATACCATCATCAATGACTTCACATCTAGAAATGTTAGAAGAAATTTTTAAGGTAATATCTATAAACTCCTTGATATGAATTTTTCTTTAATACATAACGCATTTTAAGTGTTTGTTGCTAATATTTTATATATATATATATATATATATGTGTGTGTGTGTGTGTGTGTGTGTGTGTGTGTGTGTGTGGATTTATATTTAGATATTTATACTAGGGCCCCTACTTCTAGTTTCGCCCCGGGCCCCTAAAATCCCAGGACCGGCCCTGCCGACCTCCTCAACCCAAACCGCTACTTCCATGAGTTTGCCCTAACCCCACAGATGCTCAAAGACTGTCGCTATTGCCTGTTTAGCCCTCTGTTCACTCTACACTGTTCAAACTCCCCGCAGAAGAAAAGGCTTCACCGCCGGCGATCGCTGACTCTGCTGGCCCTGCCGACCCCCAAAATGGAAACCCCACAACCCTAGCAACCCAAACGTGGCCTCAAAAACCGTCGCAAATTACCCAGACTCCGCCAACCGCCGTCGTCTACTTCCTCTGTTTCTGGCGCGCGCACGTTCGGCTGAGGAAGATAAACAGTACCTGTGTGTTACTAATCATCCGATCCGGTATACCCGAGCCCAACCCGCATAAACAGTATCGGATCCGAGTGATTGAACCCGCTGTGAACAGTGAAACCCCACAATGAACAGTAAACCGACTCGTTACTGTTCACCTAAACCCAAAACACACATATACATACCCATTTTGACCGTTTCAATCCCGCCTACCCCATTTTTCAGCCCCGTTTTGCCTTTTGGACCCTCCTAAAAGCCCAAAACCCTATTTATTTGGATTTTTTTTTTCAGATTTTCATTCTTTATTTTATTTCTTTATTCCTAACTCAATCCTTTGAGCATGGAACTGAGTTAGGGTTTGAGAGTGAATAGGTGGCTGGTTGCCCACCTATTAAAGGGGTTGGGATAGGGACATATGAGGTTAATCATCCAACCAATCTCTTATACTCTCCCCTAGTTTAGAGTTAGGGTTTGAGAGTGAGTACATTAAGTGCTCTTTGTCCTTCAAGATGGAGTGGCTGTAAAACCTACCTTTTCAAGTAAGCAATACATCAATCTTTATGCAACTCTTGAGTCCCTCTTGTTTATTATTGATGTGCTTGACTTTTGGTTAGTTTTGATCTCTCTTCTTTCCTTCTTATGATTTTTCTGTGCCAAGGACGTGTAAAAGATAGAGATAATTCTTGAGAATATATCTCTATCTATCTAGACACTTTGATAACAAGATTCACGGGAAAACCTAGTTTTGCTTGATTTGATCTCAAAGTGTGATTTCTTGATACGAGTGTTTTTGATGTGATTTCTTTCGTGTCCTTATTTGCTGGGACATATGGGAATATATCTAAAGTCATCTTGGCCATCGTCCACCCACGAGCAAGTTGTATTCACTGATTTTGGTTTTGGCTCGGTTTCGATGCACCTTTCCTTCAAACTGAAAAGGTCTCAACTTAGGCCATAATTTTTATGATCGTTTATTGGAATAGGTTCTTAATATTCTAGAGTAGATCCCTGTAAAGTTCAATTTTTTGTTTTTGAAATCGTGCTGAAAACACTATTCATTAGGCTGATTTTACTGTAACAACAGTTAGACCGCCATTGAAGGAGTGGTCAGACCGCTCTAACCAGTCAGACCATCATTTCTATACCGGTTAGACCGCTGGGAAGCGGTTACTTCAAGATTATGTGTTCTTGAGCTATTTGTCTTGAGGTTTTGGATAAAAACTCTATTTTTTATAACTCCATAGTTGTGTGAAAAATAGAATATTGGGTTTTGTTAAACATCATCCGGATGTTTTCTTCCTAACTATCATTCAGATTTAGGACCATTGAATTAGAGATCCAATGTCTATGAATTCTCCCTCCCCACTTGAATTCTACCCTCTCTACCTTGAAAAAAATCTCCCTCATTCAAAAACAAAGCGCCCCTTAATCTCTAATCTAAAGGTCATAAATTTGGATGATAATTAGGAAGGAAACATCCGAGTGATGCCTAGACACTCCTAGAATATTAAATACTTAGAAGAAAATTCAAGTTAGTATTATTCACCCCTGCTGTCATCCAGTCCAACAGAAACCTTTGGCTCGGCGATGTCCGGACGAATGGCAAACGCCGGCTATCACCTGCGCCCAAAAAGAGAGGGAAAAAGAGAGGAAAAGTTCTCGTCATCCTGCCGGAGATCAGGTTAGGCGATGGAGCTCTGTCATGGCAACGTCCCCCCGGGCGATGCGCATCCCGTGAGCCACTCACAGGCGCGCGATTTCGACAACCCGCTCGATCCCCCATTGTGCACGCCTGCCGAAGTTATTAACACTCCCTAATCACACAAACTAAGAAAAGATTCAGACTAATATATCCGTACTAGTTATATGGATAGATCATAGCCAGCATGGGCGGAACCAGTCCAAGCTCTGAACTAGATCAACTGCTCTTAGATCAATTTTTAAGCTAAATATATTTTTTATGATTTTTTATGATTTTTAAATGGATTTTAGTTGCTAGGCCTCGTGTTACATCTTAAGTAGTTTGAAATCTGGTTCCGCCTTTGATAGACAGACAGCTGCTGGTATCCTGAGTCTCACTCCATTCAACAGTGGTAATGAGGTGAAAGAAACTATAAAGGTAACTCCAAGTGTGTGCGCGCGCGCAACTAGCTAATCTGCCCATTTGGCAGCTTGAAAAGATATATCTGCTCTGTGTTTGTACACTTTTCTCGCAAACACGGCAAGATCAGGCAGAAGCATGGGATATTTTGAGCGCTTTTTCAGCCGACTTTTAACCTGACATTTGCCTGGCCCAACTTGCTCGCCGAGAGGTTCGTCCCCTTTTGCACCATGGGATTTATCTTGTGATACTGTGGGCCGAGACCAGCCTTGCTTGCATCTATAAATAGGGCCTGGAGGCAGGCCGAGCTAGCTATTGGTGTGCACACAGGTGATCAGGCTAACTGCTTTAATTAGTAGATCATATAAAGTTGCTTAAGGAAGGAACTAGGAAAGTTCGAGAGAGTGAGTCCATTTGTCGTAAGGACATGCCTTGGTGTTTAACGAGACAGACAGAGACCCCCACGGTACGTAATGATCTCTAGCTACCCTCTTGGTTACTACTAGCTTGGTTCTGCCTTAATTTTCTATTGATCAGGACATGCATATCCATGAATTGATCATTGGGTTCGTGTCAGTGTCAAATATGTGACTGTTATTGAAGTGTTAATTCGTGCTTTCTATCACCTAAGCCCGGTTAGATAACCATGACAAGTAAACAATCACCTGGCCATGGGTGCTCAGTAACTGGCAGGTAGAGCCGGGCGGGCGGGCCGTGCGATGCATGTACGTGCAACTACGTTGCATGCTTGCATGGGTAGGACAGGGTCTAGCTAGATGCGGACGTGCATGTGTAAACTACAGCCTACCTACTGATCTCATCCTGCACTGACTGACGTGTGCATGCATGCACTGTGCTCTGCAGCGGTCGAGCTCGGACGGCGGCGAGCCGGTGGGCGAGGGGGGGAAGCAGCAGCATGAGGTGCGGAGCGTGCAGTGCGAGTGCTGCGGGATGGCGGAGGAGTGCACGCCGACGTACATCGGGCGCGTGCGGGAGCACTTCCGCGGCAAGTGGGTGTGCGGGCTGTGCTCGGAGGCCGTCAAGGAGCGGCAGAAGCGCGAGCCCGCGCTCACCGTGGACGGCGCCGTGGAGGCGCACGCCGAGCTGTGCGAGCGGTTCAACTCCACCGTCCGGCTCAACCCCAAGCTGTCCCTCGCCAGCTCCATGCGCGACATCGCGCGCAAGAGCAGCCAGCACCGCGCCACCACCGCGCTGCCGCTTCCCACCGCCTGCGGCGCCGACCGCAAGATGGACCGCACCACCAGCTGCGCGCTGCCGTACGTCTGACGATTATCGATCGACCATCTCATCCTGAGGCCAACAAATTAACACTAATACGCGCGCGTGTATTAGCTCACCACTCACTGCGGCAGTATACTGATATGTATGTACGTGCAGTTATATATGCATGTAGTAGATTGATCTTGCATGGTATTTATACATGCTATATGTAGGTGTATGATATTTGCTAGCTGGACGGTCATGACTATTATCCATGCATCCTGCCAGTAGAATATATCATCAGATTAGTAGTGTATTAATTGGTCTATTGGATAAAGCAGGTACGTGCGTACTTACTGCTGTATAGGGAAATTAAGTTCTTGGTCATGTGTTGTGCACTTGGGCCAGATATATATGTATCTTCTTCTATGGCTGTGTGTATATATGTACGTATATGTCGTACGTTTAGATCATATGGTTCATGCATGCGTGATGTAACCGCGACCTACCTTGCGCATGGACGGGTTACCAGCTTTATTTGCTAGTGCTCCTTTTGGTAAAGCACGTGTGTTTCCCCAACAGCAGGTATGCAGTATATGGCATGTTCAGATCCTGGAGAAATTAAATGGCTAGCTCTACTATCGAGCGCTGCTCTAGTCATTATCCCAGGGTGTTATGGTTGGTGTGCCCTTGATTAGAGAAATTGTTTGGGCCTTGATCGCGTCTTGTTGGAACAAAGGCTGTTATTTACGTACGTGGCTCCATCCGATGGGTTTGCGTATTCAAAATCCGGCACTGTATAAGCCCCAAACTTAACGAACCCCAAATATGATGCCTGGCCCAAAGTACCAATTAATCTTGCATCTGGGGTCAAGAGGACGATCGATGCGGCACGCGAACACGAGTACACGACGACGACGACGACGTCGCCGTCGCATTACCGGCCGGCGTCAGTCTCCGACTTCCTCAGGTTTGTGTTGGTCTGCGTGTCATGGCCAACTCCGCCCACAGCCGGCAGCTTCATGCACCTCCAAAACTGCAAATCGACGTACGCGCATCCTTGCGCGCGATTGCTGTTCATGTAACCAGGCTTCACCTCGGGTAGCCTCTTCCTTAATTTCCGCTGATCTTGTTTGTACTGAGACGGCAGTTTTGACGATGTAATCATGAGTTTTATATGATGCAATCAAGAAGAAAATAAATGGTTCACCCAATCGCAATGTTTTGCTTATTTGACTAAGAACCGATCTTTTGTTTTGTAGAACGAACTAGCGGAAACAGATTGTAATAATCCAGCCTAACCTAGGTTGAGTGGGACTTTTGACTTGATCGCGCTAGCTGAGGAACAGTGCTGGTCAAGCCACCATGCTAGCAAAACCCTAGTTATCTATTCGTTGTTTTCATGCATTGCTTCGTGCGCTCGATCATTCCGTGTTAGCTAGTTATAGAACTGGAGCCTGAATAACCTTTAAGAGACCTTTCCTCTAGGCATCAATTGCATTGCATTGCATCGCATCAGCCTTTTTCTAGAGGAATCAAGTTTTGGAAAAAAATATTTCTAAAAAGAAATGTCTGTGCACTACTGGAATACACATATTTTTTTGTAGGAGGCAAATGTTTTGATTTAAGAAAAATCATAAGTATAAACAATTTTCAAAATAACATATTCCCTGGATTCCTGCTGACTGCTAGAACTGCACCGACCAGTGGAGCACAATTTCAGCAGAGAGCATTCCAAGCAAATAGGGAAAAATATTTTAGTTTTCTTAAATAATTTCAGAAATCAGTTTTTTTTAAAGTCCAGCATTCGGCCACTTTGCAAAAAGACCCTTATACTCTAGACATTTTACAAAATAGTTCTTTATCTATTTTAAAAACCGAAAAGAGCAAAGTAGGGGGCTCCATGATTTTTTTTTCAGAATTAAAATAAACAAAATCATCTTTGGAGAGTTCCAATGAAATTCCAAAAATGTCCTCTAACCATACAATTTTTACCAAAATGCCATAGGAAGTGTTTTTACCATTTTACCCTAAATGCAAGGCGTCTCATGAGGTGTCCCTTGAGGTGGCAAGGGCACAATAAAACCAGGGTTTCCATTTCACAAAGTTAATTAAAATTATTTTTAAGTTTCCAAAAGAAGGAGCTCATAAGTAGTGCAGTATAGCATATAATTTAGCCGGTTAGGCTTTTGCCATTTTGGGCAGCAGGGTGAGCACATCCCTGTTTCTTCTCACTCTTTCTTCTTTATTGAACATGGCTAATGTTTTGCATGTTTCGGCCATTTAAAGGGGAGAAGGGATAGAAGAACGAAGGGAAAGTGAACCCAGCATTTAGTCAAGCATAAGCACCAGCATCTAAATTCATCTCTAGCATCAGTCAACATCCTAGCATCTCATTTTCCTCATCAAAATCAAGGTAGGCTTAAACATCATTCTTGAGTGAAGTACAGATTAAAATAAAGTTGCCATGCTTGATCTCTATTGTGGAAAATGCTTGTTGCATGAGTGATCTGCCATGAATCAAACGAATATGTGTAAGTTGCTCTCAGATTTCCTTTATCATTACTGAGCTATTGTTATGGATCTTTGCATAGTATCTTGTTTTTATCGGTCTTTACCATGAATTCGTTTACCAAGAATATACTACTGTCAATCTGAAAAATAAATAGTATGTATAGAATCTCTAATTTCAGTTCTTTCAATAGTACTTAATGATTAGTTCATATATGTGAGCTTAATGATTAGTTCATATATGTGAGAACAAGGACATGCTAGAATAGGTAGCAATTGCATAGCAAAGCTCAGATTAATATTTTTATCCATAATTGCTAAGCCAGCTAACATAATCCATGCTGTTGTTGTCATATGAAATTAAGGACACTAGCATGATAGTGTCGGCTGTCAAGCCAAATCTTGCAAAATGTGATGCAAGTATGTTAGCATATCATCCATCCATGTTTCTAGGCATCAATTATCCAACATGCAGGCATCAATTCAGACATTGATCATTCACCCACGCATCATTCAAGAATCGGCCAAATAGGATTTAGGAGCTAGAGGTACGAGAAGACCAAACCTGAAGAGTAGGTGGTCGGCCGGAGTTGCTGTGGTGCCGAGCACCACACCATCTCACGTCCGACAGCGGTCACCTGCAAGTGGAGTGGCGGCGTGGAGGATTGGACGAGGGTCTGCCCAGATCCAAATTCACCAAGGTAGGAGCCAGGGGAGAAGCAGAGCACCGACGGCGCGGGGTATCCGGCAAGTACGGCGCAGGAGAGCGCAGCGAGGCCGGTGAGGAGGAACCGAGCGGCGGCGGCGGCGCCTTGACCCTGCGCAGAATGACCGGGTAAGGAGCAGAGGGTGGCGGCGTGAGGTCGCGGGCGAGGCCGGCGAGGCGGCGGAGCCACCGAGAGAGAGACAGGTTGATGGGAGGAGAGAGATGCGACTGCGTGTGTTGTGGTGTGTGGGCTGGTTGGCCGTGAGTGTGATCTGCGCCTGGTGGGCCGGCCCAGCTGGGTTGATTATTTTATTTCCCTTTTTCTTTTCCAAACTTAATTCCAATTTCAGAAATATTTGCAATAAAAATAAACATCTAGCACATAAACTATAAATAAAACTGTTAATAAATCTATTTGAATCACTATTCAATTAAAATTGGATAAACCTTTTATCATTAATTATTTGTTAATTTCTAATAAAAGGAAATTTTCTTTTAATTATATAAATAAAATAAACCCTATTTCGGTAGTTAAAATTTTATAAATAAGTTAAAACAAAATTTATAATAAAATAAAATAAATCAGTCCTTTTAAAAATTCTATTAATCAGAATAGTTAATGAAGGAAATCCTTGTATTCTTTAATTAAATCTTTTCTTCTTTTTCTCTTTTCTTTTCTCCTTCAAAGAAAACTTAGTCACTTGGAGGAGAGTGTCGTTATCAATCGGTAGTTTAAGACATGTATACTTAGTACCGACATATGCATGGTATTCATTTGGTTATTGGTCCTTATGGGACTTTGGTATTTTTCAGGAGTCGAAATATCGAGGAAGTTCTTATCGAACCTAAGCCTTAATACTCATGTTTCTCATGCAAGTTCAATGCCTTTGACCATACTGCAGTGAGTTAATTTCTGTATCAATTACTTGCAGTCTAGTATATGGTATCACTTGCATGGCAAGTTCAACACCTTTGATCATACCGTGGTGAGTTAGGCCCCGTTTGGCACAGCTCCACCACCGGCTCTGGAGCTGTTTGGAGCTATATTGTGCCAAACGGGGTACAACAAAATAGCTCTACCCAAGGAGTCCCTTAAAACCTGCTGAGACAAAAGTAACTCCTTGGGTGGAGCTGAAAAAAGTAGCTTCACCCAGCTTCACTTGTGAAGTCAAAAAAACAGCTCCACTTGTGAAGTGGAGCTGTGCCAAACGGGGCCTTAATTCTAGTATCAATTACATGCAGTCTAGTATATGGTATCATTTGCATGGCAAGTTTAACACCTCTGATCATACCGCGGTGAGTTAATTTCAGTATCAATTACTTGCAGTCTACTATATGGTATCACCTGCATGTCAAATTTACTCTACTAGTAGTATGTCCGTGCTAACGCTACGGTAAAATACAAAACAAGATAAAATTTATAAAAAATAAAACGAACAATCAGATTCATTACGATTCACATCTCATATATTTTTCAACCATCAATCTGACTGGAGCTATCCTGCGATATTGTTTCCAACAATTAGGATTGAATCAACCATGTATCCATCACCGGCTACAATTAGGATTGCGACATTTGATTCCATCGTCCGACTAAAGCCTAAGTACTCCTCAAGGACTAATTGTGTAGATGTTAAGAGAGAGAAGATCGACATGGACCCCCAGTCCGTAGTAAGTCAATTAATATCATAGCTCAAGAAAAGAATTAATATATAGTAGATGGCATTCGCCCAAATCTTGAAGCAAGCGCTGATCTCGCGAGGCCCCATTTAACAAAATTATCCCCAGTACCACCACAAAAGAGGTATAAATTGAAAGACGAGGTACAACATGAGGAAGACGTGCGGCCAGAGCAACATATCTGTGACATTAAATAGTATTTTCTAATTCAATGCTCTTTGCGTGGTAGTTAGCAATATTGCCCAAATCTTTTTCATTGCGTCTTAGCACAGCAATTGCATGATGTACTGAAGATGATGCACGCTCATACATCTTCATTCTTCAGGTGTAGTTTGAAGACTTGCTGTACTACAACATATTCAATCTAAAATGTTTCTTAATGCCATCAGGGTTCATGATGCTTCAGATTTGAGCACCCAGCACACCATCACCATGTCTTACTATAACCATGGCGTAGTTCTAGATTTTAGGGCATCATATACATATTTACACGTAGACATTTAGAAAGAAAGAAAAGTCAACAATATTTACAACTGGGAACACTGGGTTTTTCCCCCAATTCATACGAATGATCATTTCTGGGCATCTGACCCAGCATAGGATGCTGGGTTTGGCTTGAATTCCTTCTCGAGCTCTTCAATGACAGGCTCCACTGCTGCGTCGATCTGCTCACTGACCACTTCAATCTGTCATGGTGAGCAGGGACATATCATAATCCAAGGAAATTGGGACGGTAGACAATGAAACAGTCTTTAACAGTATGTAAGCAAACCATTGGTATTTATCTAGAATCTAGATGAAATGCATACTGATACTGTACAAGTTAGCTGGACGCCTGTAGAAAATTTGACATGAAGCTAGCACAGCTTGCTTGGAGACAAACCGTGGCAGCACTCTTTTTTCAGTACCAAGTTAGCACATGCTTTCCCCAGCCCCAAGTAATATATATTTCTTAGTATGCAGAACTGCTGAAAAATATTGAATCTGATCTCAGTTCCTTACAAGCAACAACTAACCTAAAGTCAGGAGCTACTACTCTGAATTGGTCAGAAATGTGTTATTGTATAAATTATTTCTATGAGTAACTTTTACTAACATCTAATGAGAAAGAGCGGCTAATCACGAATCCGTGAACACATAAGATTCTCATTTATGCCGATTTATACCATGGAAACAAGTATATCATCAACTAAAGAGTATGGATAATGCATCACTGACCTTCTTAATGATGACTTCAACCTTATGTGCATCCTTATCCACTTCCTCAGCAATGTACTCAACCTCCTCACCACCTTATGCAGGGATCCATTCTCCTAGTGAGGAATTGGCCACATTAGCGACTAGCTTCTCTGTCACCTCGTGAACGTGCTCCACAACCTCCAAAGCAGTTTCCACGTTTTCTATCGCCTCGCCTAACAACAACAACCCAATCATTTCAATAAGAACTGGAGTATATGTTCATGCCTTCATGGTATTAGTAGATTGGAATTCACTTGGATTGTCAAATTTCAATAACCGATAAGCAATTCACGGACTATGGAGATGATTAATTCCGCTGTGGTTTGCAAATTTAGCAATTGTATTGTATGGATCTAAAGGAAGCCAAACAAGATAGAGTTTGCATGCATGCACTCTGTGACTCGAATCAACAGATTAGCACTCCTCTGCGCAGAGAAACTGTTTAGCTGTCCTAAACAATCACTGTAATCTTCCTCTGTTCTAGTCAGAAAGTCAGAATGGTATCAAAGACGATCAAACATGAAATGAGCACATTGTTCCTTTGCAAGCCTGGCCCCTAATTAGCATCTTCGAGAAAAGAAGCCTAATTACATCTATCGAAAACAAAGTAGAGGAATTATTTCATATTTTCATTCCTCTAGAAAGTCTCATCATATAAAGTTCGCAACAAATTACTAATTCTTTCCCACACTTTACTCATTTTGCCTCTTTTTGTTTGCACTGTAATGAAGAAGCATGTTCCTTACCTCATTGCACTTTACAACATTGCAGAAGCATGTTCCTTACCTCATCAGTTTCATCTGAATCGATTTGGCTTGATAATTGCCGAATTTTGGTGGGGTTTCGATATAGTGCCATCGATTTGAGATAATTTGCTCGGTGATATTGGAATACCATGAAAATTTCTGTTCAAAGAAAATTGAGCATTACGTAATGTACCTCAAGATAATTTGTGAGGCTTCAAACTACTGAATTGCAAAAGTTGAAATCTAAATATTTAATAATGGCTATGCATATAAATCTAGAAACACATAACAAAATGATCATCACAGAACATATCAAGGTATTGCCTGAAAATTCTATACCACACGCTCACAACCAGAGAACCAAACCTACCAAGATTAAAATCAATCGATCAAAGATAGTGTTCAACCACCTATATCATATATTTATATGACCAAAAGGTACAAAAGGGGACTTTACAGGTTATGCGTTGAACAACTAACAACTTGTATCTTAATATACTTTAATGAGGCCTCAAAGTTCAAAAATGAATTGCAGCGCTTCTAAGCTTTCCAATATACTTCTCATAGAAAATTCATCACATTCAAGGAACATAGCCTTTATTCAGAGTTAAAACTTTGATTTTATACTAAAAGTAGAATTTCCAACCAGTGTCACATACATTGCAACAAGAAAGTAAGAAATGGCAAAGAGAGGAATTTACAGGGCTCGCTATTTACGTTCTAGTACTAAATAGGTCAAAACGTCTTATTAATCGATTGCATAACCCGATTATAATTCGTAGCCGGTTTTGAAAAAAATCACAACCATTGTCATCAAGGCATATAACTCACAATACAAAATACGATAATCACCTACCAAATCCCTATTCACACATTCCACGACAATCTTTACTAAGGAATATTCGGGTGATATCTTGCCATCTCTGGTACAAAGATCTTTGAAAAGGCCCAAACCCAAATTCAGCACCAAAATACTATGCAGGCAGACCGTATTCGCAGTCTAGAATGCATTATCAGATTCAAGTAGTGTGCCCGTGCTAACGCTACGATAAAATACAAAACAAGATAAAATTTGTAAAAAATAAAACGAACAATCAGATTCATTAAGATTCACGTCTTATATATTGTATAACCAAATATTTTTGTCACATAATGAATATCACATAACGACTGATCCTTTGAGGAGACGACAACATCTTTGGACTAAACCACCGACGACTTTCTCCGTCCCCACATCTTTGAATTGAAAACATATCAACCAGATTGCTTAAGTGTCAGCAGCCTACGACCACATGCTAGGCTGCTACGACCACCAAGACACAAGCTATGACCATCGCTAGCTTGCCACGACCACATACAACTCGCTATGACTTTATTGCTCAAAGTCTACGACCTCATCCCAAGTCGTTCCGACCGATCGAAATGATGAACCAACAAATGCACGAGGTCTACGACTTCACCACAAAGCCATACGACCGATTTCAAGATGTCTACGACCACGTTCAAGCCTCTCAGGCACAACCGACGCCTACAAGTACTTCCGACCGAGTCTAATGCCAGTCCGACCGCATACGACCGCCTTCGACCGTGTCTGGGGCTTGTCCGACCACAACGCTTCCGACCACAACTGATCGCTTCCGAGCGCATCCGATCGTGTCCGTCTGCGATCCGACCATGTTCGACCGCCTCACAACGTGGTAGAGGTCTGCCGACTTTCCACGTGGTCGTAGTCGAGGACTGCCGATTATCGACCGCACCAGTCGAAGCCTCGACCACCGACTTCCTCTCACGCTAACGTGGTCATAAGATACCAACTTCTCAACATGGTCGTACGATCGAGCTCCGACTTCCGACTGCCGTAGTCGTAGCTTCTGGTTACCAGTGAAACTTCTGAATATTAATTGGAAGGAACACCTGCACTAACAGAGTTTTATCTCAAATTTTTCTTCTATCTTTAAATTAACAAAATTAACATCTGCATGATATTATATATAATAATTATGGCATCCACATGTTTACCATATCAGCGTGTAAATACTTTTCGACCCTTGTATAATCTACGTCATTTTTATAGTTCAATGCCACCTTAGGGTCTCCGTCACGTTTTAGCAAGCTTAGATGTAAAGCTGAGATTAGATGTTGGTACCTTGGTGCAAAGCTTCTCAGCTTGCTTGTAGTCTTTCAGCTTCAGCTTGCAGGCAGCATTTTTCAAGTTGCGGTGATCTTCACTGCTTTGGATTGCTTCTTCTCATCTTCACTAAATGAAGTATCATACTCAATATACTTTGCACACTGGGATTAAATATATTTCTCATCGGTCAATCAGCACAATAGGAAAATGATGCAAACCTTAATTAGCAAAGATAATGATATTTACAGATTGTTAAACAAAAGGAAAACGTCGACCTTCTCATATCGCTTAGAAGCTCGCATATTTTCCCGCTTTGAACAATGCATTCCCTCTTCTTTCTTTGTACCAAAGACCTCAATCTTCTCGGCATTGTTCAAGTCCCATGACTCCTTATCCTATGTGTCAAGAAAATTGTTGTTCTTTAGATCGCACTCAAGAAGAGCGACATTTGGGGTCTGACACCTTCCTCACCACTGGTCTACCCTTCTCACCAAATCCATCCGCCATTGCAAGGCTCAAAACCCGTCATCTTTTTCAAGAAAAGAAAGAGAAGAGTCATGCAAAAAGGGATTGAAATCAAAGAAGCTTACATTGTGGCTTAACCGTAAGGAGCACCTTCTCCGCTTTTTCATGGTTTTGACTTTGGCGAGAGCAGACAAAAGTGCCCCGACACTGATTTTTATTTTTAGTAAGCGGTTCATTGAGCTCAACAACAGACATGTACAGAGAGTGAGAGAATCACCATCTTTAACGATAAACTCAACCCCATCGGACTTTGAGACAACAAAGACCATCCTCGAGCCGAGCCTCATATTTCACTACATCAATGCAAATAGTCACGACACAAATAGCAAGGGTCAAAGCCAAAACTTGGGGACATTAGGGTAGTTTCGCTGCACTCCCTAAAAGCTACTGGAGAAACAATTCGGAATTACAACTTGCTTAAATTGATCATGCCGCCTATGTCTATTGGTTACTTAAGAAGCATTGTCTTCAATTCAATAATATAGGGATTTTAGTTACGTCCAAGAAACTTGGGGTAAACATTGACCATCACTCGGGGCATCTCTATTGGTTTATATGCATTTAAACATCGTGGATGGACAACAGTGAGCGGTTTAAGAGTTCAACATCACACACGACCAAAGACCATGCAAGACTACGTCGATGGCACTCGCCAAAGAAATTAAGTCAATAGATCGATGAAAGCAAAAACAAACACCTATTGAACAAATCAATTTTGTATGAACAAGTTTTAACGAAATTGAAGCAACTATAAACAAGCAATTACATCGAAATGAATAGTAAACACACATCACAACTACCAATTCATGCAAAGCGATAGCTCATGACACCAAGTTAGGCCCATAAATAACTTCTTGATGGCAAAATTTTTAGTACAACCACCAAACACAAATCAATTTTAGATAAGCCAATAGATATACTATCATAAAAAAACCCCTCAAATATACACATAAAACAAAAGGAAAAACAAGATTTTGGTGGCCCAGATCACCAAATTAGGGGTGGATCACAAACTACCGATCCAGATCACAAGCAAGGACGAACCATCCGTTGGATTAGCGAAAGAATCTAAAGAGAATCACCACATAGACGACAAAACAACCCAAGTACAAATGTTTCCAACCTAAAACCCTGGATCTCGACAAGAAAAATAGAGGAGAACATAGAAATCAAACGTGAAACATGCATTTTTATTCCATGATTTGATTCGATCCATCAAACTAAGGCTGTGACTTTTTCCAAGGACCCAAATTCCAGATCACAAATCCCACTTACCAAAGATCACACGACCGGAGAATCAACCCATCTCCAAGAACCCCGCTGCCCAAGACCCCCCTCCCACCCACCCACCCAACCCAGATCACACAGTACACCCTACCATTCCCACCCAAAAGAAATCAAGAACACGAATCCAATCAAGGAGCAAGGTTTGCACGCGCGCGCGGAGGATCTGCTCACCTGTTGATGGTGGAGGCCATGGCAACCACCGGCGACACCCCATTGGCCCTCCTCCGCGCGTAGCAGGAAGGGGACGGCGACGGCGAGGCCCTGTGGGACGCCCTTAACGCCGTGGTCGCTCGCCTCATGTAACATCCTGAATTTTTTTTAAATTTTAAACTATGGAGTTTCTGAACATTTTGTAATGTATTTCCATTGTAATTAGAGTTATAATGTCTTCCCTAAAAATTTGGCAAAAGGTTTTAGAAGTTAAAAGGATCAAAGGGAAATGTATAAGTTTAAATAGTAGAGATTTGAAAATCTAATTAAGAATATGAAAAGATGATCCATAAAATACCAAGGGAGAAATGTAAATGAGCATGGAATCTCATCCCTAAAATTTTGGCAAGCAAATTAAAAGAGGCTAGCATTTATACAAATGTGCCAACACATATGAATAACAATATATATCTGTATATATACATATGCAAATACATGCACTAAATAGACAAAATGGAAAATACAAATAAAAAAAGAGAAAAGAAAAATTGGGCGACCAGTAGTAGAACTGCACTCAACCAGTCGGCCCGTCTCCGATAAAAGATGCTTTGCCCTCTTTCTCTGTCGCGTGGCCCTTCCTCACCCGCGCCTTCGCCCGCTGGACCGTGGACCCGAGCCAGCGACGGCACTGTGTTTCTTCTCCCCCAGCTCATTCTCGTTATCACCTCTCTCTCTCTCTCCGGGCCGAAACTGCCTCGCGCTCACCCCGCAGCCCAGCCCGCCTCCTCGCGCGCCCAGACCGGAGGACCCTGCTTCGGACCAGCGGTCGCCGCCGCTTCCACGGTTCCACCCATCGGTCCGCCGCGCAGTGCCCCTGCCCCGCCCTCTTTTTCTCCCCGCGCTGGCGCCACCCTCTTTTTCCTTCCCGCGCAGCGGAGCTGTCCCTCCATGCGCATGGCTCGAGTCCCTGCCATCCCTCGAGCGGCACAGCGTCATCATGCCCGCTCTGCACCCCCTGCTGCTCCGCCGTTTACCGAAGGGACCGAGCGGACAAGCCTCCCAGGTGCTAGCCCTAACCGTGCGACTACAAAGGCTGCCGAGTTCACCAAACCCGTTCTCGCACTCCCTTTCACTCCACCCCGAGCAATCGGCCTCCTTTCCCTTCTCCTCGCGAATCCCTCTTCCCAAGCCCGGCCGCCGAGCCATCTCCCTAACCGCACCACCATTTTTCGATTCTGGCATCTCCACCCTCTCGTGATGTCGTGAAGTCAACCAAGAGATCGCCAAGCTTCCCGCCTCAGAGCTCGCGGCGTCGGAACTCCTCCTGGACCGCCGCCCTCGCGCCCGGCCCTACTCCGGTGACCCCGTCCGCAGCCGACCGCACCACCGACACCGCCGCGACCGGGGCGCGTTTTGGTACCGTTCGAACCCTCCGACCACCGCCGCCGCGCCACCATCGCCCGACTTTCTGCGCCTGGCCTGCGCTCGCATACCTTAAGAGGTAATAGCCCCAGTATAAGTAAGCAACAATCGAGTCGTCGTCACGCTAGCGTGTCGGCGCCAAGGCACACCAGTGCCGCGCGTGTTCGAGTTCGCTCACCGCGCGGGTGGGTTTTGGGGTAATTTATTTTTGTTTGCCGTTTTTATCGTGCTTAGTGACCCACCACCGTGAGGGCTCTGTGACAAGGAAAAATAGGAAGCTTGTGCAATGAAATGTCATGTATAATTGTAGATATACACATATCCATGTGTGCACATATGAGCATATATAATAAATAACTTTGTTTAGATCTTTAGCAAATAAATAGAATGAATGATAGAATGTAATTTAAAATGGCACATGTAATAGCAAGCATCTGGTATATTAACCTTGTGTATTAATCCCTACAAATTGCAACTAAGGGTATCTAGGGATTTTTGAGTATGGATATATATATATATATATATATATATATATATATATATATATATATATATATATATATATATATATATATATATATATATATATATATATATATATATATATATATATATATATATATATATATATATATATATATATCATAGAAGGTAACCCTTGGATATAGATGTAACATGAGTAGTTATTCTAAGCTTCTTATCAAAAGAGAGGATTTAGTAATAGTGTGATTAGGGAAGAATGACACCGGAAATAATGACCCATCAATTGAAGGGTATAAAAATTGACCATTGGCAATATAGGCTATAGGATATTATCAATAACTTAGGCCATGACATCCAAATACAATTATAGAATGCAGTATATCAAAATGAGTATGATTAAACTTAGCTACTCAAAATGGGATTACTATAGCACCAAAACAAATGAAACTAGAAATGTGGTATTGAAGTTATTTGGGTCTTTGGTAAATGTTTACTGGTTTGTTGATTGCCTTTTTCCTTTTATCCAAATTATCGCGCGTTAAAAATAGCGTCGAGGCACAAGAGGAGGAGGCGAAGCGGCGCTAGAAGCTTTGGACAACCTAAAACACCCCACGTGACCAAGGCGAGTCAATACTTTGATCATGTTGAACCTAAATTTCCTGCAAATTACTTTGGTTTAAATTACCAAACTGCATCTTTGTTATTTTATATGCAAACACATGTTTAATTTAAGATTCTAGTTATATGCCCAATTGCTTGCCTTGAATAATATTACACATCCTTTGGATTACTTGATTATGTGAACTTTGTCGCCCTAGCAAAATTTCAAAAGTAACTTTTCGAAAATAAGTCCGTAATTTATATGCCATGCTCAGTATTGTTTAGGTACTCATGGCGCGCGAGAGCGCCCAAGCATCACTTTTAATCCTGAAAAAAAATTGGTTGGCCAGTCATGGTGGTAATGATTGGTACATTTAATATGATTATTTTACACTCCCAAAATTCCCAACTTGCTTAAATATCTGGGCGGATTGAGTCGAGGGTGTGTATGTGTGGTGCAGTGGAAGCACAAAGTGGGTTAGTGGTAGACCGCCCAGATACCAATAAGGACTGAATCTTGTCATGACCTCCTGTGTAAAACAGTACAACCACAAGCTGGCAAAGTGTAGGCAGGGTTTACTAATTTGTGTGGCTCTAAGGTGGTTACGTGAAGGTATGACCACGAGCAAAGGGATGGATGGTCTCATCCCCGCCTTTGCCTGTGATGGCTCACGAGGGACCCTTCCCGAGGATGTGCGCATCTACGGAAGATAGACCTTAGCGGGCGTAACCACAGTAGGACTATGCATTGTAACGATCCTGTGATAGTCTACTCAACCACATGGCTAAGGAATCATGTGGGGCAACGAGTGGATTTATCTCTTGTGGGTAAAGTGTGCAAACTCTGCAGAGTCTAAAACTATTCGAATAGCCGTGCCCACGGTCAAGGGCAGACATGGGAACTTAACTAGATATAGTTCTATTTCAAAAAAAAATTTGTGGGTGGAAATGGAAAAAGTGGAGGGCAGTGGAAAGCCCTGATTTGATTTGTCCTGGGGGTCGTCCCAGTGGTAAAATAAGCGGTGATACGCTGAAAGTATAGCA
The DNA here is from genome assembly GCA_036346575.1 of Dendrocalamus sinicus. Classification (NCBI taxonomy): domain Eukaryota; kingdom Viridiplantae; phylum Streptophyta; class Magnoliopsida; order Poales; family Poaceae; genus Dendrocalamus; species Dendrocalamus sinicus. Next base: position 3,776,205 of record CM070655.1, on the reverse strand, counting down.
TATGGTCTGGAGGCCATGTAATGATGGATGGCCTCGAGATCACTGGTATTATAGTATTCTGTTACACACTTACATTTTGGTGCAAAAATTGCTAGGTCATAGGGATTTTTAAGTAATTGTATTCAAAAGCACTCTACGCAAAACAAAATAACCCCAACCTTCTCTTGATGAGCCCTGCATACTATTTAATTGCATTTTGTGTATTGGCTCGCGGAGCACGGGGTCGGAGTGCTCACGCTCGCTTTTGCGACATAATACATAAACAGGGTCGCAGGATCACTATGCTCACGAAGACACCCCTGTCGCTGAAGGAAGATCCAACGAAGGAGATTAGGGCGTAGGCTTCGTTTTGCTAGCCATAGACAAGTAGACCCGTGGCTTTGTGTGCACGTATATTCCGGAACCCCGGTAATATATATTGCACACATACCCTTCCAGTCGCTTGCCTGTGGTTTTGGGCTTACTTTTGCTACTGTTTCCGCTGTATGATTGTAATGATGAAATTTGGCCAGAGCGGCCTTTTGTAAACTGTCACACAATGTGGTGTATTTCAACTTCTGTAATATTATTATGCGATGTATGACATGATCCAGCTATGTATCTGTGTGCACTAACTACTGATCCAGGGATTAGTGCAGTAAAACACAGTAGATTCGGATTTAAAAATCCGGGTCTGACACCTCACCACCACCTTCCGCCTGGTTCTCGCGAGGCTCCCGCAAATTCTCAATGCGGATGGACGGATTCTTCGCGCGTAGCAATTCGAATTTTATCTTTAACAGTAAACTATGCTTAAACACGTCAAAGCCAAAACTACCCTAATGTCCCATAAGCAATTCGAACTTATAAATGGCAGCATAAGAGAACTGAACTACAAATTTTTACTAAATCCACCACTAACTCTGCATCCCACAACGAACCATCAAAACCCAAAGCAAGGCATGGACTGGATCAAACGGAAACACATAACTATCTACGGATTTGAGAGGAGGCAGGAGCACGGGTACCTTCGACCTCGTCGCCGACCTCGGGTCTCCCACCCTCGCCTCCTTGGCGACTTCTTCTTGAGGCCACGCTTCCGACCTCCTTCTCTCGCCTACCTTCATCACCGGTCCGTAAATGCCGCCGGTCGCCCATCCCGTCGCCGCCCATCATCATGTAGTCGCCGCCGCCGGGATGTCGAAGTCTTCGTCCATGGCGGGCGGGTGAGATGTGCGGCTAGGATCTCCACCGGATCCGGCGGAGTCGGCTTTGCGACGGCGGCTGAGACGCTGCGGTGCGAGATGACGACTTCGGCCTCTTTGCGGGCCTTCGCGGCGCCTCCTCCGTCCGAGCGAAGGACGGTGGAGTCGGCCGATCCACGGGCGAGGAGGCTGGCTCGACGGAGAGACAATGGATCCGGCGGCGGCGGTCGGCGCGACGAGAAGGCCCGAGAAGGCCGGATCTGGTGGTCCATCCGATCCGATCCGGATGTAGTGAGAGCACGAGGAGGGCGCGCTGGTGGAGACGGGTATAGGAGGCGGCGGCGGCGCGGGTGGGGCGGGGAGGCGCGGCCTCGAGCGCGGGGTGGGAGGTGGGAGGCGGCGCGGGGTGGGAGGGAGGGGAGGAGGCGGCGGCGCGGGGTGGGGGGATCAGAGAGAGCGGGTGGGCCACGCAGACCGTATTCGCAGTCTAGAATCGGCGGAGGCGCGGGTGGGGTTCTGCTTCAATGATGTGCATGATCCAAATAATTTTGGCCTTAGGATCTTCAATGAGTAAGAGAAGAAGGTTTAAGAAGAGATCCAGATCATTCATTTGTATGAAGTTGGATTACTTTGGTACACAAATCTGGGTGGACTTAGATTAGGCATGACTCTAGGGGTGGTTGAGGGGGTGGATTTAGTAAAGAAAATTTTGGTGTATTATAGAGTAGGGTAGATAAACTCTGAACCAATATGACACTGGATTTGGTTATATGATGATGACTAGTATGGATGGTAGTTGGAATCACCGACATGTGTTCATAAAAGTGTTGTGATTCCACTATATATGGGTTATCATACAAGGATTAAGTAACAACTGCCATAAGACATTCAAGCGTCGTTAATTCGCACTGACCACATACTTGGTTATTCGGGCTTTGCCAAGTAATTATTCTAGAAGATGTATCTCTGGGTGGGATTAAGTACTCTATGCTTCTACGGAAGCTAGGATTAAGGCCCTGTTTGGCACAACTCAGCTTCACTAGTGAAGTTGTTTTTTTTTTGTTTCAGCTTCACGAGCAGCTTCACCGATGAAGCTAAATCTGTTTTGGAAAACTGTTTGGCAAAACAGCTTCATGCATGGCTGAGAGAGGGCAATTGTCCAAGATGCCCCTGTCTACCTGATTTGTTCTAACATTTGGAGTTGTATGTTTGTATATGGTCATATGAATTAAAAAATAATATATTTGAATGAATATGAATTAAAACATTAAAATAAAAATAAATAAAAATTAAAATCATTAGGAAGCAATATTAGTGCCTTGTTTATGTTTTGTGAACAGGAGAGGTGAACGGGATGAACTAGTGGCAAATGCATGTAATTTTGGTGAACCAGAGGGGCAGTGGATTTCTAGGACTGCGGGCCTGAGGGAGAGAGATGTGAAAAGCTCCTTTTTTCAGCTTCACCTCTCCCCATTCCTTTGTGAGAGCAGAAAAAAGGAGCTTCACCCATGAAGCTGTTTGCAAAAAGGGTGTTTGGCAAAAAAAAAAGCTCACAACAGCTCATAAAGCTGTTGGTGAAGCTGTACCAAACAGAGCCTAAGGACTCTGTGCTTGTACAGAAGCTAGATGGTGGAAGTTGCGACGCTTTGCGAGAGATATACTCTAATAGAATATTGAAAAGGCATAGTGAGCTATTAGTCTTGGCCACACACACTAAAAAAAGTGTGTAATCCTCGTTGGCACTAAAGACTAGACATGTGTGTGGAATAGAATATTGAAAAGGCATAGTGAGCTATTAGTCTTGGCCACACACACTAAAAAAAGTGTGTTATCCTCGTTGGCACTAAAGACTAGACATGTGTGTGGGTACAGTAGCGCAGGGCCGTGCCGTGAAATTTGGAGACCCTGTATAAAGTTCTAAGTGAGGCCTAAACCAAAGTACTAAATATAGCCAAAATAATGTATGTCTTACATTTTTGGGAACCGGATTCATATTTTCTAAATCGATTTGCAGAAGACATGGCTTCAAAAGATGAAAAGAACAAAATTAAAATTATGCAAACAGTTCTAGACTTTCATACGAAGGATTTAATTATTACAATACAATTAGAATTGAAAAAACGAATACCTGCACTACACCTGCACTCCTGCAGGCCTCCTGCACCTGCTGCCTTGCTTGCTAGTTGCTTGCTATTCGCTAGATGAATGGACATTGGACGAGCCGGCCGGCCGACGCTCGGCGGAGACGAGACGAACACGAGCTGACGAAGTCACGAATACAAGAGAGAATACGAAACGCCGTGGAGCCTCGGGGCTCGGAGCCGAGAATACGGCGCCACGCGACGCCAAGTCGCCATGGAGATGCGCGCGGACTCGAGCTAGGCTCGCGCTCGCCTCACACGAATACATGGGCCTTCTCCTGCTAGGCTGATTTTTTGAGGCCCTGGAAATCGGGGGGCCCTGTACAGCCGCGCGGGTCGCACGCCCATGGGCACGGCCCTGCAGTAGCGCAACCTCTGCAGAGTTCTTACGCAAAGTAAAATGTGACTGTCACTCCTTGGTTTTGGATAGAAAGTGCATCGTGGCAGAAAATAGAACTACCAAAGTTCCGCCCATGGTGTCTCATAAACAATATATAATTCATAATTAAAACTTGATCAATTTGATAACAAATGCTTTAGAAAACTACCTAGCACATTCTCAAATATGTGGGTCGGTATAATTGGATAGTTATAGCATATAATTGTTGGCTTTGTTATGGTTGAACTTGTTGGGTACCATTAGTACTGGTCCCTATATTATAATTTTCTTTGTTAGACTTTGGAGAGTGATATTTGAGAGTTTTGTTGCCGAGGAGCAAGACGGAGGTGACCCAGAATGGCAGATGGAAGAAGCTCGAGAGGATCATGGCTTCGATTGTTCAACCTTTGGTGGCAAAAATGAAACTTGAGAGTCATGTAGTTGAAGTACCTTTTGTCTCCCTATGTGGTGAGTATAGGTATGAACTCGATGTTTGATATTATGTATCCCGAGAACCTTATGTTTAAAACTATGTTTTAGTGTAATATATCTTTGGGATCACTATGTGCACATGTCAGTTACTTTACCGCTACGGATACGGTGCCAATGGAGTAACCAGTGCGTGGGTTGTCACACAGATACGTTGCCAATGGAGTAACCAGTGCATGTAGTCAACCCTGCCATATGATATCCTATGCATGTTTAGCTACCGCCCCAGGCTTGTATGCATGCTCAAGACGCTCGTGTTCAGGGCGATGAGCACGAGGTCCTAACCTGAGGCCGGACGGACCAGGCTACGCCGCGTAGTTGGGCTCAAATAGAACAATTGGGCCGGAAATAGGGGATCGAATGTTGTTCACTTCATTAAACTGCCTCGAAAATTTTAGGATTAGATAAAAAAACTTAGGATTTATTTCAAATTTAAATAAATTTTATAAAATGCCAAAGCAATTCCCCTCGTTAATACATCCCTTAAGAAGTTGAACGAAGATCACCAAGGGCCCTTTTGTTCCTGGTTAAGAAGCTTGGAGTTCAACTAGCTAAAACATCTCCGGGCCAGAAAATCAGAGGGTCACTAAACCTTGTCAATTCGACCTTTTCAGCTTAGGGTTAGACTAACTTAATAGCAAGGAACGTGGAATAAGCTAACCCTCTCAAAAGTATCTCGTATACCTCTTTTCCTACTATGTGTAACTCCCTAATAAAGCTAAACAATATTTTGTATTAATTAAGTCGATTTTTTTTTGCCAAACAAAGATCTAAGTTAGGCCAACCTAGTTAGGTTAGGCCTAATTATTTTGGTTCCCAAATAAACCACACCTAAATCTGCGGTTGATTACTACAATCAGCACCAGTCGCATTTCTGGGCCTCGAACGACTCTTAAATGCCACCAAAAAAATATCTAGCTCAAGTGTTCAACCTCTCAAGTCGATCAAAATTGATGAAGACGTGTTGTACGTGTTGAGAAACCGTCGTTGATGACCAGTCCGATCAATTTATCTGCTTATGTAAAACCAAATCAATAACAGAAGATAGAAAATAGTAAAATAAAAACACAGAGAGATAAAGAGAACTCCTGATGTTTCTTTATTGCTTTCTTTCTGATTTCATATACAAAACAGCTAACAGTACTCTCTATTTATAGCCTAGTGGTGAGGTGTCTACTATAAGCCAAGATTTCAAACGTAGATCTAGGTTTCTTAACAGTACGTACATGCTTGGAGAGAGAAGAATCCCTACTTCGTTCGTAGAGAGTTCGTTGAATAGAACTTTCTCTTTCTGTCTTTTTAAAAAAGCTTTTCCGCACGAATTAACTTACCTGCACACTTGAGGCCCGATTACAAGTTTACAACAATGGTAAGATTATCATCATTTATTTAAAATATTAGGTAACACTTTTGATGGGCCGGGTTTGATACGCCTGATTAATATTGTTAACAGGTGCATGGGAACACCATGGGAAAAAAGTTAAGTATATACTAAACACCATGGGAAAAACAGTTAACAGCTGTTCGTTTGAGCTGGACAGAGCCTGTGTATAACTGGTGGGGTGTCATTAAATTTGGACAGTGATATGAAACTTAGCAGCAACTGCTTATGGACTTCTCCCTTATAAAACTGTAGTGCATAAAACCTTTGAATTAATGACAGTGACTTGACTAGTCCAGCTGATAAGTCCACTTGTTTGTGTCATAATTCATGGGAGGGGGAGATATGTTTTACCTTCTTTTTAGTAAAGTTTCTCACAACTCGATCGATCGACGCAATTCAATTTCGATACACTATTACTACTATGTTTGCCATGCACAATTCATGCATTTTCTATTGTTATGTTGATTCTCTTCAATGTTAAGATTCCATCTTAACGCTATAGTTTCCCAAGCGTTCATGGCGCTGTTTTTTCAGGTATGAATACGGCATCGATTCATCATGATGATCCTGGCCGTATGGGCTAATGACACTAGTTAATGAAAAGTTCAGGTGCCCTTTTCTTCGTATTCCTATCGATGGGCCCATTTCTAGCCATTATTTCTTCAATTCCCATCCATCTACGCTCTAACACTCGAAAAGATCCTAATTGTCTAAACCTAATTTAAGCTAGATGACGAAATCAAGGATAGCCTCCGTATTTTCTTGATTTCTTTCAGCCAATATCTATTTATTTTTTAAAAAAACAATTACTACGTAAAATAGCAACAAACAAACAAAGTAAAAGACAATCTATTTTTTTGGCAAAGTTCAGAAACACTACTCTCGTGAAACCGCTTTTTCATACATATGCTAAATGGAACAATGAAAAAAATATATATCAAGTGATTCCTCAAAAAAAATTATTTACAGATGTGCTCCTATACTCAACCGTACAAGATATTGGACACAAAGTCAATCGACAACTATTACCTAATTGATTTTCACCAAGTTTTACATTTACAAACACTAGAATCAAAGCCAGTTTTGACACTGTTTCGCATCGTATTTACAAAAATAACAGTGTACAAGACGTATTGACATAAATATCATTTTTGCCGTCAGCACACCGAGAGGCAGCGCCCGCGAGGTGACGCGTGGCATTGTTGCCCAGCCACCAGCGGCAGGCTAGCCTGTCGCCGGCCCCCAGGCGGCAGGTAATTAGACTGGTTAATTAGCCGGTCTAATTACTTACTTATTTTTTCTGGTTTAGTATTTGTTTGAATTTTTAAATATATCAAATGAGCTCAAAAAATTACAAAAATTTATGTAAAGCCTCCCGACACAACATTCTTTGTAGTGTAATTTTTGGGGGAATTTTATCCATGGCGAGTGTTGCTCAAAAATTCATATAATTTCGATATTTTTATGAGTTTTTACATATAGCAAACGAGCTCTAAAAATTATGAAATTTTATGTGAAGTCTCCCAAACAAATGTGGCTAATTTGGATTACATAAAATTACCAAAAATTTATATAATAACTATTAATGTATTAAGAGATTTCACATAAAATTTTATGCATTCCACGTGTCGTCTCGTTGGCGCTGCCGTCCAGCCCGCCTACGGCAAAAATGATATTTTTGTCAATACGTCTCGCATAATATCATTTTTATAAATACGATACAAAACAGTGTCAAAACTTGCTTTGATTCCAAACACTAGCGCTGTATTTTACCACTTGTTACAATGCTACTCCACTTACATTAGCACTAGTGGTATATTTGATCGAGCTTCTCCAAAAAGCTGGTTTCGAAGCTACTACTCCCATGCAAATTTGATCTGATGTGACACGCAAGCTTGTGCTTCCTGGCTAGCTCCACGTCATGAAACAAGCAAAACCAAACACAAAAAGAACAAGAGATAATTTATGATATATCACTCCAAAAAATTGCATAGACCAGAATACCACAACATGTCACTATAAAGAAATTTATTCAGCAAACACCATTTCTTCTATTTTTATTACGAACTAAATACTTTTCACCCTTTTTGGCTAGGAAAAAGAACTATTTTGCCCACAAATGCCATGTTTTTATGATTCCAAAAAATACTACGCAAGCCATGCAGTTGAAGTAGCCTTTCTGTTACGGTGTGATTGAGTCCCTCCATGCCCAATTGGTGCCAGTTCTATTACTTTTTTGTGGACAGGGCATTGTAGTGCAACATGGGTCCAAATCTATATATGTAATTATATTTTGTGATGAAGAACATACATACATACATACATACATACATACATACATACATACATACATACATACATACATACATACATACATACATACATACAGAGAGAGAGAGAACCAGGAGAGCAGGGGCGGACGCACAGTGGGACATGGGGGTACAGTTGTACCCCCAAATTTTTTTACAAAATATCAATTATATATAATATATATTTCATATATATAGCAAATTCAGCCCACTAGCCAAAAGGCCCACTAACCAAAAGGCCCAATTATCATTTTCTAACCTAACCCTAAACTCCTGCCCTTCCTGGCTGCCTCCCACGCCCGCAGTCCCCGCACGTCGCCTCCTTCGCTTCTACCATCGCTGCGTGATCGTGCTCGCCGCTGCCGCGCGCGCGCGCTCGCCCGGCCGCTGCCTTGCGTCGTCGCGCGATCGCGCGCGTTCGCGTGCCTCCGTCTCGCCTCTTGGCGACTCGGCGTCTCGTGCTGCCGGCGCCGGCAGCCTCCCACGCGCGATCGCGCCGCGACGCCGCAGACGCGCCACGGCGCCACGCCGCCTCGGTGCCTCGGCGCCTCCTTTCGACTTTCGGACTTTCCTGCCTTGTCGCCTTGTTGCCGGCTGCCGGCGCCCCTCCTCGTCTCCGGTGACGCGGCGAACGGCTGCCGACGGCGGCGCCGGGCGATGGCCGACACGGCGTCGACGGTGAAGAAGTCCCCACGGCCAAGCGCGCAAGGCAGTGCCGTCCCTGCACACAATGATGTTGGTATTCTAGTATTCTGCAATGTCAATTTATACTTAATACTCTTGGACTCTCCTGTTCTTCAATGGTGAATTGTTCAATATTTTAGGTTGTAGAGAATTCAAAGAAGAAGAAGAATTTTGTTGATTTGAAATCTATGTGGGGGAGGAAGAAATTTGTTGATTTGAAATCTATGTGGGGGAGGGCTGAAAAGAAACAAAAATCTGTAGTTCAGAGCAACTCTCCACAACCTGTACAAGAGGTTAGATGCAGCAAGGGACAAGAACTTGCAATTGTAGAAACAGAACCTCAATTTGGAAATGGAAGCACAGAAGCATCAAAACCACAAGTTGCAAGTACACAATCTGAAGATGAAGATTGGTGGGAAGATTATGACGATGATGTTGGTTATCTTTCCCATGATCCTGGTAAGAGGATTGCTATCACAGATTATGATGCAAACCTGCAAGATGAAGTTAGGAGGAGGTATATTGCACTTGGGCCTTGTCGACCGGCACTACAAAGTTTTCCACAGAGAAATGTTGGAGGTAAACATCGCTTTATGCGTAGCTGGTTTGATAAGTATAATTGGCTTGAATATAGTGAGGAAAAAGATGCTGCATTCTGTTTTGTTTGCTACTTGTTTAAGGATAGAACTAATTATGTTGGCGGGGATAGTTTTGTGAATGAGGGGTTTAGACCATGGAACCATTTGGACAGATTTGACAAACATGTTGGTTCTGTTAGTAGTGCACACAATCTAGCTCAAGAGAAATATGATTTGTTCATTAGACCTAATGCATCAATTAGACAATCTTTACACAAGAGAAGCAAGCATGACAAGATTGTCTATAAAGCCCGCCTAACCTACTCACTTAAGTGCTTAAGATTTCTTTTACGGCAAGGGTTGGCTTGTCGTGGACAGGATGAAAGTGAAGAGTCACATAACAAAGGAAAGTTTCTTGAACTTCTAAATTGGTTAGCAGAAAATTTTGAAGAGGTTAACAAGGTTGTTCTAAAGAATGCTCCACGGAATTGTCAGATGACATCCCCTAAAATTCAGAAACAACTTATCGAATGTTGTGCTATAGAAACCACTAAACTTATCAAGGAAGATATTGGAGATGATTTTTTTGCAATACTTGCTGATGAGTCAAGTGATGTGTACCAAAATGAGCAGTTGGCTCTTTGCTTGCGTTATGTTGATAAGAAAGGAAGGGTTGTTGAGCGATTTCTTGGTGTTGTGCATGTTGAAAACACTCTGCTTTGACACTTAAAGATGCTATCCGAATTTACTTATGAAACATTCATTGAGCTTGTCTAGAGTTCGTGGTCAAGGATATGATGGAGCTAGTAACATGAAAGGTGAGGTTAGTGGCCTAAAAAAGCTGATTATGAATGAATCTCCTTCTGCTTATTATGTCCATTGCTTTGCACATCAACTTCAATTAACTCTTGTGGTCATGCTAAGGAGAATGGTGATTGTGTTTGGTTCTTTGAGCAACTTGGGCATTTGTTGAATGCTATTGGGCTTTCTTGTAAGAAACATCAAATGCTTCGAGTAGCTCAAGCTCAACAAATTGTAGAAGCTTTGGAATTGGGTGACATTGAAAGTGGTCGGGGTTTGAATCAAGAGATGGGTTTAGGTAGGCCAGGAGATACTCGTTGGGGATCCCACTATAAAACGGTACAACACCTTCTTATTTTGTATCGTCCAATCCGGAAGGTCTTGTTTCGAGTTGGGAAAAATCGCTCACAAAGCATGGAAACTATAAAAGCTCGGTCGCATTGGCATCATTTGAGTCATTTGAATTTGTTTTCATGGCGCATTTATTGAATACTATACTTGGGTACACTGATGACTTAAACACAGCTTTGCAAAAAAGAGATCAAGATATTGTTAATGCTATTGAGCTCATTTATGTGACAAAGCAACAATTGCAATTACTGCGACAAGATGATGGATGGGAAAACTTTTTGAATGAGGTTACCTCTTTTTGCACAAAGCACAAAGTCAAAGTTCCTAATATAGATGCTCAATACAAGCCAGTTGCAAGATCAGCAAGGTTCTTTCCAAAAGTAAAGAATCATCATCATTTTTAAATTGAAATATTTTTGAGTGTGATTGATAGGCAGCTTCAGGAACTAAATGAAAGATTTGATGAGGTAAACACAGATTTGCTTGTTTACATGGCTTCATTTAATCCTGCTGATTCATTTGGTTCTTTTGACAATGAGAACTTGGTTAAACTTGCACAATTTTATCCCCATGACTTCTCAAGCACAGAGATTATGCATCTGCCTTTTCAACTTACACTCTTTGCTGGTGATATGCGGAGAGACGAAAGATTTAGAGAGGTCAAGAGTATTGCTGCACTTTCTGTCATGCTTGTTGATACGAAGAAGCATCTCAGCTACCCACTTGTGTACAAGCTTTTGAAATTGGTGCTAGTTCTTCCCGTAGCAACTGCAAGTGTTGAAAGAGTATTCTCAGCAATGAATTTTGTGAAGAACAAGCTAAGGAATAGAATGGGAGATGAGTACTTGAATGACTGTCTTGTTACATTTCTTGAAAGGGAATTTTTTCTACAAGTTCGCAATGAAGATATAATATCTCGTTTTCAAGCAGATCCTCGTCGAGTTGAGTTATAACATTGCCATCAGCCATCCAGGTCAGTTTTGCATTGATATTGTTTCATGTACTCTGTTCAGTGTTCACTAGAAATTAAGTCAATCAAACTTATATTGGAAATTGCATTTATTGCTTATGTGTGATTGTTTATTTGGTTAACTATATGAGATATACATATTATGTGTATCAAAATTCTCTATCTTATATATATACTCCGTAGATTCTTAATTTCGTACCCCCATCCCAAAAATCCTGGGTCCGTCACTGCAGGAGAGTTGCTAATTCATTGGGAATGACATATTTTCTATCTCAAAAAGGCAAAACTTTGGTTTTGTAAGTGCCCTGGATCTCTTGTCGTGTTCAAAAAAGCAAAACTTTGTCATGCCTTTTGTTCGATCCCCTGCATGGTCTTTATGGACTTGAAGTGAGGTCGTCAGCATCATCCAAACTGACGCGGCTACACGCGAACTATAGACTGATGAAATTGGCATAGTCTCGGAATTAGTCACAGCAAGGCCGAAACAGCTTGAGTGGCATTCCCTAAAATCATAAACGTCTTTTCCTATAGCAAAAAAAAAGATGAAAATGTTTTAATTTGCAAAAAAATGAGGAAACTTCTTTGAAGTGGTATGAGGTGAAATTTATTCTTTGGAGTGGCATTCCATACTACACTATTTTTAAGAATGACATATCATGAATTATCCACTACCGGAAAGCTCCTATATGCCGAGTGCCCGGAGTTTTGCCGAGTGCAATCCATCGGGCACTCGGTAAACAACGACTTTGCCGAGTGCCTTAATGGGGACACTCGGCGAACATAAAACACTCGACAAAAATATCTTTGCCGAGTGCTGAAGATTAGACACTCGGCAAAATAAGCTCTTTGCCGAGTGCTAACACGAAAACACTCGGCAAAAATAAAACACTCGGCACCAATCGCCGTCCGTTAGATGTTGCCGCCGCCGTTAGACCTTTGCCGAGTGTCTGGAGCTGACACTCGGCAAAGATATTTTTGCCGAGTGTTTTGTTTGCGCCACTCGGCAAAGAAATAAAAACCTTTTCCTCTCCTACCCTTCAAACTTTTTCTACTCTCCACATACAAAATATGGTACTCTATGTTAAAATTTGGTATATTTTTGTATTTGTTTGGTATATTTAATTAATTAATTGCATTTCAAGCAATTTTTTGAATCAAGTCAAATTTGAACTGCAAGTGATTCAAATAATAAGAAAAAATGAGTAGAAAAATGATATTCATGTTATTCAGCCCGGTTTGAGGCCTTACCTGTTAAATGAAAAGGAATTTCGAACATCTTGTTCAGGAAACACGACCACAAACATGTGGCCGAATGGTTTTTAAATTTGAAAAAAAGCAAACGAAGTCTGAAAATCATGAGATTTGTCAAGATGTCATGATATTATACGTGGAGGCTGTGGTAAAAAATTGATAAGATTTTGCATAAGTTGTCACGTACGATGCTTACAAACTGAAGCAATTATGATGAAGAAGCGTAGAGTTGAGACGGATCCGGTAAGATTTGGAGTCAAAGTGACGGTCGAATTGTGGTTTGACTACAAAACTTTTTGTACAGGCAATAGACAACATAGATTGTTTCATGTGAAATTTTGGTAATTTTTCGGATCCATTTGATAATTTTAATTTTTAAACTGCAACTGCAATTATAGAATTTTACTTGATATAAATTAAATTTGAGCTATAACTGCATGAAATAATGGTCTAATATTCGTAGAAGCATCGAATATGCATTGTTGAGTGAATTTGACAAGGCATTTTCGAAGTACATTCGAACAAATTTGTAAAACACGCTATGGAAAAGATAGAGAGGAAAGGAGTTTTATTAAAAAAAAAATATTTGCCGAGTGTCTTGTGGGCGACACTCGGCAAAGGAGGTGTTTGCCGAGTGCATTGTGTGAGGCACTCGGCAAAGAGGAGGAGTTTGCCGAGTGCCCGATCGGGGGCACTCGGCAAAGAGGAGGGGTTTGCCGAGTGCCCGATCGGGGGCACTCGGCAAACAATACAAACATAAAACTTAATAGTTTCCCACGGCGCGCACACACGCAACACCGCGCCCTCGCGCGCGCCGCCGCCCCCGCGCGCGCGCGTGCCGCGCGCCGCCGCGCCGCGCCGCCGCCGCCGCCCGCCCCGCCCCGCGCCGCGCGCGCGCGCGCGCCCGCCGCCGCGCGCGCACCACCGCGCGCGCGCCAGCGCCCCGCGCGCGCCGCCGCCGCGCGCCGCCGCGCGCGCCGCCCGCCTCTCGCCGCTCGCCTCCTGCGCCTCGCCTCGCCGCGCCGCCTCACGCCCTCACCTTCGCGCCACCTCGCCGCGCCTCGCGGCCGCCTCGCCGTCGCCGTGCCTCGCCTCGGCCCGTCGCCTCCGCCACGCCTCTGGTGGTCTCCTCCGGCCGTCGCCTCCCGCCGCGCCTCCGGTGGTCTCCTCCGCTCGTCGCCTCCGCCGCGCCTTCGGTGGTCTCCTCCGGCCGTCGCCTCCGCCGCGCCTCCGGTTGAAGTATATATGTTCTTGAGCAAATATAGATTGAAGTACATATTCTAGCTGTTCACTGTGCTGAAAGTGTCCCACATAGCAAATTTAGATTAAAAATCATTAGGGAAATAACTGCCAATGGGACTTAATCACCATTTAGGGCATTTATCTATTCCCATAGAAGGGGCAGTCAGAAGCTTTAGGGAATCATTGCCGCTATGTCAGTAATATTTCTATTTTTTGTTTGGATTATTAGTGAAAAATGATAGCCTTTGATGTTGTAGAGTGGATCAGTTGTGTATTTGCATTTGTTGGAAGTAGTGAGTTTGTGTTTGTAGTTGATTATAAGGAAAACAAATCCATTGTCGAACGAATGAATGTGCAAGCTAGCTCAATTGATGTTATAGTGTAATACTAGTGTAATACTAACCTATCTGATCAGTTCATATATATGTACACACAGACAGTGATTAGCATTCTTATTAAGACAATATACACATTCTTCATTTAATTGCAATTGAAGAATTTGTGTTAATGCGAGTAGACAATTGAAAGCCACACTGTTGTTTGTTTCTTACAGAAAATTGCAAATTAGTTCAGTTATTAAGATAGACAACATTTGATATATATGTTATGCCAGCTAACACCTCGAATAAAGAAAATTATAAATGAGACGATTAAGCCATCAAATGACACATTTCATTTGAATAGTTTGAATGCATAGAATTTAAATAGTGCATTTAATGGAACCTACAAGTATATGATATGATGTTGGGGTAGGCAAGGGACAGGAGAGAGAAGAGATAGGCTGTCGTAGACACAGATAAAAGGACTAGAGTGAGGAGGGATAGGCTGCCATCTCGGTGCAGTGAGATGGGGGAGACACGTAACATGTGACATGAATCCACTGTAGAAAAGGGTTGTGTCAGCTAAAAATTAAGGCCATCTGTTGTAAACAAACATAGAAGTAAATAGTTACTATTGAGTAAGGATTGTTGCTAGCTCGACAGCTTAGAATCTATTGGTTTCGTAGAAGTTAAAACGCATAATGATTTATGAAAGTTCATTTACCTTCATCTTGTTGAATATGTTAATAGGTAGTTAGTTAAGTTGTTTTTTTGTCTCTAGCATGACTTAGTTGTGAAATGCCTAAGTCACACCACTTTAGTTACCCTTTTCCTTGCTCGGTTTACTGATTCACTATTTATTCATGTTTATAGATTACGAAACCTAGTTAGGCGTCTCCGTTGAAAGAGATACGGTTGGAAATATGCGATCTTTGCATATCTATAACCGTATCTGCTTCAATTGTCCACGTTTTTGGACAGCCGAGGATGCGTAGATGGGGTTAGTTTCCATGGTCTACTCCGATCCGTGATGAGTTTGGCAGCATCTCCTGTTGTTCTCTGGATACACAATCTCCCTGCCAGACGTGTATTTGGAGAACAATGGGAGGTCTTCTGCCAAATTGTCTCGGATAGGAGTAGAGCATGGAAACTAACCTCATCTACGCATCCTCGGGTGGGATTAGGACCAATCTTCACCTATTAGATAGGAGAAAGATCGTGTAGATGCATTTGATTCTTATATTACTCCCTGATATGTTAGAGGATGGATGACCGTGAGTGGATGTACACGGGCCGCTCAAGTCAGGGTTCGTTGTCCGATGAATGGATTGAGAAGACCGATGCGTGAATCAAGGGAACCTACCCCGCAGGAAGCTGAGACCCTTCTTAGCCAGGGTGCGGGAGCTGGAATGCCCGATTTCATTTCTTGGTTCAAGCGAGAAGGTCTTGTCCAATTTAGCTCGTGCTTAGTTTGACATTACAAGTTGCTCGTGCAGGCGAATAATATAACGAACTATCCCGCTTGAGCTTGCGGGCCAAACCGATCGTCTATGAGTGCCGAGTTGAGACAGGTTGCCGATGGTCGTGCCTATAGGGTAAGCTCATTTACGGTTATGGCGTGAATGGATATCGCTTTCACACAACAAGACATGAGCGAGTCGCCCAATCGAAGAACCACAAATACCGGAGTTTTTACGCTTTGGCCTTGATGGGGTCGAGTATTATGGAATAATTGAAGAAATATACGAACTCACGTTTCATGGTTGCAAACCTCTTAATCTGTCATATTCAAATGCCATTGGTTTGATCCTCGAAGTAACGAGACGGACCCTAATCTTGGGCTAGTCGAAATTGACGATCATCCGTCTTACCAGAGACGATGTGTATATTGTGGCTCAACAGCCACGCAAGTTTATTATCTCTCATACCGTGCCAAAAAGACGACCGTCTTAAGGGTTGGGATGTTGTGTACAAGGTATCGCCACACGGTAAACTACCTGTCCCAAACAATGAAGATTACAACTTTGACCCAAACACATATGACGGAGAGTTCTTTCAAGAAGAGGGGCTAGAAGGAGTTTTGAGATAGACTTAACCGGCGATCGGAATGGAAGTAGACAATGAAAGGGTTGTTGACGAGGACGCTGGAGATGAGGTTCAAAATGTGAAGGACTTAGAATTACTTCAGCGATTACATTTAGGCAATGACAGTGATGACAACATTGCTCCTTCGAATAGTGTTGATTATATGGACATGGCTGATAGTGATGATGAGACTTATGATCCAGCTAATCCCGATCATGATGATTATTTCTAATACATGTAATATTTTGTTATTTTCTAATTATGTTTTGTTTATTTTGCATCTCTTTCTAAGTACGTCTTGTTTATCTGTGCTTATTGGTTTACTCTTTTTAATTGCAGGTGATTGAACAAAGATGGTGGGCGGTATGAGGAACGTCAGGTCGCTTTACCAAAGACGGCCCGATGCAGCTGAGCAGTCGGGGAGTAGGAGGAGCAGGAGCACTCTTGAGAGGGAGCGGGAGGAGGAGCGGGAGCGGGAGGAGGAGCGGGAGCGGGAGGAGGAGCAGGAGGAGGAGGAGGGGGAGGAGGAGGAGGGGGAGGCGGGAGGAGGAGGCGGCGGGGGTTCCGCTTCCTCAGTTCGTCGGGTGTCGGTTGCGAGGTCCTCGACCCTCCCGAGGCGACCGATACCTCGTGAGAGACGCCACGATTCGACCCACGGGGCTAGGTAAGTAACTTTAGATGTTATCACTACTTTTTCATTTGATATGTTGAAAATCACAATAGAAACTAATAATTTATCTTAATCACTTGGGCGGGGTTGGGCGCTTGTGGCTGCGGTGATCACAAACGCCATGTCAATGGCATCCTGGTCTTTGTGCAGGCTACACTTCCTGGCCAGTTGCGTTTGGCGAGGGCGGGAGCGGCCTACACGTGGGACCACTCGTCGCCTTCCCGATTTACGGATCGGGATGGCGGGGTATTCGCCAACAAGGCGCGGCGGTGACGGCCGAGCGTGGGTAAGTCTTCCTCGCACTACATTGCTCAATACATCGCATTCATTGGACATTCTTGAAATAATGACCGGATACATCGTGTCTATATGTAGGATTTCTTCGGATGCCGGGATGGATATGAGGCCAAGGCGGCTAGTGTGGCTCACAAAGCCTGTTCTAAACTCGTGAAGGACATGCATTACGAGGCGCGCGTCCGGCCATCGTAACATACAACGCTACCTACCTTGGGTGAAGATCAACAAAACTCAAGCAAGAAACATGAGGTGACGGGAAGAATACATGCGGTAAATATAGAACATTAATACTGATTTTTACGAGATTAAGTACGCTTAATTTGATCTTCTTATATGTCATATACTTGATGACGTGTAGGTGCCTCCGTGGTGGTGCGCCCAAATCTCGATCTTGAGCACGGATGGTGGACAAGTGGTGCGCCGTCGAGTGGGAGGAGCTGCAACGCTTGCCGGGAGCGGCGTTTGATGATGCCAGTGCACCACACCATCAAGGCAATCAGTAGCCTCGGCGAATTCGCGGCTACATGGGTACGCGAATTCATTTCTTTATTATAACGCTCAATTCGCATAATTTCTAATCATCTTGCTGTTTTTTTCGCGATCGTCGTCACATGGTGGCCACCTTGCTCCCGCTCAAGGCATGGGCTTTGGCCCACAAGGGCAAGGCGACGTCCGACGTCGACTACAACCGGAGGACCCGCCTCGGTGTACAGCAATGCGACCGCCCACACCGCCTCGGTGAGTACACATCGATGGCAAGGCGGTCCATGGGCCGAGTACGATCCGAGCACCCATGACCTTGATGGAGAAGTCGTCATGAGGGTGGGAGGAGGCAAGAAGCATGGGCGGTGCTCGGATTGGCGACAAGACACTCGACACGGCCACTACTCCCACTCTCTCCCGATTCGAGCGAGAGCACGAGCTCAAGCCCGCCATACGCCCACGGCGGACACCGCACGATCCGGATGGAGGCACTCCAGTTATTTCTGTTTTATTAAATGCTTCATTAATTTTTACATACCTTTGCTTTGCATTGTAACATTGGGGTGAAATATTGTAGGCCCAGTGGAAGAAGAGAAGAGGCTACGGGAGGAGATGGCGGCGAGGATGGAGGCCGATCGGCAGAGGAATGAGGCCGAGCGGCAGAGGATGGAGCATATGTTTCAGTGGATGCAAAGTCTTGGCGAGAGGATGGGTCAACCTCTGCCACCGGAGCTATTCCCTCCACCTCCTCCTGCAGCTACTCCTGTGAGTTTCTAGTGGAGTATGAATGTTTAAGTTTGTATGTTCCTACTTTAAATCTTGTCTCACACATGCAATCTCTTCTCCTTTGTGTAGAATCAATCGGCGGCTTCGAATAATGTGCCTCATGACCCACCACATCAGTCGGGGTGATGTTTATTGTGGTTGTGATGTTTATTGTGAATATTGTGGTTGATACTTGGTGAATGATACTTGGATTTGCATTATATGTGATATATTATGGTTGCACTTGATGAATGGTTGTGAATGGCACTTGTGGTGATTATTTTGTGGTATATTGTTGATATATCTGTGATATATTGTGATTTGTTTGAGTGGGGTGCAATAAACAATTAAAATTGGCAGTTTTTGGCCACTTTGCCGAGTGTTACACTCGGCAAAGGGAGGCTTTGCCGAGTGTCATGGTAAAAGCACTCGGCAAAGTAACGTTCCTAGACATTCTGTGAACATGCTTTGCCGAGTGTGTTTACTTTGCCGAGTGTTATGGTAAAAACACTCGGCAAAGTAACAAACTTTGCCGAGTGTTATGAAACACTCGGCAAAGTATGTTAGTTTGCCGAGTGTTTTACCACGACACTCGGCAAAGAGTAATACTTTGCCGAGTGCCATTCCGTCCTAACACTCGGCAAAAGACGCCGTCACCGTGTTCTCGCCGTCCACTGACCTTTTTTTTGCCGAGGGTCGTTTCAGCACTCGGCAAAGCCTTTGCCGAGTGCTCCATGAAAAGCTCTCGGCAAAGAGCTCTTTGCCGTCACAAACTTTGTCGTGTGAGCTATGCCGTGGGTGGCACTCGGCAAAACCTTTGCCGAGTGTTTCTCGTGCTTTGCCGAGTGCCACCGGCACTCGGCAAAGCTGCTGATCCCGGTAGTGATCCAAAGAACAATCCGAGAACATTACGTACTTATACTATTACACCAATAATTCTCCTTGGTATTAATGTCCAGTGATCTAGCCATCTCACCACTCTCCTTTAAATACCCTGTACCCTTTCCTCCCTAAGCTCCAATCCTGTCGCAAGCACAGGCTAGTAGAGTAGTACTAGTCCTAAGAACAAGGCCAAAAACACCGGAATTTTCCAAAACGAGAAAGGAGGCAAGATAGCCGAGAGATGAGCAGTGACCAGGCGCCAATGGAATCGGGAAGTGGCCCCCATCACGAGCAGATCCCGGCAGAGAGCGCCAAGAAGCTGTGGCGCGTGCTGCGCGCCGTCTACCTCGTCCTCGTCAAGGGCCTCGGCAAGCACCAGCCCAAGCTCGCCGCACTCGGGGTCCACCTGCACCAGCTGCTGTCCAAGCGCCACCACCACGACGGCCAACACGGCCTCGTCGCCGCCGTGCGGGAGCACCCGGCGCTGACGTACCTGTCGACAACGCTCTCCTGCCGGTCCATGGACCCGGCTGCGGCTGTGGTGCACCCGTACCCGCGCGCCGGCGCGATGGGCGGCTCCTCCGGTCTCTCCTCGTTGTCCTGCCGGTCCATGGACCCCGCCGCCGCCGTGTACCAGTACCAGTACCGCCCCCGCGAGGTCGAGTTCAGCTGCAGCAGCACGCCGCTGCACAAGCGCCGCCGCACGCAGCGCCGCCTGCGCCTGCAGCACCGCGCCGGGGGGCACGACCGTCCGGCGGCGGCGGAGTACGGCTCAGCCGCGGCGGTGACGAGGCTGTTCGAGCTGATGGACGTCAAGGAGGCGGCCGAGGCGACGGACGGCGAGGAGGACGGCGACCTGGAGAGCGCGGTGCCGTGGGCGCCGGCGGCCGGGCCGGCGCCGCGGCAGGTGCGTATCACGGACTCGCCGTTCCCGGCGAGGGAGGAGGACGAGGAGGAGGGGAGGGGAGTGGTGGACCGGCGCGCCGACGAGTTCATCATGTGGTTCTACGAGCAGCTGCGCACGCAGCAGCAGCGCGCCGCCGCCAGAGAGCGCTGCACCTACTACTGGGTTAGATAGACACGATCGTGCAGAAATGCAGAATACGGCCTCGATCTAGTCTTGTGAATAGTTCATGCATGCATGGATTATTGGATAGTACATGCATAGAGATCGACGTGAGCATCCTTTAATAGTTTAATTATAAGTTCTTGATATATGATCGACTTCGCACATTCGATTTTGTTATTTCGATCAAACAATATCTGAACTTGTTTCTCTCTCTATCTAATCTCCCTCTTTTTGTGTTCTTTTCAAGCTTGGTTGTTTCAAATTACATGTTCATAGTTGAGGGCTAAATTTGTGATGAAATAATCGAGTAGAGTTGTACATATTTAGATGTGTCCGATGATGAGCTAGCTAGGGCTTGCTGTGTGAAGCGTTGCTGGGGAGCCGGATGCTGAGGTAATACTAGTGAATTAAATTGTCACCTATATAATTTTGATGTTACAGCCGTAATATCAAGGCTACGGGGACAGTGAGATCTTCGTAATTCTAGGGTTTATATGGTGCAAGCCCGTAGGACGGTAGGATATTGCATTAGCCGAGTTGCTACGGCCAGTTTTGAACTGAATTTGTGTCAGACCTCGAAAAACTAGACGGAAAATGAGAAGAAAGGCAGTGCAACTATAGAGATGTCACGTTTGATGTGTACTTATCAGGCTAGCTATCATCATGCACATATTCCTTCCTATATTTTAGATTGTAATTGATCTTAGCCTGTTCTAACTGGTTAAGTCTCTGACGGTGGCTTTTAAGTTATGGCTGAAATTGTATTGTAGCGGATGTTAGTTTTTTCTATGAAAAAATAGAAAATAAATAAATAAACACTATATTATCATAGACAATGCAAAGGAATAGGAGGGGGAAAAGGCAAAAAAACCCTAAAAAGCCAAAATAAACTAAAATTAAAAACCAACACCTTCTAAGTGGTATCTGATTTAAATAAGCCGAAAACCAAAATAAACTAGAAGTTAAATCCGTTTGGAGCGGACACTAAGGGGAAATTAACTTTTGTTAGGGAAAAGCATACAATTTTCTCAACATCTGAAATCCGTGAATGTACAATCCCACTACAAAAATAAATATGTTGTTTCGTCCAAAAAAAGAACAGATAGAATTAAATCCTCTTTCAAACTATTCATTAGCATGTGAGGGAGGACACTGGACACTTGTCATATTTCGTCGAAATAAAGTCATTGTCTTGGTATTTTCGATCTACCTTTTCCAACCGTTCTACAAGTATATATTGTTGTTTATGTTGCTTTATTGTAACAAGTATGGGTAGCTTTCTCTGATTTATTTTCATTGCGACAAGGTGAAAGTTCACGGCCTATAGTCCGTGCATTATTAGTTTGCTCGTTCTTAAAGAAATGAACTGACAGCTGCTTTGAATTACATCTGCTTAATTTTCACAATTTCAATGGAGCTGCTGCTTTTGCTTTCAAGAAATTGCTGGGAAACATCTTTGTTCCCTTTTGAATGAAATTTCAGTGAAACATCTCATTTGAAACTGCAGAGGAACTGATACGATGATATCTCAGTGTTAATCTTTACTGAGGTTTGATTTTCACATTAGTATATCACAATTTTTGTTCAAATTGAGTTACAATGTATTCTGTTTGTATATTGTTCAGTGCTTCTTGATTACCTGAACATAAGTAATTTTAACTTACAATCCCACAACTTCAGAAGCAGCTAAATGCACATCAAAACCATTGCTTCGAAAACAGGCACACAGTCCCATGTCCGGTTTCTCAATGTGTGTAGATATGGACGACTTCCAACTCGATAACAAGTTTTTTTTTAAATCGATCAGTATTCATAAGTTATCATGAAGCAGACAATTTAACTATGATTGTTCTCCCAGACCTGCAGTTACACCAGCACAAGCAAACGGCAGGTGCCCTTTTCTTCAGCCAGGACCACAGAGGAAAACCATCAATTGCCTCGCATTTAGTCCGAGCAAATCAATGGCCATTCAGTGTTACGCATCGACTAATCAGCCATACATGGCGATGCGAACAAATTAGTACCGCGAATTATTTTTTTGACTAATCATTGTCAATTATTATCATTCCTCTGAAGGCCGGAAGATTCTACATGTATACGTTGTCCATGATGCCCCACCGTATGCGAACAAGTCGTCGACTGCCCAGGTCATGACAGGTTCCCCTGAGAAATATCAAACACATGATTTGCCTAAGCAGGTGCTTTTCGTGTGAAATTCTCATAACACAATGAACACCTAAACGACCGGTAGATGCCGTTCTTTTCGACTGCGGCCGGTGTCTTTTACTTCTAATATAAACGTTTATATAAACAAATTAAATACCGATAAATTGGTTCAAAAGACTATCTTGATAAACTGTTTTAAAAAGACAAAGAAGTTACTATCTTATTTATTTGTTTATTAAAAATAAGTCAAATAAACTATAATATAAAAAGTAGGGTGTAGTCAACTGTGGTTCTGTGGCGTGTCGGATACTACAGTGTGGCGAGAAAATCTAACGAATTATACGACCGTATTGAATTCGCAGTGCGATCCCCTCCACGAATCGGGGCGTGGCACCTAACCCCCCTCCACGAATCGCGATTGCTTTCTCACCGCGCAATAATGTCACGGCGCGAATCACACAGGCGGGCAGGCCGGCGCGCGTCCAATTTACTCGCCCCCTTGCTTGCAGGACTTGGACGTGAATTGATGAGCGGAAAGGGATCGGGGCGGCGAGAAGAGGAGCAGGGCAACCACCGCTGCAATGATGCGCGGCCGAGCCCGGTGGCTTCGAGGTGGCGGGATTGGAGGGTTTCACCTTGCGAACCCGTCGCCTTCAGGTTGCCGTCCGCGACGCCCCGGCGCACGCCGTCACGTGCCGGCTTCGGAGGGGAAAGCGAAGAACCGTGGGGCTTTTCGGACCGAGCTAATGCGTGTTCGCGTGATGATGTTGGATCAAGAGGAACTTAAGATATTTAGGCCGCATTTGAAACAAGGGGATTTCCTGGCAAGCATTCACGCTCGATGTACATGGGTTTTCTTGCAAAATTTCTGTAAGAAATTAATCTTGCGTTTTGAACAGGGCTATTAATGTTTTTTTAAAAAGATTTCTGCGGCTTTTACTTTTAGCGATTGGTCTTAACCACTCAAAACTCGATTCAAGTCTCAAAGCTACGATATTTGCTGCCTCGGATGTCGGATCTCTAAAGGCTGGTTCTGTACATTTCTTTTCCGTCTTCAGTTTCTGCTCGTCTACAGGTTTCCGCTTTCGACAGCCGCCTACGCTTAGCTTTTTCCCGTCTCCATGATATGCCAACGGCACCGTCCGAACCGTCTCCCATCCAAAACAAGTCTGAACAACCGTTACCGCTCTATTCTTCCGGCCGGTCAGAATGGCAGTTCGTGCACGAGCCTTCGGACCGGTAGCTACGAGCTACGCGCGAAGCAAAGCTCCCAATGGCCCGCCCTTACGCCTTTCAGGCCTTCAGGCTTCAGCTCACGTCCGCTGCGACTACTCGATGGAGGCAACAATGTTCTGCTTTATCACCCTCCTCGCATTCTGCTTTCTCGGTCTGTCACTCTGGCCACATTCGCTCAAGATCATATCTATCGACGACACATACACTGCCGTTACAGTGTTATAACTTGCATTAATCTTTGCACTGATGGACAGCGTCCATGCCGTTGATGCTGGGTTACTACGGCTCGGTGGAGCTGGTCGTCAGCCCGGGTTGCTCGCGGCTCGTGCAGGCGAGCTCGTTCTTTGTGCAGGACATTAAGGTGAGCATCTGTAATTTCTGAATGGGGTAGGCAGGAAGTGCTTGCGTGTTTATGCCGTACGTTGAGCGTGCACTTTCAGGTGAGGATGGGGGAAGGGTCACAATGGAATGATGGGCTCGTGCTCTATGGGCTGGCCGGTGCTCCACCTCTCGACGTGCCGGCCGCGTGGTCGGAGGCTCGCCGCGTCGTCGTGCCTGCCAATTCTCACAGGGTAGTGTTGCGTTATCATTTGTTTCTGAATTCATGGTGTGACGCACCTATCATGTCAGTTACTTTCAGGCAGTGTAACTATCTCTGTGTCAGTTCTCGTTGTTTCGAATGTCATATGCTTTGGTCAGAAGTTCAGATTACAAGTATTGGTGCCCGAACAGCCTGTGAATAGATGCTATTCAATTCTGATGTCTTTTTAGTATGTGCAATTTTTTGGTGCATATGCTCTGAGTTCTGGTGTGTTTAAATAGTACATTGTATCGGGCAGGAATGCGTATATTTCCTTAACAGAGGGAGTCAAATAGAAGTCGCTTACAGTGTCAAGCCTGAAACTGAATTGCCTCGTCCACTCTGCATAGCCATTGCGCAAGGTAAGAAAGGTTAATAACATGCCAAAGATAAGGATGTCAAGCTCCTAGTACTGCATTTCTCATATCTGCAACAAGTTATAGCATATACTACTCGCAGATGAATCAGCAGATGAGAATAGTCAGACACTAGCGAAATAATAACTTGATTGCACTCGACAAAAAAAAAGATCAATGATATCCGAAGCAGAATTCATCGTCTCAATTCTGTTAAATCATATAAGGGTACAGGTGTACAATTACAGTACTACTACCACTCATCTGCTGAGATTTTGAGTTTGCAACGTGCTATATCTGGTTTCAGTTCCTTTGCTTTAAAAATCTCGTTGCATGCTGGTGCTCCATTACGTAGGTAAGGAAAACTTTACGCCATGGACTGGGAAGCCATCAGTACATAACACCACATTATTATGGCACTTGGTGAACGGTAAGAACTGTCCCAATGGTTAAGAACCTGTTGCAATACCCTGCAACGTTCCAAATCCTAATGCTATCAGACTGTCTAATCACAGGAACTGGAACAATTAAGCAGATTACCAATTTCTCTTACGAGTACTACATTACCGTGCGCAACTTAAACGATCAGGATACAGCGGTGAAGTAGCCATGTTATGTGTGATGTTAACTTCCAAAATCTTGTGCAATAGCATTAGCCTTTCTTCAGAGGTTTCATTTGGCAGGTGCGGCTGGATTTCAGAATCAGGACCATGTTCTACAACACCACAGGAGCAGATTATATATGCTCACCGGGCCACGCTCTTTGCACGTACAGATTACCATTGCTAGGACAAAATGTTGCAGTTCTGTCGTCTGGCCTCAAAGAGGTGACAATAAACGCTGACTTGTAATCTTCAACTTCCTTCATATTCATTTTTACATATAATCTAAATACCATGTTCAGTTTTGTTGCACGCACTGTTCTAATACATAATCTTTCAGAGACTGAATTCTGATGACGAACAATATGTGAAACTGTCGTACGAACCTCGCTGGATAGTGTACGTTGTCGGATCAGGTGTGTACTAGCTCAGCTCAAACAACATTAAAATGGTCAGATATTCTATGTCGCCAACTAAATCCTTCATACGTTCGTAGCCATCTTGGCAGTTGCCCTGCTACTCCTGTACGAGATACTGAGCACGCTGCTCGGCCTCTGCAATGGAGGTAGTCCCAGCGATGCAGATCAGAGAACCTCATTGCTGACGAGCAAAGAAGAAGAAGACGCGAGCTTGGGCTCGTCTTACGACTCTCTGTCCCACGACGGCGAAGACGAGGACGTGGAGGAAAGGGACGAGGCCGGCCGGCACCTCTGCGTGCTTTGCTGCGACGCCCGGAAGGACTGCTTCTTCCTCCCCTGCGGGCATTCCGTCACCTGCCACTCGTGCGGCACGAGGTAAGCGTTCGTACTTTGAAGTGATCACATGCGTGCAAAGAAATTATTGCTTCATGGATGGAGGATAATAGGTGTGTACAACGGGAAGCGATGTTGCTGTCGTGTTGCAGGATTGTAGAGGAAGATGGTAGCTGCCCGTTCTGCCGAAGAAAACTGAAGAAAGTGAGAAGAATCTTCGCCGTCTGAGTGTCTGACGACCGGCCTCTCTTGAGATTGCTCTATCTACCATCTTTTTCTCTACGGACTCTAGTGATTGCCGGGGTATGAACCGTCTCCTGCACCCCGGTGTTGAATGGGCAGTTATTCGGACCACATGTGAAGGTTTCGAAGTTTGTACTCGTACGTACTTGCCATTTCCATGTCAGTTTCTATCAAAAACGGCGGGCGATCACCCGTCCGCGGGTCGCGTGGCACTGGGCTCGGCATGGTGGCGCTGGCGTAGGTCCCCGTGGGTGAATCACCGGATCGGGAGAGGTAACGAGTACGCCGCGTGAATAATTTTTGAAACTTTTTTCTCTAATAATATTTAAAATATTTATTCAAGTGGTTAGGAGAGTCATTAAATTCAAATTATATCAACTAAGCTTAACGAAACAAAAAGTTAGACATAAACCGATAAAATCGACAATTTTCAACACATGGTCGATCAGACTGTCATTGATGGCCTGGTTTGACCGCCACGACCGGTGTGACCGCAGGGACAACGGCGGTTTGACCACTAAGGCCGGTCTGATCGGTCTCCTGTTTCTAGACTAAACAGAGTGTCTATGCATCACCCGGATGTTTCTTCCTAATTATCATCCAAATTTGTGACCTTTAGATTAGAGATCAAGGAGCCCCTTGTTTTTGAAAGGGAAATATTTTTTCAAGAGGGGGTAGAATTCAAGAGGGAGGGAGGAGAATTCATGGCCATTTGATCTCTAATCCAATGGTTCTAAATCTGGATGATAGTTAGGAAGAAAACATCAAGATGTTGTTTAACAAAACCCCAGACGTAAAAACCTCTCAGGTCAAAACTCAAATATTAAGTGCTTATAAAGCATCACTCTTACACAAAAAATTTCTCACACAGGTGGTTCACAAGTACATAGATAGCTACAAAGTGCTCATAAAACATCACCCCCACACACAAGATTTCTCGCATAGAGAGGGAGAGAAGAAACTACTCAAGATTTGGACACTCCCTCTATGTCCCTCTCACAATCTCAACCCTAGCTTTCCCCTCTCCTCACTCATTTAACTAGCATTACTTAGTGAGTTTCAAACCGCTAAGTAATTGGGGAAACCCGTCAATTCCACTAACACGAGTTTTACACATTCACGAATGATTTTCAAAACATTTACAAGACTCAACTCGCTAAAACATTATTGATTGATCCACTTAGCAGTTCCAACTACCCTTGATCTAAACCACTTCTCCTTTGTGCCTCTCGTGCCATGGTTTTGATCAAAGTACTAACTTGGTATTTGACCAACTACCAAACTACCTCCCGACGAAGCTTCCAGTCAACTTCCCTTAACTCTATCTTCACCTTCAACTCAAAGCTTCTCAGCATATATACTTTGACATGTAATCTGTAGTATTCAATGACTAGCCGTCATATTTTCACACATTTAGTCATTCCTGAACTGTCTCTATATGCATTGACCTTGTCACTCAACATACCACATGCATCAACTCGCCTTTTCACGATACTTGTCTTCTCTGTGCTTCTCGCTTGAGCCACGTAACTTTACCCGGACATACCTAACCGCACGGACCTCAACTCTCACATCTAGTTCCAGCCCTTTGTCGTTGATCGTTAACATTATCTAAGCCTCTTGCACATCCAAATGTCAAACAACGATCTCGAGCGCAAGTTCCATGCACTTGACTCACGTTAGTCATAACAATGCATTATGCTACACAACACAACACAACAAATAACACCCAAGCCATGCACACACTCAAACTAGCTTAGCTCAACTCAAGTCATGCTTTGAACCTTCAAGGGCGGTCTGGCTGCTAGCTCAACGCCGGTTTGACCGCCATGGTTAGGCAGTCTAACTGCTTAAGAGTACCAGAAAGCGTTATTTTTGAATTTTGGTTAAACTCTATCTAGTTTCAGCTCTATTTTCTATTTCCAGCGCCACCTAGTGCAAATACATTCCAAAAAAGTCTATACAAGTATTTGGTGTGTAATTTTTAAAAGCTCATAAGGCTAGTCTGATCGTTTGCCCTATGGCAGTCAAACCACCTTCTCCACGACGATCAGACCGTCTAAAACTTGACAGCACAATATGATATCTTGGTCGCCGCATGGGTGGTGGGGCTGTGGATTTGGCGAATTCCAGATTTGGCAAAAAGGCGAGCGATGGACATGCAGTGTTGAGCCTTGAGTGGCGCAAGACCGAAAGAAAAAAAAATTGTGACAAAACGCCCACCATGGGGCTCGAGCCCACGAGCACTAGGCCACAAGGTTGCTCTACGGCTGAGCTAGACAGGCTATCTTAAGAGTGCTAACTTTTTTGTCTCCCTCAATTTGGAGGCTAGCTTCAGATACCATAAGCACTGTTTATTACTGTGAACGGTGAAATGTTGATTACTCCGATATTCTCCTATCGGATAGGCTACCACTCGGCGGGGCTTCACCTTGAGCTCCTCGGACGTCATAGCCTCATTCCCGAAGAGTAGCTTGAACGGGGTGAATACGAGGCCATGGTGCGGATGGGCTAGAGGACCTTTGACAATTCTTCTGGCCACTTCTCTTATATAAGATATAGGTGTTCTACTAGAAAAAATAGTTGTTCCCTATCTAGTCCTACATATACAGAGGTGAATATGTCATTTCCCCGACTTAGAGTTACATGAATACCCTATCTGGGTCTATACATGAGGGGTGAATATAGCATGCCCTTAGCTTGCAACTCTTGCTAGGCCGGTCGAGTGGCCTATTGGCGCGATGGGCCGACTGGGCCAAGGAGTGGGCTGCTCCCCAAGAGCAACAATTACATAATCACCTATTGCAATTTTAAACAAAGACAACAATGGCATCTAACTTATTATAATGTACGTGTAACTAAGTCTATTGTACCCAGTGCGGGGAGCGAGGCAGCCGCCCGGGCCCCCAAAGTGTTGGGGCCCCATATACATGTACGTCTCGCTTTTCTCCCCCATGCAGCCAAAAAAACGTTGAAATGAAAATGATTCGGTTGTTCAGGCACTTTGTCTGAAAAAAGCTGCAGCTATTCTATAAAGTAAAACAGACAAAGAGGGCTTGTTCAGGCCCTTCTTATGAAGTAATGGTGCTTTGATTGTGATTTCTCACCTATGTTAGACTGGTCCTCGTAGCTTTGGTTTACAAGACTAACTGCGTAGTGTAAAAGATAAGATACTTCTGCATGAATATAATGGTAACGTATGCTTGAGGAGGATAGATTCACTGCCCATGTAGGAATCAGTTGATGGTAAAGATAAGATACTTTATGTATTGAGAAGAAATTATTGGATGAGATTGATATCAATACTATCATCAATGACTTCGCATCTAGAAATGTTAGAAGAAATTTTTAAGGTAATATCTATAAACTTTTTGATATGAATTTTTCTTTAATACATAACGTATTTTAAGTGTTTGTTGGTAAAATTAGATATATATATATATATATGTGTATGTAGATTTATATTTAGATATTTATACTAGGGCCCCTAAAATCCCAGGACCGGCCTTGATTGTACCCAGTAATATAGGACATATAATGCCATGCTAACACTTCATGCATGATTAGTACATAAAAATGACAGTCATTAACATAGCACTTATGGAGTTATGGTCCCACCTGATTCATCACAATGTCGTGATAATGTCTCATGGTCTTTGTATGGATGCATGTGGTAATTGCTCGCTACTTACTGCTGATTAAAAACGATAATCATTACCCAAGTTTTGAGACCATGCTCGATTTTTTTTAGTTTTTGCAAATTTAAGTGAATGGTTCTCTATGGGAAGCTATGTCATCTCGGGAAGTTTCACACACTTCCTCTCAGATGCATTGAACAGCTTATCAAGGCCCTGCTCAAAAAGGTTTATTTTAAGTGATTTAGACTGAAAAACACTATAGATGACTGAAAAAATACTATATAACGGTGGCTTATTTGATATAATTAAATTTAAAAAAACTTAAAAATAGAAAAAACATGTTAGTCCGTCACGGACAGTACAAACAAATATGGAAAAAAGAACCAATAAAAAGCTAAAAAGCAAAAAATCAGAAAAAGATGAAATTGTTGAATAGTGAAAAATAAATCAAAAACCAGAAACTCAAGATGAAATGAGCGAGGCCGAAAGATTAGAGGACCACCATCCTATGTTGAGATTCTCTGATCGTTGCCAGACCATGTGCCACATACATATATATATATCCTCTTGCATGCATCAAGTTTATCATAACAATGGCATGTATCACGTGAGAAAACTAGGTAATTAGCATGCTCTCTATAGTAACAACAGATGCACCTTCCCAAATCTAAAAACCAGTATTCACACAGAGCATAAACTTAGTACGGTCAGTACACTTCAAAAGCTCATATTTCCTTTGTCTTTAGAAGATACTTCTTTTATTTATGTTTTTTGTATGTATGTTCTTATTTGCTTGCCTTTAGAAGATATTTCTTTTCTTTGGTTTTTGAATCATTGTATGTGCTCGGTACTCCCTTGCTTTTGCCACTATAATTTCAATTACGGAGATGAAACAGGCTCCGCATGTATTAAAATCTGGTGAGTGGTGGATAGACAAAGAATATTGCATGATCTGCAACAGCTTCTCACGAGTATGCATTTGAATGCTCTATAGAGCTCCAGTAACTTCCCTAGTTGAATTACTAGTGACCCCAAAGTCCAAACATCGCCACAGTAGAAGCACATAGACCGCATGTACAGTCCCTACTTGACGATGCATACAGCACGCTTCTAGCGGGAACCCAAAGCTAGCTCAACAAAATCCATTACTTTGAAAAACATAAACAAAAATACAAGTTGAGCAATCTTTATCACAGTAGTACTGGGGCAATGCATGTCGTGTGGATACACTACCTCTGTTTAGATATTTTCATTCCTTGGCTCATGTGATGGCACACGGCAACCCATCCCCCCCTAGCGACATCCAAATTGGGGCAAAGCTGCAGTGATGCCTACACAAGTGGGGGACTGGCAGACACATGATTCTCGGATAGGAGCCTCCGCAGCCAGTGTGGTCCCCGATTTGCCGGGTAATCCAGCCGATTCCTGGACGATTCGAAACAAATCAGCGTGGCCTCAGATCTAGCATCGTAAACTCCGAAATAATCGCAGAAACGGTTGCTTTGCCAATCAGCAGGAGCGCTGTTGCAGTGGTGCCTCTTGCCAGGAGAACGACGACACGCAACTAAAGCAGGAGAGATGGTGAAGGGGGTGCAGTAGTGCTTACCGTCGGGAGGAATTGGGACGCCGGCCGCCGCGGCGGGTGGGTTGGTTGCGCCCTGAGGCCGCGACGGAGGAGGGAGTCTGTACGGACCAGGTGAGCCGGGTACTTGGTGAGTGGGATAAGAGCTGGTTGTGTACTAGGCCGTGTACACGTGGACTTGATGTACGAAAAAGCCTCTCGTTCGTCGAGAAGTTTCTTTGGAGATCTGGGCCGTGACCCGGCCCAAATAGGAAGGGTGAGGAGAGGAACCGAAGCAGCAAGCCAGATCTCGCCTGAGATTTTGGCGTCTCCGTCCTCGGCACCCGGCACCGGCACAGGGCGAGATGGCGGACTGGGACGGGGTCCCAGCGAGGGAGCGGCGGCAGATGGAGGAGATCATGCAGCTCGACATGGAGGAGCTCAACGTCGAGGTGGTCGACCACGACGACGACGACGACGAGGACGACGACAGCGATGGCTCCTTCACCTCTTCCGTCGACACCTTCCTCAGGTCACTTAACGCCGCTTGTCGCCATTTTTTGACCTTGCCGTTGCAACATAGGGTTCCCAAGTAGCAACCGCACTGTAGCGTACTTGACTAGTTGCTCTAGGGGGCGGCACTGTACATTTGTACTAGGGTCAATCAACCTGAGAATACATTTCAGACGAGGATTTTCGAGGCAGAGGCCGGAGGGCGTGACAGTTGGAAAATCTTTAGGCCTATGAATGGATGTTTATTTGCCCTAGTTTCGCTTATGGAGAAATAGTGTTATCAAACTAGAGTGGTGAGTGTGTGAGGATTTCAGGGAAAGGGATAACACTGCAAAGCCTTTGGCCTGTTTGGGTGTTGTAGTTTTTTTGAGTTTTGGAAGAATACTATGGTTTTGGAAAACAAGGAGATGTTTGGATGTAACAAACTATGTAGTTTTGAAAACCATAGTATCTCTAAAACTTTGTTATTTTTGGAGTTTTGGAAACCCCACCCAGGACCTCTTTTTTCTAAACCGAAGTGACGCTCCTCTCTGCCAAATCTCTTCACGGGTGCGCCACTCTTCCCCTTTCACATGCAGGCTGCAGCTGTTCGGCATAATGATGAAATTCCTAACTGTTGTGACTGTAGATGTATGCATGTACAGATGTAGTTCTCCCAAACCATCGATCTATTTATTGGACACAAAAGGGAATTTTGTTTGAATAAAGATACCATCAAGATCATTCAAGAAAAGAGTTACGTGAACAACCATACTATCATTTCTTTAAACTAATTGCTTAGACTCAGAATCTCAGTGATCAATTTAATAGAAGCTTAAGCTTAACTCAGAATCTCATGTCGGCATATATATGTCCAAAGGTACAAGCAATGTTTTATCTCTAACCAATATGTAATCGTTTATTATATGTGTGACATCTCATCCATCGTGACTATAATCTGCATATGTATAGGAGTACACCATAATGCTATTGACTTATATATGTACAAAGTAGTTCATCCAACAGCTATATTTTTTTAAAGATAATACTGCACAAAATACTGTAGCATCCAAACACATCATAGTTTCTCTCAAACCTATAAAAAAAATGGTTTTTGAAAACTGTGGTATCACATGAATGACAATTGCAAAACTGTAGTTTCTGGATACCATGGTTTTTGGAAACTACAGCACCCAAACAGGCCGTTGTTGGGCATACAATATCCTTGACCAAAGTTTCACGTTGCACATCTCGATTTGCTTCGTAATTATCTATTTTATGGGTGCTTGTGCTACGTTGCAGCTATAGTTCATGATCAGATGTGGTGAAGGATTACAGTATAGCTTAGAGCAATTGTTAACCTTTTATTTTGTGGTTATTCACTTGATTAATATAGACAAAATGGGTGCCCCTGAATAGTGCCTTCAACTTTTCATTAGTTAGTTTTAAATTATATTTATGATACATTTCTCCCTGTTCATGCCCTTATTCCTGTGTATCAGAGATAATGATAGGGATGGAGTGGCTGGCACTTCTGCATCATTCACATTCGACACATCTCTAGCCTCACTGCACACCTATCTTGGTGGTAAATATCCTTTGCTAACCTCAGCATTTTTATGATGCTGACTACAAAGTGTAAAAGTCACTTTATATGTCACTCAGAGGTTGATGATACACGTGGTAGAGTTGCTCTCTTAGATGCTGGTACAATCATTAGCTTGCCAATGCTCTATCTTCAAGGTAATGTTCTTATATGTTTGTGTTTTATTTTGTCAATCCGCTGTCATATGTTCTTTATTTTAATTATCTTGTCAACCTTGAAGAGACATGGATAGATGCTTACTCAAATTTATCATGACATTCCCTTGTTTCGGGAAAAAAATGGCCATCCTTTATCAGATTTTTTTCTGTCGTCAGTCGTAACTTACTTTTGTCTCTCTTGAAGTACTCTGATACAAGTCAGATCCATAAACTTTTTGCCATTGTTTTTGTTATTGTTAGAAATGTTTTGAGTAATTTGTCAAGTTTTGTAATATGTGCATTTCGGAGGAACTGAAAGTATTGTTATTAGTCTCTATGCCTTTTATAATTCAGATTTGCAGATGTACAGGCATGTGTATTAACATTCTTGTACATGAAGCCAAATAGGCATTTGTAGTAGGATCTGGGGTTTCTCTTGATAGTTGATAATTTCATATGAGTATATGACTAGATAAGATATATCCGATAGTCCATAGGTAGCCCCCAAAAATGGTCTATACGTTGATTGCTTGCTATTCCTATCCTGTAGGTTTATGGTATGAATGCTGGATATTGACTGCATGGCCGGGAATACATATTCCTTAACTGCAATACCAGAACAATCTTTTCAATTAACTAATGCACATCTACACATCAATAGTCATGGTGTAAAGGCAACAGGATTTTTTCTGATAGACTATCAAGTATGAAATGTCACGGTGCTATGAATCTTTTTCAGGTGTTGTCCTATTTCCTGGAGCTACCCTGCCTCTCAGACTAATTCAGGGTAGACTTGTTGCAGCTGTTGAGAAAGCTTTGAGGCAGGTTGATGCTCCATGCACAATTGGCGTGGTGCGTGCCCAACATGTTGAATTCAGCTACTTTTACTTGTGGGTTTACTTTTTAATGGCTCTGTTCCAATGTTCAGGTTCTCATGTACAAACAACCAAATCATCGATATTATGCTAATGCATCGGTTGGAACAACAGCTGAGGTGCCATACACTTTTTTCTGTTATGCTTCCTGTCGCAATTTGCAGACCAGTTAGCAATTGTTGACTGATCTTTCATGTGCTTGGATTGTTCATTTTGTGCCAAATTCCCAGTTGAATTGTTTAGTAACAAGTTCCCTGGGGTGATATTGCATCCTTATTTAGGAATTATTAGTTACCCTATGGCACATGATACAGTACAGATTATCTGTCAATAACAGGGAAAGTTATCTATATCTTTCAAGACAAAGGCTTAGTGGTTCACATTTAATATGCCTGGTAAAAGGGGCTTAGTGGTTCACATTTAACATGCCTGGTAAAAGGGGCACGGTCCATTCGTTGTCAGAATGCCCGATATTACGTTTAAGTTGAAAATTTCTTATAATCATTTAATCGCAGTATCTCTACCTAACTTTTAGATAACTATGTACTCATCTGATATTTTACATGATCCAGAAAAGTAGAAGTACATGTATGTATTGTGATGTCTCATTTATGTGATTTCAGGCCCATTATTGTTAATATGTTATTACATGCGATAAATTTCAAAATCAACCCTTTAGTATTATTTACAAAGATTTATATGTTATGTATAATCAGTTTTTTTTTTTTTTGCAATTTCTTCCGAACAACCTTCTTGTGTCTGAAGTTGCTGCGTAGATGGTAGGGATGATTTACCGGAGAACGAGGTCGTCGCCGACGTGTGGGAGCTGTGTTGTCAGGAGAAGGGTAGCAGAGGCAGGGATGGAGAATTAGGGGGCAAAGGAGGAATACTAGGAAGAGGAAGTTTATTTCTTGATTACCTTCATAATAGATACAGGGCATCCTTATATAATGGATGTGCAGGACCGTTCCTTTCCTACTAGAATCCAACTACAACTAATACTCAACTTATAATTTCCTAGTATAACTCAACTCCTAATTCTGTACGGCTGCTAGTTGACTCCTACTCCTGGCTAGTCATTGTATCCTAGCTGAACTCCACCTCTTGTATGCCTCCTGCCCCCTGAATAGTTCCCTGTTGCTGTGGACATCGCTGATAAGTTTTCCCCAAATAAGAGTTCACAACATTTCTCCCCTCCTGAGAAAACAGCTCGTCCTTGAGCTGGAACTGAGGATACTGCTGCTGAAAGCTCTCCACCTTCTCCCAAGTTGCATCTGCTGGCTGTAAGTGACTCCATTGAACTAAAACCTCCCAAACACCGCGACGAAGCTGTCCTTTCTCTGCCTTCTCTGGTGTAAGAACCACTCTTCCATGAATAAGCTCTTGAAGTGGTGATATGTCTGCAAGAGGCTCTCCATAGAATCGCTTTAACAAAGCCACATGAAATACATTGTGTATTCTAGCTCCTTTAGGTAGCTGTAAATGATATGCCACCTTGCCAATCTTTTCCAAAATCTGATAAGGCCCATAGAAACGAGGCAATAATTTGCTTTTGGCCTTGCTAGTTAAGGAGGCGGCTTGACGATGTTGCAATCTCAACCATACCCAATCCCCAATAGCAAAGTCCAACTCACGATGTTTCTCATCGTGTTGATTCTTCATATATTGTTGAGCTTGTTTTAAGCATCCTCTCTTGTAAAGAACGTTTGACAGCCTCTACTCTTGCTGAACCGGGTTCATAAGAGATCGGTGTAGGGGGCAGCCTGCCGTAAACCACTTGAAAGGGAGTGGACTGGAATGTTCTTTGGAATGAAGTATTATAGGCAAATTCTGCCCAAGGTAACCATTTGACCCTTTCAGGTTTGTCTCCTGACAAACACCTTAAATACATGGTTATTACCCTGTTTACCACTTCTGATTGACCATCTGACTGGGGATGGAAGGCTGAACTGAAATTGAGTTTAACCCCGCATAAGTGAAACAATTCCTTCCAGAAGTTGCTAGTAAAGATAGGATCGCAATCACTGACAATAGATGCTGGAAATCCATGAAGTCGCATGATCTCATCGAAAAATACCCTAGCCACTGAACTTGCTGTATAAGGATGAGACAAAACTAGGAAGTGTGCATTCTTTGAGAAACGACCAACAACGGTTAAAATCACGGATTTGCCATTGGTCTTCGGCAAACCTTCAATGAAGTCCACAGAAATATCCAGCCAGACATTTTGAGGAATCTCCAGAGGTTGTAGCAGCCTAGTAGGATGTAAGTGCTCAGTTTTGTTACACTGACATGTCGAACAAGTGCGTGCCCAATCTTTAACTAGTTGTCAATCACCTGGAATGTGAAAATCTGCACATAACTGATGGAGTGTCTTCTGTACGCCCTCATGCCCCATCCCATGTGAAGCAGCCAAGATGGCGCGCCAAATCTGATTAGGTCGGCACATAGATGTGGCTGTTATGCAGGATCAAACCATCCATGATCTACCACGTGTCTCCCAACTCTCCTGTTTCTATCTTCTGTTTCAAGAGAACAAGATCTGGATGATTGTTTACTTCCTGTGGATGTCATCAAACAATTTGAAGTGAGGTGTGGATAGTGCATAAGACATGCCCGCCTCTTCTTCGTGACTCTGGGAAAGGGCATCAGCCACACGGTTTTGGCGGCCTGGTCGAAATTCCACACTAAAATCATAACCAAACAATTTACTTACCCAATGATGTTGAGGAATTGTGGATAGGCGCTGATCAAGAAGGAATTTCAAATTATAATGATCTGTCTGAACCACAAAAGGTCGCCCCCACAAATATGGCCACCAATGTCTAACCGCCTTTACCAACCCAAGGAGCTCTTGTTCATAAGCCGCAAGTTTAGCATGCTGTGGTGGGATGGGTCAACTAAAGAAAGCCAACAGTCGTTCACCTTGATGTAGAACAGCCCCAAATCCTGAACCGGAAGCGTCGGTGTTGATGGTGAAGGTGCATGAAAAGTTTGGTAATTGCAAAACTAGCGCGGAAGAGAGAGTTAACTTAGGCTTTTGGAATGCACTGGCAGCCTCAAAAGACCAAGCAAAGGCTTCTTTCTTGAATAGACTTGTCAATGGAGCTGCTAGAATATCAAAGTCCTTCACGAATTTGCGATAATATCTTGCGAGTCCGAGGAAGGCCCTAATTACCCGCAAAGACTCGAGGCTGAGGCCACTCCATTACCGCCTTAACCTT
The DNA here is from genome assembly GCA_036346575.1 of Dendrocalamus sinicus. Classification (NCBI taxonomy): domain Eukaryota; kingdom Viridiplantae; phylum Streptophyta; class Magnoliopsida; order Poales; family Poaceae; genus Dendrocalamus; species Dendrocalamus sinicus. The sequence goes on along the minus strand of CM070655.1, from coordinate 3,738,403 downwards.
TTCTTCATCCATTGAAGCACCATTAATAGAAACCACATGACCATGGTAGGCCACATGTTCCTGTCCAAATGAACACTTGGATTTCTTGAGAAAAAGCTTATGTTCTTGCAACAATTTGAGTACTGCCCTTAAATGACGAAGGTTCTCAGACCACGTCCTGCTATAGATAAGAATATCGTCAAAAGAAAACGAGCACAAATCGATGAAGAAAGGGTCGGAGAATTGCGTTCATCAAGGCTTGAAAAGTAGCGGGTGCATTAGTCAACCTAAAGGGCATGACCAAGAATTCAAATAGTCCATGTGTTCTAAAGGCAGTCTTCTCCACGTCTTCTGAGTACATCCGTGTTTGATGATTTTTTGGTGAAGAATCTAGCACCTTTCAACTCATCTAGTAACTCATCAATCACGAGAATAAGAAATTTATTCTTGACCATCTTTGAATTCAAGGCTCAATAGTCTATGCAAAATCTCCACGTTTTGTCTTGCTTTTTAACAGCAATACTGGAGACTTGCATTGATGCTCATTTCCTCCTTTGGAAGGATCGGATACTGATAAGTACGAACCACAATTGGAGGTGTTCCGGGTAGTAGATGTATGCGATGATCACACTCAAGCAGGAGGGAGACCACATGGTTCAGCAAACACAGCAGCAAATTCTGCCAAAAGAGCTCCATGAGGTTATGCCCATCAATGCTCTGGACTTGCACACCACTCGGAGGACCTGCTGTGCAATGGTAGATAACCTGATGATCCTTCCACCAAAAAGACATGGTCAACAAGTCGAAATCCCACAAAATCGGCCCCAAAATCTGCAACCAGTGGACGAATCCATCCAAAGGCAAGCCGTAACAATCTGTATAGTACTACTACTGTCCGATACAAAAGGGCATGCGTCGAGCGACCCTGGTACTGGGCACCCGCTCCCCGTTGGCAACGGTAACCTTAAGCCCGGGGCGAGGTTCTAGCACCACTCCAACTTTAGCAACCACCTCTTCCTTGATGAAATTATGGGTAGAACATGAATCGATCAGTGCCACTAGATCAATCTTGCCTACCCGAAACTTCAGTTGCATGGTTCACCGGCACAGATTCCCGTTAGGGCATGTGGTGAGACGTGAGGCTCCTCGACACTGAGTGGTCAGGCAATCCCTCACTCTCGTCGGCGTTGTTGTCGTCAGTAACTTCCAAGTAAAAGAGCTTTTGACATTTATGGCCCAGGACAAATTTCTCATCACAATTAAAACACAAACCCTTCTCGCGACGTTCCGCCATCTCCATAGGTGTTGGCCGACGAAATTGCCGTGGTGCTCCTATACCTGTCGCAGGTGCCCCTACTGCATGTTGTGCCACACCACTGAATGCAGCTGTAGCAGCTCCTCGATTGAGTGCCCCTTGGTTGCGAAGTTGCTGACCGGGCATGTTGTTGGTCGAACATTGAAAATTGCTGCTGTTGCTATTGTTGCCCGCTGCTCGTAGGCGCGAGCCAAGCTCATAGCCACCTGAAGATCTAGGGGGTTTTGAAGTTCGACATTGGCACGCAATAGGTCTGATAATCCAGAGGTGAACAATTGAACTTGTTGTTCTGTTGATAGTATGCCAGCTTGGCATAATAAGGCCAAGAACTTCTCTTGATGAGCTGCCGCAGTTCCAGTGAGTCGAAGCTGGGCCAATTCTCCTAGGGGGTTCGAGCGAATCGGCAGCCCGTAGGTGGCAGCGCTCCTTGAAACGATCCCACGTCAGAGTTCCTTTTGTGCGCTCAAGCTGAATATACCATTGTTGAGCCACACCCACCATGTGATATGCAGCTAACCACACCTTATGACCATCGTCCTGTACGTTGCCTCTAGAAAAATTGCTCACACTGGTTTAGCCAAACCAGAGGGTCCTCTTTGCCATCATAGGTAGGAAACTCTTATCTTGCAATAGCGAGGGACTGCAGCGATCTCTGGTTGTGGAAGCACTGGATTAACCGGAGCATAGGATGGTAGAATCGGGGGCTGCTATTGCGGCAAAAAATTGAACCTTTGTGATATCGAGCCAAGCTGTGGTACTGTTTGCAGTAACTGCGGTATGGTGGTTAGCAATGCCGGCAAGTGCTGCGGCAGCATCGTTGAAAAGGGGTGCGCAGATGTTGCAGGAGTGGCTACCTTCGTCAAGGTTGATGATCCAAACTACGATCCTTGTGGGTGCAGAGGAAGATCAACAGGTTTAGGAAGGAGCCCGTCTCCTGTCTCTAAAATCTTGATGCGTCCGTCGAGTCTTGCCACCTCCTGTCGAACAGTCGCCACTTCATTGTGCACCGTGGCAAGGCTGCCCATCATTTGCTTGGTGAGATCAGCAATTGCTGCCCTCAAATCGTCGTTCAACTTCTGAATATCCGCTTTGGAAGCCATGGCTGCAATATTCCGCTCTGATACCAAATTGTTGTGTCCAAAGTTGTTGCGTAGGTGGTAGGGATGATTTACCAGAGGACGAGGTCGTCACCGGCGTGTGGGAGCCATGTTGCCAGGAGAAGGGTAGCAGAGGTAGGGATGGAGAATTAGGGGGGGCAAAGGAGGAATACTAGGAAGAGGAAGTTTGTTTCTTGATTTTCTTCATAATAGATACAGGGCATCCTTATATAATGGATGTGCAGCACCATTCCTTTCCTACTAGAATCCAACTAATACTCAACTTATGATTTCCCAATATAACTCAACTCCTAATTCTGAACGACTGCTGGCCGACTCCTACTCCTGGCCAGTCATTGTATCCTGGCCAAACTTCACCTCCTGGATGCTTCCTGTCCCCTATACACTTCCCTGTTGCCATGGATGTCGCTGATAAGTTTTACCCCAATAAGAGTCCACAACAAATCTGGGCAGGTCAACTGATATTTTTGTTTTTTGTAATAGATACGGCAACTTGGAAGGTTGGATGATGGTTCATTAAATGTTGTAGCCCGTGGGCAACAACGATTTCGTCTGATGCGGCATTGGATGGATGTTGATGGGGTGGTGAGCCTAATATTTAATTGAGAATATCTTGTTTTACATTCTTTGGAACTAGAAGGAGGACAAACATAGCTTCATTTTATGTTACTATATCAATAGGTGTGGGGTGATGTCCAAATCATTGAAGAAGATACTCCTCTAAGAACTCCAAGAGATGCATTTGGACAGCTAGCTGCATGTAACAGATTCCGGCTGCGTGCTTTTTCACCAGTTATCAGTTCGGATGTGTCTCCAATCAAACAACAGGATCATATTGATTCAGAACTGGATTGCGATACTCCATCACCTAAAAGTACTGCAAGTGATCATTCAGCAATGGAAACAAGGATGTGCCATTCAGGTTCACAATCCAGTAACTCGATGAAATCCTCAAATGAAGATGGAGAGCTGTTTTGGAGCCAGGAGTTACATTCTGTGAAAGGAATTGGTGTATCAGGTCAGTCAGGCAATAATAGAACCTTGTCAAGTGCAACAAGAGATACTAAGCAGCAGCGTCGGTACCATGCCACCAGTTACTCAAAGCAGCCTTTTCAGGCACCACTATCGTTTTGGCCTCAGTGGGCTTATGAAATGTATGACTCATATGCACTTGCTCGTAGAGCTGCAGGTAGTGAAGCGCTCCTTTTGCATCACACTGATTTGTTATGAACCTTACAGTGCATTGTTGCCATTCTATATTTCATGGATTCTTTACAGGACAATGGCAAATTTTTATCCTGTGTTTTCCAGTAGGGTTCTCCCCTACTGTTCCCATAAAATAGAACTTTTTACCTGACCAAAGGGCATCCTTAGGTATGCTTGGGATGTTCAGTTGATTTAAGTTCTATATACTATTCCCTTTTTGCAGATTTGTGGAGACAGATAATCACAAACGCAAGCATGGATGATCATGTGAGAAAACCAGATCTCCTGTCATTTTACCTTGGAAGCAAACTTCCTGTATCAGAATCTGTGAGACAAAAATTGCTGGAGATTGATGGAACTTCATATCGGCTACAAAGGGAGATTCAGCTTCTAAAGGCCTTTAATATCATAAAATGTAGAATTTGCAAGGTAACAATCTGCTGTATTTGGAATTACTATTTTAACGAGTTTCGGATCAGAACTAGTGAATTTTTACTAGGCTTTGGTCGGTATTTTTCATCTAGTCCATCTATATCACAGCAATGCTGTTTACAGGACTATGACCTGATAAATTAGCTCTATGTAGACCCTCTTTTTACTTTTTGCAGCAAGGTCTGGTTTACAGTGGCTACCAGATACTGGAGTTCTCATTGGTTGCTGTTGCATGCTGCAGCTGCATGATAAGTAGTGATATTATTAACGTATGATCAAGCTGGCTCATAGTTCATACTGGCATGCATTGGTCGTTCCTCTGGTGCATGGGGCCACAAGGCAAAACATGTTCCATTAAATGTTACTAAATCAAAGAATTTGAAGATATTTTTTATTACACGGCTGACATGTTTGTTATCATGGTAGTCCCTTGTAGCAAAACGCAGTGACATGGTGGTGATGTCCACTGATGGGCCTCTCGGTGCCTATGTCAACCCTCATGGTTATGTCCATGAGACGATTACAGTCAGCAAGGCAACTGGGCTTGCTCTTGATGGCGGTCCTTCAACGGTTCACAGCTGGTTTCCAGGGTATGAGCTTAACTGTAGTGTTTGGCATTCTTTTTAGTCTCCATCTCTATCCTACAACTTTTAAACTGTGAAAAACTGAAAATAAGTCTGCATGCTGCTTGTAACTCTAGTAAGCACTTTTTTTTCTATGCAGATACTCGTGGACGATTGCATCATGTGCTGAATGCGAGTCCAGCATAGGCTGGCTATTCAGAGCCATCAGGAAGAATCTGCGACCGAGATCCTTTTGGGGGATCCGTAGTTCCCAAATTGCAGATGATATACAAGTAGTAGATCAGGAAGAATGATGGTCCATGTATAGTACTGTAGCGGAGTGGTTTAACTCTGTATGACTTGCGTGATCTGATCCGAATCCATATCGTTCTCCGTCCCCGTAATTTTCTAGTCCATATAGGCCCAGGCTTTGCCTGCCCTTTTATTTACCTTCGTATTGGTCAAGAGTGCAGTTCGTTGTAAAATAATCGCCTCTTCTGGTGTGTCTTGTACTCAAGTTCCGTTACAGAAAATTTTCTGAAATGTATGTAGACACCTGGTCTGGACTTCTGGATCGTCTCTTTTTGTTAATCTCGCCGTCGCCATCTCCCTCGCCCCGGCGAATGCCACGTACCTCGACAGCTCCCGACGGCGGCGCTCGGAGACGTCGCCTCTGCCAAGCCCCACGTCGGCCTCCGGCGGAGGGTGAAGCATTTTCGCCTCGCCCTGCCGTGCCGTGGGTGGTGCTGCTGCAATGCTGCCAGTGCGCGGCGAAATTCTCCGCTGCAGTGTGCTACTGCTCAGCAAAGGAAATGGCGTTCCATATTTGACCCCGAAGGGCGAAAAAAAAACTTGTACCTTGCAATTGTCGTTTGTTCATACTCTAGTGCAGTGCAGTAGTGGGCGGTGGACTAGCGGTGGCTAGTGCCCTGCCACTGTTTTAGTACTGAACTGGAGCCAATCGCATGAGCCAAGCTAGGTAACAAGTGGCAATGCGTAAGGCATACCGCTGCGCTACTACGTATTGTCCTTTTGTTTCAGCCAGAGTCTATGGTTGGCAGATGAGCTGATACAGGCTGCATGCACGTGATCAGACTGAGGAGTGAAGCTTAGCTCTAGTTGTTTTTTTGTATCCGCTCGTGCATGCTCTCTCCTCTCCGCAGCCAACCAAACATCATCTTCCTGCATGCACGGATGCAAACCACCCCGTATGCAGGCAACCAAATGTGTCCTATGGAGCCGGTAGCAATTCAGCCAGTCCTTTCGTTTAAGAGAGGGGGAGGGGGGGGGGGGGCAGCAAGAAACCGACAGAAAAAGTAAGGTCATAGTAACAGACTGACAGGAGAGGGATCGATCAGATGAGAGGAAAACAACACTGAAAAGGGATGCACTTCTCTGCGTTTGTATATGCATGTACCTACCCTTTCATGATGTACTAAAAATTTTAGAAAAATCTGAAATACATTGTTAGGTGTTGAGGTGATAATTTACGATAACAATGTGAAGCACTGGTAGATCTCCTCTTGTTTAACTGTTTTAAGCTGCAAGAATAGTACTTGATGGTGACCACGCTATATTCGATAACTTTAGGTCCTGATCAACTCGCTTTCGGCTTCTGGCTTTTGGCTTATTTTTTACTATTTATAAGTTTTGTCTTTTCTAAACTTTTGGCTTTTTGTTGAGCTTTTTTGCTGGTTCTTTTTTTCCCGTATTTGTTTGTATTATACGTAATGGGCTAACATATTTTTTATATTTTTAAATTTTTTAAAATTTAATTATGCTAAATAAGCCTCACACCACAATGCTTTTTTCAAGCTTTTCAAATTAACCGATCACCACTAATTAATTATCTTACTTTAAACAAGTTAATGATTCGCTGATATAATTAAATAGGTGAAACATTTATGGCATATTTGATTTGCCTGGTTGATTATCTTGCTTTAAACATTTCATGAGCTTTTTCACCATAAGCCATGAGCTTTTCAGCTGAACCGATCACCACTAATTAATTATCTTGCTTTACACAAGTTAATGATTCGCTGATATAATTAAATAGGTGAAACATTTATGGCATATTTGATTTGCCTGGTTGATTATCTTGCTTTAAACATTGTCAGTTACAGTGCTTTTTTCAGCCAGCTACAGTGTTTTCAGCCATAAGCCATGAGCTTTTCAGCTGAACCGATCACCACTAATTAATTATCTTGCTTTACACAAGTTAATGATTCGCTGATATAATTAAATAGGTGAAACATTTATGGCATATTTGATTTGCCTGGTTGCACCTCAGACTGGCACAATGGGCGAGCCTGGTTAGGCCAAGCCAAGTTATGGTCGATTGTTTTTGTTTGGTTATTGATGATGTGGTTGGATGGATGGGGCGCAGAATGCATAAGGTAAAAACAGTATTAGCAAAGCTTGTAATGTTTTAATATACTGTAATAACCCTTATTTTACCTTGTTAACCCTTCGTCTAGTTTATTATACACTAATACCACATAATATATACTAATCACTCCCTAAGCATGTAATTAGCTGGTCCTTTCTCGAGGGAAGCTCCATTCCTTTGTTTCCACTTTCCACCGGGCCAAGCCTTGGAAGAAATTCTGCATGAACATAGCCTAGATGGAGAAGGTACCTTCACCCTGGCAATCAAATATGCCAGGAAATTGCATCCTGGTAGCATAGCCTAGTCATTTACGTCCAGTTAATCACACACACCCCTACTAATAGTCGAGTGTGGCTCTTCCTCCAATTCGACCAACTCGAATCATAATTTTGCAAGTTCTAACGTCGTATGCTCCCCTGGAGCAACTATATACCCAGGCAACCAACCACACTCCTACAAATAGACAAGTGTAGCTTTTCCTCCATATTGAGTTATTGACGAACTCGAATCATAATTTTTGCGAGTTCGGCTTTGCTCATTTGGATTTTTTGTGGTTTATATCTTATTTTACACTGTAGTTGATTTATTTTACACTGTAGCTACTAGTGGCTTTTTTGGTATAATTAAATTTTAAAAAGTTTAAAAATGGAAAAAATAGCACATTATGAATAATACAAAGGAATACGAAAAACATTATAAAAAGCTCAAAAACCAAAAAAACGAAATTAAAAAACTAGAAGTCAAAAGCCCAATGAAAAAATCGAAATGAGCAGGACTCTGAAAATAGTCAAAATACTACACGAGCGTCCGTACATCCGAACCGAGCAAAGAACTACCACTGCCCCCAAGAAAATTCCAGTCCAGTAAATTCCGCACAGCGGCGCAGCTGTACTGTACAGGTCACCGTTACCAATAAGACGGGGGAGGTTGAGGCAAAGAGCACGAACACATTCGTGTGGTACACACATCGGCGCAGCTAGATGCGCGCGCACGCGCCACAACCAACCAACATAACAGCACCACCTCCTGTGACTCGTGAATCGTGCAATTCCATCGTTCCTTCTCCTCCCCTGCCCGTGATCTCCTTCAATCCCCCCTCCCCTGTCCCCTCGAGAATTAAGCCTGACACCCCTCGCTGCTAGCTAGCTCACTGGTGACCACCGCAGTAATCATTGCGATTGCCATTGGCGTTGGCGTTGCCATGGCGATCGCCGTGTCGTGGGCGCGGTTCTTGGCTTGCGTTGCCGTGGTGCTGCTCGTCTCGTCGGGCTGTGTGGACGCCGGTCGCCACGGGCGCATGCACAGGCACACCAAGGGGCTGCGCCCGGGGAAGGCGGCCGCGAAGCCGTACCCGGTGAATGCGACGGGGGTGGAGACGATCAAGCGGCAGTTCACGCGGTGGGTGCGGTTCATGGGCGGGCTCGACCACAGCACGTTCCAGCGCGCGCTCAACCGCGCGTTCCTCCCCACGCTCACGCTCGTCGTCGACAAGAACCCGGCGGCCGGCAACTTCACGTCCATCCAGGCCGCCGTCGACTCGCTCCCTCTCATCAACCTCGCCCGCGTCGTCATCAAGGTCAATGCCGGCACATACACGTGCGTACGTGACGCGGCATTGCGCGCGCCTCTTAGTCTTACCTGCTTTGGTATCGTTCGCTTCGGTATAGTGTTCAGTGCTCAGCGTCTGACAGTTGTAGCGACCCGCGTGCTGCCGTGCGGCGTGCAGGGAGAAGGTGAACATATCGCCGCTGCGCGCGTTCGTCACCGTCGAGGGCGCGGGCGCGGACAAGACGGTGGTGCAGTGGGGCGACACGGCGGACATGGTCGGGCCGTGGGGCCGCCCGTTCGGCACGTTCGCCTCCGCGACGTTCGCGGTGAACGCCCAGTTCTTCGTCGCCAAGAACATCACTTTCAAGGTGCGTCGCATCGTAACAACTAGCTCGTGCGGTGTGCAAACCCAAGGGCAGTCTTCTCTGTTTGTTACGACCGTGACAATGGCGGTGTCATTTGCATCTGCCAGAACACCGCGCCGGTGCCGAGGCCGGGGGCGCTGGGGAAGCAAGGGGTGGCGCTGCGGATATCGGCGGACAACGCGGCGTTCGTCGGATGCAACTTCCTGGGCGCGCAGGACACGCTGTATGATCACCTGGGCCGGCATTACTACAGGGACTGCTACATCGAAGGGTCGGTGGACTTCATATTCGGCAACGCGCTCTCCCTCTACGAGGTATGGACGTATCTCTGCATCTTCCCTTCGATTTACAGACGCTTCTCCCCCTGAATAGAGCAAGAATTTCCCGCAGGCACCGCACATATGTAAGGACAGTTCCGTTACGTAATGCCACGCAGAGCCCCAGCTTAGTTAGAGGCTTAAAGCTAACTAAAGACAATTAATTAGCCCCCGAAGTCCAAGTCGACAGGATATCTTACAGTTTTGCTATTGCACAGACGACTGAAATTTTTTTATGTTTCAGTCACCTAAAATTGCACTCTCAATGAACTAAAATTGCAGCCCCCTTCAAAAAAACAGCTGCAACTTTAGGTGATTCAGAGTGCAACTTCAGGTGATCTGAAATTGCACTCTCAATCAACTAAAATTGCAGCCCCCCTCCAAAAAAAACATGTGCAACTTCAGGTGATTCAAAGTGCAATTTTAGGTGACTGAAAGATAAAAAAATTTCAGTCGCCTGTGCAATAGTCTATCCCAATATCTTAACCCAATCTGAGATGTCAGCGACTAGTACAACACATGTCAGCAACCAATGGGCCATAGCTTTCCGACAAAGCATGGTTGCTGCCTATGTGGCAGTGCCAATGTACCCCATTAGTCTCGCAGAGAGCCCATCACGCACTACGTGAGTTCTCGGACACAGTTAAAACCGAGAGTTATTACGTGAGAACCAGTATTTTCTAATCCATTTTAAACAGTAAATTAAGATTAAATATACTTAATTAAATTAAGATTAAATATATTAATTAAGTAACTGATTAAAGCAATTATAGGAGAATCATTTTTTCTTTAATTGCAGAACAGACCAAATTAAATAAAAACATTCCAAAAACAAGTCTAATTAAAAATTACAAGGCACCTCATGATTATTCAAATTTTTTTAATACGAATTCCTGTAAACATGATTCCAATCAACACAAGTCAAGTAAAATATTTGCAGTCTATTTACAATAAATAAATTCATCCATCAAGCGATAATTAAAATTGCTCCTCGAATCAAACAAAAAATTAACATCCCATATTACATCAACATAACAATCCAAATTACATCATTTTACATTTCAAATTACATCCATTTATACTTCTCAATCTCCATCAATTACAAATCAAATTACATCAATTACAATTTGAATTACATCAAATTACAAATCTTGATCTCAACCAAGGCAATCGTCTCCCAAAATATAAATAATGACATCACAATCAATTACATAAATATTTGCTAAGCTAGAATAACCAGCATTATTAATTGTGAAGAAAACCAGTAACAGGAGATCAAAAAGGACCGAACAAAATAAATAAATAAAAATCAAGTTACCATTAGAACCCATTTGGTTTTTAGAATACCGAACCTTAGAGCTCACCGAGATATCGGGACCATCCGAGGCTGGCCAGCACCTCTCGCTTTAGTGGGCCTCATCATCTGGCAAAAACCAAGCCAACACCCACTTTAAAATTCACCTCCCTTACCTTAACTAGTAGCAAACCAAACCATAGCGCCAAGTTCACCCTAGTGACCTTTGGTCAATGAGGGTAAACCCTCATTTTTACCAAGCCAACAGAAGGATGAGAGGAGCCAAGAGATAAGACCAAGCAAATTGAGGAGTCTAGGGGGTTAAGACCAAACAAGCTGAAGGAATGAGAGAGAGAAAATATTTTCCAACTTCCACCCAAGCCACCAAAGTAAAGAAGAGGAGAAGAAGAACCCACCTCTCCTCCCCAACTCCATTCCCACCCTCACAAAGCACATTCCACTAGCGACAAAAAACAAGAGAGAGTGAGAGAGAGCTGGGAGTCGGCGCCACAGAGAGAAGCTAGGGAGGAGAAGAAGGCATACAAGGGAGTTGGGGAAGACTGAAGGATAGAGGACCGTGACCACGATGGCCTAAGAACCAAGAACCAGTCGAGGCCAAGCCGGGACCAAGGGCATCCAAGAGAAGGTGAGCCAAACCCTGAAAGAGCAGTGAAGGAACCACAACCCTTGATACTAGTCTTATCCACACCATAGCATCCAACCATCAACCGGCAAGCAAGGTGCCCCCTAATAAGCCTTCTGTTTTTAGCATTTCCCAACCGAACCCACGTCACCATGATAGGAGCACAAGCTACATTCCCAAACCCCCACATTTACACATGACCAAACCTTCACTCACAGTAGAGCCACCACGGTAGAGCAAGTAGGCCACATGACTAAAATGAATAAATGGAGATTAGAGGGAGTAGAGTACACCAGCGAGAAGCCCACTATGGCGTCGACAAGTTCAACATGACCACCGTGCGCAGCTAGCAGCACTCCACCATGCTCCCCAGCACACAAGGAGGCCTTGATCCCTGTCGTAATGAACTACAGTTGAGGCACCACACCACCACCAGCATCATTGCAATCACTAGGCAAGCAACGAATCAAATTCACAAATCTGATGTAAATCAAGAGCATAAAGAGTATAAAAAAGTAAATCAAAGGGGGAGGATAGAGAGGAATAGAGAGTGAGGTAGGATTCAGTCTCGGTGGCTGACGGTGGAGTTTGCCGTTGGTGGGCCGAATCTGGCCAGTGAGAGGGCCGAGACAAGAGCCAGGGAAGGGGACAACTTGTAGAAGCACACGACGACGAGGGCTGAGATGACAGAGTCAAGTCAAGAACAGTGCACGAGAGAGGCAAAGACAAGAACCGGGCGAGGTCGAGTAGAGGCGCGATGAGAGGCCAAGTGGCGGCAGCCCAGGCCAAGTGTGTGGTGCCATAATGTGTGTGTGTGTAGGTGCAGTGCATGTGTTGATGTGTGTTGTGCGCGTGTAGGTGCGGAGTGTGTGGGCGTGTTGTGTTAGTGGTGTGCGTGGACTAAGTGCGTGTATGGACCAAGAGCGTGTGTGCGTGTGTTTAGGCCAGAGAGGCCGATTGCGAGCTGGGCTAGTGGGTTGCACAAGTTGGGTTTGTAGTAGGCCGGCCAGAAGAGAGAGAGAAAGTGGGGGAATAGAGGTGTCGGTGGAATCAGAGCCAAGAGAGATATCGATATGGGGGAGAGAGTATAGGCTAGGTGCACGAGTGGACAGGGAGAGAGCGGGAGAAAGAGAGAGAGAGAGATGGCAGGCTGGTAGGCCGAAGGGATGGACCAAGGGGGAAAACGGGTTTGCCAGCGTCCATTGCTGGCTACGACACACCCAGATATAAATAGAGATGTCCCATATTTATTAGAGAGTTAGATAAAGGCTTACACATCTACGTAAGAACTACAGGTGTGGTGCCTCAACTGTAGTTCACCTGTAGTTCATTACGACAGGGATCAAGGCCTCCTTGTGTGCTGGGGAGCATGGTGGAGTGCTGCTAGCTGCGCACGGTGGTCATAGTTGCATGTGTGTCTACCCATATATGAGTATTTTTTACATATATACATGTGTGTGTAATCACTCATTTGCGCATGAACGATAAATTGCCAAAAATTAACAAAATGCCAATTATACCCCTTAGATGAGCCACCCAACCTAACACCAGTAAAATATTGACAAATGGCGGATATAGGATAGAATTTAATTAAATTTATCGCAATCGGTTTAATTGACCGAAGCATCACCATAGGAGCACATCGGCATATCACATTTCCTTATGTTTCCATAAATTAAGTCGTAGCCTACGTATTATTAGCAAGCAATTATTTTGAGTCATGGGAGGGACTTCACTTGATCGTACTTGAATCCAAATCTGTTATTAAATTCCATGCAAGATTACCTTTGATCACTCTTACTAGTTATGTTAACTAAAATAAATTACTTTTCTAATGCATATTATTACCTATTGCATTAAAATGTTTTTCTTAAAAGAAATATGGATAAATGAAGAAAGAAAAGAGATAAGATGATGAGATGAGAAAACAAAAGAGATCAAAGATAAAAAGAGAACCAAGAATGGCATAATAGAAGGGTAGAGGGTTCCTGGTCAAGAAAGAGAGGGAAAGGTTGGGCCCCTCTATATATGGGTAGAATACAAAGAATAAATAACTTTCACTCGGCTATAGAGCCATATTTCTAGTGTCAACCATATTCTAGCTTTGGCGAGCAGAAAATGCTACCATGCTATGTTACTGTTTTCTTCACATGGGTAAGTAGTATTAACTAGGTGGAGGAACTCAAAACCGGTATAGAGCCTGAAAGTAGGGATCTAAAGCAAACGGAGGAAGAACTAGTATAGAGCCTAGAAGTGGTGAGCCTAAGTGTATATATTAGACCAACCAACAACTACTTCGAGGTCAGGTGAGGTGCTGGCTGAGAGTAAGTGACCGCCACGGACCACCGACTAAGAATAGTTTGGTGGAGATATAATAACAGAACTAGGGAAAACATTATATACTCCGAACTCGGCATTGCATCTAAGGAAATAAGAATGATGTAGCTGCAAAGAGCTTAGAGTAACTATGGGTAAAGTGATACAAACCTGTGTAGTGCTGAACAAATCATGAATTTATGCATGTCTCCTGGATTGAAGGCTACGGAGACTGACTGGGGGATCTTTCTCTTCACTGGGGTGACTAGTAGTATTTGAAATACTCAAACCTATAAAATGCCACTTTAATTTGATAACCTATTTTATGAAGAGATAAGAGAAAGGAAATGGATATGATGATAAAGAGTCATCTAGTGCATTTTATTGCTTTATTGCTTGCTGAGTACGTTAGTACTCACCCTTGCTATTAAATTCTTTTGTTAGATGCTAGTCTGGCCGGGGACTATCTCAGGTTGGACTTAGGGTATTCAGGCCTAGAACACCGCGTGGAATGAGGGTGAGCATATCGAGAACCTTGGCGAGATGGATGCCTTGGAGGTTGGGATGAGTGGGCTATCTTTAATGCTTCGTTTCCGGGAGTTAGGATATTTAAATAGTTCTATCGGATACTTGTATAATTAGAGCTTACGATAAAACTTCTGTAAAAATTATGTAGGATTATTGTAAATTAGGAAGTTGTATAATTGAAGACACTAGTTCTGTGTGGCAATAATACTATAATAATATAGTACCGTTTCTAACTATTATTTCGCTGCAACATTTAGATACGACTTATTATTTGATAATGTTAGATTTAATCTTGACTTAGAGTCCTAGTCGCAATTGAGTTCGATTTCGTGCGTAATTCGAGTTGAAGTAGTGTCCAATTCGGAGTCCTAATGCGTGTGTTAATAAGAGTTATAAGCATATAAATTGAAAGGCTTGTAACCAGTTTATGCATTGTAATATTTGCGAGAAATAAAGATTAGAATTCAAGGGCTAGATTTGTAACAATTGGTATCAGAGCCAAAACCTTGAGTTCTTCTGTTGCTGCCCCCGGGGGGTGATCTTTGCTCCCGGGGGCGGCCACCGTTGCGCACCGACGGCCATGCGGAACGATGGGAAGAAGTCGTCGAAAGCGGTGGATCCGCAGCAGCAGGCGCAGATCGACCAGACCATCATTGGACACAGATCTCGCGAGCGGAGCTTGCGGTGCTGTTCAATAGCGTGGGCCATACGACCACGGTTGCCGAGGACTCGCAAGTACCAGAACGGCAACAGGCCGTCGCGGAACACGGACGACGGACTCGGGCGGTGGAAGGTGTCGACTTGCAAAAAAGGAGGCAGTGGAGACGCTCTGCGACCGCAAGGCCAAGTTCCGCGGGAAAAACAAACATTGCGTCACAAAAAGGAATTCAATCAAGCAAGAAGTCATCAAGGAAAAAACCAACACTGAAGCAGAGGCGATTTCCAATCCAAAGCGAGCATGCATGAGAAAACTCCGAGCGCGTGTCCGTATCCGAGCAAAAGTCTGTTCCGTCTCCAACGTGAGGTCACGGACAGCCGCATGTCTTCTATTCGGTTTATTTTCTCCGAGTCACACGCAAGCAATGTGAAATAAAAACCGTTCAAGGCCAGAGCACAGAGCGTAGCATTAGAAAGCAGATCAAGTTAGCAAGAGCAAGTCCAAGCAAGAGCAAGAGCAAAGTTCAAGAAAAAGAGAAAAAGGAAAACATCAATTTTTCCTTCTGTTTCTCTCAGTTCAAGAGACTTCAAAGTAGCCAGAATTTTTTTGATCCGTGCCCAATATCATGTCGCGTACTCCGGGAAGCGGTGCCACCGGCAATGAGGCATTATCTGGTACGATGGCGAAGGCGAGTTCCGCTATCTCGCTGCATTATCCAATGTTCACGGAGAGCAATTATGCAGCATGGGCAATCAAGATGAAGGTGTACATGAAGGCTCAAGATGTGTGGGATGCGATCGAGAATGGCAACGTCGATATGCGAAAAGATCAGATGGCATTGGCGGCCATCTATCAGGGCATCCCAGAGGAGACGCTCTTCCTACTGGCCGAAAAGGAAACGGCCAAAGCTGCGTGGGAGGCGTTGAAAACGATGCATCTTGGCACAGATCGTGTGAAGGAAGCAAAGGTACAAACTCTCAAAACCGAGGTGCTGCGTATGAAGGAAACAAACTCGATCAATGACTTCGTTGTCCGGTTGACGGTCATCGTCAACAAGATACGAGCATTTGGCGAGAAGGTGGAAGAGTTGTACGTGGTGAAGAAATTCCTTCGTGCTATTCCCTCACAGTTTCTCCTGATTGCTTCAGTCATAGAGCAATTTGGAGACCTAAAGGCAATGACCATGGAGGAGGTCATCGGTCGCCGTAAGGCGTATGAGGAACGCATCCATGATACTAGCAACAAAGGTGAAGGACAGCTCTTGTTGACTCGCGCCGAGTGGGAGTCCAAATCATCGAAGCGTGAAGGCAAGAACACTTCCAGGGGTGATGACCAAGGCCGTAAAGGTCGGAGGTTTGATAAGGCAAAAGTGAGGTGTTATAACTGTAATGATTATGGACACTTTGCTTCAGAATACCAAAAGCCGAAGACGAAGAAAGCGTTTGTTGCCGAAGCGTTCAGCGAAGATGAAGTGCTCTGATGATGTGTTGAGTCAGGGACGTTTGAGATGTGTCGCCGTCCAAACTCAAGCAAGGTGGAAAGAAGTTAGAAAGTCAAGATTAAGAGGGAGATTGTTAGATTTAATCTTGACTTAGAGTCCTAGTCGCAATTGAGTTCGATTTCGTGTGTAATTCGAGTTGAAGTAGTGTCCAATTCGGAGTTCTAATGCGTGTGTTAGTAAGAGTTATAAGCATATAAATTGAGAGGCTTGTAATCAGTTTATGTATTGCAATTGTAGGATCGTCGACGGCAATCAGAGGGGGGTGAATGATTGCAGTGTCTAACGGAAACCTTTTTTTTTTAAATATGTACCACCCTCTCTGTGTTGTTTTTTTTTTTTTGCAATAAAATAAATTTGTCTCGTCTTCGGTCGGAAGCGCAACTTGCCGAGACAAATCGATGAAAAAGAAATTGCCGAATAGCCGAACGAAATCTCTTGCGGATGAGTAGATGCAGAATAAAAAAACTTTGTTTATTTCCCAACTACCATGCAGCTACACGCAACTTCAATTAAGGTGAAGCATCCAGAGCTATATGCATGCAAAAAGCACTCTAATACCCATCGTGCATTAACATGCATGCAATGATTACTCCAAGATCCATCGTATTCATGTGCTCCCAATACTTTAATCAATAAAACAACTCACATCAAAAGGTCACACGTAATTACTTTTGGCTCACCTATTGCAAATTGCGATGACGGAAGACAAGACTGACCGAGACAGTAGATGTTCGCCGCAGAAAGTCGTCGCAAATCTCACGCCTCCAGACGTGGATGACTTCGATGCGCTAGCGCCGCACTTGAATTTAATCCCGGCGACATAACAGCCACGCCGTGAGCTGAACAAAAGCGCGTCAGTTCCCCAAAAATCAGATCGATGTCTCGCCACCCGCCTTTTATTACGGATACAATCCGTTTCTTTTACAACTCGGTTTCGTCTCCTATTCTTATCCTACGCCACACCGTATCCAAGTCTCTAATCATCCCCAAAGCCTAAACTAACTCTAAGGCCTAATACAAAATATCAACCAGCCCATTTATCAATTCAACTAGATTTTCAGCCCACTAAATTAAAAGGGACCCGAAACCCTTCCTAATACGGGTTTTCACGTTTCCGACTTTTCAACTCATCGCGTGTCGAAGCCTCCAGGATCGCACCTCCTGTATCTTCTCCACGCATCATCCATCTTTGATCTCCATGTGCTCCAGCGTGAGCCCGACCACCTCGTGACATCCTCGACCGCCTGGACCTCAGATTTCCCCCTCCTAGTCCCGGTCTTCCTCGTCACCGACCATGACCGTCTCCACGCCCAACCTGCACATGCAAAGACCAAATAACGTTTTTCCCGGTACAAGTTCTCACCAACTTGACCGATATTAGTCCACGCACACACGCACACATCTCGAATAACAATATTACGCAATGTTGTCAATTATTCATCATTATAAAAATCATAGACCTAGCCACATGGTCTTACAATCTCCCCCTTGATGAATACATTGACAACATCGTAAGATAGCATGAAGAATTTGCTTTCAAATAGATATAAGTGAAGTCATCAGAGAAAAAACATTTCAAGTCGCAAGTCTCAAATCTCTCCCCCTCAACACAAGAGATGAAGTTTTAGCAAATTTCTTTAATATCTCACAAAATTTAATATCTCACAAAGCACACCAAATATCTCCCCCTTTGGCAATGTAATCATCAAGAACTTTCAAAGAAGAACTATTCTAAAAAGAAGCAATGAGAATAAAAATCTAGAAGCTTTGTAGATTATTCAAGTCACTTTGAATTGATTTAGTAATTGAACCAAGCCATATTTTTTTAAAGTAGAGCTATCTAGATCATATAAAGTCATATACCACATAGCAATATCAAAACAAAGTTTTCAATATGATTAGGCGATTTATATCAATGACAGGCATCTCAGCAATGACTAGACCAATTATACAGAGCACAATGAGATATCACAACAAAAAGTCAAAGCCTAAAAGTGAAGCAAATTTTAACTCTAGACGGGTTAGCAGTCTCATGTAACAACTTATGGCTCCAAACTCAATTCTTAAGCATGTGGCATGCTTGTAGCATACTTCTTTTCATAATGACATTTTTTTGTGATGGTGGCATGCTTGAAGCATACTTCTTTACATTTTGCGCACTTTTGTGCCTTTTTTATTTCACCATGGCATGCTTGAAGCATACATCTTTTCAATTTTTTTCTTTTATATACTCTCTTTTCTTAAAAACATGCCAAATTGAGTAATCATGAAAATTGGAACATGAAACATGCGAGCCTCATAGCCAAGAGTTAAAATAAGACTCACAATCAAGCTAATTCTTTTCGATGGACATCACAAAGTAATAAATATAATTAATCTAGTCAAAATATTCCGCCATGTCATATTTTACTTCAAGTGCAACAAATTAATTATAACTTGTCATGATCAAAGCTACACAACATATGAATAAATATGATAAAGATAGCTCCACAACTCATTTAAATTTGATGGCTTGGACTTGTTAATTTAATTGACAAGTATAATAAACAAAGCTTCCTAAATTTTTAAACATCAAGCTCCCCTCGAATAATCCCATAAGATGCAACACGCCCAACCCACTTCGCAAAAGAGCAAACTAAGGGGAGTCAAGAGGTTTTGAAAGAATATCATCAACATGAGAATCCAACTCAATAGTGTGTAAGACTACATCACCTTTTCCACATGGTCTCTAAAAAAATAAAATTTCTTGCAAGTCATCAAATGAGTGAAGAACCATCAAGTGTTCCAATCAAGCGATGATGAAAAAGACCGGAACCCAATCGAGCTCATGTTCTCCATCCTTATTAGTTGTTCTTACATCATAGGAAATATTGGTCTCACAGCATTGGAGTTAGTGAAATAAGATTTAGGAATCCAATACTGAGACACACGATGAACAGGAGCAACAAAGCTAGAACCAAAATCACGTGCATGTGAATGATCAGAATGCCAAAAAGAGCGTGAATTATTTGAATTAAATCCCAATCTAGCATGTGAAGTAGATTTAAAGCCATCATAAAAGTTCTCTAAAAACATAGCTTTGATTTGATCTAGGAACAAAAGAGATTGCACGTTTTGTCTTAAAGCATTCAATCTATCTTTTTCTCTTTCTTAGCACGCCTAAAGCAAAATTCATATAAGTGCCCATCTCTTTCACAAGAGGTGCAATGGAATTTAACATAACCAGAATTCTTTTGAGATGATGAGCTAGCACCTACATTATTATTCAATGAACTTTGCACAAATCCAGTGATTTAAACACGCTTTGTTTTTGTTCGATTTTACTTCAATCTTTCCAGTTCAAGAAACTTAATGACCTTAGGAGGATTATTCTTGGCATGCTCAACAAAATTAAATCCTAGACCTCGGTTTTTCACACTTGTTTTTGACTTGTCTAGAATCATATTCAGATTTTTCTTGCCAAAAGAGAATCTCTCTAAAGTGTCCTTAAGGTACTCATTTTCCTTAGCCAAAGTGGAACAAGCGATGCATTTAATGAGTTCATTTGCAAGATTCTTTGAAGTACTAGATTGAGCAAATCTTTCTTTTCAATGAAATCATTCAATTGCCTAGTCAAAGCATCAATTTCAATATTTAACTTAGGACAATTTGAGCAAGATATGTTCTCATGATAAAGCATTTGTTGAATAGATTCTGAGATAAATTAAGTCTAGCTTCTAGCAATTCACAATTAGAGCAAGCTTTAGATTGAGCATTTGAAATACTTGACTCTAAACATGTAGAAGAACTAGATTTGAGCTTTTCAATTTCATTATTTGCATGTTTTAATTTTTCATCACAAGAGTCATGTGTCAATTTTAATTCATCAAATTTATCATTACATCTCTAAGTTGAACCAGTTTGATGCACTAATAGATCTAATGACCTCCAACTCGAATGTAAAACTTGGCAAGACTCACATGATTCATCATCGTGAATTAAAGCTCTAAGTCTATTAATTTCAGAATTTAAACTTTCAACAACACAATTATTTTCTTTCAATTTCTGTTTTGTCTTTTTTAATTCAATAGCAAGTTTAATCAAACCATCTTCAAGCTCATCATATGAAGGTCTTACCTCATCGGGATCACTATCGCCATCATCATTGTTGTTGCCTGCCATGAAGCACATGCCTGTGAAGTCATCGTTCTTCTTCTTCTTGCCTTTAACATCATCATCGTCATGGTCATCGTCGTTGTAGCTCTCATATTCCACATCGCTCAAATCAAGACGCCAATGGCCGATATGATCTTTTCAATGAGCTTGCGACGGAAATTGCCACCCTTGGTGTTGTTGTTCTTGGATGGCCGACGACGATAATTCTTCTCTTCCTTCACCACCTTTCCCTTGAGCTTGGGACAATCCATCTTAATGTGGCCTGGCTCACCACACTCAAAGCATCTGATTGGACCTGACACGCCACCTCGCTTCCTCATCCTCACATTGTTGAGTGCCTTGTATGCTCGTGAGGAGATCAAAACCAAGTCCTCTTCAGGAAGCTCCTCGAACTGTTCCTCTGAAAAAGAAGACAACGCAGACAAAGAAACACAAGACAAAGCACTCGACGAAGCAGCCTGCACAGGGTTAGTCACAAGTGCTAAAGATGAAGATTTATTACTCTTAGATGGCAAAGCTTCCATCTCATAAGTTTTCAATCTAGAATAAAGATCATCCATGGTTAAAGTATCTAGATCGACAGTTTGATTAATAGTTGTAACAACCATCAACCACTCAGAACCTAAAGATCTCAAAATTTTAGTTGCATTATCTTCATCAGCAGGAATAACACCAACACCACGCAGATCACTCAATATTTTCTCAAACCGAGCAAAGAGATCATCAATGGATTCACCAGGTTTCATAGCAAAATCGAATATTCTTTTTGATAAAGATTTTTACGCACCTTTTTTATTTTAGTGGTTCCTTCATGATAATCACAAAGAGTTTTCCAAATTAAATGGGCAGAATTAATATGAGCCACACGATCAAATTCTTTACGAGAAATCCCTTGAAATAGCAAGTTCTGAGCTTGAGCATTTAAATCAACATCCGCTTTATTTAAATTAGTAACAATAGCAGAACCTCATATGGTGTAGAAACTTTATTCCAAACATCACTACCTTGAGCCTCAATATAAGCTTGCATCCGACACTTCCAAAAAGCAAAATCAGTACCATCTAGCATAGGGGCGATTCACATACCTCTCTGACGCCATAGCAACCCGCTCGATACCACTTGTAGGATCGTCGACGGCAATCGAGAGGGTGAATGATTGCGATGTCTAACGAAACCTTTTTTTAAATATGTACCACCCTCTCTGTGTTTTTTTTTTGCAATAAAATAAATTTGTCTCGTCTTGGTCGGAAGCGCAACTTGCCGAGACAAATCGACGAAAAAGAAATTGCCGAATAGCCGAACGAAATCTCTTGCGGATGAGTAGATGCATAATAAAAAAACTTTGTTTATTTCCCAACTACCATGCAGCTACACGCAACTTCAATTAAGGTGAAGCATCCAGAGCTATATGCATGCAAAAGCACTCTAATACCCATCGTGCATTAACATGCATGCAATGATTACTCAAGATCCATCGGTATTCATGTGCTCCCAATACTTTAATCAATAAAACAACTCACATCAAAAGGTCACACGTAATTACTTTTGGCTCACCTATTGCAAATTGCGGATGACGGAAGACAAACTGGACCGAGACAGTAGATGTTCGCCGCAAGAAAGTCGTCGCAAATCTCACGTCTCCGGACGTGGATGACTTGATGCGCTAGCGCCGCGCACTTGAATTTAATCCCGCAGCGACATAACAGCCACGCCGTGAGCTGAACAAAAGCGCGTCAGTTCCCAAAATCAGATCGATGTCTCGCCATTTCGCTTTTATTACGTGATACAATCCGTTTCTTTTACAACTCGGTTTCGTCTCCTATTCTTATCCCACGCCACACCGTATCCAAGTCTCTAATCATCCCCAAAGCCTAAACTAACTCTAAGGCCTAATACAAAATATCAACCACCCATTTATCAATTCAACTAGATTTTCAGCCCACTAAATTAAAGGGACCCAAACCCTTCCTAATACGGGTTTTCACGTTTCCGACTTTTCAACTCATCGCGTGTCGAAGCCTCCGGATCGCACCTCCGTATCTTCTCCACGCATCATCCATCTTTGATCTCCATGTGCTCCAGCGTGAGCCCGACCACCTCGTGACATCCTCGACCGCCGGACCTCGATTTCCCCTCCTAGTCCGGTCTTCCTCGTCACCGACCATGACCGTCTCCACGCCCAACCTGCACATGCAAAGACCAAATAACGTTTTTCCCGGTACAAGTTCTCACCAACTTGACCGATATTAGTCCACGCACACACGCACACATCTCGAATAACAATATTACGCAATGTTGTCAATTATTCATCATTATAAAAATCATAGACCTAGCCACATGGTCTTACAGCAATATTTGCGAGAAATAAAGATTAGAATTCAAGGGTTAGATTTATAACAGATAATACAACGTTTTTACCGAATAATAATCTACAGCATAGTGTCATAATAATGATACGGAGCGTGACAGGGGGCTACTGGTACCGTGATACTGTCCTGAGCAACCCACTCTGGATCAAAATACAATCTCATTCGGTGGCAGCCACCCGTGCCGTGCCGCGCCCACGCACCGGTCGGCACCACCGATCCTGGTCACGGCCTCCCGTTCCTGTCCACACTTGCCCCAGTCTTGTGAGTGGTGACTGGTCCTGCAATTCATGATGCACTGTACATCCATGGACAAGAGGTAGCTAGTACCAATACATTATGCCCATATGGTACGTACGATTACCGTCAAGAGAGACACTGAAAAGCATGTGCAAATGAATGTTGATGCCATTAATGCACCAGCTCGGGGGTAAGTAATCAGTCTTTTGGTTTTTAATGTGGGGAGTGAAGTAAACCTGTCGCTCCCCTTGTCGTTGGCGCCGGCACCGTTGCGGATTGCGGTTTCTGAAACCGGCAGGTTCTCCGGTCCCTGGCCTCAGGTGCCGGCCGGCCGGCCGCTCCGCCCCGTGGCGCCGTAACTGGACCTCGACGTCTCGTGCCGTGCCTAGCTAGTAGTCTCCTTCAAACATCTGCTTACTTATTCGTTTGTACTACTGCTACTAGGGGTTAGCATTTTCATTTTCGTCATCGTCAGAATTCTCTTATGTAGCTATCACCAGTACTTTTTTGTGTCATGTTTGCACACGGTTTATGTGGTGATGCAGGGGTGTCACGTGCACG
The DNA here is from genome assembly GCA_036346575.1 of Dendrocalamus sinicus. NCBI lineage: Eukaryota > Viridiplantae > Streptophyta > Magnoliopsida > Poales > Poaceae > Dendrocalamus > Dendrocalamus sinicus. Next base: position 3,714,909 of record CM070655.1, on the reverse strand, counting down.
CGATCGCGCGGAACTACGGGGCGCTGACGGCGCAAAGCCGGACGAGCATCCTGCAGGACACGGGGTTCTCGTTCGTCAGCTGCCGGGTGACGGGCTCCGGCGCGCTCTACCTCGGCCGCGCGTGGGGCACCTTCTCGCGCGTCGTCTTCGCCTACACCTACATGGACAACATCATCATCCCGCGAGGCTGGTACAACTGGGGAGACCCGACGCGCGAGATGTGAGTGCCTCACGGCCGCGCCTCCGTCTCGTCCACGCACCTCTCTCTCTCTGACGCGCCGTTGTGGTTGGTTGCACTTGCAGGACGGTGTTCTACGGGCAGTACAAGTGCACAGGGCCGGGGGCCAACTACGCCGGCAGGGTGGCCTGGTCGAGGGAGCTCACCGACGAGGAGGCCAAGCCGTTCATCTCCCTGAGCTTCATCGATGGATTGGAGTGGGTCAAGTTGTAGCACGAAAAACAGCAGAAAATCTTGATTCGTTTGCAGATTTGCAATTGCATGATGAGCGCTACTGTGCCCGTCCTTCACCTCGGTTTATTCTGACGGTTCTTGTGTTTAGTAAGAAGAGCTGTTCTAACGGGAAGGAAATATTCGGCCCAAGCAGTAGCGGCACCAATGGATGTATTCCCAGCCCAGCCCATGCAGACAGCAGCCTCAGGTGCCTGGGAACTTCACTTGCAACCAAAATTGGCATGGGTTTCCATCACGTTTCGTATTTTCAAACATATAAGCAATTTTACAGATTTTTTGGAAGACTCAATGATGCTACTAGTACGGAGTATTTACTAGGACTGAGTTATTTGACTCCTGCATCGGCCTGAGCCGCCGACAATGTCAAGACATAGAGGTGTGAGTTATTTGACTCCTGCATCGGCCTGAGCCACCGACAATGTCAAGACATAGAGGTGTTTATATTAGATGTGGTTAATAACTTTTAGTTAAAAATAAATTGTGGTATTTGAAAAAAAAATATCTTTTAGAAAGAGAGATAAGTGGTGAAAAAAGTAATAAAGAGATGTATATACGAGATAAGAGCAAGAGCAGTAAAGTTCATAGTGTAACCGTGACCTCTTATTTTATCTTTGAAACAAAAAAAGAAAATTATTTTTAAAAAATAAGATATTCGTATTGATTCCCAATACGAGCACAACCTAACACGCTTACAACGAAATAGCGAGGCTACACAACAATCTTCCAACACGTACGCTTGTACATCACGGAGAGATTCAGACCACACCGAGCTGTCAAAAGTAAGATCCAGATCCGCCAGCACCAAATAAAAACAAAACTCAAGTCCATCCCTTTCGAATCACCCCGTCAGCTCAAACAAAATTGACAGCTGCAAGCCGTGTCTTCTTCAATAGAGTCAAAATTAATGTGTACATTGTCTAGCTCCAATGTCTGAATCCATGCTTCAGACAGCTTGGCGAGGCAATCGAGTGCACAGAGGGCTTCCAAATGACGGAAACGTGAGCCATGTTTTCGAATCGTATTTGAAACTTTGAAAAGGTTGAAACTTTTCGAGGCCATTCGAACAATATTTGGCTCCTCATACACTGGAGTTTGGATGATCCAAACTGTTCGTATAGATGAGACGGCTTATACCATTTCCCCACGCTTTCAGAACACGCGCACAGCTTCCTTTGTAACGTGCAAGAGTAGCTTTTATCCCTAAACAACCAATTTTCTGTCGCAACTCTGAATTATCTTGCTCATAATCTGATTCTGAAGCCTGAACTGCCGGAAATGGGGAAAAAAAACACCCACGAAAGAAAAGACGCGCATGAACACATGACTAGCTGATCACTTCACTTCAGCCAAGTTTCAAACCAGAGCATTTCAAACTTGGAACGTCTTCACAACAACAAAACGAACGAGCTGTACTAATCTGTATTCTGTATTCCCCCTCTTAGGTAGGATATGATACATCGGCATTGCCCTATCGACCAATGGCCAGATGGTCACATTAATTCGGAAGAAATTCTGAAGATTGAAACAGACGCGGTGATCTCACTATCGCAGCATCCAAATATGCACAAGCGTTGAATTTCGCCCAACTTTTCTATGCAAAACCAACCGTGTCATGTCAACGGACGACTATATGCAACCATATAGTAGTACTAGCACTGGTGTTGTACTGCCATTTCACGATCATTCCTGATACTTCACATCAAAGCACAGCACGTCAACGTTTAAGCGAGTCTTCACTGCAAAGGATCTGCGAGTGCCAAGAACACACCGTTTGCCCATTATTTCCTTCATTCCAATTTCCATGCTCTTTGTACTACTCGTATTTCTTTTTTTTCCCGGGGAGAGAGAGAGAGAGGAGCGCTTTCTACAATGTAGCTACGGACGCCGGCATCAGATACTCCGTATCCGCATTGAAGCCGAGCCAGTAGCGTCAGAGCCGAAACAAGCAATCACAAGTACACAAATTGTGGCTTCTTTTTTCCCAAATGGTTAGTAGAACAGTTTTTTTTATTCCCTTCTCTGTGCCATACATGAGCTACATATTGTGATACTTTTTTGCCATGAACTAAGCCGTCTTAATCCTAATGCTAATATGTACCAAATGTTAAAACTTTCTCCTAATCAGTAGCGCCAGAACCAGTCGTGCATCGGCTTTGAGTAGTAAATCACCAGAGCCGGTCGAGGTAGTAGTCCCTGGTGACCTCGTCGCTGAACTCGCAGTTGTCCTCGACGCGGCTAGCTTCTGAGCTCTTGAAGCTGAAGCTGTCCTGCAGCTGCGGCCGCGCCTTCCTCGACCCAGCGCGGGCCAGGCTGGGCCTCGGCGCGGCAGCGTGCGCGCCGTGCCGCTGCCTCGGCGCGCTCTGGCACCGCGTGCGCGCCACGGAGGAGGCCGTGTCCGCCATGTACCGCGGGCTGCTGGACTCCCGGCACGAGAGGCGGGCTTTCGCCGGTGAGCCGTAGTTGCCCGGGAGCGCGCCGAGGCGGGGCGTGTTCTGGGTCGTCTTGGGGTGCCGCGGCTCGTGCTCTTGGAGGCGCGGCGAAGGCGGCTTGTAGAAGTAGAGGAGCGGCGAGGACAGCGCCACGGAGCCCCGCGGGCAGTCCGGCGGGTCGACAGCGAACCGGCTCGTGATCCTGGACGACAGGCACCGGAGCTGGCACGTGTCCATCTCGACGATCCTCGGGCTGCGGTCGAAGTTGGAGTCCCCGCCATCGGACAGCCGGCGGCGGTGCACCACCGGCATCGACAACGGCTTTACCCGCGCTTCTTGCGCGACGATCCGCTCCTTCATACCAAATAGATCAAACAGATTCAAAATTTAAGTTCATCTGATGCAATGCGGTTGATCCGAATAAGTATCACGGTGAAAAATTCTCACTTGTTCGATGGATTTCCGGGACGACGCCTTCTTGAGCGCGTGCGAGGAGGCTTGCAGCCTCATGAGCGCCTGCAACCTGTGCAGCGTCGTGGCCGTTTGCTTCCTCACAAGGTAGCCGCGTACCAGAGCTTGTAGTTTGACAAGGGATTTGAGAGCACGGAGGGCTTTCCTAGCCTGCGGTTGCGGTGCAAAATTCAAAATTTTACAGCCACACTGGAATGCAAGTTTTTTTTTTAAAAAAAAAAAGAATCATGGAAGAATTTAATAACTGCGATGACGACTAGGCTTGTGTCACACTGCAGTTAACCAAGCGATTCAACAGTAAACGAAAAAAATCCTCAAATGTAGAATTTTTCAAAGCAGATTAAACAAGAGCAATGGCTAACGGCTCAACGGAAAGAACGCAGCAGCAACCATTGCAACAGTAAGTAAAGTGAAGTCAACTCTCTTGTCCAATGCAACGCAGAAGAATCTACCAAAATCCTGTACACCTATTCATCCGTTGCTTAGAACTGTATCCATATAAATACAAATAAAGTAAAATATCTCAAATCACCTACATAACCAAATATGTTGCAGCTTACGATTCAATTTCAAATATATGTTTTTAGAAGAAGAAAAAAAAAAGAAAGAACGAACACGGTATGCGAAGGTCATACCAGGTAGCCTTTGAAGGCCTTCTGAATCATGACGGCAGCCTCCACCTCGCGCTCCTGGCTGCAGTTGCAAGGCCGCACCTGCGACAGCTCCCCGGCCACGACGGCGGTCACCGAAGGCCTCCGGCTGCCGTCGGCCACGCTGTTCCTCGGCTTGGCGAAGCTCCACCTCCTCTTCTCTATTGGCGCGATGCCACCATGGGCGGCCGCGGCATTGTGCTCCTTGTTCCGATCGTTGACTCCTTCCTTCTTGCCGGTGAGAACCTTCTTGAGCCATCTCATTGCACGGCCCATGGCGGTGTGATCCTATCTGCACGGAGAATGCAACGAACAAATGCGTCAAAAAGTGCAGGGGGCGTCAAAAGGATTCAACAAAGGAACTGGCTGGGAACGAAGTAGCAACAAAGTTACAAAATGGTTACTGCAAGAACAGCGCCACTACTATAGTATCGGAACTTGTGATCAACTCGGGAGTTCTTGGAAATTGAAAAACTGTGGATACACAGGGAACCGGAAGCTAGAGGAACACCATGAACCGCTTCCAATTTGAAATGGAGTAAAAGAGTGAACAAAGCAAGAAACTGTACAACACCAGAATTTTTTCTCGAATGGTAAAAGGGGAGAACCTTTTACGGGGCCTGCAGCCAAGAAACATGGGACACTGAGCAGAGAAGGAAATCGAACTGAAAAGGCCTCAATAATCCCAGGAGACGAAGAAAAGCGAGAAGCGTAGCGCCAAAACAGCAGAGTGGATAGGAGATTACGGGGCTTCAGTCGAAGAAACGGCGAGGAGGTGGCCAACGTGATGCCCAGAAGAGGAAACCTTTTCTCGTAATCCCAAAACCAACAGGCAATAAAAATCAGACGCGGCAGCAGCAGCAGCAGCAGCAGCAAAACGGAGAAGAACAGCGGCGACCGACGAAGCAGCGCGTGTTCGCACCACACCACGCGCAGGTGGAAGGAAAGATTCCCCCTAGTTGCCCCGGCGCGGCGCCTAAGAGTCCGAGCACAAGGCAACAAAACAAAGCGAGGGTCCGAGGGAGGCCAAGCCGACGCCGAGACCTCACCACTCCATCAAGACATGCACGAGCGAAACGAGATGCACGAACCGCAGAAAGATGCAAAAGCTTCGCAATCATTCGCACGCACCTCAAAAGGGCCGAGCAGATTAGAGTAATCGCCTCCCCACCCCCGGCGCGGCTTTCGGAGCGCAGGCCTGGCCAAGAACTCACGCCAAGATCCGATCCGGCGAACGTTTTATATTTCCGGCTACACGAGATGAGATCGCGGAGGAGCAGCGTAGCTGTAGTTCCTATCGTGGCGCCCCCACACGCCCGTACCGAGGAGTTGTTTGTTTTCGTTGGCAGACTTAGCCCTCCTCCCTTCCTACGCGTCGGCTGGGCGAGCGCAACGGGAAGAGGCTCCAGGAAAAGCGTGCTCCGGGCGGTGCAGTCGCGAGCTCCCTCGCTGGCGGTGCAGTGTACTAGACCTACGCACGCACTGATCCGGTCAAATAAATGTTTGCGCTGCGTTTTTTTTCTACCGCCTTGCGCATCGAGGCAGCGGCGGCTGCGGAGGGCGCGCTACATGGGGGTCGGTTCAAACGGGGGCACGGGCTCTATACGTGTGGACCACCCTCGGCTGAGGGGTGGTTAACCCAACAGCAGCGCAGCAGTACAAGGATACACTTGCGTTATTACTACCCTCTGTTACTTCAGAGATTACGCCGTTTGTACCAGCAATGTTGATGTGATTTATTAGGGCATCTCCAATGGGTCTATAGCAACTATCTACAAGAGAGTTCATGTCATCAACTATCTTACGTGGAAGATATTAAATGAAGAAAGAGAACGCAGCTCTCTGCAGCTCTAGAGATAGTCTATAGCGCCAAACGAGGCAGCCTCCATAAATTCTGTGTGTGCATGTAAGCATCAAATAGCTATCCTTATAGATAGTTCTTTAGAATGCTAACTTTAGTGTGTACTATATAGATGATGTGGAAGTCTTATAGTTAGTTGCTAGCTATAACCATTGGAGATGCCCTTAGAGTACTAGTAGTCTAGTACCGTATCTCAGAGGAGCCAGATTGGAGAAAGAGCACTCAAAGATGGTAGTGTGCGAGAAAGTATTTAAAGGCGCCGTTTCTTTAACCTAACGAAAGGACTCGCAAACAAAACTGTTTAATGCCCGGTATGGACATATCGTATGTTGCTTATACTCCTGAGATTGGTTCCATAGCACAGGCTTAAGAAAAAAGGGAAGTTGGTACGGTAATTCTTGTTGGGCTGTGGCCTTAAATATTGAGAGGCTGCTCACATCAACTTCAAGTTCTGATTTATGTTTAGAGAATCCAGAAACTAATATAAATATTCGGTTTCTCAAAGCAGATTTTTCATTTCTCCTGTTTCTGTTTTGATTAGAATATAAGGCAGAGGGTCACAAGCGCATCATATACCTTAGTCCTCTCGTGTATACATCTCTCTCTCTTTCTTCACTACTCACCACTTTATTCTAAAAATCACTTCTTTCAAACACTATTATTTATTTTCAGTTAAAAGTCATTAGTAATGACCAAATGCATTAGCCGCAATCAAATATGACCAAGCCATGCCCCCCAAAGTCTAATCTGATTCGAGTGACTGGCGCTGTTAGGGCACTCTAGCAATCATTTGTGTTTAATACTATATCTATGCCATATTAGGTTTTTGATGGGGGTGGAAGAGAGAATAAGCTGGATACTCACACAACTATTCAAACTATTTTAGGAAACTAAGAAAATAGTAGTGGCAAATGGTGCATCGGAAGGAATTGATACTTTTTTGTGGGGCATCTCTATCCCTAGAGATGAGAGATCTACATAACAATGTGAGACCTTTTTTGTGGTCATGCATATCCCTAGAGATAAGAAATACATGGAACAGCGTGAAATCCTCTAGAATCAAAGTTTACTCCCTTCGTCCTGCAAGCTGTGATCGTTTTGGTTTCAGCTTTTAACTTTCGACTTATTTTTCACTATTCATAAATCTCGTCTTTTTTTGAACTTTTGGTTTTTTGTTGAGTTTTTTTGTCGGTTCTTTTTTCCCATATTTGTTTGTATTATACGTAATGGGCTAACATATTTTTTAATTTTTTAAAATTTAATTATGATAAATAAGTCTCTGTCAGCTTCAGTGTTTTTTCAGTCCACCAAAAATAAGCCCAAATGATCACCACCTATAAATTCAGCGCGTATATAGAAGTAGCATATTATATAAATAATATTTCTATTAGAGACAAATATAATCTAATTTCATTAAATATTATTTAAATAATATACTTTTAGGTATGTATGTAGAATTTATATTGTGCAATGAAGATAGTAGTATCAAACCACTGGATTGTTGTCCCTGAAAACCTACCTAACCAATTTCTCCTCTAGTATCGAGGTTTAGGGGGTGTTTGGGACTGCTCCACTCCACGTTTTTCAGCTCCGCTCCACGTTTTTTAGCCAAACAGGTTCAGCTCCACGCACTCTGTTCGAGGAAAAAAAAGGTGGAGTTGTGAGAGCACTTAAAGGGTACTCCACAAACTCCGTGTTTTTGTGGAGCTGCTCCACTGAGAGTTTGTGGAGCGAGTTTGTGGAGCGATCCCAAACACCCCTTAGGGCGTCTCCAACACCGGCTATTTAGTTAGCTAGATCGATGTGGCAAGGAAAAGTAGGAGAGAGAGTAGTCACTAGCGACGAGCAAATAGCTGATCTATTTCACGTAGTCCAAGAACATGAGAGAGGAGCATGTGGGTCCAACAGTATAAAATAGTCTTTGCTTTTGTCTCTCACCTCCACATCAGCTAACTATATAGCTAGTACTAGCTATTACCATTGCGGATGCCCTTAGTATCAAATTGCTGAAGTGTCCTTAGCATATTGTACTAGCTCGTTCCACGTAATTTAAATGCCCTTTTTAAAACAATATTGCACTCCCGAAATAATGAAATGCAGATTACGAGCAGAAAGAATGCCGTGCCATCCAATCACGGCGTGGTCAAAATTGTGCAGATTCGTAACCAAACGGTGATTTAATTACGAACCTTTCCCATGCTTCTTTTCAGAAGACCAAACGGTCCCTGCCCCTTAGGGTGTGTTTGGTTCGTGGATGGAGGTTGCATCGTATATCTTGGCTGAGTGGATGCAGGCTGAGTGGAATCGTATTTCAGAAAAAGAAGATGTTTGATGAGGCTGTATGAGCGGATACAAAAAAAACTGAGATGTTGTTTGGTTGCTTGTATGAGCGGATGCAGTCTACCAAACCTGAGAAGCTGACACGTAGGACCGCATAAGATACACTGCATCCACTCATCCAGGATTGCTAGTGAAGCTCATTTTGAGCGTATCCACCCATCCAGGATGAGGGCGTATTTTTGCATCCGCTCATACAGACTGTATCCGCTTATACAAGCAACCAAACAGACTCTTTCTCAGATTATACGGATCCACCCATCCAGGACGAAGGAGATACAGGCAACCAAACACACCCTTAATCTATACAGACGCACACCCAATTGACACGATCCATGCGGGACCAACAAATCGCTCCCCGTCATCTCGTAACCATCACTGTCATGTGGTCCCTCTTCCCCCTCTCTCTCTACGAGACGCGACGGTTTACGATTTCCACGAGAATACAATAGAAAACAGAACGCCGCAGACGCACGTGTGACGCAAGCGGCGTGCATGGCGAAATTTCCCGTGGGGAAGGACTGAAGGAGAGAGGGGGGGGGGGACGCCTCTCGAGGCGGCCGGCCGTGATGGCGCCATCCCGTCGTAGGAATCGGGTTCAGTTTTGCGACTGGGCTTCGTAGATCTGTGGCACTGTCCGGTGGGCCCCACCGCAGAATAGAGAGAGACGAATACAGACGAGGTACGTACGGGCGCAGTACAGCTCTGGCCGCTGCTGGAAGGAGAGAGAGAGAGAGAGAGAGAGAGAGAGAGAACAGAGTACGTACGGGCGCAGTACAGCTGTGGCCGCTGCTGGTATGTCGCCGTATCGGGGCAAAAATCTTTTATGATCGCTGGAGCTGGAAGGCACTTGTGTCGCGTACTCGCGTACGACTGGAGCACCGCGCGCTTGTCCTGGATCTGTAGATCGTACTTCTCGTCGTCGCCGTGTCGGTGTTTCGAATCTCTTTCGCCTTGCCGGAGATCTTACTTCGGATTCTATACATCGCAGTTAAGAACACCTGAACGATTTACTGCCACTGCACCGTACGCATGGCATGCCTTCGCCTTCGGGTGCGCTGTAATGGCCGGCCGGGAAAGCACTGTGCTGACTGTACATAGGCGCTGCGAAATTGACAACCGAACGGAAGCAGCAGCGCAGTGCAATCAAGGCGAGTTAAGCTACGAGGACCCCTGCCCTGCCATAATGGTGGAGGCAGACCGAACGGCATCATCAAGCTTTCCAATCCTGCCGCTTCGATTCGTTTCGGTTCTGCAGGGCCAAAACCTTTTGCCCTGCAGGGCATGCGTTTCCGGCTCAGTTCTACACCTGTGGCGCCATTAGGCCATGCCGGAAGAGGGCCCCGGCGAACTGCAGTGCTGCGAGCCCTACCGTTTGGTTAGTAGTAGGCCTGCAGGCGAGCGCAGCGGGAAACGGAGGACGAGGAGAGGAGTAAAGGGAGGCCATGCATGCGTATCGCATGAACGGCATCGCCGTGGGGGCCCGTGGTACGTCGAGCCGCATTGAAGAGGTTTGCAAATCGGTACAAGCGTCCGGCTATGATGCGTGCGTTTACTGTAGTCGGGCGATGCATTGATACGCTTTCTTTCTTTTTCGCGAGGATGTGCTACGCTATGCTACCGGAGTTAGGAGTAGCATATCCACGATGTGTTGCGGGATGAGCTATAGCGAGTACTTGGCAGTGAAATTACGGAGTAAAACTACGTTTACTTGGCCTAGGTGGTGATTATTTGGGCTTTTTTATGGCTTATGATTGAAAAGCATTTAGCATAACTAAATTTAAAAATTAAAATATAACATCAGATTTATACTATATAGATATAAATGGGACACTAGCCTTATTTAGCATAACTAAATTTAAAAATGGTATATGGTATATATATATATATATATATATATATATATATATATATATATATATATATATATAATATGTTAGCCCATTACGTATAATACAAACAAATACGGGAAAAAGAACCGGCAAAAAAACTCAACAAAAAGCCAAAAGTTCAGAAAAAGACGAAATTTATAAATAGTGAAAAATAAGTCGGAAGCTAAAAGCTGAAACCAAAACGATCACAGCCCTAGGGACCTCAGGTAGCAGGCGTGCCAAAATTGGTGGCGATCAGAGTCTGACTATAAACCACGCGTCGTGTAATAGTTGGTCTACGCGCACACCCTACAACTAACTATTTATGATTACATATTAGCACTTTCGGTACACACTCTTTGTGTTGCTATTTCTGGGCTGCTTGGTATGCTACTTTTCATATACTTTCTTTTTTAATCCTATATATGTATTGTGTATTTTCCTGACCTCGCAATTGCATCAGAGTTGAACAAATTTGGTTGCATTCTCCCTCTCCTCACCAAAGATGAAAGGCAAATCATCACAAATTTTTAAGCAAAGCAAAATGAATTAAACTAGGACAACGTTTAAAAGCAAGTTGAAACTAATTTGAGAGGAAACTACAACAAATTCTAATGCAAATTAAACAAATTTGGGATCAAATCGGGATAAAAAAGTGAAAGCAATATAGGATATTTTGAAAAGCAAACCATGGTTATTTCTAAGCAAATCAGGGTAAATTTAAAATTAGTAAGCACAGATTTCAGAAGCAAGTCATGTTAAATTTCAAAGCAAGTTATGATAAAATTAAAAAAACAAGTTGGGACAAATTTGTGAGCACATCATTGAAAATTTGAGAGCAATCCAAGGTAAGCGCAAACACAATGAACACAAAGAAGATGTCACTGGTGTGGAAGAGCTCGAAGTACATGAGCGTCTTCCCCTATAGGAAGCTGCTTGCCGCGCTCTGGAAGCTCTCAGGTAGCTCCCGCACGCCCTTGGCCACCTTGCAACCCGTGGATCGGAGAGAGCAGCTAGCTAATCACGTCTAGATCTCATATCAGTGAGTAGATCAGTTATGAGGGTTGGGGGGGCTTACACGTTGAATGTGTTGGAGATAGTGTCGTTGACTAAGTGGATGGCGGCCTCGATGTTGAAGGAGAGCTAGGAGGCAGATGAGGCGTCGTCAGAGCAGGAGGCAGCATAGGAATTCTAGTCGGCGAGGAGGAAAGGTTGTGACTCACCGGTGGGGGAGGTGGGGCCGTCGGTAAATCAAACCTGAGCCATTTTCTGCATCGCCGAGGAGGGGCGTCGGTGAGTTGTGCTGGTGGAGGGAGGAAGTGAAAGAAAACACGAGGAAAACAATAGTTTTTTTTTTGGAAAATGGTTTTTTATTGAAGAAGGTTGCTTTTTCGTTAATGGATCAGCGTTTTGAGGCGTGCTGTGCATACCATTAAACTAACGTGCGCATATGCGGAAAAAACAATTTCCGTTTTCTCTTTTAATTTCTTGCTATGTTGAACTCAATTAAATTCGTGAAGAGAGCGAGACACCGCGAGAGCCCCTCCGGACGGGGACCACGACGAACGTCCGGAGCATCTGCGTGGCGTGGGCTGCACATGGGCCGAATCTTTGTGGGCCGCATATGGGTACAGAGAACTGAGATGGCTTTCGTATAGTCGGCCTTTACAGAGTTTATACTGGTCCAAGAGTCCACGATAGACATGAAAAGAAGACCCAGCATTGCTCCCAGCTGGGCTTAGTCCTCTAAAAAGTGCACCTGGGCTTAGGCCTTTTCTTATTCAGACGTTTCGGCCATTCATGAGGACTCTGTTAGCATCTCCATTGTTTACTTTGCACAGCAGTCGTCGTCTTCCCTTCTGTTTTCTCTTTCTTTTTGCAAAGGACATCGTTGTTCTTTCTTGGCATTCTTTCTTCTTTGCGAGGTTGCAGCAGTGCAATACAACAAGCATACGGCCCCTTCAAAAAAGAAGCATATGATACACGTAAACCACGTAGCACTGTAACAGTACCAGTGGCTACTTTTGTGTGGGTTATTTTTTTGCTGTGGCGGATGGTATTTTTGTTTTAACGTAAGTGTTTGTGCGAATAAAATAAATATTGATAAGCTGTTTTATAAAATCTAATGTAATAAGCCGTTTCAAATAAACAATAAAGAAGTTGTTCTATTTGTTTATTTAAAAAAAGTTATAAGTTATAAACTAAAAATAAAGGCATCTTTTTTTGTGGGAAGTTTCAAACATTTTCAGACGACAATCATTTCTGCACTGCCCTCCGTTACCCAGCTACCTTCAGATTGTTATGAGATCCCCTCTCGGGCTTTCCCTATCTCCCAACTTAGTACAAATATCTTCGTCTTTTAGATTTTTTAATTAATGATAACTGCACAGATGTTGGACATATATGATTGGTTGGTGGGCATTGTTAGCGTCTAGACTTATGATGAGAGACTTTTCATCGTATGCTCCGGTACAATATTCTTAGACAGTGTATATAATAATTTTAATCACCGTATGCAACAAAATATTTAACAAAAAAATCTCGATGTTGCATTGATTGTTATTGATTGTTGCACACATAAAATCAAAATGTTACAACAAAAAATATCGGAGTTGAGAGAGGAGTCCTTGGCGTCGAGCCCATGGTCTTCAATGGTGGTGGCATGGCATCGATCTAGCAGAGAATAGTACGTGCTAGCAAAAGTATGACTTACCATGGTGCAGCGGGGAGGCTGACGTCGACAGGGTAGTAGTTGAACTCCCCAGACCGTAGCACGGCGGCGAGGGCGTCCTCGACCTCAGTGGCCGTGCGGAAGGCTAGGAACATGGACGAGCCCCTATGCACTAGTGGCAGCATGGGCCGCCACCTGCACTAGTCCATGCTCGCACTGATCTTGTACCACACCGCCCGGATGCTCATCTTCTCCCCTGTCGCCGCCAGCACGCCCTCCCTTGCCCATGCGAACCTCAGTGGAAGAGGATAAGAAATGAGTGATTGTAACTTGTGAGAAGATTAACAGTATTAGACTATCTCTACTACTTAAAAGAATGACTTGGTAGTAGTGGTTCACCACCACTCCTGTGGTGGTTCATCTGTCTCTCCACCTCTCCTCACATTATTTTTGTGCCGACAGGTAGGCTTGCCGCTTCTCTGGATCTGGCTGTCAATCCCTGCCTCCACCTTCACCGCCCTCCACACCGCTGCCTCGCCCCCTCCCTTCCTACCCACGCTGCCTTCCCCTTTCCCCCGCCTGCTCCTCCAGCTCCGTTGCCACTCCGCCGCCTCGCCCCTTCCCTTCTCACCCACGTGGCCTTCCCCTCTCCCCTGCCTGCTCCTCCTTCTCCGTTGGCACTCTGCCGCCTTGCCCCTTCCTTCCCACCCCCGCCTGCTCCCGCATCCCCTCTGCTGCCTTGGACCCCTCCCCTACAATCCACGCCACCTTCCTCCTCGTTCGCCACCCCCTTCTACGCCAACTCTTCCCTACGCTCCTTCTACCGAAGGCGACGATGATGCCTAGATTTGACATCCCCGGCCTCGACAATCGTCAGCCTCTTGCTTACCTCCGTCTTCTCCCGCATCACGTCTTGGATAGCATGTAAATCCTCCCACTGCTCCTTCGTGTGCCCAACAGATCCGGCCATGCCGGTTGACACGCCTCCTCCTCTGCCCACTCCGGTGACCAATTGAGAGGGCGAGGTTGCCAGTCGTAGGGCCCCCTCCTTTGCCGGGCAGATCTCAGTGACAAAGCTTCATGCGAAATACAAAAGTGTGCAAGCTCGTCAAGTAAGTGTTACTAACACCCTTTGTTGAATTATTTCTGTATATACTCATGGATGGGTGCTAGAGAAGAACACTGGATCGGGAACTATAAGAGATCTAGGTGGGATGGTATTGACATGTGCCCATGTTGTTGTAGACTTTCAAAGCACAAAAGCAGTTCTAAGGGGAAAGGTTGTTAAGTTGGCACTAGCTTCTGTGTTTGAAGGACCATGTGAGAAGGTCCATGATATTGTTGTGATGAACTATTACAAGTTTTGTGGAGTGGTCATATAGTTTTGCAAAGATTGTATTTGGTTTGAACTATTTTCTAAGTGTCAGGAAAATCAAAAGTATCACAGGTATTTACGAGGTAGTACCGTTGAGCGATAGTTCCGCTTTGAGTCGCAATATATTTTTTCTAGAGAGGTCCAGTTTGGGGTTGTAGGGTGTGGAAGTACCACTTTGGGCAGTGGTAGTACTAGCATTGTAGTTGCGTATTTTCGATCTATCCAAAAAATAGAATCTTGGGAATTGAGGCATGGAGTGAGTTGGAATAATTTGGGTCATTGGATTAAGGTTGCATGATGCATGCCTTAGCTAATGTTGGTCAAGTTGTGAAGAACTTGTACCTGAAAATGATTTATTTGTCTTTAGATGTGCAGTGTCGCTTGGAGTCAACCGTGGTCAATAGCGAGCATCGGGGCTAAGCTCATGGAGAAGTTGAGGCCCAGAACGATCGAGGATACGAGGTGAGATGGTGATCTCACACATGGCACGAGAAAGGCGGGAAATGTTAAAGGCGAGTTCAAACGGTGGGATGGCGCCATGTGGCTTGCACGGGTTAAGTGAGCCGTGATTGGGTGAAACCAGGATGAGAGAGACTTGGTGATGCGTGACAAGCTAGTGGTGCACCTACACATGGCAAGTATGATGATTGCTTGCTGTGGTTGGTGATGACTGGGTCAAGAAAGGATATTTTGGTAGTTTGACCAAAATATCAAAACCATCTTGGATCAAAACCGTGACGCATGGGCGATGAGTTGGAGAGCGGTTTAGGTCAAGGTGGAGCTAGTTGATCAATGCGGATCAAGGTGAAGGATTTAACGGATGCACACTTATGCACTTTGAAAAGTGTGTATAAGTGAATTTGTGAGACTAAAATCTGTATGTGGGGGGTTAACGAGTTTCCTCTATTATAATAGTGGATAGAATTAGGATGGAGACATGTGGTTATCCATCTAACCTATCTCATGTGCTCTGATCTCTATGATTAGTATTTGAGAGTAAGTGTCTTGTGTGCTTTTTATCCTCGAAGGTGGAGTGATTGTAAACCTACCTTCCCAAGTGAGCAATACATCAATAGTTATGCATCTCTTGTGTCTCTATTGTTTTTGATTGATATGCTTGCCTTTTGGTTTGTTTTGATCTCTTTTCTTTCCTTCTTGTGATATTGATGTGCTAAGGATGTGTAAGAGATGAAGATAATCCTTGAGAATATATCTCCAGCCATCTAAGCATTTTGATAGCAAGATTCACGAGAAAACCCGGTTTTGCTTGATTTTGACATCTTTGGTCCATCTCTTAATCCGTGGGTTTTTGGTTTGGTTTTTGTGGTGATCTAACTTGATGTGATATGTGGGAATATATCTGGAGTCATCTTGGCTATCACATACACATGAGTAGGTTGTATTCACCGATTTGGGTTTTGGCGCACTTTTCATTCAATTGCAAGAAGGTAAGAACTTTGGCAACTATTCTGTTGATCGTCGAATGGAATTAGTTCCTGTGACCTTAGGCAACAAATGTAAGACCCCTTTACCAACCGCAAGACTTGGATCATCATGTAAACTTCGACCAGATGATCGGGTTATTGCTTTGGTCTGCCCACTTTCTCTTCAAAATAGTCACAGCTGGTATTGTAAGGTTAGTATCTCCCTAAAGGCAGACCTAATTTTTTATTTAATTTTATTCTCATTAGTTGTCCATCATTAAGGCTTGTAGTTGGCTTGTGATTTCTAACCTTGCTATTTGTTTTATTGGCTTTAATGTTCCACAAGCCCATTTTCTTATAGTTGTGTTTATCGGAAAAGTAGTGATTTGGGAATTGGAGGAGTATGAAGGGAGTATCTGCAAACAAACAGATTGCACTATCAATCAGGCAACATTTTTTTAGTTTTTGTTCCTAAGCATTATTTTATTATGCATGTTTCTTGCACTTGAATACTCTAGATTTTTTATAACGTAGTGCTTATGCCATTTACTATGTCTTATCGGTTGTCACGAAACCCTAAATTGTCTTTCTGAGAAAATGCAGAATATATGCAAGATATTATATAGATTTGAATAAACCAACAGCTCTGAGCAAAACATTAAAGATGTCAGACCCAGATTTTATAATCCGGAATTTACTGTGTTTAGCTGCACTATTCCCTGGATCAGTAGATAGTGCACACAGTTACAGTGATGGACATCAAATTACATATCTCGCGGAAGCATAAATAAAATAGTAGACTTACTCATGGGCCGATGGGGCCGAAATCAATAAATTACAGCAGCGAAAGAAGTACATAGGTGGGACCTTCATGACATGCCCACAGGCACCCAACTGGAGGTGCGCGACCTAGCCCTTGACATCTTCATCTTCTCTACCAATTTGTCCAATCTTGTTACTGAGGCGAGGTGATTTGATTCCTGATGTTGAATTTTGTCGCAAAAGTGAGTGTGAGCACTCCAACCCCGTGCTCCGTGAGCCAATACACAGAATGCAAATAAATAGTATGCATGGCTTGACAAAGGAAAGGCATAAGGCTATTTTGTTTTGCCAAAGAGTGCTTTTGAATACAATTACTTAAAATTCCCTAAGACTTAGCAGGTTTGAAATCACATTTTTAAACCATTCATTGTAATAATCCATGTAATCATTGTTTTCCATATTTATGGCATCACACCATATCCCATTCTTGGCATCGCACCAAGTGTTGCATATGACATCGCACCATATGCTCATTGTTGGCGTCACATTGTTGGCGTCACACCAACCATCCTTATGGCATCGCACCATAAGTTACCTCTTGGCATCACACCAAGGGTTGCGTATGACATCGCACCATACGCTATTTGTCGGCATCGCACCAACATTACATATGACATCGCACCATATGTTGCTTATGGCATCACACCATAAGTTACCCATTGTGTTCATAATAATCCGATAATATTTCTTGGGGCATTAGTGTCACCCCAAGTATCTAGCATTCCTAAGCGTGCCATATAGATAAGGACTTAATTTGTGATATCATATATTAATTCTTACTATGGCGACAAGGTTCACATTTCCAAGATTGGCAAGGAGAATAATATATACAACAGCAACAACATGATTTAACTAACTTGCTGAAATCAACATAACATATTTCATGAAATAATAGCATGCAAGTTGCTAGTTTAAAAGAAAATAGCTTTGAAAAGTTGGGTTTAATATGATCAAAGTGTTGACTCGCCTGGGTCGTTAGTGTCCGGGTCTTGACTGTCGGGATTGGTGTCGTCTGCTGCCTCCTCTTGTTGGGCCTCGAACGCTATATACGTTGCGCGAAATTTTTGGATAAAAATTAGCAAATCATACAATCCACAATAAAAAATTCATGGTTTTGGTTCCATTGGACAGATCTTGAATTTAGATGAATTTACAAATTTGCTTCATTCAATTTGGAGTTAAAATGAAAAAGTTATAATCACTCAAAGTTCTCTGTCCCGGTCAAATCCAAAAATTACTAAAATCCTGACATATGGGGTCCATTGTCAGTCTCTGGTCTCTATTTCAATTTTTCCATTTTATTTTTCTTTTATATCCTCTGTGCTACTTACATGTGGGTCCAGCTATTGTTCAGTGGGGTCCGTTTATCAGTACGGGTTTCTCTTAGGTGTGTCACTGACCAGTGGGGCCCAGTGGTCAGTGGGCGGCTCCAACTGCACAGCTGACAGGTGGGGCCCACCTGTCAGCCCGAAGGAAAATAAGAAAACTCAACCCGGCGCTGCGGAGCCAGAGGCTCGAATGCGCGTGGCCGGGGAGTTGGGGAAGGGAGAGCGAGTAGTGATAGCCAGGAGAGTCGGGGAATTTATCTTACCCCTATAGAGCGATTTATTCCTTTGAGGTGGGTCGGCAGCCGGGTCGACAGAGGAGTTAGGGACGATGGTGGCTGGCGGCGAGGGAGTGTCGGGGAGGTCCCGCGGAGAGGTGAAATGTGTTCCTCGTGCTACGGTGCAGATAATGACGCAGTCGCCAGGGGCCGAGGAGGTCCGGAGATGGGTCGGCGGAGCGGTGGCGGCTCGGGAAGGCTCTCGGCGACGGTGATCCTCGGGCGACGGGGAGCTCGAGCGAGGGTCGGGGAAGCTTCGCGGCGCTCGAGATGGCCCTGGCGCGGGGAATTAGGCTCTGGTGCGGTAGGTCAATGGGGAGCTAAGTCGCCGGAGTTGGGGGAGAAATGGCTCGCCGGCGGCTACGGGGCACGGGCGCTCGATTACCTTCAGGAGAACGGAGAGGGCGGCGTGGGGAACCCAACGGAGGGCTTGGTGCCTTTTATAGGCGGCCGGTGAAGCCGCAACGGTGGGTGGCTGCTCGGTCTGTCGCTTGAGCAGTGGCGGTGGCGACGGTGACGCAGCGCGTAATGGCGGCAGAGCCGCGAGCGCCTCCTCGTCGCGGTCTCGCTTTGCCGCCTCCCACGCACGGACGGAGCGCAGACGACCAGCGCCACGTGGCCGAGCCGAAGCGACCGGGCGGAGGGAGATCGCGGCGGTGGCACCGCATCGAGGCGAGGCGGCGAAACCAGGCGGCGCGCCTCACGAGCTTTCCACCGGCGACGGGACGGCGGGCAGAGCCGGCGAGGCATGAATGCCACGGGGCGGAGCTTCGAGCGGCGCGCGCGCGGCGCGCGGGAGGAGGAGGACGCCGCGCGAGGCGGGGCCAGCGGCGACGAGAGAGAGCGGACGGGGGGGCCCGCTTGCCGTGGCGCGCGCGCGCTGCTGGTGGTCAAAGCGCGCGCGCGAGGAATGGCTGGGCCGGGGTGATGGCCGGCCTGGCGCCCTTGCAAATATCTATATTTTTTCCCTTTTCTTTTGTTTTTGTTGCTCTATATTTCTTGCTATATTTTGATTAACTTTTGCACACATTTTGGTATAAATTTTAGATTTATTTTAAGTACCTCCCTCCTAATTTTTGGATCATCTTTTCAGATTCTTAATTGCAATTTGAAATTACTTCCTTAATTGTATATTTACTAGTTTTGGGAACCTCAACCAAAAACCTTTAAGAAACACCATGAAATTCAAATCCAACATAAAATATATTACTAATTTTTCTTCAATAACTCCATATATTACAAAATCAAATTTCCTGGGATGTTACAAAAGATTATACAACAAGCAAAAACTAAAAAAATGTAGCAGTTGTAGCTAACAATCTATTGCGCATCTTCTTCTTTTACAAGTTCACAACAATCAACTTTCTACTCTAATTTATTGATCACAGAATGACAATCATATCTGGAGTTCCTCTTGTGAACCTTGATGGCAAAGTTGTTGGAGTTAATGTCATGAAAGTTTGGGCTGCTGATGGTTTGAGCTTTGTAGTACCAATTAACTATACTGTGAAAATAGTGGAGAACTTCAAGAAAAAATAGGTACACCTTACTTTTTAGTAGTATGACGCATATTTTTACTTGTTTATATGTCTTTTGTACTTGCAAGGCATTTGGCCTCCAAAAAAGTTTGAATTCAAATGACATTGTTAGCAATTCTAATGGCATCGCTATCTCTATTTAGTTCAACTCAATCA
The DNA here is from genome assembly GCA_036346575.1 of Dendrocalamus sinicus. Classification (NCBI taxonomy): domain Eukaryota; kingdom Viridiplantae; phylum Streptophyta; class Magnoliopsida; order Poales; family Poaceae; genus Dendrocalamus; species Dendrocalamus sinicus. The sequence goes on along the minus strand of CM070655.1, from coordinate 3,695,229 downwards.
GGTAAATAATCTTTATAAATATGAAATATTGTTGTTAATTCGTAGCAATATATGGATATTCAGCTAGTTATTATTAAATAGTAGGAGTAGATGTTCGATGCGACCCAAGGGCTCGGACGCTTGGCCTATAACATAATCGTTGGTTATTCATAGAGATGGGAGTGGACTAGGCACTTGATCCGAGGATTGGTCAGTTGGACATGTTTATCGTATATATATTGGGTCATAATAATGAAATGTATATATTTAATTTTTGATGTTTAATTGGGCCGAGTCCAATGTGGATAGTTTTGATAAGGTGAATAAAACTTAGGACAGTGAGGTAGTAGGATCTTATTGTAGGAGGAACAATTTGTTGATCTATTTGGATTTGGATATTATTGGACTTTGTGTGTTTGGATATGGTTGGTTGTGAACATTATCGTTTCAAATTTGGATTAGAAGTAGATTGGAACGCGTTTATTTGGATAAGGATTGAATATCCATCTACTTTCTCACGAAAACTTGCATACAAACTCATCCATGGCCGCACCCCGGCACGACCGTGCGATTGTGTCTCTCTCCAGAAAAAAATCACGGGAAGGAATTGTACGGCCCAGGTGGTGTCGGCGGCGGTGCTTGACATTGCTGAGTCAGAGCTGTTCCACCGCGGACAGTTGGTGGCGGTTGACCGTACAGCCAACGGCGAGATGCCCCCCTCGTACACGAATCTCCAAGGAGCCCACGGAACAGCTTCCTCGAGCCGCTCGCTCTCCGCCGCGTGGCTACCATACCTCATCCCCGCGTCAGGAATCTTCGGTGGGCCCGGCCTTCCACTTGACCCCGCACACCTATCGCTTTCCATCTACGGCTCTGATTTTTCTTAGAAAGCTTTTACACTTATTGTTACGACCACTGAAATGTGGGTCCAGGTTATTAGAAGACCACTTGTCAGCACCTGTCTAGTTCCACATCCGGGTGCTTAATGAAACAATCTTTGTTTTGCCTTATTATCTTTATCTATTTCCTTATTCTAACCACTCCTCGCCAAATCCGTTTAGTAATTACTATATCTAAACAAACCCGTTTGGTAAATTTAAGTTTTCAACACGCACCCCCTCATGCAATCCACTTACCCCTCGCTCCGATTATGTTCCGTCCGATCCCACCAGAAATGAATCACAGCCGTGCGATTCCAAGGGCGGATCCGTAAATGCCGCAAAGCGGAGGGGGAGTTGAGTTTACCGGTTAAAACGCCCGAGCCAGCGGCTCTCGTCTTCGTCTCTCCTACGCGGCCGGGGAAGGATTCTACTGGTATAGCCTCGGTCGGATCTAGAACACAATTCGTGTGGGGGATCGGGCGCTCGGATCGATCTGAGGGTCAGGGGTGAGGGTGCGAGAGTGATGGGGAAGGCAGCGGCGGTGGGGACGGCGGTGGTGGTGTGCGCGGCTGTGGGGGTGGCGGTGGTGCTGGCGCGGCTGCGGCAGCGGCGGCGAAGGGAGACGGAGATGGTGGAGGCCGCGGAGGCGGATAGGAAGAGGATGGTGGCGGCGGTGATAGAGGAGGTGGAGCACAGGCTGGCGACGCCGACGGCGCTGCTGCGGAGCATCTCGGACGCCATGGTGTCCGAGATGGAGCGCGGGCTGCGGGGGGACATCCACGCCACGCTCAAGATGCTCATCACCTACGTCGACAACCTCCCCACCGGGTAAAGTCTTCCGTCCCGATCTGATCTCTGTTTCCTTTCCTTCCCTTTCATTAGGTTGTGATCTATGAACTTTATGATCCAAAAGATGCGGACTTGTGGGTACAAAAGAATGAAAGATCGCGTACGGTGGTGAATTGGTCGCAAAAGTGCTTTCTTGATCGCGTAATCGTGGGATTTTTTTTCTCCTTGTTTTGATTAGGAATGACTGGCCTTTTGGGAATTGATTGGAAATGCGCGAATCTTCTTGTGAATTTTTGTGGAAAGATCGCACGTTGTGGTGATTCGAAGCGAAAACGGGAATAATCGTCTCTTATTTGATCTTCGTTTGGTTCTCGATGACTCATGGGCAAGGATGAGATCTTTTTTTCAATTGTGAATTATCATTGTTAGATGAGACTCCAACTTTGGTGTTCTGGGATTTCTGGATAAATGAGCATCGTACCCGTCGTGCTGCTTTGAGTAATATGGGATTTTGAGGAGTTGGCTGTGGTTGCAATTCTGGGCGTTGATTTTTCAAGTCTTACGTGGTATGCCATTAAGTTGGATGGATTAACCAACCAATTTATGGCATAAATATTTCTTTCAGGTTTACTCCTATATATGCTCCATTGCTGTCAATTCTGTAGAAATGTTTATCTGTGTTTGTGGTTTATTTTAGCAGTTTGATCAATCATATCCATCACCATCAATTGAACTCATTTCAAGGTATAATTGGTTTTTAGTCCTTAGTTTATGAAGGATCACCCTCCGTATTGTATAGTTAAAATGTCACCACATTTAGAGAAAGGAAGGCTCTTAAATCTAATGATTATTTTGCCGTCAGTCTGTTAAGTGCAATTCACTCATACGCATGAAGTATTGGTTCTAGCAACATTGAGTATTGCCCACTTCTAAGACTCGTGCTTCACTTCATTTTTTAATCATCTGGGTGCTACTTCTGCAGAGATGAACATGGGTTGTTTTATGCACTAGATCTTGGAGGGACCAACTTCCGTGTTCTGCGAGTCCAACTTGGAGGAAGGGAGAAACGTGTTGTCAAGCAACAGTACGAGGAAGTCTCCATTCCACCACATCTGATGGTCGGGACTTCCATGGTGAGAACCTCCTGTTCGATTTTCATGTTTCTTGGAGTATTACATTTTCATCCATGCTTGCCTTATGTATCTTGAATTATTCATACAGGAACTATTTGATTTCGTTGCTGCTGCATTAGCAAAATTTGTGGATACCGAAGGTGACGATTTCCACCTCCCAGAGGGGAGACAGAGAGAGCTGGGTTTCACTTTTTCCTTCCCAGTGAACCAAACATCAATATCATCGGGAACACTCATCAAGTGGACAAAGGGCTTTTCCATCAACGGCATGGTAAAAGTCAAAAACACTTTGGTTCATGCCCCACTAACTGAACACCTTCTTAGTACTTTTGTAAACATGGCTTGAACCGGAATTTATTATAAACACATGAATTCAACTGGCGAGTTTCCGTGAGAAAGTGTGATTTAATATCGCAATAGAGCCTCTGGCGTTTGTTCCTTTTTCTCGAAGGACCAGCTTTCTGTGACAAAATTCTGCATTGCTCTTTTAGAATGCTAGAGCAGAGCTTTTAGTGATGAAGTTTAATAGTGGTGTGCTGTTAAGTTTGATATCATGTTGATTCACTAATTGCTGTATTCACCTACAAACAATGCAGTACCTACTCCATTCTTGTAACGTTCAATTGTTACAATACAATCAAACTGATTTGTTTATCTCAATGAAATTTGAAATATTGAGATTGGTTAGGAAGCATATTCTTGAGGTGTTGTAAGAATATTATGTTTCTCCAGTTGATGGTATCTGTGTCAATTATTAAGCATCCTATAATTGTCACAAGCACACAATTACTTGATTTGGATATTTATTTGATTGCTCCTGAATCAGGTGGGTGAGGATGTTGTCTCTGAGTTGAGCAAGGCCATGGAGAGGCAGGGGCTGGATATGAAAGTTACAGCATTGGTAAGTTAATATCTGTTAAATTATTCAATTTATACACCATCTATGCTTTGCTTTCGTATCTAAGCTATGCTAATTTCTTTGTATCCTGATGCTGCTTTTGGTTTTTTGACCCTTTTATCAGTTGATGGGATCCAAACATGGTTAACATCATGCAAAACGTTTCTTTCCGAGGCATTCTTTGCTATGTAGATTGAGTATTGATGTTTTGTAGGTTAATGACACAGTTGGCACACTGGCTGGTGGGAGATATATGGACAACGATGTAGTTGCTGCCATAATATTGGGCACTGGTACAAATGCAGCATATGTTGAGCATGCTAATGCTATTCCTAAATGGAATGGTCCACTGCCTAGATCTGGAAATATGGTTAGTATTTGGTTTCCTTCTTATGCTTGGAATAACAACGTTTGTTGAACCATTTATGGTCTTACACATGCACTGTACCTTCACCGTTGTATGGTATTCACCCCACTTAAGTATTAACCTTCGAATTATTTGGTATTCTCTAGGTAATCAACACGGAATGGGGGAGCTTTAAATCAGACAAACTTCCTCTTTCAGAATTCGATAAAGCCATGGATTTTGAAAGTTTGAATCCTGGAGAGCAGGTATTGTCTACCTGGTCTTTTCCTTCCCCTTTTGTTTTTAGGTGTCTGCATTAATATATGTTAAAAACTTTTGTATGCCAGATATATGAAAAGATGATTTCTGGAATGTATCTTGGAGAGATTGTGCGAAGAATCTTACTGAAACTGGCTCATGGTGCTTCTTTGTTTGGGGATGTTATTCCGCCTAAGCTGGAGCAGCCATTTGTACTGAGGTATTATTTCTTGATCCATTGGTCGTCAAGCTTTTCATGGCTGCTTTCTGACATGGCAAGAGCTGTTCTACTTTTCATTAGCTAACAAGCTGATCAAGAATTTTCACAATTTGTATGATAATCTGCTTTGGATAACAATGTGCATGACATAAATAGTTTGGCTTCTTTTACCTGATAGTGTTTAAGTTGGTGACAATAATAGTTGTAGCTGAATAAATTGAAGACAGGGAAGTTGCGTGTCTTCTGAAGTTATTATCATGTTACATCAGTTGGCTAATCCATGGAAAGTGACATATAAAAAAATGTGGATTTGTCCTCTTTACTGACCAAATATTTTCTTCTGGTCAACTCTCAGTTTTGTCACAACTCTGTGCAATCCGATTCTTGGCCTATTTTCTTCTCTGATGTATTAGCATAACTACCTGGATGGCTTGTCAATTGTGTGGCTAGATAATTTTTTAGGGAAAAATCCATAACCACCCCCATAAGTCACGTACCTTTTTAATTTGCCCCCATATCTAATTATCTTTTACTTTGCCCCCCATAAGTTAAGTTGGCGTACAAATGCCATCTAGGCTGCATGTTAGCACTATTCTCTTGGTTTTCATTATTTTTCACACTTGTTTCAGTGGTGTTAATACTTGTTTCAATGATCTTAATACTTATTTCAATTGTTTGAGTAATTTTGGTTATGGTTGTCACGGTGTCGCCAAGTCGTCACCTTGGCGCGCCTAGGCATCGTGGCGGTCTAGGGGGACGTTATGGAGCTTTGCCGTGGCTGCCCCCCATCTTCCTTGGCTCCAGCCGGTGGGAATGGCCGGATTTGGATTCGGCGGAGATGGTGTGGGAGACGGGGAGGGGGGAGCCACCGGGCGGGGGGAGGAGGCGGCGGGGAGGGGGAGGCATCGGGCAGAGGAGGTGGTGGGTGGGGGGAGGCGCCGGGGAGGGGGAGGCATTGGGGAGAGGAGGTGGCGGGCGGGTGGGGGGAGGAGGCGCCGGGGAGAGGAGGCTATGGGAGAGAGAGGAGGTTGGGCATCGGGAGAGTCGGGAGTTCGATATAATATATGAGGGGAGGGGGACTGGCTACGGCTTTGACTTGTATGTGTATGACCGTATGCATGACTGCATGTAGAGCATGTGTACCTGCCTCGCCATGGCGTCGTCGTGGCGTCGTGGCGCCGTGGCCGCCAATTACGATGTGACAACTATGATTTCAGTACTTGTAATGCATCATTTCATTACTAATGTTTTAATGCTGAAATTGTGTATTACAAATACCAAAATCACTCATGTAATTGAAATAAGTGTTGAAATCACTTAAATAAGTATTGTAATCATTGAAACAAGTGCCAACAATAATTAAAACCACGAGAAAATAGTGCAAACATGTGACCTAGGAGGTATTTGCTAGCCAACTTAACTTATGAGGGCAAAGTGAACAAAATGAGATATAGGGGGCAAATTGAAAAAGTAGGTGGCTTATGGGGGTGTTTATGGATTTTCCCATTTTTTAATGCATAACTTAATATTATAACTCAGTACTAAAGGTAAACTCAAGGTTAATTTTTTTCCTTTTAGTCAAATGTGGCTGAGAATAATAAAGATAAACTTAAGGGGTTTTCCCCCTTTTAGCCAAATGGCTCATAAAATCTGAGCAGTGCCCTAATAAAAATAATGTTCATTTTCTTCTCGTTTAGTGGGAATTAATAAGGTATTTATTTGGGGCGAAATAAGTAATAAATAGGTTATTAATTGATAGATGCATTGGTTTGTATAGCATACTTGAGACTTGGTGAAGAGCCCGTGCCATTTGTAACGACAAATCTGTGAGTGGTACAAATGGTTACTCACACCAGCTCACTTACAAGAAAAGGATTTATTTGTAGAAACTTTGGTACTTTTTTATTCTTATTCTGAGTAAATCCAACTTCTGAATTTGATATAACTACAAAAGCATTTTTATGGATACCTTTATTGTGGCATCACAGGACGCCAGATATGTCAGCCATGCATCATGATTCGTCACATGACCTTAAAATTCTGGGAGCTAAGCTAAAGGATATCGTGGGGGTATGACTTTGATTGAGCCAAAGTGGATACCAAAAATGTTCAATAACCATTGATTGCTTATGTAGTATTTGATCCTATGTTCAGGTCCCAGATACTTCCTTGGAAGTAAGATACATTGTTCGTCACATCTGCGACATTGTTGCAGAGCGCGGTGCACGCTTGGCTGCTGCTGGTATATATGGCATCCTGAAGAAGCTAGGCCGGGACAAAGTGCCAAGTGATGGCAGTAAAATGCCGAGGACTGTCATTGCCTTGGATGGTGGGCTCTATGAACATTACAAGAAGTTCAGCAGTTGCTTAGAAGCAACTCTTACGGACCTCCTGGGGGAGGATGCTTCGTCTTCGGTGATTGCCAAGCTGGCCAACGATGGCTCTGGCATTGGAGCTGCTCTCCTTGCTGCCTCGCACTCCCAGTATGCCGTGGTCGACTAGTCTTGAGAATGAACCCGATGGATCAGACGCTTTGACTGTAGCTTCTCATTTTTCCCTTCAAAACTTCCTAATATTCTGGGCTCCCCTCGTGGAATTATTTCTTCTTTGGCTATTCTGCACACATTTCAGTGGCTCTGCAGCGGGATATAGCTAGTATAGCACCAATGAGGTCGGAGGTTATCTAATTGCATAAACGTTTGAATGGCAGGAACGTGGAAATGGAGGTTTGAACGATGCCGTTCCTGTTCTGCCCATTTTTATGCTTTTGTATTTTCTCTTCCCAATTAAGAAGGGGACGTGATGAATTTAACTATCTGTTCTCGTCGCGTGATTTCTTCAAAATATGTGATTGAATGCGCGTTTATAGCTTCATAATGATATACATGCACTTAAAGTACATACAGTGTCCATCAGTGCTATCTGCTCCGCTCTCATAAGATTGTTCACAAGTGTTACTATTACTGTACCGTACTAGATGCTGCTATATCCAGAGGTGAAGCTTCTTATTGCCACTACTCAATTTCAATTTCGGGTTTTCTTCAGACCAGGGCCATCTCAACAATTTCAAGGGCCCTTAGACAAGCAAGACGGCAAAGACCCAACAATCTAATTTTTTTAATAAAGTATATAGTACTACTAATAAGAGTTAACTTATATCATATGTTTAATTCATAAAAGATAACGATAGTACAATAAACAAATTAAAAGAATGGTAAAATAACTGCTATGATTACCTCAAATAAAAAATAATGCTTCAATGCTTTTTAAGAAACCTGATCGGTGATGGGTGATCCTGTCCAGCCGTCCGCTCGTGGGGGCGTGGGGCCCATCCCTCGTCGCATGCGGACGAGCGGCGTCGGCGTGTCGTGGCTTCACGGTGTCGCGCCTCATGGAGCGGCGTCGCCGCGTCTGGCGATTGGGCTGGGCGATAGGGAGGCGAAACGATCATCGGTCGGCGATCGAGAATAGCCGAATACCAAAATAGGAAGCGACGGCAAGCTAATTCCTGATTGATTGCTGGACTTGTGCTAAGTGTATGGGCCTTTAAATTTTCATTTCAATATGCCAAATACATATACTAAGTACTATATACATACATATACTCATGGGGCCCTCTGTGGCATGGGCCCCCGGCCGTCGCACTTGCTGCCCTCCCCTCTAAGACGACCCTGCTTCAGACGATGCTGTCAAAACTGCTCTTACCGTCGTCAAACCCTTTGGTGTCCGAAAGCTGCTTCTGATGGCTGCCCCTCGCACCTGCAGAAAGAGTGATGTTGTACTCGGCAACCTACTCATCCACAGTTTTCTGCTGTGCCTGCTCGCACCTCAGCAGCATTTGCAGCATATCATTTATCATCGGCCGTATGGATAGCTGAGCGCCGGTGCATATGATGCCGAGCTTGAACACCACCTCGACGGCGTTGCCGTACCCGGCACTTGTCTGCGATGGCTTAATGGTGGACATTTGTGGAAAGGGCTCCAGCTGTTTCAGTGCAAAAACCAGGAGCATTGAATACTCACAAAGGTATATTACATTTCTTGACTACGGTCTAACATCATTAGTCTTGGCCAACTCGAGAAGAGTGGTTACAAGATTGTACTCGAGGATGGTAAGCTCAGCATCCTCGACCAGCAACAAGTATTGCTGGCACGGGTGCGATGGTCTCAGAACAGGCTCTACATACTTGGTCTGAACCTGACCACACCAGTGTGCCTTAAGGCATAGGCAAACGAGGCGGCATGGCGATGGCATGCGCGCTATGACCATCTCGGCTTCTGCGCCCTACATGACTTGGGTGCCAGGAGGATGGTGGAGGGCGTACCCATCATCAATTGAGTGCAGCAGTTCTGCGATGGTTGTGTCCTTGGCAAACAACATCGAGCACCATTCCCACATGCCTCTTCGTATCGTGCAGAGCACGGCCTGGAGCTGGCTCACGGTGACTTGTGTGGCCCAATTTCGCCAATCACATTGGGTGGTGGGCGCTACTTCCTGCTGATTGTTGATGATCATAGTCATTTCATATGGCTAGAGATGATCAAGTCGAAGGAAGAGGCATTCAAGTTCTTCAAGAAGATCAGGGTAATCGCCGAGAATGAGGTTGGCTCTAAACTGACGGTGTTCCAGACAGATCGTGGAGGGGAGTTTAACTCCATCGACTTTAATGACTAATGTGACGAAATGGACATCAAGAGGTATACGATTGTGCCATACTCGCCGCAACAAAATGGTGTCGTGGAGCGCCAGAACGAAATGGTTGTGGAGATAGCTTGTAGCATGTTGAAGAGCATGGCGATGCCTACCATATTTTGGAGCAAATCAGTAAACACTGCAGTGCACATCTTGAATCGTGCACCAACCCGGAGTCTGGATGGTGTAACGTCGTATGAAGCGTGGTACAAGAAAAGGTCAAATGTCCACTGTTTTTGTACATTCGGATGTGTGGCACACATCAAGAAGGTTGGCCCTGGTGTCACCAAGCTTTTCGATCGCTCCATACCAATGGTGTTCATTGTGTACGAGGAGTGCTCAAAGGCCTGTCAAGTTTTTGATCCGGTCACAAAAAAGCTCCATGTGACACGAGATGTTGAATTCGAAGAAGAGCAAAAATGAGATTGAACAATGACATCTTCATCGATTGGCATTAGCAGACTTGACGTGTTCACCGTCGAGTACACCAACATAACTGACGACACTTTGGTGGATGCCGACTACACCACATCTTCGACAACGATGGAGAGGCCTATAACGCCACAGGTGATAGAGCCACCTTAGCCCACAACACCGCATGGTGCTACGGTACAATGGGCGTCACCACTGACTAGCGCATCACATGATTCTGAAGGTGTGCCACAAAGGTATCACTCGATATCAAATATTTACAACACTACTGAGGCGGTGCAGAGTGACGACACTGAGCTCACTAATCAAGAAGTCGAGTACGGCAACCTCTGTCTCCTTGGTGCTGAGGAGCCTGCGAGTGCACAGGAGGTCTCAAAGATGGAATGGAAGAAGGCTATGGATGTTAAGTTGAAGTCCATCTACGACAACAATACTTGGGAGTTCACCGCACTCTCTACTGGTTATTAAGCAATCAAGGTGAAAAAAGATCCACTAGGTAATATTGTTAAGCACAAAGTTTGCTTAGTTGCAAAAGGATATGCACAGTGATAGGGGTTGGATTTCAACAAGGTATTTGCACCAGTGGCTCGCATTGAGACAATGTGGGTGCTGATCACACTGGTTAACTTGGCTCATCGGAGACCTGATGGGTGTGGAGCCGAAGAAGGCAAAGCTACTCGTAGACAACAAGTCAGCAATTGTGTTGTGCAAGAATCCTGTGCTCCATAATCACAGCAAACACATTGATACAAGGTATCATTTCATTCGCGATTGCATTGAAAATGAAAAAAAAATAGATGTCGAGTATGTTGGCACAAATGAGTAGTTGGCTGACATTCTTACGAAGACCCTCGGTCGCGTCAAGTTCATCGAACAGAGGCAGAAAATCGGGATGGTCGAGGTGAAGTCGGTGCGCCATACTTAGGGGGTGATTTGTTGGACTTAACTACATCACACCAACACTATGTCATTGAGACGTTACTATGGTCATAGTCGTACTGCATTAGTGTGTGCATTGAGTTAGTGCATGCGTTAAGAGTATTAGTACGTGTGTTATGTAACTTCATGAATATCATAAATAGCTCAAACGTGGAATGGCGCGTCATGAAGAGTTGGTTGTGGTGTGTATGTCGGGTTAGTTTCTTGTTTTTCAGTATAAAAGATCAGTCGGCCGAGCAACCACTCCGCAACGCTGCCCACCCAGCTGCGCGGCGCGCGCGCTCTGCGCCAGCGGGCCACGCCTCCTCTCGCCTTCATCCATCGCCGCGGGCCGCGCCTTCTCGCTCATTCCCGGTGGTGGCCCGCGCTCGCGTCCGCGCTCTCCTGCTCGTCGGCGGGCCTCCCGCTCGCCTCGACTCTCTCTTCCCTCTCCTCTTCCACGACCGATGGGCCCGCCCGCCGCCTTCTTCCTCCCGCTCCTTTTCTCCCCGCGACGCCTTGCTGGCACCACGGCGAGCTTTGCTCCCGTGGCGCGCATGCACGCTCGCCGCCGCCGCGCCGCCCCGTCGCTTAGGTGGAAAGCTCGCGACCCCGCCGCCCTTGACTTGGCGCCACGCGCGCGCCTTTCCCCGCTCGTCACTTCGCCCGCTCGGTCGCTGCGCTTCACGCCGGCAAAAGGGGAGAGGAGGCAGCAGCACTGAGACAACCACCACAGGCGTAGGCGCGCATCGTAGCTTCACCGATAGCGAGCATGTCGCCGCTGCATCCCTACCGCCTCCGCCACCGGCTCGACGCGACCGCCGCGGGCGTCGCCCATTGCCGCCCGCTCGCGCGCTTATAAATGCCGCCGAGGGCTCCACTGGGTTCCCACGCACCTCTTCGCTCCCTCACGGTAATTGTCCAATCAAGCCCGTAGCCACCGAGCCCGTTCTTTCCCAACTCCGCGAGCACACCGCCCCGCCGTTCCTAGCTCTAGCGTCCGATTCCTTCGCCACACCATCCCCGAGCACCGCGGCGATTCCGCCTCGCCCGAAGCTTCCCATCGGCCGTCGCGCACGGCACCGCGACCTCCCGACCGCCGCGCCGCCGCGCGCCGCCGCCACCGTGCCCCCGGCCTGCAAAGCTCACCACCGGCACCCCGGCTTGAGGAACGCGTCTAGCTTCTCCACCGGACCTCCCGACTCTCCTTCGCCGCGGCCACCGTCACCCCGACTCCGCTACGACCGCTGCAGACCAACCTTAAGGGACTTAATCGCCCTATAGAGGTAGGCAAAGCCTCCCGCCACTTGGCTATCGGCTAACTCTCGATCCCCGCTCCTCGGCGCGTTCGAGCGCTCGAGCCTCTCGCTCAGGCGCGCCGAGGTCGAACATTCTTTGTTTCCATCGGCGGTGGGCCCCACATGTCGACCACTGTAACGAGCCGAGCGAGGCCGACTGCCGGACCCCACCGGTCGGTGGAACTCTTACACCAAACCTGCATCGACATGTGGACCCCATGAACGAGATCTCGGACCCACATGTCGCTGGGCACAGAGAAAATAAAAGAAAAATAAATGGAAAACCAAATAATGCCAGAGAATGACAATGGGCCCCACACGTTAGGATTTAATAATTTTTGGATTTGACCAAACAGAGGACTTTGACCAATCATAACTTCTTCGTTTTGCTCCAATTTGAATGAAACAAATTTCTAAATTAGTATAAATTCAAGATCTATCTAATGGAATCAGAACCATAATTTTTGGAGTTCATTTGAATTTCTGGTGATTTTTGTTGATTGGTTGCTTTCCTTTTATTTGGGTATTTCGCACGATTAAATAGCATACGAGGCTTAGGAAGAGGAGGTTGAGGCAGCTAGCTTGGAAGCTTCCGAAGACCCAGACCAAGACCCCCGCGAGCAAGGCGAGTCAATACTTTGGTCATATTGAACCCAATATTGCAAAGTTATTTCCTTTTTAAATTAACAAAGTGCATGCTATTATTTCATGAGCTATGTTATGTCCAAATTTCAGCAAGCTAGTTATGCCCTGTTATTGCCATTGTTTATATTAATCTTCTTGCCATACTTGACGTGTGAACCTTGTCGCCCTAGCAAAAAATTACGATATTAACCTTTTGAAAATAAGTCCGTAATTTATATGCCATGCTTAGTGTTGTTTAGGTATCATGGGCGCGAGAGCGCCCAACATCACTTTTAATTCTGAGAAAAATTGGTTGGGCAGTCATGGTGGTAATGACTGATAAATGTTGGTTATGATTATTTTATGTTTCCAAAAACCCCAACATGCTTAAATATCTGGGCGGATGGTTCGGGGGTATGGTGCAGTGGTGCACGAGAGTGTGGTTTGTGGTAGAACCGCCCAGATACCACTAAGGACCGAATCTTGTCATGACCTCCGGGTAAAACAAGACAACCACAAGTTCGTAAAGTATGACTTGGCTTAGTAGATTTACTCTGACCTAGAAGTCATCCTTCCAGGAGGTGGTGTGGGTTAGTGCAAGCGGCGATCGGTGAGACGGCTTGAATGGGACACCGGTAGGGTGAAGTTCTCACGGCGGGCTAGCGGGGGGGGAGCCACCGCTAGACGTTCGAAGGAGGACATCCCGCACAACGTATGGGACCCACCGCAGTGGGAGCGACCCATAGGGTGAAATGATGGAAGGCGAGGTACTTTGAAAAGTCACCGTGATGAGTCGCTCAACCACACGCCTAAGGAATCGTGTGGGAAACGAGTTGATTGTCTCTTGTGGTGAAAGTGTACAAACTCTGCGAGTCAAAACTATTCGAATAGCCGTGCCTACGGTCAAGGGCGGACATGGGAACTTAATCGATATAGTTCTGTTTTAAAAACATTGGAAACCGGGAATGGAAACTTGAAGGGGAAGGATCCGCCTGGTTTGGAATTGTCCGGGTGTTGTCCCAGGTGGTACGTTAAGCGGCTATAATTTGAAAGATACTATATGGTGCGATGCCATGTAATGGTGGATGGAATCTGTGTCAATTATATGATCAACTTACTTTATAAACAAAGGTTTTGAGTTTAAAATTGCTAGGTCTCGGGATTTTCCTATAATTGTATTCAAAAGTACTCTCCGCAAAATAAAATGAGCCCAAGCCTTCCTTTGATTAGCCAGACATGTTTAAATATTGCATTCTGTGTGTTGGCTTGCTGAGCACGGGGTCGGAGTGCTCATTCTCGCTTTTGCGATAAAATTCAGAAACAGGAGTTCAAGGACACTACGCCTACGAGGAGGCCCCTGCCAGCATCGACGGAAGCAAAGGCGATAATTAAGGTGTAGGCCTCGGTGGTTAGGCATAGACAGGTAGACTCTAGGCGTTGTGTACATTTATGTTACCAGGACCCTGGTGGCATATATTGTGCACATTACCCTACTGGTCGCTTGCCTGTGGATTTGGGTCTATTTTTGCTATAATTTCCGCTGCGTTGATGTAATGAAGACATTTGGCCCAGTCGGCCCCTTTTGTAAACTATCACCCGACGTGGTGTAATTCAGTTTATGTAATATAATGGTTGATTACGCGATGTATGAAATGATTCAACAATGTACTGTGTGCACTAACTACTGATCCAGGGATTAGTGCAGTGAAACACAGTAAGATTCGGATTTAAAAATCCGGGTCTGACAGGGTGGCACAAAAATACTGTTGTCTGTGAGTTCACAATTCTCCAGCGAGTCCAACCATCCACGAGTGTCGAGTTTTCGTGATCGTAACTCGCTTCGAGTATGTTCCTTCGTGGTCGTAACTTGTTTCGAGTATGTTCTTTCGTGGTCATAACTTGCTTCGAGTACAAGTTATTTCGTGATCGCAAGAGTACTATTTTACGAGTATTGTTCACCGAGTGCTGTAGTAGAATACTATTCATCAAGTGCTGTAGCAGAGCACTGTTCATCAAGTTCTGTATGCAGTCTTGTTCTCACGAGTACTATTCATTCGAGCAATCGTAGCGTCGTGTTCATCCGAGCGCTTTTTCATCCGAGCGAAGTTTTACGAGTACTCACGATCGAAGTCTTCTGAGTACTCACGGTCTAAGCTACCGAGTGCTTACGGTCGAAGTCTTTCGACTACTCATGGTCGAAGTCTTCCGAGTACTCACGGTTGAAGCTGCTGAGTACTCACGGTCAAAATCTTCCTACCACGTTATGTTCTCTTCCGATGATGTTGTGTGCTCTAATTTATCGTAACAAGGTTGCATTAGGCAAACCAGATGCACGTGAGCTTCAAGTTCATGAATGACTCCGGCAGCTTACCGGGACTGAACGAATTTAGCTCGAGCTTGACCTTTTCAAGGCTAGTCAGCTCGCCGAGCTCCGTCGAGATTGTGCTAATCAAGTGGTTGCTGTTGAGTGCAAGGTACGTCAGTTCTTGAGCTTCGATAGCGTCGTTAGTATCTTGCCGGTGGAGTTATTGTAGTCAAGGCCCGATAAGTCAACTTCTCCTTGAGGCGGCTGGTGTCGTCTGGGAGCTACCCGTTGAGGTTGTTCGTCGAGAGGTCGATGGACGTTATGCCGGTGCAGTTGTAGAGGAATGCCGAGAAGCCGCCACCAACACTGGTGTTCTGAAGGTTAAGCACAGGGCCGATCCTGGGCATGGGCGACAAAGGGCAACCACCTAGGGCCCCCGCAAGTTATGGGCCCCAGCACATGTATATATACATATACATATATATATATATATATATATATATATAATTTGGTTGGACTCATAGTTAGAAGGATCAACCAAAATATATAAGGCTACAGACTCATATGGTTAACTTCCAGGCAGCCATTAGCAACAACATGAAGAAGACAACTAACAACCATACTGAAAACTTGTCTAGGTAGCCCAAGTGTCCAACTCAATTTGAAAACACTTCATTTGACATGTCACAGGTGACTAAACGAATGAATGCTCGCTCATAAGATCGATGCCTAGCTCAGCTCAACTAACTTGTATCTTATTTACTTGCTAATTAAACTGAGAATTTGACAACAGGTGGTTTCTTAAATATTTGAATTCTTCAATTCAAGTATACAAAGAAAAATTTTGGTTTAAGATTGGTAGACTAGAACTCTAAATTTTCAGTGCATGTGGTTGTGTTTGGCGACTAACAGAAAGTTATGTATCAGTTGAAAGATTGAAGATTTTCTTTTGAAGGTTGGTGTTTTTGCCTTTTAGTGTAGCTGATGACTACTTAGTTAATGTCTCGGCTAATTGAAAAATATCATAAAATAGTTTTTTATGTGGTTTCATTCGTAAAAAGCATATTTAGAATATATGAATTTCACAAGAAACAATATAAATTTCTCGAGACTTAAATGAGGTCTTTAAGTTATATATCTCTTGCAACTTGCAAGAGAAGTTTAGCATATATAACCTTGCTCATACAATATGATGTTGGTTATTTAAAATTATTTACACTTATTATTGGTATATATTAGGTTTTGATAATAAAAGTGTCTATTCAGACTGAATAGAAGTAAGATTTTTAAAATATTAGGAGCACCTTAAGACCTTCACTTTTATTTCGCCCCAGGGTCTTCGAAATATCCGGAACGGCCCTGGTTAAGCAGCTGAGGCTCGTGATCCCGCCGATGGTGTCGGGGAAGGGGCCGAAGACGGTGACGTTCAGAAGGGAGAGGGACGAGACCCGGCCGCCCGCATCGCAGGACACGTAGGTCCATTCGTAGTGCGAACTGGTGGTGTCGCTCCACGGAGCGAGCTGTGCCGGGTCGCCCCATGCGCGTTTGATCCGGAGCGAGAGCTGCTTCTCGTCGGCCTCCGCCGCTTGAACCGCGGCATGCCACGGGAGGCAGGGCAAGCTGAGGCAGAGCAGGAGGAGGCGGAGATAGGCGTGGCTTGGCAATGCCATGGTTTGGTGTGATTTTTGGTTGGGATTTTCCCGTCGCGAACGCCGGAAGAGGCGTGCGTTCAGTTTGCACGGCCGGTGTGGCCTGCCATCGCGGACTCCCGTATGAAAACGTGCCGGGGCATTATGCAGTGGGAACGGCAGGTGGTGATTTTCTCATTTTCTTTTTTCCAATCCATTATCCTGTCAATTATTGTATTGTTTGGGTTTGTTGGGTGAAGTTTGCTGGAAGCTTCGATCTTGTTTTCTCCTTATTTGATAATTGGCTGTTTGCTACACGCTTTCTTTGGTTTTAGGCAGGTCAAATTGCTTAGTTTGAAAGGGATATGTTAGAGAACAATTTTTTTTGATAGAGCTACTAAAATAAGAACCAAACTGAGCTACGTGTTCTAGTATTTTTTTTTATGTCAATTCGTTTATTTTATCTCAATCTAGACGAGACAATCAGCTCCTCTACCTTGGACCGTAGTGAGTGGCGGCACATCACGAATGGCACAGTGAGGTCGATCACTTGCGACGAGGAGGAAGGCTGCTTTTGTAAATCAAACGATCAAGTAGCTGTCCTGTCCGAGGACTGTTGTTCACCTTGACTCGCACTGGTAAGACAGCTGCTGTCTATGCAGTTTTTACATATCGTACTACGCTCGGTTTGCAGATATTTCACTGCCGATATCGCGGCCATGATCTCATGGGCAGTGGCTGCTCCGACCGATATTTTTTATCTATGTTCGTAAGAAAGTAGTGGACGATAAAGATATTTATATAAATGATATATATAATTTTAAATTCAAAAAATTATTTAGAGAATTTATTTTAAAAAACCATCTCAGTTATTTCAACCGAGGGACGGAGCTATAGAAGTGAAAACGGATTTGTGCTAGTGTGCCAAAGCACGCAAACGGTTCTAGTTGAATGGTGTGTCAGCTCGAGGTCACGGACTCAGGGAATGAGCCTGACATGATCCGCATATTTTACTGAGATGGATAGCCTAGAAAGTGCATCCCACGCGTCAGTTGCACTGTGTGCATCTAGATGTACTTGGGGCATGTTCTTTTGGGCTTTTTAAATCGACTTTTGGCTTTTGCTATAGTACCTAACTTTCAAACGCAGTATTTTCTCAATATGAGGTCTACAAGTTAAACGATCTACACGTTAAAAGCCTAACATCTATACCAACCAAAATTGCAAGTGAGTATCTGTCTCTCTGTAATCTGTACCGTAAACAGCCAAAATTCAAAAATTTCAACCAAAAGTCATAAGCCGCAGCCGAAAAGAACAGGCCGCAAATCCTTCGGGTTTAAGCGAGTCAAAAGGAAAAGTCTTAGATAAGGATGTGGCTCTTGGTTGTTTTTTATCGTCAGTCGCCGTACGCTCAAAAGTCAAGACAGAATGGGAAAGGAAAATTTTAAACATGGTACTCGTACTCAGTACTGCACGCGCGCTTTCTAGACAATACATGTACTCGTGGATCACGATCATCTACGACATCGGGACAATTGTGCTGCTCTTGTTCGGCTTCCGATTCTTTCATGGCGGATCAAACCATTGAGGTCAATACAAACAAGAAGGCGTAGGCATATCTTCAGAAATTTTTAGTACTGAAGCCTTGATTATAATCGCTGATATCAGCGTACACTTCTTCTGGTGATCTTTCGAAAAGGCCTTGTAAACTCTGTAAGCTTGTTGAAATGCTGATAACATCTATGTATGTGCCATCTGATAAGAAAATATAATTTGTTATTTTCAGAGTTCTAGACTGATAATGAGCGACTATTTTGTTTTTTTGGCTGAAGCTAAACCGAGAGGAAGCAGCTCCAACTCACCGAAGGAGCCCCAGTAGGAATGTGGAGGATTCTTGGACGAGTAAGGTAGTGATCGGTTCGGCTGAAAAGCTTATGACTTATGGCTGAAAATACTGTAGTTGGTTGAAAAAAGCATTGTAGCTAATATGAGCTTATGTAGCATAATTAAATTTAAAAAAATTAAAAATATAAAAAAATATGTTAACCCATTATGTATAATACAAACAAATACGGGAAAAAAGAACCGGCAAAAAAGCTCAATAAAAAGTCAAAAGTTCAGAAAAAAACGAAACTTATGAATAATAAAAAATAAACCAGAAGCCGAAGCCGAGTTGATCAAGACTACTTTTTAATCAGTAAAGGAGCTCACATTATTATATTTTGGATTGTCAAATTCAGATCCGCACACTCTGCAGCGGGATACAGCTAGTATAGCGCCAAACATTCTGGAGGTTATCTAATTGCATAAACGTTTGAATAGCAGGAACGTGGAAATGGATGAATGGAGGTTTGAACGATGCCGTTCTTGTTCTGCCCATCCTTTTTCCCGTTGAATGGTGTTGGAAACGAAGCAATTTTTTATGCTTTTGTATTTTCTCTTCGCAATAAAGAGGGGGGCGTGATGAATTTAACCATCTGTTCTTTTAGCTTGATTTGTCAAAATATATGACTGAATGCACGTTTATGGCTGCAAAGTGATACACATGCACTTAAAGTTCGATTCCCGTAAGGGATAGGTACTTATTCCCGGCCGGCGGTATCATTGCTGAGTGATCGCTCGCTATTTGGCTTAAAAAGGTAGTCCGGGAGGTTCCTCCCTCCCAGCAAGCAAAGTACATACAGTGTCCGTCAGCGCTATCTGCTCTGCTCCTAAGATTGTTCACAAATCTTACCACGACTGTACCGTACTAGATGCTGTTATGCGGCTGCTCTTTTCAGCTTCTAAAAACTATTTTTAACTTTTTTTTATAGTAACTAACTTTTAAATGGAGTATCTTTTCAAGATAAAGTCTACTAGTTAACTGTAATACATACCATACTGACTTCATTTATATCGACAAAAACTGCACGTAAGTTTCTGTTATACTATAATTTCTCGCACGAACAATCCAAAAACCACAAATCATAGCAAAAAGCCATAAGATTCAGCCAAAAAATTAGGCCCTATACCTGGAGGTGAAGCTTCTTATTGCCACTACTCAATTTCGGATTTTCTTCAGACGATGTTCTCGGAACTGCCCTCACCGTCGTCAAACCCTTTGGTGTCCGAAAGCTGCTTTCGACGGCTGCCCCATTTTACCTGTAGAAGTGGAGTGTCGTCGTACTCAGCAATCTTCTTATCCATAGTTTTCTGTTGCGTTTGCTCACATCTTAACAGTATTTTCAGCACATCTTTCATTGTCGGCCGTGTGGACGGCTGAGCGCCGGTGCATATAATGCCGAGCTTGAACACGACCTCGACGTCATCGCCGTACCCCGCATCTCTGATGCACTTGTCCGCCGCATCGGCAATGCTTTTACCCGACTGCAAGTGCCGCCACGCCCATTCGGCCAGTGCGCCGTGCTCGCCGCCGTCGTTTGCCTCCCTGCCGGTGGTCAGCTCCAAGAGAACAACCCCGAAGCTGTACACGTCGACCTTCTCGTTCACCTTCCTCGTGTACGCACACTCTGCACAAAGAAACGTGACGAGTACACAATAAGTTGCTGTACCACTAGAAATTGGTGTTCAGGATAAATTACCAAGGTGAGGTGCATACCGGGAGCCATGTAGCCGAACGATCCCGCGACTGCGGACATGGTGTCGGGCGTCCCGGCCTGGACCAGCATCCTAGCGAGCCCGAAGTCGGCGACCTTGGCCTTGAGCTCCGAGTCGAGCAAGATGTTGCTGGACTTGACGTCCCGGTGCACGATCGGCGGGGAACACTCGTGGTGCATGTAGCACAGCCCCCGCGCGGCGCCGACGGCCACCCTGACCCTCATCGGCCAATCCAGCGGCGCTCGACGGACTGACGGAGTCCTCGCCATCGCGCTCCCGGCCGGCCATTTGTGGCCGTGGAGCCACTTGTCCAGGCTGCCGTTGTCCATGTACTCGTAGACGAGGAGCTTCGTCTCCGTGCGAGAGAGGTGGCACAGGAGCTTCACGATGTTGGTGTGCCTGACGTGGCCGAGGATGTCCACCTCCGACTCGAACTCGCGCTCCAGGTTCTTGTCAATCTTCCCGCCGGTCCATATGCGCTTCACGGCCACGGTGCCTCCCGTGCCGCCGCCGCTCCGGCTGGTGTACGGGACGCGGTACACGCGCCCCGAGCCGCCCATGCCGATGAGGTTCTCGTCGGCGAGCCCGCGCAGCACGGAGGCCTCGCTGAAGTCAAGGGTCTCGAAAGGGGTAAGCTTCCAGGCCTCCTCAGTCAGCGCCAGCCGCTTCCGCCTCTTGATGTCGCGGACGACGAAGAAGGCGAGCAGCGCGATGACGATGAGGAGAGCGGCGCCGGCGGCGAGGAGGCCCGCGCGCAGACCCGGTGATACGTGGTCGGATGACATGCCCGCACATGAGCGCACGCCCGAGAGGTTCCCCGACGATGGTGCGGCTGTACAGAGCCCGGGGTTGCCCACGAAGCTCTGGTCGTAGGCGGCGATGGCGAGTGCCGCCGGGACCTCGCCGCTGAGCTGATTGGATGACAAGTTAAGCTGATTAACCTTCAGCGAGCCCAGCGACGGCGGTATGCCGCCGGAAAGCTGATTTGACGAAAGGTCGAGCAGGGTGAGCACCGGCATGGAGCCCAATCCTGCCGGTATCTCGCCGGAGAGCTGGTTCTTGCTGAAGTTCATCTGCGTCAGGCCACTGAGCGACGCAATGCTCGCCGGGATTGCCCCGGACAGCTGGTTCGCTGACAGGTCCAGTTGCTGCAGCAGTGGCATCCCAGCGGCGAGCCCCGCAGGAATATCGCCGGAGAACAAGTTGTTCTCGGCGCTAAACTTCTGGAGCCGAGCGGCCGACGCCGGAAGGCCGCCGCTGAATCTGTTATTCCCTATGTAGAGCCTCGTCAGATTCCAATAAAGATCCTCCGGTAAGCTTCCGGTCAGCTGTCCATTATTCTGCAGGAGCAGGGTGATAAGCTTCGTCTCCGTCCACAGTGCGGCCGGCACCTCGCCGGACAGCTCGTTGTCCTGGAGCTGAAGGCTTATGAGCGCCGGACAGTTCGCAAGACTCGCCGGGATTGAGCCGTTCAGGCGGTTACCCGAGGCGGAGAGAATCCACAGCCGGCCATTGTCGCAGACCCCGGCCGGTATTGGCCCGGAAAGGTGGTTGTCATCGACTTGGATGTCTCTCAGCAATGGCGAGCGCTTCCCGAGCTCCGCCGGAAGCACTCCAGTGAGGTTGTTTTGGAATAGCTTCATTATGACCACCGACTTTAGCTGCGCAATGCTTTCTGGTATCTCGCCGGAGAAGCTGTTCTGGTACAAGCTCAAGAACCTAAGGTTCATCAAACTCCCAAAGCTATCTGGGATCACTCCAGTCAACTGGTTCTCGGACACATCGAGCTCAATTAAACCTGTTGCTCCAATCGTGCCATTGATGACGATGTTGCCGGCGAGGTTGTTGTCGTATATGTACAAGTACTGCAACTTCTTGAGGTTCCAGATCGCAGGAGGTATGTTTCCTGCGAATCCATTCCCGGACAGGTCTAGCCACACCATCTCCGGCATCTCTGTGACATAGCTCGGGAACTCGCCGGTGAGGTTGCACTGGGCAAACCAGATGCAAGTGAGTTTCTTCAAGTTCCTGAACGACTCCGGCAGCTTGCCGGAACTGAACGAATTTAGCTCGAGCTTGAGCGTTTCAAGGCTAGTCAGCTCGCCGAGCTCCGTCGGGATCGTGCCGGTCAATTGGTTGCTGTTGAGAGCAAGGTACGTCAGGTTCTTGAGCTTCGATAGCGCCGTCGGTATCTCGCCGGTGAAGTTATTGTTGCCCAAGGCCAGATAAGTCAAGTTCCCCCCTAGGCGTCCGATGTCGGCTGGGAGCTCCCCGTTGAGGTGGTTCCTCGAGAGGTCGATGGACGTTATGCCGGTGCAGTTGTAGAGGAACGCCGGGAAGCCGCCGCCGGCACTGGTGTTCTGAAGGTTAAGCACCGTGAGGCTCGTGAGCCCGCCGATGGAGTCGGGGACGGAGCCGGAGACGGTGACATTCGGGAGGGAGAGGGACGAGACCCGGCCGCCCACGTCGCAGGACACATAGGTCCATTTGCAGTGCGGGCCGGTCGCGTCGCTCCACGACGCGAGCTGCGCCGGGTCGCCCCATGCGCGCTTGATCCGGAGCAAGAGCTGCTTCTCGTCGGCCTCCGCGGCTTGCGCCGCGGCATGGCGCGGGAGGTAGGGCAAGCTGAGGCAGAGCAGGAGGAGGCGGAGATAGGCATGGCTTGGCAATGCCATGGTTTGGTGTGATTTTGGGTTGGGATTTTTCCGTCCGCCGGCGCGGGCGCGAACGCCGGAAGAGGCGTGCGTTCAGTTTGCACGGCGGGTGTGGCCTGCCATCGCGGACTCCCGTATGAAAACGTGCCGGGGCATTATGTAGTGGGAACCGCGGGTGGGGATTTTTTTCCCCATTTTCTTTTAATTATTGTATTGTTTGGGTTTGTTGGGTGATGCTTGATCGGAAGCTTCAGTCTTGTTTTCTCCTTATTTGATAATTGGCGGTTTAGTACACGTTTTCTTTGGTTTTGGCCAGGTCAAATTGCTTAGTATGAACGGGATATGTTCGAGAGCATTTTTTTTTTTTGATAGAGCTACTAAGATAAGAACCAAACTTAGCTACGTGTTCTAGTATTTTTTTATGTTAATTCGTTTATTTTATCTCAGGCTCCTCTTAAAACGGCTTAAGTTTCTGGCTTTATTTTTCGCTATTCAGTAATTTTATCTTTTTTTTGGTTTTTTTGGTTTTTTTAAGCTTTTTGTCAATTTTTTCGTATTTGTATCGTTTGTACTGTCCGTGATGAGTTAACATGTTTTTCTATTTTTAATTTCTTTTTAAATTAATTATGTTAAATAAATCATCATCAATTACAATACAATACTTTTCAGCTATAAATTACTTTTAAAAAAACCTTTTTAGCACTCCTCATTATAGACGAGACAGTCAGCTCCTCTGCCTTGGACCGTGGGAGTGGCGGCCCAACACGAATGGTCAAACTATTCGGAAGCACAGTGAGGTCGATTACTTGCGGCAAGGAGGTGAGGAGGAAGGCTGCATTGTAAATCAAACGATCAAGTAGCTGTCCTGTCCAAAGACTGTTGTACATTAATCGTTTCGCCTTGACTCCCACCGGTACAACTGCTGCTGTCTATGCAGTTTTTACATATCGTCTTACGCTCGGTTTCCAGATTTTTCACTGCCGATATTGGCCATGATCTCATCGGCAGTATTCGTTTTACGTGTTTTTAAGACAACAGCGGACTATAAAATTATTGATTTTAAGTTTAAAAGTTGTTTAGATCATCTATTTTAAAAATTATTCTATTTATTTTAATTAAAAACCAAAAGTTAAAAGCCTAACAAAACGGTGCCATTATCCCGATCAAGCATGGCATCTCCTAAGCCAATTCAGCCCCGCTCAGTTGGGCTAAAAAATAGTGACTTATATCTAAAATTGCATTGTAGCTGATTGAAATTGCACTGTAGTTGAAGGTTGTTTATTTGGCATAATTAAATTAAAAATTTAAAAATAGAAAAATATGTTAGCTCATCACGAATAATGTAAATGAATACGGAAAAAAGAACATGCAAAAAAGTTCAAAAAACCAAAAATTCAGAAAAGATAAAATTTATAAATAATAAAAATAAATTAGAAGTCAAAAACTCAAACTGAAATGAGCAGAGCTATAAAATGTTATAGCAAGTTACTTTTCGTTGCTTCCACTGAACAGTTAGACCCACGTGCTGAGGTCGGAGGTCGATTGAACTGTTTGCATGTTTGGTATTATAGCATAATTTTTTTAAAGTTAGCCTCTAAATATATTTTTGTAATTCTAGCTCTATCCCTAGGCTTGACTGGCATAATAAGTGACACGTCTTTTATCACGCCACCTGAACTCGACAGGACGACACTAGTGCGGCAGCATGAGTGAGCGCGACAGACAAGCACCATAGGTGGCCCTATAATACATAGGGATTTGTTAAGAGTGGTGCTATCTTACCAAGCTCCAGTGATACGATAGAACAAAGCTAAAATCGTAAAACAAACGTTTAGATGTCAGATTATTTTTAAAAATTGTGCTAGTGTGCCAAAACGCGCAAACTGTTTTTAGGTTGAATGGTGCGTCAGCTCGAGGTCACGGACATGGATAGCCTAGAAAGTGCATCCCACACGTCAGTTCCACTGCATGCATCTAGATGTACAAATCCTTTATGTTTAAAGGGTGCTTTAACTAATTTTTTATTATGATTTTTAACTAAAATTATACTATAATAACTACTAGCTTTTTAAAAATATAAAAATAGGAAAAAATTTAAGAGAGAGAGAAAAAAAACTGTTATAACATTACAGACAATACAAAGTAATAAGAAAAAATACTAAAAATAAAAATTATTTTTAGAAATTGATGTGTTTTAAGTGATTTTCAACATAAATAAATTAGAAATAAAATAAATTAGAAACTAAACCCATTTAAAACGGACCGAATCGAAAGGAAAAGTCTTAGATAAGGATGTGGTTCTAGGATGTTGACTTTATGGTGTGCTTAACGGAAAGGGACAGGAAAATTTTAGAAAAGATACTCGTACTCACTAGTGCACGTGCGCTTCTGGACTACTGTGGATCACGATCATCTACGACATTTCTTATATACCGGACAATTGTGCTGCTTTTGTTCGGCTTCCGATACTTCCATGGCGGATCAGGGTGCTGATTAGTTGAGTTGAAATAAACTATTATATGGTTAAAATTATGTTGTAACGGGCTGAAATTATACTATAATTGATGGTAGTTTATTTAGTGTAAGTAAATTTAAAAAAATTAAAAATAGAAAAACATATTAGCTCATTATGAACAACATAAACGAATACAAAAAAGAACCGCAAAAAGCTAAAAAACTTAAAAAAATAAAATTTATAAATAGTTACAAATAAATCAGAAATCAGAAGTTCAAACCGAAATAAACCGACCTGAACAAGTTAGTCCAAGACAAACAAGAATGCGTAGGCATATCTTCAGAAATTTTTAGCACTGAAGCCTCAGATTATCATTGCTGATGTCAGCGTACACTTCTTCTGGTGATCTTTTGAAAAGGTCTTGTAAACTCTCTTAAGAGCAACTCCAAGAGATGGGCTAAAACATCCCCTAAAACAAATTTTGGTGATTAGTCAAAAAAAACCCCTCCAAAAGATCCCCAAAACCACCACTAAAAATTTTAATACCCCCAATATCTCTCCCCACCGGAGCCAAAATTAGCCTCACCCCACGCGTCCCCAATCCGTTGCCGCGCGTGTGAGTAGTGATTCCGCGCCCTATTTTTTTCCCTTCGCGCCTGCGCCTCCTCGTCGGCCGCTGCGCCTCTCCACCGGCGGCTGCGCCTCCTCGCCGGCCGCTGCGCCTCCTCGCCGGCGCTGCGCCTCTCGTCGGTCGCTGCGCGCTGCTCCTCGCCGGCCATTGGCCTCTCGCGCCGGCGCTGCGTCTCGCCGGCCGCTGCGCCTCTCTCCGCCGCTGCGTCTCCGCCGACCGCTCGCCTCTCCGCCGGGCGCTGCGCCTCCTCGCCGGCGCTGCGCCTCTCCGTCGGCGCTGCGGCTCCTCACCGGCCGCTTGCGGCTCCTCGCCGGCCGCCTGCGCCTCTCCGCGGGCCGCGCACGGGTAAGTTTCATTTTTCTTTCCTCTGCTCACCACCTGTTTGTTGATAGATCATTGAGCCATATGTATAGTCATGCATAGGTATTCTGCTCGAAAACCTTAAATGTGGGTAATGTTGTGGAGATAGGAAGATACAGGGAAAAGAACAAAAAAGGAAAGTAAAAAAGCATCCCTTTCAATCGCTAGAAAAATATGCAATCAAGAGATATGTTTACACTCAATTACTTCCTGAGATACAAGCAAAATAACCTTAAACACATTGTCAGCATGGACATTACTTTTTCCCTTTAAGAGTGACAATCTAACTACTAGCAAAGATGTGCAGATCTGTAATCTTTTGATGGATACTGAAAAACTTTTTGCATTACAGTTGACCCAAGCATTATCAGCTGCACTGATTACTCCATTGAGATTGGAGTATTGGATCGTTGTCTAGAAAATTGATCCCAAGGCCGCCAACTACATAGGTGTCGAGCAGTGTGGCGGTCAATATTCTTTATATAATATCACGATGATAAGCAACTAAGGGTTAGTCGGATAACGACTTCTGGAGGTACTTGTTTTATCATCTTTCTTCATCTTAATTGTTGTTGCATGTTGTAATTAACTTATGATTAAGAACAAAGACTTTGTAACCAAAGGTGATTTCTCGATGACTAATAATGTAAGAAATCGCTAGATATTCAGCAAGCATTTCGTTGGTTTTGAGCTGTAATGTCGATGACTAAGTTTTATGTTTCATTTAAGAAGGAAAGCAAATTTACCTTGCCTTTGTAAGAAACTGAAATTCATTAGCTTCTGAAAACGATCATAACCTCGACAAAATTTCATTGTATTGTTATTATGTTAAAAATGTAGAGATCTATTGTGCAAGAAGTGCAACTCCAAACCCTAAGCACACGCTGTCAGCGAAACGGTTATTAAATACCATGATATTTAGGACATACAGTTCTTTACATAAGCTGTGGAGCCTAGGATTAGCAGGCCAATTGGGTCAATTAGGGTTGGTGATGTACTGATGTGTCTCATTTATTGATTGGGCGATCTCAGCGTAACACACACACACTTTTTAAAATCTTCTAGCTCAGATTCTTAATTGTGTGATAATGTATACATATTCTTATTTCCGCAATGCCATTTTTGTCGTCTATGTTATTTGCATAAATTTACATGCTGCAGCTAGCATGTTTGCTTAATAATGTATCTGCGTATAAAATTTATCAGCGGGACGAAAGCATCAAATTAGTTTTGCTGTAGCTAGCATGTTTGCTTCATCCTCATTTTTCTTGCTGGCGATTACAGAGGTATCAATTGAACATGGCTGCTGATATGTCTTCTTTTTTTTTTGTTCCTGGATTGTTTTGTTTCAAATAGTAGTGAACCATGGATGGTGATGGCTATTTTACAAACCTGTTGTCAAATGGAAATAGTGAATTAGCTTGGGAAGGACTTGGCCCTGTTGGGGAGCAACCATCACAGAATGTGGATCATACACCCTCCTTGAGACCAAATCAAAAAAGGACAAAGAATTTCAGCAGGCCGGAAGATGAGCTATTGGTCTCGGCATGGTTGAATACAAGTATTGATCCTATCCAAGGCACTAATCAAACTCGTGGAGCATATTGGAAGAGGATACATGAGTATTTTCATTCCAATAAGGAATTCCAATCAGATCGCTCTGAAAATTCTCTTTTTCATCGTTGGAAAGCTATACAAGAGGGCGTGAACAAGTTCTGTGGATGTATTAGTCGAATTGAGAGTAGAAGGCAGAGTGGGGTGACAATAGAAGACAAGGTTATTTTGCCTCCTTGTATATTTTACTTGCTTCATATGTATAACTTTTGAAATGAACTAACTAACAAATGTTTATTTTTTTGTGTAGCTAGAGCAAGCAAAAGCATTGTATGAAGCTGAAGATATCAACAAGAAGTCATTCGTATTAATGCATTGCTATGTAATCGTTGAGGACACAACCAAAGTGGCATGAAAAGAGAGATCTTTGGTGAGAAGCTCGCTAAGAAATCTGCTCACAAGAAACAAAAGACCTTTGAATCAAGCCCTCATGATTGTTCTTCTAATGACGAGATAAATGAAAATGCAACTCTAGAGAGTGAAGGTACACAAAGCAGACCAATGGGTAGGAAGAGGGCGAAAGAAGCACTGCGACAAGGACATGTTGGCTACATGGAGGCATTAGATCATTTGTGGGCAAAGAGAGAAGTGAGTGATGCGGAGAAAGAGCGTAAGAAAGATGACAGGTTCAAAGAAGCTTATGCTTTACAAAGGGAAAGGATTCAGTTAGAACAGGTGAAGGTGGAAAATAAGAAAAAGAAGTTAGAACTTATGAGTGATGACATATGTTTAAAAAGAATGATAGAAGAAGAAAGAATTATGACCATGGACTTTACTAGCCTATCAGACATACAACAACAGTTCTACAAGAGCCTACAAAATGAGATTGTAGCTCGACATTCCTCTAAGTCGGGTTAAATTTCAGAACTATGTTATAATTTGTTTTCAGATCAGAACAATAGTGTTTTAATTTAATTTCAGAACTATGTTATAGTCTTTATTTCAGATCAGAACAATAGTGTTTGCCTATCATGGATGGTGAACTAGTAGCCCATTGATAACATCTGGTCATTATTATTGGTCTGCTTTGTGGAATACCGAGATGCCAGGATTGAAATCTTTCAGTTTTTGTGTAGAATACTTTCAACAGGGGGTTCCGTGGATGTTTATGCATATGTTGTTTCAGTTTACTGCTACTACACCATTGACTCTTGTTTCTTTACACATTGTTTCAAAATCGCCGAATCGTGAGGTGCTGAATGTCTTGTAAACTAGTGATCAGTTGTAGTTATCCATCTGACCAAGCTACTCTGCTGCACAAGATATTTGATGTTACCACGAATTAACATGTCAACACTGTCTTGCTAGCTTTTTTTGCTGTCATGTCCTGATGCTTTTTATCTTGAACGGTGCTTGGAGACTCGGCATCCAAAACTTGCATGAGAAATCTTCAAGCCACACACAAGAATTCATCAAGCCTGTGTAGCGACGTATGTAGATGTAGA
Organism: Dendrocalamus sinicus; assembly: GCA_036346575.1. Classification (NCBI taxonomy): domain Eukaryota; kingdom Viridiplantae; phylum Streptophyta; class Magnoliopsida; order Poales; family Poaceae; genus Dendrocalamus; species Dendrocalamus sinicus. The sequence continues at coordinate 3,666,071 of CM070655.1, read as the reverse complement.
CATGTATGACCACGTATGTAGACATGCATGTGTAGCGACGTGCACACGAGAAACTATTTGTGATCACGTCTGGACATGTTTGTTTGTGATGCCGATTTATAACTAATATAGCCCATAAGCCCATGTAGCAGATTTAAAATATTTAGGGGATCAATTTTGGGGATGACTGTTGGAGCAAAGGAGTTATATTGATCCCCAACTTTTTGGCATGTCCCCTAAAATGATATTATAGGGGATCAAATTTAGCCCATCTTTTGGAGTTGCTCTAAGCTTGTTGTAATGCTGATAACGGGTCTATTTATGTTGGTTTTTATTGATAATTTTTATTTGTAACTGATGAATAATAATAGCTGATAAATAGTAGTGCCTGAAAGAAACGGCTAATGAATTATAGTATATTATGTATAGAGGTGGCAACGGGTACATACCCGCTAGGTATAGCCACCCCATACCCGTACCCGACAGATATAACTCTACCCGCTACGATACCCGTACCCGCACATGGGTCTAGAAACTTACCCGTACTCGCACCCGCGCGGGTATTTATACCCGACGGGTAACCCATACCCGATTAGTTTGCTGAAGTATCATCTTGTGCAATTTGGAACTAAAATTTTCCTCTTTCTATTTAACTTATTTCAGAGTATCGGCTACTTATTTGTTGAGTTCTTTTCCTTAATGTTGATGCCAAATGATTAATATGGTACAAAAATTCTCTTAGTAATGTGTAAATTCGCCACCATGATTCCATGAAGCACATAAAGTATGCGGGTATATTTTACCCATGGGTATGCGGTACTGTAATATACAACAGTCATTGCATACCGCTCTACCCGATGGGTAGAGATTTTTGCCCATCAGTATACCTGCGGGTGAAGATATCTTTCCATACCCGCCTCCTTATCGGGTAAAACCCATCGGGTACTCGGGTTTCGGGTACCCATTGCCACCTCTAATTATGTAAGAAAGACGGTACAGTGAAAGACACTATAACATTCAGACCGCCATACGACTTACGGAATTATGATATAATAAAATACAAAGTATATTATAATATGTGAAAGCGCATATTGTAATAGCTGATGAATAGTAGTGGCTAATAGAAACGGCTTATAAAAGATGGAACGTTCGTATTGGTTTTGGCTTTTTGAAACAGAAGCAGCTTATAGAAGCCAATATAAATAGACCCAACATTCATGTATATGCCATCTGATAAGAAAATCTAGGGTGGATTCTTTTGAAATGTGACTTATAGCTTAAATTTTTGAATTTTAACTGTTTGTGAGAGGTAGTATACAAAGAAAAATAGTCGCATGTAATTTTAGCCGGTGCAACTAAATTTAATATACTTTTTGCTATAATCTTTCTGTTGACTTTGACTTAAAAATATATTACTGTAGTATAACCCATATATAAATTATACGTGAAAAAGAAGGAAACCTAATTTGCTAAACACATCTAGAAAAGCAAACAACTTACGCTTCGCTCTCCCTGTAAAGTGCAGAATGACGAACGCCCTTCTAGATGTTAGTAGCAAATGATTAATTGCGTAGCACATTGACCCGTCTACCACAGAGAAAGGCAAGCGTCCATCCCAACCACACGTCCCGTGATCCAGAGGTGAGCTGGAACAGGAACGGAAGGACTTGGAAGCCTCGCCGCGCAACGTCAGAGACTGAAGAAAATTTCTTCGGCGGGCTCGCCATTGCTGACTGTCGACAGGGGTGGTCAAATGGGCGGCACACTCTGATACACATGTCTCATTAAGCTCATCAGTTTAAGGGCCTATTTGGATCCACCCGATTTTAAAAATCTGGTTTTGAAACTAGGCATACCAGATTTTGCCGCTTTTTTGCACAAATACCCATTTACCCTCATTAAAGACCACACGCATAAGAGCAATAAATGTAAGGGTATAATAGTCTATTAGCACCAATCATAAATGAAATCAGCTTTTAAAAACTAGAGGATCCAAACACCCCATCAGTTTTTACTTAGAAACCAGCTTTTAAAAATTAGAAGTAATAGCTGGTTTTTAAGAATCTGAAACTGATCAAACAGGACCTAAATCTATCGTGCCATGCCATGTCAGTCTGTAGGCTCAGCCGCACGCCTAGGCACAACTCCAAATGAAAGTACCATCCTAGCGCAAACTGCAGGGGCGCCACCCGGTAAAGGTCTAGGTGGAGCATAGGTCCCACTTAATTTTTAGTCTACACCTATTTCAGTTAAAATTTTATTATTTATATATTCATTGATCTTTAAAAAAAAGATTCTATTAAGTCAAACAAGCAGCAGAAATCCAAGCCCCCTACATCATTTGTGTCACAATATTCAGCCTGGTCCGCCCTAGCCCACTGTTCTTACTACCACCACCTACCCTGTGTTCTTGCTGGTACCATTAGAGCAAGGCTAATAATTAGACTTCAGCTGACTATATGAACACTTACAGCTCATTTATCAATTTATTCATATAGTAGTTTACAGCTAGCTAAAGGCTGTATGACCCACCCCTTTCTCTAATAAAGTTTTTTGGTTCTTGTGCTTCAGCTGACTGTAAACTTACAGCCTACATCTCTTCTCTTTCCTCCTCTCTCTCTCCTCCACCTTAGCATACAGCCTACTAACAGTCTTTTATTATACTTGCTCTTAGTCGCAACTGAACCGTACTTCGTCTGTACTCAGAACATAGCACGCAGTCTGAGAAATCTGTCTTACAGCGTAGCACACTGTCTGCTTAGAAAAACAACACTGCAGAGGTAGCAAATTTGATTTGTACTTCTTGCAAGAGGTCGGCACTAGTGAAGCAAGGTGCCTTTTGCTGTGCAACTTTGTTCACCTTCTGAGTTTTGAGTAGAGAGGGGGTGGGCAGAAAGACGATTTTAATGTCCAAGTCTACCCGAAGACTGAATAAAGACGATTTTTGTCCTATTTATTTCGGTTTGAACTTCTGATTTCTGATTTATTTTTTACTATTTATAAATTTCATCTTTTTCCAAACTTTTGGCTTTTTAAAGTTTTTTTGCCGGTTCTTTTTTCATGTTCTTTTTGTATTGTCCGTGATAAGCTAACATATTTTTTCTATTTTTAAATTTTTTAGATTTAATTATGCCAAATAAGCATCTTTAGTTATATTATAATTTTAACCAGCTATAATATAACTTCAATCATAAATCACAGCTTTTCAACCTAACCGAGTATAGCATGTATGGCCTAAGTCTACCCGAAGACTGAATAAGATTTGCTTCCAGAAAGAAGAAATTCTCTTCTCGGCTACAGCACAGACCAACCCGCACCAGATATAGGACAGAGATATGTGATGATGTATGGGACAGTCATATCAATCAACTAGTATTACTGGTGTAGTGGTGTTTGCCTTCTTGGTGTCTATTCTTCCGAGTTCACACGTTGAGATGACGAGACAGGTCGCTGCTGTGAACCACTAATCAAATTTCAGTTTTGAAAGCTGCAGAAATGGCCACGATGTGCTCAAGCCTCAAGGCAGTTATTATCCACTTCGTCCAGCATGCCAGCTTTCATAAAAAGCAAAGTCAGTTGAAGCAAATCTGAAGGACGCAACCCTTCCACACTAGGGCTGCGATCAGTGTGGCTTATAAATAGTGCTCATGGTTTATTTGGCACTATTCATAAGTTTTGTCTTTTTTTGAATTTTTGGTTTTTTGTTGAGCTTTTTTGCCGGTTCTTTTTTCCTGTATTTGTTTGTATTATAGTAATAGGCTAACATATTTTTTATATTTTTAAATTTAATTATGCTAAATAAGCCTCTGTCAGCTACAGTGTTTTTTTCAGCCAGCTACAGTGTTTTCAGCCATAAGCCATAAGCTTTTCAGCCATACCGATCACCCCCTAGGATGTGTTTGGTTTGAGAGATAAGGTAGGATGGAATGGAATGGTTTTTTTTTTGACCAAGTCCAAGTTTATCCATGTGTTTAGTTTGAGGGATAGGGTAGGATAGAATGGTTCAAAGTGGGATGAGCCTGTGCAAATTTAGAGAATATTTTTCTTAGATACTGGACCATGTAGTTCCACTTTTTTTGTGGAACCATCTCATCTTATTCTATCCCATCCCATTCCACTTTCATCACTCCAACCAAACACATCCTAGATGCAAGATCCCACTAGTTAAACCCAATTCGCAAAATGGCTGAATGCTATAGGTCAGAGCAACTGAGCAAGGGCTAAAATTTTCAGAAGTACTGTAGCTAGACACAAAGCACTAACGAAAAGGAAACCTAGCAGCAGGAAAATACAATCCATTATGAAAAGCAGGAAGATGATCATTCACTAATTAAGGTGGTGATCAACTCGGCTTCGGCTTCTGACTTCTGGCTTATTTTGCACTATTCATAAATTTCGTCTTTTTCTGAATTTTTGGCTTATTGTTGAGCTTTTTTGCCGGTTCTTTTTTCCTGTATTTGTTTGTATTATACGTAATGGGCTAACATATTTTTTATATTTTTAAAATTTTTAAATTTAATTATGCTAAATAAGCCTCTGTCAGCTACAGTGCGTTTTTCAGCCAATTACAATATTTTCAGCTATAAGCCATGAGCTTTTCAGCCGAACCGATCACCACCAAAACCAACTCCCAGAATCGCTTAATGCTATTTGTCAGAACAAGGACCAAATTTCTAGGAGAAGCTGTAGCTTTAAAGCACAAAGGAAAAGGAAACCTAGCAGTAGGAAAATAAGATCCACTATGAAAAACAGAAAGATGATAATCCTCTCTAGAGATGGCAACGGGTAAATACCCGTCGGGTATAGTCAAACCATACCCGTACCCGATACCCGCACCCGCTACAATACCCGTACCCGCACACGGGTATAGAAACTTACACATACCCGTACCCGCGCGGGTATTTATACCCGACGGGTAACCCATACCCGAATTGATAAGGGTATATACGGGGCACAGGTATATACGAGTGCGGGTATTTCCATCGGCTTCGTTTCGAATATATATATACGGGCCACAGGTATATGTACCTGTTGCTATATCTAATATACACCGTAGGGTATATTTTACCAGCGGTATGCGGGTACGGTAGTATACACCCGCACCCGCACCCGCATACCCGATGGGTAGAGATTTTTGCCCATTAGCATACCCGCGGGTGAAGATATCTTTCCATACCCGCGCTCCTTATTGGGTAAAACCCATCGGGTACTCGGGTTTTGGGTACCCATTGCCATCTCTAATCCTCTCGTAGTATTGGCCACTACTGTAGACAGAATTCTAGCGTAATGAAATAATGCAGTCCATAAGGGTAGCATGCCAGCATGAAATGAAATACAGATAAGACAAACATTGCATTCAGATTGAGTAGAGCATCAGACATTTAAAAATAAAAAGATTCCTTTTTTAAATGTAAAAAGATTCCTAATATGGTATTTATGATTCTACACGGATGGAGTTAACTTAGCACTGCTCCAAACGGCTTCAGGTTCTGACTTATTTTAGCTTTCAACTTATTTAAATCAAAAGCCATTTGGAACACATTGGTTTCTAATTTCACCTTATTTTGGTTTTTGTGCTTTTTTTAGTTTTTTTTCCTTCTTTTCATTTTTTCTTTGCATTGTCCATGATGATATAACGGATTTTTCTCCTTTATTCATTTTTTCTATTTTTATTCATTTTTTCTTCATAAAAAACTAACAGCCGGTACAATGTAATTTCAGCCATAAGTCAAAAGTCACAACCACAAGCTTAAGCCATAGGCCCTGTTATTTTCAGCTTCTAAAAGCTGTTTTTCAGCTTTTCTACAGTAACTAGTTTTTAAACAGAGTATTTTTTTCAAGATAGACCTACGGTTAATTGTGGGCCTATTTTCAGCTTCTAAAAGCTGTTTTTCAGCTTTTCTACAGTAACTAGTTTTTAAACAGAGTATTTTTTTCAAGATAGACCTACGGTTAATTGTAGTAAATACTTTACTGACTTCATTTATATCGGTAAAAACCGCACGTGGGTTTCTATTACTCTGTAATCTCTCGTACAAACAGCCTAAAAGTCACAAGCCACAATCAAAAGCTATAAGCCGCAGCCAAAAAGAACAGGCCCATAAGCTAGTTGGAGCACCACCTTAATGCCTTAGTTTCTGCAGGAGGAGATCATATGCAGATACTATGGAGGTACTCGGCTTAAATTTGGCGTCCTCGAAATAACTTCCATAACTAACCAGGAGGAGATCATATGCAGATACTGTTTTTTCAGCTTCTAAAAGTTACTTTTCGACTTTTCTACGGTAACTAATTTTTAATGGAGTATTTTTCAAGATAGGGTCTACTAGTTAATTGTAGTATATATTTTACTAATTTCATTTATATCGGTAAAAATCACAAGTGAGTTTCTGTTACTTTATAATCTCTCGTACAAACAGCTCAAAAGCTAAAAATCAAGTCACAGTAAAAAAAATATGCCCGCTATCTTCTGCTCGGAGACTCAATTTTTCTACGGAAGAATCCGAAAACTGTGAACTTTCACTGTTGATGGGCTCCCATCTTTGGCATCTGATGCAAGTACGTAACTAGTAGTACCGGTCTACATGTAGGCGCTGCTGGACGATGCACCTTTTCTTGCCTATGATCTAAACTCAAAAAGGGACTGGGACGCCGGCCCCCCGGGGCTCCACTCTGCGTTCATCAATAATTTTTTTGTGGGTACACACATATACGTGTTAAGTAGGACGTTATAGCTCTACTTGTTTCGACTTTAACTTCTAATTTTTGACTTATTTTTCATTATTTATAAATTTCTTTTTTTTTGAACTTTTGGTTTTTTGAGCTTTTTTGCCAGTTCTTTTTTCCCATATTTGTTTACGTTGTCCGTGATGAATTAGCATATTTTTCTATTTTTAAAATTTTTAAATTTAATTACACCAAATAAGCTACCTTTAACTATAGTGAAATTTCAGCTATAAGCTACAGCTTTTCAGCCTAACCGAGCAGGGCCATATATTCTTATGCTCTGAAAATCTTGTGGTTTCTGATTAATTTACTAGTATGTATTAGAGATACATATATGTATGTAGGTGTGTAGCATGTGTGAGTTGTATGTATCTTCATTGTACCCAAAAGGGGGAATCGGATTCTCTACAGTTATGTACGGCAACTGTAGAGTGAAGTCGTGAATCTGAGCCGTCCAATCTTTCCTGTAGCAAGCAAAAACTGATCTGGTCCATTCTTTCCTGATCGGACGGCTCAAATTCACGACTTCACTCTACAGTCGCCGTATGCGACTGCAGAGAATCTCATTTCAAAAAGGGGGCCAGCAAGAGGCAACTACCTCTCATCCCAATTTGGTGATGTAACGCGCCTAACGAAGCAAAGCTATGCAGAAATTGAGCAAAGCGTCGCATAGGTAGTTTAGCACGAAACATTCATCTACGCAGTAAACCACACAAAAACACGGTATTGTTATGAATACATATCACACAGGCACGCATGCACATAATATATGTTAGTACAAGACAGGAGAGTGGACTTTAGTGGGGGAAGGGCGCGGGGAAAACTCGACGTTCCGTCACTAACCAACGCCAAAACTTGCAAAATTCGTCACAAAATTGGACCCTATCCACGGTGAGCCGAACGACGTATGCAGCGTACGGCAAGAGGAGACAACACACAGGATTGATGCTGAAAATATATGTACGTAAGACAAATGAACTTATTCGTACGTGACTGGCCTCCTTAGTAGAGGGCTGCACAAAAGACATGTGCCCACGTTGCAATGAAACGACAGCCATCGTACAAATTGTTCTCAACACGCGATTCATACGACAACCAAACGATCGAACCGAGCCGAAAAAGCGAAAAACAAAATGGCATCACAAACGAAACTTTCCAGAGCAGCTAATCATCGGTGATGAGCAGAGCCAGGAAAAGAGGGGAGCAAAGATGGCAACCCCATATCCCCATGGATGGTTAAGAAAAGTAGACACTATGTGCTTGTCGTTGAAACCATCGAACTACAGGCCTTGTTCAATGAGGTAGTCGCCAAGCCTCTCCACCACCATGTTGCACTGCCCAGGGGTCATCGGCTCGTCGTAGATGCCAATGACCAGTGCCTGCCCGGTCTTGTTCACGGTGACGCCTCCTGATCCCTGTAAACAAAAGACGAAGTTTGTAACACATTGGCGACAAAACTAGGCATCTAGGGACTCCAGCCCTCCATCTAATTTGCCCCGGCCGTCCGATCAGGGATCTAACGCTCAAGTCGAAGGTGAAAAATGATTCTGAACGGTCTAACGAGATGCGTACCCGTCTTTCAGCCACCTGAAATCCTCCATATTATATACATATCCAAGCAGACACATACATCGAGTCTAATAAGATGTGTACCGGTATTTCAGCCATCTAAAATCATCCATGTTAAAAATATGATACGAATTCATAAACATGTCCAAGTAAACACATACATCGATCTTGTCTCAGTTTCGTTATCTTTTAGATCTCTTGTTAGTTCTGCAATCCCTGTTCTCCTCAATCCCCTTTGCTCCATTAGTCCATTTCAAGATTTTCTGCTATCTTATCAAATTAACCAAATGAATGAACGATGGATCGGTTGGTCATATCTCTCTCTCAGAAAAATAATTGTTCATGTCTCACATTGTTTAGATTTCTTTAATTGGGACATCTCTTGGGACGAAGCTTGTGTCACAAAATATCATCAGACATTAGTTCTTCTGTCACACATTGTTTAGATTTCTTTAATTGTTGTTAAAGCAATTCATGTGCATAGCATTGTTCTCCTCAGTGTGTTAAGCTCCAATGGTGAAAATAGAGAATAAAATAACTTAACAGTGTGTTATGAAAATAGAGGTAATTAAGATCCTAGCATGGAATTACCAAATACATCGTTTGGATGTCAGTGTGTCAAATTCACATTTATCTTAGATTTCTAACCTGTTACAAATTAGCTCTAAGACATGATAAAATTCTAGTTCCGTTACTGTCCGGACTGGACCGTTTCCCTGCGCTGCCGGTGCATGGCCCGGCCGTTTCCACCAACCCGCAGCCGTGCGCGGTCTTACCATCCGTAGCATGCTCAGAAGCTTTCGTGTCGGCGCATAGCCTCTTGGGAGTCGTAGGTTGAAGGAAGATAGAGTGGGTGGAATTGGATGTATTGTATTGAGTATCTCGGACGGTATATATAGAGGTACAAGACTTGGGGGGGCAAGACGGTACATGGGATTGTAATCCTAATTGGACTCTATCCTACCAAATATGTATTGTACTCTAACATCCCCCCGCAGTCATAACGAGAGCGTCGCAGACGGTTAGACTGGAGAAGAAGCCGAAGAGCTAACATCCCCCCGCAGTCATAACCGGTGATGCGGCGCGTATGCTGTGACTGGAGCAGGAACCGACGAGTAGCTCAAGCAAGGCGGTAGCCCTTTGTGCCGATGTCGAGGTAACCGAGCGCGAGGGCGGAGTAATCATGGTTGAGGATGCCGTGCTGGAGATGGCCGTGGTCAACGTAGTCGTGGTCGGGTTACCGATGTCGAGACGGTCGCTCATAAAGCCGCGGGCGCAAAAGAGGCACCATGGTGATGACGGAGACGCGTCGAGGCAGTCGTCGTGGAAGGGGGGCGATGCCGAGGTCGACGCAGTCAGGGCCGTCGAGGATGTAGGCGAAAAACGGCGATGCAATCGAGGCAGACGAGACGGGAACGGGAGGGTCGATGCCGAAGTCGATGCAGTCAAGCCGCTAGAGCCGAGACGTATGCCAGGTTTGCCAGACCCGGCAACGCGTCGGGGACGAAAGCACGCACCGGTGTTGCCAGTACCGAACATACAAGGGAGAGGGCCCCAACCAGGCATGGTTGTGCTGGACGAAGAAGAAGCAGTGCGGGAGCGGACGCTCCTACCCGGCGCGGCGTCGGCGGGCGCTGCGGTGCGGCGAGCGATCTTGACGCAAGGTACGGCGACGGCGGTAGCGCTCGATGTCGGCGATGAAGGCCCGATCAGTATGACGAAGACCATGTGCAGACAGATGGCGCACAAGAGGTTGCGCAGCACAGTCGTCGATGCACAGGGGACGGCGATGTAGATGCAACGGCGAGGGGACACACGTGCGGCGGTGCTGCGGCCCGAGGAGGCGACACAGCAGTAGCCCTGTTGCTCGGAGAAAATGCGCGTAGTACTCGGCGACAAACGTCACGGGAGCCAGGTGGATCGCGCACAATCGGCTGATCAGACCGAGTACGCGCGAGGCGGGACGACGATGGAAGAAGTCGGTGGAGGCGTCCCGATCTGTGGTGGCGATGACGAACCGGCGATGAAGACGTGCGGACAGGATGACCGAGACGCGACGTGCGGCGTCCTCGACATCGCGCGTGCGCCCGCCGCCGCATGCGCATGATCAAGAGGTAGAGGCTGGTGTAGTCGACGCCGATGTCGGAGTAGATACTTGCGAGGTCGACGGGCGATGGGCGACTCAACCCCGATCAGTGATCGGGAAAAAAGAAAAGATACAACAGCAGCAGTGGGATCCTCCATGTGCAACTCACCGGGTACACCTAGCGTGATCCCCCCCCCCCGTTTTTTTGGTTAGCTTCTAAGGGAAGCTACCTCCCTCGACGGGTGATGGGCGACTCAACCCCGATCAGTGATCGGGAAAAAAGAAAAGATACAACAGCAGCAATGGGATCCTCCATGTGCAACTCACCGGGTACACCTAGCGTGATCCTCCCCCCCCCCCCGTTTTTTTTTGTTAGCTTCTAAGGGAAGCTACCTCCCTTGCTTACTTAAAATAGCTCAGATCCAATCAGACCGATCGACCGGATCTGAGCGGAGCTGCACGGGGCGCTTGGAGAGGCGGCTCGGGGGGATCGGCGGCGGGCGGAAGAAGGCAGAGAGGCGGCTCGGCCGGCGTCCCGGCGTGAGGAGGCTCGGGAGCGGCGGGCGGCCGACGACGGAGAGGCGGCTCGGGCGGGCGAGACGCTGGGAGGAAGCGCCGCCCGGCGGAGGCGGATGAGGGGGGCGGCGCCGTCCCGGGCGGAGGCGAGGCGGGAGGGTCAGTACCAGCCCGGGAGGACACGGCAGCGGGGGAGGGAGAAGTCGGCGCGCGGCGGCCAGATCTGGGAAGAGTGGAGGCGGGGGAGGCGGTGCCGGCCCAGGAGAAGACGGCGGCGGTGTAGAGAGTAGTCGGCGCGGCGCGGGAGGCGGCGGCCATAGGGAGGAGTCGGCGGCCTGGGAGGGGCAACGGCGACCCGGCCTGGGGAAGAAGCGGCGGCGACCCGGGGGTAGCAGCGGCCGAGAGGAGGCGGCGGCGACCGAGGGGAGACGGCGGCAACCCGGGGAGGAGGCGGCGGCCTGAGGAGGACACGACGGTGGACTGTGACGAGGAGGCCCGATCTGCTGCTTGACAGTGACGACGATGGTGGCCGGATGATCCGCTACCTAAACGGTGGCGCTGCCCCCGGCGGAGATAGATCTCCCCGGGGGCGCGCGGTGCGGAAGCGAACAGCGGCTAGGGTTAGGATCTAAACCTAGAGCTCTGATACCATGTAGGAAGATATAATTGGGTGGAATTAGATGTATTGCATTGAGCCTCTCGGGCGGTATATATAGAGGTACAAGACTTGGGGGGAAGACGGTACATGGGATTATAATCCCAATTAGACTCTATCCTACCAAATATGTATTGTACTCTAACATAGGTGACCAAGCAAATTGGAGTTGAAATCAACCGCAAATTGCACTCGGTAGTACGGACTACGGTGCGCAACAGCCGCATATGGCATAAATTGACAGAACAAGACTTTGAACTATGCTTGTATTGGCACTTAGGTGGCAAAAAGAAGCGAAGAAAGGCTATTTTTCTCCTGTCTTGCTTCCGATAGATCAGAACAGATGAAGCCCACACCCAACTCCTCCATGCATACGTCCATATGCACGGGAGTACGGGACGTTTTGCCTGCAGGGTGAAATTGACGAGGACTTGCTGAGCGCTTAAGCGGAGACGGCGGCGGAGGCACGTACGGGCGCGGCGGCGCGAAATACCACGAGTTGCGGGCGAAGAGGTACCTAAACAAGTTGCTGCATAATTTTGGGCTGCGGTGTAAGCTGTAAAGCTATGGAGGCCTTGCTCATTTACAATTTTACTCTTTTAAAGATACTATTGGTAGTAGTAGTGTGGATGATAGTATAACTAAATCCTTACTAATCTGAACCATTGGATTGTAAAGATTGAATGGTTTATTCATTTTAAGATACCATAAAAAAGCTCATATATATAAAATGTATTTACATGGTTGAGGCACGTCGAAGTTTTTTATGTTTGTAATCTCTCCTTATATAGTGATTTTTACCTTCATGTCTCGGTAGTTTTTCCTGCAATAATGTTTCACATTAAATCAATGTCTCTCATTATTTTGATCTTCTATTTTTGCTATGCGTTTTATAACAATCCAGGTATTCATATAGTCGAGGTAGATGTCTAGAAAGCAAATGTCATTGCAGATTGGAAGGGCAAGAAAAAAAGGACAGAGATCAACAAAAGCATTGAGCATTTGGGAGAAGCATGTATGCCAATCACCTTCTTGCCGCGAATAACAGCGCCTGGTTCACCTTGGATGACCATGTACTTGGTGGGTCCAAGAAACAGGCCGGTCGGGGCGAGGTGCCCCGGCTCATCGAAATCCTTCATGATGTTGGCCATCTCCTCGGGCATGAACTGCAAACCACACAAAACAGCAAGTGAGACGCGAACGCCATCATACAAGAACTCTACACACATTGCGCGTAAGTGCCATCTAAGCAGGTGTAACCAAGACATTTGGACAAGGACCGTGCGTGCGTGCACGTAGTAGCTAGGGTGTGTGATCATCACCTCGGGGAACGCGGCGCTCCGTGACCAGACGGTGCCGTCGTGCCCGACGATGGCCGCGGAGGAGAGGTGGTGCCCCTCGATCTCGCACATCAGGTGCTCGTCGACGTACGTCTGCCACGACATCTCTACTTTTCTCTCCCGGGTTGCTAATCCTGCGTTGTCTGCTAGAACGGAGAAGAGAGATCGCAGGGTGCTCCTGACTGCTACTGACGAGTTACAGTTGCGATGCATGAAGGGAACGGCATAAATAGAGCGGGGAATGGAAGACCGGATCCCCGGCTCGTCCCACTGTCCCAGCCACCCGTTCAACTCTTCGTGCCCTTGGACCTCGCCATCTTTGAAGGGCTGCCTGCTTACGGATGATCGGTAAAGGGCTCATCGATATGGCTGGAATTCCGGTGTCCTGCCATTCCAAAACGACTGCTGCTCTATCTACATGTATGTACAGAGGCGACGAAATTGGACGCATTCCGTAAAATACACTGGCACAGCATTGCCTGTTGCGATTCTGGACCTGAAATTTGGATTCGGAGGCTAACTAGATCCCCACATGAAAGCGATGGTCCTGTAGGATGGATACAGAGATAGGATGGATACAGAGAGAGATTAGGGAGGAATCGTCGGCTCGTCGATGATAAGGTGGGCTGTGTCCGAGTCAGAGGCCCACAAATCTCACGGCTCCATGATTGAGATATGAGAATCTTCCTTTCGAGTCATCCGCCGCTGTACGTCGACTCTGCAGACGCTGTTGGGCCATGGACAGACCAAAAGTAGCTAGCTGCCTAGTTGTTGCCTGTTGGGCTTCATGACCATTTCTTCTGGGGCCTAGCCCAATGTGTACAGTGCCCTTTCCTTTTTCTTTTCTCTTTTTCTCCGTAGTTGGTTAGGCTATTTAGTTCATGTTAGTTCAATATCCGTGCTTTGCGATAAAAAAATATATTATACCAATAAGTCTGATCATCATCATCAGACTTAACCTGCTACATGCCTTCGGCTTCGTTGCTGCGCTCGACCGAACTCTGCCCCAATTGGCGTCGCTCACGCTCCTGGTTGTGCTACTCGCTCTCTTGACCACACTCTACTAGCTGCCTCGCCCACGCCCTGGTGTACACTCATAGCCCTAAACTGGTTGACTGACGTGTACCCGACCCAATCCTTCGTTGCATGCCGGCATGCTGCCTCCTCCCCATGGCTTGCTTTGCCACCCATCCACAAGGCCACAACATTGCCTGCGAGATTACACCCTGCATAGTACAATTTTTTCATTGTCCATATATATTGAATATATTAAAAGCATATGATAGACCTGAGATAAATTTATCGATCTACTAGTGGCTCCTGAATTTTTTTAACTGGTCAAAAATTTAGGATGATGAGATTTGCGAAGATGGCATGGTTACACCATTGCATGCATCCATGCATTGCATCAATGTGGTCAAATTATAACTTGCATGTCTGCACAACTGCATACATGCATGTCTTAACTAATCATAGATCATAAATGTGATGGACATCATGTGTCCAACTTCTTCACCTTACAAAGACCACACACAACAATGTTAAAAGAATCAGAGTTTGGTTTAATATCTTCACTGATGTCAAACACATGTGCACCAACAGTATCACCAATGCTAACCCTTGACCGCAACATGCCATGATGCTGAGCAATTGATAAGCTGCTTCTACCTCTCCATGGTTAACAAGCCCTTCTAGAATTCATTGTATAGTAGGACAACACCCCTAGTTTCAACTGCTCTGAATTTTCATTGATGAACTGATCAACAATGGTAAAATCACCTCAAAAGAATGCCTCAACCATCTTCTTGAGTATGTGGACATGTAGAGCAACCCCATTCCTCTTCATTTGTCAAATAATTTTACTGCTTTCCTAATTTCTTGGCGTTGATAGAAACCCTCAATTAGAACATTGTACATCGACAAATCAACAACGAACACATAACTGATCACCTTGTCGAACATCTCCATGGCTTTGTCGACCCTGCCCTACTTGGCAAACTCATGGACCTGCACACTCAATGTCTTCTCAATTGGCCTCACCCCCAACACCTCAACTGTGCTGTCCACCTCCCCCCACTTCCTCAATGTCAAGCAGAGCTAGAGCAAGCACAATGAGCCATCAACATATGACATTCTTAAGTTGCTAGTCAAAACCTCTCTTAATAGAATGACAAACTATACTAGCAATCCGGTCTCTCACCCCAAATACCAAGAATAGTAAAATGGCTAAGAAACACATATTTAGCCTATGATAGCTATAATTTTATCTTGCATATCGACTTAGAGCTTACTTAATGACGAATATCACATCTTCAAAATCGAGTTCCTGACTTGGCTATCAACACATGGTGCTATTTGCTTAATTTGATGATTATCAACTCATAAAGTCATCAAAGTCTTCTATCATCATAGGACTTAACCTATTTTATCAACTCATGGAAAACATTAATCTCATAATTTAGTTATCATTAATTACTAAAATTCACCATTAACACATAAAATGGAGGGTCTAGAATCTTCACTCGTAAAGAAAACACGGAATAGGCCTTTGCTAACCCTTTCGCTGTACCGCTCAAGTGCCACTAAAGAGGAAAGCTGTCGTGTGGTGGACATACAACAAATATGTTTGATGCATGTTCTAGCCACTGTTCAATGGCATGCCAAATTTGTACTGCCACCCAAGACCAAGACCAATATCAGTTGATGGGGAGCACTGAGGAGCTACTCCAAGGCCAACTCGAGCTTTGGTACCATGTCTTTGGCTTGATCAAGTCCATGGCGCTCAAGTGCGCAATGGACCTGCACATCCCCGACGCCATCCACCACTGCAGCGGCACTGCCACCCTCCCAGACCTCATCAAAATACCTGTTCTTCACCCGATATTCTCCTTCCAATGCAAGCAATCACTATGCTTGTCATATGTAGATACACTACTGACTTACCATACATCGGTAAGTCTCTCCCATTCTAGTTCCACTGGACCACGCCTTACTTGGACCAACCAAGCCATATGGTGTAACATGCTGTTTGAACTTTCCTTCAAAATTTTTGCTTTTCTCGTGCCATGCTTGAGCTCAGTCATCTCTCCTCAATCCTTGCTGTTGACCGTGGTTGACTCCGAATAACCTTGAACATCTAAAGACAAATAAATCATTTTCAAGTATAAGTTCTTTACAACTTGACCTATGCTAGCAATAACATGATTAATGCAACATATAAACCCAGACCTTGATCACTAAAACTCATCGTGAAGCTCAAACTCTTAGAATTCAAAATCTGGCCGAAGCTCACATTCTAGCTGGTCTGACCACACCCTTGTAGCGTTAGACTGCTCGCATCAGGCGGTTTGAACCAAAAATCAATACCGGTCAGATCGGTGATGAATTCTAGTCTGATTGCCCCCCTTTAGCTGGTCTAACTAACCGGCCTAATTACTTCTAGTACACTCTGACAAAATTGCAATTCAACTTTTTGACCTTCTCAAATTGCAATGGTTCATCACAACATAATATAAGACCCTCTCACATGGTCCTTCATGTTTACCTCACCATCAACACAAACTAAGTGTCCCTCTTGTTTGGCATGCACGCATGGATCACGGAATATCACGCAGCCACCACATCCCTCTTCAAGAGGGCACACGATGAAGGCTTGTGGGAGATGGTAAAAAACAATGGCAACAGGGGTTTAACCAAGCCATGGTCGCGGATACCTACCTCATCATGCACGCCATCCTAAGGGACAACCTCGTTGTCTTCCAAGGCCAATCTCCGTCGACTTGTCCAATCTTGTTCTTGAGGCGAGGTGACTTGATTCTGATTCGTATTTTGTCGCAAAGCGGCGTGAGCACTCCACCCCCGTGCTCGCGAGCCAATACAGAATGCAAATAAATAATATGCATGGCTTAACAAAGGAGAGGCTCGGGTTATTTTATTTGCCAAAAGTCGCTTTAGTGACACTATTTTTATTCAATCGTAGTGTTATTAATGTTACCTAAACTCCACACAAAGAATGGCCATAATTGACCTAATCCACCGAGATTACACTTCCTATATTTATTGTTGTCTAAGACTTCAAACATCGAGTGACATCATTTAATTAATCCACCGAACATACTCTTTCTATCTTGCGTCTTGTCTAAATCTCCAAACAGCGTATTTCATCAATTATCCATCCACCAATCAATTGATGTCTAAAGCTCCAAACAGCTAGTGACATCATTTTTCTAATCCACGATCATGCACTCATTCACGCTAAGACTCCAAGCGGTGAGGTCATCCTTTATTTAGATCACCCAATATCTTTTGTATTCCAAAGTTCTAACAATCCAATCTTGTTGTGGCTAATCATCAACTCTTTATTTCTAAATTCTAATGACTATCTAACATGATTGCTTTTATATCCACCGAAATCATTCGTATCGGGACTTTCCAATAATTCCTCCTTTTGTTATTGATCCAAATTCATGATTTGTTCTCCCAATAATCAGTCTTATTTTCTACTATCTATCTCTAACTAATTCACTAGTATACATCCACCATGAATACCAAAGATCAAGATTATAATCCAATAATTGCTATCATTCCTCCAATACTCCCAAAAATCCAGTTCATCCATCTAGTATTTGATCAAATCTTATTAATCCCATCACTCACAACATCTTCCAAGAATTTATATTAATTATCAGTGTTGCAATCCAACAATTTCCTTATACTCCTAATTCTCCAAATTCATTTAAATCATCTATCTAGACTATATATCCATTTGGCTATCATCTAACGCAGTTGTGGGCTTCTCGTCCCATAACGCTTAGAACATCCGGGAAAAACTTCACCCTACACCGTGTCCCTTCAGCCCCCTTGCCATAGCATATCCACTTCTATCCACTACCGGTGAGATTCCGGGATTTCGATAAATTTACTTAGCCAAGTTGTATTTACAGACTTGTGGTTGCCTTGTTTACACAGGAGGTCATGACAAGATTCGGTCCTTAGCGGTATCTGGGCGGTCTACCACTAACCCACTTTGTGCATCCACTGCACCACAGTCACACCCTCATACCAATCCGCCTGAGATATTTAAGCAAGTTGGGAATTTTGGAAGCATAAAATAATCATGTCAAATTATACCACATTCCCACCATGACGCCCAAACCATTCTTCAGATTTAAAATGACAATGATGTTTTGGGCATTTCAGTAAAGTATCTATGCAAGACTAAGCATGGCGTATACTTACGGACTTACTTTTGAAAGAATACCATTATAATTTTGCTAAGGCGACAAAATCCACATATTCAAGTATTCCAAAGGAGGTGTAATATTAGCAAAGGTAACAATGGGCATATAACTAGAATATTAAATTAAACATGTATTTGCTTATAAAATAACAGCATGCAATTTGATAATTTAAATCAAAGTAATTTCAGAAAATGTAGGTTCAACATGATCAAAGTATTGACTCGCCTGGCGCGTGTTACCGCGGTCTTGAGATCACACAACGCTTTTCTCCTGGGCTTCTATCCCTTATCGTCACTTTGCTCCATCCAGGCTTGATCCGTAGAATCTTCAGGATCCAGTTTTCTAACTACGCGATAGACGACTGAATCCAAATGAAAACAATAACTCAAAAGATCTAGATAAATCCAAATAAACTCAACTTTTGTATTATTGTGAGTTAATAGATGGTTTGGGTTATTTGAGGCAAAACTTGGTATGTAACGTTTTATGAGATCCTATTTACTCGTGTTATATGTTAATATGTATCATTTTATGTGACCCTATTCGCTTAATTATTATTCAATGCAAAGTAAGCCTTAAAGAAAAGATTGTATACTTATTATTTAGGTGATAGTCGGCCTGCTATTAATTTACCATTGATATTTATTTGATGGTGGTAAGTTAACTGTTGGAATACAAATTTTTGTCATTGGTGAGGACACCTTTCACTTAAACCCTCATTTTTATAGTTAAACATAGCTATTAATTTTATTTCCTACCTTTAACTCGGGCGTCTTGTTGATTGGGGTCTCTACTAAGTTTAGAATCCCCTTTTATTAATGCATTTACTCAATGTTTAGATTAATAATGAAGGTACAATAATTATACACATATGACAAGTAATCAAATGGTAAACCTTAAAGAAAATTCTATTTATATCCTAGTAAGACTTGTCGACTTTCCTAGACCAATTCATCCTCTTTCGCATCACCTACTTGACCATGTGCTCATAACTCTATATTCAAGGTATAGGTAAATTTCAATTGAACCTAAATTAGTTTTCTTAGTAGTAGGAAAATAGTTCATGGCATAATTTGTTTTAATTTTTACATGAGGATTTAACCTATGAACCTTGGTTGGCATATAAGTTACAAATGGAAATGGTTAGTTTTATTGCATAAATCTTTTCTTTATGCATTATGAATAATCTCTTTATCCTCATTATTAGCCATAGTTTATGCTACTAGAACCCTCGCATGCGCATTTCTTACACATACTCACTCAATTGTCGGTCTGGACCCACTGGTCATACCAGAGAGGAGACAGAGGGAGTGGAGCTTGTCGGCGAGCTGGGCACTAAAGCGGCGAAGCAACAAAACAGGAAGGGGGAGCCGAGGCTTGGCAATGGCGCGTCGCGGTGAAACGCATCGGAGGCGGCGACGGCCACCAAAATGGAATGTCCGGTCGGTGAGAGGCTCGGTGGTGGCAGCTCCGCCGGAAACATGGAGGCGGGCGGCGCGGTGGGGAGCGGTCGGTGCATGAAGCCGTCGAGGCGCCGGTGGCGGAGAGGAGGAAGGATGAAATAGAGTGTGCACGAGCGTGATTGGGTCACGGGGAAGCTCACCTGGGGGTTGGTGGAGCCGGAGAGAGGCCGGAATGGGCCGGCGACGAAGTCCCAGGGCGGCGGCGGGTGGCTTCCGTGGAGGGGTCACTCCGGCGAGGGAGGACACCAATGACCGACGGAGAGCTTCAAAGACGCCGAGTAGTAGCTCCCAAGGCGAGGAATCGGACGGGGTGCTCCGATGAGGTGTGGCGCGACAATGGCGGCGGCGTCGTTCCGGGAAGGAGGTCGAATCGGGAGAAAACGTGAGGGAGATGGCGCCAGTAACCATGGAGGAGGTCTGCAGTTCTTATAGTGGCGAGAGGGTGAGGGAGCGCGATGGCGACGGGCCCGCGCGGAGGACGAATCGGCGGCGGCGGATCCTCCGGCAAGGACCGGCGGCGGGGCACGGCTCGCGCGGAGGCGGGCGGCGGAGGCTCTCGGGCGCAGCGCGCGGAGGGGACGGGCGCGGCGCAGCGCAGTCGAGGGGTCGAGAGTCGAGCACGCGCGAGAAGAAGGGGGAAAAGAGAGGAAGGAGAGCGCGGGGAGCGAAGCGGGAGCGGCGCGTACCGGTGTGGGTGAGTGCAGAGCGAGGGGTTGGGTGGGTCGATTGGCTTGGTCTGATCCCCTCTCATTCATCATCATTTTTTAATCATTTATGTAGTTACTCATTGGTGTTTACACTTATATATACATGTATATTTATATATATATATATATATATATATATATATATATATATATATATATATATATATATATCTGTATATACACATTCTTACTAATTCTTGATTTTCACCTTTTATAGCTATTTTATTTGTGCATACCCTTTTATGTCTTTGTTCATTTTGTTAGGCCCTTTGCAATACTTTTGTTAATATCAAGATTTTATGTTTATAATTCAGCTTTCTCCTCCTTTTATGGATTATCTTTTCATATTCAAATTTTAAATTTCTAATTCTCTATTATTTGCACATTTCCTCTTTATGGCATCGTAGTGTTTGTTTCCTTCTTTAATTTTTTTAAAAAAAATCAGAACCTCAACCAAAATCAGAAAACACCATAAAATCCAAATTCCAATTGAACATATTGCAAAAATAACTCAAGAAATTCATATTTTCAAATTTGAAATTTCAGGATGTTACAAACCTACCCCCCTTAAAGAGAATCTCGACCCCGAGATTCCGGCAGAGCAGAAATAATGGAGGTGGGTTATATTGGCTAGCAATGGGTTTTGGGGTGTTGCTCGACGTATAGTTCCTTATCTCCATAGAGGGATGGAAATCTGCACAATAGGGGTTAACACTTGAAGAAGTCAAAAAGGAAAGAGAGATACCTTGTTCTCCTGGATAGGTCGTAGACTACCATCTACTTGCTCCTTGACATTTTTGTCACTTGCTACCCCTTAAATAAATGACGATTGTCATTATTCATCCACTATACTCTATTTGTCTTGGTCAACAACAGTTAGAGTAGCATCTCATGGGACAAGGGTCTTGTCCTTCACGTAACATGTGGCCTTGCTCTATGGGCTTTCTCTGTGGTGGTCTTCTTCATAGTGATGTTGTTTTCCTTAAATATTGGAAAGTTGCGAGTCTTTACTTCTTCTTGATCGTCCTAGCTTGGGTTATCCGTTATTTCGCCTCCGTGGATCCAATGGGTTTTCAGAAAAGGTGAGAGGAATAGCATGAGGTAAGGGTAGAATCGTGGAGATAAGGTAATCTAAACCCATTCGAATTTTAAAAGGGTATACCGGAAGTCGTGGGTGATACATGCATCACACAAGTTTTAAAACACTCTTTTCCTGTGATCACAAATGTATTGCCCGAGGGCAAGAAGGCGATGTACAGGCCAAATAGAAATCTTGCAACAATACATCGCCTACTCGGGAGCACACTTAAGAGAACGTAGGGTTCATCTCGCATAGCCCGTTTAAAACGAGACCACCTTATCTTCATGACCATCCTCAACGTCCGTATCCTTAAGTTTTAGAGCAAGGTGCGAGAAGAGGATCACAATTTTCTTTTCGAATCAATAGACGAAAAGGAAAGTATTTGGGGATAATTTGATTGATATCGGCACCCACTCGAGGTTGTTATTTGGAATTTAGGGGTAAGGGAGCTTTAGATGTAAAAATGGCTAAGGTAGCATTTGGATGAGAAAGAATCATCTAAGAGAGATAAGAATGAGCAGTATAACTTATATCTTTGGAAATAGTATTTTTAAAGAATTATTTCTAGTCATGAAACTAACGGCCAGGTTAACTAGGTCACGACCTGCAGTCGATATGCTCTGATACCATCCCTGTCAGACCCAGATTTTACAATCCGGAATCTCCTGTGTTTAGCTGCACTATTCCCTGGATCAGTAGATAGTGCTCACAGATTACAGTTCTGAATATCAAAGTACATATCATGCGGAAGCGTAAATATAATAGAAGACTTACACATGGGCCGGCTAGGCCGAAATCATAAATTGCAGAACGGAAGAACGAAGCACACAGTGGGACCTTCAGACATGCCCACAGCACCAACGGAGGTTCGCGACCTAGCCCTTGATATCTTCATCTTCTCCGTCACTTGTCCAATCTTGTTCTGAGGCGAGGTGACTTGATTCCCGATTCTCGTATTTTGTCGCAAAGCGGCGTGAGCACTCCGACCGTGCTCGCGAGCCAATACAATGAATGCAAATAAATAATATGCATGGCTTAACAAAGGAGAGCTCGGTTATTTTATTTGCCAAAAGTCGCTTAGTGACACTATTTTTATTCAATCGTAGTGTTATTAATGTTACCTAAACTCCACACAAGAATGGCCATAATTGACCTAATCCACCGAGATTACACTTCCTATATTTATTGTTGTCTAAGACTTCAAACATCGAGTGACATCATTTAATTAATCCACCGAACATACTCTTTCTATATCACGTCTTTGTCTAAATCTCCAAACAATGATTTCATCAATTATCCAGTCCACCAATCAATTGATGTCTAAAGCTCCAAACAGCTAGTGACATCATTTTCTAATCCACGATCATGCACTCATTCGCCTAAGACTCCAAGCGGTGAGGGTCATCCTTTATTTAGATCACCCAATATCTTTTGTATTCCAAAGTTCTAACAATCCAATCTTGTTGTGGCTAATCATCAACTCTTTATTTCTAAATTCTAATGACTATCTAACATGATTGCTTTTATATCCACCGAAATCATTCGTATCGGGACTTTCCAATAATTCCCTCCTTTTGTTATTGATCCAAATTCATGATTTGTTCTCCCAATAATCATCTTATTTTCTACTATCTATCTCTAACTAATTCACTAGTATACATCCACCATGAATACCAAAGATCAAGATTATAATCCAATAATTGCTATCATTCCTCCAATACTCCCAAAAATCCAGTTCATCCATCTAGTATTTGATCAAATCTTATTAATCCCATCATCACAACATCTTCCAAGAATTTATATTAATTATCGTTGTTGCAATCCAACAATTTCCCTTATACTCCCTAATTCTCCAAATTCATTTAAATCATCTATCTAGACTATATATCCATTTGGGCTCCACCAATTGATTTCTCCCAAAATCCACACTATCGTTTCCTATTTTTGATTGACATGAATCCACCAATACTTTTATGTGTATACTACAATCATCCATCTCCTTTACTCACGACCCTATTTATTCTACCCATATTTTATTTTGTAAGACTAGAAATGCCACTAATTGAAATACAATACATAAAATTTCTGAGACCTAGCAGCTTTGGAACAAATCATAATGTTCAAGGAATACTAACATGATTTTCCATACATATGGCATCACACCATATGCCTAATATCACCATAATTTTCCCATACATATGGCATCACACCATATCACATCTTTCAGCGTTATAGCCGCTTAACTTACCACTGGGACGACACCCAGACAACTCAAATCGGGCTTTACGCTGCCTCCACTTTTCCATCCCACCCACAAAACATTTTGAAATAGAACTATATCTAGTTAAGTTCCCATGTCCGCCCTTGACCGTGGGCACGGCTATTCGAATAGTTTTGACTCTGCGAGTTTGTACACTTTCACCACAAGAGACAATCAACCTGCTGCCCCACATGATTCCTTAGTCATGTGGTTGAGCGGTCATCATCAGTGACTGTCGACGCTTGATCCGTAGAATCTTCGAGGATCCAGCTTCTAACTACGCGATAGACGATCAATCCAAATGAAAACAATAACTCAAAAGGCGGGATTTAAGCCATAAGTGATAGCCCAAAAGAAGCCACCCATTAATAGGTGTATTGTCTTAGCATGATGCTTTTTTTGTAAACACACCCAATACAACACATAGACGCCAACACACATGCACATCACCACACACACGCACTCACACACACGACGTGTACGAAAGACTGGATGAGTGGAGCTTAACGAAGAAATGACGAAGTTACCATCGGCGCCTCGCTTGCAATGGGCACGTCGCCTCCTATCGAAAAAAATCCTCCTAAATGAGACACGCAGAGCCAAACCTAGCATTTAAACTCTAGTGGACTCGAGGTACAACCACCTCCACTAACCACCCAAGCAAGACTACTATATACTTCATCTGATACTAAATATATATACATTGTTTTAGCCTTTTCTGCTCTTCTATATATATCAGTCATTCTATAACTTCTTCTGTAAACATAAGTCATTCTATAACTTCGAAAAATATGTTTATCTAGTATCTTCCTATTATGCCCTCGTTAAATCCATGCTTGTATTCTACTAATAAATAAATGAAAATGGTCCTTCAATTCTTCTTAGTCTAATTTTCACCCTCCTCCTCAACATGCTTAGGACTTTCTAATTAATGAAGAGCACCAATAATAAATGAAGAGCAAAAGGATCATTTCTCTTGCTCCTTAATTCATGTGTCCAATGCTAAAATGACTTATATTTGGAGTAATTAATAAGGTTGTTTACTTCATATACACACACGGTTTGCACGTCCAATGGGTGGGTATTTCCGTGTTAATTAGAATTCCGTGCGTAACTGCGTGGCTAAATGCTATAATATATATGTTTATATTTGAAAATAGAGTTCTATTTGTTATATAACTATGATGCCTATAATTTAAAATATAGATGTATTTAAGTGTAACAGCTGTTATATATATATAATTAATCTACACTATTATTACAATATGGACTCTGAACCCATCAAAATTGATGGTGTATATCTTTATTTTTTTTCACTGTGTAATTTCTAGCCTAACATATTGACTTCTTTTAATATTTTAATAATATAATAGGTACAAATATACAATAATCGTTTGGGCTGGACCGGGCCTTGGATGTATCAAAGGTGCAACTAGAGCCTGCAACTATCGGACCGGAGTCATGGCCCAGGATCTGGGGCCGACAATAAAGACCAAACCTAACCAGCTATGCACAAACTCTGGTCCTGACACCACGCAAAACCAATTAAAAGAGAGCAGCATTTGACACGACCATGGACCAAGCTGCTCGTAGCCTAACATACAGGCATACAGCTGGAGTGGTAACCCGTCTGACCCCTGTATCGTCGGCAGAATGGACCAGATAGCTAGAGAGAGCGAGCTCGTGATATTTAGGTCTGTTCTTTTTCTTTGAAACTGATGGCTTTTAATTTTTGTTATAGTACTTAACTTTTAAATCAAGTATTTTCTCAAGACGGAGTCTACAAGTTAAATGATGTACACGTTAAAAATTCAATATCTGCACCATCCAAAATCGCAAGTGAGTATCTATCTCTCCGTAATCTGTACCGTAAACATCTAAAATTCAAAAATTTCAATCAAAAATTATAAACCGCAACCGTTGCCCAACAGACCCTTAATCATGAAACAGCATGGTTTTGTTGAAAACGGCAGGTAGCGTTGTGAGTTGTGACCAGACCAGCTGTTGCAACCGTTTGCTAAGCTCCGCGACCTTCCTTGTGTCGTTCTACACTTCTACTCGTGTAGAGGTAGGCAAGGTAGCTAGATAGCCGGCTCAAGACGAACAAAAAAATGGCGTGACTTGAAGCGAGGTGCCCGTCTGTCATATGCGTAGTGTCATCTGATTTAAACAACGAAACTGCCTCTTAGCTAGATAGCCGGCTCAAGACGAACACTTCTACTATAAACCCATGTGTTTCCCGTTCACTTGATACAACGAGACCGGCCAAGGCATGCATGATTCCACACATTACCTCAGGCCATTACCCTCGTTGATTTGATTAGGCACGCTGTTACAACGGAGTATCTATCTCGCATGGTGCAATCGGAGCGAATATGAAGAGGTTAATTATCAAGATATCGAAGAAAAAGTATTCGGTATTCTTCATCTATTTAGATATGACAATTCACCTACATATTATTTTATTTTTAAGTGAAATTACAACAGACTTTCTCATATCACTTATATACGGATGTATACGGACGGATATCACTTATCTTGTATCATATTCTATATTTTTTTCTCGTAGTTGGAGCCAGACACGAATAGTATCACATATCTATTTACTTTTTTCATATTTACTATGTAAATCTTTAGTCAATTAATCGAACAAAAATTATCCGCTCCTTTTGTGCCTAACCTAAAACACGACACCGTCTCGGACTCTCGGGATAACCGGACAAGGAGGCATCCCGAATTCGCACTCGCGAAAAGAAATCAGCACCAGCGCCGAACCGCGTCACGCCACATGGTAATGCGTTTTGCTATCCCCACGTACGTCCAACCCAAGAACGCGTTTTTCACGGGCCGCGCGCGCGCGGACCACGTTGTTCGCACGCTCCTCGGCCGGGCTCGGCGCCGGAGCTCGGAACCGAGACACAGCCAGCCGTGCAGGCAGGTCGTCAAACGTGCGCGGTCCGCCAGAAATCGGGCCATGAACATGATTCTAGCAGCGCACACGCGCGACCAGCCATCCGGTCTCACCTCGCTCGCTGCCGGTATTGCGATGGCTGGTCCTTTTCCAGCGTTGGGTTCATCGAACTTGGTTTCGTATGTTCGTACGTTTCGAGCTGGTGCTCAGTTGTTTTTGCCATGGATTTTGGCCTTTTTATTTAGCTAACTTATTTTGTACTATAATAATTAGTATCTTTTTTGTTGTAACTAAATTTAAAAATAAAAATTTTATTATCCTATTACAGGTAATACAAAAGAACCCAAAAAGAGAATAAAAAACTAAAAAAACTAAAAAGCTAGAAAATAAAATTAAGGAATAATGGACTGGTATCTAAATCCGATACGAGCGGGCTAGGGCTTGCCCTTGTGGCTTGACGTGAACTCTGCAGTCTTCAGCTGGAAAGTGGCAAACGTGTGGTTCTCGAGCCTGCCCTTAGGTGCAGTTGGCTGTTGCCGTGGTGGTCTATGGTCTTTTATTAGTGAAATACTATGGCTCAGCGACTGCAAACTGGCTGGCCACACACCTTTCGATCCATGGATTCCCACGAGCTAATTTGGCTTGGTTCCTTTCTCCCAGCTGAGACGCGTTTGTTGCACCGAACCACAGAAAAACAAAGCCATCCAATTAAGAACCGACCGATCGGTCGGTCTCAAGTCTCGACTCTCGACACTCTCTGCCCAGCGTTATAAACCTAGTTGGAGTTCGGTCTAAACACGAATTTTTTTTAAATAATCTATTTTTTATTCAATATTATAGAAATATACCCTGCACAAAATTTTTTACACGAGTGGCTTCAATCGCACAGTCGTTGGACGACTAGAACTGTCGCCCAATCAGCCACACAACACGAATGCAATTGGTGAGTCGTTGGGCGATAGGATCCAATTGCTGAACTATCGGACGACTGCAACCTGTCGCCGAACTGTTGGGCGACTGCAGGTCTAGTTGCCCAACTGGTCAGCGATTGCCACCTTAACCCATTTTTTGCGCAGTTGGCACCCCCGACAGCGCATGGGGTAAATGATAATTGTTATAGTTAGGTGACATTTACTAAATTTTGTTTGTGATTTGTATTTTGTGGAAAAACGACAGACATGGATGATTCATTTGTGATTTTCGTAGATTATGAATGGTACAAAATCTGTTAAATTCGTAATAACAATTTGTGATTGTCGTATATCGTTGTAGGCGACAGGTTTCAGTAGCCTACGGTTGGGCGACTGAGCCCATTCCTATAAATTTTTTTACATGGGTATATTTTTGTAATT
The DNA here is from genome assembly GCA_036346575.1 of Dendrocalamus sinicus. NCBI lineage: Eukaryota > Viridiplantae > Streptophyta > Magnoliopsida > Poales > Poaceae > Dendrocalamus > Dendrocalamus sinicus. Next base: position 3,638,186 of record CM070655.1, on the reverse strand, counting down.
TCAAAATAATGATTATTTAAAAAATTATCTAAAACCAGGTCACGTTGCAAGGAACAATAGGACACACATGGCTTTTGTACTGATCCACAACACTTAGCTTGGAACAGCCGGGATGTGGATAAGGATTAAGGCCCCGTAATGCATGAGCCTGACATAATAATGTCGATTAGATACTGGAGCACGAGGATTAATGTTGTGGATTAGGACATTAAATTGGCTCGAGAAGAAAGAAAAAGGCGAAGGCAGAGAGAGGCGCATTTGGGCATCGTGACATCGTGTTGAGCAACATGCGAACACGAGAAAGCCTGTGCGCTCTGGTCTGGCCGTGTTGGTGGGATCCGTGGCTCCGTCCCCGTAAATGGCGCTAACTGGATGCGCGCTGGGGTTAAATAGCCCTTTTTTTTCCAGGTCTACGTGTTGGGATAGTGCTCGACGTGTCAGGCTCGCCGGTTTCTGCACGGGACACGCACTTGGCGCGTAGCAGCTTGTCTTGACGGGTGTCCTGTTTCTTGAAGTTGTTTAGGTTCTGGATCTAGGGTTTTCTACTTCTCACTTTTCTCACATCTGTTCTCTTCGTCCCGTCTAAGAATAATACAAGAGCAAAAGATACATCACACATATTACTTTTCTTGTTTATATCTTACGTACACATATCTTTTTTACTTGTATACTGCTCGTTTTCTTTCTAAAATACTTTTTTAATTATTACTATTTATTTTTAATTAAAAACATCAAATGCAATCAATAGAAACGCCGCTTAATTTTCTCTCCTTGTTCTACTCGATTTTTTTAATCGAGAATGTCTTTGTTTTCACAAATGGCGATGGAGTTGACGTAGGCGAGACAGACTGTGCAAGACCGATAATGTATTCACAAAGTAATGGAGAGTGTAGTACTTTGCTCCGTCCATATGATCATTGCGTGCTGAAGTGTTTATCGATCGATAAAACATGTTTTGTTTCGAAGTCATATGTTTTTCTTTTCCTTGCGATATAAGGTAAGTAATGCTAAAGCGTTATCCAAATTTGCTGCCGGAAAACGTACTCGTTTCTGTTTGTTGCATTGATTAGTTGTGATGGTTGTTTCCCCCCCACTTTTCTTTTTTGTCCGGAGAAAGAGATCGTGGGAAATGTATATAGTGCCTAATTACCAAAATACTCATATTAGTTAACGCCTCGTGCAAAATACTAACGTATTCCACTGGTTTTTGAAGCTGTTTATGACTTGTATCGTTTTTCTTTCGGTGATCATTCTCGGCACCTTTACGCGGTAAGTTGAAAATCCGCCGGGCTGTAGGCGCAAAAGATGTATTGTGATGATATTCTCGAAAGATGCATTTACCCATATTAAATCACAAAAACCCTACAAACACCATGTGCCCTCTTACGCGTCGGTGTAGATAAACCAACCTCCCTTGCGAGTTTGGGCGTGATGTCCGCGCCACCACACACGGGGCCCGAACGTCAGCCTCAGAGACCATATACCCTACCCTAACCGTAGGAACCAAATGTAACATTTCGGTCTAACCTGTGACCCCATAATACTACCTATACTACATAACACTTTAAGCTTAAACCATCTAACAAAATTTTCTCGATTTAGTCCGAACTAATTCATAATAAATATGACTCGATAATCAAAGTAAAAATAAACATTTTATAAAATAAAACTTTGGTCACTCGTGCTTAAGAACACTCGAAAACGTTTAGGACCACGTGCTTAAGAATACTTGAAAGCCGGAGAATACTCGAAACTACACACTCGAGAACGTCCGAGTCCATGCACCTACGAACACAAATAAACTTGTATGAATAATAAACAATATAGAAGTGTTACTGGATAGACAACGATACCAATTCTTGCAATAATACCGCATTTGCTCCTTTAAGCAAGTGGGGCCAATTTTACTGTACCCATAGCTTTATAGTCACACTTTTAACTAAAGTTCAACTTAAGTGAACTAATTTATCAATAGGCTTAGTACTAGTACTAAAGGTGATACCTAAGATTTTTATTCAATGAACGTGATGCAAAAGTGCTACTCCCATTCCCTGCATGTTGCTATCACAGTCACCCAAAAAACAATAACAAAGTAATCATGGGTCTACGACTTAGCAAGTATGTAGCAAAAAAGTAAACGTCATCTTGCATATATCTCCATCTTAGAACATATTTTTATCAACAGTTCATTATTCATTTACTCTTTCTTTTTTATCAACTCTTTCTTATGTATTTACACTGTTTTAGCACAGAAACAATGCAAATGCACATGCACACATCTTCTATTTAGTTTATACCGGTATAGTGGAGTGAACATCCATCGATATTCACCAATGCCCGCCCTCTTTAAGGCAGGGACCTCAATAGCCTTCCCTCTTTCATGTAGGGACCTTAATCTCCACTGATGTGGAGTGAATATGTCTACTATTCTCTTTAGATTATACTAGTATAGTGGAGTGAGCATCCGTCGATGCTCACCCATGCTCGCCCTCTTTCAGTGGAACCTCAATAGATCATCCTCTTTTATACGTGGACCTTATTTTTCACTCCCATGGAGTGCCTACCAAAATAGGTCTTATTCTTCTCACTCCCGTGGAATGTCCACACAAAAGTAGATCATAGATTCACAAAAGCCATTTCTTTTCATGATACCATGAGATGAATACAATGTAAAGCAACATTTCCCTTTTGACATTTATCATGCACCATTAACCATTATCCACCAATCAAGCCATCGTTATTTACCATACTTTATCATAATCAATTAACCAACAACGTCACTTATTCATCGTCAAGTGGTTATCATAGATATTATAGACATCTGGATTAACAGAATCAGTCATATCAACCTCAAGATAAATATGGCATAAATATAAAGCATCAACACAACCCAACCATCTACTATTCTACTATGCACTTGTTTGTATAACCGTGAGGATGATGCTTTGATGGCACGGAACCCAAAACTTCACCCTAGCAAGTAGCGACAAAATGGCTAGATAGGGGCACATTCTTTCTCTTCTTGACCAGATTTGGCATCAATGTAGCATTCTCTTTTATGCCTTCTTTTTCTTACTTTCTTCTCATCTTCCTTCTTCCTCTTCTTCTGGGCTTCTTCTTTCTTCCTTCTTCTTTTCTTCCTTCCTCGTTTCTTCTTTCTCTTTCCTTCTCGGGCGAGCCTCCTGTCTCTCTTCCCCTCTTCCTTCCTTAGGCACCCATTGGTGGTCACCCTAGAGAGGGGCGATGGCCCAAGAGGAGGTGGCGTCAATGCGGAAGGGCGACGGCGGCACACTGTGTGGCGCACGGTGGGACGACGCTAGTGGCCTACACGGAGGAAGGTTCGTGGCGCAGAGGGGAGGACAACGGCGCTAGTGGCCCGCATAGAGGGAGATGACGCACACAGGGTGGCTAGGAGCGAGCGCACAGGGAAGGGAGTGGATAAAGTTCTTGCTCCTTCCTTAGCATCCCTTATGAGAAGGTTGGTGTGAGCCTGGCTGGTTTCGCTTTAGGCTTGGACCAGCCACCCCAATCCTTTTTTTCTCCCTTTGTATTGTGGTCCCACTCTAAACGGCTTCAGTTTTTTACTTTTTCTGGCTTCCAACTTATTTAAACCAAAAACCATTTGAAATATATCAGCTTCTAATTTTGATTTTTTATTTTTTTTTTCACTTTTTCTTTTTCCTCTTATTCCTTTGTATTGTATGTGTTGACATAATGGTTTTTTTTTCTCATTTTTTCAATTTTTAATTTTTTCTTAGAAAAAACTAGCAGGCACTACACTACAATTCTAATCAAAATTCATAACAAAAAATTTAAGCCAAAAACTAGTTACAGTAGACCCTACACCAAGCCAGTCCCCAACCAACTGAACTGAAGAGGATAAGATCAGACCGGCCGGGGCACAACCGCCGGCGGAACAGAATCCGGAAAAGCCATGCGGAAGTGGCCAACACCAGCTTTAACCGACGGGGGCTACGCCCGTTCCAGTGTCACAGGTCGACCCGCCCGTGCCCGATTCATCCCGTGTAGACGCACGCGCTGGCAACAGCGATGCGAGGCAAATTTGCGCGCATTATCGCCGTTTCTTTTCTGCAGCAAATTGCGCACGTTATCGTGGTATTGCTGGTCAAAGGACGCAGTACCGCGTCTGAAAGCGAGCGGGCGCAGCGCGTTATCCCGTTCCGGCTCGAGACTCGATCTTCTTGGCTGTATATATATGCGCCACCCACCGGCGCTGCGAAGGCCTATGATCAGAGCTGCAAGGGACGAGAGCAAAGAAACAGCTGCGTTTTCGTGCCGTTTCACCTACGGTTTGGGAGAGCAGCAGGCGAGGGTTGAGGCTGTCGTTGCCGACGACATGAGCAGTGGGGATCAACCCGGGCTGGCGGTGCACCACGAGGAGGGGGACGACGAGGAGCTGTTCGAGACGTCGTCGTCCGTCTCCGGCGGCGAGTCCGACGACGACGAGGACCGGTTCTCGGACGGCGGCGCGGAGGAGGGAGGAGACCATGATCATCGCCGGTTCGCGCCGCAGGCGATTCGGCGGATGAATTCGGACAGCCTCTACGACATGTCGTCCGTGATGGCGCAGATTCCTGTCAAGTAAGTACTCCACCTCGCAAAATCACATTAAAAATAAAACTTTCGGAAGGATGAAGGCTTTTGCTCACAGTGCAAGAACTGCGGTGTTCTTTAATCTGCAGGAAGGGGTTGTCCAGGTACTACGAGGGAAAGTCCCAGTCGTTCGCGTGCATGTCCGAGGTGAGGTGCCTGGAGGATCTGCGCAAGAAGGAGAACCCGTACAAGCGGAAGATCAAATCGTGCAAGAGCTACGTCGCGCTGGAAGGGATAGCCAAGAAGCCCTCGAGTTCCTGCGCGAATATGAGCATGATGGCCGCGAACGGGTTCAGGGCTCCCCCGATTCCTGTAAACAAGAATGGTTACCATCAGTAGTAGGCTAGGGAGCACCGTACCGTAGGAATGTTTTTGTTCTTGAGGTCTGTGTCTCTCAACTTCTTCCTTCTCTTCGGGAATTTTCTTCGCAGGCTCATTAGTCTGAATGATATTGAGGTCGCTTGCTCTACCATCAATAGAGAAACTTCCATCCTGTTCATGTTCATCTAAGACATTTGTTCTGTGCGTACTGTAAATATGGAGCAGAGGATATGTTTACTATGCAATTGCAGTGGGAAAAATGGAAAAGTAAAGGAACTCAGATGAAGACTCAGACAACGCAGCAACTCGTCAAAAAGGTTTTTCTTTCCATTGTTCATGTGGACCTTCCAATCTAGCACTGGTTTGGGCTTGGGTGTTCGCCAGAATGAGGATGTCAGAATAGGCTCTTTAGTATCCAAATGTCCCTCCGAATGGACATCCACCGAACAAACTAGTATCAAGATAGTTTGGCAGCCCATCAAAGCAAACAAAACTTGACCACCAAAGACGAAATGGAACTTGGCATTTTTCATGTGCACAAACTTGGAACAGATGCCATGCAAGAATTCTCGCTATCATGGTTCAAATCACCTGTTGTCCGATGAGAAGGTATAAATAAGAGTCAGAGAGGCCCAAAACAGCAAAATATTGAGCAGGCGGCAGACATTATGAGACCTTCACAACAAGCGTGCACACCTTATTTTATTCCAGACAAACAATGAAATCACAAATTACAATCAGATGCCCACAAATCTCTCTCTCTCTCTCTCTCTCTCACAACATACAAATTTCTCCCGAGGGCGTTCCGCAGGCTGTGGAAACTCATGCCGATGAATTACACTGCTGATTCACAATATGGAAAAATGCAGAAACCATTGCAAGTCTACCTAGCAAGCGCGGACCTCAGCAAAACAGCCTGGATGTGGTTCGCAATTGCTGGTAAGCTTCAAGGACCCAAGGAAGCAGGATAGCCTCCTCATGATGGGCTTGGGCCCGATTACCACCTCCCCTGAGACAGTATCCTTACCAGCATCAGAAGTCTCGTAGCCCTCGAGATCTGCATCAGTTATGAACACCACATCGTTGCACCCAGTGCAGGCTGTGGAAACTCATGCCGATGAATTACACTCTGCTGATTCACAATATGGAAAAATGCAGAAACCATTGCAAGTCTACCTAGCAAGCGCGGACCTCAGCAAAACGGCTTGGATGTGGTTCGCAATTGCTGGTAAGCTTCAAGGACCCAAGGAAGCAGGATAGCCTCCTCATGATGGGCTTGGGCCGGATTACCACCTCCCCTGAGACAGCATCCTTACCAGCATCAGCGTAAGTCTCGTAGCCCTCGAGATCTGCATCAGTTATAAACACCACATCGTTGCACCCAGTGGAGCTGGTTGGCCTGGATAGCATACTTTGACACAACGGTAAAACAAAATGCTCGCTGTCGAATTCGGTGGTGTAGCCATCAACTAAAGTCTCTGTAATGGCTGCTTCACTGTATTCTTCACCAGATTTTACCGAGCAGATTTTGTTTGAACTCTGAATTGAAAGGCATCTGGCGGTGACAGCACTAATCACTTCACCAGATTCTTGACCAGATTTTACCGAACCGGTTAGGTTTGAGCTCTGTGTTGAAAGGCATCTGGTGGTGAGAGTGCTAAATAGTTTAACAGCCTGCGGAAAAAAAGCAATGGGAAAGAAGCATATCAACAGCTGTAGGATTTTAATCTTATAGAGACCAGAGAGTAATAATTATCATTTAGGTAGTACACAACTACATAAGAGGTCTGGTTGCATGCCTGCCATTGAGATGGTGCTAAAAGCACTCTGGGCCTTACAGATCGTGCATGATCCAAAGCTTCTTCAGGCGTCATGTTCATGTACCTAATCTGCAAGTTACACAGATAATAAGCTTGCTTACGTAAAATGAAGGAAAAACAAGAAATCTATTATATAATTAGTGGTTTGTTGTACCAAATAGCACAAAACTATAGTTGTGCTTCGACCCCTTCCAGCCTTACAGTGGACATAAGTGCTACCACCTTGTGATGCATTTCCTGGAAAAAGAACATACATATATTAACTCTGGCTGCTTGACTTCCATAAAAATTTGTATAGAAGATGCATGACATGGACTCGCTATACTATCATCACTAAGGCCTTGAAGCATTAGCAGTGCAGCTTGATGTTTCTAACTCATTGTTGCAACTGGACCATACCATGACTACAAGAAAACTTGAATAGTCCATTGTTATTCCTAGTATGGATCAGCATTGTTGTTTGACTGGTTGTTACAAGTTAGATCAATGAAATGAATTTGCTTCAGGAGCTTATCATCAGACAACAATACACAAGATAGCACAAAAGTCAAAAAGGAAATGTATTACTCAATAAATTAAATACTTAAAAATGATTGTGACGCATATCCATAATTTAATAAGCTACCTTCCCACCCATCAAAATGATTAAAATACTACAACTGTCAAGCAGTGGCATACTATCATTATCCTCAAAGCACACTGATCATGGCCGGCGTTTATGGTTCAGAAAGCATGGTACTTACGGTGGATAAAATCCACAGCTCGACAAATATCCTCCAGAGAAGGGGCAAAAAGATAGTCCCTTGTGGGAATCTCAAGATGATTCATTCCATGAGCCTGTAAAAGAAAGAAAATCCCTTATTATTCAGCACAAAAGTGGATACATGCCCGTGTGCCCAAGTGTTTTGCTGATTGCATGATGCACAATGAGGTAAGGGAATGATCTCCAAAATGATCACAACATATTCTGACACTAGATCATGTCTCTGGTTGAGAATATGAGTTCTAAAATGCATTAGACCATGAAGTCTGAATTATAGATTTCCAACCCAAGTGGTGGCATTAATTTCAGTTGTTCAAAGATATAGACAAGTAGATACTGAACTACAGATAAGCTCAGAAATTTTGATTCATAGAAAAAAAAACCCTGCAGCTACAAAATCAGGTAAAGGAATATTTACCTGGTATAAGGATGTTGGAACCAGAGTTTCATACGGTTCATTCAGTGTGACAACCCCCCTTACTCCAAGTTGCTTCAAGTGCGGCACATCACTAGAGAAAGGAACAGCACCTAGCAAAACATACTGGAGATGGAGGTGGAAAGAAAAATCAGGCTACATCATCTAACAAACACAAGCTCATAATATTACTTGATTCAACTGTCCAAGTTTGTTCTGTGAAGGTATTGTTGTGGGGGTGACCCAGCCCCAAATGACTAGGCCTTGCAGCAGACCCAATAGTATAGACCCAGTAGTATAAAAGAATGTACAATGTACCCCTACCTTTTGTAATTATTAAGTGGTAGGATAAGAATTCTCAATCCTACCCCACTCATGTATATAAACCCCTAAGAGGGTATGAGGAGGCCAGATCTATTCATTGACCACTAGGTCTCTTGGTGCTATGTCTCCCATGGAGAAGGGCACCCTATACCCCTGTTGTAGCCATGCTACAACAGGTTGGCACCGTCCGTGGGGACCGTGCAAGAAGCTGCGCAAGGGAGGACGCTAGAGAAGGCTACCGTCGGAGGGACCTTCCTACGCTAAATAGTTGCTCGCGTCGCGAGCACCCTAGATAAGTTCATCTTGATGTTTATGGCTTCATAATGATATGCAAATGCTGTTATACCCGGTGCTGCTTCCGGCGACTACCCCCTCTCACCCGCAGAAGTGGAGCGGGGTCGTACTCAGCAACCTCATCCATGGTGCTCTGCTGCGCCAGCTCGCACCTCAATGGTATCTACAGCACATCCTTCATCGTCGACCATGCGGACGACTAAGCGACGCTGCATGCCACGTCGAGCTTGAACACGATCAACGCCGACGACATCGCCGTCGTAACTACATGGGGTTCGGAGGTAACAAGAGTCGGACGTGCGAGCTGCTCCTCATCATTGTTGAGTGCCCTCGGAGTCGCCACTGCCTTCCGCATCGGCCGCCTCCGTGTCGAGCCCTCACGCCATCATCTTGACACCAGGGAGTTGGCCTCTGCGCATGGCAAAGACAGGCTCTAGCCTCTACACGCCCTTCATGCGAGATCTCCATATGCATGAGTATAGTCACCAACCATAGCACGTTGATCAATACACATGCGGGTTAAAATCCCATACAACTATTTTTCTGTGCGTACTACTCTTGCAAACAGTCAGAATTCAAATATTTATGTCATAAGCCATCAACCAAAAGAACCCAGCCTATGCCATGAGAAAATAAAGCTCTGAATCGAGTCCAAAATAACAGCGTAGATTACAAACCAAGGAGAGAGAGATGTAGACGGGTCTAAGACTAGCACCTGATCGACGCGATCCCACCATCGGAACTCGGCCTCGAACCGGTTGCGGAGGACGTTGTAGAGCAGCGTCGGGTAGAACAGGACCCTCGCGCCGGCGCCGACGAGCGCGCGCTTCGCCTTCAGCCGAGCGACGGCGACCACCTCGCCGCCGCCGCCGCTCCTCACCTCCCCCCGCTCCTCCTCGACAACCTCCTCCTCCAATTCCCCGGCGCCATCCCGCAGCTCCCGGATCCTCATGCCCGCACCGATCGGAGCCCGAAACCCTAGAAGCCGACGCGCCTCGCGGTGTCCTCCTACACTGCTGGATTTGGGGAGTGGAATGGGGAGAGAGAGAGATGTGGATCGAGAGGTGATTAATCTAGTGGCTTCGAGACGTCAAAATGGGAAGGAGGGCGTAGATAAACCCAGGGAAAGAAGTAAGGGCGGCGACGGGAACAGCCGAACAGGCTGCGACAAATCTGCTTTCTTCTTTGGTTTGGAGCTGAGTCATGGTTGTGGCACTTCTTATACATCAGTCCTTCACATTGTTAGATAATTATGGACTTAGGATAGATGTTTGGTTGGAGGCCGATCTTAAATAAGCAAATGCTATATGTTTATGACAACATATCTATTAATAGATAATATAGCATCTAAAATCGAAGAGCCATTAGAGGATGCATTTGCATGGATACTTGATGATGTGGCTTTTCTCTCTTTAGCCTCCAACCAAACAGGCCCTTACCTTTTGGTTGGTGCAGCTAGAGATTTCCCACTCTGCGCAGTTCTCTCGCATACATTTCCAGGGCTATGGTACCACGTTGTCTCTCTAAAATAAAAATAATAGATGAGATTACTTCAGCATTGTAATATAGATAAATCATTGTACTAGGACTATTTTGTAATATAGATAAATCATTGTACTAGGACTATTTTGTGCTATTCTGACTTTCTATCTAGGCCGCAGGATTTTAGATGGTGTAGTGGGAAGGTGCAAGCACACACTGATGTAAATAGGTGTAGTTAGGGGTGGCAATTTTTTCTAGGGTGGGCTCTGGGAGAATTTCCCTGTCTAGGGTGAGGCAGGGCGATCCTCCTCGTGAGGACTTGTATAAATAAATAATATATATTTTATAATAGATTATAATTTTTAATATAAAATATTATATTTTTTGGTATATTTAGACTAAATCTTGAATCTGTATGTTAGAATATAGATTTTAAAGCTATGTTTAAAAAACTAAATAATTATAAATTTATAAAATAAATTATATTAATACTTCTAAATAATATAGCCTATTTTTAACCCTCATGGGAACCTCGTAGGGTCAGGCCTCTAGAATAGGTGCAACATCCCCCACTAAGCCTAATGGGGTCAGGCAAGCAGGATCGGGGCGGGCCACTAGGGCCTCCCCCTTCGGGCTATGATCACCCCTAGGTGTAGTAGCTTCAATATTGACATATGATCGAGTTAACATGTTCAAATCTTCAACAATTTCAGAAAATAATGTGCTTAACATGTACCGTAGCTGAGAGAATCAAAATTTGCTCTTTATTTTAGAAACTCATGTATTATTCTTGTTAGACCTTCCCTCTCTTCGTGCTTGTTTAAATTATCCTCCGATTGGACTAGCTAGACAAACTATGATGCTGTCACAGATGTAGTTATGTGTAGCTTCAGTGACCACGCATGATCTAAGATCACATGTTCAAATCTGTACGCAAAACGGTGAGAATAAACTTTGCTCTTTATTTTTAAAATCATGTATTATGCTTGTTGGACTACCCTCTATTTGTACCTGTTAAATTTTCCTCCAATTGCGCTAGACAAAACTATTGTTGTTGTCATTGTGATCACGCAATTCACAACCACCATCAATTTATAAGGGGAGTTTGAGACTAATGGCATTAGTAAGCAACATGACGGCACAGAAAAGGTCTGCATAGAGGAACAATAATAAGCACGCGGACGAGGGTACAAATGCAAAACTGCCTAATGACCAGCTCAACCAGGCATCACCACTGACCGCCTTTTGATTTCTTTTTTCGTTTTTATAGGATGACGTCGCTCTGATGGTAACTAGCCTAATTACCTAACACGCGTCGCTTTCGGCGCATAGCTTCCGCAGATCGCCCGGATGCCAACTCCGCCGCACCGCGTATTCCCGTCGGTAGGTTGCAAACGGTACGAATTAATCTGAACGATTTGGTATCAAATATGAAAAGATATTTTAGTACATTTGGTATTGTATCCGATCAGTATTGGATACGCTAGCAAAAATGAAAAAGCTAAAATCCAATCGAGTAGCATCACGATAAATCGGGTACTATATGATTGAATATCTAACAAGTAAGTTATACCTAACCGACTTAACACATCAATGATCATTAACACCAACCGGTCTAGATTTTAACAAAGTCTTAACCTAACTCTAAAGTCCAGCCACTCTAGCCAGTCGCCATCAATCCTCCATATTTATATTGAACTTGTATATGAATTTATCGGTTTTCGAACTTATACATGAATTTATCGTGTATGTTAAACTTGTGTTATGTTAGCTATCGTATCTAAGTAATCTAGATGAATTTATTACTAGTTGAAGACTTGAAGTGATGATGATATGGCTCAATGTATATTTCTTTGTGTAGTACATACTATCCATTTATATTATTCGTTTACAATCCAAAACTGTCATATATCTGTTCTGATGGTATCATATCCGAAACTCTAACAATCCAAAATTGTATCCGTATCCGATCTTATCATATTTAACTTCAAATTCAAAAAAATACTAGTTACGTACTTGCGCGTTGCAATGAAACTCATTGAATATACAGAGAATCGTGCTAGAGAAGAGAGTTGCTCTGATCGGTTGGAAAGTGGAGAATGGTGAGAAGTTGAGTGAATAGAGCGGTTAGAGGATAGTGGACGTACAACCACAAACTCATTCTTTTATAATAGTAATGATAAATTAGACTACGATATAAATAATGGGTATGTTCTTTTGTAGCTGTAGCTTATGGTTTTTAGTTGCGGTTTGTGACTTTTGGCTGTTCGTGTGAGAGATTACAGAGTAACTGAAATTCACGTGAGGCTTTTGTCGATATAAATGAAGTCGGTACAATATATACTACAATTAATTAATAGACCCCATCTTTAAATGCTATTTCTCTTCTCTACCCCTAAAATACACCAGTTCAGTTCTTTCCTACGCCCACCCCAAATTGTGCCCCCAACAGTCATGAGTTTTCCTGCATCCACACCAATTTGTGTCCCCAGGAAAACCAACCAGTGAAATCAACAATCAAGATCAATTCCCACCTTTCTCTCTCCTTACCCACTCATATCCAACGATCCAAATTCAAAGCAGACTCGCGATCCCTACCTCCCCCGCGCGACTCACAATCCCAAGCCCAAATCCCCCGGCCGATCCCACCCCAAAGGCCCAAACCCCTCAATCCCCTCCGATCCGCCGCAGCCCCGACCCCTCTGCCCCCCAAACCCTAGGAGACGCTGCTGGGGCTCGTCGTCGCGTCGTTCGTCGAGACTGTGCTCCTTTCCCCAATGGCGCTCCCGTCGAGCGCATCCACGGCATGCCGGCGCTGCTGCTCCTGCTCTCCTCCGCCGCGCTCCTCGTCTTCCTCCTCCTCCCCTCCCTCTCCCCCCCTCCTCCGCTGCCCACCTCTGTGCTCGCCGCCCCACCACCACCCACACCACCACCACCGTCACCACAACCAGCCCGCCGCCTCCCCGCCCGCCGCCACCTCCCCGCGGACGTCGCTGGCTCAAGGCCCAACTCGCCTCCAACTCCTCCTCCTCCTCGCCTCTCACGACGCCTTGCACTTGCCTCCGCAAGGGCATCAACCCCGCACTGCCGTGAGCGGCGACTCGTCGACATCAACGGTAAATTCCACCCCAAGTACCCAACCACGCCCACTCGTACTTTGGATCACCGCATTCCCATTTCGATTGCGTGCGGTGAAGGATTAGTTTGACTATATCATTATTACGATCTTGGACAACAGCAAGTGAAATTAACATCTTAGTATTGTATCCGCACCGTAGGCACCACGGATCTCTCATTATCCGGATGAAGGGCAACCAACCACACCACGCCGCCTTGCCCGGGAGCTCCTTGTTGAGGAGCACCACGGTAACTACTGGCGAGCCATGGGTGGTGGCGTGATGTTTTCGAGTTCTCGCTAATGCCTCCGCCCTCACGCCCGAGACCGAGTTCTTGAAATTGGATGTGGGACTCTTCGTGTTGGTCGCATTTCATTCGGTTTCGAGATCGGAGGTTCCATTGCAGAGCGTGATGAATCGTCACTCATGGTCGCGCTTGGTATGAACGCCATCGCAGGGTACGTTGTACAAGCGGCCAATGATTGTGAGAGGAGGATATGGATTTCAGCAAGTTTGGGGATACGGTTATGTATGATCTTATTTATGCAAGTGCCGTGTTCTGCACATTCCGGATAAGCTTGTTTGGACTGGGCTTGAGAGGCTTGCGGGGAAGCTGAGGCCACATAGAGGCAGGATTTTTGTGTCGCATAACATTAAATTTTGCTCAAGATTGGGTGGTGACGAGTGCACACATCGGCTTGCGAGCGGGGCTTGAATATGTGGGAAAGCACACTCATGATAGCTTGTTGTTTAACCATTATGAGATATGGTTTGAATTCAAGGCGAAGTTTAGATCTTGATGGCACATGGATATAAATTAGTTTGGTTTCTATTTTGCAATTTTGGAGGTGTGAATCAAAGAGCAAGCCATTCCTTGTACACTAATGAGTTTTGACTTCGGATGGAGATCATTGTTTTCTTGGTCTTGGGTTCAAGCATGTCTTTGCAAAAATCATGATGGAAAGGTACCGTTTGTGCTTGAGCCTTCCAAATTACAATTTGGCGAGTGGTGGTTGAAGGCTTTAGCTTTAGCTACCACCAATTATTGGATGTACTACAATTTTAGTGATGTTTCTGCAATATTTTTTTTTGTAGTTGAGGTCAAACAGTCAAACCAGTATGTTTATACATTTATTAGTCTGAAAGACGCCTACACTGGTCAAATTAAATTTGTATCACCATGCAAGGTTTAGTAATTTGTGACAAGGATAACTCTCTTATCTTGTTTTTGTATTTCACGGAAGGCCTATCTAATCAAGGAATTCACTTTGTTATGCCATGGCATCTTGATGAATAGTCAGATGCATACACATATGTATACGATATTGTCAACTTACAGTGTATCTATATTCAGTCCTCATTATCCACCATGAAACTAATGATATTATCAAATGACACTCTTTTGGTGTGGTGACTAAAAGTACATAGGTCTGATTTCGGCTTGCTTGCTTCTGAAAATTAGGATAGCATCACTTGCGTGTCAATTATCTTTGTTTTCCTCCTTGCCATCAGATCTTACATATGTATGTGATAGCAATACATTTTATCAGTTTCATTTGTGTTTGTGCATCACTTACCTGCTTACCTTTGTTGTTGCTACCTGAGATTAATGTGTATTAATACTAACTGAGCCTCTGGTTCTTTTATATTGATGTGGTTTGTAGAGCGATACCCAATGATTCTTCAATTGCCGTGTAGTGTTCTGCAGCTATAACTTTTAGTCACCATGATCTTATTTTGTATGTTATCTGCATCTTCTCCATAAGCCCGTGTTTGTTCTTTTTAGTATTGACCTCATTTGGAATTCATGTTTCCTTGTTTAGACGTTACGTGATTTAATACATGCCGTCGGTGTATGATGATGATGCTTGGCTTGAGTGTCGGCGACTAATGTGTATCGAGGACTTGGGAGTCGGGCTCGATTTATCTATTTTGTTAGCAAAGACCATAGTGCCACAAATGCTAAGTAGGTAACGCGACGGCTAAAATTGTTTCTTTTTTCGTGAAGTGCATGACATTTAGTCTCATAGAAGTCCATTTTTTATGATAAATTCTTGGTCTGACTATAAAAAAAAAGAACAAACAAGGTACTAGAATTATTAATTCAGTTCAAAAAAAGGTACCAGTATTAACAAGAAATGCCACATAAACCTTGGTTTTGGAAGTTACCAGCATTCCAGACATACAGTTCATCATTTCTTTGTTTTTGATCAGTGTATTCCACTGTTTAAAAATTAACTAGGTAACAAGAAATGCCACATAAACCTTGGATTTGGAAGTGGCGAGATTCGGACATACAGTTCCATCGATTCTTTGTTTTTGATCTGTGTATTCCATTTGGTTAAAAATTAACTAGGTGCATGTGATTATCATCATTCTTGTATATCTATTCCAACCGATTGTTTCTTCTTCTTTTGCGAAGAGTGCGAAATTATTAAGTCATCTTTAAGAATCGACACTCGAGAGGTTATAGGATTAAATCTGGAAAATCCACAAATAAACCCACCATGTTTAGTAAGTGCGACTCGAACCGTGGACGTTAGCCACAAGACATGGGTGCCATACTTGTTAGACCAGCTACTGGTCAGCCAGTTAATTGTTTCTCTATTAGGGAGAGAATTTTCTGGATGTTGAGGCTGCTACCAGAATCTGAACCAGAAAGTCAACTCACCTTACAAGGCAAAGATTACATTAGAAGCTCTTCTAGAACATGGCTAGGTGCAATTGCTTCATGTTTCAGTATTCTAATAGCAACATGTTGCAATTTTAATTTTTTCTGAAAAGAACGTTGCAATCTTAATTTAGCTACAAGAAAACACCGCTTCACTTACCATTCAATTTTCAGAATCCTGAGGTGGCTGAGAGAAGAGGAACAACGACAACAGGAACAGAAGCAACTAGGAATTGAGTTTCTGATTGTTGATCTATCTCGTAAGAACAAAGTGAATTTATTTTCTAGGCAAAATACTGCAGAAAACTTTCATATACTTACATCTATTGGTTGACAATACAGAAAACGTGGTCGGAAGGTCCTACGACCACGGCAAAGCTACAATAGATTTACGACCACGGCAAATCTACTGTAGACAAGGTCGGAAGGCGTTTGACCACGACGAAATTGGAAGACGGTGAGATCGAGAAGCGATACGACCACATCCGAGAGAAGTCGAAGGAAATCTGAAGGCGCACGACTGCGACAAAGTTTGAACGTGGTCGTAAGGAGGCTACGACCACGTTGAAACGCTACGACCACGGTGAAGTTTTATATTTTATCGTAGCGTTAGCACGGGCACACTACTAGTCGTTTAAAAGTTAGTTACTTAAAAAAACTAAAAACTGAAGCTAAAAGCGGCTTAAGAAGAGGGCCAATATCTGTTCGCCCTACAAGCGGCTGGCTAAGCTGCGGGACGCCAACTGCAGCCGTTAGATTCCAACGGGAAGACCTCCGTACCAACGCCGAAACCGCATGTGGCCTTCCGAAAACCGCGGCTTCGGCCCCGCGTCCGCGTGCCGAACCGCGGCGGCGTGGGTCGTTCCCCCTACGGGCCGCTCCCCGCCAAAACCCGCATGTCTCGCGCCGTCGCGCGGGATCGTGTCAGTTGGATGCGAACCGCGGGCCAAACGAAATTCACCTGGCCCATTTAACAGTTAGGCCAAGCCCGAAAGCTGCAGTCCAGGAGCAGCCAACGCCACGCCCAAAGCGGATCCGACTCGCCCCTAACTTCTACACGCGCGC
Organism: Dendrocalamus sinicus; assembly: GCA_036346575.1. Taxonomy (NCBI): domain Eukaryota; kingdom Viridiplantae; phylum Streptophyta; class Magnoliopsida; order Poales; family Poaceae; genus Dendrocalamus; species Dendrocalamus sinicus. Next base: position 3,621,301 of record CM070655.1, on the reverse strand, counting down.
GCACTCCTCACCGGCGGCGGCTCCTCCTCCTCCACCACCGCCTCGCCGCGTCAGCGTCCCAGGATCCCGACTCGTCGGCGACCATGTATCGCGTCGCAGGGAGCCACCTCCGCTCTCTCAAGGTTCCGCCTTCCCTCCCCTCCCCTCCTCGCGTAGCCCCGTTGCATGTCTCGATCCACTCGGCGTGAACGCACTTAGATTAGATCCACCGGGTTTTACGTATGAACGGAGATTGGTGTGCTGTTTAGCAGTGCTTTGCACTCCGCGATCAAATTTTATGTTCAGCGAATGCTTGGAGAACTTGGGGGGCGTTGTGGTGTGGAAACTGGAAAGTGGTAACCGAGGGGTTGAAGCAGGCTTGTTATGTTGGAAATGTAACAATAACATTTGGTAGGCACAGGTGTTGAAAGTTTGTTTCCAAAGGACGAGCTGTTACATTTTGTTTTGGCTAATTATAGAATTTGATTTTGTTATATGTGCGAAGTTTGTGGTTCAATGTAATGTGATATATAGATTGATTGGTAATAATCTGCAGTTGATTTATGCAGATGGTAAAACATAATTACAAATTTCATGATAGCTACCATTACTTCCAAACCTAGGGTACCGAAGAGCTGGGACTACAAGTTATCACAATGTCCTTGCCCTTCCGACTTTTACTTAATTATAATGTTTTTCCTTAAAAAATGTTAATATACTTTGGGATGCAATTCAGCCTTGGTGGTTGTCATATCACTGTGGTAGCAACGTCCCATCTAATCCACATGCCCTTTAAGTTGTGTTGATCTATGTTAGTTATGACACATTTTACATCATGAAGATATGTTCCTTTTGTTTTCCACTTTCAGCATCATGGTGCTAGTAGGTTTGCCAGTACAAGTGTTGTGAAGCAGTCTTCAGGTGGTCTATTTGGCTGGCTTCTTGGTGGAAACTCAAGCCAACTTCCACCCCTAGATGTTCCGCTCCCAGGCATTACACTCCCTCCACCTCTACCAGATTTTGTAGAGCCCTCTAAGACAGAAATCACTACTCTTCCAAATGGCATCAAGATTGCATCAGAGAAGTCACCGGTATTGCTTTATGCTTGCTGATGTTGCAATATTTTCGTTTTGTTCATGCCAATAATTTTTTCCCAAGGACTCAATTGCAGAGCCTGGCTGCATCTGTGGGTTTATACATTGACTGTGGTTCTATTTACGAAACATCTGCTTCATCTGGAGCATCTCATCTATTGGAGAGGATGGCCTTCAAGAGCACGACAAATCGGAGTCACTTGCGGCTAGTTCGTGAGGTAGAAGCCATAGGAGGAAATGTCTCTGCATCTGCTTCTCGTGAACAAATGAGCTATACTTATGATGCATTGAAGAGTTATGCATCGGAGATGGTTGAAGTTCTCATTGACAGTGTGAGGAACCCTGCATTTTTAGAATGGGAGGTCAAAGAGCAGGTACATGATCATTTTGAGTAAAAAGTTTCCTTTTCTGGCTTTTACTAATCATGTGCTGTTTGTTTCCTACAGCTCCAGAAGATAAAATCTGAAATAGCTGAAGTGTCTGGTAATCCGGAAGGTCTACTTTTGGAGGCGCTTCACTCTGCTGGATATTCTGGGGCACTGGCAAAACCTTTGATGGCTTCAGAATCTGCTGTAAACAGATTGAATATTAGTACACTGGAGGATTTCATTGCTGTAAGATTTTGTTTCCCATGTTAATATTTAGTCATAAATGCCTCCCTTTGACTTTTTTTGCTTTTGTTGAGAATTGTAGGAAAATTACACTGCTCCCAGAATGGTTCTTGCAGCATCAGGAGTTGAGCATGATGAGTTGGTTTCAATTGCAGAACCACTTCTGTCGGATCTTCCCAGTGTGAAATGTCCTGAAGAGCCAAAATCAGTGTATGTGGGAGGGGACTACCGTTGCCAAGCAGATTCTCCGGTGAGTTTTTGGCTGCTTTGCAGCATTATTCTTGTGGCTGTATGCATGGTTAATTCTCTTATGCTTAAAGTTGAATTTATTGTGATCAGAATACACACATTGCACTTGCTTTTGAGGTGCCAGGTGGCTGGCGTCAAGAGAAAACTGCACTGATTGTGACTGTGCTTCAGGTATGCCTAACAAATGTTGAAGTGATCTAATTATTTATAGATACCCTATATTGTCTGTTGACTCTGTTCTGGATAGGAATCGTTGGGTTTGTTTTATATATTATCACATGTACAAGCTTATGTATTCGAATCTAATGCCCAGAAACATAAGTTAAATTAATTTGATGCATTGTAGATGCTCATGGGAGGAGGAGGGTCCTTCTCTGCTGGTGGCCCTGGAAAGGGAATGCATTCTCGATTGTGTATGCCTCTTTTCAAGTCAATGTTTTCATACTCGTCTAGTCGTCTCAAAGCTATAACAAGCATACCTTTGTAATGTGTCCTAACATGAGCTGTGATCCTGTACATACAGATCTCCGTGTCTTGAACAACTACCAACAGATCGAATCATTCTCTGCTTTCAACAGTCTCTATAACAACTCAGGCCTTTTTGGAATTAATGCAGCCACTGTAAGCCTCTTATGGAGCATAGCCTATAATGTTTTTGCCCTTCTAAAATTCAATCAATGAACACAACCGACATATTTCTTGTGGATATTATATGTTACTTTTGATTTTTCCCACTGATATTTTTCAATATAATTCTCATGCTTATGCAACTATAATGATCTATTATTTTCTTAGTAATGTTTTAGACATGCATACACAGAATTGATGGCACAAGATGACTGCTCTACCCTTCTGAAATTTGCCCCTCTTACCATGCCATTAAAATTTTCTACCCGCAGTCTAAGTGATTAATGCCTTGTACAGCCGAGCATGACTAAACACGAGTAAGGGAAATTTAGGAAGATAGTCATATTTTTATCTAAAATGTAGATCAACACTTATTTAGGAACAAAAGTTTCCTCCTATGTCTCGTGGAAAATAATGAAGTACTTTGTTACTTTGGAAGATTATAATTACCAGCGCATATATATGATATATCCATGCCTATTTCATCTATTGTGCAGTTTTCTGGTCTCGAATGTTTTAGGCTGGGTAGTGGCTAATACACATGTTTGCTTGGCCCAATTCGGGCCATGAGCCCATTACTCTGTCCTGGTCCTTTATTTTAACCTTCCCAAATCTGAACAAGAAATACAAGTCAAAGGCTTAACATAGTTTACTCAAGCTTCTATAGAAGTTTCTGCATTTATTATATTCTTTTCATGTACTCCACTTGGCTTTTGAAATGTCATGTTATCATCCAACAGAGCCCAGATTTTGCATCAAAGGCTGTGGATTTGGCAGTAGGGGAACTCCTTGAAGTTGCAACTCCTGGAAAAGGTTCCTTCTTGTTTGTCATCTTAAAATTACAATCTATTTCCAGATTAGATTGACCATTATCGGTCACATTCCTTTTATTCCCGTTGTTTTCCTCATTTAGTTACACAAGAACAGCTTAATCGTGCTAAAGAGGCTACCAAGGCTGCAGTTCTGATGAACTTGGAATCAAGAGTACACTATTCTTTCTCCTGATAAACAATCCCAATTGTATGGCTTGTTTTCCTAAAATGTTCTTTACTATTTTCCCTGTTGCAGATTGTAGCATCTGAAGATATTGGAAGACAGGTTCTTACTTATGGGGAAAGGTATGTATATGAGAGTATTGCTAGTACATTTACAACCCCATTTTCCACCAATCCATGTTTTCCAAATGAAATAGCATATTTTCCTTGTCATATTTAATTATTTATATATATGCAATGTAAGTCTTGTTGGACAATGTGAACATAATTAAAGGGCTGTCACCATCAATTTTCAGAGGGTTCATGTAGACCTGCTTACAAGTTTGTTTTGTTTTTACCAAGCTGGTTGGCAATAAGATGTCGACCATGGGCAATTAAAGTTGTGTCACCTCTAAGCCTTCTTATATCCTGTCAGTCTATTGCTTTTATATGCAAACATGTCCCAAACTTTGGAAGGTCGTTTCTATATATTATGTTCTCAACACAATATTAGTGTGGTTGTGGTAGATGGTTTTTTATGATACAATCTCAAGTATTTTTGGTTGCCCAACAAGTTCAAGCCTATTCAGGATTATAGAAATAGTTTCTTGTGGGTGCACAATGGAGCAAAATATACTTGTCCGTGCAGTGCTGTCTAATGGGTGAAGACACATGTCATTAGAAATGAGCCAGCTATCTTAGTATCACGATGCAGAGAGAACATACATTTGCAATGTGATGCATACAATGGTGCCAATTTTGTTACAGCTAGCGTTTCCAATTCTGTCACAGTTAGCATTTCTTCATAATCCAGCCATTGTATGGGTCATCAATTTACACAAATTTAGCTGCTATCACTTTTGCCAGTAGAACAATTGTTTATCATCTAATGCCTCTGCATTGTTCAAATTGCAGGAAACCCATTGAGTATTTCCTGAAAGCTGTTGAGGAGATCACTTTAAATGACATTTCTTCAACTGCAAAGAAAATAATTTCTTCACCCCTTACAATGGCATCATGGGGCGATGGTATGTTTGAGGCTTGAATTTAAAGCATGGTGCTCTACAAGTTGCGGTGACTAACTGAAATGGTCTTCTTGCAGTTATTCATGTGCCCAGCTACGAGTCTGTCAGCCGCAAGTTCCATTCGAAGTGAGCATTCAGCACCTGAACCTGCGTGGCTTGTACCAACAGTTGGAGCCGCAGCCTTGCAATGGCCCTCGGCTGAAATAAATCGCCCATACAAATTTTTGTTGGACAGTTACAGAGATCAATAATCATAAGGTTTCTAGCACTTGGCATTCCCTCTTCACTGTGTTCATACGCTCAAGATTCATGCAGCCACACTTCCGCGGTCCCTAAATCATGCGACATGTGTGCGTTTTAGTTCACAGAGACACTGGTGTCAATTCTGCCTGTATGGATCTTTCGTCCATTTTGACATATCGGACTGTTATCATTCTGGTGTTTCCTAATAGTGTAATTGCATTATCAAATTGGGTTCTCAGTGTGGTTGTGTACGAAGCCGAATGACTCGCAGGTCTAAACCAAACAAATGGACGGAGTGCAATTTGATTTCTTGTTGGAAAAGCCAGCTTTAGATTCTTCTAATTTTCCATGACCTCCCATTGGAAGTGAACGTACATGTTCAACGCCACAGGTGCTACTTGCAACTGCAATCTGTAGGGAATACCGTTTCATTAATGGGTGGGTTTTTTGGATTTATGGTTTAGCTTTGTATATAAATTAACTTTTAAACGGAATGTCTTTTTAAGATTAGGTCTATAAGTTGATTGTAGTAAACATTACTCTGACTTTATCTATATTTACTAAAATCGTATGTAAGTATCTCTTTTATACTCTCACACATGAATAGTCAGAATTTAAAATTTTAAATCAAAAATCATAACTCACATCCTAAAGAGCCCACGTTATAAGGCAGACAAAATGAAAACGAACTGTGCGTTACTAATTTCCCGGGCCTGCTGCTATGTTGCTGCGTAAGCCGTGCACTAGGCACGCGCGCGCGTTTCCTCTGATCCGCTGCGTTCCTTTCCTGCGGCGCAAAGGATGCGACGCCAGGAATTGACCCGCTAGCTTCTCGACGACGCGGCGGCGGTGCGGTGAGGTATGGTTTGCCTTGTTTCATGCGGCTGGGGCCCACCACATCCTCAGCCTAAAACCAGCGTATGCACGCCTATGGGCGACGCCACTGGGATTTGAAGCATTTGATTTCCATGACCCGATTAAGGTGTCATTCGATTGGATTGAAATAAATTAGTTTATAACTAAAATTGTATTGTAACTGATTGAAATTACACTGTAATTGATAGTTATTTATTTGACGTAACTAAATTTTAAAAATTTAAAAATAGATAAAATAGATTAGCCCATCATAGATAATACAAACAAATACAGGAAAAAAGAACAAGAAAAAAAACTAAAAAACTAAAAAGATAAAAAAGATAAAATTTAGAAATAGTAAAAAATAATCTAGAAGTCAAAAGTTCAAGCTGATATGTACCAAATCTAATATCCATGTGGTGGCGTCCCCACCGTCACAATCACGACATGTCCTTTGCACCAAGAACTGCTCCTGCAGTCCTGCATCGGGTAGTTGTGTCAATGCAGATATAGTTCAAGCGTGAAAGCACGCAACCATAATTTGGATTCTCCCATCTTTTGATGACATAGTCGAAAATAATTTCGTAAAAAACCATTTCCTTAGAATGAGTTTGTGAAAATTTTCTGTTCCAAAAAAGTCCCTAGACTAAAGGAAAGTATTATCAAAATTATAGTCATATCGAGATGATCCAGTTCTAGTCTTCAACCTGGAATATGAGATCTTTATCAGTGAAAAGTCCATTTAAATCCAGGGTATAACCTTTCTTCCAGCTTAGATACTAAATCTTTAATCTTCTTAGATACTAAACCTCTAATCTTCTATAACTAGAGATGTGACGAAACTCTGGATGCACCACTAGATGCCCCCGTAACACTGATGTTTGCCATCCGTCCATTGCTTATCATCCATACTCCGATAACCACCAGGTAAAAACGAGAAGAAGGTAAACGGCAGGTAAAACCTTTACTAAGCCCGTGAACGGCGACCGTCTCACGTTTCCACCGCATCAAACCGCCATCCGCATCTCCACTTCCTCTCGGCTCAAAACCAGCATGCGCAGTTCAAAAAAAAACCAGGAGTAAAGTCCATTATCGGTCTTTAAACTTTTTATGTTATATCATCCCGATCCATAGACTTTTAAAGTGTGTCATCTCGGTCCATAGACTTTTAAAGTGTGCTATTACTGTGGTAACAACCATAGACCGGGATGACATAGCATAAAAAATTTAAGGACCGGGATGACACAGCCAAGACCCGTAATGGGTTAATTTTGAGACTCAAAGAGTGTTTAGGTATCGAGATAACATACTTTAAAAATCTATAAACCAAAATAATACAGTATAAAAATTTAAGGACCGATAATGAAATTTACTCAAAAACCAGCATGCGGAGACGCCGCCGCCGACCCCATCCTCACATCCCTTTCCCTTCACCACACCACCGAGCACTATTAAACCCCCGGAAACGCAGACGGACACCTCGTCCGCTTCTGGCAGTGAAGCTAAACCTCGGAACAACCCCCGCGAACGCGACACACCCAAAGTTTTGCTCCGATTCCGACCGCTCATGGCGTCCCACATCATCCTGCCGCCGGACGACGACGACGAGCAGCGGCAGGGGGAGGAGGAGGAGGGCCCGTGGGCGGAGGCCGAACCCCCGGCGGCGGCGCCGGAGCAGGCGGCGAAGCCGGCGCTGCCGTTCTCGGCCACGTGCGTGCGGATCTCCCGCGACTCGTACCCCAACCTCCGCGCCCTCCGCAACGCCTCCTCCGCCAGCCTCGCCGACGCCGCCTACGTCAAGATCTCCGAAGGCGACTTCGGCTACGTCCTCGACGACGTGCCCCACCTCACCGACTACCTCCCCGAAGTCCCCGTGAGCACCCCGTCTCCCGCCTCGTTGCTCGGTAGCCAGGTTCTAGTGCTGCGGTGTTGGCGCGATCGTTTCGGTTTGGTGATGGTTTCTGTGTGCTGTGCACTTCTGGGCTGTGAGCTGCAGCTTTAGCTAAGCAAGTGATCCGGGCGGGGCATTTCCGATTTGGGGAGCGGCTGCCCGCTATATTTGCGGGGTTTGGTAGATTGGGATTACTGTTCTGAGATCCGCTTTTGGATACAAGGATGGTGTAGATTGTAGAATTTGAGCTCGAGCGTGCAGTGATCTAATCAATCAGTTACGATCAGGAGGGCCAAATAGAACAAAGTAACCCTGATGAATACTGTCAAAATTTCGGTTATTCAGTGGATTCATTATGCCATGGAAATTAGTATTGTCGTATCTGCTTTTGGGGATGGGGAATTTGATTGGGTGGAATAAGGATATATTCAATGGAGGAAGTAACCTGTTACTATTGGATGGCTGTTTCTCTCTGCCAAAAATCAGTTACTTGTCAGACAATTCACAAAAACATGCAAAAAGTGGCATTTTATATCAGCGATGTTGGTCAATTTTTATCCAAGCGTGCTGAATTGAATTGATTTTTGAAAGGTGAAACCATGCTCCATGAGAATTAAGCTGATGGTTTGCTATTTTATTCTTGTTTGCAGACCTATCCTAACCCATTACAAGATCACCCAGCCTATTCAACTGTCAAGTAAGTCTTTTCTTGCTTATATAATTTATCTTCAAATTTTTGGTGAATCTCTGAGCATGCTTGCCGTGCAATGTGTAAAGCTGAAACTTTTGTTCTTATCATTACTAGGCAATATTTTGTTAATGAAGATGACACTGTACCACAAAAGGTAAAACAAATGATCGATGTTTTGCACTGTGATGTTGTAGTCAATGGTGAATTTACAGGTAGCTATCTCTGTTCTTACAGGTGGTTGTTCAGAAAAATAGCCGGCGGGGGGTTCACTTCCGCCGTGCTGGACCTCGTCAGAGGGTAGGATACGCTGGCCACCTCTAATTATTGGAACACATCACTTGCGTCTTGGCTGACTGAAGCATTTGTACTTGAACCTTGTTAGGTTTATTTTGAGTCAGATGAAGTGAAAGCATGCATTGTAACTTGTGGAGGCCTTTGCCCTGGGCTTAATACTGTTATCAGAGAGCTGGTGTGTGGCTTGTCGCACATGTACAATGTCAACAAAATCTATGGAATACAGGTTTGTGCCCTGTTCTAAATGGCTATATACCCTCCAATGGATACTTGTTAAATGAGATATTTAGATTCTTGGCTCAGCTTATCAAGCATTTCATATTTCAGTACATCTTGTTTTATAAAATTTCAAATCATATTGGGACATTCATTGTCATTATGTTATACTGAAATAGCTGCAAGTTGAATGAGCTGCTGTGGATGTTTTAGTAAAATGTGGATGTGAAATTTGTATAATTATGTTAGAACAACTAATATGTATGCTTCCTAGTGGGTTTTTGCATGGTTGAGCCGTATATATGTTTAGTTTTGATTGTGATTCGGGATCTTCTCTCTCTTAACATTTTATTACTGATTATAGAATGGATACAAGGGCTTCTATTCTAGCAATTACCTTTCTCTGACCCCAAAGAGTGTCAATGACATTCATAAAAGGGGTGGTACAGTTCTTGGAACATCGCGAGGTGGTCACGATACAAAAAAGATCGTTGACAACATTCAGGATCGTGGAATTAATCAGGTAAAGTTGATTTTTTAAATTGCACCCCTGTGATATAGCCGTTCTCATTGGACGTTGACTTATATGTTACCACACCTTATCCAGGTGTATATCATTGGAGGAGATGGAACTCAGAAGGGAGCATATGAGATCTTTAAGGTTATCTTTGATAGTAGTACAAATGTCATTGTTAGAATGTGGTATTAGCAGCTGCTACATTAATGCCTCGTAGTAGTAGGAAGATATGTAGTAATCAGGCACTTTTTTCCTTAACATGTGTTTATCCAAAAAAAACCCTCTACATGAATGCATTGTAGTAGCTGGAAAAGTATGTAGAAATATCGAAATAGTGCATTTCTTAAATATATTCTTTGTTATACTTTATTGCTTTTGAATTACTGGCAGGAAATCCGAAAACGTGGCCTAAAAGTTTCTGTCGCTGGGGTTCCCAAGACAATAGATAATGACATAGCGGTAATTTTTTGTACGATATGTTTATTTGATTGTGCAGAAGCTTTTTCTACACATCTTGTTGGCCACTCGTATGAGGATATGACTCGTTACCGATTGTTCCTTTCTATTGATTCTTAGATTATTGACAAGTCCTTTGGATTTGATACGGCCGTGGAAGAGGCCCAACGTGCCATTGATTCAGCTCATGTGGAAGCTTGCAGCGCTGAGAATGGAATAGGCTTAGTAAAACTGATGGGCCGTTATAGTGGTTAGTTTTCTAACATATTCCCATACAGATGATTGCTGTCTTTTTGCGTGCTATCTTTCTTATATTGTTAACTTAAGTTGTTGAAAGCACCAGTTAGACTTGCAAAGTACAAGAAAAAACAAATTGGCATCTTAGTCTTTTGAGGTTTGCCAGGCACTGTTAGCATCTTATATATACACTCTGCAAACAGAAAGTAGACCACTTGATTTTTCTTTGTTTCAGACATGGTGACTTTGCTAACTTTTCTGTAGAGATATTTTGCTGTCTTGTCCTTAAATTCTTATGCTCCCCCCACTAATGTAGGGTTCATTGCAATGTATGCTACTCTTGCAAGCCGAGATGTGGTAAGTTGATGTCTTTCTGTAACTGTCCAGGATGGTGCATTCTATATTTTGTTTTAGTCCATTCATTCTGATTACTGCTGACCTGCATATTTGATTCCTCTTTTTCTCAAACACCGGTATTGGAATTCCTTCTTTTCTGATTCTTTATCTGACTTCCAGGTAAGAGTTACTTATTTGTTCTTTGGATTTATTTCCAATTTCCACAGGATTGCTGCTTAATTCCAGAGTCTCCATTTTATATGGATGGAGAAGGTGGATTGCTTCAATATGTAGAAAGGAGACTGAAAGAGAACAAGCACATGGTTATTGTTGTTGCTGAGGGAGCAGGACAGGATCTTATTGCCAAAAGTATAGCCACTTCAGATCAGCAAGATGCATCTGGAAATAAGCTGCTTCTTGATATTGGTCTTTGGTTGACTCACAAGATTAAGGTACATACCAACATTTTCTTGCCACTGAACTCAATTCCGTTCTCCATGTCGTAATAATTGCTATTTACTGTCTCAGTTTAGTAGGAAACTATGATTCCATATTGCCATATGTGTTGCTTGCTTGAATGTTTCAAGGTGTAGTCCTTTTTACTTATTGCACTAAACCATTGTAGGATTACTTCAAGAGCAAAAAGATGGAGATGACTATTAAATACATAGGTAACATATTGACTAATTATGCTTGCTTCACAAAGGACAAGGTTGTAAAATGTTTAGCACTAGTTTAACAATATTATATCTACATTGGCAGATCCTACCTACATGATCCGAGCTATTCCAAGCAATGCATCAGACAATGTCTACTGCACACTGCTGGCTCACAGTGCCATTCATGGTGCGATGGCGGGGTATAGCTTCACTGTTGGAATGGTCAATGGTAGACATACCTATATTCCTTTCTATGTGAGTAACTTCAGGTGATCTTATTTATTGACATGGACAATAGGGCAATTTTGTTGTTGAACATGCGTAACATCTGATCGGTAGTTCAGTTGCACCCTATGTTTCCATTGTTTTCAGTTCTTGCAAGAGCTGATATGTGCTGCCTGAAGGACAAAGTGAAGCCTTATAGCTAACAGATAGAACCATTTAAAAGAATTCCACTGCATTTATCTACTATCATGCTACACTATTTTAACACAACGCTAAACTTTCTCTTGATTGCAGAGGGTGACATCCACACGAAACAAGGTTAAGATTACTGACAGGATGTGGGCAAGGCTGCTTTCATCAACCAACCAGCCAAGCTTCCTAAGCCAGAAGGACATCGATGAAGCCAGAGAGGCCGATAGGCTGGCCAACAGGCCGCCACTGCCCACGGGCGCCAGCAATCATGTGGCGAACTCTTTCGACCTATCTGCATCATCGTCGTCGAATGGTGAGATATAGCGATGCTGATGGTCCGTAATTGTGTACTGTAGTCAGTAGCTATTGCTGCCCTGCTGAGAACCTGGGCCACGCTACGCAGTTTTGCATTCGTATATGCATATCCCGTGTAGAAATACACGGTTACTATTCCATGCGTAATAAGAGGTACTCCCTCCGTTTTCAAATACATATCATTCTAGTATTCAAATTTTACTCCTAAATACATATCATTCTACAATTTTGAGATAAATTTTTACCATTTTTTTCATTGCATACCCCTTCTATTCATTGTTCCTAGGATCATTTACTTAGTATGAATTAGTGTAACACACACCATCCAAAAGCAATAAGTGAGCTAATGAAGGGGGGTAATATGGTCTTTTATATACATGGGCAGCCTAAAATCCTAGAACGGCGTCTGTTGAGAACTACTGCCGATAAAGCTGTTTCTTGGTCCTGGCGCAAATTATCTTGTATTTGCTGCAGAATCTGCATAGAAGCGTGCTTGCTGGAGGGATGCACGTGATGATTTCATTTCCGCAAATGTATCACATTTTTTGCCGTTTTGGTTACAATAGACATGTCCCCATTTCGTTGCAAATCATTTCAGCATGGTCGCTACAAGCGGCATACCCATCTCAACAGTACTGAGATGCCGTACAATGTGGAGACCGTCTGCCGGCTGCAGCGTTAATCCTCCGCCCCACGACGTGCACCCTGCACGGCGAGGGATCCAACGCGCACGAGGCGATGGCGATTTCCGCCGCGAGACGCAAAGCGGGCGGCGGAAGTGGAAGGCCTTGGAAGGCGTATGCTTTTTTTTTTCGGCCTTTTTTTCTGCCATATTTAGCCGTAGTTTATTAGTTTAATAAATAATAATTACTAAAAAAATTAAAAGATAAAAAATCACTGAAAAACTGAAGAACAAGCCATGACAGAAAATCCTGTATGCCACACGTGGGGGATTTTGATACCTCGTCAGCCTTTCCGGCGGCGGCGTCTACGGGATCACCGGAGGAATCTCCAGGGAGACATTCATCGTTAGAAACAAGCAAGACCCGCTCATAGTCGTAGTAGGCCTCCATGTTGATACTTGCGTAGTCGGCTAAGTCGAACCAGTTCTCCTCATTCCATTCATCTACCATGAGAACATCAGAGGAAAAAGAGAAGCTTGCCGATAAGGAAATCACCGGAGTCTTGGAAGAACAGGATCCTCACGGACGGCGCTAACTGTCGATGTTTTAATATCGATCTTACATATAATTTGTTTATATTCGGGGAAATTCTTAGAAGACTCGGCGTATACTGCTGCGAAGTAGAGATACGGGAAACTTTATCCTGGTTCGGGTTTTCTCCTAGGAGAATAACAACCCTATGTCTAGTGTGATTGCTAATTGCTGGAAAATAGATTACAACAGAGAGTTACACGAATGGCTAGTGCTATTCGCACTAGCCATTCGTGTAAATGTCCCTCTCTCTCCCTTTGATGTCAACCTTTAAATAGCCGGTGAAGCGACGGTAGTTGTCTCGCGCCGGAAGACACCTTAACGCTTCGGATGCTAACCGCCTGATGGAAGTTACTGTCAGAGAGACATAAGTGAGTCATTCGCCGTGTAGCGGTTGTTGTCGGAGAGAGATCGTGTGCAGTTAGTGGACTAACGCACGTTCTAACCGCCTTGTCAGACGAATCGACAGTGCAGTGTATTATCGTAGGAAAGTCAGTTGGAGGTAGACTCGTGGCAAGAAATCTCACAACCATAGAGTGGTCGCAGTAAGACTCACGACTATTGTCAGACCCGGATTTTTCAATCTAGAATCTACTGTGTTTTACTACACTATTCCCTGGATCAGTAGATAGTGCACACATGTACGGTACTGAATCACGTCATACATCGCATAGACATTAATAATATTACAGAGTTTAAGATACACCACATCGGGTGATAGTTTACAAAAGGGGCCGCTTAGGCCAAATGTCTTCATTACAAACAAGCACCAGAAACGGAAGCAAAAGTAAGTCCATAACCACAGGTAAGCAACTGGGGGTAATGTGTGCATTATATATTACCCAAACTTAGATAAAATACGTGCACACACTGCCTTGGGTCAAACTTGTCTAGGATCAGAAAACGTAGACTACGCCTTAGTTTCCTCTATTGTTCCTCCCTTCAGTAGCTGGAGTATCCTCGTGGTCATAATGATCCTGTGTTCCTGTTTCTGTTTTTGGTAATGCGAGTGTGAGCACAAATCCACCATGCTCAGCGAGCCAACACACAAAATGCAATAGATAATATGCAAGGTTTACCAAGGAAGGCTCAGATTTATTTTATTTTGCAAGAAACTACCTTTTTAAATATGTTACTTAAAAATTCTTAAGACCTAGCAGTTTAAAATCTATGACATAAATTTTGTGAAGTAAGACCAACATATTAGCGACACAGATTCTATCCACTGTTACATGGCATCTGCACCATATATCATTTTTCAGCGTTATAGCCGCTTAACTTACCACTGGGACGACACCCAGGACAATTCAAACCAGGACCATCTGCAGCCCTTCAATTTTCCAATACCACCCACAAAGTTTTCGAAATAGAACTATATCTGGTTAAGTTCCCATGTTCACCCATGACCGCGGGCTCGGCTATTCGAATAGTTTTGACTCTGTAGAGTTTGTACACTTTACCCACAAGAGACAGTTCACTTGCTGCTTCACATGATTCCTTAGTCATGCGGTTGAGCAAATCATCACAGTAACCGTTCAATGTACCTCGCCCCTTTTATCATCTCACCCTATGGGTTGCTCCCATTTGCGGTGGGTCCCATTCGTTGTTCGGGATGTTCCTCTCCTATGCGCCTAGCTAGCAGCTGGCTACCCATACTACTAGCGTGTCGCAGAAGAACTTCATCCTCAAGCCTGCCACCCGGGCCGCCACTTGCGGGTGTCCCATTCAAGCCTGCCACCTAGGCCGCCACTGCACTACTTCCATGATGATGACTTTTAAGGTCCGGTAAATTTACTAAGCCAAGTTGTATTTTACAGACTTGTGGTTGTACTTGTTTTACACAGGAGGTCATGACAAGATTCGGTCCTTAGGGTTATCTGGGTGGTGCTACCACTAACCACTTTGTGCTTCCACTGCACCACTCACACACCTTCGAACCATCCACCCAGATATAAAAGCAAGTTGAGGTTTTTGGGAACATAAAATACCCATTCCAACATACTCCAGTCATTCCCACCATGACTGCCCAAATCCTTTCATAATTGCAAGTGATGATTTTGGGGCATTTAGGCACCCTCGATTAACTAGCAATACTAAGCAACACGATATAATAAGGATTTATTTGCGAAAGCTACATTATTATAGTTTTACTATGGGCGACAAGGTCCATTTATCCAAGAGTTTCAATGGAGTCATACTAGCAAGCATAGTATTGGAATTTTAACTAGCATCTTTAAAAGCGAAGATAAATTGTCACACAAGATAAAAGCATGCACATGGATATTTAAAAGAAAATAGCTTTGCATAAACATGGGTTCAACATGGTCAAAGTGTTAACTCGCCTTGGTCACAGGGGTCTAGGTCTTGATTGTCTTGAGCTTCTAGAGTTGCTGCCTCAGCCTCTTCCTCCTGAGCCTCATACGCTATTTTATCGTGCGTGAAATTCGAATAAAAAGAATTCAGCAAATCAAACAAAATATCACCAGAAATTCAAATGAACTCTAAAAATTATGGTTTTAGTTCCATTGGACAGATCTTGAATTTAGATGAATTTAGAAATTTGTTTCATTCAATTTGGAGTTAAAATAAATAAGTTATGCCCATTTAAAGTTCTCAATCCAATTTAAATCCAGGAAATATGAAGTTTCTGACATGATGGGTCCTACTGTAATTTTTTAACTTTATTCTTTTCTTTTATTTTTTTATGCGTTGTGCCTATGACAGGTGGGGCCCGCATGGCAGTGAGCCCATTTGCGCTCGGTCACTGACAAGTGGGACCTCTCTGTCAGTGGCCATACATGCTGACGGCCACTAACAGGTGGGACCCTTCGGGTACCAGACCCACATGTGAGTGGTCAACCCTGACCGATGGGACCCGGCTGTTAGTGGGCCTCTCAGACTAGCAACCACTAACAGGTGGGGCCCACCCGCATGGACCGAAAATAAAAGAAACTCAACCTCGGCGCGCTGCGGAGCCAGGGGCTCGAACACGCGCAGCCAAGGGAGTCGGGGGGAAGAAGAGAGTTAGCGCCAATAGCCAGTCAATCACACGGTCTTTCTTGACCATATAGGGCGCGATAGCCTTTTAAGCCGTCTCTGCCTCACCTTGAAATAGGGGAGATCGGGGCCGGCTACGAGCGGTGAGGTCGCCGGAGAGGGGTGGCCGGAGCGGGTCTGGTGACGGCCAAAATGCGACGCCGAGTCACGAGGAAGCCGATGGTGGTGGCGGTGGAGGCCGAGAGGTGCCGAGCTAGGTCGGCGGTGGTTTCGGGAGGCTCTCAACACTGGCGATGTATGGGCTCGGAGAGGCTCGGGCGAGGCCGGGGATGTCTTTGCGGCGCTCGGGAGGTGGTTCCATCGTGGGGAATTAAGCTCTAGCGGCGTGAATCGGCGAGGAGGGCGGCCGGAGTTGGGGACGATGGTGGCTCGCCGGCGATTGGGGGTGTTTGGGCTCAATTCCTTTGGTCAGAAGGGAGTGCGGGGAGTGGCGAAGTGGGAGGAGGGTTGCTCGGGTTTTATAGGAGAGCGGGCGCGGCTGGCCACGGGCGAGGCTGTGTGGCACGTCGGGGCTGTCGGCGGCGGCGTCAGCGGAGGAGTCTGGCAGCGGGATTCGGGGCGATTTGCTCGTGTCATCTCTGCGCTGCTGCTCGGCTTGGACTTCGCGGCCATGTCGCACGGCTTTTGACCGGAGCTGAGCGGAGGAGGAGGGGGTCCGGACGTGCGGGGAAGAGAAAGGAGGAAGGAGAGGCGCTGGCGGAGCGGGACCGCTGGCCAGAGAGACGGGGCGCGGGTGGAGGCGAGGCCCGCGTGGCAGAGGAGGGAAGCGAGGGAGCGGGCTGGGTCGTTCGGCCGAAACGGAAAGGGGCGGGGTAGGCGGGAATCGGGCCATTCGGTGAAGCGGGGGAAGAGCGGGAGAGAGAGAGAGGGTTGGGCCGGGCTTGATGGCCGGCCTGACTCCTCCTTTCTCCTGTAGCCCTTCTCCAAAATAGAATACGAATCTACTCTAAAAGAAAGTAGGAATCCTATTTAAGACTCCTTATAGCACACCTTTATAAATCCTAAAAGACTAGAATATGAGTCATCATACTCAACGATCTCCACATTGACGTTTATCTATTCAAGTCATTGTGCTCCTCCAATACGCTCTAAATTGACTCTGTATTTTTTCATTTTTTCCTCCCACCTTTAGGAGTGCCCCCACCATAAGGACTCATGTACGTCACTACAATGTGCGTGTCAGTGTCAGGCTAGCGTGCCCAAACCCTCCACTTGAGAGCTCCTTTGTTTTGTAGTTTGATTAACTACATCTTCTGTTTCTATAACCTTCTATGTTATAGGTTTGTACCACCTCCGAGCTCCACCTGCTTGCCAGTACCGTGTGATTGGTGGTTGTTGCTTCTTCTCGGGCGTGCCACCTCCGCCGGTGTTCTTGGGTCCATGGTCAGGTCGACAACTTAGGTGGTGATCGGTTCGGCTGAAAAGCTCGTGGCTTATGATTGAAAATCTGTAGCTGGCTGAAAAAAGCACTATAGCTGACAGAGGCTTATTTAGCATAATTAAATTTAAAAAAAATTTAAAAATAAAAAATATGTTAGCCCATTACGTATAATACAAACAAATACGGGAAAAAAAGAACCGGCAAAAAAGCTCAATGAAAAGCCAAAAGTTCAGAAAAAGACGAAACTTATGAATAGTGAAAAATAAACCAAAAGCCGAAGCCGAGTTGATCAGGGCCGAGCCCAACGTCTCGCGTTTCTCGACACAATGCATGCAATGCAGTACATAGCTGGTCAGCTGCACATGCATGATGCATGCATGCACGAGCTAGGGGATGGCCATGGCACTAGCTATGCATGCACAAATGTTGTTTCACCAAATCCAAATGTACAACTGTTTATTGCGTGCGCGTATGTTTCATAAGCATAGACTGCGGCCTGCCGGAGAAGGCCGCCGGCTACGTGGACAACACCACGAAGCTGACGTTCACCGCGGACGCTCCCTTCACCGACGCCGGCACCAGCCACAACGTCTCGGTCGAGTACATCATCCCGTCGATGGGCAAGACATGGTACAACGTGGGCTGCTTTCCCAACGGCGCGCGCAACTGCTACACGCTCCGGTCCCTCGTGTCCGGGCTCAAGTACCTCATCCGGGCTAAGTTCATGTACGGCAACTACGACGGCCTCAACCAGCCACCCATCTTCGACCTCCTCCACCTCGGCGTCAACTACTGGCAGACCGTGAACATCTCGGACACGAACTCGCCTGTGTTCGCGGAGGTCATCGCCGCCGTTCCTGACGATTCCGTGCAGGTCTGCCTCGTGAACACCGGCACCGTGACGCCGTTTATCTCCAGCCTGGACCTGAGGCCCCCCGCCCCCTCAAGAACTCGCTCTACCCTCAAGCGAACGCGACGCAGGGGTTGGTTCTTCTCGCCAGGCCAAGGCCAACTTTGGCCCAAGCGATAGCACATTTGTTAGGTAAGTATATGAAAACTAAAATTCAGGCGTGCATCTTTTGCATTCGTAGCCACCTATCTTGATAGAGACATCGTGTTTTGATGGATCTTGTAATAGTAGTGATTAATCTGTCGATCGATGGAGAAGCGAAGCTGATCGATGCTACGGAACTACATACGTACGTACGTGCAGGTACCCGGACGATCCGCACGACCGTATATGGTTCCCGTGGAGCAACACGACGGAGTAGTCGGCGATCTCAACGACCAAGACGGTGCAGAACACAGACAAGGACAACTTCGAGGCGCCGTCCGCCGTGATGAAGACTGCCATCACGCCCATAACTCCTCCAACCCCATCAAGTTCACCTGGGACGCCCAGCCGAACGCCAATGATCCCGCCCCCGGGTACTAGCTGATTGACCGTTTCTCCTTAATAATTTAACATGCTTTTGGTTACCAACATGAGGATTAATTAGTGAACAATGAGTTCTGAATCCATGTCGACGTGTAGGTACGTCTGCATCTTGCACTTCTCGGAGCTGCAGCTATGCTGTGCGCCAATTCTACGTCACTCTCAGCAGTTTGCTCCCGCTCGGCTTCACGCCGCAGTACCTCTTATCCGACGCTGTCTTCAACAGCAACCCCCACCATGGCTTCCACCAATACAACGTCTCACTAAAGGCCACCGCAAATTCGACGCTTCCACCGATAACCAACGCCGCCGAGGTCTTCTCCGCCATCCCCACAACCAACGTAGCCACGGGCGCTCGGGATGGTAACTACGTTCAGTTGCGCATATATACCTGAGCTGATTGCTTAATTAAGCTATTTCAGCTGCTTAATTAATTTTAGGCCTGTGAATATCATTTGAGAAACTCTCAAGTATCCCTGATGGTTTTATGTATTGCTACTGAAAACACAACAGTTTCTGCGATAACGGCAATCAAAGTGTAGGACCGGATAGGCAACAGAGTAGGGTGAATGGTGTCTTGAAATTCTTTCTCCCAAATATTCACAAATCTTTTACTCCGATATCTATAAAGTTATGAAGATTAGGATATAAAGTTTTCTTGAAAAACAAAGAAACACAGAGCTAAGCACAACCAATTCGGAACACTATATGGTCGGGTTATGACTACTGGTCGAAAATCAACGTGGTTGGTTACGACTATCGGATGGAAGCCAACGTAGTTGGAGTTCGACTATCGGATGGAAATCACTGTGGTCAGAGATCGACTGCCAGTCGGATACCAACGTAGTCGGAAATCGGCTATCGGATGGAAATCACCATGGTCGGAGATCGACTGCCAGTTGGATACCAATGTAGTCGGAAATCAATTATCGGACGAGATCATCGTGGTCGAACATCGAGTGCCAGTCAGATACCAATGTGGTCGAAACCAACATGGTTGAAACCAGCGTGATTGAAACCAAAATTGTTGAAAACCGACATGGTCGATGTATAGTGTGCGGTCAAAAGACCAGCATGGTCGAGGACTAATGAGTGGTCGAAAACCAACGTGGACAAGACCGATGTGATCATAACCTTCATCGTTGATGTCCAGAAGTTGCGGTCAAAAACCAATCGAGTAGTCGGTGACCAGAGAAGTCGTAACAGTTTGGATTATAACCAGAAGGGTCAACGATCAACTAGTGATCGTAACCAGAGTGGTAGAACCATTCCGAACTTTGACCAATGAGATTGACTATCAATGAATGATCGAAAATCAAAGAGTGGTCGAACGCCATTTTTATCAATACACTAGACATATGGCTATTTTTTATAAATACAGTACCAAATATACTAAAAAGTTGTTTGTCTACTAGACTCACTTGATCGGTTCGGCTTGAGCTTCTGTCTTCTGGCTTATTTTTCACTATTCATAAATTTCGTCTTTTTCTGAACTTTTGGCTTTTTGTTGAGTTTTTTTGCCGGTTCTTTTTTCCCGTATTCGTTTGTATTATACATAATGGGCTAACATATTTTATATTTTTTTAATTCCGTATTCGTTTGTACCAAATATATTAAAAAGTCGTTTGTCTACTAGACTCACTCGCTCTGATCGGTTCGACTTGAGCTTCTGGCTTCTGACTTATTTTTCACTATTCATAAATTTCGTCTTTTTCTGAACTTTTGGCTTTTTGTTGAGCTTTTTTACCGGTTCTTTTTCCCGTATTCGTTTGTATTATACATAATGGGCTAATATATTTTTTTAATTTTTTTAAATTTAATTATGCTAAATAAGCCCCTGTCAGCTACAGTATTTTTTGCAGTCAGCTACAATGATTTCAGCCAAAAGTCATAAAAAACCCAATTGATCACCACCTAAATATACGCATGTGGTGACCTATATCATAGCCTTTCATGTTAATGTACATAGTAGCCTGGTGTACTAAGTAGTAGAATCTTTTGGGCGATCCTTTTCAACTTATGATTTTTTTTCTAATAAACAAATAAAGTAATTTCTTCGTCGCTGTTTCGGAATAGCTTATCGAAATAATCTTTTTAAAACGGTTTATTAATATTTGATTTATTCACACAGATACATTAGGACTAAAGTCATATACCTCTGGAAAAAAAAGAAGGTAACCTTTCACTTTGGCATATTAGAAACCACTTTTTTCAGTAGAACATAAATCATGTCGAGATTAGCCGTACAATTGCTGCCTCTCAAGTCTCAACTGGTACTAGGTGTCAGGATCAAGTTTCCCACTGGCCATAAGGAAAGTGTTGTGGACGGTACGGAAAACAACCACCACGCGTTCCCACGGATTCACCGGTAATCCTGCGCCCACAGATCAGGTAGGCCCGACTAGGAATCCATTTGCCGAGACAAAGAGAAAGTGAAACCATCCTTCAGCGCAGGAAAACAAAACGCAAGTTGCAGCCGGGCTTTGCAGCCGAACAATGGGAACTCGCCACCTGAACGCAATCGGAAGCGCGGTGCACGCCAAAGCGCTGCCGCGCGCGGGCAAGTTGGTTCGCCGAAACCGTGGTCGCGTCTCGCGTGGGGGCGAGAAATCTGAGAAAAGCGGGCTACTTGGACTGCCGCGCTCGCGCGCACCAACGCCCCCGCCCCTTCTGGGCGCGCGTGGCTAGTTGCCCCGATCCGGCGACGAGTCAAAGCGCGCACCCGTTGTTTTCCCTCAGAGAGCTTGTACACCACGCTAAGGGCCTGTACTTTAAATTAAAAGCTGACGATTTTTGATTTTTGCTATAGTACCTAACTATCAAATGGAGTATTTTCTTATGACGGAGTTTACAAATTAAACGATCTACACATTAAAAGCCCAACATCTATACCAGCCAAAATCGCAAGTGAGTATCTATCTCTCTGTAATCTGTACTGTAAACAACCAAAATTCAAAAATTTCAGCCAAAAGTCATAAGCCATAACCAAAAAGAACAGACCCTAAGAATTCCTCCCTCATCTCTCTCTTCTTAGTGCCTAGGTCTACTATGTCTCTCCCCTTCATCTATCTTCTCCTCACCATCATTCCTGCCACTCCCGAGTTTGGTACCCTCCCCGCCTCCCTGCTCACCGCTCCTGGTCGTTCCCTCATTGCCACTCTCCCTCCCTTCCCTTTTTCTTCAGCACGAGCACCTCCACTACCGATGACCGGCAGAGACCTAACAACCTCGCTGCGTCGCTGTCTCTCTCTCCCCCGCCGCCACCACCTCACCCAATCTAATATTCACAGTGTCACTTCTCTCTCTTCGGCGCCGCCCAACACCCACCGTCGGACCACCGCCTCCCTCTACATCCGAGAGCGAGCGTGGTAAACCCGTCATCACGGTGACGTTCTCCTGTCACTAGATTCGGAGTAGCAACGGAGGAGGAAGGGGAGGTGATGGTGCCGGCGAAGAGGAGAAAGGAGAGGCAGTGTGCACAGGATCGAGCTATGCTATCGGTAGAGGAACGAACGGTATATTGTTCTTTAGTTTTTCTCTTTCCATAATCCCACGGCGTTTCGTTTTCAGGGCTCGGTTGTCATGCTGATCGGATAGCTTTCGATTTGTTGTTCGTGGTCCTCGATCTTGCCCGGACAAAGCTGTGCCGATGAATTGTTCGGATAAACTATACACGAATCAAACGAACACAAGCTACCGAACTCAAATTGAGCTCACAAGTCACAACTGAAACTACAGATATTTCGAAATTTGTTCCTCGACATTAGTAAACAGTCAACTGACACTTGCAATATGAATTTGTAGATTCCAATTCGTTTTTTCGAGAGAGAGGGAGGAGGGCAGGGCAGATGGGAGACGAGAGTACGAGACGATTTTGCGAAGCCTTGCCTAGGACGGCACTGTCCGATGTTGTGTGCCGCCTAATGCGGAGCCCGGCCGGGACCAGGACTCATCTCAATCTGGCCTCGAATTTCCTCGCTTTTACTCAACCTCAACTGCTCAGGGGGAATGTCTCTCGTACCTTGTCTGCCCCACTGACGGTGACGTTGATAAATCTCTCCATAGCCAGAGCAAAGCGAGAAGAAACTTTCTCTGCACAGCATATCTCCCTCTTCCATTGAGTTCACCAGTTTCATCTACTAGCATCGATCAATCCATGCAACAGCACACTCGACTACCCAACTGATTAAGCACAACTTACTGCCATATACAGATAGAGAAATGCGACGCATTTGACGATAATAAGTACATCAAATGTGATAGATCACGAAACAGCTAAGGCTATTAGCCTTTTACACTTGGTATGTACACTGGTTATAAGAAATCGAAAACCGTGGATGGTAGCACGGTGCTCCCAGGATTTTCTAAAAAGACGGGTACGCACGCCACACTTTTAACTTACAAGTTGCTGTATTCAGCTTGCACCATATGTATATTCGTTTATGGACAGAAGAATGATGTAATTTGGAAAATGCTAGAATTAAGTAACTTAATTAAGCTGTCTTGACGGGCGCGAGTGGCTCCTTGCATCCTTCGACGAGATTGTATCTTGGGCTTCTCAGAGGCTACATCACCAGCTCCGACACCCACCCGAAGTCTGGCCCGTCCTCCTCCGTCACTGCCGGCAGCACCGGAGTTTGCGATGCCGACGGCTTCGCCTTCCTGAAGCTGAGCTCCCGCATTGCGAGCATCATTTCTTCCATCTCCGCGTCTGCGTCCGCTTCATCTATGGCGTCCAGCCACCTCCTCCCCTCCACCGGAGACACCGGGGGCGATTCCCAGAGAGCAGTCAGGGTCGACTTGGGCGAGAGCGCCACAGGCGAGTATTCCTTGGGCGCGGCTCGGAGCTCGCCGGTCGTGTGCGCGAAGAAGCAGACGCGGCGGCGGCAGGCGGTGCCGGCGCGGCACGGGCGCGTGCGGTAGCGCGCGGGGTGGAGCCACAGCTCGAACGTGCCGTGCGAGAACGGGCACGTGTTCCCCCGCGGGCACGCAGCGCCCGGCCGGCGGCGGAAGTCCGGGCACGGCTCGCCCGTGTAGGCCACGCGCCGCGGGTCCCGCCGCCGCGCGGCCTCGCCCGGGTGCGCGTAGGGGCACGCGGTCCAGTCGTGGCTCCGCGCGCGCGCGCACCGCCGCACCTTGAACTCATACATCATGAACTCGTCGTCCGACTCCGCCTCGGCCTCGGCGTCCCCGTCGCCGCCGCGGCCGGCGGAGAGGTAATCGCCCAGCACGGCGAGGAGCTGCGGCGGGATCTCCACCGCCGCCGGGTAGGCCCACGTAACGGCCAGCGCCGCCGGGTCGAGCAGGAGGTGCTCGATGGCGTGCTGCTCACGGCTTACCATGTCTGTCTCGATCGCTCACTATTCTTGTCTGCTACTACTAGAGAGAGAACAGTGCTTTGAGGTAACAGCCGCAGGGTGGGTGGCGCGCGACTTTATAGATGGCGCGGCTACGCGCCGTTGGGTTTGGGGGAGAGGATGGCGAGGGCGGTATCTGTTGACTGTTGGTTTGGTTTTGGCGCCGAGCGGGGTAGGCGTTGGTACGTGGAGGGGCGTGGAGGCGGGTGCTGCATGTTGGCCGCCACGTCGCAGCGGGATGGTTTTGTACGGAAGTTCCGTTGCGCCGCCAGTTGGAGCCCGCTTCTCTCTCTTTCCTCCTTTCTTTACGGCTGATCAGGGGCGGTTTCTGTGTGTCTCGTTTCTGATTTCTGGGAGACGAGGAGGCGAGGCAGCCTGGACACTGCGCAGCACGGGCGCTCCATTGCATCGCCGCTTGTGCCAGCTCAGACCTCCGAGACCAGACACCCGGACATTTCTGTGCAATTAGTTTTGTTAAGGCAAGCCTAGCTACGTAGTAAAAGCGCCTCGTTTACATAAATTCGGAGCGTAAACCGGTCAGGTCTCCGGTATCTGCAGCGGACGCCGACTACAAAATCCGTTCAACCGCACCCAACTTGCCCAAATACATGGATAAAGCCGGACGACCTGGCGCACGCGGCCTATAGCGATATCTCTATTGCTTAAAAATGTAAGTTA
This sequence comes from Dendrocalamus sinicus, assembly GCA_036346575.1. Taxonomy (NCBI): domain Eukaryota; kingdom Viridiplantae; phylum Streptophyta; class Magnoliopsida; order Poales; family Poaceae; genus Dendrocalamus; species Dendrocalamus sinicus. Next base: position 3,596,493 of record CM070655.1, on the reverse strand, counting down.
ATGATCATTGATGTATTTTTTTCTTTTATCTTCTCAGCCGTCCAATCTAAACACAGGAATATTAACCTTTGATTATTCTGTTCTCTCATTCTCTTCAAATCTCTCTCCCACGTTCTCACCCTCGCACACTTGTCACCTCATCTTCCCTCTCCCTCCTCGCCGCCCATCAGGCATCTCCCCACCGCCGCCACCCTATCTCCCCTCTCCCTCCTCCCTTCGACCACCATACAAGACTGGTGGGAACCGTGAGGCAGCACGACGTTCGGCGACGGTGGCTGGCAGGGCCGGCCCTGAGGGGGGGCGAGAGGGGCGGTCGCCCCGGGCCCCCAAAATCCAGGGGGCCCCATATACTATGTAGAGTATATACATACAACAAATAGAAGACATGGTTAAATACTTTAATACTTATAGAAATGAAGGGTTTGCTTTGAGTATGATCATTGCCAAAGATATTGCAGCTCAAATGAATGTAGAGCCATCATTTCCAGTTAAGCGGCGTGTTCTTAGGAAGAAACAGTTTGATGAAATTGATTGTGATGTAGCAGTTTTGCAAGCTGAGAAGGAATTTGAAGTTAATTATTTTTTTTGTTATGGTTGATATAGCAATGAATTCATTGAAAAGTAGATTTCAAGAACTGCAAACATTCGGAAGTATATTTGGATTTTTAATGAGTTCAACAACATTGAAGTCATTGGATCGAATCGAATTAAAAGAATGTTGTACAAAATTTGCGAAACTTTCTCTCTAGATGGTTCCTCGATGTTGAGTTAAATGATCTAATTTTTGAGTTAAGTGTTATGCAATTGACTTTATCGATAAACCAATGTCTCTATGGAGATCTTTGAGTTTGTCGAGTAGCGGATTGTTATCCTAATATTTCTATTGCTTATCGGATTTTATTTACTATGCTGTGATGTGGCATCACTGAAAGAAGCTTTTCAAAGTTGAAATTGTTGAAGAATCATTAAGGTCAACAATGTCTCAAGAGAGGTTAAACGGTTTGACAACTTTATGTATTGAGAAGAAATCATTGGATGAGATTGATATCAATACCATTATCAATGACTTCGCATCTAGAAATGTTAGAAGAAATTTTAAGGTAATATCTATGAACTCTTTGATGTGAATTTTTCTTTAATTAAGTGTTTGTTGGTAAAATTAGATATATATATATATATATATATATATATATATATATATATATATATATATATATATATATATATATATATATATATATGTGTGTGTGTGTGTGTGTGTGTGTGTGTGTGTGTGTATGTAGATTTATATTTAGATATTTATACTAAGTCTCCTATTTCTAGTTTCGCCCCGGGCCCCTAAAATCCTAGGACCGGCCACTGGCTGGTGAATCCGAGAGAACGAAGCTCAGCGATGGTAGCCAGTGGACCGAGAGGCATGTTCGGCGACAGTAGCCGGTGGATCTAGAAGGCAGTGGTCGATGGCGGTCGGTGGATCCGAGAGACGGGTGCTCGTAGACGGCGGCCACTGGATTCGATGGCCGCCCCCTGCTCCCTCCTCGCCCCTTCCCCCACGGCACTGTGTTGCCATGATTCTCCTCCCCCTGGCGTACCCGCCCCTACTGCTGTCGTTGCTCGGTGCCGCGTGGCAGCAGCGGCTTCCTCTTCTTGCGTCCACCCACGTGGCTCTTCCCCTCGTCGTCACCCAACAGTCGCACACCCGGTGAGCCTCTCGGGACCTTGGTCGAAGTTGGGGTCGTGGCGAAGGGGGCTGAGATCGAAGTCGAAGGGTCGTGGTCGAAGTCGGGGCCGAGCAGGCTAGCGCCAACAGTCGGGCGATAGGACACGATCGAAGGAAGAAGTGGTCGACGTTGAAGGGCCGTGGTCGAAGGGGACAGTGGTCGAAGGGGGCAGTGGTTGAACTCGAAGCCGTGATTGAAGGGGGCTGTGATCGAATGGGGAAGTGGTCAACGTTGAAGGGTCGTGGTTGAAAGGGGTAGTGGTCGAAGTCGAAGGGGGCAGTGGCCAAAGTCGAAGATTCGTGGTCATAGTCGGTGCCATGGTCGAAGGGTGCCGTGGTCGAAGGGAGCCGTGGTTGAGGGGCCATGGCTAAAGTCAAAGATCCATGGTCGAAGTCAAAGCGGTGGTCAAAGGGGGCGGTGGTCGACGTCGAAGGGCTGTGGTCGTCAAAGGGCCATAGTCGAAGAGGACAATAGTCGAAGTCGAAGCCGTGGTCAAAGGGGGTTGTGGTCGAAGGGGGTAGTTGTCAACGCCGAAGAGTCGTGGTCGAAGCCATGGTGGAAGGAGTCGTGGTCAAAGTCGATGTAGGTAGTGGTCGAAGTAGATGCTATGGTCGAATGGTCATGGTCGAAGGGGATAGTTGTCGAAGGGGACAGTGGTCGAAGTCGAAGCCGTGGTCGAAGAGGGAAGTGGTCAACGTCGAAGGGTCGTGGTCGAAGGGGACAGCGGTCGAAGGGATGGTGGTCGAAGTCAAAGATCCGTGGTCAAAATCGAAGACGTGGTCGAAAGGGGCCATGGTCAAAGGAGAAAGTGGTCGACGTCGAAGGGCCATGGTCGAAGGGGACAGTGGTTGAAGGGGGCAGTGGTCGAAGTCGTAGGGGGCGGTGGTCAAAGTCAAAGGGGAAGTGGTCGAAGTTGGTGCCGTGGTCAAAGGGGGTCGAGATCAAAGTCGGAGATCTATGATTGAAGTCAACGCCATGGTCAAAGGGGGTCGTGGTCAATGTCAAAAGGCCATGTCGAAGTCGGAGCTAAGCCGGTCAGGCAGGCTGAGCAGCTTGGTGACCGGAGGCCTGCCAACGTACGACCACCAGCGATGGTGTATCGCTCCTAACCTACGATCACGTGCGATGGTCGACGGCTTCCGACTTATGACCACGAGGTATGATCGATAGTTTCCGATTTACGACCACGAGTGCTGGTCGATGTGTTACGACTTACGACCACGAGGTGTGGTCGATGTCTTCCGACTTACGACTCGACCACGAGCGTTGGTCGATATGTTCCGACTTACGACCACGAGGTGTCCATGATGACTTCCGACTTACGACCACGAGTGCTGGTCGATGTGTTCCGACTTACGACCATGAGGTGTCTACGATGACTTTCGATTTACGACCACAAACGATGGTCGTCGGCTTCCGACGTACGGCCATGTGCCATTGTCTAAGCCTCCCAATTTATTACCACGTCGATAATCAACCTCTTCCGACTTACGACCACCAACGATGGTCGACCGCTCCTGACCTACGATCACACGCGATAGTTGATGGCTTTTGACTTACGACGACGAGGTGTGCTCGATGGCTCCTGACCTATGACCACGAGGTGTGATCGATGTCTTCCAATTTACGACCACAAGGTGTGATCGACGGCTTCCAACTTACTTGACAGATTTTAAAATTTTTAGAACATGTTTGTATGCATATTCTAAAAAAAATTACCACCCGTGAGTTTCAGAACATTTAGTATGATAAATTTTGAAAATCCGTAGCAACGTCACGGGTATTCAGCTAGTATGCTCATACGCGTGAAATGCGACGCACCGTGGCGTGCAACTGGCGCGGCCTAGAGACGTTGGATAAAGCTAGACGACCTGGCGTGCGGGCTATAATGATATATGCTCATATGTGTGAAGTGTGATGCACGGTTGCCCATAGGGATGGCAATAGGGCATGGCGGTATAGGTAGTGCTCGCTCATACCCGTACCCTTGACCCCGATTTACGCCACGGGTACACCCGCGAAGGATGACGGGTGAAAAACCTCACCTATACCTGTCGCTTGGGCATACCCATTTACCCTCGAACTGAAAGTCACCATTTGAGAGTTGAACTAATAATAGGTACATATAAGCAACAACTGTTGCTATGAAATATAATAGCTATCAAAAAAAGTTGATAACAATCAATAGCAATTAGAGATATGCAAAAGTTCATAACAATAAAAATTAATTAGAGATATTGCTATGATTGCGCAACATATCAATCTATATCGCGGGTAAACGGACGGGGCGGGTACGGAGGGAGCTTATCTATACCCGTGCTCGATGGGTAGAGTGTTTCCCTATTTTTATATTTGTGGGTAAAAATATACCTCATATCAAACTCCATTAGAATATTTATTTTATAGATATTTAGATAAACAGGCATAATTGCCATCTCTAGTTGCACGCAACCGGCAGTTCGATCGGCACACGGAGGCCGGCGACTCGCGCGCGCCCGCTCCTGCGTCTGCCGCCCGAGCGGATAAGCCTTGCCATGCCAAGGCTCCCTTCCGCCGACACGCGCGTGCGGCCGTGGGGGACAGGCTCGCAGTCGCAGATGGGCGCAGCGCGCAGCGCACGGCACGCATGGTATCTATCTGGCTCTAGGCCCCCAGTTTTTCTGGGCTGGGCTATCCTCTCGCTTTCGCGTCGGTTGTGGGCTCATTTACTTGTGATTCATTTCGTAGGTGAGGGGAAAGGACTGTCCTATACTACTAATGAGATTCTTCAGTGTTACTACTGTCCTGTTATAAAGAAGAGAACCTGGCATATGACCAAAAGGAAAAGCTTGTGGTTTTCATGATGAGTTCTTTTGATGATTGTTTCTGGGTGTGTTATAAGAAAGAAAGGAATAAAAGGTGAAACCGGACGAATCTACCTCTCTTTGATCTGACACACTGCATCTGTGGATTAGATGGGAGGTGTCTCCTTGCTAGATGTCTACCCTTCCGTCAGGCTGTCAACCCTGTTGCAATAACTAGTAGATTATCTCATATACATCCAAGCAACGGATTGACTGGTAAGAAGTGTCCCTACTGCGAGAGAGACAAATATTGCGAATTGTTGGATTAATTGGGATTGGCCTATTTTAATTTAGCAATTAATTAAATGAAATTTCTAGGCCCACAACTAATGCTAGGTAGAAAATTGTTTAGTCCCATATGGAGAATTGAATGGGAATTACACCACTTTAAAAGGTGGAACGTGGTAACCCCCTTGTGGAATTGGAGAGAGCCAATACACGCGCGCTCGCTCGCTCGCTCATGCGCGCGCGCGCCAGCGCATGCCATGCATGCAGCGCATGCGCGTGTCGGTGCGCGCGCGCGCGCGTTTTCTTTATCTATTCGAAAATCGAAATGACTCGCAGATAACTAGCATTAACGAGTGGTGGCGATGCGGTGCGATTACGGTGGATTATGACTGCATTACTTCCGAGGTAATGGCTGCGATTACTCGCCTCTTCGTTTTCTTTGTTACAAAAGACTCTCTACTCCATACGGAAAGAAATAGGAGAATAGTATTCGTGGTTCTTTTTTGTCGAAGCTCCGTCCGTTTGTGTACCCGCGCGGTAGGCGGGCGATCAAGTTTTGGGGAGCGCATCGGCGTGACTACTCAATCTGCGACGTCTACTTCTGGTGGTGGATCGTTCATTTGGATCGCATCGCGAACATCTTCCGCATCAAGCTTCGTCCGCATCACGCCTCGATCGACTACATCGAATAGGCCATCATGTCGATCGATGGTAACGGCGCCTCCGGTGTCTCCGATACGGCCCGCCCGAGGGCATATCTCGAAAACTTTTCGATGTATTTGATTAAATGCGCTTTGAACATGTTAATAGGTGCTTTTGTTAGCTTGTTCGTTAGCGAATATGAATACATCGTTCATAGATCACTCATGCATGTTTATGTCATGTTTTATATCTGAATTTCTGGATTAAAACATGCCGAAAATTGACTAGATGTTTAACAATCCAAAAACTTGATAGGTCTTTTTGGTAGTTGGCTTTCTTTGCGTCGCTTAAGCCACACCTCCGTTTGATGGTTCAAATTTTAAGAGATGGCGTGCATGCGCGATCCTCGTGGTTTCTTGCCATGGAATGTTTTCATGTTGCACAAGGAAAGCCCGAGCCTCTGTCTGATGAGGATGAACGTAAGTTCAATGTAGCGGATAACTTTTTCGATGTGCACTTGTCAACATACTCGGCGGATAATATTGTGGATGTGTACATGCATTTGCCTACGGGCAAAGATATGTGGAATACACTTGAGGCCAAGTTCGGAGTTTCCGATCTTGTGATGAGTGTATGTCATGGAGCGATTCTATGACTACAAGATGGTCGATGACCGTTACGTAGTAGAGCAATCTCATGAGATTGAGCGCAAAGGAGCTTGAGAACAATAAGTGCAAGTTACTGGACAAGTTTGTGGTGGCGGTATTATCGCCAAGTTACCGCCCTCTTAGTCGGATTTTGCTACTTCTCTAAAGCACAAGAGGCGGGAGTTCGATGTTCTTGATCTCATTGGCACTCTTGGTGTTGAAGAGAAGCGAGGGCAAAAGATACTCGTGGCAAGAAAGTTCTTCTTTGAGGAGGTTCTAGCACCAATTTGGTGCGAGAAGAAGAATCATCGAGCTTTCCACAACAAAAGAAAAATAAGCCTTTTGTCAAGCCCAAGGCTACTCACGAGTTTAAGAAGAAAGGCAAAGGAAAGGGCATTTGCTTTGTGTGCGGTGATTCGGCCATTGGGCTAAGGATTGTCGGATCGCAAGGATAAGCGAAGAAGTCCGCCAACATGGTTATTAGTGACGCTTGGAGGAACATCGGGCACGGTAATTATTTACCTACAGTTCTTTCTGTTTGTCAATCACACGAGTGGTGGGTTGACACGGTGCTAATATTCATGTTTGTGCTGATATTTCCTTGTTTTCATCTTATCGGTCGGTCGAGGTTGCTCCTTGTTGATGGGGAGCAGTTCGCATGCAAATGTTCATGGTGTTGGTACAGTCGATCTGAAGTTTACTTTGGGAAAGACCGTGCGGTTGAAGAACGTCACGACATGTCCCTCCATAAAGAAGAATCTCGTTAGCGGATCTCTACTATGTAGAGATGGTTTTAGGCTTGCTTTTGAGTCCAATAAATGTGTCGTGTCTAAGTATGGAACATTTGTTGGTAAAGGCTATGAGCGGAGGTTTGTTCCGTTTTTCTTTGATGGATTCCTGTAATAAAATTGTGAACCATGTGTGTAATGATGATGATGAGTCTAATGTTTGGCATTCACGACTTTGTCATATTAATTTTGGGTGTATGACGCGCTTAGCTAATATGAGTTTAATCCGAAATTCACTTTGGTCAAAGGTTCTAAGTGTCATGCGTGTGTTCAATCGAAACAACCTCGCAAGCCTCACAAGGCGACAAAAGAGGCGAGAATTTGGCACCGTTAGAACTCATTCATTTTGATTTATGCGAGATGAATGGCGTGTTGACTAAAGGTGGAAAGAAATACTTCATGACGTTTATAGATGATTGCACTAGATTTTGCCACGTGTACTTATTAAAAACAAAAGATGAAGCGTTGGATTACTTTAAGATCTATAAAGTCGAGGTAGAAAACCAACTTGAGAGGAAAATCAAGCGGGTAAGGTGCGATCGTGGGAGAGTATTTTTCAAATGAGTTTACTTTATTCTGCGAGGAACATGGAATTATTCATGAGAGGGCGACTCCTATTCTCCCGAGTCAAGCGGGGTTGCGAAAGAAAGAATCGCACTCTAACTCGATTTGGTTAACGCCATGTTAGACAACTGCGGGACTTTCTAAGGAATGGTGGGGTGAGGCTATATTGACCGCGTGTCATGTCCCGAATAGAGTTCCTACAAAGAATAAAGAAGTAACACCATTCGAGGAATGGGAAAAGAAAAGTTGACTCTCTCATACTTGCGCTTTGGGATGTTTGGCCAAAGTTAACGTGCCAATTGTCAAGAAGCGCAAACTTGGACCAAAAACCGTAGATTGTGTATTTCTTGGTTATGCTATGCACAGCGTGGGTTATAGGTTCTTAATTATAAAAGCGGAGTACGACATGCGTGTTGGTACAATCATAGAGTCCAGAGACGCTACATTTTTGAGAATGAATTTCCTACGAAATGTGATGTACCTAGCTTATCTAGTCAAGAACCTATAATTTCCTTGATTCCTTTGTGCCGATAGAACATGTTGAGGAAACGCCTATGGAAAATCTGAAGAGGATAACAATGAAGTTACTCGAAGAGTAAGAGACAGAGGATTGCAAAGTCTTTTGGTGATGATTTCATTGTATATCTCGTGGATGACACTCAAGAACCATGGAAGAGTCATATTCTTCTCCGTGACGACTATTGGAAGGAAGCGATGCAGAGTGAGATGGACTCTATTATGTCTAATGGAACTTGGGAGGTCGTTGGCCGTCCTTATGGGTGTAAACACAGTAGGATGTAAATGGATTTTCAAGAAAAAGCTTAGGCACGATGGTACAATTGAAAAGTACAAGGCAAGGCTTGTGGCCAAGGGTTATACCTAAAGAGGCGAGGACTTTTTGATACTTATTCACTGTTGCCGTGACCACAATTCGAGTACTACTTGCCTGGCGCCTCTCATGGTCTTCTCGTTCATCAAATGGACGTTAAGACACCTTTCCTAAATGGAGAGTTGGAGGAGGAGATCTATATGGATCGACCAGACGGGTTTGTGGTACAAGGTCAAGAAGGAAAGGTGTGCAAGTTGTTAAAGTCTTTGTATGGCCTAAAGCAAGCACCTAAGCAATGGCATGAGAAGTTCGATAAAACTTTGACATCTGCTGGCTTTGTTGTGAATGAAGCTGACAAATGTGTGTACTATCGCTATGGTGGGGGAGAAGGAGTGATCTTGTGCTTGTATATTGATGACATACTGATTTTTGGGATCAACCTCAATGTGATTGAGAAGGTCAAGGACTTTCTGTCCAAGAATTTTGAGATGAAAGATTTGGGAGTGGCTGATGTGATTCTTAACATTAAGCTACTGAGAGAAGGTGATAGTGGGGTTACACTCGTGCAATCACACTATGTGGATAAGGTCTTGAGTCGCTTTGGTTATAGTGACTGCAAACCTGCTTCTACTCCTTATGATCCTAGTGTGTTATTGAGGAAAAACCGAAGAATAACAAGGGATCAATTGAGATACTCCCAGATCATTGGCTCATTGATGTATTTAGCTAGTGCTACGAGGCTGACATCTCGTTTCTTTGTGAGCAAGCTAAGCCGGTTTGTTTCAAATCAGGAGATGATCATTAGCGTGCTTTTGAGAGAGTGATGCGCTATCTAAAGGCAAGCGTGAGCTATGGCATTCACTATCTTTGGGTACCCAAAGGTGCGGAGGGATATAGTGATTCAAACTGGATCTCGATCTTGATGAGATAAAAGCCACGAGTGGATATGTGTTCACACTTGGAGGTGGTCTTTGTTTCTGGAAGTCTTGCAAGCGCATCATCTTAACGAGGTCAACAATGGAAGCGTAACTCACGGCGTTAGATCATACCATCGTTGAGGCCGAGTGGCCGTGAACTCCTTATGGATCTGCCGGTGGTTGAAAAACCGATACGGCTATCCCGATGAACGTGATAATCGATTGTAATTATCAAGGTGAACAGATTCTAAGGACAACATGAAGTCATCTAGGCATGTTAAGAGACGGTTGAAGTCCGCCGAAAAGCTGAAAAACTCGGAGTTATAGCACCGACTATGTCCGAGACAGCTAAGAATCTGCGACCAATTTACAAAGGGTTTATCACGTAATGTGATAGATAGTGCATCGAGTGAGATGGGCTGAGACCCACATGAGTCATACCACGGTGGTAACTTTGTTCTATGTGATCGGAGATCCCGTGAAGTAGGATGGTGAAACAAGCCGTTGGTTGGTGGGAGGAGAGACCTTTACGGGCTCATTTCTTGATGATGCGCTTCTCTCCTATGCATATGGCGGTTGGTTTTTACCTTAATGTGATCCAAGTGGCTTTTAAGCGAGAGATGTCGCCTACAGGACATCTTAGAAAGAACACACCTATATGAGTTATTTGCTGGTCACAGTCTATGAGATTTGAGTGATCTTTAGATACTCATGAATAGGCTTGGAGTATGACTTATACGCTCCAACCGGAGGGGATGCTTTAGGCGACCTAGTACTAGTAAAGGAATTGGGTAAAGCTTATTCGCACAAAGCGTCAATTCAAGGCATAGTCCATTGTTCGGTTGTGGATGAGTGTAACTCCTTTCCTAGGTGGATGTTCAACTTAACAGTCTCCATCTAAACAACGGTATATCAAACAACAGGAATCGAGAGCATTTCGTGTGCCTTGAAATTTGGTGGGGATTGTTGGATTAATTGGGATTGGCCCATTTTAATTTAGCAATTAATCAAATGAAATTCCTAGGCCCACAACTAATGCTAGGTAGAAAATTGTTTAGTCCCATATGGAGAATTGAATGGGAGTTACACCGTTTAAAAGGTGGAACGTGGTAACCCCCTGTGGAATTGGAGAGAGCCAATACACGCGCGCGCTTCGCTCGCGCCGCGCGCGCAAGCGCGTCGTGCGGTGCGTGTGCGTGTCGTGTCTGTAGCAGCGTGTCGGTGCGGCGCGTTTTCTTTATCTATTCGAAAATCGAAATGACTCGCAGTAACTAGCATTAACGAGTGGTGGCGATGCAGTGCGATTACCGATGGATTATGACTGCGGTTACTTCCGAGGTAATGGCTGCAGTTACTCTGGCCTCTTCGTTTTTTCTGTTACAAAAGACTCTCTACTCCATACGGGAAAGAAATAGGAGAACAGTATTCTGGTGGTTCTGTTTTTTGTTGCTACTCTCTGTCATCTCCGGTCCAAAAACCTTGCGCGCACAAGTTTCTGGACGAGTAGGCCTCAGAAGCTCCGTCCGTTTGTGTACCTGCACGGGTAGGCGGACGATCAAGTTTTTGGGAGCGCATCGGCGCGACTACTCAATCTGCGACGTCTACTTCACGGTGGTGGATCGTTATTTGGTTTATCTGCGAACATCTTCTGCATCAAGCCGTCTGCATCACGCCTCGATCGACTACATCGAATAGGCCATCATGTCGATCGATGGTAACGGCGCCTCGGTGTCTCCGATACCGGCCCGCCGAGGTATATCTGAAAACTTTTCGATGTATTTGATTACGTGCGCTTTGAACATGTTAATAGGTGCTTTTGTTAGCTTGTTCGTTAGCGAATATGAATACATCGTTCATAGATCACTCATGCATGTTTATGTCATATTTTATATGCTGAATTTCTGGATTAAAACATGCCGAAAATTGACTAGATGTTTAACACAAATATCTGAATGAGCTAAACAAATTTCAGGGTACTTGATGTGCAGTGGACCAGTTATAAGCAACCACCACTATGACAACAATGAAATGATTCAAGAATAAGACCGGCACTAATCCCAGCTCATAGACAATGAAACTATATGCGAAATAATTGGATACTGCATGCATTCATGGGTCATCTTAATAATGTGAATTATTACTTGTGCTCAAAATGATGCCTGAAAAATATCTAAGCAGAGTCACCACTCACCAAGCTCTACAGTCCCTAGAACTAATAATATATGAGAGCAATTCCAATACTCCAAATGTGGAAGGTGGTAAGAGGTAATTTATTTGCCACGTTGGGAAGAAAAATGATAAACCTAAGTATCGGAGCTTAGGTATGTGAGCTTTTTAGGCTGCCATCACTTGCAACAACGTAAGAGCTTCTCTTCTGAATAGGCAAGAAATCAGTTGGGATTCAGTGGCCCCAACTACTCTGCGTGCTTTTCTCCTGAACTACTTGCGCAGTAATCGTCCTTAAAACATATTTAAATAATTTAGTAATACATATATAATTTTGTTTTTAAAAATAGATTATTGCAGAACTTCATTTATAATATTTTAATATATATTATAAAGAGAGAAAAATACTTATTTTGTTCCTCAATACTTATTACATATGATCAAAACTTTCTTCCTAGGTGCTTTTGACGAAAATACTTGCATAGTAAATAGTAAATATAGCATTACATAACATATTCTATTTATATCATCATTATTTTTTTAATTATTGCAATGCTTATTTATTCTGCATGCTCATAACGCACATCATATAGCTTATATCGGTATAGCTGAGTGAATACCCGTTAATGATCTCACTCTCAATCCCTCCATCCTGTGGAGGTCCACCAAACAAATGGTTATAATGTTTTTATTTTTGTGAGAGTTTTTAGCAATTATTTTTCTTAGCAATTGTAAACTACCTGTCATCGATTTTTTTATATAATGGATTTTGATTCCTAATTTATATATGCAAATCAAATTCGTTATCTTATCTTATTTTTTTCTCAAATTAGAATATTTTCATAATTTTAATTCTAAATAAAACAAAAAATTCTATTTTTCACTTAGTCCAAAAATAAAAACAAACGCTAATTTTCTTTGACTTTTATTCTAAATTTGCATATTTTTGGATTGCACTTCTTATAGACTTTCTTTTTTAGTTCTATGTTGGAATTCATTTATATGTCCAGGTGGTAATTTTTAGTTTGAATTTAGGTTATTTCTTATAGTATTTGATATGGACTCTTTCAAATTTATTTTATTTATTTTGGAATTTTAGTTTTAGGTAGATACAAATCCAGATGCTAATTTTTATCTAATTTCTATTCTGAATTTTAGTTATGTAGTGGTTTTTATTTGAAGTTCACATTAAAATCAAATGATTACTTCCTTTTATTTTCTCTATATGCTTGTATTGAATATACTGCTTAGAGACAATGATTAGGGGTAATCTAGCCATTTTCACTATCTCCTTAACTTATGTACTAATAGAAAATACATTTTATAAACTTGAATAGAAGGAGTATCTAATTTCAACCTTGGCAATTTTTTCCTTTGCATGAGACATGACGGCTACATGTCTGATTTAGTAAAACATACACGCATGTGTGCGTGGTGTCTCGCTTGAGCGCGCATGGTGCGTAGTCCTCCACAGTAATCTAAAGAAAGACATGCAAGTGATAGGGATTTCGACCGTGCATTGGGACTCCAGAGTCCGGAGGAGTGGCTGAGTGGTTGAACAGGGCCTATACTTTTGGTCCCGAGGTGGAGCCAGTGTGACAGGGATGGTCAAGGAATGCTACAAGTGGGCCCTAGGACCGCTATCATAGTTGAGTCGTGTGAGTCAAGTTGTGTTCTCGTTTTATGATTTGTTTCTTAATAAGAATTATCTTTTCTTCTAAATTACGAAGAAATATATCTTTAAGCAATAACATCTTAATAATGATTATTATATCTTTTAAATTAAGAAGAAATATATCTCTAAGTAATAACATTTGACGGCTGTTACAGTCTTGCTTATGTTCTTTTTTATGAGAATTTCTAGTTTGTTCTTTTTTCTTAGCGACTCTAAAATATTTGGTATTGATTTTTAGTAATAAATAGATGGGTATGCTTATGCACTCTGATTAAATAAGATAAATCATGTTGATGTTAGGAACATGAGACGGGTGGATCGAAATGACACCCTCGTTCAGGTCACCGGATGGAAATGAACACTCTTCTCCAACCCAATCACCCGGCCGTGAGACCGCTATGTACTCTTTTCTGACCACGTAATCTTGATTTTTTTTAACTAACTGTGAACGTAAACTGACCAAACGTGAAAGCCATTAGCCATTCCCGAGCTGCTCTCTCTAGGGCCTTCTCGCTTCAATCAAGTCCCAACAGCAGATAAGGCGCGCCACGCCCACCACACACAGGCGTCCAAGAAAACCCCATCGATGGGCATGGGGACACTGCACATCGCCCACAAGCTCTCGCTCACCTCCTTCTTCCTACCGCGCCACCGGCGGCCCTGCCACCCTGCCCACCGCCGGCGCCGGCGACATGGAGCGGTGGTGGCGTACATGGAGCCGGACCCGAACTCGCCGGGGGCCATCGCGGGGCGCCTCATCGGGGCCCTCCCCGTGGTGGGCCTTGTGGCGCGCATCCTCAGCGACGAGGGCGGCGTCGGCGGCGACATCATCGACTTCGCCGAGTTCCGCCGCCGCGTCAGCAAGAAGTGCACCGTCATGGACTCCCAGGCCTTCTACGATTTCAACGACCGCCGCGGCAAGGCACGTACCCATCGCTCATGTACCTGCTTTCTTCTGTTCTGCTTCCACTATGGCCTGCCTATCGTATGCAAAACTAAGTAAAGAAAGATGTTCTTTTACCGCTATTGCTAATTTACCAAGCATGTCGCATTGCTGCGAAGGCAGGAGATCCCTTCTATGTTCTGCTGTGCTGCTGGTTGGCCGCCGTTGGTGGTGGGCTGCTGAAAACGGAGGAGATCTTGGAAGGCGTGGCGCGTCTCCGCCTTTCCAACGATATCGAATTCGAGGAGGAGACCTTCCTCGACATGATGAAGAGTGCAAAGGAGGTAATATACTACGCATCAAAGAGGCTTAATTCAGCAATTCTTTGTGAAAATGTTTCTTCGGATTGCAAGGCCATACTAGAAACTATTGGGAATTGGTTCCTGAATTAAAGAACATGAACTGCAGAAAAGAGCAAAGCTGAAGGCGCCAGCGCCACAGATACCGATGGAAGCACGAGTGGAGAAGGCCCTTGAAGCCATCTACGTGTGCTGCTTTGGGCAGGATATGCTGGAACAAGAGGACGTGAAGCTTCTGTGCGCAATGCTGAATGCGGTCTTCCCCTCGGTCGGCAGGCCGGCGGTCGAGAGGACAGTGTCTTCCATGGCCAAGCAGGTGGCTGCCGGCGAGAGGAAGCTCCCCGGCGTCAAGACCGTGTCCAAGGAAGCAGCGCAGCGGCAACTCAAGGACCTGGAGTTTCTCAAGCAGAACAAGTTGGATTCGTCATGAGCGTAACACTTTTGTCAGATAGATGGTGTTTTTCGTCCAAGGAACAGATGAAGAATGACTTCTGCTAATTGCTACAAGCGTGGTGGTAAGAGGAATCAGCCATCATACATTGCAACACAGTTTGCACCGTCGAAACAATGCTTGCTATCTCCTTAGAATTGCAATTTGAGTGCCATAGAGCCTTGTAATTAAGATAAAAGAGTTCTGAGTTGTGCTCCTTAAAAGGAGAAGTTGTGTCACATTCAGATTTACGTCTGTTCTCAACACTCCATTTGTTATGCCATTCATCAATAGAAATTAAGATCGCTAGATACTACTTGAGGCTCTTACCCTAATCGCTGATTCTATAACGGTATAACACGACGCACATCAACTTTGTTCTTCAGTCATAACGCAATAGGAGCCAAATGTGGCAATGCAGCAGCTCGGCATATATAATACACGTTCTTGTGCCAATTGCGCCCCTCAAAGTGGGCCCGGAAGACATGGGCAACTGTGAAGCCCAGCCATCCATGCGGCCCAATAGGCCATTACATGCGTAATCGTGTGTTTTTCCGTGATCCACCGGTAAGGAGGAGATCAAACTCTCGTACACGACACGGAAAAAGCAGGGCCAGGGGCGTAGCCCAACTGCGCGAGGCGGCGGTGTCCAGGAGGGGAGAGACCGGGACGATGAGGCGACGGTGACGTGGCGGATCCACGAGGAACGGCTCCTTCTCCCAGCGATGCCGGTGAGGCGACGGCAGCCGCGGCGGCTGGATACGGGGGCGGCGGACAGGTACAGGGAGATGGGGATAGCGGCGGCGCTGTCGCGGCCGTGGGACTACCCGACGGCTTGCGGCGAGCTGGCCGCCCTCCTGCGTGTCGGGTACGCGGACCTCCCCAAGGCATCCCAGGCCCTCGTCGCCGGCGACGTGCTGCTCGCGTTCCGCCTCCTCCCCGAGTAAGCCCTTCCTTCCAATCTCACGTCCCAGATGTGCGCAATTCTGTCGGATTTCTCGTGCTTTTGACTAGTGGAACCACCGATACGACTCGCGATCTATTACTGCGTTGGGAATTTAGGATTTCGTTCCCTAAAGCTGTCATTGGTCTGTCCAATTGTGATACTGTAACGCCCCCATTTCTAGAGACGTCGTGAATCACTCATAACTGTAAGATTGTTTAGCTGTGAGTTACATCAGTCGAGTGTACCATATCACCAACACATGTTTAAGAGCAAAAGCCAACTTTATTACAAGATAAAGGCTTAGATAAGTATTACAGCAGAGCGAGTGGCCCTTAAGAACAAAACAAAACTAAAAAACACCACAGGCAAGCTCGAGCGAACAACAACCCTAATTCCAACGCCATCTACTTCGTAGAATTCCACCATGTCGTCTTCATAGACTTCTTCATTCTCTTACCAGGTATTTTATGTTATCATTTTTAGCAAATATGAGTACAAGCCACCGTACTCAACAAGTCACGTGAGAAGTATCATTTAACTACATGCAAGGATTTACCAAGAAGTGGAGTAAAATAGTTCATTATTTTATGTGGGTGCAATTTTAGTCGTAAACAATTTTTAGACATAAAATCACAACCTTAAGCAGAACGAGGTTTTACAACTTGAATATCAATCTTAGTTAAATTCCAAATCCACTTATACTTTGTTTTTGGATTCACTCATTAAACATAGCTTCATTTTTCTGAAGCACGACGTATTCGAATACTCTTCATTTATGACTCTGTAGAGCTGTTTGTTAGTCGCTGGACTCTTGCTCTTGGTGATAGCAAGATCCTTACTCTCATGGAGAGGATGACACTAGGAGATGGGGCAAGTTTTCTTGTTTATTGCTCACACAATGCCATACCAACTGAGGGTTGGAGATACATATTTATAAGTGCTAGTCACCAAGCATATGCCAAGATGCTATCCTAGACTAGTCCAAGATGTTGTCCTAAAGCTAGTCTAAGATGCTAAAGCAAAAAACTGCTAAAGCAAAAAGCAAGTCCTAGATGCTAAAGCAAAAGCAAGTCCTAGATGCTAAAGCAAAAACAAAAAGCACCATGTACACCATGTGCAGACAACACAAAGACTTATCTATCATTCTCCCCAAAGTCTTGTGCGTCGTCTTGTGGGAGAGTTGAACCATCCCGATCTTGGAGCGAGCTCAAGGAACTTGATCCTTCAAGAGGCTTGGTGAGCGGATCCGCAAGGTGATCCGTGGTGTTGATGTAGCTTGCCTTGATGCTTCCTTCATCCAGCGACCTCGGATGAAATGGTACTTCACCCGGATGTGCTTGCTCGTTCATGGAAAACGGGTTCTTTGCGAGGCTAGGCGGACTTGTTGTCCACCCCGAGCTCCATTGCCGGTGTCCTGCCGAGAGATCACCAGCGATCGGCGAGCAGTGCTCGAGTCGAGCGGTGGAAGCCGCTATGTACTCGGCCTCACGGTAGACAGGCCACCACCGCTTTGCTTGGTCGATTGTCGATGAACGAGGCACTTGCCGAGGAAGAAGAGAATCCCGCTTGTGCTCTTCTTTGGTGTCGATGTCGCGCGTGGTCACTTGTCGCATGTGCGACGGCGTGTGCGCGCCAGACACCTCGGGTAATGGAGGCCGTGGTCAAGGGTCCCATAGCGTAGCGGATGATCCTCTTCACGCCTGCGATGCTCGTCGTCGGCCGTTGCATGAACCGACTAACGTGGCCGACGGAGAATGCCAAGTCGATGCGTGTGTGGGCGAGGTAGCGAAGGCTCCCCACAAGACGCCGCAGTGCGCGTAGCGTCCGCCTCCTCCGTCGTCTTTGTCGCGGCTCGGCTTCGACCTCCTCCATTGGGTGAGTGGGTTGCGTCGGTGAGCCCAGATAGCTCAACGACGCTTGGCGTGGCGATGCAGCCGGCGTGATCACGGAATCATCCCGGTGCGCCTCGATCCCTAAGTAGAAGGAGAGACCCGGTCACTCATCCGGAAGGTGGCCTTCATCTCTTCCTTGAATGCCGCCACCTCGCATCCTTGGTGCCGTGATCACCAAGTCGTCGGCGTAGACACCCACGGCGGGGCATTTTCTCCATCGCCCGCGGTAGATGGCGCCTCGTGCGGACTTTGCTCAAGCCCGTTCCTTTCGGCCGTGAGTCCAACTTGGCGTTCCACGCCCTCGGTGCTGTCGCCGCAGCCATGAGGCCTTGCGCAGCGAGCACCTGCCTCCTTGCCGGGATCGCAAATCCGTGGTGATGCGCGTAGATCTCCTCCTTCAAGTCGCCGTTAAGAAATGCCGACTTGACATCCATGTGATGAACACGCCCGACCTTCTGGGCGGCTAGCGCAGGAGGAGTGGCACGGACTCCATCCGTCACGGCGACGGTGCGGCGTCATCGAAGTCGACCCCCCTGCCGCACGAAGCCTCGTGCCACCAAGCGAGCCTTGTGCTTGACGATGGCGCGGCCATCCCGCTTCGCGAACACCCACTTAAGGGTGATCGCGCGGTGGCCGGCGGAAGATCCGCCGCTCCCACGTCCCGTTTCGCTCGGCGGCGTCCATCTCCTCGCTTATCGCGACACGCCACGCCGCGTCTCCTCCGCCTCGGCAAAGGCGCTGGCTCGCCGTCGTCGCGCGCTAAGTCGCGACTCGCCTCGCGATGCGTCTGCGCCGCTCCGAGACGACGGCTCGCGAGGATGTTGTCCATGGTACGATAAGCGCGAGGCTCATCGTCGTGGTAGGCGTCGGCGTGATCCTCGTCCGTGAGACAATGAGTAGCGAACTCCGCCGTCTGCCGCTCATCGTGGACCGGGCTGTTGAGGCCGATCCCGGTGGTGTGGCGCGGTGCGGGAGAGCCGTGGCCGGTGGTGAAGGGTGGGCGTGGCGGTGCCGAAGGTGGTGGAGCACTCGCCGGGCCGTGGCGAGCAAGGTGTCGAGTGGGCGAGCTCCGGTGAAGAGCCGCTAGCTCCCGCTCTCTCGAAGTGGGCGTGAGTCGACAACAAAGTCCCCGAGTCGAGGCGAACCGTCGTCCACCGCCTTGTCCCGTCGGCCTCGCCGCCGTTGAACATAGCGTCCACGCGAGATGCGGGCCTTGTTGTGTGACGGTCGAGGATGCGGTAGGCCTTCGAGCCCTCGCGTGGCCGATGAACACTCCCGAGTGCTCTGTCGTCGAGCTTGCCGATGTGGCCAAGCTCCTTGGCGAACGCGAGGGAGCGAAGACCCGCAGTGGGAGACCGCGGGCTGCGTCCATGCCAAGCCTCGTGCGGCGTCCCGCCGTCCGAGCGCCTTGGTAAGCGGCGGTTGAGGATGTAGCGCCGCCACCACCGCCTCTCCCGAAGACACCGGCATCCTCTCGCGGAGAGGGCCTGAGCCATCCCGCGGCCGTCTGGTTGCGCGCTCGACGATGCCGATTCTCGCCGGTACATGCGGTAGCGGAGTAGTGGCGCGAATGCCCTCATCGACCGCGATGCACGCGAATTCACCGCCGTGAATTCGCCGCCGTTGTGTGGCGCGCGAAGCGCGCACTGCGGCCGCGCTCGCCTCCGCAGCGACGACTGCGTGCGCTGATGGCGTCCGCAGACCTCTCCTTGCTGCGAGGACCATCACCCATGTAGCGGGAGAGGTCGTCGACGGCGGCGGAAATAGCGTCGTCCTCCCGGTGTGGCGGTGTCACCGGCCACACAAGTCCCGTGCACGAGCTCGAGCCTCTCCTTGGCTCGGAAACTTCGCTGGCTGGGAAAGAAGTCGCCTACTTCGTCAACACGCAGACGTCGTGAAGCGCTCCACATGGTCAAAACACGGCGGACCTCGCACCATTTACGTGGCAGGCCGCCGGGGCCTCGGTGAAGGTGCCCAAAGCGCTCGTGCCATCGCCACGCCTCGTCGTCCCGACGGCGGCGAGACAGAAGGGTTGTGCCACTGCGCGTGAAGAGTGTAGAGTCGATTTGCGCCTCTGGTTACCTTGGCAAGAAGGCGGCGTCGAAGATCCCAAATCGCGGCACCGTGCTCGATCTCGACACGCGAGCCGTTCTCATCCACCGCCCAAGTCGATGATGGAGTTCGCGGTCGGGGATGTAGTAGACGCCGGTGGCGGCCGGTGCTCGCCGATCTTGGCGACGAAGACGACAGAGCCGACGCCTTGATCTCCACGGCGGAGGCATCGCCGAACTTGAGCGGTGCCTCGAACACTGAGTCGAGCTCGGAGAAGAACTCCGCCGCCCGGTCATGTGGTGGGTGGCGCCGGTGTCGAGCACCGCCCGTCGGTCTTGTCATTGCGGAATCGCCGCCGAGGAGGCGTGTGCTTTGGCTCGTCAAGGTGGAGAGAGCCATCTGCGGCCGGTGCGCTGGGGTAGTCGATGCTTGCATGAGCAATGAACAGGACCATTTGCTTTGCTCCTCCTCGCTGCGCGGCGTGGGCTGGCGGCGTCGTGGTGCCGACAATCCTTGGCCCAATGACCAAGCTTGCGCGCTTGTGGCAAGAGTCGCCTCTCGTCTTGGCTTTGCTTGCCGGCATCACGCCACTGGCGCCTCGCCGTGCCTGCTCGGGCGTCTTTGCGCGGCTTGCCGCGCTTGCCATGCTTGCGGCCGCTGTAGTGGAAGAAGGCTCCTTCTTCCTCGTCACCTTGGCCGACCCACTCTCCAGTGAGGAGGAGCTTCCGCCAATGGTAACGAGTCGAGAGGCTCGTGGCTCATCGATGTCGGCGACCTTGAGGCGACCGCGCCTCTCGATGGTCATCGTGGAAAGGTCAGCAGAGACCCGATCGGCGAGCCATCCGCTTGTACTTCTGGGGGACGCAGCGGAAGAGCTTCTCCACAACTCTCTCTCGCCGTAGGTGTCGTCACCGAACTGCACCAACTTCGCAGCGAGTGTTGAGGCGGAGAGCAAAGTCATCAACGTCTTCACCGGCTTGAAGGCGAGTTCTCCACCCGTGCGTAGTGCACGCAATGTAGACTTGCGGGCGCGATCGGCTGCCGATGCGTCTTTGCGGCGATGGCGTCCCAAGCCTCTTTGGCGATCCGCTTGTTGGTAGCGAAGCGCATCTCGGGCGGGGCTGCGGCGATGAGGCATCCAGGCGCCGTCGATCTGGTCGTGGTCGGCGTCGCCGTCACCGGTGCATCCCACATATGCGCGCTGGAGCTTTACCCTCATCACCGCGACCCACTCGGCGTAGTTGGTCTTGGTGAGGGTAGGCCACCGCCGCCGGCCGGCGTCCACGGCGACGACACTGTACTCGTGGTGACCACGGTGCCGAACCGGGAGAGAAGTCGCGTTACTGCGAGGGCGCGCTCTCCGTCGACCCGTCGCCGCCGCCGTCGTGCCTCCTCCGAGGCGCCACCGCCGTGTCGCCTCGCCGAGCGCCGCCGCGCGTCCGCGCTGCCTGGCCGCCGCGCGCGCGGCGTCGCGCCGCCTATCGCGCCGTTCCGCCTGCGCCGCCTCCTCTCCAGCAACCGAGGGTCCGCGTCGGCCCATCAACGAGAGCCGAGGCTGCTTTATTCTTTGCCGCATGAGCTTTGACCTCTTGCGCCGCCACGTCTTTGCATCTGCCGCCGCGCCGCTTCCACCTCGCTCGCCGCCGCCACCAGCGCCGCTTCTTTCCGCCGGCGGCGTCTCTGCCGCTTCGCTCGCTGCTGCCACTGCCTGCCGCGGCGAGCTTCGGCCGTCTGCGACGCCTTGTGCTCGAGCGGCCGAAGCGCCGAGCGCCGCGGACATGGCGCGCATCGAGGTATTGCGTGGAGAGCGGGTCGCTTCGACGCAGCCGCCGCCGTCTCGGAGAGAGTGAGCGAGACATGCCGGGCTGCTGCTTTGCTCTGAGGCTGCTGTGAGGCGGAGAAGGAGATGAGCGGGGAGATGCTCGGGCTCACAGGATACTAAGGCTCGACACCACTTGTTAGTCATTGGACTCTTGCTCTTGGTGATAGCAAGATCCTTACTCTCATGGAGAGGATGACACTAGGAGATGGGGCAAGTTTTCTTGTTTATTGCTCACTTTGATGCCATACCAACTGAGGGGTTGGAGATACATATTTATAGGTCGCTAGTCATGAAGCATATCCAAGATGCTATCCTAGACTAGTCCAAGATGCTGTCCTAAAGCTAGTCTAAGATGCTAAAGCAAAAGTCATAAAGCAAAAGCAAGTCCTAGATGCTAAAGCAAAACGCAAGTCCTAGATGCTAAAGCAAAAGCAAGTCCTAGATGCTAAAGCAAAACAAAAGCACCATGTACACCATGTGCAGACAACACAAAGACTTATCTATCACTGTCCAGCTTTACCTACAAGATCTCTTAACTCCTGTAATAGAATTAAGAAGATAAGGCTTTTCACTGCACAATTCTTTATATAGCCTCTACCCAGTAGGTTTTTGATCTCAACAAACTCGAGTGGCCCACATGGCCTCGCCCGATTTGTCGCAGCCCTACCGTTGTATGATTAACAACTTCCCATACGAACTCACCCTCAGTCTCTCCCCACCAGTTGTAGATATTCGATCGAACTTGAGCAGTTACTAGACTAGATTTGATGAATCAACGTTTGTGGTTGGGCAATCGCTATGTTTTTTACCTAGCATAAGAGTCTAGTCCTTAGTTTTCTCTGAGGCAACTTCCACCCACAAACCCATGTTTCAGTGCCCAATGCACTGCCACCTTTCCGTCCAAGGCTCCACCCTAGGATAAGGTCAGGGGATCCGGTCAACACATTGCTTCTCGTGAAACATCCTTGCCCTAGAACCACTTTTAAAATTCTATGAACAAAATGCCAAATCTCTTAGTAGTGGAAAATTTGTTGAGTTCCTAAGCTACCATGATTACATTAATAATATATTTAATATTACTAAGTCTTGTCAAGGTGAATATGGCTAACAAATTAAATACGACTTTTTTGGGTGGTAGGACATTAGCTAATATCATGTCATTCTAAATAATTATTGTACAAGAAATAACAACTTGTAAATAACATAATGAAAGTACTGATAAATAAATAAGTAAAAGAATGTAGGTTCAATATGATCAAAGACATGTGACTTGCCTTGCGGGTCTAAGTATTCTACGATTTCGAATTCTTCTGTTTCTTGATCTTGATCTTCTCCTTTTTGGTCAGGCTGAACTTCAACGTCGGGAGCTAACGTAAAGCAAAAGAAAACAACTCAGTTCCATGCTCGAAGGGCTGAGCTAGGAATAAAGAAATTAAATAAAGAAAGAAAATCCAACAAATCCAAATAAAAAGGGTTTTGGGTTTATAGGGGTCCAAACAGGTGAAACAGAGCAGGGGAATAGATCGGCGGGCTCGAAACGGTCGAAATGGGTATACATTTGCATTTTCGGGTTTGAGTGAACAGTAACAGGTCTGGGTACTATTCATTGCGGGTCTACTGTTCATCGCAGGTTGAGTTACACCGGATCCACTACTGTTCACTACGGGCTTGGATCGGAGTTAACTGGTCAGGTGAACAGTAACGCACCATTACTGTTCATCTTCCTCGGTTGACCGCGCACGACAGGGAACATGGGAGAATAGCGATGGTGATAGGCGAGGCTAGTGTGGTTTGCGATGGAAAAGGAGACCATGGCTGGGTTCCTGGCACTACAGGGATTCCATTTTTGGGGTTGGCGGGGACATGGGAGTCGGCGATTGCCGGCAGCGAGGTTTTTCTTCCGCGGAGGGTTAACCGGACGGTAGCATTTGTGTTTGAGCATCTTTGGGGTTAGGGTAAGCTCGGGGATTTGGTGGTTTGGGCAGTGGTGGTCGGAGTTGGGCTGTCCACAGTGAGGTGCTTTGGCCGTGCGGATCTCGGTAGCAGGGAAGAGGGAGGCTCAGGAAGCTATGGTAATGGTTCGGGGCTATTCCTGGGGGCATGAGTCTACAGATGAAGGTAATTGGAAAGTAATTGATCAGAGGGGCAGAATTGAGTTAGGGCTTGCCTTGGGGAATTCTAGTGATTGTCGGCAATAGGGGAGGTTGTCGTAGCTTTCGTGGTGTTTGGCTAGCCCTAGGCGTCGATGTCTTTGAATGGAGGGGCTCGAGGACTTATATAGAGCAGCAGAGGCGGTTCGGCACAGTGGAGGTCCTTCGGCTATGGCGCGTGGCCAAGGTTGGCAAGGGTCAGGGAGGCGCGGTGCGGCTGGCAGGGGGGTGTACTGGCGGCCTTGGGTGTAGCAATGCGGTGGTCAAAAGTTGACAGAGGGGGTCAGGTCAACAAAGAGAGAGAGTGGGAAGCTCGGTGTGGCGGTGGCGGCCGTGGTCGGCGGCTCTGACACGTGTTCAAGGCATTTAAGAGGGGTGGGTACGGCCTTTGACATGCTGCGCAGGGGTGGCAGCGGTGAGACGGCGCGGGAAGGCGCAAGAGAGAGCGGGATGAATTGGGCGGCGGCAAAACAGGGGCAGCGTCGATGCGTTTTTTGGGCGATGAACAGTGCCAGCGCAAATATCCCCTATTGAGGCAATGCCGATGTGGATTGGTGGCTTGGATGGCTAAGATTTGAGCTGAATTAGGTTAGGGATCAAAGGAAATCAAATCCAAAACGAAACTCCAATTTCTTTTGAAAATCGGTTTTGTTTCAACCTACCCTCCTTAAAAGAATCTCGTTCTCGAGATTAACTTGACTCAAGGAGTAGGTTAGGAAATTCTTGCTGCAAATGTGACTCTTTCTCCCATGTTGCCTCATCCTCTACGTGGTTCTGCCTCCGAACTTTGTGAAATATGATGTTTCTATTTCTTAACTCTCTCTGTGGTTTCCAAAACTTGTATTGGTTCTTCACAGTAAGTCAAATAATCTTGTAGGTCTATATCCTCAATTGGCGAAGACATTTTCGTAGTTGTGATACATGAAATACATTATGTATTCTGGCTAAGTTTGGTGTTAGTGGTAATTTATAAGCCACTTCTACTTTTTCAATGATCTCGTACATATCAATATACCTTGGGGCTAGTTTCCCTTTTACTTGAAATTTCTTTATGGATTTGAATGGTGTGACCTTAAGGTACACGTAATCTCCAACTTCAAAATTTAAGTCCTTTCGACGGTTGTCTGCATAGTTCTTTTGTTGATTTTGAGCTATCTTCATTTTGTCTCGAATGATTCGTACATGTACTTCTACATCTGAACGATTTGCGGACCTAGATACTATTGCTCTCCAGTCTTCGTCCAATTTAACTGTGTCCTACATTCTCTTCCATACAAAGCCTCAAATGGTGCCATCTTAATCTTTGCTTGGTAGATATTATTATAAGAAAATTCTGCAAAAGCTAAACACATATCTCTTGCTGCTCCATAAACTAGTGCATAAGCTCTTAACATGTCTTCTAATATTTGATTTACTCGCTCAGTTTGCCCTCCGGTCTGTGGATGATAGGTTGTGCTAAAGACAAGATCTGTTCTCATTGCATTGTGTAGCTTTTCCCAGAACGTAGATGTAAATTGTGCTCCTCTATCTGAAACTATCCTCTTTGGAACTCCGTGTAATACCACTATCTTGGTCAAATACAGTTCTACCGACTTGTTTTTGCCATAAGTTTTCTTAATTGGTATAAAATGTGCTACCTTCGTTAGGTAGTCTACGATTACCCAAATAGCATCGTAACCGTCACGAGTCTTTGGAAATCCAGTGATAAAGTCCATTCCAATATCTTACCATTTCTATTCTGGAACTGGTAAAGGATGTAACAACCCTGATGGTTTTGTGATCTATCTTGATCTTCTGACACACATCACAAAGCGTGCGATGTATTCTGCTATCTCTCTTTTCATCTTACTCTATCAATATCTTTTTTTTAAGTCTTGGTACATCTTTGTTCCTCTTGGGTGTATCGAAAATTGTGACGAATGGGCTTCTTGTAGAATTAAATCCTTCAGCTCCTTACTATTAGGTATACAAAAGCGATCTCGGAATTTCAAGATTCCTTGCTCATCTTCAATGAATTCCGTCGAGTTTTCTTCTTAAGTTGCTGTAGTTCTTCATCATTTTCTCCAGCCGTCCTAATTTGATCCGTCAACGTTTGCTGGATTTCTAAGGCTGCTACACAACCTTGTTCAATGATTTGTAAATTTAATCGTTGGATTTCTTCCTGTAATTGGGTTGAACATTCCAAGATAGAAGCTATGCCATGATAGGTCTTTCGGCTTAATGCATCTGCTACCACATTTGCTTTTTTGAGGTGATACTGAAGCATAGTCTTTAATCAATTCTAACCATCTTTGTTGCGGAGATTTAGGTCCGGTTGAGTGAATATGTACTTCAAACTCTTATGGTCGGAGAAGATTTCGCAATGATTTCCTAACAAATATTGTCTCCAGTTTTTAGTGCATGCACTACGGTTGCTAATTCCAAGTCATAGGTTGGGTAATTCACTTAATGAGGTCGTAGTTGTCTCGAAGCATAAGCTACTATTCTTCCATCTTGCATTAACACACAATAGTCCTTGTTTTGAGGCATCACAGTATATTTGAAAATCTTTTCCAGGATTGGGGAGTATAAGAACTGGGGCTAAAGTTAACCTAGATTTTAGCTCTTTAAAACTTTCTTCATATTTGTTCGTCCATTTATATGGATTGTCCTTGTTGAGAAGCTGAGTGAGGGGTCTTGATATCTTTGAAAATCCTTTTATAAGCCGACGGTAATTACCTGCCAAATCCAGAAAACTTCAAACTTCTGTCACGGTGGTTGGTTGTTTCCATCCCGTTACGTTTTTTACTTTCTCAGAATCTATTTTTACTCCTTCTGTAATAATATGTCCGAGGAATGCTACTTCCTTTATCCAAAACTCACATTTAGGAAAATTGGTATACAACTGGTGTTCTCTTAGTTTACTTAAGGCGACATGTAAATGTTGACAATGCTCTTCTGTCTTAGAATATATCAATATGTCATCAATGAAAACTATGACAAAGCGATCCAGTTGTTCTATGTATACTAAGTTCATCAGATTCATAAAATATGCTGGTGCATTCGTTAAACCAAACGGTACCACAGTAAACTCAAACAATCCATATCTTGTAGTAAAGGTTGTTTTTTCTCGATCCTGCTCTCGCATCTTAAGTTGATAATATCCGGATCTTAAATCAATTTTTGAAAATACTTTGGCTCCTTTAAGCTGATCAAACAAGTCATTTATCCTTGTTAAATGATACTTATTCTTAATAGTCACTGCATTTAATCCTCGTGTAATACCTGGGCCAGATTTGGCTCAACCCAACCCAGCCCAGCTCACTTGTAGCTCTATAAGAGGGGGAAAGCCAGGTGGAGGAGGAAGCAAAAAGCCATTTTGGCTTCTCCCCGTGCTCACCTGGTGCTGCCACCTTCCCTCGTGCGCTGCTGCCGTTCCTCCGCCGTGCCTCGCCGTTGCCGTCCCCGGTTGCTCACGTGCCACCGCCGCTGGCGCTGCCGCCCCTCTGGTTGTGCCTTCCCGTTGCCTAGCTGCCAGCGCCGCCGCTTTCCGCCTGCTGCTTGCCGCTGCTTGCTCGGCCGACGCGCCGCCATCGTCTTGCCGCCTCGCGATCCCTCGCTCGTCGCCGCTCGCCGGTGGCTCGCCATCGCCCTCTTGCTCGCTCATTGCCTTGCACGCCTTGCCGCGGAGAGAGGCAAGGGGAGAGCCAGGGCAGGCCAAGGCTGGAGAACCGGCCGGTTGAGGGAAGAGAGGGGAGGGAGCCAGCGAACTGAGGGAGGAAAGAAGGCGGCCGAGGTTGAGGCTCAGGAAGAAGAGCCGGCCAACGGGCTGAGGAAGGAGGCGCGTGAGGAGCCAACCGACGGAGGGAAAAAGAAAGGAAGCGGAGACGGCCGGGAGTGGGAGTGTTATGACCGGCATCACATACACGCGCAGGCCGCGCACGCAGGGAGGAGTCCACACCGGTCATTAGAGGGCCTTAGGCCATGGATCTATCTTCATTAGGATTATTTCCCTTTTCTATCCGTAATAGAGTAGGATTTGGATTGCTTTGAGAATAGGATTTGGATTGAGAATAGGATTTGGATTGCTTTTTAAGGGGAGGATAAATACTTCCCAAATGTCATGGAAATAGACAAGCAAGGCAACAATCGTTGCAGGGCTTACCCGAGTCTTAAGCCTCTGTTTCCGCGTGTCCTCGCTTTGATCTCTCACGGTGCCCGCGACGCCGCCTAGGGTCGCAGCCCGCCGCCAGCCACCGCCACCCAGTATCCTTCGAGCCTCGCGTCGCCACAGGATCTTGCAACGGTATCGAGCGGCGAGCGAGGAAGACGGCGAGCACCGGCGAGACACACGCCGCCGGCCGATTTCACGATGCCGAGCGAGGAAGGCGGCAAGCGGCCGAAGAACCGCCGCCGCCGGTGATCCGTCGCCAAGGCGCCGACCGAAAGCTCACCCAGCCAGATGGCGGCGTTCTCGCGCGCGCCGAAGCCCTAGAGTCCCGGCCGCCACCACCGCCGTCAGCGTCCACCACCGCCACAACCAATCCCCCATCCACCCTCCCGGCCGCCACCGCGCTGCCGATCCCCATACACCACATCCATTTTCCCCACTCACCGTCGCCGATTCCCGCTGAATCGGAAGCCTGATCGCGCTCCACGGATCGCGCTTTATAAGACCATCCGATCGTGTCGGTCGGAAATAGATCCGCGGTGATGCGGTTCGATGCAGGCCCCTCACTTCCACAAGCTTGACTTTCCCACCTTCGACGGCAAGGAGGATCCTCTCAATTGGCTCAACCGCTGCGATCAATTCTTCCGTGGGCGAGACACCATGGCCTCGGTCGCGTGTGGCTCGCCTCGCACCATCTCACGGCGCCGCCGCAGACATGGTACTATGCCTTGGAGCAGGACGAGGGCATGCCCTCTTGGGAGCGCTTCAAGGAGTTATGTCACCTCCAATTCGGGCCACCAATACGCGCCAATCGCCTGGCGGAGCTCGCCCGACTGCCTTTCTTATCCACCGTCCAGGACTATCAAGAGCGCTTCAATGCGCTTCTATGTCACGCGCCGCAGTTGACGCCAATCCAGAAGGTGGAGCTGTTCACCGGCGGCCTCCCTGAACATATCAAGATCGACGTCGAATTGCGTGAGCCCCATTATCTACAGACGGCAATGCATCTTGCGCGGGCATATGAGCGCCGCGCTGAGACGACACCGCCAGCATCGCTGCAACGGCCGCCCCGCCTCTCAGGCGTCCACCGCGCCTCCTCGCGCGCCAGGCCGCCACACCTCGGCGCGCGCGGCCACTAATGCGGCCGACCGCTGCGATCGCGGCATTGCCGTGGCGCCACGACCGTTCGCCGTCTCTCCGGCCGAGTTGGCGGCCGACGCGGCCGGACTTCTGCTACAACTGCGATGAGCGATGCGTCCGCGCCACAAGTGCGATGTTGTTTTCATTGAGGTGCCCGATTATCCGGAAGACGATCACGTGACGACTTCGGGTGGTGCAACGGGGACGAGGCCGCGTCGGACTTGCCGGTGGTATCCCTTCATGCGATCGCCGGCATTCGCACGGAGGACACCATGCACCTCGACATTAATATCCACGGTCACCGGCGTCTGGCGTTGCTTGACTCCGGCTCCACCCACAATTTCATCAACGCTGAGGCCATGCGCCGACTCCATCCGAGACATTGGGCGGCGCCAATATGCGTGTGGCGGTGGCCAATGGCGGCCGGTCCCTGCAGGGCGTGGCCTGCAACGCCGCCATGAGCATCGGGCCCGAGGACTTCTCCATCACCGCTCTCGGCATCAACACAGGCGCCGACCTGCGTCCTCGGTGTTGACTTTCTCCGCACTGGGACCCATTCTTTGGGATTTCGAGGACTTCGCATGGCGTTTTGGAGGCGATAGCGCGAGTGTTTTGGAAGGGCCTTGGCTCCCGCGATGACATCCCACGGTAGGCCCTTCACGCCATCACCGGCGCGCGCGCAACCTCTTGGATCACCTTCGCACTAATACAAACATGGTTTTGAGGACCCAAGGGGCCTCCCACCGGCTTCGCCTCTCGACCACCGCGATCCACCGCGAGCATCGCGCGGGTGGCCGTCCGCCCTACCGATACCCTCACCGCGAAGGGCGGTGAACGCCAATGTCTTTGCCATGCTCGGCGAGGCATCATCCGCCGAGCACCTCGCCGTTCTCGCGCTAGTACTCTTGGTCAGAAGGCGGACAACTCACGGCGGTTCTGCATCGACTACCGCGTGCGTGAACGACAAAACCTCCAAAGACAAGTTCCCAATCTGGGTGGTTGACGAGCTCCTCGGCGAGCTCCATGGCGCCCGTGCCACCAAGTTGGACCTCGTTCGCTACCACCAGGTGCGCATGCACCCGGACGACATCGAGAAGACGGCTTTCCGCACCCACCACGGCCACTTCGAGTTCCTCGTTAGAGCAACTCCAAGAGATTAGCCAAAAGTATCCAAATTTAGTGATTTAGCTATTCTCTAAAATGAATCTCACCCAAAAAAATAAGACTACTCCAACAAAGCTATCTAAACTAGAGGCGCGCGGTGGAGTCGTGTCTGCGGAATGGGCGCGAAGATGCGGGAAGAAACGCCGATCGCGCCAAGAGGCTGGATGGTGAGCGAGGTAGGCTATCCAAAAATAGAGAGCGAAGGAGGAGGGATGAGAGCTACTAAATTTGGAGAGTCATTTACGAGTCTATTGAGACGTTTTTCTCCAATAATAGCCAAATTTACCTTTAGAAAATGATTTAGCTCTTCTCTTGGAGTTGCTCTTATGCCTTCGGCTGTCCAACGCGCGCTACGTTCGAGCCCTTATGAGCGGCGTCCTCGGCCTTCCTCCGTCGGTTCGTGCTCGTGTTCTTCGACGACATACTCATCTGACTCGTCGTGGTCCGAGCATTTGCGGCATGTCCGCCTCGTCTTCGACGCGCTCGCGCCAGCTCCTTGCACCTCAAGCGTTCCAAGTGCTCTTCCGGGGCGTCTTCGGTCGCCTACCTTGGTCATGTCATCTCCGCCGCCGGCGTCGCCATGGATAGCGATAAGGTAGCCGCTGTCGCCTCCTGGCTGGTGCCCCGCTCGACCCGGGGTTTGCGTGGATTCCTGGGCCTCGCTGGTTACTACCGGAAGTTCATCCGGACTTGGCTGTACGGCACGGCCGACAAAGCTCTGCGCAAGGATGCCTTCACTTGGTTGGGCGATCTGCGGCGGCATTCCAGCGCTGGCACGCCTAACGACGGGGACGGTCCTGTAGATGCACGTCTTTGACCACTGCTCATTGTCATCGCGACGCCTCGAGGCGGCTTTGGCGCCGCCTCCACGAGACACGAGAGCCCTCGCATTCTTCATGGCCGTTTGCGCCCGCCACCTCAAGGCGGCGGCATATGAGCGGAGCTCATAGGCCTCGTGGCAGCCGTTCGACAAGTCGTCCGTACAGTGGGACGCCGCTTCTCATCCGCACCGACAACCCGGCCTCAAGTTTATGTTGGACTAGCGCCTCTCGACAATTCCGCAGCACCAGTGGATTAGCAAGCTGTTCGGCTTCGATTTCACAGTGGAATACCGTCCCGGGCGCCTCAACACGGTGGCAGACGCCCTATCGCGCCGCGACTCAGACTCCGCCGCACTCCATGCGATCTCGGGGCCTTCCTTCCACCTCTTCGACGAGATCCGATCCACGACAGCCACCGACGAGGAGGCACGCGGGCTCCGCCAGCAGCTCCAGGACGGCGCCATTGGGGAGCCATGGCGCACGGCCGACGGGCTCCTGCTCTACGGCTCACGCATCTTCGTGCCAGCGCACCACGACTTGCGCAACCAGATGCTCTCTCTGGCTCATGCGGCCAGCCACGAAGGCATCCAGAAGACACTCCAACGAATGCGGGCGGACTTCTACATCCCTGGCGATAGGGCGCTTGTGCGGGACTACGTTCGCTCCTGCCTCACTTGCCAGCGCAACAAGACGAGAACCTGCGGTAGGTGGCCTCTTGCGACCTCGACGTACCATCCCAAGTGTGGGCTGACATCTCGATGGACTTCATCGAGGGTTTGCCGAAGGTGCACAGGAAGTCCGTGATCCTCACCATCGTCGACCGCTTCTCCAAGTACGCTCATTTCATCGCGCTCGGCCACCCATACTCCGCCACATCCGTCGCGAGGGCCTTCTTCGATGAGATCGTCCGCCTCGCGGGTTCCCACCTCCATCGTCGGCCGATCACGACCGGTCTTCACCGCCACATGTGGCGCGACTTCTTCAAGATGGCGGGCGTCAAACTCCGTATGAGCACGGCCTTTCACCTCGAGCGACGGCGGTCGAGTCGTCAACAAGGTCATCGCCATGTACCTCCGCGTGTCACGGTGGCCGGCCTCGCGCATGGGTTGACCGGCCGCCGTGGCGAGTATTGCTACAATACTGCGTTCCACACCACGCCGCGCGCACCCTTTCCAGGTGGTCTACGGTCGGCCTCCTCCACCGCTGCGCCGCCGTACACCACGGAGCGCCGAATCGACACGGTGGACGCTCTCCTGCGCAACCGTGATGACTTTCTTGCAGCGGTTCGCGAACGCCTCCTCCAAGCGCAGCAGTATGCCAAGCGCTACTATGACGACCACCACCATGATTTGGAGTTTATGGTGGGCGACTGGGTGTGGTTGCGCCTACTACACCGACCGGCACAAACATTGGAGCCCCGGCCCAAGGGAAAGCTCGGACCGTGCTACGCAGGACCGTTCCAAGTCATGGAGCGGATCGGACGGTGGCCTCATCGTCTCCAACTTCCGAGGCGCCGTGCTCCATGATGTCTTCCATGTGAAGTCGCTTAACCCTTCCACGGCGACCCTCGTCGCGCGCCTCGATGCGCGCCACGCACCACGGCAGTCGCCGCCACGCCGCAGCGCGTCTGCGCGCCCGGCCTTCGCCGCGGTGTGCAGTACGTCTTGGTGCGATGGCGTGGGATGTCCACCGACGACGCCACACGGGAGCAACGCAAGGCATTTTCGGAGACCTACCCAACGTTCACCGAGGACGAGCCGTTTGCGAGGCGAGGAAAGATGTTATGACCGGCATCACATACACGCGCAGCGCGCACGCAGGGAGGAGTCCACACCGGTCATTAGAGGGCCTTAGGCCATGGATCTATCTTCATTAGGACTATTTCCCTTTTCTATCCGTAACAGAGTAGGATTTGGATTGAGAATAGGATTTGGATTGCTTTGTAAGGGGAGGATAAATACTTCCCAAATGTCATGGAAATAGACAAGCAAGGCAACAATCGTTGCAGGGCTTACCTGGAGTCTTCGCCCTCTGTTTCCGCGTGTCCTCTACTTTGATCTCTCACGGCGCCCGCACGCCGCCTAGGGCTGCAGCCCCGCCTCCAGGCCACCGCCCACCGGTATCCCCTCCGGAGCCTCCGCGTTGCCCTGGGATCTTGCATGGAGTGAGGCGGAAGGAGGATAGCCGACGACGGGTGAAGGAAAAGGAAAGGAAAGAAGAAAGCCAAGGAAGTGCTGGTGCTGGAAGAAAAAAAGGAGAGAGCTGGCGCTGGAAAGAAAAAAAGAGAGAGAGAGAAGAGAGGAAAGAAAAGAGGAGGAAAAGAAAAGGAAAATCTTATCCGCCGCCAGATCTGTTAGATCCAGCCAAGGAGAAGAAAGTAGTGCCTCGATCCAGTCGTTTGGGGCCAGGGTAACGCCTCGAAAACCCTTCTCCCTGCTTATTTTACCGAGTCGGGCATAAGTTAATATATCGATAATTAGAATTGATGCATGTGACCATTTAAATATCGTTTATTAAAATGAATGCTTGATCGGTGCAATCGGTACAGCCATTGTAGATATGGTCGATCCATGGCAGAAGAGGGAGAAAAGAATAAATTGAGATTCAATAGTGTGATCGATTAAAGTGAGATTAAGTGTGTAGAAATCGATCCGTGAGTATAAATGATGAAATCGCTAATTTTACAGACTGGTTAAGCATCAGGACAATGGGAAGTTGCCCGGTGGGACAGGGTTTGATTATGTCGAGTTGGACGTTAGAGCGATGTCATTTGCTCGTATATGAATGTATTGCATTAGCAATGAATTGAAATAGTTAATGCTTGTTTAGGATGGCGGTTCGAGTCTGGTGCCGTCCACGCACCGTCCGCCAGGTTAACAGGCAAGTGCATGGTAGAATAGTGGATTGTGATGAATGTCTGGTATTTGTTTTATGCCATGATTTATGCCGTGTTATGAAATGATATCCTGGCTTATCTGTTGATTGTATTGCGACGAGTGATGCTTATGATTGAGTATCAACATTTGAAGAATGTTACATTTGAATTGCACCATGAGTATCATGAAAGCCCTACGACGGTAGGCATCCCACGCGGTGCGAATGACAGGACCTACTTCGGTAGGCACCTCCAAGGATGGAGGCAGAGAGGCTTTGCCGACGGGTTAAGTAACTCCACTATAGCGGTATAAGCAGCATACAATGGCGCATTATGCATTGCATTCATGGACCTACGACGGTAGGCCTCCCACGACGGTGGGGAAATCGAGACCTACTTCGGTAGGCACCTCCAGGGATGGAGGCAGATGGGTTTCATCGACGGGTGAAGTAACTCCACTATACCGGTATAAGTTGCATACAGAGGTGCATTGCATCGCATTGCATTTGCAGGAAATGAACAGGAGACAGGGAGGAAACCCGAGATTCAGGTTCTGATTCATAAATGTGATTTGATGATTACGATTCTGAGTTGATCTACGATTTCTGATTCTGAGAGATGATTTACGATTTCTGATTCTGAGTTGATTTACGCTTCTGATTACATAGTTGATTTACTGACTTACGAATTCTGAGTTGATTTACAGTTTACAGACATAGAATTGATGTACAATTTACAGTTACGGACTTAATCTACAGTTTATAGTCATAGAGTTGATTTACAGTTTACAGTTTGTGAAATTGATTGAATTGCTAAAGTAATGTCACTATTTTATCGTGTGCTTGCTGAGTCTTCGGACTCACCCTTGCTTTGTCGTTGTTTTTTTGGGAATTTGTTGACGACATGCATGGGCAGGAGTAGCACAGTCGTTCACGTGCCACAGTGATTCACAGATCATCTACAGTTGACATATTTAGTCTTGGATAACCTGAGTACCTTTTTGGTAATTGGCAAATTTATACCTCTGCTGCGTTTAGTGTCAAGCGTATCGACTTTTGTTGTTTGGTTGGTATTTAAATAAAAGAATTGCTTGGCAATACCAGCGGCGAAAGTTGAAGTTGGTAACATTATAGAGTAGGCGGTAGCACTTTGGGCTCAGGAAGGGGCCGGGGTGTTACAGTTGGTATCAGAGCGGGCGTGCTGGATAATTTGGTAACCTAGGCTATCTTAATCAATTAAAGCTTGACGTAGGCCAAGTAATTGGATTAAACTTGACACACTTTGTTGCACAGTAGGAATGGGATTTGGGATTTGCATTGCATATGCGTTTTCCCTAACTGTGATGTTGATTTGTACTGCTAAAGTTGATGATTGTGAGTTGATTGTGTAATTGCTTCTTTGTTGTGAACAGAGATGCCGAAGGATAGAGGTCGTGGTCGTGGTGTTTGTCGTT
Source organism: Dendrocalamus sinicus (assembly GCA_036346575.1). Lineage (NCBI taxonomy): Eukaryota > Viridiplantae > Streptophyta > Magnoliopsida > Poales > Poaceae > Dendrocalamus > Dendrocalamus sinicus. The sequence goes on along the minus strand of CM070655.1, from coordinate 3,561,336 downwards.
GCCGTGGTCGCGGGCGCGGTCCGGCAGTGCCACCACCTCTAGCTGAGAGTATTGGAAATGTAGGTGAGGATGTTGTTTCGGCTGTTCAACCAGTCGCTGGTGTTCTAGTAGATTCGGCAACCGAGTTGCGAAATCTTCAGAGAGGTTCAAACGCTTCGTCAACAAGTACAGGAGTGTCGCTATGTTTTAAAGAGAAGGAACTTTGAGGTTGGAGGCAGGTTTTCTCAGTGACCCGTTCCTAAGAGATCATAGGGGGCCAATGTTCGCCATCGTTGAATTAACTCCTTGGATCATTACATCCAAAACGAGATTCCATCCTACTCCCAGGCGTTTGGAAAGCATAGGATTTTTGCAATGTAGTAAATGGCAACTGGTTTTTCACAACAAAAGCTAATGAAAGAAACGAATGTGTAGCTCCAGTGTCAAATAAAACCAAAGAGGGTTTCAAGTGGATTAGAAACGTACCAACGATGATGTCGTTGGCTCCTGTTGCTTCCTCAGTTGAGATATGGTTCACTCTTTCTTGGACAGGTCTTAATATTCCTTTGTCTTTCTCCGTGACTGGTGTTGTTGCTGCTGTCCCGGTTTGCACTCCTGTTGGTTTTACTACAAATTGTCGTGTCTAATTACTTCCTGCTTTGGCACAGTGTCTGAGTACCACTGTGGACATTGTCTCTGGAGATGATTCCCTCCACATGTATAACATCTCAACTCAGGGGCTGCATTGCATTTTGTTGAGGTGCCACGGTATTTTGACTAGTTCGGAATTGGGGTCTTGGTGTAAACACCACTCGTCTATTTTGTTGGTTCCTGAACCGGGGAGTTATGACCACCCGTTTACGGGGTGCACCTGACGATGACGCCCTTTGTATGGCTTTTCTCTTGCGAATATCCTCCAACTCATTTCTGGCCCCTTTAGACATGATCAACTTATTTACCATTGCGGATAAGTCTTTGAAATCCATGGTAGAGATGTGATGTTTTAGAGTCTTATTCAGTCCTTTAAAACGTTCCATCTTCTTTGCCTCAGTCTTCACGTCGTCTAGGGCGTAACGAGCAAGGTGATTGTATTGGTGAAGATACTCCGTGATAGTGCAGTGCGTCCTCCTTGCTTCAGGGCAAGAATTTCGCGGTGCTTCACTTTGATCACTCCCATTGGAACATGTGCTTGGCGAAATGATTCTTCGAATTCCTTCCACGTAACTTCCCTATCTTCACTCATGGCTTGATAATTCATTCACCACGCAACAGCTTGGCCTTGAAGTTGATGGGAAGCATATAGAACCTTTTCCTTATCATTGCATTGTACAATATTTAGTTTCGCTCCACGTCCCTAATCCAATCTTTAGCAACCATTGGATCTGGTGATGATGAGAAAATCGGGGGTCTAGTTTTCTGAAAATCCGCCCATTTAGACGGAAGGGACACTCCTTGTTGATTTGCTCCTCCGTTCCTCATGGCTATCTGTTCCAATAACTTGGCGTGCTATTCCATCACTAGTAGTGTGCCCGTGCTAACGCTACGGTAAAATACAAAACAAGATAAAATTTGTAAAAAATAAAACGAACAATCAGATTCATTAAGATTTACGTCTCATATATTGTATAAACAGATATTTTTGTCACATAATGAATGTCACACAACGACTGATCCTTTGAGGAGGCGACAACATCATTGGACTCACCAGCACGACTTTCTCCATCCTCACATTGTTTAAACTTGAGGCTACAAAGAAAACAAATATTTTTGTCACAAAGAAATATGAAACATTTTTGCTCTGCGGTGCTCAAATTCTGCATCCATTTGCATCTCCTCTTTCGACCTCTTGAATTCCTCCTGGTATGCAATATTTCAGACTTGAGGTTCTGAATCGATCAACTGGATTGCTCGGCATTGTGAAAACGCAGCTTCCTTCTCCGCTTCTTGTTGTGCAAGGGCCTCCTTGAGGCAAAGAACTTGATTCAGCCACTGTCACTCTTTTCTAACAACGATGAAATCTTCTTCTTGAGGTCTTGATTTTCTGTGACAAGCTTGGTATTTCTTTCAGTGACTTCTCATGGTCTGGTCATCTGCAATACCGAGACATTAATTTAATCGACTTCTATTAGGATTTAGGATCATGTATTTATTGAGGAAGTGAATTTGTAGTACATTTACGCTCTTCTCGCAAATGAGTCGCGTCTCTCATCGATGATCTTGATCATCGATTTAATTTGTTGTCCATATCGTGAATCAAGTATTAACCAATACAAATTCAGTTCAGACCTTAGTAAATGTTACAAGAGGAGATATATAGCAGCACCAAATGCCCGACATAAATCACATGTTTCAAAGAAATATCACGCTTGCCCCCACAATAAACTGAATATATGAGACTTGGCACTTTGCTAACATAAACAAAAATGTACAACATTTAAATACAACATCAAAACTATAGTTACCTCTTTAGCGGTTGGGCGGTCCTTTGGATCGAAAGCTAGAAGCCTTTGCAAAAGGTCCAAGGCAAAGGATCCGCATTAGGAAACTTCGCGAAAATGGGATTGACTCTTTCTTTCTCATACTTGCTCAGTACCTCCTTGCTTTCGTTAGGACTGGAAAGAAAAACCACCAATGTCAACCTTCAATTACTTAGATGATGCCCACGGTTAACCTCTGAAGGCCTCCCAAAAGAACCGGTACCATACGAGAAATTGTATCCATGGATGGCGTGCCCGAAGATCGATCATCAAATCTAAGCGATGGACAACATTTTTACCAGAAACAAAGGCTTTCTGTTAAAACCTCGTGAAGACGCAATGATGCTCCAAATGTCAATGGCTGGTGTATCTTGCAATTTTGTTGGGAATAACAGTCGTTTGAGTTAACTACAACCCGGATATGGAAACATTGAAAACATACACCATAGTAACAAAGTCGTTTACTATTTATCACTATCGATTATAATGAGAAAGTTATTTAAGATCGTTGATTTAACATCGTAATTAGCATACAATTCGAGAGAAAGGTGTGTTTGAATCTATGTCACCGAAGAAGAGAAGTTCATGACGCCGCAAATTTGGTACTTCTATTCTATCATTCCAATTGAACCTCAAAGCTGTTGGGTCATAGGTCTTGGTTGTCTCAAAGGTTATTAAGAATATGTCCAAAGGAAGCAAGATAATCGCACAAACAAATGTAGAAGTATACCATGTAATCATCCCCTTAAAACTTATTACGAAGTTTGGGCAAAATCCATATATGTTTGCTCAAACAACTCGCTAACCGATAGCCATCTCTCCAATAAATCGATTTTGGCATCTACTTCACCCAATTCATAGTCACGATACCTAATCGATACAAGGGCAACACCCTGCGTGACATGATATCTAGATAATGAAACGAAGGTCAATTCGATTCATATATAGACCCTCTATGAAGCGATATCGGATCAAGAAATTGAACACATTCACTTTGAAAAATATACCGATATAGTTAGAACAGGAGTTGCGACTTACAAAACCTAAGTCTCGACATGATATGTAAATCAACAAGCGTACACCATCGTTTTGATGAATATCACGGCGGCGAGAGTTGCAACATGAGTTGTGTTTATGTCTTGCCAACTATACCCAACTCGCTTGTTAGTCTTAAGTGAGTAACATCTGCGACGTTGATGAATATGCGTCGCAAAAAAACATAGATTATTCAATTTCACTTCACGGGGACAAAGACGACGAGCAATGACCAGCATTTATTACACGCGTGCGCGGGCGGAGTGCGCGGCGGGCATTTGGCCGGCGGTTCGCTGCGTGAGCTTGGCGTTAGTAGGCCCTTCAGTAGGCGCCTCGGCGGGGCGGTTCGATGGCATAGACACGGTCCTTGTACGAGCGGCGAGATCTCGTCCCCATCTCGCACGATCACCGCCGCTCCCAGCGGCAACGCCCGCCAGCCAGCACCACCGGCACCCGATTGCTTCCCCGCTCCTACCCCGCCACCGTCTCGGTCTCGCGCAGCGTCCCGGCCTCGGCGGCGCCGATGGCTCGGCCCGGACACCTCGGCGCGGCGCGGCGAGCTTGATGGGGTGGTACTTGTGCTTGTGCGCGGTGGAAGGGGCGCAGAGGTGGCGTGGTGTCGGGGTTGATGATGAGGAGTTGCGGCGGTGAAGGAAGGAGGAGGGCGGCGGCGGTGGTGGTGGTGATGGCGCCATGGGAGGAATGGAGGAGGTGTGTGGGGAGGAGGGTTAGGGTTCGAGGAGGAGGTGGTGGTGGAGGAAGGGGTGGTGGTGTGGGGTGGAGCGTCCATGGCCACAGGATGGAGGACGAACTGATGCGGAAAGGAGGAGGGCTAGGGTCGGCGTGGAGGCTAGGGTCTTCAATGATGTGCATGATCCAAATGATTGTAGCCTTAGGATCTTCAATGAGTAAGAGAAGAAGGCTTGAGGAGAGATCTAGATCATTCATTTGTATGAAGTTGGATTACTTTGGTACACAAATCTGGGTGGATTTAGATTAGGCATGACTGTGGGGGTGGTTGAGGGGGTGGATTTAGTAAAGAAAATTTTGGTGTATTATAGAGTAGGGTAGATTCGGGCCTGATTTAATTCTGCTTGATGTCGATTCTCTTCCATCCTTGCCAAAATATCTGCTATACTGGGTTGTCGTGCTTCTCCATGGTGAGGACTATCCTGTCCTTATGATCCATTTCCATTTCCTGCCATTCTGTCTTGTTCTTGGTGAGACTTGGAGTTAGATCTGCAGCGGTTTTTTAGAAAGTCAGATGAGTAAGAATTTAGATTTAAGGTAAGATCAGAATGAAATAGATAAGAACTTAGAGTGAATAAGGAAGATTGGGATTTGAAGAGGTAGATTAAGGATTGCTATATTCTTTATTTAGCATAAGGGTCTAGTCCTTAGTTTTCTCTAAAGTAACTTCCACCCACAAACCCATATTTCAGTGCCCACTGCACTGCCATCTTTCCGTCTAAGCCTCCACCCTAGGATAAGGTTAGGAGACCCGGCCAACTCATGGCTTCCCGTGAAACTTCCTTACCCAAGAACCACTTTTAAAATTCTATCAGCAAAATACCAAATCTCTTAGTAGTGGAAAATTTGTTGAGTTCCTAAGCTACCATGATTACATTAATAATACATTTAATATTATTAAGTCTTGTCAAGGTGAATATGACCATCAAATTAAATAGGGTTTTTTCCGGGTGGTAGGACATTAGCTAATATCATGTCATTCTAAATAATTATTGTACAAGAAATAACAACTTGTAAATAACATAATGAACGTACTGATAAATAAATAATTAAAAGAATGTATGCTCAATATGATCAAAGACATGTAACTTGCCTTGCGGGTCTAAGTATTCTACGATTTTGAATTCTTATGTTTTTGATCTTGAGCTTGAGCTTCTCCTTCTTGGTCCGGCTGAACTTCAACATCGGGAGCTAACGTAAAGCAAAAGAGAACAACTCAGTTCCATGCTCAAAGGGCTGAGCGAGGAATAAAGAAGTTAAATAAAGAAAGAAAATCCAAGATATCCAAATAAAAAGGGTTTTGGGTTTATAGGGGTCCAAATAGGTGAAACGGAGCTAGGAATGGATCGGCAGGCTCGAAACAGCCGAAATGGGTATACATTTGCATTTTCGGGTTTGAGTGAATAGTAATGGGTTTGGGCACTATTCATTATGGGTCTACTGTTCATCGCGGGTTGGGTTACACTGGATCCACTATTGTTCACTACGGGTTTGGATTGGAGTTAACGGGTCGGGTGAAGAGTAACGCACCATTACTGTTCATCTTCCTCGGCTGACCGCGCGCGTGACAGGGAACAGGGGAGAACAACGATGGCGATCTAGTGCAAAACACCGACGACGAGATATCTGTCCTAATGGCCCAAGTAATGGTGGTGGAAGAGGACACCACCCAGGTGCCCGCCAAGCCAGAACACGTTGACGGGCAGGTCTTCCTCAATGAGGAGTGCGCCAAGTCGGTCTTCCTCAACAAAGATCATGAGGAGACCTCCTGGTATCTCGACACCGAAGCGTTAAATCACATGACGGGATGTGGCACAGCATTCTCCGAGCTCGATCGCGGGATCACCGGCTCGGTCAAGTTCGGTGGTCGAGATCCACGGGTGCAACACCATGTACTCAACAACGTGTACTTCATCCCGCGTCTTCGGAGCAACATCATCAGCGTTGGCCAGCTCAACGAGGGTGACTGCAACGTGCTGATTGAAGATGGCGTTCTGCACGTCCGTGATCGATGGCGCAACCTCATCGCCAAGGTGAAGAGAGCACCGAATTGGTTGTACAAGATCGCCCTGAGTGTGGTACAGCCGATCGGATTGAGCTTGCAGGTCAATGACGCGATGTGGCATTGGCATGCCCGCTTTGGGCACCTCAACTTTGACGCGCTCCGAAAGATGTCGGCCACTAGCATGGTGCGCGGACTTCCTCATGTGAACCACGTCGATCAAATCTGAGACAGGTGACTCGTCAGCAAATAACAGCGTGCCTTTTCCTTTAGAGACCAAGCACCGCACCAATGGCCACCTCGACCTAGTGCACGGCGACTTGTGCGGACCCGTCACGTCGGTGTCACGGAGGCAAGGGCTATTTCCTCTTGCTCGTCAATGATATGAGTTGCTACATGTGGATTATTCTCCTCCGAGGCAAGGACGAGGCCGCCGGCACAATCAGAAGTTCTAGGCCGCAATTGAGACTGAGACCGGCCGCAAGCTGCGCGGCCTGCGCACCGATCAGGGAGAGTTCACCTTTGTGGACTTAACCGAGCACTGCACCGAGCAAGGAGTACACCGGCAGTTCACGGCACTGCATTCACCCCAGCAAAACAGTGTCATTGAGCGCCGGAACCAGACGGTGATGGCAATGGCGAGGTGCATCCTCAAGGACCGGAAGGTGCCTGGTGAGTTCTGGGGGAGGCCTTAACCACGGCTATCTTCATCCTGAACCGCTCTCACAAGTAGCGTGAGCAGAAGACCCCTATGAAGCCTAGCATGGTGTGAAGCTAGCCGTGGACTTCCTCCGAACCTTTGGCTGCGTAGGATATTTTAAAGCCACGCGGCCACACGCCGGCAAGCTTGACGACAGGAGTGCTCCCATGGTGTTCGTCGGCTACGACAATCGCTGCAAGGCGTACCAGATGTTTGACCCCTCATCTAGCCGACTGCACATCTCCAGGGACGTCTTCGACAAGGGGAGAAGCTGGCATTGGGAGCAATCCGAACAAGCCAGCGGCCATGACGGCTTCACCGTGGCCTACTCTGTACTGGTGGCAAGACCTGAAGGTAGCTTGCTCAATGCCGGCATCACCAAGTCGACCGTGGCAACGGGTGAGCACTCCACTGATCCAACCTCAGGCGTCGGTGCTCCGACGAGCAAATTTGCATCCCCGCCATCAAGCATTCCATCGGACATCGACCTCGATGACGAAGGAGCTCCTCGGAGGTTCCGCATGGTGCAAGATTGCATCAACAACGCCCCTCCACGCAAGCTCGATCCCGACGAATTGCACATGCTGACGATGGAGGAGCCAACCTCTGTCACCGAGGCTCAGGCTGACCAAGGATGGCGGATGGCGATGCAGGAAGAGATGAACTCTATTGAGGAGAACCGGACATGGGACCTCATTGATCTTCCGGCCGGAAAACGCCCAATTGGTCTTAAGTGGGTGTTCAAGCTAAAGAAGGAAGCCCGCGGCGAGATCATGAAGCGCAAGGCGCGTTTGGTGGCCAAGGGATATGTTCAACGTGCCGGCGTAGACTTCGATGAGGTGTTCACGCCCGTGGTGCGCCTTGATTCTGTACAAGCCCTTGTGGCGGTAGCTGTCCATGAGGGATGGCCGGTACATCACCTCGATGTGAAGTCTACCTTCCTCAATGGCGACCTCACGGAGGAGGTATACGTGGCACAACCCGCGGCTTCATCTGCGCAGGCCGCGAAGGCACTCTACAGGCTTCGTCAAACTCCAAGGGCCTGAAATGCCAAGCTTGACAGCACGTTGACCTCCCTCGGCTTCAAGCGAACCTCATCAGATCACGCCATGTACACCCAGGGAATTGGCGACTCACGTATGCTCTTGGGTGTGTACGTCGACGACTTGGTGGTGACCGGCACCCTTTGGAGAAGATCGACCAATTCAAGGCCCAGATGGAAGCTGAGTTCAAGATGAGTGACCTCGGCCCTCTCAGCTATTATCTCGGTATCGAGGTCACGCAGTGAGGGCGAGATCACTCCGTCTCAAGCATGCTGCGTGGCCAAGCTACTATAGAAGGCCGGTATGAGCGGTTGCAATTCTGTCCATGTCTCAATGGAGTCGCGACTGAAATTAAGCAAGGAAAGCTCAAATCCTCCTGTCGACGGCACGTTTTGTCGCAGCATCGTCGGAGGCCTATGCTATCTGGTACACACAAGACCAGACATCGCGTTCGTAGTCGGCTACGTAAGCCGGTTTATGGAGTCGCCCACCACCGAGCACCTCATCGCCGTGAAGCATCTGTTGCGCTATGTGGCAGGGACAATCGACTACAAGTGCCGGTATGCTAGTGGAACAATAGCAGCCAAGCTCGTCGGGTACAATGACGTCGACATGGCCGAGGATGTCGACGACCAGAAGAGTACCTCCGCATGATTTTCTTCATTGGGGGGAGCCCAGTGAGCTGACAATCACAGAAGCAGAGGGTCGTCGCTCTGTCATCTTGTGAGGTCGAGTATATCACAGCCTCAACGGCGGCATGCCAAGGGATTTGGCTCGAGGAGTTGCTCGGCAACCTATTCAATGTGGAAGCAAGTGCGGCAACTCTGCTCATGGACAACAAGTTTGCAATTCAGCTATGCAAGAATCCGGTGTACCATGGTCAGAGCAAGCACATTGAGACGCGTTACCATTTCATCAGGGAATGCGTTGAAAATGGTAAGGTCCTCATCGATTACGTCAAGTCAGACAAGCAATTGGCGGACCTGCTAACGAAACCTCTCGGGTCGTGCGCGTCAAATGCTAGGATGTTTGATGCTTCATTCATGGCCTCGAACTTGACGTTGCTTCATTTTAACGCTTGCTTCATTTTCGTCAGTTTTTAGTTAGCAATCGTGCGTTATGGCCGGATCGTGATATGGCACGGATTGTGTAGGCCGTGGTGTGCGCATAGGGGGCCATGTTGGTCATGATCTGTACTCGTTTAATGCTTAAATTCGTGAATGGTGTCCTTAGAAAGGCTGCGGAAGTTGAGCAACACAAAATCCTCGCGTTTCCCTGAGTGTCGTGTGCGTATCCCCGAGTGTTTGAGTACTCGTGGTCGTAAACGAGTGCTCATAATCGTAACAAGTACTCATGGTCATAAGTCGTAAACGAGTGCTCGTAGTCGTAACGAGTACCTATGGTCGTAAGTCGTAATCGACTATCGACTTGCTGCGACAAGGAGTGGTCGTAAACGACTTCGTGGTCGTGTGACTGCGGGCGTGTCCGCTCCAACAAGTTCTGTGCCCAGATTGTGGTTGATGGCATTTTACATCAATAGAGATTAGAGACTGCGGCTAATTGGTCTAGTTGCATTGTTGGCTTCAACATTCGAATAGCTATTTTATTAATCTACCAGAGGGTTTCAGTGTCCACTCCAGGTTTTTCTGGTTCTTAGAGTTTTCAAGTAATTGTGTGCCAACATTCGAATCGCTCTGGTGTTAACATTGCTTAAAATTTTCTGCCAGTAATGGCATGTCATGTATAAGTTGTAACTTTGATAGTCATAGTTGTTGGATAGTTAATGGATCACCAATGTTATCTTCTCCTTTATTTATTCTCTGTACAAAAAATGATCTCTGCATGCTTATGCCCAAGTTCTCAGGCTAAGCCTTGTTTCGTCACTGCTTTGGCATGGTTTTTAACATCTGTGGAGTTTTATAGAATGTTACTGTGCTGTTAAAAATGCATGGAGCCAGGGAAGAAGTCTCACTTCAAACTTTATTCTGTCACTCCAATGGCCATTTATTCTTACAAGTTACAAGTATGCAGCATTATGTTTTCGACTTGAATTCATGCTTCCATAGTAATGCTACGGAATAGTTTGTATTAACCCCATTATCTCCCATAGTGTGCAGACAGGATATGCAGTAACTGCGGCTAATGGTCTTGTCCAAGCGGTAGAGGTTGTCCTACCAAAGCAAAAGAAGGCACAGGCTGTTTCAGAGTTCAGGCGTTCTGTTATTGCACATAAGAGGCGTTCTAGAATTCAACAAGAGCCAGGTACGTAGTAGGTTCCTTTTCAAATGTACAACTGCATTAAGGTTTCCCTCAGTACAAACATGACATCTTGGTTCCATTTAGACATATTGGATGAGTGTAGGAAACTACTGTGCTAGCTGCTTATTTGCTTTGCTGCTAGCCTGCTACAGCAATGTAGATGGCATCCTCACCTGCCTTGTGCTTATACTTTATTCTTCTAGGTTCTATGAAGCGTGGTCAGACTTTTATGTTTGATTTTCTGTTAGGATGATAAACTTAATGTCTTGATAGAAGTATTAAATCCAGCTTAAGTAAAAGCTGATAATTGTTGCCGTGTTATATGTTATATTTCTTCTATCGGTCTTCCTTTTCTTCATTTTGCAACTAAAAACCATAGTTTTGACCATTTTTTCAATTTTCTTGTACTACCTATTTTGCAACTAAAAACCATAGTTTTGACCATTTTCAAGCCACCACGGTCTTATGTCAAGATTTAGGATGATGACTTACATATCTGTATTTATTAACAATAGTAATCGTGATGTGGTATCTTGAACCCCCTTGGCAGGTTCACCGCACATTCCACACGATGTGCTTGTTCATATCTTCAGTTTTCTGGACATGCGTTCTTTGGTAGCAGCTGGTCTTGTCTGCTGGTATTTTTTTTTTTCTCATATACTCCTTTCAAACGCGTGCTAGTTTCTTGATGATGACACTTATATCTTCCTTTGAAGGTCTTGGAATTCAGCTGCAAATGACAACAAGCTGTGGAAGATGAATTACTCCCTTTTCTTCAGCATCAGCCATGTTAGGTGCAACAGCATACCTGTATCTGGTGGTGTTCGGAACAGTAATGGTCTTCTTGGGCAGAATAGCACCGATTCAGTGTTTGCTGATCCCAATTTGAATTGGAAAGAGGTTTTCTGCAATAATTATGCAGGTAACCTCCCTATGCCAAATAAACTCGATGCAAATTACACAGCAACTTATAAAGGTCCACTGTAAACATGGCTCATCGATTATTACAGAATGCGCTACATGGAGTTTCGCATCAAATAGAGCATTATGTCGGCATTGCGGGTCGGTTATTTGGCTGAGCAACTTGACGTGTGCTACTCCGCACCATTGTCCTAAGAATGGAAAAGATGAAGTAAAACTTGGGCCTCTATTACCTTACACAGTAAGTGCTTTTATCCTATGGTCAACAATTTTATTTTGTATGATGGTTTGCACCGTAACATATCATATGCACTCAAGCTTATGGTGCACTCACGGTACACTCCAACTAAAAAAGTCACGAAAAATTCTGAGAAAATTTCTACATTTACATCTAAATTTACTTTAATTATGCATAAAATTTCAAGTTCAAATTCATTATATGTTAGTGGTAACAAAAAAGAGAAAAATCTAAAGTTTAAATTTGTCGAAATTTTCTCTTTTTTGCTATTCTTAACATAGAATTAATTTGAACTTAAAATTTTATACATAGGTGAAGTAAACCATAGAATATATGTATAAATTTTCTTGGAATTTTTCGTGATATTTTTTAGTTAAGATGTACCATAAGCTTGAGTGCGTGGGATATGTTGCCGGTTTGCACCCAACAGATAGATCACGACCTATATAGTTCGCTGCTAATTGTTTCTTTTTATACTCGGAACATCTATTTTCTGTTTGCTCAGCCTTCTGATGTAGTCCATGAGTCATCGACATGTTTTGCAATTTTGTGTGTACTATTTCGTCGTATATTTTGCCGTCTGGTTTAACTCTTCCCTGGACCAGGTTGCTGATTACATATTGCACGTTGATGATATAGCAGCTTCATTGTCTGACAGTGATGATACAGACAGTGATTCTGAAGATTACCGGCTCAGACGATTTTGGATGTTACAGTAGTAAAAAAGGGCTTGTGTCGACTGAGATGTGGATTGTGATAGTTATTTGTATTAATGTACCTTTTTAAGTTCTGGTAGATAATGATGCTGAGCTAATCATTTAATACATACACCATTGATAATTTAATACATGCATGCACACCTCTTTTCTGCCAAGTGCGATACCCTGGGATTAAACTCTGTAGTTAGTGGTAGCAACCGCCATGAACCCTGGGATGGCTCGTTTAGTGAAAATGAAACTTGAACGTTCTGCTGCAAATATTATTCACGACAGTATATTTACGCAACGGAAGGTAACGAGGCAACGTTGGAGCTTTCACACTGCGAGCAAGAACCTCGGCACGCACAAAGATGGCACGCCGTATGGAGTAACGTATGAGAGCTTATGGAATATTGACACACAAAGCCAATAGCTGCTTCGGATATGGTAGTTGATAGTCGCCACGAAAAACAGTAGATGCTCAGTGAATACTAGGCAGATAGGACTCGCATCACTGTCTGATCGAGTGTGCAGACATCACCTCATTTTCAGAATCTCTTGTGCACAAACCAAAACCAAATAGCAGAAATTGATGCCCCATGGATGACATGCATATCCAACACAACCACCTCATCATAGCACCAGAGTTACCTAATGGAACACCACCAAATTTACGCACATACTGATGGCAATGAACAACCAGCTGCTTCCAACTGAGCAAATCTCTATTAGACAGAGTTTCCAGACAGGATTTAGCGTAAGCTGGCATAATTAAAATTCGTAGAAGTTTAGCTCATCACAACTACTGACCACACTAGAATTTGTCCAAGTCGGTATTTACTATCAGCTAGAGACATGGAACCACAACCATCCCTCAAAACCGACGAGTAGTGATCAACGGAGATGATAAATCAGCGCAGGGTACTCTACCATTCTAATGCTTCTTATTTTTCGACGGGCCCTTAGGAATCTTAGACAGGCATTTCTCATCGAAGATGGCATAATATTTCTTCAGCTCGATCATGGCCTTCTCTCCAAAAGCATCAATCTTGTCCTCATACTTCTCGTACAAAACCGGCATGGTGTACAGTACCATAAAGACTGCATGCAAGAAAACCATAATCAGTAAACAACGCTAAATATACAAGTTACAACTTGACAGCAAACACCATTTACCTATGTAGAACAACGTCAGGAAATTGCAGCAGCTCCCAAGAACAGAGAGTATCCACAGACCTGCAATAACCTGAGAATAAAGAGGAGCAGCATAAGTGCATTCAGCTCGCAACCAAGAAATACCTTTAGACAATGAAGGCTAAATAAAACTCATGCAGCAATCAACATACAATCAGAAATTTCTTTATGTCATGGCCTTGACCAATCTCCCTCAAGTTAGCAAGGCCCCTGTTGATCTCATATCTCAGCGAGCGGGCAACATTGACAGCCAGGTCCTCCGGGATCCTCACCTCACGAATGTTAGGACGGGACCTAAAAAATCATTGCAAGCCGTAATTTACAACCACAAACTCTAACATATACACCATTTACACAAACATCCCGGCGTTGTGACCATCAACTACAGGTCCAGAGTCACCAGACAACATAGAAAAGTCCAAATGAGCAACAGATGGCCAGACGACAAAGAAAAGTGACAAAAGTCCAAGTCCAAATTACACCAACGTTCATCCATACACCAATCCAAAATTTAGGTTGGGTTAACATGGCATTGTTAGCTTTAATCTGATCTAGATGTGAATAACAGGTGAAGGAAGCTCACTTGTTGAAGAAAGTGGAGGCGTTAGACCAGAGGAAGAGGATGGCCAGGGTGAGGATGAGGCAGTGGCACAACAGGGTAAGGAGATAGTAGTCCATGACCTCAAACAGCAACCAGATGGCCGTGGCGCCGGCAAGCACCCCGCCGGAGACCCTCTTGTTCCTCCACAGAAAGAGATCGGCAGCTGCAAGCATAACCATAAGCACATCAGAGCAAAGCCCCAAATAAACAATAGAGAACCATGCTAACTACCAAACAAACAAAGAATCTCAGGGTTTAAGCGTAAACGCATGCTGCATCACAGTTGAACTGCTAGTCCACTACTGTTACAAACTTACAGCATCACTCAATCACTTCAATCCCAACCTAGAAACGAAAGTTATAGGAACAAATAGTAGTAATCTTATCGTGCCCTATTCACATTGTTGAGAAAACGCCGCAGGAATTGGACTCCATGAACCACGTTTCTCACACGCTAAAGAGCTATTTGCGAACAACACGAAATTTCTCCGCAAAGGACAGCAAATGCGGCCACAGATGAACAGTTCACCACTCAGGCAAGTGAGGCAAAACCCCAATGCGGTCGGATCTACACTACGCAGGCGCAAACCCCACTAGTGGCAAAAAAAAACGGTTTTGAGCTGTGGACTTACGCTTGCCACCGCCGAGGACGGAGTGGACGGGCTTCTCGCGGCCGAAGAGGCGGTAGATCTTGGTCTGCACGGCGGACGTCGCCGACGACCTGTCCGAGTCCGACGACAACGAGGAGCCCCCGCGGCCGTGGAGCTTGTCCGAGATCTTGTCCATCACCGACTCCTCCTTGTGCTCCGCCATGGCTAGTCCTAGCGCTAGCTCTCCCCCCTTATCCCTCCTCTCTCCAACGCTTCTGTTCTAAACAACACCAAGCTTTTTTGCTTTGGCTTCGCTTTTCTCTCCTCTTTTCCCGAGTTCGGGCTGCGTGTTTTATGCGCGGCGACCATATACATATACTCCTCCACGTCGACGGACTAAATCGTCGTACGTAGCCATGGGGCCCACCAGTAAGCGAGCGTAGGGTGATAAAATTTGTCGGCGGAGAGACATATGCTTAACGGCCGCGACAAGGAAGCGGCGTCCTCGCCGTCACGTCCTCCGCGGGGCCCACCGGTGGGGCAGCCGTAGTAAAGGGGTGGAGATCGCGAGGATGACCGGCGCCGTGACGACGCGTGGCGTGTCGGGGCTTTCGCGCCGGCATCCGTCGGCGCGGAGGGGTCGGGGTGCGCGTAGGTCAGAAGCTTCTAGAATCTAGGCGTCGATGCGGAGTTTGAATCGGAGGCTGTGGACTGTGGTGGGCCTGGACGATTCTTGCCTCTTGCGGGCCACGGCCATCTTAGCTTTCGTCGTTAAGCAAATGGAATTTCTGGTTGTGTCTTATAGCCACAATTTCCTCTTCAAAAAATTTTAAGGCTACGGTTATAAGCAAATGGAACAATTTTTACTTCATCTTTTCCATTCTTAGGACAATGGTGCGGAGTAGCACACGTCAAGTTGCTCAACCAAATAACCGACCCGCAATGCCGACATAATGCTCTATTTGATGCGAAACTCCATGTAGCGCATTCTGTAATAATCGATGAGCCATGTTTACAGTGGACCTTTATAAGTTGCTGTGTAATTTGCATCGAGTTTATTTGGCATAGGGGGGTTACCTGCGTAATTATTGCAGAAAACCTCTTTCCAATTCAAATTGGGATCAGCAAACACTGAATCGGTGCTATTCTGCCCAAGAAGACCATTACTGTTCCGAACACCACCAGATACAGGTATGCTGTTGCAACTAACATGGCTGATGCTGAAGAAAAGGGAGTAATTCATCTTCCACAGCTTGTTGTCATTTGCAGCTGAATTCCAAGACCTTCAAAGGAAGATATAAGTGTCATCATCAAGAAACTAGCACGTGTTTGAAAGAAGTATATGAGAAAAAAAAAATACCAGCAGACAAGACCAGCTGCTACCAAAGAACGCATGTCCAGAAAACTGAAGATATGAACAAGCACATCATGTGGAATGTGCGGTGAACCTGCCAAGGGGGTTCAAGATACCACATCACGATTACTATTGTTAATAAATACAGATATGTAAGTCATCATCCTAAATCTTGACATAAGACTGTGGCTTAAGTCGACTAGGTAGTTTGAAAATTGAAAATGGTCAAAACTATGGTTTTTTAGTTGCAAAATGAAGAAAAGGAAGACCGAAGAAATATAACATATAACACGGCAACAATTATCAGCTTTTACTTAAGCTGGATTTAATACTTCTATCAAGACATTAAGTTTATCATCCTAACAGAACATCAAACATAAAAGTCTGACCACGCTTCATAGAACCTAGAAGAATAAAGTATAAGCACAAGGCAGGTGAGGATGCCATCTACATTGCTGTAGCAGGCTAGCAGCAAAGCAAATAAGCAGCTAGCACAGTAGTTTCCTACACTCATCCAATATGTCTAAATGGAACCAAGATGTCATGTTTGTACTGAGGGAAACCTTAATGCAGTTGTACATTTGAAAAGGAACCTACTACGTACCTGGCTCTTGTTGAATTCTAGAACGCCTCTTATGTGCAATAACAGAACGCCTGAACTCTGAAATAGCCTGTGCCTTCTTTTGCTTTGGTAGGACAACCTCTACCGCTTGGACAAGACCATTAGCCACAGTTACTGCATATCCTGTCTGCACACTATGGGAGATAATGGGTTAATACAAACTATTCCGTAGCATTACTATGGAAGCATGAATTCAAGTCGAAAACATAATGCTGCATACTTGTAACTTGTAAGAATAAATGGCCATTGGAGTGACAGAATAAAGTTTGAAGTGAGACTTCTTCCCTGGCTCGATGCATTTTTAACAGCACAGTAACATTCTATAAAACTCCACAGATGTTAAAAACCATGCCAAAGCAGTGACGAAACAAGGCTTAGCCTGAGAACTTGGGCACAAGCATGCAGAGATCATTTTTTGTACAGAGAATAAATAAAGGAGAAGATAACATTGGTAATCCATTAACTATCCAACAACTATGACTATCAAAGTTACAACTTATACATGACATGCCATTACTGGCAGAAAATTTTAAGCAATGTTAACACCAGAGCGATTCGAATGTTGGCACACAATTACTTGAAAACTCTAAGAACCAGAAAAACCTGGAGTGGACACTGAAACCCTCTGGTAGATTAATAAAATAGCTATTCGAATGATGAAGCCAACAATGCAACTAGACCAATTAGCCGCAGTCTCTAATCTCTATTGATGTAAAATGCCATTAACCACAATCTAGGCACACAATCTATTGATGTAAAAGCAGAATAAAGGGGGGCTCCATGTAAAGTTGATGATCAGGAGGCCAGGACAGTCGGGAATCACCTCCTGGTGGGTGCTGAAATTATGGGTATTAGCTTCACCCATCAAGGTTTAAATTGAGGTGTCTATCTTTATGTATATGTGAAGATGTTTTTAATAGATATTTTATAAGATCATGGATTTATCCCCAATCTCTATCTTTCTAACTGCGTGCTAAGTGAGGTTACGGATTTATCCTCAATCTCTGTCTTTTCTAGACGTATGCTAAAAGACACACTTGCATTTGTGATGTGTGTGTTGCGCTCAGTTTGACGATGGCTTATGACTTTTTTTACTGTAGCTGACTTATTTTCACTGTAGCTGATGGTGACTTATTTGACGTAAGTAAATTTAAAAATAAAAAACATGTGAATCCATCACAGACAATACGAAGGAATATAGGAAAAAAAGAAAAGACAAAAAACTCTAAAAAAAAAGCTAAAAGTTATAAAAGGCAAAATTAAGAATAGTTAATTAAAAATGAGAAGCTAAAACTGAAATGAGCGGGACCATATTAGTTTTTTAACCGAAAAAAAGGCCAGACATTCGTGCACAAGAACTCCACTGTCGATGCCATTGGCCCATTCATCCATGCATATATCTCGGGTTTTGCAAACTCATAACGCGCCACGATCCATACTCCATACATCACGGTTTATGAAATACGTTAAATAAATCGTCCAAAAACCTGAACAATCGATCTTATTCTGCTAGTAGAATGGTGCGGAATAGGGTGAGTAAACCGACGAGATTTGAGCAACTTGCCCTGCTCACCTGTATGGTCCAGGGGTGGGTATCATATAATTATTTAATTACTATCTATTCAGTAGGTATCAAAGTCGTTGTAGTATAGTGGTGAGTATTCCCGCCTGTCACGCGGGCGACCCGGGTTCGATCCCCGGCAACGGCGTTATTATAGATTTTTTTTGACGTTTTTCAGATCAGCTGTTTCACTGTTGTAAGTAGGGTGGTCATTCTGTTGTAAGTAGGCACCACATGGTCTTCTCTCAATCTCTTTTGTGGCAAAGCAAGACGCCCTGGGGCCTGGGCAATTAGTGTCATGCGGCTGTGGCGCAAGCTAGTGGTCTGATAGAGAGCTGGAGACACGAGTGGCGGCCTGGTGAAGTAGGGAACAGGGCGGTGGGGAACGATGGGGATTAGGGGCGGCAGTGGGGAATGATGAGGAACCAGCGACTAGGAGTGAGGAACATGGCGATGGAGAATGATGGGGATTAGGGGCGGCCGTGGATGAAGTTATAACGACTTCTGAAGTTTTTGATAACCACTATCCTCCTGTTTGCATTTTTTTCCCCTTATCAAATACCTGTTATATATATATATATATATATATATATATATATATATATATATATATATATATATATATATATATATATATATATATATATAGTACCAACTTTGAATAGTTTTTGTCAAAGTGTCAGGCAGCGCATTTCATTTCTACAATACTACTCTTACTTTATACTTTCTTCAACTCTACTTCCTTTTTAGTACGTTATTGAATTGATTAAAATGCAATCTCAATCTAATTTTGTTAGACTAATCTCCCTCTAACTATTGCAAGTTGCAACCAACATAAGCTATAGCGTGTGAGGCTATTAGATGCTAAATTATTTTGTCTAATAATTATTTCTTTCTTAGGCTGTACAAGAAAATTTGTAGGAGCTAGGAATATTACCCATCTTAAAGCGGATGAAATCTATGTCTTTCGGAGTCCCATGTCCTTAGTTTTGCAAAAAAAAAAAAGCCCCAATTTTTTCGAAATCGCCGTGACTCCTCGGCCAAATGAGTGGTTGAGGGTTTACATTTGTATTTTTTTTTTGCATAAAACCTCTCGTTGGTTTGCATAATGATGTTCGGATCCTGAACACGTTTGGCCGTTCAATCTGGCCAAAGGTGTGCATCCGGTCGTCCACCTGCACCTACCAAACCCTATGCCCTAGCGCCTCCCACTCTAGTCGTAGAGGGCTCCGCTCGCCTCCTCTCCCCTTCCACCATGTCTCTATCTCCTCTCCTCCCCTTTCCTAGCATTGCTCTCACCACCATCGTCGCCCCAGCTTGCTCCTCTCGCGCTCTCTTCCTCCCTCTCCTATACTGCCGCGCCCGCTCGCCAGTCATACTCGCCTCCTCCCCCGGTGTCCCCGCCTCCACCGATCCCTCCTGCCTTCCGCACTGCCACTGTCGCCCTCAGGTAGCTGTGCACCCTTAATCATCGTACATCACGCCGTCACTGCTCACCTAGATCTCTTTCCACACCGTTGGTTCATGCCACATGGATCTGGTTGCACGTGGGTGCCTAGATTTGGTTGATGCTCTCGTATCGTTGCCGGCGATGGAGAACTGGCCGACGACACACAGGAATGTTGCCGGGCAGGTGAAGGCATCGGGAGTGAGGGGGCGGGGCGAGGGGCGATCAAGGAGAGAAGAGACGATGGCGGAGGAGGAGACGGGGACGATGGGAGAACAGTTTTGAGTCTCCCCTTAACCACACCCCATTGTTTCTTGGCTACACCATCACGTAGATCCGATGGCTGAGCCGCTTTGTCTTCACCTAGGTCTCCTTCTGTGGCACTCCAACAAGCTTTTTAATAGAACCACCACCCCCTATGGCACAAGGAGAAGAAGAAAGAGAAAGAAGCTGTTAGCCTCGAAGACGATGCTACATTTACTACTACACTGACGACCCTTCAGCACTTCTTGTCGGTGGAGTGGCATCTATGGTGCCCTATTTCTGTGCAAGCTGCCCCGCTGCTAGATTAGTGGCTACACTGACTGCGCCATAGGGTGACCATGTATCGAGCAGCCGTTGGCGATGGCCTCTGTAGGACAAGACAAGAGCTTCCTTTGTTTCTTCTCACCTATGCATCCGTGGCGTTTACATGGTACATGTTTGATGACTTGCCCCTTTGGTTCAAAGCACTGCCTTCTTGAGTTCGAGATGCAGAGATGCCACCCGTTCTGTAATGTTCCAGATAATTGATGTATTGGAGTATATAGTTGATGGTACTGTCCCGATCGTCCATCGTTAAGCATCGCCTCCGTCCCGCTTTCAGTACCTCCAACGTCAACCATGACCCGTTCCCTCTACAAGGATCGTACCCGGCTCGTCGGCCTGTCCACCACCTAATGATGTCAACAAGGATCCGACCGGATGCTGAGAGTGATGACTGGCCAGCTTGGCAGTTTGATCCAAAAGGGGTTTTCTCGGTCAAATCAGCTTATAAGGTGGCAGTGAGGAAGAGGGAACATGAAAAGTAAGAGATGCTTCTGGATCTGGGCTGAATAAGGAAGATGATGCTAGTTTTGACTGGAAGAGGATTTGGCGGCTTGAAGCGCCAAATAAAGTCAGGATGTTTGTGTGGCGTTTTGCACACAATCATCATCCATCGGGAGGAACATAGCACGGAGGGTTTTAAACGTGAAACTTTATGCCCGATGTGTAATAGAGCTGATGAGGATGGTGGCCACCTGTTTCTGAAGTGCAAAGGAGCAAAAGAATGCTGGCGTTTGATGAATTTGGAGCGAGTGCGTTCGGATAGTTAGTAGAACGGCAAAGGAAGCGATGAGTGAGATCTGGAGCCTTGAAGCGTGAACTCGATGCGGTGCAGGTGTTGCTTTGGCGTTGGTGGTCGACTAGAAACAAAGTTAATCTTTGGAGAAAGAAGAGCCTCGGGTCCGAAATTGTTTCACTGGTGGCTATTATGTCAATGATTTTGACAAGCTCAAAAACAAAGGGCCGAAGGAGCAAAGAGTACTTTGAAATGGGAACCCCACCGGATGACATGTACAAGATCAATGTGGATGCATCCTTGAGGCTAGCACACAAGCGGTGGATGGGGTTTCTTTGCTCGGAATAATGAGGGGTTTCGGAGGGGGTTGTGGGAAGTTGGAGAGAGTCACGAGTCCTTTGCAGTGAAGCTATGGCGGCGTTGATGAGCCTTCGTCGAGTTGCGAGTTGGGAATGGGCGAATAATTCTTAAGACAGATGCAACAATTCGCGAAAGGACCGACTTCAACAGAGATGGACAGGAGTGTCGATGGGTGTTTGTTCCGCGGATCGAAAGTTTATCAATGAGGCGTTTGTGCGGTGTGTGGTCCGGCTTGTCCGAAATCATGCAACAAAGTGGCTGATTGCCTAGCTTTGTATGGGGCGAGCGCTGTCTGCTCGGGTTCAGCGGTATTTATGAACTAAGTCCCCGAATTTGTTACTGTCCTGGTCTCTGCCGATTCGCTTAGAGCCTTTGGTTAATGGAAGACAATGTTTTCCTTTAAAAAAAAACAAGGATCCGACCCGCCCGCGCATTTCCCTCACCGCCGCTACGCTCACCACCAGCCCACCAGCCAGCCGCACGGCCCGCGCCGTGCCATTCACCGTGTCGCCATCCGCGAACGCGTGCGCTGGAATCGCCAAGCCGACGGCCCAGCAGCGCCCGTTGCTCCTCCGTGTGCTCCCACATCCCAGCAGGGCGGAAAAGCTCACGCGTTCCCCGCCCTCTCCACCAATTTCACACTCCCCTGTCCCGGCACGGCAGCGGCAGCAGCAGCAGCGGCAGAAGCATCAAAAACACGGCACGGCGCGGCTGCATCCGTCCGTCCTGTCCAGTCCCGCGCCATAACTCCATTCCCGTCTCGGCCTCTCCCTCTTCCCCGGCAATTAATGCCGCCAACCACCAGATCCAGCCCCCGGAAAACCTAAGCCCCGACCAAACAAATACCCCCCTTCTTCCCATTTTACCCGGCCCCCAGCCGCATCCCCGCGCACCATGCCATTCTCGCCGCCGCCGGCGACGACAGCGCCATGTCCTTCCTCGACTCGCTATCCTCGCTCGGCCTCGGCTACGCCATCGCCATCGCTATCGGCTTACTCGTCCTCCTCGCGTCGCTCCTCCTCGCCTCCTACTTCTGCTTCCGCCGCGGGGTCGGCGAGGGGGTCCACTCCGCGCGCCACGCCGTCTCCTCCGCCTCCAGCTCCGGCCACATCTCCATCACCGTCCCCCGCGTCATCTTCGTCGGGGAGGACTCCGACTCCCCGGGGTCCTCCTCCCGGGGCGCCGCGGCGGCGTCGCCCGTCGGGCTCGACCCCGCGGTGATCGCGTCGTACCCGAAGGTGCCCTTCTCCAGGGCCGCGGCGGGGGTGGACGCCGAAGCCGCGTGCTCGATCTGCCTGTGCGAGTACAGGGAGGGCGAGATGCAGCGCGTGATGCCGGAGTGCAGGCACAGGTTCCACCTCATGTGCCTGGACGCGTGGCTGCGGCGGAGCGCGTCGTGTCCTGTCTGCCGGTCCTCGCCTATCCCCACTCCCGTCGCCACCCCCCTCGCCACCCCGCTGTCGGAGCTCGTCCCGCTGTCTCAGTACGCTGCTGACCGCCGCCGCCACAGGTGACGGAGATTGGTGCATCTCGCCTTCTTTTATTTATTCGTTTTTAGCGCCATTTGCTGCTGTTTGTCGAGAATGGGACATTGCATCGATTGTTTCATTGGTCCGGAGAGGTTTGGCTGATCCGTTGGGGTACTAAGGTTCTTTAACTAGGACAGCCTTAACTTTGAGAAAGTTTTGCTTGGTAGCAGTAGATCGTTGGACTGAGGCAGACAGGCAGTGTACATACATTGTTCTTCCATTATGATATAGCTTTTATCAAGTGAGGTTAACTGTGGTATCCTATAGTTGTATGTGCAATATCAGTCTCTGAATCATTGAATTCCAGTTATAGGAATGATAAATTGCATTGCACATTGCTTGTATGTTGGTTACCTTACTTTGGTAGCGAGAACGTGAAAGAAAAGCTTGTTATTTCTAACGAAACGCTGCAATTTAGCACCTAAAAGATGTTACTTATTGTAACGGTCTAACGGAAGGGCAAGCATTCTTAAATAGAGCTATTTGTTGTCGTGACTCGAGATATTTCTGGGTCTTAGAGACAGCTGACACCTGGATGATTGATAATTTGGAGCATTGATTTCTGCAATCTCAATGAATTAATGTTGGTTCCGACATCCAAAATCAAATGGAGAACAATTATTCGCTTGAGATGCGTAGCTTACTTACCTCATTAAACTGTAAATCTGTGATGTTCTCAACAGGATCGGTTATTTTAAACTTTTAAGGAAAGTAACTACATTTGAGATAATTTTGATGTAATGCCATACAGGTTACCGCCTAAAGGAAGCCAAGTCCCTTCAATTTCAAGCATACTATTTTATTTTTTACGGCCAGAACTCCATTGTTATTTAAAATTACCCTATATTAATTCATGATGTTGATTAGTTAGCTTGAATTCTGAAATGGTATCATGATTGGTTGAATTGGTCATAATTCTCTCTCTGGTCGTTAGATTTCTTGCTTAAATGTGCTCATGTTTTATGTTAGTTTTCTTGCCTTCTTTGGCTTCTGAGATATTAATACACTACTGTTTTGCATAAACTAAACCAAGTGCCAACTGCGACTAACTGATATCATGACCCGAAAAGTAAGAATGTATGCTATATCTGGTTTTTGGTATTTCAAGGGAAGTTACATTTATGGGGTGAGGCATTTTCATGTTAATGGGCTAGAAGATTGTGACCTACCCACAGTTTGGTTGCTAGTTGCAGATACAGCTACCTACCGAATAATTACCCTAAATATTGTAGTTCTAGTACAATGGATATTTGGTCTCGGAGTCATTTTGTTTTGTCTTTTTTCCCATCTACCACTATGCAACTCTCATAGTGACACTCTGTTATCCTTTCTTTCTTTTTCCTTTGTGTGCGCGCACGCGTGGGTGTGTGTGTGTGTTGGGGGGGGGGGGGGGCAGGGTCTGCCTCACTTCCTTATTATTCCAGCAGATTTTTATGCCATTTGAGATGATTCTGTGAAGCTGGAGCTTGGAAGGATTCTATTATGACCCCTCTTCATTCAACTGGAATCTTGTGGGGTTGATGTGTTTATGTGAGGTTGAACACCAGGGGCACACGCCAAAGGCATTACAGTTTGTTCTGTGCAAGTCTTAATATTATCTTGCTAGTTATGTTTGAGCTTTGAACCAGCAAAATTTTGGTGGGAAAAAAATGGCATTCTCTCTTCACTCATCCTTGATCTAGCTTTGAACCGATTGCGTTGTGTGCTTCTTAACATCAATGTACTTGTATGTGCACCTGCCAAGCTATATCTGACTGTGAGAGCTAAAAGGTTTGACGGTAGGAATTATGTTGTACGAATTGGTTACTGTTAGTGTTTGACACCTGTGGTTTATGGGTTGAACTGTTCTGTTCTAATAATTGTACCAAAATAATCTTTTTTGGGTGAGAAATCATAACGAAGTAAGTGATAGCTGAAGTTCTGTTGCTGTTGGCTACAATTGGTGGTCCAAGTTCTGAATTCAACTTTTCCGTGACATTAGCTTTGATTGTACTCTTATATTATACTCTTTTGTTGAAAATCTTATCATAATATTTATTTGATGCGAACGGCTAACCTTTTCTATACGTCCAAGTTTCATCATTGTGTTGATCGGCTGGGTCAGTGTTACTTCTGTCTTTCATTGGATGTGTTATCCCTTATATTTTGTTAGATGGCTTCACATTTCTGCCAGTTTGTTCGTGCGTTCCCAACACACATTTTCTGTTGTTTCAAGAAGCTAGTTTGTTTGCATACTTGCTATCAAGAGAGGAAATACGGTATGCTAGTCAATCTGCTACCAACTGCAACCTATCATCTTTATAATTGTTTCTTCTTCTGTGAGTGTCGTATCGATTCCGGAGTTGTTACATTCTATCTTTCTGCCAGTAGTCAACAACTACTACTGCTATTAGTCAATTACACATAAGCTATGAATAACGAATTACAATGAACAGTCTTTATGGTTTTAAAAAAAATAGTAAAATTGATTATAGGACACTCATATTTTGTGGTATTTGCTGTAGTATTTTTTTTGTCTTTGCTGAAAGTCATTAAATTTTTATGGCTCTTTGTTGATACATACTTTTGCCAATATAATATCATTTCTAGCTATAATAGATTGACAAAATTTTGGAAATGACATCCGATGACCTTGGACCTTAGCCATCGAACCTGTTCCGACCGCGTTGCGCCCAACCGAATCTGATCGCACTGCGTTGCCTTGCACTCCCAAACCCAATTAGAAGTCTCCATTCCCCCCAATTGCGTCGGCCAAGTAGCAATGGGTCTGATCCGAAATGCAAGAGGGATTTTTCACTAATCTTCTCTCCCCTCTTACGGTTAGAAATGATATTATATTGGCTCAAGTGTGTTTCAGCAAATAGCTATAAAAAATCAGTGTCCTTCAACAAAGGCATAAAAAACCAGTGTCGTGTAGCAAATACCAAAGAAGATAAGTGCCATATAGCCAATTTTGCCTCCAAAAATTGAACAGTCTTTATCTGAAATGAACCAGAATATGAGATTCTAAGCGCCATGGAGTCCATTTATCATTTTTCTGACGCTTCTCCACCCTCCTTCAGCTAATTCTTATGCATTGTCAGTAACACCAACAGCTCATCACCATGTGATAAGATTCAGACAGAACCATGAGAAGCATGGTTGTTAGCCAACTTGGCCTACCCAATCCTCATGTTAGTTCGCTAGGCGAGACTTTGTGCAGCAAGCACGCAAAAGTAAAATGATAATCTGTATGGTAGAACTAGTTTACATAAGAAAAGAGGAGACCAAAAAAGCTTGAATGCAAACGTGAAAAGCAGCCTCAAAACCACCATGTAAAATGCCTCGCCAGTCTTCACTCTCTCTAATCAGCTCACATTTGCTACACATTTCACGCCCTTACTCTGCACGCCAGACGTGGCCCCGGACAGCAGCACGCTGGCCGCGCCCCCTACCTCCACGATGATCGAGCAATTCATCCTGATTTCGAGGTCCTTCTTGTAGATCCCCAGCACCTTGACCGTCCCGTTGATCTCCGTGTAGGTGGTCAGGTCGTACTCCTGGCCGAACACCAGGCCGGCGCCGTTGAGCACCTGCGCGAGCCGGTCGCCGAGCAGGTCAAGCGTCACGTTCATGCGCACGGTGCTGTCGGCGCCGACGCGGCCGCCTGGCGCGTACGCCACGCTGACCGCCTGCCCTCTGTAGTAGACGTCCGTCTCGCTCCGCGAGAACCTGAGCGACGCGACGTTGGGGTTCTTGATCGAGACGTCGGCAGTGAGCGTGGCGTTGGCGGCAACGGGGTCCGTGAGACCAGCGCCGGGGCCGGCGCTGAGGGCCGTGAGCGACACGCTGTTCATGGTGATCCGGGGGTCCTTGACCTTGAACACGGTGAGCGCCAGCACGAGGATGACGAGGCCGACGATGACCACAGTGGTCACACAGCAGCCGCAGCAGCAGAGCACGCACCGGCGCTTCCGGAGGTACTGCATGGAGCGCCACCCCGTCGCCTCCTGCGCCACCTCCTCGACATCGTGGGCCGCCGGGTAGACCGACGGGGAGGGGAGCGCGAGGGGCCTCGCCGGCTCGTTCTTGTCCTCCGCCGCCGCGCTCCTCGCCGACCCGGCGGTCGCCATGGATGGAGGGAACGCTACTACACAGGGTACAGGACACGTGCACGGTGACTCGGCTGCTTTGTTAGGTGCAGGTCGGTATGAAAGCCACCTACAAGTCTTTGGTCTTATACGTGTGGTTTGAGCCCAGGGCGGCGATATTCTTTTGTGCCGGGGTCGACACGCTTGACTTTTCCCGGCCGGGCTCACAGGTAACTACTAACTAGTCTTGAACCGCCGTCCAAAATGCGTTGTGCAAGTTTCAGACGATCTGCACCTGAAGCCCTACAAACTCGGAGCCTTGAGGTGTGCTGTACTGCTGCTGTGTGTGTAGCCGTGCAATTGTCACTACATGTGAAAGTAGCGAAGTGTCTGAATGGTCTGAGACCGAGTGCGTCTGTTGAATGATGTGTTTTGGGGGAAGCATCTAGCCTTGCCGGACGTCAGTATCCATGTCTTCGGTCTGTGCGAAGAGAGATTCCATCGTGTCTGAATGAATCTCCATTTCGTACGAAAGGTTTCTAGATGCTCAGGTTTTCGTCTCTGCGATTGAATCTAGGACTGTGGTTTGTGCCACATTATTTGAACACCTGACGACCACGGCTACATTTCTTCTTGGGATCATGTGAGAAGATCCAGAAATATTTATGATAAATCATTATTAATGTATATTGAGTTAAAATTTAAATTTACGAAATATTTAGATTTCTAGTTTGGTGGTTTCAGCCTCAGGTGGTTAGACTGGTCCTGTTGAGCTGGTTAACCGGTGCAACTGGTCTGACCAGACAGTAGGTGGTGGTCAGACCGGTGTCTCGGGTTTTTGGCATAGAGCGGTCAAATCGGTAGCACATGGCGGTCAAACCGGCTAAGTTCTGAATTTTAGTTGAGAGTTTTGAATTTTGCAAATTTGATTGTGGGTCGAGTCGTTCTATCTTAGGTCAGTGCATTCATGTTACATGAAGCATGTTGGACTAATGTGGGTTAAGTTGTGAAAACTTGTATCCAGAAACAATTTCTTATCTTTGAATGTGCAGAGAAGCTGAGTTAACTATGGTCAACAGAGAGAACCAGAACTACACTCATAGAAGCCAAGGTCCAAAGCAGTCAAGAATGCTGGGTGAGATGGTTGAGCTCAGGCGTAGCACATGGAAGGCAAGTAATGTTGAAATGAAGGTTCGAGCGACAGGTTACACCAAGTGACTTTGTCGATCTAAGTAAGATGTGGCCCAGTGAAAATCAGAGTGGGAAAGACTTGCCGATGCGTAGCAAGCCATTGATCCACCTATACGTGGCAAGCACAGCGATTACTTACAAGGAAAAGAGAAGACCGGATCAACGCAAGGGTATTTTGTTAGTTGGCTAAATATAAAAAAAATTCATTGGATCAAAACCGGGGCGCTTGAGCAGCGTTTCGGAAAGCATTTTAGGTCAAGGAGATAGTAAAAAGATCAAGTGAATCAAATGCTAAGGACTTAGCGGGTTCATACTCGTACGCTTTGAAAAGCGTGAATGAGTTATGTATGAGTATATATAAGACCCGTGTTGTGTAGAGTTAACGGGTTTTCCCAATTATGCTGGTGGATAGTACCATTAAGGTAGATATGAGCAGATTGCCCCATCTATTAAATGGGTTGGGGTTAGAAGCTTGTAAGCTAACCATTCCAATCATTTCAATCTTGAGTTATAGGGTTATGGCTTGAGAGAGAATAGTTAGTGCTATTGTGTGCTCTTTTGTCTTTCTTATAGAGTGGCTGTGAAATTTTTATTTTTAAGTAACAATGGATCAATTTTATCCATCTCTCATGAAGTATTTTTGTCTTGGTTGGTTTGGTCTCTTATTGGTTCTTTGTCACTTCTCTTTCCTTTTTGATCTTGCTGCATGCTAAAGACGTGTAAATGATGGAGTTGTCTCATGTAGATCATATTCCATCCATCGGGCACTTTGCAAAATTTTGATGTTGCCCGGTTCTTGGTTGGTTCGGAGTCTTTTTTGAGGAATTTTGATCCGAGAGTTTTGGGTTTGAATATTTGGGTGGTCTTGCTTGTTGTAATATGTGAGAATTTATCTAGAGCTATCTTGCTGTTCTTAACCCACGAGCAAGTTGTATCTCAAGTTTGCGAGTAAGAAGTGTGCAAAATTTTAAATCTTTTGGATATGGATTTTGGAGCTTGCACCAAATTTGGTTTTGACTTGAGCTAATATTTTGTTTTGGGAACAGGGGAGTGGCCAAACCGCTTCTAGGCCCAGTCAGACCAACCACCAATCGGATCGACGGTTGTGGCTGGTCAAACCACACCTCTAGTGATGGTAAGATTGGTTAGGTGTTAAATCTGTGAGATCTTGCTGTTTTTAGATGTTGTTTGGATTTAGGCTATCAAATCAGATCATCTTAACTTTTTAGCTATTAGAGTAAAAAAAAAATTTAAGAAGACATCATTCATCCCCCTTAGAGATGGCATTTTCTCCCGTGGGGGTGGGGCCCCATGGTGATAATCTCCATAGGGGGTGGGGGCAAACTCCCCCCATGGGGTTGCGGGGACAGGGTCCGTTGGTTGACAAGGCGAGGGAGAGGGGGGGGGGGGGCGCAAACTCCCCCACGGAGTCGTTGAGACATGACCCATCAGTTGATTTTGGGCGGGGGTCGAAGACCGTAGGAACCCGATAAAAGTAAAAATATATTAATTTATTTGCATAATGTATATTTTTAATATGGAATATGCATTCTTTTTGCATATGTTTGGATAAATTGTGCATTTATACATTGTGCTTTATGTTTTGAAGCTATATTTTCATATAAAAAAAATTAGACACAAAATACTTATAAAAGTAGCTAATAAAGCCACTTTAACTTATTTATATAAGCATAAACATTATTTTTCATTCCCTGTGAGGATCCCCACGGGGCTGGCGCGAGACGAGGAGAGCTTGGCAGGGATTATGGCAGGGACGCGGGGCTGCCCCCGTGATCTCCCGCTCCATTGCTATCCCCAATCCCCTGATGCCATTGCCGATCCTATGCTTCAATTTCTAGTCTTCTAGATTTCAGTGGTTTTTGGGAGGTTACCTTGGAATAGGGTGTATGAACGGAGTGAATGGCCGGAAAAGGACGTGCGAGTTTGCGGTATCGCCAAGCAAAGGCGGAGCAATTCGGGCGTGGAAACGGCGAAACCTTGGCCATAAATAAGTGGGTGCTTTGCTGGAGATTAGTCGATTTCAGAGACTGATCGAAGTTGACATTCAGCGCTTGACTCGGTATGTTTCGATTGGCCCTCAGCTGGAATGAAATGGGGAAGATAGGCCTCTTCGTATCCCAAGTTTCATGTTTTTTGGATAAAGGCACAGCTTATCTGATAGGCATACCCGTGTAATTTTGCAGTCCTTATTTGTAAGAGCATCTCAGTGAGCTCTCTTGAGCCCTCAAAATCAAATTTGAGGCAGAGAGGCAAAATATAGAGTCAATGAGGCCCACTAGAGCTGAGGCAAAAATAGAGTCAGCGGGGCCCCACTGAGCCTCAAATTTGAGGCCCCTTAAATCCCCTTCACCCTCATTCCTAGGGGCCCTACTCAACCCTCATTTTTCAGCTTTCCTCGTTTTTTCCCGTACGAGTGAAACAAATTTAAATTCGGAACAAATTTGAATTTAAATTTGAATATTCGAAACAAATTTGAATATTCGGAATAAATTTGAATTTAAATTTGAATATTCGGAACAAATTTAAATTCAAATTTGGATATTCGAACAAATTTGAATTTAAATTTGAATATTCGGAACAAATTTGAATTTAAATTTGAATATTCGGAACAAATTTGAATTTAAATTTGGATATTCGGAACAAATTTAAATTCAAATTTGGATATTCGAAACAAATTTGAATTGAAATTTGAATATTCGGAACAAATTTGAATTTAAATTTGAATATTCGGAACAAATTTGAATTTAAATTTGGAACAATAAAATTCGAAACAAATTTGAATTTAAATTTGAATATTCGTATTTGAATTCATAAATTTAAATATTGTCCCTCATTTTGAAATCATAAATATTTTATTGTGTATTGTGCTTTTGTCTCATACATATGCATATAGTGTGTGAGAAATAGAGGAATTGAGAAGTAGGGCCTGATTTGAGGGCTCTGTTTGAGATCTGACCAGAAACAGCCCTCAAAAGTAGAGGCCCTCAAATTAAAAGTAGGGGGCCTGTTTTGAGGGCTCCTGCTGGAGATGCCCTAACAGCGACTCTTCTCTCTTTTTTTTCTTAAAAAAAACTTCGACCCTTGAAAATCCTGGCGCCCTGGTGGTGTCTCCGTCACGGAAGTCTTGCAAACACTGTTTTTTTTTGAACTTGAAAGTCCTGCAAGCACGTTTTTTTTTTTGAACTTGGAGGTCTTGCAAGTTCTGATGATGTAACTGATCGACCATTGACAAATCTTGCATGCAGAGAAGGTTCCTACTTCCTAGTCGGTCATCATTTCGTAGGTTGGCCCGTTTGGATGGTCCAGATTTCACTATTCTTCCTGGGCCCCGGCCTAGGAAAATCGTCATATGTTCCTCCTGTCTGGCCATTTAAAACTTGTTTGTGTATTGCTCGGGTAAGAAGTCCATATTCCCTATTTGGGCCCATTTCTCCATCCTTCTGGTGTCTAATTTCTCTTGCTTCCAGTTAGAACCTTTTCGAGTTGCTTGACGGCCCATGTATGCCTTTGGGCCAGAAGCCGTATGACAATGCACAGTATATTCGAAGCACGGGCCGAACAGAGGAACAGACAAACAGTTACTACTCCACTAGACAGTAGAAACGTGATCAGATCAGCACGTCAGCCGACGCTCAGTTGACTATGCGAATTATCTCAGGTCAAGTACATACAGTTAGGGTGGCGCTGCGGTCGTGCAGCTCACCGTCTGTGTTTGAACCCAATGCAACCTATTTTTGGGTACTGTTTAGTAAATAGTATTATCTTTAAGTATATATGCATATGAGCGTGTTAGTGGTTAAAACATGTGCTGCGCTCGGTGAGATCTCTAGTCTTCTCTAGTCTCCACTTTGTAATATCGTATGTATTGGACACGTCCACGTGGGTGGGTGTGGTGTAAGTGTGTGCGTCCTTGTTGTACTAAAAAAGTACATACAATTATAGTAGTAGTAATATATGGTGATAGGATCTAGAATTCTAGGCACTATTCTTTTTGACTTTTGGCTTCTGTTTTTAGTTTTTGGTTTCTCTGCAAGTCAAAAAATCAAACGTTGAAATAGGACAGACTTTTGAAGCAGATTCTTCAAACGGCTTCTTGAATCCAAAACCATATGTGCCATCAGTGTCGGCGTCTCTACTGTCCGTTGCCGTGTCAAAAAGTGCAGATAAAAGTCACAACCACAATAAAAAAACCATCAGCTGCAGCCTAAAAAAACTTGGATGTGGTAACTACATACCTTTTATAGAAACTTGGATTCGGAGTTTATATGAAGGTACCTGAAGGTATTTCTGTCCCGAACCAAGATAGAGCAAATAGAAATCTGTACAGTGTGAAGCTCAAGAAATCACTGTACGGACTGAAGCAATCAGGCAGGATGTGGTATAATCGCTTAAGTGACTTTCTGTGCAAGAAATTCTACATGAACAATGAAGATTGTTCCTGTGTATTTATACGACGATCCCATAATGGATTTTGTATAATCTTAGTGTATGTAGATCTGAATATCATTGGGATAACGGAAGACATAAAAGAAGCAGGTTCTTACCTGGAGTCAGAATTTGAATTGAAAGATTTGGGTAAAACCAAATACTGCTTAGGCCTACAGCTTGAGCATGTCCCTGAAGGAATATTAGTACATCAATCAGCCTACGCC
The DNA here is from genome assembly GCA_036346575.1 of Dendrocalamus sinicus. NCBI lineage: Eukaryota > Viridiplantae > Streptophyta > Magnoliopsida > Poales > Poaceae > Dendrocalamus > Dendrocalamus sinicus. The sequence continues at coordinate 3,528,721 of CM070655.1, read as the reverse complement.
TAGAAGGTGTTAGAAAGGTTTGGCTTTGAGAAGGCATACCCATCGAAAGTACCAATGATCGGGAGGTCTTTACAGCAAAAAAAAGATCCATACCGACCTAGGGAAGAGGGGGAGCAAGTTCTGAGACCGGAATTCCCATACTTAAATGTAGTAGGAGCACTTATGTATTTATCAAACTGCATTAGATCGGACATTGCATTTGTCGTAAACTTGTTAGCAAGGCATAGTGCAGAACCTACCAAAAGGCATTGGTAAGGAATAAAGGACATCTTCCGATACCTCAAAGGAAGTAAGGACTTGGATTGTTCTATAGAAAGAATTAAGATTTGAACTTGGTTAGCTATGCAGATGTTGGGTACCTGTCGGACTCACATACAATAAGGTCACAAATAGGCTATGTATTCCTGTGTAGTGGAACTACAATTTCCTAGAAATCGTTTAAGCAGAGTCTTGTAATGACTTCGACAAACCACTTAGAAATTATAGCATTGTATGAAGCTGCACAAGAATGTGCTTGGCTCTGATGAATAATTCACCACATCCAGCAGTCATGTGGGATGAATATTGTGCAAGCACCACAATTATCTATGAAGATAATGCAGCTTGCGTTGCATAAGTGCAGACGGGCTATGTGAAGAGTCACCTCACAAAGCATATCAACTCCAATTCTTCTATGCTCATGAATTGCAAAAGATGGATGAGATTAAGATACTGCATACTAAGTCATGTGAGAATCTGGCAGATTTATTCACTAAATCACTCACCTGCGTCTAACTTTGAAATATGCGTATGAGAAATTGGAATAATGAGACTTAGAGAAGTGCAAAATTCAGGGGGAGAATTTTCTCAAGCCCGTTATTAAACCTTGATCATGAAGATCGAGTACCCAAAGAATAAGTCCTGAAGATTGAACGAACTTGGGTGGATTGTACTCTTTTTCCCTTGACGAGTTTCCCTGAAATTTCTCGGCCAAGGTTTTTAATGAAGCAATTCGTGCAATGCAGCATAACATGTATCATGTACTCTTCTCCAAAATTTTCCACTGGGTTTTTATGTAGTTTTGACGAGGCATGAACGTGTCGGATGAGTGCCCAAGGAGGAGTGTTAGGAAACCTGGGCCTGGGCTGGAAGCCTTGGCCCATGGTGGGCACCTCACCAGTAGACTATAAATAGGAAGCACTATTGGCAATTTTGTATACACAATCAGAAAGAAAGCAATAAAGAAAGACCAGAAGTTCTTTCTACCTCTCTGTGTTTCAATATACTATTTCCTGTCTTCTGTGATTGATCTTATTTTGCATAAAGCAGAGGAATCGATCGGACTGGTCGCCAGCGACGGTTCCTCAACATTCCCCTCCGCTCACCGCATCGCCTTCAGCGCGTCACCAATGGAGCTCAATCCCAATCCAACCGTGGTGCTGCACGCCTATCTGGGTGTGGGCCACCTCATCCCCATGGTGGAGCTCGCTGAGCTCTTCCTCCGCCGCGCATAGCCGCCGTAGTCGCCAACCTGTCGGCCTCCACCGCTGATTTCTTCGCCTCCTCCGTCGTCGCTGGCCTGGCCACCGCCAACCCCTCCATCTCCTTCTGCCACCTCGCGCCCCCGGACTACCCCAGACAGGACCCAATCCCTTCCTGTAGATGCTCGACGCGCTCCGCCTCACCGTGCCCTCTCTCCTCGCCGTCCTCTGCTCTCTCCCCTCTGTCGCCGCCCTCGTGCTCGACCTCTTCTGCGTCGACGCCCTCGATGCCACCGCCGCGAGCGGCGTCCCAGCGTACTTATACTACACCTCCTCCATTGGTGACCTCGCCGCGTTCCTCCACCTCTCCCACTACTTCGCCACAATGGACGACAGCTTCAAGGACATGGGGAAGGTGCTCCTCCGCTTCCCTGGCGTCCCACCGATCCCGACGTTGGACATGCCGCACACCATGCTCGACCGCGCTGATCGGACTTGCGCCATGTGGGTCAGGCATTACGAGCGCATCCCGGAGGCGCGGGGCTTGTTGATCAATACCTACGAGTGGCTGGAGGCGAGGGCCGTGAGGGCACTCTGTTAGGCCGCTTGTGTCTCTGACCGCACCACGCCGCCGATGTACTGTATCGGTCCGTTGATCGTGGTGGGCGTGCGGCCGGCGGGCGTGGTGTTCCTCGCCCGGCGGCTTGGCGCCGTTTGGCGCGCAGTTGAAGGAGATAGCTCGCGGGCTGGAGAGCTCCGGCCACCTCTTCTCATGGGTCGCGACCAAGTTCTTCTTGTCGCGCCAGGAGCCATACCTCGTCGCGCTGCTCCCGGAGGGCTTCTTGGAGAGGTTGCGGGACAGGGGAATGGTGGTGAAGATGTAGGCGCCGCAGGTGGAGGTGCTGCGTCACGCCGTGACCGGCGCGTTCATGACACATTGCGGGTGGAACTCCGTCTTGGAGGCGACCTCGGCTGGGGTGCCCATGCTCTACTGGCCTCAGTACGCGGAGCGGAGGTTGAACAAGGTATTTGTGGTGGACGAGATGAAGGACGGGGTGGTGATGGGAGGGGTACGACGAGGAGCTGGTGAAGGCAGTGGAGGTGGAGAAGAAGGTGAGACTGTTGATGGAGTCTGAGGAAGGGGAGAAGCCCAGGGAGAGGCTAGCATTGGCGAAGCAGAAGGCCTTCAAAGTGATCAAGCACAGAAGGTAGTAACGGCCAACGAGATTGGTCTTGGAAGGTGTGACTTTGAAGGTTTGCATCAATTCCCGCTCAGAAATATCCCTTTCGATGGGAAAGAATGGTTGTTATTAGCACATTAGCTGCTTCAACAATCATACTCTGAAATGATATGTCTTAGATGTGCTTCCAAGCTGAAGCTAGCGAAAACTGCAAGCTTTCCTCAGTAGTATGTTCTTATTACAATATGCTAGACAATAACACAATAATACAATGCATCGATTCAGAACATAGAAAAAAATAAGAATTGACAGTCAGAATGAAATCTTTTGTTTAGCAAATGCCTCCTTGATGATTTGACTCAACCAACTAATTCAGTTTTACTGGTATAATTGCCGTGAGCCCTCCGATACTGGATACAGACATAGAGTAATGCAATAATGTAAGCCGACAATGTAAAATTTTACTTTTCTGTCATGCTGATGAGAAAATCTGTATTATTTGGTCGTCAAGTAGGATCTAACCTCTATAGGTTGTTACCATCCTTTCTTAGTTCAATTGTCATACGGCTTGTTCAATTGCATACCCCATTCTTCAAGCTGCTCATCTCCAAATCTCTCAAGAACTCGGCAAATGCCACTTCGGAAGACCCACCTTCCTTGGTCCCCTGCAATGCCATCTCCCTCGCCACCACCAGCCTCTCCCTGAGCTTCTTCCCTTCCTCGGTCTCCATCACCAGCCTCACCTTCGCCTCCACCTCCTCCGCCTTCACCAACCCCTCCTCGTACCCCTCCATCGCCACCGCAATCTTCATCTCCTCCACCATGAACACCTTGTTGAGCCTCTGCTCGGCGTACAGCGGCCAGCACATCATCGGCAGCGCGGACATGATCGCCTCCAGCACCGAGTTCCACCCGCAGTGCGTCACGAACGCGCCGACGGCCTCGTGCCGCACCACCTCCGCTTGTGGCACCCAGCTCTTTACCACCATGCCCCGGTCTCTCGTCCTCTCCAAGAACCCTTCCGGAAGCAGCCGCCCTAAGTCCGGCTCTGGGAATTTGCTCTGTTCCTCGGGCGGGCTCCTCACAGCCCACAAGAATCGGTGGCCGGAGCTCTCTAGCCCACGAGCAATCTCCTTCAACTGCGCCGCGGAGAATGCGCCCAAGCTGCCGAAGCAGAGGAACACGACGCTGCGCTTCGGCTGCGCGTCCAGCCACGCGAGGCACTCGTGCCTCTCGCCGCTCCCGCCCTTCTTGCCGTCGTTGACCAATGGCCCAATGCAGTAGACCCTCGGCGTGGGCTGGCCGGGCACGCAGACGCCGTCCTCGAGCGCTTTCAGGGCCTTGGGCTCCAACCAATCGAAGCTGTTCACCAGTACGCCCCTCCCTTCCGCGATGCGCTTGAACTGGTACAGCCGGACCTTGGTCTGGTCGCTCTCCTTGTCCTGCACCATCAGCGGCATGTCCACCGCGCGGATCGGCGGCATGCCGGGGCAGTGCACGAGCGTCTTGCCCATGTCCTTAAACGACGGCAAGTTGGGGTAGTGGTACGGCATGTTGAGTAAGACGGCGAGGTCGCTGACCGCGGAGGCGAAGAAGAAGTAGGCGGGGACGGCGAGCTCGGCGGCCACATCGAGCGCGTCGACGCAGAACATGTCGAGCAGGAGGGCATCGACGGCGGGCAGGGAGCTCAGGAACTCCCGGAGCACGGGGTTGGCGAGCCGGAGCGTGTCCAGGCTGCGCTTGACCGGGTGCGCGCCGAGGTCCGGGCTGGACGTCGCGGGCAGGAGACGGAAGGTGATGGAAGGGTTGGCCGCGGCGAGGCGGGCCATCGTGTCGGCCGACACGGCGTCGTTGTCGGGCGGGTCGACGACGGCGATGACGACGCCGAGGCCGTGGCTGAGCAGGTGCTTGGCCAGCTCCACCATGGGGATCAGGTGGCCGACACCCAGCGACGGGTAGAGCACAAACGTCTTCGTCCTCATGGCGGCGTTCTTCCAACGAGATCAGAATGAGTTATTGAGACGGGAATAGAGGAAAGCGTACGAAACGGGTGAGCGATACGGCTCTAATTACCCGACGACCACACACGCTTATATAGTAGGAGGCACCTGTTCCATCCAGCTAGGACCTGAAGGCAAACGAGCTAATGGAGCGCAACTATGACACGGGTCTACGCCCATTGAACTTTCTTGCTGTCACGTGTAATCGCTGCATTGCATGCGCGCCAGCCTCTTTCTGCATCAGTTTGGGAGCGACTTGGCAAGCTCAATGTGCCGCCCAAAGTCAAGGTCCCCTGGTGGAAAGTGGTCAAAAATTTCATTCCTGTCAAGTTTGATCTTTTCCGGAGGCATACGGAGTTAGATGGCACGTGCTCATTAGTGCATGCTTTTACACGGTGTACGCATGCAAAACTCCTTTTGGGATTCGCTTAAGGAGATGGACAGGAATCAAGTTTCCATCACTGCATCCTTTAACATGGTAGTTGGAGCTACTGGACGAGAAATTTTGTGGCGATGAGAAGGCGGCCAGTATTCTTCGTGGCATGTAAGTAACAGTTTACAGGGAGGGACACTCATGTGTAATTTTAGTAGATATAAATGAAGTCACTATAATATGTACTACAATCGTCTAGCAAATCCTGTTTTATAAAGACACTTCGTTTGAAAGCTATACACTATAGAAAAATTATTTATTATAAAAAAAAACTTTTAAAAACCAATACGAATAGGATCTAAAGAACCGTTGTTGACAAGAACTTACGGCGTGTCTTGTTTGGACACCTCCACCCGTTGGTTGGCTAAAGATACTGTGATTAATGAGTTTCATATACTAACTAGCTCGTTTAAAAGGTTAAGCTGATAAAGAAAGAGTAGTAATTCACTTATACTTTAACACCTCTCACGTATAAGTTTTATTTAGATAAAAGAGGTAGAATAGAAGTGAGCTATAATTATTATTTTTCAATTGCGTCAACCGGAATTTTACCTCAACATCTCTTGACTTCCATACCGTATTGAATTTTATGCGTCAGATAGTTTACCTAAAAGACTAAGAGGAGGAAACGCTTCAAAAGGGATGAAGCTTTATGTGCGATGACAAGAACCGACAGCGGCGGCAAGTTACTGCAGGGTAAATTTCACAGCAGCGTCAACATCATGGTATGCCCTCCTTCCGAATGCTTTAGTAGTTGAAGCTTTTGCTTGTATAGATGGACTGCGTTGTGCCGTGAATTAGGGTTTATCTCGTATTGAGATGGAGACGGATTGCCAGGAATTTTCAATCTGTGGGAAAATCGGAGATCACTTTGTTCTCTTTGGAAACTTCTGCTGAAACTTCCATTCTCTTTGGAAGCTCACTTTGGGATCTCTTGATTCAACACTACATGCGTCATGGGTGACGATAACAGAAAGTAGACTAAGCAAATCGGTCGCTGATCGGAACAGAAGTTTGATGCTTCACTCACAAGTCCGTCGCCTAGTGTTTTCCTTTTTGAGCAAGAGACGGGGGCTCCTCCCTTTTAACTTATCCTTATTCTCTCTGGTTTTTTTAATAGCTTTTAGCTTCGGTTTTTTCCGAAAGCTAAAATAGATAGGACGACTTCTTCAAACAGTTTTTCGAGTTTAAAACTGTGTACGTTATCTGCGTTAACGTCTCCATCATCTGCCGCGGTCTTGGAAAGCGCAACCAAAAACTATTAGCCGCATCTCAAAAGAACAAGGTTGGCTTATGGCTTCATCCAAACAAACAAGCAAAATGTCTTATCCGCTGTCTTTTTGAAGCGGTTTATCGGAACAATTTTTTTTTTGAAATGATTTATTGGCATTCGGTACGTTCAGCAAGCGCAGAGATCCTGATGAGCGAGCTGATGTGACAAACTATCCCAGCTCTCTATCCCTCGACAGCAAACACGGAGATCCTAATGAGCGAGTTGACGTGACAAACTATCCCAACCCTCCATCCCCCGACAACAAGCACGAGGGTGCTGACTGATGAACCGATGCAACTAGTAGCTTGCAGCTTTTGGAAGAGGGTTTTTCTTTTACTGATCATAATGCGATGGCACAGTCCACTAAGAAATCATGGAAGCAGAGCAGGGGTGGTGCTGTCCCTTCGAGGCGACACTTACGAGGAGGTTGGCGAAGTCCCACGCCAAAGCCAGTCCGTCCGTCGAGGCGATGCGTATGAGGTGGTCGTACGGAGGCATGACCACAAAAGTGGCCGGACCAAGTCACGATCACGAGGTTGTTAGACAAACGACTATGACATGGTCGGATGAGGTCCCAACCCTGATGTGGTCGGACGAAGTCACGACCGCGAGGCAGCCGGACAAACTGTCGGCCGCGAGGCGGTCAGACGAAGACACGACCACGCGATGTGTAACATCCCAAAAATTTAAAAATTTGAAAATATGAATTTCTTGAATTATTCTTGCAATATGTTCGATTTGAATTTGGATTTTACGATGTTTTTCTGAATTTGGTTGAGGTTCTAAAAATTTAAGACTTCATAAAAGACAAATACGTGGATTAATAATGCCCTAAAAAGGGAATGAACAAATAATAGAAAACTAAAAATTGTAAGTATGAATCTGAAAAGATGATCCAGTATAAGAAGAGAGAAACCGGAGTTAAAAATATAAAATTCTCATTTTTTGAAAATAATGGCATGGAAAAACAATGGAAGCAAGTAAAGTAAATATCAACATTAGTTGGAAATATTTTTATTAAGTCCAAAATGTCATCAGAACTTCGTGTATCTTTCTTGAATTTTTGGAGTTTATTTCATATTTTTAGAGCTTAATTGAATTTCTTATGCTTTTGAAAAATCAAGAAAATACAAATGAAAATAAAACTCCTCCCCTTCCACCGGCCGCCACATGGGCGGCCGGATCCGCCGCGAATCCCGCCTAACGCCTCCCGATCTCGCCACGCGTGCGGCCGGATCCGCCGCGCTCGCCGCGCCTCTCCTCCGCGCCGCGTGTGCGCCAGCTCTTCCAGCGACAATGGCCCGCCTTGCGCGTCTCCCTGCCCGGTGGCCCGCCTTCGCCCCGCGCGCGCCTCCCTGCCAGCGGGCCCGCTTCACCGCGCGGGACAGCTTCTCCCTCCCTCTCTCTTTCTTCTTCCTCTCCCGTGCGACCGCGCTTTTCCTCTGCTCCGCGCAGAGTTTCTTCGCCCCGTGGCGGACATGCACCGCGGCGCTCAGCTCTCCGCCTCTCGCCCCGTCGCATCACCTGGCGGGCACGGCGCAAAAGCTGACCCCGCCCTGAGTCGTCACCGCCCAAGCCCTACTCCCGTCGCCTCGTGCCTGCGCTCAACCGCTCCCGCGCCATGCCCTGCTCTGCCCTACGCCAGCGCCCTGCTCCGTCGACTTCAATCCCTTCGCCATCCCGTTGTCTCGCGCTTCGGTAGCAGCTCGAGTGCACCCCCGTGACTGCCCTCCAGCCTTAAGTAGCCTCCAGGCCTCCCTTTTGCTCGGCGCTCTCCCCCACTTCTTCCCCCGTGCGCACCGGCCGCCGCGCCTCCACGCCGCCCCGGTCGCTCCGGCGAAGCTCCGGCCACGATTACCGCGTCATACCGTGCCACCACCCCTTAGCTACTCCCTGTCCAAAGGAATTGGACTTCGGTGCAACCAAGCTCGCCGGGACGGCCATCTGCCCAAGTCCGGCCACCACCGCCATTCCCACCGTCGCCGCCTCCTCGGTCGATTTCGCTCCGATTCCTGGCGGTGGGAGCGACTCCTCGGTTCCCCGGATCTTCTCCGACCATCGCCGGAGCCTCTCCCCCTCTCCAAGCCGCCAGCACCGTGCGCCTCCTCGCCGTCGCCCCGGGCTCACGCCGCCGAGCCACCTCGGAGTCTCTCCACTCCTGCCGACCGTTGGGTAAGCTTCATGGTGTCTCCCTCCTGCTCACGCCCTTCTCCAATCTCTCTCTCTCTCCCACCACGGCGGCGCCGCCACATTTCACCCCTCGCGGCGCCTGCGCCGCCGCTAGCGCGCCACCGTGCACCACGGCCGGAGCCACCACCCCCAGAGGCATCCCCGCCTCAGGGGAATTCCATTTCACTGGTTTCCCGCAGTTCCCCGGCCACCATCCATCGCCGGCGACGCCAAAACCGACCGCCGTGCGCTTCCTCTGTTTCGCTATGTATGGAAAGCCGCTTCCAACGCTCGCCTCTTCTAATTTGCTGCCTCTGCTCTACCAGCACCGGCGTCCCGCCCGCTCGGCTAGCCGAAGCAAAACTCACGCGCAAGCCCTCAGATCTCAAGTTCGATCCCTCTCGGCAGCGCCCCTTTTCCCCATTTTTGCATTACTTTTTGCAGCTATTTAAAAATAATAAAAATCAGTGAAAATTTGGGAATAATGTAGAGAAGTTAATAAAATTTAATTAGAAGGCAAACAAAATTATTTAAGATTTTAAATTTGGAGTTAATCCATGAGAGCCAATAAATTTTTGCTAGAATGTGAATGGAGTTAATTAGGGTTTAACATCTAGTTAAATACCACATAAGAAAAGGTAATGAACCTTTATTATCTGTATTAAATCTAATTAATAATGAAAGGTGGATTGTTTTAGAGTCCAAATTTAATAAGGAACCTAATTAAAAATATATTGAAGTTAAAATGCATTGGATGTTATGTTAAAGCAATAAGAACAAAGCTTTAAGTTAAAAGATCGTCCTTAATTATAAATAAATATATGCCATACCCTTTGTCATGCAGGCATAAAATAAATCTTAATGGTAGGTTTAATTAAATTATACCTCTTCATAAAAATTAATTTAACAATAGGCGTGACCATAATCATTTAGATTAGAAGGCCCTAATGAAATCCCCACCATTAGCACGTCACTAATAAATAAATCTTAAGGATAAATTTAGTGGAATAACATTTGGATATGGCATGCTCGGTCCTAGATAAATAAATTTTTAATTAAAGCTAATCACAACTAAAGTGTAGAGACCTTCTAAGTAAACGCATATATAAACATCTATATGAGTATATAAATAAGAGGTCGTAATAATATACATGTGTTACAATAAAGAACCCCTAGGTCATTTGTAATTAAAATAATCTCACCATTCGGCATATTAAAGAACAAGGTAATGTTAGCACAACCTAAAATCATACATCTCGAATTGCTAAAAGTATGACTATAGCATCCATTTTAGATATGATCCTACACTAAAGTAAAGGCTAGGGAAAAGTTAGGCATAATCTAAGGAAGCTAATAAAATTGAAATAAGGATTTAGGGAGTTTATGTATGACTTAAATTCGGATTAGATGTCATGATAAATAATTAGTGTAACTTTAATATTTACATTGTAAATCTAATTATATATTAAGGCATTAATAAGAAGAAGCAGCCTTTGGATAAATGAGTATAATTAATAAAAATGGCCCTCAATTAACATGTAAGCATATATGCCCCAATATTTATCATGCCACCATTAAGCAAATCTCAGCAATGTATTTCATTAAATAACGATAATGAGATATTACCTTGTACGATAATCTCTGCCTAGATAAATAAATCTAAATTAAATATTGAGCCCTTGCTATTTATCTTAATCTAACTAATAGTGAAAGCCTACATCAGAGATTATTCTAAAAACTTAATAAAGATATCCAAGTGTGATAATACCTTTGACTAAAAGATTTATAGAATAAGTCAGATCTCATCCATCATTGATTTGCCTTTGCCATAACTTTGAGTTGCAAGGAATGCATACCTAAAGATAGAATTTGTCCACTAAACTCCTGCACCAGTCTATAGGTCTAACCTGACTCATGGAACTTCCTTGATAAATAACAAAATAACAAAAAGAGAATATTTATAAAAATATCAAGTCATCGCCTCCCACCATCGGTCTTGCCTCAAACCACACGAATCACCCACTAACTCAAAGTAAAACTAAATTAAGTTTATTCGGATTTGTTTGGATCTTTTGAGTTATTTGCTTTTATTTGGATTCAGTTGTTTATCGCGTAATTAGAAAGTGGAAGTCGTGAAGATTCAGTGGAACAAGCGAGGTCAAGCTCAAAGTGAAGATAGAAACCAGAAGTTCAAGAAAGCATTGTGTGAGCTCAAGTCCGCGGTAAACCACGCCAGGCGAGTCAATACTTTGATCATATTGAACCTACGTTTTCTGCAAATTACGTTTGTTTAAATTATCAAATTACATGTTGTTATGTTATATGCAAATACATGTTAATTTAAGATTCTAGTTATATCCCGTTGTGTACTTGGTTAATATTACCCCTCCTTTGAAATACTTGAACATGTGAACATTGTCGCCCTAGCACAAATTATAATAGTAACCTTTCAAAAATAAGTCCGTAATTATATGCCATGCGTAGTATTGTTTAGATACTCATGGGCGCGAGAGCGCCCAAGCATCACTTTTAATCCTAAGAAAAATTGGTTGGGCAGTCATGGTGGTAATGACTGGTGTATGTTGGATATGGTTATTTTATATTCCCAAAAACCTCAAATTGCTTATTTATCTGGGCGGATGGTTCGGGGGTATGGTGCAGTGGTGCACGAGAGTGTGGTTTGTGGTAGAACCGCCCAGATACTAATAAGGACCGAATCTTGTCATGACCTCCTGTGTAAAACCGTACAACCACAAGTCTGTAAAATACAACTTTGCTAAGTAAAATTATCGAAACCCCCGGACTCATCTCACCGGTAGTGGATAGGAGTGGATATGCAAGGGCAAGGGGAGGCCTAAAGGGACACCGAGTGGAGGGTGACGTTTCCCAGTCGTGCTAGCGCAGAGGGGAGTGGAGCCCGTACGCTAGTATCCGTGGGGAACATCCCGTGCAACGTATGGGACCCACCGCAAGTGGGAACGACCCATAGGGTGAGATGACAAAGGGACTAGATACTTTGAAAAGTCACCGTGATGGTCCGCTCAACCACATGTCTAAGGAAGCGTGTGGGCAACGAGTTGATTATCTCTTGTGGTGAAAGTGTACAAACTCTGCGAGTCTAAAACTATTCGAATAGCCGTGCCCACGGTCAAGAGCGAAATGGGAACTTAACGGATATAGTTACTGCTTTAAAAACATTGGAAGCGGGAATGGAAACTTGAAGGGCGAAGGACCGCCTGATTTGGAATTGTCTGGGTGGCGTCCGGATGGTAAGTTAAGCGGCTATAACGTGAAGAAATTGCTATATGGTGCGGATGCCATATAACGGTGGATGGAATCTGAATCGATATTAATAATGCATCTCCTTGTACATTATGATTTGGTTCAAATTGCTAGGTCTTAGGGATTTTTAAGTAATTGTATTCAAAAGCACTCTACGCAAAAATAAAATAACCCGAGCCTTCCTTTGATAAGCCATGCATACTATTTAATTGCATTCTGTGTATTGGCTCGCGGAGCACGGGGTCGGAGTGCTCATGCTCGCTTTTGCGACAAAATTCAGAATCAAGAAATCAAATCACCTCGCCTCGGCAACAAGATTGGACAAGCTGGCGAGAAGATGAAGATGTCAAGGGCTAGGTCGTGAACCTCCGGTTGGTGCTGTGGGCATGTCACGAAGGTCCCACTGCGTGCTTCGTTCTTCATTCTGCAATTTCATGATTTCGGCCTAATCGGCCCATGAGTAAGTTTACTATTACATTTACGCTTTCGCATGATATGTATTTTGATATTCGAGCGTAAGCGTGAGCACTATCTCGATCCGGGAATAGTGCGATAAATCACGAGAGAATCGGATGTTAATATCTGAGTCCCTACACGATGGTCGGACACTGTCGATAAAGTCAGTGGCTGGATGAAGTCCTTGAAGCACACGCTCCGTCCCCCACCCTCCGGACTAGCGTCGATGAAGCCGACGGCGGGACGAAGTCTTGATGCACGCGCTTCGTCCCCCACACTTCGGACTAGCGTCGATGAAGTAGTCCCGTGAAAGTCGTGCGCAGTCTCCTCACGGAGATTGTGCAAAGACCTCGGTGGAGACCGTGCGAAGTTTTCAGTAGAGAAGTCCAAGGCAGATGCTCTGTCGCGCGCGCTCCCCACGAACGATCGCGAGGCGGTCGTACCAGCGCGGGCGTCGCAATCGACGGTCGTACCAGCGTGGCGCGGTTGTGGTCGACAGTCGTACTAGCGCGGCATAGTCGTGGTCGACGGTCGTACCAGCGCGACGCGGTCATTGCCATGGGATACCACCGGTGCCGCGTGCTGGGCTCGGTGATCGCTACCGTTGTGCCTTTCTTTCACTTAGTTGATGTCGCTTTCTAGCACCTTCTCTTGCGTAGCTTCTTGCGCGTCCCCACCGACGACTCCAACTGTGGTGGCTACAGACCAAACAGAAAATAGGGAAACTAGAAGAGGAGAGCCAACAGAGGGAGACAGTATGTGGGAAAATGAGTGGGCCTCTCTCCCTCACGCCCCTCTTAGGGGTTTATATACAAGAGTGGGGTAGGATAGAAAATTACCATCCCACCCCTTAATAATTACATAAGGTAAAGATATGTTGATATATTTTTTATACTATTTAGCCTATTATATACTAGATCAGTTGTGAGATCTAATCACACAGAGTTAGGTCTCTCGATTCTATCTCGCAGGCCCAATTCTTTGCTCATTGTTACGTTTTTGACAATTTATCCCGGTTCGACGTAACGGGCTTTACGGGCCCACTATGTTGAAAGCAATAAGGCCCATCCAGTTGGGGCTAGTACAGCCACCCTGACCCTACGGACCCGCACGTAAGAAACCCAAGAGAAGAGGCCGCGCTTAAGCTTCGGGCGCGCACACAGCTGTCTGCCACGATCCTCTCAAAAAGAAAATGAGATGTCGGGTAACGAAAATGAGATGTCGGGTGCGTTCGGCCATGGGATGGGTTAGGGTTGGCAATGGGGACCCCCGATCCCCGACGGTGAATTCACTTACTAGGGGATGGGTCTGGTGGATTTTATTTCCCGCGGGGATTTTCGTAGGCAAAATACTATCCCCATCGGGGATGGCGGGGCCGGTGCCGAGGAAGTGATCCCTGTCCCCGTTAACCGTCGGGGATCACTGACATGTGGACCCTCTACATTTCATATAAAAGACTGCTCCTTTTTTTTTATCTCTTTCGGCCTGCTTTTGGCTGAAAAAATAAAGGGCCTATTGGCCGGCCCATGAACCAGTCGGCCCATACCACTGGTTAAACGACCCGGTTAGGGTTTCCTCCTTTGTGGCAGCAGCGGCTCCATTCAGGGAGGCGAGCTCGGTGACTCCGGGCGCGGCGAGGGCGAGGCCGCGAGGCGCGGCGAATGGCGGCTGCTCACGGCGATTTCTAGCGCGCGAGGAGGCGCCAGCGCCGGCGCGCGCGCAGCGCGGTCGTTCAAGGTGGTCGGGACCAGCGCGAGGTGGAGGCGGCGCGGCGAGGCCAAGACGGGCGGCGCGGCGAATGGCGGCCGCTCACGCGATTTCGAGTGGCGCGAGGCGGCCAGCGCGCGCGCGCGCGGCGGCGTTCGTTCAAGGTGGCGGGACCAGCGCGAGTGGAGGTGGCGCGAGACGGAAAGCGGCGGCGCGCGCGCGCGCTGCGCGCGCGCGCGAAGCGCGGCCGATGCGGGTATGTCTGCTTGTATATGCTATTCTCGGTTAATCTGTTGGCGGGAAATTTTGCCCCGTCGGGCCCCTGAAGCCCGTCGGGGAACGGGGATGGGCCCAACTTGGCCCCGAGCCCGGGGCCGAGGCCGGGGTTCGGGGAATTTTAATTTAGTGGGGATCGGGAACGGGGATTGAGTCCCGTCGGGGATGAGCCCGTTGCCACCCCTAGGATGGGCGCTGCCACAGTAATAGTGCTACAGTGCAACGAAGAGTGACGTATCCGAAGCGGTCGTCGTGGCCAAGCGGGGCACCGCGACTTAATTTAACATTTCATCAAACAAGTTGCCAGTGACAACTAAATATTACATGTTTGTCTAACAAGCTGACGGAAAGTAGCATAGCCGGACCACTACAATTAATCTTTTTTCCCTCTTAACAGGAACGTAGTCCTCACAAGGACGAGACGAAGACGATGGCAGACGTCCGTAGACGACGATGGCACGTAGTCCCCACGCCAGTGACGAAGCCAAAAAATAAAATTAACAGTGAATTGAACTATTTATAAATTTAAATTAAGTTGATATAAATTTAGCCTTTTACTTTTATAGAATTTAAGATTCATACAGAAATCACACAATTGGATGCAGATAAACAATAAAAAATAAAGAATACAAAATAAGTACCTCGATACTAGAAAGCGCATATCCAAAAATATATAATTATTTTGCCATGAATACGGAATAGTGATAAGTCACCTATGTATGAAGCATATCAAAATTAGTAATAAAATAGAAAATTCTAAATGACAATGAAAATTTAGATCATATGAAATATACTAGAATTATGTTAATTTGAATCATAGGGCACATAATCTTCAATTGGTATGCGCAACGCCACATCGGCAATAATTTTATTTGGATTAAGTTCTAGTCGAAGCTTCTTTGGTTGAGTTGTACTCTCATCAGTTGTACGAGAACTACTTGAATTACTTATGAAATAATTACACAAAGTTCGTTTCTCCATTATAGCAAAATTTATAAATAAATTATTAATTTCTATCAATACAAAGCTATAAATATATAAATTAATTATAAGGACTAAACTATCTATATACACTGAATGTGAAAGTCTAAATTCTAAACTCTAAAATACTAAATTAATAAGGAAGGAGCTGAGAAAAATTACTCACTCTCTGTGTCTCATTTGGTCAATCTAGAACTCCAGACGGGCGACGGCCGACCGACTCACCCTATTTCACTCTCCAATCTCGTCGAGACGCCGACTCCCCTTATTCCACTGATTCACTCTCCAGTCTCCAATCTCCTCTCGCCTCTTGGCTCTCTCAATCTCAGACTCACTCACTCTCAATCGCTCGGACTCTGGTCTCCACCTCTCTGGGACTTGGTCACTCTCTTGACTCCTGAGTCCTCGTCTTCTCTAAGCGACTAGGCAGGCTGCTATGCAGGGCACAGCCACGCAGTCGGCCCGCCGCCCGGTGCTCCTCCGCGATGCTGCCCACACTCGCCAGTGGTGGCTTGGACCTCACTGCCCGGTTCGACTCCCTCTGCTCCAGTTTGGCCCCCTCGCCGCCCCGGTCCGACTCCCCCCAGCCTCCGCAGCCGTGACCCTGGATCAGCCTCCCCTCGGCCGGCGGCTCGCCGCCAGATCTGGCTCCCCTAGTTTCGATCCGGCTCCAGTGGCACCCCCTTCTGCTCGCCCTTGCCCGGTCGCCCCCAGCCCTCTGCGTTTTGTCTATGTCGGGGGAGGTGAGGCTCAAGCCTTACTAAGCCCCTTGCCTTCGCCCCTGGATGGCACGTAGTCCTCACAAAGACAAGACAATGATGACGGTAGCATTAGTGTTAACAGCTTACTATAGTTATCCTACTGCTACTTACTGTTGGTAGTCAGCCAAGGCCTGTTTGTTAGGGACTGTTTATATTAGTTTGTGTTTCTGAAGAAGCCAGAAGTCAATATAAGCATCTAATTTCTCGAAGCGGGTTCTCCACTCCTCTCGTTCCTATCTCCTCTGGGGATAAGACAGGAGATTACAGGCGCATCACACACCTTACTCTTCTCGCTCCCGTCTCACACACGCATTGCTTCCTCACTTTTCCCATCGCTCGCATCATCCTTCTTAAAGTCACTTCTTTTAGCCCTACTATTTATTTTCAACCAAAAACTATCAGCCGCAATTAGTATGAATGCCCCTTTAGGCTTTTAGCGGGTTAAAACTTGCCTTTTAGCTTAAGTAGCTTAAAAACAATATGTTTTTAAACCAAGTTAGGCTGTTTGATAGTTTAGTTTTTGTTGGGCTGATTTATCGTCGTAAAGCATGAAATGTCCAAAATACCCTTATTCAAATGAGTTGAGAAAGTTTTGCATATCATCGGTTTTGAGTTACAACATGACATCGATGAACACATAGCAATCATCGTAACTGAATGTCAAAATTCTTAATTTATTAAAGAATTATGACATGATAGGCCTAAGCTAATATCAAATCTTTGCATCACTATCATAACAAAACATTACTAAGTAGATTATATATTCCAAGTAAGCAATCAATCGTATGAAAAACATTAGAATTGCTGTTCATACAAACAATCATCTTTGATTAGATTGCAAAACAAAAACAAAGCCAAAAAAATTAAAATTGCTTTCTTCAACCATACAAACATTTGAATTGTTGTTTATACAATTGTAATTCGATGCTCTATATGCTAATTGAAGGTATTTTGCAGCACGATTATAGTTTCTCATAATTAAAATCCCTCGTTTAAATAAGGAAAAAGGAATAAATCTATATATGTAGTTGCACCACTAGTTTCCCACAATTACAATCCCTCATCAAGGCAGAAGGACGGAAGTGGTGTGGCAGGCGAGAAGGACAACAGTGGCAGGTGAGAAGGGCGACGATGGCATGGCCGGGGTCCCCATGATGCTAAAACTCTGTTTTCATGAAAGGTGGATAAGATTATGAAATGTGTATCTTCTGTATCCTTCTCAGTTTTATTCAATGGGAATAGACCAGAGAAATTCAAACCATCATGGGGACCCTGCCAAGGTGATCCTATATCCCCTTATTTATTTTTAACTAGCATGGTGGCCCGCGCACCTGGGCGGGCATTGTTCTTATAGCATATTTAATTGGTTTAGCAGTGAAACTACATCCAGAAAATAAAAGACATGAAAGAATTAAAAATATTAGAATTTTAGAGCATTATCAATTCAATTTAATTTCCATATTTGTATAATTGGTTTCATTTATGATATTAATGTATAGAAGTATATGTTAAAACAAAGGATATAGATTATATTTTTGGGAGAAAATACTTGTTCTTTATAATTTTTAATCGGCATCTCCAATAATGAAGATAATAGTTGTATCCATATTAATACAATTTAAACAATACAATTTACAATGGATATTATAGGCAAGTTTGTTCCTGTTCGTGGATCGCTTGAGTTTAATTCTATCTCTAGCATCTCACGTCTTAATTTCATACAAGAGTTCCTCGACTATACATGCATGTATATCACAGTGTAAATCAATTTCATACGCACTTTCATAGATAAAGAAAATTTATTGATTTTGATTTGTTAATCATACGAAGGGTCCACCTAATTAAGAGTTGGATAGTTTTTTTAATAATTTCTAGCAATTATTTTTATTTATTAGGTAATATCCATCGGTTACGGGTTACTATACCTAATTAAGAGTTAGATGCTTTTTAGTTTTGAGATAATTTCTACAATCTTTTTCCTTTCAGTTAATTGATGTAATCAACCATCTTATGTTTTTATTGTATGATAGATAACACCCAATGTTGATATAGTTTAACTTAAATTAGAATCTGCTACATCGATGATGATCTAGAAAAATATTCAAAGTTGTGAACGGGTCTGTCGAAATTCCATCTCCAACCCTAGTTCCATCCTATCGAGAACTGACTTGAACCAGCTGCAATTTGCCTCTATTCTCATCTCTGCCCTAAGGATGCTTGGTATCTAGTGGAAGATTAGCATCTTTTTGTGAAGATGTGACATTCTCATGGACTCGCATATGCAAAAAGTGCATGAGCTTACCTGATACCACTATGGTCAAGACATCTTGTACCAATTGCCCATTGCTGGGAAAGATGCACAAATGCAATAGTTAGATAAATACCAGAAAGGTCGTGCTTTCCCTCCAACTAATCCATGCACGCTCTGTCCCGCCCCGTCCCGTCAGCACCCAAGAAAGTATTAAGTGAGCACATCCATGGTTTCGTCCGATCCATTTCATATTTTCATCGGTTGAGACGGTGGAATTAATTCCAAGGCCTTTTAAAAAAAAATTAGCACAAGAAGAAATTGGTTTTCTCCGGTTCATCCCTAATCAATTGCCACAAGATGTCCAAATAAAATTGTATATTACCACAATGCCGTTCATGTCGCAAAATTTTGGGAGCCACGGGTTGACCGGTTGAGTCAAGCTCGTCGCGTCGTCGTTCTTATCCCTATCTCAAAATCAGTGGCTGGCCGACTTGATCGATGCATGTTAGCACATTAAGGTAGGGTGCGCGCGCACACTATATATATATATATATATATATATATATATATATATATATATATATATATATATATATATATATATATATATATATAGACTGCACCACAGTGTCTAGGCACCAATATCAATACCCGTTGATTTGCTTTGAGATTCATAGCGTTTGATGTGGATATCTTCATATACCCATAAAAAGTATATTTGAGATGTCAAACTCCAAAAAAATTAAATTCAACTTCAGTTTAATTAGTTTGAACTATTTTTATGGTATATAATTCAAAAGTAGTTCAAACTAGTCCTATATATATATATATATATATATATATATATATATATATATATATATATATATATATATATAATATATATATATATATATATATATATATATATATATATATATATATATATATATATATATATATATATAGCACCATGGTGCCTAGGCACCAATATCAATACCCGTTGATTTGCTTTGAGATTCATAACGTTTGATGTGGGTATCTTCATATACCCATAAAAAGTATATTTGAGATGTCAAACTCCGAAAAAAATTAAATTCAACTTCAGTTTAATTAGTTTGAACTATTTTTATGGTATATACTCACTGTAGTCGCATTGAACTCAAAAGTAGTTTAAACTAGTTTGAACTGAGTTCAAAACTTACTTACCATAAATATATCAAGGGTATAAAACATTTTCATACCCAAACTTAAAAATTATCAATCACACACGTGTATCGGATGTTGGTGCTAGGCACCATGGTGCCTATGTAATTTTCCTATATATATATATATATATATATATATATATATATATATATATATATATATATATATATATATATATATATATGACAGTGTTTCATGCACCATGGTGCCTAGGCACCAATATCAATACCCGTTGATTTGCTTGAGATTATAACGTTTGATGTGGGTATCTTCATATACCCATAAAAAGTATATTTGAGATGTCAAACTCAAAAAATTTAAATTCAACTTCAGTTTAATTAGTTTGAACTATTTTTATGGTATATACTCACTTGTAGTTGCATTGAACTCAAAAGTAGTTCAAACTAATTTGAACTGAGTTCAAAACTTACTTACCATAAATATATCAAGGGTATAAAACATTTTCATACCCAAACTCAAAAAATTATCAATCATACACGTGTATCGGATGTTGGTGCCTAGGCACCATGGTTCCTATATGTAATTTTCCTATATATATATATATATATATATATATATATATATAAAATTACATAAGACACTTACATGCCTAGGCACTCACATCAAGAACCGTCCGATACACGTGTATGATTGATAATTTTTTTGAGTTTGGGTATGGAAATATTTTATACCCTTGATATATTTATGGTAAGTAAGTTTTGAACTCAATTCAAACTAGATATATATATTAAATAGATACATGCACATAGAGGGAAGAAGTACAATGCGCTCAGATTCCACATGCAACAAATCAAACGATCATATGGCTGTAATGGCTCCATGCACCAATAGGGGTGCAAACGGGTCGGATTCGGACGGATATTGTTGTTACCATATCCTAACCCATATTTTTTTCTTCGGATTCGGTATCAATCGGATTCGGTGCCGGATCGGTCGGGATTAACCCGTTTGTAAGGAATGCATGCAATACAACAAATGGAGTAGGAGGACGTACTGTCAAGAACTTGATGTTACTACTTAATAGGCTGATGTGGAAGATTTTATTTTACCATTGCAAAAGAAAATGAAACGTCAAATAGTAGCACTAACTTGAAATCACACTTGAAGACGTATCGGATTCGGACGGACATTGCTGTTACCATATCCTAACCCATATTTTTTCTCCGGATTCGGTACCAATCGGATTCGGTGCCGGATCGGTCGGGATTAACCCGACCCGTTTGCACCCCTATGCACCAACTAGCAGTCTACCCTCAAATGCGTCGACCAAGGTTCTTGTTCTGAACGTCTGACAAGAACTGGACAAACGCCGCGCCGGACGAGCCACCGTCAGCCCAAGCCATGGCCGCACCTTTGCTGTGCACGGCAACTCGTTCCCTGAGCTCCCTCCCTTGCTCGGACTCCATGACCAGCCTTACCTTGGCCTCCACCTCATCGGCCCCCACGAGCCCATCGCCGCCATGGGAGCACATCTTCGTCTCCACGGCGATGGCAGCCCTCATCTCCTCCACCAAGAGCACCTTGTTCGTCTTCTGCTCCGCGTACAGCGGCCAGCACAGCATCGGCACGCCGGCCGTGATTGCCTCTAGAACCGAGTTCTATCCGCAGTGCGTCACGAACGTGCCGGTCACGCGGTGGCGGAGCACGTCCACCTGCGGCGCCCACGACTTGACCACTAGCCCGCGACCCTTGGTTCTCTCCAAGAAACCATCCGGTAGGAGCGCCTCGAGGTCCGGCTCAGCGCGAGGGTCGAAGAACTTCTTGGGGTCGTTGCGGGGGGCTCGCACCACCCACAGGAACCGGTGGCCGGACTTCTCCAAGCCGGAGGCCATCTCCTTGAGCTGCTGCTCCTGGTGCACGCCCTCGCTTCCGAAGCAAAGGAACACGACGTTGCGGTCGGGTTGCCCGTCGAGCCACGCAAGGCAACTGTGCCTCTCGGCTCCCTCGTCTGTCTCGCCATACTTCTTCTTGACCAACGGCCCGACGCAGTACACCGGAGGCAATACACTGCCGGGGAGACAGCGCGGGTCCCTGATAGCTTGAACCGCCCGGCTCTCCAAAGACTCAAACGTGTTCACCAGGATGCCGTTGGACTCTGGGATTCTGTTCCACACGTCCATCAGAGCCTTGTAGATCTTGCTCTCCGGATTCTCGAGCATTTCTTGTGGGAGATGAGAAGCCGGTATCGGCGGAACGCCAAAGAACTCGAGAAGCGTGTCCCCGAGCTCTTTGAAGGTTGCCTGACTCTTTGCATGAAGCGAAGGAAGCTGGAGGTGGACGGCGAGAGCGCCGGCGCCCGAGGGGAAGAAGGTGTAAGCTGGTATGCCGAGCTCCTTGGCCACGTCGAGGGCGTCGACGGAGAACATGTCGATGACAAGAGCGTTCACGGGCTGGAGAGGGGCGGAGCAGAGCAATTCACGGAGTTGATTGTTTAGTTGGCGTATAAGGCCCAAGTACCTGACGAGGAAGTGCTCGCCGGAGGCGAGGGAGGACGAGAGCGGCTCGGGTGGGAGCATGTGGAACGAGACGGAAGGGCGGGAGGCCACGACGCGTTTGACGGTGGCGGCCACCGTGGGCGTGCACATCGGATCGTCGATAAGCGCCACCGCGACGGCGAAGCCGTGATTGAGGAGGACGTCGGCGAGCTCCATCATGGGGATCAGGTGGCCGACGCCGAGGCCGGGGTACAGAACGACGTTCTTCTTCATCGGTTTCTGGTGGTCGTACGGGGAAAGCTCGAGTTCTGCGGTACGTGTTGGCTCGATGTAAACTGCGGGGAGGGAGAATGGAGTGTGCTGATGCGGTTGTGGTGTTGGAGGCGAAGAGTTCAAGCGCGATGCCTGAATGCTTGATGTCAAAAGGTTGCCGTATCGTAACCGAAGTAAAGCCGGGGGGGTTCCGCCCCCCGCACCGAGCCACGTCGCCCCCGCGCTCCCCCCGGCCGGCGCGTGTCGCCCGTTTTGGCGTACGGCCGGGGGAGGCAATTCCCTCCGATTTTCCGAAAATTACGTATAGGTCCTTTTTTCTCGCGAAAAGGTCCCTGGATTTTTTCGAAAAAGTCCCTGCAAGTTTTTTTCCTAAAAAATTTTTGATTGCGCCGCGTTTTCGAATTACGTATAGGTCCTTATTTACTTACGTGCGTCCTACGGGTCCTCGATTTTTGCGAAAAAGACCTTCGATTTTCCTAAATTACGCATGTGTCCTCGATTTTTATTAAACCCCGCAAATTGTCGTCTCTTTACTTGGTCCACGGTGGTGGCGTGGCGTGGCGCCACGCCTCGTGGCTAGTCGCAAGCGATACATTAGCGGGGTTCCGGCACTCGCGGTGTCCACGTCGCCCAGCGCCTCGGCCGGCGTGGCGTGTCGGCGGAGTTTGCGTCTGGCCGCCGAGGCACTTTCCTCATACTTTCTAAAATTACGTCTGAGTCCTTTTTCTCGCGAAGGTCCTTGCAAGTTTTCTTATTCACGCGGTGTCCACGTCGCCCAGCGCCTCGGCCGTGCGCGCGTGTCGACGGGTTTCGCGTCTGGCGTGAGGCACTTTCTCATACTTTCCAAAATTACGTCTGAGTCCTTTTTCTCGCGAGCGGTCCTTGCAAGTTTTCTTCAAAAAATTTCTGGATGGCGCCATGGTTTCAAAATTACGTATAGGTCCTTATTTACTTACGTACATGCCCTTACAAGTCCTCGCTTTTACAAAAACCCTTTGATTTTCGAAATTACGCATTTGTCCCTGTTTTTTTTTATGAAGCTCCCTGCGAATTATCGCCTCTTTTACTTTGGTCCACACGGTAGCTAGCGCGGCGTGTGCTGCGCTTATGTGGCTAGTACTATCATCCATAAAACAAAGCCGGGGGTTCCAGCTCGCTCGCGCGATCGACGTGTTCGTCATGCGTTCTTTGGTCGACGCGTGTGCGGAGCGTTGTGTATTGCGAGCGGTGCTTCATCCGTCCAACCGATTTGCTGGCGAGGCGCGTTTTTGCGACGCGTGTATTGCATGACCGCTTCCGGATCGTTCTGTGCATCGTGGATCTTACCAGTATTAAGACCGGAAGCATTCGCGGCCGCGCCAAGGGCGAAGCCCAATAGAGGCCCGTGGGTGCCCAAGCACCCCCCTCACTTCCAGAATTTCTTAAGGATTGGAAAATTTTGGCCCTATAGGCACCTCGCATGGCCCAAGGCGAGGCACCCCACCGTGCGACCCAACAAGCCCATCTGCGCCACCACGTTTGAAGTTGTGCACCCCACCCATTTGCTCTAGCCGCCATTGGGCGCGCAGCTGTCCATCGCCGCCCCAACGCTCGTCGGCCGGCGCGTGAGGAGAAATGCGTCTGACCAGCCGAGGTAATTTCCTTGAGTTTTTCGAAAATTACGTAAGGTCCTCTGTTTTCGCAAAAGGTCCTACATTTTTTTGAATAAGCCCCTGCATATTTTTTTGCTGGGTAGCGACCTGAGATTTCCCGTAATTATGAACAGGCCCTTACTTCTTCCGAAAAGGCCCTCGGTTTTTTACGAAAAAACCCCTCTGATCTCCTTTTATTGCGAAAAGGCCCACGATTTTTTTGCGAAAAAACCCCTTCGCTTTCTTTTTTCTGCGAATTTTTCCCTCTTTTACTTCGGTCCACACGGTGGCTGGCGTGGCGTTTCGCCACGCCTATGTGGCTAGTATATATTACATCTGGGGGACTCTCTGGCCGGATAGGCCATCCACGTGTCAGCCCCCGCGAAACAGCCCGCAAAGATTTGGTAATTACGTTTAGGTCCCCAGTTTCACAAAAAGGTCCCTAGATTCTTGCGAAAAAACCCCTACACACTTTTTTGCTGGGTAAGGACCCACGGTTTCCCGTAATTACGAACAGACCCTTATTTCTTCCGAAAAGACCCTCAGTTTTTTTTGCAAAAAAGCCACTCCACTCTCCTTTTATTGTGAAAAGGCCCTCGATTTTTTTGCAAAAAACCCTACACTTTCTTTTTCTGTGAATTTTCACCTCTTTTACTTCGGTCCACACGGTGGCTGGCGTGGCGTGGCGTGGCGTCACGCCTACGTGGCTAGTTTAATTCTACAATAAATCAGTTGTAAGATAGCAAGGTTACACCACACAAACCACTGTTGCAGTTCTACAACTGTAGGTGGATGCTTACAGAGCTAGTGCCCACGAATGGATTATGGGTGGGTTTTTTTTTGTTTAAAATTAAATTACTTTTATATTGTTTATATAGTAACTAACTTTTAAACGGTTTTAATTATGTGTGTATTTTTTGTTTAAAATTGGCTTATATTTGTACTGTTTATGATAACTAACTTTAAACGGTTCGTTTTTTTAATGTGAAGTCAATAGAAAAATTGTAGTAAAAAGTACACTGAGTTCAAGTACATTGAGTTCAATTATACCGGTTAAAATCGCATATGACTATTTCTCTTTACGTACTGTCTCTCATAAACAGGGAAGACAACGGATTGCATAGCCGTGTGAAGACTGACCGAGCAACGCATCCTTCACAGTTCCAAAATTTACTCCATAGAATCAGTACTGCAATGTTGGCAGTTTAGTGAGCATTGCATTACATATCATCGATGTTTGGTTTCAATACTCCAACTACTCGTAGAAAAGAACCGAGAACAGCCATTAGCCATTTACTAACATTAATATCATCAATGTTTGATTTCAATACTCCAACAACTCGAAGAAAAGAACCGAGAACAGCCATTTAACATTAAATATCATCAATGTTGGATTTCAATACTCCAACTACACGTAGAAAAGAACTGAGAATCGCCATTTAACATAGTTTTCGAGAACCTGAAGAAGATTTGCTCGTCTTTGGTGTTAACGTATGAGCGGAATGAAGTAAACTCTTGCAACCCACTGAACAAACAAATTTTTAAGTGATTCATTTTTACCATAGTAAAATATTATGATAATTCCCTATATGCCATTGAGAGTTAACCCAATCACGATTCATCACTGAAAAAAGTTCAGCTTCCTATATGCCACCAAGTTTCTTCTTTGAGTCTCTACGCGTCACTTCTGTTAGCCAACTGTGAGGACACCATCTCTTCTTCTTCCTCTCTTCATGTAACATCCTAAAGCCGCTATCCTTTGCACTCTATCACCATCCACCCCCAAATCCTAAAATCCTTCATCTGCTTTGCCACCAGAAATTAATGCCACCACTGGCTTCCTCAACCATATGTGATCCCAATCGTGCCCTTGTTCCTTGGCATCTTCGCCAAAGTTGCGCAGGAAGCCAACCGCTCCACCGACCATGCCGTCGCGTGCGCCATGCACACCACGTCGAGCAAACCACTGCCCCTAACCTCGTATGTCCACGCCATCCACGTCACGGGTTTCGCCTTATCGCCCTGAGCCTCACCAACCACAGCTCTGGCCAACCACGTCACTGTACCTCGCAGTCACCGATCCGCCCTTGCACCATGACTGTCGCTGGCTCACCTCGAGTCGCCCCCGGCTAAATCAACACTATTGCCAACATTCCTGTGTTGGGGTCTTGCTCATGTGCGCCTTCCCTTCCTCGCGTTGTCCCCGAGCCTAGCTGTTGCGCTGCGCAGTTGTCCCAACCCGGCGAGCTGTCCTGTGCTCCTACCCACCTGGTTCCCTCTCGCTGCTTTCGTCTACCGTCGTTGGCACCACTTCTGTCCCAAGATGCCCCGCCTTCTCCTCCAGAGCTATGATGGGTGCATACACACAAAGAGAGGGAGAGGGGTAGGAATAGAGGAGAGGGGCTTACACTGACATGTAGGACCAGGGGCATTTTTGGGCATATTGAAAAAATTCTGACAAACATTGGGTGTTCACGACTACCTGGGATAACAACATTGACAGAAGTGGCACATAGAGACTCAAAGAAGAAACTCGATGGTACATAGTTAACCGAACTTTTTTAGTGACAAATCGGGAATTAGGTTAACTTTCAATGACATGCAGGGAATTGTCCCTAAAATAGTCAAATCGCATCCAAACAAGAAAAACATTAAAGGAGTACAATAATCGCCGCACATTCACACAAAAAGTGTACAAGAGGATTGAAAATTGCCGACCTTGTTCATGTTGAACTATAAGCATATGATCCATATTTCGTCAACAGGTTAACTGCATATGATCCACTTTTCGTCAATAGGTTAATGTTTTAGGTAAATTATTTGGTGCATAAAATTCAGTAAGACATCAGAGGCACAGATTGCGAGTTTGAAATCTAGCTAACACAATTTTAAGATAAAAAACAACCGCAACTCACTTCAACTCCATGTCTAAGCTCGTTAGAGCGTGACATGAGGGAAAGTATTGAAGAACAAATATATTGTCTTCTTTTTCTTGGCAATTTAGACTTTTAGTAAGTTGATTGGTGTATTAAACTCAATAATTCAGTGGAAGTGTATCGATATACAGACCGGTTAATTTCTAGATTATGGAGGCAAAAGAATTCAAAATTTTTTCATTGCTATATGCGCTTATGCTAATTATTCTATGCTCCAATCAGTCGTTTTATCTTAGCCTCGGCAGGCGCCCAAGCTTTTCCTTTTCTTTTCTTTGCACGTGTGTCCTTAAGCCCATTCGTGCCACAGCCGGACAAGGCTCCGGCCGAAAAGACAACTATGAAATTTCAGCCCATTCTGGAGTGGTCAAAACCAGCCTACCAAACGAGAAATACTGTATTGTTATTCCCGACCAAGCTGGTCAACGATTTTTTTTTTCAAATAATCCATTTTTTATTCAAAATTACAAAAATATACCCGCCAGAAAATTTTTTACAAAAATATGCTCAAGTCGCCCAATGGGAAGACGACTGGAGCCTATCGCCCAACCAAAGGCCGACACAGTTCCTGTCGCTCTACCCTCGGGTGACTGCATCCAGTCGCCCTCCCATTAGACGACTTTCATACAGTCGCCCAATGGTTGGCGACTGCACTCAGGCCCCCGAAAAAAAAGAGAGGAAATAGTCTATCTTTGCTAAAATTTGGAAAGTGCATCAAACCTTAGCCAAAAATAGTGAAAATTGGTGGAGCTATTCTTCATACATCCAAAAGCCTCTAGAAAAAAATTTGAGTAATTTAGGCCATGGGATCAAAAGTTACAGTAGTTTCAATTGAGGTTGAGTCCGTTTCTGACACACCTTCAATAAAACGGGCATAACTTTTGCATACGGTGTCCGTTTTCGACGTTTTTGTATTCGTTGGAAAGCTAACGACGAGCCCGATCCAAAATAGACGACCCGCTTGTGCTAGTCGCCCTCCAAGACCCCAAAAATCGGCCATCTTTAGATCTAAACCTGCGTCATAAGATTTTGGTTTCTGTTTTTGCCTTTTCTCTTAGTCTTCCCTTTGGAATTTGGATTTTTCTTCAACTGAAAAGTTGTAGATCTCATCGAAAAATTTCAAATGAGTATATATAAGCCATATAAAACTTTGCTATTTTATCTTTTGAGACTAGTTGTCTATATTGCATCGGTATATAAAACTTGTGATAGAGAGTATTACAAACGATGTGTATGTAGAACCGTCTGTGATAATCTCCATCTATCCTCCTCAACCCAATCCTAGCCCAGAGACACGAATTCTCAATAACATCAAAATATCACTTACCATCGTATGTACCGATCGTTCTACGATCAATTGTTCCTTAAAAAAATTTTCCCAAAATTTTTTACACACCTACAACATACAATGAACATAAACTTTTATTACAACTCCAGCAGGTTTTTTATCAATTTAAAACTATAAAATTGACAAAATTTAAAACATTCATGGGGCCTGAGTGTAGTTGCCCAACCATTGGGCGACTGGATGCAGTCGCCCAAGGGTAGAGCGACAGAGACTGTGTCGGCCCCTGGTTGGGCGATAGGCTCCAGTCGCCCTCCTATTGGGCGACTTGAGCCTATTTTTGTAAAAAAAAATTCACAGGTATATTTCTGTAATTTCGAATAAAAATGGATTATTTGAAAAAAAAAATCGCTGGTCAACCATGTCGGGGGGCCGTCCAGATCATTGCTCAATTATTAAGCCATTGCCTTCAGGACCGAGTGTATTTGTTGTTAAGAAATTTTTGAAGAATAGATAAACGGTAACACAATCCACATAATTAATCATTAAGAACATAATAGATCAATAATTAGGAGAGATAACATTAAAATGTAGTCTTTATTAATTCAGATATATTTACATATTACAATGACTTCTCTATTTATAGAGTTATATTTACATATTACAATGACTTCTCTATTTATAGCCTAAACTCTATAGGGGTAGTTCTAGTATTTGCCCACACCGTAATTTTCTAGGTTTCGTAACACTTCTCCTTGGATGAATATCATGGCATGCATATATCTCATTAAAAACTCATCCAAAAAACTTAGTGGAAAAAAAGGATAGAGAAAAGAGTACATTTCATCCGTTCCTTGTGTCGCACTTGTTGCCTCATTAAAAACCTTCACATGAGAAAACTTCAGGAAAAACTCACAAAGGGAAAATGAGTGCAACATTAGATCTTTAGGATCATGTAAGTCTATTCCCCTTGAACCTTGCAACTTTTTAAGTTGTCTCATCCCTATGCCTCGAACGCACTTCTGGAAACTAGAGGCAGGGAGACATTTTGTGAATAAATCTACTAGATTATCATAAGGCTTAGCTTTTAATACCTTTATCTCTCTGTTCTTCTGGAGTTCATGAGGATAGAAGAATTTAGGAGCAATATGCTTCGTGAAATTACTTTTAACGTAACCCATTTGCATTTGTGCCACAAGGAGCATTTCTAAAATCAGGTAAATGCACAATAGGAAAACAACACAAGATTGTGTTATATACTTTGTAGTGTATCTTAGAACAAATCTAGTAGCTTGGAGTTCTTGTAAGAAGTCCATAGTTTCCCGATCCAGCACAGAAGCAGAGTATAAGTCATTGGCTAATGACACAGTAGAACTGATATGGATGCAATAACTCTTGAAAGAGTTGGGAATACATAAGTCCAGGCCTCCTATACTTTGGTGTGATAATTTATGAGCAATGTACCTATCTGCAAATCCAGTATTCCATGCAAGAACAAAGCATATTGAGGTGGATTTTCATTTTGTGCGCAAACACGTTGCAAACAAACTACTTAAAGTTCAGTTCATATCCATCGATGACCAGCTGGCTGACATATTCACAAAACCATTGTCGCAACAAGCTTTCAGCAAGATTTCTCGCAATCTTAACCTACTAAACAGAGGTTCAGATTGAGGGGAAATGTTAAAGAATATAGGATTAGATAAGCTGTAATTGGTAGAATCATTAGTATATAATCCTCACCATGTTCGTTAAGATATGCTAGCCATTGTACTGTTCATTATCCTGCCGTATCGACAACGGATTGTAAGGTGAGTATCACGCCATCACAAGGTTTCCTTCTGAAGTTGTAACCTCTCTATATATACTCAATACGATCATCAAGATTGTTACGGCAAATCATTAGTTTTCACAAAGAGGACCAGTCATGACCAAGAAAACTAGATAAGGGCGAGTCTACTTCAGCTCCGTGATTGCACGTGGAGGAGATCAAAATACCTGACACTTCAGGTCCAACGGCTGGAAGGTATACCTTTGATTTGAGATGGACGGTATACCGTTGAATATTTTTTTCTCATTCGAAGAACACGATTAATAACAATTTTTCTCAGAAAAAAGGAACACTGTCGAATACACATGTGACATGTAGATGTAAGATTAATTTTCAGGAGTAAATTACAAGGACGGCTATATCCGCATCACATACATTTTTTTGTAAGCTTAGTGCACATGCGTCAGTATCTATACATGCATGGAATTAACACGTATGTATCGATCAGCTGCTGTATGATTGGGTGGTAGGACAAGTTTTTTCCTTTCTCTTCCTGAGCTGAGTTTCTGTATATTTGTAAGCTGTGCGCTTTGCACAGAAGGTTAACGTACGCATGCAGAGGTGTCCCGTATCTGCTTGCGATGAGCTTGGCTCGATTGATTGGTTGATTTATTTTTCCTAGAACTGCGAGAGGAACTGGAGCTGCTTGAGGATGGGGCTGAGTGCCTCCATGAGCTTCTCGCAGGGGTGGTTGTGGACGCCCTCGTACGTGGTCACCACGATGCTCGTGTCCTTGGCCAGCCGCTGCACCTGCTTCTTCACGTTGCACGTGTGGTGCGTGCAACGGTAGTAGCTCCTGAGCATTAACGACATTATTTGGAGAAAAGTTAATCAAGTTGAATGTGGCGCCATTGCTGCATCGTTAATTATTAGATTATAACCACTGTGTGTTATGCACGGACATGTTGCTAATCATGTTTGATTAGTGCATGTAGCCAGTGGCGGAGCCAGGATTTAGTTACGCTCCGGGTTCAGTGGTGGAATGATCTAGGCTATCTAGGCTGTATCATGAAAATGTTACCCAGGCTGAACTGAATTTACCTGAGCTATACACTAGATATTTTTCTACACCCTAGGCTGAAACCTACCCTGCCCGGGGTGTAGATCCGCCCCTGCATGTAGCTCAGTAGCTGCATGCGCTAACATATGCTAACAATGGGCCATTGCACCATATGTTTATTGTAACCGTATGTTAACTGTGTGTTGCCAGTTATATTCGTTCAATCGATGCATTGCTGCTACAAAATAGTTGATATGTTGCTGCTAGCTTATTTCATGCATACTTAAGTACGTACCGTGCTCAATGGATGCAACACAATGCATTTTCGACGCCAGCACAATACACGTTTGCCTCACGTCTACGTACGTACGTAACGTACTAGGGTGTGTGTAAACGATGGTAGTATCAGGGGAAAAACTTTCGTCCGAAATTTTGCTATTTCGGTGAAATCTCGTCTCTTTCGCTGGCCAACGAAAAAAAATCGGTCTCGGTCAAAAAATTCGGACACTTTTGAATCGACCGGTCGAACTCGGCCCTCAGCAGACGACGCTCGAGCCGCACCACACGCAGCGCGCAGCCCAGCCCAATACCGCACACCTCCGGCCCTCCCACGCCGCACTCCCCAGCCCCCATTCCAAACCCTAACCCCAGCGCCGTCTCACCTAGCTCGAGCGGCGGGCGGCGGCCAAGGCGGGGAAGAAGAGCGGCGGGCGGCGGCCAAGGCGGGGAAGAGTGGCGAGCGGCGGCCAAGGTGGGGAAGAGCGGCGAACGGCGGCCAAGGTGGGGACAAGCGGCGGGCGGCGGCCAAGGTGGGGCAACTCCCTCCCCAATCGATTCGACGGCGGCGCAGCTCCCTCCCCAATTGATTCGACGGCGGCGCATCTCCCTCCCCGATCGATTTGACGGCGGCGCAGCTCCCTCCCCGATCTATTCGACGGCAGCGGCACAAGGGGAGAGGAGGGTGTCGCTGATGGTGCTACTGGAGCAGGCGGAGCAGCAATGAACGGCCGGCTGTGGCGAGTGGAAGCACATGAAGATGCGGCGTCGAAGGAGAGGAGGAAGGACGACGGCCTACTGTTATGCGCTGCCCAGGGACCCGAAGAAGGCGGCGCAGATTGACACGGCGGAGGACCAGTGCTAATCGGGAAAGTATATATCTCAATTCTCAAATTTTGGTTAAATTTCATCCAAAATTTGATTTTTTTTTCGTCCGAAATTTGAACGAAATTAACGAAATTTCGTTCTTTCGTTCTTTTCGCTGGCAGACGAAATTTTTTTGCAGAGCGTGCGTATACACACAACATGCACGCACGCACGACTAGGAGCCAATATATACCTGGGTAAGGCGCTGTTCTTGATGGCCTTCTGCCCGTACTTCCTCCACCGGTAGCCGTCGTCGAGGATGTCGTTCTCGCTCCTCGTCTGGAACACGAACCTCGGCCGGCTCGCCTTCTTACTGGTCCTCCCACGCGCGCCCTTCCCTTTCGTCTCCTTACCACTTCCTCCTCCTGCAACACTGCCGCCGCTGCTCTCCGCCACCGCACCACCACTGATCTCCTCCTCGCCCACACCCACACCCGCCGCCGCCTGTTGTGAGTGCGACGCCGTCTCGGCCAAGCCCGGCGGGAGAAGCAGCGACGCCCAGTCCACCACCGCCGGGCTCACCGGGCCAAGAGCAGCATCGCACGACGTCTGCCCCTGCTCTGGCAGCGCAGCAGCAAGCGGCGGCGGCGGCGATGGGAGGTAGGGCAGCTGAGGAAGCAGCGCGTGTGCTTGCAGGTCTCCATGTACGCTGTCCATTGATACGTAAGGCAGTGGTGTGGTGTCGTCCTGCATGTGCGTGCGCCAGCGAGAGAGATCAGGGCAGAGAGGACGAAGGCGCGTGTCGCCGTGCTATCTATAGACGGGTGTAGCTGTGGGTAGCTGTGAGCCTGTGACTGGGGGATGGTGTGCTTGTGAGAGGGAAGACGCTGGAAGGTGAGAGGAGTTGGGCAAACGTGCTGCATGCTCTCAAGCCCAGTACAAGAGAGAGAGAGCGCGCTAGCTCGCAACCGTTTCTCAACTACCGGATCTATTCGGCTCAACTGCCCCGTCCGTCACCGCACGAGCCCTCATAAAATTTTTACGTCTTCCATGTCCCGAGGGAAAGTTTTTTTTTGGGAAGAACCTCTCCCAAGGGAAACTTGGTGTAATTATATGAGGCGTTTAAACAAAAATTAAGTAATATTTTATTTAAGAATACTCCTACTTTAATTCTTTAGATTTAGATTCATCGGACCTCATTCCCCTCAATTATATAAATTCCGTCACCCTCACTCCACCTCCAAACTCTACCCCATCTATCCCCTTCCTGTGCGCTATGACCACCCTACTCGCCACCTTCCCCATTGCCTGGTCGGTATCACCTTCGACGCCAGCGAGCCCCACTGACGTTCATCTCATCTGTTTGAGAGACCATGTGAAGGGCACCCCATGGTTGTGATGAGTAATTGACTCTTGTTCTAGAAAGATTGAGTTCAGTTTTTGAGGTTTGTGCTAGTTCTGCATTGTCGTAGCCCTGGCGAAGTGTTCTGCAGCTAACACGACCACGTTGGTCGTGGTCGAAAGTCATGCGCTGGTTCGACCACTTTGGCGTGGTCGAAGGTCACCCGAGGGTCTCGACCACTTTGGCCATGGTCGAAGGGCACCAGAAGCGATCGACCACGTTTGGCGTGGTCGAGGCGATCGACCACGTTGGTCGTGGTGAAGCGAGTTACTACCACGTTGGCGTGGTCGAAGGCCGCTGCGACCACGTTGGTCATGGTCGAAATAGGTTACGACCACGTCGGCGTGATCGTAGGTCTCGAGGAAGTTTAAGACTGTTTTGCCTAGTCGTATCTTGGTCATGGTCGAAATGTCGTCACGACCACGTTGTGCGCTATCGGAAGCCAGTAGGCCATTTACGACCACGTTGTGGCGTATCGACCATTTTCGGTCGTTTACGATCACGTTGGCGTGGTCGAATGCGGCCGACCACATTGTCATGAGCTGGCGGTTGGAAGTCGTAAGTCGAAGCTACGACCCGCGTTGTAGTGGGCTGCGATCGAAGTCGGCACTCAAATCTCGACCACGTTGAGTAGTCGACACTCTCGACTACGTTATTGAGAGCGATCGGCGTGGTCGGACGTGCTCGCACGCCGATTGGAATCGGTCGTATGACATGCGGACTTGACCATTTGAGCTGGAAATTGGTCGTAGGGCTTTGTGATGAAGTCGGGGACCTTGTGCATTTGTTGGTATATCTTTTCGATCGGTCGTAACGACTTGGGTTGAAGTCGTAGACTTTGAGCGTTAAAGCCGTAGCGAGTTGTGGGTGGTCGTAGCAAGTTAGCGATGATCGTAGACTCATTGTATCTGTCGTATGGCTTGATTTTGTGGTCGTATGTCGTGTGCATTCATTGTTCTCTATTTTCGATTTGGTCGTAGGTGGTATCGACTTGGTAAGAGTATGATTTGAGTTCGTTTTACGCTCAAGTGGTTGGATACTATTGTGGCGGTGCTATGTAATGGTTTGCTTGCTGTGATGGTTTGCGGGACTTTGAGACTAGTCGTGGTGAGGCGTGGATGGTCGAGACTAGGCACGGGGTCTTGAGGTCGTGATCGGTGGGAGATGCCAAAGGCAGCGAAGTGCGTGAGGTGGTTACAAGCGTGATCGGCAAGGCGGGAGGAAGCTTCGGGAAGGCAGCGGAGTGGCATTTTGGAGAAATGCGGAAAGCGCAAAGGAAGGCGTGTCTCTGCCAATGCACAGGAGTTGTTGGCGCTAACGGGCAGCGGTGGGCCGTTGGGCTTAACGGGTAAAGCACTTTGGAAGCTTGTTTTCGCTAGTGGGTAAAGAGAGTGGTAAACCCGGTGTTAGGTGGGAGTTCACGGGTTCCCAGTGTGAAGGCTATAAATAGGGAGGGTAGAGCTCGAGTGCTCGGTGAGGTTGTTCCCAGTCACTCTGAATTTTTCGTCTCTATTTGTGTGAGTTGTCTCTGGTAGAGCACGGTTGCTCTTGTACCTCGATGGAGTGGCAGTAGAAACCTCCATGATCAATCATTCATCTCTCTTCCTCAAGATATTTTACGTCGTTATGAGATGTTATGATTGTTTTGTTTGCGATCTGTTTTGAGAGCTTGTTCTTCATGCGATCATTTTCTCTTTTCTCTTCTTCGTGTTTCGCATTCCTTTGTGTGCTTGATTAGCTCAGGCGGGAATCTATCTCAAGGCCACTTGGCGATTCATTCCAGGCGAGAGTCGAATCGAGAAGTTCTCTTAACTGAATGGTCGTGCGCCTCAAGTCCTCTGTTTGAGTTTGGCGTTGTCTCTCTACAGAGCATAGCTAAGACTTTGGTTTTTCTTGGTAATTTCTTTTCCAGAGGTTGGATTCTTTCGGTGTCTCAAATTTGAGGATCAAATGACCGAGAGTCTTAGTTACTCGGAAATCGGCAAGCGAGTCCTTCTCCGTTCTTGTTTTATCCGCGATATTCTCTGTTTGATTTCTTTTGTCGGCTTGGGCAAGTGTTCGACCACGTGGTGTTCGACCATCAATTGGCTTACGACCACGTGTGTTCGATCGGAGAAACTAGTTCTTTCACTCGATTTCTTTGTGTGAGTACTTGGGAGTTTGAAGGCACCATTCACCCCCTCTGTTGCCATTTCGGTCCTACAATTGGTATCGAGCGGTTAGCTCTTTTCAATAGATCTTAACTGTCTCAAGAGCCATGGCGACGGACAAGTACTCGACCAAGCCTCCGTCTTTGATGGCTGGATTACCCATACGGAAGAGCGAATGGAAACATACATCCGGGCTCGGGGTATGCCATCGGCGAAAGGTAAAGGTCGGGTTTGTTGTTCTGCCGATGAGAACATCAACGTGGCAAACATGCCCGATGTTGAGGCAAATGCGAAGGTAAGGAACATCATTATCGAGGCTTAGCGAGCGGGTCGATCGCATCTCTCACTGTCGTCCGCCACGATATCCGGTGACCTCGGCGCATACCATGAGGCACCACCCAGTTAAGGCGGTTCGACAGGACCGATTCAAGCGAATACAACAAATTTGAGATGCTTCTTGGTGAGTCCACGGGCGAGTGCTTTTCGCGATTTCACAAAATCTTGAGCAACCTCGGCGGTCGGTCTCACATACCCGACTCGGACAACGCTCGCCGGATGCTCGCGGCACTCGATCTGCGTGTGCAGGAGATGAAAGTGACCACCATCAAAGACACGGCGAGACCTCTCGACCTTGACTCTTGGCGCGCTGTACTCGCGCCTCAAGACTCACGAGATTGGCGTTGTCTCGTGAGGTCGAAGTCACGATCGATGGCTTTGGTCACCGATCGATTCAACTTACGGTCTCTCTTACGAGTCTTCTTGCTGTTTCTCCCTTGTTGCTCTGCGTGACATAGCGATGATCGATTAGAGCGACTTGCGGATGATCGGTGGCCCTCCTAGCCGAAGGTTTCCCATGCCTATAAGGGTAGGAGAGCGAGAAGAGAGGAGGACCAGTCATCTACTTGAGTGTGGTGGCCCCAACCACATCCGAGCAAACGCCCCAAGCTTGGGAAGGGTAAAGGTGACTACGGCGGTTCGTGCAAGAACGACTACACCGACAAGAACCGCAACACGAAGCCTTCAGCACTGCTCGGAAAGAAGAAGTTCCGCAACCGGGAAGGCCAAGCTCTTCCACGCGTCCTCACCGCCGGCGACCTCGACCTCGGTGAGGTGGAGGATGGAAGCGGCGACGACGGGACGGGTGACCAAGAGCCCAAGGATGGCGGCAACGACTCCTCGGCATGTGCTTCATGGCCCTCGAGGCGAACTTCGGCGACAATGGCTGTACTCCGACTCGGACAAGGTATGCCCCACATCGACCAGCAAGCATGCTTTCCTTAAGCTAGGTGGCTTTCATGCTAGAGCTAGGGCTAAGTGTACCGAGTTAGAGAAGGAAGTAGATAGATTGTCACTAGAGATTATTGCTATTACATCTGCTCCTCCTAGTGATGATTGTGATACATGCTCTGCTTTGTTGGGTGATTTGGAGAAGTTAAGGACCTCGCATGATAGTGTGTCCTCCGAGCTTGATATTGTTAAGGTGGAGAATGTTAGTCTGCTTGCTGAGTTAGAGTTGAGTAGGATGGCTGTTACCCTACTTACTACTGATGAGAATACTTCTCCCACCTCATGTGAGGTTAAGGACGTTGCTGCTAGAGGACCTTATGCCATGCTCCTTGATCTGCCCGATTCTTGTGAAAATTGCAATAATTTGAAGATGAACCTAAAATGGGCAAATCACAAAATTGCTGAGTTGCATGCTTCTTTACTTGAGCCTATTGATTCATGTTTGAACTGTCCTAAGTTAACTGCTGAACTTGAAGCTGTCTCCAAACAGTTTCAAGAAATGATTGATCATGATAGGAAGTTGGCTCAGTATGCTTCTAAGGACCCTGTTAGCTCACCATGCATTAATTGTAACAAACTAAAATCTGACTTGGTTGCTTTGGATGAGAAATGTGTGAAGCTAACTAAGGACCTACTAGAGAAGCCACCATCTACTTGTATTATGCTGTCTTTGAGAAGGGGAGAAGCCCGGGGGTAAGGTTGAGGCGCTTAGCGGCGTGAATCAACTGTTAGCGATGGGATTGCCCATTACGAGTGGTGTGCGTGCACAAGCCAATCGTCCCTCTCTTGTTAGTTTTCATCTGCTCCCTTACCTCCTGCTGTTTCCTCTTCCCCTGCTCTTCTTGCACCTCTCTTTCGGGAGCGTCGGTACCTTATGAACACTCTCGAGAGATTTGTAGGTGGCAAGAAGAAGCTTAATCTTATTCTAGACCAATCCAAGATTTGCAAGTTCAATCAAGGTCTAGGATATGATTTTTATGAGGATATGAGGAAGCATCCACCTGCTATTCTCCGTCCTATTGTAGGAGGTGTGATCGAGTCGAGCCGGATCGATGAGGTTAAATTCAAATCGCGGGTTTTGTCCAAGGAAATCGTGATGAAGGTGAGTCCACTGCAGCCGGCCTCTCGGAAGGCGAAGCCATCTCATGCTACTTCTGCCCCCCTGAAGGCGAAGTATCATTGCACCTTCTGTCAGAAGGATGGACATACGATCGATCGTTGCTTGAGGCGTGCCAGGATCGCGCATAGAGACCGTGTTGAGTCTCTTAGGCGTATTCGGTCACCCGGACTCGAGTGCACCTAAGGCCAGCCACGAGGTCTAGGCTTGTGTCTTCGATGGGTTTGGGCAGCATCGAGGACTTGGTTTTTCGAGTTTTCGGTTTTTGTCCTCGATATGCTCCTAGTCGTGACTTCCATCGTCACGAGGTACATCTCGTTTCCCGTCGAGACGACTACCCGCGGCGTGATCGGCGTGTTGCGGTGTTACGACTCGCTCTCCGTAGCGATCGGACCTGCAGCGATTTCGAGTCTACTCACGGACCTTACGCTTCTTTGAGTCACGAGGGCGTAGGGTAGATAGAGTCGATCGTGCTTGACTACTTCATCTACTCGGCGTGTTGTTCGATATTGGGTGCCAAAATCACTTTTGATTTACCCGATCTTGAGACTTTACTCTCTGTTGACTCGGGTTCGCGGGTAGGGAAGGAGAAGGTTTGGCTTGTAGACTCGGTTGTTCTCGTCATATGACCGGAGACTCCGTTGGTTCTCCTCCTAGCCGCGCTCCGGTGATGAGGCGATCACCTTCGGAGATGCTTAAATGCAGGCGCGTCATCGCCAAAGGTGCTGTGCGTGTTAATGCCTCTTTTATTCTTAAGGATGTTGCCTTGGTTAGTAAGTTGCGGTACAATTTGCTTTCTGTTTCTCGGCTTACGATAGCGGTTTGAGGTGAGCTTCAAGAAAAACAATTGCAAAATTCTTGATTCTTGGGTAGTCCGGTTTGCGGGATTTCTCGTTTTGGGAGGATCTTTCGTGTTGATTTTTACGAGTCTTACGGTGATCCTCTCGGTGTTTAGTTGCTTCGAGTCCCGCGACCTCTCTTTACGGCATAGGAGACTTGGTCATATCGGTTTGACCATTTGACCGAGTTAGCGGCCACGATCTCATTCGTGGTGCCGCGGCTCGAAATGGTCAAAGACCTTGTTTGTGCTCCATGCGGCACGGCAAGATGGTTGCCGCTTCTCATCCTCTGGTCACGATGACCATGACCGGCACCGGACAGGCTGCTCCACATGGACACGGTTGGACCAGCTCAGTGCGATCGATGGGAGGAAGTGGTATGTTCTTGTCGTGGTCGATGACTCTCGAGGTATTCTTGGGTGTTTTTCTTAGCCTCGAAGGATGAGACATTCTCACTTTTGAGGTCTTTTCAGTGAGGCTTCTGTTGAGCTCCGGGTGCCTTACGTGCGATCCGCGATGACAATGGCACGAGTTCAAAATTCCTACTTAGAGAGTTTCGTGGTGAGGCAGTGTAGAGCACCGATTCTCCTCTCCGCACGTCCACAACAAAATGGCGTTGTGGAAAGAAAGAATCGTACCTTAGTCGAGATGGCGGGCGATGCTTGATGAGTACTCTACACCGCGGAAGTTTTGGGTGAGGCTATAGCCACCGCGTGCCATGTCTCAAATCGAGTCTTTCTTGGGCACACTTGCACCGCACTTCTTATGAGTGAGATACGGCGAAAGCCAGCGTCTCTCATTTTCGTGTGTTTGGTTGCAAGTGCTTTATTCGAAGTTCGAGAACCTAGACAAGTTAGTCACGTTCTTGTGATGGTATCTTTCTAGGTTACTCACCTTCTTCGCGGGCTTATAAGTGCAGGCTGAGTCTAGCAAAATGGTAGAGACACGTGAGGTGACCTTTGGCGAGGCCGGTCAGGGACTAGGCCGATATCTCGGGTTCTTTAGAGCGATCGAGACCATCTTTGTGGATGATGAGGACGATGGAGACAATGGTTGTTTACCTGATCCAGCTCCTCATCCTCCCCTTGAGATGCCTTCTTCCACGGTACCTCAAGGTGATCAGCCCTTGCCTACTTCTTCCTCCGGAGCTAATGGCTCTGTTCCTACCTCGTCTGCACACGAGGTAGAGGCCACTTCTTCATCTCATCCAGGACCTCCTCGACATATCCAGAAAAGACATCCTTCTGAGCAGATGATTGGAGACCTGTTCGAGCGTGTTACCCGCTCAAAATCTGGCTTATCTCAATTCTGTCTCCATTCTGCTTTCATTGCCTTTTTGAGCCCAAAGATGTTTCTCATGCTCTTTCCGATGAATCTTGGGTCAATGCCATGCATGAGGAGCTAGAAAATTTTGAGAGAAACAAGGTGCAGTCGCTTGTCGAGCCCATGCGAGTCACAATATTATTGGGACTAAGTGGGTGTTCAAGAACAAGCGAGCGAGGATGGAGTGGTTATTGAAACAAGGCTAGGCGGTAGCTCGGGGTTTTCCCGGTTGAGGTCTAGACTTGAGAGACCTTTGCCCTGTGGCTCGACTTGAGGCCATTAGAATCCCGCTTGCCTTTGCGGCTTCTAAGGGTTTCAAGCTCTACGAATGGATGTCAAGAGTGCCTTCCTTAATGGAGTCATTGAGGAAGAAGTTTACGTCGACTGACCTCCGTTTTGAGAACCCCAAATACCCACACCATGTCTTCAAGCTTTCTAAAGCGTTGTATGGACTTAAGCAGGCCCCCAGAGCTTGGTATGAGAGGCTTAAGTCCTACTTGTTGAGTCATGGGTTTGAAATGGGTAAAGTAGACAAGACCTTGTTCATCCGCCGTCATGGCATTGACCTTCTGCTCGTCCAGATCTATGTCGATGACATCATCTTTGGCGGCTCTTCCCATACTCTGGTTTCACAGTTCTCGGATGTCATGAGCACCGAGTTTGAGATGAGTATGATGGGCGAGTTGACCTTCTTCCTTGGCTTCCAAATCAAGCAGACTCGGGAGGGTACATTTCTTCATCAGGGAAAGTACACTTGTGACCTCTGAGGCAACCGACATAGTGATGGTAAGCGGTGTCGACTCCGATGGCTTCTCTGACCTATCTTGACCGAATGAGGATGACGAGCCGTTGATCGAAAGAATACGAAGTATGATCGGCTCCCTTCTTTACCTCATCGCCTCGAGACCGGACATACACTTCTCCGTGTATGCGTGTGCTCGATTTTAGGCTTCTCTCGCGTATCTCACCGCCCGAGCGGTGAAGCGCATCTTCGGTACCTTGAGCTACCATTGACTATGGTATACGGTACTCTTCCTCATCTGTCTTTCCTTGAGAGCCTTCTCGGATCGGACTTTGCCGGTGTAGGATAGATAGGAAGAGCACCAGCACTGCCAATTCATCGGCACTTCTCTCGTCTCTTGGTCTTCGAGGAAGCGATCGGTGTTGCCTGATCCACCGCAGAGGCGAGTGCGTGGCTGCGGCCATTCGCTGCGATCGGTACTTTGGATGGTTTCGACCTGCGGGACTTTGGGTTAGCTATCAACGATGTTCCACTCTTTTGTGATAACACTTGGCGATTAACATTGCTAGAACCCGGTGCGGCACTCCGGACCAAG
Organism: Dendrocalamus sinicus; assembly: GCA_036346575.1. Taxonomy (NCBI): domain Eukaryota; kingdom Viridiplantae; phylum Streptophyta; class Magnoliopsida; order Poales; family Poaceae; genus Dendrocalamus; species Dendrocalamus sinicus. The sequence continues at coordinate 3,487,356 of CM070655.1, read as the reverse complement.
CACATTGATATCCGTTATCACTTCCTTAGAGACCATGTAGAGAAGGCGATATAGTGCTCTAGTTTGTGGAGAGTGACCACCGGTTGGTGATATCTTCACCAAGCCATTGGATAGTTCAAGATTTTACGCTCTGCGAGGAGAGCTTGGGGTGGTTTGTCCTTATGGACTGTGTAGTGAGGAGCTTTGGGCGTTCTTGCTTTATTATTTTGATTATGCTTCATCTCATTTCTGTCTCTTTGCATTTGGGTGCATTGGGTTTAGTCCTTCTAGCATAGGTTAGAGTGCTTCTCTTGCCTAGTTGCTTAGACTTCCTACTCTTATCTTTTGCTTCCAGGATGCTTCTTATTATTGCTTCTTATCTCACTAGATTGAGCTCACTCACTTCTTGTAGGTTCTAGCGAGGTTGGGCCACCCTCGGGTAGGCAGGTACATGTTTGCTCTCTAGTGTGTGTTTCACGGTCAAGCTAATAGTCCCGAGTCTCATGGGGTAGATGAGAGTCGATCTGAGCCATAGTTGCTTCTATATCTTTTCTATGCTTTAAGGATGCATGTTTGGTTTTCTTTGCCGACTTCTCGATTTTATTGCTTGGTTCGGGGAGTTCATTTGGGAGCTTACGAAGCTTAATTTTGACATAACTCAATTTGAACTCAAAGTTGCATCTAATGTTGAGAGGGAGCTGGATTTTCTTGCATTTTCAGCATTCTAACATTATACTCAATCTGCATTGAGCTTTGATTATTATCCTGTTATGACATGCTTCAATACTTTACACATTGCCATGACTTGTGCTTAGCTTGCTAGATTTATCATGACTTCATATGTGTAGACTAGCTTTCTGCCATGATAAGCTAATTAAAATTGTTCAACTTAAATTAAAAACTTGTCATGTTAGCACTCGAGATTAGTCTTGCTTGAGCTATCCCTTTATGATTCATGCCATGTCAAATAGGCTGAGTTGAGTCTTGAATCTAGGTTGAATCTTAGATTGAGCTATTTTAGCATCTTGATATATCATGAGTTAGCACAATCATTAAAAGCAAAGGATCTCTTTTTATGTGCGAAAAAGCGATTTCACCAATTCTTTCTCATGAGACGGCTTGCCATTGCACTAGGCATGAACTCAGGGGGAGTTTTGGATGACCTGGACTATCTTCTTAAGCTTCTTGCTTGGAGAGTCGCATAAGGCTTGAGATCTAGCACATGATAAAATTTTTGGTTGGAAACAGCTATAAGCTTTAAAAGAAAATATGTCAATTGTGCAAGATTCGCTTAATCACCTAAAGATGAAAAGTGCTTAACCAAATGATAAACTCTTGAGCTTGTAGCACTCTAATTGACGCATCACTAGCTTCTTGTTTCCGCTTAGCTTATTGACATGGCCTGCATCATCCTTGGATATCTCTAGTTAGACTTTGCTCATTGATGACTTGACTTGCTCACTAAATGCATTACATTTCAGATTGTCATCTATGTGCTCTAATCTGGTTTATATATATGTTGTCATGATCTAGATAGCGTTTTATTGAGTTATGGCTGGGTGTATTACATTATAGTCATTATGGATAATTCTCATGGCTCTAAATGCTTAAATAAACAAACTTCAGCCGTCTTCTTCCATTGACATGTCATATTCTCTCTATTGCATCTTGATGTGTTTATTGCCAAAGGGGAGAATAGAGAAGAAAAAGTCATTGGGATCTATTAGAGCTTTGGAGATCATTTTGCTCTTTCAGTGTTGCTCTAGTGTTCCTTACATGAAACATGGTCATTTGTTTCATTCTCTTCTTTGGACCATGTTGGACTTTTCAAAACAAACTCAACTTCTTGCTTTTAGGGTTTGTCAATATACTCATCAAGGGGAGATTGAGAGACCATGTGAAGGGCACCCCATGGTTGTGATGAGTAATTGACTCTTGTTCTAGGAAGATTGAGTTTAGTTTTGAGGTTTGTGCTAGTTACGCATTGTCGTAGCCCTGGCGAAGTGTTCTGCAGCTAACACGACCACGTTGGTCGTGGTCGAAAGTCATGCGCACTGGTTACGACCACTTTGGGCGTGGTCGAAGGTCACCCGAGGGGTCTACGACCACTTTGGCCATGGTCGAAGGGCACCAGAAGGCAGTACGACCACGTTTGGCCGTGGTCGAGGGCCAGTACGACCACGTTGGTCGTGGTCGAAGCATGTTACGACCACGTTGGCCGTGGTCGAAGGCCAGCACGACCACGTTGGTCATGGTCGAAATAGGTTACGACCACGTCTGGCCGTGATCGTAGGTCTCCAGGGAAGTTTAAGACTGTTTTTGCCCTAGTCGTATCTTGGTCATGGTCGAAATGTCCCGTACGACCACGTTGTGCGCTATCGGAAGCCAGCCGAGCCATTTACGACCACGTTGTGGCGTATACGACCATTTTTAGGTCGTTTACGATCACGTTGGCCGTAGTCGAATGCAGCTTCGACCACATTGTCATGAGCTGAAAGCGGTTGGAAGTCGTAAGTCGAAGCTACGACCACGTTGTAGTGGGCTGCAGTCGAAGTCGGCACTCAAATCTACGACCACGTTGAGTAGTCGGCACTCTACGACTACGTTATTGAGAGCAGTCTGGCGTGGTCGGACGTGCTCGCACGCAGTTGGAATCGGTCGTATGACATGCAGACTTGACCATTTGAGCTGGAAATTGGTCGTAGGGCTTTGTGATGAAGTCAGGGACCTTGTGCATTTGTTGGTATATCTTTTCGATCGGTCGTAACGACTTGGGTTGAAGTCGTAGACTTTGAGCGTTAAAGCCGTAGCGAGTTGTGGGTGGTCGTAGCAAGTTAGCGATGATCGTAGACTCATTGTATCTGGTCGTATGGCTTGATTTTGTGGTCGTATGTCGTGTGCATTCATTGTTCTCTATTTTCGACTGGTCGTAGGTGGTATACGACTTGGTAAGAGTATGATTTGAGTTCGTTTTACGGCTCAAGTGGTTGGATACTATTGTGGCGGTGCTATGTAATGGTTTGCTTGTGCGTGATGGTTTGCGGGACTTTGAGACTAGTCGTGGTGGCGTGGATGGTCGAGACTAGGCACGGGGTCTGAGGTCGTGATCGGTGGAGATGCCAAAGGCAGCGAAGTGCGTGAGGTGGTTGCAGCGTGATCGGCAAGGCGGGAGGAAGCTTCGGGAAGGCAGCGGAGTGGCATTTTGGAGAAATGCGGAAAGTCGCAAAGGAAGGCTGTGTCTCGCCAATGCACGAGAGTTGTTGGCGCTAACGGGCAAAGCGGTGGAGCCGTTGGGCTTAACGGGTAAAGCACTGGAAGCTTGTTTTCGCTAGTGGGTAAAGAGAGTGGTAAACCCGGTGTTAGGTGGGAGTTCACGGTTCCCAGTGTGAAGGCTATAAATAGGGAGGTAGAGCTCGAGTGCTCGGTGAGGTTGTTCGAGTCACTCTGAATTTTTCGTCTCTATTTGTGTGAGTTGTCTCTGGGTAGAGCACGGTTGCTCTTGTACCTCCGATGGAGTGGCTGTAGAAACCTCCATGATCAATCATTCATCTCTCTTCCTCAAGATATTTTACATCGTTATGAGATGTTATGATTGTTTTGTTTGCGATCTGTTTTGAGAGCTTGTTCTTCATGCGATCATTTTCTCTTTTCTCTTCTTCGTGTTTCTGCATTCCTTTGTGTGCTTCGATTAGCTCAGAACTGGGAATCTATCTCAAGGCCACTTGGCCGTTCATTCCAGAGCAGAGTCGAATCGGAGAAGTTCTCTTAAGCGAATGGTCGTGCGCCTCAAGTCCTCTGTTTGAGTTTGACGTTGTCTCTACCGAGCATAGCTAAGACTTTGGTTTTTTCTTGGTAATTTCTTTTCCGAGGTTGGATTCTTTCGGTGTCTCAAATTTGAGGATCAAATGACCGAGAGAGTCTTAGTTACTCGAAATCGGCAAACGAGTCCTTCTCCGTTCTTGTTTTATCCGCAGCATATTCTCTGTTTGATTTCTTTTGTCGGCTTGGGCAAGTGTTCGACCACGTGGTGTTCGACCATCAATTGGCTTACGACCACGTGTGTTCGATCGGAGAAACTAGTTCTTTCACTCGATTTGCTGTGTGAGTACTTGGGGAGTTTTGAAGGCACCATTCACCCCCCCTCTGTTGCCATTTCGGTCCTACACTGTTGCTCCCTCCTAGCCACTTGCATCCCCTCCCCTACCCACACCCTCTTCCCTACTGGCGTGCCACCCTCTTTCTGCCATGTTGTTGCCGTTCCTGGCCCGGTGCCACCATGGCCCACCGACAAGCCCTACTCGTCACCGCTTCAGCCTCTCGACATGGCTGTCGGCGTCACTTGCCGCTGCACATCCCCGCCCAACTTAACTCGACTCCACGCCTGAGCGCCGTTCCACTTGCTGGCCACCGCCCACTGCCCTCCTCCGATCCACAGCACTGGCGACGCCATCGCCGCCCCACCACCAACATTGTGCACTGCCGATCTGCCATTGCCCCCGGTCTCCCTCTAAATCCGGGGGTCTAGTGAATCTAACTGGAACCCGAACATAACCCTAACTCATCGGAGCCGCTGCTGGAGTTCTCACTGGAGCCAGAGAAGGAGGTAGAGTACGAATCTTGAGGCAAAATTATACGGTGAGAAATGCGAATGCTTACCCCTAAAAAAATACTCAAGTACTAGTTAACAATTCTCTATTTATATTGGCGGTATATATGTCTCCTTTGAAGAATGCATACAGAGTGTGTAGGCCCGTTTTGATCGCAGAAAAAATAACTCGTAAGATTGTACGAAGTATATATGCAATTAAGCTTTATACTTGTAGCTCGTCACAAGGTTGCGTGCAATCAACCTTTGTTAAACTGTTAGTACTGTTATAATCTGTATACTTCATCACACGGTATGGCTTTTATGGGGTTATTGATAATTGACAATCTGTCATACTCAATAGTGACTTTCGACCCCGTCAGTCAGATTTTGATTTAGTATTAGAGTACATGTGTAGGTCACGTGTACGCGTGTGGTGTGTAAGTGTAGTGTGTATAGGTCACATCTATACGTGTGTGCGTGGTGTGAGTGTAGTGTGTGCCTCTATTTTGTACTTTTTTTAAAAAAAAGTTAATAGTGTTAAAATCTGTGTACTTTACCGCAAGGTATGTCTTTATTGTGTTATTGATAATCAATCTGTCATACTCAAGTGTCTTTATACTAGAGTATGGGTCTGTTTGGCAGAGCTCTACCAACTCCAGATCCACCAAAAACAGCTCCACTCCACGAATTTTTACCCAAACGCTCCAACTCCACGAAATCTGGATCCACCAAAATACTGAATCTAGCTCCAGATTCATGAAATCCATGGAGCACCTCAAGGGGTGCTCCACGAAACCTTGTTTCGTACCTACTCGTGGAGTTGTGTGGTAATTACCCACCTTTTGCCACTGGTTACACACCCCATCCTATACCACCATAAAACACATGGGCAAAACAGGCCATTCCTACCAAAAACTCAGTTTCGTGGATCTGGAGCTGCTGTGCAAGCCAAACAGTTTTGTCTAGCTCCATGGTGGGATCCCAGATTCACGGTAGACTGTTTTTGGTGGATCTGCTGCTCCAGATTCATTTTTTCAGTGGTGGAGCTCTGCCAAACAGGCCCTATATTAGCCTGCGACTTCTGCTTTTAATATTCTCACATGGGCTTTGGAGCTACTCCATCTATAACTTGGGCTGGGCCTTGCTTTGAGCTTCAACCAAAATTGCTACCTGGCTCACCCAACGAAATGCTCAAGTCAAGCCTACTAATATTTCTGGGCTAGTGAGACCTGACCGTTGGCTCGATGGGAGGGTGCGTGGCTCTGCGCCCCTCCGGCCAGTGCTTGATCTTGGATCGACGGACTGGCCTTTTATTCTCAAGGGTACTTTTAAAAAACATAATTATCTAAAAAGGGTACACACATGCATGTAGTGGAAAGTCCGAAGACTGTTGAGTCTTTAATTATATTCTAATATGTTTAGAGGATACACACGTGTGTGATGTGAGTGGCGTGCATAGGTTGTTTTCGTCTGTCTTGTACCCCTAACAAAAATATTTCTAGGTTATTTACGCATGCAGTGGAACATCACGTGTCTGAAGGCTGTTGAGCCTTCGATTGGATTCTAGTATGTGTACAGAACACACACGTATGTGTGATGTAAGTGGTGTGCATAGGATGTGTTCGTCTGTCTTGTACTCCTAATAAAAATACTTTTGGGTTAATTACGTATGTAGTGGAACAGCCTGTATCCGAAGGCTGTTGAGTTTTCGATTAGATTCTACCGTGCAAAAAGAACACACGTGTGTGTGTAATATGAATGATGTGTATAGCTTGTGTTCATCTGTTTTGTACCTTTAACAGAAATACTTCTGGTTATAGCCCCCCCGAGGAAGAAGCAATACTTATGAGATAAGCCCAGAAGTTTTTTTCCTGAGACGAAGCCAAGAATTTAATGGCTAAACATGTCGGCTTCTTCATGCTAGCATCTTGGGACAGATGACCTGCTTTCACTGTAGTAGGTATTCCATTGAAGTGCTTATGTGGGCCTAATGCATAAAAGCTTGTACACATACGATGACAACAACGGTCGTACCTGATACTGTAGCAACATCAAAGATTCGCGTCTTGATTTTACTGCACCGAACCAAATATCAGAGCTGCAACAGTGGCACCGTCGTGTCCGCTCTCCTCCTTGGCTGGGAATCTTGGACGACGTACTCACAATGTGCATGTGCTACGTCAACAGTGGCGTCCTCTAGACAGTTATAGGACCGATGCCGAAGCCAGAGGGCTGGGTGATTCCTAAAATTTTCTCCGTTTTAGATATTTATAATATTCATTTAAGTGTTTATGATAGCCACTAAATTTAGATCACATCAACATAACGAGATAAAATAAAACTAGAACCAAGAGCCAACCAAAATCAACGCCTCCAACATAGGACCGGTCAAGCCGCTATTGATGGGTCGGTCTGACTGTCGGCCTATGACCGGTTACACCGACAGGCTGGTCTGACCACAGGTCTAGAGCCGGTCCAACCAATCCTCTATTTTCAGACCTGAAAACTTCTCAGGCCAATAGCTTAAATGTCAAGAATTTATCCAATTATCATTCAAACATATCTAAATTTTGCACAGAACTTGTTCAAGGCAATAGGAACCTAAACAAATCAAGAATCATAAGGTTTTTGGCTCGAGTTTACTAAATTGATATAAGCGAATCTAATTCACAAAACACCAAAAACCCTAAATCTCAAATTAGTTCTTACTCGTGAGAATCTAAGATATGAGGTTTTCTAGATTATTCTCACCTATCCTACCAAGGTAATTTAAGCAAAAGATTGGGTTAGAACTCTCATGAACGTGAAATCATAAATCTAGTCTAAGACTAAGCAAAACCAAGCAAGAACACAAACAATAACATGACTGAGACAAAATTTTGATCTATTTCAGTAGAGTATGAGATTTACATGCTCATGAATAATTATAAGGTGCAGCTAAAGTATCACCCTTTTCTCTCTGGAGTTCTCTTTCTCACAATCATAGAAGGAGACAATGTAATAGAGCAAGCATTGAACCTAGAATCCTTGGATCTGCTGCCTTCTCTCCCCTCTAAATAAACAACACAACACTAATAGATCCAACCCATTAAATTTACCGATAAAACCCATCAACCCTACTAACACGGGTTTTACACACTCATATATACTTCTCAATGCGTTTACAAGACTCAACATGCTAACTTTTTAGCAATTGATATACTTGTCAATTCCAACTCTTCTTAATCTAAACCATTTCTCCTTTGCACCTCTCCGCACCATGATTTTCATCAAGGCACTAACCCAGCATTTGACCAACTACTAAAATACCCTCGGCGAAGTTTCTAGGCACCTTCCCTTGACGCTATCTTCATCTTCACTTTAAAGTATCTCCACATGCTTTGACACACAGTTTGTAGTGCCCAATGACTAGCCGTCACATCTTCACGTATTCGGATTTCTCTGAACTGTCTCTATGTCTATTGGCCTCGTTACTTGGCGCACAACATACACCAAATCCCATCTTCACGATCTTTGTCTTTTCTGTGTTTCTCACTTGAGCCGCGTAGCCTCACCCATATTTACACAGCCACTCGGACATCAGCTCCTCCATCTAGTCCCAGTCTAATGCCATCGACCGCTATATCCTTCAAGCCACCTACATATCCAAAGACCATGCAACTATATCAAGCACAAATTCTATGTACTTGACTCATGTTAGTCAAAACTATATATAATGCAATGCAACATAAACCCTCATACTCCTAAGCCAAAACCGACATCAAACCAATTCAGCTCAACTTACCCTAATCTCTAGCCTCAGCCACGACCAACAGTCAGACCATCTCGGTCAGACCGCCAACCACTAGCTGGTATAACCGGCCACCTGGTGTGACTGCATTTTCAATGCCGGTCACACCGGCCACCTCACCCTAGTCCGACCGCCAACCATGATTGGTCCGATCGCACGCGACCAACACCAAAACCCACTCTTTAAAAAAAAGTAGTTGTCAACTAGAAATTGGTCATACCGTCTTAGTAGTCTAACCGTCCCCAATATCCAGTCACACCGGACCACATATCAAACTGTCATTCACGGCTCGGTCCAACCAGTCCCACCAGGAGCACTGCCAGCAAATCTGAATTTTTAAAACTAATTGTAAAATTCAAATTCAACCAAACTAAAGTGACAATTATTCGTCATAAACATATATTAGATCTTGTCCGTGATCTCTCAACAATATCCCACGCATGGATTTGCACGTTCGCTTCTGCAGAATCAGTTTCGCAATTAGTGTTATAGATCATCTACAGAGATCGATCAGACAGACATTCGATTGGGAATTCATTTGGCCGTCTCTTTCAGAAATTAAGACGACCTATTTAGAATCGTGGGGTTTTCTCGAATTATTTTCTGTGAAATTTATGCGCTGGCCTAGAGACGAAAGAGTCGTTGTCAGCACATCAAATCAGAGTGCACTCGTCGGAGCAAACCAGCTCTACCTACGTGCTTGAAGAGAAGTAGCTAGCCACACCCAATTCTGCACAAGAGTAACACACCTATTTAGAATCGTGGGGTTTTTCTCTATCAAGTAAGGCATTGACACGCATGAAAATACAAGAGTAGATTCATTATTAAGGCAAGTCCGGGCAAAACAGAGCAATTTTTGTCCAGCACGTGCACTCTCCATATCGTCCCTTCGAAGATGATGCAGGCTTGCCAACAGGTTGGTCAGCCAAAAGCAAAAATGGTACGAAATGATAGGACGGTGCCCGTGCAAGAACTAGAAGAAAGGGCATAGACGCATAGTAGTAGCACACACACTCGCTATCGGCTCTTCACTTCAAGCTAATCACTGGAGAGTCGGCGGATATTACATCATGACACCAAACATGCTAATATTCACAAGCTCCCGCTGGTTGATGAGCTTCTGTTGTCGTCGACAAACAGCTACAGAGCTACAGAAACGCGTCGGCTGGATTCTTCCCTCTGGCCTTCCATAGCAGCTCGCATCAGCTGCTGTTCCCATCAGGCCGCGCCGGGAGAAACCGACGGAGTAGAGACCTTTCTCGCCCTTCCACCCGTTTGGAAACTCTTTCCTTGGCAATCCATCTTTCTGTGAAAACAGCTCCCGGTCCTGCCCATTTCAAAGGAGCCAAATGGCACCAAAATAAGACAAAAACATCAGCGAGTCAACTGATTAACAGTATACCGGGACTCCTCACATTTTGCTAGTTGGTCTTGCATATTCATGCCATGGTTAGATTTGGTCTCAGATGATTGAATATTGGTGCTCTCGCTTTCCCCCCGGGGGGGGGGGGGGGGGGCATACTGAGATTCTTTTACAGAGAGAAAACGGTGGTTGTTTTGATGCAAGTACCTTTAACCAGCAAGGAACGTTGCTTTTGTAGCCGGTGGCAAGTACAATGCTGTCAAACTCCTCCGACCGACCGTCCATGAATAGAATTTTTCGTCCTGCGATTTGTCTTATGGCTGATTGCACCTACACAATTCAGTCATTCAGAAAATAAATTACAGCCCATGGTGAAACCAAGGTAAGAAGTTAAGGATTTTGGCAAAGTGAAATAAACCTTGATATCACCAGACTTGATTTTTGCAAGTGTGCCAACGTCAAGAACTGGGGTCTTCCCTGACAGTGATTTGCGCTCGAGCGGTCCAAGAGTAGGACGCTTTAGCCCAAGCCGTGCTGTATCCCCAAGCATGGCCCGTGCAACGAGCAGTAGAATCCGGTCTGCCACGTGGATTGGCAGCCATTTCAGCAGCCACATTGCGAGACCAAAGGTCGGCTGACCTAGCACCTCCCTGGGCAAGATGTGCACCTGCAAATGAGATCCAAAATTTATCAAAACTCAAGCTAATAAAAGCTCATGTACAATTTTGGTTAGCGATTGGATCAAAGAAATAGGAAGTCATTTTTTAAGTCTATGCTTTCGACATGCTACAACAAGCAATGTCTGTGCAATGTGTGGATACAACCATCCTTCCCCCCTTACATCCAATATGGTACAGTATTAATATAAGCCAATATAGAAATTTTTAATCAAAGTTCAGCTCTTTCAAAATCAAGGAGCTGTTAGAAAGGAATACACCTAGTCAAGAGCCAAACGAATACGGGCAAAATCTCTTTTCCCTCATGGACAGTTCTTTCGGATTTCCATTAAAAATGGGTATGAGGGAGGGAAAAAGAAGGTCAGGGCTGCAAAAACACACTTGTGGAGATGCATACCGTGACAGACAGAACTCGTGGGGTAACAGCAGCCAGCGAAATGGCTTCTGTTCAAAGAATCTCTTCTCCTTGCATGACAAGTTCTTAGCAATGAACTGGGATAAACTAATACCAAGTACACAGGGAAAGTGCAAGAACCCAGTTAGTCTTTTGAAGTATTGGTTTAGCCGCAATCTCTGACAAATATAGGCACTAGGTCAAAGAACTAACCAAAGAGGAGCAATAAGGGGTAGCACTCTATTATTAACACACTACATCTGCACCTAAAGGGTAAAGAGTATAAAAAAGACTATAAATTACACAAAATGACATGGATAAAAGACTAATATGTAGAGAGGAATCACATACAGCTTCTCTTACTACAATGTGAGGGTGAGCATTGTGGTTGCAGAGGTCTAGGCACACCTCCATGCCGGAGTTGCCGCACCCCACAACAAGAACACGCTTTCCAGTGAACATAGAGCCGCTCTTGTAGTCACTAGTGTGCATAACTGTTCCCTGGAACTCTTCTAGGCCATCAATCATCGGCACCACAGCCTCTGCGTTCTCTCCAGTTGCAACAACCAGACACCGAGACACATACTCCATATCTTCCATCATGCCGGCGGCCTGTGTCCTCACCCGCCATAACATAAGCTGCTCGTCATATTCTGCATACACCACCGTACGGTTGTACTTAGGACAGATGCCAAACCTCTCAGCATAATTCTCCATGTAAGCCACAAACTGCTGCTTTGTGGGATAATTAGGGTAGTCGGCAGGGAAAGGCAGAAACGGAAGTTCACAGAACTGACGAGGTAGATGAAGGCTGAGGCGGTCATACATCTTGAGCTGCCATAGAGGAGCCATGCAGCTAGAGCGCTCAAGAACAAGGCTATCGATCCCCTTTTCCTTCAGGCATGCAGCGACGGCAAGTCCAGACGGCCCTGCACCTACTACTATTGGCCCCTGAACCCAGACGAACCGCTCGGAGCAAGAGACGGCAGCAGGTGTGCTCCTCTCCTTATGGCAGTTCTCAACAGATTGGTGGTAGATTTGGCTGTAATAGGTCTCGAAACTAGGATCATGGGCTCTCTTGCCTTCATTTTCGCTCCAATGGTCCATGACTATAGCTAAGCTTTGATATGCTCTCTCTAACCTGGAAGAACAAGCACTATACCATAAAAGTGAAGACGGGCGCAACCTACCCGAAAGAATAACGTTGCTCTCAACCTTCCTTTCTAAAGGACCATATAAGAAGGTCCTAGTTTATAATATGACAAACCATTATAATTTGGAAGATTTAAAAATTTTGTTGGCAGTGTTGCTGGTCGGTCAGGGGAAGCCCGGTCAGACCGGCATTGTGCTACTGGTCTGACTGGTTGGTGTTAGCGGTCAGACCACTTGGGTGGATCGGTCTGACTAGTTGGTGTTAGCGGTCTGACCATCCGAGGGTTGGCGGTCTGACTGGCTGAGAGATGTCCAGATGGGGACTTTCAGCCATATTCATATTTGTGGATTTTGAGTTGAGAAATGAGTTTTGGTGAGTATAGTTAGTGGTTTTATGTTGTATGAGCTATGTTACAGCTAACGTGAGTTTTATAAAGAATTTGTGCACGAAAACAATTTCTTTGTCTTTGGATGTGTAGGGTCACTTGGAGTCAACTGTGGTCAATGGCGAGGATCGGGGTGAGGCTCGTGGACGAGCTGAGGACCAAAACGATCGAGAATACCGGGTGAAATAGTGAGCTCAAGCATGTCACGAGAAAGGTGAGAAATGTGGAAGGCTAGTTCGAATGGCGGGATGACACCATGTAGTTTGGACGGGCTAAGTGACCCGTAGTTCGGTGAAACCAGGATGGAAAAGACTTGGCGATACGTGGTAAGTTAGTGGTACACCTACACGTGGTAAGCATAATGATTGCTTACAATGGATGTGATGATCGGATCAATGAAGGGTATTTTTGGTAGTTTGGCCAAAATACCGAAAACTATCTTGGATCAAAACCACAGCGTATGAGTATCACTTAGGAGAGCGATTTAGATCAAAGTGAAGCTGGTTTGATCAAGATGGATCAAGGCTAAGGATTTAGCGGATTCGACCTTTATACGCTTTGAAAAACGTGCATAAGTGAACATGTGTGAGTAAAACTTGTGTGTGTAGGGTTACCGATTTTACCCCATTGTACTAAGTGGATAGTACCTACTAAGGGATGGATGTGGCTAGCTAGCCCATCTATAAAAGGGGGTTAGGATGAAGACATGTGATTAACCATCCAACCCACTTCGCTTGTGCTTTGTTGTTTTAGCGTTAGGTTTTGAGTACATGGTATGCTCTTTGTCATCTAAGACGAAGTGACTGTAAAATTTGTCTCCTCAAGTAGTAATAGATTCAATATTTGATCATCCTTTATGTCTATCTCTTTTCTAGATTGATTTGCTCTTGATTTGGTTAGTTTTTCCTCTCCTCCTTCCCTTTCTTGATCTTGCTATGCCAAAGACGCGTAAGAGATGGAGAAAACCTCTAAAAATCATCCTCCACCCATCTAGGTACATTGGTAGCAAGTTCATCAAAACTCAGTTTTTGCATGTTTCTGACCTTCCAAGTGGTTTCTTGATTTGAGAGTTTTTGGAGTGATTTCTTTGATGTTCTTGTTTGCTGTGACATGTGGAAATATATCCAAAGCTATCTTGGCTATCCTCTACTCACGAGCAAATCTTGATTATCGATTTTGGTTTTTATTTGGTTTGGGTGCAACCTTGCTTAAAACTCAAAAGGTTTGAAGTTTGACATGGGTTTTACGATCCCTTCGACGCCGGAGCCTCGTGGCTTCTCACGGCTAGGTGAAGCCGGCGGCGTGTTGAGGGTGGAGGAGCACCGCGAGCAATTTGGGAATGGGAAAGGGTGGAGGAGATCGGGAGCAAGGGGAAGAGAGGAGCCGGGAATGGGGTTTTAAACCCGAGCGGAGGAAGAAGCTTCGGGAAGGAGGCACGGGCGGGCAAGGGGGAAGAACCGGCGCCAAGGGGAAGGATGGGGTGGCGAGGGGGAGAGGGGAGGGGAGGTCGCGAGTGGGCGAGGAGCGAGCGGCGAGCGCGGCGCGGCGACGCCGAGACGGTGGCGCCAGCGGCGGAGGGGGATGAATCCGCGCGGCGAAGACCGGCGCGGTCGCGGCACGCAGGCGTGTGCGCGAGGAGGAAGACGGGAGAGGCGAGGCGGCGGCGGGAGGGAGCGAGTCGAGCCGGGAGAGGAGGGAGACGGTGGGAAACGGCGCCAACGGGAGAAGGAGGAGGCAGGCCGGGAGCGGAAAGCGGAAGCGGCGCGCGGGGAGGAGGAGAGGCGCTCGGCCGAAGAGGAAAGCGACCAAGAGGGAACTTTCCCAAAGGAAAGTTTCCAAAATTTCCCAAAAAGCAAAATTTCACGAGAAAATTTGGTTTGAAATTTTAGGGCTTTTCAACCTACTCTTAAAAGAATCTCGACCAGAGATTAACTTGGTCCAGGAGTAAGTTGGGAAAATCCGCACTGCAAGTCGACTTTCTTCCCAAGTGGACTCATCCGCGGTGTGATTCTTCCACTGAACTCTGTAAAACCTGACATTCTTGTTTCTGAGCTGCCTCTCTGATGTCTCAAGTATTTGTAGTGGTTCTTCAGCATATGTGCAGTCATCTTGCAATTCAATATCTGACAATGGCACTTCATCTGTGGGTTGTCGAAGACACTTTCGGAGCTGGGATACGTGGAATACGTTATGTATTCTTGACAAGTTGGGTGGAAGCTGCACTTGATAAGCTACTTCCCAACTCTTCCAATTATTTGAACGGTCCCACATATCTCGGTGCTAGTTTGCCTTTGACTTGAAATCTCTTGACTATCTTGAATGGGGTGACTTTGATGTAGACGAAATTTCCAACTTCAAAGCTTAAATCTTTTCTCGCGTTATCTGCGTAGCACTTCCGGGTCTTGTGCCATCTTGAGTCTATCCTCGATAATTCGACATGAGCCTCTGCATCTTGGGCAACTGAGGTCCAATGTATTGACGTTCTCCGTTTCGACCAATTGAGGTGTCCCGCATTTTCTACCATACAAAGCTTCAAATGGGGCCATTTGGATACTGGCTTGATAACTATTATTATATGAGAACTGGGCAAATGGTAAGCAAGTGTTCCATGCTGCTCCATATACAATTGCACAAGCTCTCAACATGTCTTCTAGAATCTGGTTGGTCTTCTCATGCATCCATCTGCTCGTGGATGATATGCTGAGCTGAAGTTCAGATCGGTGCCCATAGCTTCATGTAGTTTCTCCCAAAACTTGGAGGTGAATTGTGCTCCTCTATCTGACACAATTTTCTTCGGAACTCCATGTAGTGTCACAATTCTTGTCAAATATAACTCAGCAAGCTTGTCTTTCCCATAGGTTTGCTTGATTGGAAGGAAATGAGCCACCTTAGTCAATCTATCAACAATGACCCAGATAGCGTCATACCCTTCACGAGTCTTGGGGAGTCCAGTAATGAAATCCATGCCGATACTATCCCATTTCCATTCGGGAATTGGCAAAGGCTGCAACAATCCTGATGGTTTTTGGTGGTCTATTTTGATCTGCTGGCAGACATCACATTTAGCCACATACTCTGCCACTTCTTTCTTCATTTGGTTCCACCAATATTTCTTCTTCAGGTCTTGATACATCTTGGTTCCTCCTGGATGGATTGAGAATTGGGATGAATGGGCTTCGGATAGGATCAATTCTCTTAATTCCTTCTTATTGGGTATGCAATAACGGTCACGGAATATAAGTATTCCATGTTCGTCTATCGCATATTCTGATGAATCTCCTTCTTGGATGTCCTTTTTCAGTTTTTGAATCTCTTCATCTTCATCTTGTGCTGCCTTAATCTGATCTGTTAACAACGGTTGAAGCTCTAATGCTGCCATACTGCCTTGTTCAGTGATTACCAAATTCAGTCGTAGTATATCCCTTTGCGCCTCGACGGTACTGTGGTATTGGGTTTGCCTTGTCGAACTTTTCACGAGGGCATCGGCAACCACATTAGCTTTGCTCGATGATACCAAAGTTCCACATCATAGTCTTTTATTAACTCCAACCATCTTCGTTGCCTCATATTCAACTCTGGCTGCGTGAATAAGTATTTCAGGCTCTTGTGATCTGAGAATATCTCACAACGATTTCCTAGCAGGTAGTGCCGCCAAATTTTGAGGGCATGCACCACAGCCGCTAGTTCTAAATCGTGTGTTGGGTAGTTTTCCTCATGCGGCTTCATTGCCTTGAAGCATAGGCAACAACTTTTCCGTCTTGCATGAGCACACATCCCAAACCTTGTTTTGAAGCATCACAGAGATTTGAAACCCCTTTCGGTTGGGCAAAATTAGTACTGTGTTGTTGTCAACTTGGTCTTCAATAATCGAAACTCTCTTCACAAGCATCTGTCCAAGTGAATGGCTTGTCTTTCTTCAGGAGTTGAGTGAGTGGGCGAGAAATCCTGGAGAATCCTTCTATGAATCGGCGATAATAGCCTGCCAATCCAAGAAAGCTTCTCACTTCCGTTATTGTCTTGGGTTGTTCCCATTCCATGATCGCGTGATCTTTTCTGATCAACCTTGACTCCATCTTCAGATATAATGTGACCCAAGAAAGCAACTCTTTTAACCAAAAGCTGCATTTGTCGAACTTGGCATACAACTGATGCTCCCTCAATCTGGTCAAAACCATATGCAAATGCTTCTTGTGCTCTTCTTCGCTTTTGGAGTAAATCAGAATATCGTCAATGAAGACTATCACAAATCGGTCCAGTTGGTCCATATGCACCAGATTCATAAGATTCATGAAATAGGTCGCGCATTGGTTAAACCAAAAGGAACGACCGTGAACTCAAATAATCCATATCTGGTTATGAAGGTTGTTTTCTCTCGATCTTGCTCTCGGATCTTGAGTGATGGTAACCCGAGCGCAAATCGATCTTGAGAACACTTTGGCACCCTTGAGTTGGTCAAACAGGTCATCAATTCTGGGCAAAGGGTACTTGTTTTTGATTGTGACAAGATTCAAACCTCTCGTAATCAACACACATCCTTAACTCTCCATTCTTCTTCTTCACAAACAAAGCGGTGCCACCAAGGTGAAATACTTGGTCGAATAAACTCTTTCTTGCAGTTCATCCAATTGTTTCTTGAGCTCTTTCAGTTCACTGGTGACATTCTGCATGCGATGCTTGGCGATTGGTTTTGTGCACGACCAGTTCTATGGCAAGTTCTACTTGTGCATCGAAAGTCTGCTCGTAGTTCTTCCGAAACACATCCGGATACTCTTGTATTATCGGCACTTGGTTAGGTGTGGTCGCTAGCATGTTGATCATGCGTTTCCTTGCATTCTTCAAGCATTCTCGGTCTGCTTTTACTACCACTTTCGATCTTCAGATTGACTAATGACACTTGCTTTGATCTCACAATCCACTTTGCCTTTATTCTTGGCTGCCGATTCATGCCCAAAATGGCATCTAATCCCGACATATCTAGTCATAGAATCGCTCAAATCTACCCTTGATTTTTATATTAAGCCCAAAGACACCCACGGTGGGACTCCATTCTAACCCCAGGGGTTTCGACCACATAAGGTCTTGGCAATGAAACAGAAGGCAACTGATTTCTTGAAGCAAAACTCTTCGAAATAAACGAATGTGTTGCACCAGGGTCAAACAAAATCAATGCAGGTATGGAGTTGATTGGGAACATACCAGCAATGATGTCACTTGCTCCAGCTGCGTCTTCTGCAGACACATGGTTCACCCTCGCATAGAAGGTGGGTCTGGTGCGGCCTCTACCTCGGCCTACAGATGTGAAATTTGCTGTACCTGCTGGAGATTGGGGTCCAGCTGCTTTGATCTGCAAGAGACCTCCTTGGGGAGTGCTAAAGCCTACTTGTGTCTTCGCTTCTTGCTGCTGCTGGTTTTGGACTTGTAGCTTGGCTGCATCGGATGGCAAGTTCTTCCGGGGACACTGATCTCTGTAGTGCCCAATCTCACCACAGTGGAAACAAGCATTTGATCTCCGTGGACAGGAGCTGGCAAGATGATTGCCACTGCAGGTAGGGCATTTGATAGCAAGTGGTAGAGGAGTGGCATACTGCTGGGGTTGTCCTGACTGGGTCTTGGGTAGCACCACAAACTGGCGGGAGGGTTGGGACCGAAAGGAGGACGATCCCGTGGTCTTACTCCGCTGAGCACTGTGTGAGGAAGACTGAGTCTTGTGTGCTGCTTTACGCTTTCTATAATCCTCCATCTCACCTCTAGCTTCTTCTGAGTTGATCAGGCTATCTACCATATCATGTAGGTCCTTGAATTTCATAGCTGATATATGAAACTTCAAAGACTGTTGTAGTCCTGCTCGGAATTTGCTCATCTTCTTTTCTTCATTATCGACATCGTCTGGGGCAAATCTGGATAGATGGTTGAATTGGTGCAAGTATTCCATAATCGTATGGCCCACCTTGTTTGAGTGCCAAAAATTCACGGCGCTTGGCTTCCATTACGCCATCGGTATGTGTGCCTGCGGAAGGCCTTTGAGAATTCTTCCCAACTAAGTTCTCTGCTCGCAGGTGCGCCGATAGTTGATCCACCAGTTCTTTGCAGCACCACGCAACCGGTGGGATGCGTGACAACACTTTTTCTCTATCATCGCATCGTACAGTATCAAGCTTCCTTTCCACGTCCACAAGCGGTCCTCGGCCACTATGGGTCACGAGGTAGAAAAGACTGGTGGACGCGTCTTCAAAAAGTCTGCCCATCGGGTGGAAATGGTGCACCATCCCGATTAACATTGCTTCCACCGGTATGCCCGGGAATATCCAAAGCTATCTTGGCTATCCTCTACTCACGAGCAAATCTTGATTATCGATTTTGGTTTTTATTTGGTTTGGGTGCAACCTTGCTTAAAACTCAAAAAGGTTTGAAGTTTGACATGGGTTTTTGCGATCCATGAATGTAATAGATTTCTGAGACCTTAAGCAAGGTGTGTACAAAGTTTCACAGCTTTTGGATCATCCAATCAAAAGTTGCGTTGATTTGAAATCTCGCACCCATGCTGATTTTACTGTTCACAAGCCTGAAAACACTGTTCATAGCGGCCAGACTATCCAAATAGAGGTTAAACCACCCCCTGGAGGTCAAACCGCCCCTTGGTTGGTGGTCAAACTTCTAAGGAGAGATCATACTGTCCCTCGGTTGGCGGTCAGACCTCCAGAAGCTAAGTTCTTCTAAATTTTGTATTCTTGAGTGATTAGCTTTAGATTTTTGGTAGTGGATTTGATTCTTAGTAATTCTGTAGTTATTTAAGAATAGAATCCAGAATACTTAGGGCAAAATTTTAATCCACACCATTTACCCCCCTCTATTACCTATCTGGTCCTACACTTCCTTTCCAAGTATTAACCCACTTTTGTGCAAATTTCCTCTCTCGACTACTCCAAGGAAAGGACTCATGTAGAGCAAAACCTTGGGACCTACTACTAGCCAGTTGACCCCACCTCCTTCCTTCTATTCTACCAGAATCTCGGGGTTCAGATTCATTTTAAGTGATAGTAGGAGTGGGGATGGAGGTAGCATACAAACAAGAGTATATAAGTGAGTTTATTAACTACTATGCATTTCAGATAAACCCAATGGTTATTTTGTAGAAAAGCTTTAAAATTAGATTGGTTGGATACATCTACACTACATATTTGTGTGTGACTTTGTGCACATGTGTCCATGAGGAAGACTTGCATAAGTGTAAGTCCCAAAATGTTGAAAGGATGAAAATCTGAAAATTTTAAATATTTTTATTTCATTTTAGTGTTATTCAAAATTTTCCTAGTTTTTCGATGTGGTTTTTGCAAAACAATTTTAATTGGTAAAGTAAAAAATCTTGCATCAAGAGCCAAAGCAATCGAAAAGCAAATCAAACAAAAAATTGAGATTAAAATTCAAAATAAAAATTGGATCCCAAAATCAAATTATGCAAATTAAAAATTTAAAATTCGCATCCTCTGAGCAAAGAATTCAAATTCAACTTTAAATCTCGAATTGGAAAATGCTAATAAAATAAAAAACATCATTTTGATAGCTACCTTTTCTCCATCCTTCTCTCACCGACTGCTAGGCCCCACTTCCCTTTCTCCCCTCTTTCTTTCTTTCTTTCTTTCTTCCTTTCATCTCCCTCCTCTCTCTTCCCTCCCTCTCTATTATGGCACTAGCCATGCCGCTCAATGTCACCCCGCTCTACCGCTCCCATGCATAATTCCTGCCATGATTCCCGTCATGCTAGCCACACATAGTGTCGAATGTCGTGCTCAATGATTCTCATCAGCCACGCATCGCGTGATTCCTGCCAACCGCATGGTGTGCTCCTGCGATGCCCAGCTCACCCTACCATTGCGTTGCCCTGCACTGCTCCCCTATCTATAAATACCCCCAACGCTTGCCATCGCTTCCTCGCATTTCCCCCCCTTCTTGCTCCCAATTTGCCCCATTGCGAACCGTCCCTAAGCCCGCATCGACCGTCACCCTCCCCTCGTTGTTCTGGCCACTCCGACGCTCCTCTCCCAAAAGTGGCTATGTCATCTTGTGTTCCTGAGTATCTACTTCACCCCTGTATGTCTAATTGGATATCCATACACAAAGCTTGTTGAAATGTTGTTTTTCATCGATTCCGGCTGAAACACACCGTCAGTGATGCCATTTCTTCTTCGGAGCTCCTCCCTTTAATTCCTTCCTCCTGGAGCTACACCTCGACCTCTTAGAGCTATCCCAAGCCTCAGGTCCTCCCCTCTACCTCTCTGGCAAGATGGCACCATTGGCCACGTCGCGCTGTCGTCGGCCTCCATCGCCAGGCCGCTCTAGCTCCTCTCTGGCTAAGCCATCACTGCGAGTAAGTTCCACTGACCTCCCTCATGCTCATGCTCCCGTTGCTTTCCTTCTCCTCCCTCTCTGGCCACCGCCGCCGTGTCCACCCCCTATGCCCAACCGCCCGCACCGTTGCCGGCCACTCTCGACGTTGCCCCGAGCCATGGCAACCTCTCCCCTAGCTTCTCCACCTCCCAGGCAACCCATCTTACCCTTCCCAGCTGCCAATGAACCCCACCAGCCGTGTGCCCCTGCTCTGTTTCAACCCTCCCCTGTTTTTCCTCTTTCGTGTTGCTTCCTTCACTCTCTCCCTCCCTTATATGACAGATGGGCCTGACACTATCCACTGCCCACTTGTCACAAATTAATTTCCATATTTCAGTAGAAAATAATTCTGGATATTAAAATAATTAACTTAAATTTGAATAAAAATATAATGGCAAATCATTTAATTATAAATAAAAATAGTAATAATAAAATCCAATTATGATGTTGGAATAAAAGTTTATGAAAAGTAATTATAGTGAGCAATTAATTCTTGGTTAATTTCATGTCAACAAAGAAATTAGCAAGACAGTTATTATGAGAATAATTAATGTAAGATTAATCAAAATTATTTCTATGCTAAGAATCTTGAAGACCTTTAAAATGGTAATTAAATAGTTGAGGTAAATGAATTTGAATAGTAGGTCAATAATAGTTCACTATAAATATTGAGATTTAAATTAAAGTCTACCTTGCACATAATTAGATGACTCTCAAAAATAAATTGTATGCCACCAACATTTATCTTAAATCTAAACATTACTAAAAAGTACATAAAATAATGGCATTACATGCAAAGAGTATCTTTTAAAGAGTCATGCTAAAATGCAATCTTGCCTAATTAATAGTCATCCTGTCATTATATCTGGATTTAAGATCACCAATGATAATTAAAAACACCAAGTACCCCGGATAATCTCTCCCATCTATCTATATATCTATCCTGACTCATGGAACTTGCTTGATAAATATAAAATAATAAAAGAAGGTATTAAATTAAAGATTGAGTCATGGTACTCTGCGATCGGCTATTCCTAGACATCTTTGAATCCAAAGCAGAATATCCCCGTGAATATTTCTTCATCAATAAACCTTCCTTATTTTCCTCCCCGACAGAGTTTCCCTGCATTTTCCCTTTTTGCTCAAACTCAGTTTGACTTTGTCAAGCATCCTGCACCTGCTAAATCTTATCTCACACCACAATCTCAATTTTTCGGAAACTCAATTAAGTTTATTTCGGATTTATTTGGACTTTTGAATGTCCCTTTGATTTATTTGGTTTTCGATGGTTTATCATGTAATCAGAAGATTGAAGTCTTAAAGAAGTAATAGTTCGAGCAGGATCAAGGCTCGAATAAAAAATATCCAAAGTTTGCACAAGTGAGTTATGCCATGGATTCCCTCTTGTGCTTTTAATTTGCTTGGTTTTCTTGTTTGGCTTTCTCTCCTCTTGATTTTTCCTAATACCAAGGATGTGTAAGACATGAAGATATCTCCTAGAAATAAGATTCCATCCATCTAGACATTATCTAGAGAAAGAGGTTTGGATCGAAAGAGGTGATTTTTGGTTTTTTTTTCTTATAGGTGATTTGGATCAAATTCATGTTGTGATCTAACTTGCTATTACATGTGAGAATCCATTCAAGGTCACGTAGATCATGTAGAACTCATAAGTAAGAGCAGATCGAGATTTTCCTTTTAACCCGATTTGGTATACCCTTCACTCAAATGGAGTGGTACTACCGATGTTACTATAGCGGTACTATCAATTTTGCAAAGTTTCATTTATATCTTTTTTGTGTTGGTGATTGGTCTCTGAACTTCGTAACTTCTCATACTTATTGGAGTAAAGAACTTGGAGTCATACTTCCGCTTTGAAAAAAGATTTGAAAAAGTCTTATAATCTTGTTTGTTCCGATTCACCACCCCGCTAATTGCCATTTTCGATCTTACAATATGTCAAAAGGTTTGTGTTGTTCTAGTGATGCCAACACCCTAGAATAATAAGATTGTGCTAGTTCTTTTCAACTTATAGTTTATGGCTTATAACTTTTCTTGAACAAATAAATGAGACAACTTCTCTGCCGCTGTTTCGAATCGACTTATTGGTTTTCGATTCGTTTACACAAGCGCACGCATTAGAGCCAAAAGACTGTCTACCGTCAAAAGATTTCCATGAAGCAAAAATCACCCATCTGACTTGTGGCCCAAATGCTGTGCTACAACAGCATCTTGAAGACCGACACGTCGGGTAATGTGACTGTAGGACGGTACTTAAGAATTCAGAGCTGATAGGCAGGATCTCTACAAATCAACATTTTTGAGTTGATGAGCTCTCCAGTGATTGTTCATGAATCATGGTGCCTATTCCTAGCTAACACAATGCACATTTAAAGAAGTTATTACACCTAAACATTTTTGCACCTTTGGATGGCCATCAACGCTGCACGTCTAACCCATCATTATGACCCTATACCTGACAAACAACCCCTACAGATTTGTGGCCCCATACGTGGCAAATAACCCCTGTAGAGCAATTGTGGTACCTAATTCCTTTTCTGTTCAAAAGATCCCCAGGATATTGTGTCATTCCCCATTTCACAATTTGAAAAGTCAACTCCATCGAAAACAAATACCGTTGCCCAGAACTTGCATTGTGGCTTGATCGAAGTTCTAACGAAAATATAGCAAGGTGAACAGCTGGAATAATCTACATGAAATGATACAACGGACAAGTTTTTAAGCAAGTTAACACAATCAATGAAAACAGCGCAGCCTACATATAATCTTCTGTCAATTAACTTTCGACATCAGACCTCAACGATACTTTTGCTGTTTACCCACTGTCTAGATATGTGATATGAGCTCAAGCAAATTGTGCTGCAGGCTACACCAGGTGGTAAGTTGGAAGGGCAAAAAGACTTTGAAGGTTGATCGTTCGTCACAGCTTCAGATGCAACATTTATATTAGAAACAAGGACAGGACAGTAGCAGGAGTCCAGGACTAGAATGATGCTGCAGCAGCTCATATAATGGCAGCTCTGTCATGCTGTGATTTGTGCAGAAAGGTACCATGGAGAGAGAGAGAGAGAGAGAGAGAGTTCCTTATTTTCACCTAATTGCCAGAACACTGGGGTTTTCATTTAATACTAACACATACGGGCCATAAACAGTATTTCTTTATTTTTTATATTTCTACTTATTTATAACAATTCTATTTTGAGGGACATACTCTATACGTAAAATCAAACAGTAACCACAGAATCCAATTTTCACCTCTGGTTACCAAATTACAACCCTGCATGTGGGATACCAGACAAAGGCAAATCCCACAACTAGCTTCCTAAGTGGGTGCAAAAAAAAAGTAGCTGTGGCCCTTTGTACTCTCCAAGTGGTGCAATTTGGAGGCCTCTCCTAGAGAATTTTTCCTGAATCCCCTTCGCCTTCAGTCATCCCGTCACCCCGTTCAGTGATCCAGTCAGGCAGTCACCTGCACTGCATGTGCACCGTAATCTCATGGGCGGTCACTTCTCAGGATTTTCACAGCCATTGCTGCTCTCAGAATGGTAATGCCTTTATTTCATTTGAAGGAACAGCTCCTCCACTGTACCTTCTGTCCTTTGATAAGAAGGCATATTCCTTTCACATGCCATGGAGCAGATATCAGGGCAGCGGGACGGACTGAATCATCTTTTCCTTTTTAACTAATACAAAATCAACCTTTTTTTTAATCTTCACTATATTAGTTACGAGAAGTTAATAAATCAGATGCGCAATGAAAGTAAACACAAAACAAAAGCTAACAAACCAAGAAAACAAAAAAAAGGTACAAACGGGCTAAAGCATCAGCTAGCTGGTCTGACCGCAGGCATCACACCGGTCTAACCGGCCCTGGGTGGTCTGATCGCTCGAGTCACACCGATCGGATCGCTCGTCGTTCTAGAACAAAGAACAACCCACCGCCAAGAACTTAAAATAGATTAACTTCTAATCTACTCAATCAAAAAAGTTAAAACATAAAACGTAGCTTCCTCAAGGTCTTATGAACATATTCTATCAATAGATCAATAAGCTACTCAACAAATTTTTGACCTTTGCCTAAATCAAGGCAACTTATATCAAAACCAGATAAACCAAGGCAAATACCAGGAATTTGCTATTGGGTTGCTTAGATGGATGTGATCTAATCTCCACGAGGTTTTTTCATCATCCACACATCCTTGGGAACCAACAAGATTAAGGAAAGAGGAAATCCAAACAAGAAAATTAAGCAAATCAAAAGCATAAGGAGAAATCCATAGCAAAGCCCATTTAGATGAAATTTGGATCTTTATTTCACCCAGAGATGAATCTTTAAAGTCACTTCACTCTTGGAGGATAGAGATCCCTCTCCATGGAGTATACACACAAAATTTCTCTATTGGAAATCTTACCCTAACTCTTAAAGGCTTAGCTAAGACTCCTCAAAGCTTAGCACCTAATCCACCTCTCCCTCTTTATATATGGAGGCTCATAAGAAATCATAACCAACACCTCTAGTTGGGTTTCATTCTCTTAAATGGCTAACACGTTAACCCAACGCCATATTCAGTTTACACACACACACACACACACACACACACACTCATACTTTTCATAGTGGCTCATCCAAAGGACTTTAATAGCCCGAAACGCTAATCCAATCCATGAAAGCATCTCTACATGCTTCGACACACAGCCTGTAGTACCCAATAACTAGCCATCACATCTTTACGCATTCATACTCCCCCCAAATCGTCTCTACGTACATCGATCTCATCACTTGGCGCATCACATGCACAAACCCGCCTCATCGCGATCCTCATCTCTTCTTTGAGTTATATAGCCTCACCCGAACTTACCCGACCACACGGTTCTCAGCTCTCCCTCCTAGTCCTGGTCCATTGCCATTGACAGTTGTCGCTCTCCAAGAAACCATGCACATCCAAAGATCACGCAATTTGATTCCGAGCACAAGTCTTTGCACTTGACTCACATTACATAAATCATGCATCATATAACACAACACAACTATCCAACGACACCTCTGCTATGCACACACTTAAACCACTCAACTCAACCCAAATGTCACTATGAGCCTACAGAGTTGATATGACCGACAACCATAGGCCAGTCAGATCGCCCAACACCTCTCCAGCTCACCCCGGTAGAAGGGGATTGGTTTGACCGCTAGCTCAAAGCTGGTCAGACTACTTAAAAGCACCTAAAAACTCCTATCAGACCGGTTAAATCCAGACAACACCTCTGAAAACTAAAAAGCTTTAAAACCAAACTTAAATTTTGACAAAACTTGTACATCGAAGTCAAATACTTATCACAAACTATAGGGCAACCTTCATATGATTTCACAGTATCTCTCCAATGAGAGGTCATGGTTTGGCCAACAAGAGATTCGTGGAGCAAGTAGTGCAAGGACCAGTCTACATTATATAACTGTTTTTTAGGGACCAATAGAGATTTGGATCCATAGGGGCAGCGACCCTATCAATTTGACAGTCCCATACAAACAAATGTGGTGCACAAACATGGTGCCTTGCATGTTCTTGGTGATTCAAGCACCTGGCGATGCTTTAAGAATCAATACTAGAACTGGATCGACCCAACTATTGGTATTTGTTCTAAACTGCAACATTGTGCTAGTGGACTAAATGCCTAGAATGATCCAGGATACCTAGACATGCAAATTATCACGTATTGCAAGGAGTTCTAGATTCATATGCTAGTAGATTTTGAACTACCTACATGATAGTTTACTTCTGTTCTGTATATTCTATAGCAATATAGCTCTTAAATGCAATGTGCAACCATCCTTTTTCTGCGAAAAGTGTGCTGTAAGGTTCAGCATTGTCTAAGCATGCATTGCAATTGGATGCACAGCAAGCACCAACAACCTAAGATTAAAACAGTTCTCACCATAACAGTGCAGAACAAAAATCAAACATTAACAAAAAAAAGTAATAGTTGCTCCATTTATTATGATCTATATCTATGTTGTTAGACCATGTGGATGGATGTAAAGAAAGTGATGATGAATAAATGACATTTGGATTTATTTGGATTTTGTGTTTGTGAAAGTTTTGGTCAATCACGATCGAAGGTTCAAGTTCAAGTGGCTTCAGCCTGCTCTGAGTGGTTTTTGTCTTCTCCGAGTATTTTTAGTTGCTCCGAGTAGTTTCGAACTCCGAAACATCGAATGACACTTGAGTAGCATCAGAGGATCGCACAGCTGAATGACCACGTAGACTTCGACCACGTTGGTTACAACTCAGAGTCATTTACAATCACGTTTGACTACGACCACGTTCTACTTTGACCACGTCTGACATTGACCACTGAATATTGACTATGGCAGTTTGACCATGTTCGACTTCGACCACGACAGAATGACCACTGAAGGTAATCGTAGCTATAGTACCTTTCATGGTCGTAGCTACATTATTTTTTCATGGTCATAGTTGCAGTATCTAGTCGGTACTCGATAATCATGGATTTTACTGGTCGATAGTTGAAGGCTTTGCAGTCGACGGTCATAAACTTTGCGGAATGTTGTTATAGTCATAGACTTCGCAGTCTTGTTTTCATAGTCGTAGACTTTGTAGTCTGCTGTCGTTGTCTTTGGTAATCAAAAACTTTGCGATCAGTTGTTGTAGGCTTCACAGTTGGTACTCATAGACTTCATGGTCGGTACGAGTGCTTTAATTCCTGCGATCTTCGAATACCTTGAGTACTTGTGTTGGGTTAGTGGTTGACTGATCTGGTCGAAGCGATTGTTAGTGATACTCGGTGATCGATGGTGTGGTGATTGGTTGATGATTGTAGTTGTAGACTTGGCATTCGGTACTCGATGGTTTTGGTCGGTAGCGATGCGTGGTATCCCTAAGTGTTTGGAGTGGAGCAATAATATTTCCCGATTACTTGTGGTTTTCGAGTACTCATTGAGCTAGCAGTCATAAGAAGTTGTCTGAAGCTGATTGCGGTGAGTGATGGAATGTGTGGTCGAAGATGACTTGATTGATGGTTGTGGATGGTTTTGTTCTTATCTGTGGATGGACAAGGGTGGTGTGAGTGTGTGTGTACTGATGACAGTCAAGTTATGGAGAACTTGTGCCGGGAAACGTTTCTTTGGTTTTTGTATGTGCAGGATGGTGTAGAGATAATCATGATCAGTGACAAGGAGGACCGAAAATAGGATGGGGAGATATGAGGTCCAGATTGTTAAGGATGTCACGCGAGATGGTCGGGCTAACGCTGAAATACATAGAGATCAAAGGTGGTGATGCGTGGAGAAGCTACGGGCGGAGCGGTCCTAGAGCTTTCTACACGGTGGTTGATGATGCAAGATGGAGCTATGGGAGGTGCATTCCTAGAGGCTTCATCACGTGGTGAGATTGAAAATGTTATGGAAGAAAACTATAAGGGGAAGGATTAGAGATTTGGTAAAACCAGTAGCTCATAGTCATACATGGTTTGCACCAAGGAAAAATTACATGAATATCTGCAACAAAAGGAATAAATGCCATATGATACTGCAAAAGAATAGTACCAAAGTTATAACTTTTCCTAAGAAGAAAGGATGCCAACGTAACTAACTCACAAATTAACCAGATTTAGAGTTTGGTTTCTTTAAAAAAAACACAAAAAGGAATAATGGCAATCGTTTGTGTGCTATTGCAACTTGCAGCTACATATCTCACTACTGACCACCCACTACATTTGGCCGAACTAATCAGAGATGGAAGTTCGACTAGAACAACGACGCGAGAACACATATGATAGCATTTTGAATACTAGCCACATACATCATCGCTAGGATCGTGGGAATTCCTCTGGAACACTAGCATCGCGATCCCAAATCTGCAGCCACGGCCAGCCCCAAACCATGCATCCAGATCAGAGCCGACTACAGTCTCTGCTTCGACTGCGTTGGATCCATTGCACTCTGCCATTAGGCTTCGAAGGGGAGATGGGAAGGAGAAGAGCGGCGGATTTTGCCGGCTTGTCCGGTGAAACTTCCGAGGCTCCCGCCTAAACTGCTTAATCTGCAGAAATTGGGCGGCGACGTGCTAGTTCGGCATCACATTGGGATGGGTTTTAGATGGACAAATTCTTTCTTCGGTGGTGAACTGTCTGTACTAGTTCTACCTTTCTTCTCGAACTGATTTACCACGAGAGAAGCACAGAGGTCAATCCTCTTCAAATACGGAACACGGATTCTGCCATACATAGGTCAATCTTTGCCTAGGCGTGATAGTTGGGCCGGTTCGTGCTAGATTTGGAAGAATCACATTGAGCTGGGCTTCAGGTGGACATCGCCTCACCAGTCATCACCATCGGGTGCAGCCTTCTCTTCTGATACAGGACAATCATATCAAATTCTACATTTTGATCGTGTGCACGTAAACTGTGTAGCATGATCTAAGTCTCAGTTTGATTATGCGAACGATTAATTTACGTATCCATAATTCCATCCGGCACATTTGATCAATCGTATCAGTATGTCAGAACGGATTAGGGGAATAGTTGGGAAGAAGGCTCTTGATCAGGAGTAGATCAACTTGCACGGTTGCACCAGGAGCCGAGGACAATACCCAAATCACATTATTTCAATGTGTACTGAAATGACGAAATTCCGCTTGATTATGCAAATACTCTTTCATGTTGATTCAACCTTTTAATGTTGTTCAAATGATTTAGCTAGTCAGTAGAGCGCTGCAGCTAGTGCTGATAAACGATTCGTTTCTCTTTTGACCTGAACCTCTTAACTACGATCACTGCCATAATTTGTGAGCAGAACGAGAGACGATGATTCATTAATCATGATATTGCCATTACACTTAGTTCTAGTTATCAGTTGTGCTGTCTCGCAGTTAAAGATGATATTAGGTCAGGCAATATGTTGTGCGGCTCATCTAACCAGATGGCTCTACAGTTCATATATATACTCAGAACAATTACAAAGGGAGGTTACAACCGAACCGAGATTACAGGGATTGGTTTCCAACTGGAATTACAAGAATATCTGTTACTATTTACGGTAAGGCAACACACTGAATCCAATCGTATATAATCTGGACAATATGGCTTAAGGGGATTGGATTGATATCTTGACATTCCCCCTCAATCTTAACCGGCGGAACAGAGATTAAGATTGCTTCTGAGACGCTCAAGTGACTGTTTACTCACAGGCTTCGTGAAGGCGTCTGCTATCTGATCCTTGGAAGAAATGAAGCGAACCTCCAGGTCTCCTCTTGCAACCTTCTCTCTGACGAAGTGAAAATCAACCTCGATGTGCTTCGTACGGGCATGAAACACTGGATTGGCAGTCAAGTATGTAGCTCCTAAGTTATCACACCACAGAATTGGAGCTTTGGGTTGTGATATGTCAAGTTCCTTGAGGAGAGACTGCGTCCAGGTGACTTCAGCAGCACCGTTAGCTATTGCTTTATATTCCGCCTCCGTGCTGGACCGGGAAACTGTTGGTTGTTTGCGAGCACTCCAGGAGATCAAGTTGGAGCCAAAGAAGACAGCAAATCCCCCAGTGGAACGACGATCATCAACACAGCCGGCCCAATCTGCATCAGTAAACACGCTGAGCAATTGTGAAGAGGAGCGTCGCAGTAACAGCCCAGTAGAGACTGTCCCTTTCACATATCGCAAGATACGCTTTACTGCCTCCCAGTGCACATCCGTAGGCTGTGAAAGGTACTGACAAACTTTGTTTACTGCAAACGCAATATCAGGTCGAGTGAGTGTGAGGTATTGCAATCCTCCAACTATACTGCGATAATGAGAAGTATCACTATCGCCAAGTGGCTTCCCATGAGAACAAGATAACTTCTCAGATGACATGGGAGTTGAAGCTGCCTTACAGTTTTCCATGTGAGCACGGGAAAGAAGATCTAGAGCGTATTTCTGCTGTGTGAGTGACATTCCCCCTGAAGTAGCAGCGGCCTCGATGCCAAGGAAATAAGAGAGAGGACCCAAATCTTTAAGAGGAAAAACTGACCCGAGTGCCGATAACAATTTTTCAGTAGCTGCCGTAGAAGAACTAGCAATCACAATGTCATCAACATAAACAAGCATATAAATAGTGATGCCGTCCTGATTGAAGACGAAAAGAGAGGTATCGGCAGTAGAGGGAGTAAAACCAAGTTGTTGTAGGCGACTACTAAGCTGAGAATACCACGCCCGGGGAGATTGCTTCAACCCATATATAGACTTCTGGAGTTTGCAAACATAAGAAGGGTACTGAGAGTCCTCGAAGCCAGGAGGCTGCTGCATATAAACATTTTCAGCCAATTCTCCATGTAAGAAGGCATTATTGATGTCAATTTGACGCAGAGACCAGCCCTTGGAGATGGCAATGGACAGCACAAGGCGCACCGTAGCTGGCTTGACCACTGGGCTGAACGTGTCCAGATAATCGACGCCAAACTGTTGAGTAAAACCTTTGGCAACAAGCCGAGCCTTGAGCCTCTCAACAGAACCATCGGCACGCTGCTTCACCTTGTAAACCCATTTGCACCCTATGATATTTTGACCAGGAGGCTTGGGTACCAGTCGCCAGGTGTTATTTTGAAGAAGCGCCTGAAGTTCATCCCGCATTGCAGAGTGCCACTGTGGGTCAGAGAGAGCACCACGATGAGACGTGGGTGCAGTGAAGAATGCTCGACGGTGCATGGAGTATTTGATAGTGCCATCAGTAAACACCTTGGGTTTGCTGATGTTGCTCTTGAGCCTGGTCTGCATGGAGTGTTGATTGAGTGCAGGAGTTGGATTGAGGACAGACACCTCCTCACTGGGTACCAAATCAGTCGCAGCAGGACTGCCAGAATCGCCCAACGGAGAGCCAGGAGAAGGTGATGAACCGGACTCAAAAGTTGCGGGAGAATACTCTGGAGAAGGATCCTGTAGCTCACCCTGACAAAAAACAGTAGGCGCGGGATCTGCACTCGGACCTGTACTGGTACCTGGAAAGTTAGGAGGAGACTGCACAGAAGGCAAAACATGATCACATATGGTTATATTCCGCAATACTGGCTCGACTAATGCAGGAGGTGATTGAGGAGAGGAGGATGGTGGACGGCTGGAAAAAGGAAAAACTGATTCATCAAATATGACATCCCGGGAAATATAAATACGACCACTGGTTCGATCAAGGCATTTGTAACCCTTGTGAGATGAACTATACCCCAAGAAAACACACTGTTTGGAGCGGAATTCAAGTTTCCTATTGTTGTAAGGGCGGAGGTTTGGCCAGCACGCACAACCAAAAGTTCGGAGAAATGCATAGTCAGGAGTGATATTGAGAAGCCGAGTGAGAGGAGTAGAATTGTGAAGCACTGGGCTGGGCATCCGGTTAATGAGATAACAAGCTGTCAGAAATGCTTCATCCCAGAACCGAACGGGAAGAGACGCTTGGGCAAGCAAGGCTAGGCCGGTTTCGACAATATTCCGATGTTTCCGCTCTGCAACCCCATTCTGTGCAGATGTGTGAGGACACGAAACCCTGTGGGATACACCAGTTTGCGCAAAAAACCGGTGAAGTCGACGGTATTCACCGCCCCAATCAGATTGAATGGCACGAAGTTTTGTGTTTAACTGACGCTCGACAAGGTGTTGAAAGTTATGAAAAACGTGCTCAACTTCAGACTTGTGTTTGAGCAGATAAAGCCATGTAAAACGGCTGTAATCATCAACAAAACTCACGTAGTACTTAAATCCTCCGGATGAGGTAAGCGCTGGCCCCCATACATCCGTGTGAACAAGCTCAAGAGGAGAAGAAGTAACATGAGTCGATTTATTATATGGCAAAGTATGAATTTTGGATTGTTGACACGCATCACAGATGGAAACATCTCTAGTAAGAGGAGAACATGGCAAATTATTCAAACAAAGGACAGTCCTAGTGACTGAAGACGAAGGATGGCCAAGACGACGATGCCATTCTGTTGAGGACACCACGGCTCCAGAAAATTTTTGATGGCTGGAAGACACAGACGCTCGGTTGATTGGAATTGGGTATAGGCCTCCTTTGCTCTTACCGTGAAGAAGAACCCTCTTCGTGCCCTTGTCCTTGACAACAAAAGAATCGGAGTGAAACTCAATGAATACATTGTTGTCCGAAACCAATTTGTGGACAGAGAGAAGGTGTTTGCTAATTTGAGGAACATGAAGAACATTCTTTAGAATCAAAGAACTATTCGAGCCAAGTAAAGTAGAATTACCAATATGTGAGATGTTCAAACCTTGTCCATTTGCAACTTGAACTTGATCCTTGCCTCCATAGCGTTCATGAACTGTGAGTCTGTCCAGATCGCTGGTGAGGTGATCAGTAGCTCCTGTATCCACGTACCAGTTTGGATCGCTTGAATTTCTTCCGTAGGTGACAGCATTTCCAGAACGGTCTTCTGGTTGATAAACATGATTGAAGCGTTGTCGGCACCTCAGAGCATCATGGCCGTATTTGCCACATATTTGACATGTGAACTTCCCTTTGCCACCAAACTTGCCACGACCCTGACCATGGAACTGTCCTCGGCCGCGATCGCGATTCTGGCCACCGCGTCCCCCATTATGGTCATTGCCGTAGGAACCAACATTTGTCCCATGATGTCCCTCAGGGCGCCGCGACATGTAATTTGCCGAAGAATGGACTTCCTGGAAAGTATTATTCTGCTCGAGCCGCAGCTCGAAGCTTAGAAGATATGCATAAAGATCATTGAGACTTACAGCATCATTGCGGGTGGTAACAGCAGTGACTAAAGGATCATATTCTGATCCCAGTCCGGCTAGTATATAGCCAATAACTTCATCATCTGAAATAGCTTGACCAACTGATGCCATCGTGTCGGCATAGCCCTTCATCTTGCGGAAAAACTCAGCCATACTCATATCTTTCTTCTTCAGATTTGACAGCTGATAACGAATCTGCATAATTCTCGCACGGTTTTGAGATGAAAACATCCCTGAGAGTGCTGCCCAAACTTCTGCAGAAGTGGAGTGCCGAGCAACCTGCGCAAGAATTTCTTCTGTCATGGACGACAGAAGGGCACTCAGCACTATTTTGTCTTGCCTGAACCATCGGAGGAAAGCGGGGTTAGGGACTTGTCTTGCATCTGCACCGACTCCCTCTGTTAGCATCATTGACGGAGCAGCAATACTGCCGTCAACATATCCATACAAGTTCTGACCACAAAGGTAGGGCTCCACCTGAGCCTTCCACAGGAGGAAGTTCTCCCGAGAGAGTTTGATGCTGATGGGGTGGCCGAGAGTCGGGATTGAGATGCTGTCGTCGGTCGCCGGAACGAGAGCCCCGCAGGCTGTGCCGTTGTTGGCAGCAGCCGAAGTAGCCATGATCTGCTAGATTGGATCAGAGGCTCTGATACCAAGTTAAAGATGATATTAGGTCAGGCAATATGTTGTGCGGCTCATCTAACCAGATGGCTCTACAGTTCATATATATACTCAGAACAATTACAAAGGGAGGTTACAACCGAACCGAGATTACAGGGATTGGTTTCCAACTGTAATTACAAGAATATCTGTTACTATTTACGGTAAGGCAACACACTGAATCCAATCGTATATAATCTGGACAGTATGGCTTAAGGGGATTGGATTGATATCTTGACACTCGCAACTAATTATTTATCAAATCATTCGTTCATAGCGCGAATCGCCATTTCGGCCGGTCACCTTCATGGACGTCCATCAAGGTCGAAAACTCTCGCGAATCACGTGTACGTCTACGAGTTGGCACGACCTAATCCGATGGGAGGCCGCAACCAGAAGTACGCCCTGCAGCAGCAATGACAAATCCAGCAGCAGGAAAAAAAATCAAGAAACAGAAGCCTAGAACGATTCGGCTAAGAGCAACATATAAACAGAGAGAGCAAAGCTGACAGGAAATTTTCAGAGATAAAACAGTTATGGCAAGGTAGTCAGTTAGGAGCGAAAGACTATTTATCCAAAGTAATCATAACCACAAGGGTTAGATCATCTGAACTATGCACTTGTGATCATAACTCGACCTTACCAACTAATTGTTCAGAAAATAAAACGAAAAGATTCGAAACTCAATAAACTGAAAAAAGCTTTATTTTCCCGATCTATGAATTGTCATGAGGCCTCAGAAGGAAGGCAGTAGTAGGGTGTGTAATCACCAAAAGAATGCAGACAGATAATTTCCACATTGTTCATCCTAGGCTGAGCAAATACACTCCATCGAAAAATTAAAAACGAAAAGAAAAGAGAAACCAGATAAAAGCTGTGTAGTCGACCCCATAGAGAAGATTAGGCTTTTCCACATGAAAAGATTCAGGCATATGCTTGTCTATAGTTTAATCTAATCATCGGCCACCAAACACCGCAAAACCAAAACCAAAAGAAATCCACCAAGCGCAAGAAAAATAGAAAGAAAAATAGAGAAAGATGAAAGGGGAAAATCATTGATTTTTGAATCAGAAGGACTCGGAATGTGGGTGGTGATATATCAGGATGGCCGGCAAAGCAAACATATGCCAATTACGGCGAACGAGGCCAATAGATACAATAGTCACAGTCCTCCAACACCACAAAGAAAACAAATGCCGAACCATAAAACACCAAACGGAAAGAACAATAAAAAAAGAGAATTCATGATATACCACTCACAAGAGTAGTGTGGCTCGAAATGCCAAGCAAAAGTTTAATTTCTGTTGTATACCAATCCAAACATATTTAGATTCAAACTATACAATTACATCGATTTTATTGTAAATTAAAGCTTTTTCTCTCTCTTTTTGACTATAAGAAATGACTATTTTACTTATGGATGGCAGTGCTAGGCTGGCAACTGTATACGTTTAGATGTTGTATTTTATACATGAAATAGTACAAGACTTTTATATCTTTTGTATAGTAACTTAGACGATTAGACAATGGTACAACAGTATGTTGTTGAGTACTTAACTGTTATTATTATTCGTCTTTCTGAACTATTATCATTAGATCAGGGAAAATTTCGCTAGAGTTTGAAAATTTTGATAAGAGTTTATCTATGGCAACATAGAAATAGATAATAAGAGTTGTTACAAGATAACTATTGCAAATGACATAGACATCCATCCATTGCAAAAGCACTGGTTCATAACACCTTAACCAGATAACCATCGCAACAATTCATAACAAGAAGTTATTAAAGCTAACAGATTATATAACACATAAACAATGTTTCATTACAACATCCAACGGTTGCTAAAATAAAATCTCTTTCATGTACTAACACAAATCTCGAATAAATAGTGGTTCATAACATATAAGCAGTAATATTTTCTGAAGGGATAATTGAGGATTTACCCTAAACAAATGATACAATTGAGAATTTGCCCTATACTGTGTCACTATTGGCCACGATAAGACATTAAGGACAAACCATCAATTGCATCTCTACAGATAGAGCAAATAATCAAATAACCCTCTTCTCAAAGTGTGAAAATAGAGAACACAAGGGCAAAATAAATTATCCCTAAAAAGATATATCTATATCGAAATATGGGAAGAGGAAAGGATAAAAGAGCTTCCGACGAGAGATGGCGGCGTCAGGCGCGGGAGATGGCACCTCCTGCTCGCGTTTATCACGTCCAGGGCATTAGGGTTTTACCGGGGCGGCGCCCGTGTAGCTCTCGGATTCTCTCCAATGAGTAAATTGCAGCCCTCCGATCGTCCGATTTGACAAGATAAAGACAACGGAACAATGTTGAAATTTCGCGCAAGGCACTGGGAGAAGGTCATTCCAAGAATTCACCATAACACACTTTTGACACTGTTAAACGCAAGTGGTACTCAGATAGCGACGAGCCATCCAGAGGACAGCAACGCTCCAAAACAAAAAAATAACAGTTAGAAATTACTAGTACAACTACGAAGCATCTGCCTTCTTGCAAAGGGCGCAGTACAAAGTACAAACCATGATACAAACTCCGAAGGATGATCTACGCATGTGAGTCCACCTACTTCTACTTAATTTACAGATCCTTGTGATCCTCAAGCGTGACAGATTGCTAACACATTGTGCTCAGGATCTAGTTTGCTGTACTCGTAGTAGGCTGTATGAGAACTTTACTTCCTGTAACCGGTAGAGAACAGGTACACAAGGAGCTCGACTCAGCTTCTGCTTGCTCCAGTTCTGTCCCAAAGGATTGTCTGTGGATCGAGGGTTGACAAAATTTGGGGCATTGACATACCACCAGATACAACAATCTCTGCAAAACAGTGTGCAAACATGCCACGTGTCATTTGGCAAAGCTAAAGTGCTCATCTCCATGTTTGGAAGCAGATTATCAAATGGGGTATCGAGAGGAGAGTTTGTCAATTACCAATGCCTTCACGCACAGAAAGATTTGGCCTTATGACATCCTTTGAATTAACCATGATGATATCACCAATATAAAGATGGTTGGTTGGGACATAGACGCAGTAAAGTTCCTCTTGACCAGAATAGCTCTGTTACAACATAATGATGAGATAGATATTCAAATGAAGCAAAACTATATGCTAGCATCAGAAATAACGATAGAATGGACAAAAAAATGAACATATGTCATCATTTTGAGTATTTTATGACTATTCCTTATTATGCTGCACATGTTGAACCAGTTAAATTTGCTCAACTCAGGTCATCAGTACAATTGAGTTTCAACTTTCAACCATGCAAGAACTCAAGCTAATAAGTAGAATTACTAAATAGTATAACTGCAGCATGTACATAATAGAAATAACATTAAGCATAAACAATGTAAACCAAGCATGGTTGAAATAATAGTGAAGAGTCTTTTAAACCTGGAGAGAGACTGATGAAGTAATGAAACCAAATGCATATTCTCCAATACGAGGATGTCTTATGATGACCACTTCCTTGAACGCTTGTTTGTTCTGGTCTGTACAAACAACATTTTATTTAGCACCTAAGCTAAATTGTGGGTTGAACATCAGGATGACTGTAAATTTACCTGGTGATATTGCGGCACTTATTTGCTTGGATGCATTGTAGATATGACGCACAAGTGGCATGCGCTTAATAATCCACTCACCAAGGCTAAGGATAGATGCTCCAACCCAAGATGACATGAAGACTCCAATCAAAAATATGAAAGTAACAGAAGTGATGAAGCCAAGACCTGGGGATTCATCATAAGCAAAAGGTGGGGAAATAAGCTGGATAGATAACAAGGCATTCTTCTTAGTAATGATTAAGTTACAAAATATTATTTTCCTAAACTGCCCACATGCCAAGTTTACCAGGATTCTGACATAAACTAAGAAACTAATTTCACAGGGCATACTAAAACAAGTATGCACCTGAATTATTAGGTTCAGCATATGCAAACTTTATCGTACACAATATAAAACAGCAATATGTAACACTACAGTGGACCAAGCCCCAAACCAAACACAGAATGATGGGCATCTTTTGTTGGAAGGGAATGAAATTATAAATGATAGACAAACTATTAAAAAAATGATATTTAAATGCAAAAATGGGTCAGTTCACATACCAAATATGTTGATTCCCAGTTGTGCATAGATCGGAGAGAAGAATCCATCAGCAAAATGAATGAACCACCAGGTGATGTAGAATGTTATTGCTATGGGAAAGAGAATTACACTGAAGTATCCCGGAAAAGAAAATGACCAGAAAAAATATATTAGTATATGTAGTTGGCACTGTTCAAAGAAAATTTCATGTAACATCATTACAAAATGTCTTCAAATGATGAGAATTGTGTGTATAAATCCCAGTCGCAATGTTGATGGCTTTTGTCTTTTGGCTGAAATGGCACTATAGCGACTAAAAAAAGCAATGAATGAAACTAGGGGTCTTCAATTCGGCTATTGGCTATTGGCTGAGATGATTTGGAAAAGGAAAAAAAGGTGAAAATTAAAAAGGATTAAATGAACATGAAAGAAAGAAAGGAAAACGAAAAAATCGACTGGTGGCAGCAGGTGACACAAGTGGGGCCGAGGAGGGGCAGCAACAGGCAAGAGTGGCGCCGGCGGGGCCAACGGAGGAGAATTGGCGGCGGAGGCAGAGGACGACACCGACAACTGTGACCAAACGGCGACCACCAAATTTGGCCGGATTTGCATGGACCCAACCAAATCAGGCCGGATCTAGCCGCAGAGGAGCGACGGCGATGGCAAATCAGCGGTGGTGGCAATGGAGTTGATGAAGACAAAGCGGGGCCACGGCGGACGGAGACAACGATTCAGGAGAGATGAGACGGAGGTGGCTGCGGCGAGGGCGGACGGTGGATGGTGGCGACGGCCGTGGCGCCGGGTGAGGCAGTCGGAGGCCAGATTCGAGAAGCCACTACAATACCCTCAAGAAGCAGCTTGTAAAAGCTGCTTCTGGAAACCAACCTGTTCAATTCTGCTTCCGGCTTCTAGAAGCCGAAACTGTTTGGAACGGCGCCTTAATATGTTCAGGTGGTATTTGTAATACCTAAATACGTGCATTTGCACCAATGTCAAACTTCAGGAAAAGGAATACAAAATATTTTTCTGAACAACTAGAATAGATAACAAGGATGGAACATACTTGTCTGAAGCTAACTGAAAACCCTAGGACCTCTGAAATTGCTTGTTACTAGGACCTTTCTGCAGTCTGGCTGTTGAAAAATATGGTAACGTATTTCTTCTAAATCCAAGCTTTCATATTGCAATTGTTGGATAATCAGCAATGGAGCTATCAGGCAATCGGTAACTTAAAATTCTTTTAAAAAACTCGCCCACCAAACATGAACCTCTTGATGCTTCCTCAATTTATCCAAATTGGTCCTTCCTCTTTTTTAAAAATGGAAGAGATAAATAAACTCCAGATTCAAAGAAACAGAAAACCCACTGTCAATAATCCTAGCAATCTTATTCTTACCTCATCACGTACCTAAATTATTTCTTAATTTATAAGAAGTTTTTTATTTATTTTGGAAGTTCATATAGATCCGCCACCCACAAATTTACGAATTTGACTTTTGAAGTGCCACCATCGTTCCTCAAATAATGTTACAATACATATCCACAAATACCTTATGATACATGACAAAATCATCAGAGACAACCAGCCTAGCATAAATAGGGTATTGTGCTAGCTAGTAGGGAAGATACTATTTCATTGATAAACAGTAGTCAAGATCTAACCATCCTGTCATGAACTTCTTTGAAGCCCAACTGCGCACCACCTTATGGAAAGCCTGTATTGCAGAGAACAGAAAGGGGGAAATCATTATGAGCTGTTCCAGCTTCGGCGATACAAAGAGAGCTGCCAAATCTGCAGAACATATTTTTGAGCAAGGGAATTATCCTATAGCCCTATAGGAAAGGTACGAATAAGAACATGCACATTCTACTTCCACTTCAATTTGTGAAATAGCACTTGTTTCAAAAAGCTGTCGCCATGGTAAGAACTCTACGCAGATTAGGGATTAATAAAATTCTAACCAAAGAAATCATTTACATCTTGCTTTCTGTTTAGGTGGTAATACCATAACATGTTCCTCACAGAAACCCAATGAAGCAATTTCTTCTCACTTTTCATTTCTAAGCAGATATAAATAGGAAACTCAATGCAACAAAAAACACGGAGTTCATCACTAATTTGACCACTCATCCAAAAGTTGACTTCAGCCTATCAAGCACTCACCTAGGATCAACATCCCTAGGTCTAAAAACTGCAACATTCAAGCACTTCCTATGACGTAAACAGTTATTCCCACCCTACTTCCCACCATTAAGCACCATCTACAATAGTCCGCGAGGCGCTACGAAGATAACAACACAAATCGCACACTAGGCTCAAATTAGACAACCTACATAATTAAAACTGCAGCTGAATGATAGAGAAAACCCTAAGCAATAGAGGTGGATGAGAGAGTGCTGGGATGGGATGGGGACCTCGCGGCCGGAGGAGGAGAGCGCGGCGGATGCGGAGGAAGAGGTGGCCCTGTCCCCGTCCTCGTCGCCGTCTCCCGGGGCCCAGCCGCCGCCGGACACGGGAATGAGGAGCTCCCGGTCGCGGCCGTCCATCGGGCTCAGCGGAGACTTGTCGTCGCCCATCGGGCTCCTCGCCGCAGCGGCGACCTTCCCGGCTCAGGTCGTCGCGTGCCGCGATCGCCGTGGAATGGGGATGCGGCTGGGCACGCGCGAGACAAGACGAAACTTTTCCTTCTTTTTCTTCGTGCTTGCTTTCGTTTTCTGGAGTCCTGTTTGTGTTGCTGGTTTTTCTCGGCTTGTTACTTATACGTTTAGTAACTAAATTTTAAATAATATATTTTAAGATAGAGTTTATAAGTTAATTATAGTAGATATTATATCGATTTCATCTATATCAGCTAAAATCACACACAAATATTTTTCCATAGTCTCTCTCACAAACAGTTAGAATTTAAAATTTTAAACTAAAAATCAGAAGTCACAACCACCTCTTCATCTGCTTTTCAGCTTCTAAAAGCAGTGTCGAGAATAGATTAATCCTCAAATTATTATGTCATCATATTTCTTGAATATACCCCTTATCGATAAAGAAAAAGTTCTACATAATAGTTGTAAGTCTTCTACCGCGACA
This sequence comes from Dendrocalamus sinicus, assembly GCA_036346575.1. Lineage (NCBI taxonomy): Eukaryota > Viridiplantae > Streptophyta > Magnoliopsida > Poales > Poaceae > Dendrocalamus > Dendrocalamus sinicus. The sequence continues at coordinate 3,446,001 of CM070655.1, read as the reverse complement.
TCATAAGTTCTTCTATGACCGCGTCATCGCAAGTTCTTCTACGACCGCGACGTTGTAAGGTCTTCTACGATGCATGGTCTTAAGTTCTACTACAACCACATGGTCGTAAATCTTACTACGATCGTATGGTCGTAAGCTCTTCTACAATCGTATGGTCGTAAATTTTACTACGACCGCATGGATGTAACCTCTGTTATGACCGTATGGTCGTAATTCTACTATGATCACATAGTCGTAAATTCCACTATGACCACATGGTCATAAATTTCTTTACGACCTTTCAGCTGTTAGTCTTGCTACGATTACATGATCGTAAATTCTCCTACGACTGTGACCTCCTTATGGTTGTAAACTTTCCAGCGACCAACCTACCTCTGATTAACTCATCTACGACTAACAACTACATCGTAAGTTCATCTGATAAGATGGTTAGAATATGCATTTATCCAATAACCGCACACAATAACTGCATCAGAAACTTGGGGTGTTTGACCTCCATTTTGTGTCCCGAAAGGCTATTAAATCCCAGATCTTGATAGAATTTGTCGCCAAATGGACAAATCCTAAACCTATTCAGAATCCCCAACGGTACGCTACCCACAACGAGTGGACAATGTACTTCAATGGGTCACTTACACTAAGTGACTTGAGGGCTGGGGTAGTCCTGGAATCTCCCACGGGAGAGACCTTAAAGTATGTCATCTAATTGCTCTTTCCAACCACTAAAAATGTGGTTGAGTATGAAGGTTTGTTGGCTGGCATACAAGCTGCTAAAGCGCTCGAGATTTGCCAACTACTCGTGAGAGGAGACTCTTAACTAGTCGCAAATCAGGTTGGAAAAGAGTACCGATGCTCGAGTACGACCATGTCTCAATCAGAAGTCCGGAAGCTAGAAAAGCATTCTTTCGGTTTCAAGTTACAATATGTCCCTTAAAAGGATAACTTTCTCACAGACCAGTTGACTCGGATAGCTTCCTCCCGATCGCAAGTACCACTGGGAGTCTTCTTGGAGCAGCTTCAAGTCGTTTCTGGTCGAAGCACCAGAAATAACTCCTAATAAGACATCCTATTTAGAGTACGAAGAGACGTGGATGGCTCCCATCTACGACTACCTTCAAAAAGGTTCAACACTCGAGGATGATCTAGAAGTAGATCGTCTTGCCTGCAAGACCAAGATGTGTACCTTGGTCAATAAAGTACTTTATAAAAGGAGTACGCAGGGAGTTCTAATGTGATGTATATTGTGGAAAGAAGGGTCAAAACTCCTTTTTTCCCCTAGTTTTTGGGGCCAATGCCATGCTTCCTCCAGAACTAAAGGCCTGGTCAACATGAGTCGAGCACTTCGACAACTCTAACCAAGAGCATCTTCGAGCGGACAATATCAACTTGCTCGAAGAAAATAGGAATCAAGCCTTAATTCGATGGGTAGTCTATCAGCAGGCCATGCGTAAGTACTATGATCGTAAGGTCCAAGGTCGCAACTGTAGGTGACTTGGTATTGAGAAAAATTCAATCCCAGTCTAGTCGGAATAAGCTTTCCCCCAACTAGGAAAGTCCTTAAACTGTGGTCGAAGTCATATGCCCTAGCTCTGTATGACTTGCTATGTAAGATGGCCAGATTCTCTCAAACTCTTGGAATATCAACCAACTATGCTAATTCTATGAGTAAACATCTCTTACTTTTTCAATAAACCTTTCAGTTTATGCAAATTTTTATTGTCGTATGTTCAATAGAGCTTCTTGTTTGTTTGTTCGACCACTTCTAGTACATCCAATTTGTTTAACTGGTCAGAGAAAGAAATGCCACTAGTTGAATCTCTCCTCTCTGCATGTGGTCCTGTCCACTAGAAGGAACTTCCTAATCCTAGTGCTGATTGATTCCTAACTCTTACTATCAGCACACAACAATTGAGTTGTCTACGAAAACGTCGAATAAATGTTCAGGAAGGAATTTCGAGTATTTGTCTTCTTATTATTCGTCTTCGATTTCATTTACCTGGCCGAAGAGAAGTAATAACTTCTAGTCAGAATCTTTCCTCTCTGTATGTGGTCCTACCCACTAAGAGGAACTTCCTAACACCGACTCGTTCTTCCTCTTTGCTACCAGTACATGTAATCGAATCTGATAGTGGTGGTCGGATGAATCACTTTTCTCTCTGCATACTTCACTCTATATTATTTGCTTAGTTTATTCATATAAACTAAGTAAATAGTTGGGGGCTAGCATAGAATTATTCATATAGCTTTATCTCTTAGTTGTAAATACATTCTCTTTCATTTCAGTTTTTTACCATTCTCTTAGAGTACTGATTGCTCAACAAGATAAATTGTAGGAAAAAGAAAGTTCATTCATCACCCAAAGGTAAAACTCTATCATACTCTGTGTATCATTTACAAACTATTCTGAAGAGACACAGTCGAGTTGTATCTCCTCTGTGACCTTTTAGTCAAAAGGTTCTACTTTGGCCTTTTTTTCCTTCAATCTTGATACGAAGCTTACTTGTTTCAGTTTTTTACCAAAAATTTTAGTCCTATGACTACCCTATGATCATAAGATCTTCTATGACCACGTAGTTGTAAGTCTTTCTACGGCTACTCTATGGTCGTAAACTCTTCTACAACCACGTAGTCATAAATCCTTCTATGATTGTTCTATTCTATAGTCATAAATTCTTTTATAATTGTGTAGTCGTAAGTCTTGCTACGGCTACTTAATAGTTGTAGACACTTCTACAATAGGTATCTTAGGAATCGATTAGGTAGGCTGATTGAAATTCCTATGTTTTTAATGTATGTCTGTCTTTACAACTCAAGCAAAATTACCGAATTGACCAAACCTATTCCTGGTTGATGAAGGTCAGAAAGGTTCTACTTTCAACCACATTTTTATCTACAACCTCACCTGCTCGAATAAGCTACTTTCACTTGAAGTTGGGGCTAGATGTCGAGGATAGAATAATCCTCAAATTATTACGTCATCATATTCCTTGAATATACCCCTTATCGATAAGAAAAAAGTTCCATAGAATAGTCGTAAGTCTTCTACCACGACGTCGTAAGTTCTTCTACGACTGTGATGTCGTAAGGTCTTCTACGATGCATGGTTGTAAGATCTGCTACGACCGCATGGTCGTAACTCTTACTACGACCACATGGTCATAAATTCCTTTATGACCTTTTAGCCGTCAGTCTTGCTACAATTACATTATTGTAAATTCTCCTATGACTACGACCTCCTTATGGTCATAAACATTCCAACAACCAACCTACCTCCGATTAACTTGTCTACGACGAACAACTGCATCGTAAGTTCATCTGATAAGATGGTTAGAACGTGCGTTTATCCAATAACCACACACAATCTCTCTCTCTGACAATAACCGCCACATCTCTATGACAATAACTTCTGTTAGACGGTTATCACCTGAAGCGTTAAGGCATTTTCTGGCACGGGACAATGGCCATCACTTCACCAACTATATAAGGGTTGATGTTAAAGAAGGAAGGAGGGGGGAGAACGGATCCAGGCAGGAAAGCGAATGCACGCATAGAGGCTGATCCATGCAGAAAGGCTGATCCATGCAACAGACTGTGTAAACTCTTTTTCGCATTACTTAGTTGTAATCATTTCCTCTGCTTAGTAATCGCACAGGATGCAGTGCTATTATTCTCTCAAGGGAAGGCTTGAACCTGAATAAAATTTTTCATGTTCCTGTTTCGCAAGACCATGGCATAGTCTTCTAAGAGAATTCTCGAATCCAAACAAATTATACGTACGATCAATATCAAAACATCGATAAACTGTTTTTCAGTTTTTTTACAGTAACTAATTTTCAAACGTAGTGTCTTTTTAAGACGGGGTTTACAAGTTAATTATAGTACACACTGTAACGACTTTATTTATATTGGCTAAAACTATACGTAAGTTTCAGTTATTTCATACTCTCTTATAAATAGTGCAAAGCTATAAGGTACAATTAAAAGCTATAAACCTAAGGGGGGAAAGTCATGGAAATGTGGAATGGGGCCTCCATGAACATGTGAGATGAAGTGATGGGTAGCGGGTTTCTCTTATCTCGAGGGGACGTGTGATTTGGGTATAATAATCCCTACTTGATCGAGTAAGTGCAGTCCCAACCCATAGTTTCTATGGTTGGTTTCTAGAGAAGAGAGAGAGAGAGAGAGCAATAACTATCAAACTAGACCTAATCATCCCAATGCTATAGTTTCTATAGTAGTTTCTATGAAGAAAAGAATTAATGACCAATTGCATGTAGTAATAAACATAGCATGATCAGCTGTGGCAATTTGATGTGGCCAAATGGTGGCCAACACACAATAATGACACCTTTATAGGCACCTCAGTTCACATTTGTTTGGAGCTAGACAAAGCATATATATATATATATATATATATATATATATATATATATATATATATATATATATATATATATATATATATATATATATATATATATATATATATATAGGAGTTTGGGCACCATGGTGCCCCCGTTATTTATACTATATATATCTCAAACCATGGAATGCATATATATCAAAGGCCATTGGTCAACACGGCATAAAGATCAATCATTACAATAACTGTCGATTTCGGCGGCGCAGGAGGAGCAGAGGAGCGCGATGCAGTGGATTCAAAGGGAAGGGAAAACTAGCGCTATGGAAACGAAGAAGACACCCAACGCTGAAACCAGCCGTTTCTTCCCTGTTTGGAACACGTGCCGACGCCGTTTCTCAGGTAGGAAACCATTTCTCGTTCTCTCCTCATTAACTCCAATGCCACATCATATTTTTGCTTACATGGCAATGCATTTAATTCCATGAAACCATCCTAATCACTGGGTTGGGACTACCCTAAGTACAACATGGTTATGGAGATTATTTGCTATGACAGCCGTCACCACCTCGCAAATCTAGTTTCTGCGCAAAGTGTTCCTTTCTGCCAGAACTTACTCCCCACTTGGCTCCTTGAATTGCCCTCGAATCATGAAATTATAATTATATTCCAAGGATCGAACGATTTGGCTACCACCTAAAATTAGAATCTGACGATTTCAAATAAATCGTAAGGACTAGTTACTCAATGGTTGAGCGGCTAAGACTAATCGCGCAACCGTTGGACAATTTGTACACTTACACACAACCGTTGGACGACTAACTCAAGTCACTCAACGATGAAGCAACAGATGATTACTAGTGAAAAATACAAAAACATAGATATATTACTGTAATTCAAAATAAAAAAATAAATTACTTAAAAAAATTCAACAGAACACATATTTCAGAGTGCAGTGTTTTACATAAGATGGCAAGACCGCTGGAAATCACATTGTTTGTTTACGGCAAGTGAAATAGAGCGGACAAACAACAAACCAAATGAATTGGATGTGATTTTCCATCTCAGTATGAGGTACAAAACGGAACTAGTCTACTTCTGTGCAGTAGCAACTGTTAGCTTCTGAAACATAATAACTTTCCCATGGGAAACCATCACACGGCCATCAATTCCCGTAGTTATGATTACCGGTATCAACTGCAACTCTTCACTTCATTACCAAGTCTCCTGCCAATATTATCAACTAATTTCAATAACACTTGAGTCATGTAATGTGCATCGTTCTGGCATAAGCAAGAATGCTCAAGCAGGCAACTCAAGCTTCACATTGTTCTTCCAACTGCAATGATCAACATAAAATTGTCAGCAGCCAAGGAGTATGTGCATGACATGCGACAACAATATGCAGTTTACCTTAAGAAATAGTAGTAGTAGAAGTCTGCATACAGAGCTGTTTGGACCAAACCAGCAATCCAAGCTGAAAGAAATAGGGCCATTAGGAAAAATACTTGTGATAAATGTGGAACATGAAACATGAGCATAAAAAAGATACGGGCTTACGGATCCATTTGCTGTGGTTACCCTCATTGAAATAACGGTAAATCCAGTTAAGAATGTAGAATGCACGGTAGGCCCTGCAAAAAAAGTTATTGTGTGACTAGAAAGAGGCGATAAGATTAGAGAAGCGTGCACAAAGTTTAATCTTTTGAAGAATTTGGTTCTTTTCTTTCTGTTTTGTAACATGGATGGGTTTTCTGAATTTATTTCGAGATATTAAATTCAGATTTTGCCCACCAAGACTCCAACCTAATTCAAATCTAGTTAAAAAACATATTCCAAATGTAGAGTGTTCGAAAAGAGGCAGCTCTAATACCTACTCTGAGAAGACCTACACCTAATGCTACACCAACTATCCTAACTCGGTTAGCCTTTTAATTTCTACTTAGTGCACTGTTAATTATTGACTTCCAAATGACTGAGTGCACATGTTGAATCTAAGAACGTCCAACTTCCAGGCGACCGATCCGCTCACGTTAAAATTAGGACCTTATGTGATTTCGAGTGGCTGAACCACTCACGTTGAATCACAACTTAGAAATGCACTAAGTACTTAAAAATAATAAAGCCTAACTGGGAGACTTACAACTACAAAATGCTACTTTATTAAAAATACAAACACCACTACACAAGTGAATGCACCTTTGGTGGCTAGCCTAGCACTTACCTTGCCTTCTATCATGCTCATATGCCATGGCGTGGCAAGGAGTCATGGTCTCTATTTATAGAGATTGAGAGCCATTGGATTATTGACAAGTGTCAAGATCATCGTCCTTGATCCAGAACATCCACACTCTTCCAAGACAATATCCATACTCCAAAGTTTCCTAATTTATTTAACTAGCTATTCTAGGGTACTCCCTAGAAAATATCTATGCTTTTGCAATTTTTGGAGATATCTAGAATATTGCATTGCCCAAGAGTATCTAGGGCTTTGTTCATGCTAAAGACAACAATTAAAGAGGACCTACTGGAGCACATTCGTGATGACAGACTCCACATACGGACTAGGAGATTTTGGCAAAGCTGTTCTCAAGGAGGAATGAACACGGCTCCGAAAATGAGCTAAGAGGTATTAGTCAATACCGTGTAAATGTGAAATTCATTTGCTGTGAGATATCCCAACTTGAATCGGATGAGAAGGTGTAGCATGTGTATAGGTCCTAATCATAAGGAGTATTAGGGCCACCCCAATTCCCAACCTAAAGTATAACCTAGGCCAAATTAAGTTCAGGCTTTTGCCCTTTTGTCCTAGCCAAGTAGGATCCAATAAAACCAAAACACATACATATGTTTTACATCTCAATCATGAACATGTAATATTTGGAGACTTCGGCATCAATTACCAAGGTAATATGTCTCTTCCATCTCCCTTTGTCATGTTTGGCATCAACTCAAATATGATGCGATCATTTAATACGATATATCTAAAACAGTCAAAACTTGATTGCACGCAATACAAAAAAACAATTGTCTGAAGAAAAGCAATTAAATTTGCTCTATAACATCATCCTGTGATGTTTTTTTGGAAAACATAGGTTTGTGTCCACTTACAGATTCACATATTTATAATCCAATATCTTTCATGACCATAACATACAACAGAAACTATATGAAGCATGAGAAATTGGTTTCCTTTTTTTTTTGTAATATGGGCATTGAAAATAGCAAATGTGTTACAGTGGATTTCCTATTTAAGTAAAATGCATACCCAAGGAAGAAAACGTATTGTCCTGTCAAGTTATCCACATTTCTGCTTCTCTGGAGCAAAACTAACTGAGGGAGAATTGCCACTGCCTCCAAATAAATCGAAAATGCCCAGCATATCTGCATATTAACAACATTTTATGATAAAATTTGCACGGCATACTAACGAACAATTAGAACAATTTGGTCACATTTCATTATGACTAAGTACCAGGCAAAAACAAGAGGAACTGAGGAAGGATGTGTTTCCAAAAAAAGCTGATCACTTACAAAAGAAGACAATCTGCACCAAATAAACGAACATAACGAGGAATGGAATTATACTAAATTTACCTAAACAGGAAGATATGATGATTAATGCACATTTATGTGGGCAGGGAAAATAATTTGTATATTTTTAGAGTTCTAAATGAAGTCCATAGATAAAGAAGCTGTTCACCTGCTCTTTTGTTTACATTCTAGGGATTATGGTACCTTCAGGAAATTGATTGGCGTGTGTAAAATAGATTAACATGCTATCTGACAAGATTAATCTCGCAAATCGGTCTATGTTTTTAACTCCCATGCCATCAGCAAATAGCGTCAGCAGGTCTGCATTGCCTTATTCAAACATGACTTTATGAATAACAAAGCACCATCATCACTGCATCATAAAAAGAACAGGTTTGCTCCTGTTTGAGTCAGATCAAACTGTGAAAGAAGATTGGTGGTGTGGCTGCACTAGGCATACTCGGGCTAAATCTGTTAAATGATCCTGTCACACAGCACTAGCAGCCAGTTTCTTAAGACACAAATTTTGCAGCTAATTGCTCAACAGTTCCCAATATCGAAATGGAGCATGGACAAAACTACTAAGCAGAAAACACCAATTTTTTAAAAGCGCAAAGACTTAGCAGAACAAATCAATTTACCGCACATCTCCTAACACCATCGATTCAACAATGCAATGGATAATCCAGGCCAGATCAGACCACATCACCTCGCGGAACGTGAACCGCTCGTTGAAGAGCAGCGCGAGCAGGAAGGCGGCGGCAGCGAGCACCACGTGGCGGAAGGTGTCCTGATCCTTGTCGTACGTGCGCCGCACCTGCGGGTGGCGCCGCATGCACCACACGATCGCCGCCGAGCTGGTGATGAACACCACCTTCATCACCGAGTTGTAGAGCGAGATGTAGTCCGTGAGCAGGTCCAGGTACCTCGCCACGAACACCACCATGTACAGCTCCTGCGTCTTCCTCGATACACCTGCGCCACGCCCAGATCCGTGAGCGGCGAACCCCCACCCCTAAGCGGTCGAAACCCTAGCGGCTGTACGGCTTACCTGAGCAGGACTTGGTCGCGTAGATCTTGAGGAGGAGGACGAGGACCGAGAAGAGATGGGTCATGTCCCCGAGGAAGCGAAAGGCGTTCATGGCTGCGGCGGCGCCGGCGCAGTGGCTAGGGTTCGGGGTTTAGAATTAGAATCTAGACGCGGAGGGAGGGAAATGGCGGAGCAAGGAAGGAACGCGAAGGGAGGCCAGGTGCGAGCGTTGTGGACTGGTGTGGACCGCGCCAGTGGTGGGTCCCATATGGCAGTGACTTGTAGCCTAGTGAAACGGGTGCAGGAGGAGAGGAAGGGGGACGATCGTCCGTGTCGACCAGTGCGGACAGGGGTCGGGGCTGCGGGCCCACATGGCAGTTAGCTAGTGGTGGACTGGGTGGTGGTGCCGTGGCGGGAGCTGACGTGGCGGGACACCACACCAGCGCGGCGACGTCACCTCAGAGCAAGTCTTATAATACAGCCTTCAGCTGGCTGTATGAATATTTAGAATAACTCCAACAGTAGCCCTCAAAATAGGACTCCTACTTTTTATTTGAGGGCTCTTCATACTTTTAAGGGCTCTGTTTTTGGGATACACTCCAGCAGAGCCTCAAAAGGACCTCAAATTTATTCTTAGAGGATGACACATAGGACCCACCTCATCTACATCCTACTTTTGAGGCCAAGAGGCAAAAACTTACTCAGCAGGCCCCTACTGAGCCCTCAAAGTAGGGGTTCCTCCGCACCCCAAGAATGAGGGCTCGAGGGGAGATTTGAGGCCCCTACTTTTGAGGGCTCAGTAGGGGCCTGCTGAGTGAGTTTTTGCCTCGCCTCAAAAGTAGGATGAGGGCTCAAGTAGGGTCTGCTGGAGTTGCTCTTCTGACTCATTTATTAGCCTACTCATACAAGAGTTACAACCACCAAGGTCAGATGACCTACCCTCCTCTCACAAAGTTTCTTGGTTCTTGTGCTTTAGTGACTGTAAGCTTACACCCACCTCTCTCTCTCTCTCTCTCTCCACCTCAAAGATACACCTTACATGACCTCTTAGAGCATGTACAATGCAAGATGCTTATATATGAGTGCTTAAGAGAGAGAATATAGCCACATCATCAAGCATCTATGCAAAAGTTATTTCCTTCAATGCAAACATCTCTTCCATATGTGCTTAGATGCTATATTATCTATTAATAGATATAGTTATACACATAAACACTCTACTAAGCATCGGCTGCTTTTTAAGCATCAATGCTTCAAAATAAACACCTTATCTATTCTATGTCTCCATCAAAAAAATATCAGGTTCTTGGAGCGATTAGTCGCTTTACCATTGGGCGATGGGCGGCTACTAAGCCCAATGGAAGGGCGACTTACTCACTCCCGTGATTTTGTAGAGTTTTGTCAATTTTGTAGTTTTAAATGGAAAAAATATGGTGTAGTTGTAATAAAAGGTTATGTTTATTGTATGTTGTACGTGCATTAAAAATTGTGAGAAATTTTTTTAAGAACAATTGATCAGAGAACGTTTGATATATACATTGGTAAGTGATATTTTTATGTTACTAAGAATTAGTGTCTGAAAAAACGTATGTTAATTATTGTTACATGATTTGCTATCTGAATCATTGAATGCGAACACACGAGATAATAACCTTATGTGAATTGAAATAAACTTCATAATACTGATTGGGAGTAACATGCAGCTTACGTTTTATTACATGCATAACATATAGCATGATATGCGACTAATCAACTAACCGCTCGTACCACCTCTGTGTGTGGACCGAGCCACTTTCCTCGCCATATTTTGTCTCTTGGGTGTAGCGTGGTTGTTTCCCTTTTGTCGCGCCTTGAAGATGGCTCACGCATCCTTCTTCCGTCACTCTTGGACTTGAGGGCGCCTCACGAGCTTGAAGCTCTTCCTCCGACGCTTGATGGTCGCTTCACGCAGACTTAGCCGCTCCCGCCTCCTATGCGGCTCATCCTCCTTGCCATTCAGACGGATTTGGTCCACCACGCGGGCGCTCTTGCTCAAGCCGCATCTGCCGTTCCACCTCGCGAGCCCGAGTCATCTTGACAAAGTATTGTCCTTTGTTTTCCACCTCCACCGCTCTTATTTGGCCATGCCGCGCACCGATCCACCCATTCCATGAACCCGCAAGCCTATGTGTGGCATGGTAGATGTCATGGATCAAGTTGAAAACGATAACGGAAAAGAAATGATTTAGTTATGGTCGTTACCACGAAGTCGTCATCCGTGTCGACACTTGAAGAACCTACGGTAGTATTTGGCTCGTTGTACTCGATCGATCCGGACTCCCAACATCGTCCTAAAGCCGCAATGGCACTTCGGCGCTCATGCCACTCCAAGCACTCCAAATGGGTCGGACCTCCGAGAAGACATTGTTGTGTAGTAGTATTATGATACCTTGAGGAGGAGATGTGGTTTGGAAGACATAGGAGGGAGGCCTTTATGTAGGCGAGTTATCCAGTGCAATGGGCATAGTCCATGGAGAGGATCTTTCGCTTTCCGGATTCCAGCAGCAATAAATGGCCCTATATAGGCTTTTCGAGACTATAATCTCGTAATAAATTCATAGTTTGTAGCCTTTTGGAGATTGGACCATTCAAAGCCTAGAAGGCTAAAGACCTACGCCCTATATGTGTGCAGGCCTACTCTCAGTAAGGCTAAAGACCTACGCCCTATATGTGTACAAAGCTAAAGGCCTACTCAGTCAACTGCAAAGTCGGCATATGCTTGCCCCGTTTTCTCATGTCACGAGCAAAGCTGCCTCTTTTGTCATCTCACCGAGCAAAGCTGACCTCTTGTGTCATGTCCTCGAGCAAAGCTGGGGCGTGTTGTCATGTCGCTGAGCAAAAGCCTCTTTTTGGTGGTCATTGCATTAAAGCGCCCGCTTTGCTATAAGTAGTGAGGTTGGGGTCCCATGACATTGTGAATCGAACAAAGTATACCCTCTCTTTCGTGGTGAAACATACCATGTCCAAGTCGAGGGCGATGGGATTTGGGTCACCAGGCGGGCGACATTCCCTTAGAAACGAGGATATGTTCGGTCGCGATCGATTGATACCAAGCCGGCGTGCTCAACCACCGTGGCGAAATGCGGACACAATGAGTACGCGATCGTCGGATCTTGGATTCCCGAACGATGGCGGCGACGTTTCTTCGATGCTCACGCTCCGGGTACAAATTAGTAATGTTACATTTTGTATTGCTTATGGACCCTCGAAGTTTACCGTCATTTTTGTGCAGATGGCCAAATGCGACTTCTCCCATCGGATCGACCCTCCTCACAAGCGGTATGTTGATCGTTATGTGGATACATTATGGGCTCGAATATGGGACTTGGAGTACCGAATGGAGAGTCTCACGAGGAGAACAACGACCTCCGCGACAGATGCAACGTGAGAGGGAACAACGAGGAGGTCGTGAATATAGGAAGCTCTTATGATCCCACATGTTGCTGCGCGAACCCGAGCCGCATATGTGCATGCCACTACCATGACGGCCACCACGTCCGAGGCGCCCTCAGCAATTCTCCATGTGGGTGCCACGAGGCTCGTTTGGCATGTAGGTAACGAGGTTATGCTTGTGTCGTATTTTAGTTCATGTATTTGTTCATGTGTTGATCTTTGTGGCGGTAGGATTGTTGTGTTGAATTAAAATGTTGGGTGTACTACTTTTCATAAATTCGTATGTGTAATGTATGTGTTGTTTCTGTTATAAGTGCGTGACGCCTTCATTTTCTCGTGACCTTCGTTGAAACTTACGGTGTTAAGCATGTGATGGATTAGTTGTTATCTTCGTGGAGTTGTTATCACAAGCAATCACGAGCATGAAATACAAGGTTACAACATACATACAAGGAATAAGTCCATTACAACATACAAGATTGTCCATTACAACATACAAGGATGAAATACCACCGCTCGCACTTCACAGATGTCCACAGAATAAGTCCATTACAACATACAAGGATGTAACATACAAGGTTAACAAATGGTACATGAAATTTAGCATGCATTACAACACCAACTCACGATCAGTCATGCATTGCATCGTCTAGTCGTGTGCCCTCCCGACCGCATCGCCCACAACGTGCACGGATGTTCCGGCTTGTGATTCGTCCATGTCATTTCTAATACGTCGGCTCTGTCGCCGACCCTTCCCACCCTTCAAGATGTTAATATCCGAACTCGGTCCTCGCTGAAATGTCCAAAGTGGTGAAGTTTCCCACCGCCTGAACCCCGGAGCTCCCATACCAAGCTTGCAGTATTCTCTCCTTGAAAAGTACTCGGACATGAAGTTGGAAGGATCAATGCCCACGGTTCCGCATGCAGCGAGGACATGAGAGCATGGCACGTGTAACAACTTAAGCTTGTTGCATGTGCGGCTAGCTCTGCTTGCATGATCTCCAAGGCATACCTCGTGAGTAATAAGTGAGCGAGATGTCCCAAATCCGGCTCACACGAGTATCACCTCGAAACGATGCTCCTCGTTGCCCATGCAATGCATCGTGTGCAATTGAGCCTTCGTGCCTTCGTCTCCATGTACGCAGTAATTTTTGACGAATCTGGGCTCGGGATTGGCGCGTGAAGTGCGGCACTCGCGTCTGTCCCTGAAGTAGCGGATTGTCTTGTGAAGAACACCTTCCACGATGGCGACAAGGGGTGAGAACGGAGACCCCGAGAACCCAATGTACACCTCGGCAAGGTTACTTGTCATTATTCCGTACCTTGCGCCATCCGTGTCGTGCAACGGCGACCACTTCTCCAATGGTTCCCCTCGATCCACTGCGAGAAGCACTTGATGTTTCGCGCTCCTCCTTCTTGGACCACTTGGGTTAGACTCATCGATTCTTTGGCAAGCATTGCGGTTGTGCCGCCCGAGTGATGACCGCCCTTGCTCCTCTCGTCGACGTTCTTCTGGTGTACTCATCCAAGAACCCCATAAAGCATCAAATTTTCTCTGCCGGTTACGCCTAGCAAGCCTCTTGAATAGCTTCATCAAAGATTGTTTCGGAATTGCTTGAAAAAGCTTGCCCCTAAGTGACGCATCGCACCACCGTTCCTCATGTCCGCCAAGGAACGCTCTCTCGGGGTCTTCTTGAAGTTTCGTATCGCCTTTATAATACCGGGCGTGGCGATCATGGATTACGCACACACCAAAGCGGGTGCCTACAACTCCAGTCTTCACATGTCTTAGAAACCACGGCCACTCTCATAATTCTCACTCTCCACAAATGCAATAGCCAGGCAATATTTGATTGTTACCGTCAACGCCATGGCGTCAGAGCTACCCTTTGTATTTGCTCAAGAAGGTCTCATCTATCGAGATCACTGGCGACATGTGCTTGAATGCTTCAATGCTAGCACCAAATGCAAACAATGCTCTGCAACACCGCAAATCTGGTGGACTTACGGACGGCTTCTCGCACGGCGATATGCGTGCGGGTTCCTTTGTTGCAACACCTTAAGCATACGAGGAAGGTTGTCGTCGCGCGCCTCGAAAGTGCCAAACGTTTTCCAACGCCTTTTGCACGCGCCACGCCTTCGCGTAGCTAATCTTATACTTGAATTTATTCTCAATAGCTAGCACAATATGTGTTGCCGCAACATCTTTTTCTCCATATCTCCCGCACATCGCTATAACCGACGTGCTGCCTCGCCAAGACGGTATAGTGCGGCTCCACCTTGTCCGCATACTACCCTCCAAGGACAACCACCGCCGCACTTCACGAGAATATGTCCGTTGCATTGCCCAAAGCTTGATGGCATCAAGCATCTATGATACTCCCAATTCATGCTCATCATATGCGTCCGCATATTCCATTCCTTTCTTCATCATCGCCTCCTCGTCGTCCTCTGAATCCCATGCATCTTCCATCTCCGATATACTCATTATACTCTCCTTCATCGTGCCCGTTCCTCTCGAGCTTGACGGATGTAACTCTCCTCCATATTATAGCTATTAATTGCCTTCATCATGATATAGCCATTATACACCTCCGGCATAAACACCTAGTGAGCTAGACCGGCTCAAAGCCCTTGCACAACGACGTTGCACACCTCGGGTCCAATGAAAACTCGGGTCACCAATGCCGCACATCCGTCATTGGAGCATTCTGCCATCCGAAGTACGAGAGTGACTTGCGGAAAATCGCTCAAATCCACACCATTCGGACCTTCACGAATCATTCCAAGACCATAATACACTCTCAATGTAGTGCGCCATTAATGATGTACGCCTACATGTATGATTGAAATTTACGACATGTCAAATATCATCGTTCAACACTAAACTAAACTTTCTATACTAAAAGAGTAGTAAAATTTCTATACTAAAAATGTTCCATACTACAAAATGTATACTACATCTACAATTTATACTAACACTAATATTTCATCTAAATAATAGTGTAAATACAACCTAATTAACGAAAATATCGGATCCAAATCGATGGAATAACTTGGACTCCTTCCTCCTTCACCTCCTCCTTCTCTTCTCCCCTCCTCCTTTTCTTCCCTCTTCTTTTCTTCCCCTTCCTCTCTCTTCTTCCTCTCTCGGCTCTGCGCAGAATGGGAAATGTGGTTGTTTGGCGTAATGAGGTAGTGGGCGATCGGTGGATATTCATTGCGATCGCTTCTACCGTTGAGCGACTGAAAATGCGATCATTCGGTTGAGCGATCGCATTAAGTCGCTTTTATATTACATTCCTTTTGTGTCGCTTGCCGTTGGGCGAAAGGAAGAAGTCGCCAATTGGGGCGACTGGAGACTATTTTTGTAAAAATTTTGTCGATATTTCGGCTCTGCGCGAATCTGAATTATCCGACATGCTCTTAAAATACTTGCTCTCACCGGCTTTTCTCACTGGCTTGCGCTTCGCGTAGACTCGCCCACCCTTCACACGCCGCGGATGTTTCGCGTCTCCTGCCACTCTACTTCCACTTATATTAATCCCCCGTCCTCTCCATCCCCACCTCCCCCGTCTCTCCCGCTGCGAGATCCGGCTCCGCTTCCAGAAGCTTCTGGAAGGCCCGCCCCATGAGCGTCTGATCGGCCGTCGCCATGGGCTGCGCCGGATCCACCCCCAAAGTCGATGGTATTCTTCCCTGGCGCTGTCTTCTCTTGCTTGGTTTCCTTTGTTTTTTTTGTTCTTGTTACCTGGTTTGGTTAGGTACTAAGATCCGACTTGAGTAGTTTCCAGGAACTGCTATTACGAGTAGAATTAACTTATTTGTTGATTAGTCTTCGTGGTTCTTGATTAAGTTGTACCGGGAATAACTGTTAAATCCGATAGTTAAGGTATTGATTAAAGCGTCGTGCAAGAACTCAGTGGCGGAATTGTTGATTGCGACGAAATTTAGTGTTACTGTTGATTACTATGGTGTGATTTGCGTTGGATTTGCTACTGTGTTGCATAATTGTAGGGTGTCCTCATGGAATT
This sequence comes from Dendrocalamus sinicus, assembly GCA_036346575.1. Lineage (NCBI taxonomy): Eukaryota > Viridiplantae > Streptophyta > Magnoliopsida > Poales > Poaceae > Dendrocalamus > Dendrocalamus sinicus. Next base: position 3,429,611 of record CM070655.1, on the reverse strand, counting down.
CGTCCAATTGTGGTCAGGCTATCAGTACAGTGAAGTGAGCACCGGAAATTCCTGCGTAATGGGGGTAGCATTTGGTTAGTGGGGAGATAACATTATTAGTATCCTGAAAGGCAAATGACATGATGGTTATATTCTCTAGGAGGACAAAAGTTATTTTGTATCTATCTTGCAAAAGTAAATATGAGTCTATGAGAGAAATGAAGTGACAGTTTATTCTCACTGTAGGATAAAAGAAGTTTGTTCAGATCAACTCGGCTTCCGCTTCTGGCTTATTTTTCACTATTCATAAGTTTCGTCTTTTTCTGAACTTTTGGTTTTTTGTTGAGTTTTTTTGCCGGTTCTTTTTTTCCCATATTTGTTTGAATTATACGTAATGAGCTAACATATTTTTTATATTTTTAAATTTTTTTAAATTTAATTATGCTAAATAAGCCTCATGTCAGCTACAGTGTTTTCAGCCATGAGCCATGAGCTTTTCAGCCGAACCAATCACCACCTAAGCAAAATTGCTTTCCATCGGTTGCTAACACCTTATATAGTTCCAGGTACTTTATTAGGTGGAGCATTTTAGAAAGACGCACTTATTTGTGCAAGTGCTTTGTCTACTTGCTATTCAAAGTGATCAGCCTTTTCCCCTTAAAATATTTTTCTGTTCTCTGATATAGTGCTTCCTAATTTTAGCATTAGCTATACTTCTTTAGAGAGTTCTATGACCTGCTAACACTGCTCTAAATACAGGTAAGGCATCTATTCACAAAAATGCTTGCAGGTTTGTGTAGAAAGTTGTGTTGTAACAAATAGGTATTTATTATGGCAAGTTAATAAAAAAAGGGACCCTGCTCTTATTGACAATTCCTGGGACTAGATTCCTGCTTGTCAGTTAGATACATGCCTGCATATTGATAGCTTGACACATGATAACCCCTTGGTGTCTTTGGATTTTATTCAGTAATTAATGTTGAATATTTTCTTTTTAATACAGAGAACAGTAAGAAGCTGAAAAAGCCAAAGCCTTGGAAGCACACTCAAGCAATAACACCAGCACAACTCAAACAGATGCGTGATGAATTCTGGGACACAGCTCCGCACTATGGTGGCCAGAAAGGTAATTAACTGTTTATGCAAAGCTAATTGGAAGTTACCCCTCTATTGATAGCATTTCTGTGTGATGTATTTATACTGTTAAACCTGTCAAATTTGATTCGTTTTTCTAGAGAAATATCTTTGCTGTTAGTTAGATTTTCTTTTTGCTGTTTCAATGATCACTGTCTTCTAAGTTTAGTTTGACGTGTCCAAGTGAAATCCTTAAAAGAGAAAATTTCAGGACCTGTAAGCTACTATATAACACAAACTTCATAGTTAAGAGTTGACAGTGACCCCTGAATTCATTGGTACTAGCTAGCAGCCTAGCACACACATGAAATTCAAGTGTTATCAAATGAAACAAAATGACTAAATAAAATGTTAGTAAAATCCTAGTTTTACTGGGAATCAGATTTTATTGCTCGGTTTCTAAGGTCCATCTTTATCTACTTCCCTGTCTGGATAATCTTTGCTCAGTTTTACTGTACAACAAGCAGTTGGTTTCGAATACGAGAAAGTTTTCATGAGTCATTGATTGATGCAGGTTTTATTGTATAATGGTAGCATGCTTTAGACTTTGAAAGCCATTCTTTTAACTATAGCAAGTCACTTTGACAAGTATATCCTTGGTGATAAGTTACTGTCTATTTTTACAGAGATTTGGGATGCACTTAGGGCTGCTACAGAAGCTGATTTAACTCTTGCACAAGCCATAGTGGACAGTGCTGGAATCATTGTTTCAAATTCTGACATGACGCTTTGCTATGACGAGAGAGGTAAGCATATCTTCATTGGAAGTTATTTTTTTTTCCTTCACCAGTTGTACTATCTTGTTCAACTCTCTTGTGTAAGACTAATGATATGTGGCCTTCAAAACTCTGTTTCAGGTGCCAAGTATGAACTGCCTAAGTATGTTTTGAGTGAGCCAACAAATTTGATCCGTGATGCTTGAACGAAGACTTACAATATGAACATAAAACAAATCTTTGTAAATGATGTAAATCTCGTTCATTTCATCGCTGATTCAGGATTGTATTACTCAGAACACGAATGAAGTTCCTTTTCGCGCTCTACAGTTATGCTCTTAGGCTCTGTTGCAGTCTTGTCTCTGAGCTTTCTTGTGCTGAAGTCTGAAGATCATCAAGCCCAGTCAGCCACTACCCCAATATAGGAGGTAGTATGTACTAGGTACTGACTTCGCTGCATAATCCATATGTTGCACTTGAAGAATAATTGCACCCGTGTCTATTGCAAATTCTAGTGTTACTCCATTTGGTAACCGTGCTACTTATAGTTGGCGGTTGTACTGAAACCCAAAACAATTCAAGCATGCCATGGAATGTTCACCTGGTTCTGTACGACGAACGCATCATTACTCCAGTATTGGTGCAGAAAAGTATGCAGCTGAACAAAGCTGCAGATAGACCAACCTAAGCTGGTAACGAAACGTCATGTATGTTCTTTTAAGATGAGGCTTATGACTTGTATGTATTTTTAAAGATAACAGTAGATAATAGAGATGCTGATGTAGATGATATATATAGTTTTTATGCTTGGAAAGGTGTTTGAAGAATTTACTATAAAAAGCTGCTTCGCTTGCTGCGATTTTTGGAGAAACTAAAAGCCTAAAAGAATAAGCTGGTAGGATAAGATAAAATGAAATATCATTTTTATTCAGAAATCATGCAAGACCATGGTTGCGCATGATTTTGTCTATGCTTCTTACAGTAGTTGCTGGCACGCTAAGGGTGTATTTGTATTGGCAATGGCTGATGTCTTTTGGCTGAAAATGAATAGCAATGGTTGAAAAAAGTGGCTTTTAGAAGCAGATGTGAGAGGTGAAAAAGTAAGAGAGGGGTAGAAAACCATTTCAAAAAAATAGGTGTTTATATTGACTTCTAGAAGAAGAAACCAATACAAACACCCACTAATGTCGAATATGTGATTCCATCAGCAAGTTCTTTTTAGTTTATGGTTTCTCTCGAGCGAACAAACAGGATAGTTTCTCCGTTGCCGTTTTAAAACATCTTTCCGAACAACTTTTTTGAAGTAGTTTATCGATTTATTAACATTCAATTCATTCATATAAACGTTCGTGCTAGAATCAAAAATCATAAACTATAGTCATAAATCGCAGCCGAGAAGAATTCATTCAAGGACCGCCAATTGGCATGATATAGTTTGCCAATCAATAGAAAAACTGGACACGTGTCTTGTGATGGATTACAGCAGGATTGGACAACACGTTTAGACGCTTCATGGAATGATGCAGTGCTGATAGATCTAAGCCTATAGTCACGTTCTTTTTACCTTGTAACTTATAGTTTGTAGTTTATTTTTTTAACAAATAAAAGGAACTTTTTTATTATTGTTTCAAACGGTTTATTAGAATAGTCTTTTAGAAAATAATTTATCAACTTTTAATTTATTTGCATGAACATTTATATTATAGCTAAAATTTATAAGCTATAATCATGAGCTAAAGACTAAAAGAACAAGCCCAATCGTAGAGCAACAGGACGTGCAGCCAAGTCCATTTAGGGACCCAGGCTAGCGCTGATTTTGCTGAAGAACAAAAGTACTACCGTTTAAGCTGGACCATTTTGTGGTCTATTTCTGCCGAACCACATCAAACAACGCTACTCACTCAAGATAGTAAGTGTGAGCTTTTTTAGGTTGTGACTTATGGTTTAAATTTTTAAATTTTAGTTTATTCGTGTAAGAGTATATAGAAAGATTTATGTGCAATTTTGGCCGATATAGATGAAGTTAGGACAATATTTACTACAATCGACTTGTAAGGACAGTATTTACTACAATCAACTTGTAGACCTCACTTTGAAAAAACACTCCATTTGAAAGCTAGTTACTGTAGAAAGTCAAGCCATAAACTCAAAAAAAGCGCCTAAGTCTGGAGTGATCGAACTGCGGCTAATAATTTTTGTCTGTATTTTCTAAGATGCTAGCAAACGTTGAAGATGCTGATATTAACGGCACACAATTTTAGGTTTGAGAAGCCGCTTAAAAAATTCACTTAAAAATCATCCTTTTTATTCCACGTTTTGGAGAAATTAAAAATCAGAAGTCAAATGTCAATAACTGTAACAGGGTCTTAGGTTATTTCTAAGATTTTCACATCACCTAAAAACAATATAAGAGATAACCTCTCCAATAACTTGTCTATTGAGTTGTTTTTTGTTACACACTTTGTTAATATGATGATCAACACTAAACTGCATCTTTGTGGTTTTTTGTGTTGTACTTTTGGCCTCAATGCTCTGCCGGAATCATTCTTTGCTCAGCAGTTACACCTCCAAAATCTACAGAGGCAGGTGCATGGTCATAAAGTGCCGTTTGGCTTTCAACGGAAGCATCAGATGAAGATGTAACTGGAACTTCAAGTTCATTATTTGAGCAGGACAAGGAGACAGAATCAGCTAAGGCAGTTGAACCACCGACTGGCTCTGCCTTCTGAGGGTCTTTGACATGATCAAAAAGATTTGCAAATTTTGCCAGACCACTTGAACAGTTGGAGGATTCACGAGGCCCTGAAGGATCTATGCGATCAATCTTACAAGACTTGGGAGGTTCACTTGTTTCTTCAGCCAACAGCAGTTCTTCAGGTTTTTTGACTACATGCTCTGAGGCTAAAGCACTGAAGCCACTCTTCAGGTTACTAGCACCTACATCAACACATTCATCATGTCGAACTTTGGTTGTTTCTCTATTACCTGATTCATCAACAACAAAATTAGCATTTGTGCTCTGAGGTGGGCATTGCGGCCTATCACACCATCTTGAACTATCACTGCTATAGACCTATAGTTGGTATGAGACCGTGACGACAAGTTTGGAGTTTTATGACTGGGAGTCTGGGACTTCCTGAAAACATCTGCAATGTGAATTTTGAGCTGGATCAGTGTTTCTGTTAAATAGAATTATAGCAAGTTAAGAACAACAGCAGTAAGAGTGGTCCCCGCATAATACAAAACCATACGAAAACATGATTGATATTAACACACACAATAAAAGAAACTACAAAAGCACAAAATGTTTTAGATTGTGGTAATATCTTGATAATCCACAATAAAAAAAACATACTTCTGGAAAAGCCAATTACCCTAAAACAGCTAGGGTGAGAAGACCACCTAGTTGCATGAATCAAACTTGCGCCACTTAAGGCCTTAACCATACATTTATCGACATGGTGATTGTAGGAAGATATAGTGCAGAGAACTTCAATTATTCTATGGAATCAGAATTGAACAGAGCTAGACATGTACAAAAATAGCCTTACCTTTTTCACTTCAAGACACCCTGATCCCAGATCATCCACACCTACATGATCACTCTCCATAACAGCCAATCAATACTCAGTGGATCCTTACGGCATTCCTGCTTTTCGGACAAAGATTCCACACTAAATTATATTGTTCCTGCTGCCAAAAAAAATGTTCCAGCTAAATTATTTCAAGTGTATTCAAAAAGGGGTTACAAAAATAGCAGATTTTTCAAGACAATTGCTTGGTGATTGAACCAAGTGCCTCTGTTGAAAACTACTACTGATGCAGAAAAGCCACTTCAAAACCCAATGCATAGCCCATTAAAGATGCGGCAAGAGGACGCTGCAGTGCTGATTGCTTCTCCCGAAAAGTAGGTAGTTTTTATCGTATGCTTTTGACGTTATTCCTGTAGTCATAATTAATGTAGTTTGTATTTCAAGTAAGTAGGTCATAGTATTTTAGATGTAGTTTTTACTATTTTTGTGTACGTACGGCACCTATAATTTATTATTGTATAGTAGTATGTAATTAAACAGTCGTAATTACTGTAGTGGTAATTAGTTAGGGTTAACTAATGAGTTAGTGGTAAGTAATTAAGTGCTACGGATGACGGTAATGAATTACTTGTAATTTTTTCAGACGGGTAATCAAATTGTTGGTAATTAATGAATTATTCGTATATAGTTACACGCATGTAATCACTAACTTGTAGTATTTTACTGTCATTATCAATCTTCTCGGTAATAATTTGTCTATCCCATTTGTTGCAAAGTACTCTCTAAATTAGGAGTGTATAGCTAATTATTTTGAGAAGGTTGTGCATAGCTTATTGAGGATGCGGCAGGAGAACATGCCAGTATTGATTGCTTATCCTGAAATATAGGTAAATTTTTATCGCATGTTTTCGACATTATTCTCGTAGTCCTAGTTAATTAGTATTATTTAATTAGTCGTAATTAATGTAGCTTGTATTATGAAGCAAGTTGGTCGTAGTAATGTAGATATAGTTTGTATTTTTTTGTGTACATACGGTACCCATAATTTGTTATTGTATGGTAGTGTGTAATTAAGCAGTCGTAATTACTGTAGTGACAATTAGTTAGTGTTAAGTAATGAGTTAGTGCTAAGTAATTAAGTACTCAAGATGACGATAATGAATCACTCGTAATTTTTTTGGACGGATAATCAAATTATCAGTAATTAATAAATTATTTATATGTAATTATACATATGTAATTACTAACTTGTATTATTTTACTATTATTGTCAATTTCGCTCTAAAATTTGGTCTATCTCATCGATACTGTAGAGTACTGCTCCTACGGTACATTGCAAAAGCTATGTACCTACTTTGTTCGGGAACATTTTTACAGAACCTAGGCTGGTACCATGGTACATGTGCGCCTGAGCGGGGAGTGACAAGTCAAAAGTGTAAGAAGGCTGTGCTCAATATGACTTTTTAAAGTGGTTTATAGTTAAAAATACTATAACTGACAGAGACTTATTTAGCATAATTAAATTTAAAAAAAATTAAAATAGAAAATTATATTAACCCATCACGTATAATGCAAACAAATACGGGAAAAAAGAACCGGGAAAAAAGCTCAAAAAAGCCAAAAGTTCAAAAAGACAAAATTTATGAATAGTGAAAAATAAGCCAGAAGCTGAAGCCGAAACGAGCGGGGATAAGAAAAATTTTAAGTACGGATACTACTATTTTTAGCAATTTTCTCATATTAACTCTAAATTTAAACATATACAATAAAGCATATATCCAAATACATAAAAATGATATGAAAAATAAAACAATTATCTCTCAACACAGATAATGAATTCAAGTCATTTTAACAGGATGTATGATAAGAAGTTGTACAAGTTTTTAAATTTAACCTTCTTCCACTTTTGTTACTATACCAATAATTAAAATGGCAATCTCTTTATATTCTTCAATAATTGGTGGAATCAGTCCTGATCCACTTCTTATGGGCGTTGGAGCAGACGGTCTTATCCTCCCATTTCGTCTCGTTTATGAGTGGGCCCACTCTGCACTGTTCTTCATGCGTACGTTCGTGCTTATCTGGACACATTTGGACCCCTAAACACCCAAAATTCCACTTTTGGCCTTAATCAAAAAATTCGTTTCGACCCCTCCCGACGCGCGTCGCGTAGCTGGTGCCACGTGTCCCGGACGCTGGTCGGCGCGCGCGCGCATGCGCGAGTGGAGCGAGGCGGTCGCGCGGCACGGGACACGTGGCGCTATCGCGCAAACGCGGTCGAAGGTCCGAAACGAAATTTTTTTGGTTTAAAAGCCAAAAATAGAATTTTTTGGTGTTTAGAGGTCCACATATGTCCAGATTTTCTTGTGTTGGAGTGGTAGTCAAGCCTTTGTACGTAGGACAGCTGCACCATGCCATGCGCTGATCACTGCATGCAGAGGATTGAGTAATGCACACGCTACCAGTTTTGACCCGCGGCTAACTGAAGCTAGTATGGTCCTGTTATTTTCGGTTTCTAAAAATTGCTTCTCGATTTTTTTATAGTAATTAATTTTTAAATAAAGTATCTTTTTAATATAGAGTATACTAGTTAATTGTAGTATGTACTTTACTGACTTCATTTATATTGTCAAAAATCGTACGTGAGTTTCTGTTATTCTGTAATCTCTCGCACAAATAGCCTAAAAGTCATAAGCTACAGCCAAAAGCCAAAAGCCGCAGCCAAAAAGAATAGACCCATATATATTGGTCCTGTTTTTTTCTTTCCAGCGGATAGCTTCGGGGTGTAGCCCATAGCTTTTATGTGTATTTCGTAAGACGTCAGCAGAACATAGAGACGTAAATGTACACAACATATATAGTTTGAGATTTATAAAATTATTTAGAAAATTTGTTTTAAAAATTATCTTATTTATTTTAAATTTAAAAAAAGAAAAGCAAAAAAGTAAAAAAAAAAGAAAAGGAAGGAAAGCCAATGTAACCTGCACTCTGCAGTAGTATTTCTTCTCCTTTTTTTCTCAGTATGGGTATGATAGTCATCGTTTTTGGAACGTCGGTGATATGCACAGTGCCGGCAGAAAACCAAACTATTCTGTGCTCTCTTCATCGTTTCAGATCTTTTCTTCGATGATGCTTTGCAGCTTCGCTATGGACACAAGAAAGACTGACGCATCTTGAGTCGTGGAACGCAGTGTTCTCACGAGAATTTCCAGATAATCCACATTCACTGAAAAGTGTGTGTTTTCTCTAAAATTTTCGTGGATGTACGAGCCTTTTCTAGATTGAAAGGAAGGTACTGACTCTTTGTTTTCCACCAAGCGATCTGTTTTTTTTTGGGTGAGGAAAGTGGTACGTTTGTCAATGCATATCATGAACCGAGTGATGTTTGGCCTCACAGTGTTAACTTCATATCTCTAGTCCATGTCTCTCTACATTGCAAACTTGATTATCCTCCATCGTATCTTCTTTCCCAAGTTCATCATTATACAGTCCGATCAGAGACACATTCTCGTCCTCCTAGAAAGATCCAACGACTATCAGTCTAATGAAGCTTTTTTGAAGAACTGTGATGAATCATTATTATTTTGAAGTAGTAGAAGTTTACAAATTTGCAAATTTCAGATTTTTCTGGACAGCCTATAAAAATGGATGATGGATGGGCTCTGTTGGGCTATAGCTTATGGCTTTTGACTTAAATTTTTAAATTCTACTTGTTCGCAAGGGAGAGTACGGATAGAGGGAGACCTAAATGTGATTTTGGTCGATATAGATAAATTTGGTACAATGTCTACTGCAATCGACATGTAGACCCTATCTTAAAAAGACACATAGTTCAAAAGTTAATTACTGTAGCATAAGCCAAAAGTCATAAGCCTAAAGCCCAAAAGAATCCAGCCGATATTGGGAAATTTAAGTTATGTGATGATTTGGTGACCTAGATTAGTGGTTATAGGTTGCATGAGATATATTATTGATAATGTGGGTTAAATTGTGAAGAATTTGTGTCCGAAAATGATTTCTTTGTCTTTAGATGTGCATGGTCGCTTGGAGTCAACCTTGGTCAATGGCGAGAATCGAGGCTACGCCTATGGAGGAGACGAGACTTAGAACGATTGAGGATGTCAGATGAGGTGGTGAGCTCAATCATAACATGAGAAAGGTGAGAAATGTTGAAGGAAAATTCGAGCGATAGGTTGCACCATATAGCTTGGTTAATCCAAGTGATACATGGTCTGGTGGAACCAGAATATGGAAGCCTTGCCGACACGTGATAAACAAGTGGTGCACCTATATGTGGTAAGCATAGTGATTGCTTGCAATGGAATGAGATGATCGGGTCAAAACAGGTGCAAAGATCAATATGATCCTTAGATGGATTAGATATTTAACATTCTTAGCAAAGTGTGTGTAAAGTCTTAAGTCATTTGGACTTGTATTATGTGGATTTCACTCCTTTTGGTTTAGGTTCAAGTTGATTTTCTGTCCTGTGAACAGAGGTGTGGTCATACCGCCCTTGGCATGTAGTACCAACCTCTAGTCGTTCCAGCCTTCACCTGCATTCAAACCACTCGGCCATGGTACTACTGGTCTCTCTATTGTAGTAGTACTGGTCCTGGAGTTTGAGCTTGGTTTTCCTTCCATGCTTTGGTGAGCTCTTTGTTGAGATGCTAAACTGATCTTCTTAACTTTCAATAGCTAGTGGAGTAAAAGTTTTGGAATACGATTTGAGGAGGTTGATATTAAAGGTATCATTCTCTCCCTCTAATTGCTATCTTGGGTCCTACAACCTTCCTCTTCAAATAGCAATAGATCTATGTTTCTTCCAAGAAGTTATGCTCTTGTTCTTGCCATGTTGCTTCTTGATGTGTTTAGTTTTTGCTCTCCCTCCTCTTATTTATCTTACTGGTTGCCAAGTATGTGTAAGTGGTGGAAACACCTTTTGGAAATCAGATCCCATCCATCGAGGTATCCTCATAGCAAAACCATCATGTTTGCTCAAACTTTACTTGTTTTGAGGTGGTTCTTGGGAGGATTAGTTCTATAGGATTCTGCTTGTGTTTGTTTTGTTGCTCTTAAGCTTGCTATAATGTGTGGGAGTTGATCCTAAGTCACCTTGACCATCTTTAACCCACAAGCAAGTTCTAGGCTTACATTTGGTTTTTGGTCCGGTTTTAATGCAACTTTAATTTGAATAAAAAATGTTAAAACTTTGGCAATGGTTTCTTTGATCTCTTGTTGAAATAGGTTTATGAGGCCTTAGAGAAGATGGGTTTCAAGTTTCAAATCATTTGAAGCTTTAGGGTGAAAGTTGTGTCATTTTATGTTTTTTGGCAAGTTTTTTGTAAGACCTACAGACCTTCTTTGATACAAGGAGAGAAACCATCTTCGGTACAAAGAGACAGACCATCTGCACTGTCTGAACTCTAACTTAAGTGAGTAGAGTTTCAAAGACCATCCACCTTATATACACGGACCGTCTAGCTTTGGCCTAAGTCGTGGTTTGCCTTGTTTAGTTTCTTATGGTGTTTTCTGTTGAGGATGTTAGACTCTGATCTTTATAGTTTCTATAACTATTAGAGTGAAAGAAGAATCTTCGAATACCAATGGAAAACTCAAACCCCTCCCCCGCTAGCCAGGCCAGCCTCAATCCTACAACAACCTTCCCACCACTAGCCATTACCCTGTTCCCGTTTGGAAGGATTACATGCCAAGAAAGGCACTTTAGGATTATACTGATACTGAACAAGTTCAAATGTTCAATGTTCGCATCACTAGTGTGAGAACAAAATAAGCTTGCAAACCATTAGATAGGTGCTATCGACACCAACACGGCAATGTGATTTTGGGGCAACCTTCTACAAAAAATGAAGTGTAACCTTGAAAGCACATGGCGCATGATGTGAAAACGCGTTTTGTTTCTCGGAAGGAATTCGTTAAAACGGAGCTTTAGAAGGTTGCAGACGCGAAATTGTCTGGTTGGATGATTTGGAGCCATTAGTGAGCCGAGACACGACAGGGGACGACTGTTTCGGTCCCAGGATGTTCGGCGTTGAGTGTTCTACATGGATCCGGTAAGGAGTAAGGACGTCACTCGAGGATGACAATTGCGTGAAGCCATGGAGATCTCTCGCCCCCAATGGCGACGCCGTTATTGCTTTCCGGTTTTCTCCAAGGTTTGGCACTGTCTTTCAGACCGACATGCAGTAACAAGTTGCAATGTTCCATACGTACCGTGACAAGAACCTTACCTTTCATTATGTAGTAGTAACCATATTATGATGTAGTTACTATACGTACCGTGACCATGCGAGCAGCTACTTGGGAGGCTCTCTGCAGACAAGTCACCAGTGAAAAAACATAATACAGTCATCAAGTACCTTAGTACCATTATTATGTTGCTTTGGTTAACTTATGAACATGATCAGCTCGCAGCAGGATTAAACGAAGGTTAAGAGAATACAAATCTCTCGCATTATGCTTCTCCAACAGGTATCGCCATGCCTAGCTATCTCAGGCATTTGGGGGTGGGGGGGACAAGCACCTTGAGCACAAGTGGAGGAAATTAATTTATACGACGACGAACGCTCCAGTCGCAAATTTGTTTATCTGCACAAAGGGGATTTCAGCCTTTCAGTGTGGATGATCAGGGCTCTCTCTGTTCCACGATAGGTACGAGGGGTCTCCAAGGTTCCTGAAATTTAAGGACCAACACCAATGGATTAAGTTACTTCAACATATAAATTTTCTTGAAACTCGCATGCAATTTAGAATGAAGATCAGAATATGTGACATACCTCGGGTTAACCACGTAGAGCACTACGAAGCCCATAGCAAGGAAGAGGCATATGCCGCCTATAGCCACATATGCAACGCCAATGAAATTGTTCTTGCCACCAATCCAAGACGTAGTAGAAAGAACCAGTGCTTTGGTCCCTCCAAAACTGTACGTGTTGTAGTTGTTCTGTATAACCACTGTAATTTCATCATTTGCCATGATGTCCGTCTCAATCCTGCCATAAAGCTTTCTGAATGTTGGTAGGGCAGCAGTTCTCATCCAGACAATGAGATCCTCTTGCTCACTTAACTGAAAATGCAGGTGAAATCCAGGGGGAAAAGATGCATGAAAATTAAAGACTAGTGAAATAAAGATGATCACGCAGTATGGGAATGGCTATTGCACTCACCGGTAACTTCTCATTTAGCTTAGCGCCACCAATAAGTCCCCCTTTCTGGAAATTACTGGGATATATATCACTGCCAAACTTATTGCTCTTGTCACTGTCCCAAGCTATGTTCCTCTTGTTTAATTCAACAGCCTTCTTATTGACAGAAATTGTGTACGTGTCATTGAACAAGCTCCAAGCAATGAGGCCACATGGAACTATCGGGGCACCATCTTCACTGGTGCCTTCAGGTTCACAATCTTTTATCACATGTGCAGAATCCTTGTATCGCAATTGTTTATCACTTCGGCTCTTGACATACCTAAGATTATATGGTATCCAATCCAGCAATTGACTGTTCAAGATCGAAACAAAAGCAATTAACGTGTGCATAAAAGACCAATTCTAGTATATACCGTCGATGGTTCTGATAGAAGTTCTCGAGCTGGTAGTAAATATGTATGGGGCCTTTCATAGGCTTCGGCACCTGAAAGGAATAAGGTCAGACATCATGTGTAATGAGCTAAATACAAACACATTTCCATGGCATACTCACAGTTATCGTTCTGGTGCACGCCTTGTCGGTCTTGGAGTCTTGAATGAACCCGACCTTGTCGTTCGCGGGTACGCATTCTGCATCATATCGGTCTACCAACTCAACAATCTAAATTGCAAGTCAGGTTAGGAAACAACAAAAATGCATCAGACATAGTGCTGCAATAGGCAATGATCAGGAATGCTGCATTGCGTTTGCATTTACCTCCCTTGATGCAGACAGCAAAGCGAGCCCTATCGGGACAAAGACGATGCCGATGAGCGAGAAGGCGCCGATGACCTATTCATGCATGGTGTGATGTTACATTCAGATTGAGAAACTCTAGCACTTCATGTTTATAATCAAGAGTCAAGACACTAGGTGACATGATGAAAGAAACAGTAGATGGAGTAATTACAAGTCCAGGAGTTAACAGTGGCTTGCATGCTGGAAGCTCCTGCTGTGTAAATTTAGAATCTGCACAAAAGAAAGGGCCTTGAATTGCAGAAGCATGCATCGATTTCCCAAGACATTGTGGCATCTCATATTTGAAATGTTAAACATCGAAGTAAGTTGTTAGACTGCAAGCTACACCATTGCGTAAATGAAAAAAAAATCAAACAATTCGAAGTTTTTGAAATATAAAAATATAAGACATCAAAAGATCAAACAGAAAATACCCAAGAATTACGGAAGAAAAAGGGGGGCAAGAACGCGGCACGTACACTTGGGCTTCTTGGATCGCCGCGAGGCCAAGGAATCGCTCTCCGATTCGGATAAACTCATCTACAGAAGCAACCAGATCGGGGGTGATCAAAACTTAATCGAATTCGAAGACACATTGCCCCCTAACCAGATGCATCTTTACCAGATTCCAGAACAAGAACGAGCGATTGTTCAATTACCGGATCTCAGGCAGAGTGATGCGCGCGCACACACACACAGTTGGTCGTGATCCAATCGCAAGCTAGGTCTCCCGGCCGGAGGGTTCGTCTTCGGTTGGTTGTTGCGAGGAGGCGGAGATTGTTACGTACAAGGGATCTGTCCCTATCATGGAGCTAGAATGGCGGAACGAAACTTTCCCATACGCTGCCACATCGCACGCAAATCTCTGCCGTCGAGTGAGTCAAGCCGTGCCATGAACATAAGTAACATAGCATCAGCATGCATGATGCACATTAAAGGCCTATTCTTTATGGATTTTAAAAACAACTTTTAGTTTTTGCTATAATAACTAACTTTCAAACGAAGTATTTTCTTAAGATAGAATCTACAAGTTAATTGTAGTACATGTTAAAAGTCCAACATCTGAATCAACCAAAATCACGACCGAATATCTCAATCTGTAATCTCTGTCGCAAACAGTTAAAATTTAAAAATTTTAGCCAAGAGCTATAAATCGCAGCAGTATCAAACATACCCTAAATCCCCGTGACAAAACGACGACGACTGTAGCAACAGCACGAGGTTGACGCTAGAATTGATGAATTGCCTTCGTCCAACACGCGCACGAGCACACTACCGCGCGCTGCAAGCAGGCAGGTACCCTCCGCTGTTCAACTCCAGCGGCTCAGGAGAGCCGTCCGTCGCAAATGGACGGGTTGGATTGAGCCATGGAGTCGCCTCAGAAATGGTGCTCCCTAACGTTGGATAGTCTTAACTAGTTTGACATGTTGGCTTTGTGGCTTACGGGCACGGTTCGATTCACACTAATCACGTGTTAATACACATGTGGTAATTCTTTCATATGGGTTACTTCACACTACAGTGTGCAATACTCACACTCTAGTAAATACACGCTGGAGAGGACCGAGCGGTTGCTCAGATGGCTAACAACCCTGTCGAGTATGCAGCTTGTCTAGATTTGAACCCAGTGTATCTCACTTAAATAAATTAGAAATAGGATACATACATACGTGCACGTTCAGTGAAAAACGCGTGTCTACATTTCGTCAGGTTTGTGTTTTCACAAAAATTTCTAGCATATATAGGAGACACGCATGTATATGTACGGTGTGAGTTTAGTTTATGTCCGCCTTAGGCTATGTTCTAAACAACTATTGGCTTTTGATTTTTAAAAGGCGGCTTTTGAACGTAGTGGATGCTCAACACGAGTATCTTTTACTCACTTAATCTCTCTCACAATCAATCAAAAGCCGCAACACTTTTGAACAGGCCTTATACTATTTTTTGAAAAAACACGCTTGGAAGTTGGAACTCCGTGCGATATGCTTGAATCCTGTTGCTCACTATTTTTTGGCGAGGTAATCCTGTTGCTCACTTCTATCTTAGCCATCCAATATTTTATTGAACGGCTTGCATTCTCGGTTTGTGATTTTTTTTAAAAAAAATGTTTTTCCCCTCCAAAGTCAAGGGATTTTTTTTTCGAGGAAAAAAAAGCAAGGGATCTTGAGTCGCTTAAGCGTTCATCCTTTGGCATATTCTTTGCAAAACTGATTGAGTTTAAAATTAATGACCTAATTAACAAGTTTAAAAGGCATCTCTAGGCTTTATCTTTGATAGTTTTCCCCTTACTTTTCTCCCTTTTGCAAAACTACCATGGTCGGTCGTGATAACTCTAAAAATTAGCAAGTTCATAGACCTTCTTTCTAAAGAACAGTAATATGTAATCAGCCGGTGAAGCGACGAATATGCCGTTTTCCAAGAGGAAGCCAACTTCGATTGGTTGCATGAAGACGCGAGCAGATGGGAACAAAAACGCCAGATGTGTAGTAATCCTGGCCGCCTGCAGTGCGTTCTCGAGTCAGATTTGGCTGCCCTTTCGCTCTTCACCGTTCGTCGAAAAGGCCCCGTCTCGAACTAACGACCGATCGTTTTCGCTCGTGATTCCTTTCGTTTTTTTCCTTGCTGTAACCAGTGGCTAACAAGCCGACATTCCGACGCTAGATTGCTAGGTTAATTATAATTCGCATAGGTCAAGAACACCATTGTGACACCTTTGTCATCACTATGCCTATAAGAAAATAAGAAAAACTCCACACAGGGATATTCTTTAGAGGTGCTTTTCAAATTGCCTCTAAAATTAGAGTTACATAATCTAATGGTATTTTTTAGAGACACTTAAAAATCATCGCAAAATTTTGTAGTGTAAAGACGTTTTTAAGACATTTTAGAACCATGTGCAAAATTTTATTACGAAGAGACGCTTTTGAGGTGTTTTTAACTATCTAGAGGTGTTTTTCCAATGGTTTACATGTGTTAAATGATCTATATATGAATATTGCAAGGCACAACTAAATATGTGAAGTGATGAGGTTAAGGTGGCTAGTACAACATGTCCAAGAGAAATACTATTTCCATGAGGTCGAGAGTTTGAGTACCAATCTTTGCAAGAGTATATATATTTTTTTAGATTTTATTTTTTTATAGTATACTATACTAGTAGTACAATTTAATGCTAGTATATTTCTATAGTATATTATACTAGTAGCACAATTTAACGCCAGTATAAAATACCTTTATTCCCTTAAAGCCATAATAAAGCGTCCCTATAAAATGTCACAAAGGATATATATATATTTTAATAATATGTCTCTATGTCTATAGCGACGATGTATAGAAAGGCGCTTATGAGACGTTTTAAAAAATGACTCTACAACAATGTAGAAATATGAAAGAAACGCCTCTACTATATTAGCAAACGTCTCTACGTGTGGTTTGTATTATATACCTTAGTTAATAGCAGCAGTCTGTGGTTATTACCTGACAAAACAGAATAAATTATTGTTTTATCGAATAATAAGCTACGTTAAAGTTAGCAGCAGTCCATGGTTATTACCCGACAAAATAGAATAAATTATTATTTTATCAAATAATAAGCCACATCAGAGTGTTGCAGCAGAATAATAGCTAGAGACGGTTAATATTATTACAATACCAGTGCCATGCATGGCTATAGTTGGTCATAGAGCTACATAATTCTGCCCAAATATTAAACACTTGAAAATAGAAGTGATATCAACTAATAGTTATATAAATATGGGACTAGGAGATAGCGACACACTAATATACTCGGGTTCACGTAAATAGCTACCGGCTGCCATCTACTCATTCCAACCTCCATACAAGGCATCCATCTCGTACGCAACGTACTTCGGGTCCACTACATTCCACTTAGCATGTAGTTGTCCTCTATGTAGATTTTGTCAGAACAAGTAATTCTTCCGATTGACTTATTTATAAACAATAATGCATAGGTGAGTATAAAAATACTCAGTAAGCATTAAAAACAACATGCAATTTTTGTGCTAACGACTCATCAAATCAACAATCCTGTCTCGTTCATCATCATTTCGAAAGTAATTTTTTTGGTAAAAAGGTTCCAACTAAAATTTATAAATATACTAATCACATGTATTAAGATATAAGGCCACCGATAGGCTCCCGTAGACTTCAGTCTAAGCGACAGGTGTGAATCACATTTTAAACCTTGTACAGATTAGTATCACTTTACCATAGTTACTCTAACTTTAATTGCAATTGGTTTCTTCACATTTTCATATATGTGATGCCCAAATCAGAGTACAGAGTTGTTTCCCCTATTTTCGTATACTACAGCTCCGCCGGCTAGTATATCCCTAGCCGTTGTGCCAGGCCTGTCTCACCTTCACCTGACACTCTACAACGCTACTTATATGGTACGGGTTTTGTTATCTCTGGTCTTACCCAACCTCACAATCATATATTTACCCATGTATAGTGTATAGTAACTTGATAAGGTAATTAGGCTCTGCCCGTCTTCGATGAGACCATAGTCCATATGATAAATACGGCTCATTACATGAGTGAGAGTTAGTTTATCCTTATACCATATCCATATGTAGAGAGCCCACACATGTCACTGTCTTTCATTTCCAAGGCACTCTCCACTCACCTCTTATTTATATGTAGGACAGTTGAGCAACAAACTACCTACCCTTCATATTTATCATTATTCACATCAATCACATGATTTATTCCAATCAGAATGATAAAAGCACGCTTGCCTAGGATTTGGTAGTAGGTCCCTGTTTTAGGTGAGCTCATGTGAAGTCCTTCCACCGGACTTGATCCATCTCCTGCATTTATTGTGTATGTTCTATTTTAATTTATGAGAACATATAATATGCTATGTTGTGGTGGCTTATTGACATATCTCCCATTGATTAAAGCTAATTACCATGTTAAAATTTGGATTTTATATTGTACTCGTTATTTGTTATTATTTTACTAAAGTTAGAATACGTGGGCCTATCAATTGAGTGTATTTGATATTTTGTTGTTGTTGGATAGGTACTGCTTATGCGTGCATCTATATACATGTAGTTATGTGAATATATATTTACATACATCCCTATATAATTTCATGTACGTGTGCATATATATATATATATATATATATATATATATATATATATATATATATATATATATATATATATATATATATATATATATATATATATATATATATATATATATATATATATATATATATATATATATATATATATATAACATATCAATGTCGTCCCCTGGCCAGCCCATTAATCTTGGCCCACTGCTGACCCACTCTCTCTCTCCCTCCTTTATCTCTCTTTCTACCCTTCCTCATTCGCACTAATGCCACTCGCTTTCCTCTGCCGCTATACGCACCGACTCCCTCTCTACTTCCACACACACCTTGCCGCCCCGCATCGTCGGGCCTAGCGACGTCGTCGGCTCTAGTCGTAATTCTCCTCTCTTGCCCTTTGTCACTGTGTGCTGCTTCCCTTCCTATCGAGTTGCCATTAGCTTCAATGCCGGCCATGGCGACACTGGCAGACCTCTACCGCTTGGATTCGCCTACGGTGCCACTACCACCCATGGCTCCCCTTCATCCCACTTAACTCCAACTGACTTTGCCATGGCGGTGACGGTGTTCATCGCCAGTCACCGAGATCCGAATAGTCAGGCTTCTACACCCTCTTATTACACCTGTTCTACTCGTCTATGTCCTCTTCTACTTGATTTCTACTTTGATTTTATGCGGATTTTTGCTTTTGATTTACTTGCGTTTTGGGGAAGGTTTGTGCTCGATGTGCACGCGCTGTGATGGGGATTGGGAACTCCCCATGTGTCGAGGAGCATACAGGTGGTCGTTGAGTGCACACGACTGGTCGACTACGACCATGGGTAGTTCTACTGTGAGCTCTCCCTCTAGTATAGGGTGGATTATTTTGGGATGTGCGTTATAATTTTTGGCTGAAATTTTTGAATTATGGATTGTTCGCGAGATGCAGTACATAGAGAGGAATAGTCGCATGCGATTTTTACTGGTACAGCTGAACTCAGTATAGTTTATACTATAATTTACTTGTAGATCCCGCATTGAAAAATGCACCGTTTGAAAGTGAGCTACTGTAGCAAAAGGGGGGAAAAGGCAAAGCACAGTTCTCCTGAACCCGCCCATAATCTACTCTCCCTGTTCCTCCCTTCCTCTACTATATTTTCTATCAACGATGCTACTTGCTCTATGTGCGGTGCACGTGCATTTGAAGTTGCATGTGCGTGTGGTCCTACAAGGTGATAGCGACAATGTAGGGAATAAATGTGGGGTACCTCAGTTGATGTTGTCAGGCTCAAATTAGTGTGGTTTGTGTTCTTTCCTGGTTCTTTCCCCTCCTAATGCACGTGGTTGCTTCTCCTCCTTTGTTCTTCCTGACCCTAGCCAGACCCCTTCTCCTCCTTCTCCATCGGCTTAGTGGTATTGATTTTGGGGAAATGATGTGGGGATGGAGATGGAGATGGTTTGCTCGGTCTCCTCTCTATGCTTTCCATGGTTGAAATATGCTCTCTCTCTCTCTCTCTCTCTCTCTCTCTCTCTCTCTCAGTGCTTTGCTAGTTCTTATCTCTTCTGCTCGTGTGCCGTAGGGGTTGGGTTGTGGACTCACAGCTGCCAATGTGTTGTTATGCACTCTAGTAAACTGTTTTTACTAGGATAGCTGGCGGTAAAAATGTGTTCAGAATTGATTCATATGTGTTTTTTACTCCAGTTGATGATACCCAATTAGCGAGAGGTTCTGACTGGCCCTGAACAGTCCTGATATCTCAATAAGCGAACCTTTTGGGATGATATGGACTAACAAGTTCTGATGGCAATTCTATCTTCCTTCTTTTCTTGGTTTGTTCCTCTTTTTGATATGCATGTCTTTCCTATAGTAAGGTGGATTGGAACTATAGCTTAACAAATATTGATGTAATTTTAATTGTGATGTATTTATTTGTATTCTGGTGAGGATTCTCTTGATTGAGATCGAGACTTGTAAATTGATGTAATCAAATTGTAATTGATTAACTGACGTAATATGGATTGTTATATTTTTAGTTGATTTGAAGAAGAATTTTAATTATAGCTTGATTAAGTGTGTTTATTGATTTGGTTATGGTGTATTGTTTCACTGGGACCAAGATTGTAAATGTATTTTATTTATTTATTGTTCTTATGTTTCAATTTGGTTCATACTGGTAAAGAACTTAATTTGTCTTGTAATTTATTTATTAGTTATTTAATTAATCTTGTTTAGTTTTATAATTTATTGTTCAACATTAATTAAAAATGCAGGTGTTACAACCATACATGACACATTAGACACCCTACGAGTTCATAGAGTATTCAGAACTAAAGCTAGGAAAAGTCGTAGGTCGTAGTATACTTAAATGAGGATTGGCGTAACTTCACGTCAGAGGTTTGATTTTGCAGCGTAGACGCTTTATGTTGCCAAATGTAGTTTCCTCAAAATGCTTGATATAAACTAATCACTTGTAAGTATATAAACACCCAACTTTCTTCTCAAAAAAACATCAGTCAGCCGGTTGACAAGTTCACCTGTATACATTTCGGCTATGCAATATTCATTAATCAGTAAGCAGAGCACAGAAATGCCATTTCGGTAGCAGAACAATTCTTCCACATGACATGGAGCAAAATTCTACATGTGAGGTATGATTAAAGCCCTGTTTATTTCTGCTTTTTTTCTTGGCTTAAAACCAGAAAAGCCAAAGCCTAAACAATGGCATGATTTTTTCTTGGCTTTTGTGAAAGCCAAAAGCCTGCTTATAACTAAAAGCTATAAGCATGTAGTGTGATGCTTTTTTGGCTTTTGCGGAGTCAAAATAACTATCTGCCACTAGACTTCATGAAAATTATGGCTAAAATGCCATCTATATACACCGTCGTCCAGCCAAGTTGTTCGTATTCCCACCCCTACCCTTCTCGGCTGAGTTGCCCAGGCGACTGGTTGCGGCGCATCCCACCCCGCCGCACTCCCGCGTCCCCGGAGTCCTCTTCCCCATCCTTGGAGCCCCATCACCCTCCCGTGTCCCCAGAGGCCACTTCCCCGTCCCCAACACCGCTGACATACATCCCACTGCCGTTGACGCCACAGGCCTCGTCATCATCGACATCTATCCCGCCACTGTCCCGTCTTCTTCCTCACGAGATCCTTCTCGATGTCGTCTACTTCAACCTAGATTCGCCGTTGTCATCTTGGTATTGCTGCTCACCTGTTCCTTTTTCCCCAATTTTTGTGGTTGTTACATGCGAAATCTAAAGTCTGAGAATATTGCATAAAATATGCATAGGAACAATTATGCTATTAGATGTACAAACATTGTGAGCATTCAACTAATGAAGGAATTCATTATTATGAACTTTCTGATGGAATGTCAAAAGCAATACAAGTAAATTTTGTATAATTAGAATCTCGTTTAGTGGTATACAAATCCAACGTATCCAAAATCACCTCAATCAGACCTCGTATGTGAAAGTTATTGCCTTTATACGCTAAGTATATGATCAGAGATACGGTCATACTGTTCCGAACACCTTCAAGTCAATCAAACAGCTGTAAGCATCTCCAGCCAATCCAACGGTGGGATCGTTTGGCCTGGTCCGAATATTACCATAAATATCGACCGCCAAAATTGATTGAGTGACACAGAAGGGCGAACATTCGAAGTGGTCTGAACGTCACCGTCGCTATCGACAGTCCAAAACCGATCGAACGTTGCAGAATAAACGAACATTTGGAGCAGTCCGAACGTCTCCAAGGCAATCGGGCAGTCCATTGAAGATTGGATGATACAACTCATTTGGAGTGGGCCGAACATTTCTAAAGCGATCAGGCGGTCCGTAGAAGATCAGACGACGCAATCATTCAGAGAGTCCAAATATCTCTGAAGCATCTGAGCGTCCAATGCTGATCGGACGGTTCGGACAATCGAAACCATTCGGATTGGTCTGAACGTTCCGAAGGTCTTGTGAGCGCCTGATGTGGATCGGATGGTCCTGAACACATCTGAGGTCAATCAGACTGATCCGAAGGTAGTTTTTGATACCAGTTAAAATTGTTTGAATGTCCAAAGCATCTCTGTGAGTTTGATTGTTCTTGTGGTCGATCCGACGTGGCAATGAGGACTTAAACGTGTCTTCCCTTGCTTAACTCCAATTATTTGTTCTCCATTAGCTTCTCCTCCATGGCTCCAATTCCAAAAGCTTTACATCATTCAAACCTGAGAATGCACAACACATTGGAATAAGGTAGTATCTAGTTCTCACGTAAATTATAACGAAATTCAATTAGGAGCGAATTCACCTGTTGATTAATTTATTTAGCTCGTGCTTGTATAATCAGTCAAATTGGGATGTCATCATCATCCTGTACACTTTAAGTGATGAACAATGCACTAGTATCGACCAGATCTTTTAAACACATCTTCACTTTAGATTTGTACAGAGTGAGTATGGATCTGTATATAAATACATAACATAGTAGTAGCTTTTTATCTCCAAATATAATAATTAAAGACCGAATTAAATTAGAATTCACCTGATAATATTTAATGCGGCTCAATAATTCCTTCCAGTCAAATAATATATTTAACTGAAAATGTTAAGCATGTCTGTATCCGCATCAGGTATGTGCTTCCTTTTCATTTATACATATAGAAAGTACAGTATCCGGCTTGACTTTGTATTCGGCTTGCACGTACAACATCCGTATATTGGTCATTGCTCAATTTGTATGTTCAACAGTTAATCAAAACCCTCAAAGGTAATTCAGTCTTTTTATCCATTACCTGCATCGCAACAAGCCAACCATCTCTAAAAAACCTAGACTACCAAACAGTCTGGCTTAAGTTTAAAAGCACCCTGCTTGTAAGCTGGTTAAGCCAAAAAGCTGGCTTTCAACAATAAGCCAAAAAGTCTAAACCTAAATAAATAAGGCCTAAACATGCATTTCTCTGGCTACTACTACTGATTTTTTTTTAAAAAAAAGGGAATAAAACTAGACCGCCGTTTGAGAAAAGATGCTTTTGAGGCCGGCAGTTAGTCGTGAAGAATTCTCCACCGGAAACGAGGAATCGTCTACGCCGCGGGGCTATAAATAGAGCATGCCGCACAACTCTCGGCTCCATCAGCTCAGCAATTCTTTCGCCAAGGGAGGTAGCTAACCAAGCGCCCTCTCCTGCGTCCTGAGTCCTGACCAACTCCATTTCTTGCTTAAGCTCAGCCCAAGCCCCAGAGCAGCGTAGTATCATCTCACAGTTCTCGGTTCCTCAGCTTCCAGGCTAACGTTCTTCCGCTTCTCTTCGGCATGGGTTCGCGTGGTGGCATTAGCAACAAGAAGGGTGCGTCGTTGCAGCTCGTGTCGGCGTTTCTGGCCCTGTGCCTGCTCCTCTCTCGCTGTCCGCCGTGCGAAGGGCGCAAGCTGTTGGTGGAGGAACAAGGCAAGGTGATGTACTTCGAAGGTGGCTTGGTGCTCCGAGTATTGCCCAGAGGCGGCGGCGGCGGCGAGGAGCCGGCGGCGATGCCAAGGGGGTTTTCGGTGAGCGGCAGGGCCGAGCGGTTGATGCGGTCCGTGCCGAGCCCTGGCGTTGGGCATTAGCCTCAATTCTCTGGTTTCCGAGAAAAGGTTGCAAGGGAATTCTGCGCAGTTTCTTATACTTGTATCCTTTTCCCGTTGGGATCAAGAATACGAAAGATCCTTCAAATGGAGATACATCATGTATATTTTGTACATGAGAAGGCTCAAAATAATGTAAGCTGATGCATGCAACCTTAGTGCAGTGGATTAATGGAGAACAATTTAGCGTCAGCGTCACCATTTCCCTCTCATGTCAGTCGCATGCACCAGGTGTTCCATGGCGTTCAGTTCGATGCATGTCAATCTTTTCTTTGATGTTTTTTACCAGGTTATATGTAGACTTTTGCCACAATGTACTAAAAAAATGAAGTTCTGTTTCAGTAAATAAATACCCTCTTCAGGAAATAGCGTGAGACTGCGAGATTATGCTTACAGTTGAGTAATTTGCCATTTATTCCGTGAGATAGATCCAGAGATTCATAAACAATCACACTGAAACGATGGGAACATCGTATCACATACTCTAGTAGTATCATGTCTGACCCAATCCCACGTCAAGTAAGACAGACCCCAGATTTGTTTGCATCAGTGGCAGATCCAAGATAAAATTTTAGATATAACGGCAGCGGTGCCCGTAAGAACCAAGAGTATTATCCTATAGCAAAGAAATACATGCACAAACTATATTGCAATAACATGCTTTTGCATACTTTTTTATGTATCTATCAAAAAAAATATAACTTATCCACAAGTCACAAACTTCACCCAAAAAACATAAGCTTTTGTTCAATAGTGCAATAATATCCAATCAACCAGCAAAACCAACATATTTACATAGCACCATTCACCTAACTGTAACCACACAAATAATCATAAATGGGGCTACATTTCGTACGAACTAACACATCAGAAACAGCAATCTAACAAACTTGCACATCAGATGATCAAAAACAACAATCTCATATGAATTAACGCATTCACACAACTTACAACATGATCTAACATATTACAGGTACTAATCAATGCATCCACCATAACAGATCTAATGAAGTGTAAGTAAGAAAAACCTGGTTTTATCTAATAAGATTACGCCCATGCTCTTGCTTCTTCGCCATGCCGCCTGGCCACCATGCCCCTGTCCCACTCTAGTGCTCACTCCACCGCTTGCCACGTATGGGTGGGGTAACAACAATACCCACTCAACAACATATGGGTGGGCCGTATAGTCTCGTTGTTGGGAAATAATACTCCGTCACAGGTATACAGTCGAAGTATGTGCCTGCCTATTCTCGTATAACCTGGTATATGATTTGTGGTCATTGGTGCCATAATTACTTTCTCAATATGATTACATGATTGCCATATCTCCTTATTAATTATGGATTTCCATTGTTACACATAACACATGTCTCTTTATACCATTCTTATCGTTGCCTTACCGTAGTCATATTTGGTGTGTGGCTGCCTGGAACTCCTTGTACCCTTTATCGTATTCCTTTACATTATCATTTCACTTGTCGATGTTGGGCTATTTGTTGAGATTTTTCAATCTCACACTTGTTCTTTCCGTTCCAGGTAAAAAGTCAGTGGAGTAGATTTGCATGAGAGCATGGGCATGAATGGCACACGATTTACTGTAGCTTGCTATGTTTATTTCAATTATTGTTTCCTTTCAAATAAAAGACATTGTTGCTATTGAATTATTTATTTGTTTGTGAACCATTTACAGATGCTAAATTTTATTTCCCTTGGATTTTATATCTTATGTTTCTTTGATCGAGTGCGATGATGTTACGCGTAGTACTGCATTTGCAATATGTGGAGTGGTACAGATTCGAAAAGCCGTTTGAAGAAATTGGCCTATTTATTTTGATTTCTGAATAAGCCAAAGTCAAAAGCAAAAAAAAAAAAAAACCAAAAGAATGTGGTACTTCCCTTTCAAACAAGACAACGGGGAATACTGGCGCCGTTAAAAGACGAGCGGGAAAGCAAAGGTGCATAACTGTTCAGTGTTCACTGCTGCTATCCAAAGACTGCTCTTCCTGTTTTGCAGACTATACATATTCATGAAGTAAAATGCATGTGTACTAACACATGTAGTAAACCAACTTCAGAAAGGAGAAGAAAACATTTCACCCATGCTAAATTAAGTTGATCTTAGCAAGAAAGTTTCAACAATCTTACGCCAAAGGTAATAGGGTTACATGATATATGGCAAACCACATAACCAACAAATCATATCTAACCAACTGTCACCAAATACTACGAAACCTCAATACTTAAAACTAGACATGCCACATGTTTATGGTTCCATGAGATTTCTAAACAAACAATTGAAATTTTTGGGAGATACCCAACACATTGTAGTTTGCAATCCACAAAAGAGTCTTACCTAGAAGTACCATTTCTCATCCTCAAAGAGGGTAGCCCAATGGAACCCATATCAACATTCGAATTGATAACCGACCTCTGTCATCAGTTCAATTGACGATAGAGGTTATGTTATCAATTTATTTGACAACAGAGACATGCTGATTGCTATGCGGAACTCTATATAGTATTGTCGCTATTCCAACGGTGACAGAGATCTACCATCATTTGAAATGGCAACATAATGTTATTTATATAATTTTTTTAGCAATAATATATTTATATAATATTAATAAAAAAATAATTTCAAATGGTGACAGAGATGCACTGAGTGCCACGCGAACGATCCGTCCACGCTGGTCAGGGGAAGCGATTTTACCACGTTATAACAGATGGATGAGATAGATTAGAAAAACCTAACACAATGCTTCCTTTCCTCTCGCGCATATCTGTGTTCGTCTTCGACGCGACGGCAACCTCTTCGTCCTCAGCATCAAGCAAGCAGCCGGCGGCGGCGGCAAGGATTGGCAGCTCGACGCTGATAGTTGTCTCTCAATAAAGCAGCCAAATGTATGGTATGCAAGCAGCGGCAGCAGCATGCAGGCATCTAGCGGCAACAGCAGCATGACGCTAGTATCTACCTGACTGCCAATCCTTGCCGCCACCGCCTGCTTGCTCATCTAGCGATGCAGAGGACGAAGAGGTCGCCGCACGACAGAAAGAGGTCGCCTCCCCCTGGCCAGCGTGGACAGTCACGTCATCACTCGCGTGGTGTTAGAAAGTGGTCTTTATAAACAAGGTTCATTTCTTTAATTCCAAAAGATGCATTATTTAGTATCATATTGTAAAGATAAGATAGAAGAGACTAATTTATAAGGTGGAGTCATCACCACTCCTTAAATATGAATAGAGATGGCATAAAGAAGGCTTTACCTAATCACGCACGTGCGCGTGTATTTGCGCATTTTCGCGTGACACGCGACCGTACTGTGATGTGGCACGCTACCTAGCAGATCAAGTCCATCTTTATTTTTGCTGAATCCTGCACCACACTCTCTCTATATTTGAATGAGATTCAAACATTTGAATTTGAGACTTTATTGTGGTTTTGATGACAATCAGCTACCAGTGGGTAAATGGCCGGACCATCCTCCTCCTCGGTTTTGGTGAGGTTTACCTCTTCGTCCTTCTTGCTTCGACAATCCGAAACGTAGTACCCATACTTATCGCAATTAAAACACTTTATGTAACTACAGCACTCCGACGTGTAGTGACCAAATTTGTCACAATCAAAACACTTGATATGTGATTTGTCACAGGATCTATCACTACCGCCTTGCCGCCTCGATCACTCTGGTCACCTGCCATGCCTACGTTCGTCATGACTACCGGTGCTCGTTCCTCCTCCCTTGGTAATAATTAGTGAATCTCTAAAGCCACTTTTCTATTGTGCCTACCACTCGGTTTGAGTGAGCAGAAGCTAACCATCAACAGTGTCATTAGTATGCCCGTGAAGTCACTCTTCATATGCCTTTAATCGGCCAATTGCCTCTTCAAATGGCATTGTATGGAGGTCTAAATATTGCTCAATCGATGCCACCAACTATAGAAACTTATCAGGGACTGAGTCAAGAAGTTTCTCGACTAATGCGATGTCTTCCAAGGTGGCACTGAGGGTGTTGTACTTGGCTACCATAGCACTCAATTTCCTAGTGAACTCATCAATCGTTGCTCCTTCCTTCATATGAATCGAGTAGAATTCACACTTCAAAGTTTATAGCCAGGCCTTCTTCACATGGTCAGCACCTAGATATCGAGTCTTCAAACCATCTCATACCTTCTTTGCCGATTTTTTTCTTAGCGATCTGTAGAAGGACGTCTTTTGGGATAGCTCGAAAGATGAACGCATGTGCCACTTTGTTCTTCTTCTCGTCTATGGCCACTCTAATCGCAGGTTCTTCTACCTCCCAAACGCCTTGTGCATCTATGATCGCCTCCATTTTGATCGCCCACATGATATAATTTATCACCATCAACATCGGGAATTGATTTAGCATGTCGTCGCTTTCCTTCGCTCGAATGGTGGGCGTCATGGCTGGGACCATAAGTTCTCAGGTATGCTAAAGCTCTAATACCACTGTTAGAATTTTCCCTTAGTGCGCTCGTACGACCCATTGGTCTTTGACCTGTTGATTTCGACCAGTTAGCCTTCACCCACTTCCTCGTAGTTGATGGCTTCGATCGCTTCCTCGTAGAAGTAGAGTTCGACCGCTTCCTGGTCGTTGGAGGCTTTCAACCACACTGGTTTTTTGGAGACTTCGACCACTTAATACTCAAACGGTTCGCAGTCGTAGATTTTCACCAGTCATAAAAGTTCGACTACGATTGCGTAGTCATAAACTTAGATTGGTTAGCGCTCAGCACTCGTAAACTCCGGGAATGAGCACTCCAGTACTCGTTACCTTTGAGCACTCTTGGTTCTCCATAACTTCGAGTACGTCGAGCACTCAATACCCAGAGTACTCGTATTCCACACGCACTCCATTGCTCCTAGTATATGCGCTAGATGACAAGAGTACATAGATTGTTTTCACAGGAGCCAAAGCACTCCATTTTTCTTCTCTTATTTCTCTCCCTCTCGTTTTGCCATGTCTATAATTTTTACATGATCCTTATTTATATACTCATACATATCTAACACACATATATGGAAACGGACTTAAGAGACCGACCCGATATCTACTTTCTTTCTCTACTTCTATATGTACATTTTTTTTAAATACCAAATAAACTTTCTAAAAATAAACCAAACCTCCTGAAACAAGATTAACACGGCCTAGCGCGGCGTCGGCCCACGCGCTCGTCCAGCGCGATTAGGGAGCACGCAAACACGCCTCACCAGTGCGTGGAGAGCGTGGCGGTGCGGCCCGCCGCCTTGAGCTGCAGGAGAAAGAGGATAGCGCCAAGGACGTCGTCGGGGAGCTCGCCGATGCGGTCGCTGCCACCGCCAGTACCTCCAGGCACCGATGCGGACGACGCCGTCCTGGCGGCTTTCGGCGCCCTCTCCTCCATCATGCTGCCGCGAGAGGTTGATTGTGTCGTGCTGTGGCCGCGTCGGAGGTGCAGTGCATTCTTGTCGCAGCCCGCAAGAATCCGATGGACCAGCATGATACCGAGGCCCTGGACCTGACAGTTGCTTGACAGAAGACCGGGCATGTTCTTGTTAGCTTTCACTTATGATTTTTTTTATTACGGTTTATAGTTTTTAGATTTACATGAGAGGGTACGGAATAACAGAAACTCATATGTAATTTTGTTTGATCTCTACCCCTATAATCCACCAGTTCAGTTCTTTCCTACGACCACCCCAAATTGTGCCCCCCGCAGTCATGAGTTTTTCTACGTCCACACCAATTCGTGTCCCCATAAAAACCAACCAGTGAAATCAACGATTAAGGATCAATTCTCACCTTTCTCTCTCTTTACCCACTCATATCCAACGATCCAAATCCCCGCCCCCCGCGCTAATCCCGCGCCTCCCCACCCACCTCTCCCCGCATGCAGAGCTAGGGTTTGGCGCGGTCGCCTGGTTCTCGCCTCCATGACCGCCAGATCGATCGATCGACAGAGTGAACCGGCCGCCCTACCGACCCCACCCCCTGACACACACGACACACCACGCCTAGCAGCGCGGCGCCCAGATCCCCCAAAACCCTAGCCCGAGGAGCGAGAGGGAGGAGCGCGCATGGCGGCCGCGGCGGCGGCGAATCCGGCGGGCAGCGGCGTGCGGTCGTCGCCATCGGCGATCCAGAACCGGCAAGTCCAGCCTCGACACACCACGCCTAGCAGCGCGGCGCCCAGATCCCCCAAAGCCCTAGCCCGAGGAGCGAGAGGGAGGAGCGCGCGCATGGCGGCCGCGGCGGCGCGCGAATCGGCGGGCAAGCGCGGCGTGCGGTCGTCGTCATCGGCGATCCGAACCGCAAGTCCAGCCCCATCGCCGCCCTCCCCACCGAGCGCTTCCCGAGAATGTCCCCGCGTCATGCCACCCACCCGCCTCCCGCCGACTACTTCCCGATCGCGTCCCCATCACCATCATCGACACCTCCTCCGGTACCCCATTCTTAGATTTGGCGGCGGTCCGCGCGCAAATCAGCGTTTAGATGATTTTGATTTTATCTCGGGTGATGATTCCGCCGCTCGCCGCCGTGTGTATGCCCGTGGGTTGCAGCCCGAGCAAAGCCGGCGATCGCCGAGTGCCAGCGGCGGACGCGTGGTGCTCATTTACGCCGCGATCGCCCCACACACGTGGTGTCTTCTGGGTCGATCGCTTGTGTATTTTGGGTGGCGTTGTCAAACATTTCAGATTATTAATTGGAGAATTTAATTGATCTTTTGTGTAGGATTGATTCTATTTCAAAGGTTCACTTTTTTCATTTCGAGGAAATTACTTGCTTAAAATTTCCAAGGTTCACTTTATCTCATGCGCTTTCTAATCCACGTGTAATTTGTACTCGTTGATGGTGGTTGGGAACATGGAATTAGAAATGGTTGGTGGAATCATTGGATCGATCCGTCGAGCGTATTGATTGATTGCCTACACATGATAGGTAGTATTATTTGCTGCGCATATTGATTGCGTGCCTATAGGTAGTATTATTTGTAGGCGCATATTTATTGATTGCCTATACAAGATGGTAGTATGACTCATTGTGGTTAAATTCATCATTGGACATATCGTGATTATGCTATCTTGTTTTGAGGATCGCGGCATTTACTTTGGAATCAAATTTTGTATACCTTAAGTAGTTGTTTGATCAATTCAATGTTGAAATGCTTGTTCAATTACCTTAGTGATCAATTCATCGATTGAAATAATGACATGCGGTCGCTTTGAATGATCGGCCTTGTGATGGTTGGCAACTCAAATCTCATAATTTGATTGGAGAAGTGTAAACTTTTTCCCCATAATATGGTTTGGGTGCAGGTGTCTCTGCTTCACCTTAGATGAGACCGCAGCATAATTAATGGTTATCCGCTTAATGCAGAGTTTAAGGCACCTTTGGAACCATTACGCTTTGTCCCCAACATCCGATCTGGTAGTTTTGCTGATATTGGACCTAGGCGGTACATGGAAGATGAACATATCCGAATTGATGATCTTTCTGGTCATCTTGGTTCATCGTTTCTTGTGCCCAGCGCCTAATGCCTTCTATGGGGTATGTATGAGCTACAACAGATGTTTATCATATCAGTAAATCTTCGTAACACCAATTGAATGGACTATGCTTCTTGCTTTTAGGTTTTGATGGCCATGGGGTTCGGATGCAGCAGACCTACATGAAAAGGCACGCTATAAGGTCGTTCTTTGAGGATTCTGAATTCCCACAATCATCACAAGAAGATGAAGCATTTTCGAATCTGTTGAGAAGTCAATCCGCAAATCGTTCTTGAATGCGACCTTGCTCTTGCCGATGATTCGCCATCACCGATCTTCGGAACCACAACGCTTACATCTTTGATCTTTGGAAGGTAAGACGAACATGTCAAGCCTCCGCATCGCAGTTCATAATTCACCATGGAGATATGCATGCTCATTTTTATTTTCTTATCTTGCGTGCGCTTGTTGGTTGCAAATGCAGGGACCGCCGTGCGATCCTATGTAGGAAAGGCACAACTGTGGAGATGTCTCGCGATCACAGGCAAACATATGATGCAGAGCGTCAAAGGATTGGGACATGAAAATGCCTCAAGGTTTGCCTTAAAGTGGTCGTAAATGACTCTGCGCGTACAAGTAGGCATTATGATTTATGCCACATATCAAGTCATTTATGCAATATCTTCTGTCACCTAGATTCTCTCTTCTTACTTTGGGTTCGTCTTGAAAAATAGAACACAGATGTTGCATTGGCATTTGAGGTCCCTGGTGGCTGGCTCAAAGAAAAGATTTCACATCAGACGCTTCTTCAGTTCATGAGACAACTCATTAAGATATCGACATTGACAATTTTGTTAAACAAAGCACTTTAACTGAATTCGCTAGAGCATTCTGGTTTAATTCAGCAAGAACTATGCTATCTTTTACAGACACTTCTGGGTGGTGGTGGCATGTTTTCTTGGGAAGACATGGAAAAGGCACGCATTCACGTCTAAGTAAGTTACACATATGTTTATATTTTGGCTCTTTAGAGTGCCCGCTAGCATGGGCTATATCTTGGGACACTGTCGCACTTATGAAGAAATCGATATATGATGAAAATTATATTGCCAAACTGCAATTACTCAATCATCCGGTGGTGATAGTTCGTAGGATTTGCTGATTTGATGCTTATGAAGATCCGACAGACAAACCATCATACATTGTAAAGATATTGTTCAGCTTTTAGTCTACTCCTTTTATGGTAAACATAATAAGTATTCAATTGTGCGATGTCTTGCCCAAATGCTGAAACTTTTAATTATTCAGATTCGATTGCACCGTAAATCCTCTTTCATCTGCATTTCCATTAAATAAGATCATGCCATAAGTCAAGCATTACAATATAATTCCACTAACGAAACCGCCGAGATCTATGTATTTGATCCTGTCTTGAGCATTTCTTCTTAGATATGAAACGCTGCAGATCGTCTTACCATGTTATGTTTATGTTGTGACCTTCCATAAATTCAGCCACTTTGTGTATTGTGCAATATAAGAGAGACGGTATAGGCTTGACTTGCTTTTTGAATGATACATGGTTCAGGGAGTATCCGGGTTGAAATCTGAAAGTTTAATTTGATGACCATGTTGTATTATGCCTCTGATTTTAGTTTGGTTATATCATTACACCCCTTTACCGTCCAAATTTATAATTACTTGGTTGCCACTCTCTGTTGTCCTTGGAAGAAATGGTCATTATTATGCAAATACAATTCCCTACGCCCTGTTCTAAGTACTAAAGTGTTTCGCATACTCAAAGCTTCGTGATTGTACATTGTTATGTCACGAATTGGGATGGGTATTGGAATGCCATTTTTTCTTACAGTGAGGTATTTTTTTCTCTTGTGTTGTTCAAACTGAAACTCTCAAAATCTAATTTGTCAGTTCTTGAATTGATAAAGTAACAAATAATCCATTTACTTTTTCTACACCCACACATACCACCACCACCACCATACACACCGAAAAAATGTAATGACCAACTAGACCCCTTGCATGATTAGCTTTGTTGTTTTATTGCATGAACCGAGTATTTTTCTCATTGGTGATGAAGTTTTCTTGTGCTTTCTTTAGGAAAATGGTTTCTTGGCTCTGTTGGAACAGGATTTACTCCTCATGTCATTATTATTTCACCAGAGAGGTAAGTTCGAATGAACGATAATGATGTTTAATTCTTAAGGGTGGTGAATCTGCATCGCTTGTTGATTACGGTATTATTATTCAGAGAAGTGTAGAACTGCTGCTTTGCTTAGTATTATGAGTGATGGTGGTTTGTATTCGATGCCCCAAATTACCATAAAATTGATTTGATTTGCTCACAGCGTATCCGCTCAATTTCCTATTGTAATTGGGTGAATTTGATAGATCAAATAGCTGAATAGGCAATGCGACATTAACTTATATAGTGCGCCAAACTCTTTTTCATGGTTATAAAAAAATTCTTTGTATATAAAATCATCGGTGGCATTGAGTGGCTTGACTGACTTCTCTTATTGGTACACATTAAGTTGCAGCCATTTCGTGTAGATACTATAGCTAAATCAGAATTTATCCTAGATGTTGAAGGAGATCATAATAGGATAGTCTCAATGCATTAGCAACATTTTAGTGTGAAAGCTAACTTCTATAGATAATCGCACTCACGATGATGCATCCTTAGCCTTGTCTCTTGTAAACGCTACTTGATCTAGTATTTGCAACGATTTCATTTCATATCCTTAGCTTTTATTACCATGGTAGATTGACACCGTGCAAGAAGCTCATATTTCCCGAGAACTAATGGGTTGGTTTTTCTTTTCTTATACCTTTTCCACTTGCTAAGTTATGTCCAAGCTTTCTAATTAAAGTTTGGGTCATCTTCATGGGTTATTTACTTGAACATCCCATTTATTAATATTTATTGATGTCCGCTTGCCACAAAGCCACTTATCGTTTTATTAACTATTTGGTAAATTCCAACCTCGTGGTGCCAACTAGCAAGGAGGTGATATACAATTGCGTGAAACTTAAACTATGAAAAAAAAATCATCATTTGGTTGTTTTCATGTGCATCTCCGAAATGCCGCCGTGGCGTTAGCACGGGCACTATACTAGTGAAAAAAGAAAAGGAAAAGATAGGGAAAACAGAATTAGCTTCCAAGTCTTATTTTTTGAGGTTTTGCGTGCACCACATGGAAAGTGGCCTTTTCCTAGTATAGATAAAGTCACTACTGTTAAGCACACGTCCGTACGTCCAGTGCTAGCGCATATACCATGCCGTGTGTCCGCTACGGGCCCACACGCGCCATGCGTCATATGCCCACGCCCCTGACCCGTACGCGCCCCGTGCCCCGGTCCCAGGTCTTAAATGGGCTGCGCACCCCACGCATCTGAGCTCACGGGCTGCCCGCAAGCAAGCCCTTTAAGCAACAATCTTATAAGTGGTATTAGGCCTTTTCCCCCCAAAAGACTAGTCTAATAGGTGGAGGCTCCCTCACACTTATAAGTTGTGCCTTTTCCTTTCCCACAATCCATGTGGGACTATTTTCCCAACAATCTCCCCCTCACACATGGATTGTGCACACCGCACTTCTGGGAGATGTTGGGTGCCGACTCGATACCATCATTAACACACGTCCGCACGCCCAAGGTCTTTGGCACATATACCATGCCGTGTGTCCGCTACGGACCCACACGCGCCATGCGTCATATGCTCACGCCTCTGACCCGTACGCGCCCCGTGCCCCGGTCCCAGGTCTTAAATGGGCTGCGCACCCCACGCATCTGAGCCCACGGGCTGCCCGCAAGCAAGCCCTTTAAGCAACAATCTTATAAGTGGTATTGGGCTTTTTCCCCTCAAAAGACTAGTCTAATAGGTGGAGGCTCCCTCACACTTATAAGTTGTGCTTTTTCCTTTCCCACAATCCATGTGGGACTATTTTCCCAACAACTACAATACGTACTATAATCAATTTATAGTCTCTACCTTGAATAAATATTCCATTTAAAAACTAATTAATATAAAAAATCGAAAAACAGTTCTGACAAGAAGAGACCAGGTATTGGACTATTTGGGTGATCAAGGATTAGACACGTCACACGTCCAACTGATGGTTTACCGGTCGGGACTGTGGTTCAAGAATAAAAATAATATTTTAATTACATTAAATGTACCGGTACAATGCTGATAATCTGGTTTTAAAGAAAAACCATTGCGTAAAAGTGCACAAACTTAGGCCAGATAACCCATTTACTTATTTATATACAGTGCGACAACAATGCAGGCTCTCTGATCAGTGATCACCAATTGTGACAGAAAAGGAGCATAACCATTTTATCTAGGGGTGTTATTTTTTTCGATTATTCGTTTTATCCAGTATTTGTATCCAAACTATTCGATCCATTAAAACATAACTAGTGTCAATTATATCTTTATTATCCGTTTATCTTCCATCCGTAGCCAGTCTATTCGATTCGTATTGCCTCCGTTGACACCATTTTTATCCATATACCATACACACTTTGCCACAGCAATACAGGGATTCTAGTGACGGTGACAGGTAAATGGGTGTCAAATTATCATGCGTAATCATTCCCGCACCAACATCAGTAGCTTCTTTCAGATCGAATTGTGACTTTGGTGCTGAGTTGGAACCTACGTGGGGCAAGAAAAAGGAGCTTCAACCCACTTCTACATAATACACTTCATAGGTTGGGGAGCTATCTCCACAAACATGAGTATGGATTATCGACAACGTGCAATATATACAGCGGTATGTATAGCTTACAGGAGGAGACGTCAGAACTCAAGACCTCCGTTCAATTGGACAGATAAACATGGCCGTCCCATGTTGTTAAGGGGTGTCTCCAAGGTGATTACTAGGCCCGAATTGCCGACTTGGCCATTCCACTTGGATCGCCCAAGCTGCCATAGCACCGTACAAGGACATCAGTTAGCAGTAAAACGCTTAGATACGAAATGCTTGCATAACAAGAACAGGGAGGAGGAGGGGGGGGGGGGCTTACAGAAAGAGCTGTGAACGCCGAAGGATGTCTTGAGCAAGAGAAACCACACATTACATTGAGTTCATCCTTCAATAAATGGACAAACTCTGCCCGTATTCCAGGGTCACTTCCTCCAAAAGTGGGGCAAACACTGGTGCAAGTAGTTCCACAAATGAGATTATTCAAAGATGGAAGAAACATATTATGAAAATAAAAATGCAGAACAGGATCTTATTATACATTAAAGCTCATGATGTGTGATTAACAACTCAAGAAGAAAGAGAGAAATTCTAAGAAAAAATAGACACATCCAGCCCTTAACTTGGAGGACCCTAATTATGTTTACCAAACCATAATCGATGGATGTTAGTTGAAAAGTGAGAAATATGCTAGAAATTATCACAAAAGAGAAACATCCGGCCCTTGGAGAACACTTTGTAGTTTAAAAACAAAAGGAGAAGGCTTGTGCACAACACTTGTGTAAGGCAAAGCCTACATGCGGTGCTTAAAAAACGAAAACAAAGCAATGCCTACACCGTGCTAAAAAAACAAGTATGGAAGATTACATTGTACAAACCAATGCATCGGGCCAGAAAAAAAGAGAGAGAAGGCAAAATCTAAACACAAGTTGATATGAGTCCTACTTTTGTACTATTCACATATTGGACATCTCAAAGCATACAATATATTAATCCTATTCATCTATTGTATATATACATACAATATGAAAAAGTGTTCTACACCACTTATCTTGGCAGGGCCAAATTATAATGGTGTAAATTAATATATGTATTAGATATAATGTACAATATATAAGATTAGATTGAGTTTTGCCGTTTGCTGTGCAACAACAATTGGGAACTGATAAGACATGGAGACTAATGACGACTGCAATAACCTTTAAAAATATAGAAATTATCATTAATCAATTGAAATTAATGATGGCTGCACGACCCTAAAAAATCTTAGCAATTCTCTCGTTAACCAATGAAAAAAGAATATACACCACTCATTTTGGCATGGACATGTTATAACGTTGGTGTATTAATCAAATATAGATGCTACATCTGATAATCACACATATTACAGTGTTACAATTATATAATGCATACAACTACATTTTTAACCTTAGGTATTAAAGCTATATACCAAATACAATTGTATCTTCAAATACAAATATAAGTGTTGTGGTATCTAGCCGCACAATTGTGCAGGCAATTTGACTAGTTTTAACAAAAGCAGCATTCAAAGCAATTACTAAACTACCATTGTTTTCTCCTGATTACAAAGACAGAAAACTTGAGCAATATGGTGCAATATGCTTAACAACACATGGAGCATGATTCAACCAGCATATTTGGCCACTGTTTCACTCAGTAACATTTATTATTAACCAACTGATAATAACAATGCAGAATCTATAGGCAAACATCCCACACCAGACGTCACATTAAAAAACATACCACCCGGATGGTTGCTGCCTAGATGCTTATGACCAACCCAGATAATCTATTTAACAAATTAATACACACATGCTTTTGACACCATATCAATAAGGACACCGATCCTACAAATTATACACATTGACCGATCCTACAAATAATACACATTGTATTGTAATCAACAGCAATCCACCCTTTCACCGAGCTGACACCCTAATTATGGATTTGAGCAAGTGTTTATATTTACCTACCTGACTTGTATGCTGGGCCTCACCATAAGGCCAGACCTTTTCCATGCTACGGCTTGGGCAGCTCCAAATGAAAGAGAATTGTCAGGCCATTGAAACATAGGGGTAAACCTTGTGCCTTGTTTGCTCTTCAAAGGAAAAGGAATAGTAAATAAAAATGACAAGTGAAAGAATTAGGAACAGATTGCAAGTGGATTGCGTAATGTTAAATTGATACAGATCATAAAATAACATGTTTAATGCATCTTATTGCTTTTCATACTATTGTAGTTCTAAATTTGGGAAGTAGCAAAGCTAGGGACTTGACAATCTGCACAGTAGAATCTGGTAACTTTATATTTTACAAACACAAACAAAATTTACGCCGTTACATAGCATCAACTAACCTTGAAGGAGAAGCTCAGTTTTGTTTCTCCAGGACATTTTCCATGAGCTTGAAGCAATCCACCAAATAATGGGAAAAAACCACTTGCTGTTATCCCCTCACCAGCAACATATGTTAATTGCCCATTTGGGAATTGCACATCCATGAAGGACTGAAGAAACAGCCAAGATAAGACCATAACATGACAGCAAGTGTTACAAGCATCAGTAGGATGATGCCCTGTCGTAAATTTGATAGCTATACAATTGCCAATCAATGTACTTCCACAAAACGTCAAGCCAAGAAAACTACTGCATTCCTTTTAGGCTTCAATGTTCCCAGCGCATTAGAAAATTAGATTATTGCACTAATCAGGAGTAAGTTCCATTTTCTTCTGTTTCTCTATAGAACAGATCCAAAGTCAATTGTAAAACCGATTACATCAACAAAAACCAATAATAACCATAATGAAAACATTTATCCTTTGATCACATCATGGCAAAATAGTGAAATACAAGGGGTAAAGCATGCTAAACATCTGCATAGCTAGTCCAATTATCCGGCCACAGAATGATGATCAGCAAAACATTGGTCTATAATATTGCCATACAGATGAGACTGGATAGATAGTAGGAAACAGCAGGGAATGTGAACTGCAAACAGAGAGGACCAAAAAAAAAAGCAGAGAAAAGGGGGAAAACATGTTTACTTACACAAGCTACCGGGTTGAGGCACATCATCGACATTAGCAACCATTTTCTATGTTTTGACCAGATAGCTGGACATAAGGAGTGCATTCCATTCTACAATATATAAATAAGTTTTAGTACGGACGTCTAACAAATCATAAGCCAACAAATACACAGGAAGAGCTTGAATGGGCAGAGTTCTAGAAGGTGTTGCACAGGTACTGGATGTGCTCAATGATATAGTAGAAATCGGTATGAAAAATATATGCCTGCAAATATACAAAATAGTAGTAATGCATAACCATGACCCTGAATGAGTTGAATTCGTCATCGTAAATAATTTGTAGATCATTTTTGTAGATCTGGATGCATTTTAGAACATCATTTTTTGCATCTTAAGTTATAGTGTTCAGCAGGACGATAAAACAGGATCACAGGAAGCTTCAGAGATTATCATTCATAAAAAAAACCAAAGCAAATAATACACAGTTCTCATCAGTTATGTGAAGATAAAAACTAAAAAAAATACCAAATAGTTATTGTGAACGGATATGTGAGATTTTCACATATCAAGAGAGAAAAGTACCTTGCGATCATAACCATACCAAAGAAGGTGTTGCTTTGACAGATGAACAGGCAAAAGAAGTGTAGAGTCTCGAACAAAAAGTAAAGGTCCCAATTGAACAAGGAAAAGAGGTGCACTATCATTTCCAGAAGTTGAACCACCCCGTGATGATTCTACTCTCCAAAGATCTCCACGTGCAACTACTGAACTTTCAATGTTATGGTGCCTGGTATTGTATGTTGCCGAGATATTTACAGTCCCCTGCATCATCATCAATACAAGGGTTATGATTTGTACTTGAGCATATGGAATTTGTTTCACTATAATTAGACACTTCAAAATTGTGCCAAAATACATCATACATCTGGAGAAAAAAGTTATAACCTTTGATATAACACAAGCATAACTGAACTACATGTACAACTAAATTACAACTATGTAGCCACAATCTATCTATTGAAATGCAAAACCGATTGGAAACATATTAAATTTAAGATAAGCACAAACAATTAAAGCACCGAAGCCTTCTCAATCGCAACATTCACGCATATTCCACAATTCTACACCTAAATCAACCATACATATAAAAAAAATTCTTAATCTAGAATACCATACATCTAAAAATTTTAGTTTTAAGCATCATCCCGTGCTTCCAATTTAGAACGACATTAGTAAGTGCGTAGCAGAAGCATATCAATTAAGAAGCAAAGTCGATCATATGTACCTTTGACTTCTTAAAGTTCCCCAAAGTCCCAATCTCGCATCCGAACCCATCCTCCTCCTCATCCAACCCATCCGCACCCCCAGCCCCAAACGC
The DNA here is from genome assembly GCA_036346575.1 of Dendrocalamus sinicus. Lineage (NCBI taxonomy): Eukaryota > Viridiplantae > Streptophyta > Magnoliopsida > Poales > Poaceae > Dendrocalamus > Dendrocalamus sinicus. Next base: position 3,388,969 of record CM070655.1, on the reverse strand, counting down.
GACACTATCTGCAGTGGCACTTCCAGTGGCCGCAGCAGCAGCAGGAGCCGCCACCTCGAGGGACCCTCTGCCTCCGACCCTCTCCAAAGCTAGCCCGCTGTCCGCAGCCTTCTCCACCGTGAGTCCCACCTCCCCCTCGTCCCCCGACGCCGCTGCCGCTGCCGCAGACGGCGGCGGAGTAGCCTCCCACTTCCGGAGCCGTGCGCCCTCCGCCCGGAACGGCACCGGCATCTGCCGCGCGAGCTGCTGCACGGCGCCCCCGACGCATGCGCCGAGCTCGGACCCCGCCTGCCCGAGCCGTCCACCGATCTCGACGAACGACGCGACGGCCGCTGCCGGGAGGTCGACTCTCTCGCCCCGGCCCCCGCCGACGAAGGGAACAACGGGGAGGTCGAAGTCGAAGGGGATGAGCTTGGGCAGCGGCGGCGGCGACCACGGGAGCTGCGGCGGCTGCGCCTGGAGGAGCCCCGAGAAGCCCTGCGCGAGGCGGTCGGCCAGGTCCTGCCCGTGCCGCTGCACGCCCACCCACGCCTCGAGCGAGACCTCCATGGATCCGATTCCCCCTTAGCCCCTAGGGCTCGGGGAGAGAAAATTCGAGAAAAGAAGAAATGTGCAGACGATCGAGGGTGTGGGTTCAGTGGTGGTGGGATGTGAATCTCTGTCCCTTTCGGATATGCAGCGGAGATAATCGACGGAAAGTGATAGTATGTGTAGGATGTATGGAGAGTAAAAGTAATTAATCTCGATGATGGATTTGTGGTGCGAGAACGCTACGATGTTAGCGAAATATAAGGCATAATAGAAAAATAAAATGAAGGTTTATATATAAATTACCTTCTTATCGATCTGGCCTGTGAATGATTGACGGCTGGTATTATGACGCCAGCCAGACTAGGTAGGTCGCGATGGCCGGCTGGACTCGCTAGGTCATGATGAACTAGCGGGTGAGCATGGTACCCCCATTAGATTCCCGATGCGCATGGCGTGGTCCGTTGATCGACCGCAGCTAAGATTATCTATTATGTTTTTGGCTCTGTAATAGGATGTACTTGAAAGTTCTCTGTAGGGTCGGTAGTGTGTCTGGGCTGCTCATGGCGGTTTCAGACGCTTTGCGATACGTTGCACCCGCTCCAACTGAAGTGACATACGAAACAGGTTTAGTAAATATCAGTATGAATTTCATAAATAAAACGATCAGACTTTACAAGTGTCTTACAGTGTCATGGCACCGCAAAGCACTGTGGCAATCGATCGAGCGTTGTAGAGTATCATCGTGCGTGACCTGCTTCAGGTGATCTGGTGGAGGAACGGTGAGTCTGCCACGTGATCGGGGTACGTACCACTGTAAGTACTCGTCGTACGTCCGAACGTCATACGGACGCTGCTCCATTACAACATCCAAAAGCTACCTGTCCGTCCATGCCTTTGTCCACTCCTGTTGCATTAGCTGTCAGTCCGTACCATGCCGACCCGCCCTTAATTGCCTACATTTCTGGAATCATCGATATTATAGAGGAAGACATACAAAGTGTAAACATTACTCGGATGGAGTTTGACTCGCTAGTATACGGCTCATGGCAAGAACCTACCGTTCGGAAGGGGCACGACCTGGTATAAACCAAACTGTCGCATTACGCGCTGCAGTGCATAAGCTTTCACCATGTATGAGAACACTAGATAGCTGGTCGTTGCCCATAACTTTGCGTCCTAGAGCATTGCACGGACAGCCCGTGCGGCGCTACACTCAGCACGAACTCTGGAGTCCATGGAGCCGAGATGATGTCGCTGTCATGTAATGACTTGAACTCATTGTAGCACAACAAGTAGCACCTTGCCGGTCTGTCCTTGGCGCAGCACAGATGGGCACCAGTCCACTGAAAGCCTATAGTGGATCCGTCTATCTGGTCGGTGAACTCGCCAAACGGGTGCACAGGCCTTAGGATGGGCGGACACCGATAAAAAAGTGCTTCCAACTCCACAGCTGCAGGAGCACGTAGCAGATGGCCAGGTTGAGGGAACCACCGATGCCACGCTGGCAAATGTTACACAACTCTCGATATGTAGCGCATAGGATGGCTAATCCCCAGCTGTACTGAGTCATCGTCCCAACCGCCACGTCAGCCAAAGACTCGGCGAGGCGGATGAACTCGGGGTTGCAAATATCACCGTGTATGGATAGAAACATGCTCTAACCAAAAAGCTGAATAAGGTACGCAACGAGGTACGTCCTAACGACCTCGACTGATGCATCTTGCAGGCACACACTGAAATGCCTCAGCCAAGTGCGGGAGACGCCACGAGAACCCTCCTGGACATCCAAGCCGGACCGATACGCTAGCCTATCCTTTCAGTCCGCCGGTGGAGGGGCTAGAACAAGTGTGTCACCCTAGAGAGGGAGACGGTCAAGAATGAAACGTCCTGCAGAGTGACCGTTATCTCACCGCACCAAAAATGATATGTGTGCATCTCGGGCCTCCACCTGTCCACTAGTGCTGCAAACAGGTTGCCGTCGAGGGTGAACTAGTGTCCGATGGAGATCAGCCTCGCAAAGGGCAACAAGTCTGTGGCCCATAGAGTTGGGATGTTACGATCGTCCAGCTCCCAATGATCCCTCCTCCCCCAGCTTGAAGGGCGGAGGGCCATCCGCGTCACCCGTGATCTATGAGTGGCAGCAGTGGTTCTCATCATAGAACTCTTCAGAAGCTCTGATAAAGACATACCTTCCAACAAATAGGGCAATAAAATACTACTAATTGAAATTTACAACGAAATAAACAGCGCATACATATATGTATATACATATGTATATGTACATACATATATATATATACATGTATATGTATGTATATGTATATACATACATACATATAGATATATGTATGTACACACATATATATGTAGGTACATATATATACATATGTATGTACATATATATAGACACACACACACACATGTGTGTGTATTAACATATATATGTATGTACATGTACATATATGTGTACATATATCAGTTTATTGGTATTTGGTTGATTCACACAAATGCTCATGCTAGAGTCAAAAGCCATCAATCGTAGTCGAAAAGAACACACCTAATATCTACCAGTGGACCTAATCAATAAATTAACATATTCTCACATTTCTCTCTGCCCCTCTCTTCTCTCTCACCGACTGACCCTTCTCTTCCCTCCCACCGATCGCCTCCCTCCCTCTCTCTCAGAATATCATCGGCTGACCACCTCATCCACCCTCATTGGCGCCAGCACTCTGCTTTCTCCCGGATCTAGCCGGATTGAGCCGGCAACGTCCATATATCCGATTGGATCTAAGATGACACCGGTAGACGGCGGCAAACGGCGAGACATGGAATGACACGATGGCCCGGTGTGGAGCGGCGAGGCACGTGGAGCGCCACGACGGCAGCAAGGTCAAGCACAACGCCATGGGCATGGGGCTATGATGGCCTCACAAATAGTGTGGTAGACATCCCCTCATCTCCAATAGAAGTTTTAGCCCATGTCTTCTTGTTAGATTGAATGCCTAAGCAATGTCTTACCTAAGACGTTTTCCCTCATTCTCTTGTTTAATTTCCCCCTCTATCTCACCACTAATGCATGGTATACTAATTAATGCTATGGATATTACTAACATAGAATCATTGGGAGTGACATGATGTTTGTGCTCCACTAGTGTTCGGCATATATGAAGTGTGGACATGTCTGCGAACAATTACGTAGCATATATCCTCTTGACTCTTGAATCTTGAATTTCCAACAAGTTTATCTTGAGAGCAAATTTCATATTTTGTTTTCTATGACTTCAGTTCAGATATATGTGCTAAACAATGATCCCAGGGAATCCATCTTACATAAATGGTGTGTGAACTTATTAATGTCACGTGTCGTATAATTCGGCTGCAAGCCTGCAATTACCTGCTTGTAACTCGTAAGTGTAACCCAAGAAATCTGTCACTCTGACAGGCTACATCGATCAAGCTACTCAAAGCTACAGCATCGATCAAGCTACTCAAAACTAACCAGAAAAGGACACAAGCCCACAATTGTTTCTACTACTTGTACTTATCAGAACAGCAGCTCCTCAACGATACTCTGAATTATCAGCAAAAAAAATATTAGCAATATTAAAGCATGATCCCGGTCACTCCTGACGTTTAAGGAAAGAAAAAAGGAACCATTAGCAAAGACCAAGAGATTCTAAAAAAAAGTATGTAGAATAATGCTAGTCTTTGCAGATAACTACGTTTCTTTTAGGTAACATCCTGCACGGACCTGCTCCGATTGAATAAAATCCTCAATGATTTTTCACGAGCGCATATTTTCCTTTAGAAAGTTGTACCCTTTCTTCCTTTTAATCAAAACCATTAATACTGAACAGGTATGCATCACTCTCTCGATACAAGTTGTACAAATTTATAGCAAAGGAAATGGTAAGTAATTATCATCACTATTTATTCATACTTTAATATTTACGCAACTTTTAAATAGTGATACATAAAAACACCCTTGGAAAACATCACGTCGCTTCCATATCTCCAAGTGAAAAAAAATCACATATAGTAACATGTTGTTTTCTATTCACTTTTATCCGATACCGTGAAAACCTTTGTCTCAATCTAACGGCAATTTCCTTGCGAGAACGGCCTTACGTTTACAGCATTACCCTGAATTTGGCATAGATATATTTGAGCCTAGTTAAACTAGATCGATATCAACAAAGATTGCGCACCAGAAACTTTTTCTGGGAAGAGGATCCTACTCCAAACGATTTTAGTTTCTATGCTTCTTAATTTTGATTTTTGATTTTTTTTTATTTTTTCTCTGTTATTCCTTTATATTGTCCTAAAATATATAATGGTGTTTTTTTAATTTTCCTTCTTTTTTACTATTTTTCTTATTATTTTGATTTAAAAAATAATGACCATTACATCATACCTATATTACAGCCGGGGAATTCCCCGGCCGTGAGGCTATCCACGTCAGCTTTTTTACGAAAAAGATCATGTATTTTCCGAAATAGTGTAAAGGTCCTCCTTTCTCGCAAAAAAGTCCCTGTTAGGTTTTTTTGCAAAAACCCCCTGCACTTCACCGAAATTGCGTATCTTTTGTTGGATAGCGCCCCGCGGTTTTCTAAAATTATGTATAGATCCTTTTTTAGTTACATATAAGTCCTTACAGGTTCTCAATTTTTTGCGAAAAAGACCTTTGGTTTTTTCTGAAATTACGCATGTATCCTCGATTTTTTTAAGAAACTCTCTATGAATTATCGTCTCTTTTGCTTCAGTCCACATTATAGTTAGCGCGATGTGTCGTCGCGCTTACGCAGCTAGTTATATTTACGGCCAAAAGTCTATAAAAAGTAAAAAAAAAAAAAGCCACGCCGTTTGGAGCAAGCCGGCTCATTGGTTTCTTGTCGGCAGCTTGAGTGCTTGACCGATGAAACCAGTCAACATCAGAATCATCTGAATTCCGGCGTGCTATTTCGTCATGACAAAGCTTACTCTAGAAGAAGTGATATATATACACTTATGCGAACATCACTGACAAGCGGGCCTACCAGGATTACACATCACATGTTGCACTTTCAATAAAATTACACAATTCCGTGGAACCGATGGTTTCTCATACGACATGGCAGTCCTCCCCCCTTCCAGATTCGCAGTACTAGGTGCATACGCGGGGACGCGGGGCAGCTCAAGTTGCACTCACAATCTAGAAGAGTCCCTCGTCTATCGGACAGGGGTAAAATCGCCACGGATATAATTTCCATATAAGTCTACGGGCTATTTACATATCTAATATTGTTGCGATATTTTTTTTATTTTAGTCTCCTTACATCTATTTTTACAAAAATAACATCTTTCCTAATATTAAAAAACACGACAGACGATACGTGTCATCTATCGTGCTGTCGTAGCTTGGCAGGAGGTGACCTGAGTGACAAGACGAGCTAACGTCGGAGGACAAGCAACACTGACTTGACAGTAGGCCGAGATTCACATGCAGGAAGGAGCAGGTAGGCAAACACGCGTGGGTGCCTGTGGGCAACGAGGGGACAGAGAATCACGGGGGATAATTACACGAGGGAATCCCATGGATAATTACACGATGTGACATTAGATTCTCATTTTATTCACGCATTAATTGTGTTGCATTCTTGTGCGAGTATATAATGCAGAGCACAGACGATTTGCTGCCGAGCGAGAGTGCGGTGAGGAAGGAAAAAGAAAGAAAAGTGGGATTTCCTTTGAGTGAAAATGTAGCTATAATCCTTCACAGAGAGAAACATTGAGGAGCTAGTAAATACCTTTGAAAAATATATGCTGCATTCGCATGGAAGCAAAATATATCGTTAGCATAACTATGGTTTTCTAATGTGGAATGTGCTAGGTAAACATGTTTAGTTGACGGGTGTGCTTCTGTAAGTAACCATGTTTACTTATTGTAAATAGCTGCAGCAATACAGGCCAAAAAAATAGCTAAAATAATTTTATGTATGTCCGCACATGTATATTTCTTTGTCTCATGCGATTACATAAATCTACAAAAAAATGATGGCTTTGTACGCACTGTACATGTCTAATTAGCATTGTAATTAGCACTAATCATATGTAATTAATGCTAGTAGCATTTAATTAGTCCTAATCATAATAAATTAGTATGAGTGTGCATTTTATCAAAGCAGCAAGCTATCGCAAAAAGAAAATACAATTTAGGAAATATGTACGTACATGTGTGTCGTAATCATTCTTGGTTATGATCAGTTATATTTAACATTGTTTGACAGCGACATATTATTTTATATACCACAGGGAATGGCTGTTGGTGGTGGTCTCGGGGGTGGTACATTGCTGGACCCATCCTGGGTTGGCTAGTATCGTTGTCGGGTGGTGATCGAGCAGTGAAAGACCGCCCCCTTTGTTCTCTGAGAATCTCAGGAGGATTAGTCTCTCGATTATCGATATGTTCTAGTTCTACGATGGGTCGGGCTACTGCCCATGGCAAGGATAATGGACATCGGGTGGTTCTTCGCGCTGCACTCGCCGCTTCTGTCGGAACTCATTAATCCGTGGAGGCCTAAGACTCACATGTTTCACTTCCGATGGGGTAGATGACCATCACCCTGCAGGATATTGCGTACCTCATCGGTCTGCTAATATGGAGTCGTCTCGTGGTTTCACAATCTAGATTACCCGACTAGAAGGCATGTATGCTGCACTGATATGGTCATCTCATTCTGGATAAGTCTTCTGGAGTGCCACATGGGTAGCTACAGCTGTACAGACAATGCTCAGCAGACGTGACTGCACATGTCGTGAGGTCCCACCCAGTAGCTTACTTGCTCAACATTATTGAGTCTCTAGTCGACACCGAGCCTCAGAAGGTTTCGATGTACATCTGCAGCTCGGCTATTCTATGCACGACCTACAAGGCTTTGTGCGATGGCTCATGGCATGTCAATGGCGTGCCAAACCTCGCCAGCTACTACATTTTGTTGCAGCTGTGGTCATAGGAGGGAGCACTTCCCTGTTGGTCGACTGTACTTTTAGGTGCAGGTGCACCTGTACCAGTTGGAGGCACACTTCTACGGTGACGGCGAAGATGACGACCTGGTGGATGGACCCACCATAGGTACTTGTTGGACTGCCAGCGAGTTAAGATGGTCCAAGTAAAGGCCACAACGAGTGTACTTGTATTTCCACAACGCATTCGAGACTTGGACAAGGATAGTGTCGTTGTAAGATCGAGGAGGCCGACTAGAGGGGGGGTGAATAGGAGGTTTTAAAATTTTCGTCTAATTCTAATTAGCAATTTTAAACTTGATGGATTGATAGAGCAAGATAACACTAACACTAGCACAAGTAATCGACTAAGAGCAATAACGAAAGGTAGAGAACAACAATTGCTTCTCTAACTAAGCAAGCAATCAAATGATATGAATAAAGAGCGTTGCTTGGAAGAATATGATCACAAGAGAGCAAACCACAATTTGACACGATTACTTTTTACCGTGGTGATCGGAGACTTGCCGGTCTCCCCTAGTCCACGTTGAGGTAAGCCCGAACGAATCGGACCGGCTCCACGAATGAGCCTAAACACCTCGATCACTATTGGATGCCCTTTCCCTCTCAGGGTAGGCGAGCTCCAAGCCTTCACAATCTTCCAGGCCTTCTCACAATCTTCTTGAGAAGATCACCGAAGCTCCGCCAAGCCGTCTAGGTGCCGGCAAGCACCAAGAGAATGGACCACTGCGGCTTGATCTCACTCAAGTGCTCAATGGATCAACTAGAATGCAATGCACTTGAATTTTGGGTCAACTACCTCAAATGAATGCACAAGAGAGTGAATGAGGTGTGAGAGGTTGCTCTAGGCTCAAATGTATTCAATGGATGTTCAACAACACGTCCTAGTTCTGGTGGGGGTGTATTTATACCCTCACCTACCTCAAATAGCCGTTACAATAAACAATCCTGAAAATTCAGGAAATCCGGTACTACCGCAGGCAAAACCGCGGTACTACCGACCTAGCTGACCGGTCGAACGGCTATGTCGAGAGTCGGCAACCGTTGGTCAATGAGTGCGGTACTACCGCCGTTAAAACCGCGGTACTTCCGGACGTCCGAAGTTCCGCCCCAAGCCCGTACTTTCCGATCTCAACGAGACTAAGTCTTAGTCTCGCGCTCTCGGAAAAACGTTCGCTCGGGTGTCCGGAACTTCCGCACATGCGGTAGTTCCGCAGGTAAAACCGCGGTACTTCCGTTTTCCGAGAGGCTAAGTTAAAGTCCGGGCGCTCTCTGGAAATAAAGTTCCGCTCGAGTGCCCGGTACTACCGGCAGTCCGGTAGTTCCGCAGGTCAAACCGCGGTACTACCGTTTTCCGAGAGACTAAGTCTTAGTCCGGCGCTCTCGAAAAAGCGTTCGCCGGGCGCCAGATTACTCGGACTGCGGTAGTTCCGCCCAATACACGCCGGAACTACCGGATTTTCTGACAATGCACAGATTTTATTTAATTTTAATTTCTAAGTGCATGCATAATCCTAAATTGATCCAAAGGGCACATTTGAACATGATCAAGCAATCACCATGATCCCTCTTAATAGTACGGCGTCTATCCTATAATCCGGTCTTCCAACCTAACTCCAAGACCGGTAAAACAAAATAGATACCTAAACTATTTACCTTGTCGCCCTAGAGATCTTGAATCTTCATGGGATATTTTGTGAGCCTCTTTCTTTGCTATTTGAACATATCCTTTCAAACACTTAATGCACACATTAGTCCCATATTCACATAAATTCATTAATTACCAAAACTAACATTTTAGGGGCCTAGATGCTTTCAATCTCCCCTTTTGGTAATTGATGACAACAAGAGCAATTTATGAGAAGAATTTAAGATTTGGATATACTTCTAATTTGCAAGATGTATATCACAAGGACTTTGAAATTTTAGCAATTTTTAGAACATGGGGAATTTTTGCATTTTAGGAACTAATAAGAAAGTGCTCCCCCTAAACATGTGCATCAAATTTTGCAGGAATTTAATAGGCATGATTTCATCATAGCATTCATAAGGATACGCAATAGACAAGTAAAACAAGCATTACATCAAGGACAAGACATAGTTCATTACAAAGCATCAGAAATTAAAATATTAAACAACCACAGAGTTTAAACCACACACTAAGCATTACATGGTTCATTTCACCATACTTTATTTCAACGATAGATAAGACTTAAAACTAACTTCTTCTCCTAACAAACTTCTCCCCCTTTGGCATCGAAGTACCAAAAAGAGGAGCTAGTCCTGAGCTGCACTGGGAGAAGGAGGACCACGGCGACGAGTGCGACGACCATAGCGAACTAGAGAAGGCGGATGAACTGCACTCTCCAAGGCTGATACGCGATCACCAAGGGAAGACACAGTGGAGATCGGGACATCCCGGCGCTCCTCCACCGAGAGTATGGCAGAGTAAATCTGGGAAAGCGACACGTCGCCTCACCCTGGGGAGGAGGATCAGCAATGCACGATGCCGAGGCTGAGGCCGAGGCCGAGCTCGAGCTCGAGCACGGTGCGAACAGGAGCAGGAACAGGAGGCTCTGCACGCGGCTTGTATGGCTTGTGCGGGGTGCAGAGTGCTCCTCGGTATCCAGTCTTCCTAATGATCACCGCCATTATGAATGGTGCAAAGTTAATCCTTTTCTGTTTGTCATTCTTATTGGCGTCGATCCCCCTGATGATAAGATCCACCACATCAAACTTTTGTCCGCGCATAATGTAATCAATTACATTCCACGCATGGCCACGAATAGCATCATAATTCCCACTCTTGGGAAGAATGGTGTGGTTGATGATCCTGTTGACAAGGCTGGGAATAGGAAGTAAGCCATTTGTCGTCCCCAGTGTCCGTTCAGCAGTTTGGTCATAGTACTCTGAATATGCAGCAATAGAAAGAGCTCGCTTGTTGAACACCTTCTCATATGCACCGGTTTCGTCCCAAGTGCTAGCTCAAACTCGCACTGGTGCACTCAATGAACTGGGTCCTGTCATCCAACTCGGATGCTCAAAGTTGGGAGAGACGCAGGTAGCATAGAACTGCTCGATCATGTTGTCCATATAGTTGCATTTGAATGCAACAAGTTGATGGATATCGGCTCATTGGAAGAGTCGATAAGCACCATCGAACTTGTCGATCTACGACAAGTGATCCTATCTACATACTTATGTGCAAAGAAAATTTTGGGCTGGACCATACATCTCCTGGTACACCTTCTCTTGAAACTTTGAATGAAATTGGGGGTTCATTGAGTCTCGAGGGCGTACATACTGACTTCGGCGACGAAGAATGGCATAATCTTCATTAGTGATCTTGTCGAGGTCCACTTCGTGGTCTGCAGTTACCTCAGGCATCTCCTCATCTGGGACTGCATATTCCTCGCTCTCATGCGAGGCCTCAGATTCGCTCTCATGCGAATCCTCTGAGTCACTCTCAGGGTCGGAGGCGGGACCCTTGCCCTTGTGCGCCGCTGACTGAGATGCAGGAGTCGAGGAGGATTGACCAGCTGTGCCCCCATAGGACTTGTGCGAGACATTCTTCATCCTCGGCATCTTCAAAGACACAGTAGGATAATCAAGGTAAGAAGTAGAGCAAGCGAAAGAAGGTTTGAAATTGAAAGCAATGAATTTCTGCTGTTTCAGGAAAAACGGAAGTACCGGCGGCAAAACTGCGGTACTTCCGGGAAATCCGGTAGTTCCGGCATTAAACATGCGGTACTACCGGGACCCCGGAAGTTCCGGCCACTTCGACCGGTAGTTCCGGTTTTTCTGGACATTTCTAGGGCATGACAAAAATTGAATCTTTTGGGGTATTTCTGGGATTGAATCCAGTGCATGTTTGTATAAACATTCTAATACCCCAAATAAACTACTTTGCCCAAGAAAATTTCAGCAAAAATCATCACATTTCAATTTTAACCTAAACTCTACCTAGGGTTCTAAGAACCAGATAAAAAGTGGATTTTGATCCGATTTACCTTGTGAAGTCGAAGGAGGAGAACCCTGGGGGTGCAAATAATTGCCCAAAAACGAAGAACTCCCCTCGGATTCAAAGATCGGGAGAGGAGAGAGTTTCTTGGGAGAGAGAGGGTGGAGGAGAGGAAGAAGAGAGGAGTAGGCGGCTGTGGTTTGGGAGGAGTGAAGATGAGAGAGAGAGAGATAAAGGAAAGAGAGTAACGGTTGGAGGAGTTGGCGGTTTTGAAAACCGCATTGAATCCCGCATAAAGCGGTAGTACCGCGCGTAACACGCCGGTAGTACCGTGGTCACAGAAATGCCGGAAGTTCCGCGGATTACACTGCGGTAGTTCCGGTTTTTGTCAGTCGAAGTACCGCATGATGAATCTGCGGTAGTTCCGGATTTTCTAGAACTTTTCAGAATTTTAGATTTAGAACTTGAAATTTTGCAAATGATCCCTAGTTTTGCATCCAACTAAGGTCATTCAGGATCATTATGCATCAATTTAGCTAATGTTATATTTTGAAACTAATTTTTATGAAATTAAACGAATTTTTGACCAAAATAGGGGAAAAACCAACAAAAGTCCATATGAGCACAACAAATGAGCAGAAATAGATGAAGTGAGATTTCAAGCTACATTTGAGTAGTCTATGACATTTAATTCAATCCTCAATTTGCAAAAGCGGCTTTCATCTAATGGTTTGGTGAAAATATCCGCTAGTTGATTTTCGGTTCGGATGTGGCTAATCTCAATATCTCCCTTGCTCACATGATCTCTCAAGAAATGGTGGCGTATATCTATATGCTTGGTTCTTGAGTGTTGAACGGGATTATTGGATATTTTGATAGCACTATCATTATCACATAAAAGAGGCATTTTATCAAAATTGATCCCATAATCCAACAATGTTTGCCTCATCCAAAGTAATTGAGCACAACAACTTCCCGCTGAAATATATTCGGCTTCGGCGGTTGAGAGTGCTACGGAATTTTGTTTCTTGGATGACCAACAAACTAGAGATCTTCCTAGAAATTGGCAACTACCCGAGGTGCTTTTTCTATCCACTTTGCATCCCGCATAATCAGAATCCGAATATCCAATTAATTCAAATTTTGCACCTTTGGGATACCAAAGCCCTATGCTTGAGGAATGCTTTAAATATCTTAGAATCCTCTTTACGGCCACTAAATGACACTCTTTTGGAGAAGCTTGAAAACGTGCACACATGCATACACTAAACATAATGTCGGGCCTAGATGCGGTAAGATAAAGCAAACTACCAATCATGGATCTATAAAGGTTTAAATCTACCGACTTACCTTCTTCGTTGAGGTCTAGATGCCCGTTCGTTGCCATGGGTGTTTTGATGGGTTTGGCTTCTTCCATTCCGAATCTTTTGAGTAGATCCTTCACATACCTTGTTTGGCTTATAAACGTCCCATCTTTAAGTTGTTTGATTTGAAGTCCAAGGAAGTAGCTTAGCTCACCAATCATCGACATCTCGAATTCCCTAGACATCATCTCACCAAATTCTTTGCAAATGTCTTGATTAGTAGAACCAAATATAATATCATCAACATATATTTGACATACAAAGAAATCATCTCCAATAATTTTTGTGAATAGAGTTGTATCTACTTTACCAATTTTAAAGCCTTTTGATACAAGAAAGTTACGAAGGCGCTCATACCAAGCTCTAGGAGCTTGCTTTAAACCATATAGTGCCTTTGACAATCTATACACATGATTAGAGTATTTAGCATCTTCAAATCCCGGGGGTTGTTCCACATATACTAATTCGGAAATTGTACCATTAAGAAATGCACTTTTGACATCCATTTGAAATAATTTAATGTCAAAGCATGATGCAAAAGCAAGCAAGATTCTAATTGATTCAAGTCTAGCAACGGGCGCAAAAGTCTCATCATAATCTAAGCCCTCGACTTGAGTATAACCTTGAGCTACTAACCTTGCTTTATTTCTTATCACAATTCCGTTCTCATCTTGTTTGTTCCGGAAGACCCATTTTGTGCCAATGACATTGTGCTCCTTGGGTCTCTCCACCAAAGTCCAAACATCGTTTTGGGCAAAGTTATTCATCTCTTCATGCATAGCATTTATCCAATCCGGGTCATCTAATACTTCTTCTACACGCTTAGGTTCAAGTGAAGATACAAAAGAATAGTGTTCACAAAATGAAGCTACTCTAGAGCGAGTTTGAACACCCTTACTTACGTCACCCAATATTTGGTCAATTGGGTGATCCTTGGCTATTGCATTGTGAATCTTGAACATATTTTGCGGTTGATCCTTTTCTTCATCTTCAATAACTTGAACATCGTTTATTGTGGAAGAAGAGGGTGGTTCCACTTGTCTAGATGAGCTTGGTGATGTTGGATCCTCTTTTGGCTTGATGTCTCCGATTTGCATATTCTCCATTGCCTTGCGAAGACTTTCATCTCCTACATCATCCAAGTTCTCATGCTCTTCTTGAGAGCCGTTAGTTTCATCAAATTGAACATCACATGATTCTTCCACTAAACCCGAATTTTTATTAAATACCCTATAGGCTTTACTATTTGAGGAATACCCTAAAAGGAAGCCTTCATCACATCGACTTTGAAATTTTGAGAGCCGAACACCTTTTCTTAGAATATAGTATTTGCAACCAAATACTCTAAAGTAAGAGATGTTCGGTCTCCTTCCAACAAGAAGCTCATAGGAAGTCTTTTTCAAGAGTCGATGTAAGTAGAGGCGATTTATGGCATGACATGCGGTGTTAATAGCTTCCGCCCAAAACTTGTCGGAAGTATCATATTCATCAAGCATTGTCCTAGCCATTTCAATCAATGTTCGATTTTTCCTCTCTACAACTCCATTTTGCTCCGGAGTGTAGGTTGTGGAAAGTTCGTGCTTTATTCCAAGTTCATCACAAAAGTTCTCAACTTTTGTATTTTTGAACTCGGAACCATTGTCACTCCTAATTTTCTTTATTTTAAAATCAAATTCATTTTGAGCCCTTTTTGAAAAACTTTTGAAAATCCCGGAGGTTTCACTTTTGTCATTTAGGAAGAAGACCCATGTATATCTAGAGTAATCATCCACAATGACTAAACAATAGCTATTACCTCCAATGCTCTTATAGGTTGTTGGCCCGAACAAATCCATATGTAAGAGCGCTAATGGCCTAGAGGTTGACATGATACTTTTGGAAGGATGAGAATTAGCGACTTGTTTTCCGGCTTGACAAGCACTACAAAGTCGATTTTCTCAAACTTTACATCCTTCAAGCCAACCACTAAGTCATGCTTAAAAGCTTTTAAGTTGAATCATTCCCACATGACCTAGCCTTCTATGCCACAACCAACCCAAAGAAGTTTTTGCAATTAAACAAGTTTTCAAACAAGACTCATTTGAAGAAAAATCTACCAAGTAGAGATTCCCAAATCTAAAGCCTTTGAAGACTAGTTCATTATTATTATCTTTTGAGATTATAACATTTTCTTTTGAGAATGAGCATGTTAAGCCAAGATCACATATTTGAGCAACGGATAGCAAGTTAAAATTTAATGATTCAACTAAAGATACATTAGAAATTGAAAGGTCGTTTGAGATAGCGATTTTACCCAATCCTAATACCTTTCCTTTGCTATTGTCTCCAAATGTGATTTTGTCATTGCTTCCATTCTCAAATGTGGTGAACATCTTCCGGTCTCCGGTCATATGTTGAGTGCAACCGCTATCCAACACCCAATGCCTTCCACCGGTTTTGTAGTTCACCTACAAAAGAAGATCAAGTTCTTTTAGATACCCAAATTTGTTTGGGTCCTTGGAGGTTAGTGACCAAGGTCTTGGGTACCCAAATGGATTTCTTTTTAGCACCCAAAATTGAGGTGCCAATGAAAT
Organism: Dendrocalamus sinicus; assembly: GCA_036346575.1. NCBI lineage: Eukaryota > Viridiplantae > Streptophyta > Magnoliopsida > Poales > Poaceae > Dendrocalamus > Dendrocalamus sinicus. The sequence continues at coordinate 3,373,535 of CM070655.1, read as the reverse complement.
GAGCAATAACATTTCCATTTGTGGATTTTCTAAGCATATAACAAGAATCATATAAACCAATGGAATGCATGTTATTCTTAGAGCAATCACTTGGCATATGTCCAATACACCGGCATTTTGTGCAATACTTACCATTTTCCTTTACAAACCTTGGAGGCTTGTATACGGCTTTTACCCTTTTGGGGACATATCCAAGTCCCTCTTTGTTGAAAGAGCATCTTTGATCGCTTAGTAACTTATCAAGGGTTTCCTTTCCCTTGTAAGCTCTCTCTAAGCTTTTGTTTAATTTTAGCACTTGTTCTTTTAAATTTTTGTTTTCATTAGCAATGATATCATCATGAACAAGATTTAGAGCATCTCTAGAATCTACACTTGATGAACAAGGTATGGCAAGTAGATCATCACAACAAGTAGATACGCTAGACTTTGGAATTTCTATACTAGACATTTCATTCAAGATATTGCAAGTAACTCCAATGCTAGTACTAGATTTGTGATTTTCTTGGAGAAGCAAATCATGAGCTTCCTTTAGCTCCTCATAAGAGTCTTTGAGAGAGGTGTGTTCTCTCTTTAAGACCTTAAACTTTGATTTTTCTTTTCCAAGAAATTCATTCAATTCAACTAGCATATTCATCAAGTCATCATATGAAGGCTCATCATCATCAAGCAAGTTTACCTTTTCTCCTTTAGCCATAAGGCATGTAGGAGTGGAGAATAGTGATGGAGCCTCCTTGATTGCAATGCCCACAAGCCCTTTCTTCTTGGGAGATTCGTCCTTGCTTGGGTCGGAGTCCGAATACTCCTCTTCGGAGTTCCACTCACCAATATGGGCTTCATTTTTGCCATCCTTGTGAAGCTTCTTGAAAAGCTTCTTCTTGTCGTTGTAGTTCTTCTTCTTTGATGACTTCTCCTTGTCATCCTTCTTTGTTGGACATTGAGAGGCAATGTGCCCCTTCTCATCACATTCATAGCAACGAATGTTGCTAAACTTCTTGTTGGAGGAAGAATGCCATTTCTTGGTCTTCTCATGGCTTGTACTCCGAAATGGGCGTCTTCTCATGAACTTCTTCATTCTTCTTACTAGAAGCGCAAATTCTTCTTCGGAGTCTTCCTCATCATCTTCTTCGGATTCTTCACTCATTACCATTTTAGCTTTGAAAGCGGTGATCTTCTTATTCTTGGAAGAGGATTGCTCCAAGAGCTCTTCCTTGTCTTTCTTGTATAGCTCGTTGGTGATGAGGTTGCCCAACAATTGCGTTGGTGTCATTCTTGCCAACTCCGGTGAGTTGAGGAAGAGAGTCACCAACACTTCATATTTCTCCGGCAAGGCCCTAAGCATCTTTCGAACAATATCAAGATCGGAAAGATTAGTTCCAAGGCCCTTAAGCTCATTCACAATGTTGTTGAGCCTTGAGTACATCTCATTAATGTCTTCATGGGGCAACATTGTGAATGTCTCATATTTGATCCTAAGCCGATGCAATTTGGCCTCCTTGACCGTGGATGTCCCTTCGTGTATTTCCGAAAGGGTAGTCCAAATAGCATGAGCCGTCTCAAGATTGCTCACCCTATTGAACTCATCCGCGTTCAAGGCTCCAAATAGAGCATTCATAGCTTGGGCGTCTAAATGAGCATTACGCCCGTCTTGATCCGTTGGGTGATCCGGATCAAGAGCCATAACGTAACCCTCATTTACGACTTTCCAAATTTGAGGACTCATGGCCTTTAAATAAATAGACATTCTAATTTTCCAATAAGCATAATTTGAGCCATCAAATAGAGGTGCCTTTCCTATTGCTATACCCTCACTAGCCATCATTTTCTCTCTAGACGGTTAAGTCCAAATTTGAGAGACCAAGCTCTGATACCACTTGTAAGATCGAGGAAGCCGACTAGAGGGGGGTGAATAGGAGGTTTTAAAATTTTCGTCTAATTCTAATTAGCAATTTTAAACTTGATGGATTGATAGAGCAAGATAACACTAACACTAGCACAAGTAATCGACTAAGAGCAATAACGAAAGGTAGAGAACAACAATTGCTACTCTAACTAAGCAAGCAATCAAATGATATGAATAAAGAGCGTTGCTTGGAAGAATATGATCACAAGAGAGCAAACCACAATTTGACACGATTACTTTTTACCGTGGTGATCGGAGACTTGCCGGTCTCCCCTAGTCCACGTTGAGGTAAGCCCGAACGAATCGGACCGGCTCCACGAATGAGCCTAAACACCTCGATCACTATTGGATGCCCTTTCCCTCTCAGGGTAGGCGAGCTCCAAGCCTTCACAATCTTCCGGGCCTTCTCACAATCTTCTTGAGAAGATCACCGAAGCTCCGCCAAGCCGTCTAGGTGCCGGCAAGCACCAAGAGAATGGACCATCGCGCTTGATCTCACTCAAGTGCTCAATGGATCAACTAGAATGCAATGCACTTGAATTTTGGGTCAACTACCTCAAATGAATGCACAAGAGAGTGAATGAGGTGTGAGAGGTTGCTCTAGGCTCAAATGTATTCAATGGATGTTCAACAACACGTCCTAGTTCGGTGGGGTGTATTTATACCTCACCTACCTCAAATAGCCGTTACAATAAACAATCCTGAAAATTAGAAATCCGGTACTACCGCAGCAAAACCGCGGTACTACCGGACCCTAGTGACCGGTCGAACGGCTATGTCGAGAGTCGGCAACCGTTGGTCAATGAGTGCGGTACTACCGCCGTTAAAACCGCGGTACTTCGGACGTCCGAAGTTCCGCCCAAGCCCGGTGCTTCGATCTCAACGAGACTAAGTCTTAGTCTCGCTCTCTGAAAAAACGTTCGCTCGGTGTCCGGAACTTCGCGCATGCGGTAGTTCCGCAGTAAACCGCGGTACTTCCGTTTTCCGAGAGGCTAAGTTAAAGTCCGGCGCTCTCGAAATAAAGTTCGCTCGAGTGCGGTACTATTACGGCGATCCGGTAGTTCCGCAGTCAAACCGCGGTACTACCGCTTTCAGAGACTAAGTCTTAGTCCGGCGCTCTCTGAAAAACGTTCGCCGGCGCCAGTACTCTCGACTGCGGTAGTTCCGCCAATACACGCCGGAACTACGGATTTTCGACAATGCACAGATTTTATTTAATTTTAATTTCTAAGTGCATGCATGATCCTAAATTGATCCAATGGGCACATTTGAACATGATCAAGCAATCACCATGATCCCTCTTAATAGTACGGCGTCTATCCTATAATCCGGTCTTCCAACCTAACTCCAAGACCGGTAAAACAAAATAGATACCTAAACTATTTACCTTGTCGCCCTAGAGATCTTGAATCTTCATGGGATATTTTGTGAGCCTCTTTCTTTGCTATTTGAACATATCCTTTCAAACACTTAATGCACACATTAGTCCCATATTCACATAAATTCATTAATTACCAAAACTAACATTTTTAGGGGCCTAGATGCTTTCAGTCGTGTGGACCTCGAAATTCATCTCCGAGACAGCTCCTATCACACTATCAAAGTATGTAAGCAGGACAGAGAGTACTGGCTCATGACCTGTCACCTCGTCTTCTCCTATATGGTGGAGCCATATGCCCCAATGAGTCATGACACATTTTGTGCTTCACTAGCAGGTGCAACCAGCACTGTGTCGACCACTACTAGGCCATGTGCACTTGCAAGTAAATTTATTTGTTATCTTGTTGCATACGGTTCATTGCATACCATTCGTGTCTGTTTTATTTAATTACTGAAGTAATAGTTTTGTACCCCTGTTTTTCATAGGAAATTAAAGAAGGGACAGAAGAGTGACAACTGGAGGGCGACATAGGCCTTGTGGACACATGATTGGGACCCAGACACATACCGCTTGTACTTAGAGTGATACGTGCCACGAACCCATTGCAAAATTATGTGTCTCCCTTTGCTGCCCCCCTCGCAGGACACACACGCTGAAAGAATGACACTCAGTCCGGACTGACACCATGTGGCACGATAGGATGAAGTGGTAAAAGACTTAAAGTTCGTATTTGTATGCTACTATGTGAGCATACTCGTCTAACATTTTTTGTCCATCGTTGCAGGTCAACCGGTTATGTCGCGTCGTGTCCGAAAGTGGAGCCTCTCGACACAGACAGCCCGCCATATAGGACACCGTGGGCATCGACATCAACTCCCCTGTCCAAGGCTGCAAGGTGCAGTATGGCAAGTAAGCACCCACGGGCTACTCACATCTCCAGCAACATGATGAGTGGTACGATCGGACATACGATAGCTACATGGTCCACTAGTACGGCGTGAACTCACAGCATTGGGCTTCACTGTAGCCGACTACTATGGACCAGAGTACCTAGGAGATTCATTGTCCACGCAACATGTGACGTCGGTGCTTACAATTATCGGTTTCATTTCAGTTATATCTTACATCGGCCTAACAAAACCTGTTTCCTTGCACAAGACGCCAGTAATTATGCGGAGAATTGGGTACAACAGATGTTCAACCCACAAGAGATTGGGCCCAGTCAACTGTACGGTGCACCCGCTCCCACTTGCCCACATCACAATACGACTTTCATGACGTATGACGCTCTCCCAACAGGCTAACTTTCCCTTAGAACCGGCTTCGCCTTCAGAGGAAGCAGACAACAGGCAACCCTTTACTCGCTACTACGTTCGATGCTAGCTCTTCAGTTGGGTCATTTTAAATTACAAATTTTCATAAGACAAATCCACTGTCGAAAACAGCATCATATGTTGAATTACCACTATTCGGACACATGCGTGCATGTGAGATCGCTGGTCACTTCTAATCCAATTTCAACAATGTATGTCGACCTATACTATACTTCTAGTAGTAGGCACAAAATTATTGCCTCATCTTATTATATGGAGTTTAGTGTATTGTTATATTTCTGTGAACTATCTATCACATGCACATGAAAATTGTCAGTTTATTGAGACGCAAACCTCCAAGCTAGGATAGCTAATTGTTTAGGACTACTAACCATTCTATGCTTGGTACCATTTGGACATAGTGTAATACTAACCACTACTATAGCCTACACTAATACTGGTAATTTTACCACCTCAATTCCTTACTGCATGCCACCATAGACTCCCTGTGCACAGCTGGGCAGCTGCCAAGACGAGGTGGCTTGGCAGGCTACTATCGAGCAGCTACAGCTCGATAGCTACCTAGGCCTGCCCACCTATCGCGCCAGCTTGCCCTCTCGTGCAGCTCATCTCCTACTGAGCTATAGCGGCACGACAGGTAACACATATCGCCTGCCACACCTTTTAAGCTTAGGGAAAAAGTCATATTTGTAAAAATAGGTTCTAGGGGCTAAAATTGAAAAAAAAAGTGCTAAATACGTAAACAGTTATAAGTCCACACTCTCTAGGATGCATACAATGGTAGTGTAAACCATGACAAAAATAGATGATCAAAAATGGAAAGAGACAGATTTTATATAGAAAATCACTACAAGTAAAATCACGGACGAACGAAGGTGGAATTCACTATATGAGGTGAATTACTAGTTTAGGACTATTTGGTGTATCTTAATCGTACTACAGAGATACATATATAAGTTTGAATAAAAGTCCTATGAGAATATGAAATTAAGTTGGACTCATTGTGTGGGTTGGCGTTTCGTCTAGTGCAACTCAGAGCACCGCCCAACGCTACGTCTAGCGATGGTTGGCACACGTAGATGGAATACTTTTGACTTTTCTGTAGCCGTAGTTATTTGATCTGAATTTTTGCCATATATAGCGCCTTTTCAACTCGTATTTACAAAATAGTCATATGCGTGTGGTATTGACAAAAATAGCACTTCTGTCGTCCGGTCATCGGGCTGTAGTGCTCCAGAGGTGACACGTGGTGCCTGCCACCCAGTCACCAGATGGCAAGCCACCTGCCATCCATCCACAAAATGGTAGGTGATTAAACCGGCTAATTGGATGGCTTAATTACCTACCTAAATTTGTAATTTTATGCATATTTATTTGAATTTTTAAATATAAGTAATGAGCTTAAAAAATTATAAAATTTTATGTGCAATATCCTGATACAACATACTTCATTGTATAATATTTTGATAATTTTATCCACTTTGAATGTTACTCAAAAATTTGTACGATTTCAAAATTTGTAGAAATTGTTACATAGAGCAAATGAACTACAAAAATTACAAAATTTTATGTGAATCCTCCCGACACAGTTGACCTAATTGTATAATTTTTGAAAATTTTATGTGCTCTAACTTGCCATGTTAAAACATGATAATTTTAATTCATGTTAATTCATGATACAGTCGACCTAGCACGATGCTCTCCTCTGCCCAACTAGTAGGGTGTCAGCTTGAAGCCCTACTGGGACCCTTCTTCTTATGGTAGTACAAGGGAATGCACCGCAACATCATCGAGTCTTGAGGACACAAAGGGCACCTCCAATGACACAATTCCCCAGGGTCGACCACCCTTGTGCTGTGCGTCGTCCTCGGTATCATTGGAGCCTGGGTCGGTGTCGTCGTCAGACTCCAACCTAAGCACCTGGTCTGGTAGAACTGACCACCACATGCCCGCCCTCTCATTCCACATGAAATCAGGGGCGAGTCTTTCTTCCGATACAACACATTCAGGAGTATCATCTTGAAGTCGTAGAACATTGTCAAGTGTTCTGTGTCTGCTATTACCTGAAGCCACACCAACCAGATGCATAGTAAGCATTACAACAAAAAAAGGATGACAAGCAGCATGCAAGTTAGTGATTACATGTGTACAATTACATACGAATAATTTATTAATTACCGATAATTTGATTACCCATACAAAAAATTACGAGTGATTCATTACAGTCGTCCTTCGCACTTAATTACTTAGCACTAAATCATTATTTAATCGTAACTAATTGCCACTACAGTAATTAGAACTACTTAATTACACACTATATTAATGCAAACTAACTAATTACAACTAAATGCAAACTATATTAATTACAACTAAGTAAATAACACTAATTAACTAGGACTACGGAAATAACGTTGAAAGTATATGATAAAAATTATCTGTCTTTCGGGAGAAACAATCATCACTGCTATGTCCTTAATGAGCTATGCACTGGCTTCTCAAAATAATTAGCTATGCACTCTTAATTTTGAGCAACGACCGCAGGAATGAACTATCGCGATGAGCGACTGAGCTAAATGATGACCAACTACGAGAGGTTCGTATTTATGACCGAGCAAAAAGGGAACCTGGTATACTCACCTCGTAAATTAAGGACTCCTTATCGATGCACAGCACTTCGGGTGAGGGGCGGCATGGTAACACTAACAAATGTGGAGATGAGGGAGCGGGCGAGGGTGGACGACACGGATATAACAACATCAGTGCAGATGAGGGAGCGCACAAAGGGTGACAATTGCGTGAAGGATGCAATGGAAAAGAAAAGATAGCAGTAATAGGCCGATATATATGTGAAGGACAGAGTTCGTGCATTGCAAAACATGCCTGAGCATCGCATATCGCTAATTATGATTAAACTAACATGAATTAACATGGTAAATTCAGAGTACATAAAAAATTTTAAAAATTACACAATTAGGTAGACTGTGTTAGAAGGCTTCATATAAAATTTTGTAAGTTTTAGAGATCGTTTGCTATATGTAACAACTCCTACAAATATCAAAATCATACGAATTTTTGAGCAACATTTAGAGTGAATAAAATTGTTAAAAAATTAGGCAATGAAGTACGTCGTGTTGGGAGGCTGCTTACTAAATTTTGAAATTTTTTGAGCTCATTTGCTATATTTGAAAATTAGAGCAAATATAACGTAAAATTACAAATTTAGGCACGTAATTAGCTGGCTTTATCATCTGCCGTTTTGTGGGTGGACGGTAGGCAGCCCGCCGTTTGGTGGCCGGTCGGTAGGCCACCTGCTGTCTGGTGGCCAGGCGACAGGCGCCTGCTGCCCAGCGGTCGAACGACAGGTACCACATGTCACCTTTGGAGCGCTGTCGTCCGGTGACCGAACGGCAGCAATACTATTTTTATCAATACCATATGCATACAACACACATATATCTAATTTTATAAATACGAGTTTAAAAGACGATATATGATTGATAATTTTATCAATACCACAAGGCCTAGGCACCCACATCAAGAACCGTCCGATACACGTGTATAATTGATAATTTTTTTGAGTTTGGGTATGAAAATGTTTTATACCCTTGATATATTTATAGTAAGTAAGTTTTGAACTCAGTTCAAACTAGTTTGAACTACTTTTGAGTTCAATGCGACTACAGTGAGTATATACCATAAAAATAGTTCAAACTAATTAAACTGAAGTTGAATTTAAATTTTTCTGAGTTTGACATCTCAAATATACTTTTTATGGGTATATGAAGATACCCACATCAAGCGTTATAATCTCAAAGCAAATCAACGGATATTGATATTGGTGCCTAGGCACCATGGTGCATGAAACACTCGTCCTATATATATATATATATATATATATATATATATATATATATATATATATATATATATATATATATATATATATATATATATATATATATATATATATATATAAAATATATATATATATATATATATATATATATATATATATATATATATATCAAAATTTCGTCCGATAAACGACACCATGGTGCCTAGGCACCTTGGACATCCGATACGCATGTATGATTGATAATTTTTTGAGTTTGGGTATGAAAATGTTTTATACCCTTGATATATTTATGGTAAGTAAGTTTGAACTCAGTTCAAACTAGTTTGAACTACTTTTGAATTCAATGCGACTACAGAGTGAGTATATACCATAAAAATAGTTCAAACTAATTAAAATGAAGTTGAATTTAATTTTTTTGGAGTTTGACATCTCAAATATACTTTTTATGGGTATATGAAGATATCCACATCAAGCGTATTTTCAGAATCTCAAAGCAAATCAACGTTCCTCGAACCCTAGCCCACTTACACAACCGCTCGCGGCGCCATGCGCTTCGGCCCGTCGCGCGCGCCGCTCTTCCGCGCCGCCCGCTCCTCCTCGAACCGCTCGGCGCGCGGCGCCGCGCCGCCTCGCGCGCCCTCCTCGGCTCCCTCGACCGCTCGCGCCGCGCGCGCGCCCCCTCCTCGGCCAGGCGCCGCCGCCCACCTCCGGCCAGCGGCGTCGCCGTCGCCCCCTCCGCTCAGCGCTCGCCTCGCCTCCTCCATCTCCGCCTCCCCCTCGCGGCGTCGCTTCCTCCGGCTCCGCCTCCTCCTCTGGCTCCGCTGCTCCGGCTGCCGTTTCTCTCGCCATCGCGGGAGCCCGAGTGGGGTGGCCGCCGCCGGGTGAATTAAGTATACTCATCCCGGCCCATACAACCTCCCGGCGCCGCACCGCCTCCCAGCCCCGTCCCGCCTCCGGGCGCCGCCCCGTCTCGGCTGGAAGGTATGCCAGTGGTGTGAATCCGTGAATTAGTGAATGTGAATCAGACATGGAGTGAATCTGTGAATCAGAAATTCAGAATTACTATTTATGTGTTGGTGTTGAACTGTTGACTGTAACAATCAATGAAAGGAAATGGCCAAATAGGGTCTGTTATTTCTGCTTTGATTTGATTATGGGATTAGGCTATGCATAGATGAATATTTACTCATCCAGTCAGAACTTAGAAGTAGATATTTTGCAGTCAGAATAGCTTATAGCTATATATGCAAGTTTTTGCACAATAGAATGCCGAATTGTATGGTTTGTTTGAAACTACTTGGTCTCTAGTCATTTAACAATAGACACGGCACATGCTAGCTATAAAATGCTGATTTTTTTTAACCCTTACAAACTCAGAATGGTTTGTCAGGTTATAATTCGTCAACAAGATTGCTGTATAAATTTCATTAGTATGGTGTTGTACTGTTGTCCCCTGATTTATTGGTGGATTTATATCTGATTTGTATGGTGTTGTACTGTTGTAATATTGTTAGGCATCAGACGCCTATATTTAACATAAATGAATCCCTTTTACATCATATTTATTATTCTACAGTGCTATCTCTTCAAGTGCAATGCGTTAGCTTAGCTGTACTCATTGGGTATTATGTCATTTTGCTAACTATTATGATTTATTCTTGCAGACATATATTATTGATGCAACAACCACTGAAAGTAATTCTTATGGAGGATTTGAACACACTGGCATTCCAGATGGCATTCCTCAACTGGAAGAGTACCTTGCTGTGTACTTCTATCTCTCTATAAGCATCACATTGCTTCCATTTTGACATGGCTGAATAAATACACCACACTTCCTGCTTTTTATCCCTCACTTTATTCTTTCAAAATGCTTCTCAGGCAAGGCCTTGGCCTGCTGCAAATTGGAAGGTCTATATTGCTTTTTCATTGTTTCGAGGGGCATCTATCTATGCAGGAGTATATCACAGATGGACCATGGTACTTGTCTTTAACTCTTGAAATCTAAATCCGCTTATCTATTCTAATTTATTTGAGCTTGCACACAGTGGTAACGCTTGTGTGGTGAGCGTGCTAGATTTGTTGGCAAGATTGCTAATGCTATGGTTGACTGTGCATGGGATTTCATAAAAAGAGAAAAGGTCCTGCGAGAACAACCTGCTACAGGTAATTATATTCCATAACCTCATGTCAACAACCAATTAGCCAATTATATTGTACTGTTGCAATTAGCCAATTATGATATATTGTTGTTATATCGTGGTATGGGCACAAATTGGCATTAGTTTTAGGTTGTTAGAGTTCAGCCCGGAGCGTAGCTAAATCCTGGTTCCACCACTGCACACGCACAAAGACAGAAGCCACTATATAAGAATAATTATAGGCATAGGAGTATTCGACGTATCTTAACCGTATGACTACAAAGTTACACATCTAGACTATTCGATGTACCTTAACCGTACGACTACAGAGTTACACATATGAGTTGGACTTATAGCGTAGGCCAACGCTACATCTAGTACATCTCGGCACACTGCCCGATACTACATCTAACGTGGGTTAACGTAGTGTCGGACGTGAACACATCAAAGAATTCGGATCACCATTTACCAGATAGGATAACAAGGACTTCAGAAATTAACCAAAAACTTCAGAAACGTGTGCCCGGCCGCTTCTGCATGGCGCCAGCATAGCTGATGCGCAAGCGTACAGGGAGGGGTTCGCGTCCCTGTCAGAGTTGCAGTGATTCTTCGGGGGAAGAACGCGCGCGCACCCCTGCGGCATAGAAGGTTCCACACATCCCTGTCTGATCGGCGTATGTAAGATCATGCGTGTGTTCGTAACCACATGCTTCGATGATTTTTCCACGGACCCAGCAGGTGCCGGTGAAATTTCTCGCCTGGAACGGTAGACGAGTTCACACACTGTGAAGACTGCGATGACTGACGACTTAAAAGAGTTCCCTGCCAGTGAGATGCCGCCGGGCAGAATGTAGAATGCCGTTTGCTTGATGTTGGCCAGTTCAGCTGAGCGATGTAGCTGGTCAATCTAGTATTACGTGTTTCTTTGTTCCCGGAAGTGACAGAAAGATTCCTGACAGCGTTAGCTTCTGGGCTGTTTCAGTCAGGTTTCTTCGGGCGTGCTTGGATGTTCAAAGATTCCTGGCTCCGGAGCTGACTGTAAATTGGTTGCAAATGGATTATGGATTCCAAGTTCCAACTGTCAGTCTCTTGATATTATCGATGTTCTAATATTGATTTTACATATAATTTATTTAAATTTAAAAAATTATTAGAAAACTCTGATCATCCAGAGTAAACACACGAAAATTTTTACATAGGTTCAAACCTTCTCCTAGGAGAATAATAACCTTACGTCTTATGTGATTATTACTCAAAGAAATTGATTACAACTGAGAGTAATGAGAAATACATAGCACTATCTCCTGATCCAATATGTTCTCCTCCCCCTCTCTTCTCCGACGTCAACCTTTACATAGTCAACGAAGCGGCGGCCGTTGTTCCATGCCAAAAGACGTCTCAACGCGTTGGGTAATAACCGTATAACGAAAGTTACTATCAGAGAGATGTAGTGGCGCGTTCACCGTGCGATGGTTGTTGTCAGAGAGATATCATATCCAATTATTATGAATTAACGTACGTTCTATCCGCCTTGTCAAACGACCCCATGATGAAATAGGTTGTCGTAAACAAACTAGTTGGGAGTATGCTGGTTGCAAAAAGATTTACAACCACAAGGTGATCGTAGGAAATCTTACGACTAAGTGGTTGTACGAAGACTTACGATCAAGGAGTAGTCGTAGTAAGACTTACGACTATGTGGTTATAAAAGGACTTACGACCAAGGAGTAATCGTAGTAAAACTTACAATTATGTGGTCGTAGGAAGATTTACGATCAAAAAGTAGTTGTAGTAAGACTTATGACTATGTGGTCGTAGAAAGATTTACGACCAATGAGTAGCCGTAATAAGACTTATGACTACTCTATGAAATCTCTCACTTATCGTTAAGAGGTATATATGAAGAATATGATGATGTAATCACTAGAGGATTTCTATATCCTCGTCATCCAATCTCCTAACTTCAAGTAAAAGTAACTTACTTGAGAAAGTAGTCTAATAAAAGACCTTTTCGACCCTCATCAACCAGAAATCAGCTTGGACAATAAGATGATTTCGTTTGAGTTGTAAAGACAGACGGACTTCAAACAGAGGAATTAATGAATTCCAATTGATTTTCGCCGATTCGTATCAATAAAAAGACCATATAGAGAATGAAGTTGCTAGAAGAAGAGCACAAAGCTGAAGTCGATAAGCTTGATGCTTGACTAGCAGGTAAGAAAAGCTTCACCATCGACTAGTTCTGCTAACTAGTCCTGTAATAAGTATTTTTCAGACCATTTTTATTCTGTTTGCAGAAGCTATGGTCGAATAAAATGTCTCTCAAAAATCTCAACTCGTAGTCAAGAGAAAACGAAGTCGATGAAGGCAATTCTCCATGATAACATTGTACTTCTCAATAATCTACTCGGTGGGTTTGGTTCGGAGAAGATGAGTCCTTCTGAAGACACCATAACCGCTCATGCGACTATAATTAGACTAAATTCGGAGCGCTAAAGAAGCAATTATCTACTCTGAAGACCGATTAAGCCGAGTTGATTCGGGGGCAGTTAAAGGCGTTGTAAGCTATTCCTTGGCAAAACACAATGTCTGTGACCAGAACCTCAACTTTCAGTCAATCGATCATGACTTTAGCTGCTCTGAAGAAGAGGCAACCTATCTGATCGAAGAACTAGAACCGACTAGTCGAAGGGTCACAGAGGAAATACAACTTGACTCCTCTTCTTCAGAGTAGTATATAAATGATAATTTTATAAAGATTTACCTTTGGATGATGAAAACTTTCTTCATTTTCCTGCAATTTATCTTGTTGAGTAGTTAGTACTCATAAGAAAAAAAGAAATGAAAGAGAATGAATTTACGACTAAAAAATAATGTTATTTAAATAACTCTATCCTAGCCCCCGACAATTTACTTGGTTTATATGGATAAACTAAGCAAATAGTACAGAATAAAATATGCAGACAGCAGAGTAGTCATTCAACCATTGTTGTCGAATTTGATTGTCATGTTCTAGCAGCAAAAGTTAGGCACGAGTCGACATTAGTCAAGATATGCATCATGCAACCTTAATCCAATGACCCAGGTTATCCAAACTCGATCCATGACTCAATTCCTCAAATCCTTGTTTTTCTAGGAAAATCAGAAGTACCGCACTTAGCACGTCAGTACTTCCGTCCTGCGGTACTACCGTTTCTCAAAGCGGTACTTCCACATGCTGAAAACCTCACCTGGAGCTCTCTGGAAAAAAAACGTAAAGCGACTTAACCCGATACTTCCGCACAAACAGAATTATCGTACTTATAACTACGGTATTTTCGATTTTTCTAACACTTCCAGAAGATAGCCCAAATCAAATGTAATCTTTTCAAAACCATTTCACCACACCATAAATATTATAATAGTTCATCATAACATTAAACAGAACCTTCTTATATGATCCTTTAGACTTCATGCTGATATCATTCAATGGCTGCAATGTATGGGAAGTAAACAAGAAACCAAAAGTATTTTGATATTCTCGATATTGCTCAAACTTCATTGTAAGTGAAGCCATAGCTTGATGAACAACAGGTATAAAATAATTTACCCTAAATGAATCTTGTGCAGATTGTGAAGCAATGGACACATCATCTGGGTTTCGACGAAATGTCTCTTCGAAATTCACGCTTTCTATGAAATGTTAGGACAATATCCATCTCAAGCGCAAAATCTTTTGCTATTTCCAATGCATTCAGAATACCAGTTTCTCTATACCCATTGAAAAAGAAATCAGCCTCTATACCCATTGAAAAAACAAATCCGCCCCTGCACTCTCAATAGCAACATTGATAAGCATATTCTTTGATTGTAAGTTCTTGCTAACCAAATTTACGGTAGATAGTATTTCGTACCAAATGACTATTGCCACTAAAAATTCAAAATCACCAAGTTCATTATTTGCTAAAGATCACGCTTCACTACTTGTTTTTGGATCATTGTCACTATCAGCTACTTGAAGAAAAGCTTCTCGTATTTCTTTAATTTGAAATCTTATAGCTTTAACACTATCGACGCGACTCTCCCAATGAGTAGATGACAACGACTTAAGAGTCAAACCTGTTATATCATCTTTCAAAATTTGCCATTTCTTAGTAGAATTAGCGAATATTGTGTAGATATGTTGTATGATCCCAAAAAAATCTTTAGCTTTACCACGAGTTTTGGCCATATCACACAGCGTTAAATTAAGGGTATGGCAACCACACGCAATATAAAAAGCTCTAGGATTTATATCCAAAAGTTTCTTTTGAACCCCCTGATGTTTCCCTTTCATATTTGACCTATTATCATAGCCTTGTCCTCTCACATTATCTATATCAAGATCAATATGCTTTAGTTCATTTTGTAAAACACAAAAAGTCCTTGCCTAGTTGTGTCATTTACATCCAAAAATCCTAAAAAGGATTCTTCAATACAAACAGATTTCGAATATGAATTAACATATCTTACGACCAAAGACATTTGTTCTTGGTGGCTTGCATCAGGGGTACAATCAAGTATCACAGAGAAATACTATGCTAGTTTTATTTTTTAATGATTTCAGACTTAATTGCATAAGCAAGCAAATGTATTAACTCATTTTGGATCCCATTACCAAGGTAATGAATGTGAGTTTCATCATTTGTGATGCGATGAACATGCTCTTCAATAATAGGGTCAAATTCAACCAACATTTCAACCATGCCTAAGAAATTCCCATTGCTATCTTGATACAATCTCCCATTAGCACCATGAAATGCTAGATTATGTTTTGCAAGGAATTTTACAATCAAAAGAATTCTAAACAAAACTTTTCTCCAGTGTTCCTTTTCTTTCTCTAGTTGTCGTTGAGCTGCTCTATCAATAGTTCGATTCTTTTTGCAGCCTCAGACGCAAATCATACCAAGTGGCCATATTCAGAACATGTTCTGCACCCGTTTCGTGCTCTCTAAGTCAGAAGCTAAGATGTGTCCAGTCCGTAAAACCCTCATTAGCCAATTGATCTTTTCCATACCCCTTTTTAAATATTTTGCAGCAAAAACAAAATACTCTATCAAGCTCTTCAGAATACACAAGCCAATCTCTATCACACTTCTCTCCATTTGATAAAATTCTAGTGTATAATACTGCAGAAAACCTTCTAGAAAATCTATCTTTAGGACCTTTTCGAATAGATAGATCTCTTTTAGGACCCTTTTGTACTAAAATGGAAACCGCTTTAGGATGAAGGGTATCCCAATTTCTTGGATCAAATATATCAGGCTGAAAAGAAACGTTAACATTAGCAGCTACATCAATGCCATCATTATTTTCAGTATTCGGCGGACCATCCGTGTTAGCAGCATCACTAGTCCCGTTGATGTTACCGCTAGCCTCCTCAGCATTAGTACTGTCAACATGAACTGCATCAGTGTCATTATCAAAATTAAGTTCTCCTACTTAAGGAACCTCATTAGTGTCATCATCATGACCCTCGTCAACATTAGCATCAAGAATCTGATTTTGAGAAGAGACTTGTGATTCTTTTCTAATAAACCTATCAAAAGCTCCTTTTTGAGATTGAGTTAGCTCTTCAATTCTTTTCTTCTTCTAACGCTTTTCACAACCAGGGTCATATTTCCTATTACTAGAAGACATGGCTTAAAAAAAGAGCACCAAACTTTTTCTAGTGTGGCAATGAAAAGGGATGAAACGACCTCATTGATTCAGCACATGTGGCTCTCCCAGTCTCCTTCCCAGAGGCCTTGGCGCGGCAAAGATGGGCTGCTTCGGCGACCAAGCGACGCAGCACTGGACCCAATCGAATCGATGCACAAGGATCAGAAGAACAAAACAAGATCACAGGAGTGAGAAGAAAAATCAGATGCCTGAGCTCACCAATAAACACACAATAAATAGGTGAGAGTGGAGTGGATTGATTCATTGTCACCAACAGGATTATTCTAATTAGTCGGGAGGAGAACTATGGCTCTATCTGCAATATATCTTATGTTATTTATAGATGATACTAAAAATAATTTATATAATAAGTTATCTTTTTATATATTTCTATAAATAGTTTTTCTATAACATAATGTGTCTTATTTATCGTATTACAATTGACTACTACATAAGAGACGGCTTAATTCTCTATACTCTCTCTTTTTTTCACATTATCTGATATCTTATATAATAAAACTTATAAATAATTGATATTATACTATTGTACATGACGTATAGAAGAGGATGAGTCAAAGTTCACAACAAAAATAGTAATAGCTGTGCTTGTGCGGCTGCGGAGAGGAAATGAAGAGAGAGAGAACTGAGAGGTGGGGATTACCGGATTAGGGAAGTAGATGGGATGGCCGGATGGGGGAACCGGGGAAGCTTTGGAACGAGTAATTAAAGGCTTGTCTAAGGGTCTGTTTGGATCTTATAGACTAACAACTAGTTGATAATTTTTAGTCCTTGTGAATCCAGACAGGAGGGCTAATGAGTGGGCTAAAGTTTAGCCAAAGCCCCAACTAGTTGTTAGCCAACTAGTTGGCCAAACCCAGCTAATGAGGGCTAAAGGACCAGCCGGATGGAAAAAAGACGTCAATACCCACGCCAACCCTCCCAGACCGCTATGCATAGGGGTATAACAGACTTTGTACTGAAATAGTAGTACTTATTAGTCCTTGGATCCAAACAGGACTGGGCTAATCTTTAGCCAACTAACTACTAGTCAGTTAACAACTAGTCCTAGCTAACAATTAGTCCTAATCCATCCAAACAAGCCCTAATAGCCTAAATTCCGAGATTGATTAATCACTAATGACACTAGTAATTAAGGGCTCGATAAAATTTTGGGGCCTTTATAAATGTTTAGTATACTTTTTCATCAAATTATAGCTTTAAAACGTAATTTATAAAATATAGAGAAACATTTAGTTTAATATGTAAAAAAATACACACTTGCTTAGAAGATGATATACACATGGTTCAATTTTCAAACACATGTACCTTTGAAAAGGTTTGCATGCATGCATGCTTGAAGTTAGAAGATCAAGGAGTGGGGGAGTGGTGACTCGCGTCGGTCCCCCGCTCCCTCTCCCTCCATCCCTACTGGCTGTGTGAAGTACCCGTGAGGTTCGTTTGGATGGGCTCAAAATGTTGAGAACTACAGCAGGAGGGGAGAACGATACTACAAACAGCGAGAGACGAATTTGGAAGCCATTTTAACCATGGCCCCAAAAGGCTTTTTAACATTGTCCTTTTATGCAACCATTTTCCGAGTAATAACCAGGGGCGGACCTAGGACTAAAATTGAGTGGGGGCATGTTGCTACGCGTGAATGAGAAAGCACTTCTTAGCCGCTGCCCCGCCACCGCCCGATCCTGTGGCCACCGGGGCTCACGAGTTGTGGACTAGGGGCCCATATGAATTAAATCCAGAGGTATACGTGATTAACAAAATTGAGTGGGGGCCAAGGCCCCCACTGCTCGAACTGTGCGTCCGCCCCTGGTAATAACATTTGTCGTACCACTCAAGCAATTTATGATCATGCAAAAACACGCACAAAACCATGCATAGTACTATGCTTTTATAAGATGTTTCCCATACCCTCTGTTGCATTTTGAATTATGACGCGCTCCAAGTGGCTTAGGTTAATTGCTTTCGGCTTTCAGAAACCAGAATAGACATGTCGGATTCTTAATTTCGGTATGTTTTTTTTATTTTTTGCTTTTTGCATTGTCCATGAAGATATGACGATATTTTCATTTTTTTTCTTTATTTCCTTTTGATTGATGACTTCGAAAAAATTAATAGTTGCTACAATGCAAATTCAGCAAAATCAATAGCCAAAAGCGAAAAGACGGAAGACGCAGCCGGTTGGAGAGGGCCCAGCCCCGCTCCAAACGGTTTCATCTTCTGGCTTTTTTGGCTTTAGGCATATTTAAATTAGAAGCTATTTGGAACATGTCGGTTTCTATTTTCAGCTTTTTTTTTCTCCTCTTATTCCTTTATATTGTCTATGATGATATAGCTTTTTTTCTTTTCTTATTTTTTTAATTAAATAACTAAAAAACTAATAATTACTATAGTGAAACTTCAATCAACAGCTAAAACGATAAACCACAGTCGTAACCTTTTTGGAGCGGGCCCTGCGTCGGTCCGCGCGGCGGGCGGGCGATCAAGCTGCTGGCGGACGGTGGTCCGTATCTAGAAGCAAGGATGGACGCAATGGTCAACCAAACGCCTCATGCAACGACCGCCAACTACGCGTGCGCAGCCACATCCACATCCACTCGGCGACGGCCGCGCCCGCCTCCCGTCCTCCTTTATAAGACCGCCGCGCGCCGCCTGCACTCTGGCGCCACCACCCGCCTGATTCCTCCCATCCGAATCCCTCCCTCATCTGCCGGCCGCCACGCACACCCCGCCGCCGAGCGCGCGGACTGTCACGTACGGTGGCTTTAATCTGCTCGGCTCGTGCGTGGCTGCCCGGCGCGCGCCTCGGAGTTGATATACGAATTGACCGGCCGGGATTGGAGGCGGCAGCTGCCGGGATTTGGTGTGTCGACCTTGAAGCGGTCCTTCCTCCGTTCTGCATCTCTTCGGGCGCTTCGTGCTTTCCTTGGCCCGAATTGGTAGAGGCGCGAGCTCGCTCCCGATCGAGTCGGAGAACCGCTTGCGGCATAGGCCAATTCAACAGCTGATTAATCAGGTGAGGTTTCGGAGGCCACCGGATGCTGGATTTCTCGTCCATTTCTTCCTTTCCTTTTTACTTGAAGACTGTGTGCTTAATTCTATCGTTGCGCCCGCCTTCGAAGGTCAAATTGCCAAACGGATTAAACAAGTGTTAGCTGTGTCTTGATTACAACCGGAGCCAATCCAATCACACTGCTTAATTAGTTACTGCAAATTTCATACTTGAATTCTACGGCTATGGCTGCTTAACTATTTACCGGTCCTTACCTGTGTGCTTGCATGTGATTCCGTCCGCTCTTGCAGAACAAGTTGGTCGATCGAAAAGTCGCTGTCTTTGGCAACTCGGTGAGAATTTCCGCTGCAGCTCGATGTGAATTTGTCGTGGAATGAATTGGTGCCGAGTCCACTCGGGTGGTTAAGACTTATTAGTGGGAAGCGGCGTTAAGGCCAAGTTAACTCTTGCCTTATATCGGCGGCTGGTGAGTTGAAGAGTTGTGTTGGTTGGCACCTGGCTGCACTCGCTAGGGAGAAACATGGAGAGCTCCCACGGCGGCAGTGGCGGCGGCTCGAGCTCGCCGCCGCCGTTCCTGATAAAGATCTACGAGATGGTGGAGGACCCAGCGACCAACCACGTCGTGTCGTGGGGCCCCGCCGGCGCCAGCTTCGTCGTGTGGAACCAGCCGGACTTCTCGCGGGACCTGCTGCCCACGTACTTCAAGCACAACAACTTCTCCAGCTTCATCAGGCAGCTCAACACATATGTGAGTGTTTCCAGTTTGATCACTGCTTCTTTCAGTTTTCTTGGAAATATTTGCTACCGTTGTGGATGCCAAACAAGGAAGACTGTGAGGTGGATTGCATTGCACGGTGTGTGTGTTTTTTTTACCATTCTCATTTTCTTCAGATTTTTTTTTCCAACATGCTCCATGATTTTGGCTTTTTTTCCCCCCTGGTTCCACACTGCTATATGCAAGTTGACATTCATTTTGCATGATTCGTCTGACAAAATGTCTTCTTTTCCATACTTGGTGCATGTGTTAGGCTAATTTTCTTCTTGTTTTTGCTGAAACAAAACAAACATTGAAACAGTTATCTATTTGCAGGCAACACATGTTTCAACAGATTAGAAAATTTAATCTGCCCATAAAAGCGTAAGGCCTTAATGTGACAAATCTTGTCAATAGTGCTGTAGCTTGTGTTCGTTTTTTTTTTACTAAGTTGGTTTGGATGGTTTGACTATTTAATCTTCTATTGAGCACTATGAACTTCTTCTCTTGTTGTTCTGATTGCTGACTTATTTGTCATCTTTCAGGGCTTTCGAAAAATTGACCCGGAGCGATGGGAGTTTGCTAATGAGGACTTCGCAAGGGGACACACGCACCTTCTGAAAAATATACATCGACGCAAACCGGTGCACAGCCATTCGTTGCAGAACCAGATAAATGAACCACTGGCAGAATCAGAAAGACGTGAGCTTGAGGACGAGATCAATAGGCTCAAGTATGAGAAAAGTGTGCTTGTAGCAGATCTCCAGATGCAGACTCAGAAACAGTGTGGGATCAATTGGCAAATGCAGTCACTAGAGGAAAGATTGATGCTAATGGAGCAACGTCAGAAGAATATCGTAGCTTCCTTGTGTGACATCTTGCAGAGACGTGGCGTCGTTTCAAGCTCCCTGATGGAAACGGACCATTTCAGCAAGAAGAGGAGAGTTCCAAAGATTGATTTCTTCGTCGAGGAACCCGCGGTCGAGGAACAGCAGGTGCATTATTTGCAGACAATGGTTACAGAAACACCAAGCATGTTCCCAGTGCACCCTGTAAATGCTGAGCCCTTGGACAAGATGGAGCTGACCTTGGTTTCCCTAGAGAAATTCTTCCAGAGGGCAAGCTATGCAACTTCTGAAGACATGTACACTGCACCCAGCCTTGCTCTAACTCTTGGAGAGATGCAGACAGCACCAGTGGAGACCAACACCAATCTGCAGTCATCAGCTAGCCTGCACCCCTCTTCGCCGAACGCGGGGCGTGTCCATTCATCTCATGAGCTTGCAGAATCACCGAGTTATGTGCAGAGTCCAATGCTACCTTTAGCAGAGATTCATGGAGATGCCCATAAGACGACTCAAGTTGATATGAACTCCGAGAGTAGCACCACTGATACTTCACAAGATAAGACCACTGAAACTGGAGTTTCCCATGAACCGGCTAACGATCTATTCTGGGAGCGGTTTCTGACAGAAACTCCACAATCTTGTCATGCCTGCGGGGCTGTCAGAAAGACAGGATGCTGATGGTAAGAGAGAGAGAACTGAAGCAAAGGACGATGTGAGAATAGGCGTAGCCGTGGACTGCAGTTGCCTCAAATCACCGGGACGATGTTAATCAGATCACTGAGCAAACGGGGCACCTTGCTTCAGCTGAGAGCCTGATAGCATAACATTTCCACTTATTCATAACAGTATCACCGTATGTAAAGTCAACAGTGATGTACATTATAGTTTAAGAGCAACTAACGAACAGTATATCGTTAGGAGCACTTTCAACGATATAGAGCGGTATCTTGTCGCCGGCCACGATCACCGCGCCGCCCTGGGCAGCTCCGCGCGCCTTCTCTACCGCCCCCTCCACCACCACCCGTAGCCGGCTGCGCCGTCGCCGCCTTGCTGTGCAGCCCCCAACCGTTCTCAGTCGTGCCACCCCGCCCAACTTAACTGCTACAACCGCTGCTGTCACCGCCCCCTTACCCCGCCCATTGCTCCCACCGCCGCCTCCCCCTGACCTCCTTCTATGTTGGGGGAAAAGGTGAACCTATAACGGGGAGGCAGATTTCCCTCCTCCGACGCTAGATCCGGCGACAGCGTCCTTCCAGGCTGTCGGATCTAACGCCTGGCAGGACCGACGGTGCAGGAGAGTTGAGGGGATGGCAGCGACGAGCAAGGGAGAACAAGAGGTAGCGGGGAGAAAGGAGAGGGAGCGAGGGAGAAAGGAGTCAGGTTGGCTGCTGGAGCGAAGGAGCGGAAGTAATAGAAGTGCTTTTATATTTGTGTGGCTTTAGATCTAACGGCGGTCATCTATCCCGTCAGAATGGTATAGGTTTCGTTAGTATTTCTTTTATAGTTTAGGCTGTCTTAGATGCCTTGGTACTCTCTCTAGTACAGCATTTCCTTTTTTCTTTTGGGGGAAGGGTCTTCATAGCATTTCCTATTCGGAGATTATTGCTGACCTCTGTGTATTGCGTCCTTGCGACACACACTGTACAGCTAGAGTAGCACAGATATATTTTTGTAGTCCACTGTCCTGCTTTGATATGCGTGTCATCTCCTTATTGCTAAGTGCTAAAACCTTCTCTTGCGCAGATCAGATGATCTGACCCCTGATCTAACTAATCAACTCAAATGAGGGGTGACAAATTAAACATTTGAACCTCCCATTTTTTTTAAAAAAAATGTGCATTTGACTTTTCTCAAATGAACCGTGGCGCGGTCTGAGATTCTAGAATGTCGAATCCCCTTTCAAACTTCTAAGCTGGGTGCTACTCCATTTTACCATTCGGTCCTACCGATTGGTTTGGTCAAGGTGATACGTTTTGTAGTCTAACCTTCTAGAACTCCAAACTGTGACAAACTCATACAGAAGTGACTGTCGTAATAACCAAACTAATTACGATGCCACCAAGGGAAAACAACGGCTAAGTATATGCATCGTGCTAAATATCTGCAATCATGAAGTGCAGGTTAGGGTCAACAGCTCAACTTTCATTATTAAGACAGGTTATTCTCAGGCTGGCCATAATTATAGTAAAGATCATTAAGAGCAAGTACAATAATGCTGACTAGGTCACCTCTAGCGAAATCTACGTCAACACAATCCTATGTGGAAGAGAGAGAAAAGATGAGAGAGAGATAAACTGCCCCTTATATAAGAGGTAACCTCTAGCACATCATACGAAGAGAGAGAGGCAAGCTGCCGCTCATACAAGAGGTGACCTCTGATATATTTATGCAAGTATTAAATGTTTGAGTGTTTTAGTAGAAGTAATCTCTACTCAACTTATTATATTAGCTACCTTCACCATAAGCCACGTATACTCTTTTTGCTTATTTGACTAGTCCTAGAGGTAGCAGCCACCTCTTCTATTAAACTTGCTCTAACAGGCAAATATGTTCAAGACTAAAGATAGGGCTACAGAAGTCATACAGCGCCCTTGATGGCAAACAGAAAACAAAGGAAGATTGCCTCTTGCCTGCCACCTCTGGTTTAGGCGATAAGCCAAAAACCGTCGAAATGAATCACGGCGGCCTCAAGCGTCTACATACTCCAGGAGTATAATCTACCGGAGGCTTATGATCATTATGTACATTGCGAATGTAACTTGACTCTCCGCTGGGTGCTACAGGGATTGCAGTTGGGAAGCCACCATCTTCAGAATCAAAGGACTCTCAGCTGAGTTAGAAAGGCAGAACATAGGTCCAGAAAGAGGAGCTGTGGTCCGCTGACCCTTTGCAAGTCGAGAAGGTACTTCTCATCCCTTGTTTTGTAGAGCTGCACAGTGCGGAAGTGTATCAGCACCAAACACATCTTCCGAGGAGTAAGCATTACACAAACAAAAAAGAACGCATGTGGTATGATAAAAGGGTGTGCGATTTCGATTATGAACGGAAATCTGAATATGATAAAAGTTCACAATAATCTCACATGTAAATGCAAGACTAGCAAATTAATTCTTCTGCTTAATCATCACACATAGAGTAAAGGGCATTTCAACGTTGAGGCTTATGCACAAAACCCCGGAACCTGAGGAAATCCCACCGCGGGGGCAGGGGGGTAATGCCGTAATGGTAACCGACCGGTTACCGGAAAACACGGAGAAAAACCGAGCAAAATTCAAATAGAAAATTTTGAATTTGGATTGTGTTTGAAACTGGTAACCAGAAAAACCAGACAGTTACCGCCTAAAAACCAGAGAAAACCACTAAAAACCGGTATGGGTAATTAACAATTGAAAATTCCTAATACATTCATAGCAAAAAAAAACATCAAGTCAAGCACGAGAGATCTTAATACATTGGGGTAGTGTTAAATAATGTAAACATCATTAGAGAATCCAACTTTTATGTTCAAAAATTCAAATTTGAATTTAAACAAATACTGCTGGCAAATTATTTCCCGGTACCCACCGGTAAATCCAGTTACCGGCGGTAACCAGCCAGTTACTGGCGGGATTTCTATCCCTGTTCACGGGTCTACATGGCAAATTTTCTAATCAAGACCATGCCACAGATTAATAAGGGTAGATGGTTAAGATTCAGAACGGTACCTGAATTTCAAACTTCACGGTGTGGGTTGATTTCTCACTGAGGTCATCATTTTCAGTTATAGCAGACACCACACCAAAGCCATGGTTGTTATGCATCATACTCTCAGGAAAGCCAGGACTCCATCTGCATTTCATGTTATAGTGTCCAATCTTTTTCCAGCAAACATTTAGCTCTTGCAGAGCTTTAAGCACTTCAGTAATTATTTCCCGTGGATGTGCTCGAGACTGTTAAATAAATGCAAGTAAATGAATTAGATCCACAGTGTGAGGTACTTGTACCAGCACTAAGAAATGCCACACACCCAGGTGCTAAGTTTATTTCTTCCCTCCAGTGTTTGCACCTACTTCTCTTTAAAATGGGACCCACAGCTAAATAAAAAATCACCCATATCTCTCTCCTTAAAGACTCTCTCCCCATCCCCCACTCTCTCCATCCTTCTGTTTTTCTAATACTTGGTACCGGGTACCAAACTTGGTACCGACTCCATGAATTTTTTTCTAGCAGCGGCCCTTGCAATGTGGAGTACCGGACCAAACCCTCTCTCTCCTCTCTCGGTACCGACCAATTCCACACACTAAAGGTGCTCTTAGGAGAATTTAGGGGGAAAACAAAATGACAACAACAACATCAAATAAAAATTACCTGAAGACCAAGAGCCCATTTCCTCTCGGCTGTGAAATGTTGCCTCAAGCCAAACCCTGGAGATTCCATAGACCCGTACTGCCGAGGTTCAGATGCAGGGTTTGGTGCTTCAGCTGAAGTTTGAGAGAAAGAAGAGTCCTACAGATCAGAAGCAAGACAGCAAATCAGTAGCAGCACAAGTATGAGAACATTTGGCACAGATCACAGAAGCAAGACAGCAAATCAGTAGCAGCACAAGTATGAGAACATTTGGCAATCAACAAGCAATACAAAAGAGATAGAAGTTCCAACACACCATAGATTCTTGATACTCAGCTCCAAGATAGCCACTGGTTGTACGAAGCTTATTGTCCAAGAGTAAATAATATGCGACTGTCGCCTGCACAGGCAGATTTAGTCATGGACCTCATGGTTTCATTGAGAACAACCAAAAAGCGCAACAGAGTAAGCAAATACCTCATTTTGCAATCTGTTTTGAATAGATTCAATTAGCTGATTCTTGTCAAACCCCATCTTGATAACATCATTAAGAGTTTCGTCATCAAACTACAAAACTCACAGTGAAGTCAAATCATTCAATGAAGAAGTATAAAAAAGCATAATAACGCAGAAAAGAGCTCCCATTATATGTATCAACAAGCAAAGCTTTGCCACAAATACAATTGGTCAACATAACCTCATCCACCCAAACACACATTCACGAGCACACAAAAATGGGAGACAATAGATAGATCCAACACTATTATAGAATGCTTACTAAGAGCAAAGGTTGCAAAAAGTCTTCAGATAACAAATCCATATAGCCATGTTGATACACAATAACATCAGCTTACCTTTTTAACTTGTTGTGCAGTGTCTGGAGGAGGCACAGCCAAATAGCGTGGAAGTCGAGCTTTGAACCACGAATGTTCACGGATTTCACGTATGGTGATCCTTTTCATAGGATCAACAACCAGCATTCTGGGGATCAAATCCCTTGCTAAAGGTGACAAATGACTAGGAAGCGTATATATCCCGCCCTAGAACGACATAATAGAAAACAGTTTAACTAGGCATCTAAGAAGAAATGAGATAGCACAATTTTCAGATAATTACATACAGCAAAGGTTTGCTAACCTTTATTTTCTTAAAAAGGTTTGGAATATTCTCATCATCAAATGGAAGAGTACCACAAAGAAGAGCATAAAGAATAACACCGCAGCTCCAAACATCAACTTCAGGACCAGCGTATAGTTTACCTGATATCACCTAAACAAATGGAGAAAGAAATTGTATGGTGTGACACATCGGCAAGACATCTACATTTATTTAGCCATGAAGAAGGCCTGTTAAAGTGTAGATGCAAACGGTTCTAGATGTATACCTCAGGTGCTGCATAATTTGGACTTCCACAACTTGTCTTCAGAAAGTGACCATCACGCATAACATTACTTAAGCCAAAATCCGCAATCTTAACATTGCATTTTGAATCCAACAGAAGGTTTTCTGGCTTTAGATCACGGTGAACAACCATGTTTCTATGGCAGTATTCAACACCGGATATGATCTGTACAAATGATAAAACAAAAAGAAAATTATCCTACCGTGAACAATGTACCATATGAAATATGAATAGAATACGCATAAATACTTTGTCCATCTGCAATATGATAGCAGCAGATAAAACTGAAATATAAATGTGCATGCACAGTTAACAAACATAAATGATGTACATGTCTGCAGAATAGCTCATGGTAGGTAACCATACTGCATTTAAAACAAGAGATTAAAATGCTGAGTGGAATCTTTGGAATGAATGCAGGAAAATGGAAGAAAGCTTACCTGCTGAAAAAAGCGGCGAGCATCATCCTCTTGTAGCCTTCCCTTCTCAACAATGTAATCAAACAACTCTCCAGATTTAACATACTCCATAACAACATAAATATCAGCCTGTGTATCTATCACCTCATAAAGGCGTATGATATGAGGATGCATAAACAATCTTAGAATCTTGATTTCTCTTTTCACTGTAAATGAAGAATGCAACACATTAAAGCCGAGCACTTCAGCAAAGGAGAAAAGTGGCAAGCGTCAGAGAATATGTTGATCAGCAAAGTTACAAAAAGTAACTTTTAACAGAACAAATTATGGCTAGTCAATTGTAATTACTCATATTAGACCCAAAAGTAAAAAAATTTGCATGTTGGTTAATAAAGCATTATAGCACAAATAAGAACAAGTACTTTCTACCTTATACTAGAAATAAGAGTGCATGAAACCATTCAACTACAAGCACTCCCACATACTAAAAATTACAGAATCTAGTTACGCTTTACAGAAACATGTAAATGGCCTCGACGATTTTTTCTTTTTCATTCTTTTTTTTAGTGCCTGCAAACTTCACAAACCAATTTTCTGGACGAAGGGAATGAGCATCAACCTTTCTCTTCCATCTCCATACTTTTGATCTTACGGCGATTGAGGATCTTGATCGCCACCTTGTGGCCTGTCAATATATGCTCTGCAATCTTCACTTTACCAAAGGACCCAATCCCCAGGGTTTTGCCAATTCGGTAGCGGCCCAATGGGTTCGCATCTCTGCCGGCTCCCTCCATCTTATACCTAAATCACAACCAAATCATACAACACTAGTTCGGAAGCAAAAAAGAGTTAAAGCTATTATGAACTCAGGAGTAATAAAAACTGAAATTTTACGATATATCATTGGTTGGATCTAGACGATTTATACATGTATGATTACACTTGATGCGACAAAGACACGAAACACGCATCAATTTATTCCGCGAAAAGGAGAACTGGAACTCGCTTGCGGAGTCCTCATATTATTTCCCCCGCAAAAAAACCCACACAATTGGCCTACACAAAGCGAAATCGGATTTTTCACCGCACTGTGTCGCGGGCACACGCCACCCCACCGGTCACAGCTCCCGGATCTGGCGGAGCGAGGCGGCGCCAGCAAAATCTCTCTCCGCGAGCAGTAGTTACAGAACAGAACGAAGCTTCACAACTCCGGTCCCAAA
Source organism: Dendrocalamus sinicus (assembly GCA_036346575.1). Classification (NCBI taxonomy): domain Eukaryota; kingdom Viridiplantae; phylum Streptophyta; class Magnoliopsida; order Poales; family Poaceae; genus Dendrocalamus; species Dendrocalamus sinicus. The sequence goes on along the minus strand of CM070655.1, from coordinate 3,345,247 downwards.
CGCACAGCCCAATTCGCCGGCAGGGCGGTTGAGGATGAAAGGGAGGAAGAGAAGGAGAGGCTCCGAGAGGTGGGGACCCTACCTGACCGCAGGCGAGCCGCGGCGGTAGACGGCGAGTGGGAGCTCTCCCCCGAGCGAGAGCGCGGCGCGGTGGTACGGCGAAGCGGTGGGAGGCAAGGCCGGGAGAGAGAGAGAGAGAGAGAGAGAGAGAGAGAGAGAGGGGTGTACGGGAGAGATGCGCCTGTCACGGGAGGAGGTAGCCAGGTGGGGGGAGCGGAAATGGAGAGGAGACAAGGGAGCGAGGCGTGGGGGCCCACGCCCACGGGGTGGGGGACGTCGCTTCACGGCCGCTCGTGGCGCGCGGAGATTCGCGTGAGGCGTCGCCGTCTAGCCGGGGGAGAGGGAGCGGTGGTTGGTGCACGCGTGCGCCGCCGTGCGGGGGTGGGATTGGCGCGACGCGCGGCAATAACAATGGGATTGACGAGGATTTTTTTTTTCGGCAATAACAATGGGATTGACAAGGATTTTTTTTTACAAATCAGTCTCTTTTTTACCATCCGATCTTAATGAGTTTTTTGCTATTATAGTACTTCCTAAATATGATTTTGACAAAACGGTATCCACATCGTGGGCTTTTCTAAAACGATACCTATTTCGTGTACTCATCTCTATAATAGTATTCCCAAGGATTTGAACTCAAATTATTTTGATTTTCGGATTTTATCTTCTCTAAATGACTAAACTACCATTCCTAAATTTGTTTAGAACTAATCCTTTTTCTTTTCTTCCCACACGACACAGTACAGGCGCATCACTTTTCCTCTAGCGGCGGCGGCGCACGAACTACGCACGCAGGCGACGCGCTGCTCGCCCGCGGCGCACGCCACAATTATTAAGGGTAGTTTAGTCATATGGAGAAGATAAAATTCGAAAATCAAAATAATTTGAGTTCAAATGCCTAGAAATACTATTATAGAGAAGAGTACACGAAATAGATATCGTTTTGGAGAAGCCCACGACGTGAATACCGTTTTGTCGAAGTCATACTTGGGAAGTACTATAATAGAAAAAAAAACTCCCTACCTAGGCGTATCCGCCACCGCCACCTCGCCGATGTCAACTTCGACATTAGCAATACCCTCTGATGAACCCTTCCTCTGCAGCTACCACCTCCTTCTCCCACATCGTTATCGTCATCCACATCGATCTCCCCTATCCTATCATCTCATTTCCAACAGCCCCCACCGCCTCTTAAATTCTCCTCGTCATCTCCGCCGCTCTCCTCTAACCCACCACCCAGCCTCTCTGTAAATCATGATTCATCATGGAGGCAGAGATGTGCTAGCACACGAATCATGATGTAAATCGAAATGTTAGAAAATCAACTGATTTCACACAAAAAAATCATGCCACAGATGTTTAGCATTTCCGATAATAATTCATTCGTTCGGGCGACCTCTCCACACGTGACGACGAGCGCGCGCCCGGCCCAGCTCAGGGCGGTCTCTGTTGGTGGGTTTTCACCTGGCGCGTCACGTCGCACGGCGCGATCCTCGGTTGGCTGGCGGTGCGGTAGGGAGAAAACAATGGGGGCAGGGGCTTGTGCAAGGTGTCGACACTTGCGAAATTTGGACACTGTTGGACCCTAAAATACCCAAAATTCCATTTTTGGCCCCCTGTACAAAAAAATTCCACTTTTGGACCCCTTCCCACCGGGATCACCCGAGCGCCACGTGGCCCGGCCGTGCGATCGGGACCGCACGACCGACTGCGCGCGCTCCCACCGCGCGAGTCGCCTCCGACCGCGCGTCCACCTCTGGCGCGCGCGGCGCTTTGCCGATCACAAGGCGTCCAGCTTGCCGCGCGAAACCCTCCCGGCGCGTTCACACTGTAGACGGGGCGTTAGGGTTTGAGCTGCGGTTAGGGTTTGAATTTCGTGGTTTTGCAAGATTTGATAATTTTGTAGTTATAATCTGGGAATGAATCGATGAAGTCGTAATAAAAGTTTATGTTCATTGCAAGTTGTACATGCAAAAGAAATTATGCTAAATTTTTTGCCAAGGATTAAGCGTAGAAATATCGATGCATACTGATAGTAAGTGAATTTTAGGGTTTGGGCTGTTTTCAATCTCCGTGATTGTTTTAAGTTTTGACAATTTTGTAGTTATAAATAGGGTAAAAATCGATGAAGTTGTAATAAAAGTTTATGTTCATTGCAAGTTGGACATGCAAAAAAATTATGCTAAATTTTTTTGCCGAAAGGATGGAGCGTAGAAATATCGATGCATACAATAGTAAGTGAATTTTAGGGTTTGGGCATTTTCAATCTCCGTGATTGTTTTAAGTTTTGACAATTTTGTAGTTATAAATAGGGTAAAAATCGATGAAGTTGTAATAAAAGTTTATGTTCATTGCAAGTTGGACATGCAAAAAAATTATGCTAAATTTTTTGCGAAGGATGGAGCGTAGAAATATCGATGCATATAGTGGTAAGTGATATTTGAAGGTTAGTGAGAATTGTATGCGGTGAGGACCGCTATGTTAATATAGTTAAATGAAGTGCTACGTGAATCATGGAATGCGAAAATACGAGATATTAAACTTCATAATACAGTTGGGAGTAACATCGCGTAGATTTTGATTCCCAGAGCGCGTTTACACCGAGCGTTAGGGTTTGGCTGGAGTTAGGGTTTGAAATCTCCGTGATTGTTTTAAGTTTTGGCAATTTTGTAGTTATAAACTGGATAAAAATCGGATAAAGTTGTAATAAAATATTATGTTCATTGTAAGTTGTAGATGCATAAAAAATTTTGGTAAATTTTTTTTAGGAAAGATTGATCGTAGAACGGTTGATACATAAAGTGGTAAGTGATATTTCGAAGGTTAGAATCATGGAATGCGAAAATACGAGATATTAAACTTCATAATACAGTTGGGAGTAACATGCCGCGTAGATTTTTATTACATGCATAACATATAGCATGATTGCGACTAACCCACCCAACTGCTCGTACGACCTACTGTGTGGACCGGGGCCACTTTCCCTTCCTTGCCCGCTCGGCGTTGAACTCCTCCGCGGCCTCTTTTGCCTTAGCCGCAATTTCCCTCTTTCTCTCGCTCCATCTCGCGAGCCTCCCGCTCGCTACGCGTGCACGCTTCAAGATGAGCTTGCGTCTCGCCTGTATACGCAGGTGTGCTCATGCTTGCGGCGCTCCTCCTCCAGCAACTCCTTCTCCTTTGTGACATTCCACTCCTCGAAGTCGAGGGTCCATTAGTCTGGGTGGATCTCAAGATCGATCCACTTGCGGTAGGCACATAGGGGCTCGGAGACTGTAAATAAAGAGAGATATTGTTAGTGCGTGTTGTGAAGGAGAAAAGGTAGGGAAAATGGTGCATGTGGTCGTTCTGCAGCCGATGAGTTTGCGGTGTCAAAGCGGCGGTTGGGGTAGTCACCGGAGTAGTTTGCGCAACCCCGCATCGCATACCTAGGCGATGCGGTGCTTAGACTTGAAGAACTTGCACACGTCCCGCACCAACAAAGGGAGGTGTCTCCCCTCGTGTGGTAGTTGTGGCGAGCGCCGGTGGGGCGTCGGGATGGGGTTGTTGGTGCGCGGCGCTCAGGGGACCTTTCATCGTAGCACGATGGGCTTGTTCTACCGGGCTGTATCGCCCTTATTTTCTCATCGCGGGCGGCATCGTGGGTGCGGTGACCGTGCTATGTCACGGGTCTCCTCCCAATCCATCACCATCTTGTCCCATTGCTTCTTCTTGCCTTTGTCCATCCCGGTTGGGTGAGGGAAGCGCGATGTAGTATGGGGTTTGGATGTGCAATGTTCATTGGGAAATGGAATGCATACCAATTTATAGGGCCGTTTGTCTCTACTCGTGCGTGTAAAGATGGTCTGCGTGGTCGTAGCGATGAGTAAAGATGGGAGGGTGCGATATCATCGAAAAAGGCCCCGTTTTGTCATGTCATCGCCCAAAGCTGGCATCTTTTGTCATCCCACCGAGCAAAGTGACCTCTTTTGTCATATCACCGAGCAAAGCGCCGCTTTATCATGTCACTGCGCAAAGCTGGCATCTGTTGTCATCTCACTGAGCAAAGCTGCCTCGTTTTGTCATGTCTCTGAGCAAAGCTGCCCCGTTTTATCATGTCACTGCGCAAAGCTGGCATGTGTTGTCATCTCACTGAGCAAAGCTGCCCCGTTTGGTCTTGTCTCTGAGCACAGCTGCCATGTTTTGTCATCTCACTGAGCAAAGCTGGCCTCTTTTTGTCATTTGACTGAGGACAACTGCTCTCTTTAGTAATGTCACTGCCCAAAGCTGGCATCTTTTGGCATCCCACTGAGGACAAGTGCTCTCTTTAGTAATCACGAATTGGCTATACTCATGCCTTTTGGCATTGTTTAGGTGTTTAGCTCTCGCCAATGACCTCTTATCTCTAAATACTGAGCATCGATTGCACACTCGATCACCCAAGCTAGAAATGATGTCCTCCTTATTCAAGCCACGGGAACCGAAGATGATGGCATCATTCGGTAAGAGGTGTTATTTGATCCAATATTAAAATTTATTTCATTGTCAATATTATGTACATCTGTCCTGTATGCATTTTATGCTTTCTTATGTAATGCCTTTTGAATGTGATGTGTATCATTGCACTTGGGACTTTCGAGAATGACTTATTGTCTTTGACACTAGCTCGGGGGACCGAAAATGGATAATTGATGAGATAGGCTCGTCCCTGAAGACTGCAGAATTTGTGCATTCACTCTCTTACGTGTACGTAGAAAATTGTACCACACGTCATTCTACCAAGTTAAAGTATTAGCCTAATATGTATATATCGTAATGGCCTAGCTGAGTCATCAAGCGACTCGGTAGGCGGTAGCTCAACAGCAGCCCGTTTTGTCTAGTCAGCGAGCAAAAGCGACTGTTTTGTCTAGTCAACGAGCAAAAGTGACCTCTTTTGTCATGTCACCGAGCAAAGCTGGCCCTTTTGTGAGGTCACCTCAAAAGGCGGCATGTTTTGTCTCCTCACCGAGCATGGTGTGGGGTCAAGATTTGTGTTGTCAGGGTCTTTGTGCGTGAGGCTACCCCCACACAACCTATAAAATGGAGCCATCCCTCACATACTCCCGGCCATGTTATCAGTCACCTCCCGAGTAAGTTGTTCACAATCTCTGTAGTTTTATTTCGTGCTCACTCCCAAGACTAGGCAATGAGTCGGTGAGCACGTCTTCATGGGCACCACGGTGATGTGCCCAAATTGCAACTTGGTGGTTAGGCGTAGGACATCACAGACGGCCAAGAATCCCGCGACACTACTACAAGTGCCCCAATCACTCGGTGAGTCATATTGTTTGGGTTCATTCAAATCGTGGTGGTATGTTTAAAAATCTTCTTGTCATGGAATCGCAGGAAGCTCATGGTGGTTGCCGATTCTGGGTGTGGGAGGATGAAATGGGAAATAGGAATGACAGTGTTCGCCGTGAGAGAGTTGTCGTGGGGGGTTGCGACCCCGTCGGGATGCATCGTTTCGACAGCACTAGAGTGGAAGATAAATTTAATGTTGTGTGCTATTTTGTTTCTTGTGTTTATTGTTATCCTCAAGTTGTAGTCTTTGGAGGTTATCCTCGTGTATGTTCGCAATGTTTTATGCTATCTTGTCGTCAAGCTCTTTTGGTAATGTTTTATATACGGTTGTGTTGTATTTTAGTTCTTGTGTTCGTTGGTGTGTTGGTGGTTGTACTACTTGCTACATGTCATGTACGTGAAATGTATGAGTTGTTCGTGTTGTCTTTGCCTGATGCCTTCTCCTCGTATATGTTGGTAATTTTTATGGAATTTTTTGTACGGATAATCCCTTTTTTATTTGATATATACATTGGTAAGTGATATTTTTATGTTACTAAGAATTAGTGTACCAAGAGTATGTTAATATTGTTAAATGACTTGCTATCTGAATCATTGAATGCGAACACACGAGATAATAACCTTATGTGAATAGAAATAAACTTCATAACATGCTGCGTACAATTTTATTACATGCATAACATATAGCATGATATCGACTAACCCACCCAATCGCGTAACATTTTGTCTCTTTGGTGTAGCGTGGTTGTTTCCCCTTTTATCGCGCCTTGAAGATGGTTTCGTTGCATCCTTTGTCCTGTCATTCTTGGTCTTGAGAGCTGCCTCCCGAGCTTGAAGCTCTTCCTCCCGACGCTTGATGGTGCTTCACGCGGACTTAGCCGCTCCCGCCTCCTTTGCAGCTCATCCTCCTTGCCCTTGACGGATTTGGTCCACCCTCACGCGGCGCTCTTGCTCACGCCGCACTGTCGTTCCACCTCGCGAGCTGAGTCATCTTGACAAAGTATTGTCCTTTGTTTTCCACCTCCACCGCTGGTTATGTGGCCATGTCGGCGACACCGATCCACCCATTCGATGAACTCGCAAGCCTATGTGTGGCATGGTAGATGTCATGGATGAAGTTGAATAACGACAACGAGAAACAAATGATTTAGTTGTCGTCGTTACCATGAAATCGTCATCGAGTTTGGACACTTGAAGAACCTACGGCCGTATTTGGCTCGCTCTTCTTGATCCGTCCGGACTCCCAACATCGTCCCGGCCGCAGCGGCACTTGGGGCGCTCATGCCACTCCAAAGCCTCCAAATGGGTCGGACCTCGGGAAGACATTGTTGTGTAGTAGTATTGTGAAGGCTTGAGGAGGAGATGTGGTATGGAAGACATAGGAGGCCTTTATGTGGCGGAGTTATCAGTGCGGCGCATAGTCTATTGAAATGTCCCTATGTAGGCTTTTCAGAGCTCAGATCTGTATTTATGAAACAACAAGGAAAGGTGACATGAAAACTCACTGGAAAGGATACATGCCTATGGCGTGAACACTCATCAGAAAGGCTACGACCTCGCCCTATTTTGTTGATTTACGTAGCGATAGGCTTTTGAGTAGCAATAAATGTTCCTATGTAGGCTTTTCGAGTAGCAATAAATGTTCGTATGAAGCCTTTTCAGATCGTAGTCTTTATGTGGCGGTTTAGCTGGCATGTATTGTCATCTAACCGAGCAAAGCGCCCGATTTGTCATATCAACTGCGTAAAGTCGGCATGTGTTGTCATCTCACCGAGTAAAGCCGGCGCTTTTGTCTTGTCTCTCGGGCAAAGTAGCCATCTTTTGTTCCGCCATTCGATATAAATTGCACGGTAGAGGTCCCATGAAGTTGTAGTCGAAAACCACATGAATCGAACAAAGAACATACCATGGCGGAAGAAGAGGGCGATCGGATATGGGTCACGAAGGAAGACCTTCCTTGGAAAGGAGGAGATGTTCGGACCACGATCATCGCTTGCTACCAAGCCGCGTGCGCAACCAGCGTGGCGAAATGCGGACACAATGAGTGCGTGGTCGTGCGAGTCTGGAAGGGCGAACGATGGCGGCGCCGTTTCTTCCGATGCCCACGCTGCGGGTACAAATTACTAATAGTACATTTTTATTGCTTATGGACCCTCCATGTTTCTGTCATTTTTCGCGGATGGCGAAATGCGACTTCTCCATTGGATCGACCCTCCTCATGAGCGGTATATTGGCCGTTATGTGGGTACTTTATGGGACCGAATAATGGACTTGGAGTACCGAATGGAGACTCTCAATGAGGAGAACAATGAGCTCCGCCAACGGATGCAACGCGAGAGGGGAAACGAGGAGGTTGTCAACATAGGAAGCTCTTATGATCCCACATGTTGTCGCGCGAACCCGAGCGCATATGTGCGTGCCTACCACGATGGCCAGCCCGTCCGAGGCGGCCTCGCCAGATTCTCCATGTGGGTGCCACGAGGCTCGTTTGGCATGTAGGCCACGAGGGCGGAATGTGTTGATGCTATGCCGGTGGGGGATTGTGTTGATGTTTTGGGTGTAGAACTTTCCATAATTTCTGTCTGTATGTGCAATGTATGTGTTGTTTCGTGTTGTAAGTGCATGACGCCTTCATTTTCTGTGACCTTCATATTCTGTGCCCTCTTTCCATAACGATGTAATGTGCAACGTTGTTAAGCATGTGATGAATTGGTTGTTTGTTATGTACGTGGAGTTGTTATCACAAGGCAAAAAAAATTGTCGTCAAGCTATGTCTTCTCCCGCTACCCCGTGTTGTCATCTCTCGCTTGGTTGTATGCCGTACTAAATCAAAGAACTTAGAGCAACCCTTTTATCTGAAACCATCTTTGAACATCAAACCATCAAGCCATTGAAAAACATCACAAATATTACAAAAGCACAATTTAAAAATTCATTCATCATCTCGCTGCCGCCCAAATGCAGGCGCATATGATCCTCTCGAGAATGTGAACCTACTAGGGGAGCGGGGTGCATCGCGAAGATCGTCTGCGAGGGTGTGGCCGAGGCGGCGGTGGGTACAACTCGTGGACGATTCATGACGGTGGTCATAAAGCATAGAGCTCACCCAATCGGAGGAGGTGCCTACGTCCCGCTTAGATGGTACAACCGAATTAGACAATGGAAAGTACGAAAATTGTTCATAATGAAATACACACGTTTAGTGCATACCGGGTATGTGGTCGGTGAAATGAGGATGTCGACGGAAGTCCCCATGTACTCGTGCGATGTCATGCCTTGATAGGTCGGCACAACCCACCTATCCGGTCATATAGGTTGGTCTCGCACTGCCCCGTGAGATACGAGGCATCCGCCTCGGTTGGTCCGGCGAGTCGGGGCGCTGTGCGGAGTGGGCCCCGTCGTCCCGAGAGCGCGGCCGCTCGTCCGTCGCCTCCGTGATGGCGATGCCGTGCGGCGTGCTATCCGCCGCAATTGCTGCAAGTCGAACATGTGGTTAGACATAAATGGTAAATGAGTGCATGAACAAATAGTTGCGAATTGTCGAACCAGCGCCGGCGCGTGGAGGCCGAGCGGCCGTAGCTTTGCCGACTCTCGGACGGCCCCTGCGGTTCGTGCGGCGATGTCGACCTCGTGATGACGTCGCCCTCCGTAGCGACGTCACGGCTCAAGGTATGCCACATGCGACGCGCGGGTCGTCGGGTCGTGCGGCCGTGTCTCATCCACAACCATCGTATGCGCATGGTCAGACCACATGTCTGTCCACGTCCGCTGTGTGGCTCTCCAGTCTTCGGTCGCTCGCCCTCTCCTCGATTGCCTGCAAGTCCATTGAGACATTACACAATTAAATGCATACGGTACTGACATTGACACTAATGCAGTAATTAAATTTGGGGTGTCTTGACATACCGGTGGAACTCCTCCGCAAGAGGCGTCCCGCCATGGGAGGACATGCCGGTACACCCAATCGTCTCATGACTCGGTGTGGGCTGTACGCTCGACGCAGTGCGCGAACACCAAGTGGCAGGTCGTCATCCAGTACCTCTGATCTCGCTCGCACTGGTATGACAACCCGTGGGGGGCCGTGTTCGCAATTAACTGTGGAGACCATGGCCACCAGTCTACGTCGCCAAACGCCAGAAGCTCGAACCTCTGGTGGAAATCCGAGTACGCACGTCTCGGTCTCTCCCTGGCCCACCTCAACTGACCATGCGTCCAACGTGTACCCATTGTGGGCGCATCAATGGGGTCGTCACCACCATACAACTGCGGGATGAGGTCATAAGGGTGCACACGACGACCAAAGTCAGGCCTGCCAACGGGGAAGTGTTCCCATGACCACAACTGAAGGAGAAGGTAGCAGGCGGCTAGGATCGGCTCGCTGGCCGCGGTGCGCTGCGAGGCGTCACACAAGCCTCGGTATGTGGAGCTAAGGACTGCGATCCCGGCTATCGTGGTCTGCGACCGGGCCACCATCCGCCAAGGACTCGCTAGCGGTATGTAGCTAGGTCGCACGAGTCTCGGTCGTGCTAGGGAACAAGACGTACCGACAGATATAGCGGTATGCAACGAAGTGCGTCGCACCGCGACCTCATCTGCGTCTGCGGGGATGTGTCATGAAGCGGCGAAGCCATCCATGTGGCACCCGGTGCGTTGTCTCGGATCGCATGACCGAACCGGTGACCCAGACGGACCTTCCAATCTGCGCCTTGGGGTGGCACCAAAGCGACACCACGGAGGGTAGACCGTAATCATCGTGGCGTCTGCGGCGTAACCGTCATCTCCCCACCGGAAGTGGAAGGTGTGAGTCTCGGCCTCCATCGATCAACGAGTCGACAACGATGGCGCATCGTCTTTGGAACCCATGCGGTAGATCCAACATGCGGGCAATGGCGTGCAGACCGGTGTCCGCGATGAGTGGGATGTACCGAGGTCGAGCGCCGATTCTCGGGGCCCCTAAGGGCGAAGCAAGGAGGCCCACATGCGGTGCCGACAACCACACATGGCATCGGTGGTGCTCGTCCCAACAGGCTCTAGCGACTCGACGCCATGTCACGCCAAAGAAGGATAACAAGTTAGTGTACATTACAACAAAATGTGCAACAAATAACAACATAACTCACAACAAATGTTATGACAGGAAACGACGGAATGTACAAAAACATACGTACAATGTGCACACGAATATGACCCACACGACAAGGAAACATATGGAATATGCGAAAATATACATAACATGGTAATGTGCAATACATAGCTACACCATCGAGCCAACAATTAAGCGTACACCTCTGAATAATACATTACATATGGATTGTGGTTGGTACTACGGAGCGTTGCTTGATGCTGGCTTTGTTGGGCACCGATCGAGGAGTGGCCAAAGGTCTTGCATAGCCTACACTTCGGCGCGAACACGATCCCCTCGGCGGCTCTCATCCATGTCGTTGCGGATGCGACGGCTTTGTCGTCTTCCACGCCCGACATGCTTGATTGCATCGTTGGGCACCCACTTTATCTCCCGCCATAATTCCACGTAGTGCATGTCTACCCGTCACGAATGGAACTCTGCACTCCGGGTTGCATACAAGTCTTGCATGTCGTAGTACTTGGAGATGTCTTGTGTCGACGCCGTGGTTCCATACAGTGCATCCGCGTACACATGGGAGCATGGCTTGTGCGAAGCGGGGCTTGTTGCGGTACAAGATGCTTCATCACCAATCGTGCATACCGCTGCGCTCCCCTCTAATTTGACCCATGACATACTTCGCCTTAGGCGGACCTCAAACTTCCTCCTTAAGCCATCAATGGGCCGAGCAATGTGGGTTCGAGCCTTCTCCATCTTCCCGTCCATGAAGGCTGCATGACCTCGAGTATTGCTTGTTTTCCTCAACGTGCTTCGCGCCATCCGGCTCTATTCACAAAGTACCGGGACAGACGCGGTTCAGTCTCGCCACAATTGCCGTGATCGGCGGGATCTCGACGCCTTCAATACACCATTGTAAACCTCGGACATGTTGGTTGTCATGATCCCATACCTCGCCCCACCGGTGTCGTGCAACAAAGACCACATTTCAAGTCGTGCATTGGATGAACCCATTGTGAGAATACCCGACTCTTGTGGAGCCCCCTCCACGGCCTATTCCGCTGCATGCACATGCTTCGTAGCCTCTGATCGAGCCGCCTCATGGCGTCGAACTTCCGCTTCGTTCTGCATGCATAGCTTCTTGAACATCTTCATGAGGTCCTTGCTACGGAACCTTCGCGGAAGTTCGCCGCAATATGCCTCATGCACCGGGCCGTTCTTCACATCGATCCACGGGGCGGGGCTGCGTCCCATCTCGCAACGTCGCAACGCAACATCAAGCTCGCATTGCGGTCGAGATAAGGCACACTTCGGGCTGTCTTGCACTCTGACATTCTTCAAATTGCAAAGAAACCAAAGCCGACTATCTCGTATTCTCGCTCTCCACAATTGCAAATGCCATCGAGAGTAATCGTCATTTGCATCGGCTGCAATCGCGGTAAGGATAGTGCCCTTGTACTTGCCGGATAGGAACGTCCCATCTACTGCTAGCACCGACGGCACCACCGAACCCTTGTATCGCTCGATGGAAGGCCCGTAACACTCTGTCTAGAATGAAACGATTCGGGCCCTCCGTAGGATGGACCCTCTCCGCTGTTTATGTAAGTGCAGGTTTGATTGTGCAATTTGATCCAAAGATTCTTGGGACCGTGTCGACGCCTCCTCGTCGTCCCATACATACCGTCGGCACCTTTCGCCGCGCCACACCTTCTTGTAGCTCACCGTAGCGCCTCGTTCGCTCTGCCGCCATCAGAACCTTCGGGTAATTGACACATCCGCTGGGCGAGGTGCGTGACCACCTCGCAACATAACGTGATGTCATGTTGCGGTGTCTATATCTTGGCCCGCAAGCTCGCAATCGTGATCTTGCGGCACCGTTATCCGAACTCCGTGCCAACGCCCTTGTACCGTTGTGCACGGACTTTGCCACCACATGACCCGTCCACACACTTCACAACGTCGTGTCGGCTTTGACTTGTGGACCCGACACGTCCGCTTATGTTGACGGCATGTCTAGCAATAGCTCTGCTGGGCGGCACTCTTATTACGGAAGCACCGCCCGTAAAGAGTGCGCCTCGGCTGAACCCCATTCTCCTCCTCCGCTGTGGCGAGAACTAGGTCGCCAGCTGCGATGTCGTCGATCGGGCGACACGTCACGCACCGTCCGTGGTCACAACACGACCTACCACCCCTCGCTTGCACCTTCGCCATCCTCGTCCTCTCCGTAGCCGCTGTGTCAACCTCCTCATCCTCCTCGCCGTCCTCTTCTTCCACCCGGTCCCCAAGATACTCATGACATCCAATACGGCGGCCCACCACCGCCGTGCACACCTTCGTTGGGTGGAAATTCTGCGCCACGCCTCGCCGTCTTCATCACCCACTTCCTCGCCCACATGTTCTCCCGCGAAGGGTCTTCATGACCGCCGCCACTTCATCTCCACCGCGCATCCGAACCAACCATGCCGATGATTACGCCTCTCCACGAACTCGACATACACCATTGGCCTCCCATATATCGCAAAGATCGTGGTTGCGCACGACCTCCATGTAGTTCGCCCATGAGGCGTCATTGGTCACCTTCAGAAGTTGCCATATGCTCCCCCTTCCGTCATCCACCATTGAGGCATAGACTGCCTCGATCCGTAACTTCTTCCTTGCGGTCTGTCGATCAAACGCTGAACGGACACACCTCGTAGCTCGGACAAGCTCATGGCGCTCGGGCCAGGTGCCCGGATCACGATCACTCGCAATTTGACAGTCCGCCCCATACGGCCCATCACGTACGAGACCACTCCCATAAAACACCATCAATTGTTCAATGCCAGCCATTGCGTACCTAACATAAGTGCATAATCAACCATTTTAGTACACAACATGTAACAATCGTACCATCTAATTAACAGATTTCGATTAGTATATGTTTTGTATTTCTAAATCTACGATGTATTTGTAACTATTTTACTTTCAAATTGTACCATACATCAAATTAAATATTCATATCATTTTTATTTCCATACTACGGTCATTCACTAAGCACACTAATTATACAAATTATCTCTAATCTACAAATTTACCACCTACAAATGCTCCAACATAAATATTTACTTTTTCAACACATTCACATTATTTACACTACAATCTTTTCTAACTTTTACTTAATATAGTATTTATGTAGCTCTACTATAACTTTCTATGACTGCTATTATATTTTATTTCTAATCTACCAAATTTATTTGTAATTTCTTTTTACCACATACCGCACTGTATGTAGTTCTTTCCTAAGCGTACTAATCATATGCTTCTAATCCAACTACTATTGTTATCACCTACAATTGCTCTAACATAAATATATATTTTCTCAACATCTACACACTACAAATTCGTATTTTCCACCTAATCGAAACTACTCTACAATGACGTATGTTCACTACAAAGGAAAACACTACATACACTACAATACATTATGCCTAACATATGCATGATTTGCTATACATACATAGCGTATAAAAGATTCGCATAAAATAACAAGAACACAAGATGGCTTGCTTAATTAAAGGCTAATGACATACATAAAATGATAGTTGCACGCACAAAACTTACCTCTTCTTGAAGCTCACGAGACGATCTACAACTTTTGTACTTGCCAAATCCACGATTCCAAACGAAACAACGAAATCTTACGGCTTCGCTCCTCACTTTCTTGATTCCTCCCTCGCGCTCGCTCGGTCTTCACTCAAAAAAGCAAATGAGCTTCACGGATGTCCATACACGCGTGAAGCTCGGTTTTATCTCTGCATTCATCCATGAGTGAGGGCCATGCGAGCTAGGTGATGACGCGTGTGTTACTTGTCTTCTGGGTGAAAAACCAAAAATACGCTGCTTTGCTTTTGGCGCCGATTGGGCAGAGCCAAACGAGCGGTCGGGAATCAATCCCGCGGTCAAATCAACGATCCACGCGGTCGGAGGGCGATCGCGCGGTGGGCAGCGGGCGCGTCCGGCTCGTGGCGCTCGGGAGGAGGGGACGCGCGGTCGCGAGCGCGGCCGGCACGCGAATGGCGCGGTGGGGGCGGCGCGAGGCGGTCGTGCGGTCCCCGATCCGCACGACCGCCACGTGGCGGCCGGGTGATCCCGCGGTGGGAAGGGGTCCAAAAGTGGAATTTTTTGTACAGGGGGCCAAAAATGGAATTTTAGGTATTTTAGGGTCAAACAGTGTCCAAATTTCGACACTTGCGACAGCACGCAGTAATCTGTTGCAACTTGCAGCGGTGGGCAGCTCGCATCTCACCGTGGCTCGGGACAAAAAAACTCCACACGAAGCTTAGCTTTCTTCGCCGGTCGTCCCAACCGTACAAGGCTGTGATATGCGGTTTGCTCGACCCCAATCAGTCGTTGCTGCCTATGATCGCAGCTGTGAAGGGTGGTAGATTCCCTTCGTGCCTGGAGCTAGCACCCATCCAGCTCTCCGTGTGAACCATTTTTTTTTCTTGCTTGCTTGCTTGTCCGTATTAGAGGATTTATTCTTTTTTCCTTTCGATAAAAAAAAACATAGGATCACTGCACATAAACGTCAAGAGCACCACGCACCGCATAAACAGTCAGAAATCAAGGCAAAAAGTGGTTATCCGTAACTTTGAATAGGCAGAACTGCCGCAAAGAAATATAACTTCAGTGACTCATAGAACATTAGCACCATTAATATAACATCAGTGCACAAAATAACAGGTAAACTAAAAGAAAGGAAAAGGTTGCAGCCACTCGATGATATAGAATGGCCTAGGAGCAAGACGGTGGTAAAACTCATTACCATGGAAACCTTAAGTTTTCATACGCAGACAATAGGCACCCTCCTATGAAAATCATGCAATGCATTGATCGAGATTGCAGGGAGTGGAAATTAGGTACCTTGTTGCCAATATTTGATTTGTGTCAGATACATAGGTCATATCTGATATGTAATCTTCATGGCAATGAAAAGAGTTGCAGCAAGAATGCTCCCGAGTATCCCACACCTAAAATTGCATAAGTACGTGCAGTCCAAAAGCAGATGAAAATTTAAAAAAATTAATAATTACATCTATTCTGCTCATTATCCACCTACGTATAGATGATTAGATACTTAGAACAAGTGTCTTTGGATAAATAAAGCTGATGTCCGATCATATTTTGCATTCTCCTAAATATTCAGGAAATGAGAATCAATAGTGAAACCGGTACATTTGAGTATTTGACAGCTATACAGCTTGGAACAGTAGAATAAATATTTAATACCTTAATGCTGAGACTATCGTGGCTACCTCTCAGGCTGAGACTCCGACGCGTAGCGGAACCTGCAACATCAGTGAAAATTAGAATCGATTACCTCCTCGAAGGGAAGCAAAAAATTACTCAGGGCTTAAGGTGGGGCGGTTTTAGTTGTGCGCACAGGTAGAGCTCGCCGGTGATCAGAGAAGTGGCGACGAGGGGGGAGGAGGGATGGAAGGCGAGGTCGAAGGGCATCTCCTCGTGGAGGGCCTCCATCGCGGCGGCGACGGCGGCGGCGGACCGAGAAGGAGGCATCAGGCAGCGACACGGCTGGGAGAGGAGCAGAGGACGTTTGGGATTGTAGGGCCGGGAGATATCTCGTGGAGCTTCGGCCGATGGGCCAGGCTCGCGTAAACGGGCTTCAAACTGGGCCACTGCGTGACGGGTCCCTTAACGGCCTAGTTAGCCCAGAGAAATTGACGGCGTGCAACACCTTGCAACTGACTGTTACAATATGAGATTATACGAGTGGTCTGTGCCTATAGTTGTCAATTCTATTTTGGGATTATTCCGGTTTGTGTTTTGGAATGAAATATTCTGGTATCGATCTATTCTAACATACCGTTCCAAAGTATAATATAACAATATATATTTATTAATATAGATAAAAATGAGTGTAGATATTAACTCTATTTACCGTGTAGCATATAAGTTTTTGACAAAAAAATAGCCAAGAAAGTCGAGCCTCAACAACCAGTGACCCAAGGCTCCTAGGCCTCAGGAACCGACCCACACATGCTCTACATCCTCACACACATAACAAAGCAAAGCAAGTCGCTAGCATCGTCGGCACAAAAGAATGTGAAGGAAGACGGAGTTGGGTGGAATAAGATGTATTGCATTGAGCCTCTCGGCCGGTATATATAGAGATACAAGATTTGGAGGGCAAGATGGTACAAAAAATTGTAATCCCAATGAACTCTATCCTACTATATATTGCACTCTAACAGAATGGAACATACACGGAAAGGAAGAGATGGAACCGCCGCTCCCACTAGAAATAATTGCTTCGTACTCGCCATTGCTGTAGTGCCGCACGGACGCGCACCTTGCTTTCCTCTCTTGTTCTTTTGTAGCTGAGGTTTTTTATTATTATTTTCTTTCTTTTCAAATCTATTTATCTTTTTTGCTTGGTTTATTGCCTTCGAGATGGACTGAGCGGAGTCAATGTTTCTTGATTTGTTCTCAAATCTTATTATTTTTCCTTTATTTCTTACCTTTGAGACGGATTAGAAAGTGGTATTATTTGAATGTTGGACGGTACCGAAATCCATGGTAAGCCCAATTCCGCTCGGAACAGCCAGGATTGATCGAAATGGCTGAAACAGAGACCGATACAGGATGTAGCCTACTGTGTGCCGATTTAGGGTGATGGTACGGCATATATGATGGGTGGGATCTTTTGGGTTGATGACTTATGACTTAAATATTTGAATTCTTGCTGTTCACAAGAGACAGTACGTAGAGGAGAATAGTCACATATGATCTTAGCCAGTACAGTTAAACTCGATACAGTTTTTACTATAATTTTTTTATTAACCTCGTCTTAAAAAAAATACATCTTTTAAAAACTAGTTATTGAAGACAGTACAAACAAGCCACAAAAAAAGCTAAAACAACCCAGCGATCGGCCGTTACCATACTGGAATTGATAAGCATGCTGTGACTTCCTTAAAAAAAAAAGGACCGACTCTTATGTTAGGCATCATCACTCTAGACAATGCTGGTGGTGTAAACAGTGGCAGCGGTGAGGTCCTGAGGTGCCGTCCACTTCCCTGCAAAAGGCCAGGCCGAAGTCCCCAAACACGGCCAAACCACCACATGAAGCATGCAGGGTAGCATCAAAAGGCACACGAAACAAGACACCCCATCCATTCACCCTCCTCCATCACCCAGTCCTGACCACTCCAGTCCTGGCCAACAGAGCGCGCCGCTCCACAGCACCCCACCACCCGTCCCTCTCGCGTCGCTCCCCCACGTGAGCACGAGCAGCTCGCGCAGGCGAAGTACGCAGCCGTCCAGCCTTTTGGTGCACCTGGCCCGCCTGCCGTCTCATCTCTGTTCCGCGCCCGTGCGCGGCCGCCGGCTACACGGCCGCGCGCCGTACCCGTACGTCCACTGCGGCGCTCGCCCCTCTTCTACACCTACGTCTTTCCCCGCGCCGCACCGCGCGCGGCCGCACGCACGCACGCGACGCGCCGTGCCGAGGCCGAGCTGAGCCGGCGCGGCGTTTTTGACCGGCCGGGACGGCAGTAATGGCAGCGGCCGGCGAGCAGGCGCAACAGGGGCGGCACTGTGCGCGCAGTCTTTTCTTGCTCCTCCACCGCCCCGCACCAGGTGTGCTGCGCCAGGGTGTCGCTTTTCCGTGGAAGTGGAAGGCGTGGGGCCGCGCGCGCATGCACTCGCGCTGCGACTGCTCGCCTCTGCGTCTCCGTGTGTGTGTACTGCGTTGAACAGTATCTGCATGCCGTGCCTGAACCGCTCGTGGTATGTACGTAGATCGTCCCGTCGAAGTCACGAGTACTCGTTAATGTAAAAAAAA
This sequence comes from Dendrocalamus sinicus, assembly GCA_036346575.1. Classification (NCBI taxonomy): domain Eukaryota; kingdom Viridiplantae; phylum Streptophyta; class Magnoliopsida; order Poales; family Poaceae; genus Dendrocalamus; species Dendrocalamus sinicus. The sequence goes on along the minus strand of CM070655.1, from coordinate 3,326,948 downwards.
ACTTCATGGCAGGCCTCATGCATGCAGGCATGGATGGCTTCATTACGTAGAGCGTGCAATTTCTCTATGAAAATGGGACGGTTTGCCTGCCTGCAATTTTTAGAAATATGATTTGTCGATTGCATCTCGTGACAATGAACAGTATAAACTAGTCACCTCACAATTTGGAATTTCGCTACGTCTAGCTAGGGTATCCAGCCGGCAGCTGTACTGGGATGGTCAGGACAGATCATACTGCAAGGCACCATTTTCTTTCTTTTTCTTGTTTCTTCACTCTTTTTTCATTAAAGTACACTGGTCTGCACCACGCCTCTAGAGTATAGCTTCCCGTAGGCCTGGTAGACTAGTACACTAACCTTGTCGGTCCCTTATCCTACCATTTTTCTTGTCAAACAGTTCATGTCGAGTCCACATGAGCAAAGATTTTCAATTATTCTACGTCAAGGCATTTTCATATATATAGCTTTTCTTACTTTTTTATTCTGTTTACCACCTTTTAAGTACAATGCTTCTTTCTTTTTTTTCACCACCTTTTAAGTACAAAGCTTTTTATCTGTTGTTTTGGTCTCTATATTTTGATTTTTTTATGATACATAACTTATAAACAGAATATATTTTTAAGATGTGGTATATAAATTAATTATAGTGGATATTATAACAATTACATCTAGATCGATCAAAATCGTACATAAGTGTCTCTCTATATTATCTCTCATGAATAAATAAAAGCTAAAAACTTCAATCAAAAGCCGTACACCACAGCCTAAAAGAACATACTCTTCTCTATTCGAAGACTCAGACTACAGGTGTGATTTTACGGGTTATAGCTGCGGTTGATGATTTTTTATCTTAACATAAGTATTTATGGGAGTAAAATTAATGTTGATAATCTTTTTAAAAATAACGATGAAAAATGTGCGATTTATTTGTTTAAAAAACGTTTAAAAAGAACTGATCGCAATCGAAAAAAAACTTAAAGGAACTGATCGTGATCAAAGGGCTCTAGTCGTAAGCAACTAGCGGAATTTTGCACGCCTTCGATTCAACGGACCGGATTCCACCCACCCGTGGATTGTTGGATGCAATTTATTTTTCTTTTCTGTCTCTCCTGAAACCCTCGGACCGTACCCTTGGGTGGCAAACATAAAGCAGGAGCGACTACAGGCTACAGAGTACAGAGAGCGACTGAAGACTGATGCAAATGCAGCCAGATTTATGACCAGCTCGGTAACACACAAATCGCAAGCAGAGTTAGGAAGGAAAAAAAATGATTGGCTGCTCAAAGGGATGAAAGCACTGGTTTTTGCCCCTTTTTTTGTATGCTTTTTAGCAAAAAATATGATTGGCTGCTCGAAGGGCCGAAAGCCCTGGCTTTGGCTTTAATTTGTTGCGTATGCTTTTTAGCGGTTGATATATTTTTATGAATTAAAAATAAAAAAACTTTTAAAAATAAAAAATATTATCAAATCTTTTAGGACAATAAAAATAAACCAAAAACAAAAAAACTCAATTTCAGAAGCAAAAAAAAGGCTGAAGCGCCTTTTGAGCGGGCCAAGCCGCCCTGGATGTTTCGTTGACCGCTGGGGCCCAGCTTAGCAAGTGATGAGACAAAACCTATGTGCCGATCGCCACCAATGCGATCAGTGTGAACGTATCAATCGAACTCTCAACTTTCACTTGGAATTCTTGCTAAGCTGGCTTGCACAATTGACATTACGAATTACAACAGCACAATTACATACAGAGATCAACCAATGCAAGAGCACAAGCAATTGCATGCACGCGAGTTCAGAGCAAAAGGCAGCACAGCGCTACAGAGGCAGGCCTGAGCAGGCCAGACCAGCGGCCCCTCGTTACCTCTCCCCTGATCACTCTACCAACCGTGCTCTCCGCTGCGGCGGAGCTGTCCCCGTTGCCGTCGCCGCGGCGGCAGACGCCGACGCCCACGTCCTGCTCGACGGCCCGGTCGTCCACGCATAGCCCCGGGTTGCCGCTCAGGTCGAGGTTCCGCCCGAGCCGCCTCAGGAACGCGCCGTCGAACGGGACGACGCCGTCCAGCCCGTTCTTGCTCAGGTTCAGGTGGTACATCCGCTTGAGCCGGCTCAGCCCCGCCGGGATCTTTCCCGTGAGGTTGTTGTTCTCCAGCGACAGCGTCGTCAGGCTCGCCAGTAGCCCGAAAGTCTCCGGTATCGAGCCCGAGTAGCCGGAGTTGGCCAGCCGCAGCTCCTGGAGCCGCGCGATGTTGCCCAGCTCCGACGGCAAGTTGACGCCCATCGGATTGTTCTCCATGATCAGGTACTGGAGGTCGCGGAGGCCGGAGAGGCCGGCGGGTAGGCGCCCGTTCAGCCCATTGTTGCTCAATGCCAAGAAGGTGAGAGACGTCAGGCCGGTGATGGTGCCCGGGACGCCACCGGTGAGGTTGTTCGAGCTCAGGTCCAGCTTCTGCAGCTGGGCGAGCTCGCCGAGGCTGCTCGGGATTGGCCCCGAGAAGGAGTTGTAGCTGAGGTCGAGGCCGGTCAAGCTTTGCAACTCGCCAATGCGGCTCGGGATCGGCCCGGTGAGAGAGTTGTAGCTGAGGTCAAGGTGCACCAGGTTCTTGAGCTCGCCGATGCCCTGCGGGACCTCGCCGCGGACCAGCGCGTTCTGGGAGACGGTGAGCACCTGGAGGGACCTGAGGCTCGCTAGCTGTGGCGGCAGCGTGCCGGACAGCGACGGGTTGGAGTGGATGCTGAGCTGCTGCAGGCGGGAGGCGGAGAGGTTGGCGGAGGGCGGCAGGGTGAGGGCGGTGGTGGTGACCAGGTTTTTGAAGCAGTCGACGAAGAAAAGGGACTGGAGGTGGGGCAGCGCGAAGGCGAGGTGCGGGAAGGCGGCCGCGTCCTTGCACGTCGGGTTGGGCGCCACGCCGAAATCGAGCCGCGCGACGTGCAGCCGCGGCGCGGCGCCGCCGCCGGGCGCCGGCTTGCACTCGAGCCCCGGCCACGGCGCGCTGCACGGGTCGGGGCTGACCGAGCGCCAGTCGCGGTCGGAGGAGACGGCCTCCATAACGCGGAGCAGCGTCTCCCTCTCAGCGGGGTCCATGGCCGCGGCGGCGGCCGCGGCCACTGAGAGGAGGGACAGGAGGAGGAGGGCAATGGAGGGCGCTGGCATGATGGCTTCTGTGCTGTGCGCGCGCGTGGGTGTGGCCGCCGGCTCTACGGCCTGGGGCTCGCGGGGTTCGCTTTTTGGGGTTGTCGATGTTCTTAGTCTCCGGCTCGTTTCAACTTCTTGCTTCCGGTTTTTATTCACTATTTTTTATTTGGATTTTGTTAAATATTATTTAGATTTTTTTCTTATCTATCATCTAAATTTAATACTATTAGGTTAAAGATCCAATAGCCATAAATTCTTCCTCTCCCCTGGAATTCAGTCCTCTCATCCTTAAAAAGACCCCTTTCAAAAATAAAGATCCCCTTAATCTCTAATCTAATAGTCATAAATTTAGATGATAGTTAGGAAGAAAATAGTCTTGTGATGTCTATACAGTCTCTATTTTTATTTTTATTTTCTGATTTTTAGATTTTTTTTTCTATATTCCTTCGTGCTGTATGTGCTCTATATTCCACTTTAGAGCCAGGTTAGCGAGGGGGCCAAACCAAGCGGGCTTCTCGTGGAGTGGGGGTGTTGGGGATGGGACGGGGTATCTGATGTGACGAGACTGGGGCCAACCCGTCCGTACGAACAGTGTGTGCGTGCGTGCGGGTGCTGGGGAATCGACTGTTTCGATCGAGACCAGCTCAGCGAGAGCGTACCTGATTTTTGCCAAAAGCGTGTATTTGTTCTCACTTCTCAGCCATGATTACGCATCCGATTTGTGCTCTCTCCCCTCGAATTTTTGGTACAAATAATCTATTTTTTATTTAAAATTATAGAAATATACCTGTGAAATTTTTTTTTACAAAAATAGGCTATGGAAGAGCGATTGGAGCCTATCGCCCAACCAAGGAGCGACAAAGTTCCTGTCGCTCTCCTATTGGGCGACTTTCATGCAGTCGCCCAATGGTTGGGCGACTGTACTCAGGGGCCGACAAAACCGTATTTACCGATCGTTTTATATACCGATGCAATATAAACAACTAGTCTGAAAAGATAAAATAGCAAAGTTTTATATGGCTTATATATACTCATTTGAAAGGTTTCGACGAGATCTACAACTTTCCAGTTGAAGCAAAATCCAAATTCCGAAAGAAAGACCAAGAAAAAGGATAAAAACAAAATCAAAAACTTGCGACGCAAGTTTAGATCCAAAGATGGCCGATTTTTGAGGTCTTGGAGGGCGACTAGCGCAAGCAGGTCGTTTTTATTGGATCGGGCTCGTCGTTAGCTTTCCAACGAGTACAAGAACGTTGAAAACGGACACCGTATGCAAAAGTTATGCCCGTTTCAAGGTGTGTCGAAATGCATCAAACTGCTATAACTTTTAATCCCGTGGCCGAAATTGCTCAATTTTTTTTCTAGAGGCTGTTGGATGTATGAAGAACAGCTTCACCAATTTTCACTGTTTTTGGCAAAGGTTTGATGCACTTTCCAAATTTCGGCAAAGATAGACTTTTTCCTCTCTTTTTTCTCTCAGGGGCCTGAGTGCAGTCGCCCAACCATTGGGCGACTTTCATACAGTCGCCCAATGGGAGGGTGACTGGATGAAAGTCGCCCAACGGTGGGGCGACTGCAATTAATCGCCCAACGGTTGGGCGATTTTCCAGTTATCGCTGCTGGGTTGGGCGAAAGGCTCCAGTCGAGCCTATTTTTGTAAAAAAAAAATTTCACAAGTATATTTCTGTAATTTCGAATAAAAAAATGGATTATCCGTACAAAAAATTCCTCTCCCCTCTACGGCCCACTTGATCGGGACCGTGTTAGAGATTCCTACCACGGGCTTTTTACCCTTTTCTATTATATGTGAAATATAATGTTGTTTTTATTTCTCTTTAATTAAACTAGCAAGGTCGTGCATTTACGCAATTAGATTTATTTCAAAGTTTTTAATATCAAATAATTTAACTTAAAATTTTAAAAATATTGAAATTTTCTTTTCATACTTCAAATGTCACTTTTTGTTTGTTGAAATTTGTATACAAATCCAATTGCTAATTTTTCCTTTTTTCAGAATTATAGTCATTTATAGATTTTACTATAGAATTCGCACGAAATCAAATTGCAATTTTTTTAATTTCAATTCTATGTTAATATTTTTTTATTTATTCTAAATTATATTTATTTAGGAATTTTACTAAGGAATTCATATGGAAACCAAATTGCTAATTTTATTTAATTTATATTGAATTTTAGTTATTTAAGAATTTACTTTAAAATTGTATGGAAAATAAATTTTTAATTTTATTTTTCTATTTTAGATTTTTATTTTTTGGTTGGAATTCATATGCAAATCCAATTGCTAATTTTATGTTATTTATTTTGAGTTTTAGTTATTTAAGGATTTCACTTTAAAATTGTGTGGAAATTAAATTGCAATTAGTTTCTATTTCAGATTTCAATATTTTGATTGGAATTCATATGTAAATCCAATTGCTATTTTTTAAAAAAATATTCTGATTTACATTTATTTAGAGATTTTGCTTTGGAATTCATATCGAAATCAAATTAATAATTTTGTTTTGTTGTATTCTAAATTTTAGTTTTTTTGGAATTCATATACAAATCCAATTGTTAATGTTTGTTTGATTTTTATTCTGGGTTATTTTATTTTGAGATTTTACTTAGAAATTCATATGAAAATGAAATTGCTAATATTATTTATTTTTAGTTCGAATTTTAGTTATTGTTTGGATTATACTTGACATGAAATCTTTGTATTAATCTAGAACGTTATAATTTGTACCCACCATGATCAATGGTGTGTATCTTTCTCTCTTTTTTATTTAATGTGAATGTTTCTATCACTTAAGAGTGAACATAGTGGCTTTTTTATCTTTACTTTAATAATGTAATAGATACCTCATAAAAAGGTAACGGCACTTACGCTGCCATTTCAATAAAAAAAAAGCAAAACATAGGGCACTTTGACCTTCATTTTGAGAGTCAAGCAGCTGCCTGTTGATCATAGGTGATGAGACGGTAGAGGAGCCGCCGGCTATAGGATTTGTTGTAGGTGGCTGGAGCCGAATGGCGATTCTCCCGATAACAAAGATAGAGAAAGAGAGGAGGAGGTGATTTGTCACGAATCTCAAGGTTGATCCCGTGATTGCATGGTTATAGGGGAAATAGGTTTATTAATTGACTGACTGTCTTGACGAGAAATTGCATGTGTTTGGTTTATTGCAAATTTGATAATATGAATGTGATTGTTTTGTCCATTAAAGCTTGTCTTATAAGCATCAGTTTCACTTAAATGGTTAAAGATAGTTCATTTTCATGTGACAAATTAGTTAAACCCAAGGTGGCCAATTCATAACTAATGGAATATTTGGAATGTGGGAATTTCACGTGATAACACTTTAATTCCAGTAGAAGTCTGGAAAATATCTAATATTCCAAACAGAGTAATTTATGAGAAAATTCTATTAGGGTCTTTTTGTATCACAGGACTCACGTAGGAATTTCAAAGGATCGGCTTTCTATGTTTTGCCTCCCTCGTATATCGTTTGGAACACACGAATACCCTTCTTAAATTCTTTTGGAAAGGAATTGCTACCTGTATTTTTGTAGGAAAGAAAGCAAGAGCTAGAAGTTAAACGAAAAATTCCTGTGAACTGACCAACGAAAGATTGAGCGCCACGTTGCAAAAAGCATGAGCTAGAGCTTGTTACTGCCACTGATGTACTGGAGACCAGCGTCCTTGGGAAAATTGCTCCTATGCCACAAAGTTAAGTGACATACTCTCATTTGTCACAAAGTTAAGTGGATTTGTTATTATGCCACAAAGTTGGTATTTTATCCTTTGTTTTGCCATTTTCTCCATTTTAATTTTATTTTGCATTTTCGGGATTTCAAAGACCCTTTTGCCTCGTCCCGCTCCCACTCTGCGCCGCCATGCTGCTCGCCACCTCGCCGCCAAGAACGCGCGCGCCGCCGCCGCTCGAGCAGCGACGCTGGCTTGCCGCCGTCGGCGGCGCGAGACCTCGGGTCGGAGGCGAGCACGGGCGCCTCCCCATTCCCATGGGCAATCGCTCCCCTCGCCGCGCCGCCGCCGCCGTCCCCGCCTTTGCGCCGCACCGCCTGGAGCACGGCCGCCACCGCCACCACTGCTACCACCGTGTCCCCCTACGCCCTCGCCAGATCCACGGCACTTCACGCCCTCCGAGCTTCGGGCTTCGGGAGACCAGCGTCCTTTCGTGTGTTTCTCTTCCTCTAATTTAGACATCTTTTCCTGTGTTTTTTCTATTTCTATATTTTATCATTCCTTTCGTGCGTTTTCACTGTTTCTATGTGTTTTTCGTTCATGCGTTCAAACAGGCCCTTAACATTTGCATGTTTGGATCATTAACCATCTGTCGGGAGACACTTCAAAACTGTACCTTTGCCCCAGTGGTAAACGCCGGAAGCTTGATGGAATAGCTCCCACGACGCCGGTCGTGCAAGGTTTGCGTAGAGATGGAAAATTTGTTACAGTGGCAACAATTACTACGTACGTGTCGTACCTTGCTGCCACTGTTTACATAGTAAGCCGGGGGCTTCGTGGGAAGTGTAACGTGCAGCAGCGTAGTTCGCATGGCTTGCCCTTCGCTGGGTTCTTTTGAGCACATTGAATTTGGATTTTGATTTTTGCTACTGTAATTAGTTTTGAAATAGTATAATTTTTAAAGTGAAATCTATAAGTCGATTATAGTAGATACTACACTGACTTCAGCTATACAAACCAAAATTGCTTATGATTGTCTCTTTTTCATATTTTCTCTCTCGTGAATAGCTAGAATTTAAAAGCCATAAGTCACAATCTAAAAAACCTATTACTTGTCTTGGGACATAGCAGTGCACACAACAAGCATGCTACAATAGGACAAACTTTGTAGCCTGTCTGGTACGGCCGGTTCTTTTGGACTTAAAATTGGTTTATGCTTATACTGCTTACAGTAACTAGTTTTCAAACAATGAGTTTTTTAAGGCATGGTCAATAGAAAAACTATAGTAAACAATATACTAAATTTAGCTGTATCAGCTAAAATCACATGCGATTATTTTTTTCTATGTACTATCTCTCATGAACAGACATAATTTAAATATTTAAACTATAAAACATTAGTTCAAAAGGACCCATGATCTCAAACAGTGGTTAAGAGTTAACACATCACTCGACAGTCCAAAAGAGCCCATGGCCTCAAACAGCGGTTAAGAGTTAACATCACTCGACCGTGTCGTTTGATCATGCTCATGCATGTGGGGAGCAAGAGCTAGGTTTCTAGCCATGTAGCCCTTCAAGTCCTACGTACTACTAACTACTGTCTCAGTTCTCTGAATTATTGGTCCCAACACCCAAGGGAGCACAAGAGAGAGGGTTCCTTCTCTGTAGGCGCTCGGCTCCACAGCTTTTGGAGGCCAGTTGATGAGTTTGAACATTCAGAGCAAGTCTTATAATATAGCCTTTAGCTAACTGTATAAATACTTACAGCTCACTTATCAGCTTACTCATATAGTAGTTACAGCCAGCTGAAGGCTGTATGACCTACCCCTTCCTCTCATAAAGTTTCTTGGTTCTTGTGCTTTACCTGGCTGTAAGCTTAGAGCAAGTACAACAATGATCTTATAGCCAAGCTAATCAGCATTTTTGCTGATGTGGAGGAGAGAAGAGAGGAGAGAGAGGAGAGCTTGGCTCTCATGCTAGCAACAAGCTGCACACGGGAGCCTATGCAGTGGTGGGTCCAGATAATAAATGTATGTGAGGAGGAGTAGGAAAGAGAATGTGAGACATGGTACCACATAATAATAATAAAATCTTTTGTAGACAAATAGAAGACAGATTATTGTATAACTTGGCTCTTATAACTTGACTTATAGCCAAACACTTAGCTCTATTATTGGACTTGCTCTTACAGCCCACCTCTCTTCTCTCTCCTCCACCTCAGCATACAGCCAGCTTACAATCTCTTATAATATTTGCTCTCAGGAGCAGATGCAGCCACGACAACTATGGTCGTTCCCGACTTACGTTTAAAAAGGCTAAAAATCAATGTGAATACCTGATTTGTTGAAACGATTTTTCTATTTTTCTCGTTATTATCCTACTTTAAAGATGAAGTAGAGGTTACGGGTGTATCACCCACTCCACTTCTTTTGTTCCCGTCAAATACACACATATCTTCTTCACTTTTTGCACCGCTCGCACTCTCTTCCTAAAAGCCACTTCTTTCGGCCACCACTATTCATTTTCAGTCAAAAGGCATAAACCACACAAAAAAACATCAGCAAAAGCCAATGTGAACACCTCCTATAACTTTAGCTTCATTCGAACAAACAAATAGACGACTTCTCAATTGTATTTTCTAAGCGGCTTATCGATATAGTCTTTACAAAGTGGTTTATTAGTTTATCGACATTACGTTCGTTAGCACAAGCACTCATGTTAGAGCAAAAGCCATTAGACACAGCCATAATTCATCAGCTGCAACAAAAAAATCAACCCTATATATTTTGCAGATGAGAGACCACTCGATCGAGTTTTAGTAAACTGGTTTGGAGAGTATATCTTCCTCCGAAAATGAAACCTCTGCATTGAAGAACTACGAAACAAATGGTAGTAAACACAAAGAACCTAACAAGAGGCACAATAAAGCTCTGTTTCAAATAGCTTTTGACTTTTGGCTTTTAAAAATCAGTTTTTGAATAGAGTGACTTTTCAAAGTGTTTCATATAAACTGTTTATACAAGTTACTGCAGAAGCCGTTTTAAATAGAGTAACTTCTCAACACGAGTGTTATTTACTTTCCCAATCTCTTGTAATTAGCCAAAAGCTAAAAACTACATTAAAAACCATAACATTTTTAGAAAAGACCTAAATTCCCCCATAAATTTTCCAAAGATCAGTGCGCATGTGGAACCACGGGATCTCTACAGGACGCGAACAGTGCAGTGATCAGAGGTGCATTGCTCCTCGGCCATGTTCAGGAGGCAGCAGAGAACAAGAGTTTCGAGCTCGTGTGAGCGCGAGAGGAGCAAGCAGGGGGGGCATCCATAATGGCATCATCATGCATGGCTCCGCTCGTTCAGGCGGCGACACCTACCAAGTGATGTGACGAAAGATACCTGACACCCTCTAATATTGGGGTGGGGTGGTGGTAGCGAGCGGTGAAAGTTGACCAGAAAGCTGGCTGAGATGACCGATCATTTCTTTCAGGGCAGGGTTCTCATCAGGATCCTTGCAAAGGCAAACACCATGTGGGCACCGGACGACAAGAGCCATGGGCTCTAGATAGCAAGTAGCAGCATCACGCTCAGAGAATCGTTCATTATTATCTCGCTCTGATCTGAAATAAGCCATGCCTCAGCAATAAGGAAAGCAGTGAGTGGGTGCCAGGAAAAACAATTTCGTATCAAAATTTATGAAATTCACAAAATTTGGCTTCTATCGGCACCCACGAGAAAAGACCTACTCGGTGAAATATTTTGCTGGTTTGAAAATTTTCGGTCCATGCAACCCATCGTCCAACTCCCCAGTCCTCACTTAGCCTTCGCATTTCAGCTCCAGCTTTAACTTCTGACTTCTACCTTTTAATAATTCCATTGCTATCCTCGGCCAAAACTTGCAGCCAAAAATGGTCGATGGAAGCCACATACTGCAGCTTGTGGCAAGTAACATATGGGATATGACCATGTTCACCAAAATGTCAGTTTCAAAAAAATGTTCACCAAAATGCTAAATTGAAGTCTCAAATGCGGATTACTAATCGTAAGGCCATAAAGTATGCAGTAAAGTATGATAATATACACACCTTAGCTTAGAACTTGGGAATGAGTTAATTACTTCTATGCTCCATGTCCATGGTACAAGAAATGGTAAGAGAACAATGGCACCAAGATGAGTTTCAGTAACAGAGTTCATTAAGAACGTACATACGGGGGGAAAATAGAAAAAACGAATGCATTACTAGTGAAAATTCAGGGGGTGGTCGGTGCATGTCCTATTGCTCCCCCGCGTAAACTACGACCTGCATGCCAGCACAATCCATCGCTTTAGTCGCGGACAGCAGTTCAGGCGACGGCGAAGGTGCACAGGCCAGGGCGGCGAGGAGGCGGCTCACCCGGCGTCGAGGCTGGCTCGGCCAGTTCGCGGATCGGTGCGGCCCACATTGGAAGGGGCACGCAGTGGGGCATGGCGCTCTGTGCCTCTGTAGCAGCGGCGCCGACGTTCTAGCGGCCGCAGGGGCGCACTGGGGCCGCGCGCCGCGGCGGCATCTGTCTCGACCGGATCTGGGGGAGCTTTTTCCCGAAGGGCCCTTGCTGTGTTTGGTATTTCCTGTTCACGTCGCCCAGTTTGGATCGCAGATTTTATTCGCCATCGCAGGCCGTTCCATCAATGCTGAGGAGACCACGTGTCCTGGGGGCGCTTTAGGTCTCACTCAGGCCCCGTTTGGCACAGCTCCATCATTAGCTCCTTGGAGCTGTTTTGTGCCAAACAGGGTAAAGCAAAATAGCTTCACCTAGGGCTGGACAAAAAGCTTGAGGCTCGCGAGCCGCTCGGGCTCGAAATCAGCTCGGCTCGGCTCGAGTTCGGTTAATATACAAGCGAGCCAAGATTCAATCCTAGCTCGTTAAATTTTCGAGCCGAGCCCGAGCAGGCTCGCGAGCCGCTCGTTGGCTCGCTCATTTCATTTCTCCGCAAGTCCAGAGTCCATCCAGTCTCCCTATTTCATTGGCGAGATATTTTCTCACGAGCCATTTTGGCTCGTGCCCCGACCACACCGCTCCTGGCGCTCCCGCCGCCGCGCGCAGCGCTCCGCGGCTCGGGCCCGCCTACTCCCACCACGCCGCCTCGTCGCCCCGCGCAGCCTCGCGACTCCGCTACCCGCCTCGCCGCCGCCACGCCGCCCCGTGCCCACCACCCCGCCCCATCGCGCCAACGCGCCTCCTCCAGCCCACGCCTCCTCGCCACCCGCGCGCGCCGTCCATGGCGCCACGCTTTCCCGAGCGCCGCCTCGGTCTCCCACCGCGACGCTGTCGCTGCCTCCGATTAGCCCCAAGACACCGCCCCGCGACATCCTCGCACTCGCAGCCTCGCCTCGCCATCGCCACGACGGCGCCCGATGCTCGTGTCCGTGCGCCTTTTCCCATAAAAATCCCGGTCTTTTACTCGCCAACCGATTTGGGAGGTTTTAACCGGGTTTTATCGATCTGCTCGTCCGCATCTAGGTGTTTCTTGGTGTTCATCCAGATCTAGGTGTTCCTTTGTTTCTTGTGGTGCTGCAAGGACGGGTTCGGGGTGAAGTATTCCAGGTTCCTCCACATAAGGTCGTGTGGCTTCTGTCGAGGAGACTGACGGATTCAATCCATTCGCGCCGGCCGTCAAATGTTTGCACACGAAAGAGAAAAGAGACTGCTCTGTGATTGTGAATGCTCTCATGCGTGCTCGTGAATGCTCTCTCATCGTGAATGCTCTTTGTTTGTGTCTGTGAACTGTGAATGCTAATCTGCTGCTCTGTTTACATGCGAGCCGTTTTGGCTCGTTCGGACGCGAGCCGGCTCGAGCCTCATTTCGAGCCGAGCCGAGCCCCGTGTAGCTTCGTTCAAACGAGCCGAGCCGAGCCTCATCGCTCACCCGAGCCAGACCAAGCTTGGCTCGAGCCGGCTCGGCTCGGCTCGTTTCCACCCCTAGCTCCACCCAAGGAGTTCCTTAAAACCTGCTGAGACAAAAGTAGCTCCACCCAAGGAGCTGAAAAAAGTAGCTTCACCCGGCTCCACTTGTGAAGTAAAAACAAACAGCTCCACTTGTGAAGTGGAATCGTGCCAAACGGGGCCTCAGTTGGGCTGAAAAGCTATGGTTTATGGTTAAAATTGTGCTATAGCGGCTGAAATTTCACTGTAACTGAAGATTGCTTATTTGGTGTAATTAAATCTGAAAATTTTAAAAATAAAAAATATACTAGCTCAACACGGACAATGCAAACGAATACGGGAAAAAAGAACCGGCAAAAAAGCTCAAAAAAACCAAAAGTTTAGAAAAAGACGAAATTTATGAATAGTGAAAAATAAGTCAGAAGTCAGAAGGTGAAGCTGAAATAAGCGGGGCCTTAACCTAAAGGACGCCTTCAGTTTTCGGTGTTTCCCTTTTACATCCTCCCAGATTTGGATGGCGGATTTTATGCACTATCCTGGACCGTCCCATCAATGTTGGGTAGCTCACATTAAAGTGCCGTTCGGTTGGGCTGAAAAAAGTGGTTTATGGATGAAATTTCACTGTAGCTGGCTGAAATTACACTGTAACTAATAGTGACTTAGTTGGCCTAACTAAATTTCAAAATAGAAAAACAGATTAGCCCATCACGGACAATGCAAACAAATATAGGAAAAAAGAACTGGCAAAAAACTAAAAAAAACAAAAAGTAAAAAAAACAAAATTTATAAATAGTAAAATATAAGTCAGAAGATCAAGTTGAAATGTGCAGGGCCTAAAGAGCAAACCACGTGTGGTGCATGTACCTTTTCCCACTTTGGATCGCATATTTTATTTGTGATTGTATGTCGTTCTGTCAATGTTGGGCGTCTCCCGTTAAGGAAGAGATCATGAGACTTGGAGGCGCTTTCTCCATTGGACCCTTGCAGTATTTGACCTTTTCGTTTACAGCCTTGCAGATTCAGATCGCAAGTTTTATGCGTTATCCTGGGCCGTCCAATCAATGTTGGGTGGCTCAAATTGAGGAGGAGACCATGTGCGGTGCATGTACCTTTTCCCACTGGACCTTTTTTGTTTACACCCTCCCAAATTTGGATCATGGATTTTATGCACGGTCATGGGTCATTCGATCAATGTTGGGCAGCTCAGATTGAGGAGATCATGTGCCTATGAGGCTTTTTTCTATTAAACCCTTGCAACATTTGGTATTTTCTGTTTACAGCCTCCAAGATTCAAATTGTGGATTTTATATGCGATTGTGTACCATCCCACCAATATTGGGTGGCTCAGAATGAGGCGGAAATCATATGACACAGTGGTAGATCTAGAACAAAAATAATGCGGGGAGTAATGCTTCATATGTGTACTTATCAACGCATCCATCAATAATGTAGTTGATAGTAATGCGTTCTAAATTTTATATCTTTAGACTCGCTATACTCAAACCAACTGTCACACTGATCAAACCATGTAGAGTTAAATCTTATCTTTTCCTTCCCAAACATGTTTTATGAAAAATCATATGTGCGAGGTTGGCAAGGACCATTATCCAAGTACTTTTTTCTTACAACATCTTTCTAGACGTCTATTCTTTTCTTTGTCCTTGGATCAAACTGAATATCTTCTTCCTAATTGATTTCTGGACTTTTTGTATACATAGCATTTGCACTTGATCCTGATGCCTTTGTTTTTAGAAATGGCTCCATGACTACGGACTACCTATTTTGGTCAACCGACCGTTACTTCGTTAGCTATGAAGATCATTGAACATTTGAACATTGAAAGCAAGGAGCCATGATGAGACGATGAGTGGACGACCTCGTCTATTGATGTGACCGTCGGCCATACATCCAACGTAGGCAGGCGCAAGCGAGAAGCAGCCGACATGCTCTCGGACGACAGCAGCTCCGGCGCCGGGCCTGTCACCTCTACAAATGAAAGGTTGCATGCGTCGTGTGCCGCATGGGGAACAGGGAAAGGTAGTATATGTGACGTTGTTTGAACTCGAAGGTTGTGAGGTATCACTTTGAGGTGGCGAGTTACTTACAGAGGCCAGGTAATCATGAAAAGTATCTGGGGCAATGGAAGATATCAATTGATGTGTACATATAAAGAAAAGGCAATCAATGAGAGGTTTGATAAAAATCCTGGCTAGGAGAAGAAAATCGTGTTCTCAATGGTAGGTACTCAGATCTTATCTGCAATTATGCACGAAACTACAAAGTTGGTTGCAAAATCTAATAGACACAAATACGAATGTACGAGTTGTTGAAAGAAGGAAGACGTGGTGGGACCAAGCATACGGTACCGACAAGCAGGTAGAGCTTGGAGATAGTACAAGCCTATGGCATGAAAGACTGTATAAACAAGAGGTGTGGTTAGTTAAACTATACAACAAATGAGCTGTGAAGTGGAGGGTTTAGACAGACTAGTTTGGACACTAACACACACATTATGGTGATGTGGGTAAGCCCCTATGGTGGGGACAATCCTAAAGTTGAGAGGAAAAACAAAAAAATATAGAACCGACTTGGAGCATGTTTTCGAAGGAGTACTGTGAGTTCAAAGGATAAGAGACAAAGTGGAGATCGTTGAGTTTGTTGACTTATATCCTAGCATTTTAGGATTTAAAAATGTGTGCACTAAGAAGTCCTCGATAAATTGTAATGAGATTATGATCTCTACTTTCTTTTGGTGTAAGATTCCTGTTCCACTTTAAATAAGGGCTACGGGGAACTATATAAAGTCATGAGGGGTGGCCATGAAGAATCCAAGTAACCAAGCAAAGAAGCAAAAGAAGTCACTTATCCAAAGTTAGAAGTACACGAGAGGATTAGATGCTGTGTTATTATTTAGCACTAAATTCTTATATAGAGCAAGAATACAAGATCCTAAAAGATTCAAGAGGGTTATGAAAGAGCGACAATTTTTTGTACTCTTTTGGGTTGTGGTTAAGGAATTTGTGATTGGCTTTATCAAATCTTTTCTTTTCGTTATGGTTGTTTCAACGTTGTTATTTTAGTTCTCTCTGCTAGATTCATTTTCTTCGTCCTTAATACTGTGTACGTTTGTGCCATATCTCACACTACTCCGATCCAAGAGCTGTTGCGTATAAGAAGAGATATCAAATTATAACAACAACTACCAAAACATAGAAGGGATTCGAAGCCTGCAGTGCACATTTCCCAGAGGTACTGCTCATATGAATAGTACTATTGGATACTGTTTATATGAATAGAGCTCTTGAGTACACACGCATGTGGGTGCTTCCAGGGGTCAAAATGTGTGCCCGCGCTCCGGGGACTCTTAGGTCTCTGTTTTGTTTTAAGCATGTGCATTAGATACGCCCACGTAAGCATGTGCGTGTGTGTGTTGTGCTTAAAAAAACATAGAAAGGATATCGTATTATAACAACCACTACCAAAACATGCATGTTTTCTCTGTCAATACAGGCCGTAAAGCACAGAGGGCATATCACCCCAACATGCTTGTATTCTTTGACCATGCAGGCAAGCCATAGACGCCCTTCAGCGACTCTGCTGAGCATTGCGAGGTTTCTTGGCAGTGACGATGTTGCCACTTGTACTGAACGGAAGGCGTCCCGGAACACGTACAGACGAGGCCTCTGTTCAGGTATCGCAGCCACGTAAGTTTGGGCACTGCTTCTGCCGACTCCACATCATCCTGCGTTGGTAATAGTGAAGCCTGAAACGACAGCAAAATGACGACGTTACTTTCGCCACGACCTCGTGCAGAGGCTGCCGGCGGCAATTAGATCGCCGGAGCAGAAGCGCCGAAGGCTGTGCAACACTATCGAGCCCAATTGTCCAGCTGCTGCAGTACAATTGAAGCCTGATTACGACCTCCCGATTACAATCAATCAGGGCTAATAAGTTTCACGCACAGATACGTGGTGTTCCTTCGCGACGCTGCAACACGTACGGCACATGCGTGTTGCATGGTTCGTGGGGAAAAGCGTGTGTTCCCGGCGCCGCGTATGGAGTCCGCGGCGGGATGGCGCGAACGCCATCCACACTCCTCACCGCCGTTGACTTGACGAGGCGTGTGGAGCTTGTTAAACGAGCGGTCGTTTTCAGACGCGGTAGAATGGAATCCCATCCATTACCCGGTCTATAAGTACGGCGGCTGGAGTACTACTCTCCTCGCTGCTCTCGGCACGCCTCTTGCCAGTTGCCACCTCACCATGGCAATGGAAGAGCTCGACGAGTTCGAGGTGCTCTGGCCGGACGCCTGCCACGCGTACGCCCACGAGCAACCGCCGGCGCCGGCGAGCACGCCGATCAGTTCGCCCTTGCGGGTGCAGCCACGCGAGTCGCCCGCGTCGCGCCCCAAGCAGCGTGGCTCGGCACGCTCTCGCCCGGTGGATGTCCCCGGGGCAGCACGCTTGCACCGCTGGAAAGACGGTGATGATCAGGAGGAGAGCAAGGGCGGCGACGGCGGAGAAAAGATCGTGCCGCCGCACCTGCTGGCGTCCGGCAGGCGGCGGTCGGAGGGGGCGGCGGCGGCGGCTTCCACGCTGCGGTCGGGGCGGCCATGCAAGCGGGCGGGCGACCTGCACCATCTGCGCGACTCCGTGCTGCGGATGACCGGGTTCATTGAAGGATGGCATGGCTCGATCGGCTCGGTGCTGCATGCCCCCTCGCGTTAATTGGTGCTCATATACAGGGGCACAACTGTATCCATGGTAGTACTTCAGTTTGTACTTTGTACTCCAGAGAATGGAAATATATAAGAAGACGATTTGGGAGTCGGATTTGAACCTTTCTCGTTGCACATAAATTTTCTTTAAAATTTTGCCGTTCTTCAAAAAATGTCATCAGAGGAATATTAAAGACGCTGCGAAAATTCTGTCACTTGCCAAGGTGACAGTATATTAGGAGAGATTTTTTTTACTGCAACCGTCCATTAGTTGCAACTAGGGGTGGAGCCACACCCCGAGCAGGGTAGGCTTCAGTCTAGTATGTGGAAAAATATTTAATGTACAGCCCGGGTAAATTCAGTCCAGCCTATGTAATACTTTTATGGTCTAGCCTAGATAGCCTAGATTAATTTACCACTGAGCCCGGAGTGTGATCAAATTCTAGCCCCGCCACTGGTTGCAACCTGATGGTCCACAATGAAAGATACATGTGGGAAGGTAAGTAATTTGTGTGGAAAATATTTACCTTAAAAACAGGATTGAAGGTTATATAGGTAATTAATTTCGTCTACCTATCTAAGGTGGTGCTACAACTAACTTTTGGTTTAAGCTTTTGATTGTGGCTTTTATCTTTTAGCTGAAATTATACTGTAGCGGCTATTAGCTTTTTCAGACAAAAATGAGGAAAAATTGAAAAAAAATGTTGCATCATAATGGACAATGCGATGAATAAGAAAAAGAAAAGAAAAAAAAGCCAAAATTAGAAGCCGATACATTCCAAATGGCTTCTGACTTAAATAAACCAAAAACCAAAAAATCCAGAAGCTGAAACCGTTTAGAGTGGAACCTAAATAGAGAAAGGAGAATAATATAAAGTGCCAAAAATAGGATAATAATATAAAGTGCCAAAAATGCTACCTTTTCTATACGGCTCTAAACAAATTTGAGACGATGAATGGCGACATCCAGAGGAACATCTACCACCAAATCACTAAGGTATCGTTCATTTGGGCTAAAAAAGTACCTTATGGTTTACTGTAACTAGCTAAAATTACACTGTAAATCTGTAATTGATGGTGGCTTATTTGATGTAATTAAATTTAAAAAAATTTAAAAATAGAAAAAAATATGCTAGTCCATCACGGATAATACAAACAAATACAGAAAAAAAAGAACCAATAAAAAAAGCTCAAAAAAACTCAAAAATGATGAAATTTAGTAATAACAAAAAATAAGACAAAAGCTCAATACAAAATAAACAGATCCTAAGGCCGGTGAGAGCGACGAGTCACGGGGGTAGATCTATGGATGATTGTCTCGTCCATACATTACAAAAAGTCTCATATTTTGGACCTAAATTTCTCGCGTTTACAAGAAAAATTATGTTCCTACGTTACCTATTCAAATATCAACGACTGGTATTTCTAGAGAGGAGATAGTACTTGAGTACCTCCTAAGCGCCATAATAAGTCTTATTTAGGATGAGTACTGCCAATTAAAATTCATCTCGCGTTCTTACATTAATTAATGGTACAGCAACACACGCATACGCAACGAACGTACGATCGGTGGTTTCCACGTGGCAGCTCACGATAGGGTGTACCGCACTCCAGATCAACCCCTTCCTTCCCGCATACAGCCACACTGTGCCGATCGTTACCGCCTCCCCAAGGAAGCGTGCTTGCTCACCAAGACACGCCAGCTTCCCCTTCCGGAGCACACCACTATATATCCCCCAACCATGGACGCCGAGCTCTTGCCGTTCCTGACGGCCGGGGAGGCCATGGAGGAATTCCAAGAGGCAGACATCTTGTGGCCAGACTCCGACGACCATCGTAACGACAGCGACGACGTCGGCGGCGACACGATGATAATTCACGTGCCTTCGGCTTCAGTTCTTCCCAAGGTATCGCCGGAGTTGTCTGCTCCGGCACATGTGCCTTGCCGGAAGCGGCGGTCTCGCTCCTGGACGTCGGAGCACGTCACGCCCGATCAGACCATCGGGAGGGATGACGACGCGAAGAGGACTGTGAATGGTATTGTGATCGTGCCACCGCACGTTCTTGCTGAACGGAGGAGGCTTGGTGGTAGGACGGCGGCGTACTCCATGTGCGCGGGGAAAGGGAGAACGCTCAAAGGGCGGGACCTCCGCAATGTCAGGAACCTCGTCCTCAGGATGACTGGATTCATCGAGAAATGAACACCAAGGGATTGCTTGCGAACGTCAATGGACGTGAAGTTTCAGTGATTAACATCCTACCTGAAGAAAAGACAGAAGATGGAATGACTTGTCTGATTAATCTCTAGTTTGTAACTTGCTGGTTGATGGAATAAATGTACATGGCTAGTATATTAAGAAACAAAGAAAATAAAATAAAATGCCAACTGTGAACTGCAGCATTTTTCTTTGCTGCCTTATTGTAGGTGTAGCTTTGTAAGCATCTGTGTTAAACAAGAAAGGGAGATTAGTGGTTTAAGATTAGTGTTAACCCTGTTAGAGAGAAGAGCATGAAAACAATTCTTGAAAGTAATTTCCATCTTGAGAATTCAGAGAAGGCTGCTGAGTTAAATAAAGCTAGCAGCTGGTTCCTTAGGTATATTACCATTTTTTGTTGAGAATTTTAAACTGCATATTAACATACAAAATCATGGAGAAGATTGTACGAGCCGGAAGCAGCTTCAAGATTATCATGCATGTTGGTAGAAACTAACTAGCTATTCAGGTGTGCATGCACTTGTCCACAAAGGGCATCGAATAGCTAGATTTTAAGGGTGTTTCTATTGCTTTGTATTCCTATCTTTTGCTTGAAAAAGTCAAAAGCCAATATAAACATTCGATTTTTTAAAGCGGCTTTTCTACTTGTCTTATTCCTATCTTGCCCGGGATAAAACAGGGGTCAAAGAAGCATCATGCACCCCCACTCCTCTCGCACACGTATTTCTCTCACTTTCCAGCTTACTGTCCGTCTCTCCTTCCAAAAATCAATTCTTTTCATTATCCTTCCAAAAATCAATTCTTTTCATCACTACTATTTATTTTTAGCCCAAAATAATCAGCTGCAGACAATACAAACAACCCCTCTAAAACACCAATTGTTCGTCTGTTACTAAATTAATAGTTGGCCCTCGATGGCTACTTCAGCGCTTGAAGTCTCGTAATCTTTTTTTTCTTTCCTTCGATAGAACAAAATACCTCCCAAAATGGCAAAATAACAAACCCTTGATCACAGTTATGCCAGTAACAACCAGGGGAAATGCCACCATTTTTTAAGAAAAGAATTCTTGCGTCTGGAAGTTTTCTTGCTTAGAGTAGCTAGTCGTTATACGTGCGATCCTTTCCAAAGAGCTGCTTGTTTAATTTTCCATAGCTAACTTGCCTAATAATTTGGGGGACCCTGGCCATGAGTAGCAGCAGCATGGCTAGCCCAGCTTGCGTGTACGAGAGAGCATTAGCGATGGATTGAAGGAATAAATTTTCCCAAACCCGGAGGGAAAGGTCAGTGCTTGATAGCAACATGCACTTCCATCAGCAATTCAGCATAGATGTAGCTAGTTTCTGTTGGATTCTCAATAGAGGTATGAGCTAGCTAGGTCACCATCGAGTGCAAGCTATACATCACCGGAGACAAAAACAACTTCCTGCTGAAATATTCTATCGATTAATCTGAAAGTTTAACAAGCTAGATATACTACATGAGGGATTCAAGATATGATCCTGATCAACTCGGCTTTGGCTTCTGCCTTCTGGCTTATTTTTCACTATTCATAAGTTTCGTCTTTTTCTGAACTTTTGGCTTTTTGTTGAGCTTTTTTGCCGGTTCTTTTTTTCCCTGTATTTGTTTGTATTATACGTAATGGGCTAACATATTTTTTATTTTTTATTTTTTTAAATTTAATTATGCTAAATAAGTCTCTGTCAGCTACAGTGTTTTTTTCAGCCAGCTACAGTGTTTTCAGCCATAAACCACGAGTTTTTCAGCCGAACCGATCACCACCATTAACCCAGTTTCATATCAAAACCGTCCCCACATGACACAGTCAATGTCTCATACAAAAATACAAGATTTCTTTAAGCATAAAGGATTTTCATCATAAGCAAAGGAACCATGCAGAAGCACAGAGCTGGGTTCTTAGAATTTATAAGCTGCGGTCGTGCGCTGTGATACATGGTACCTAGTGGTGATTGGTTTCAAAAGAGCCTCTATATATACATGGGCCACTTAGGCCTTCAGGCCGCGGCGTGGTACACGGAACACGGTACACCACTTGCATGGGGCGCGTATCCAGGAGACAAGGCCCAAGTGCAAACTCAGTGAAGCAAACCGAAGCAAGCTTGCCTTGGGGTTGGAGTCTGATTTACTGAAAAAAATGGGTATTGATACGTCTCGGAAATCCGGCCGTATGGAACACTGGTTCACGTATCAGTGCGGGCCACTTTTTAGCCATCAGCGTTTCTTTAACTCGATCGCTCTCATCGCATCTTCTCTCACTCTCTTCCTCCGCCGATAGCTGACCCGATGCACGGCGACGACCATGAGCCCAATCACACCGTCTCTAACACCGTCAGATTTAGCTGCAGCAGTCGACTTCCTCTCTAGGCATGGTGCCACCAGATCCAACCACCACCGTTGATTTCGTCTCTGAGCGCGGCACCGCCAGATCTAGCCGCTGTCGTCGACTTCCCCTTCGGAGGTGTTTGTTTATGCAACATTTCATTTTCATTCATGCAACAATTAATAACAACTATGCAACATCGAGATTTTTGTGAAAACATTTTGTCGAATACGGTAGTTAAATTTGTTACTCACACTATCTACAAATATTGCATCTCCCATCGTTCTTTTTTTTGTTGCAAACATTGGATAGAAATGTTGCATACATGAACTAGAAATCTTTTCTACCGAGCGTACGGAACTAGCGCTTGGATCAAACGTTCGGATGCTAGAAGATCCCAAAAAAGGTTAATGATTGATGGACGCATTCAATATCGAAAATCAAGGGAGCCAGGAGGCCAACTTGCTTGCCTTAGCAGTAACTCCAAGCACATCTCTGCTACTTAAAAAAACAAGCTGGTGAATGCTAAGTGATACGTCCGTTCCTTTCCGCTGCAAAATTCGTTAGTTGACAGGTGGGCCACCAACCCTCTTGCGCCACTCGCTTTCCTGGTTGCATCGTCTCCTCCTGAATCCCGCGCCTGTCTCCCCTCCAAACTCGACGGTGTCCACTCGTTCCCCCCTCTCTCCGAATACCTTGCAGCCTCCACGCTCAATACCTCTGGCCACACGCTCGTGTTGACTTGCCTACCCGCATTCATGAGTAACTCGCCAAAACCCTAGTGTGTCCCCGTGGAGACGGTGGCTGCGGCATGTCGGCGTGGACCACAGGACCAATAAACAGAAGCCAGTGCGAGCATGCGGTGGTGGAATAGGTGCAGGCGTGCGGCAGCCAAGTACGTGGATAGTGTGGCGTGGGGCACATGGTTGCGGTACAACTTCAGAAGCTAGGTGCTATAACCTCGGATCAAAGATAGAGATAGAAGCATGGCTACATCGCGTGATTCTACAAAGAGCGGCGTGACGACATCTATTGCAATGACGACGCATGGCAGGAGTAGACAGAGAGATGTGTGGGCTGCTGCGTACACTACAGGGTCACAAAGGGAGATAGAAGTTGTGTTTGACGGGCAGTTGTGCAACCATGGTGGTCAGCTCTGTCTTCCCCCCTCTCTGTAGGAAAATTACATGTTTACTTTGGCCCTACTCCAAACGGCTTTTAAGCCCTCGACTTTTGCTTCTGGCTACATGTTGGCTTCAATATTTCTCATTTTTTTTACTATTTTTCTCATTTTTTATTCAGAAAAAACTAACAACTGCACTTGTAGACAAAACCAGAAACAGAAGACAGAAGGTGGGATTTGAAATTGTTTGAAGTAGCACCTTTGTTGTTTCCTAGTGAAATCAAAGAGAACCAGTACAGAGAATACTATGGTGGGCGGTGGCAACATCTTCTTTAACTTGCAGATTGGTTGTTGTGGGTATAATATATTTGTATTCCCTTTCCTAATTAATTTCCCTGTGTTGGAAACTTCCCTGTGTGTGATTTGATGGAAGTGTGATGTTTTGTCAGGAAAATTAGAAGATTACCCACACCATAATGGTGTATCTGGATGTGCAATGACAAGGACAACTCGAACCTTAGCACCCTCGTCTAGTCCCAGTCCATTGTCGTTGACCACTAGCATTCTCTAAGACACCTACACATTCAAAGACTAAGCAACCATCTCAAGCATAAATTTCATGCACTTAACTCACGTTAGTCAAAATAATACATCATGCAATAAAACACTAGCACACATGTCATGCACACATTCAACCATGCTCATACACTAATCCAAACCTTAGGACTAAACCTCAAACCAAAATGTATAATTTGAGCATCAATTTGCCAAAAGCCGGTTTGACTGGCATTACCTGGCTAGTCTGACTGCTGGCACTATGCCAGTCAGACCGCGAGTTTGACTGGTCTAACCACTTAAGAGCTCCAGAAAATATCTTATCTACAATTTTGGTTAAACTCTATCTAATTTTAGCTCAGAACTCCAAATTAAGTGACACTTAGTGCAAATACATCTTCAAACACATAAACATAAGTGTTTGGTGCCTATTTTTCAAAAGGCATATGGCCAGTTGGACCGCATCATAGCTGCCTGTCAAACCGTCGTTGCCATGCCAATCAGACTGGTTAAAACCTAACAACTCTAAAAATTGCAAACTCTCAAAACCAAACTCAAACTTTGATAACATTTGCATAACAAGATCAAATACTAATAATACACTATGGGGTAACTCTCACAAAGGCAGAGATGCATGAGAGGATTAGAAGTTAGGTAATTTTTTAGCATTTGATTCTTGTATAGGACAAAGATCCGATAATCCTAACGAAGATTCGAGAAGGTTGTGAAAGAGTGATAACCTCTTGTATTTTTTTAAGGCTGTGCTTAAGGAAGTTATGGTTAGCTTCGTCAAAATCTTCTCTTTCTCATTGTGGTTGCTTCAATATTGTTATTTTGGTTCACTCGATGAGATTCATCCTGTTCGTTCTTAATATTGTGTACGCTCATACCGTATCTCATAAATTCTGATCCGATTTAGGAACTGTTACGCATAAGAAGAGCTGTCAGAATTTATCTACTCATGTTCTGAAAACCTCTCACACTACTCATTTTCCCTTTTCAGTGCTAGCTTGTTCGAGGCAAAGGGCTTAGCAGTAAAGATGGTCTCCATCAAGATCCATGGCGCCGTAGCAGTTGTTGCGGTGCTCTTCCTGGGCGCCCTCCTCCCTTCTCATGCATCGATGGACGAGTCAGCTGCTTATAAGCACGCCGCTTCATTCCACACGGACCTGACATGTTTTGCCCAGTATGCTTCCGGGCCTAGAAAAAGTTGGAACGCAATAAATCGAGTCCCAGCTGAGGCGGTCCGAAGAACATACCAGTGCGCAGACGCCGGCGAAGTCGAGCGGCCAGACGGACACGACAGCGACGCCAAGTCGCCGATGCATGCATGCATCATGCATGCCCGCCCATGTGCGCTTGGTCGAGGCGCGAGCTAGCTATTCCTTCGCACTTGGCCGCAGTTACTTCGCACGCACAAAACTCCGTATCACCCTGCACCTGCAGCCTTGCACAACAACGCAAAGCATTTTTCACGCGCTTGGAGCGATGGCGAGCGCCGGTCCTTGGGCGCAGAACGCTGGTAAGGTGCGCAGTAAGGGTGCAATCGGAGTGGATACAGACGGATATCATTTATCCTGTATCCTATTTCATATTTTTTGAGATGTGTCAATTTGGTACAATCAGAGCGAACATAG
Organism: Dendrocalamus sinicus; assembly: GCA_036346575.1. Classification (NCBI taxonomy): domain Eukaryota; kingdom Viridiplantae; phylum Streptophyta; class Magnoliopsida; order Poales; family Poaceae; genus Dendrocalamus; species Dendrocalamus sinicus. The sequence continues at coordinate 3,301,602 of CM070655.1, read as the reverse complement.
AGAGACTAATTATTGAGATGTTGAAGGAAGAACACTCAGTACTCCCGCCTGTTTAGATGTGACAATCTGTCTATATATTATTTTGTTCCTATATAAAGTAACAACAGACTTCCGCATATCACTTGATATACGGATATATACGGATTGATATCACTTATCACGTATCCTATTCCATATTTTTTCTTTGGAGTTGGAATCAGATACAAATAGTGCCGGATATCTATCTATCTCTTTTATATTTATTCTGCAAACCTCCGATTGGTCGGACGGACGAAAATTATCCGTTTCACTTACACAGCTAGTGTGCAGTGACGTTGTCGCGCCAGGTGCGCGAGTGGATCGGCCGACTTGACCAGCCCACTGCCGCGGCCCAAAGTCGAAGTCCGTAGGATAAAACGATGATGCTGTCGCCCCGCGAAAAGTTTGGGCCGAACGAGCTACGGGACAATTGGATCGCCCGTCGCCTAGACTAGCCGGGCGTCAGGTGGGCAAAAACCCTAGAAATAATTATCTGTTAATCTAGATAATCGTAGGTTATTATCATCATGGCTAAAGACAACGGCGGTGTCCATTGTCACCAGTGTCAACCTCGCCTCTGCATCAGACCGGCCGGCCGGTGCTTGTCGCGCTGGGTATCATCAGATGTACAACTCAGCGACTCAGTTTGCACATGATGAATTGGTGTACTGGAGAGTACTACTGCACAAGGAGGCACGGAGTGTTTGCTACTTGTTCACTGTAGAATGGCGAGCAACTGGTACTGCTTTGATTTACTGTACCCATCGGCAAACGTTCAAGGGTTGCTTCCGTTGACGACTTGCGACTCCTCAAATTCTGATTCTGATCCCGTGAAAATTTTCTACTAGCGCTCGCCTCCCTTGGGATCTAGGCGCAACGGCTGGTCTCGTTGGAATGCCGCCGTTGTTACTTTACTTACTCAGATCGTGTCACTAGCTAATTTACCTTCAGTTATACTCTATAAAAAAACACCTTGAACTCGTCACCAGTTGAGAAGCTTACATTCCCCGATTGAAATTGATCCGATATGCCTTGAACGCTACGTATGCTGACTGAATTATTCTGATGTGTATGCGTTCAAGCTGCCCTCTTATTCATCCCGTGCAGCCTCGATTTGCCGTTCAGATGAGTAACTGAGGACGGTGTTAGTGATGGAAATACGGCCAATATTTTAACCCCAAATATCAACAGCAGGCATATATTATAAAATAATAGCGATACAAAATTCATAACTAACAGTAGTAGATAAATCATATTGTACTTTAAATATACATAAAAACAAAATTATATCAGAGTTGATCGGTTATACGAATGGCTTACAATGTGTTGATGAAGAAAAAGAAGTTGCGCAGAGACATGCGATCGTGGAAGTAGTCGATGACGATGAAGAAGACAAGCGGTCATACGGGTTATGCTGACCAAAAATTTTATTGGCGCCCCATCCATGTACGTATTCTCTATGGCAATAGCTCGGAGATACCCGCTCTTCCTCCTTTGTGATACACACCAAAAAGAAAGACCAACGAGGTTCGACCGCTCAACACTCCAACATAGTTCATCAGAAGAAAAAGAAGATGTGAGAAAAGAATGAAGGAATTTGTGTTATTCTAAGTCTGGATGTCTCCAGCCTCCTTTTAAACGCACATTAATTATTTACCAGTAAATGACGGCATTTAATTCAATTAAACCGAATTAATCTAGATGTTTGAATTCACATTCAAACATAATTAAGAGAGAGATGATGGCACAATTAAGCAAAAAAAGATGAATTTAATGTGCTAGGAACAGAGCTACAGCACGTCACACGATTTTCATGTATGCATTTAGTCAGTGTCATTCTCATACTATCTCGTGCTATGCGTTACATATTTTATATGGTGACAAGAGTTCCACCTTTTATATTGCTCTTCTCTCACTTATCCAAACAATATAGGACTGCATCATGCCATTTGGAATTTTACAAATGAATGAACCTCTGTCTAGTGAGCCCAATTCTAACGGTTAGAGAGCTGGCATAACTGAATGTGTAGTAGTGTAGTAACGTACACTGCTCTTGAACATATGATACGTGAATTCAGTTGATCTTATACGAATTATATAACACCGGAGTGGTGTAGTGTGGTACTACTGATACATACATATTCTCACGTACAGGTCTGGAACGAAGTACAGCGCTTTTAAATCATCCCAGCAATTTACAGGCACTACTGTTAACGAAGTAGTACTCGCTTGCGATGCACTCCAAGCCACATGCAAGTTCATCATGCATGTTTGGCACTCGACTCCCCCGACGAACCCTCGTATCTGCCGCACAACTTGAACGATCTATGCTAATCCAAAGCCAAAACAGCAATCACGAGCCATCTTAATCATCACGCACCTCAGTATCTCACAAAGATCCATATAGCTACTACTATAAATTTCAATCTCTCGCTTCTTGTCTTCGCAACGTATCCTAGTCTTGTCCTAAGTCCTAACCAAGCTGCTTCTAGACCATTTCGTACTTGACTAGCTAGATTTCTAGCTAGGGCAAAATGACGATGGCTTTGCTAGTCAAGTGCCTTCTACTTTCCGTCTCCGCCTTGGTCCTCTTACCTCTAGGCGACATCGCCCCTCGCGGCGCCTCCGCCATGGGCCTGCCCCCGCCTCCGCCGACGGTGAACTTCAGCGTCGGCGTGCAGGGCATGGTCTGGTGCAAGGCGTGCAGGTACCGCGGCTACTACCCACCCATGGACGCGTCCCCGCTCGCAGGTCGGACCTTAATTAGCTTGCCCCGAGATTCTTTAATTAACCGTGACATGCTCGATCGCTTTGACACCGATCGTAATCGACGTCTTGTACGTGTACTGTGCAGGCGCGGTGGCGTACCTCCGGTGCCGGCACGGGCGGCGCGCGGTGTCGTTCCGGGGCGTGACGGACAGGAGCGGCTACTTCCTGATCCAGACGTCGCAGGTGACGTCCTTCACGAGCCAGGACTGCAGGGTGTACGTGCCGCGGTCGCCGGTGCGCTCGTGCGGCGTGTCCAGCCACCCCGGCGGCCGCAAGGGGCTGCCGCTCAAGTTCCAGGAGTTCGTCAAGCGCGACAATGGGCTCCAGGGGCTCTACTCCGTCGGCAACTTCTTCTTCCGCCCCAAATACCTTTACAAGTGCTACTGAGCGAGCTAGCTGTGCCAACGATGTACTTGTAGGTGTAGGAGAAGGTAGGTTTTGGTCGTTCCATGGTGCCATGGCCAAACTTGAATAAATCGGCTAGGTTTAGTTAACTATTGGAGATGAATTAGTCTAGTAATTATATAGTACTGTACTGTTGGTTAATTCCTTCTGTTGCAGTAGTTCTGTAAGATGCTCTTTAGCAAGTTGATGGTTGTAATAAGTCAAGATGAATTGAGCAATGTACGTTTATCATGTGATTGGTGTTACAAAGGGCTCCGTAAATCTGTTTCATCATGAGCTCACTCATGATTGTCTTTTCTTCCGGACGTGGAGAAAGGCATTAGTGGATGTTACATTTTGGATTCTAACCGCATGTCTAAGTTCAACCGGGTGCCATAGATCTAAATGGGCTGAACACAACTAAGTCCACAGAGCAACAATTTTATAAGTGGTATTGGACTTTCTCCCCCAAAAGACTAGTCCAATGGGTGAGCCTCCCTCACACTTATAAGTTGTGTTTGCTCCTCTCCTACAATCCATGTGGGATTATTTCTAACAGTGGATATCGTTTTAGAGCATGATATGTGTAACCAATGGATTAGTACAACCTACAATATCATTAACACAGGTTAATAACCTGCCTGGTTCGATGTCATCCTTGTAAAAGCCCTCTTTTAAACTCTCTTAATGAATTAGGCAGAGCTCATGCCATCTTTTGCTCAAAAAAGAAAATCTTGGAAATGTCAGATTGGGCCAGGCTTCTAGACGGGCTCAAATCGGCCCAGGCTTCATAAAAGCCTGTAAAACCTGGTATCGATGAGGGCCCAAAACAGAATAGGCATATCAGAAAAGTACATCTGTAAAACTCCAAATTGATAAGGACCGAAGATAAGACCAATCTTGGCCCTAAAGCCTGACAAACTTAGCCCGCTCCAAACGACTTTATTTTTTTCTCTAAAATTCAGCTTTTTGGCATTTTAGCCTTTTGTTTAGCTTTTTTGTTTTTTCCTTATTCATTTGTGTTGTCCCAAAAGATTTAGTGCTGTTTTCCTATTTTTCTAATTTTTTACTATTTTTACTAAAAAAACTAATAATTGTTACCGTGCTTTTGCAGCCATAATGCACACAAAAAAGCTATAAACCTTTTGGAGGGGGCCATTTAAAATCACATAGTACATTTTTTTAGAAAGAACTGTAATAATGCCAGTTTTTTTTTGGATAATCGTGTTTAACCCTGTTTGAACAAAGGTTCATAAAGCTCTCAGAAAATTCATTTTGTGCCAACCAGCTGCCAAATCAAACCTTTGACCATCCAAAGTTCACACTATCACGTTAATCCCATACACACATCACCATTATTGCCATGACAGCAAATATGTCAAACCTTCACTGAGGACATGCAATTTAACAGAGAAATGGCCCTAACCGGCACACTCATACAAGTTTAGCGACATGGCTTAGGGCGAAGCTTAGGAACGTGACCACCTATTCAGATAAGTCCGAGGGGCATGGTGCAACTTTTTGCTAAAAGAAAAACTACGGTAGATATTTCAGAGAGGCGCACACAATCCATTGAGAAGCAACAAAAGGTGGTTGCGTTATGTTAGAGAGTATTATTGGCTGTTTTGTATACAAAATCAGAAAAAATAAAGAAAGACTAGGAGTTATCTCTATCTTTCTGTGTATTTCAATCTACTATTCCTGATTTCTATGATTGATATGTTTTTCCATAGCAGAGAAATCGATCGGATTGGTCGCCAGCGACGATTCCTCAACAGTTTGTGTTGCCCCCGTTTTCAACGCTTTTGCTTTCGCATCAAACATTTTAAATGTGCTTTCACATGTCAAGTAATCCTACAATTCATACTCTTGCTTGCGCAAATCCCTCTAGCAATTTCACTCTGCCAAAATGGCACTGTCACACAAATAAAACAATTTCGCTATAAGCAGCAAACGGTCTATTCATGAGAGAGTATGTAGTAACAGAAATTTACGTACTATTTTTGTCGATATAAATGAAGTCATTATAGTATGTACTATAATCAACTTGTAGATTCTATCTTAAAAAATATTTTATTTAAAAGTTAGTTATCTTTACTACTTAATAAGTTGGAGTTGGTGGTCGGTCCATTCTCCCACCCTCCTCACGAAAGCCGTGCGCTGCTTCTCTCCTCCCCACCAAATCTCGTGTGGCTGCTTCTCTCCTCCCACCGATCCCCACCGAATCTTCTGCCCTCACCTCCTCCCCACTGAGTTCTCCGCCGCATCGCCCTCGCCTCCTCCCCTCCCTTCTCCGCCGCTCCAGCCTCGCCTCCTCCTCCTCACCCCGCGGCGCCGCCGCCTCCTCCCCCCACTCCTCCGCTCCACCCTCGCCTCCTTCCCTTCCTCCTCCGCCGCTCCGCCCTCGCCTTCTCCTCCCTACCCCGCGCCACCGCCTCCTCCTCCCCCACTCCTCCGCTCCGCCCTAGCCTCCTCCCCCGCTCCACCCTCGCCTCCTCCTAGCGGCCACCCCACCCCCCGCACCGCGCCCTGGCCTTCACGACAATGGTCACATTCCTCACGAATCCAAAGCAAAACAAAACCAACGATGCTGAAATAAACCCCCCAAAAATCCCCAAAAAATGTTCAAATTGAAACACTCCTGCACATCCCCCACATCTCCGCCTCCATGAGTTGAGATAATTAAGATTAGCTCTCTAGGAAGTCAAGTGGAGGAGGTTAAGGTTCTTAAAGAAAACCTTTGAGAGATGAGTTGTGACTCTCAACTTAGGCTGATAATTTATTAAAATTGTAGATAGAAAGTTATAGTTTGACCTATGGTAAAATTTGAGTTTTGCCACAAAATCATAAATTGATGATAGTTTTGTGGGTGCACCTATCACTTATAGTAGATGTAATTAGATGCATGCACATGGGGATGCTTTTCAAACGGGCCTACAACAAATATGTTAGCCATGCACCATGCACGCACAAAAATGATGCTTGGATGGTGGACCCATGCACTCGGCCCGGTCACGTTGGATGCAGAAATGGAGGGCTTGCTTAAAGACAAAAAAAAACATCTATGCTTTTCAGTCTGTAGGGAGGCAGGCATTCTGGTGGGCTGCGATTGGTGGAGAGGCATGTATTGACTGCACGGACCATGGGGCTCGACCCCACGACCCACAAGGTTAAGAGAGACGGAGTAGCATAATCAGAATAGACCAGTTAACATTTTTCTTGGCCCTTCCAAAGGACACAAAGTATAGGAATGATCCAAAATACTATTTTACTCCATACCATGGGGAAAATATTATTGTACCCTTACATCATCCCCGTATCACTCTAGTTTCAAGTTAGCCTTGCAGCAGTATAGCAACCTGTAGCACCCAGAAAAAGGGGTCTATCTCTAATCCCTCTCACATTTAAACACCTCTCTCTCTCTCTCTTATCAAACAGATCGGCTACCAACTCTCTCTCTCTCCCGGGAATATCTCCCTGCCGTCACTTCTTTCCATCTATTCTTCTTTCCCAGTTATCTCTTCTCTCTCTCCCTCTCAATATCTCCATCTCACGCATGAGTTTACATGGCTTTTCTCTCTCCCCTCTCTTTCAATCTCTCTCTCTTCCGCGTTAGCCTGCATGGGGATGCATGGCGCCGGCGTTGGGGGCTACGGTGGCGGCGGCATCGGCAGCTCCGGCGGCGAAGGTTCATGCGGCGGCGCCGCGTTGCACGCCCGCCACGCAGCGCTGTGCACGCCGTGCAGCCATGGCATGGCGCGTCGATGGCGATAGCAGTGGCGGTGGCGCGCAGCGCGCACTCCCAGCGGCGCCAAGCTCGCTCGCTGCGCGCGCGCACTCACGCCGCGCTGCGCGCATGCGCGCGCGCTGCGCGCCGTGCTGCACAACGCAGCGGCGGCGGCGTGGGAGTCAGGCGGCGGCGGCGACGACCGCCGATCGATGTGGTGGCAGCATGCGCGCGCCGCACACGCTGCTAGATCTCATGCATCTATTTTCGGCTTTGTGGCGGCGGCGCGTGCGGCGGCGTGGCGGCGGCGAGCTGCGCGCGCGCGGCGGCGGTTAGCGGTCGATGGTGGCGGCGGCGGTCGGCGATGGCGACGACACGACGACCGGCGGCGTTCGCCCGGCGAGCAGCGTATTCGCGTGGCGAGCGTGCGTTCGCGCGGCTGAATTCACGTTCACGTGGCGAACTCTGTTTTTCCTTCTAGTTGATTATTCCTTGTTGTTCCTTTATCAATTTATCATATCGATTGGCGTCGTCTCCAAATCGCTCTGTAGGTTCTCACACACCGTTGAGGAAGCGGTTAGGCGATTGCGTTTCTCGGATCCATCGTGCGGCGTGTCCGTCGGCGTGCTCAAGGCAAGTACCTGCGGCGTAACATCGCATTTCATATTTTACATCTCGTATGATTGCTTGTTACCGTTGCTATTGAGTACCATTACCATATCGCTAAAGCTGGTCTGTCTATTGTCATATCACCCAACGCTCACCTATCTACTATCATGTCACTAAAACGTACATGTGTACGATTATATCACCAAAACTTACCGGGCTTTTATCATATCACTAATGTTACAGCTTAATACCATACCACAAAAGTTACACGCTTGTTATCATATTACTAACGCTTGCACGATTGTTGTCACATGTAAATGCTTGTCGGTTATGTACTTTTAATATTGTATTCATACCATGAGGTTCTAGGTTATCTTATTTTCCATGCCTTCTGTTAATTAGTACATTAGACACTTAGAGGTATTGAAGTGCTATGGTTAATGTCTAAGTTGCAAGCTTTAATTATTAATTATAATTGTTGTTTATATTGTGGTTGGGGTAGTATAGGAGTGATTTCAACTTAAGGTTAACCACTAGTAATCTTTAGCTTTGGAATGATATAATTAATTACCGGTTCCCTGATTCATTACTTGTATGTTAGTGCTTGATTGTTTCGATGGAATTATGTATGACATTGTTAACCTGACTAATACAAACTTATCACGTAATAAAATCTAGTTGTTTGACAACCCCTTTGTGTGAGCTAAGTTGTAATACCGGGTGAGAATCATTCATGGATCCCTACCATCATCGTATTATCCTTCATCTTCCATCTGATTTTATCTCCTGTCTTCAACCACAGCAATCCTTTTCACTCCTTGTAATCGTGCATGAACTTATCTCCAATTATCTTAATTCCACATTTCACATCTTTCATGATTACTTGTTACCATTGTTATTGAGTACAATTATCATATCAATGAATTACCTGGTTCTTATCATATCAATGAATTACCTGGTTCTTATCATATCACTGAATGTACCTGGCTAATATCCTGTCACCAAGTTACCGGTTATTATCATCTCTCTAGTACCTGCCTGGTTGTTATAATAGTATTCATGCTTGCTTGTTTATTATTATGCTTGCCTAGTTATGATCATATTGTTAATGCTGGTCTAGTTCTTATCAAATTGTTAATGCTTGCTGGTTATATACCCTTAATATTGTATTCCGGCCATGATGTTCTAGATTACGTTATGTTACATGCCTTTAGGTTTATCACAATACTCAGTTAATAATGTTATAAGATTCATGTTTTTAATTAATGTGTAGAGTTCATGCTTAAACCGTTAATGGGGGTAGCGGGTGATCATGTTGTAGACATAGGTTAAAATCACTAGTAGCCCTTTTAAATATCACGCTTCTGTGTTTAATCCTCTCGATATCATGATGTATTGCCAGTACAGTTCCTTATGTGAGTCATGATTGTTATACCTTAATAAATGTTAATTTGACTAATAATCACTTATCACCTAATAAAACTTGATTGGTTGATAAACTTGTGTGAGCTACTTTATAACACCTCTTTAGGTTGGTTAATACATCACTATCATCTTATCATTATTCCACATCGCCCTATTATCAGAAACTATGTCTTTCCATTTTCAACCCTAGCACATCTTTTCACTTCTCATCACTTTATTACAGCCTTATCCTCGCCATCTCTTAGCTACCCTAATTTTGTTCTATTTAATCTGTCCATGATGTATCGGTTACTTTATCACCTAGTTTCACTAATCATGTCTCTTCGGTCTCATTGGATTAAATCATTACTCTCATAACTTTACCTTAATTCAATCACAACTCTTTAATTATATCATGGATAACTCGCTAAATAACAAACTAAGGGTTATCACGCTGGGGCTGCCCACATATAGGGGTCATTTCCACCCAACCTGGTAACGTACGGGGGGCCGTACATTCTCGTTACACAGGATATTACACCCCGTCTGCGGTTATACTGTAATACCACAACAAGAATTTATGCAAAATAGAAACATTAGAGGTAAATAGAGGGGAGGGTATGGGTTTTGCCGTCAGACCCATCGGCGTTTAGCGTGCCGAATGTTTATCGCTCGCAGAGGTTCCCATCGCCCGGGATAGTCGGCACCGTCTAGAGAGCCGAGTGGCGCCTCGAGGTTCGGACTACCCGGGGCCGTCGGCGCCGTCTCGCGTTCGGTGTTCATCATCGGCAAATTCTACCTTACCTTTTCTTGTCTTACACTGCAGTGAAACCAACGATCATGGACCAAAGTGCCCTTGGCGGTCATGTATATGAGAGGGGCACGGGAGGGCATCGGTCATTTCATAAAAATGCAAAGGGCAGCCCATCCAAGCTCTTATAAGAGCCAACACATTGCAGCCAAGCTCATTTCCCATCTCCTCACTTTCGGCCAAGGTAGGAGCCAAACCAACGAACCACTCCCTCCACTCTTTTTCTTTGCCAAGCCAAGAACCACCCAATCTCAAGCACGGTGAAAACACGGCCAAGGAGAGCAAGCCACTCCCTCCATTCCTTCCTTTGTCAAACAAAGAGTAAACCGGTAGAGCCTCCCAATACCAAACACAATCAAGACCACCACAAGGAGGAGAAGGAGCTCGGAGGCCGGGGCGTGAGGACGGCGCCACGACGACGGAGGGCGTCGGCGACCGCCAATCCACGCCAAGCCGTCCTTGAGTTTGTTCTACACCCTCAACCCTTTGGCACCACACACGCATAGGGGAGAGGAGGAGCGCCGGCGTGGCCGGCTCGACCACGAGCCATGCGCCGCCGTCGCGCGCCAGCCATTTGGTCGGCCGGCCGGTTGGCTGCGCGTAGGAGAGGGGACGCGGGAGGAGAAGGCGGGAGGCGAGGCGCGAGCCGGGCGCGCGCGGCCAGGACCGCGCCGCCAGCCCGCCGTGCCGCCTGGGCCCGGCCGAGCCGACGAGAGGAGGATGGGGAAAGGAGGAGAGGAGGCGGCGTTGAGGTAGAGCCGGCGGTCGGCAGCGGCCCGGCGGCGGCGCCTGCACGCGTCGCGTCGCCGAAGTCCGGCCGGTCGGCGCGCGTGTGGAAGGGGGAGGCGGAGGAGGCGGCGGCGGCCACCGGTCGGCGGTGAGGGGGAGGCGGCCTAGCGCGCCGTCGCGCCGCCCCTGGGAGGCCCGTTCGGCCGGAATGAGTAGGGGAGAGAGAGAGATTTGGGGATGGGAGGAGGAGGCCTGTTCGGCCAGGGGGAGTGGGAAGGAGAGAGAGAGAGAGCCAGGGGGAGAAAGAAGTGAAGGGCCATTTCGGCCGAAAATAATAGAAGGGGAGGAAAGAAATAGGAGAAGAAAAGAAAAGGGAAAAAAAAGAGAGAAGAGAGAAAAGAGAAGAAAAGAAAAGAAAAGAGGAGAAAAAGAAAGAGAGAAGAAAAAAAAGGGGGTTTGGCACCTGCGCGACAGGTCCCTCAAAACCCGTACGATTCGGCCGGGGTCGGGCTACGAGCTTAGGGACGTTGTTCTCCGTTTAAGCTCTTGATTTTCGTTTTGCTGTTGAGTCAGGTGATGTGTGCGCAGGTGGAGGTTCCGGGGCGGAGCCGTCCACGCGTCATCCCCGAGGTTAACCAGGCAAGTGCATTGTAAAGCGGTGAATTCGGGTAGTGATTTCGGTTAAAATTGAATAATGATGCACCGCTCACCGTATTGAGGTAAGTTAAATATTTCCGGTTAATGCATGGCTTACCATGTTGGGGTAAGCTAAATATTTCTGAATGCATAAAGTGAAGTAGGAAAGGATGAATGTTGAGACGTGTCATGTTGATATGCATAGTTGGAAAACTTGCATTGCATGCATGTCATGAAAAGAGAGAAAGTTGGTCCACGTTGAGTGGACGCTCCACGGGAGTGGAGCTGGCTCCCCGTATGAAACAGGACGGGCTTGAGGTCCCCGCATGAAACAGGGCGGGCCTGGGTGAGCATCGACGGGTGCACACTCTGCTGTACCGGTATAGGCTAAAGAGTTGAGAAAGTGCATGAGCATGTGCATGAGCATATGCATACTGAACGGTTAATGATAACCGGAAGGGATGCGAGAAAAGGGGTAAGTGCATGATGAATAGTTCATGGGATCTGGAAATGATTAAATGGAAAAGAGATTAATGGAACTAAAACAATAATGGTCTAATGAATGAACCTGTTATTTGCTGTTTTGCTTTGTACTTGCTGAGTCGGTGGACTCAGCCTTGCTTTGTTGATGTTTTTAGGTGACCGTTGAGGAGATCGAGCACGGGCGGGAGTAGCACATGGAATAACGGCATGAATTAGCAGCACTTTTGTATCCCCTTTTGTTAGTGTACTTTAGCTGTGTTAGGCTAGAGTAATCACTAGAACTGCTATGTTGTATCTGAACGTAGCAAGAATGAATAAAGTTAATGTTGGTTTTAAATTCTCCTGTGTTGATGATATGGTAAGAGTAGTAGAGGTGGTAGCATCTTGGCCCAGTGAGTGGGCGGGGTGTTACAGTTGGTATCAGAGCGGGCGTTAGGTCCGTGGTAGAGAAACTTGATAACTTAGTTTAGCTATTCAACTAAAATTTGACTTAGGCCTAATAATTAAATTAAAACTTGACACACTGGTGCACCATAGGATGGGAATGGGTCTTACATTGAACTTACGCTTTTGCTAGCTTAGTCGATGATTTGTGGTGTTGAAATGAATGATTGTGGGCTAGTTGTGTGACTGGCTGTCTGTCGTGGACAGATATGCCGAGAGGTAGAGGACGTGGACGTGGCCGTGGAGGCCGGGGTCGTGGCCGAGGCCAGGCCCAAGCGGTGCCACCGCCTGAGGTTCAGCAGGAGGCACCTGGCGCGGAGGTTGCTTCGCTGAACATTCCGTAGCTAGAGATCCGGCAAGGTCTTGACCTTGCTTTGCAAGAGTTCATAGAGGAAGTCCGTGCGCCGTCGTCAGCGCCGGCGGCGGCGCTCGGCTGTACTGCTGTTGTTGCCCACATTGCCCGTTCCGTGAATGCAGAGAGGCAAGAATGGGCCTCGTGAGTGGTTGGCCTGCGACTAGACACTTTTGACGGTTCGAGCACACCACCAAAGCTGCGGATTGGTTGCGCTACATGGAGAGGCGATTCGAAGCCCTTGAGATGAGCTCTCGGATGGCTCGCTTTGTGGCATTCGATTGAAGGGTCGAGCGGACATCCGGTGGGAGGGGGTTCTTTCGGCGGGACTCTGCCCGAGGACCGCTACAGGAAATCTTCGCGGCGTTCAAGGCGAAGTACTACCAATTCTTTTGTGGAAGTATGGAGGTCGCCTTGTCGACCTTCGTGCGAGGAAGATGACCGTAGCGGAGTGGGCGGGTTCAACAACTGATCCGCCGTACCATCGGTCGCGAATAATGACCTTGAGAAGGCCAAAGGTTCCGCAGAGGGCTCAACTCGAGTTCGGCATGTCTTGGGAGCTCTTGCACGCGTGACTTGGTCCGTGGTGGAGCGAGCGAAGGATGGAGCCGGAGATGCAGCTCACTAAGGGGCTGCAACCCTCTGGTAATCCGAGCGCTTCTGGTGGTGACGAGAAGAGAAGCTTTGCTGAAGGTGGTGGGTCGTCACAACGGCCCGCTCCTAAGAAGTCCAAGTGGGGCCAGCGTTCCCCACATTCGTCCAAGTCCAAGTCTGCGAGGACGTCTTCTTCGGCGCCTCGATCTTCATCGTCGACTCCAGCCTTGCGTCCTGTTCCAGGACAAGGCATGATCTGTTTCAAGTGCGGTGAGGGCGCCGTCTTCTTTGAGTGTTCTGGGCGAGGCGCGCGGCATTGTGGCCAAGCGGGCCACAAAATGTTGGTTTGCCGTCAGAATCCCGCCAGCATCATCAAGTGGGAGCCGGTATCTTCATCTTCATCGAATTCTACACCTCGGGGTCGATCCGGATGATGGCGGCGCCTGCGTCTGCAGCCTCCTTTATCTTGGGCTCCACCCGTCGGGTACTACTGGCATCCTACACCGACTCCTCCATTCCAGCATGCTTCACCACCTCCAGTTCCGTTGCCGCCACAGCAGAGCGTCGGAGCTCTCATCGCCAGACACCACCGGAGTCTACTCATTTGCTCGCTCTTGAGTCCGCGGTCGACTGACGCGTTGTGACAGTACCTGTTAGTGGACTCATGTGAAGCCCTTGTTCTTTTCGACTCTGGTGCTACCTATTCTTTTGTGTCTCGGGAGTTTGTTAGGAAGGCCAAGCTAAGTGTTCAGCAAATTTCCCAATCGGTTGTGGTCAGTACACCAAAGGGAATCCTTGCTAGCTCCGTAGTATGCCCTGGCTGTGTGGTTGCAATAGATGGCGAGGAATTTGTTGCAAACCTCATGGTGATTCAGTTAGAGCCATTTGATGTTATCCTTGGTATGGATTGGTTGCATCGCTACCAAGCCGTGATTTCCTGTTTCTGGAGGACAGTTACTTTGCAAGCTTCTTCGGGGAAGGAGATAATCTTCCAGGGGAATGCACCCACGTGTTCCCTCTTCGTGTTGGCCAGCCTGTTCCCTGGCCGACGCACAATGAAGTCTGGGCTACTTCTAGCCCTTACGGAGAAGCCAAGTGTGCAATTGCACATTGAGGATATTCCTGTGGTGCGTGAGTATCCCGATGTGTTTCCTGAAGAGCTTAGGGTATGCCACCCAAGAGAGATGTGGAGTTCAATTGATCTTGTTCTGGCACAAGACCTATCTCCATGTCTCCCTATCGTTTGTACACGACCCTTGCAAGAAGAGTTGAAAAAGCGGTTGGGCGAGTTGTTGTCCAAAGGCTTGATTCGTCGAGTGTGTCACCTTGGGAGCCCTGTCCTATTCACTCGAGAAAAGGATGGGAGTTGGCGCATGTGTATTGATTACCGTGCTCTCAATCGGTGACCATCAAGAATAAATACCCATTGCCTCGCATCGAGGACTGTTTGATCAATTGAAGGGAGCCAAGGTGTTCTCCAAAATTGATCTACGATCTGGTATAATCAAATCCGAGTGCGCGAGCAAGACATTGAAAAGACGACTTTCTCCACAAGATATGGGCACTATGAGTTTACGATTATGTCCTTTGGGTGACGAATGCCCTATTTGTCTTCATGGAGGCGATGAACAGTATGCTACACAAGTATCGGATGGCTTTGTAGTGGTGTTCATCGATGATATCTTGATTTATTCAAGGCGGAGGAAGAGCATGAGCGGCATTTGAGGCTCGTGCTTGAGACTCGAGGAAGAATCAATTCTTTGCCAAACGAAGAAGTGCGAGTTACGGATTTACGAGTGAGCTTCTGGGACATGTAATTAACCGGGAAGGTGTCACGATTGATCAAGCAAGATTTCCACTGTCGTGGAATGGAAGAGGCCATCTAGTGTTAAAGAAGTGAGAAGTTTTCTTGGCCTAGCTGGTTATTACCGGCGTTTCGTAAAAGACTTCTCTCTCATTGCCAAGCCAATGTCTCAACTCACACGGAAGGGTGTGAAATTCGATGGGCCGATGAATGTGGCGCAGTTTCAACACTCTGAAGGAGAAGTTAGTAACTGCTCCTGTACTTACACTTCCTGAGCCAGGGAAGCGTTTCACGGTCTACTCGGATGCGTCTCGAGAGGGTCTGGGTTGTGTGCTTATGCAAGACAATAAAGTGATCGCGTATGCCTCGCGACAGTTGAAGAAGCATGAGCAAAATTACCCTACCCACGACTTAGAGCTTGCGCATGGTTTTGCTCTAAAAATTTGGAGGCATTATTTGTATGGAGAGACTTGTGATATTTTCACTGACCACAAAAGCCTCAAATATATTTTCACTCAGAAAGAGCTGAATTTGAGGCAGCGAAGGTGGTTGGAGTTGATTAAAGACTATGATCTCACTCTGCGGTACCATCAGGCAAAGCAAATGTGGTTCTTGATGCCCTTAGTCGCAAGATGACACCACCCACTCAGGTTGTCTCGTTCTTGACTTTGAGCGGATGGGAATATCCTATTGTTTATTTGAGTACGGCCACGGTGAGATCACGGTATTCTTGGAATCAACAATCCCGAGCGAGTAACGGGCGCAGCGGCACGATCGTTTGCTTCAGCAAGCGAGGAAGCGGCTTGATGAAGGTAAAACGGGGATTTCAGCCTTGATGAGTCGGTGCATTGCGGTTTAAAGGCGCCTTTGCGTCGCGAAGGCTCAAGTCAAGGATGAAATTTTGAGAGAAGCTCATCGTACCCCATACACGGTGCATCCTGGTGAGACCAAGATGTACCGTGATCTCAAGAAGAACTTCTGGTGGAAGAGAATGAAAGTGGATATCGCCAAGTATGTGGCGTCTTGCGGGTTTGCCCGGCAAGTAAAGGTGAGCACAAGCGCCCGGTGGCTATTGCGACCTTTGGAGGTTCTCGATGGCCATGGGATGATATCACCATGGACTTCGTGTCGGCTTACCTCGTACCCAGCGAGGTAAGGATGCGTTGGGTAGTGGTGGACCGGTTCGATGAAGTCGCGCACTTCATCCCCATTCGCACCACGAACTCGGCGAGTGAGTTGGCACCCATATATGTGCGAGAAATAGTAAGGTTGCATGGAGTGCCTCGGACCATAGTTTGAGACGAGAGCGCCAAGTTTGTCTCCAAGTTTTGGGAGAGCTTGCGGGCGCTCTGGGCACGAAACTCTGATTGATCTTGCTTTCCACCCACGAGACGGATGGGCGATGCAGGCGTACCATTCGAACACTAGAGGACATGTTGAGGTCCTGTGTTACGTCTTGGAAGGGTAGCTGGGAGGATCATTTGGCACTCGCGGAGTTTGCCTATAACAACGGCTACCACTCTAGTGTTCGGCGGCACCATTCGAGGTTACGTATGGCGAAAATGTAGATCGCCACCGAGTTGGGATGCGATGGGCGAAAAGGCATTTGGGACCGGATTGGGTCCAACAGGACAATAGAGCGAGTGGCGGAGATTAGACAGAATCGCTAGCTTGCCCGAGTAAGCGAGAAGAGCTATGCGGATGTCGGCGAGAACTAGAGTTTAAAGTGGGGATCAGTGCTCAGAGTGTCTCCCACTAAAGGCATAGTGCGGTTTGGTACCAAAGGAAGCTTAGCCCGAGGTACGTTGGGCCATTTCCAATTCGGGAGCGGATTGGAAAATTGGCATATCGTTTGGATCTCCCGACTCCTTGCGAGGAGTGCATGATGTGTTTCATGTGTCGATGTTGAGAAAGTATGTGCGAGATCGAGCATGAGATTGTGTTAGAACCGGTGTCCATAAAGCAAGACCTCACCTTGAGTCCGTCCGATTCGGATCTTTGGAGGAATCGAGAGAAGGTGTTGAGGCATAAAAGATAAAGTATGTTAAAGTGCTTTGGGCTCATCGATCCGGCGAAGCGACATGGGAGTTGGAGTCTCGCATGCACGAGAAGTACCCGGACTTGTTCTCCATGGGTACGAGTTACTGTTATGTTATGTGCAATTTATTGCATTTTGTTCATTCATGCATATTGTTGAATGTTAGAATTCGGGGACGAATTCTGTTAAGGGGGGTAGAATGTAATACCACAACAAGAATTTATGCAAAATAGAAACATTAGAGGTAAATAGAGGGGAGGGTATGGGTTTTGCCGTCAGACCCATCGGCGTTTAGCGTGCCGAATGTTTATCGCTCGCAGAGGTTCCCAGACCGCCCCGGGATAGTCGGCACCGTCTAGAGAGCCGAGTGGCGCCTCAGAGGTTCCCGGACTACCCAGGGGCCGTCGGCACCGTCTCGCGTTTCGGGTGTTCATCATCCGGCAAATTCTACCTTACCTTTTACTGTCTTACCGCTGCAGTAGAAACCAACAGTCATGGACCAAAGTGCCCTTGAGCAGTCATGTATATGAGAGGGGCACGGGAGGGCATCCCGGTCATTTCATAAAAATGCAAAGGGCAGCCCATCCAAGCTCTTATAAGAGCCAACACATTGCAGCCAAGCTCATTTCCCATCTCCTCACTTTCGGCCAAGGTAGGAGCCAAACCAACAGAACCACTCCTCCACTCTTTTTCTTTGCCAAGCCAAGAACCACCCAATCTCAAGCACCGGTGAAAACACGGCAAGGAGAGCAAGCCACTCCTCCATTCCTTCCACTGTCAAACAAAGAGTAAACCAGTGAGAGCCTCCCAATACCAAACACAATCAAGACCACCACAAGGAGGAGAAGGAGCTCGGAGGCCGGGGCGTGAGGCGGCGCCACGGCGACGGAGGGCGTCGGCGACCGCCAATCCCACGCCAAGCCGTCCTTGAGTTTGTTCTACACCCTCAACCCTTTGGCACCACACGCATAGGGGAGAGGAGGAGCGCCGGCGTGGCGGCTCGGCCACGAGCCATGCGCCGCCGTCGCGCGCCAGTTGGTCGGGCGGCCGGTTGGCTGCGCGTAGGAGAGGGGACGCGGGAGGAGAAGGCGGAGGCGAGGCGCGCGCAGCGCCGCGGCGGCGGGCCAGGGACCGCGCCGCCCAGCCGCCCCGCGTGCCGCCAGGCCCCGCCGAGCCGACGAGAGGAGGATGGGGAAAGGAGGAGGAGGCGGCGTTGAGTAGAGCGTGGCGGTCCAGCAACCCGGCGGCCGGCGCGCCACACGCGCCGTCGCGTCGCCTGAGGTCGGCCGGTCGGCGCGCGTGTGTGGGGGAGAGGAGGAGGCTGGCGCGCCACCGGTCGGCGGTGAGGGAGCGGCCTAGCGCGTCGCGTCGCGCCTCAGGAGGCCGTTCGGCGGAATGAGTAGGGAGAGAGAGAGATTTGGGGATGGGAGGAGGAGGCTGTTCGGCGGGGAGTGGGAAGGAGAGAGAGAGAGCGGGGAGAAAGAAGTGAAGGGCCATTTCGTGAAAATAATAGAAGGGGAGGAAAGAAATAGGAGAAGAAAAGAAAAGGGAAAAAAGAGAGAAGAGAGAAAAGAGAAGAAAAGAAAAGAAAAGAGGAGAAAAGAAAGAGAGAAGAAAAAAAAGGGGGTTTGGCACCTGCGCGACAGTCCCTCAAAACCCGTACGATTCGGCCGGGGTCGGGCTACGAGCTTAGGGACGTTGTTCTCCGTTTAAGCTCTTGATTTTCGTTTTGCTGTTGAGTCAGGTGATGTGTGCGCAGGTGGAGGTTCCGGGGCGGAGCCGTCCACGCGTCATCCCCGAGGTTAACCAGGCAAGTGCATTGTAAAGCGGTGAATTGGGTAGTGATTTGGTTAAAATTGAATAATGATGCACCGCTCACCGTATTGAGGTAAGTTAAATATTTCCGGTTAATGCATGGCTTACCATGTTGGGGTAAGCTAAATATTTCTGAATGCATAAAGTGAAGTAGGAAAGGATGAATGTTGAGACGTGTCATGTTGATATGCATAGTTGGAAAACTTGCATTGCATGCATGTCATGAAAAGAGAGAAAGTTGGTCCACGTTGAGTGGGCGCTCCACGGAGTGGGCGGCTCCCGTATGAAACAGGGCGGGCTTGAGGTCCCCGCATGAAACAGGCGGGCTGGTGAGCATCGGCGGGTGCACACTCTGTTTGTCAGGTATAGGCTAAAGAGTTGAGAAAGTGCATGAGCATGTGCATGAGCATATGCATACTGAACGGTTAATGATAACCGGAAGGGATGCGAGAAAAGGGGTAAGTGCATGATGAATAGTTCATGGGATCTGGAAATGATTAAATGGAAAAGAGATTAATGGAACTAAAACAATAATGGTCTAATGAATGAACCTGTTATTTGCTGTTTTGCTTTGTACTTGCTGAGTCGGTGGACTCAGCCTTGCTTTGTTGATGTTTTTAGGTGACCGTTGAGGAGATCGAGCACGGGCGGGAGTAGCACATGGAATAACGGCATGAATTAGCAGCACTTTTGTATCCCCTTTTGTTAGTGTACTTTAGCTGTGTTAGGCTAGAGTAATCACTAGAACTGCTATGTTGTATCTGAACGTAGCAAGAATGAATAAAGTTAATGTTGGTTTTAAATTCTCCTGTGTTGATGATATGGTAAGAGTAGTAGAGGTGGTAGCATCTTGGCCCAGTGAGTGGGCGGGGTGTTACATATACAGTCGAGGACAAGGTTGTGCCTGGCTATTCTCGTATAACCGGGTATGTGGGATAAGGTCGCCGGCACCCTTGCTATAACTTGCTATAACTTGTCACATAACAAATATCTTTAATACACAGTTCTCATAATATCCGTCTCCTAATCATGACAGTATCTCTGATATCAGTTGCTCGTTGGTTGCCTTTTGTCCATTGCTTACTTGTCATGTTTGCCTTTATTTCATATGGTTGCATCGCCTGTCTTACTTTTGTGTTGCGACCGTAGTTGGGTACTTGCTGAGATTTCCAAATCTCACGCTTGCTCTTTCGATCTCGGGTAAAGGCGGTGGAGTGATAGCATCATGCATGGGTGGGAGCACTCGAGTTTTCAGCACCGTGGTTTGCCACCGTTTTGTGTTTCGTTCGTTCTTTATTTGATTAGAAGTGGACCGGTCCCATGTTTTAAATATTTATTCCAGTTTCCGTTGGTTCTCTATTAAAGTGTTGATAAAGTTTTAAACTCTTTGTGATTTCTTTTTTGTACTTATTTATTCTTCACTTTGGCGATGACGTTCCATAGTAATATCCCATATGGTTACGTGGGGTGTTACACAACCACTAATCCAACGGTGTCACTGGAGCCATTTGTAATTCTGTACAATGGCTCGAAAGACCTAAATCACTCCAAGAGATCAAAATGGTACCGGCTACTCAGCAGCATCAGTTTTTATCGTACAACGAAAATACCAAAGCAAGAGCCTCAAGTCTCAAACATACTCCAGGGGTAAACCCAACTAATGCCTACAGTCACATGAAAAAATTCTGGCAGGAGTGTGCAGTTTGACATGAGGAAATGCAAAAGATAACGCTGCTCCAAATGGCTTCTAAGCCTCGTGGCTCTGACTATTGGTTTTTGGCTGAAAGTGCCACTGTAACAGCTCTTTGTTTTTTGTCTGAGTCATTCAATTAAAAAGTTAAAAAATAATTAAAAAACCGTTATATCGTTACGAACAATACAAATATATAAAGGGAAAAGAAAAGACAAAAAAGCTAAAAATACAAAAATATAAAAAAGAGAGAAATTAAGAAGTCAACGTGTTCCAAGCCGAAGTTGTTTTGAGCAGGGCAAAGTCAATTTATGTTCAGCTGACACAACATCAAGGACTACTGTACTAGCAGCAACTCTTTTCTTCACCAATTGAGACCTAAACATAAGGCACTCGGAACACATTGATGATCATTTGATCACTTCATCTTCAGTTTGGCTTTGGCCACAGATACATGATATACCTTTATAGACAACTGTCCAGTCCAAGATAACTTGCTACAACAAAAAAACCCTACTTAAGTGCCCACCTGCTACTCTAGAATCACGACGCCTCCTCGAGCATGTCAATGAAACGCCTTCCATCTGACCTCTGGAAGACTGACTTGTCGAAGTGCAGCTCGTTGGTAGAGACTGCCTCAAATCTAGTCCAGAGTTCCTTCTTTAGAGTAGTTTCTCCAGCCCGCCTTCCCTTCAGGTTAGTGCTTTCCAAGCCTTTCCAGGGAGTACTTAGCAAGGCCTCGCTATGCACTGCAGGAGTTTGGACGGGCTTGTTGTCATGTGAAAGTTCCTGTCTTCCCTTCAGGATATTGCTTTCCATGCCTTTCCAAGGAGTACCAATCAAGGACTTGCTATCCCTTTCTGGAGTTGGAACGGGCTTATCATCTGACGGGTCCATTAATACACAGGTCTTGAGGGGTGACAGGAACCAGTCAAGAGTCTCGTCGGCTTCTCTCATTCGGTATGTACTTCTGGTAGATTGATTGAACCCACACAGGTCTGGATACCTTGATGCCAGATCCTTTGAGACTTCATCAGATAACATGTCATCAGAGGCTCCAGAAGGTTTGTCACTCTCGGTCTGTCCAGCGCTAAGAATGACTTCCTTCCTTGAGCCCTCCGATATTGGAGAAAACTGCTGCTGTCTGCTTGACAGTGCTGTATTCAGGCATGGACTACTCTTGCTCTTCTGAATTGAGAAACTGACAGGCGAAAAGAGCTTGTCTTCTGACGAGCCCTTCTTTGCTTTAATAAAATGAGGTGTGAACACACCAGTCCTTGCTTCCTTTACTTTCACACTTTTCTCCAGATCAGGACAATCCTTATCAGAAATGGTTACTTTCCAAACAGGTAAATTAGGGATATTCAACTGATCCATGTTAGCAGGTGTATTCAACTGCATTTTTGATGATCCTGGGCATCTAGATGAGCAAGCTTTTGCTTTTGTTAATGGTGTCAAGAGAAATAACTGCTTGCCACTGTCGACCATACATGCCCCAGTACGCCACGAGACAAGAGGTGAAGGCGAGACAATCTGGTTGGTCTCAGGCTCAGCTAAGTTGGTGCTGCAGGTAGGGATGAAAACGGTCGGAAACGGTCGGAAAACTCATCAACCGTTTTCTACTTCTGCATTTGAATACGAAACAAAGCGAAAGCGGTAAAGCGGACACGCAAACGAACGAACTTACGGAATATCGAGAATTTCAAAAGCGAACCAATTCGAGCGGAATTATGTCGAACACGGTCGGTATACGAAAATTCAATACGGAATACCGACTGTAGGACCAAGTGCATAACAATTAACAAGTGACCAAGTACATAACAATTACCAAGTGCATGATCAAATTCAAGTGCATATAATAATTAACAAGTGAATGACCCTTGGTCTTAAGTATTAACACAATAGCGACACAAATACAATACAAGTCTAGAACAAACAATTAGCAGACTAGCGAACATCTACAGTTCATCAAAGATCATCCATGAGGTCGGGATCGCTTTCCATATCTTGTGCTTCCTCATTGTCCTCCTCGAGTCCTCATCCCCCTCCTTGTCCTTTTCCTACAAGTTTGCAAAGTGAATTAAAATTAGATGTAGCAATAGCATATTTCAGAGCAAGCAGTCAATAAACATACACATACCTCAATTTTCAGTTTAGCCACAACATTAGCCAAAGCCTCAACCTCAAGATCACTCACAATTGATCCAACCATTTTAGAATCTGAAAAAAAAATTTGGTATTCCGTATTTCGAACCGTATTTACAATATGGTATATTCCGAATAAAATGTAGAAAAGTAGAAAACGGTCGGAAAATGCCTAAACCGTTTTCGCTCCGTTTTCGAATTTGGTATTCCGTATTTCGAACCGTATTTACAATACGGTATATTCCGAATAAAATGTAGAAAAGTAGAAAACGGTCGGAAAACGCCTAAACCGTTTTCGCTCCGTTTTCGAATTTGGTATTCCGTATTTCGAACCAAATTCGAATTTGTCCGAAAATACGAATTCGATCGGGTCAAATGTAGAAAACGATGCGGTTCGGTACGGGATATTTCCGTTCCGTTTTCATCCCTAGCTGCAGGAGACCAAGTTGCGCGAAAGCGATAATGTCGGGCTTGCGTTGGGTAAGATGCTGCTGCTGGATAACAACTTGTCATTCCCTTTTGCAGTAGAAATCGAACAGGTTCCCTTGGTGTGCTTTGAGGCATTTTCACTTTTTGCTGGAGGAGCTTCAAATGCTTGCTTAAGTCTTGCAGACCATTGCTGCTTATAAGAACAAAAGGAGGACGATAAGGAGGAGAGCTAAAATCTTAAAAAGCTCATGCTCATGTCTATTGGTTCAGAAAAAAAAACCCCCAAAAGATTTGATGATAGTACAGACCTTTAAAGAAGTTTTAGTGTCTGACACGAAGCAGCTGAAGGATTCTATTTCTTGTTTTCCTCTGTTGGACATAGTTTGGCTTTGAAGGGCATTGGAGACCAATTCGTCAATCTAATTGAGGAAAAACAGGAAAATATTGTAAGAACCAACAAGTTAGTAGGTTCATGTCAAACAAAAGAAAACATTGACGTTTCAAATTATGTTTCGAATATATCTAACTGCACAGATCTATATACTACATAACCGTTTCAGGAATCAGCGAGTGACTAACTGATTCAAGAACAAACTAGTGGCTGACGTTTCAATTCACGAATACACAAAGATATTCTCTCTCTCTCTTTTCTTTGGAGGTGATGCCAAATCATAAACAGATATACTCTACGAAACACAATAACAGAACAGATTGAGGTTTCTTAAATTCACCCTTTTGACGTTATGCAAACACTAGTTACACTAATACAGCCACGGGCTATCACTACAAGCATCACCAAGAATTTGCTGCTCCAAATCGCTATCGAGACCTGCTTGTGTTGTGGTCACTGGTTGGGTACGGGTCCGAGGAGCGAGCGTAGGGCATTCGCCCTCATCTAACCATCAGTAAGGCTCTTCCCTGACATAGTAGAAAGGCTTTGAGACTTATTTTAGAAGAAGAGGGAGACTAGGAACTTTGTTTATTCATTGCTTGTTTGCTCTGTTTCTGCCCGTGGTATTGTTCATGTGCTACAATACCCACGGTATTAGTCATATGCCTGCTACAATGCCTCGCCAGACCATAGGCCATAATATTACACCCCTCGTAACGAGACAACCCATCCTCGAGCTATCAGGTGGCGACCATAGTTAAAGTCCTTCGTAACCCTATGTCGACGAGAGTATGTGGCGTCGACGGATAGTCGTATAGAAGAGAGAGTGCAACACTCCAATGGACAACAACGAGGACAGTGGTCCTTTGGTGTGACTTATCGTTGCAGGAGGCGCCAGCGATATGGACAAGCTATGTGGTGCGGTAATGACGTTCTTCCTGCTGGTGCAGGGAAGAACGCAACGCCATGGTGATCCTGACACCCGCCACACCCCGCATCTACGAAGGCACAGCATCGACTGGGTATGTAGAGAGGACTGGCGCTGAACAGCGCGACCTTCCTCCTTGGCTAAAGCACTAGAGGTGTAACCAAGGATAGCACTGCCCGCTGAAGCATTGGTAGTGACGGCAGGAGTGGTATCAGTGGCGACGTTGATTCTAGCAGTGACGGTGACTCAGAAACCACAACAACATGTTGCGCCTTGTCCTCCATCTTGGTTATGAACTTTTTCATCAAGGTCATCATGTTGCCGAGATCGGTCTTAAGGTCCACAACTATTCATGTACTACAGTACCTATAGTGCTATTCATCTATCTGCTACAGTGCCTCAGCGGACCATACGCCATAACAGCTTCTACAAGTACAGCACTACCCAAGAACACAACCCCACAAGAAATTTCTTCTAGACCTGTTGGGATGTCATTTAGTTTGATATGTGGGCCGCCATCCGAAACTTCTTACGATCACTACCAATCCGACCCAACCGTTCAAACGACCGTTGAATTGAAGTAATCGATTCCACCATTTCCGCTCAAACGAAGCACAAGCACAGCATACGACAGTTGGCATCACTAAACGACCGACTAATCAACGAGATGGAAATAGATGGCTAGCGTTTCGAGCAAAGGCTGAGGGGTGTCGACCTGGGAGACGAGACCGGACAGATCGGAGCGGGCGAGGAGGAGGCGGTCGAGCGCCGCGTCGGCGGTGGCGGCGGAGGGGGAAGCGGCCGGAGGAGCGCGCTTGCGGCGGAGGGATTCCGGCGCGCGGGTTGCCCTGTTGCTGGAGAGGACGCGTAGCGGGCGCCGCCGCGCCGTCGACTTGGCTCCCTGGCTCTTCTGCATGTCGGGAGAGAGCAAGAGGAGGCGGAGGCGGCCTAACGGTCGGGAAGGCTATGGGAGACTGGGAATTTTGAACCTGTGCGCGTCGTGGTTTACTTTTGAGGTGGGGATGAAGGCGGCCGGGCACGAGGGTTTTGCTTTAGGATTCGTGCTGAGAGGGGCCTGGATCCACCGTACGTATCCAATGCCATCCTACTAAATCGGAAAATCAACCGTCAAAAATAGGATGTTGCACCGGTTCATACAAAAACAAACGATCGCGGTTCGAAATTTTGTGTTGCTACAGCTCCTTTGTACCGCACCATTCTCAAATTACCATAGCAGCATTTTAATTGAGATATTGATGAAGTTCATCGAAGTTCTAAAATCCGGCGTCCTACTCATTTGAAATTACCTGTTGCTTCAGATAAATAAACGAGAGTGCCGGAAATTTGTCGGAAGGACAGAATCACGGTCTGCATTTATACAGTTACAGGCTTACAGAGTCACCAGTTACAACAGATGCCTTCGTCCAAACTCCCACTGCGCACCAACGCGCCGCTGGTGCATCTCTACATTCCTCCTGAGGCTTCAGAACCTGAGGAACATCCCAACATATCTACTACTAGGCTAGCTACTATGGCGCCTCAGCCTCAGGGTATTGAGAATGAGCCGCCGCGAGGAGAGCAGCCCCGATGCCTGATCCGTCGTTGGCGAGCTTGATGACGACAGAGGAGGATACTTCCTCCCCGAGCATGTCCCTCAGGGTGCTCTCCAGGCAATCGCTGATGATTGTGTAGTGCTC
The DNA here is from genome assembly GCA_036346575.1 of Dendrocalamus sinicus. NCBI lineage: Eukaryota > Viridiplantae > Streptophyta > Magnoliopsida > Poales > Poaceae > Dendrocalamus > Dendrocalamus sinicus. The sequence goes on along the minus strand of CM070655.1, from coordinate 3,275,705 downwards.
GTAGAGCCCACCATCCATGGCGATCACCGTCCTTTGCTTGTCACTGCCGGGGATATCCCGTCCAAGCTTTTTGAGGATCCCGTGTATCCCTGCAGCAGCGAGACGTGCGCCACGCTTCGCAACGATGTCGCAGACATTCACCACGAGTCTTCTAGTTTTAAGTGTGGTGTTTTGGATCTGCAGAATTGAATCAGAATATTGATGTGTTTCAACGAAGTTACTGGAAAAGAAATGTTAGGTACTAGTGGGAAACAAAGGTGAAGGTAAGTACCCCCAGGATATCTTTCAGTTTGGCTCCAACTGTTCTGAGATCAGGTGATGTGTCATGATGCATCATCGACATATGGGGTGTCCTGGATACAGTGTCTCAAGCTATTTAATTAATAGATAGCCCACAGGAAAATGATGCAGATGGTAGACAAAATTTTGATCTAACTTCTTTGAAGAATGGAGCGACTAAGAAAATGCTCAGGTTCTAGATTTGTGCTTAGTAACGGTATTACGATGTCACATATGTAACAACTGCAGTTCTACCGGCAGCTTCTTAGCGAATCAATACAAGATTACTACTCCAATAGATGTTCATCATCAATTTCTGTTCATCTATCTTTCTACCAGGATTCAGCACAGCAATACAAGCACTATAATTCTTTTTGCTTTTTTCTGTGTTTCGATACTTGATTTTGGAGCAAACCACATTTATTGATGTAAGATGACAAATGAAATTGAAACTACGCTTACCTAAGAATAAACGGAATCTTGAGTTTTGGTGGTACATCATCACCAAAAAGGGAAGCTTCTTGAGTCATCTTTAACAGGACTCTCCGAACAATTTCCCCCAAATACATACCAGAGATCAGCTTTTCATAAATCTACAAAGGAAGAATGCAATGATTAGTTGTAATTTGCAATGAAAGAAGATATACCTCTTTTGTAGGATACCTGTTCACCAGGGTTCAGACTTTCAGCATCTAATGCTTGATCAAATTCAGTCAAAGGAAGATGGGATGACCTGAAGTTCCCCCATTCCATATTTATTACCTGTGATAAAGCACAAAAACTGATAAAAACCCTGACAACCATCTCAAGCTTATGAATGAACTAATCATGCGCAAGTAACATGCTCATGACAACCGTACAGACGATGTGTTGCTCCTTTTTCCACTTTTTCACTTTCATGTTTTTTTGACATGGCCACAGCCCACATGTATTATATACTGATTTCACAATTGTATAGCTTTGGCCTTGTGAACTAGGTAGAGGGAAAAAAAACACTCACCATATCTCCTGACTTGGGCAGAAGGCCATGCCATTTAGGAATCGCATTAGCTCGTTCCACATATGCCGCATTAGTACCTGTCCCCAGTATAACAGCAGCAACAACATCATTATCATCATATCTCCCACAAGCCAATGTCCCTATAGTATCATTTACCTACATAGGAAGAAGGGACATATGCACTTCAGGTTACAGAAACACATTCTTGACACAGGATATTTAACAAAAGTTATCTTGTAGCTTGCAAATCAAAAGGAACTAACCAATGCTGTGACTTTCATATCGAGCCCCTGACGTTCTAGGGCCCTGCCTAATTCAGCCACAACATCCTCGCCAACCTGATTTTACAGCAACATGCAATAACTATAATGGTCCAGAGGAATTTCTAACAACCATGAGTGAGAAGGGCGTGGTTTTGAGTAAAGAACTTAGATTTTTCAATGGAAAAAGGCAAGTCTTGTCGAGTAAAGAACTTAGATTTTTCAATGGAAAAAAGGCAAGTGTTGTCTACCCATTGTAAGAGTATGTTCTTGTGTGTGATGCGTACTTGTTAATAACATAGTACAAGAGCTAACAGCTAACCGTTTCATCAATTGCAAAACCCTTTGTCCACTTGATAAGAGTGCCTGATGCAATTGAAGATTGCTTTACTGGGAAAGAGAATGTAAAACCGAGCTCTCTCTGCCTCCCCTCAGGAAGACAAAAGTCTTCACCCTCCGAGGCAACAAATTTTGCCAAAGCAGCAGCAATAAAATCAAATAGTTCCTGAAACAAAATTACATGACATGTGACACGCTTATCGTTTGACTGGAATGAATGCAAAACAAAGGGAACAATTTTTACATGTGAACTCCCAGTCATTAAATGTGGTGGAATTGAAATCTCTTCACATTCTTGCTTGACAACTCGCCCTTCCTTGCCTCCTAATTGAACACGTAAAATACGGAAATTTGTTCCTCCAAGGTCAAGTGCATAAAATAGCCCTTTCTCTTCCCTGTGAATGCAGCCTTCATCATATCAGATTTATGATTTATCAATCCAAAGTGCAACTGCATGCAATAGTTCAATAATTTGCTGGAGGCCGCACCACAGCAATAAGTTCAAATTCAATCTGTGGTACTTGTTAACACAATATACCCATCACATAACATTACCCTCGGCATAATTACTTTGACACCCTTTGTATCGTCTAAAATGTCTTAACAAATATCAAAACCATATCTAACACATGTGTTCCAGTGACTCACAATAACTACATGGTTACAGGTAACCACAGAAGAGACAGTGCAAAAGTGCATAGCAGTTGACTTTACTTACCAATGGACTTAGAGAAAGATTTTAGATATGGTTAGTAAGGTTGGTTTGCTATGTAAGGCACAAAATGATGTTTACCAATACCCAAAACAATAATCTTCGTCTTGCAACAACCATATGCTCAATGTTGGTTCAACCAGAGTCAATTCACGGCAAAATCATGGCGAATTGGCGAGTGCCAGTCTTTTTTTTTCTCACCTAAATCACATAATATAGATAATGATTTGTTTCATCAAGTTCACATCTTTTAGACCAAACCACCATAGCAGTACGGACGGCACCTTAAAACGGTCAAATTTATCGACAAGATCTTGTCCATTTCTCCAAATGTAGGCACTAGACAGCGACATTAGCACCAAACAAACATCCCACTTTTAACTCAAACACAGATCTGTTGAACCGCAAATTGCTCCTTCCAAGCAGCCATTCTCGAACAACGAAGCAGGCAAACAAAGCACCCCTACACTTCCCATCCAAATCAGAACATTGCGCGAGAAGAGGCGATTGTTTTACCCGGACGGGAGGGAGTCGACGTAGCTGATGATCATCTTGAGCTTGCTCCCGCCCTCGGACGCGAGCCCCGCGTGCATCTCGACGGCCATCGCGTCCGCCACCTGCCGCAGTCGCGCCGGCGGCGCCGCGCACCGCTCCTCCAGCTCCCGCAGCACCGCCGCGGAGCGTGCCCACCGCTTCGCCTCCCGGAGCTGACGCCGCACCACCAGCGCCACGCCGACCGCCGCCGCCGCCGCGACGATCGCCGCCGCTGCCTTCCTCATCGCTCGCCGTTCTCCGCGACCCCGCCTCCTCGGCAAGATGGGGCCCTCACGTAAATATGGGCGGCAAGCAGGGACCGTTTCGGAATGTATCCCCCGCCTCTAGCCGTTTATGGAAGACGTGCGTGGGCCCGGGGGGACTTGCACGGGGTGGGCCCAGTGGACTCGAAGTGGTGACCCGGTGGGTGTAGTCTTTAGTCTTTACGCTGTGAGTGGGTGGGTCGCACGTGGCTCGTGAACGGAGACAGCACCTTCAGATGTTTTATGCTGCTTGTAAGGCCCTGAATCTGGCTTTTGGAAACTGGGTGGGATCTAAACAGATCAGTTTTTGGGATAGTTTTTAAAATCTACCTACCCAGATTCTTAAAAACCAAGAAGCTATTGATACCTAGCTTTTGCCAGTTTTTTTTGCACAAATACCCATTTACCCTCATTAAAGACCACGCATGGCTGTTTAATGTGCTGTTCAAGAGCAATAAATGTAAGGGTATAATAGTCTATTAGCACCAATCATAAATGAAACTAGCTTTTAAAAACTAGGAGATCCAAACACCCCACCAGTTTTTACTTAGAAACCAGCTTTTAAAAACTACAAGTAATAGCTGGTTTTTAAGAATCTGAAACTGATCCAAACAGGACCTTTGTAAGCGTTACCGCGGAGTTTCAGAAAAAGATACATATTATTAAATATAATTAAAATTATATAATAAATATTACAAAGAGAGATATCTATCATCAATAATTAGATCGGTATAGTTGGATCTGTCGGTGACGATATCATCATTTTGGATCTGCCCTTCCTAACCCCACTAGCTCCACGGTTCTTCCTGACTTTCAACAGTGCATATCTTGTTTGAGCCGATGCATTTCGCATCCCTGTTTGTCGTCCGTGCCAGTGTACTCCACTTCCCGATCATCGACCTCAGTGTTGTACACTTCCATTTTGTTATCATCCTCGGTGGTGTGCACCAACGCCTCGTCGTCTGCACCGATATACTCCTCTTCTTCGCCACTGAGTATTGATTTGCCTGCCTCCTCTTCTTTCCCATTCTTGTGTATCAGTAGCATGGCAGTGCATGGGAGGAAGGAGTAGTGAAGGGACCAAAGGCGCTAGCCACATCACCGTTTTTTCATGGCTTTGTTGTCGGATTGAGATCTAGTGGTTAGGATTAGTTGAGGAAGGAGATTGATCTAGATGTAAATAACAAACATGTTTGGCTCCTCTACTCCCACCCGACGCCATCTTCTCCCCTCCCTTGTATCTCCTTGCCTCCCTTGCCCTTACGCTGGCGCCAGCGGGAGCCACCACTCCTCGCGCCTCCTCCCGCCGGTGGCTCTCGGCAATGGCACCACCTCCTCGCCTCTCTGGATCCACCATCCCCAAAATCATCGCTGTCGGGTGCACTGTCTCTGAGGTTATCATCTTCGGATTTGGCTGGTACACCTTCTCCTTTGCCTCCACCTCCATCTCTAGTACTCCGCTAGGGTTATCGTGCTCCTCGTTGGTGTCCCCAACCCTAGGACCACTTGATCTCGAGGTCATCGTCCTTGATGCTGGTGTTCTCCATCCTAGCATAGCGAATCAAGCGGACCCCGAGGTCGTCGCATTTTTGATCCAGTGTCCTCGAGGTCATCTCTGTAAGATCCGGTTGTCCTTGCCTCCACCACTTCTAGATCAGGTTGTTCTCGCAACGAGATATTGGGGACGGAAGCGAATAAAGAATATGTAGTTGTAGTTGGACTACGCCAGCAGAAAAAGGAGAAGTGGAAGGTGGCAGCATCGGTGGAAGAGAGTGGGAGAGAAAGGTATTTTGCGGCCGAACCCCACCATCTCATGTCGCTACTGCCAGACCCGAGGGAGAAGCCCGAGTCTGAAGGATTTGGTGATCCGTGACCACTACACCGTTGGATTCGGGCCATCCTTGACCCCAGTGACGCCATATAATGGTTATCCTCGATCCCAGGGCCACCGTCTTTCTCCTCCTTGAAGTTTCCTCCTTGCTAACCGGTTCACGCTGTAGCCTCCTTGCTTGCTGAGCCCAACCATCGCTTGGCTATGGCCAGCTTATCGTGGGCATCGGTCACCAGCATCGCCACTTGTTGTGGATCTAACCTGCAAAATTGGCAAGGCATTGGTGCAGAGCATGGAAGAGGGAGATGATTAGAAGAGATTGATCGGAGTGAGGAGAGAGAACGGCGCTAATTAGGACACGAGTAGTGAGTGTGGGTAATGGTTGGGGCCTCAGGGGTGTGGCCATGCGGGGAAGGGAAGATGAGCGGTTGCGGTATAAGTTTGTGAGCAGTTCAGGGATAGAGCTGGCTAACGACATGCGGCCATACGTCGGCATGTGTTAATAGAAGATGATGGAGTGCGCTACGATAGGGAGAAAGAGGGAGATGGTGAACAGACAAACTCCATTTTTATACGTCAGCATTTTTATATACTGTGTCACGTGGAGTCCACCAACCTTGTATTCGTCTCCTTACATGTCCGCGACCGGCTGCGCGGCGACGTCCCAAGCCGCCGTTTCTCCTTTGCATCATGCGTTGACGGCGCGTGCAGGCTTATCGGCTCCTAGGATGGAATCGTTATAGTTATCCAGAGTCCGTCGCCATTTTACCATGCCGGCATCGTGGTTGTCAACCCCGTATCCATGTCCCGCGCCGTTGTCATAGCCCTCATGCCTGAGGGCGGCGAGATCATCACCGGCTACGCTCATCCAGTCATCCTTGCCTTCCTCCTCGTGTACGTCTGCTACAACCAAGGCAGACCGATCTTCCGAGTCATAAAGGTCAGACCCACATTGGCATGAGATTCCTGTAGAGCGCCCGGCTGCTGTTGTTGGCATTTTTCAGTGCCCCTGCTTCAGCGGCGGCTTCAGTTTTTCTCTGTCTTGTTTCTCTGAAGGTTTTCAGAAGAGGAACAGTAAGAACGAAAAACAGGGGAGAAGGCAAGACATGCTCAATTTTCAAAGGCTTCCCTGTTCTGTTATTATCTCAGTTCTGAATTACAATACTAACTGAAAGCTAAATAGCAAACTCAACAAACGCGGATGGCATCATCCCACGGTCCACAAGACTTAAGACTCAACTAATATGACACACCCCAAGCCGAACAAAACGCACACGCATGCCATGAGCCTACAGACTTGGACAATTTTAGAAACTTCATAAATTCAGCTACGTTTAGATTATCGACTCACATATTTCCCCCTAATCTACACAAGAGCAACTTTTGATTATCGGTAGCAAAGATAACTTACTAGTAAAAAATTTTCCAGTGGGCACTAACTCCTCCGCTACGTTCCCGATTAGCAACGCCAAAACTGAACTGTGCTGTTGTTGTTTCGAAGCACGAAAAAACTGGCTACGCACTACTCTCTGTGGCTTAGATGTTCACGTACTGTTAAAACTTTTTGGCGATAAGTGATCACTATCCGAAATATACTCTACCAAGTCTTGTATCCCAAGAACCTATGTTGCTTCAACTTGGCGCCGTGGGTAGCTCAGTTCCAACTTCCAACTCTCGCGTGAACCAGGCCAGGAGAAACATTCGCAACCAAAATAAGGGTCGTTCATATAGTCTTTTAACTTTAGTTTATAAATAGTAATAATTTATAGAGAAACTTATAAAGAGAAATACTTGCGTGTAATTTTAACCGATATAAATGAAGTTGTTATAGTGTATACTATAATCTACTAGTAGATTCTGTTTTAAAAATACTCCGTTTAAAAAATAGATTTTAAAAACCAATATAAACAGTGCCTAACCTGCATACACACAAATACACAATAGCAAAGACCAAGGCCGATGTGCCCAACCAGTTACGCCCTAACTCAAGTTTATCTTGTGTTGTTGGCCTCTTGGACTTTGTCTAAGACCATTGTTTAGGCCTCCCATCTAGTATCTTTGGGAGAAGTACTTCCTCAAGGTCGAGCATTTTCTTTTGTAATTGATTTTTTCTATTTTGTTTTTAAGGCATTCCGAGTGAAAACAGCCACTTAATGTATCATTTAGAATGCATAATTTTTTTCTGTTTTCTACATAAATTGAACTGTTTTTTTTACAAAAAATTATGTCAAATTCTTGTGAAATTCTTGAGTTTGGGACTAAGTCATCATGAGACCTTTTGTCCCTTGCAAATAACGCAAGACTTTCTTTATCAATTTCAATGTTCTATTCCAGATTGCTCGAATCGCCATAACCCGTAACAAATGCTAAGTCGTGTGTGTGCATACTTGAGCATATCGTAAGCTTCCGACACCAAGCATATGGAAGCGCCATTTGATCGATCTCATATCGTTCCCGGGCATTGAAAATCCCATATCCGCGCCTTGACTATAGGTGCAGTGAAGGACTATATTTATGCATACCAAATTTCTTTAAGACTTTCTATGTATGCCTTTGTGATAGTCCCAATATCCCCTTGTTTCTATCCCTGAATTTCGATCCTAGAACGAACGAAGCTTCACCAAGGTCTTTCATATCAAGTTTGAGGACAAAACTTCTTTGTCTCCAAGAGTGCATCGACATCACTACTAGCCAAGAGGATATCATCCACACATGTGATTAGGAAGATAAACTTCCCATCTTTAAACTTTGCATAAACACAGCTTGTCCTCTACCTCTTTAAACCCAAATTTTCTTATTGTATTGTCAAACTTCAAGTACCACTGTCTTGAAGCTTGCTTTAACCCATAAATCGATTTCTTTAGGCGCATCCCATTCTTTCATTTCCTTCCACGACAAAACCTTTCGGTTGTGCCATGTAAACATTTTCCTCCAAATCCCCATTAAGAAATGCCGTTTTACATCCATTCTGATGTAACTCTAAATCATAATGTGCCACTAATGCCATTATGATTCGAAGGAATCTTTACATGAGACCGGAGAAAATGTCTCATTGTAATCAATCCCTTCTCTTTATGTAAAGCCTTTGCCACAAGTCGCGCTTTATATCTTTCTACATTCCTTGGGAGTCATGTTTTGTCTTGTAGACCCATTTACTGACCTATGTTTTGGCTACTTTAGGAATAATTTCCAAGTCCCAAACTTTATTAGTCTTCATGGACCTCATCTCCTCTTCCATGGCCTCAAGCCATTTTGAGGAATTTTCGCTTCATGGCTTCTTCAAATGAGGTGGGATCATCCTCCATTTGAAATTCCTCTCAGATGATAAATCTGATAATTATCGAAATAGCTGATCTTCTTACTCTTTGAGACCTCCTGGGCCTCCTCATTTGGTACATCTATGCTTGAGGTCTTGTGGGCAATAGGTTCTATATGATCCTCGAGGAATGTGTTCTTCATTCTCATTCATTGTTGCCATGGGAGGAACAATAAGTAAGCCGGCACCATGTTGTCTTGCACTGGCCGGTGCAATGGAAAGCAGTAGTGAAAAATGGCTCTTGAATCATCTGAGTGGGCGTAAACACCCGCTTCTCTTCAAGGTCAATCTCTCGAGCTACCATGCTCCCTCATCATTTCATCATCTCTAAGAAGACAAAGATGTCTCGCTACAAACTTTGTGTATCTCGTCAGATGAGAAACGATAACCTTTTGACTTTTCGGGCAGCCAATGAAATGGCAACTTATCGCTTTGGGATCAAGTTTCCAAGGTTTGGGTTAAATACTTTAGCCTCAGCAGACTCCCCACACACGTAAGTAGTTTAGTGAGGAACTCTTCCCGCCCACAACTCGCTCTGTTTTGGGCACCGACTTCATAGGCACTCTGAGAGAATATGAATGGCGTTTTCAACGCGCCCATCCATAAACTCAATGCTCATCATGCTTCACCATATCCATCGTGGCACGGTTGCGAGCTACTCCATTTTGTCGAGGTTCGCCCAAGATCAATATCGGGCCACTATTCCATTTTCCTGTAAAACCTCGCAAAAGGTCCAGAACTTGTCCATATGGGGTATGTCGATGTAGTACTTCCACGCATCGATCGGACTATCTTAATCTTTAAATCGTGTTGGTTTTCAATTTCACCTTAAATATCTTGAATTTATCCAAGGCTTCATTTCTTTCTTTGATTGGATAAATATATCCACAACGGAGTAATCATCTCAGAATGTTATGAACGAGTCATATCCATCCACACTTTTCACAGAAAAGGACCACAAATTTTCTCATGTAGCCATTTTCTTTTGTAATTGATTTTTCTATTTTGTTTTAAGGCATTCCAGTGAAAACAGCCACTTAATGTATCATTTAGAATGCATAATTTTTTTCTGTTTTCTACATAAATTGAACTGTTTTTTTTACAAAAAATTATGTCAAATTCTTGTGAAATTCTTGAGTTTGGGACTAAATCAAAACTCCAAACGCACCGTGAAACCACAGACGAAAGCCGCGAAGAATCCTCCAACACCGACAGGCGAACCCCGTCTCTGCACGCGGCGCAAATCCCAGCCGCTCGATCACAATCTCACGGCCCCACATCCCCACCCAACCCACGGGCGCAGCACCGGTCCCGAGGACCCCACCCAAGCCACAGATCCCGTAATTACCCATCAAACCCACGGTTAACGTCGCCTAAACGCCCCGTTAACACGAGGGCACGCAGGTAATTTCGCGCGGCAAGGCGATGGCGAAAGGATATGGACTCGCGGCGCAGCTGGGCTAGTAGGACCACGAGTGCGGCTATTTTCAACGTTGGTCAAAAATACGACATACAATTTAAAACAATTCTATCATACATTAAATCTACATCACCGCTAAGCGAAATAGAAATAATGCATAAAGTCAACATTAAAAATTTACAACATCATTATTAACAACGTTGGTCGAAAATAACAATATCATAAATTTCTCGAAATTTTATCTATTTTTCAAAATTAAATTCTCCCGTTGGTTCGAATTTAATAATGAAAAACAATCAATATTAACTTTTGCAATGGAACCGTAATTATTCCAAAATAATTCAAATTTCGTAAGCATTAATCAGACACTTTAATCTCAAAATTAACACGTTGGTGCAAAATTTACAGAGATTTTAAGTCAAATTTCAATCAAATTCATCAACAAAAACTTCTGAAAAACAATTAAATATAAAAACAGATTGTACTGCTCAAACGGCCAATCGCTCGTCAAATTCGGCCGCCACCCAAATAAGCGTCACGCGCTGCTGCCGCTGGCTCGCCGGCTTGCTACGCTCGCTTATTCACGCCACTCGACGCCGCCTCTCGCCGCTGCCGCTGCTCACGCAGGCGGCCGCTTGGTTCGCCCAGGCCAAGGCACCACAAGGCGCGCGACTGACGCGCCTCGCGCGCCGCCGCAAACCATCGGGACGTTTGATTCACATCCGACGGCCCTGCCTCGCTCCTCGCCGAGCGACGCGCCACAACTCGCTCGGCCGAAAAGCGCCCGTCGCCAAAAGCGCCCTAACGCGGCTTATGCGATCTTAGCCGGTCGACGATCCGACGGCCGCGCGGCTTGCTCACGGCGGAACAAAACGCCGCGCGCGGACGCCGAAACCCTAACCATTCTCTCCACTTTCTCGCGCGCGCCGAGCGAACTTCCTGGCCGGCGGCGCGGCGGCGATCGTTCACCCCGCCGAGAGAGAGAAGACGGCGCTGCCGGTGCCTTCGCCGGCGCGCCTCTCGAGAGGAGCGCGCCGCTGCCGAGCTGCCCGGCCGGCGCTTCGTTTCGCGCTGCGTCGGCGATGGTCTGTGACGTGGAGCGCGGCGAGCCCGAGACTCTGCCGATCTCCCGCACGCCACGACGACGACGCGGCGACCGGCGACCACGCCTGTAAGATTCTTTTCGATCTAGGGTTAGGTTTGACCCGATCCCGTCTGTTCTTTTCTAGGGTTGGGGCTTTCTTTTTTCCGCTCCGACGCCAAACCGACGGCCTCTCGCCCCTTCTAGATATACGCCTAGGGTTAGGGCTCGATACCATTGTTTGCCCTCCTAGGATCTCCTAGGTTTAGGTCTAGGGTTTCTTCTATGCTCGGTTCTTGAGTGCTACGCCGAGAGGAGAGAGGGTACCACCTTCTGATGTGGAGAAGAAGAGCCGCCATCGCGGGTTCATGGTGAAGATCGCGCACGGCGGGCACGCCGGGAAGAGGTGCGAGGCTCTCTCGGCGGCGTGTCCGGGCGGCGCGAACGCAGGTAATTTCGCGCGGCAAGGCGATGGCGAAAGGATATGGACTCGCGGCGCAGCTGGGCTAGTAGGACCACGAGTGCGGCTAGGGTTTCTTCGTCTTCTCACACTTCTCCACCCGCTCCCGTCTCCAACCTCGCCGCCGCCGCCTGAGCCTTAAGACTCCCACGCCTCGACCTAGGCTTAGCCATGGCGATGCAGTCCGGTAGACGAGTGTCGTAACCAGAAGGGTTGGTTCCCCAGTCCGCAAGCTCGCGAGCGTTTACTGTGACCTTTGCCGTAGGTCTGTAGCCGTTGCCATGGCGACCCTCAACCCCTTTGACATCCTCGGCGGCGATGACGGCGACGACCCCGCGCAGCTGCTGGCCGCCGCGGCGGTTGCGGCGCTGAAGGCCGAGGCGAAGAAGCCGGCGGCGGGGACTGCCGGGAAGGGCGCGCAGCCGGCCGCCACCAAGTTCCCTACTAAGCCGGCTCCCCCTGCGCAGGCTGGTAAGTTCGGGGTTGAGACGTTGAGTTGCGAGGATGCCGGATCTTGGGTTTAGGGTGTATGGTAATGGATTCTCTCTCCAGTTTTTAGTCCAGGGTTTGGAAAGAGGGGCCTTACGTCAATAATTTTAGGATATTTTAGTGATTAGTATGTGAAATGACAATTTTGATGTCATGGTAAGAAAGGATGTTTATGATTTGTGAAGTTCGGAATTTTGATTTGACTATAGCTATTTCTGCCATAACAGACGATTTTTTTGGGGTGAAATGCTTCGTTGCTCTACATGTTTCAGTGAGGGAGTCTCGAGATGGTGGTGCGCCCTCACGAGGAGGATTCGGACGTGGTGAACGTGGCCGCGGCAGAGGTGGGCGAGGGTATGGTCAGAACCGCGACTTTAGCAGCGAAGACATGAATGGCTTCCAGGGAGGATATGGTGCTGGAGGTGGTGCCAGAGTTGGGGGTCAAGAAGGTGCCCAAGACAGGGAGAGGGGCCCTCGGCCACCCTTCCGTGGAGGCCGGAGAGGCGGTTACCGGGACAATGAGTTTGGTGATGATTCTGAGAGGCCCCCTCGGAGGACCTATGAGCGCCACAGCGGTACTGGCCGTGGGTATGAGATGAAGCGTGAGGGTGCGGGCCGCGGCAACTGGGGAACTTCCACTGACGAAATTCTTGCCCAGTAAGATATCTGCTCGTTGTTGTAAGCTATTTGTATGCATATCGGTGAAATGAGAGGTAACTTGTGGTGTTGTTTGGGTGACCAGGGAAACTGAGGAAGCCCTGAAGCTGGATGAGAAGGCCCCTATTCCTGAGAAGCAAGGTGCACTGGAGGATGCACCACAGGCAGAGGAGAATAAGGACAACAAAGATGCCACTGCAAATGAGGAAGAAGAGAAGGAAGAAGATAAGGCATACTTCCACTTGCTGCACTGCACTGTGAATAATGTTTTTGAGAAATTTGTATGGTTAAAGTTACATTTTCAAGGCAAAATTGAATGCATCTATAGTCCTATTCTCAACTTTGCAACAAGTGTGGATTGTTGCATGTTTTTTTGCTACTTTTGTCTAAAGGCCTAAAAGTTTTCATTTTGGTGTTTACTTGGCTTGCGCCACCGACCCTGTTTGTTTTTCATGTTGAATGTGATATGTTTGTTTTTTGCAGAGCAATTGGATGCTGTATTGCTGTGCTTCTTTATTTACTTAAGTTATTATGTAGTGCATGTCTTAGTTGCTGGGAATGTTTAATTTCGAATTTAAAGGAAACTTTGTGGTCTTGTTATCTTGTGTGAGCCGGTGGCATTCGGGAATGTTTCTATTGGAATATTCTATTAGCGCAATAATAAGTGCATGCGCATCCAATTTTCTTTATTTTGGATTCACATTCACAACAGCCACAAAGTTTTCATCGCTTCATGACTTGCATTTGGTATATATTTACAGAACTGACTGAAAAGTGATGATAACAGTTTTGCACTTTTGCCATAGACTTTGTGGCCTCTATCTCTTTCCTATAACATATGAGATCTATTTTAGGAGGAAGACTTTTAAACCTTGCATTTGATATTCATAAGACTACTGAGTTTGTCTTATAAACTAACAGATAATTTGTTTTAATTTTGATAGCCTGGCAATTTGGCCATGACATGCAGTATGGTACTCCAAGTTGAAATTTATGGTGATGCGATTATTTCTTCTGTTTCTGTTCCTGATGACCATAGATACTTTTCCAGGGCCAAATCTTGAACCGAGTGATTGTTATACACGTACTAAGTTGTAGGCAACTTCCGCCCCCTAGCTCCCATCAGCTGCTTGCAGACGCACATAAGCTTTTATGGATTACTTGTTGTATTATTCTATCTATTTCTGTTGCCATCATTTTCTAGGAGTGACGTCATCGTGTTCTATGTCTGTATCAATTTTTTGGAAGACAATTGAAGAATATATTATGTATCTGTATCTGTTTCAATCATATAAATCAAATCTTTGATGATCTAGGAGATGACTCTCGAGGAGTTTGAGAAATTAAGGGAGGAGAAGCGGAAAGCACTTCTTGCTTTGAAGACTGAAGAGAGGAAGGTTGATGTTGATAAGGATCTGCAGTCTATGCAACCACTTTCGACCAAGAAAGGAAATGATGATGTTTTCATCAAGCTGGTATTTTTCCATTTATGCCTTGTAATCCTTCCGTGCTCTCATAACTTATGTGAGATGTGTGATTGATATTTTTTTTATCATAGGGTTCTGATAAGGATGCTTTGAAGAAGAAGGAAAATGCTGAACGTGATGAGCGTGCTAAGAAGGTCTTACATCTCTTGCGTCTATTTATATAATATTGTTATTATTCTGCTGTAGTCAACAACCACTTAATTACCTTGATCCTTATTTTGGGTGTTTCTGAACATGATAAATGCATTTTTCCTGTCTTCTTGGATTCATTTGCCATTTCGCTGAACTGCTGTTAAAACCACGTTTGCCATTTTTCATGTTTGGATGTGCACCCAATTTTAACATGGACACTTACAGTTGCTGATTGGGGACTGTTTATTCCTTCACTTTTTCAGTCTTTGAGCATCAATGAGTTCTTGAAACCTGCTGAAGGAGAAAGGTACTACGGTGGCAGTGGTCGTGGCAGGGGCCGTGGGGACCGTGGAGGTTTCAGAGGTGGATATGGTGGGGGTCATCGTGCCCCACTGGCTGCTCCGGCAATTCAAGACCAAAACCAGTTCCCAACTCTTGGTGGGAAGTGAAGTGCATGCACTGTCTCGAACATCATATCATCGTTACTGTCAACTTTAAATTTTGTTCATCCGTAAATTACTGTGCCACTGCTAATCAAACAAACAATTGTGTTGCATGTGGATTATTTCCGTTGTCTTAGTCGACTTTGTATATCGGAGTTGCTTGTTTTTTTCAGAATTTTGTGTGCTATCATAGATCCTCGTTATATCACCAACTCAACATCCACGTTTTATCACCAACTCAACATTTCTTACATGTTGCCAGCTTTGTGTTTGTTGTGCTATGATTATATTTACCTTGTTTGGAAAGGCCTTTTGCGACTAGCATTCAGGTAACATCCATATCCAGATGCAGGTAATTCATAGGTGTCCTTTGTCAGATGATGCCTCAGCTCATGCTGAAATATCTTATCTCGTGAGTGTAGCCAAGAAATGCTGGAATCGTCTGAATGTCTAGCAATGTTTTCTCACTGATGTGGATAAGATTTTAATCTCCAAACTAGCCGACGTGAATGCGACTCCTGCTGTTGCTGTTACTCTTATTGCTCCAGGTTAGTCAGAGTCGAGCAATTTTCGGATGCAACAGCCTGCAATTTCAGTTCGATCGCTCGTTCTTCCATACTGTGATGCTGCAGTTTGGTCCGGAACGCGCCGTCGTTGCCTCTGGCTGCGGAGTAGAGATGGCAATGGGTACCCGATACCCGAATACCCGACGGGTTTTACCCGATAAAGAGACGGATATGAAAAATTTTATGTACTCATGGGTACGTTATTAGGCGAAATCCTCTACCCGCCGGGTAGGCAGGTGCGGGTGTGGGCATATACTACCCATACCCGTCTACCCGCGGGTAATGAATACCCGCATTAGACAACTAGACATTCCACTCAAATGTTAATTTTATTATCTACTTGTTGTTGATTGTTTATTTGTTTGTCATATGTTGATATGGTCATGTCAAGTATGTTTATGTGATGTACTAATTTTGATCATTAGACGCTTTTGTGCTTGGCATGTATGATTAATGAATGTCTAAATTGATGATATTCTTATGTGTTGAACCGGGTATGCTTGCGGGTACGGGTTACCCGTCGGGTAGTAATACCCGCGCGGGTATGGGTATGGGTAAATTTTTCTACCCGCGTGCGGATACGGGTAACCCGATGGGTAAATTTACACCTAACGGGTACGGGTATGAAATGGCAATACCCGATGGGTATTTACCCGTTGCCATCTCGACTGCGGAGGCTCCCGAACGAACGGCTGGAACGCGGGCGATAGCGCTGGAACGATAAATTCATGTGTGGAATGCATACGCTGCATCTAGTTCCGCCGAATTACGATTGCACGTAATGAATGTTACAACATTACTTTAGATGCAAAGAGTTGGATGTGTAATCAACGCCATAAAAAGATTTATCTAGGTGTTAATTACCATAAACCTATAATCTAGATCTAATAGACATCATTCTCTCTTTCAATTATATAAATTCTCTTGTCTCACTCCACCTCAAATACTACCACATTTACTCCTCACCCCCACCGCCGTATTCACCGTCTCTCCCATCGTCTCGCCGACGTCACCTCCGATGCTGGCGAGCCCCATTGGGGTCCATCTTCTTCACCGTTCCCTTCCTAGCCACTTGTATCCCCTCTCGACCCGCACCCTCACCCAGCCACTCTCTCTCTGCCACACCATTGCCGTCCTCGGTGCTGCTGCAGTCCACCGCGAGCCTTACTCGCCACTCCTTCCACCTCCCGACACAGCTGCCAATGTCGAGGGTGCCATCCGCCGCCGCTTATCTCTACCTAACTTAACTCAATCTATGCCTGAGCGCTGTTTCACCCGTCGCCCATCACCCTCCTCCAACCAGCGACATCGGCAACACCACCGCCGCTTCGCCACCCACTGCCTTTTAGCTTCCCTCTAAATCCGAGAGGCTCCAGTGAACCTAACCCAAACCCTAACCCTTAACTCGCCAGAGCCGAAGATGGAGGTGGATCACGAATCTCGAGGTAAAATCATACGGTGAGAAATTCGAGTGCTTAATCTTACAAAATGCTCTGAGTACTAGATAGCAATTCCTAACAAATTGTTGCCAAAAATTGATGGAGATAGAATTACGTTTGTTCAAGATTACACAAGGAGAGAAGAAAAAAGTTATCCTCTGTTTTTTAGGGATCGAGAGAATGGCGGAACATGGACCTGCATTAGTTATGAGCTTAATCAAGTGACTACAAGAGAATGGACGCCCATGATGTGATATGGGAGAAGGGGGGCGATTCTAGGTTAGGAGGCTCTGTTTTTGCACTTCGAATTGGCCGGTGGGGCTGTTTTTGTCTTGGGAGGACTTAGTCAGGGGGCTGTGGGATTGGATGGGGAGCTTTTGCTCAAATTTAGGTTGCATATGCTTGTTTGATAGATTGTATTCATGCTGTCATTGTGTTCTTCGATCAATTGCATGTCATCCCTGAGCATTTGTGCTCAAATTAGTCTTGAGCTTCATACATGTTGTCATGCATATACTGGGCACATTTGCTGATATAACCTATCAGAAGCATGCCCCCACCCATTTTACCATTGTAATTGTTCAAATATCATGTGAGGGTGATCAATAGCTCCATTGCATCTTTCCTGGTGATGGTTTGCCATATCAAAATGTACGGTGTCTATCATTTAGTGAACCACTATAGTTATACCTGCTAAAAGTCTGCAGTTCTGTTTCCTTCTTTTTGTTGAAAGATGGCAAAATAACTTTGTTGGACTTGTTATTTGTTAACTTAGAGAGACTTCCCCTTACTGTTTCTTTTGTATGTGGCTATGCTCTACAAAGATTAGGATGCTTATGTGTTAATCGGACACAATCACGGATATTTGGAACGTCTTTTTAGAATTCAGGGAGGTCAAAACGTAGAAATACCTCATGAACTGTGAATAATTGAAACCTAGATACAGGATTCTGTGAGAACTACACTTTTAGATACAGTGATGTTATCATCAATGCATGCTTACTGCTTTATGCATTACTATCTTTTTTTTTGGGTTAAAGTGAAAGCACTAACTTTAAATGTATCTCCTGTATAACTTCAAAAAAGATTTGAGAAGATTAAAATCTTAAATTAGCATTCTCTTGCAAGGTCTTACACTTGCCCAAGCTGTTTCACTTGTGTGGTTTATCAAGGCCTTGATGGTTCCTTAGATATGAATATGATATGCACATACTTTTACTGTAGTACCTGTCCTAGCCCTTGATGCCCAGTTTGGATTTCTCCTTTTCATGGGAGGAACACAAACGCACTGGCATAGTGGCATGTTATCTCATTGAGTGGAACTGAATAGTTCTTGATTCTTATATGAATTTGCTTTTAATTGCCAAGGAGAAATAGGTAATGGGCATGTCTATTGTTTCCTGGAATAGCATAGCCATGTGCTGTTCAATTGCAGTTTCTCGAGGTTACTTGTTTTGGATAGGAGAATCCTAAGGACCAAGACTGAAGAATACAAATTGGCTTTAAACCGTGTGTTTCTTCTGCTGTGGTGGTTCAATATTTTCCTTTTGAAAAACCATTTATACAGCTGGAAATATTATTTTAACTACTGATTGTTAGATACCTGTTGAAATGTGAAGGTCATCTTGAAGATTCTCCCTACCAGCTCGTGGGTTCCAATGTAGTTGACATTTTCAGGTTCGTTTGTTGTCTGCAGGGTTCATGACCAGATGCCAGAGCCTCGATGGGTTATTTCAATGGGCAGCTGCGCCAATGGTGGTGGATACTACCACTACTCCTACTCCGTTGTGCGTGGATGCGACCGGATTGTTCCTGTGGACATCTACGTTCCTGGATGCCCTCCAACTGCTGAAGCTCTACTGTACGGTGTTCTTCAGTTGCAGAAGAAGATCAATAGGCGCAAGGATTTCCTTCACTGGTGGACCCAGTGAACCAGCACTTCTCTGCATTCCTGTCTGCCACGTTTCTGTAGAATTATGTCTAGTTTTTTTTTTAACTTTTTATGTGAAATAAGAAAAGCCTATGCTCCCTGGTCAGCGAACATGCTGTAGTAGCTGGTGTGCCTGCGCTGCTTCACCGGTCATGAACAAACTACTGGTGCTGGAACTGTAGCTGCTTTGTAGAGTCGTTTGCACTGTATTGTACTTGTGATGGAACTGATGCTTTGTATGCATTGTAAATACACTGTATCGACTTGTGTGCAACAAATTGGCTATGAGTGGTGATTCTGAGCGCTGTAATTCTGATTCCTGAGCTCTCTAGGAGATCTAGCGGGCTATCCTTTCTCTAGGGTTCTTGAGGTAATCCGAGAGGAGAGAGAGAGGTACCAACCTTCCGGTGTAGAGGATGAAGATCCGGCCATCGTGGTTCGTCGGTGAAGCTCTGCGCGACGGCAGCGGCGTTCGGGAAGAGGAGCGGCGGTGGCGTCTCGCGTGGCGGCGATCTCCTGGCCGGTGGTGACTTCCGTCATTTGAGCGCCTCAACGGTCGGGTTTAGGGTTTGTCGGTGGGGTGGCGGCGGCGCGGTCAACCTCGTGATGCGTGCGCCGGCCCCACCTCTGTATTTATAAGCGGCGGCGACAGGGCCCACCAGCCAACGGCCGGGCGCCCCGATCGAGCGCGGTCAAGGTTGGGCTTTGGCGGTTGGGCCAAAGCCACGAGATCACTCTAACATTCTCCCCTTGATATCGGTCTATACTTTATCTTTAATTACTTTTGACTTTACACATTCCATCACAGTTAGTGCATAGAACATGTCTCATCGTCACGGTCAATCGCCGATAGATTCATGATTACAATACACCTCTGCTTCAAACGATTACTTTAATCTTTGGGCCATCTTTTAGTCCAGAATCATAGGCTTTCCCTTAAACCCATGCGGCTACATGTTCTCTGAACACGTTGGGTGGTAAGCCTTTGTAAGCGGATCCGCTAACATCTTTGCGGTACTTATGTGCTCAAGACTTATAATTTGATCCCGAACTTTATCTTTCACAACATAGTACTTTATGTCAATGTGTTTGGCACTCCACTTGACTTATTGTTGTGGGCATACGTTCTCGGGTTCGTTATCGCGATTACAACTTAAGTGGTCTATTGATGTCGTCAACCACTTTTAAACCGGGTATGAACTTCTTTAGCCATTCACCTGCCCGTAGCCTCATAACATGCTACAAACTCGGCATACATTGTGGACGATGTAGTGACGGTTTGTTTTGAGCTTTTCCACGATATAGCTCCTTTAGCGAGAGTGAATACATATCCGGATGTAGACTTTCTATCATCTCCCGCAAAATCAGAATCTGTATACCCCACTATATGGAGTGAATCTGATCTTCTGTATGTCATCATGAGGCCTTTTGTTCCTTGCAAATAACGCAAGACTTTCTTTATCAATTTCCAATGTTCTATTCCAGGATTGCTCTGGAATCTGCCAAGTAACCCGGTAACAAATGCTAAGTCAGGGCGTGTGCACACTTGAGCATACTGTAAGCTTCCGACAGCTGAAGCATATGGAACCGCTTTCATTTGATCGATCTCATACTGGTTCCTAGGGCATTGAAAATCCCCATATCTGTCGCCCTTGACTATAGGTGCAGGTGATGGACTACATTTATGCATACCAAATTTCTTTAAGACTTTCTCTATGTATGCCTTTTGTGACAGTCCCAATACCCCTTTGTTTCTATCTCGGTGAATTTGATCCTAGAGCGAATGAAGCTTCACCAAGGTCTTTCATATCGAAGTTTGAGGACAAAAACTTCTTTGTTTCCATAGTAGATTAACATCACTACTAGCTAGTAGGATATCATCCACATACGGATTAGGAAGATAAACTTCCCATCTTTAAACTTTGCATAAACACAGTTGTCCTCAACATTCTCTTTAAACCCAAATTTTCTTATTGTACTGTCAAACTTCAAGTACCACTATCTTGAAGCTTGCTTTAACCCATAAATCGATTTCTTTAGGCGGCATCCCATTCTTTCATTTCCTTCCATGACAAAACCTTTCGGTTGTGCCATGTAAACATTTTCCTCCAAATCCCCATTAAGAAATGCCGTCTTTACATCCATCGATGTAACTCTAAATCATAATGTGCTACTAATGCCATTATGATTCGAAGAATCTTTACATGAGACTGGAGAAAATGTCTCATTGTAATCAATCCCTTCTCTTTGCGTAAAGCTTTTTGCCACAAGTCGCGCTTTATGTCTTTCTACATTCCTTGGGAGTCATGTTTAGTCTTGTAGACCCATTTACATCCTCTTGTTTTGGCTCCTTTAGGAATAATTTCCAAGTCCCGGACTTTATTAGTCTTCATGGACCTCATCTCCTCTTCCATGGCCTCAAGCCATTTTGAGAATTTTCGCTTCTCATGGCTTCTTCAAATGAGGTGGGATCATCCTCCATTTGAAATTCCTCTGTATGATAAATCTGATAATCATCGAAATAGCTGATCTTCTTACTCTTTGAGACCTCCTCAGGGCCTCCTCATTTGGTACATCTTACTGTTTGAGGCTCTTTGTTGCTCCCCTCATCTGTGGCAATAGGTTCTATAGGATCTGAAGAACAGGTTCCTCATTATCATTCATTGTTGCCACGGGAGGAACAATAACAGTCTTGGCACCACGATGTCTCGCACCGTCGGTGCTGCGGCAATGAGTAGTGTGAAGAATGGCTCTTGAATCATCGGAGTGGGCGCAAACACCGCTTCTCTTCAAGGTCAATCTCTCGAGCTACCATGCTCCCCTCATCATTTCATCCTCTAAGAAGACAGGCGTGTCTCGTTTCTACAAACTTTGTGTATCTGTGCGACGGTAGAAGCGATAACCTTTTGACTTTTCAGGGTAGCCAATGAAATGGCAACTTCATTTTTGAGATCAAGTTTCCCAAGGTTTGGGTTAAATACTTTAGCCTCGTGCAGGACTCCCCACACACGTAAGTGGTTTAGTGAGGAACTCTTCCATCCACAATTAAATGCGGTGTTTTGGGCACCGACTTACTAGGCACTCTGTTGAGAATATGAATGGCGGTTTTCAACGCCTCCATCCATAAACTCAATGGGAGTGTGGAGTAGCTCATCATGCTTCGCACCATATCCATCGAGTGCGGTTGCGTCTTTCACTCTCCATTTCTTGAGGTTCGCAGGCATGGAATCTTGGGCCACTATTCCATTTTCTGTAAAAACCTCGCAAAGGTCCAGAACTTGTCCATATGGGGTATGTCGATCGTAGTACTCCCCACGATCGATCGGACTATCTTAATCTTTAAATCGTGTTGGTTTTCAATTTTAGCCTTAAATATCTTGAATTTATCCAAGGCTTCATTTCTTTCTTTAATTGGATAAATATATCCATAACGGAGTAATCATCTGTGAATGTTATGAGCGAGTCATATCCATCCACACTTTTCACGGAAAAGGACCACAAATGTCTGTGTGAATAATTTGTAGAACTCCTGTGCTTCTTTTAGCGTCTTTTTAATTTTCTTTACATATTTTCCTTTAATGCATTCTCTGCATTGTTCTAAGTCTGAGAACTCTAATGGAGGAAGAATATCATTCTTTACTAGTCTTTCTATTCTCCCCTCGAAATATGGCCTAAGCACGATTGCCATAATTTCGACGACTCATCTAGAGTTCTCTTTAGTTTTGTTTACATTCGTGAGCGAGGATTCAATCACTTTCTACTTGCATAGCGTTCTCATTATCGCATCGACATTCACATCATCACACAATGATAACAAATAAAGCTCATTCTGTAATATGGCAATACCAACACATTCTTTATTAAACATTATTTCGCACTTGCCATTTCCAAAATTGCAATCATAACCATCTTTGTCCAAATTTGACACACTAATCAAATTCCTCTGTAAAGAGGGTACAAAAGGACATCTCTAAGTAAAAGAGTGGAGCCATTAGCTAATTCTAATGAAAGATCGCCAACGGCTTCAACCGACTTCGACTCCATTTGCGACTTTAACGCATCTTTCTTTTCTTTGCGTAGTCCTCGTCGAGCGGAATCACTGTAATGAATTAGCAACATGAGCAGTTGCTCTGAGTCAATCCACCAAGTGGATTTGAATATTTCACATCTGAGCATTCATTAATAAAGGTAATAATGTTCTCACCTTTCTTAGCCATTATCATCTTTAAATAGTCGGGACAATCCTTCTTGTAGTGTCCGTCTTCTTGCAGATGAAGGCCTTGGTCTTTGTCTACAACAAATTTGTTCTGTTGAGGTGATGTCTGAGGCTTTGCCCTTGTTCTTTGAGAAGGGGTTACTGTTGTAATTCTTTTTCTTGTTTTCCCTCACAAAGTTGATAGCACCACCATGTGAGGATTTGATTCTTTCCTCCTCTTGCACGCACATGGCTATGCACTTTTCCATGTCCCATTTTTGGTGCATATTATAGTTGACAACAAAGTGTCAAACTCTTTTGGCAAAAAGCAAAAACCAAATGAATAAGGAACTCATCCTTGAGAGCCAAATCCATCGGTTTCAGTTTAGATGCCAAGTTGCTCATTCTAAGAATGTGCTCTCTTATGCCATTGCCACCGCTAGAATACCTCTCTGTTACCAGCTGCTTAATCAGCTGTGTAGCATAAGTCTTTGAAGAGCGATGAACTGACTCTTTATTTTATCAAGGTATTCGATGTGATGTCACACTCTGCAATTGAGCCCGAATAGCGAGGCTCAATTGTGTTCTTTATCACACCATACATTTCTTGTTTCTTTGTGGTCCATTTCTTATGATCAAGATCATAAGACATGCGTAAGGAGCATGATCCCTCTGTCTTTTACGCCATGCGATATCATCCTCATTCTGTTCCCTCACCGGTGCCGAGGCTCGGTGGGACGTCTTGTAGTGAGGACCCAGTCCACCTCGGCCAAGATAAAGCTAAATCTATCTTTTTCTTCCACTCTCCATAATTATCACCTTTGAGAGTGGGGATTTCTCTAATACAACTCATTAAGTTGTATCCTCCTGAAAAATATTTCAAATACGGTGAGAACTTAACATCAAAATTATATGCCTTATTTCCAACGTTGGTCAAAAATCGACATACAATTTAAAACAATTTTATCATACATTAAATCTACATCACCGTTGGCGAAATAGAAATAATGCATGAAATCAACATTAAAAATTTATAATCTGATATTAACAACGTTGGTCGAAAATAACGATATCATAAATCTCAGAATTTTTATCTATTTTTCCAAAATTAAATTCTCCGTTGGTTGAATTTAATAATGAAAAACAATTAGCATTAACTTTGCGTGAAAGCGTAATTATTCTAAAAATAATTCAATATTGAAGCATTATCTCAAAACATTAATCTCGGAAAAATTAACACGTTGGTGCAAAAATTTCTGAGATTTTGGTTCAAATTTCATTGAAATTCATCAAAAATGCTTCGAAAAACAATAAACATAAAAAAGCGGATTTCTTGTTCAAAACCGGCCATTTGGCCCGCTGCATGTCGCGGCCCACGGCGGCTTGCCGCGGCGTCTCGGCGGCGCTCCTCTGCCGCCCGCGGCCTCGGCGGCCTCGCGCGCGCCTCGCGCGCGCGCGCGTGGCCTCACGCCGCGCGCGCCCGCCCAGCCAGCGCCTCGCGCTCGCGGCCCCGCGCCGGTCTCGGCCGTTGGATGCGCATCCAGCGGTGCAACCCCACGACCTCGCCCTTTGGCGCCTCGCGCGATCCATCGGCCGTCGGATGCGAATCAAGCGGCTCTCGTTCTTGCGCTGAGCGCTCGCGCGCAACACGGGCACAGGCTCACTCTAACATCTAGGGCTCTAGGCTTACGATCTTCAGTAGTCTCCTAGAATTGCCGAAGCACACTCTATTTCGGGCGATCGGTTCCTGACCATTGGATGGCGTCGTGTGGGGAGCGAGTGGTCAAGATCGCACCCCTACACCCACACCCACCTCTACTCTGTAAGCCGCCGCCCTCCTGCTCCTCTCTCTTTCGTGCTCTCCTCACCCACACCGTCCTCCTTGTCTCCCAGCCTTGCTCGGGCTCCACCCGTTCCCCCTACGAGCTCTCCCTTCCCCCCTCGCTACAATGTGCCGATGCCATTTCGTCAAGCGCTGGCCCCCCAAAAATAAGACGTTCAATCTTGGGAATTTTCCTACTTTAAAATTTGAAGTTTCGTAAAGTTTGGGGCATGCATGTCATGCATAGCAAGTCTGTAGTTACCCATAGATGAACTAAGGCTACCATTAGGGGGCTTAGGCTTTGGCTTCCATTGCTACCGTAACTAGTTTTTAAACTGTGTGTTTTTTTAAAACGGAGTCTACATGTATATTGTAGTAGACACCGTACCAAGTTCAGTTATATGGCCAAAATCGTATGCGACTATTTCTCTCTATGTACTATCTCTCATAAACAGTCAGAATTCAAAAACTATAAGCTAAAAGCCAAAACCACATCCCAAAAAGAATTAACCCTAAAACCATCCGGGCCGTACAAGGGAGAGAAGGGAAACCAAGATGTCAAATAGTGATAACATTTGAAAGCTATGACTCTTTTCTTCCTCCATCTCCCCTTCTCCAAATCTAGTCGTTGGATCTGGGGACTAGGGAGACAGGAGCGGTAGCAGCTAGTGAGTGCAAGGGAGTAGTAGCGGTGTGGGCAAGGAAGCGGTGTCAGGGTTGAAAGGAATTGTGTGTGCCTGTTAGAACAGAACAAGCGAACAGACGGCTTTGTAACGAGTGGAATAAGAGGTAAGAGTTGAGAGGTATCAGGAAAGTATCGAGAAAGTATCCACTGTGTATCGGGATTTTTTTTTGAAAATCAGGAAGATCACCAATACGGGCAAGATATGTATCCGTATCTGACACGGTATCTGATACCGATACGCCAATTTTCAGAAGTATCCGTGCAATGTAGACGCTTAGTTCTTGACATTTGTTACACTATTTTTGTTTAACCCCACATGGATACTGGAGATAATTTTCAATAACTTCCTAATTAGATTGAGAATGATGATCTGATTGCCTACGGCCTGATACCATACCTTATTGGGAGGTTGCCAATAACAGTTGGCTTGACTCATCTCAGTGAAGATCAGTTGGTTCAAGTAGCAATTTTCTTTGCGCAAGTTTGTTTTCTATTTGACTATTGTATTTATGATCACCTCTCTCTTCTAATCAATTAATCATTACTTCCAGAAGGTTTGCTTTGTTTACATATTGTTCCAGTCTACTACTTGATTCTGCATTTCAGTTTTTTCTTCCCATTATGTCCACAACTTGAAAAACATAGCTATTTTCTCTTTTCAGGTTCTCAGGGGGCCCAAAAACGCAGTAGGAAAGCTGAAAGCAATACAAGTTGTTCAAAATGAATGATGTTAGTCCGGGTTTTGTTCTATTGATTGTTAACACGATTGCAAGTTTTGATTAACGAATGCCTTGATGATTTATAGACAAGAAATTTATTTGTGTTAATTTTTCGGCCGTAAGGTGAAGCTGCATTTTACTGATAATGCTTTGCGTCTAATAGCAAAGAAAGCTGCTGCAAGAGAAACGGGAGCTAGAGGACTGTGATCTATAATAGATGACATTTTGACAGAAGCAATGTTTGAGGTGATTTCTGCTTTATTTCTACCATTTCATTGAGTAACTGAGGCTGACATTAATTTGGTCCTTCCATTTGCAGATTCCTGATGCAAGAGGGGAAAGAGAAGATTATTGATGTTCTTGTTGACGAAGAATGTGTAGGACCACTGCACTGTCGAGGATGTGGTTTACCAGAATAATATCGGAGTACCCGGGCTGATTCAAAGCAACCCCAAACGCACTGTCATTTGCCGTCCCTGCTTTCTAGTAGCTTTGCCGGCAACTAAACTATGGATTTACCATACGTTTGATTGTTTCTCCTCAATATACGCATGGATTGTATTTGATACTGTGTAAAGCAAACATTCTTACACAATTACGTATAATACGCTTTCTTTTTGTGTCAGTTGTTGATAATTGAGATGTCAAGTATGGCTAGCGCTCACCTGCTTTCTTCTATAGTTTGTGTTGCAGTTGCTAAAAGATTGGATTCTGCAACACACCGTGAACTGTTAGCAAATACAAACAATGAAACATAATTGCATTTATAATGCATCAAATTTTCGTCGCTATCGTTCTATTTCTATGCATCAGTTGCAGCTACACAAATGCTCAGTCATTTCACCAAAAGTTGAAATCTTTATAGGCATCTCAGCTCTTCAAATCCATATGAAATTACAGGCTATCGCCTATGATTTATGGCTAAAAACAAACGAGGATATGATGGCTCGTGGTCATCAAAATTGTTCCTGCCCATCTCCTTGTTTTGTTTCAGTTCTTAGAGGAGTGTCTTGAAGCGCACCTTCTCCAGCTGAACTGATGCCTAGTTTACTGAGAAAACCACCATCCTGAGTGTTCGCAGCAGGTGCAGGTACATGTGCTTCTGTTTCATTCTCGGTCTTCCTTTTATGGCCAAGGATAGCTTCAATGGCAGCAGCACTAGCTTTAGCTGCAGCCTCGTCCTTAGCGGCAGCTTCTGCCCTCCTCCTCTCCCTCTCTTCCCTGGCAAGAGCCTCTGCCTTCGCTTTCTCTTCTGCTGCCCGAGCTTCTGCTTCAGCCTTCTCCCTCTCCACATCCTCATATAGCTTGGTAATGTCATCTTCCCTACCCTCTTCACGCAATGCACCTTCCAAAAGCTCCCTCATCTCATCACTGAACACCATCTTCTCATCCAAAAGAATACACTTCGCAACCCTGGCTCCATCATCCAACCGCACTACGCCAATGTATGCCTTTAGCAGTGTTTCATAGCTTGCAATGCTTGGGCTAATTTCCTTCTCCCTCATCTGATCAAAATACTCCTGAGCCTTGTCGAGCATACTGAAACCGATCAGGCCATCAACAAGCTTATGATATGCAGATGCATCAGGCTTCAACTCCAACTCAGCCATTTTGTCGAAGTAACTGATACCGTCATTGATGTGATCAACCCTAAAGCAGGCTTCCATGAGCAGCACATATGTATCCTCATCCGCACGAAGACCGTGCTCGCCCATCTCCTTGTAGAGCACCTCCACCTCACCTACCAACCGATTAAGCCCCAGATGTCGAATCAAATTATTATATGCTGCTACATCCGGTACCACCTTCCACTCTCTCATCCTCCCGAACACCGCAATCGCATCCTCGAACCTCCCAGCAGCGCAATAGGCATCCACCATCACGCTGAAGCTTCTCACGTCAACCGCAATCCTCAGTGGGGGATCATGCTCCCCGAGCATTCTGTCGAACAGCTTGAGTGCATCTTCCAACCTCCCATTCTGCCCAAGTGCATCTATGACCTCATTGTAGCTCTCGGCTCCAAACCTCTCCCCCAACTCCGCACCGAGCACCTCTTTGTAACACTCCATCGCCTTCTCCTCCATTCCCACAAGGAAGTAGGCTTTCATAAGGCTCCCGTACACGATGCCATCAAGAACCGGCTCACCCCCAACCTTATCCTGCAATTCTTGGTACAACTCCACGGCTTTGGCCCCATCCATGGCTTCCACGAATCCAGCCATGAGGAGGCTGTAGACCTGGGGATCGGGCCCGACGAACCCGGAGGCGAGCATCTCGTCCTTGAGCTCGACGGCATCTGCGAGGCGTCTGTGGTCGGCGACGAGTGACTTGACGACGACACGGTAGGCGGTCGGGGAGGGGGGCACGGGGGAGCCAGGGCGGGCGATGAGGCGGATGTGGTGGAGCGCGGCGTCGGGGAGTCGGCGCGCGGCGAGGGCGGAGAGGTAGAGCGCATGGGTTGCGGCGGTGGGCGGGACGGCGGCCTGGAGGGCGAAACGGTGCAGAGCGAAGAAGTCGTCGAGGCGGCGCGCACGGAGGAGCGCCGCGAGGACGGTGGCGCAGGTGAAGGAGGAGGGGCGGCAGTTGGAGTGGAGCGCGTGGCGGGTGAGCAGCGCGGCCTCGGTGAGGTCGGGCTGCTCGGGCGTCAGGAGCGCGAGGATGCGGTTGTGGAGCGCGAGGCGGGAGGGCGCGAGCGAGGGGAGCGGCTCCACGAGGCGCACAGCGCTGGGGGAGGGCGGCGGCGTGGGGGGAGTCGCGACGAACGCGTCGCGGCGGCGCGCGCGGCGGGAGGCCGCTGCCGAGGCGGGGTAAGCGTGGGCGAGCGGGAAGAGGGCCGGCACGAGGCGGCGCGCGGAGAGCGGCTTGGAGAGAGACATCTTCCGCGGTCGGGCGCGGTGCGGCCGTGTGCCGGTGTGCGGCGGGAGAGGAGACGAGGGTTTTGGCTTCGGGGGCTTCGGGGAGGAGGAGGCTGCCGAGAGAAGCCGGCGAGTTGGGGCCTGTTGGGCCAGGTGGACCGTGGACGCTTTTCTGTACGGTGGGCTTATTACGCCTTCACAGGAAGGAAACGGATTACGAGCGTTTACAACTCCAAAAGTGATACATGCTACCTTCTCTTGTTTCTTGCTCGTGAGTTGAATGAGATCTGGGATCCCGCATGTGATCGGATGGTAAAGAGGCGTCCATTGTGCTCTGCCAGGTTCGAATCCTATGATCTCTGATCTCTTTAGTGGCGGATGTAGCAGTGGGTCAAATAGGGCTAGCGTCCACCATAACCGCGGCCAGAGGATAGGTACCCCTTAGCCCTCTAGCTCCAATAGGAGCGCCATAGTGCTACGTGAGCGGCTGAGCCTGAGGTCGTCGTCGACAAAGAAGAAGAACTGAAGACAAGAAGTAAGTTGGACTAACACATGGGCTTTGGTTGCTTGGAGCCATGCCTTGAATGGCTGAATCAATCTTGGGTCAAGTGGCCAACCGTGCAGCACAATACATAAACATCGCAAGAAAGCAATCTAACAAAGCCCACCATACCACCAAATTTACTGAAGCCCACATGTGACATGGCAAAGCAATTAAGCAAAATACCAAATGAACCAGGTCACAACTGACTAGCATTGTAGGTTGTAGTGTTGTACCAACAAAATCTTCTTGCTGGGCGGCGGCGGACCAAGCGGCCAGCCACTAGGTGCCCAGGTGATGGCGCAATGCAGATCTGGAGAGGGTGAAGAGCTCCACCACTCAAGGGAGGGCCGGAGGGAGCCAGGGAGGGTCACTCCGCCGAGCAGAAGAAGCCGATTGGCGGACCGGGCAGCCAGTAGTGGCCACCTAGCAAGTGCCAAATCAGGACTTCTGGAGGCAGGAGGCATGGGGCGCCTAGCGCTGTCACCGTCACACCAAGCGGTAAGCCACCGAGCAGCTGACCGAGCAACAGCCAACCAGCCTCCTCCTAGCGCCAGATCTACCGACCGCGGGAAAGGGAGAGGGAGAACCCGAGAAGTGAGAGGTGAGGGAGGGACCTGCTCGCTTGCGATTGCGGGTTGCGGCGCCACGCCGTCCGCTATGGAGCCAGCCGAAGAGGCGAAGAGTGAGGCGCCACGCCAAGAGGGAGAGGCTTGAGCCCTGAGGTGCCGAGTAGGGCGCTGATTGGATTTTGGAATTATTTGGTGCGGTGCCGGTGGTGCCTGGTGGAGTTGTGGCTGTTGTGCTGTGGCGGTGTTGGCCAGTTGGGACTTGACTTGACTGGTAATGCTATGAGTGGTAAATGGCTATGATTTGTATTTTGTTCTATGAGATTATAACTAAAATTATGAAGTATCAATTAGAATTGGTTCACTTGGTTGTTGTGTTTGTGTACTTATGTCTGCAAAGTGTGACATAGGAAACAATCGTAAATTAATGGTCTCTTTGACACTTGACAGCAATACCAATCCTAGTGTGGAGTCGGTTGTAAGGGCCTGACCACTGCGGTTTTCCATTAATAGGTATAAAACACAAATTTATTTATTAATTTACGCAATTGTGATTAATTTGGTGTTTTAGTTTCATCTATTATTATTTATTGATTCGTAGAGTTGCAATAAATGGAGAAACAGACATTGTATAAATATTTTTCATGCAGTACAAGTAGTACTCCTCATATGATGAATCTTCAACTTCCATCAGTAAGGGAAATTCCATGGATGTGGTGATATTGCAAAGCTAACTCAAAAGATGGTTAAAACAGGAAAAAAATAGAATATTTCCATTGGTCTATCACCTCATTGAGCTAACACTGATCCTTCCAGCGGCAACGGCATCGGTTGAAAGAGTTTTTTTGGCAATGAATATTATCAAAACAGATTTGCGCAATAGAGTAGCAGATGAGTGGTCCAATGACTTGATGGTATGCTACACTGAACGAGAGATTTTTAGAAATCTTGATAATGATAGAATTAGAAAACGCATTCAAAATATGAAATCAT
The DNA here is from genome assembly GCA_036346575.1 of Dendrocalamus sinicus. Taxonomy (NCBI): domain Eukaryota; kingdom Viridiplantae; phylum Streptophyta; class Magnoliopsida; order Poales; family Poaceae; genus Dendrocalamus; species Dendrocalamus sinicus. The sequence continues at coordinate 3,244,688 of CM070655.1, read as the reverse complement.
GTAGAATGCTATTACTTCGTATTTGCACTACTACTACTACTACTCAATTCTAGGTAATGGTATGTTTTCTTTTTTCAATCTTTATAACTATTTACAAATGCAATTTCCAATTTCATCACTAAGTTTGCTAATTTTGGTATATAGATAACTAATTACATATAATTATGGGCTTTGAGAGGCACATTATCTATTACCGAGGTACAATCTTTGTTGTATTTTTACTGTATCACATTCTAATTATGTGTGATTTTAGATTGTAAAATATAATTTGCTTTATGTTTAGTTCATTTATCTTTTATACGTTATATCCCATTAGGCTTCTAAAATTTAGTTTTAGGTCCGCCACCGAAAACTCTAGCCTTTTCCCCTAAAACAGAGTTGAGTGTGATCTAAATTACTAAAATCTTTATGAGAAAACATATGTTCTTTCTCTCCCCTCACGACCGTGACTCTTGAGGAAACTTTATATGGTCGTAAGAGTGCATTTTCTACTTGATGTTCCTCGTCTTAGAGTAAGTCCAATAATGGTTTTATAGTCAAATTAGTCAGCATTTTTGCTGATGTGGAGGAGAGAAGAGAGGAGAGAGATGAGAGCTTGGCTCTCATGCAAGCAACAAGCTGGACACGGGAGCCTATGCAGTGGTGAGCTCAGATAATAAATGTATGTGAGGAGGAATAGGAAAGAGAATGTGAGACATAATACCACATAATAATAAAAACCTTTTGTAGACAAATAGAAGATAAATTATTGTATAACTTGACTCTTATAACTTGATTTATAGTCAAACACTTGACTCTATTATTGGACTTCTCTTAGTATCGACTGACACACTCTCATTCAAGCTGAGAAAAGTGACTTGGAGAAAGTGTCTATATGAAGGCTAACAAATCTTCGTCAGAATAGATCATCAAATGGAACTAGCCCAAAGTAATACAGAGAAGCCACTCATGTGAGAGGAGAAAAGGACGTACACAGGAGCAGAATATGCTTGGGTGGTATCCATTAATTTTTTTTTTCTATTGATGTTCCAATGACAATATTTTAAGAAGCATATGGCAAACATGTCAGACTGGTAGACCATACGACGCTCAATCTTATTGGCCCACTGTGTTGTGCAGGTCTATTTCGCATACCAACTAGAGAGAAATAAAGGCAAGCTCGGGTGGCGAGCTTTATCGTAGTATGAGCTGTTTGTCCGTATTCAATCCTCTAATAGGCTTCGAGTGTCTCATCTTATATACAAGTACGTATTTTGTAAGAAAATAAGTGTTTGTACTCAGTAAGATATTAGATAAATATAGAATTTATCTGATGACATCCGTTTAAATCCTTATATATGTTTCGATAGAACGTGTGTGTGTGTGTATATATATATATATATATATATATATATATATATATATATATATATATATATATATATATATATATATATATATATATATATATGTGGTGTAAATATAATGTGCATAAATGCACGTCCACCGTTGTAATATAAAAGAACTAGGAGAAGCAAACCAACAGCATACACTTCAAACTCCAAATTTCCAAATCCACAATTTGAGCTCAAACCAAGCCTCCACTTTGGAGCTAGCCTCCCATGGATTCCCGAGCCCGAACGCTGTCGCCACTCCGCCGCTCACGCGTCTTCCCCCGATTGGCCGCCCCGATCGCCCTGACGGCGACTCCGACCACCGCAGAATCTTCGTGGTAATATGCCACCGGAATCCCTTGCCGCCTTGAATTCCCTAAAATGCCCCGCCGTACCTGCCCCTCCCACGGCGCCACCTGCCGTAGAACTGATAAACCCAGGGGCAGTGCTGTCCAACGAGGTGTCAGTATAAAGGCCCACCTAATCGCCACGGCCACGCCGCCGCACCACTCCCTCGCCCCGCGGCGTTCTCCCGTGGCGATGCGGTGCAGCAGCCATGGAGGTGCTCAGCTCCAGCAGCTTCTCTAGGGTTTTCCCCAAGCTCCTGAACCCCGTGTCCAAACCGCTGAAGCCCCCGCGCCGCCGCCGCCGCCTGCAAGCCCTAGCCTCCGTCCCCGCCGATGCCGCCGCGCCGTCGCCGCCGCCAGTGTGGCTGCCCCCGTCGCTCTCTCGGATCCTCGCCACCGCGCTGCGGGGCGGACGCGCGGGGGGAGAGCTCCCCGACCTCGCCGCGGCCGCGGGCGGGGGAGCCGGGATAGGGACGCTGCTGATGAGCACGACGGCGGCGGCGGTGACCAAGGCGCGGGAGAACCCGTACCTCTGGGCGCTCGCGGCGAACCCGACGTTCATGTCGGGTCTGGTGGCGTGGGCGGTGGCGCAGTCCGCGAAGGCCGTGCTGACCTCCTTCGTGGAGCGGCGGTGGGACCTGCGGATGCTGTTCAGCTCCGGGGGGATGCCGTCCTCGCACTCCGCGCTATGCACCGCGCTCACCGCCTCCGTTGCGCTCTGCCATGGCGTCAGTGACGCGCTCTTCCCCGTATGTCTCGGGTTTAGTCTAATAGTTATGTATGACGCCACGGGCGTCAGGCGTCACGCCGGGATGCAGGCCAAGGTGAGCTGATGATTCGGTTCCTTTGTTCATTTAGCATTGTATTTAGTGGTATGGTACATTTTATTCTGGATAAAAATTGCTTTTGATGAGCTAATTGCGTAAAATGAGGCGAGCTTCACTCTTGTGACTTGTCAATGAATGAATGAATTCGATTATCGGTGAAGTTTGTACTGATGCCATCTTTCACCCGGAATATGCTATCCAATGTTGGACCAATAATGGGATTGCTAATGTTATCTCACTGTAGGTGTACTAGTATTTGCTAGACAATTAGAAATCGAGTCAACTGAGACATTGCCTGTGAAAATTGATCATGTAAAGTAGGGGAAGTATGAAAATGTCACAGTAGGTGTGCTACTATTGAACATGATCATGAAAATTGATCATGTAAAGGATGTTGCTAATGTTATCTCTCACTACTACAAAGATCTAGGTGAAAACTGTAATGTGCAAGTAGTGTTACTACCATTGATCTGCTTTAGTTGATTAATTGTGGTCAAAATTTACCAGATGTTAGACCTTGTGCTGAATCAATACTTTGAATTATCTAGTCGTCCAGTTGTTTGGGACAACCAGGTGTGGTTTTTTGTTTTTCTCTGCTTTGTATGATTTCATTTTTCACCAATAGTTCTGATGACAAACACTTGTAATCTGTGCGTCACAACTGAAAGTCTGAAACTACATTGTGAACTCAATGTGAACTATGATTTGCCATCATTATGAAACTATGCTGGACTTAGCTAGATAAGATCATTAGATTTGCCATGCTTACCTGAACATTCTGATGGTGAACCAAATCAACCAAATTGCAGAAGTTGATCATTTGTTGGTTGCTGTTGTTGGGCTCTAAAATATTTCATTCGTGGTTCTTTTTATCTCTTTTGGCGCACAGATTCCACCTTTTGTTTTTTAAGTACTTTTCGTGCCTCATATTGTCTGTTTTTCCTACGCTTTTAACTTTAAGCTTAAGTTTACTTGTTGGTAGTGATAATTTTATGGTTCAAGAGTCAAGAGTGGTAAGTGGTGGTTTTATGAATTACAGTAGGTTAATATTTAGCATAAAAAATATTTCAGCCATTTGAGGCTATATTTGCGCTTTGCAGGCTGGTCAGAGGAAGTTAGTAAATCTTGTTTGGTGTCATAAATCCATAAAACTATTGTGCTCTTCAAACTTGAGTGCTACCGTTTAGCTCATAAAGTTTAATAAATCATATAGTCGGCAACTCAAATTTAAAGTGTTTTCATTCAAGCATCACATCTTAACTTGCAATAACACATGGCACAGACCTAACGAGTCCTACATCAAATAAGGCACTCCTATTGTCAATGAACTTTTCCTAGATCAACTCAATGAAGCCATGGAAACAGTCAGCAACCCAGTTATTACATTCTGATGTTCAAACTCTGCTTTAGAAATCTTTGGATATTGTTCTGGATGTAGGCATCGCAACAACCCAGTAAGCACTGATGTATTTTGACACGGTGCATCAACAGCATTCATTTCCTGAATGGTGACCACTGCTTGCTTATAGGATCTTGTGGTCTTTAAATTTCATAGTTACATGTGTCATTTCACCATTCTGTCATTTTTTTAATACTCACTTTTTTTGTTACCAAATATATGTTCTTTGCTTGGCACAGGTGCTCAATAAGATCGTTGAGGACCTGTTTCAAGGCCATCCAATTAGCGAAAGAAAACTTAAGGAGTTGTTAGGACACACTCCATCGCAAGTTTTTGCCGGCGCTTTCCTAGGTATCTTGGTGGCATGGTTTTGTTGCCAGGGTTGTATTGTTGCCATTTAATGTTGCTGTTGTATGAGTGCTTCAGAAATGAGATCATTTTCCACGAAGAATTTTGCATCTGGTGTAATCATGGTTCCGGAAAATAGCTAATTTATTTTCTTGCCTATTGGCCTGTATATAATTAGCTCGGGTAACCACGACTTTGATCCTCTAAATTCATAGTGGAGATTCAAGTCACTTTGTGATCTCATTTATGGGGGCGATCTCGTGTTTTCCTGATAAATATGGACTGAAGTATGACGTTGCGTGGGTAGCACTAAATGGAACTGTAGCATTTGATGCTTAGCTGAGATGGATCATTTTATTGCGATTTGTGTACTTAATGACACACTCGGCATTATAATCTGGCATAATGCCGCTGTAGAATAAGAACTTGGCATGTCTTGGCTTCGATGAAACAGGTTAGTCTTGGCGCTGATCTGTTGTTAGGCATGAACTTTCAAGATGACCGAAAAGAGTACACGACCTTGATGATCTTGCAGGATGACAACCCGTGCAGCTGCTCCATGCTCTACTTTTATCATGTGAACCCGTGGAAGTACTCTCGTGTCCTGCATTCTGGAAGACAGGCTATCTTTTCTTTTCAATACAAGGTAGACACATGCGCCCACACCACACGCACGCAGGTTCATCACTGTCAAGGTGCAGAAAGGGATGAAAACAGTTGGGAGAAAAACTATCAGAGGCAGCAGGGCCATCCTGTTTTCGCTGCTCCTGAATGCGAACGCCATCTCCTCACGTTAGCCAGTCGAAATAGCCACCAAGCGCAGAGGGCTAGAGGTGCTCGACCATTTTGAAGTTTTCCGGTGACGAAGCACGGGGACAACCAACGTATCGAAGCAGGCGTCGTGTTCGTATCTCTCCCGCTGTCCCGCGCGCACGCACAGTGTACGGCTCGGCGCCGGCGGGTCGATCGGCCCATCGCCCTGCCCTGCCCTGTGCCCACTTCTACTTGTATCAGTCCAGACCCCACCTCCACCGCTCCACGCCAGAAAACCTGTCAGTTCTCTCATAGTCCATACCCCGTGGCGAGCCGTGCTAGCTAGTGAGATACAGATAGATCATACTAGTATAGATTAAAATTTTCTATCGCATAAACCAGAAAGTCATATGAGTAAGAGATTATTGATTGTTGTCACTAGACACGCAGTGCAACAAAAGTAGAGTTGAACCAGCCACTTCAACGTAGCACGTATCGGTGTAGTGAAAGCAATCAATCGTCCTCTAGCCAATCGTCTCCTACTCGCGATCGTCCCAATCAATATCGCAGTCGTAGAAGCATCTCTATCGAGTTCCATGCGTCCAGAGATGGAATGCTATACATCGGTGTGCTAGCACCAGCACACACGACAGAGGTTTTGAGATATGGTAGCTAGGGTTATGATAGGTGTGCCTTTGGATGCCTGCCTCAGCTTCGCGCCTCTCTCAATATATAACCTTCAATCGGATCCTTATTCGATATGATTAAATATTGTATCTAACTCGAAAAGCCACTGATTGGATCTTTATCTAATACGAGTAGAGATCATATCCTACTCGGAGAACCTTCGACCGGATCCAATACGAGTGGAGATCATATCCCACTCGGAGAGCATCTGGTCAGATCCAATATGAGTAGATATCGTATCCCGCTCAGAGTCTATCATCTGGACCCTTATCATTCCAATTTGTTAAGTGTGTGACCATAGATTCATATATATTTGACCATAGACCGAAAATTTCTTTCCGGTCTTTAAGTTGGTAGTGGTCCCTAGCAGGACATAACAACTCCTACATATACGTAAAAAATCATATCGAAGAACATATATAATGCTTATGTACCGGTCCCTTTGCTTCACGATACCAGATCAAACTCAAGACAAGAAACGTGTTATCCTATGATAACTCGATTCTTTACTCGAACCTATAGTGGATTATTCAGTTGTGATTGACTCCCTAATCACATTCAGCATGGTCATGCACTTTCTTAATCCAACTGCATCGATGGCCCAGAGATATCTCTCCCATTATATAGGAGGAGCAAATTACATTTTAATCGTTTACATTCCTCCGTAAGTTTTATAGTAAATCCAAAAGCTACCTTTATAACTACCCAGTTACGAATTAGTGTTTGGCAACCCCTAAATAAACTATTATATATGTAAAAAAACTATGATAATCTCATGTCTAAGGATCCTACATACACTATGTATGAGACCAACTGATGACGCTTAAAAACATAATAATTCCCACAGTGCTTCATGGTAGGTCAATCTAATACCATATTCTCTAATATGTGTCCATATTATTGATTTGATATATCCATATCCATGATCCATGAAATATGATCATTAATCAATACATGTGCTAATCTATAAATTATAATTGTCCTATATGATGATATAAGATCAGAGATAATTTAGAATAACATCAAAACATGAATAAAGAGTTCTACGAATAAGTCACATACTTGTTGACCAATATGAAAGACATTTATTCAGTAGACAAAATAACATATTATTCAAAAAATCATAAATATAGAAGTGATATAGTCATCTGCATGATCGCCTTTAGGGCATATTATTAACACCAGCATTGGCTGCACGTGCGAGACCCCATCCACCAATCCGCGTGCCGCACACTAGTTGTCTATTCCTCGCCATCTCCACCTGCCATGTGTGGGCGCCATCCGCTCGGTGCCATGGATCCATGTCCTCCGAATGACTGGTTCTCTGATTCAAGCTTCACCAGCAGGATATTAGGATGGGTACTATCGTACTAGGACTGACCATAGGAGTAACAACTAACAAGACCACCCATGAAGGACCATGTGAGAGGGTCCTGGATTATGTTGCGATGAACTATTGTAATTTGGGAAGGTTAGAAATTTGAATTGCAAATTGTTGGATTTTTGAAGTCCTTTACGGTCAAATCAGTTTTGGACATTGGTCTAACCGGTTATGGTTAGCGGTATGACCGGTGGCGAAATCGATTAGACCTACTGAGGCAGAGAGGCTTCGGCCGAAGAGTGTCCAGTTTGTGATTTTTGAGGGTTTTGAGTCGCGGGATGAGTTTGGATGATCTAGGTCAAGATTTATAGGTTGTATAAGACATGTTATTACTAATGTGAGTCAAATTGTGAAGAACTTGTGTCCAGAAATGATTTCTTTATCTTTGAATGTACAGAGTTGTTTGGAGTCAACTATGGTCAATGACGAGAATCGACACTACACTCATAGAGGAGCCAATGCTTAGAATGATTGAAGATGTGGGGTGTGGTGGTGAGGTCAAGCATGATACGAGAAAGGCAAAACATATTAAAGGGAAGTTCAAACGACAGGTTGCACCATGTGGGTTGGTCTTCCATGTGAGGCATGGTCCAGTGCAACCGAAGCGGGAGAGACTTGCTGACACATTGCAAGTTAGTAGTTCACTTACACATGGTAAGTATGGTGATTGCTTACAATGCAAGGAGATGACCCAATCAAGAAAGGATATTTTGGTAGTTTGGTCAAAATATTGAAAACTATCTTGAAGCAAAATTATGGTGCTTGGGTGGCACTTGAAAGAGCGGTTTAGGTTAAGGAGAAGCTAAGAAGATTAAGTTAGATCAAGGCTAAGGACTTAACAGATTTAGACTTATGTGCTTTAAAAAGCCTGCATAAATAGAGTGTATGAGTTAAAACCCATGTATGTGAGGTTATCGAGTTTTTCCTACTATGCTAAGTGGATAGTATTAAGTAAGGATTATATGTGGCTGACTAGCCCATCTATTTAACGGATTGGAATAGATACTTGTAGTAAACCATCCTTTCCTGATATTAAGAGTTCATGTGTTAGAATTTGGATTTGAGATTTGAGTGCTATGGTGTGTTCTCTGTTCTCCAATGTAGAGTGGCTGTAAACCTTTCCTCATCAAGTAGTAATACATTAAAGGAACATATAGTATACACTCACTCTTATAGTGCACTTGAATTAAAAAAAGTCACAAAAAAATTCTGAATTTTTTTTGCATGTACTTCATGGTTTACTCCATCTATGTGTCAAATTCCAAGTTCAAATTCATCTTGTATTAAGACTACAAAAAACAGAATATTCTAACAAAAATTAAGAGTTCAAAGTTATCATAATTTTCTTTTTTGATACTCTAAATATAAAATGAATTTAAACTTGAAATTTGCTTCGAAGCTAGGAATATGCTTCGAAAGTGTTACTAAGGGCAAGAGAGAGCTAGGGCAAAAGCAATTAGAATGTAATCGATTAAATAAGCAGAATTGAAACTTGACTTACTTTAAGGTTTTTGGGTGGTCGCCAGTGAAGTCGAGGGCTCAATTGGGGGTGTGGGTGACCTACCTGAGCACCGATGCATCTCACAGGAGGTGCTTGGGGTTTTAAATAGCACGAGAAAGGAGGTTTGGCACAGGAGCAGGGCTAAGGCGGCAATGGCGCGTGGCTAGGTCGAGAAGGCGTGGAACGGCATTGCGGCGGTCAAAAGGGTATAGGGCATGCTAGGTCGACTATGAGAGGGTGAGAGCAGAGAAAGAGCAGAGAGGTCAGCGAGGCGGTGGGGAGTGAGGTGGCTGCGGTGTTCGTCCAGGTGAGGGTCACGACATTAATGGGAGGGTGTACGGTGGCTTGTGCTAGCGGCAAAGAAATCTCGGGCATGGGATTTTTGTGGTGCACGGCAGTCGCCCGTGAGAGTAGGGAGAACAAAGGTGGTGGCAAGCTTTGTCAGCGGTGGCTCTGACGCGCGGCCAGGGACATTTAAGAGGGTGTTAGAGGCTGGATAGGTGAGGGAGTACAGTCTTTGACCAGGTGTAGTGGCGTGGCAGCGGTGGGAAGAAACAGAAAAGTGTGGCGGCGAAAGGATGAGGACGACGGCGATATTTTCAAATGGTGAATAGTTCGTGTGCGTAGAGGGACGGAGAGGATGACTTGTCAGTGAATTCACGACGTGAATTCACTGAGATGGGTGAAGAATTAGGCTAAGGTTCACAAGAAAGCAAAATCAAACAAAAACTCAATTTTTTTAAATTTTGATTTTGTTTTAATCTGTATGAGTCATTCCCATTATTTTCTTCTCTCTTTCTAGAAGCAAACTGTCTGAATCCTGATGTATCCTTCAAAGTTTCTGAATTCTGAACCCGTTCCAGCGTGGGCACGTGCGCAGCAGCGTTCCCATTTCAGAACACAATTTGCCCATACTGCCCTCCGGAATGGACGTGTGGTCGCGAATTGCCAACCTTGACCTGCTCGTTATTCAGGGCTGCTTGGTCTTCTTTGGTAGTCTATTCACAAGTTGTTCAACCAGACAGTCACCGAAGAAACATGTCTCTTTAACTAACTGATTAGTTTGTTAGAGCCACTAACTGATTAGTTAAGTTGAGGAGTCAATAATTTTAGAGCATATTTTTTTAGACTGTAGTTTATAGCTTTTTAGCTACAGCTCATTAATCTAATAAATAGAGTGGGTTCGGCAAGACTTTGCTTCTATTTACTACAGTAACTAACTTTTAAACGGTATGTTTTTTAAGACAGGGTCTACAGTAGTTTGCAGTATAAATTGTACCGAGTTCAGCTATACTGATCAAAATCACATATAACTATTTCTCTCTGCGTACTACCTTTTACGAACAGTCCAAAATTCACAAATTTTACCAAAAATCATAAGCGACAGTCCAAAAGAACTCACCTATGATTACTGAGAGAGAACAAAATCCAAAAATCGCTGAAAAGTAAAAAAGAACATATCTATATTTTAAATATGATCAAAAAGCCACAGTCCAAAAAGCCTAAATGATCAAATTTGTTCAAATCAATATGTGCAGAAAAAATAGCCCAAATCATTGTCTCTTCACGAGAAAATAGCCCGTATCAAGTATTGTTTTAACAAATAACAACCATATGCCTTGTTTGAAATATGGCATTTGATTTTTGTCGAAATTACACTGCTACGAAATTCGTACATTGCAATCTTGCAACACACAAGGACATTTTGGTAATCAGCCACGGCCTGCCACAGGTAAACACGCACGACCGTGGCGTGGTGGACCGGTGCAGTGCACGGCGAGACCGGCGGCCGGGCGATCCGCCAACGAGGCGACCAAGCCTTCAAAGCCTCCTCTCTCTCTCTCTCTCTCTCTCCAAGAACAGTACACACCGAAGCAGCTTTTGCTCCCCAACGAACAAAGTTGCCACCTTCCTCTTTACTTAAATCTTCGAAGCATTTCGCTCTCGGCCTTTCTCAATCCACTCCCAGGCAATCTTTGCAGGTTCTTGCTGCTCGATTTCTCGCGGTATCTCGGAGGGACAGGTCGGTCCGATGGGGAGCAGGGTGAAGGAGGAGGAGAGGAACGAGAGGGCCATCCGGGGCCTGCTCAAGCTCCCCGGCAACCGCCGCTGCATCAACTGCAACAGCATGGTGAGCTTGGGTTCTCAGAAATGTTTGATCTTTGGGTGTACAGACGGTGTTAGGAGGGTAGCTTGCACAGGTTGGGCAAGGAGGGGTTAAAGTGCCTGCCTTCCGAATTCCGAGGTGTATGTACGCCAGGGACTTGCTTGGAACTGGCCTGTTGCTTTTTCTTGGATGTTCATAGGATGGTGCCTCTGACTAGGAGATTGAATTCCTATTGGTGGTTTCTCTGATCCTTAGTTGGAGGATGGTGGATTGAGGCAAGCAACTCCCACCTGAATTTTTGTGCTCCTGCTGCTGTCTAAAACTGGAGCCATGTCGATGATTAACTTAGAGCTATGTGTCGTAAAAGCTGTATGTAATCTTCATGTACAGTAAAAAGAATCAATAATACATGATTCCTACATATCATACGTGAAACTGTGAAAGGATGTATGAAATTGACAATTTCTATTTAGTACTTAGTACCCAGTCATATAGTGGATTTATACATCAACCCCACATATCATGTTCATATGCGTCTGTACATAAAAAAAATATGAATTTGAATTCTGACTCTAATAGATCACAAATGTAAGCGGCTATAATATTTAATAATATTATTTCAGGAGGGCTGGCTTGCCGATGCATCTTAAAAAAAATATTATTGAACTCTGTAGTCTGTATTATAAATTTATAATATATGGCTTTTGCTGGCATATGAATTGACATATCAAATTAACCACATGGACCTTGCATCATATACGAGAACACAAAAAATGAGTTCAGGTCCAACTCTGGTAGGGGCCTAATATTTTCACACAGTTTAGATATCTGCTGTTGCAAAACATCCCGACTTGAATAATATTACTATTACTAGTACCTTCGTAGTTTTGTTGATGAGATGAGGTGCTTGAACTGTCTATCAAACACATTGCACAAGTCATAAACATTGGAAAGAGTATCTACGATATATCAATAATTTATTCTGTCTTCTGCAAATTATATTATTTATTCCTTTTCTTTCCGAGAAGAAATGTTTCAGTGAATTGTTGAATGTAACAATGTATTGCTATTAGTTTATGATGAGATAAAAAAAGCATAATGTTCTTCCATCACATAAATAACCAAAAATACTCTTCATTAACAGGGACCACAATATGTATGCACAAGCTTCTCAACTTTCATCTGTATTAATTGCAGCGGAATACAGTAAGTGATGATCAAATACTTGTAGATATGATGTTATTGTGATTTCTCTCTTTCTCACTTTAAAGCTGCAAAGCCATCAATAGTTTGGCTGTATGATAATTGTTAATTTCTGGATAGAAGTCTTGTTTCAATATTGTGCTAATTATCGTGCTATTCTTTAGTCGGGAATTCACTCATCGTGTAAAATCAATATCAATGGCTAAATTTACTTCTCAAGAAGTTTCTGCTCTTCAAGAAGGGGGGAATGAGGTTGGCCTAATACCATTATTTCTTGTTTTCAGAATCCTTTGAGCTGCTGTGTGTTTCCTATTTTACTTTTACGACATACATTTCCGTTATTTCAGCGAGCCAAGGAAATCTATTTCAAGAACTGGGACTTCCAAGGCCAGCCTGTTCCTGACAGTAGGTCTGCTATCTAACCCAGATGATTATCTTCATGCATATTGTAAATATGCAGCTGAAGTTTGATTACTGTGTTTCCATATCCAGTGATGTAGATAGGCTCAGAAATTTCATCAAGAATGTATATGTCGAGCGGAGGTACACAGGAGAAAGAATTGGTGACCATCCACCACAAGTGAAGGTAGTAATCATTTGCTTCTTGTAGCCATAACTCGTAAACATATACTATTAGTCTCTCCTGATTTTTTTAATACATTAAGCATCTGAATGATTCAGGGTAGTCAGGAGGACTCTTATAGAAACAACTATGTGGATTCATCCAGGGGAGTTCTACGAAGCCCATACGGTGGAGCGTCTGAAGATAATCATGGTCTACAGCGTAGCACAGAAAGCACTTCAGAAGATCAAAGTAATGTCAATAGACATCCAATAGCTAGTAGAATGGATCAAACGAATAGATCTACGACAGGAAGAGAAAATGCCAGCTTGAGAAACCATCAGCATCCGGATGAACTTTGGAAGACAGGTGGAAGGTCAGAAAATATTCAGAAGGATGTGACCACATCAGTTTCTTCTGTGGTAGAACCTTCCAGAGTAGTTCTGCCTATCAAACTTCCTGACCCTCCTAGGTCTCATAAAGCCACAACATCTACTACCTCTACTGAAGCACAGGTAATGCGATTCTTACTTACTTTTGTTGTTTGATCTGCATGCTTTACTTGCCCATAGTTTCTCATTTCTCCCTTTTTATAAGCTCCCCAGTCTTGATTGGTATATCAAAAAGTCAAAGCTAGTCCATAATTCAGAACAATTACTTTGCTAAAAGCTACCAATAGAAACAGTGAAGGTACTTCAGCGAATGACTAGTGTTCTACTAGTTTCTGTTGTTCCATTAGTGCATGATTAGTTACCAAGCTCCGCTGATCTGGTTTGTGAGCTTTTAAGTAGCTATGAAGAGATTCCAGTTTGTATTTCTGCATTATTCTTGCAAATAATTTCCTTATTTCAGACAATGTCTATGTCAAAAGAAACAAAATAAAAATGGAATGATTTCTCTTATGTAAAAGTATTTATGTTGAAGTTTTATTTTGCAGAAAGCACCACCTCCAAGAGCTGGTGATCCCAGTTCTGAAACTAGCAGGGATGTTAAACTAGATATGTCAAAAAGTTTGATTGACTTTGATTCAGATATGGAACCTCATCAAGGTGGTGTTCAAACCAAAATGCAGAAACACTTGTCTTTACCTTCAGCCAATGTTGGTTGGGCTACTTTTGATGTTGCCACTCCCAAAAATGCTACAACCATGCCTTCAATTTCCAGTACCAGTTCCTTGGAGGGTCCACTTCTCCAGCTCCCTAATTCTGTCTCAGCACCTCGAAGTAGCTTTCCAATCGTGCAAACCGGCAAGTCCTTGTCCTTCTCCCAGGCAAATCATGGAGGTCAGCAGCATCAGCTATATCTGTCCCCTGTGGATAATGTTCAGTCTAAGAATCCTCCATTGAACAGAGCTAGCAGTGCTCCAGTTAATAGCCAGGTTAGTTTTGTTCTGTGTATATTGTGTAAGAAAAACAATTTTCAAATAGCAAATGTATTAGAACTTTGTTCCCCTGCATGATTGTTTTCAGTTATGGGGAGCAGCATCACATGCACCAATACAAGGGAATAGTGCTCTTCCTTCTAATCAAGGCTCAAATATATTGATAGGAACTCGTGATCCTGTGATAGTATCAGTATCACAGCAACCCGTTGCAGAGGTCACATCTAGTGGAAGAAAGGCACTTCCAGAGGTAGTGTGTATCAATAATTTACTCTTCCATGCTCCTATTATTCGTTTGTTCTCCCTTTTTTTTTTCTAAAACGAGAAAAATTCATAGGATATTTTTACAATGAGTTATCGCCCAGTATATGCTTCAACCTGGGGTTGGCAAGCAAATCCTCGCGTAAATATGGGATATGGACAATATGGCATGCAATATCCTGTAGGATCTGTAAATGTAAGTTCTGTGATCTCAAACCAGTTAACACTTTGAATTAATTTCTTATTTTCTCTTTCCTGCCCTCATCTATCGTTTCCTTTGCAGACAACTCAATCGTTTGCCCATCCAAATTCAATAAATCCATTTAACATGCCAAGAGGGCCTACATTAGCTCATGCTTCCACAGTATGCAAATTTCTACCTCTTGTAGTAGTAACAAATAAATCTGATAAGATTTAGGTGGATTAAATGCTCTGAAACCATACAATATAGAAACTCAATTGTCACATAAACTGTATGTTCGTGGACTTTATTTTCTGGCTTTTTGATAAAACATGATTCTAATCTTTACCTCTTTTTTTTTTTACCTTTTTGTTTTATTTCTTCCCCATCCCTTGGCTGTTTGGTAGTAATAAGATCACAACTTTGTAGCTCCTGCCTAGATGTGGCTGCACTTCTCTTTTTGTACTTTTATACTTCTATTAGTGCTATCTTCTAGTGCCATTTCCTATATTTTTTTATCCTAGCAACACATGATGAAATGACAATATATAAATTATTTAGTACAGTTTCCGGCTTCATTGTTTTCAATTAGGTAAGTGAAGAAATATCTTGTTGTGTATGTACAGTTCTCGTCTTCTATGCAAGGAGCATCACCAGATATGGGCAGTATGACATTGTTGCCACAGGCTCCAAGCATGGGATCTGTTGGATCAGTTCTGTCGCCTCTACAAGTTCCGCCCTCATTGACGGCAAACAGTAGTGATTTCTACTCTCTTTTTTCTTCATATTTGGAATTCAAATTTAACTCCATTGTTATTGTTATCTATACCCTATTTGCAGATCAATACATGGTCCAGCAGCTCGCAGTTAACATGCCATATCAAGCGCAGAATGATAATTTCCCCATTGGGTAATTTATCAAAATCCCCCTCTCTCTCTCTGCTAGAGAATACATTTGACTTGTATGATCTTATTGTCATAGATTCTAATGTGTATGCTATTTTTTATTGGAACCACGTCACTGCTTCGGAAGTTAACCCCTTGTCATTCCACTGTCTGAATAATTGTAGATACCAAGGAGTCAGAGGGATTGCCACAACAGGCAGTGCATATGGATTATCTTCGATGGGTCAACGTATGCCTGCTCAAAATCTACAAGGCATGGCCCAAAGTTCTTTACCTCGAGTTGGTGGAAACCCCTTTGCCTAGATCTGGTTATGAAGTTATGATACCTCCGTGTTGTGTCATTGTATATAGTGACTGGATTTGAAGCTATGTTTTGTCAGGTGTAAGTGAACAATGGAAGGGAAACAGGAAAGCTCTTTTCCTTCAGTAGGTGAAATGGCAAGAAATGCCCGACCAAGTTTTGTGTATAGCATTCGTTTTTTGTTAAAAAAAAAGTCCGATGTGTACTGTAAATTGTATTCACTTTCAACCTCCCATGAGTGAGGTGGTATTGTGGAGTATCACTGCTCCAGAGCTCGCAACAAATTTGGCTCTAGCCCATCGCCGCTGCTGCAGGCGACTATGTAACAATCCCATTTCTGGAGACGCTTATAACTCCTGTAACTATTTAGGATTATTCAGTTGTAAAGTACTGTATATAAGTGATTACTATAATGATACATATTTACTACAAAAAGTCAAATTTTATTATAGAAATATAGTTTAACAACCAAGTTTTGACACAGCGAGCATACAAACCTAAAGTTATCTTACAGTACAAAAGAAAGACTCCACAGACAAGGTTAAGCGCGGCTAAGACCTAAAACCATTCGTCGTCAAGGAAGTAGGGTTCTTCTGAAATTTCATCAACAGCTTGTTCATCGTTGACTCATTGATTCTTTATTTGTTGTTTAGCAAGTAATGAGTACAGCCGTACCCAGCAAGTCACAAGAGTAAATCCTAACTTATCTATTTGCAGAGATATTCAATGGAAGGCAATATACTGGTTCTATTAATGAGAGTGGATGCAATTTTATTTGTAACCATTTTAAACATGAAACCATAAAACAGTAACTCCTTAGGAAACAGGGTGGTTTCAACAGTTAATTACTTAGCTTACTCAGATTAAAACGTAAAGAAATCTACTTATGCCTTACTGTTGAAATCACTCATTAAACACAGTTTCATTTACCGAAAGCACGACATATTCAAATACCATTTATTTTACTTTGGAGAGCTATCCAGTTTTATCCACAAGATTTCTCAAACTCTTAATGTCAAGCTGCTTTGTCAGCTTACATATGGTCTATTACGATAACTGTCTGCAACAACATATATTTACTATTTAACACAAGGAGTTTGTGGTGGTAGTTCATCTGTCATAATAAGATACGTTTCGACGCACACGCAAACAAAACATAATAAGATTTCTTAATGCGTATTAAAGCACGCGTTTTAAGTAGTTCGCACAGAAAAGTATTTTTAGAAGCGAGCTAGTGAGTCGAGCTAAATAAAAATCCAAATTAACGAGTATAATTGAAGCAATTTTGAATCGAGTCAACGAGTTTTTGCCACCCTTGCCATTTTTTGCCACCCTGGCCTTGCCCGCCAGCCGAGCTGGCGCAGCTCGGCAGGCTCCTGCTGAGCAGGGGCGGCTCAACAAGCGTACCGAGCATGGCAGCTCGGCAGCGCCTGGCTTGTCATGCTAGCTCGCCCAATCACGTCGCTTCTCTCTTGTCGAGCTACGGCGATACGATAGGTGACATATGTTGCTTACTGTGTTTTCTAAACTTGGGGAGGAAGTTATTTTTTTAGGGAAATTTTACCATCCTTAAGGGCGAAGAGGTACCAAATTTGAGCCGTTGATCACACTGATCGAACGGCTGAGATTTGGCAGTACCTAGTGGTACCGGACGCGAGGTACCAAGAGGTACAAGGTACCAAGAGGTACCAAATTTTGAGCCGTTGATCACACTGATTGAACGGCTGGATCTAATTTGGTACCTCTTGGTACCTTGTACCTCTTGGTACCTCCTCAAGGATAGAAAAATAGTCCATTTTTTTAAAAAAAAGACAGGTCCTGGAGGGTCCAAATTGAAGAAAAAGTTCCAACAGTGTGAGTTACGTGAATTCATCCATCTCCACGAGATGATTGGATCCGGACGCCATGAATGACAAAACAAATACTGTAAACAAGGGCTAAAAGCAAAGCATGGTACGGCCATGTCTGGCTCCCGGCCCATTACTGTTGTGATCGGAAGCAATTTCCCCATGAGTGTCGGATTTTCGAATTACCTGTGTCCCGCCATTGGAGACCTCGTAGAGCTCTGATTTTCGCCGTGAATGCACCTCTGCATCTCGCCGAAGACGCTCTACTAGGATCTCCAACGCCTTCAAATTCTCCCCAAATTGCTCTCGATCACTGTTCGGTGCTTGGCGAACAATCTCCGCTCAACTGCGATGAAGCCACGCATCGGGATCCTCCACGCCAACCCCAAAAATCCGTGGCTCCGAATCTGCACGCCCGTGTGGGATGGAGGATACCAATGGCGAAGAAGGGAGGGATCGTATCGTAGAAGGCAAATGGCACGGAAGCCTTAGCTCGCGCGAGCTCCGCATCCGAAATTTCCAGCCCACCTGCTCTGATCATAGGTGTAGGCATTATCAAAGGAGATACCAGATACGGGCTCCATTCTGCAATGAAATTTTTGACTGCCGACACTGCCACAATGAAGCAAAGGTACAATTTCGCTGTAATAGTTCAGGGTACAATGTCGCTGTGATAGTTCATCTGGAAGTGTTTAACAGTCAGACATGTACCGCATGACATTCTCATTTATATTAACAAACTTATTTATCGATATTATAAATTTTATCTTTTAAGTTTACTTTTATCGTTGCTTGTACTAGAGCGATCAAACCAAAACTACAGCACCAAACAGTGTTCTTATTGTCTCTTCGTAAGAGTAGTGCAGGAATGCTGCATTTCTATTTCGTTTATACGAAAGAGGGGAATGCAGGTATACAGCAACAAGTTTACACCCTTGTTATAACTCACACAAAAATATATGACCAGCGAGCTTTTGAAAGCATTATACCAGTTATCTCTTAAGCCGCTGTTGTGAAGAGATTTTTTAGTTGAGGTGGAAACAAAACTCTCTACAAGAAAAGGTTGGTTATATTTGTGCACCCACTCTTGTGTACCATGTTTCTCCTTCAGTATTGCAATAGAGAGTGTCGTTGCTCCTGTGATCATCAGTTCATAGATCACTCACATAGTCACATGTTTTTTGTATAGTGCCTTTCCAACTTTGTTGTGAACTTTCTAATTGGATTTACTACCTGACTATGTACTGAAATAAGGATGAAAATAATTCTATATACTTGCAATATGTTGACAAGAGCAGATTTCGTGCAGTTGAATGCTTCAGAGAAACATTTAGGTTCACAGTTCGTTAAGTCATGCATTAATTGCTGCGTTTTTGGGATGCAAATTCCATGTCTTTTGCTTTATGTCTCTGTTGAACCTTTGGGAAATGAATTGATAACATAGAACTGAGAAACTGATGCCATATCATCTATGATTCTATATTTTATACTGTACTGTACTGTCAGAATTCAATTGATGTTGATACAACAAAGCGGCATGAAGTTCCACGCCATGAAGTGCGGCAGGTCAGTTTTATGACTTTGTCTGAACATTTATTATTTAGCTCGGTAATGTTGATTACACTTGCAGCTGTACTGAGTTTGATTGATCTTTAATTAGGTTGTTTGCTCAATGTGTGGCACTGAGCAAGAGGTACATCATTAAACTAATGTTAATTTGTTGTTGCTTAATAGCAACCAAACTATTTAACATATAGCGTGTGGCACCATCTCTTTTATTACATTTTGTCATGGTGTTATTTGTTCCTTACCAGGTCGCCCATGCTGGATGCGGAAGAAAACTGGCATGAGCATCCACTGTGCACTTCTCCAAAGCCAGAACGCAAGCAGCAAGGTCACTTAGGTTGTTGTGAACTCCATCCACGCGATCGCTCAAGCTGGCGTGGTTGTTCTCGACATGGACATACAAATCCTTGATGGCTTCCAGGAACGTCAATAGCGCCATTAATTCTTTGCTCCCTTCCGACCCTGTCATGGTGGAATTTGCTGGCTCTGATACTAAATTGGTATGAATCTTAGTTCATAAAGGTAAACACCACTAAGAGGATAGCTGGGCAACGTCGAAGTAGAGGGGGAGAGAGACTATAGATGAGAATGACTTTGTTATTTCTTGCTAGGTTCCAATAGCATGCAGCAACCCCTTATATAAATGTGATCCCCCTAACAGATAGAATCTAATCTCAATCATATCTCTAATAAATAGAAATTAATATCATATCTCTAATAAATAAAAATTAATTTCTAACTTTCTAATAATGAATTGGTTGGGCCTAAGGCCCACGCCTATGACAAATACCAAATTGGTATGAATCTTAATTCATAGGAGGTAAACACCACTGAGAGAATGACCGGGCGGTGTTGGTGTAGAGGGAGAGAGTGAGACTATAGATGAGAATGACTATGTTTTTTCTTACTTGGTTGCAATAGCATGCGGCAATCTCTTTATATAGATGGGTTTCCCCTAACAGATAGAATCTAATTTCAACCATATCTGTAACAAATAGAAACTAATATCATATCTGTAATCATATCTCTAATAAATAGAAACTAATTTCTAACTTCCTAAAATGAACCGGTTGATCCTAAGGCTCACGCCCATGACAGTTTTTGTTCAAGGATGTTGTTTTAGATATCTAATAGATCATATCCCACCACTGGGAATGTTTTTCTCTTCAAAAACAGATTGATTGTTGCATGTGAAATTATAAGGAATGCATGCTCCTGTAATATGAACACTCTTCTGAACAAAATAAAATTTCATCTAAATATCTGTGGCTACGTGCTTGTCATGCCGTCAATTGGTACTTAACTTAGTACCTTAAAATGACTTAAAACATGTGGCATTCACTTTGTTCGTTACCTCAAGTAAAGTGACTTAATACCTTGTTTATTTCATAAGATAATTAGACTAACTCCAAATCACAGTCAGCACTTGTCTCTTCTGCTGTGAATGAAGAATTTTTGTACAGTCACTTCGGTATTTATAAACTTTTGTTTCCTTTGCATATTTCAGTTAGGGCGTTGTTATTCTGCAATGCTGAGGAACAGCCATGCATGCGTGGCAGGAGCCATCCATCATGGCTGTCCCATCTGCTTTGAGGTCAGTGCTCTTTTTTCTTGTTGATATGCTGCAACGTTGCTTCACTTTGGTCATATTTTTCAAGAGCAAAAGCTTTTGGTGCACTTTCAAGTACTCTAGTGGCTGATCCTGCTTCGCAAATTCCAGTACCTGCTTTGAGTCAACAAATGACGTTTCTGTACTGCCTTGTGGACACACGATTCATGTAAAACGTTTGAGGGAAATGAAAGAGCATTGCCAGTAAGTTCATTTTTCTTGGTTCGATAGATGTATGCAGTAACTTATCGTCTATATTACTACATTTTAACATGCTTCCAAACAAATTTAGGTTTGCATGTCCCCTTTGCTCAAAGTCAGTTTGTGACATGTCCAAAGCATGGGAGAGACTGGATAGGGAGCTTGCAACTATGCCTGACTCATATGATGATAAAATGGTAAGGTTCGCCTGCTTACATTTCAGTGGTGCGATGCTAGTGTAGCACCATAGCAATAGCGAGTACAAATCTGTTATTTGTGTGACACGGACCTAGGATGTTGGGCTGTGGGGTTTTGTTCTGCCTTTTCCAGTAGTTCTTTTACGTTCTCTACATCATGCGGCCCTACTTAGCATGCACTGATTTCTGGAAGATTTGGGATGATTCTGATTTTTTCTTGCAACTAGACACCTTCAAAAGGATATCAGAACTACCTGGTTTTGGCTGGTTTCCTGCCATTTCTGTACAATGGTTTCTCAAACCTTGACCCAAGCAGGAATGGGACCAAGAAAATTATTTCCATATCCAATCAAGATTCCCTTCGCTATCGGCCAACCTAGTAAAAATTTCGAATTGTGACTTCACATTTGACTGTGGAACAAGCAGTTTTCTGCTCGAAAATGCTTATTTAAACCGAAAGACATCGCATCAGAGTTGAATTGATCAAATTCAACCATTCCCTTACGCTAGAATAATGCATATTCACAATGGTGTTTTCTCAGGTGGGTAAGGGACGTGATGGTGGGTAAGGAAACCTTACTTCAGGCTCAGCAATGGCCGTCCAAAAGTAGCGCTTCAATGCCCAGCTACCTTTCTCTCTACTACGGGCAGCATGTATATGACCCTCATTGGTCATTTCCCTTGTCATTCAGTAAGGTAAAGTATGCTTCTTTTGAGTCGGCTTCTAGCAAATTCTTGATCAGCCCAAGCATATATCTGATGTAGAATTGCTTTCAAGAATGTGATGGTTCGCTAGTGCTCGATTCATTTCAGGATAGGTATGGCTTTGTTGCTTTTATCTTGCAGCGACATCCTCCCTATTCATTACGGCCTATTCGTATTAACTTCTAATTTCTGTTTAAAAAAATTAAAAGCCAATACAAACACTGGCTTCTTAAAGTAACTTATACGAACACTGGCTTCTTAAAGCAACTTATCCACTCCTCTCACTACTGTCTCGTTCCAGAGATAAGGCAAAGAGTCAGAGTGCATCACGTATCCTACTCCTCTCGCTCTTGTCACGCATACGCATCTCTCCCTCACTTTCCCCGTCGCTCGTGCTCTCCTTCTTAAAGTCACTTCTTTCAGCTACTACTATTCATTTTCGACCAAAGCCATAAGTCATTAGTATGTTCCATATATTTATCTATATTTTGCCTAAGCTTACCATATGTTGGTGTGAGTTAGAATTAGAGACTAATAAAAATTTATTAAGAGTTCAAGTCGTGTGCCACTCGTGAGTCATATTAGCGTTGGATTGTAATCTTGGCATTATAAATAAAGGGTGTGCAGATTCTGTGGGACAACACACAATTATTTCCCAAATTTTTCTACATGGTATTAGAGCCAATCCATCTCAAATCCTAACTCGAGCAAAACCCTTACCTCAGAACCGCCACTGCCATCGTCAGTCAATCTGCTGGTCGCCGCCGCCCACTCACATGTGGTCCACTGCAGCCACGTTGCATAGGAGTGGGCCATGGTCGATCGGGTTGTGTGAAGTTACCGCTGTGCGTCGCAGGGCCACTGTTGTTGTGGGCTACAGCCACCTTGTGTTGTTGGGCTGCTATGCGACCAACAAGCCACCGGGAGGTCAGCCTGCTGGTTCTTCGAGCCGTAGAGGAAGTAGTGGAAGAAGAGGAAGTAGATTCTGGTGCAAGTCGTCGTTTGCTCTGCATCCTGATGGTGGCAAAGAATAGCAGGTGTGCTGGTGGAAGTGGAGGCTTGGATGGTGTGGGATGGAGTTGGTGGCTATCAGTGGTGTCCGGCTATGGATGGTCTCCGATGATAGCAGCGAGTGGCAGTGGGATTCGGCATCCCACGAGTTGGATTTGGCCGGGCTTAGGCTAGGGATGAGAGAAGAGGGGAGATTGGAGAAAAAGAGAAAGAGGAAGGCCGGTTGGGGGTGGATTGGATCGGCAGTCAAAGTCATGCAGGTGGCTACAATATTTCATTAGGGATAAATCCAAATATAGTTGTGGTGCATGAGGACCAATTGTAGCTGGTGGCAATATGGAGGCAAAGGATGAGGAGAAGGAAGCTGATTAGGGGCTAGAGATGGAGAATGTAGTAGAGGGGAAGCTTAGGTATCGTGGACGCGGTGGTCAAAGCCGTGAAAGACGCGGCAACAATGGCTAATTGAGGTGGAGTACTAAGTAGGAGGTGTGCACATGGAAGAAGAGAAGAGAATCTTAGAGATTTTCTGTGGAGGGTGTTGGGTCTAGAGGTGCTTTGCTGGTGAAAGGAGGGGAGGAAGTTTTGGATCTGGATTGAAGAGGAGTTGTTGCTATGGAGGTGATGGTTGAGAAGGATGGTAATGGTGGAGGTTTTAGGTCACGGTAGAGAGGCCCTAAAATAAAGGGAGAAGACTTTTTGAGTGGTGGCTTTGGTAGTCATGTTTATGGTGGTATTGATAACGAAAGTGGTGCTGATGGGAGGCCCAAAGGTGATTATGGGTGTTGGAGTTGGTGTTAGTATGGATAATGGAGGTGTGTGAAGTGGTGGGTTCCTTTGCAATGGAGTTTTTTTGGTGGATGAGGTTAGGTGATGAAGGTAGTGTTAAAGGTGTGTCGATGGTAGTAATGAGCATGAAGGTGGTGAGCTCTCAAAGGTGATGGTGGAGTAGGAGCTAGTGGTAGCTCCGATGGAATCTATGGTGATGGTATTAGTGTCAAGTGGTGCTATAGAGGTGTTGGTATGGGTGCCAGAGGTGGCGTTGTTGAGGAGTGTTGGTAGAAGGTGGAGATCAAGGTGGTCGAGGTGTGTTAGGAGACGTGGTGGAAGCCGAGGTGGTCAGGTGTAAAACTATGTGGTGGCAGCCCTATGAGAGTGATGAGTATTTGACACTGCTTGTACCTTACTTTTGTTTTTTGAGTTTGATTTTTAGCATATGTATTTTGAGTTGTTGCTATCTAAAGCTGGCAGTCATACTTGCTAGGCTACCACGGTATGACCGTCCAAAGTAGTGGTATTAGCCTATGCCGCGGTATGACTGGCCGAAGCGGTAGTATTGGTCTATGGTTGACGGTAGTTACTTTTCAGAGAAAATCTTTTTAGAGTTTTTGGGCTAAGACCTAGTATGGTAGTTCCGGCATTGTAATCATGGTATGACTGGGTGTAGCGGTTTGATCGACCTTGGCAAGGTGGTCTAACTGGTGTAGAGTTGGCTGTCTAACTGGCTTGGTGGTCGCGATCAGACCGACCATTGTGTTGAGTTGGTTAAGTGTTGGTTTTAGTAGTGCTAGTCACAGCGAGAGTCAGTGCAAGTGTTAGTCATGGAGAGCCTATAAATGTGTGAGTAATAGTGTGTCCATGTATGTATTTTGCTAATTGAGAGTGCATGTCATTGTGCTTAGATCGATTGCTTTGTTCTTTGATGTACAGATACTTTGATGATTGTTGCGGCCAGTGGCAAGACCGATGCTATGGAAGGGGTCCTGAGGCTATAGCGTGTCGCATAAGTCTGGGTGGAGCAATATCTCAAACTGAGAAGTATAGGAGAAAAACAAGAGTCATGAAGAATCAATGAGTGCATGTAGTGTGTCAATTGGACTTGTGCGTTTCAAGTGGTGACGTTTCTTGGAGTAGGCATACGATCTTAGTGGCAAGTATTGAAAATCACAAGCTATGGTGTGATGTTGGTGTGCCATGGGACTTAAGCGTTTTAACACATATAATATAAAAAATAAAAAAGATAAAAACTAGAAAAAATAAAAATAAAAAACTAAAAACTAAAAGTAAAAAAAAAATCAAAACTCAAAAAAATTTGAGCCACTCATCTCAGATTGAACGGCGTAGAGGAGCTAAGAGAATCTCGTTTGCTATGTACTAGTATGCTACTGCTCGGTTTAACCGATAGTTATCGTTCAAATCAATTTAAAATTTCCAAGTTCAAACACACATGCACACACTCTCTCATCAATCTCTAGAGAGAAAAAAGTTCAAACTTTCACCATCAGGAAAGGACGCAGGGAAGCGAGATCCAACCGCAAGATTAGCCGTATTCACTCACCAACTGGCGGGGCCGTGCCTCAGACGGGTGGGCCCGGGGAGGTGATCCCCACTCGGGCGGGCGGGATCTCCTGCGGCCGAATCGAACGCCCCGCGAGGCCCCGATGCCGCTCGTCCTTGTGACAGGCGCACGTGCTGGCTGCCCTCCCGCGGGCCCCACCTCGAGCGGCTTCCCCAACCAGCTGCCCGACCCGCACCCCCCGCTGAGCGATGGGTCCCCATGTTTTACGGGGTCCACCGTCATGGAGACCAGAGATCTGGCAGTTACGGTGTCTTAGCGCGCGGCGGGTCCACGTCGCTCGGGTGTGCGCTCTCATGGCACTAATGTGAGCCGCACGGGTGCGTTGGGCTTTGCGACCGTGAGTTATCTCGTCATCATCGTCCACGATCCAACGTCCACTTGTGCTTAAAGGCCACTCGTGCCTTCGGCCTGGTGCAAAGTAACGTGGCTTTTCGCTCTCGTCATTTGGCTGAAATAATGCGCTCTTCGTTTTTTTAAAAAATATTTATTAAAATAAAAAATATTATTATATCTTTATAGATAATAAAAAAACAACCGTGTTAAAAAACTAACGTATTTTAAATAATTTTTATTTCTAAAAGTGAGAAGCCATCAGTGTTTGAGACCAACCTTAACCTTTTGGCCTAAACTTTTCAAGTCTTCGTTTGTTTGGATTAAGATCGTAATAAAGCTCTTGTATTTAGCCATCCCCAGTCAGTTGTTATCGGCTAAATCACAAATAAAAAAAAAGGCCACGCATAAGTTTCACACAGGTAATGCTGTAGACAATGTAATTTCTTGTACGAACTACGAGGAATTCCAACGTTTGAAACAGAGGGTATGTTCTTTACCTCAAAAATCGGTAGCTTTTAGCTTTTACTACAGTACCTAACTTTCAAACGGAGTATTTTTTCAAGACGAGGTCTACAAGTTAAACGATCTACACGTTAAAAGCCCAACATCTGTACCAGCCAAAATCGTAAGTGAGTATCTGTCTCTTCGTAATTTATACCGTAAAAAGCCAAAATTTAAAATTTTCAATCAAAAATCATAAACCACAGCCGAAAAGAACAGAGCCAGCCAGAGCCATTCTCGTGGCAAAGCTTTCCGATAAGTGTTCCATCACGTATGCGTATACAATACACCATGTGCATTGAAAAATTTGACAAGTAAATGTATGCACGTACACTCGGACAGTGCCTTGCAACATTAGTACATTGTCCTACTCGATCCAGGACGCCGCCGTACTTCCATTCTTACTGTTTATTGAGTTTTGACCGGCGTCTTTGTCATTTAAAGTGAGGGGAACAAGGGCATAATGAAGCATGTGACATGGCGAACCAAAATTCAGACTCGTGTTTTTGAATAAACGTCGTGCATAGAAAGTTAAATTTAAGAATTTAGATTAGAAATTTTCAGATGCGTGGCCATTATAATTAATCTGGCACATACAAGCCATAGCATCGTAAGCTTGAGAGTAATTTTTTTTCCTCAAATTAATCTGACCTCGGGTTCCTATGAAATTCATGCAAAGTAAAATTTCACGTTTTCCTTAAAAATATCACATGCTTCAAACAGGCCCTTTCTCTAAAACCCCGGTTTCCCATGAAATTCATACAAATTAAAATTTGACGTTTCCCTTAAAAAAATCAAGTGCTTCAAACAAGTCCTTAAAATCGAAGCAACAGTTTTACTATTTCAGGATGTCATCACATTATAACAAAAATATAACACCCTTAGGCCTTAAACATTAGTGCCATGAACACATGATTTTCAACTCAGATATGTCGATCGGACGTCCGATCCATCCGCTTAGAGCAACTCCAACAGTTTGGCATCCGGCTTCCCCATCCTTTAATTTTTGGCAAAACGAGATAAAACCCTCTCCAACGCTTTGGCATCCTCCTTCCCATCTTTCCCAACTTGCCAAATATCCTCCCGAAGCGCGCAAATATCCGCGTCGAGAAGTATCGCGATCGGGGTTGGGAAGCGCGCGCCTCTTCTTCTCCGCGCGCTGGCTTTGAAGCCGCGCCTTTCTCTTCCGTCTTGCGCAGCTCGCGCCGACTCTTCTCTTCTTCGCGCGATGCGGAAGACGCGCGCGTCCTTCTTCCTCAGCGACTCGATCTCGGTCCTTTCCGCGATGCGGCTACGAGGATCATCATCACCGCTCCTGAGGATCATCATCGCGCGCTCCGGGAATCTCGTGTACGTGTACTACTCTTTTTTCGCCTTCATGCTTGAGATGGCTAAACAAAAAGTGTTTGATCTTCTCCAATTATCATTCGCAGCAGGGTTAGTCGACGTCATGAGTGCTTACAAATCATATCTTCAAAGACAATTGGAGGACGATTCATCTTCAGATGACGATGATTATTTATTCATCTCCACATTCAAGTCACAAATACAGAGGACAGCCTCGATCGGGCTCCTATATATTTATGAAGGAAATACATATCTCGAAGATGTGCTTCTGCCGTCCCGAATCTTGCACGGGACTCGCTACTTGCCTTCTGCCGTTCGTTGGCGTCTTGACACCTGCACGACGGTGATGTCCGCCGATGCGATTTACCGTCTCGATCCGTGAAGACACCGCCCGATGAAACGAAGCACGCGGCGGCGGCGTTCTGGCGGTAGCGCCCGCGAGTAGGTTTCCCGCGAAAGGATTTTGCCACGAAAAAAAAAACATGATCATGGGACCAATTTTAATTTTTGGCAAGTGAATTATGGCAAACTATTGGAGATGGGCTTCTTTTTTTCTCCCCATATTATTTTGGGAGTTGGCAAACAACAATATATGGGAAACAAAAAATGCCAAACTGTTGGAGTTGCTCTTATTGCAACGATTCATCTGAGGTGTCGCGGTAATTATGAAGCTCTGCAACAAAAATAAAAATTGACGCGAAAAATCAATGGATAAAATCAAATTATAATCACAAACAAGCATGTGATGCATGACCCAAGGGACCGTAGGAACGTAAAATACCGTCCAACAGCAGCTTCTCTATCCCTAATTGCCCAGCCTTTCATATCAAAAAAAAAATTGCCCAGCCTTTTTTCTGGCTTCAAGGCATGCCTACGGAGGCATTTCGGTCAGACGGGGAAAAGGCACGTGACCGCATCCTCTGCCGCACGCGCCGCCCGCCAGATTCCGCACGCTTGGACCGCGACCCGCACCCCGAAATCCCCAAACTACCCCGCCCTTAACCTAACCCCACGAGCCCAAGCCCGTCATTTCCACGCCCAGATTAACTAGGGACCAGCCCCTCGACTGGACCCGATCGGGCGCCCCCAGCCGTCGGATCTGTCTCGATTAGGCTCGGATTAGCGGTGCTAAACCGGACGCTAATCCCGGGCTTAGGCGCGCGCGGCGAGGACTGCGATTCGATGCGGGCACATGGCATGTTGCACCCCACCACCCCCCATTGGCCCATTCCCACACTGCACACTCCGCCATTTCCCCCCTCTCGCTCGCTCTCTCTCTCTCTCTCTCTCTCTCTCTTCCCCAAGAGTCCAATCAATCCCCCACCCAACTCTCTCCACTCCATTTTCAAAAAGAAAGAAAGAAAGAAACTCTCCACTCCAAATCGCTCTGCTTGAGGTGGTCTTCTTCTATGGTTACGGCGGAGTAGTGGCGGCGGCGGTGGAGGTCGCGGATGCTATGAGTGCTATGTGGCTGGCGGTGTTGCTGCTGCTTGCGTCGGTGGCGGCGGCGGACGACGCGCAGCTGCTGGAGCAGTTCAAATCGGCGGTGGTGAACAGGGGGGCGCTCGGGGGGTGGAGCCGCGGCGACGGCGCGTGCAGGTTCCCCGGCGCAGCGTGCAGGGAAGGGAGGCTCGCGTCGCTGTCCCTAGCGGGGGTCCCGCTCAATGTGGATTTCCGCGCCGTCGCCGGCACGCTGCTGCAACTTGGCGGCGTGGAGGAGGTCAGCCTCCGGGGGGCTAACGTCAGCGGCTCGCTCGCGGACGCCGGTGGCGGGGGGTGCGGGGCGAGGCTGGCCTCGCTGGACCTGTCCGGGAACGGCGCGCTGCGCGGGTCCGTGGCGGACGTCGCCGCGCTCGTCGGCGCGTGCGGCGGGCTGAGGGAGCTGAACCTTTCTGGTGACGCGGTCGCCGGTGGTGGCGGGAAGGGAGGTGCAGGTGGTGGCTTTGCCGGTTTGGATGTCCTTGACTTGTCGGACAACAAGATTTCCGGCAACGGCGACCTCAGTTGGATGGTGCGCTTCGGTGCGGGAGGTGTCCGCTGGCTGAACCTCGCTAGGAACAACATCTCTGGGTCACTCCCGGCGTTCGCCAACTGCTCCAGAATGGAGTCTCTCGACCTGTCCGGCAACGAAATCTCCGGCGTGGTGCCGGCCGGGGTCCTCTCCGGTTGCAGCGGTCTGGTCTCGCTCAACCTCTCCGGCAACCACTTCGAGGGCGCGTTCCCTCCGGACATCGCGGGGCTCGCGTCGCTCTCCTACCTCAACCTGTCGAGCAACAACTTTTCCGGTGAGCTCCCAGGCGACGCACTCGCTGGGCTGCCGCGGCTCACGGCGCTTTCGTTAGCTTTCAACTACTTCAACGGCTCCCTGCGGGACTCCGTGGGCGCACTTGCCGAGCTCGAGACGCTCGATCTGAGCTCCAATGCGCTCACCGGCGCTATACCGGCGTTACTGTGCCCGGACACTGGCTCCAAGCTCCAGGTGCTCTACCTGCAGAACAACTACCTCACCGGCGGCATCCCGCGGGCTATCTCCAACTGCGCCAGCCTCCAGTCTCTCGACCTCAGCCTCAACTACATCAATGGGTCCATCCCCACATCCCTCGGCGACCTTCGTGGGCTCCGGGACCTCATCCTGTGGCAGAACGAACTGGAGGGTGAGATCCCGGCGTCTCTGGCCGGTGCTCGCCAACTAGAGAATCTCATTCTCGATTACAATGGGCTCACCGGCAGCATCCCGTCGGAATTGGTGAACTGCAAGGATCTGAACTGGATATCGCTTGCTAGCAACCGACTATCCGGGTCAATACCGGCATGGCTTGGGCGGCTCGACAGCCTTGCAATCTTGAAGCTGAGCAACAACTCCTTCTCCGGTCCGATACCACCAGAGCTAGGGGACTGCAAGAGCTTAGTTTGGCTGGACCTGAACAACAACAAGCTTAATGGATCAATACCACCGGAACTGGCAAAGCAATCTGGGAAGATGGCTGTGGGCCTTATCACTGGGCGGCCATATGCATACTTGCGCAATGACGAGCTGAGCAGTGAGTGCCGTGGCACGGGGAGCCTGCTCGAGTTCAGCAGCATCCGTTCTGATGACCTAAACCGGATGCCTAGCAAGAAGCTGTGCAACTTCACGCGGACATACATGGGGAGCACGCAGTACAATTTCAACAACAATGGCTCCATGATATTCCTGGACCTGTCCTTCAATCAGCTTGATTCCGAGATCCCCAAGGAGCTCGGGAACATGTTCTATCTCATGATCATGAATCTTGGTCACAATTTGCTTTCTGGTTTTATCCCAGCCGAGCTTGGAGGTGCCAAGAAGCTTGCTGTGCTTGACCTGTCACACAACCAGCTGGAAGGCCCAATACCCAGTTCATTCTCGATGCTGTCATTGTCAGAGATTAATCTGTCATACAATAGGCTGAATGGATCAATACCGGAGCCAGGATCCCTTGCCACTTTCCCAAAGAGCCAGTACGAGAACAACTCTGGCTTGTGCGGCATCCCTCTCCCACAGTGCAAGCACAGTCCTGGGCCAAGCGCCACTGATGACCGTCATTCCAACCGGAGACAGGCATCCCTTGGGAGCACTGTTGCGATGGGTCTGCTGTTCTTGCTGTTC
Organism: Dendrocalamus sinicus; assembly: GCA_036346575.1. Lineage (NCBI taxonomy): Eukaryota > Viridiplantae > Streptophyta > Magnoliopsida > Poales > Poaceae > Dendrocalamus > Dendrocalamus sinicus. The sequence continues at coordinate 3,213,869 of CM070655.1, read as the reverse complement.
TGCATAGTGGGGGTCATCATTATTGCGTTCAAGAGCAGGAAGCGGCAGAAGAACGAGGAGGCGAGCAGCTCCCGTGACATCTATATTGACAGCCAATCACAATCCGGGACCGTCAATTCCAATTGGAAGCTCTCTATTACGAACACACTTAACATCAACCTGTCTACATTTGAGAAGCCGCTGCAGAAGCTTACTCTGGCCGACCTTGTTGAGGCCACCAACGGCTTCCACAACGACAGTCTGATTGGATCCGGTGGATTCGGGGATGTTTACAAGGCGCACCTGAAGGATGGGAGGGTTGTTGCTGTCAAGAAATTGATACATGTGAGTGGACAGGGTGACAAGGAGTTTACGGCAGAGATGGAGACGATTGGCAAAATCAAGCACCGGAACCTTGTTCCACTGCTGGGTTATTGCAGGGTCAGTGAGGAACGGCTCTTGGTGTATGACTACATGAAGTTTGGTAGTTTGGAGGATGTGCTGCATGACCGGAAGAAGCTTGGGATTAAGCTGAATTGGGCAGCACGACAGAAGATTGCTGTGGGCGCTGCGAGGGGCCTGGCATTCCTCCATCACAGTTGCACCCCACACATCATTCACAGGGACATGAAGTCCAGCAATGTGCTTATTGACGAGCACTTGGAGGCTAGGGTGTCCGACTTTGGAATGGCGAGGATGATGAGTGTGATGGACACGCACCTGAGTGTGTCCACCCTCGCTGGCACGCCGGGCTATGTGCCACCAGAGTACTACCAGAGCTTCCGGTGCACGACCAAGGGAGATGTGTACAGCTATGGTGTTGTTTTGCTTGAGCTGCTCACGGGGAAGAAGCCAACAGATTCATCGGACTTCGGCGAGGACAACAATCTAGTAGGGTGGGTCAAACAGCACACCAAGCTGAAGATCAGTAATGTGTTCGATCCGGAGCTACTCAAGGAGGACCCGACCCGAGAACTTGAGCTCCTGGAGCACCTGAAAATTGCTTGTGCATGCTTGGACGACAGGCCTACAAGGCGGCCAACAATGCTGAAGGTCATGGCGATGTTCAAGGAGATACAGTCTGGGTCGACAGTTGACTCAAAGACCTCGTCAGTAGCAGCAGCATTGATCGATGAGGCTGGTTTTGGGGCTGTGGAAATGAGCCTCAAGGAAGGCTCGGAGGAGAAGGATTGAAGGAGAGCATGGACACACATACTGCAACAAGGTACCAGCTCCAAGCAGCGGCCGCATCACACAATCCGGCAGTGAGGATGCTGGGGTGATGAGTCCCTCAGTTTTGTGATCAATGTCATTTTGGAGTCTCCACGCCAAGATTGCCATCTACTTCTGATGGTAAGTGAAAACAAAATACTCCACTGTAGCTTGATCAATTGGAAGATAGATGTTAATAAGTTGTTCTGTACCTACACGATTAGTTCTGCCCTTTTTTCATCTTTGCCAAGTTTCTCTTTAACTGTGTATGTATATAGATAAATGTTGAGTTCTCTTCACTGCAAGACCAATTCTTGTTTCTTTTCAATTTGCTCCAAGCCCCATTGACTGTTCAATTGCTTAGAGATACTAGTTAGATGTAATGTACTACATGCATATATTAATTGCAGATCCAACAGAAACTTTAGAGACATGTAGCTACCCAGTAATCTGGAGAGTTGGTCTCCAAATATGAGAAACAACAAGAGGGGGAAAGGGTGGTGGTTCCTGGACTCTTGGTGGGTACTGTGAAGGAGGGGCAAGGGCAGTCAAGAGGCTGACACAGCTCCTGTTTCCATGTGGGATAGTGCATTGCTTTGGGCATGGGTGGGGTCTCAGGCACAGTCCACACACAGACAACCCCCCCTCCCTCTTTCTCTCTCTGCATCCAAATCATTAGGGAGAGAGGTTTATTTAGCCTGCCTTTGGCTGGTCAAAGGTTCCCTTAAGCATTTTTGTCCGCACTCCAGGTATCTTAATCACCTAGGTAACATGGCTCCTGATCTTATTATAATCCCCCTCTTCTTTCAAAGTGCACTGTGCTTTATCCAATGTTTGGGTGTTGTTAAACTAATGATCATTGTCTGAAAAATAAGTGGCATGCAAGCAAGATTCCCTCTGACCACAAGTGGATTGTTCAGATAATAAATGGTTTTGGCGTTTCTTGTTCAACTTCTGAGTTTGCATGCGTTTCTTTGCAATGGTTTGTTTATCTTTTTGCCAGAGTGAGAATTTTAGAGGTTGGCATTCATCAGATCTGGTAAAAGTTAAAAGTTTACCCTCAAAGGCATCTGTAACTAGGATCTTCAAATGTATAGCTTCTGCACAGGCGACGGAAGTTCGTTCCCTTAGGGCAAGAGTATTTAGGCCTTGGCTACTCCAAAAAAGCTCCATGTACTCTGATCAGTAGTACATTGACAAACTGTGCTTCAGAATATCTCTAGAGTGCAATTTCGTTCAAGCTTGTAAAGCTCATATCAGTGTTTGTGATTTGTGAATCATTTTGTTTCTAGCTGATGGTGATCGTTGAGTTTGGCAATGTTGGTCATGTGTGTGTAGTGTCTATATGCTGTTCAAATGGAAGGGCATCTGTGATGGGGCCCTGTGATGGCTGTAGATGGCCTAGTGCCTCCACCCTTATCTGCTGGGAGGAGACATGTAGGGCACTCAGGGTCAGGGTCGTGATGGCAGACTAGTGATTGGCTGGCTGCAGGTGAGTGACTGACCGAGTAGTGAGCTTTGTGAAATCCAGCAAGCATGTTGCAGAATGAAGCAACAACTAACTATGCCATCTCATTTTGTGAGAATTTTAGTCCATTCGTGTGTTGTTGTTGCGCTAGATGTCATCGGCAATCAATGCCACAATGTTTTGCATGGAGCACTTAGTGGTATATGGTCTTTCCTTTTCACTCACCTTCCTTATCATCTGATTTGGACATCATTGCATATACCAGCAAACTCCAGGAGATGCTAAATTGCAAGGAGCAATCTCAATCTCCTTTTCATTGTTGGAGTATTTTTGCTCTTGCGCAAAAAATCAGATCCAGTGTGGAACGCTGAAACTCTACAGGAACCATGTGTAAAATGTACAAAATTGAAAAACCACATGTACATGTGGGTACATGTACTATCTTAACCCTCAAAAGCATCTTAAGATTCGTGCAAGGGTCTTCAATGATTAGAAGATGTGATGGTGGTTTGAATTTTAAAATTTTGCATCGATCTTGAGGCATATTTGATAGTAGTGATAGTGTATGTACTCACTCGTATATGTGAAAAAAAACCACGTTCGTAAAATGTGTTTCTTTTAAACTTCTTGTTAAATTCCTAAGTTCTGAGTATGGTTATTAAAGTGATAAGGTTAGATGAGGTGGTTCACCACCTTCTTACCGCCAAAGCTCTTAAGACGCGTGGTAAGGCAGGTAGGCAACGTCATACACATATCCTAATCTAGTATCAAGTATCGCAGGAAATTAAATCAGCAATATAGTAACACATGCATACCTTAATGTTGTTGGTTCCTGAGCCCATGTAGCACCATCCTCCTTCCAATTGCTCTTCTCCCATGAAGCATCATTCCACTTGCAAGTTTCAATATGTAGCTTATTACAATACACTAGTAAGATATCCGTGTGTTGGAGTTCTAAAAGAAAGTGATACATATAATCAAATATGATCTAAATCATACAATGAACATTAAAGAGGAGGCATCTTATTATCAAGAGTGAGGCATCTTATCGTTGCCCCAGATCTACCCTCCCTAACCCCATTGGCTTCGCGGTTCTTCCTCACCACTAGCATTGTATACCTTGTCTGAGCCGGTGTACTATGCCTCCTTGTTCTTTGTTCGTGCCAGTATACTCCACATCCTAGTCATTGGCCTTAGCAGTGTACACTTCCATTCTGTCGTCGTCCTCGGTAGTGTACACTGCACTAGTGTGCTCCTCTTCTTCTGCACTGATGTGCTCCTCTTTTTCGCCATTGAGTACCACTCTGCCTTTTTTATTTTTCTTCGACATCCCAATGCAGCAGTAGCATGGTGGCGTACTACAGGAAGGAGTAGCGAAACTCCGAGGGTTGCGCTAAGGGATGAAAGGGGCTGGCCGTGCCACCGTTTTTTGGCCGTCAGATTGAGATCTAGTGGCTAGAATCAGCTGAAGGAAGAGGTTGCCCTAGATATAAATAAAAAACGCGTTTGGCCCCTCCACTCCCACTTGACGCTGCCTCCTCTCCTCCCTCGCATCACCCCAACCACGTGTCGTAGCCGGGAGCTATTGCTTCCAAGCCTCCTCCCCACCGGTGACTCATGGCAGCAGTGGTGCCTCCTCGCCTTCCTTGCCCGTGTGTCACCGTCGCATCACTCCACTCCCTGCGTCTCCACTCAACTAGCGGCTCCGCTCCACACCTCACCGGGCCCATCTCCATCAGATCCACCATCTTCGAGGTCAATGCCGCTAGATGCACCATCTCTGAGGTCGCCGCCTTCAGATCCGGTTGGTACGCCTCCACCTCCGGTACTCTATCGAGGTCATCGTGCTCCTCGTTGGTGTCCCCAACCCAATGACCACATAATCTTAGGGTCATCATCCTTGGCACCGGCGTTCTCCACCCTAGCGTGGTGGATCCAGCGAACCCCGATGTCGCTGCATCCGGATCTGGCATCCTCGAGGTCATTGTTGCTGGATTTGGTCATTGTTGCCTCCAAAGTCGTCAGATAAGGCCGTGGGGCGATGGTGGGTCAAGAACATGGGAGCTGTAGCTGAGCCGGTCGACCATGCCGACAAAAAAGAAGTGGTAGGTGGCGGCACCGGCAGAGGAGAGTTGAAGAGAGGTCTTCGCTACCGAACCCAGCCATCCCTGCATCACTGCCACCGAACCTGAGGGAGAAGCCGGAGTTCCATGGATCTGGTGATCCCTGACCGTCGTGCCGCTGGATCTAGCCGTCCTCAGCCCCAACAATGCTAGATATGGCCATCCCCGATCCCGGTTCCACTGTCTTCCTCCTCCTCGGTGTCGCCTCTTCGCTAGCCAGTTCACGTCACCGTTGCCTCCTCACTCGCAGAGCGCAGTCGCTATTTGGTAATGGCCCTTCTGCTTGTCGTGGGCATCAGTTACCAATACTGCCATTCATTGTGGATCTGGCTTGCAAAGCTATCAAAGCACTGATGCAGGGCAGGAAGAGGACGATGATTAGAAGAGGTTGATCGGAGTTAGGATAGGGGGCCGCTGATCAGGACATGAGATAGCGAGAGTGGCTAGCGGTTGAGGCCTCATGGGTGTGGCTGCATAGGGAAGAGAAAAGGAGCGGTTGGGATGTGAGGCCGCGACCAGTTTGAGGAGGGAGCTGAGTGATGACATGGGCCTACATGTCGGCGTATGTCAAGAGGAGATGCGGGGGTGCGCTACGGCAGGGAGAAGGAATGGGGAGATGGTGAACGAATAAACTCCCCTTTTTATATTAGTAGAGATTACAATAATTCATATTCAAATTAAATTGAGTAAATATGGATTGGGTGACAACTTCAACTTTCCTATGTTTTCCAACATAAGGTCCAAGCAATGAGCAGTGCAAGGGGTGTAGGAATCCTCTCTATTAGAAGCTTGCCCACTATCTTATAGTTAGCACCATTATCGGTGACAACCTAAATAACTTTGTCTTTTTCAATGTTCTCAATTCTCTTCTCTAGCAAGTCGGCTAGCATTGTTGCTTCATGTGCTTCACTTGATGCATCAACGGAATCCAAGAAGAAAGTCATCTTTGGACTGTTGACAAGGAAGTTAATTAAGTGGTGTCCCCTCCTATCCGTCCACCCATCTAACATGAATGTGTAATCATATTGCTTCCATGCCTCCTCACGCTTCACCCTCGAATTATCAGTCTCATTAACAACCTCCTTAAGCAAAGGCTCTCTCAGCTCATAGTCAACAGGAGGTTTGTACCTAGATCCGTACTATACAACGGCCTCCATAGCAATCTCGAACTGCATCTGCAATAAAGATAGAACAAATAGCATCAGCATTCAACACAGTAGAGAGAGAGAGAGGCATGGTGCCATGGCGGCATGGTAAGAGCACTAGCAGAGCACAACAGAGCAAGGGGCATGAGAGAATAAGAACAAAGCAGAGCATAGCAGAGGAGGGCAGGGATAATGAGTGAAGGGGATGCTGGTAGGGAGATGAGGGGAGAGAGAGGTACCTGGATCTGGAGGAGCAGAGGAGGTGGCACGATGGCTCGTTGTAGCACCCTAAAAAAACGATTCCATCCCTATCTCTCTCCCATATTTATCTCCCTATCTCTATCTCTCTCCCATCCAATCTATTTCCAATCACTCTCCAACCTCTATCTCTTCCTCCCCGTGAGACTGGTGGCATGCGGGAGTGGCTTGGCTGGGGCAGGCGGCCCGGCTCTAGTAGCAAGCGACGTCGGCCGGCACGCACGCGGCAGCTCACGACGTGGGCATGACATGGCAGTGCGCAGTGCGGCGTGGCAATGCCATGGCAGATCGGCGGCAGCGGCTGTGAGCAACGGTAGGCCAGAGGTAGTGCCATGGCAAGCGGCATGGTCGGCTACGGTGGCACACATGCCGTGAGGCATGGCTATAGCAATGCGTGGGCTGTGAGGCATGAAGGCGGCGACGGCCGTGGTAGCGTGTTGGCGGCGGTAATCGTGGTGGCGGCGGCGCAGTGGCGGCGGCGGGCGGCGTGGCGGTCGCGGCATAGCCGGGCTAGAGCAAAAGGCGTAGCGTGGTGGCGGCCGCGCTTGCGTGGCGTGGCGGCGGCGGTGGCCAAGTTTCTACCGTGTGTTTCTAGTGGTGGAGAGCGCGACCAATAACGTTTTGCATGGAGTTTTCTTGGGTCATGCAATATGTCGTGGTTCATTCGGCCGAACGGTGGATCACACAGTCGAACAACGATTCACGCGGCGAAATCTTACCGAACGCGATCTTTGCTGGCCGAACAACCTCCTGCTGAACTTTTCACAATCTTATCATAACTCTCATCTGATTCACTCCTATTCCATCGTGTAGGTTCACACGTGGTTGTTGAGGGAGCGTTCAGGTAGTTGCGTATTCCGGATTCTTCATGCAGCGAGTTTGCCAAGCATGCTTAAGGCAAGTACCTCTCGGCCGTGACCTTTCTGTTTCGTATACCACGTGTTTCCATATTACTTGTCACCATGCCATTGATTACAATTATCATGACACTCATGCTTGCTTGGCTAATATCATATCACTAAAATTACCTAGCTAATATCATATCATTAAAGTTATCTGGTTTTTATCACATCACTAATGCTTACATGATCGTTATCATATTACTATACCTTACTTGGTTATTATCACATCACCAATGCGTGTCTGACTGCTATCATATTACTAATACTTGTTTGGTTGTAGACTTCTAATATTGTATTCATACCATGCTGTTCTATGTTATCTTATTTCACATGCTTTTAGGTTTATTAGAATACTTGGTTAATAATGTTCTAGAATTCATGCTTTTAATTAGTGTTTAGAATTCAGGCTTAAATCATTAATGGGGGTAGCATATAAACATGTTTCAAATTTAGGTTTAAACCACTAGCAATCTTTTAACATTAGGGCTGCTATGATCCTTTATTTGTATGATTTCATATATGAGTCATGAATGATATCTATACAATACCTGTTAATCTGATTAATAATCACTCACCACATAATAAAACTTTGATAGTTGTCAACCTTGTGTGAACTATGTTATAATACCTCTTTTAGAATAATTTCTAGATCACTACCACCATATTATCATTCCACATCGCTCTCATATCTAAATCATGCATCTTCATTTTTCAACCTTAGCAAATCCTTCTTCGTATCATAACCTTATCTCAGCCTTCTCTTGGTTCCCTTAATTTCACACCATATAACCTATTAACAATATAACAATTACCTAGCTTGGGGTTACCCACATATAGGGGAGATTTTCACCCAACTGATAATGTACGGGGGGCCGTAACTTTCGTTACTCAGGATATTACACTCCGCCTACAGTTATATAGTCGAGGACAATGTTGTGCCTGACTACTCTCGTATAATCGGGTATGTGGATAGTAATCGCCAGTGCTGTTGTCATAACTTGCTAAATAATAATTACTTCACTTTCCACCATTCATGTTGTCTCGTTACTCAAGATATTACATTTTCGTCCGTAGTTATATAATCTCATATAACATGTTAACAATATAACGGTTACCTAGTCTGGGGTTATCTACATATAGGGGAGATTTTCACCCACCTGCGAATGTACGAGGGGCCGTACACTCTCATTACTCAGGATATTACATCCGTCTGTGGTTATACAGTCGAGGATAGTGTTGTGCCTGACTACTCTCATATAATCGGGTATGTGGGAAATAATCGTCGGTGCCATTGCCATAACTTGCTAAATAACAAATATCCTTATTTCCACGGTTCCTGTTGCCCCTATCTCTGTTCGGTATCAGTGTTTTCAATAACCTAGTTCAATTGCAATTAACTTGTGTCAATTACTTGTATGCATAACTTATCCTTTACTCACCGTATTGTGACCGTTGTTGGGTATTTGCTGAGATTTCCAAATCTCACACTTGCTCTTTCCGTTCTTAGGTAAAAGGCCAGTGGAGTGATAGCAACATGCATGGGTGGGAGCACTCAAGTTTTCAGCACTGTGGCTTGCCACTATTTGTGTTCTCTTTTACTATTTATTTGGTTAGAAGTGGACCGGTCCCATATTTCAAACATTTATTTCAGCTTCTGTTGGTTCTCTATTAAAAATTTAAATTATTGTGATTTCCAATGTTGTTCTTATTTATTCTTTACTTTGACGATGGCGTTCTATAGTAATATCTTATATTGGTATGTGAGATGCTACACTTGTGACTGTGCCAAAGTAGAGGAGGCGGCGCAGTGGCTCCTGTGCTGGAGCAGATAGGGACGGGGTAGAGGTTGGCGATGCTAGGGTTCCTGAGTCGCTTGACCCGTCTCCCTCTCATTTCAACTACACTCTTTTCAATTATTTCATGGCCCTGCTCTCTATTACCCTGACGCCCACCCCAGGTGAAATTGTTTCCCGCTCAGCTTCCTACTATGGCGTCGGCCTCAGCCTTCCCTGACGACACACACCGTCAAACCGACACCATGGTGACGTCTTACCTAGAAGGTGGACGCCATACACACCTCTGGCAAGGCGAGATCGTGGTGCAGCCCCACCTGACCGCCTTACTGTTTAAACGACACTTAAATGATGCTTTAATAACCGTGGTTCTAAAAATCCTCAATCAGCTAGCCTTTGTGGTTATTGCGCGAACAGTGCATGCAACTGGCCTTTGTGGTTATTGCGCCAACAGTGCATGCTTCCACGGCTCCATGCTTTCCGGAAGAGAATTTTTACTGTACAATGGTATATTCTACTAGTAGTAAAGAGTGGTAGTAGAAATTAAATCTGGTCATCGATTTCTTAAGGGTATTATAGACTTTTTGCTCTAAATGTAATTTTTCAAGAGAATTTTTATGGATATATAAATTAAATCTAACCATTGATTTACATAGGGTAGTTTGGACATTTGGCCTCAAATCTCCTTGCAACAAATAAAGAACATAAATATCTAAACAACCGATATGATCTTTTCATATTACCCTGCTCCTTTATTCTCCATGACAATCCAACAACACGCCATGATGCCTTCGTCCAACAAACTGATCCTGGCTGGCATCCAAGAAGGAACATACGTATACATGTGGAATGGTTGAATGGAGTTATGGCGTCCATTATTTTACTCAACAAAAGGATCGTGTACAAGCAACACTACTTTGAATACAATCGTAACACTAGTTAGAATTAAAATAGATACACTAATGTGCTGAAAAACGGCATAATTCATGGTAGCTTCTTATATATACGGGTAATAGGGGTGGCAAAAAAGCTCATAGCTCGCGAGCGAGCCAGGAGTTGAGTTCGGGTCCATAACGAGCTGAGCCTGAGCTGAGCTATGAGCCGCTAGCTGGCTCGGTCGGCCCAATCCAAATCACCCGGAATTCTGACGATAGGCGGAGCCATCGCCACCGATTCACCACACCACACCACACCACACCACCCAATCCAATCCAAACCACCGGCAATTCGACGATAAGGTGGAGCCACTCGCCGATAATTCACCACACCACCCGACCCAATCCCTTCTCAAGTCATACGTTCATTCGATCCAAACCCTACCAGCCGCATTCACCACCTAGTCCACCCCTATCCCATCAACGGCGGCGCGCCGACGGCCGGGGAGGAACAGCCGCGTCTACCTCTTCAGCGCGGTCTCTGAGATTGGCGCTGCCGTGAAGGCCCCCGATACCTACGTCTGCCTTTTCGACGCGGTCTCCGAGATCGGCGCCGCTGTCCTCAGCCGCAGCGCTGGTGACTGGTGAGCCCCCATCGCATTCTCCGTACGCATAGCCGTCCTCGTCGATGTTGGCATTTGGCTCCATGCCTACATCACACGGTGAATAATTTGTACAAGTGCACCCGACAGCTTTGCCAACTCCAGAATTGCATTCGATATAATGCTGTTTGGTCTAGCAGGGAAGCCAACTTGTATCTACTTTAGCTTGTTAGCCCAAAAGCAGCTCCCACCAACTTCAGTTTGTATGGTGTTTCCACGTGGATAGAAGTCATAAGCTCAAAATAACTCAACCATTTGAATCTGGAACCTGGGCTCAGATTATAAGGGCATGAGATGACAATGAGGCTAACCAGACATGCCGTAAATACATATAGAAGATGTGTGTGATTCCTCACATGAAAATACTAATTCTAAGATACTTCAATACGACTTAATTTAAAATTTTTCATTTGAACCTTTTATATATATACACCAATTATGCTATTAAAATGGATTTTGATGAAAATTTTCGTGTATATATAGGAATTTGATTCCATACTCCTGGGAGTATGTATTCCCACTTGTTATATATCGTTTAAATAATATTGCTATACATCTCTATCCTTTTGAGTATAATAATGATTATAAAGTCCACTTTTTATAGCATAATTTGTGTATATACTCCTTTTATATATAGAAAACGGTATGTAGAAAAATAAAGGACTGTGATGAAAATTTTTCAACCAAATCGCATTAGAGTATTTTAGAATTAGTATTCGAGTATACCAAAAGTGATGAATAGGTATAATATATTCGTTTAAGTGGTGTATTGAAAATAAGAGTATGTACTCTTGAGAGTATGAAAAAAGCTTCTATATACATAGGTAATATATCTAGTGTTAATGGCTATTTCGGTGCTAAGGTACTAATGATGACGTGGACCGTCTGATCTAGATTGTGTGGGTCGGATGGAGGTGGGTGGGAATCCCATCCCACTTAAACGCTTTTACAGAAAACCAGCTGCGCCCTTCACAAAAACCCATTAGGTCCACCAACGCAATCCCCAATTTCCCATCCTCCATTTTGATGGACTTTTGTGAAAAACGCAGTGGGTTTTCTACAAAAGCATTTATATGGGTTGAGGTTTTTATTCACCTTTATCCAAGCCATATAATCTGAATTGAACGGTTCATATCGCCATTAGTACTTAGCACTAAAATAGCTATTAACACTATATATATTACTCTATATGCATATGTATATGTATATATGTATATATACACATGGCATGAATGATCTAATCCAATTCGGCTAGCGAGAACGGTTGTTATCGTTGAGTCGCTGTGCACGAGCCCTACAAATTAACGAAGGCCGGGACGTCGTACGTGCAGAGTACACTGGCTACGCGTCGCTGGCATGTATACATAGTGCCTGTCCCATCCTGCACGTGCGAGGCCGGGCTAGCTAGCTGTCGGTGGGAGGCTAGCTCAGCTCAGCTGGGTCCCCGGCCCGTCAGTTCGTAGCTAACGAATTGTTTACTAGGTATATCCCGATCGTATCGTAGGGCTACTAAACAAAACAAAGCTGTGTGTCCTTTTGACCAAGAAAACGTACAGGGTACTGGTACTAGCTACCTGCTTGCATCGCCACAGAAAATTTTGGAGTGTGATGCGGTGGGTTTTTGTTTTCTGTTCTTGTCCTGCCTGTCAGGCACGAGTAGTTGCTGGATTTGGCAGACGAATTCAGGTTCGGAGGAGTACTCGCATGTGCGGATCGACGATGATTTAAGGTCTGTTCTTTTTCTTTTTTTTTTTGCTGTAGTTTGTGATTTTTGGTTGCACGACTTATGACGTTTAGACTGTTTGTATAAAAGATTACAGAGTAACAGAGACTCGCGTACGATTTTTGCCGATATAAATGAAGTCAGTAAAGTATGTACTATAATTAATTAGTAGACCTTATATTGAAAAAAAATATTTCGTTTAAAAGTTAGTTACTATAGAAAAATCGAAAAGTAGCCGGTTTGCTTTTTGCCGTGATGCGAGGTGCGTCGTGCCTAGGGTTACCCACATAGGACGTAGTAATACACTGGAACTTGCTGATGGATGCGTGCGTGCATATATATGCAGTCAACCCATTCGATCGATCGGTTCATGTCGTGTTTACTACACATGTATGATTGCGTCTCGACTTTGCATATCGGATGCGATGCGCGATCGTCGGTGGAAAAGAACGGCCATTAGCGAAAATACTATAGCACAGCTATCGGGCGTTCTTTTCCACCGGACGGCTGATCGTGTTTGACTTTGCCTGTGCAAAGTCAGAGGATTCGATTCCCACATATATACGGCGGTGTACTTTGATTGTACGCAGATGTCAAGAGGCTTAGCAGCATATATATAGGCCCTGGTTGGTTGGGGCAAATTAAAATGGTCCCTAACATGACAAAGAGCAGTCGACCGTCCTGGTTAATTTGTTGCATCTTGCCCTGTTGCTCGTCTGTATATCGCAGCACACTATTTGACTGCACGGCACAGCAGGTACGTAGCTCCATATCTTACTGTACGGGCATAACTTTTCACACACCTATCGGCAACTACGAATACTTACTAGTAGTATAATAGCAATGCAGGGAATGCATACATCATGCATGAAGATTTACCGTTTATTTTTGCTAGCCTCACGTTACCTTCAATTTGATCCATGTGTGCCTGCGCTGAAGCTTCCCGACAGCCTATCTGTTTGGTTGTTAATCACACTTTGCTAACAAAAATTACCACACTTGCATAAGTTGAGGTGTTCAAATTCTTTGCCACACCTTAGCAAGTCTAAGGGAATCTTGCCACACTTTTTTGAGTCATTGACGCGTGGGATCTAGTTTGCTGGAAGGAAATCTTGTCACAACTGTGGCTGCAACCAAACAGCTCCCAAAGTTGATCAAACTTGTCTAACCTTAGACGTGGTAAACTGTGACTGGCAACCAAACACCCCTATATCATGTGAGGTATTAAAAGAAAACTATGGTCGTCAAGAGTCACACGCATCGATCGGCAGATTCGAACAGCGCGCTCGCGTAAATTACTATATTCTAGCACTGCATGCATTCACGTAACGTACGCTTGCAGTCCTATGTTCTTGCATTGCAAAACTACGCAGGAACCTCCAAGGTAGCATCAATACCCATCAATGAATGGATCGATCAGCCGGCCCTTTCCACCTCAAGCAGAGCATGCATTGGCATTGCACACCGCATGCTCGACGCTGACACTGGCAATAATTATAACAAGCTGCAGGTCTTGGAAGCCATGGGGGAATAGCGGCAGATCGAGGCCAGTGCATGCATGCATGCACACAGCTGGGCGCACGCAAGTTGGCAGAAGACAATTCTAAAGGCTTGTTTGGATGGACAACCGATTAGTTGTTAGGTGGTGATCGGTAATTAGCTGAAGATTAGCCAGTCCTGTTTGGATCAAGGACTAATAAGACTATTATCTCGAGAAAAAATCATATACCCTATGAGCATGGCGATACCAGGGTAGCGTGGGTATCGCGTTTTTAAAATCCCGCCTGTCCTTTAGCCCTCATTACAAACGAATAGTTGGCTAACAACTAGTTGGGATTTTAAAACTTTAGCCTACTCATTAGCCCTCCTGTTTAGATCTACAAAGACTAAAAATTAGCAACTAGTTGTTAGTCATGCAATTCAAACAGGCCCTAAGAAGGCAACAGCTGAACAACCGACTGGTTGAGACTTGACTCGAGAGAGGGTGCGCGCGACGCGAGACAGGTCATGTGACGGTACTGCGGATGCTGAGGCGTCTGGCTAGTCCAGGCGTTACCTGGGCTGGGCTTCTCGCTTGTGCTTTCGTTTTCAATATGTTAGTACTCCCCTATGTTAGGACTACCTCGTTGGAACTGTACAATTTCGTTCTCGCCTAGCCAGCTTCTGCCCCTTGGCCTTGTCTGTGACAGGAGGGGAGTACTAGTAGGAGCTGTGCCTTGCCTTGGCCAATATTATACGTACACGACACATGGGTTGTTCATTCATGGGAATCAGATGAGTAACTCTACCGCCGGTGGAATTTTTAGCATATATAACACGTTTTAAATCTGTATTTATAAAAATAATCGTATATGTAGTGACAGATCTAGGATAAAATTTCAGAGAGGGCTAGTAGGACATGTCTAATAGGTATGTTATTCGCCGGATCAACGATGATTTCATCGAGACTAAAATCCATCCGAGCCTTCTTTACTCGACTCCCATTAGTATGAGGAGTACTATTTTGTGTTGCATAAAAAATATTTATGCAATGTACGTTTCTCCATTTCTTGCAACTCTACGAATCGATAAATGACAATAGATAAAACTAAAATACCATATGAATTACAATTGCGCAAATTAAAAAGTAGATTTGTGCTTTATACCTTACGGTCGTTGCCTCTGATCCCTCGTTATCTCTTAATGCTAAGTCGCAACCCGTAGCCACAAGTCCCCCTTAGCAGGTACCTAAAATACAGTTAAAATGAACTTCATTCAAACCATACCATTACCATTGATTCCATCCCTATCTCTCTCCCATATTTATCTCCCTATCTCTATCTCTCTCCCATCCAATCTATTTCCAATCACTCTCCAACCTCTATCTCTTCCTCCCGTGAGATCGGCGGCATGTGGGAGTGGCTTGGCGGGCGGCGGCGGCTCTAGCGACAAGAAGCGACGCCGCCCAGACGCGCGCGCACTCACGACGTGGGCATGACATGGCAGTGCGCAGTGCGGCGTGGCAATGCCATGGTAGATCGGCGGCAGCGGCTGTGAGCAACGGTAGGCCAGAGGTGGTGCCATGGCAAGCGGCATGGTCGGCTATGGTGGCACACATGCCGTGAGGCATGGCTATAGCAATGCGTGGGCTGTGAGGCATGAAGGCGGCGACGGACGTGGTAGCGTGTTGGCGGCGGTAATCGTGGTGGCACGGCGGCGCAGGTGGCCGGCGGCGGCTGGCGTAGGCGGTGCGGCTGCATAGCCAGCGAAGCTAGAGCAAAAGGCGTAGCGTGGTGGCGGCTGCGGCTTGCGTGGCGCAGGCGGCGGTCGGTGGCCAAGTTTCTCGGCCGTGTGTTTCTAGTGGCTGGGAGGTGCGACCGAATAACGTTTTGCATGGAGTTTTCTTGGGTCATGCAATATGCCGTGGTTCATTCGGCCGAACGGTGGATCACACAGTCGAACAACGATTCACATGGCGAAATCTTACCGAACGCGATCTTTGCTGGCCGAACAACCTCCTGCTGAACTTTTCACAATCTTATCATAACTCTCATCTGATTCACTCCTATTCCATCGTGTAGGTTCACACGTGGTTGTTGAGGGAGCGTTCAGGTAGTTGCGTATTCCTGATTCTTCATGCAGCGAGTTTGCCAAGCATGCTTAAGGCAAGTACCTCTCGGCCGTGACCTTTCTGTTTCGTATACCACGTGTTTCCATATTACTTGTCACCATGCCATTGATTACAATTATCATGACACTCATGCTTGCTTGGCTAATATCATATCACTAAAATTACCTAGCTAATATCATATCATTAAAGTTACCTGGTTTTTATCACATCACTAATGCTTACATGATCGTTATCATATTACTAGACCTTACTTGGTTATTATCACATCACCAATGCGTGTCTGACTGCTATCATATTACTAATACTTGTCTGGTTGTAGACTTCTAATATTGTATTCATACCATGCTGTTCTATGTTATCTTATTTCACATGCTTTTAGGTTTATTAGAATACTTGGTTAATAATGTTCTAGAATTCATGCTTTTAATTAGTGTTTAGAATTCAGGCTTAAATCATTAATGGGGGTAGCATATAAACATGTTTCAAATTTAGGTTTAAACCACTAGCAATCTTTTAACATTAGGGTTGCTATGATCCTTTATTTGTATGATTTCATATATGAGTCATGAATGATATCTATACAATACCTGTTAATCTGATTAATAATCACTCACCACATAATAAAACTTTGATAGTTGTCAACCTTGTGTGAACTATGTTATAATACCTCTTTTAGAATAATTTCTAGATCACTACCACCATATTATCATTCCACATCGCTCTCATATCGAAATCATGCATCTTCATTTTTCAACCTTAGCAAATCCTTCTTCGTATCATAACCTTATCTCAGCCTTCTCTTGGTTCCCTTAATTTCACACCATATAACCTATTAACAATATAACAATTACCTAGCTTGGGGTTACCCACATATAGGGGAGATTTTCACCCAACCGTAACGTGACGGGGTCAGTAACTTTCGTTACTCGAGATATTACACTCCGCCTCTGAGCTTATATAGTCGAGGACAATGTTGTGCCCGACTACTCGTATAATCGGGTATGTGGATAGTAATCGCCAGTGCTGTTGTCATAACTTGCTAAATAATAATTACTTCACTTTCCACCATTCATGTTGTCTCGTTACTCAAGATATTACATTTTCGTCCGTAGTTATATAGTCTCATATAACATGTTAACAATATAACGGTTACCTAGTCTGGGGTTATCTACATATAGGGGAGATTTTCATCCACCTGGGAATGTACGAGGGGCCGTACACTCTTATTACTCAGGATATTACATCTGTCTGTGGTTATACAGTCGAGGATAGTGTTGTGCCTGACTACTCTCATATAATCGGGTATGTGGGAAGTAATCGTCGGTGTCATTGCCATAACTTGCTAAATAACAAATATCCTTATTTCCACGGTTCCTGTTGCCCCTATCTCTGTTCGGTATCAGTGTTTTCAATAACCTAGTTCAATTGCAATTAACTTGTGTCAATTACTTGTATGCATAACTTATCCTTTACTCACCGTATTGTGACCGTTGTTGGGTATTTGCTGAGATTTCCAAATCTCACACTTGCTCTTTCCGTTCTTAGGTAAAAGGCCAGTGGAGTGATAGCAACATGCATGGGTGGGAGCACTCAAATTTTCAGCACTGTGGCTTGCCACTATTTGTGTTCTCTTTTACTATTTATTTGGTTAGAAGTGGACCGGTCCCATATTTCAAACATTTATTTCAACTTCTGTTGGTTCTCTATTAAAAATTTAAATTATTGTGATTTCCAATGTTGTTCTTATTTATTCTTTACTTTGACGATGGCGTTCTATAGTAATATCTTATATTGGTATGTGAGATGCTACACTTGTGACTGTGCCAAAGTAGAGGAGGCGGCGCAGTGGCTCCTGTGCTGGAGCAGATAGGGACGGGGCAGAGGTTGGCGATGCTAGGGTTCCTGAGTCGCTAGACCCGTCTCCCTCTCATTTCAACTACACTCTTTTCAATTATTTCATGGCCCTGCTCTCTATTACCCTGACGCCCACCCCAGGTGAAATTGTTTCCCGCTCAGCTTCCTACTATGGCGTCGGCCTCAGCCTTCCCTGACGACACACACCGTCAAACCGACACCATGGTGACGTCTTACCTAGAAGGTGGACGCCATACACACCTCTGGCAAGGCGAGATCGTGGTGCAGCCCCACCTGACCGCCTTACTGTTTAAACGACACTTAAATGATGCTTTAATAACCATGGTTCTAAAAATCCCTCAATCAGCTAGCCTTTGTGGTTATTGCGCGAACAGTGCATGCAACTGGCCTTTGTGGTTATTGCGCCAACAGTGCATGCTTCCACGGCTCCATGCTTTCCGGAAGAGAATTTTTACTGTACAATGGTATATTCTACTAGTAGTAAAGAGTGGTAGTAGAAATTAAATCTGGTCATCGATTTCTTAAGGGTATTATAGACTTTTTGCTCTAAATGTAATTTTTCAAGAGAATTTTTATGGATATATAAATTAAATCTAACCATTGATTTACATAGGGTAGTTTGGACATTTGGCCTCAAATCTCCTTGCAACAAATAAAGAACATAAATATCTAAACAACCGATATGATCTTTTCATATTACCCTGCTCCTTTATTCTCCATGACAATCCAACAACACGCCATGATGCCTTCGTCCAACAAACTGATCCTGGCTGGCATCCAAGAAGGAACATACGTATACATGTGGAATGGTTGAATGGAGTTATGGCGTCCATTATTTTACTCAACAAAAGGATCGTGTACAAGCAACACTACTTTGAATACAATCGTAACACTAGTTAGAATTAAAATAGATACACTAATGTGCTGAAAAACGGCATAATTCATGGTAGCTTCTTATATATACGGGTAATAGGGGTGGCAAAAAAGCTCATAGCTCGCGAGCGAGCCAGGAGTTGAGTTCGGGTCCATAACGAGCTGAGCCTGAGCTGAGCTATGAGCCGCTAGCTGGCTCGGTCGGCCCAATCCAAATCACCCGGTAATTCTGACGATAGGGCGGAGCCAGTCTGCCACTGATTCACCACACCACACCACACCACACCACCCGATCCAATCCAAACCACCCGGCAATTCTGACGATAAGGTGGAGCCACTCTGCCAGTAATTCACCACACCACCCGACCCAATCCCCTTCTCAAGTCATACGTTCATTCGATCCAAACCCTACCAGCCGCATTCACCACCTAGTCCACCCCTATCCCATCAACGGCGGCGCGCCGACGGCCGGGGAGGAACAGCCGCGTCTACCTCTTCAGCGCGGTCTCTGAGATTGGCGCTGCCGTGAAGGCCCCCGATACCTACGTCTGCCTTTTCGACGCGGTCTCCGAGATCGGCGCCGCTGTCCTCAGCCGCAGCGCTGGTGACTGGTGAGCCCCATCGCATTCTCCGTACGCATAGCCGTCCTCGTCGATGTTGGCATTTGGCTCCATGCCTACATCACACGGTGAATAATTTGTACAAGTGCACCCGACAGCTTTGCCAACTCCAGAATTGCATTCGATATAATGCTGTTTGGTCTAGCAGGGAAGCCAACTTGTATCTACTTTAGCTTGTTAGCCCAAAAAGCAGCTCCCACCAACTTCAGTTTGTATGGTGTTTCCACGTGGATAGAAGTCATAAGCTCAAAATAACTCAACCATTTGAATCTGGAACCTGGGCTCAGATTATAAGGGCATGAGATGACAATGAGGCTAACCAGACATGCCGTAAATACATATAGAAGATGTGTGTGATTCCTCACATGAAAATACTAATTCTAAGATACTTCAATACGACTTAATTTAAAATTTTTCATTTGAACCTTTTTATATATATACACCAATTATGCTATTAAAAATGGATTTTGATGAAAATTTTCGTGTATATATAGGAATTTGATTCCATACTCCTGGGAGTATGTATTCCCACTTGTTATATATCGTTTAAATAATATTGCTATACATCTCTATCCTTTTGAGTATAATAATGATTATAAAGTCCACTTTTTATAGCATAATTTGTGTATATACTCCTTTTATATATAGAAAACGGTATGTAGAAAAATAAAGGACTGTGATGAAAATTTTTCAACCAAATCGCATTAGAGTATTTTAGAATTAGTATTCGAGTATACCAAAAGTGATGAATAGGTATAATATATTCGTTTAAGTGGTGTATTGAAAATAAGAGTATGTACTCTTGAGAGTATGAAAAAAGCTTCTATATACATAGGTAATATATCTAGTGTTAATGGCTATTTCGGTGCTAAGGTACTAATGATGACGTGGGCCGTCTGATCTAGATTGTGTGGTCGGATGGAGGTGGGTGGAATCCCATCCCACTTAAACGCTTTACAGAAAACCACTGCGCCCTTCACAAAACCCATTAGGTCCACCAACGCAATCCCCAATTTCCCATCCTCCATTTTGATGGACTTTTGTGAAAACGCAGTGGGTTTTCTACAAAAGCATTTATATGGGTTGAGGTTTTTATTCACCTTTATCCAAGCCATATAATCTGAATTGAACGGTTCATATCGCCATTAGTACTTAGCACTAAAATAGCTATTAACACTATATATATTACTCTATATGCATATGTATATGTATATATGTATATATACACATGGCATGAATGATCTAATCCAATTCGGCTAGCGAGAACGGTTGTTATCGTTGAGTCGCTGTGCACGAGCCCTACAAATTAACGAAGGCCGGGACGTCGTACGTGCAGAGTACACTGGCTACGCGTCGCTGGCATGTATACATAGTGCCTGTCCCATCCTGCACGTGCGAGGCCGGGCTAGCTAGCTGTCGGTGGGAGGCTAGCTCAGCTCAGCTGGGTCCCCGGCCCGTCAGTTCGTAGCTAACGAATTGTTTACTAGGTATATCCCGATCGTATCGTAGGGCTACTAAACAAAACAAAGCTGTGTGTCCTCTTGATCGATTTGGTCGGTGGAGGGCTTGTGGAAATGGTAGATAATGAGGATGGTGGGATGTGATTGTGTGTTAGGTGCTCTTTCGCATATATGCATACTAATTTGCTAAGGTTTTGTTTCCGTTGATCCAGAGAACACCCCATGTCAGGCATTGCAGTACCAGCAGTACTTTGTTGGTTTTCTGTCATTGAAGCCCGGCCACCATGTGACAGGCGCCTGCCACCCGACCACCGTGCGGCGGCGCGCCTAATGCCTGGCCACCATGCGGCAGGTGGCCTGCCACCCTCCACCATATGGCAGGCAATTAAGATGGCTTAATTACCTGCTTAAATTAGTATTTCAAATGTAATTTTGTTTAAATTTTTAAATATAACAAATGAGCTTAAAAATTATAAAATTTTATGTGCGATGTTCTAGTACAATATACATTGTTGTGTAATTTTTGACAATTTTATCTACTCTAAATATTGGTCAAAAATTCATAAAATTGATATTTGTATGAGTTGTTACATATAGTAAACGAGCTCAAAAAATTACAAAATTTTATGTGTACCCTCCCGACATAGTCAACCTAATTGTGTATTATTTTGGGAATTTTATAGAATCTGAATTTTTCATGTTAATAATGTTAATTTAATCATGAAATGCGCATCGTATATTGCTAATCATAATTAAATCAATATGAATTAACATGGCAAATTCAGAGCACATAAAATTTTTGAAAAATTACATAATTAGGTCATCTGTGTCAGGAGGATGCATATAAAATTTTGTAATTTTTGGAAAGCTCGTTTGCTATATGTAACAACTCCTACAAATATCATAAGCGTACAAATTTTAGAGTAACATTCAGAGTAGATAAAATTATGAAAATATTACACAATGAAGTATGTTGTGTCAGAGGCTGTATATAAAATTTCATAATTTTTGACCTTATTTGCTATATTTAAAAATTCAAAGAAATATGACATATAAAATATTAATTTCGACAGGTAATTAAGCTAGCTAATTAGCGGGCTTAATTACCTGCTGTATGGTGGAGGGGCGGCAAGCCACCTGCCGCATGGTAGCCAGGCGGCAGCGCGTGGCCGCATGGTGGCCGGGCTCTGGTAGTTTACATGTCAGCGGTAGGGCGTTGTTCAGGCGGCAGAAGTGATATTTTTATCATTCTCACGTGTATATAATTATTTTTATAAATACAGATACAAAATACGCTATATGTACCAAAAACTCATACCAGAGTGCCGGAGTGGGATGTAGCTTCCGTGTGTGTGTGTGTGTGTGTGTGTGTGTGTGTGTCTATATATATATATATATATATATATATATATATATATATATATATATATATATATATATATATATATATATATATATATATATATATATATATATATATATATATATATAGGAAAATTACATAAGGCACCATGGTGCCTAGGCACCAACATCGATACACGTGTATGATTGATAATTTTTTGAGTTTGAGTATGAAAATGTTTTATACCCTTGATATATTTATGGTAAGTAAGTTTTGAACTCGGTTCAAATTAGTTTGAACTACTTTTGAGTTCAATGCAACTACAATGAGTATATACCATAAAAATAGTTCAAACTAATTAAACTGAAGTTGAATTTAAATTTTTCAGAGTTTGACATCTCAAATATACTTTTTATGGGTATATGAAGATACCCACATCAAACGTTATAATCTCAAGCAAATCAACGGGTATTGATATTAGTGCCTAGGCACCATGGTGCATGAAACACTCGTTCTATATATATATATATATATATATATATATATATATATATATATATATATATATATATATATATATATATATATATATATATATATATATACTGCACAAACAGGCATGGCGTGCAGGCACCTGCCTGATCTGTGCTGCATGCACGGCCTGCTGGAACGTGGGATCGGGAAAAAAATGGCCAAACCTGGTGAGAAGGAAATGGAGGTATCTTTGGCCGGGTTTAGTTGAGCACACTGGAGTATTGAAATGTGCATATTAATTTTCTTACCTGGGACCTTAACAAAGTTTCGTTGTGCATCTAAAAAAATCTCGACCATTTGGGGAAATGGTGGTCAGAGACATGCTTGATAAGCACTGACAGTAGTGGTACTACAATTGGCAATTATATCGCACATACCTCTTTTAATCTTAGGAAGAAGATGCATGGTAACAAAACATTCCTGGGGGTCAAGAGAGGCACATAGCATAGGGATTTGATTTGACCCCACATCGATCCAGCGACTAGCGTTCAATCAGATACCTGCGGAGCTAGCTACTCGCTCATCCTGCCATCCATTCCATCCCTGAAAGGAAAACAGGAGGGGGAGCCCATCAGCACTGCCTAGCAAGTTCACTGAACATCGATCAATTAGTGCCCAATCAAGGACACCCACGCACTGTTCCTATGGAAAGCACACTTCGCGCGCGCACGACCCAATCATGCACGCACCTCCTGCATGCCTTGTTCCTTTCTTGCCTCGTACCGCGCCACGAGAGGGACAAGTAACCACACGCGCACTAGCAAGCACAGGAGATGAGCGAGCGAGTGCCATCGAAAGTGATGCATGGCATGCAGCAACCAAAGCACCCTGCTGCTCCATCCGTCCAGCGGTATAGGTCCGAGCCCAATATTACACATAAACTGAAAAACATTAAATCTAAAAAATTAATATCACTAGACCATACACATTACAGGATCTGTTAAGTTCCTGAGTGCCGAAAACACTCAGGAAAAAATAAAACACTCGTAGCATGTTTTCCGAAGGTCGGCCATCGGGAACAAGCACTTGGGATATTAGCCACCGTAACGGAATACTTTCCCAAGTGTGGACAGTCAGGAAAGTTCGACATATGTACCCATTTTTGTCTTGGCACGTTCCCAAGTGTCAACACTCGGGAATCCTTGCTATGTGTACCCATGTTGTCTTGCCACATTGCTCTTCTTGTTTTGAACCACAACAACGGCAAACGACGAGGTGGCGGTGTTGGGTGCTACATTGGTGCCGATTTGAGTGGATTTGCTGCGATGGTTGTGTCATTGGATGCGACGGCGGTGAAGGAGGAGGGATGCGGGGGAGGAGGAGATGCGCGGGGGAGGAGAGAGAGGCGACGAGAAGAGTGACAACTCAAGTGGATATGTAGCAATGCCCGTGGTGGTGGAGGTGGTGGTTGTAGTGGAGACGGCAGAGGAGACAACAGTAATGGCGGTGAATTGGCAGGGGAGGTGGAGAAGGAGGACGAGAAGGCGACACCGACAGTGGTGGATTCGGTGGAGAGGAGAGGAGGGTGGGGATTTGAGAGTAACTTCGGTGAGAGTGAGTGAGTAGGGTTAGGAGTTAGGGCCCGTTTGTCTCACATGCATCGGAAGCAAACCAAAAAAATTGGCACGGTAGGAAAATATTGGACTAATTACTTTGCTCTCGAGTGCCAATGGTTTTCCGAGTGTAGGCAACCAACATGCACTTGGGAGTTTATTTGTCCCCGTTTAGACCACATCACAACCCTATTTTTAAGTGGAGGAATGCTAGCTCCTATATGCATCTCATGAGAGTACGAGAAAACACTCAAAGCTTCATTCCTACCAAGTGCTCATGCCCGTCCTGAGTGCCTCCAGGAACACTCAGGACCTTCCCGAGTGTTTCGTTCAAAACACTTAGAAATAAATAGAAACTCCGGAACTAAGTAGTTTTTGGTAGTGGCATACCTCTATTAAATGGCATACACTACTACAGAAATCGACATTACAGACGGTTCAGAAACGTCATCACGCACGGTTTTCTCAACCGTGCAATTTATGGGTCGCTGATGATCGAAGGTTATCACGAGCGGTTTTCGGCCGCTCGTGATTATTAGATATCACGAGCGGTTTTAATTAAAACCGTCAGCGATTATCGATATCACGCACGGTTTTAATTAAAACCGTCAGTGATATCTAATAATCACGCATCGCTTTTAATGAAAAACCGTCAGGATACATATCATGACGGTTTTACTTAAAACCGTCTCGTGATATTCCTTCCTCCTAAACCAAAATCTATTTCGCTTTATTGGCTAGCCTCGTGAAATGCTAGCCATGCCCTCTCAAACAAGCGATAATCACGGACAAAAACATACAATTCACACATCTCATTTGCTTTCGTACATTTCGCAGACATAAAACATCCAATTGACATCGCACTTCATCTCACGGACATAAAGCATGCATCCATTTCGCAAATCAATTAATTGAATTGAACTGAAATATCCATTAACAAATGCACATTACAAAGATCTACATCGCATTTACACTTAGTGATAAGACCAATAGGAAATCGCAGCGCAGTGGAACCGCCCTTCGGTCAGATGACTTGAGTCGCAAAAGAACGCTTAACTCGATTGAACCTCTCGAAGCTCGATCGTTTCAATGCGGTTGACGGGATTGATACACTGCCGATAGGAATATCAATGTACATATATATGTAACGTGATAAGTATGAAGTAATTATGGGAAGAGTGACAAACCTTGCGATTGGTGACCCTCGAGGAATCGAGGAGTAGTTCCATATGTTGGCAAACGTAGTATCCACATGTGTTGCCCTTCTTCTGCTGGTGGCACCGCAAAAATGGAATGTGTTAGTTCAAAAGGCATTAGTACCATCTGCTGCATAGGATTAATTAATGTGAAATAGCGAATACCTTAAAATCTCGAACATGTGTCAAAGAGCCGCTGGCCCGCGCTGAGTCACCTCCTTTTCAATGTACATCGCGAACGCCCTACGAATTCGAAAGGTTAACCTTAATCATTCGGAAGGAAAGAAAGAGTACAATGTAGATATGTATGGGAATATGTGCTTACCTATCGATTACTTGGCGACAATTGTGAAGTCCATTTTATTCTTACTTAGGGAATCAAGGTAATATACCTTGTTCCATTTTGGTACAATTACTATTAAAATCCAATGAAAGCTCGATTGAAGGGCATAAGTACATAGTCCTTATTATGACAACTCAGCGAGCTCGATGCAATGTACCTCTCGACGAGGATGCCTCCACGTCGATGGTAGTCTTGGCGACCAATTGTGGGTCCAAGAAACCAAATGATGAGTTCGATACTCTAGCTTTAATCAGCATGTGTCTATATATATACACACGAAAGCAAAAATTAGATATGGCATTTATCGGTATGACATTAACGGAGATCGTGATTGTACACACTTACAAAGGCCCAAAGATCGAACGATTGAGACGTCAAGAGCGTTGAGCATGAACAGCTCGAATAAATCCTCAAAGGCGACCACGAATGTACACTCTTGAAGATTGTGGTGTAAATCTTCCTGAGAATTTGTGATGATACTTGAAGTCCGTTCTCCTCTCGCTTATTGGATCGCTGCATATACCACGTGTGCAATTGCATGCAACTATATGGTAGCTTTTGGAGGGCTTTTGCTCGAGCAACGGCTCGCCACGAATTTGCGGGCCAAAGGGTGGTACGGAAGATCATCATTGGTCTTCTTTGCTTTGCCCTTTGCCGCCTTGTCGCCTCGGCTATGGGTCGACTTCACGGAAGTCGACTTTGAAGGTAGCAGCGGTGCAAGTTGCTCTGCGAGAATAGGGCCCGTGGAGATAGCACCGTTGTAGTATCCGGTGGTGGAACCGATCGGTCTTGTATCGAGATGGCACCGTGCATGTTGCTCGTCCCGCCACCGGTGAAGAAGCCTCCAGAAGATGTCGCTTTGGGCCACCGGATGAATGTTCCAATGGCTCGTCCTAGAGTCACGATCTCGTCGTTGGGGGCTTGTGGCGGGACCACCTCAAAATTGACATACACACCATCCACATTAACTTTTGCGGCTCGGCGCTAAAGCTTGGCGTGCACCATGGCCCGCTACGGCGAATATGCTCGCCCTGGCAGCGTACAAGCGTGCTCTTGAAGTTCTTCCATGCTTTGCACGCCGCTTGGTAGGTTTGTCGCCCCACAGCGTGTAAGTGTTCTTTCGGGAACTCGAACGATGCCAAGATTTCGTCCACGGTCACGCTTTCCGAGTGTCGCACGTTCTTCCACGAATTGTATGTGATCTCAATTCGTTGTCGTGCAACTATTCCGACCATGGTTCGGAATGCGTTTACCGCTTGCTTAGAAGGATAGGGACCCCACCGCGTTCACGTGATGGTCTCGGCTGCTCGAGGCTTCTTTGATAGCCCTCTTCCTTGGCGCCTTGATGTTGGAGCGACGCCTCGGCGATGATGGTGAAGAATGCGCGGGTGACATGTTGCTCATTTTGTGGGTCTATTAAGATAAGATGAGAATGTTCAAAGTGAGGAAGCACGAAAAGTCAAACATGATGCTCAATGTTCTAAGAGAGGAGAGGAGTAGAGGAAGGGGAGAAGGGAGGGGGTGATGTGGACACAGAGAGGGGTTATGTGCCTATACTATATACTACATACTATATGTGTATATACATACATATACATATACATACCTACATGTATACATATACATACCTACATATATACATATATAATGGTAGCAATATGAAGCAACAAGCAACAAGCATCAATAATAGAATCAATAATAGCCTCAACATGAATATGTGCTCTCAAATTGTAGGGTTGCACAAGATTAATCTTGGCCGTCCCGCTACTAAATCATATACTCTTCCTTGATTGGTTATGCCAAATAATGAATTCGATATTTTGAGCTCTAGATACAAACTCTAAAATCTCAAGATCAAGATATATTTAGCATGCATATATTCAAACAACGTATTCATACGAGATCAAGACCACACAAGTTAACTTTGCCCAATAATTCAGTCTTTTAACTTGTCAAGATTAAATCCAACAGATCAATTTAATAACATGCTATAACCTGAAAATCGCATGAACCGCGCTATTAGAGCTCAAGCCTTCAATGAACCAATCTCGAGATATGATTTTATCATCATCGAGCAAATCTGTAGTAAACAATTAATGTACCAAATAGCAAACTAATTAAGCTACCGCAGTAAACCCTAGTCCATCACGAAAGTGCTCACAATGCGATCGTAATCGAGGGAGGTGGCGGCGAGGGCTCGACGGAGGCGGCCGCGAGGGCTCGGGAGGCGGTCGACGAGGTTCGGGAGGCGGGCGGCGAGGAGGTCGACGGAGGCGGTCGACGAGGGCTCGGCGGCGCGCCGGCGAGGGGCTCGGGAGGCCGAGGCGACGAGGCTCGGACGGCGGCGGCCGCGAGGGGCTCGGGAGGCGGTCGACGAGGTTCGGGAGGCGGAGGCGACGAGGGGCTCGAGGAGGCGGAGGCGACGAGGGGCTCGACGGAGGCGGCCGGCGAGGCTCGAGGAGGCGGCCGACGAGGTTCGGGAGGCGGAGGCGACGGGCTCGGGATTTACTTGATCTAGATCGAATAATCTGCGCGCATGCACGGGAAAACCCTAGCGGAGGGTATATATAGGAGGTTATCACGACGGTTCTAACTCAAAACCGTCAGGATATTAATATCACAGACGGTTCCAAGTCTAAAACCGCTCGTGATAGTATAAATATCACGAGCGGTTCTAAGTGTATAACCGTCTGCGTGATAGTCATATTATCGCTGACGGTTTTAAACTTAGAACCGTCTCATTTTATTGATATCACGACGGTTCTAAGTTTAAAACCGCTCGTGATAAGCTTCTAAGCATCGTAGTTATTAAGACAACACCAATAACCACAAATGCATTCATATCCACCACCAAACAAATGCATTCATATACAACACCAACCACCGCATTCATATCAACCATCACATGTGCATCACACATATACATAAATGCCAATACTCATATACATTTTGTCACACATTTTCACATATACATCTCAAAATTGTCACACATTTTCACATATACATTCTTATTGTACTTGCTTATTTCCTTTAAAATTAGCCCTTCATCATGATCAATGCGTGCGTAACTAGTTTCAGTCACGTTGTTCATCGTCGACCCTTATGCCATTTCCAAAAGGAGGTAACTCGTCAAATTGATTGTATTCCTCCTCGCCCACTACATTCTCCACTCCGACAATTCTCCTTTTCCATGAAGAACTACATGGCGTTTCTTATTTGCCGGGTCGGTTACATAGAAAACTTGAACAACTTGATTGGCAAGTACGAATGGTTCGTCTTTGTACCCGACACGTTGGAGGTCCACGGTCGTGACACCGTGCTTGTCAACCTTCACCGTGGAGATGCACCCAACGGCAATGAAATAAGGGATCTTGAAAACCACATAGTCGAGCTCCCAAATCTCTTCTATTAAGCCATAGTACGAGTTTCTCGACCCATCGGTCATGAATGCATCTATGCGGACTCCGCTGTTCGGTTAGTGCTCTTGACATCCCGAGATGCGTATAGAATGTGTACCCATTTATGTCATATCCTTGCCATGTCACAATCTGTAAATGTCGGCCCTTTGCCAACCATCTCAGCGTCTCACTCGGCGAGCTCCTAGCAATTTGCTCCTTCAACCATTGGTTGAACCAACGGTTGTGTTGCCTCATGATCCAAACATCCGCCGCTCTGGATTACATTGTCAAGCACATCCTTGTGCTGGTCCACATAAGGCGCCACTTCACCATGTGTTGCAACACCGTGAAGAGCACCTCCGAGTGAAAAAGTGCGCAGCAGCTGGCTAGATCCGGATCGAAATGAAGACAGATGCGATCCGAAGCGGCGCAATAAATGCCTATCGACATTATCACGAGATGGTTTTAATAAAAACCGTCAGGAATTATCACGACGGTTTTAATTATTAACCGTGCTGTGATAACAGAATTATCATGAGCGGTTTTATTTAAAACCGCTCGTGATAATCTGGATTATCACGACGGTTTTAATACTGCACTGCGTCGTGATATAACGTATCACGAGCGGTTCATAGTTAATAACCGTCAGTGATAATCCATTTTCCGCCACAAATACCACAGACGTCCTCCAAATTACAACCGTCGTAATAGTGCTCATTAGAGACGGTTTCACAAAACCGTCTCGTGATGGCGTCTACTATTAGGCTTTCTGTAGTAGTGATACTACAACTATTTATCCACTTTTTTAGCATTGAAATATGGATATACAATGAAAATATTATAATAACTATACATTTGATCTCTACAATGTACTTATATTGTAAGATGATGCTTTTAAAAAATAAAGCCTTGTATTGGGGAAGGAGGTGTAATTCTCTGCCACACAAACACTAATTATGCTAAATAGAACAGGCACGTACGCGCGTAGCTAGCTCAACGAGAAACTAACCATTTAATCCAGTCACCGTCCGTCCATCCACGGGCACGTCTGGCCAGCCACAGGTCGCTACCTCGCGGCAGTACGTAGCGTAGCAGGGGGTCGCCATGAACAGCGACCTGACCAGCATGCCCGGTCGGCCCGGCCGATCGGATGGCGCCGGCCGGCCGGGCACACCGCTGTCTGCACATGTCCGCGACGGCGACCGCTGCGCGGGGATACGGCGGCAACGGCGCTTTCCGTTGGGGCCTCGTGCGCCCCGTAGCTTCCAAGCCCCAAGCTCAGCCTCGACGGCGACGCGGATGGATGGGTGCGTCCCAACTATACATGATCGTGATGGATGTAAAGCAAGGCAAAGGATATACGTGATCCACTATGAATGAATCAATCCTACATGTTCGCATGATGCATGCCTAGCTATTTATGGGCGAGCGTGCGTGCCTTTTGCTTGATTTTTTTTTTGTAGACCGCGTTTGCTTGATCACTCGTGTGGTGTGATGCGTATATACGTCGATCGAGATTGTACGTCTTCCTCGTCGTATTGCTTGATGCGTATATGCGTATATACCAATTCATGCGGGCTACAAATCTGAAGATATCAAGATCAACACTAAATTTACCTAGTAGTCTGCTGTCTTTATCAATCTACTGCACCCAGGCTTCTGCCCATCCGTTAAGTTCTATTTCATAGAGCTAGAAAACAAAAAAAGAAATAAGCTATTGACAATAGCAGATTAACAGTTCCAACTAGCTTCGCCAAAAATTAGTAGGTTCTACAATTTCATCATATAGGGGCATATGAACAAGCACGTATGCCCATTTAATGTAAAAAGGTATAAGCATGATGCTACCTCTAACGGGTGAAATATCACGTACATATTAGATGGCTGCCTTCTCTTGTCAGGAAACCTGCAAAATAGAGAAGGGTTAGCTAATTTAGCATAGTTCTCTGACATCACCTTGATTCCTTAAGCAGTACTGAAAGAATATACTAAAAAAGGCAAAGTGAAAAAGCACAGAAAATCAGAGCAGGACTGTGCTTGTAACGCAGCAACTTTAGAGCATGATCTTTTTGGCTGAGCCTTATGGTCTTTAGCAGCGACTTTTGGCAACAGAGTAATAGAAATTTATGTGCGGTTTTTGCCAATATAAATGAAGTCGCTACAGTATATACTACAATTAACTAGTAAACCTTATTTTGAAAAAATATTTTATTTAAAAACTAATTACTGTAGAAAAGGCTAAAACTGAAAAAGAATAGGGCCGTTACTCTCTACAATCTCCTATAGAAAAAAAACATTTCAGAAATATGACCACAGCAAAATAAAGATAGCACATGTGCATATGGTAACTAAATTTGAAGGCATGTATCAAAGAAACGAACAAGAACAACACGCACCTCGATCTTGTGGCAACTGTTCTAAGCCCCAAATCAAATCGTCTTGTGGTTGCTTCCCTATACTAAATTCCAATGTACAAATAAAAAACAGCCCAAATGTGTCTTCAGTTTGCAATATCCTACTTTGATCCTATGGGAAGGAAATGCATGAAAATGCATTGGAACAGATGAAAGAGAGCAACTCTTCTATGCTCCAAGTCGATTTATCCTGCGGTTGCCTCCCTGTCCTGAATCCCTGTGTACAAATAAAATTCAGCCCAAAAATGACTGCAGTTAGAGAGAGAGATGTGACCGGAGTTGAAGTTAGGGATGCAAACAGATCGAATACGGATAGATAATATTTTTACCATATTTGTTTTTATATTTTTTCTCGGATGCGGATACGAATACGAATACGGATACCTCGGATACGAATACAAATACGAATAATATCGAATACAGATTTGGAGTGAATACGAATCGAAACGAATACGATCACGAATATTTATTGGAACATAAAAGCTCCTTAAACTATACATCTAAAATCAATAAAAACACATAAATAATTCATCTTGTCAAAACATTCATAAAATCTAAATAAGCATAAGTATTTTCATCCACAATAAAAGTATACCCGATAATCGATTAGTACATAGCATAAGTACTAACAACGTGCAATTATAGAGTGCACACGATAGCAATTTGAACATTCTTACCACTGGTCAGACCGCCAGCCAGCCAGACCATCGTGTTGTTGCCGGTCAGACAACTCCTCAGTGGCCGATTATACCGCTCTGGTGCTGAAAATTTTCTCTCCTTAGTTCTTGAAGCTATTGATTTGGTCTAAGCTTTTAACTTTGATCCTCATAGCTTTGCAGCTACTGAAGTAAAGAGTTTGAGAATACTTAGGGCAAAAATTTTGTGAGGCATCATTTACTCTCCATCTGTTGCCATTCCGTCCTACAATTTTTATCCACCAGCCACAAGGTCATAGGTGATACATCATGTATGGATGTAAATACTGGCCGAACATTAGCATGGAAAATTGCCAATGGTGTGAAAGAGAGTTTCGAGGACAACATTACAGTACAAATGCCAGTATATGGAAAATACGGCACATCACCTTTGCATGAACAGAAACTGTGATAATCTGAAGGACAGAAGCTTCAATGTAGATGTTGGCATGCTGTGTAATAATCACTTGACTTATTCTGCAGTGTTCTTGGCAAGTGTACTTCGGCTCATATACTTCACAGTTTCTTCCAGTTAGTCCCTATATCACTCATTTCTGAAGGCTCTGACAAACAAGTTCACATTTCAATTTACGTTATAACTGGCACAAGAACAGTAAGAGTAATTAGCATCTCTCAAAATTGACATACAGAAACACCAATATAGCAGGAACAAAGATATCCTAACAATCATGAGTGAAAAGTAGATACTTCTCCAATACTACCTTCTAATTTAAGCTACTACTCAGAAGAATCAAATCACTGGAAAGTAAAGATCCTGAGAGAAACGGCAAAGATCAGCACTCAATCCAGAATTGAATCTAACCTTACTTCAGCACCTAGTTGATTGCTTAATACAGCAAGATCCTGGAAAAATTACAGGATGCATGCTTGGTTTTGGTGAGTAGAACCTTGCCACCTAGTTGCTGCTGCATTCTGCAATTTGCCTGCTGGATTTCACAAAGCTCACTACTATGTCAGTCATTCATCTGCAACCAGCCAGTCACTATGCCACCATGACCCTGACCCTGAGTGCCCTACATGTTCTCTCCTCCCAGCAGATAAGGGTGGAGGCATTAGGCCATCTACAGCCATCACAGGGCCCCATCACATGATGGCATTCCTTTTGAACAGCATATATACACTGCACACACAGACCAACATTGCCAAACTCAAAGATCACCATCAGCTAGAAACAAAATGATTCACAAATCACAAACACTAAAATGAGCTTTACAAGCTTGAATGAAATTGCACTCTAGAGATTCTTACCTTACCTTTCAAATCTGCAGGGAGGACAGAGGTCAGAGGGTCCATTCTGAAGCCAAGTTTGTCAATGTCACCAGGCACAGGTAGCTTTTCCAGGCCTTGTGTTTTGTGTGTTGTTTCATGATGAAGGGACTAGTGAGAGAGTACATGGGCCTTTACGAGTAGTCAAAAGCCTAAATTCTTTTGCCATAAGGAAAAGAACTTTTGTAGCCTGTGCAGAAGTTATGCATGAGACGATCGTAGTTACAGATGCCTCAGGGTAAACTTATGCACTTTTAACAGATCTGATGAATGCCGACCTTTAAAATTCTCACTCTGAGAAAAAGAGAAACAAACCATTGCAAAGAAACGCATGCAAACTCATAACTTGAACAAGAAAAGCCAAACCAATTATATCTGAACAATCCACTTGTGATCAGAGGGAATCTTGCTTGCAGGCCACTTACTTTTCAGACAAGGATCATTAGTTTTAACAACATCCAAACACTGGATTAAGTACAGCGCAATTTTAAAGAAGAGGATCATAACAAGATGAGGAGCCATGTTACCTAGGTGATTAAGATACCTGGAGTGAAAACAAAAAATACTTCACGGAACTTTTGACCAACCAAAGCATGGCTGGCTCAACGTTTTCAAGGGCCCTAGGGCGAATTCGGCTCTATGAGCCCTTTACTATAAATTTTTTTTTCTACTTATAAAATATGTAGTTTAAACTTTATATTGTCTAAAGTGACACAAATCAATAGTTCTAACATGATAAACTAATTAGATACTAACTAGTTTATAAACCAAATGTAACTAGTAAGAATTAATTTACCTCAAATAGGAGCGACAAATATCCAATGTCTTTCATAAAAAGAAACTTCTTCTAGCATTTCTTGATGCAAAATCATTAATAATAACATCGAGATCAATGTCGTTCAAGATATTTGTCTCAATGCAGCACATAGCCAAGCCATTCAATCTTCCTTGTGACATAGTAGACCGCAAATAGTTTTTCAGCAATTTCAATTTTGAGAAACTCCTTTCAGCTGAGGCTACAGTCACAGGTACAGTTAGAAAAATTCGATATGCAACAGAGATATTTGGGTAGCAATCTACAGCTGTAACGAATTGAAGAATCTCATATGTCAACATCTTATCATTTGGCAAGGTGACTTGCAGCACTTTTAATTCAGAGAAAAAAATCATTGAATTCAACGTCAGATGACCCATCATGAGAAAAGGCTTGTACAAAAGTAGTGCAACACCTCCATAGATCATTATCATCCAGAGACTTTAGATTTTTTGAGTTGAATAAGAAACCAAACACATTTTCAAATGCCTTCAACTGCTCAAATCGACTAGTCAATGAAGCAATTGCAACATCAATCATGACAATAAAGTAATTAACTCTGAAGGATTCTATAGCTGATTGTATTTCTTCATTTTGGTCATTTTGTTCATCAAAATGCTTCTTTCTTTTACTTTAACGTTTTAGGGGGGGTGGGCCCTCCCTGGCCTGGAGCCCTAGGCCGCCCCCCCCCCGGGCTACCCAGAGCCGGGCCTGAACCAAAGGCAAGGCTAAACTAACATCTCCCCCCTAATGATTTGGATGAGAGAGAGGGCACTAAAGAAGTGCTTGTCTCTGTGTGGACTGTGCCTGAGAGGCTGAGACCCCACCCTTGCCCAAAGCAATGCACTATCCCACATGGAAACAGGTGCTGTGTCAGCCTCTTGACTGGCCTTTTGCTTAGGGGGTGCCCTTCCTCCAGAGTACATAACATGAACAACCACGCTTTTCCCCTCTTGTTATTTCTTTTTCATATTTGGAGACCAACTTTTCAGATCATTGGGCAGCTACATGTCTCTAACGTTTTCTGTTGGATCTGCAATTAATATCATGCATGTCCCTTACATCTAACTAGTATCTCCAAGCAACAGAACAGTAATGTGGCTTGAAGCAAATTGAAAAGCAACAAGAATTGGTCTTGCAGTAAAGAGAAATAAGCATTTATCTATGTACATACAGTGTATTTTTTATGTGAATTCGAATATAGATATGAATAGGATAGAAATTGTTAATCAGATGAAAAAATGTATATCATATTTGTATCATATCAAATATAATAATCAAATAATACGGATAATTCGTATCCACTTTTCACCTTCCTCTATGACTGCCAAATGCCAATGGTCAACCATTGTAGTCGCCTCCCTTGCCACACCATACCTCCACATTTCTAAGTGGAGTGGCAATATTGAGGATCTATATAATGGCACAAAATTTTATTATTGTCGGAGATAGATGTGGTTAATGTTTCAACAAAGTCCAAAAGATAAATGAACAAAAGTAGTTACTCTCAAAAGAAAATAAATCGGACAAACAGCTTACTAGTGGACTCGTGGTTATATACTCAGAAAGTTCTTAAATTAAGGACACGCAGATGTGTACTTACTACTTACTATTCATCCATTAGGAAGGTGTACACTACACCATAGGCATAGCTAGTCCTCCTAGAGTTTTTAGCGGATTTGGCGTTATTTATGACGCTATTTACAAAACTAGTTGTATTTGTAGTGTATTTGCAGAAATAACGTTGTTGCCGTCCGATAGGTGGGCGGTATCACAGGGGGATGACGCATGGCACCTGCCGCCTCGTAAGCATGACAGGCACCTGCTGCCCACCCACAAAATCACGATTTCATAAATTATCATGAATTAACATAGCAAATTTGGAGCACATAAAATTTTCAAAAAATATACAATTAGGTTGACTGAGTTGAGAGACTCTATATAAAATTTTATAATTTTTAAAACTCGTTTGCTATATGTAACAATTGCTACAAATATCGAAATCGTACGAATTTTTGAGTAATATTCAGAAGGGATAAAATTGTAAAAAAAAAATATACAATGAAGTACGTTGTGTCAAGAGTTTATGTATAAAATTTCATAATTTTTTGACTTCATTTACTATATTTACAAATTCAAACAAATATTTTGTAAAATTACAAATTTAGGAAGTGATTAAACCGGCTAATTAGCCGGTTTAATCATCTGCCGTCTGGTGACGGGCATCAAGCGCCTGCCGCCTTCCCACGAGACGGCATGTGCCACGCGTCGTCTCCCCAAGTCCCAACGCTGCTGCCCGCCCACCAAACAACAAAAACGTTATTTCTATAAATACATTATATATATAACTAGTTTTATAAATACTACCATAAATAACGCCGAATCCGGGAAAAAAAACTCGTACCTGGACGACCCACCATCGACAGGTCGCCCGGCTCGAAGTACGCACGTACTACTAAAAGCTTACTAGGACGGGATCGGATCGCACGTGCATATATGTGTATATATACGCGTGCGTCGGAGTCTTGGTGGGTACTTACGTACGTACGTACGTGTCGCGTTGCGAGCTTAATTAATGCGCGTGCCACCACGCAGTACGGTTTGTCGTTAGAGCAGGTACAATAAAGCTTAGTCAGCAGGCTATAGCAAATATAATATCAACAAAATCTTACGTGGCAGAGAGAGAAGGAAGCTGGCTACTAAATTACAGTTAGCTATAGCACGTAAAAATATGCATTTCACTCTCTTACACATAGGGCCAAATAGTTATTGTAATAGCTACCTTATTGTATGAACTATTTTTTTAAAGGCTATAGATGAAATGAACAAGTGTTATAGCTACTAGTTGGCTATACTATTGTACTTGCTCTAAGGCTTAGTCAGCAGGCTACAGCAAATATAATATCAACCAAATGTTACGTGGCAGAGAGAGGAAGGAAGAGAGAGAAGGAAGCTGGCTATTAAATTACAGCTAGCTATAGCACGTAAAAATATGCATTTCACTCTCTTACACATGGGGCCAAATAGTTATTGTAATAGCTACTTTGTTGTATGAACTATTTTTTTGAAGGCTATAGATGAAATGGACAAGTGTTATAGCCACTAGTTAGCTATACTATTGTACTTACTCTTACAACACGTATACAAACGCGCAGCCATCTCGTCCGTAAAGGTCCGGTTCTTTTTTATATATGTGTTATGATCTATAACTTTCTTTAAGTAAATAAATAAAATATTTTTATTTTAAAAATGGTTTATTAGGATAGTTTTTTTTTGAAGCGGCTTATCGGCATTCGGTTCATTCACATAAATACTCACGTTAAGATCAAAAACACCAACCACATCCATAAATCATCAACCGCAGCTGAAAAGAATTCACCCAAAGTTTTGTTCAGAGTATATACATACGATGGGGTTGCTTCATATGTTGGACACCGGCGAGCGAGCCCCCAGATTGAATCAAGCGGTCGACAATGTCGATAGTCAGTACGTGCAGTAATAAGGAGGTATTTGTATTAAAATCTGCTTCAAGCTTACCAGAAGCTAATATAAACACCTGACTTTTCAAAGCGGCTTCTCCACTCCTTTCGCTCATGTTTCACTCCGAAGATAAAATAGCGGTCACGAGCATATCATGCACTCCACTCCTCTCACTTCCATCTTGTGTACACATCCCCACTCACTTTTTCTACTGCTCGCTTTCCCTTTCTAAAAGTCATTTTTTTAATCACTAGTACTTATTTTTAACCAGAAATTATCTACTGTAGCCAAAGCTGCCATCTGCAAGCAATACTAACATCCCTAAGTTGGAAGGCTGGAAGCTAAAGACAGTAAAGGGACACTAAGGGTGTGTTTGGTTGAGCTGTGGTTTCGAAAAGTCATCTTTGTGTCAGTGAGTGTGGAAAAGTCAGAACTGCTTGGTTCAAACAAGTATAAAACTTACCTCCTATCTCTATTTTCCTTGAAACAACTGTGAAACAGCTCTCTATTTTCACCATTTCAAAAAGCAGAAAGCCAAAAGCCAAAAGCAGGGCCCAAGGTGCTTTCAAAACTGTACTACCCAAAATTAGCTGCTTCTGAAAAAGTAGCTTCTGGTTTCCACCCCTTTGGTTGACTTTTGGCTTTTTGGAAGCAAAAGCAGCTTCCAAAAGCTCAACCAAATGCACTCTAAAAATTTGGTGATGCGTGTAACACTACCATGCATTCTAGCTGAACGGGCCGGACACAGCAGGACTAGCGACCAGCCCAACTGTGATCCCAACGTATGATTCAAGCTGCGGGCTTCAGACTACATGGGCTGCCTAGATGTCCTACGGCTATATATACTGGGCTGAATTCCCCGTCGAGCTCACAAACCTTTGGTACCCTACGGGCGGGTGGCATCGAGCGAAACATTGGCCGTTGGCATCC
Organism: Dendrocalamus sinicus; assembly: GCA_036346575.1. Lineage (NCBI taxonomy): Eukaryota > Viridiplantae > Streptophyta > Magnoliopsida > Poales > Poaceae > Dendrocalamus > Dendrocalamus sinicus. The sequence goes on along the minus strand of CM070655.1, from coordinate 3,175,305 downwards.
AAACAGGCTGCGGTTTAGGCAGCCCTAGGCGTGTGTGCGACCGATCCACCACCACGGCGCGCTCAGGGTCAGGCCCGTCAGGTGGTAGGGAACCCGTGGCGACCTAGGTGTGTTTGGTTGTCTGGATAAAAAGTGGATGGGATGATTCTATTCAGTTTTTATGAAGATCCCTATGTTTGATTGGTGGGCTGGATGGCTTGAGCCGAATCGACCAAATATGCTCCGTAGATGCTGGATGGGTTGGTACGGTTGAAATCATCTGATGAGGCCATCCAGGACCATTATTTGTTTCCACTCACCTCCCTCCCAACTCTAGCGGTGGTGGTGGCAAGGGCAAGAGGAGGCCGAGCGAGTAGGTGACGGTGCTGGCAAGCGGACTCCGGGCAACGACCTGGCGAGTGGAGGTCGGCCGACGATGAGTGGATGTGGATGCTGGGTGACTCCAGCCGACACCTAAGGCTAGCACTGGAGCCTAGGCATGGAGCCAAGCTACCGCGGTTGCGGCCAGATCCAGCCGCCGGAGCCATTCATGATGGCCACAACTCCGGTGATGCGGTGATGCAACGTCGGATCCGGCCATCAAAGCCACTCGTTGGAGGTGATGCGGCCGCCGGTGAGCCGGAGATCGAGAGATAGGAGGCGCCGAAGATCCAATCGAGAGAAGGTGAGGAGAGTGAGGCGTCGGTGGGAATGAGGAAGAAGGCAACGATTCGATGAGTGAGAGAAAAGGAAAAAAAGAGGAGAAAAGAAAAGGGAGGAGAAAATAAGGGAAAGGGAAAGAGAAAAATAAAGAAAAATAGGAAAGAAGAAAAAGAAAAGAAAACGAAATGAAATGAAATGAAAATGCAAACTAAAGTCACTGAAGTTTATTTTTACTGGGGTAATTCCATCCCATCTCATCCATTTAACCAAACATAAAATTAGCTCATCCCATCTCATCTCATCCACCGAATCCAAACAGATTATTATATCATCCCATCTTATCTCATCCCACTAAATTCTTGGCTATCCTATTCATCCCATTTATTTAACTAAACACACCTTAAAAGGCACGAAGGGATATGCGCATGGTATGCGGGAAGACAGCCCCGCGCGTAGAGATGGCAATGGGTACCCGAAACCCGAGTACCCGATGGGTTTTACCCGATAAGGAGGCGGGTATGGAAAGATATCTTCACCCGCGGGTATGCTAATGGGCAAAAATCTCTACCCATCGGGTATGCGGGTGCGGGTGCGGGTGTATACTACCCGTACCCGCATACCCGCGGTAAAATATACCCGTAGGGTGTATATTAGATATAGCAACAGTACATATACCGTGGCGTATATATATATTCAAACGGCCGATGGAAATACCCGCACTCGTATATACTGCCCCGTATATACCCTTATCAATTCGGGTATGGGTTACCCGTCGGTATAAATACCGCGGTACGGGTATGGGTAGTTTCTATACCCGCGGTGTGCGATACGGGTATTGTAGCGGAGTGCGGGTGCGGGTATCGGATGCGGGTATGGTTTGGCTATACCCGACGGTATTTACCCGTTGCCATCTCTACCCGCGCGGCATGGCACGGCACAGCAGGGTGTTCCGCGGCGCGGCTAGGATCAAACACGCGTGCGGCTAGGACTGAAATGGTGCGGCACGGCAGGTCGTCTGCCATACGGGCCATTTGGACGACACTCTTTCAGCCAGGCCCATATAAAGAGGAGGTCCGTATTTCGTGCGGCTTGGTTGGTTCCGAGCCTCTTGAGGCCAGGGTGGTGTCTCGCTGATGTGAGACGAAGGATACTGGATACAAGCGAGGCCTCAAAATCTCAAATGCTCAATGTGGTGAATTTGAGTGATTTTTTGGGTAGAGAAAGGACATTCGTGGTGAATCTGAGTTGAGTTGACCGGAAGGTCCGGAACCCAATTGTTCCTCGGCCCCGTTCAATTAGGTTTTTTTTTTATGTCTTTTGACCTTTGGAAATGTTACTGTAACGGCGGCTAGTTTTTTTAAGATATTTAATTAAAAAAATAAAATAATAGAACAATATTATATCTCTACGGATAATGCAAAGAAAAAAGAGGAAAAATAAAAAACCGCGTTAAAAAGTCAACACGTTTCAAATGTCTTTTGACTTCTGAAAGCTAAAAACCAAAAGCTATTTAAAATAGAGCCTTAAACACTTCTGACATTCCGCCTCCACCCCTGTATCTGCGATTGGCATCTACTTAGGTGTGATCAGAGTACTCTCTTTGTCCAAGTTTATAAGGTGTATTTCTTATTGGCACATAGACCAAGGAGATAGTGAAAATAACTAGATTACCCCTAATTATCATCTCTAAGTAGTATATTCAATATATGCATGTAAAGAATAACAAATAAAATTGTATACTTATTAAGGGTATAAAGGAAATATCATATTAATTTTGTATTAAAATATAAAATATGATCTATATTTATAGATAAGATCATTCATAAAATACGTCCTATAGATTTGGATGAAGAGAACAGCTCGCTTGGGTTGCATACAACACGAGCAATCATATACATAATAGGGTAGGAACGTATTCGGTTTTGCACCTGCGTTGGCCCCCACTTGTCATCCATCAGCTTGCGCAAAAACTTGTCCTTTAAGACCCTTCTCTACTCTCGAGAATGTTATGGACCATTTTTTTATTGTAATCTATAGTTTTTTATTATAATTTATTAGTCTAATAAATAATAAATTCTAAAAAAACCAAAATACAAAAGCATATAAAAGAGAGAACACAGAGCCAATGACACCCTGAGAAGAAATCTCCCGACGCAGCGACGCTCTCCTTTCCTCCGCCAACGCAACCATGCGCTACGCCTCGTAAAACCCCCGCACTTCCCACCTCCTCCTCTCCCGTAACACGACAACCTCGCCGCTCCACCCCAGTCCCCACCCACCCACCCACCACCTCCTCCTCCTCCCATGGCGCCGCGGCCGCCCTCCACCGTCACGGCCGCGGCCATGGCGGTATCCCTCGCCGTCGCCGTGGCCTTGCTTCCGCGCCCCGCGTCGGCGTCCGGCGCTGGCGCAGCCGTGGGGGTGAACTGGGGAACTATGATGTCGCACCCCATGCACCCGTCCGCCGTGGTCCGGATGCTGCTGGCCAACGGCGTCGACCGGGTGAAGATGTTCGACGCCGACCCCTGGACGGTCTCCGCGCTCGCCGGCTCCAACATCCAGGCCATGCTCGCCGTCCCCAACGACCACCTCGCCTCCCTCGCCCGCGACCCGCGCCGCGCCCGCGACTGGGTCGGCGAAAACGTCACCAACAACCTCCATGCCGGCGTCGACATCAGGTACGCCCTACGCGGTACGCACCAAGCGCTAGCTGCTTCCTCCAGAGTAGCACCTTACCTCGCGCCTCGCTATGGTGTGCTCGATGGATTGCCAGTGTGCGATGCCGCGCATATGCATGTGGTTTGCGCTGCGTCCGAAGTGTTCGGTGGAATTGCGTGGCGAGACGTGGTGTCTCTGAGCGCGTCTGAAATGCGCGTATGGAGGTGGCGCGGCGCGATTAATGGGACGTGGTGCGTTCGGGCGGGTAGAAAATGTTCGACGGAATGCCGCACTAGGGAATGGACTTTTGTGTACTGGCGATCGCGACGTGCTCGATTGGATGTTATAGTGGGACGCGCTTATGTTTTGGTTCATGCGAAATTGATGCAATGCTCGATCGTGCTGCTGTTGCTGGGTTAAGGTCTCTCTTGCCGTTTGGAGATATGGACGTTACTGTCTTAGAGGCAAGTGCATCATATATACGCGGCTGCGTGATTCAGCTAGCTACTCCGTCGTTCATATGGGTCATGTAGGATGCGTGATGGCGTGCTGAGTTTTAGTGCAGTGTATGATAGTTCAGAGGCTGCATGAGGAAATTTTAGTGCAGCTTTGGTAGTTCAGTCACAAAGGATGTTGATCGTAGATGGCAAAAATGCTTTGCATGTTGCTTCGCAGTCACAGAGGAAGTTGTTGGTGGGCTATACTTTGATTTGTCTTGTAGATAGTGCGTGTAGCCGTATAGGTCATACATGCAGCATGCGATGTGTTCATGGTGAGTTAAAACACTAGTTTCATGCATAGTAGTATCAGGTATGGCATTGCAAGTATGGACCCTTTGTCAGGCGATATTTAGTTCTCCCTCTACTTGTTGTGTTTATGTGTTTCCATGAATGTTGACTCCACTATATCATTGCGAAAACTTATTCAAAATGTGAAGTGAGTAAACACTGGAGTGGGCTGATCAATTGGCTTACATTTATAGGTTTATAATTTCTTATTTCCAACGATGGTCAGAATGAAGTATTATGTGATTTAAACTATTTTAATTTTTTTCCTACATTCTTGTCAGAAATTTTACTGTGACAATTTAGATGTGTTTTATTGGTGAGAGCATGGAGTAACAGTTAAGGATTGGGTTGCACCATAAGTTGGTATTGCTGGAGCATTTCTGGACTTCAGTGACTTCACATTATAGCGCTGTTCTTTTTTTAACGGGAAACATTATATTGCTGTTGGTGAAGCTGCGATGTCATGTTTAGCTAGTGAGCTTTGAACTTTTGTTCTTGCTAAGTCACAAACTCACAATGTTTTTGTGTGCGTGACTAGTAGTATCCTACATTCCTACTACAGTTTTTTTTCCTTAAGATGGTACGTAAAAACTGGACGAATCTTCATATTTTGATGTACACAAGGCCCAGATATGTCATGATTAGTCACTACCGCGCTCAACTGCTCATGTATTAACAGTGTAAAGCTGAGCATATTTAGATGAATTCAATGAACATTCTGCACATAAAATTTATTAATGCTGGTTAGTTATTTACAACTTTTTATAGTAGTCCTTGTGTTTCTTGTATCAAAAAATAGTAGTCCTTTTGTGGCAGTGTCCTATTACATTCATTGGTTATGTTAATTGTTCAGGTATGTGGCTGTTGGCAATGAACCTTTTCTAAAGAGCTACAATGGCAGCTTCATCAACATTACCTTTCCTGCACTCAAGAACATGCAAAGAGCTCTAGATGAGGTTGGTGTTGGCCAACGGATCAAGGCAGTTGTCCCCCTGAATGCTGACGTATACAACTCCCCTGAGAACAAACCAGTGCCATCTGCTGGCAATTTCCGTGGGGATATTGATGCCCTCATGGTTGACATTGTTAATTTCCTCCATATGAATGATGCACCCTTTGTTGTTAACATCTACCCATTTATCAGCCTATACCAGAATCCAAACTTCCCACTAAATTTTTCCTTCTTTGATGGTGGTGGCAAGCCAGTTTATGACAAAGGAATGGTATACACCAATGTGTTTGATGCCAACTTCGACACTCTTGTTTGGTCATTAAGGAAAGCTGGTGTGCCTGACATGAAAATCATTGTTGGTGAGGTTGGCTGGCCAACAGATGGTGATAAGAACGCTAATGTCAAATATGCACAGAAGTTCTATGATGGTTTTCTGAAGAAGATGGCCAAAAATGTTGGCACACCTCTGAGACCGGGTCACATGGAAGCTTACCTATTTGCATTGATTGATGAGAACCAGAAGAGCGTCCTGCCTGGGCGCTTTGAACGTCACTGGGGACTATTCACATATGACGGAAAACCAAAGTTCTCTATGGATCTCAGTGGAAATAGCCAAGACAAGTATCTGGTTGGAGTTGAAGGAGTGCAGTACTTGCCATCACAGTGGTGTGTATTCAACAAGGACGCAAAGGATAAATACAAAGATCTGTCGGCTTCTGTAAACTATGCATGCTCAAATGCAGATTGTACACCACTGGGGTATGGGTCCTCATGCAATGGTCTCAGCCATGATGGTAACATATCATATGCATTCAACATCTATTTCCAAACAATGGATCAGGATGTTAGGGCATGTTCTTTTGGAGGCCTTGCAACGATCGTAACAACAAATGTGTCGCAGGGAGGATGCTTATTTCCAGTGCAGATTCTGAGTGCTTCAGAAAGAGTGGTGCCAGTGAGATTTTTGCCTATGTCCTTGGTTCTTTTCGTTTTTGGAGCTGCATTCATTCTTATATAGACAAGGGAAGACAGTAAGCACTGATACATTAGGTTGTCGAAGCTATAATAGGCTTCTACATGATACAGGAAAGAACATAGGATTGCAAAAGCAAATTTTCCCTTCATATTTCGATGAGTCAAGACAAAGCTGTACCACCGAGATGGTGAGATGTCTGTGTAAAGCTACAGATTGACATGTGAGGCAGGAGAAGCTAGAATTTGTCCTAATTTTTTTCAGTCGACAATCTTACAATTCAACAAGTGTAAAGTTCTGAATCTTTTACCACATCAATTGCCAAGCTGGCTGCTGATATTTTACAATAGCATGGCTTTCAAGTTTCTGTTTGATACAAAATACTGCTGCGACCTGCCTGTTTACTGGCCAATAGTCATTTATATATGAAATGAGCAGTTTGCTCAGTTTAACTATCCTATACTTGCATATTTGGTCTTGTCTGGGTGTATGAAATATGCGAAAGAAACATACTGATGGAGCAAAGTGTATGATATCTTTGTTCTTTCAGTTACCTCTTTAGGAAGAGCACATATTGTTGGTCTTATGGTGATATGGTCTCTTAATTTCAGCTCTTGTTCTATGCTCTTTGCTCCCACTTTCAATTCCCTTTCTTTGAGAACATATGATTCTGTTGATTCATTCCATTGCACAAGTCAGTTCAGGAAATGGTTAGCATGTGGTTTTATTCCAAGGAGACACCATTTTCAGACATCTTTGCTGATCATGCGTAGCAACTCATGATCTCCGGAAGGTTGGAAATTAGGGGTCAGTCACAGGGGCGGATCAAAGAGGACCCAGTGAGGCATGTGCCGCCACTCAATTCGCAGAAGTCAGCCCAAGATTTAATGCTTGCCCAACTAAAGGCCCTCACTCATTTGTGATTTATCAAATTGATGAAGACTAAAAGGCCCAGGTATACTTGGCTTTGTGGGTGTGCCCCTCTCACGACTCATCACGAATTTAGGCAGAAGGGGAAAAATCTTCAGGTATCCCTCTTGAAAGAATGTTAATTTCACATCTCATTTGGTCATTTCACTTTTGCAGGAATGCGGTTTGACGAATGGGAACCAAAGCTCCACCAGCGGGTGCAGTTGAAGAGAACAAAGAGATGCCAGAGCTCCACAACGGGGCTCTTCTATGGCCCAAGTATGACATTAGGCATAATTTTTTCACTTAATTCCGAACAAATCCTGATCAAGCTGCGAATCCAAATGCTCTTAAAGTCATGTTTTTCTTCAGAATATAATTGGGCCAATGTAAAACTGTTATGGATGACTAGCCCAGTAGCCCACCAACAATAGATCTGCATGAAAAGAGAACCAAAAGTGAAACGCCAGAATCCAGTGAGGTGACGACTGCATGGTTGGCACAGGAATGGAGCCGCCATCACCGACCGTGCAACCCCTGCCGCTGCCATCCCCTTCCCTCCGACGTTGACCGCCGCAGCCCCTGCTGAGGGGACGGACGACTCGACGGCGCTAGCGACGCTGGCAGCAAAGTGGAGCGGATTGTAACTGAAATGAAACCGAAATTTGAAAAGGATTTGAAATTGCGTTTTGATTTTGATCTCCGTCCGATTCAAACCCCGCACTGTTCATGCACCATCCGATCTTAAGACAATCATGATGATCCTCTTTGACCGCCGCATCGCAAAACTCGCGGCGCACGCACTGTTGTCGCCGCCATGACCAAGGCATCATCGATCTCCAAGCCCCTCGGCTTTGCACTCCCTAGCTCAATGTCGCCTCCGGTCACTCTTTTCGATTGATAGTCGTTACCCTTGCCCTATAGCTAGTCGTTATAACCAACGGCCACCACCGCCCAAACCACCATTTCCATGAGCTTGGTTCAAATACCAACCCAACGACCACATTGAGGTTAACGACCACGTTGTGGTTTACAATCACGTTGAGGCTAATGATCACGTTGTGGTTTACAACCACATTGAGGCTAACGAGATCCGATCGAAGCAACTTGCGTATGACTACGATGTCGTTACAACCATGTTTTATGACCACGTTGTGGTTTACGACCACATTGAGGCTAACGTGATGTTCTATCACGTTGTGGTTTACGTAGTCATAACCCATAACCCTTCACGACCACGCCTTTCAGCCACATGGATACCGCCGACCACTTGAGCACTCGTAGAACTCTATGAGTACAAACAATAAATACCCGCAGCGAATAGTGCCCAGACTCGTTACTGTTCACCCAAACCTAAAAACACATATATATACCAATTTTGACCGTTTCGAGCCCGCCAACCCATTTCTCAAGCCTATTTTACCTTTAGGACCCTCCTAAAAGCCCAAAACCCTATTTATTTAGATTTTTCAAATTTTCCTTGTTTATTTCATTTCTTTATTCTTAGCTCAATCCTTCGGGCTTGGAACTAAATTATTTTAATTGATTTTGCATTAGCTCCCGACGCCGAAGTCCACCTAGAGCAAGGAGGAGACTAAGCCCAAGCCCAGGCAACCGAAGAATTCGAACTCATCGAAGTCGTAGATCCGTAAGGCAAGTCACATATGTTTTTGATCATGTTGAACCTACCGCTCCTCTATTTATCTACTTATCAGTATTTTCATTATGCTATTTACACACTATTATTTTATGTACAATAATTGTTTAGAATAACTTGATATTAGGTATGTCCTACCACCCGAAAAAGCCCAGTTTAATTTGATGTCCATATTCACCTTGACAAGACTTAGTAATATAAAATATATTAATAAAGTAACCATGATAGTGTAGTGGCTCTACAAACTTTAACACTATTAAATGATTTAGTATTTGTTGGTTAAATTTTGGGAAAATGGTTCTAGGATAAGAAAGGATCGCTGGAGGCTGTAAGCGGGCCAGATCCCGTGACCTTATCCTAGGGTGGAAGCATGGGTCGTGAAATTGTGGCAGTGTAGTGGGCATTGAATATGGGTTTGTGGGAGGATGTTGCCTCGGTAAAAATTTAAGGACTAGACCCTTATGATGAGTAAAGAACATAGCACCCGCCCAACCACAAGCGTTAACCTTGTCAAACCTGGTCTAGTAGCTGCTCAAATTCAATTGAACCTCTACAACTAGCGAGGAGACCGAAGGTGAGTCCATATGGGAAGTGGTTAACCATACAACGGTAGGGCTATGACAAGTTGGGCGAGATCCGTGGGGTCACCCAAGCTTGTTGAGATCAAAAACCTACTTGGTGGAGGCTATATAAAGAATTGATGAGCAGTGAACATCCTTGTTTTCTTGACTCTATCACAGGAGTTAAGGAATCTTATGAGTAAAGTAGGGCAACTCTGTTGAGTCATTGAATAATGGTATTCGAATACGTTGTGCTTCCGGTAAATAAAACTGTGTTTAATGGGTAAATCCAATAGCAAAGCATAAGTAGATTTGAGAAGTATTTGGAATGTTGAAAGTTGGTAATCAAGTTTGAAACCCCATTAACTAAAGAAGTTATTTTTAGTTTAAAACTAGTTTACAACTAAAACTGCATCCACATAAAATAATAAACCTTCCCACCCATCTCATGGCAAACCCTGCATGTAGTTATTAGTAATTTCTGTGTAACTTGTTGAGTACGTTAGTTATACTCATACTTGCTAAAAACATCAACAGAGATAGCCTAGCAAAACAACGAGGAAGCTGACTAAGGCAATGGAGTTCTACGAAATAGATGACGCATGGAATTAGGGTTGTTCTCCACTCAGGCGTGCCTGTGGCATTATTTTGTTATGTATTGTATCTAAGGGATGTTCGCCCCACTGTAAAACTCGGCTTCTAAGCCTTTATATTGTAATAAAGTTGGCTTTTGTTCTTAATTAAGCATGTGTTGGCAACGTTGTACACTCGATTGATATAACTCACAACTGAACAGTCCTAGGCAGTTGTGAGGATTCACGACACTCCCAGAAATGGAGGTGTTACAGAGTGGTATCAGAGCCGCTTGCTTGACCGTAGGATGACCCTAAGTGTATTAGGTGTATTTGCATACTATTTTGGTTATAAAAATGAATTACATAAAATATAAGTAATATTCTTGTATAATTCCTTTCCCTGTCTACCTCATCTATATTAGTCCTATTTAAAGCCAAGTTTTGTTTTCTAAAAATATGTATATCTACTCTTGTCTAAACTCAAATTTGGCGATGTGAACAGATGGTGCGATATGTTCACTCGGACCCAGGAGCACTACTTGGATGGGCAACCCTATTATGGAGAATGCAGAGATATCTTTATGCAACGAGTGGCATCGCCCAACATTTTATGCAAGAGGACTAATCGTCAATGGGCAGTTATACCAGTGGAAAACCTGGGTATACTTAGAACCATTACCTCTGAGGCTAGATAATCCTCAAAATTCAAAGCATACCGTCTCAAGGAATCAGACATTGTGCAAGATGTAGCCAGAAAAGCAATGATGTATATTCGTCGATATTATAATGCAGAATACAACGAGTCACCGTTTCACCTTATACCACAAGATGATGAAGAAGGGTATAGTTTTATAGTGCCACATCCAGATCAAGAAGAAGATCCGCGAGTAAGGGAAGCTGCGTTGCATATTGCTTATCAAGAAACTCTGTACTCGGGATGGTGGAAGAATGCCAAGACCTACATCTTCAGTTATATGTGGCTCAACAAGAAGTGGGAATCTTGAAGCAGAATCTATAGCGTTTCGAGCAATTTGAAGACGACGAAATATCAGGGTGCAACGAAACGCCTGATGACTCCGTTAGAGCCTCCAAGAAGTCCGAAAGAATGTTGGTGCCCTAGTACCATACATTTTGAGTTGAATAGGGATAGCTCAGATATATCCCGATATGGTCTCTTTTTTTTTTGACTTCTAGCTTATGACTTATGTCTTATGCTATAGTAACTAACTTTTAAACAGAGTGTATTTTTAAAACGGTGTCTATAAGTCAATTATAGTACATTATATCAACTTTAGCTATACCGGCCAAAATTGCACACAACTGTCTCTTTTTGTACTTTCTCACATGAACAACAAGAATTCAAAAATCATAACTTATAACCGAAAAGAACAAGTATGCAAATCTGGAGACGAATACATGACGAAAACGACCAAAACATGATGATATTACATACAAAAATAGAAACAAAAAAAAAATACAATCCTGATTGTAGCTCACCGTCACAACCCCTGCCGTCGCCACCGCGCAGCGAGTTAGTAGCCGTTCGTCCCGTCTCTGCTTATGATCCAGGCCATCTGGCTGTCCATTACTGCCTTCTAGGGATGCAGGTGGGGCAGGCCAGTCTACTAGAATGTTAGCCTGGCCTGCAAAAATAGTCCATTAAAGTTATGTTTAGTTAGTGGAATAAGAATAAATGAATAAGTAGCGTGTGTTTTGATTGGTGTGTTCGGTATCAGATGCCTAAGGAAAATATTTCTTAAATTTATATGACCATTCAGTACGGAATAGTTAGTTCAATCAACTAAACACATTTGTGATTTTTTTTCTTGAATCATCTCGTATATAGCACTTGGTATAAGCAACACACGATGCTCGCATCTACAGGGGCAGCCGACAGCACCAATCCCAATTACCCAAACCGCCTCCGTCCCCGTCGTCGGTACCGCCTCCTGCTCCGCCGACGGCGTCCTCTCTGGCCGCCTCCACCAAGTCGAGCGACTCCAGACCGCCTCCAACCCGCGCTAGCCTCGTACTTCCTCCCCTGCGGCTGCGCCGTGCGCCGCCTCCCGCCCCCTCGCCGGCGGCCAGCGCTGACCGTAAATAGCAACCTCGTCTCTTCCACGGCGCCCAAGCCTCTTCCCAAGTTCGAAACGCTCGCTACCGGCTGCCCAGAATCTCCATTGTCCCGGCTAGATTACAGGTGAGTGAAGGCCTATATTTATAATAATGAACTAGTTTACCAATTTTTGCGTAGTTGCTAGTTTAGTTGACCCTGTAGACGAAAACTAATGAATATTCTGCATTTAGATACTATATCCTTACTTCTTGTAAGGTTATTGTAGCTGTGGTTTCACTAGTATTCTGGGGTATGTAACTTTGTGGTTACTTCTAAGTACGCTTTTTTTATGGCAAGTTACTTCTAAGCATGCTGAACATTTCAACTTTGTAGTAAGTTGGGCTAACAGGCCTTTTGTCTAAAGATTTCTGCTTCGATAAGTCAATATGTCAAATTGTAATGTCCTATTGTTGATTTGTAATGCCACTTTTTTCTAGCATGCTACACAGTTTTCCTGTGTTTTTCTCTGTTTTTCTATAGCCTATATCAGTAGCCTAATAATTTGGGTGCTTGGTACTAATTTTAATCTCTCAAATAACATCTCTGGTCGTCCTTATTTTCTAGTACCGCTACTGCTTGTGAGCATGCAATTCCAGACTGCCGTGTCTCAGTCTTACCTGGTGTTTTCCTCCACCTTGAGTCTAAATTCTAAACCCTATCTGCAGGTGTAGCTCCAGGATTAGGCATCTGATTGTGGCGTTGGGGGAGTGGGGTCATGGCCAACAGCGAGTATGAGTACGTGAAGAGGGGTTCGAGTTCGACCGCCGCCTCCCGCCCTCCAATTGGATCGTCGTCCGTATCGATGGTTGCCACTTCCACAGGTGAAGTTCTTCTCTTCCTTCAAAAAGAAAGAAAGAAACTGCTTCCTGTCTATGCTTTTTTTTCACAGACTTGTAGTGATTAAACCATCGGAAGGTTGCTTCTTTCTATAATTCTGGATAGTCTCTTACAGTTGATTGATTGCTCTGGTTTTAGTTCGCTCACTGTTAGCTGTACACTGACATGGTTACTAGTGGTTTAAAAACTGCATTGACCATCTGGTCATGTCACTTACGTTTCCTACTCGATGCAACATGGCTATGTGTCTGTATGGCCTTAGTGCAAGCTAAGCTATTGAATTGCCCTGACCTTTTGTTTCTTAGTTCTTACCCTAGTATCCTGTACAATGTCTTCTGCTTGATTTTCTTTGCGATGAAACATAAGAAAAAGGTCACAACATGTAAATCGAGGTATCACAGTTGCTTATAATTTTGAATAGTTTATCTTTGTTGTTCTGTCCGCTAATTTGAATCTTCTTTTTGTTAGATTCTCAAAGATACATGCCTTTGAGAAACCAAATGATGAGAGTGCTTTAAGATTGATGAACTCTTGTGCCACTTCTATGCTCGAGAAATTCCCCGACATAGTCTTTGCTTATGGTGTTAGTGATGAGTACAGGTATTGCAAATATATATATATATATATATATATATATATATATATATATATATATATATATATATATATATATATATATATATATATATATATATATATATATATATATATATATATATATATATATATATATATGATGCAGCATCTTCTCACAAAAGTTCCATTGCAATTATATATATATATATATATATATATATATATATATATATATATATATATATATATATATATATATATATATATATATATATATATATATATATATATATATATATATATATATATATATATATATATATATATTATAAGCAATACCATTGTGAATGGAAACTCTGTTTTGAATTGCATGGGGTCCATTCTTCCTTTTCCAAAGATGAATGCAAAGCGTATTGATATGGGTGCCTAGGTACCATTCATGATGGCTAATGATCTCATTATTGCTTTTAGATGCGTCTTTTAATAGAGCTGTGTTGTTAAACTACAAGCATATAATGGCTATACATACTGTTAAGGATATAAGGGTATTTGTGGTATTTCCTATTTCCTACGGTTTAGTTTTGTGTCCCATGAGTTTTGTACTATATATTGCCTCTTTAGGCTATGCAATACATGAACTATTCATCTATCCATCTTAGAGATCTAACATGGTATAAGAGCAAAGGTTCAAACCCTAACCTTCATTCTTCTTCCGCTGCCGCTGCCCCGGGAGGATCGATCTCCGCTCCCGGGGGCGGCCATCGCCGGGCCGCTGCTCCTCGTTGGGACGGGTCTTTGCATCGGCGCCACCAATCTTCAGGCTACTGCCGGCTCGTGCTCTCCGACTCGTGCTCGATCCACGATGGATCCGAGCTCTCCCGTTGTCTCCTATCACCGTCGGCCATCACCGCGCCCGCCACCGCTCGGCTCCCGCCGACCCCCATCGTCAGGGTCATCGTTGCGCCGCATGTCCTATTCGTCGTTGCGCCGTGTCTCCTCTTTGTCATCTTGACTTGTCTTTGTCACTGATATCGGAGGAGGAGGACGATGCGCCATCGCGCTTTGCGGATCTACACGGAGGTCACCACTGTTGAATCCGGCATCTCACCGTCGGCCTTGCCTTTCCATTGCCGATCTCATGGCCACTGCCGCATACCTCTGGGATCCGGCCTCTTTGCCGCCGACTGTGTGATGTCACTTTGCTTGCCTCTCCATCGCCACCGCCGCACGCTCGCTTTGCTTTGTGGCAGGCTTTGCAAGATGGTGGCGCCGTTGCCGTTGTCGGTGTCGTCGTCGTCGGCCTTTGTCCTCCCTCGCACTACCCAGTGGATTTGTTGCACTGAGATGCATTTTGGTGCGGTGAGTGTGGAGGTGTGTTTGGCTCTCTATTGCTTTTTGTTGCTGAAGGGGAGGAGTGCTGGAGCTAATGCCTTCTCGGGGTTGGATTGAGCTATGTGTCCTAGAGGATGCTGATAAGCTGTATATATATTTGCTCTTGCAAAAGTGGAAGGAATGAGTAAATGAGTATAGCTTTGGGACTTTTACACTGTCCAACTTGGGTATGCTTGGTGTGGATAGATTTGATGCAATTCTTCCACCTAGCCAGGGACCTATAATGGCTGTTGGAGTCTAGAAACTAGTGATGGCTAGTTCTTTGTCTTGGCATTGAGCTGCTGAAATATGTTGATGCTAGTATCTTGCTGCTTTTGAGTCTTTTTTTAGCCTTCCGTTGCATCCATCTATGTCCGTAGTATCTATCTTTCAGTTCGTCAACGTCGTGTGAGTCCACAAAATTTTTATCAGTCAGCCGATTTCTTTGTTAGCCTCAGTCCATCCTCTAGGATCGAGTGTGGTCCCTTCTTTTTCGTATGGCCGTAGTCACTGCTCTTCTATCTGAGCCGCCCGAGATTTAAGGCCATTGCGCTTCTCTTCTGCACCGCCGTCTTTTCGAACTTCGATCTACGTCACCATGCTTTATGGGCTACTGCATGACCCCAGATGGAGATCTTTTGGCCTTGACGCAATTTTCAAGAGTTACACACTATGACATCTTCAAGACTTGAACTTTAGATTTTTCGTATTTTAATGTCGATCCTTTCAAATGCAATCCTATTGCATACGCCTTGCATTTGAGTGTGTTGTTAAGGATATAAAGGTATTTGTGATATTTCCTAGTGTTTAGGGTTTAGTCTTGTGTCCCTAGTTTCCTTTGAATTTTGTAGTATATATTACCCCTATAGGTTGTGCAATACATGAACTATAGGATGAATAGATGAATAGTTCATGTATTGCACAGCCTAAAGAGGCAATATATAGTACAAAAGTCAAGGGACACAAGACTAAACCCTAGAAACTAGGAAATACCACAAATATCCTTATATCCTTAACACATACAAAGTAAAATTACCTTGTTAACATAGATTGTATTATCTGCTGTATAACCATAAGTAAATTTCATGTATGCTTTGCAGTTTTGTTTTCAGACAGGAAACAGAATTCTATCAAAGGCGAGAAAGGTACCTCATTTGACATGCCAGCTTCTTTGTATATCTTGAATATGCATATATGAACATTTTTTTTCTGAACAATTTAAGCACCTGTTCATCATATTGACCTCTCTACCAATAATTGCAGCAAAATTCTCTCACTATGTGTTTCCTACTTCACTTCTGTGTACCTGATGAAGTGGAAAGATTTCTTTCCTAATAAAGAATTGAGGGAGCCTCCATATTTTGATGGGCGAGTTGTATGCTATCCAAATTTGAAAACGATTCGTGATTATTTGGCATGGAGGCAAGTGGACTGTAAGCTTCTCGAACTACAACCTACATTTCTAATACAACCAATGAGGGTTTTCCTATTCTATATTGTGCAGTTCTGTGTATTGATGTCCTCTACAAGAAAATCATGTTGTGTATCCTATTTACCAAAAGTTGTAAAAAATTATGAAGCTTCAGAAACATTAAATAAACTTAATTATGGTCTATGTATGTCTGTATTCATCACTTCTAAGAGATTTGTATGTCTGATAAGTCAAAACATCACTCCCAGAGGCACGGGCTTTCCTAGGTAGATTGTGACCACGGAGCGCACTTGATGCACCCACAACTTCATCAATAAGTTAATTAGTTTACTCAATGGATGAACATATTCTTTGTTTGCGCCTTTCAGGTCATATAAATAATCAGTATAATACATGCTTCTGGATGTTGGTGAAGTCTGGAAAAACTGAAAAGGAGGCTCAACAAACATTGAAGGTAATCTAAATTTTCTAGAGTTTTGAGATGTCTTTTGTTGCATTTGTATAAATGTTGTTGTTGTTGTTATTTGCATCCATCTCTCTTCTTCTAGGGAACATTTTCAAAGGACAAGAATGAGTTGCTTTCGCAACAGTTCCAAATCAGCTATGATGATGAACCGGCTATATTCCGAAAAGGATCCTGTGTTTACCGAGATAAGGTAATGCTGTCAAGCATGCAAAACAACATCTTCATTATGAATGCTTCAGCTCATTCACAATGAAGTATCTACATGATTTATAGCAATGATCATGATAGTTTATATTCATATTTGGTGCCAGAGATATTTCAAACTAGTTATTGAAATTTGTAATGTGGTTTCTCTGCTGGTTACCCAGATAGTTACTTGTAAAATCGTTGTCATGCTTGACTTTGTAGGGATAATTGAAACTCCTTAGGTGTCATTTTATGTCATTTCCTTGTCTGATTTCTTTTGTCGGCCTGCTTGTTGAATAATGTTATTTTGTGGAGCATCTTATTCTCAACTTTTTTGTTGAGATCAACTAACCCAGGTAGGTGCACTTTTGCATACTAAGAGTTTTTGCATATCACTGTAGGTAGAAATAAAGGTGAAGACCAATGACTATGGGAATCCTATAGAAAGAATGCGGTTGGTTGTTACAGTGGCAAATGTTGATATCATAGGACCTGAGTTTTGGGAAGATCATCAATACATTCTTCAAGAAGGTTAGTTGAATTATTCTTTTAGCTACGCTCCCAGCTCCAGTCAACTTTAAATATATACAGCATCAATCTAACTAGTGTGTTGGGGTGAAAGAAAAATATAGATATGAGTATGTCAAGAAGTTCAACATCATCCATAGGCTTCCACCTTGTAATTGGACTGTTGTTCGCATCAACACCTGCCAATTTGATCAGTGAGGACCCCTTGTTTCCTATTTATTCAAATACATGTTGCAATCTCTTTTAGATAACTAGATTGTGTTGTCAACAAGGTAAATTCAATTTTTTCCCAGATTCTCATTGATCCATTCATTTGACAAGCCAAATGACGAGACCGCTCTAAAAGTGATGAATGCTTCTGCTTCTTTGATGATGGAGTGGTTCCCTGACATTATCTTTGGCTATGGTTTTAGCAATGAGTACAGGTATGATATAACCCCTTAAAAATCGCTGTTCTTAGAGTAAAAACTATAAAAATCTGTGTTTTGCATGGCACATGTTCCCCTCTTCTCATCAACAGAAGTGATTTTACATAATACATATAGTATTGGCAAGATAAAATATCATATTAATAAAACTGTAAGTGAACCATATGGTAAAGCTGTAAATGTAAATGCACTTCAATTTAGACGGACATTTTTATGTTTGGATGAGAAATCTGAAGATCCATTGCAAACGATCGTTTTTATTTTATTGTTATTGTTGCAGCTTTGTGTTCCAGGAGAAGACTGAATTATATCAGAGACATGAGAGGTAGTTGCCAGCTTTGTGCATTTCTACAGTACATGTTCTTTCAAGTGGTCAAGCCTTTGACAAAATGTGCCACTTCTTTTTCAGCTTAATCCTTTCTTCCTGTTCGTCATATTTCACTTCTTTTTACGTTATGAAGTGGAAAGAATTTTTCCCCAATAAGGAATTAGTGCAGCCACCACACTTTGTGGCAGAAGTTCTGTGTTACCCAAAACCAAAGATTGTTTGTGATTACTTGTCATGGAGGCAAGCAGAATGTGAGTTATTCTTCCTAAAAAAAGTACATCTTAACTAGTCGAAAATGTTTATGAAGTTCTCTACAATAGTACAATATGTAATATCCAAATTCATTTATTGTGGTATATATCAAAACCAGGCACATTTCGGTGGTATATGTTATGAATAGCGCTTGTATTCATATGAGGCCAATGGGCCGGTATATATACACAAAGTACATGTGGTAAATATGCAAAGAACCCCTTATAACAATGGGGAATAACAAACTATACATATATCTCTAACACCCCCCTTCAAACTCATGGTGGATCAACAACACGAGTTTGGAGAGGTAAACTATCTTTGTGCTCGAGTGCGGGCCTTCGTGAAGAAATCCGCTATTTGAAGCTCAGAAGGCACATACTTGAAGAGTAATCATCGATCATGCACACAAAACCTCATGAAAGAAGCATCAACACCAATATGCTTGGTGAGCTCATGCTTCACGGGATCACGAGCAATACCGATAGCACTGCATCGTCGACAAGAGAGGGTCGGTGTAGTGACAAACACCAAAATCCTCAAGTAACCACCGTAGCCAAGTAATCTCTGCTGTCAAGAGAGCCATAGCTCGCAACTCACCTCTGCGCTCGAACGGACACTGCATCTGTTTCTTCGTCTTCCGGGCAATAAGAGAACCACCAAGAAAAACACGATGAAGCGGAGATAGACCGCGATCGGAAGGATCGCTGGCCCAAGTAGCATCCGAAAAGGCACGAAGTCAGAACGAGCTGGAACGTGGAAAGAAGAGACGGCGAGAGATAGTCCCGCGAAGGTATCGCGAGAACTCGAAGAAGGTGGCTGAGTGAACTCGAGTGGAGCTGAAACAAACCGATTCGAATATGAACCGGATAAGTGATATCCGGACGAGTAATGACAAGGTAGACAAGACTCCCAACAAGATGACGATAGCGAGTCGGATCGTAAAGAGGCTCGCCATCGAGAGTCGGAGGTGAACATTGAGCTCCATGGGAGTCTCAACGAGATGCCGATCGATGAGAGAGGCGCGATCAAGAAGATCCTGAATATATTTCTCTTGAGACATAAAGAAACCATCTGGAGTGGAAGTAATCTCAATCCCAAGGAAGTAACTAAGAGGACCAAGATCCGACATAAGGAACTGCTCACTAAGACGAGCCTTGACAAAGGCAATGTACTCAGAATCATCTCCCGTAATGATCATATCATCAACATACAGGAGAAGAAGAGTCCGACCACGAGACGAAGTGTGGACAAAGAGCGCAGGATCATGATTACTAGCTGAAAAACCAGCAGCAGTGACCACAGAGGAGAAGCGCTCAAACCAAGCACGAGGGGCTTGCTTAAGGCCATAGAGAGCGCGAAGGCGGCAGCACCATGCCCTCGGGAGCAGAATACCCGGTGGCGGATGCATGTAGACCTCCTCACGCAACTCGCCATTAAGAAAGGCATTCTTGACATCAAGTCGAGAAATGCACTGACGCGATGGCGACGCCACCGAAAGAAGAGTGCGAACAGTGGTCATGTGGGCCACGGAGCAAAAGTCTCGTCGTAGTCAACACCATGCTCTCGCTGGAAGCCACGAGCAACAAGACGCGCCTTATAGCGCTCAAGAGAGCCATCGAGCGAGTCTTAATCTTATAGACCCACTTACATGTGATGGGATGAGAATGAGATGGAAAAGGAACAAGATCCCAAGTACCAAGCGCTCAAGGGCAGCAATCTCCTCGGCCATGGCAAGCTGCCACTCGGGATGAGTAACAAACATCCCTGTGAGGAGACAAAGCTCACAAGTAGCTGCGCGAAAAAGGCAAAGCAGGCGGAGGCCGAATCGATCGCGATCGCGAGAGCGTAGCGAGGAGAAGATGACCCATCGGGGAAGATGGAGCATCGGAGAAGAGGAACATCGAAGAAGATGGCTCATCGGAAGATCTTCAATCACGAGGTCGATTTAGTATAGAAGATAAGAGGAGGAGGTATCAGAGGGAGGAGCCTGGGAGTCGTAGGAGACGACACAAAGCGCGATAACGGCGGAGAGGCCACAGGGGAATATGTGGAGACTCAGTGGGACAGTGGATGAGGGCAAAACAGATATAGAAGTATCCGGAAAGGTCAAGAAAGACAGAGACTCCACAGAGGAAGCCGAAGGAGAGGCGGGGCGTGGGTAGAATGGACGAGACTCGTCAAAAGTCACATCCCGAGAAACCCGCATCCGACGACCAACTGGATCCCAAGACCGATAGCCCTTGTGCTCGCAGATCAGATCCCGAAAGACACACTCAACAGATCGAAGTCGGTTTGGTGCGTTCTCGAGGGGCAAGGAGAACGTGGCAAACGCAACCAAACATATGAAGGGTAGAGTAGTCGGAAGAAGACCACGAGACGCTCAACGAGGATCGCTCCCGAAGTGCGAGAGAGGCTGGATGTTGACGAGATAGGTGGCGATGGAAACGACCTCGGCCCAAAAGTGAGGTGGAATAGGCGGCAATCATCGAGCACGAGCCGTCTCTAGGAGGTGACGATGCTTGCGCCAGCGACACCATTCGAGCATGAGCACCGGACAAGAGAATCGGCGAGTGCCGCTCGGCAAGGAAGCTGCGCAGTAACGAGAGAGGTACTCGCCAGAGAATCAGCACGAAAGACACGAATAGGAGTGGAGAAGCGTGTGTGAATCATAGTGGCAAATTGTTTATAGATAGACAGAACCTCACTACGAGAAGACATGAAATATATCCAAGTGTGGCGAGAGAAATCATCTATAAATATGATATAATATCGATGACCCCTTTCAAACGAAGGAGCCAGGCCTGAAACATCCGAATGAACAAGATCAAAGGACGCTGAGACACGACTCACTATGAGGATAAGGAAGTGAATCATTTACCTAACTTACACTCGACAATCTAAAGACACGTCTCCCGAGATAGACCCGAAGACCACGACGAACTAAGGACGGCAGGCACGGATCCACACGATGGCCAAGACGGTGATGCCACTGCTGGAAAGAGCCGTGAGACGAAGTGGCGAAGCGAGAGGCGGCGGCGATGGTGGCGGCGGAAGGAAAGTGAAGCGATCAAGCTCCCGAGACGCCGTGAGTCACGCGCGCGAGGCCGAACCAACCGAGCTCCGTGTGGCGATCCCGAACACAACAAGAGTCGAGTCGAAATGACACGATAACCAAGGTCGATGTCGCCCGGCAGAAGAAGGCGCATGGTAAGGCGAGGAACATGAGCAACGAAGAAACATGAAAGGATGAGTTGCTAAGAGATCCTCTACGAGAGAGAAAGAGATGTACCATCGCAGTAAGAACAACCGGCAGTGAATCAAGAGGTGTAATAGAAGACAGAGGAAGAATCGAGTCATGTGAAAAGATGCTCCGAATCAAGAATCCACGGGAGGTACCGATCGTGTAGGAGGTGGTCTCTCGGTGCGTAAGTCGATGAGCGTAACTGCGGAACACGCCGAGGAGAACTCGGCGGCAAGTAGGCGTCGGTCCGGCTATCTCTCTCGGTGAGAGAAGGCTCTGAAGAAGTCGAGGCGACGTCGTCGTAGAAGCACTAGTAGAAGAACGGCGTGTGATGATGCCGCTTCTTCTTGTAGCATCGGGACTCAATGTGGCCATCCTTGTCGCAGAGGAACAGTGAGGACGGCCACCTCGAGACGGAGGACGGCCACCACCACTGTGGTAGCCGGAGGAGGCAATGTAGTAGGCGACGGCGGCGAGCACGCAGGGAGTGGCATCGACCAGCACCACTCAAACGAGTCTCCTCTGCGCGTATCTCGGTAAGAGCCTCCGGAGAGTGACACGAGGGTGGCGTGCAAGGAGCTGAGCACGCCTTTGCTCGAACTCGGGGCGAAGCGTAAGGAACTCGTAAACCCGCCGAAACTCGGTCGGACGTACATCGGCAAAGCGGACGAGTACGACGGCCCGGCGGCGCAGTGAGTCCAAGCGACGCCGAACGGCGAGAACTCGAGCGTAAAAGCGCCAACAGTAGCATCACCTGCTGAAGAGAGTGCTCTGGCGGACCACGGGCGAGTGCATGGCATCACCGAGGGCTCGTAGCGCCGACGAAGATGAGTCCACATCCGAAAGCGAAGAGAGTCCCACAATCTCGGCGAAATCGAGGCCGGACATCGGCGATGAGGCAAGCAGCGGCCGGCGTCGCCATCGTACCACCGAGTGTAGACGATCGACGATCTCAGGGAATCGAGCCTCCCGATAGGCGGCGGCAACGCATCATCGGCTTCATCATCGCAGCAGCCTTAACAGCGTAGGCTCCGTCGGAGGAATAGGGCAAGCGGGCGGTGACATCGCCGCAGGACGCCCGAGACGAAGACCACGCATGTGGATGCGCATGAGACACGAAGTCGGTGTAATTAACACCATCAAAGATCACCGGCGGCGAGGAGAAGCGGTGCCCATTGGTAGCGCGCGGCGGCGCGGCGACCAAGGCAACGGTTCAACGGCGGCGGGCGAGCGGCGGTTAAACGACGTTTTTTCTTCTTTTTCAATCGGTTTACAACTCAAACCGACCGAGACTCAAACCCAAAGTCTCAACCCGACCGAAACCAGAGGAGTCGCGACGGCCGCGGCGCGCCGGCGGACGCGAGACGGGCGGCGGCGGCGGCGCGGCGGATTTGAGAGCGGCCGGCGGCGCGAGAGCAGCGGTGGCGGCGGCCTCAGCGGCGGCGGCGGCGGTGGCGGCGGCCGGGCGGAGCGGAGCGGCGCGGCGGAGGCGCGGAAGAGCGAGCGGTCGAAGGAGGCGAGGCGCGCGGAGACCGGCGGCGGCGCGGGAGGCAGGAGGGCAGTGACGGCACGGGAGGCCGACGGCAGCGGGAGGCGGCGCGGGAGATGGGATCTCAGCGCCGCCAGGATGGGAGGCGGAGGCGACGCGGCGCGAACCTAGGTAAACCAAAACCCTAGTTTTGGCTCGATACCATGTTATGAATAGCGCTTGTATTCATATGAGGCCAATGGGCAGATATATACACAAAGTGCAATTGGTAAATATGCAAAGAACCCTTATAACAATGGGAATAACAAACTATACATATATCTCTAACAAGATATACCCAATTCGAAAATTTGTTCAAGACCATCGAAAGGTGACCACTTTCGGAAAATACCACTAAAAATTCGGGTTCTGAAATTACCACCAAAGTTGCATTTTCTTGAAATTTAGCACTTTGGACAAAATTACCTCTTCCTCCCTCCTCACTCCTCTCCCTCTGCCGCCACGCCCGCTCCCTCTTTCCCATCTCTCCCACTCGCTCTGCCGGCCTCGCCTCTCCTCCTCACGCCGCTCGCCTCCTCCTCTCTCGCGCCCCATCCCCGCCGTTTCCTACCTCCGCCCCACCTCCTGCGCCTCCTCCTCCTCCTTTCCCGCTCCGCGTCCGGCCGAACCCGCGCGCGCCAGCGCCACCTCTTCCTCGAGCGATTAGCAAAGGGAAACGTGTTGTGGGGGGGGGAGCCCGGGAGGTGGCACGGTGGTCGGCGGCGGCGAGGTGGGCGGCGGCGAGGCTCGGCGGCCGGGCGTAGGTGGTATGGTGCGGCGGCACACGCGTGGAGGAGGAAGGAAAGTAGGGAAGCACGAGCTGGAGGAAGATACTAGGATTCTCACCGTGCGGTGTCGGCCGGAGGTGTCTTGAGGTGGGCCGACGGCGGGGACCAAGGGCGCGCGAGGAGGTCCGGCGCCGGCGCTTGGGGCGGAAGGCAGCTCGGGCGGAGGTTGGGAGCCGGCCGTCGAGTGATGCTCTCGCGCAAGGAATCAAGGGAGATCGCTGAGAAGAGGCGGCGGCGGCGCGCGGGTTCACCGGACGCGGGAGCGGGAAAGGAGGAGGAGGAGGCGCAGGGAGGTGGGGCGGAGGTAGGAAACGGCGGGGGATGGGGCGCGGAGAGAGGAGGGCGGCGGCGTGAGAGGAGAGAGGGAGGCCGCGGCAGAGCGGTGGGGAGAGATGGGAAAGAGGGAGGCGGACGTGGCGGCGGCAGGAGGGAGAGGAAGGGAGAGGGGTAATTTTGTCCAAAGTGCTAAATTTCGAAGAAAAATGCAACTTTCGGTGGTAATTTTCGGAACCCCGAATTTTTAGTGGTATTTTTCGAAAGTGGTCACCTTTCAGTGGTACTGAACAAATTTTCCCTAAAATTTAGTGCTTGTATAGCTATATGCTGTGATGAATACTGATCAATGCCCATGTCCCTTCGTTTTATTTTACGATATCCTATTGGAAGAGCTTGACTCTTCCAGTAATTACAAGAAACCACAAAAAGAAGCACATGGGCTGACTCATTATACACGCTAATCTGCAGGTCACAACAGCAACCAATACAATACATGCTTTTGGATGTTAGTTAAATCTGGAAAAAGCGAAAATGAGGCTCATGCAATATTGAAGGTCTTTTTCATCATTTACGATTTAAAATCTTTTTTTGCCATATCCTATTTAATTTTTTAGTTATCTACAGTCTCTAACTCTTTACTGTTACCTGTAGGGAACATTATCGAAGGACAAGAATGAGTTGCTTTTTCAGCGATTTCAAATGAACTACAACAATGAACCAGCTATGTTCCGAAAGGGCTCATGTACTTACCGACAAAAGGTAATTTTACTATTTTCTGAGAACCAAATTCAACAGCAATGTTGTATTGTTTGTACTGCAGTTTTTTTAATTAAGATAGCAAGCCAGAATAACAATATAGCATATTGAACAATGTAGCGATGGTTAAGAAGCAACATTTAACTTACCTAAAAGATCAAAGCAACTTTTCAACAACTATAACCGAAAGGAAGTTATGGCTTAGATGACATGCTGCATTTGCTCCTTATTCATAGTTTCTGAAACCATTCTGCATTGCCTAAAAAAAAAAAAAAGGATTGCATCTGAGAAATGCCATGGTATTTCTCATTGATAGTGTTCTCCAACTGATTCCGAACAGCCCCTTAAACCATTGCATTTACATAAAAAAACGATAAAGTGAAAATTGGCTACCAGGTTACGACCTACAACCAAATTATGCACCCTGTGTTACTCCAATTGATTGGGTAGAAATGCTGCTATGAGGAAAAGATGGTTTTCAAAGTATACTACTATGTGCAATTGCTTTGTCATTTGAATGGGTACATTGCAAATGGCTACAGGTGGAAGAATCTGCAAAGGTGGCGGATAGCGAAAATGTCACATCGAGAGAGCGGTGGGATGTGATAGTGGCCCACGTTGACATGCGGCCGGAGTTTTGGAGAAAGCATCCTTACATTTTTAACAAATGACATCTAGTTTAGGCTGATAAGTAGTTCTCATCAACCTTTCCAGATCGTGTCAACAATGCTGTCTATATGTAATTCTTGTCCACACGAATAGAAAGGGCTGGCCTTTGATCCTTCGTTGATCCTCATTTATGTGCAAAATGTAACAGTAACGTCTCTAGGCCTGTGCATTACCTATATGATTCCCCCCGTTTCAAGTTGCTTCGGCGCTCGAAGGTATGTCCGCATCGTACGGGTGTCGCGTTAGCAAGAATAAGCTTTTGATGCATAGCCCGCAATCAATGGGCTCACCTACATAGCGAACGACGAAAGTTCCAGCCCCATAGGGAGATCTCTGAAACAAACCGGAATTTTGAAAAATCAAAATTTAGTTTGAATTTGCGTTTTGGATTTGATCTCTTGCTTCCTAGCCCTAATCCGCACGAATCTAGCTGCCTAAGCCATTCCCATGTCGCACAATTTCCTGAACCGCACCGCACCGAATTTCTAGCAATTATTTGATTAACTTGTTCAGCTAGAATTGTATCTTGTCTAGACATAGGTTTGTGGTGCCTTAGTAAGATATAGAGAGTTTAGGCCTTGACTTGTGCAAAACATTTTTAATTAGCTCATACCTGCTTTAAAGTTTTCAGCCAAAAGAATTTGAAAACCTCATGTTCACCCCCTCTATTCGGTTTTCCTTGATCCTATAACTTTCAATATTTTTTTTAAGAATTCACTTATAATATTAGTGATTTACTACCGTGGTTTTTGAAAGTACATGTGGGTAGTAATATTTTATTCACATAAAAGTAAAAGTCTTTCTCATGATAAAATTCAAGATTTACTCCTCTTGTTACTGGCTCACTCCGATGATAAGACTGGAGATCACGGGTGCATCACGCACCCTACTCCTCTTGATCCCGTCATACGCATGTATCTCTCCCTCACTTTTTCTATCGCTTGCTCCTCCTTCTAAAAGCCATTAATTTCAGTCATTACTATTCATTTTTAGCCAAAAGCCACAGCCCAATAAATGGTAATGGCTAAATTAGTAACTTTTAGAAGGAGTAGACGAGCCGTGAAATAAATGAGGGCTATGCAATATATCGTGTGGCTGTGCATGGACAGTATATCATGTGGCTATGCATGGATAGTATACCGTGTGGCTATGAAAATATTATGCTAATTAATTATGATTAGTAATAATTAAATACAATTAGCACTAAATAAAATATGATTAATTTAGTGCTTTAATTAGCACTAATTAAAACACTAAATTAATGCGATTAGTACTAATTAGTTGCGAGTGAAATAAAATAATGTGCACACTTAATTTGCATTGATATGATTAGTGCTAATTAAATATGGTTAAAACTAATTAAACACTATTAGCACTAAGTAAAATATGATTGATTTAGTTATTTAATTAGCACTAAATGATTGTAATTAATGCTAATTAATTACAATTACTACTAAATAAATACACTTAGTGCTAATTAAAACACTAAATATGGCTGTGCAGTGGAGCACACTGCAGCCGACATGTAACCGAGGATGGGGGTTCAGCAGGTCCACTGCCGAGCTTAGGAGGTCAACGGAGAGGGCTAGATTTATAAAATGGGTGTTTGGGATCAATTTTTTTAAAAAAAAGCTACAGAGATATTTTATGAACAGTTCAAAGAATCACAGTTATTTAAGTTGTGGTGGTACTTCGGCTCAAAGCTAGCAGCTGGCTACCGGGCTTAGTGAAACTTTCAGGAAGGCATGCATGTTAGGTCCTGGCCACTTTGATTTCTATAAATTATTTTTTATATTAAATAGTTTTTCTATGGTACTTAATTTTTAAACAAAGTATCTTTTAAGATAGGATTTATTAGTTAATTGTAGTATATATTGTAGTGACTTTATTTATATCAATTAAAATTATACATAGGTATATTTTTTTATAAACTTTTTTTATAAGTTGTTACTGTTTGTAACCTAAATCCAAAAGGCACCAAAGCCTATTAGCGTTGCCAGCACACGATGTGAGATTCCCGGACTACCACTCTCAGTACGAAGGTACCATTCAGCTGAAGGTCGACCGCTGCAGTTCAAGTAGTACTCGAGTGATGTGCTTTCAACCCTTCAGACCCCATGATGATATATTTGCTTTTTACATTGTTTACAAGATTTAAATGTTCAATTACATTCAAACTGTGAAAAAGAAACTACTAGTTAATAGACAATAAAGCAACAGAACATGGAGAAAATACACAATTTTCAAAGGAACGAAAAGACTAGAACCTGCTGTATGACTGGCCAATCGCGAAACAACGTACATGATTATTTATTTGAGTTTCCAAACAATGGCATCAGGACCACCTCTGCTTTTGTACATTTTAGCAACGAGTTCCAAAAATCGGCATTGCCATTCAGCCATTTCACCAGCTCACTTGATCTTGAGCTGAGGACTTGCCTTTGTCCCACAGTTCAATGTTCTTTTTTCAAGAAGTGCTTTCTTCCTCCAATAATAGATGATCCTCAACCTCTGCATCGGTGAATGTTAGAGCTCTCTGCAATTTTCTGTGGCAGAAAACTTCAACCTCGGCCATGTAGACTGCAGTCACAGGGCGGTGATCAGAAAGCTTAAGCTCCACCCTCTTGTAAGAAGCTAACCTGATTCCCTTTCCGTGTGAAAGAATCCGATCACACCTACACAAGTAGGCAAGCATTATCCTCAGTTCTGATGTCCAGGCATGAACTACAATGAATCTCATCAGATCAATTATGCAAAAACAAAAGGCGGAGCCTAGGAGAACAGCATACCATGCAGGTGTTCTTCTCCCAGATTTTGGCTCATCACTTAGATACTTTTCCGAGTTAAATTCGTATTTATATGTTGGAGGAAAGCTGATAACTCCTTCGATCCAACCGTCAAACACACACCCTTTCCTCATTTCTCTTTTTAGCTGTCACAGCAAAAGCATGATCCAGAAATTCTATAAAAGTAATGAATGTGTACCAGGTCATCGAACTACCTGATCATTCTCAAACAATTCATCCCAGTCCTGTTTGGAGATAAGTTCATGCGTTCTTTCATATGATAAGTTGATTCGATAGTTGAGATCCCCTAACCATATGATCCTTCTGAAATTAAGGACATGGCTAAATATAAGAAATTAAGGAAATGGCTGAATATAGCATGCTTTTGTATCCAACTATCTGTCGTGGAACACCGGCAATTTCTCGCCGCCGGCGAACTCACAAACGCGCACTCAAGAACACAATGAACACAAGTGTTTGGTGCTGCAAAAACCGGGCAGCGTTTTCTGATTTCTTCCATGTTTATTTAAAGGAAAGAAACAAGTACATATGGCAGTTTCATGCATGGCATGAACGCACAGTTTAATGTATGGCAATCAGTCTTGCCGCAATTAAACAAGAAACGGAAACTAGCAAATGTGACTACTAACTGAAAGGAAACGCACAGCCACAATTAAATAGCCATGCTACACTACTAGTGGAAGAAATAAAAGGAGAATGCTAACTGATCTGAAACTGAAACAATGCAGTGATACGCTGGAGTAAATAGAAGATGAAACGGTGAAGATGAATGAAGAAACAGTGAACCGCTTGGAGTAATTTCAACATTTCTCCCCCTAGTCCTTGCGGTGCTCACCGATCTTGTTGACGCCGATCAACACACGCAGTTGCTGGAACCGCACGCGTCCTAGTGCCTTGGTCAGAACGTCCGCTAGCTGGTTTTCCGTCGAAATGTGCCGAAGGACGATCTTGTTCCCGTCAATGCACTCCCGAATGTAGTGGTAACGAGTGTCGATATGTTTGCTTCGGTCGTGGAAGACGGGGTTCTTGCTAAGGGCGATGGCGGACTGGTTGTCCACCTTGAGCAAAAGCATGATCCAGAAATTCTATAAAAGTAATGAATGTGTACCAGGTCATCGAACTACCTGATCATTCTCAAACAATTCATCCCAGTCCTGTTTGGAGATAAGTTCATGCGTTCTTTCATATGATAAGTTGATTCGATAGTTGAGATCCCCTAACCATATGATCCTTCTGAAATTAAGGACATGGCTAAATATAAGAAATCAAGGAAATGGCTGAATATAGCATGCTTTTGTATCCAACTATCTAGTAATCGCCATACAGCAATCTATACACATGGATGAAATTCTGGTTGAGTGCAAGCTTTTGGAGGATAGCAAAGATTTTCAGAAGACACGAATTTGCTAACTTACTCATGGTCATGTATTCTCTTAGGCATGCTAACCCTAGGGACTGGGTTAAATACTGTTCTTCGAAGGATTTCTTCAACATCTGCATTTCTTTTTATTTCATCTCCATCCTTTTCACCAGAGGTCAGGTGGCAACATACAAAGCAAAAGGGTGTCTGATGTATAGACATGCTGACTGATATTGATCCCTGGAGCATTAAAGAAACAAATGTTGACATATGATTTTCTAAATCAGATATCAAACAAGTGTTCATGCTGAATCTAGTAATAAGCAACTGATATGAGATGATGGTATGATAACTGGTAAAATTAGAAGATGTTGAACTTTGAAGAAATAGAGTATTTAAAGAGCTAATCGACTCCAGCATTTTATTATAGCTGCAGGCAGTCACTATGTCATGTGCAAGCGACATCCTAAAAGTATGATCCAGTTATAACACTGTTAAGTGCTTGAAATGTCAATCTGCATGCTTGATCGGGCAAATATGCTGAATTCATCTACATTCAACATTAAAAAAAAATATGCATCTGCTGATGAAAGGAAACACCAGAAATCTGAAAGACAATGGAATGAGAAAAGGCATCATGGAGCGATTATTTGCAGAATAACCAAGTTAATGGAACTAAATTTTTCATGGAAAACTCATACAGCTGATAGAAAGGCATGAAGTACAAGACAATGCAAAATGAATAATAAAACAAAAGAAGATCAAATTTGGTACTTGCCTTATTACCAATAAAACCCATCGCACCTACACCTACAGTTGATACTCTCAAATTCTGGATGTGCTTCCGCAGACCTCTCTGAACCCATATTGAAAGAAATATTCCCACCATTTGCTTACTTATTATCCGAACAAAATATGGCCTTTTCCTTTTAGCTACTATATTATCAGTGTTAACATCATGGACTAAATTATCTTCTGGAAAAGCATTAAAATTCTCATTCGTTGATTTGAAAGACATAGAAGCTGTTAGAGCCTTCACTGAAGTAAATGATGTGCTGTCCTGGAGACGGTGAGTCCACATATCCAATGGCTGTTCAGGCCAAATCATTCCAAGCCTTTCCGAGTGACTGAGCGTATGGGTTAACTTCTTTTGGTTGGTTGGCTCTTCCAGATTAGATCTTAATTTTCCATAACTTATGTTGTGGGACTGATCAGAAGTCTTTATTGAAGGCATCCTGCTGAAGTCCTTGCCTTTATGAACTCTTTCATCGGAAGTAGTAATGGGGTTTTTATATGTTTTATCATGAACTCCACTATCACTAATAACTGCAATAATGTCTTGTTCAATCAAAGGATGAACTTCCCCATCACTGTCATTGTTGGACTCACTAAGCAATTCATCTTCCATCACATGAAGATAATCTGATGGATTAAACCTTGATGGTGAAGGAGGATCACTGTGACATTTATGCTTCGTTTTATTTGGACAATTCTTATTCAAAGTTTCACGAATGATATGCTCCCATACTGCAACTGGACGGATGTCTTCAGCACCGAATATATTCCCAGCATTTAGTGGAACGATTTCTTGAAACCTGAACGATAACCATAAATTTAATGCTAACGCAAACTAAACAAAAGAGATAAGCAATAGCAGTGGCACCGACAAGCAATAAACAACAAGCATCGTATCATAGCGAAATAATAAGTAACGTGTAACACAGATGAATAACAGCTTAATGTAGACTACGGCTGGGTTCAAACCAGCTTTTGGCTGACTTTTATGCTCGTACTATCTACAGTAACTAGCTTTTAAACGGTGTGTTTTTTCAAGGTGGTGTTAATAGGAAGATTGTAGTAAAAGGTGTATTGAGTTCAGTTGTCCCGGCCAAAATCGTATACGACTATTTTTCTATGCATACTACCTCTCACAAACAATTATAATTCAAATATTTAAGCTATAAGCCATCAGCCCAAAAGAACCTACCCTATTACTTAGATACCTATCCTTTTAGGAAACTTATCAAGCTACATGTGATAACCAACCAGTTTTCAAATATGTTTCCAATGCATGTAACCAAACAGTTTTCAAATATGTTTCCAATGCATCATTCAGAAACAACTTCTGTAGTTTTCCAAGATTACAACTGATATACCAGATTTTGATGGTTCATTTTGTGTGGATCTGTGCCACTATCTTTAGATAGCAAAATAAGAAATGAAAGTTCATGCAATTGAAAGTCTTTGAACAGTGATTTACCCAAGAACATAAATATCAGCTGGCTGCTCCATATCCAACCATTCTTGAATGTCTAAGTCACTGGGTGGAAGTCTGCCTCCAACATTCCATGTTCCTACACAAATCCTGAAGATAAAAACTGGCAGATTAGCTGAAACAACATTACCACAAAGTTAGTATATTTTATTTATTACAGCCTATTCGCAATTGGGTTCAATTATGTAGTATTAATCTTCTGCGATGTTTTATATGATAGGAATCAGGTGGAATGAGAAGCACGCATCTCATTTCAGCCACTACGGGATAGAAAAACTGGCAGTTACCGGTAAAAAAAGGCCGGAACTTTCAAATGTAAATTTATATTTATGACTGCATAATGCACTTCCTAGGTTGGTTAGATTTTTGGTGCTAGATTACCTATTGCATGACTAAATATGCATCAATCCCAAGTTTTTTAGCGGTTTTCCGGGTTTTATCGGTTTTTCTGGTTTTCAGTAGTTTTTTCGATTTTTTTGGCAACCGGAACGGTTACCGGTTTGAAAACAGCCCGAATTCAAATTTTGATATTTGAATTTCAACCGTTTTTCGGTAACCAGCCAGTTACTGTTACTGGCCGCTGGGCGAAGTTCCCCGGTACCGGTTTGTCTATCCTTGGGCACTACATAAGATGATAGGAAGCACAAAGAAATGCTAACAGGGGAACAAATTTATACAACTATACCTGAGTTCTCTGACATCAATATACTGAGCACGAAGGGTCTCTGATTTGTGCCTTCTAAGCCTGTAAGGGACAGCCTTCGTTCGATTGCCTACATTTACAGTGTATAGTTGATTGTGTCAACATATAATGCAACATGCCAACCCATGTGTTACCAAACAGGTGCTTGTTTCAGCACATAAGGCAACCTGCGAACCCATGCTTTATCAAACAGGTGCTGGTGTCAGCACATAAGGCAACCTGTCAACCTGTGTCCTATCAAACATGCACTTAATGTAACCAAACTGAACTCCAGAGTAAGTCAAAAACACACATCGGAAGCCATCAAAATGCTTGCTAATTTCCCATCAATTGTACTTCCATTCATTGTCATGAATGAATTGTTTTGAAATGTTTACTAACAAAAACCAGAAAATCACAATGCACTATTTTTTAGAACAGTACAACATTCAGAAATTGGAAGTGTCATTGCCCCAGGGCAACTGAAATTCAAGACTGCAATATCTCATTATGTAATTGATTTCGAACAGAAGTTCCTGCTTCTATGGTAAATGAACAGCAAATAATCTGTGTCTGCATAACCAAACCAGCATCTTTTTTTTTTTGCCCAGGTTAGTATTTTATCACCAGTACCCGATGCCTATTTCCTGGTATCGAAATCAAATAGAGGTGCCTATTCATCTAAAGGACAAATATATAGAGAAAAATTGAATTATCAAAAACTAAATATGCAGCTCTTCTGCATGCATGTCTCCAAAGACAAATTATGAGATAATAATCAAATTACCAGTCGTGCCTGCACCGCATCCAGCTAATCTCCTTTCTTCATCATACAGTTTGCGCTCCCAACCACACATATCTGCACAAATGGCATAAAGCCAGCAATCAGAATATGCATGATTATTAATATCAATCTGAAAACTTAAGCTGAAGAAAAGCAATGACTATAAAACACAGTGCAAGTTTTTTACTAAAAAGAACCAATATAGAACTTCGGATTTTTTGTACGGATAATCCATTTTTTATTCGAAATTACATAAATATACCCGCGGGAAATTTTTTACAAAAATAGGCTCCAGTCGCCTAATGGTTGGGCGATGAGCTTTACCAACCGGATCGCGACAATTTGAGAGTCTGAACCGTTGGGCAATTAACTTCAGTCGCCCAACGGTTCGGTGGCGCAGGAAGTCGCCCAAGCGTTGGCGATTGAAATTCGATCGCCGAACCGTTGGGCGGCGAGGGTGGATATAAAAACGCGCTCGGCCGCGACCGACGGCCATCTGTTTCCTTCGGCGCGCGAGAGAGAAGAGAAATGAGAGGAGGAGAAGAGGAGGGGAGAGAAAGAGGGAGAGGAGGAGAAGAGGAGGAGAAGAGGAGGAGAGAGGAGGAGAAGAGGAGGAGGAGAAAGAGAGAGGAGAGGAGGAGACGAGGAGAGGAGTGCGCGATTTCGGGTAATTTTTGTGTTATATTTTTGTTAGTGTAGATAATTAGTTTAGAAATATAGTTAGTGTAGATAATTAGTGTAGAAAGATAGTTAGTGTAGATAATTAGTTTAGAAATATAGTTAGTGTAGATAATTAGTGTAGATAATTTAGTGTAGAAAGATAGTTAGTGTAGACAATTAGTGTAGATAATTTAGTTTAGAAAATATAGTTTAGAAAATGTAGTGTAGAAAATTAGTTTAGAAATATAGTTTACAAAAAAAGTTTAGAAAATGTAGTTTAGAAATTTAGTTTACAAAATTAGTTTAGAAAATGTAGTGTAGAAAATTAGTTTAGAAATATAGTTTACAAAAATAGTTTAGAAAATGTAGTTTAGAAATTTAGTTTACAAAATTAGTTTAGAAAATGTAGTGTAGAAAATTAGTTTAGAAATATAGTTTACAAAAATAGTTTAGAAAATGTAGTTTAGAAATTTAGTTTACAAATTTAGTTTAGAAAATGTAGTGTAGAAAATTAGTTTAGAAATATAGTTTACAAAAATAGTTTAGAAAATGTAGTTTAGAAATTTAGTTTACAAAATTAGTTTAGAAAATGTAGTGTAGAAAATTTAGTGTAGAAATTTAGATGTAGAAAGTTTAGTGTACAAATTTAGATATAGGAAATTTAATGTTGAAATTATTGTATAAATTTAGATGTAGAAAATTTAATGTAGAAATTATTGTACAAATTTTGCGAGTATGACTCGTCTTTGGGCGTGACTCAGAGTGGCGACGCTACCGTTGGACGAGCACATGGACCGCTCTCATCGCGCTTCTGTCTAGTCTTGCCGCAGGAGCACGGACGAGCCGCCTCGATTGGGAGTGGTGGGACACGCACACCTCGCGTGGCACGGGGACTCGACCCTCGTTGGGCGCCGGTTTGCACTACTCCGGCGTTTAGTGCGGCCGTAAGTTCGTTCGCGTCTTGACCTTCACTTTGTTTGCGGGTTGCGGATGCCGGCTACTCCTCTGCCCGGATGGTGCGAGCCACGGGCGAGGATGCGGCCGGCGGGCGAGGCGGCGAGGGCGAGGCGGGCGGGAGCGATCACGGCGCTTCCCGTTCGGCCGTTCCTGCGGCGGCTTTGGTGGGCGTTGGCGGCCGAGACGCACACTTTCCACCTCCCATTGGAGGAGATGGCGCGACCACCTGCAGGATGTGTCCTCGCTCCTTGGCCTTCCGATCGCGGAGACGCCTTCCTACCGGAGGCCCTGACGATCGGGCGCGACCGCTGGCGGTTCGAGGTGTCGTTCCACCGGCCTCGGCGCCACGTGTTGAGAGGCGCACCCATGGGCCGACGCCGAGGTGGCTCGCCTGATGAGCGAGTACGTGGTTTTACATTCGATCGTGTCGTCGAACCGTTTATTTGTGGTATTAGGTACTAATAACAACTTGTTTGAATCAGTGGAGCGCATGGTTCCACAGCGACGATCGGCATGTGTCGCGCCACCGAGGCGTGCGTCGTGTGTGTTGTTTGGTTGGGTGCTTTTCACCACCACCACGGCAACTCGGTGGATCGCGCGCTTATCGCTTATGCGAGGGCGATCGGCGACGCCGAGCCCCACCGAGTCGGTGGGATCGGCCGTACTTGCCGCGACGCATCGCGTCCTATGCGATGCGTGCACGAGGATCAAGGCGAACTCGATCCTCACGGCCGTCCCTCTCTGCGATTGTGGTCGTTCGGCGCTTAAGCCTCGGGCGACTGTGCTAAACGACATGGGTCCGTCACGCCCGAGATGTATCGGGGAGACGTCGGCCGTGGACGATGGGTTCTATCTGTGCCGTCGTCGAGTAAGTATTATCACGATCAACTATTTCTTTCTTATGGACGATCGTCATTCTAAACAACTTATATTTCTTGCACGCACGGTTTGCGCGCGTGTCACGCACGCGGCGTCGGGTCTTTGTGGAGCAGCTCGACCGCATCACAAACGACGACGCGGCGGGAGCCGACGCAGATCTGGCGAGTTGAGCCCGTGCTCTGGCGGGTCGTCCTCGCTTTCTTTGGCGTGGCCAAGACTTCAGCTCGCCCGCCGAAGCTCGTGTACCTCATCTACGTGGAGGACTACGCACCCGGTGATGCGGCGATTCGAACTCGGCGGCCAGTTCTGTACACGGTCGGACCATCGATTCCGCGCCAAGTGCACGGGTGAGTGATCGTTTGTGCTAAATATTTACATACCTCTGCGTTCGCAAGTATCTCACATCGATAATGGTTCTATACGCGAGCACAGCGCGAAGGAGTGAAAAGAGGCGCGGGTGGTCGTTGAGGATGCAACCCTAGGTCGGCGATGGCGGTGCGCTCGGCGACCGCGCGTGGAGAGGGCGGCCGTCGATCGTCCTCCACCACCTCACCCGAGCGCCAGGGGTTCACCTGGCGGGCCTCCTGCACCGGTTCACTTCACGCCTCACGCACACCCATGTCTTCCCAGCGCGATGGCGCCCGGCTACGGTACACAGAGGTTCTTATATCGTGTTTATCCGAAGACGACATGCAATGAACTAACGTTATTAATATTGCGGTACTTACCGCGAAGACGTCTCCCGAGCCGGGACGAAGTGGACGATTTTCGCGTCTACACCGGAGTGGCACGACACTTCTCGACGTAACACCGGAGGTTATCTCTGCGATGCCCTCCCGGTGCACGGAGAGCACACACCAGAGTGCGGTGACTCCGCGGCGCGGGGCGGATAGACACCCTCCTCCTCGTTTTACTTTTTCGGATCGTCCCTAACCCGTTGCACGGAGGAGGGCCAAGCGAGGTCGTATGGGAGGACGCGCGCGCGTGACGGGGCACACCAGGGGTGACTAGTGAGGCGACGCTGCAGAAGTCTATTATGTAATTTCGAATAAAAAATGGATTATCCGTACAAAAAATTCATAGAACTTCGTATCGAAGCCAGAAGGGGGACATAACAACCATTAGATAGTAAAGTGAACTAGTAGAGATGGCTACATTACCATTCCTTACTATTTTGTTGCTTTTTTTTCTGAGAAAAGGCAGTGAAATAACAACTTAACAAGCAACGAGATACTTTGGAGCCTAGCAAAGGGGGTAAGCAAAAGTGGCCTTCTTTTTTCTCTCACAAACCAAAAGGTACCACGAGTTTGCCGAATCCTTAAACTCCTTGACCTAACCTTCTTTTCCTTAAAAAGGTCGAATATACCAAACAAAATCGCTTGTCTGCAGAAAGTACTAGCCAGACATCACAATGGAAGCCTCTCTCAGAGAGATGACCATACCAAATTGCCGGCACTCATAATGGCAAAAGCATGTACACAAGAAAGCAAGCAATAAACATACAAAACAACTCTAGTTAAACAAATAACCAATCCTTCGAGGTGAGAGTTTTCTGATATTGTTCTAAAAAAATAAAGAGTCATGTCGTTAAGGCAGAAATACCAGAGCCGGAGAGCCCAAACAGCTAGCTTACCAAAAAAACGAATTTTCACTGCAATACGGTGGTTAATTTGCATTCCGCTCATTTCCTAGCACTCAAATCTCCACACCAAAATCACCCCCTTTTGCTCTGAACAAGAGCAAGCTGAGTAAACGGATCAAATCAGAGCAGCTTGTGCGCAAGGAACAGAGGGAGGGCAGAGAAGAGGGGAGGCCGGGGGTAAGTAACCTTCGTAGTCGGACTCGCCCTCGGTGGTGTCGTCCTCGTCGGCGCTGAAGTCGGAGTCCCCCGACCCGGAGCCAATATTGAGCCACTTGCGCAGCACCACCTTGTGCCACAGCTGCAGTACGCATCCCCAATCCACACCACACCACAACACCATCTCAGCCCAGCTCTGTATACGTTCCTTCGACCGCCCAACCAAAGACAACAAGAAACAACAATTTGATCCGAGAAACGAGCGATTCCAACGAGAGAGTGTAAGAGAAACTAACTCCAACCGCCAAAGAACTACCTGCTTCTGCTTCCTGCCCTTGCGCCGCATCTGGGACGCACCCAACGAAGCAGCGATGGCTGCCTCTTGGTTGTCCTGTCGAGCTAGGAGCAATGGAGGCGACAAGGAGGTGGAAGAGGACGCCATTGGCGCACGGGGGCTGTGGCCTCTGGAGCCTTGGCCCCGTATTTTTGTGAGCAACGCTATAGGCTCCTTTCTTTTTCTTTTGCTTTTTTTTTTGGGAAATTAGATATATACCACTCCTTAGTTATTGATTTAGAGATATATCACTTCTGATAAATATGTCACTATCAAGTTAGGCTGTTTTGAAAGATGACATTATAAATGATTATAGCTTATTTTGTCCTAATACGCCATCTTGTAAATCGTATTTTCGTATAGACCTAAATGTCCACGCCCTTTGATGACTCAGGGCCTGTTTGTTTCCACTTAAAATTATTATAATCTAACTTATAGGTGGGGATTATATAAGCTAGCTTATAATAAGCTGGTGGGAAATAAGCTATCAGGTGTTTGGCAGCCTGGATTATCAAAGTTATGGATTGTTGTATTCGAATGTTTAAAGACTACAATGCCCTGGGGGGAGAGGCATGGGAGTAGGGGGTTGGATGAATGGCAAAGGTGGGTAATATTCCTAAAGTTTTATGGTCATTAAGATAAAAGGTGGATCTATAAGCTGAAATAAACTCCTTTTTTGAGTTTATTAGATTACAATAATCTGAGCTATTAGATTATAATAAGTTACCTTATAATCTGAGCTGTTTGTTTCCACTTATGATTTATAAGCTAAATTATAATAATCTTAAGTGGAAACAAACAGGACCTCAACCAAACCCGATCGATTTTACTCAAAAACACACCTAATCTGTACTTCTCGATCTCTCTACACATATGTTCCCCATGCTACCCTAGCAGGTGAAGATATGACACCTTGGAGGCAAGCTAGAGGAGGTAACCTCCCCGGCAGCCTAGGCATCGAGGCAGGGGAAGTGGCGACTTGGGCAACAGCAACAACCTAAGTGGAAACGATGACTTAGGCATCAAGGTATTGTGTGAGCAACGACCTAGGTGATGAGGCGGCAACTTGGGCGGCGAGGCAGTGGGCAAAACGACGGACTGGGTGGCGAGCGACAACTAGGGCAGTTGGGCGATAGGCTGTAGTGACAAATTGGGTAGTTGGACTTTGGCAGTTGGGCGGCAGCGATAGTTCCTGAGTTGAGGTGGCGCTACCAGGCAGTGTGAAGTCCCCTCACGGATCCCCTATCTCGTAAGTACCTTGAACCCGATTTGGTTCAAATCGCTACCGAAATTTGTAGAGAATTCATATCGCTACTTTGGTAGGCTATGAGGAAGGGGTGGATTGGGCGCGATTTGGTATGTTGGTGCGAGCATGGTTGAGTTCATGCCACGTGGTTGTGCTGAGGGCATTTAGGTCCATACAAAAACACAGGAGCAAATATGGGTTGAGTATCTGGAGAAATAGGTTGTAATTCCCCGTAATGACATTCCTCCAAACAAATTCACTCGATAGTGACATATTTCAAAGAATCAAATGAAGAGTGGCATATCTCTAAAACAGGAAATAAGCGGTGGTGTATATCTAATTTTTTTCTTATGGTTTTTGGTTTCGGCTTCTCTGGAAGCTAAAACAAATGGGGCGGCTTCTCCAAGTAGTTTCTCAAAACCGCTTCTCCAAACAACTTCCCAAGCACAAAACTGTTTGCGTCGTCCGCATCGACAGCTCCGTTGTTCACCGTCATCTCAAAAAGCACAAATAAAATCTATCAACCGTAGCCCAAAAGAATACGACCCAATTAAGCCATTCAATTGCCCGCACTATCTACCGGTATACTGTATGGACTCCTAATGTTGCACGACACAAAGTTGATTTAGGGTACATCTTAATAAAAGATGCTTCATTACTTAAAATTCTTTTGTCAATTTTGCAATTTAAATCAGAGATTGTCTATTCATAAGTTAACTAGTAATATTTAAGGAAAGTCAAATTTCTGTACAGAGCTCTACCTCTCTGCCCTATCTCTCGTACTCCTCGACCCGCCTCTCCACCCAAGCTACCACTCCCCACATTGCTGGCATTGTTCGTCTCCTAGGTCATCACCCCACCCTGATCTGATGTCTTCCACTTCTCTCTCAATCCTAAGCATTACCAACACACCGTCGACACTACCACCATGAAACCGAACTCAACCTCTGTCATCATGTGGTCTTCCTCATTAGCGTTAGATCAACCTTGCCATCACCAGCTCCAATCCCACGGCTACCCTTGCCACTCCCCTAAAACATATGATTGTGCTTAGTGAACTCCATCCTTACCTTAGTCGTCTAAACACATATCTCAATGCACATTCAAAGATTAGAAATATGTCTATCTTTTAAAATCACAAGCGAGAATTAGCAAATCCATGAAACACATTCTAGGCAATACCTAATAGTTATGAATTAGTCGCTATTAGGGTTCACCAAGTTAAGATCAAATGTGTGTGTGTGTTTGTGTGTTTTCATCTCCCATTTTTCTTTTAGAAAAAAAGTAACGTTTATCACTGTCCATCAGCTTTTAGGGCCTATTTGATATGGCTACGGGTTATGGCTTTTAGCTAAAATTTTTGAATTTTAGCTGTTTGGGATAGAGATTACAGATAGAGGGATACTCGCTTACAATTTTGGTTGATACAGATGTTGTGTTTTTAATATGTACTATAATTAACTTTTACACTCCGTCTTGAGAAAATACTCTGCTTAAAAATTAGATACTGTAACAAAAGCTAAAAACTGCTTTTAGAAGCCGTAAAGAATAGGCTCTTAGGGGGTGTTTGGGACTGCTCCACAAACTCTGCTCCACGAATTCTACCGTGGAGCAGCTCCACAAAAAACCTAGAGTTTGTGGAGCACCCCTTTAGGTGCTCTCACAACTCCACCTTTTTTCCTCGAACAGAGTGCGTGGAGCTGAATCTGTTTGGCTAAAAAACATGGAGCGGAACTGAAAAACGTGGAGTGGAGCAGTCCCACTCCGCTCTATGTTTTTTAGCCAAACAGGTTCAGCTCCACGCAGAGAGCACCTAAAGGGGTGCTCCACAAACTCTAGGTTTTTTGTGGAGCTGCTCCACGGTAGAGTTTGTGGAGCAGTCCCAAACACCCCTTAGTGTATAATAGAATCGCATGGCCCACCTGTCAAGTGGAAAGCTCGTGCCAGCGGATGGTTGCCCTGCCGGATCCTCTGCGGAAAGGTATCAGAGTGGTCCTGTTTGGGTCTTCGATCGGTGCTGTTTTGGAAGAACTTCCATGGATTGTGACACTCAGCGTTGCATTGTCGCTGTTACCAGGTAAGTAGCGTTGGAGCTTAGCGTGGACAGGAAAAGTACCGCATCTGAGGCCGATGGATAAGACGGAATATGGACATTGCAACCTGTACACCTCTCTCTCTAGCTTTGATGAAGCTACTTGGCCGTGAGGTGAGACAGAAATGCTTTGCATATATGAGTCGTTGCCTCGTTGGCAAGTGGCCTACTGAAATGTGTCTTTCGACAGAGTCTACCTATCATCGACTTGTTCAATGTCTCATTTTCAAGTGTTTTGTTCGAGCATATCATCTCCATAAAAAAAAAACTTATTGTCCAAACTGGCCTTGAGTATTTCTGCCGACATCTGTATTCAGAGATGTCATTGTGGACCTCACTGTAATCGGAAACAATTGACTAGACAGTGTGTGTCCGGTGAATCCGCATACGGCTTAAGAATCTGTCCCTGTACGCTCTTTTTTTAGCCCGTGTGCCACGGAAATCTATAGACTTTCTGGAGTGATGCATGGCTCGCTGATTCGAATATCTGATTGCAACTTTGCATTGGTATGTGCCGCTGGGTGTTTGGTGATTTCAGTTGCTTCCGTTTTATGCTGTTGCGTTAGACAGGTGGTGATAAAACTGTAGCCAAAGAAACTTCACTGGATTTGAGATTCTTGGTCATAAGATGGATGGATATGCAGTAGGCACCATGTCAATAAGTTATAGTGTGCCTTGAACAGGACATGTTTGGAAGAAGCAGGCACTACTCATGGCAGGTCGACCTAATTAGAGAATCTTGTCAACTCGCTTGAGTTACCTATTCATCACTGGTATTATTTTTGTTAATTCCTTGCCATGTTCAAACTCGTGGTTTGCATGAAAGATATATAGCTTATGTTTCCCATTTGGTAGGCTAGAAACGGTGATTGCTTTAAAAAAATGATGTTTTTTTAAGGGCGTTATAAATAAGATATTGAGTGGTCTCCGTAGCATAATATGTTAAAAGTTGCAATGTAAACTTCTAGCATAATCTACTCTCATCCAAATTTTGCATGAAGCTAAGATATTTGCTAGGAAGGTTCTAGAATTAGTTTGTCATGGTAAATTAGATATATCTAGATGTAGATATTTGTAATGAACTTTCTAGGATCTAGACATTTGTAGCATGTCATGGTTAGGATCTTAACAAGTGGCAAGCATCCAATCGCCTTGAGCGCCTGTGTAAGAAAGTGGTTTGCTCTTTCCATGGCATGACATGAGAGCATAGGTAGACGGTAAGAAGTGCAAGAGAGTAAAGTGCTAGGATAGCCATCTAAAGGAGTGTGTGTATACTCTTATGCAATAGTATTCATATTTTTAATCAAATAGCATTTTGTAATTGTAAGTCTTCAGGTTATGCCGCGTTATTTCTAAGTACTTAATGCATTATTAAGTTGTAATTCACGTGAATGGCTCGGTAGTTCGAAATCACAAAAGTCCTAGATTTAACGTGAGTGGCTTAGTCACTCAGCAGCTAGACGGTCTTGGTTTCAATGTGAGCGGCTTAGTTGCCTGGAAGCCAATAATTAATAATGCACAAAGTAAATAGAAATTAAATTAAAAGACTAACCGACTCAGAATAGTTGATATAACATTAGGTGTAGGTCCTCTAAGAGTAAGTATTAGGGCCACCTCTTTTCCAACATAATACTTAGATTTTGCTTGTTGATAACGTATTTGCCAGCTTGATGAAGAGAAGTAGAGGATCATACAACAATAGAAATAATTAGATTAAATCAAGAAGAAGCACCAATGTATGACTAACCATTTGTTGTTGGCCTTTCAAAAGAAGTGGTTATTTGTGATATCTCCTGTTACAATGGAATACATCTATCAGATCATTTAGTAAAAAAATCCCACTATACCATTTTTCAGAGATAACTAACAGTGTTATTTTCTGGTAGACGTCCAATTAAGAGTGTTAGTAAATTGTTGAAAGCAAGCTTCCAAATTTTTTTTGTATACACATTCAGTTGATGTGGTCATAAGGAGATTGCATGTGAAAGCATGAGAGGAACATATCACCAATACCATGTTCATCCTATGAGAATATTTGCACTAACCCAAGCATCTTTCAATCACAATCAGGTAATACCAAATGTACTGGATATTAGCCACTTGTGTGAATTAGTCTCTAATATTATTAGATTCTAAAACATTCAAAACATATAGCAACCACTCATCCGAAGTTCAGAAGTACAATCATTGAGATTTGCTAGTAAGTTAGGATTTAGACCTAAAATGTTGTAGACCAAGTTTAACATGATGCGATGCTATGTAGACTAAGTTTAACATGATGCAATGCTATCTTTTAGTCATTATGTGTTATTTGACACACCTAACCAGTGTTCACTTATCAGAGTCAAACAAAGAGGAGTGATGTTGCTGCTGTTTTTGAGTGAAAATTCTTTTTTTTTTGCATTGAAGGGAGCACATGGATTGTCTTATTACTGTCCCAAGCATCTAGGCATACTTGATTTTGTTTATTTATTTATTTGGGAGAGAACCCACTGGATTTAATTGTTTTCTCTGACTGACTGTCCGACAGCTACATGGAATTTTTCCAATTTTCCCCATCATAATTTGCACCATAAATATATT
Organism: Dendrocalamus sinicus; assembly: GCA_036346575.1. Classification (NCBI taxonomy): domain Eukaryota; kingdom Viridiplantae; phylum Streptophyta; class Magnoliopsida; order Poales; family Poaceae; genus Dendrocalamus; species Dendrocalamus sinicus. Next base: position 3,131,353 of record CM070655.1, on the reverse strand, counting down.
GTTTCTTACAATTTTTTAATTTGATTGATACACAAATACTTAACTGTTGAACATATAACTTTAAAGCATGATTACTCCAATGCTTATTGAATAGCTTTCATATGGTATTTCTAATGTATTTTGATACACTTAGCGGTAGGAATCCGGGCAGGAAGCAAGACCTTTTCTTTTTGGTCAAAAAAATATCAGAATTCACGAGCATCCGTTGGACTATCTCTTGCACATAATCCTCTTGATATGGTTAGGAGTCCCAATTAGAGGTGGGAGTCAGCCTGGGCTTTTTTGGGCCAGCCCAAAACCCGACCAATTCGGCACGGCCCAAGCACGGCCCGGCACGACACGTGATGAGCCAAGCTGGCATGGCATGAATGATGGGCCGGGCTGGGTCTGAAAAGTTGGCCCATTGGGTAGCACGGCATGGCCCGACATATCATGTCGTGCTCAAGCTGGCACGACATGGTGGGCACGACGGGCCCAGCCCAGCCCAGTAGATCTGTGAGTCCTTGGTGTTTTAGTGGTTGCTAGGTCATACTGCTTTTGAATTAGGTGGTGGTTTACACTATTTTCCTTGCTTGAAATGGCCTGAATTGCTATTTTGTACATGCAATTGAACTAATGAAGCAGAGCTCGTGCTCCATCACCAATAAGACTGACTATTATATACCATTCAAGGTAATCTGTTGTAAAATGTCAATCCCAGATGCTTCGGGTTTTTCTAGTAGTTCACATAGGTAATAGGTTGTATGTCAAACTGCTACCTCATCCATGGCTCACAGGTCAAAACAACCAACCCAAAGCAGTACTGTGTGCGCCCTAATATTGGCGTTGTATTACCTGGGTTGACTTGTGATGTCACAGGTAGCTGTCAATCCATTACATATCAAAAGAATAGCTTAGTGCAAGGACAAGTCTACTTAGCTCAGTTTTCTACTTAGAAATCTTCCTTAACCTTTTTCTCTTATGTTGGTGACAATGCAAGCACAGAGGGAGGCACCTCCTGACATGCAGTGCAAGCACAGATGGTTGTGCATAAGTTTAATGGTTTGAATAATCTTTAGAGGTCTCGATGGTTGTGCATAAGCTTAACGGTTTCGATAATCTTCAGATGTTCTAATGGTTGTGCATAACCTTCCAAATTTCAGAAAAAGAGTCCTAAAAAGCAACCACGTATACACTCCAATCAATCGTTTCTTTTGCAAACATTAAATTGCGGCCATAAATTGAAAAGGAATGAAGATAGCAGCAGCTGTCACCATCGTCGCCGCCACCTCTGCTGTCTATAGTTACTTAGGGCTGAGTTTGAGCCAGCACAACGAGCTTTGGACCATGCCTGGGTCTGGTCGGAAGCGAAGCGGGCCGGCTGGTACAGCACGACACGGCGGGGTGGCCAGACCGAGCTGGCACGGCATGACACGGCCCAAAGCACGTCAGGCCTAGGCAATGCCGGCACGGCATGGCCCATTGCCCACCTCTAGTTACAGTCATTCTCGTTAATATATGGTCTTGACTGTTGGCATGCATTTTTCTACATGAATTGTGGTAGAAATGTTGCCACAATGTGCTTTCAGTTAATGATGTTGTTTTTGTCTTTACATATGGCGAAAACCAATAATGATATTATTAGCTATGTTATCTTAAGATGATAGCTAAGATGATTAATTAGAAGGTCTGAGATCTTGATGAAAGCAGCTTGCCTTTAAACCACCTTTTATATGATCATCACAAATCTGAACCATACACTTATTTGTCGGTTAACACCTACCAAATCCACGGTCTGGTCTACTTCCCACATGACTTACTGGCAGTACTGAAATCAGCATTCCAGCTTACCTTGCCCTTTTTTTTCTATTGAAGCAGCCTCGATACTGCCATTTCTTTCGGATAACTCCATGTGCAGTTTCAGGCAATCAGGATTGATAGATGCTCACGGGTGAATGTGAAAACTGCATTATTTGACAGGAACACTTGAATAAGACGAAGCAGAATAAAAGACCGAAGATTTGTACATACTTTGAGGTTGCGCTACCCTGTCTCCAAAGATCAGTGGATTGGTTCAAGAGTTTTCCTTTACCAGTTCCAGGACTGACACGGAAGCATCTGCTTGAGGTTCCTTGCACGCATATGTTTTTCGAAGGATGCAGAGTCCAGTGCACACAAGCGAACTGACCGTCAGTCAGCCAAGCAAACAGCTGTAGTAGCATCACCAATTAGCATTCCAAGCCAAGAAGCCATTGGATAGAAACTAGAAAGAGACAATTGTGCAGCAGAGGTCAGCAGGAGACATACCTACACGCAACAGTTCTGGGTTAATCCCATTACCTATGACGACAGTGATGAATCATCAGCTAGCGATGGTCGTGAAGTTGACTGGATGCGCCTGCGCCTCTCGCCGTCACGAGCGCGGTGCTCCGCGAGGCCGCGACCTGGCCGTGGCTGAGGCAGCAAACGTTGGGTGTCCCGCCCACGCGTAGCGCTCGGCAGACGGCGTCGAGCGCGCGGTGGACCGGTACATGGTGATGGGCGGTGATCGAACCGACGGCGGAGAGCGCACACCACACCTTCTGCCTGCATACCATCCATACCCGGCCCGCCGGCCGTTCGCTTCGCCTCCCTGCCAAACAACAAAAAACTTCAGGGCGTCGGAGTGATCAGCATTTGTTTGTCGACCATTCCAAGACCCCCAGAATCCGCAGTACTGCAGGAGTTCAGATCCTTGAGAACTTCATGCGGTACTAGCACAGCACAGAAATTTGTGGGATGATGCTAAGTTGCTAACTCGATTGCAGGCTGCAGCCTGGCACATAATAGTCTTCAGGATTCAGCTAGCACGCGTTCCGTTTTCCAAGAACAAGGGCACATGGGAAGGAAGGACCTATGTTGCGTTTGAACCCCCAAGAGTCCATGGGAAGGAAGGACCTATGTTGCATTTGAACCCCCAAGACTCTTGAAGTGATTCTTAGATGTAATACTAATACCAGACGGATTATCCTCCCATGTTTGTGTTTAGTAATACTGCATTTACTAATCAGTTTGCCCTAACAGATGGCCAGTATTATATTCATACTACCAAGTCTCTTCACGAATACTACTAACAATTATCAGCTGGCCATTTTGCCATAAAACATGCATGGATCAGTAAGGAGTATGGAATGAAGAACAACAGGCATCTCTGACCATCTACGTTGCTAGCAACAAACAGGTGAGAACCAGACAGAAGTTCATCGATACTAAAATATTTGAGTTTAAACCCCTGCTGTCCAGGTTCAGTGACAGGAAAATGTGAAATGGTTTGCAAAGATATATATCCCCTCGGGCATCTGCGATACAAAAGAAGCCTCTTTGCCACACAACAAAACTGTTGTCAGCCATAAGCTTCTAGCTTTCAGAGGAGACAAAAGCGCAGGTTAAAGTAAAAAAAAAAAAGTAAATCATCCATGCTCAAGCCTCGTAATGAACAAACTAATCAGATGGAGCGTCCACATCCAGAGCAGCCTCAGTGTTCTTCTGGCCTTCCAAAGCTTCAAGTCGCTTGTCAAGAGCTTTGTATCGGGTGTCCACATGGTCGTGGAGACCTTTCACCTGAGAATATGCATTTTAAAGGTCAGATGCTTACCTTAAACGGTTAAACCCAACCAGAATCAAGCAGTCTAGAGTAGAATTCAACATACGCAGAAATTTTGTGCAAAGGGAGCAGGATTAGAACTGCACTAATAGAAACCTCAGTCTTACAGGTTACCGCTCAGACAAGGATGGTCAACTAAGCTTAGTTGGAACCATTGGAGCTACCAACCTAGCATACGAAGCCCATCGCCCCATTTCAACAAATTCTTGTGAACACCATACAATCATTGTACATCAGGAGCTTTTTATCGTATCTGCCTGAACAATTATTCAGCTTTCATCTAGATAATTCCACTCATTTCCATTAACTATTCCAGCATTGCTTGCTGAATGTCTAGGGTATTCACATGTAATTAGCTATCCAGGCATTATTCACATTATTCGTTATCGGCATCTATATCATTTCAACTCTATCTCTCACAAGTCACAAAAGTTACAGCAAATCAATCAGTAAAGGTTTCGACCGCTCGGTACTAAATTACCTGATTAATCACTCAGCGCACGACCTCTTGATCAGCCGATCGGTTTGATCGCTCGCTCAATCGCTTTGTTCGACTGCTCGCTTAGCTTCGCCCGTTATTGTGAGTCCAATCCACGTGCGATCACCAGCGCTCTTCAAGCAAATCATGAACTAGATTGATTTAAGATAGTCTTTATTACTAGTTTTTTATGGATTTATAAAGTGCTCCCACAAGCACCCCTAAAAGTCTTTTCGATGAAAGCCCTCAAAACTGGTCACGTTAGCCCTTAGTCTCTCACTGCTTTTATAGGCTAACACATCAAACTGTATCTACCTTAAATATGGACTCAAAACTGTATGTTTTCTAAAAACCAAGGGATCCGAAACTCTTCCGAACACAGGTTTTAACCAAACTCTAAATCTTCTTAGTTATGGACTCCATCCAAAAATCCTAAGTCACCACGTGATGAAGCTTCCAAGACCACATCTCTTGTCTCTTTATCATGCAACTCGTAACTCACCATGTAACAATGCCTCCAGGACTGCACTTCCTATATCTTCATCACGCATCATCAACTTCACGTGTCGAAGCCTCCAGGATTGCACATTCCGTAGTTTCTCCACGCATCACCACCTTTGATCTTCACGTGCACCAGTGTGAGCCCGACCACCTCATGTGACATCCTCGACTACCTAGACCTCATATTTCCCCTTCCTAGTCCCGGTCCTCCTCGACACCGACTATGATCATCTCCACGCCAAGCTGCACATACAAAGATCAAATAATATTTTTCCCGGCACAAGTTCTTCACAACTTGACCGATATTAGTCCATACACTCAAACCACACCTTTATCCAACCATACACATGAACTAGGTCATCCATGACCACATTTTTCTCGCTCTCCAGAAATCAATCTCCGACCACTCATTATGACCGCTATGACCGCCATGCACAGGCCGGTCGCTAGCTCATCAAGTACTAGAAAACTCATGTACTCGAAAATTACTATCGCTCACTCAGAACACTCGCAAAACATAAGCATTATAGCACTTCGACTCTGGGGTCTTCGACCTCTCCGACTCCGGAGTCTTCGACTCTTCTAAAAACTCCGGACCGAGGTCATTTCACCATGGTCATTCACCTGTTGTTGTTCTGCCATAATCAATCCACCGTGGTCGACCGAAACTTTCACAAACACAAAGTCTAATGAAACCCAAATGTCAATTATTCATTATCCCTCATTGCACAACCACTATATGGTCTAACAAACTCTTCGCAATATGCAAGTTTTAAAATATTCCTTAACTTGTGTTTAATCTAGAAAAACATATATAATTTGCAAAATACATGTTGGAAGGTTGTTTCTACTATGCCAATGCTTATGCTCAAGCCATTTGTAGGAAACCAAGTTTTATTCAACTCTAGTCATATCATACTATTAACAGCAAATGGTATCTTAAAATTCAAGATCACTTCCACATTTATAGAGCACCTACATATTATCATCTTGTACAAGGGACTAGAGGCACACTGTTTTAAGCCTCAAAGTGAATAGAGATTTCATAGATTGTGGTGTAACATACTTCTACTACAAAACATATTCATCTAGCCATGTTCCACAATCTCAAGTTGCAGCAGCCTCTTCACAAACATCTAGACAAGATGTATTACTGGGGAACTTGACGAAAGATGAATTTTTGGTTCTCTCCCTAGTCAATCACTGTTCAAAATCCGTGACGGTTAGCCATAAACCCACAAGATACATGTACTATATTGGTTGGTAATTTGTAATTTCTTAGTTGTATGCGTTGTATTTTAATTAATAATTAGTGTATCTTTATTTATTTCTTAATGAACAAGGACAATCTGGTTATAGAAAAAAAAATTATACACCTTTCCTCCTTTTTCATGAAATATAAAGTGCCCATACATTTGAGCCAATTATCATTACTACTATAAAAGAACAAGTTGGTGGTTGTACGTCCATTCCCTTCCAACCGCTTTATTCCTTTAACTTCTCATCATTCTCCACTTTCTAACCGATTAGCGTAACTCTCTTTTATAGCACGATTCTCTTTACAGTCAATGAGCTCCGTTGCAACGCACGAGTACGTAACTAGTACAACTAAAAAGGCTTCAAACTTACAATTCTAGTGTATAAAATATGCAGATGAAAACTTTAAGATATATATAAAAAAGGAAAATTTAAACCTTTGAGCTATGTATGAACCGTTATTAACTTCCTACCCACAATCACGAATTCACGATCTGCTAACCGGGTGATGATCTCTCGGCTTCCTCCCCTCTTTTTCTTTTTGTTGAGCGGAACCAGCGCTTGACTGGAGAGGTTTCACTGTCTGGGCTCGGAAGGGACACCAGAGAGCCCATGTTTCCGTACTAGACCATGGTGAAAGAGCCCAAAAGGCCCAACCGAAGTTTGCCACGATAAGTACAGAAAACTGGGCTGAGCTAGATTTTTATTGTTGGGCCAGGCCGATTCCTGCACACCAAAATAGCGCGAACGGAGGCAGCAAAACTGGAAAAAAAAAAAAAGAGAGGAAGAAATATCCCCGTCCGCCGTGGGCACTGCCGAGGCGAGGGGATAAAGCACACTCGACGGCCGCCCACCCACGCCACGCCGCTCCCCACGAGCTCGCGAGCTCCTCGCCATGCCGCCCCCCTCCCTCCTTTACCTCCTCCCCGCCGCGTCCATCTTCCCGCGAAGCCGCCGAGCCAAACACAAAGCCCTTACCGCGGACCACCACCTCCACTCCCGCCTCCCCGTCCCCAGAACACGAGCTCCCTCAAAGCTACATGCCTCACCCTCCTCCTCCGCCAGTGGAGGCGACGAGCTCCACCTCCTCGAGAAGCCGTCTCCGTCCCCCTCCGCCGAGGTGGAGCCCGAGCCCGAGCCCGCTCCGGTGCTGTCCACGGAAGAAGCGCTCGCGCCTTTCCTGAAGTTCTTCCAGGTGAAGAGCACAGACCCTGACGAGGACCCGGACGATGCTGGGGGCTTCGTGGAGGACAACGATGAGGAGGGGGCGGGGAGCGCCAGAGCTGTCGCGGGTGGGCGTGGGGTCATTTATTACAACCCCAAGCCCGGGGACCTTGTCGGCGGCGTCGTTGTCGGCGGCGACGAGAGGACGCTTGACATAGATATCGGAGCTGGAGGCAATCCGGCGCTTATGCTGGCCAAGGAGGCGGTGCCGATGTCCGGGGAGGAGTTTGGGTACCTGGCGTGCGACGTTGCGTCGAAGGGTGCGGAGGAGTTCGCCTCGGAAGGGAGGGTGGGCGTCGTGGTCAGCGGCGTGGGAGGGGAGGGGGAGGTGACTGGTGGGAAGAATGGGAAGGAGAAAGGTGCGCCAGTGATGGGCGTCGGCACGGTGGTGTTCGCTGAGGTCCTCGGTCGAACACTTGGCGGGCGGCCGCTGCTGTCCGCGCGCAGGCTGTTCCGGCTCGTCGCGTGGCACAGAGTGAGGCAGGTCCTCTATGGCTCTCCTCTCTACAGCTGTTGGAATTTCAACTGATCTCGTCGCAATAATTCGATCATTCAGTCTATGTTTGAATTTTCATGCACCACCAGTAGTCCAGTACCACATAGAGTATGAACATAATCTCATACCAGATACTTCAAAGTTCAAACACCACTCGTATACTATATACTATGAGTAGTAGTTCTGCAACTCATGACCACCTTGCCGGTACCAAGTAGAGTTTTCATAAACTAAAGCTCGAGCTGTTGAAGCATGTTGATCTTGCTCCTAGGTTAACAAGCAAATTTGTATCTTAGGATGGTGTAGATCAGAAGTATTTGGCATTAAGTTCATACAAAGAGAAGTATTTGACATTGAAACCTATGATTATGGACCCTTATAATCTGCACTCCGAGTTGGCACGATGTGCATGCACTAGCTGTTTAAGCAATTACATTGTAAAATTGATGTTCTTCAGACATGTATGGGGTTACATGGATGCAGAGCAGTGCAAACGAAAGTTCTGCAAGAACTGTGTACAAGGAAAATGTGTGCTTTCAATAGACATGATTGTCTTTTATGAGAAAGTTTGACCTAATAAGTTTTGAGATCGATGACTATCTTTTTTATTATTCTGAATGTCTTTATATGACTGTTTCTGTATACACTGATCTCCAGATAAAGCAGTTAAATGTACCTATCAAGGTTGAAATTTTCGAGTGGAATGCCGGAGGCTTGCTGTCAAGAATTGAGGTATGAGTGTGCTATACTACATTACATGGTCCAGTTTTGCATTTTTATGGCTAAAACTTACTTCACTCCTCAGGGGCTCCGGGCGTTCCTCCCTAAGCCTGAGATGATGACTAAACCAAGAAATTTTACAGAACTAAAGAACAGTGTAAGTTCAGCATATTATGTAAATATCGTTTTGTATCCCATATAAGCACTTGAAATCCACATCATGCATGCTGTTCCAGCCTTGGTGTATCAGCATTACTGATTGTTTTTAATCTATTTTACCATATATTTTATTAAGAAAGTGATTGTGATTTGTGGATTATACTATTTCTCCTACACAGGTTGGTCGGCAGATCCATGTCTGCATTACAAGGATTGATGAAAGGACTAACGAATTAATAATCAGTGAAAAAGAGGCATGGGTAAGTTTACTACATTGATCTCTGTTGCCTCTTTTTTGAAGCAATCACCATCATATTCATTGCCAGGACACCCTTTGTATCTTTGGCTGTGGCTGTTTAAAGTACGGATTCTCGGTCTATCAACTTAACAGATTGCTTACAAACACTATCTTATGCAAGAAACCCTTCTGATTAAATGGCTTTTGCTGAGCTCTTTTTAAAGTACTCTCCAAAGTATCTGCGCCACTTGACTTCTGCAATACTTTCATCAAATTTTAACTTATATGAGTGAACTCGTGCTTATCCTTGAGTTTTTTAATCAATTTTAAATTTGCTTACTTGTTTTAGGCAATGAAATACCTTAGTGAAGGAACCCTCTTGCAAGGGACAGTCCGCAAGTTGTTTCCATATGGTGCGCAAATTAGGATTGGCGAGACTAACAGAGGGTAACATCCCTGACCTGTTTGTTGCATATGCCATTTCTTCCTGTTCAGCTGAAGTTTAATATACTTTTAGAACTATTGCACAACCCTTCCTTCCCATTCCATTATTTCATTTACTAGATGCCAAAATGCTCCTTTCCGGACATGTTTTCTGCTATGCAGCATGATGTAGGTCAATCCCATGCATCTCCTGTTGCTGGCAGTTCACCAAACCACCCTAAATCAAGCGTGTGCTTTAGCATTGCTTACTCAAGTATTCTGTACCAAATTATATAGAAGCTAACACAATATGTATTTAATTTTGACAACATCGTTAGGAGTCTTGAGTTTACATGATATAATTTATATTCTTAGACTAGATGGTCAGAACAAAGGCATGATAGTAGACTTTAGTGAAACATAATATTTACCAATTGACCTTCACATTGATGGCTTTCATGTAGCACCCCACATATAGCTAATCTGGGATACTACTATGGAACGTCATCACCAAGATAAAGAATAAAAATAATAGTAAAAATTGCAAGGAATTAAAACTTAAAAGTACTTTAATAGAGAACCAACGGAAGTTGAAATAAATATTTGAAACATGGGGCCAGTCAACTTCTAACCAAAAGAAGAATAAATAAAATGTCATAAATAGTGGTAAGTCATGGTGCTGAAAATTCGAGTGCTTCCATCCATGCATGATGCTGTGACTCCACTGGCCTTTTACCTGAGAATAAAAAAAGTAAGCGTGAGATTTGAAAATTTCAACAAGTACCCAACAACAGTTGCAACACAGTGATTAAATGACAAGTAATGCAAGCACGTAATTGACACAGGTTAATTGTAATGAAAGTAGGTTATGGGAAACACTAATACCGATTGGAGATAGAGATAACAGGAACCGTGAAATTAAGAATAATCATTATTTAGTATGTCATGGCAATAGCACTGGCGATTACTCCCACATATCCGGTTATACGAGAATAGTCAGGCACAACGCTGTCCTCGACTGTATAACCACAGACAGGGTGTAATATCCCGAGTAACGAAAGTGTATGGCTCCTCGTATGTTATCAGGTGGGTAGAAATCTCCCCTATATATGGATAACCTCAGGCCAAATAACCGTTATATTGTTAACATGTTTTCCTGAGTAACGAGATAACAGGAACAGTGGAATCAAGATAATTGTTATTTAACAAGTTATGGCAATGACACTAGTGGTTACTCCCACATACCCGGTTATACGAGAATAGTCAGGTACAACGCTGTCATCGACTGTATAACCACAGACGGAGTGTAATATCCTGAGTAACGAGAGCGTACGGCCTTCCATACGTTACCAGGTGGGTGGAAATATCCCCTATATGTGGATAACTCTAGGTCAGGTAACTGTTATATTGTTAACCGGTTATATGGTGTGAAATTAAAGGAAATTAAGAGAAAGCTAAGATAAAGTTATGATAAGAGAAAGGATTCACTAAAAGTTTGAAATAGAGAAGTATTAGGTCCTGATAAATGGTGATGTAAAATGATAACATAGCAATAATGGTCTAGGAATTACTATATAAGAGGTATTATAACATAGCTCATACAAAAGTTGGCAACCATCCAAGTTTTATTACGTGATGAGTGATTATTATCAGATTAACATGTATTATATATAAATCTATTATGGCTTACATACAACAGCATACAAGCAGTGGATCATGATATCAGTAAAAATAAAGCATAGCAACCCTAATATTAAAAGAGTGCTAGTGGTTTAGATAATTAGATCTAAATTGAAACATGTTCATATGCTACCCCTATTAATGATTTAAGTATTAATTCTAAAACACTAATTAAAAGCATGAACTCTAGAACATTATTAACTAAGTATTCTAACAAATCTAAAAGCATGTGAAACAAGATAGCTTATAACATCATGATATAAATACAGTATTAGAAGTCTAGAACCAGGCAAGCATTAATAATATGATAATAGCCAAGTAAGTTTAGCAATATGATGCTAGCCAGGTAACTTTAGCGATATGATGCTAGCCAGGTAACTTTAGCGATATGATGCTAGCCAGGTAACTTTAGCGATATAATGTTAGCCAGGTAATTTTAGCGATATGATGTTAGCCAGATAACTTTAGCGATATGATATTAGGTAGGTAATTTTAGTGATATGATAATTGTACTCAATGGCAAAGTGACAAGCGATATGGAAACACGTGGTATACGAAACGGAAAGATTATGACTGCGAGGTACTTGCCTTGAGCATGTTCGGCGAACTTGCTGCACAAGGGTTTAGAGTTTTGCAATTGCCCAAACGTTCCCTCAAATGCGGTGTGCGAACCTACAAGATGGAATGGGGACAGATTAGATCGGCGCTAAGATAAACTTGTGGAAAGATGGACGGAAGTGCAATCGACCAGAAGAATTCGCGTTCGTTAAGCCTCCATCGTGCGAATCACCGTTCGGCCATTCGGTCGCGTGAACCACGAAACGCTGCGCACCCAATAACCTCTGTGCGAAACAGGATTTGGCTACACATTCAGCTAGTCGAACCACGTGACCATGAAAAATGGTCACTGGCCACTCCGACCGGTCACCGCCGCCGCCTGCGCCGCGCCACCCGTGCCACTCGGCCTCTTGTGCCGTGCGATCGTGCCACTCGGCCTCCGGTGCCGTGCGACCGTGCGGCCTGGTCGTCTTGACCGGCTGCCGCGCCAAGCCACAACGGCCGTCGTCGGCCGACCACTCGCGCCATTAGCTGCCGTTCGCTAGTGTGCCTCTGTCGCCACGATGCCGCCACTGCCCAAGCGCCGCGCCTCCCACCGCTAGCCGCCACCGGCCATGGGCCACGCTGCTGCCGCACTACCGTTGCCTCGGCCACCCACACCAACCTGCGCCCGCCGCGCATCGCCAGCCTACGCCGCCTCCCGTCCTACGGCGCCGCTTGGCCCGTGCCACCTACGCGCTATATGCTTCTGCCGCAGTCGACCTCTGTGCCACCCGTCGCCACCACGCCCGGCCTGTGCGTCGCCCGCCGCTGCCATTGGCTCTAACGGGAGGGAGAGAGGAAAAGAGAGAGAGGAATAGATGCGTTTTGAGAGAGAGAGAAAGAGATAAAGGTGGGAGAGATAAAGATGGGAGAGAGAGATAGGGATAAGATGTATTTAAAAATGCTGATTTTTAGGGTGCTACATTTCATTACAAATTCTTTGCTGTGTCGATCTCCTGACTTAGATTCTGGGCACTTGTGTTGTGCTTTAGATAAGGGTTGTGCTTTAAATTAGGGTTGGTTCCAGTGTTATTAAGTCGTCGACTAAGTGGCAACTAATCCACGACTAGTCGTCCAGTCAGTACATGACAGACAACTAGAGAGACCGACTTGACTGGAGTGACTGGTCGAACAGTCGGACGACTAGTCAGCGACTAGTCACAACTAGCCGGCCATGTCCAGCCGCACGACTAGGAGCTGGTCCAATGGATCAGCTTTGAGGCCCACAAGAGAGACTCGGTTCGACCGAGACTTAATACCAGTGACTCAATAACCCTATATCCTCATCGCGCACCACACGCTCTATTTTGGTTGTAGTATTAGTATAATAATCCCAGCTTGCTTCTTTATTATGACTGTGACAATTGTAAACCTGACTCTGGGGACTAGTCAAGACTAGTCGGTCGACTAGTCGACTAGCCGCCGAAGTCGCCCCCTTGGCGACTTGACTCGACTTTACGACTTAATAACCTTACTTGGTTCCCTTGAAATGTGTACTGGACAGCCGCTATCTTTGACATGTGATGCTTCAATTTTATTTATATCATATAATTTCAAGCATTGTAGTTGTGATATAGTCTGTATGCCTATTTGTATATTGCAATCTTAAGGCTGCCAATTCTTTGATGAACTGCTTTCGTTCCTGGATTGTGAACTATTCTGCATTTCCTGCTCTTGCCAAATATTAATCTGGCTCGTGTCCAGTCCAATGGAATCGTAAATATCACTTCATTGAGATGGCAAACTTGTGAGGATCAACAAGTGGAAACATTTTGCATGTCAAACTTACAGCTTCATAATGTTCTGCATTTTGCAGTGGTTTGCTGCATATCTCAAACATAACACATGGTCATCTGACATCTGTTCGTGATGTGCTAAAAGTGGGTGAGATAGTGAAAGCTCTTGTGATTAAATCGACAGCTCCGGACAGGATTGCTCTCAGGTACACCAGAGCAAACTTGTGATAACTATAGCTCAGATCATTAAAATATAAGTGCATAGTCACTTTTGTTGTAAAAGAGGCTGTCTGCTGTTCATCGACTCATTGCATCTGTGATGGTCCATTGAAAGTATTTCTGTTTCGCTCTGTGCAGTATTAAAGACCTTGAGAGCGAGCCTGGATTGTTTCTCTCTAACAAACAAGTAAGGACACTGTAAATGGCTCGCCATCAGGATACACTATTTTGGCAGTTTCAGTTATATATCCGTGTCAATGCTCAGGTTGTCACATTTTCCAATCTCTGGTTGCAGAAGGTGTTTTCTGAGGCTGAAGAGATGGCACAAAGATACCGGGACCAAATTTCGGAGACGCCTCAATCGGATGAACTAGACTCCTTGTGCAACGACGCTGTTCCCTTTGACGACGAAGCACAGTCCTACGCGAACTGGAAGTGGTTGAAATTCCGCAAGTCTGACAAAGTAAGCTGTAACTCTTGTAGTACTGAATCAGGATTGTAATAAAGAAATTTTGGTCAGTTCAATATTCATGCTTACAGCTGCAAATTTTGGGTCAAGGGCAATTTGGACAAATCACATCGGGTGTTTTCGGAATAAAAAAAGAAAGAATTAATAGCAGAATATTGATTTTGTGATAAAAGCTGGCTATGCTAGTGAATAGTGTGACGAATCATGAAGGCCAACCTTTTGGTGATCATTTGGGTTTTTTTTTGTGACTTATGGCTGAAAAGCACTGTAGCTGGCTAAAAAACACTATAGCTGACAGAGACTTATTTAGCATAATTAAATTTAAAAATTAAAAAAATATATAAAATATGTTAGCCCATTATGTATAATACAAACAAATACGGGAAAAAAGAATAAGCGAAAAAGCTCAACAAAAAGCCAAAAGTTCAGAAAAAGACGAAATTTATGAATAGTGAAAAATAAACCAGAAGCTAAAAGCTGAAGCCAAAATGACCACAGCCTAGCTTGGCATTTTATGAAGCGACAGTGAGTGGGTGTACAACCGTACAACTGACGCCCGAGGGGCTTGGGTGGTGATCAGGTGGGTTTTTTTTAGTGGCTTATGGCTGAAAGCACTGTAGCTGACTGAAAAAAAACACTATAACTGATAGAGGTTTATTTAGCATAATTAAATTTAAAAAATTAAAAATATAAAAAATATGTTAGCCTATTACGTATAATACAAACAAATTGTAGGACCGAATGAGGCAACAGAGGGGGGGGTGAATGGTGCCTTCAAACCTCTCCAAGAATTCACATAATCTTCTTTTCCGATAGCTACAAGAGCTACGAAGCAAGATGATCACTGGAAATTGAGAGATCAGAAACAGCGGAAGAAGAACAAACTCTCTGCCAGATCAGACAAGAGACAAAACATCAATAGATCAAGGTAGATGCTCGTAGAAGTCCAGGCGGTGAAACATCATCGTGAGATGACTCAACTCTCACTGTAGTCAAAGTGACCAAAACAGCCAGAGCGGTTGAGATCAACCTGAGAGAAACCGATGACAATCGAAAGCAAGCAAAGGCAAGAGCAATAGACTAGGCGATAACAGAGAAATATACGCGCGACCGCAAGCACGAACTTGTGAAACTCTTTACACTGCGTCAATCGACCGGAGATTCCTACCATAGACTAAAACGACCTCGGTCATGAAATTACAGACGATCGAAGTCTCTCTGCTACAACCGAAAGAACGGCAAGGTCGAACAAGAAACAGAGGAACTCGATGTGCGTGGACCGTGAGACGCAAACACTCTTTGATTCAAACATTTGCTCTTAGGAGTGAATCGACCAAATGGTCTTGAGACTAATTCCCATTCAGAGCAAATCAAGACCAAGCTTCCTCAAACCAAGAACAAGAAAAGAGAGCAAACAGAGAAATCACAATAAGGACATCCAAGCAATAAACAAAGAACACAACTCGAGTTTTCATTCCAACCATCAAGGAGTACAAGGAGTCCGACACGCTGGAGAGCATAGAGAGTAGCTCACACCT
This sequence comes from Dendrocalamus sinicus, assembly GCA_036346575.1. Classification (NCBI taxonomy): domain Eukaryota; kingdom Viridiplantae; phylum Streptophyta; class Magnoliopsida; order Poales; family Poaceae; genus Dendrocalamus; species Dendrocalamus sinicus. The sequence goes on along the minus strand of CM070655.1, from coordinate 3,115,993 downwards.
CCTCTCTTTCTCTCTTTCTCGATTATTCATACATGGATTCTCCACTCATCCTCTCTCTCACAATCCCAAGAACACACTCACACAGACTCCCACGGGAGGGAGAGGCTGCCTCAAGGCCCAGTAGGCCAACTCACTCACACTCGTGCCTCCCTCTCCCTTTTATAGCCTCACACCGAGACTAACCTAATGGATCCATCCATTAGTCCACACTGGGGCTAACCCGTAAACCCCACCTAACACCGGGTTTTACCACTCGCTTTACCCGTTAGCGCCAACAACTCCTGTGCATTGGCAGAGACACAGCTTCCTTTGCAGCTTTCCGCATTTCTCCAAAATGCCACTCCGCCGCTTCGGAAGCTTCCTCCTGCCTTGCCGATCACGCTTGCAACCACCTTGAGCCCCTAGTCTTCTTCGGCTTCACCCAGTCGTTCTGGACCTCAACATCTCCCATGTCTAGTCCCGACCACTCCAAGCCTCACCAAGACTTGTCTCAAGATCCTAGTCATAAACTCCTCCAGACTGATCGGACCTCAACTCCTCCAGAGCCTAGTCCCAGTCCGTTCCACTGCGCATGACCTCACCTTGAGTCCCAAGTCTTCTTCGGCTTCACCCAGTCGTTCTGGGCCTCAACATCTCCCATGTCTAGTCCCGACCACTCCGAGCCTCACCAAGACTTGTCTCTAAGGTCCTGCAACCATCTCACAAGACCAAGTCCTCTTCGGCCTCACTCGGTCATTCTGGACCCCGACACCACCTGTGTCTCGTCCCGACCACTCCAGGCCTCATCAAGACTTGTCTCCAAGATCTGCCGCATCCGACCGCCACAGACTAGGCGTCCGACCGTTTGGACCTCAGCTCCTTCCTGAGCCTAGTCCTGGTTCACCTCACCATTGCCCGTCGTGTCCACCTCTGGCAGCTCCTGCTCCGGTTCCTCGTCTCCCGGCTTGCAACCACTTCACCACCTCGATCATCTTGGCGTCTCCGACCGTCTGGACCTCAACACCTCCTGTGCCTAGTCCCGGTCCTCCCACGCCTCACCATGAAATAGCTCTGAAGTCCTGCAACCATCACAGACAAGCAAACCATCACATAGCACCGCACCAGACAACAGACAAACCATCGGTACAACCAACAGGTGTCACAGCACACAACCTGATCGTAAACCCCTACGACCACTCGAATGCACAACTCAAGAAATGGTGAAGCCCCGAACACTTCCTGCTTCCTTCGACCACACAACATGTCGTTACGACCGTCTCACACCACTACGACCATGCGGACACATGCCACAACCATTGCTAGCCGCTACGATATTATCGCATAAGGACCATACCCATACGACCACTCATTGCGCGAGCAGAGAAACCCTCCACTCACAAGAGCCTTCCGCGACCTATGACCACTCACTGGTCGCTCGACCGCCAAGACACAAGCTACGACCAATGTAAGCTTGCAACGATTACCACACACGGCCACGACTACCGAGTCGTAAGCGGATCACCAAGTCGTCAGAGCCTACGATCGCACACAACATTGCTACGACTTTATCGCTCAAAGTCTAGACACAATAAGAGGCACTCGAGCCCATCGAGTCTTCCGCGACCTCGACCTCATTCGGTGGCCCACGACCACACACACGGCTCACTTCGACCATCGCAAGTTTCAGCTCCAACTTGCCCAACCAAGTCGTACCAACTTACGACTGGTCGAAACCATAGATCAAGACTTGCTTAAGTCCTACGACCACATCTCAGATAAATACGACTTTTCACTGTAGTCGAAGCCTTTCAGACCACAACTGACCGAGTCCCAAGCCATTCTGACCACATATGACCGCAACCGATTGAGCCAAACGCGCTACGATCACGTTCGACCGCATCAGACCTCGTCCGAGTGCGATCCGACCATGTTTGATCGACTCACAACGTGGTCAAAGTCCACCGACTTCCCACGTGGTCGTAGTCGAGGTCTGCCGACTATCGATTGCAACGGTCAAAGTCTTGACCTCCAATTTCCTCTCGCGCTAACGTGGTCGTAAAGCTGTTTGGCAACCTCCAACCACGGCCAATGTGGTCGTAACCAGCTCGGCTGGCTTTCGACCACGGCAAAAATGGTTGTACTTCCTTCTGGTGCCCTTCGACCACGGCCAGAGTGGTCGTAAACCTCTCGAGTGACCTTCGTCCACGCCCTCCTGGTGACTTCCGACCATGGCAAAACTGGTCTGCCGACCACTCAATAGTCACAGCATGGTCGTAAACATTCTGGCGACCACCCGAAGGAACTTGCGACCTCACAGAGACAACACACCGAGGTCGTAGGCAATCTATAACCACTCGATAAAGCTTGACACTCTGCTGAACACAAAGATGTAAGCTCGACTACGACTACCAAGTCGTAAAACCCCTTTACCACAGGTCTCAAGCCTACCCAACGAAAGAGCCATTCTCAAGGCTTACGACTTTGCAGAGGCTCAAACCTCAAAAACCAAACTCACTCTTCCAAGAACAAGAGTCAATTACTCATCACAACCATGAGGTGACCTCCACATGGTCTCTCAATCTCCCCCTTGATGAGTATATTGACAAACACAGAAAAAGCATGAAGAAGAGTTTGGTTTTGAAGAGAAAAGGAAGGAGATGCAAAAGCCACACATGGTCTAAAAGAGGTGAAGAAGGAACTTATGACCATGTTGACACAGAGTGAAATGGAGCAGACAGAGAAAGGTCAAATTTTCTACAAAACTCCAAATCACACAAAAGTCCAATCTTGCTCATGGTCCAAAAAGTCGTTGCTCACATGGCCATTGTCATAACAAGATGAACAAGCATTCTCCCCTTAGTGCCTTTTTCTATCCTTCTCCTATCCCTTAATGCATTCTCCCATTTTAATGCCTTTTCTCTATCCTTCTCCCCTTTTGGCAATAGAATCATCAAGATGCAGGAACAAAAATAGAGCATGAATGAAATGGAGTGCCGATAGCTGATTTGATGAAGGCAATGGGAGCCGAGGAGCCATGAAGATTATCTAAAGTGACTTCAACGAAAATTATACCAAGCCATAAAAGGTGACAATGCTATCTAGATCATAACAAACCATGTATTGCCAAGCTCAAGCCAAATAAGTCATGATCTTTAAATTAAATGTTTAATTAGCATGTCAAGTCACTCAAGATTATAGTCTAGAAGAAGGTATCCAAACGTGAGTCAAGCCATGTCAATATTATAAGTGGAACCAAGAAGCTATGGTTGAGTCAATTTAGAGTGCTATAAGTTCAAAAATGAGACATTGGTTCAATTACTTGGTTCTTGTTGTAGCTTAAGCAAAATTGAGCACAAATGACATATTTTCTTTTGAAATTCATGGTAGTTGCCAACCAGATTTTTATGTTATCATGTGCTAGACCTTAAGCCTTATGCGACTACTCCAAGCGATAAGCTTAAGAAGATAGTCTAGGTCATCCAAAACTCCCCCTGAGTTCATGCCTAGTGCAATGGCAAGCTGTCTCATGAGAAAGAATTGGTGAGATCAGTTTTTCGCACAAAGAGATCTTTTGCATTTACTTGAGTTAGTTCATGAACAAAGAGTTAAAACTTAACTCATGCACCACTAATGAACTAACTTAGCTCAATCTAAACCTCAAAAACAGATTCAAGACTCAACTTAGCCTATTCGACATGGCTTGAATCAAGAGAGGATCACTAAAGCCGGACTAGTCACAAGATTGAACAAGACATGTTTTACTTTAAGTTGTTCACATTTAATTAAGCTAGTATGGCAAGAGCTAACAAAGACATAGAAGGGCATGATAAATCAAGCTATCACAAGACATGGCAAGATATAAAGCATGATATCATGTCACATAAAGATAATAGACAAGGCTCCAAAGACTGTACAGGCATTCAAGTGAATTTTATGCATTATGAAACAAAAGAATGCACATGAGATGAACTCCCCCTGAAAAATAGCCCGAACAGACAGAGAGGCTCCAACTCCCTAGAGAAGGCAAAAAGAGAAGAACCGGAAATTTGGCACAAAATCCGAGAAAGAGAAGGTTCTAGCTCAAAGAGGTGATTCCCAAACACACTCTATCCTCATGGTCTCTAGTCTATAACCTCATACCACGGGGCAAAAGCACACTATGTCAATGCACAAGACTCTAGTGGCCAAGAAAAAGTTCAATCTAGGTAGAAGAGAATCCTAGAGAACCAAAACCCAAACTAGGTAGTAAATAATCCTAGAGAACCATTTGGACGAGAAGTGTGATCGAGACAATATCACCTAGAGTCGGTTCCTGTCTAACCAATCGGACCCTTCCTCCCACTAGAACAGATAAACAAAGCAAAGCCAAGTGGAGGGAAGCAAAACACTGAAAGATCACAAGGGAGAACAAACCTCTGTCATGGTCGCTTGGTTGGTAGTCGTGGTCGTAGAAGAGTCCTGGTAGTAGTCGTATAGGAGTCCCGACCTCGGTTGAGTGATCAGTCGCGTTCAGTGCAGTCCGTGGTAGTGGTCGCGTCGAGGATCGGTCGTAGTCGAGTCAAGTCGCGATCGAAATCGGTCCGAGGCGAGGTCGTAGTCGAGTCAAGTCATGGCGAAGTCGAGTCCGGATCGTGGTCGTGTATGGGCTCGGCTCATGGTCATAGTCCCGTGGTCGCCGCGTCTTGGCGGTGGTCGGTACGAAGTTTGACCGATAGTCGGACCATGATCATAGTTCTTTGTGACATAGTCGAAAAGACCAAGGAGCGGTCGTAAATGTTGTACCGATCTCCTCTCACATTTGCAACCTACGGTTTAAACACGAGACGATCGGTGTCCTAGTACTGGGGTAAGTGATATGCAACATGGAACCAATCTCGAGACGAGAGACAACAACGATAGCATTACAAATTTTAATGCATGAGAACACACCCCACAAGCTCAATCTAGCCCTCATCAAAAGCATCTAGAGCAATGAGCCTAGAGCCACCCAATACTAGAAGAAGCTTGTGACCTATCCACAGATTCTCATGATGTCTAAGCATAGGCACGCACTAATGCTACCAAGGTGTTGTACATTTTATGTCATGCCAAAAACGAATGAGAAAGATCAAGGTAAACATGTATCTCAATGAATCACAACCATGCACATAGCGGTGACAAGGAAAGATCACGAAGCATATGCTAGCATGGATATAAGCATGTATACCGAGAAAGATAAGAAGGCATGAATAAACAAAACATCATGACATAGAAAATCTATCCAAGATATACTCAAGCTCATACTGTCCATACATGTGCATCATGTAGACATACAACATGACAAATCAGAATCATGAAAAGTATGCTCACATGTATAAATAATGATGAATGAACATAAGGAGCAAGATGTGAACCATGATAGATACTACAGAGCACAAGGTCATGATGATACTTGACTTCTAATATACACATTCTACTTCGCTCATGAAGTCAGTCAAAGCTTAAGCATCTAACAAATATGACAAGATATATGGATACTTAAGCAACATACACATAAAGGCATGACATGAAAGTATTGAAGAAAGAACATGCAGTATGGTATAAGTGAGCACTGAACAAACACAACATGCCAATTAAGACTAACACATGTATATAGAGACATGAAGGTAAAGAATAGCTCACAAAGTAGGTGAAGACACCAACGTGAGAGCATATGTCTCTTGGAGGCCATGAAGTGGAGAGCCAATAAATGTTCTAGTCATATGATGAGGCGAAAGACTAAAACTCCAATCAATTCCATGTTTTCCAACAAGCGTCTAGAGACCTACAAATGACAAGAACAGAGTGCCCAAGTCTTGGGTTTGAAGAGTTAGCAAGCAATTACTTGAGAACCCAAGACTTTGACACACCACCACTCAGCGAAAAATGAGTGATCGTTCGTGCTACGACTACGGCCGAGAAGACATGAGCGTGGCGTAGCACAAGAGGCATAGTCTTGAATGACTACGGTAGAGAGACGAGTCGTAAAGCCTTTCACCACAATTGGGGATTGCGGCGTGATCAAAATGCGATTCGACCATGGCGACCGTGCGACAACGTGCTAAGAAGCGTGAGACGAAGTCGTATGGACTTACGACCATGATGACGGTAAGAGTGTCCGCCGAAGACGTGGTCGTATGAAGCTACGACTACATCAGAAGCCAAGTCGTGATCGTAAGACATTACGACTACAACGACGACACAGTAGAGGAACTTGGCTTTTACTACACCAGATTCTAGCAGAAACAAGCTCCTCTACACAAGTGTGGTGAGTCAAAATTTTAATTTCTCATTTTTAGATTTTAACATGCAAGAAGGGAAATTAAATTATCGCCATCTGTAGTGGAAGACTCACAACCTATACATGCTAAGTGGAAGACTCACAACCTCATTTTTGGATTTTTCTGGATTTTGGAAATTGGAAAAACATCTGGAAATTCAATTGAATAGTAACGGCGGCACAGGCGCAGCAAAGCAGCCGGCCGGGAACGGCTGCTGCGCAGCCAGCAGCGCGCCCACGGCGTCATGCGCGCGCTGCGTGGAGAGGCGAGGCGAGCCAGGCTTGGCCCATGCTCACGCGCGCCTACCTCGTCCGGATGGCGACACTTGGCGCGAGCGACGGAGAGATGGCGGGTGCGGCGAACGGATGGAAGCGGGAAGTAATCGAACGGCTGGGATTTAAGGGAAGCGGCGAACCGGTACGGAAGATCCAACGGGCGAGGTTAGAAGGCGGGGAAAGGATCCGACGGCAGAGGAGGGGCCACGTCCCTCTCTTCGTCTACCTCTCGCCGGCGCTCGCGACAGAGGGGCAGGGACGGCGGGGCTCCGCTCTCAGGCGTCGACGAAGGACTCTGGAGGCGGGGAATGGTACCGCTAGGCGCGGCTCAACACGGGGAGTTCAATTGGGCACTCAGGGAGGTGAGGGGGTCACTGGAGATGGCAGAAGGGAGAAGGGGAGAAATCGGGTTTGCGGTGGTGGAAAAGCTCGCCGGCGGCGAGACAGCCCAAATGGTGGCGGCCACGCGGACAGGAGTTCAAGGAGCTCATATCGGCGGGCTTGGCGGTAGCTGAGGGCTTCTGGAGTCTTGGCCACGGAGGTGCGGCGGAGGAGGAGCCGGCGGCGGGCCACCTTGATGCTTCAACGGGCCGGGGAGGCAAGAACGAGTTTGGGAGAGGTGTAGAAGCTCGGGTGGCGGCAATTGCGAAATGGAGGCGGAAGAGGGGATTGACCTACGAGCAACGCCGCGCAGGGAGGACGGCGGCGGCGGCTGGGACGACGATGCTTCAATTGGTTGCTCAAGGAGGTTACGGGGAGCGGTGGGAAGCGAGGTAGGGCGCTGGAGTGACTCGGGGCGCGAGTGAGTGAGGAGGCTGGAGCGGGTTTTATACCCGCGGAGGAGGGAAACCGTGGGAAGGGCACGGGCAGCCAAGGGGAAGAACCGGGTGCCAAGGGGAAGAACCAAGCGGCCAAGGGAAAGAATCGAGCTCAGGGGAAGAACCGGCGGGAGAGGTGCCGCAGCGGGGTGAGCGGAGGAGCTGCGGCACGCGCGGCGGCGGTGGCGTCGGCGGCGGCGTCGGCACGAGGGAGGATGAACCCACCGTCGCGAAACGGGCGCGATCGCGAGCACGCACGCGTAGCGCGTGTGCGCGAGGAAGACGGGAGGCGGCGGCGCGAGCGCGGAGGAGAGCGAGGGCGCTCGGGCGGGAGGAAGCGGGGAGGAGTGGCGCCACGAGAAGAGGGAACGGGAGGCGCCAAGAAGTGGGAAGCGGGAAAGGAAAGGCGCCATCGGAAAAGGTGGCGCCAGGTAGGAAAGCGGGAAAGCGGGGCTTTCCAAAAAAGGAAAGTTTTCAAAATTCCCCCAAAAATCAGCAAAAAAAATCCAGGAAAAATTTTGGTTTGAATTTTTAGGGCTTTTCAACCTACCCCCCTTAAAAGAATCTCGACCCCGAGATTAACTTGGTCCAGGGAGTAAGTTGGGGAAATCTCGCTGCAAGTCTGACTCTCTTTCCCAAATGGACTCATCCGCGGTGTGATTCTTCCACTGGACTCTGCAAAACCTGACATTCTTGTTTCTGAGCTGCCTCTCTGACGTTTCAAATATTTGTAGGGGTTCTTCAGCATATGTGCAGTCATCTTGCAATTCAATATCTGACAATGGCACTTCATCTGTCGGCTGTCGCAGACACTTTCGGAGTTGGGATACGTGGAACACGTTATGTACTCTTGACAAGTTGGGCGGCAGCTGCACTTGATATGCTACCTCTCCAACTCTTCCAATTATTTGAAACAGTCCCACATATCTCGGTGCTAGTTTTTGCCCTTGACTTGGAATCTCTTAACTATCTTGAATGGGGTGACTTTGATGTAGACGAAATCTCCAACTTCAAAACTCAAGTCTTTTCTGCGGTTATCGCATAGCATTTCGTCGGTCTTGTGCCATCTTGAGTCATCTCGATAATCCCGACATGTGCTTCGCATCTTGGGCAATCTGAGGTCCAATGAGTTGACGTTCTCAATTTCGACCAGTTCAGAGGTGTTCTTCATTTTCTCGCTATACAATGCTTCAAATGGGGCCATTTGGATCTCCGACTTGATAGCTATTGTTATATGAGAACCGAGCAAATGGTAAACAAGTATTCCATGTTGCTCCATGCACAATTGCACATGCTCTCAACATGTCCTCTAGAATCGGTTGGTTTTCTCTGTCTGTCCATCCATGCTCATGGGTGATATCTTTGGTGAAGTTCAGATCGGTGCCCATAGCTTCATGTAGTTTTTCCCAAAACTTGGAGGTGAATTGTGTTCCTCTATCTAACACAATTTTCTTGGGAACTCCATGGAGTGTCACAATTCTCGTCAAATATAACTCAGCAAGCTTGTCTTTCCCATAGGTTTGCTTGATTGGAAGGAAATGAGCCACTTTAGTCAATCTATCAACAATGACCCAGATAGCGTCATATCCTTCACGAGTCTTGGGGAGTCCAGTAATGAAATCCATACCGATACTATCCCATCTCCATTCGGGAATTGGCAAAGGTTGCAACAATCCCGATAGTTTCTTATGGTCTATCTTGATCTGTTGGTAAATACCACATTTGGCTATATATTACTTCTTCCTTCATTTGGTTTTACCAATATATATATATATTTTTTCAGGTCTTGGTACATTTTGGTACCTCCTGGATGAATTGAGAATTGGGACGAATGAGCTTCAGATAGGATCAATTCTCTTAACTCTTTCTTTCTGGGTATGCAATAGCGGCCACGGAAGGTAAGGACTCCATGCCCGTCTATCGCATACTCTGATGAATTTCCTTCTTGAATGTCCTTTTTCAGTTTTTGAATCTCTTCATCTTTATCTTGTCTTTGCCTTGATCGTGATTATCAAATTCGATCGTAGTATATCCCTTTGCGCTTCTAGTGGATACTCGTGTCATTGGGTTTGTCTTGTCGAACTTTTTTCACCGAGGGCATCGGCAACCACGTTGGCCTTGCCGGATGATATTGAGGATCAACATCATAGTCTTTTATCGATTCTAGCCATCTTCGTTGTCTCATATTTAACTCTGTTGTGTGAATAAGTACTTGAGCTTTTGTGATCGAGAATGTCTCACAACGATTTCCTAGCGGTAGTGCCGCCAAATCTTGAGTGCATACACCACACCGCTAGCTCCAAATCGTATGTGGGTATTTCTCTTCATGCGGTTTCAAGCTGTCTTGAAGCACAGAGCAACAACTCTTCCGTCTTGCATAAGCACATATTCCGACCACTCGCTTTGAAGCATCACAATAGATTTGGAACTCTTTATCCGGTTGGGCAAAATCAATACCGGCGTTGTTGTCGGTTTGGTCTTCAAGAATGAAAACTCTCTTCACAGCATTTGTCCATGTGAATGGCTTGTCCTTCTTCAGCAGTTGAGTGAGTGGACGAAAATTTTGTGAGAATCCTTCTATGAATCGGCGACAATGACCTGCCAATCCAAGAAAGCTTCTCACTTTTATCACTGTCTTGGGTTGTTTCCATTTCATGATTACGGCAATCTTTTCGGGATCAACCTTGACTCCATCTTCTGATATAATATGACCCAAGAAAACAGCTTCCTTCAGCCAAAAGCTGCATTTGTCGAACTTGGCGTACAACTGATGTTTTCTCAATCTGGTTAATGCCCTGTGCAATTGCTCTTCGTGCTCTTCTTCACTCTGGGAATATCATTAATGAAGACGATCACGAATCTTGTCCAATTGGCCCATATGCACCAGATTCATAAGATTCACAAAATAAGCGGGCGCATTGGTTAAACCAAAGGGTACGAGTGAACTCAAACAATCCATATCCGTGATAAAGGCTGTCTTCTCTTGATCTTGCTCTTGTTCTTGGCTAGCCAGTTTATGCCTAAGATGACATCTAACCCTTGCATATCTGGCTGTAGCAAATCTGCTCTAACCTCTTCTAGATTGACTTTGACTACTCTTCACTTGTACCTGTATATCATCCTAGCGTGTGTGGTGCAGGTTCTCACTTGGATGAATTACGTCGTACCAAGGTTGGATATGATTGGGTCTGCTGGGATTAACTCTATTACAACACGACCATCACACCCATTTCACTTTACACAAAGGGTCTTCATACATCTTCATAATTTTGACACAAGCCTTAATTAAAGTAATTTCTGAGACAAACCATTAAGTTCTTCCAACTAGTTTACAAAAGCATAACCAAAAGGACATCATCCTACTTCTTGGTCTACATAGCTTACATCTTCTTGATGTGTGTTTTGCTTCTCTTCTTTATGTCCTTCCTCCCGTGGAATTGTTTCCTCGCTGCTCTTGGTTTTGGACTTGGAGTTTAGTGCATCCGTGGCAAACTCCTCCCGGGACACCGATACTGTAGTGTCCAATCTCTCCACAATGGAAACATGCATTTGTCTCTCGTGGGCGATGCTAGTAAGATGCTTGGCACCGCAGTGAGGCATTCGATAGCGAGTGGTGAGGAGTGGCATATCTTTGAAACCGTCCTGGGCTGGGTCTTCGTATCGTCACAAACCGACGGAGGGGTTGGGATCGAAATGAGGATGATCCGTGGTCTTGCTCGCTGAATATTGTGTGAAGATCGAGGCTTCGCGCGCCTTACGCTTCTTGTAATCTTCCATTCCGGTCCTTTTAGGGTAAGATTCATCTTTTTTCATTGGTGGCAGGCGTGATGTTGATGTCCGCCTCTTTGCCTGCTTTCTAGCTTCTTCTGAGGATAAGGACCTCAGCGGGCATTGGTCACGAAAATGCCCATTCTCGTCCGCAGATGATAGCAAATCGTTTGTCTTTGGAGGCGAAGGTTTCTTCGTTTCATAACTTTCACATAACCTGGTACTTCTTCTATCTGTAGAGCTCGATTAACCAAGCTCAATAGGCTTGAAAACTTCATGGTCTGAAGGCGTTGTCTCACCTTGGGTTGTAGACCTTTCATAAAGTACTCCATCCTTTTAGCTTCAGTGTTGGTTTCTTCTTGAGCAAATCGGGATAAGCGATGAAATTGTTCTAGATATCTTTGTGATGGAGTTCTCTCCTTGTTGAAGGTTAAGAAAATCCTGATGTTTTCTTGTGATGACTTCAGGAGAAATGCAGGCTTCATGAAATCTCTTCACAAAGTTTTCCCATGTAATATCTTCCTCTTTAGGGCGCATCCACTGGATAGCGTTCCACCAAGAAATTACTGCTCGAACGGTGATAGGTGGCAAAAGAACCTTCTCCTTATTTGTACCTTTGGATAGTATTCATTCTTCTCTCAACATCTTGCAACCGCTATCTACATTCGGTGGTTCACGTAGTGAGGAATTTAGGCGGGTGAGTTTGCGAATGCTGCAAATTTCAGCGCAGATTGCACTTGATCTTGACATCGACTCTTTGGGCGCCATCCCGATAATGAACGGTGGTGTGATTCTCCTTGCTGCATTCGACATCCGGACTTGATCTGTGGCGGTGCACCGCCTGTTGGTCCGACCACTCTGCGCACCGAATCCATCCGCCAATCGGAAACTTGAGATCGACTTTGCGGCTTTGGAGAATAAGAGGGTAAGTAAGATTTGAATTTTCAAGGCAAGTATAGGCGAAAAGGTAAGAACGAGGCGAAAGGGACAGGAGAAAGCTTTGAATACAGAGGAATTCATGATAATTAAGCAAAACAATATTCAAGGATAATCAAACATAAGTTTACAATATGCAAGTGGTACACAAACCACTTAGGGTTCATGATTACACCTGCTTTACATTACAAAGAAACACCACTACCACTCAGGGTCAGTCTAATCTAGCGAACAATCGCTACTCCTCCAACTACCGAGGAACGGAATTTTGAAGCTAGGCGAGTAAAGCGAAACATTTTGCAAGAGCAAAACTTAAGCGATAAACTAAGATAGATAAGGTAGCAATAAGAGAGGAAAAGACAAAGAATAATACTTATGTTTTTCATAAACCATTTTTATGGCTTAAATTAGGTTTGGCGATAAAATCACTTCCTAGTTTGCCTTAGGTCTCATCCTACGGTCAAAGAGCCTGCTCTCGATACCACTTCTTATAACGCCCGTTTCGGGGCGCGTCTGGACACGAGATTCGCAACTATTCACGCATGAACAGCTTAGGAGTGTCGCGCAAGAGTATACCATCGCATGCTTACAAAGAAAAGTCCAGCATATATTTCATATAGGAATAACATCCATTTTGACAATGGGCGTGCAAGCCCAAAGTATAATTACATTACAAAAACTCCAAGATCCGCTTGAGCGCGGCCAAGACCTAAAGCCTCGGGTCTTCGACGGGGAGACCTTCTTAACACGGAGTCTTGAATCGCCTTCTTTTTCCTTCTGTTATCTGTGGCATTATGCAAGCCTGAGTACTCCGACCCCGTACTCAGCAAATCACAAGGAAAACCCTACTTTACTATATGCACGGATTAACAAAGGAAGGGAGTATACTTGGTTTATTAATCTCGTGTGGATGCTGTTTTATTTAGCAATCATTTTACAAAATGGACCAAAAACTACTTCTTAAGATCTCAGGGGTTTTTCATGAAGAGTTGATTAACCAACTAATCAAGTTAAATCATGTACAAAACTACTTAAGCTTCGCGGCTGGAATCACCCAAGTGACACAGCTCCAATAACCGGGAGCACGGCGTATTCGAATACCATTTATTTGACTCTGCAGAGTTTGCTCAGCTTTACCCACACGATCCCTTAACTCCCGCGACAAAGTTAAGAAAGCCAGGTCGTTTCACTGCTCAATTCTTTATATAGGCTCTACCCGGTAGAATTCCACTCGGGTCTGGCTCACACACTCACACACACACACGCACACAAACGTCCGCTTCGAGTGAATTCTACCGTTGTTAGGCACCCGCAGCACGGCCTGCCTAACCACGTTACTCAAACACCTACTTCTCACCACCTGTAGAGTTTCAAATGAGTTGAGCAGCTACTAAACCAGTGTTGACAAGTCAACTCCTGTGGTTGAGCGGTCACCATGTCAATTGCTCAGCGTAAGGGTCTAGTCCTTATATTTTTCCCCCGGAGTCCGCAACCCCGGCCAGGTCCGCAACCTGCAACCCAGGGTAAGAGGCGGCGAAACCGCTCTCGCGGCGCACCACGCCCCTTACCCTATCTTACATGTCGACATACTCGCCCTAGGGCACGGCATCCCATACTACCCCGCCCTAGAGTCGGGTTTTCCAAAGTCTATTGGCATGACCACACCTTATTAGTGTAAGACTTGAGTGATAATACTAACTTACAGCTATCTAAATTAATGAGATAATTATTTCTAGGGTTACCAAGGCATGGCTACAAGTTTAACATAGCTTTTGTCGGTGGTAGGTTTAACTATATAACATGTCATTCTGAACCATTTTATTTTACTTTGAACTAACTTTTCAGAACTAGCTCAATGCAAATAATATATATAATATAATTAAATGGCATAGGATACAACATGATCAAAGGATTTGGGACTTGCCGTTGACTGGGACGATCTCGGCTAGCTCGAACGTAGAAACGCCTGGATCCTGAGCTGGCACTTGAACTTCCGGAATCTCCGATACTAGCGTAAACACATAAAATAATAAGGTCCAGCTTGAGACTAATCAAGCGAGGAAAAATAATCTAATTAAAAAGGAGTAAAATGCATAAATCCATAAATGGGGAATTTTAGAAAATTATCTGGGATGAATTTATGGAAATGGAGGCCAAAAATGGGTCCAGAATAATATTTGGAGCAAAGTGGTGAAATTTGGGAATTTTGGGATTTTCTGTGATTTTCTAGGATTTATTTGGATTTTTCTCGATTTTGGAAATTGGAAAAACATCCGAAATTCAATTGAATAATGTGGGCCGCACGGCGCAATAAAGGCAGCCCCGGCCGGGAACGGCTTTCTGTGGCCGCAGCGCCATGCCACTGGCGTCGCCCATGCAGCTGCGTGGAGAGAGCGAGGCGAGCCGGGGCGGCCCATGCTCACGCGCGCTACCTCGTCCGGATGGCGACACTTGGCGCGAGCGAACGGAGGAGATGGCGGGGTGCGAGCGAACGGATGGAAGCGGGGAAGTAATCGAACGGCTGGGATTTAAGGGAAGCGGCGAACCGGTACGGAAGATCCAACGGGCGAGGTTAGAAGGCGGGGAAAGGATCCGACGGCGGAGAGGGGCCACGTCCCTCTCTTCGTCTACCTCTCGCCGGCGCTCGCGACAAAGGGCGAGGGCGGCGGGCTCCGCCTCGGCGTCGGCGAAGGACTCGAGGCGGGAATGGTACCGCTAAGCGCGGCTCAACACGGAGTTCAATTGGGCACTCGTGGAGGTGAGGGTCACGGAGATGGCGAAGGAGAAGGGAGAAATCGGGTTTGCGGTGGTGGAAAAGCTCGCCGGCGGAGACAGCCCAAATGGTGGCGGCCACGCGACAGGAGTTCAAGGAGCTCATATCGGCGGGCTTGGCGGTAGGCGAGGGCTTCTGGAGTCTTGCCACGGGAGGGTGCGGCGGCGGAGGAGCTGACGCCGCCACCTTGATGCTTCAACGGGCCGGGAGGCGGCAACGAGTTTGGGGAGAGGTGTAGAAGCTGCAGGTGGCGGCAATTGCGAAATGGAGGCGGAAGAGGGGATTGACCTACGAGCAACGCCGCGCGAGGAGGACGGCGGCGGCGGCGGGGGGACGATGCTTCAATTGGTTGCTCAAGGAGGTTACGGGAGCGGTGGGAAGCGAGGTAGGGCGCTGGAGTGACTCGGGGGCAGCGAGTGAGTGAGGAGGTGGAGCGGGTTTATACCGCGGAGGAGGGGAAACCGTGGGGAAGGGGCACGGGCAGCCAAGGGGAAGAACCGGTGCCAAGGGAAGAACCAAGCGGCCAAGGGAAAGAATCGAGCTCCAAGGGAAGAACCGGCGGGAGAGGCAGCGGGTGGGGTGAGCGGAGGAGGCTGCGGCGCGCGGCGGTGGCGTCGGCGGCGGCGTCGACGAGGAGGAGGATGAACCCACTGTCGCGAAACCGGCGCGGCCGCGGCGCGCGTGCGCGTGTCGCGCGAGGAAGACGGAGGAGCGAGCGGCGCGCGCGCGGAGGAGAGCGAGGAGGCGCTCGGCAGGGAGAAGCGGGAGGAGTGGCGCCACGAGAAGAGGGAACGGGAGGCGCGGAAGAAGTGGGAAGCGGGAAAGGGAAAGGCGCCATCGGGAAAAGGTGGCGCCAGGCCGAAAAAGGAAAGCGGGGAAAACGGGGGCTTTCCAAAAAAGGAAAGTTTTCAAAATTCCCCCAAAAATCAGCAAAAAAAATCCAGGAAAAATTTTGGTTTGAATTTTTAGGGCTTTTCACAGCCATGGCCCGTGCATGCGGCCATGGGTCTCCGCCCTACATGTTTGCACACACGCGGACGCCAAGAGATAACTCGGAGAAGCGGCGGCGACCGCGACGCTGGCACGACGGCTGGGGTGCGGACTGCGGAGAGCCGGAGACGGGAAGCTCGCGTTCTCTTCAGCTTCCGGCATGCGGCAGCCCAAGTTTACCATGGCCGGCCTGATCTTGGCCCATGTTAACATGGACGGCCACCCCATTAGTAGGTGTGCCAGACCGATCTGCGAATGAACCCAGTGTCTGCTGGAGGCAACGGACCGAGAAAATGACTTCTCTATTCCCGTTTTGTGTTTTCATTCTTATTTTCATACATGTGAATTCTCTCTACTCTATTGAATTGTATTTCTGGGCATTTCTGGATCTACAAAAAAAGATAAAGAGCAACTGATATGCGCCATGTGCCAAGGGAACATGACAAGGAACAGAAAAACCTTGTTCACGGACCGAGATGCAAATAGCTCAACATTTTGGACGTTGGACAGTTGGCAAGGCGCTGGCTTTCTGGAGATAGATTCGATCGGATCAGACGGCTCTCACTTCACTGGTCACCGGCATGCATTGGGCTGCCCGGATGAAATCGATGATAATGTATCACTTCAAAGCTGTTGGTGGGTGGACGGCATGTTGCACCCCTGATCTCACACATGTCCACCTTTTCTACAAGTGCCTCAGTCAGAGTACGGTCTTATTCTTTTGGGGATTTTGTTTGTTCGAAAATCGAATAAACGGATCTTGCAACGGATTTTCAAAATAATTTTTAAGCTTAAAATTATGTGCGCCATCTTCATCTATATTTCTCTCCTTCGCTGTTATTTAAAAAAGATAAAAAAAAACCAATAGTCGCAGCATAAAGAGTGGGACCGTAGGCATCAAAGGTGCTACCTGGCTCGAGGGGGCCTCGTTCGAGACGATCGATGGACACATGACACGTCCTAGTTCATTCAAGTTAGAGCAATAGCGACGAATCTGGGAAAAGGATTCTGGACGGGTGCCAGCTTTTCGTTCGTCAAAACACCTGACGCACACTGCTCATCTTCTTGGCCTTTTTATCCTTACCCTTCACCTACCTGCATTTCGAGTTGTTAAGAGTGGCAAAGGTTTGCTGGTCTTATCATCGTGCGTTTAAAGTTTGTCAACGAGTCATATATTATATCACTGTGATCGACACAGGTCTCCTTTGCTCGAATAATCTGCCGGTACAACCACCCAAGCAATCGCGTCAATAAATAGGGTCTTTGCATTGCATCGCTCCCTTTATCCGATACCTGCCTCTGGATGAGAATGACGGCTCAACTCCAAGAAAGCATTGCCTAACTAGTTTCGATCGAGTTGGACACTTTATAATTAGTACGAACCTTTCTTTAGTTTGATGGATAATACTATTAATGGCGTGGTACTCCATATGATAATGGCTTAAGGGCAGGAGTGTGCTTTCTTTGTTGGGAAACTCTAATGGCCAACTGCTTCATCTAAATAAACAAACATGCAGCTGCAATTCTTTAGACGTAGCTTTTTGTCAAGATGAAAGTGATATCCTTGTTAAAGATAAGAATATATTGGTTTTGGTTAGGCTCTGCACACCTCAAACAATGGCATGCCTCTGTACTTATATTGTCGGTTCACGTACAGGAATTACAACCGACAATGACATACTTATCTACTGCAATACGAGTCCGACAAGTGTTTGAAACAAACATGTTTACAGGCTACAGATAAAGAGGGGAATACATATAAAACTCTAGAGATAGAACTCATTTTAACACCCTCCCTCAATCTAAACTGATATTAGGTTGAGATTGTGCCGAAAAGCTTCCCGTTGTCTACTAGCTAGAGCCTTTGTGAATCCATCTTCAACTTGATCTTGTGACGGCATGAATCGGATATCCAACACCTTACATGCAACCCTTTCTCTAACAAAGTGGAAGTAAGCTTCAATATGCTTTGTTCTAGCATGAAATATGGGATTCTCTAATAGATACGTAGCACCCAAATTGTCCCATCATAAGCTCGTAGATCTTTCCTGAAACACACCAAGTTCTCCAAGTAAAGATTGCACCTACACAATCTCTGTTGTTGCATTAGAAATCACTTTATACTCTACCTCTATATTTGACCTCAATACCATTGCTTGTTTTCTAGCACTCCATGATATAAGGTTTGAACCAAAGAAAACAGTGAAGCCACCAGATGATCTTGTCATCTGGACAACTTGCCCAACCTGCCTCTAAAAATGCACTACCAAGAGTGGACTAAGTTTCTTATTACCAATACCATGGCCTCAGTATACTTAAGATATCTCAATATTTGCTTGACTGTTGTCCAATGTTGAGTTGTTGGAGCATGCAAGTATTGACATATCTTATTCACCAAGTATGCAATATCTGGTCAAGTTAGGGTTAGGTATTGTGTAGCACCTACTATGCTTCAGTACCAAGAAGCATCAAATACACCAAGAGAATCCCCATCACTGATCGAGAGCTTTGTGTCGTCACCTCAAATGGAACTAATTGCCATCAAACTAAATATCTACCCATTCATTAGATTTTGTAAACCGTAAATTATGATGTGCAATGCATAGGATGAACCAGGGCAGAAAGAGGGAATTGATCTAACCACGATTGATACCGAGGCATTCTTCGTGTACCAAGACAAGCTTACATTTGATCACTTTGAATAGTTACTTCACTTAAGAAAACTAAATTATTTACCATATGTATTATCACCTATTGCATTAAAATGCTTTTTAAAAGAAATACGGATAAATGAAGAAAGAAAAGAGATCAAAGAAAAAAGCAGTTCCAACTGAAAGGAGCAGTTGGACTGCAAGCTATGTATAATAGGAGAGTAGAGGGTGCCCTGGTTAAGAAGAAAACAGGGTATGTTGGAACCCTCTACATGTGGTTATAACATAAGGACTAAACAACTTTCACTTGGGCAGGGAGCAGCAATTTTAGTGTCAATCATCTTCTCATTTTTTACGAGAGAAAATGCTACCTTGCTACATTATTATTATCTTCACATGGGTAAGAAAGTATTACTACGTGGAGGAAACCAGAATGGTAGAGTCAGAAGTGGTGGATCCAAAGCAGGCAGATCCAAAACTAGTATAGAGTCCAAAGTGGTGAGCCTAAGCACATATTAGCGCAGTGAAGTGTTGGGTGAAGGTTAGACCGTCCAACCAACGGCTACTTCATAGTCTAGTGTGGTGTTGGGTGAGGATAAGAAACCACCTCGGGTCACCACACGACTATGACTAGTTAGGTGGATATATAATAACAAAATTAGGGAAAATTTTGTACTCTGAACTTAGCACCGTGTCTAAGGAAATGTGGAAAACCTAGTTTCAAAGAGCTCAAAGTAGTTATAGATAAAGTGACATAAGCTTGCATAGTGCTAAATGAAATCATGAATTCATACATATCTCTTGTATTAGAGGCTATGAGGATCACTTTTGGTCTTTCTCTTCACCAAGGTGACTAGTGGTATTTGAAATATTAAAACCTGCAAATTCTCACTTTAAAATGAAAACCTATTATAAGAAGAGAGAGAGAGAGAGAAAAATGAATTGATGATAAAGAGATGAGTCATACAATTGTATTTGTTGCTATTATTACTTGCTGAATACATTGTACTCACCCTTACTATTAAATCTCTTTGTTATATCCTAGTCTGGTCGGAGAATACATCGACTGGGACGTGAGGTATACAGGCTTAGAAGATGCCGCGTGGGATGAGAGTGATCATGATGAGGAATCAGGGTGAGGTGGATGCCCTATTCGGCGGTTGGAACGAATAGATGACATGTAATGCCTCGTCCCTGAGAGATAGAGTATATAAATAATATGTATCGTATTAAAAACCTTAGCCCTGTGTAGCTAACTGTTGTAGTAATGCAAAGTCTTTAGTTATTGTTCTGTTGCATAACTCTAGTAAATTATATTATTTCTTAAGATGTTGAATTTAGAGAATAATAATCTATAGCCGGTGTCATATTCTAAAAATAATGACAGGGACGCCACAGCAGCTCAATCTTCCTAACCGACTGTTCAGTACATGAAACCCTGGTACTGCTCTCTGTAGGGAGACCTTGGGCATGCACGCATGCGTATGTATTAAAACACCAGTACTGCTGCATGCTCATTGGAGAACCGTTGTTGAGCATGCACGGCATGTGTTAAAAGCTAGAATTCGCGACATGCACCGAGATCAAGAGAAGTGAATGCAATCTATTTACTAGCATGCTCCATTCGTGCAGCGTGCACGCACGTAGACGTACACCCCCACCGTTGGATCATAACTCTGCGCGCGGGCAAGCATGGAAGGTCGTCTCGTCGATCTATGGGTGGTGAGCGTTAAAGCCAGGGCCGGCCGAAGGGACGGTTCTTTTCAGCTTTGGTTTTTGATTTTTCACAAGTGATCACTTTGGGCTTTTTTTTTATTCAAGATAGGGTTTACTTAGTTAATCGTAGTATATAGTTTATTTACTTCATTTATATCGGTAAAAATTAAATATGAGTTTATGTTAGCTCATTACGTATAATACAAACAAATACTGGAAAAAGAACCACAAAAAGTTCAATAAAAACAAAAATCATAAAAGTCAAAATTTATAAATAGAACAGATCCAAGTCAGTTGCGTTTGGTGATTCAAGCCACTCCTCACCCTCTCCGTGCCGTAGGCAGCACGATATATGCTGCCAGGTGCCAGGCACACTCAAGTGGCATGGCAGCATTGCATCTCTGCTCTACCAAACCACACTCCTTCCTCGCATGCTCCGCCGTTCTGTGGCACTGAACCAAACGACAACGTGCAGTCATATAGTCTGCACAACACTCATGTACCTTTGAACCACTGTTGGGCGCAATGTTGCATGTTTTGTTGGGAGACACGGCCTGCGAGCTGAGCTTGATATACGTGCGCAAGCTGCCCAGGCCCCGGACTTTTTTTGCAGGATCACAATCGCTTTCAAATCAAGAAAGAACTTCAGCGGCACCAACTAAATGAAACCAATCGTCAATGGATTCATGCATGGTGCAACTTGTCAAGACCCCCATCATTACGTTACCTCAGAGGACATGTAGATTATATGGTACAATCAAAGAGAGTGAATAATTACCTCTATTTTTGACATCTAAAACCAAAAACTAAAAGCAGAAGAAAAACAATCTAAATTATCATATGTAGATTACGTTACCTCAGAGGACACGTAGGATTATATGGTACAATCAAAGAGGGTGAGTAATTGCCTCCACTTTTGACATCTGAAACCAAAACCTAAAAGTTAAAGAAAAATAATTTAAATTATCGGATGTAGATTACGACCATAAGATATTGATTCGCTCGCACGTGCTCGATGAACGTTTTGATCGTCCAACCGCTCCCTTCAATTATTCACTACAACCACTTGCTATGACCGCCGATGCACATAGTCGTAATCTCCTCCGCTTGAACGCTTCGATCACTCGAACGAGTATACACATCGAGACAGAAGAAAAATGGTGCTCAGAAAATACATCGCCGATGCCAACAAACTTTTCTTAAAATAGATCTGATATATTATTTTTGTATCATGGATGTGGTTACAAAGTGTCCTCACGGCACCCTTAAAAGCTCTCTTGATGAAAACCTTCTAAAAAACCACATGTTAGTCTTAGTCTCTCCTTGTTTTTATAGGTTAACGTCCAAGTCATGTTCACTTCAAACACGAACACACAACTCTATCTCTTCCTTAAATCAAGGGACCTGAAACCCTTCCTAACACGGGTTTTATCATATTTCTAAACCTTCCGTTACGGATACCTTCCATAACGTCTCCAATCTCACCACGTGACAAAGCCTCTAGAATGCACCTCCTATATCTCCATCACACATCACCAACTCCTATGTCAAAACCTCCAGGACCACACCTTCTGTAGCTTCTCCATGCATCATCATAACTCTAGCATGAGCCCGATCACCTCGCGTAACATCTCGACCGCTGGACCTCAGATTATCCCCTCATAGTTTCAATCCTCCTTGTCACCAACCGTAACTATCTTCATGCCTCCACATATCATCCACCTTCGATTTCCACATGCTCCATCATGAGCCTGACCATCTCGCGTGATATCCCGACCACCTAGACCTCAAATTACCCATATCCTAGTCCCAGTCCTCCTTGTCACCAATCATGATCGTCTCCATGCTCACCTACACATGCAAAGACCAAAGAAACTTTCTCCGACACAAGTTCTCCACAACTTGATCGTCATCAACACATACACACTCACACCATCCTTGTCCATCCATAAACAAAACAAAACCATCCACGACTATCATCAAGGTCATCTACGATCACATATTCCATCGCTTTCCACAAAACAACTCCAGACAACTTCTTACGACCGCTAACTCAATGAATACTCAAAATCACAAGTACTCAGGAAATACTATCACTCCAACACTATTCATCGATCGCCGAGTACCTACCTGGTACTGTCGCAACGACCACCAATCACCAACCATCGAGTACCAACCAGTCATCCCACTGGCTCTAACACGAGTACTCAAAGTGCTCGAAGATCACAAGAACTAAATCACTTGTACCGACAAAGAAGCCTCTACGAGTACCGACCGTGAAGCCAACATCAACCGATCGCAAAGCCTTCGACTACCTAATGTGAGGTCTAGACAACCGACAAGAAAATCAAAGACAACGACAACAAACCATGAAGTCTATGAGTATGACAGTAGTCTGCAAAGTCTATAACCATCGACCGTAAAGTCTACGATTATCGATCACAAAGTCTACGACCATTGATCACAAAGTCTATTATCGATCACAAAGTCTACGACCATTGATCACAAAGTCTATGACTATCGACTACCAGCTAAATCACTGTTCACTTTCAACCGTATAGTCCTGACCAGATTATTGTATCTTTGGTTGTGCAGAAAAACTATACCTTTGACTGGTGCGTGCTTTAAATCTTTGATCACACCGCTTGAAAGGCCGTCCGATCTTTCGGTGGTATTCGAACACCGTTCAATCCTCCTAGGCCACTTGAACACTATCCGATCCTTTGGTGGCACTCAAAATCATCCGATGCTACTCGGACCCGATTGGACTGGTTCAAAACTATTCAAAGCAGACCAAAACCACTCAAAACCGACAGAAACCACTCGGAGCCGATTGAAACCATTCGAAGCAGATCAAACCACTCGGAACAACAAAAACCAGTTGAAGCCAACCAAAACCACTTGAAGCAGGCCAAAACCACTTGGAGCAACCACAACCACTAGAAGCCAACGAAAACCACTCAGAGCAACTCAAAACAGAACGAGATCACTCGAATTCAAAACCTTTTACTGCAAACTTTCGATTGAAACTTTCGCAATGAAATTTTCGCCAATGCAAATTTCAAAGCAATTAAAACATTAATTATTCATCATTTCTTTTAACCATAATCACCATATGGTCTAACAGGACGTCACGCCTACCCTAAAGCATAAATGGTGTCATGGTGAGTGAGTTCGACTTCGACGTCTCACTGGTCAGAAGCTAACCAATCTCCCATGTAATTACAGGCTGGGTCTAATATCTCCGACCGTTATTAGCGTTGTGGGGTTACTCACTAATCAATCCGATCGATCTGACGGCCCGGAGCTGCATGCCAGGCAAGATAATGTATATATGATCTGGCAACAGACAGGTGGCCCAAGTCACGGCTGCATCCAGACAGATGCCGGGTGGTTGGCAGGTCCATCGTCCGGACGGCTCCCGCCTCTCTATGCTGTCGTAGTTGGATTTGTTAATTATTAAGTACGGGCTACTTGATTATGGTTTGGTTTGGTTTGATTTTATTAAGCCCCCTGTTACGTACCTCTCGCGCTTCGGAGCTAATCGTTAGCTCTACTTCGCCTTTTTTTCCTATAGGAAAGTTTGAGTAAACCAACCGTTGGTAATTCAGCATTTCAGCTGAAAACACACTTGCACGGCGATGACACCTGTTATAAAAACGTATGACAAAAGTAGACCAACAAGAAAAAGGAGATACGTATTTAATATAGAAAGATAGATGAGAAAATCACGAAAACAAAGTTTACTATATAAAAATATATTACAATAACATTTTTTTCTATGAACTATTAGGGTACATATATAATGTGAGGTAAACAAGTCCTCACATGGAGAGGAATTTGAATCAGTGTTGGTTACTACAGATTAGCACCACTCTAATACACTATGCGTATATCTCTAACACCGTCATGCCATGTCTGGTATAAAGTGATGTAGTGTTCTACACGAACATAGTACGAAGTCAGATCAACTTCAACAACACGAGTTCAAATTAATCCCATTGCCATTCAGACAAATTCCTCTGTACAAAATAAGATCTAATTGAGTAATACCCCGTTTGGCTCTCACGAATTGGAGACGATTTTTTGAATTTGATTTAATTCTAATTTAAAATGGATTTGAATTTGATTCTAGCCTATTTAAATTCCACTTTTCATGTTTGGGCGCCATTTGGAATTGAAATTTCTCTCAATATACAGGAGGGACAACTACGTAGTCTGCAACACTAATTAGACATAAGTGAACCGAAGAACTAGGAGAATAACAAGAAAGAGGGAAGAAGTCTGCGTAGGAAAATGAAAAAAAGGGGCAATGAACGCATGGCCAAAGCAAGAACACGTCACCGTCTCTCTGTTCGTGGCTTTGTCGCTCGTGACGACAAGCTGGCGACCGCCATGACCTTCATCGAGCGGAGCTGCGTAGCCATATCTATTCAAGGCCAGACCCGAGCGCGCCGAACTCAACCCGCCGTCGACGAGCCCTTCAAGTATCTCTCTCCCTAGCAGATCCGCCCGATCCAGATGCCGCGAGGGCCCCGAGATGAGGCGTTGGGTGAGGCTGCGGGGGAGGCGGCGAAGCCATGTGAGAAGGCTGGAGTAGAGCGGTGGCGACGATTGGTCGAAGTCTCGTGCCAGAGGGGGAGGCGACGGGAGGCATCGGGGGAACAGGAGCGCGAGAACGAAGCGATCGATGCTTTGATTCGAGATGATTGACAAGTGGGAGAGAAGAATTGTATCTAGTCCTATTAAAATCTGTTTGGAATTAGCATGAAATCATCGATTCCAATTTCAGGTCGAATACTTAGAAGATCGTCGATTCCAATTCGAGGCGGTAGTCAAACAACCTCTTTTTGGAATTAAATTCCAGGTCCGATCCTAAAAGGCAAACGGCGTCAATGAAATCTCCCAAAGGTGCAGTTCATACTGAACAGTAAAAAATATAAAGTCTTGTCTTGTTGCTACAAAAGAAGTCAATGGTAGATTCTTTCACTGTTGCAAACGTTGTTTTGTACATGAATGGAGGGCGATAGTGATGACATCAAGTGATGCAGGGGCAAAATCGGCATAAGCACACAGCCACTCACATACATCAAGATGACCGTTTTCTATTCTACCTACCATAATTCATAAGATCGGTTTAAGGCATTAATTACCACACATGTTGTGCGCCCCATTTCTTCAGCGCCCCATTTCTTGACACCGCTTAAGAACATATACAATGGTAATATATATCTATATTATTTATAGACAGTATTAAAGATACCATATATAATATATTGTTTATATAGTTGTTTATAATTATCTATAATAATCTCATATAATTAATATATTATCTATATAATTATAATATAGACACAAAAAATCATCTATAAAATCAACTATTAAATAATAAATAGCACCTTTCCCTCTTCCTTCACATTATTTTAAATCTTACATGACCGCTGGCATGTATCGTATCACTCTCACAGCGCACCTGTTCGGCTGGCCAAGCAGCGGTGCATGGACAATGACACGCACAGATACAGTGACATGTGGTCCTGACCTCTGCGGGGACCACCCCTTGCACTCTGCGGGTAGGGACGGATCTGACAGGTAGCGGGTGAAAAAAGACGAGACCTGACCTGCCACTTTTTCCCGCAAAAAAGTTCCTGACCTACTACAGCTGTGCAAGGAAAATATCGCAAAGCTATTGACATGTGGTCCCGAGGTTACTTCGGTCCCACACCATCCCAGGCTTTTATCCACCACGAAACGTGAGTTACCAAACCCCACCGACGTGCCGCGCGGGCCTACATGCCATACTCCCGCAGAGAGGCTGGTGGCCCCACATGTCAGCTTCAGTTTGGGCCGTGGGCCCCACACCTGCCTCAGTCACACAGTCACACTCCCCTGGCTACACGCGCTCCCCGCTTCCTTTTCTCTCGTTTATTTTTGTTCCGGCTTCTGAGCTGCCCATTTCTTCCTTCGTCTCGCCGTCTCCTTGCGCTCTGAGCTCCACTGCACTACCACAGCCAGTAGTACCAGTAGCCTCCCACTCGACACTCGATCGCTTTCTCTCCCTGCGATGGAGGCGTAGGTGGGGAGGGAGCTAGGGTTTTGCGCCGCCGCCTCCTGCTCGTCGTCCTCCGGTGAGCCGACACTTCCCAGATCCGGTGCTCGACCTCCAGGCCGCTGCCGCCTAGATCTGTCTTGTTTGGTGTTCGTTTGTGCTGATTTGAGCTTTTTATCGCTTGGATTTTAGGTTCTTGGTGCTGCATTTGGGGGTGTTCCCTTCAAACTGATTCAAGCGTCGATCTTTTTTTATGTTTTTTGGGGGTGGGGGGGGGGTGCTGCGGCATTATTTGATCTTATGCGAGGGTTGCTTTCACTGCGACAGTAGTGAGAATCTTGGCTTTAGCTGGTTGCTGCGGTTTTTGGTGGTTTTGTCTAGATAATAATTGGTCGTGGTGTAGATCTGTGCACTGATCTGCGGTTGTATTGCAGGGTCCAAATCCTCCGGCGTGCGGCGGTTTAGGCTCCAATGGGGAAGTCTCCGGCGAAGTGGATCAAGTCCGTGCTCTTCGGGAAGAAGTCGTCGAGGTCTGGCTCCACCAAGGCGAAGGATTTATCGGTATATATCAATATATGTTACCCTTGTATACATATGCTGTTAAAGATTGGATTTTCTGAAGGTTGTGGAGTCGAGTAATGTAATTTCAGCTAGAGAGTACAGATCTGTTATTGCGATTGATGTGTTTGTTTTCCATGTGCAGAAGGCCGCGAATAACAAAGGGTATGCTGCTGGGAAGGGGCCTGCATTTGAGAGCTCGCCGGTGATCTCAGAGCCGGTGCTTGTTACCTCCCACAACAGTGAGACCGTGCCGGAGGTTGGAAAGGGTGAGAACTCCAGCTTACAAGGTGAAGTGGTGGTGCGCGATGTGAATCAAGATTTGGAGAAGCAGAGCACTGGTGGGTCTGATGAGTCCAACGATCCCGAGAGGTTGAGAGAAGAGCAAGCAGCCGTCAAGGCACAAGCTGCCTTCCGAGGTTATCTGGTAATGTTTTTTTGGTTTCTGTTTGATCTAGTTTATCTTGATGTAAAAATTCCTTTGCATACATCTTAAAATGGTCAGAAAAAGGACAAAAAAAATATGATGTTGCACCTCTGTGATATTATTCATGCTCTAGCTGTGTCCCCGTTCTTTTCAAATGCTGCATACGCACAGAAACATTCCTTTCCCTCGCTGATCTTAAGCTACACATAAGTGTTCTGTCCTTAGCCACATGGTTTACCTTGCTATAGTCTGGTGCTAATTTTTGCATGATACTGGTCCAGGCACGTCGGGCATTCCGTGCATTGAAAGGAATCATAAGGCTTCAGGCACTGATTCGTGGGCATCTTGTGAGGAGGCAAGCTGTTTCAACTCTTCATGCAACATGGTTGATTGTGAAGTTTCAAGCTCTCGTTCGTGGTAGAAATGTCAGACTTTCTAGTGATGTCATTCAAGTTAATTGGAAGCTTACCCACCAGAAGTCTGGGGTAATTTCCTTGCTCGACCTTTTTTGTTGTGTTCTTACTATTATAATCTTATTGAATATTCCCGCTCCTCATGTTTGTATCAGTGTGTGTTGTTTTGAGAAATGCGAACGAAATCAAGGTAAAACCAGAAAAGCACGTGTTGACAATGTTCTTGGTCTTCATTAACGTTGTTCAAACCATATAAGGTCACTTGAGTACTTATTTGAAAATTTGACATAATTCTCCTTCAAGAGTCATAGGGAAAAATTTCTGTGGAGATTTGGTATTGATATGCAAGTACAATCATGAACTTCACCTTAATGTTAAAAATGCAAAAACCCACTGCATTTCACATTATATACTTCTAAGCAAATTGTCTACCGATGCTTGATGGTTGCATGGGGTGCATTGTTGTGGATGTTCACGTGGCACAGAGAAGAAAGCAGTGGAGTAACCTCCAGCTAGCTCTCTCCTGGGTGCCAAAATACTGAGAGGATATTTTTTTTACCGAAAAATGCTGTTGGAGTTAACTACAGTTTAGTATTGCTTTTTCCATTTTTAATCTGATTCATATCATCAAATGGGTATATGCTTCATTCAGTTGTAATGAAAGCTAGATACTTTGTTATGCTTGTCGTCAACATTGCAGCATATCTTTGGATATTCTTTTGCTCCACAGCTTGAATAACTTTGTCACTATTGTATAGGAGATAAACCTGTAATTTTTCACTGGTCGCATCATTGTTTTTGTGCTTACATTGGATGTGATGAGCGCTAAATTGTTCCAATGTTCGTCTTCAATGAAGCAAACATAAATGTGTCTATATATTGACATGTTTGTACCTTCTGATTTAAAGCAATAACACTATAATGCCAAATGCAGACATTGTTGTGCATGCTCTTGCATCTTTTTTATGCTTTGCGTTTCATTTGTTTCGAAAGGTGAATAGAACTGAAATATCTACCCATGTGACCTTCTATTTGATAACTTAATATGGACCAAATTGTTAAGTGAATGATTTTTGCCTTTCCGCAGGGTGCTAAACCGGATTCATGGAAGGAGAAGTTCTCTTCAAACGCATTTGCTCGTAAGGTATAATTGTTTGAGCCTCAAAATGGCTTAAATATACAAAACAAAATACCTTGATCCTATTGTTTGGTCTCTTATGCACATTACTTATCTAACAAATAAATGTCCAATCATATCACTCTTTTGCTGTCTGTCTGCAAATATTTTCTTGTTGTGCTAAGCCATTTTTTTGTTTGTGTTGTAGCTTCTAGCTTCACCAATTGTGGTGGAGGCTCTTCACTTTCAGTATGATGAGAGGGATCCCAATTCAGCCTTCAACTGGTTGGAGAGATGGACCATAAGTCGTGTCTGGAAGCCCATATCCCAACCAAAGAGACCTGCTGTTTCTGATGCCAAACCACATACAAGGAAGGCCAGTTATGCGATGGAAACAGAGTCAGGGAAATTAAAGCGCAATGCCCGGAAGAGTTCTGCCATGCAAGTTGAACCTTCTCAAACAAACCTGACCTTGGAAACTGAAAAAACAAAACGGAACCCAAGGAAATTCACTAGTGCTCCTGCTGATTCAGTGCCTGATAGCCAGTTAACTGAACTCGAGAAGGTTAAACGTAACCTTAGGAAGGTAACTAATTCCATGGCCGAAGCCTCAAAGGTATCTAGTCCTGCAACTGAGATCCCTGACCATCAAGAGGTCCAATGTGAGAAACCGCTGCGAAGTGCACAGGAAGTTCCAATTGATCCTGAGATTCAAGAACCTCACAATGATAATCTATTGGAGAATGCAAAGATAAATATTCTGGCACCTGATCTCCAACCTGAACTGGAAGTTACTTCGCATCCAGTCACAACTGAAGAAAAAGTTGAAGAATCGACTGTCCTTGCTCCAGCAGCTGAAATTATGCCTCTGCAAGACATTAATAATGAAGAAAATGCTTTAGCGAATGATGTGGAACAGAGATCCAAAGAAGAACCCCTTTCTACTGAAAGCCTTAAAGGCGGCAAGAGGAGGTCTTCATTATCAACTAAGTCAGAATATCCAGAAAATGGCTCCAAATACTCTCCATCTCTGCCCAGCTACATGGCAGCAACAGAATCTGCCAAGGCAAAACTGCGGGGACAGATTTCACCTAGACTTAGTTCTGATTCAGCGGAGAAAAATGGCTTCACCCGCCGCCATTCCCTCCCTTCCTCTACCAATGGTAAGTTGAACTCGCAGTCACCGCGTACACAAAGGCCAACCCATGCTAGTGGCAAAGAGGGAGTGCAAGGCGACAAGTCTATGATGTCTTCAAGAGACGCGAGTGGTACGTAGTAAATATCTCTGAAGACACATGTTAACATTAGTAAATCTATCTCATGCCTTGTCATATTATGCAATTGGTTTCCTATCTTGAAATATGCATAGAAGGTTTTTGGCTATTTCAACCTTACAAACATTGTACTAACTGATAATCTCGACATAAGATAACTTGCATAATTGATAGAAAATTGTTGATAGAAGAAGCCAAATTCCTGTTGCATCATATCCTATCACCTTCGGTTTGTTTTACATAAAAATGAGAAACTGTTCCATGCTCCATTTTTCTTCAGCATAGTTGGGCCCTGAAAAGTCAAATATCCCGTTTATTAGTTTCGCTAAACTAATCAGTTAAATTGACTGAAATAATGCCTAAATTGACGGTGACCATGGTTATGCAAGCATCATGAAACCATGAATAGTGTGTGAGCCAATTTTCTGAATTAGGCCAAGGTGAAAAAGGCTTTATCAAGATTTGGGATATCTGCCTAAGTTTAACTTTTTCTTCAAACATCTAAAGAGGATATCAGTTATAGAATAGTCGCTCAAATCAGGTAGATATAGTGGTCCATCCATCAATGACACCTAAGATCCAAAAAACGAGCTTGTGCATAGACTTGGCCAAATGGGCCTCTCGGCACGGCATGGCACGGGCTTGGATAGAGCACGGCCCGATTAGGCCCAGTATGCCTAGCTTGAATAAGTTGCCGACCCACATGTCTACCCTTCAACCTAGGCATGACGGAGAGGGGTCAGTCGTGTTGGGCCTGCTTGGGCACGCTTACGGGCGACTAATGGTCCGTTGATTTTACTACTGTCAGTCGCAAGTATTTTTACTGCTAGTCACAAGTAAGTTTACTACCAATCGTAGGTAATTTTACTACCAAATCACCCCTCCACGCTCAGAAGAGTACAGTAACCCAATTAGTACCAACCATAAGTAATTTTAATGCATTACCACACGTGAGTTCCTATTCATGCTAGGTCTGTTACGCTGAGGTGCCGGCCCAAGCACACCATGCCTAGTCGGGCTGGGCCGACATGGCCCGTTTACCGTGCTATGCCTGAGCTAGGCCAACAGTTCTGTGCTTTGGACCAACCATAAGTAATTTTATTGCACTACCACAGGTGAGTTACTGTTCATGTCGGGTCGCCCCGTTACGCTGAGGTGCCCGCCCAAGCACACCATGCCTAGTCGGGCTGGGCCGACATGGCTCGTTTACTGTTCGTGCTATGTCTAAGCTAGGCCAACAGTTCTATGCCTTGGGCCAGCACAATCCCGGCCCGTTTGGCCAGATCTACTTGGGAAGAAACAAAAATATGTATGACATGCACGACACATTATTATCCGACAATGGTAGGTTCTGTTGTACTACTTGTGCACATGGAGTTATGTACTGTATATAGTATTACAAATAGCAGGGGTGACACTGTGGCTTTGGTTTTCTTTTCCTGTCAGATTTAGCAGCCTGTGCTCCTAGCTATCCATACGCATGTGCTTGCTAAGATTTTGAATTTTGTTCTTATGGGCTTAAACATAAGAATAGCTAAGGGATAAGTGGTCACATGAAATTCATCACTTCACAGCTCTGTTGATCATATTGATTAAATGTGAATGAGTGTTGTGTATCATATTTTCTCAGTTCGGTTTAATTTGTCTTTTTTTAAAAAATCTGCAGAGAGACCAATCAAAGCTGAGTGGAGACGTTGAAGAGGCAATCGACCGTAGGCGAAATCCTCCATTTGAGTAGCGCAACGTTTGGGTGGATGATGTCTGCAGTTTGCTCCAATTGTTTTGCTTGTGATGTAAAAATGTTCTCTCATCCGTGACAATGGACCAGCTTTGTTGTGGTGTACCTGGGGCGAGTTTGACTTTTTTTATAGGGTTTTGCGTCCTTCCTTGTTATGTATAGCTGAAGTGTTTCCTGTTTGTTCCGATTTCCCCACCCGGAGACACCCTGCGTTGTTAAGTAAGAGAGCTGCTGATGTTAGAGAGCACTTGGATTGAACAATCTTATCCCATTTGGACATCTCTGTTGCGTTTTTAACTGACGAGTTTGAGTGCCATTCACGATACATTCCTTGCTTTTCCTGGTTGCCTTTTCATGCCTGCTAGAGTATGGTTGCTTTAATGCTTTGCTTGTATTGTGCGTGTGATCTTGTGCCTGCGACATGGATGTGTTTGTCTGCATGCAGGCAACATGGATGTCTGCACTGCACGCCCCTTGAAGCCAACACACAGGAATAAAAATGTCTTCGACGGAATATCGGGTCCAAATGAACTGCAACGGAGCAAGCGTTTACTCACATGACACTGTAGACTTGTCGACTGTAGACGCACCAGTGGTGTATATTTGGATTCAGCGAGTTTAGCTGCACCCTTTCAATGGATTTCCATGCCTGGAGCTCGCGTGAGGGAAGCGGATTCTGGCGGAGGATGCACAGTAGTTTGCCTTTACTGGCAGCCACCGGATCAGAGAGTCGGCGCGCTGGACTGGGTGCTAAGTTTGCCTTAGCTGCACTCTCCGCCACCGGATCAAAGAGTCGGCGCGTTGGACTGGGAGAGCTACAGTAGATGAGCGGGGGAAATGGATATGAATTACCGTATTCGATAGGATATAAATGTGGTATGTATTTTTCTATCTGATTAACAATTTTCCTTCTATTCGTATTCGAATTCGCATAAAAATATGGATGCAAATATGTTATGGATTTTTACCATCCGAAATGTTATTTTAACCAGACTATTTGTATTTGTATTCGTATTCGACAAAGCAATATATATATTGTATTACAATACGATTGATTAGTTTAACAAGTTTCTAATTGAATCTGAATTCGTATTTCTTTATGTAAAGTAAATGAATTAGAATGGTTAAGCTTAATTGTATGATGTTAAAATGTCGCTAATATATTCATACTACATATGTTATGAGGATGTCCAGATCCGACCGAATTGAGTAGATATTTGATTCAAATTCGTATTTGTTACAATATTCTATTCGTATTCAAGAATATTTAAATTTATATTTGTTTATCAAATACAAATACGAATATGATAAGAACATTATTCGATTTGTATGCGATTTGTTTCCACCCCTAGCTACAATGCATTTCTGCAGTAGTCGGGCGGATCTCGTGCGTTCAATTTCGATTTGACAATCCAGATTCATTAAGGCACGGTACCTTTATAGGCAGAGGTTTTGTTTCCCCGCGTGATGGCGTGAGACATGGTCCCGACCCGGGCTACCACCATCCGCCGGTCGTTCCAAGTCTAGCGATGCCGGCGTCGTCCACTTCTCACTTGCACCCACATATCAAGGGCTATATCTATTTAAAAAAAGACTTAAAAAAGAGCTGTCGGTGTCCGGGAGCGCGTCGTCCACTTCTCGCTTGCACCTGCGTGCGTCGGATGGTAAAGTTAGATTTCTCGCTGTATTAATCTCACTACGCTCACATACAAATGGTGTAACTCTTGATGTATGTATGCTATATGCAGTATGGCCAATGGTTACGGTAATAGGTGAGGACATCCAATCTAAAAAAATTCAACTGTGGAACATGGGTTCGTGGACGTTTCGAGTGAGCTCAACATCTCCGTGACAGATCGTACATACACGCGTGCCAAAAATCTGCCGTTGCGCGGTGCAGCTTCGAGCACGTCACGAAAAATGTGCGCCTAACTCAACCGGTACATACTACTACAGTACTACTATTTGTTGAGAAACCGTCGCTGGCGACCAGTTCAATCAATTCCTCTGCTTAAAACAAATCGAATCAATCACAGAAGACAGAATAATAGATTGAACACACACAGAGATAGAGAGAACTACTGGTCTTTCTTTATTAATTTCTGATTACATCTGTATAAAATATGCCGGTACGGCTCCCTATTTATAGTCTCTGGTGAGGTGCCCACCATGGGCCAGGTCTGCCGGTCCAGGCCCAGGTTTCCTAACACTCCCTCTTGAGCATTCATCCGACATGTTCATGGCTCGTTAAAACTCCATAAAAACCCAGTGGGAAAATTTGGAGAAAGGGTACATGATGCATGTTATGCTGCGATGCACAAATTGCCTCATTAAAAACCTTGGTCGATAAACTTCAGAAAACTCGTCAAGGAAAAAAGAGTACAATTCACCCAATTTCATTCAGTCTTCAGGACTTTATTCCTTTGGTTACTTAATCTTTATGATCTAGATTTACTAGCGAGCTTGAGAGAATTCTCCCATGAATTCTACAATTCTCTTAGTCTTATTATTCCAATTCCTCACACGCACCTTTCAAAACTAGATGCAGAAAGTGATTTAGTGAACAAATCTGCTAGATTTTCACATGACTTAGTATGCAGTACTTTAATCTCGTCCATCTTTTGCAATTTATGAGCATAGAAGAATTTGAGATTGATGTGCTTTGTGATATGACTCTTCACATAGCCCGTCTGCACTTGTGCAACGCAAGCTGCATTATCTTCATAGATAATTGTGGGGGTTTGCACAATGTTCATTCCTCATGACTGCTGGATGTGGTGAATCATTCAACGGAGCTAAGCGCACTCTCGTGCGACTTCATACAACGCTATAATTTCTGAGTGGTTCGTCGAAGTAGTTACGAGACTTTGCTTGGACGATTTACAGGAAATTGCAGTTCCACCACACAGGAATACATAGCACCATGAAATACTTAAATGGCTTTGAGATGGGCTGAATGGGACCACAAATGTCTCTCTGGATGCGTCCAGAAATGCAGGGACTTCATCCTTCACTTTCAGAGTGGAGGGTCTAGTAATTAATTTCTCAGTGTCACATGCAGGGCACACAAAATCTTTGTGATTCGGGAAATTCTTCGCATTAATATTATGCCCTTGGGAATTATTAATTATATTTCTCATCATCCTAAGTCCTGTGTGGCCTAATCTGTCATGCTAGAGACAGAAGAGTTCAGAACTTCTAAATACTGTCTTGAGGACAGTGTAGGCTGTAGTGCCTTGATGTTTGTATAATATAGCTCAGTTTCTAGTGAAGGAAGTTTTTCTAATACCCTTTTGTCATTCTCTTCGCGCTTCGTAATGAGCAGATATTTCTTACCGTATTCTTCTTCAGTCTCAATGTGGAAACCATTGGCACGAATATTCTTAAAATTTAGGAGAGTTCTAGTCGATTCTAGATATAATAAGACTTCTTCAATGACCAAAATTGTGCTCATTGGAAGTATAATTGTGGCTCTTCCAAAACCAATTATACATGCATCGTTTCCGACGATTGTCGTAAGGCTGCCTGTGCTCTTACGAATCTACTGAAAATAATTAGTTGCTCTTAAGATGGTATTCGTTGTGCCGCTGTCGGCAAGACACACTTTCTCCATAGGGCGCCACACGCGTTCTTCGATTCACCGAAACGATCTCGTGCTAATAACATATTGAGGAACCTTCGCTGGCGACTAGTCCGATCGATTCGTCTGCTTAGAACAAATCGAATCAATTACAGAAGATAGAATAATAGATTGAACACACAGAGAGAGGTAGAGAGAACTCCTGATCTTTCTTTATTAATTTCTGATTGCATCCGTACAAAATATGCCGGTACGGCTCCCTATTTATAGTCTCCTGTGAGGTGTCCACTATGGACCAGGTGTGCTGGCCCAGGTCCAGATTTTCTAACACTGCTATTGCCCCTAAAGGCACATTCGCAGGTGCAACCGTAGACCTTTTTTTTTGAACGGAAAATCGTAGAATCAAGTCATTTGTTACTCTCTCTTGGTTGATCAGTGGAATCTTGGAATGTGTGAAACTAAGCAGTGAAAGAAAAGGTCGCTTTGTGAAAGTTTAACTAAATTTACATACGATATTTCTGCCACCCAACACAATTCTACAGTGACTATTGCGGCGACGACATGTTTCCAAAACCATTCCAGGTCATTCTCTCGCCATCGTCATAGCATGCGATGTCCCCTTGAAATTTGGCACTCCGAGCATGGCCACTGCCTGATGAGAAGAGGTTGCACATGTCTGGTGAATCCCCTTGAAAAAAGTTGTGGTACTCGTGATATTCGTAGGCTTCTCCTGGCTGGGCACCCGGCTCTCTGATGTCCCCTTCTGTTTCACCTGCATCTGAGTTCTTCTCAACCAGCTGCCTGAACATTGATGACTTCAGTAGGAGGCTGAGTGCAGTGGATGAGCCTCTCTTCCTTAAGCCACTAGAAGGGATCATAGCAGAGACTTCTTGATTACTACTACTACCACCACCACCACCACCACCTAATTGTACATTATGATCTAGGATAAAAGGATTGTTCCGAGGGAGCATCTGAGTTTCGATTGGGAGGAATTGTTCAGTAGGAGTGTGCATTGCAAGAGGTTCAGGGCTTGACTTTAGCCATGTGATGTATGACCTCAGGTCGAAGTTTGTGACTGCGTTTACGCCTTTGTATTCTATTGCGGCGATGTCATATGCACGGGCAGCCTCTTCTTGAGTGCCTGGAAGAAAATTCAGTACTTACGATGTTATGATCTGACGTTATAGGCATGGTTATGTGTTATCAACTAAGAATGTAGAAATTTTGTTGCTGTACTCACTGTATGTTCCAAGGTAGAGATATTTGTTTCCGAAAACACGCCCGATTCTTGCTTCCCATCTTCCATTTTGATGATGCCTGCAATGTTGCATTATATTAGAACATTCAGTCTACAAATGTACTTTTGGAACAATTTATGTAGAAATCAACGCATTGTCTGTTGAAATATACCTGGCAACCCCTCGGTACTTGGACACTCCTCTTGAAAAACCACTGCTCTTCCTGACAACAGATTAAACTTGTCAGAGTTGAATATATGACGAATAGGTGATGGAGCATGCTAAGATTTCAGTGGAAATAATATGTACCTCCTTAACGATGCAAGGTACTCTTCCTTTGTAAGGTTCTCCATTATCTTTAACTCCTTTTCATAATCCATAACCTGAAACATGTCGACTGAACTAAGTCACTGAAATTATTGTACATATGACAGATTTCTGTAGTCTATTGCTCACTGTTTTTTGCAGACTGAAGCAACTTGCTATTCTTGCACAAAACAGGAGTAAAGCTATTGCATGTTTATACCGGAAAATTTGTGTGAGTGGTTGGTCCCCAGTACTTGAGAGCAGCAAGGTCGTATGCCCTTGCAGCTGCCTCCTCCTCATCATATGCTCCAAGGTAGACTGTTACAAATCAAAGAACATATCCAGCATTAATCATCTGATGTATATATAGCTCTGTTGTGGCAAGTATGTCAAGAGAGAGAAATTCAGAGCACCTACCCTGCTTGCCCTTCTTCCTCTGTGTTGGATTCCAGGAATTCTTGTCCCACAAATGTGCTTCAAAACGACCTGTCCATCGATGCCTGCATGACAAGATGCTCTTGTCATCTATTTTCTTATTCTGAGCAGGTTGCAAGGTTGTCAAGAAACATGCAGTCCAAATGTACAGAAACACATCCAGTTGCATGTTTGCTTCTTAATTTTACCTGCTAACTCCACGAAACCTGGAGCTCCTCTTAACGGTGATGCTTGGCAAGGACGTCTTGCCAATGCCACTGCCATCGGTATTGCCATTGATCGGTGTGATCAAAGCCGGCCCCCTTCTTCTCCTTCTGACGACCTGGCCCGCCTCGCCGCCTTCCGACGCATTGATCATCATGGCATGAGAGTAGTTTTCGATCTCACTCTTGACCATCATGATGCTATCCATGGCTGAAACTTCTCCCTGCTTATGGCCTCCGATGTGGCTAGCTAACTTCAGGACCGAACGAATTGTAGAAACGTAGAGGCACTGAAGCAGCTCTGAGCCAGGTGAGACGCCACTTCCTGCCGGTGTGTTTATATACTACTGCTTTGGCTGGTGACAGATTTTGTCTCCTAGTAGACAGAAGACAAGATGTTGATGATTTCATGGCTTCCAAGTCATACTCTGTCTGTCTTTACTATGTGGGTTTCGTCAATATTCATGTTTGGAAACATCGAGCTTAGCTGCAGGGCCTTTTGTCCTATGGCGGCTGGGAGACGTTTGGCGCGTGAAATCGAGCGTTTGTTTTTCCTTATCGCTGAAGAGCATATTTGCGTTTCCAACAGGCTGTAACAAGAAGCCAAGTATTATTCGCAGACGAGTCCAAACCCAGATTTGTCATCGGAAGACAAGAAAATAGCAGCATCGAGCTGAGAAACCTGTGTTTTGCCCTTGTCTGGCTCTGGGCTACGCTTGTCTGCATCTGTGTTCGCAAAAAGGTGAACCTCTTGTGCAGTTCACCCGAGTTGCTTGGGACAAATCTCTGAGTTTAGCAACCAAAGCTGTACCGATTAGGCACCGCAGCGCGCGCAGCCGTCCACCGCGCCGACGCTCCGTACGTACGTACGTACGCCGCGCGACCAGCTTGACCGATGCTGAGACTGACCGGCTGACCGCGCGCGCTCTCGCCTTGCGCGCGGGCACAGCCATCCATCGCCGGCCGCGCGCGCGCCTGGGCCCTGCCCTGTTTGGCATGGCTCCACTTCACAAGTGGAGCTGTTTTTTTTACTTTACAAGTGGAGCTTGGTGAAACTATTTTTTTCAGTTCCACCCAAGAAGCTACTTTTGTCTCAGCAGGTTTTAAGGGACGCCTTGAGTGGAGCTATTTTGTTGTACCCCGTTTGGCATAAAACAGTTCCAAACAACCCCAAGAGCTAGTGGTGAGCTGTGCCAAACGGGGCCTTACCGGCGCTGACGCGGCCCACACGGACAGCAATGCGGTCATGGACACAAGTTTACGAGGCTAACGACAACGTTTTCATAGGGATGTGCTCTTTCCCTTCTCTGTTTTATCTGCTCTCAGGAATTCATAACGAAATACCACACAACGACGGGTGCTGGCGCAGTTGGCTAGCGCGTATGTCTCACAGCTTGTTGACTGTTGAGTAAGGTCGGGGGTTCGAGCCTCCTCGCCCCTCTAATGGACCGAGTGGTGATGAAATGCTCCTGTGACAACTGGGTCGTCACGCAAGCGTCTGATCCTCAGATGTTACGAGCTAATCTGAACTTGGTCTGCACCATTTTTTGTCTAATGCTTTTGCTACTCCGGAGCCTCTGCTTTGGCCCGGTCTATGGCCCGTTCATATTATTTTTTGGCTTTAATTCTTGTAGAAAGAGAGGTATTTATGTATAATTTTAATCGATATAAATGAAATTACTAAATTATGTAATACAATTAACTAATACATTCTATTTTAAAAAAGACACTTTGTTTGAAAACTAAGTATTGTAAAAAATCATTTACTATAAAAAATAGCTTTTAGAATCTAATAAGCTCTCCTAGAGCTGCTTTTACCGATATTTCCCGATTAGCCCCTAAACATTATGCATGTCAACTAAACTTGGTCCACACCATTTTTTTGTCTAATGTTTTTGCTACTCTGGAGCCTCTGCTTTGGCCCGGTCTATGGCCCGTTTATATTATTTTTTGACTTTAGTTCTTGTAAAAAGGAAGATACTTATGTATGATTTTAACAAATATAAATAAGTTACTATATTATATATTACAATTAACTAGTACACTCTACTTTTAAAAAGACATCTTGTTTGAAAACTAAGTATTATAAAAAAATCATTTACTATAAAAAATAGTTTTTAGAACATAATATGTTCTCCTGGAGCTGCTTTTACCGACATTTTTCGATTAGCCCCTAAACATTATGCATGTCAACTTCTGTGTGTATGTGCGAGATCGTAACTACCCTCGGGTTTTGAATGAGGGGGATTTTGGGTGGGTTCTTTTGAACTGATGATTTATGGTTTAATTATTTGAATTCTTTCTATTCGCAAGAGGCAGTATGCAAAGTGAAATAGTCGCATGTAATTTTAGACGGTATAGCTAAACTTAGTATATTTTTTACTATAATTTTTATACTGACCCGAGGGTTAAGGCCCACTACTGACAAGGTATCTTTTTATCTAGGGCCGGATTCCATCTTGGCCCGTTAAATCTTTTTAAGATTCTTGGCCCGTTAAACTTTACAGAATTGGCCCGCGAGTGCAAATTAAGGCACTTGCGTTCTGGACCCGGCTTCTTTCCTACCCATTTGTTTTATTCAGTTACTAAGTTCGACTGTTCGAGATGAGAAAACAGGCGGCGGGCAGAATGCATTCCCAGATCAAATCCCAACTCGACAGCTCGCCCTCCCAAGTTTCTCAACTCTTTTTCCTCTTTCCCTCGCTTCCCGTGCACCCCGTGATTCAAGATAAGAAGGGGGAGAGATCGCCGCGTCCGTCGCTCGCTCCCCATGGCGATGGCGTCGTCGCGGAGGCGGACGCTGCTCAAGGTCATCGTCCTCGGCGACAGCGGGTCAGTCCCCCCACTCCACCTGCCCCCACGTCCCGCCGTTTCGTCTTCGCTTTTCGTTGCTCTTTTTTTTTGCTTTTATATTTATATATCGATTTGGGCGTGTTTATGGTGCTTGCTTTACTATTGACTTGGCTTGTATTGGTTTGGTCTGTGCAGGGTCGGGAAGACGTCGCTAATGAACCAGTATCCTTACCTCGGTGGCATCGATTGGTGTGCTTTCTTGGTACCTATGGATTGGGTTCGAGCTCAGTGTGCTTTTCTTTTCAATCTGGCGACTTCTCACTCGAGAGGCGGCATATTAACGCGCTCGTGTTGAAATTATGCAAACTTATTAGTTAGATGTTTGGTTTGATCTGTTCATTTGATTTGTGGAACCTGTGCTGAAGTAAAAAAGCTCCGGTTTTTAGAGTTAGAAAGTAGTAGGTGTCGCAGTGACATCTTTGGTACATCATTTTAGTAGATGCGTCTTAGTATGCTTCATTCACTTGTTTGGAATAAAATGTTGTGTGACCTGTCTGTCGCGATATTGGGTATCGCGAGTGGGGCTTTATGTGCTGTCTGCAAGATGTTCGACCAATTGAAGCATGCTTGGATTTGCTTGACACGGATTAGATATGTGCACAAGAAATTTAGCCAGCAGTACAAGGCGACAATCGGTGCCGATTTCGTCACCAAGGAGGTTCTCATTGAAGATAGGCTTGTCACCTTGCAGGTCAGCCTTCTCCACTGATTTGGATTCTTGCACAGATAAAATGAGAGAGGCCATGAGGCTAACACCATTGTGTACTGCTGCTGATGTAGATCTGGGATACGGCAGGGCAGGAGAGGTTCCAGAGTCTTGGCGTGGCGTTCTACAGGGGAGCAGATTGCTGTGTGCTGGTTTACGATGTCAATGCTGAAAGATCGTTTAATACACTCAATACCTGGCATGATGAATTCCTCAACCAAGTAAGTCACTTTTATCACACAATGTTGTTATTATGTGAGATTGTGATCACAGATGCCAAGAAATTTGGCATTAGCTAACAGCCTGACATGATGCTGTGATAAAATCTTCCACAAATGTAGGCATGTATGCATATTTTTGTGGTTTTTTGTTCGTCCTGGCAAGAACAATTCATGTTTGCACTATCAGTTAGTCATGTGCATGAGATGAATCAGATGATTATAGTACAAATATGCACATTAGTCTGTCGAGGCAAATTGCCTTCAATGCTTGATGTAAATCAGAATAACAGTAGAGGTTGTTATCTGGATTGTCCATATGTGTTAAACTGTATTGTAACTTTTTGGTATACTGGACAAGTAGACATGCACTAAGATCTGCAATGATATCCTAGAAGTTCCCTAATGAAGATAAATTTAAAATTGGAAATGCAACCTGGCCAGCTCTGCAAATTAATTTTGTCTCTTCAGTGTTGGATTTTTGGCATGGACTAGTTTGACATGATCCGGTGTCTCTGCCATATTTGTGCAGAATGACATGCCAGGTCTGCACGACCTTGCCCAATGCTATATAAGCTCCTAAAGTTCAAAAGATGTTATGAAACCATCTGTATGGTTCAATATTCTTTTGTCGTGGAATATAATAGCTCATTTGTTATCACATTCTTAGATGGGACAATTTCCCACATGTAAGGGGGAATATAGCAAGCTAGCAGCAAACCGAAGGGCATAGATCATGCATTGGTATTAATTTCCATATTATCAAAATGATTACTGCAAGCTGAAAAGTGGAAACTCATGCTGCTTGGTTAATGTCGATCAAGTTTTGCTATTTATGAAATACCTCCCAAATTTATTTCGGATTGTGAAGGTTTCATGGGTTTTTTTCCAAATCAAATGTATTGGTCAAGTTTCTGTGTAAATAAACATTTTAACGGCTTGGCCTTTCTTTGAGCCCATCAACCTACTTGTTTGGTGCAGTATTTAAACTGCCTCGAGCTTTACTACGTTTTGATCCGTTGCTTATGGATCCCAATAGCACAGCATTTCTGCCCTTGTCTAACAGTCTATGGTATTGGAAAACTGTAACTGATTGCCTTTTTCATTTTTAGGCTAGCCCATCAGATCCTAAAAATTTTCCATTCATTTTAGTCGGGAACAAGATTGATGTAGATTCTGGAAGAAGACGAGTGGTTAGCTTCTTTAACATTCAACTTTTGTAGCACATATATTCTGCAATTTCCTTATTGCCAGAGTCGCCTCACAGGTTTCTGAGAAGAAAGCAAAAGAGTGGTGTGTCTCCAAGGGTAATATTCCGTATTTTGAAACCTCTGCAAAAGACGACTTCAATGTTGACACTGCTTTTCTGTGCATTGCCAAGCTTGCTTTGGAGCATGAGCATGATCAAGACATGTAAGTAAAAGCATATTTAGCTTTTTTGTTTGCGTACCGAGAAGCCGAATCCATGCTTCTATGTGGCTTATGCGCTAAGAGGTTTATGGCGTTAATTCATTACTTTAATCATGTAATCATTTACACCTATTGCTTCTCTGCCCCCAGCTACATCAAGACAGTCGCAGAACGAGTCCCGGATACTGAACAGACAAGCGGATGTGCTTGCTAGCAGCTAGCCATTCCTGTTCATTGGCTAAGATTATTTTCAAGCAAAGCTGCGCACTCTCTATGTTTTTTTTGAACGAAATGGCAGGAATGCTGCGCACTCTGTAGTTGCGGTGTACAATAAGCTCGCATAGCA
The DNA here is from genome assembly GCA_036346575.1 of Dendrocalamus sinicus. Classification (NCBI taxonomy): domain Eukaryota; kingdom Viridiplantae; phylum Streptophyta; class Magnoliopsida; order Poales; family Poaceae; genus Dendrocalamus; species Dendrocalamus sinicus. The sequence continues at coordinate 3,072,914 of CM070655.1, read as the reverse complement.
GCTGTTTAGTACAATAGTTAGTGACTCTGTAGAGTGGTGTCGTCTGATACCTAGAATACTAATGAGCGGTTGCCAGTTCTGCTCGCATCTGCTCCCCTAGGACAATAAAGGTTACATTTGCAGACAATTCTGGCGAAGAGATGTGTAGTAATTGAACTCCTCGCCAGTTGTAACTTTTCAACCTCCAACATGCTGAATCCTGACGCAAACATCTTGTAACAGAACATATGTGCTATAACTCCACCGGAATAATGGAATTCTGAGTTCTTCTCGCGCTCAACAGTGCAAGTGCCTGTCGGACTTGTTATGAATAGCGCTTGTATTCATATGAGGTCAATGGGCCGGTATATATACACAAAGTACAGGTGGTAAATATGTAAAGAACCCCTCATAACAATGGGGAATAACAAACTATACATATATCTCTAACACCCCCCTCAAACTCATGGTGGATCAACAACACTGAGTTTGGAGAGGAAGAAGCTGTCTTTGTGCTCGAGTGCAGGCCTTCGTGAAGAAATCCGCTATCCAAGCTCAAGGCACATCTTGAAGAGTAATCACCGATCATGCACACAAGTCCTCATGAAAGAAGCATCAACTCCAATGTGCTTGGTGAGCTCATGCTTCACGGATCACGAGCAATCCGATAGCACTTTGTCTTTGTCGACAAGAGAGGGTCGGTGTAGTGACGAAACACCAAAATCCTCAAGTAACCACCGTAGCCAAGTAATCTCTGTTGTCAAGAGAGCCATAGCTCGCAACTCGACCTCTGCACTCGAGCGGGATATTGCGATCTGTTTCTTCGTCTTCCGGCAATAAGAGAACCACCAAGAAAAACACGATGCGAGAGATAGACCGCGATCGAGAGGATCGCCGCCCAAGTAGCATCCGAATAGGCTGAAGGCATAACGAGTGGGCGTGGAAAGAAGAGACGGCAAGAGATAGTCCCACGAAGGTATCGCGAGAACTCGAAGAAGGTGGTCAGAGTGAACTGAGTGGGAGCTGAAACAAACCGACTCGAATATGAACTGGATAAGTGATATCCGGACGAGTAATGACAAGGTAGACAAGACTCCCAACAAGATGACAATAGCGAGTCGGATCGTAAAGAAGCTCGCCATCGAGAGTCGGAGGTGAACATTGAGCTCCATGGGAGTCTCAACGATCTGTTGTCGATGAGAGAGCGCGATCAAGAAGATCCTGAATATATTTCTCTTGGGACATAAAGAAACCATCCGGAGTGGAAGTAACCTCAATCCCAAGGAAATAACGAAGAGGACCAAGATCCGACATAAGGAATCGCTCACTAAGACGAGCCTTAACAAAGGCAATGTACTCGAATCATCTCCGTAATGATCATATCATCAACATACGGGAGAAGAAGAGTCCGACCACGAGGCGAAGTGTGGACAAAGAGCGCAGATCATGATCACTAGCTGAAAATCCAGCACCGGTAACCACGGAGGAGAAGCGCTCAAACCAAGCACGGGGGCTTGCTTAAGGCCATAGAGAGAGCGGCGAAGCGGCGGACCATGCCCTCGAGGCACAGAATACCCGGTGGCGGATGCATGTAGACCTCCTCACGCAACTCGCCATTAAGAAAGGCATTCTTGACATCAAGGCGAAAGCAGACCGATGGCGAGCAGGCGCCACCGAAAGAAGAGTGCGAGCGGTGGTCATGTGGGCCACGGGAGCAAAAGTCTCGTCGTAGTCAACACCATCTTCTTGCTGAAACCACGAGCAACAAGACGCGCCTTATAGCGCTCAAGAGAGCCATCGAGCGAGTCTTAATCTTATAGACCCACTTACATGTGATGGGATGAGAATGGGATGGAAAGGAACAAGATCCCAAGTACCCGATGCGCTCGAGGGCAGCAATCTCCTCGGCCATGGCAAGCTGCCACTCGGGTGAGTAATGACATCCGGTGGGAGACAGGCTCACGAGTAGCTGCGCGGCAAGAAAGGCAAACGGGTAGGAGGCCGAATCGACCGGCGATCGCGGAGAGCGTAGCGAGGAGAAGATGACCCATCAGGGGAAGATGGAGCATCAGAAGAAGATGGAACATCAGAAGAAGATGACTCATCCGGAAGATCCTCAATACGAGGTCGACGAGTGTAGACGATAGTGGGAGGAGCACGGGAGTCGTAGGAGACGACACAAAGCGGCGACAACGGCGAGAGGCCACGGGGAATATGTGGAGACTCGATGGGACAGTGGGCGAGGGCAAAGCAGATATAGGAGTATCCGGAAAGGTCAAGAAAGACAGAGACTCCACAGAGAAGTCGCCACAGAAAAGAAGGCGCAATGTAAGGCGAGGAACATGAGCAACGAAGGAACATGAAAAGATGAGTTGCTAAGAGATCCTCGACTGAGAGCAGAAAGAGATGTACCATCGCAGTAAGAACACCGCGGGAGAATCAAGAGGTGTAATAGAAGGCAGTGGAAGAATCGGGAGTCATGTGAAAAGATGCTCCGAATCAAGAATCCACGGGAGGTACCTAAGCGTGTAGGAGGTGGTCTCTCGATTGCTGAAGAGTCGATGAGAAACTGCGCAGAACTGCCGAGGAGAACACAAGCGGCAAGTAGGCGTCGAAGTCGGCTATCTCTGCTCGGTGAGAGAAGCTGCTGCGCAGAAGTCGAGGCGCGTCGTCGTAGAAGCACTAGTGCCGATGAAGAACAGCGTGAAAGATGCCGCTTCTTCTTGTAGCACCGACTCGGTGTGGCCATCCTTGTCGCAGAGGAGCAGTGAGGACGGCCACCTCGGTGAGGCGGCCACCACCACTGTGGTAGCCGCCGGAGGAGGCAGCGATGCGCGAGCGACGACGGCGAGCACGAGAGGAGTGGCATCGCACCAGCACCACTCAAACGAGTCTCCTCTGCGCGTATCTCGGTAAGAGCCTCCGGAGAGTGACACGAGGTGGCGTGCAGGAGCTGGGCACGCCTTTGCTCGAACTCGAGCGGCGCAGTAAGGAACTCGTAAACCCGCTGAAGCTGCGGATCGGCCACGTACCTCCGAGCGGCGACGGACGATACGGCGGCCGAGCGCGAAGTGAGTCCAATTGGCGCCGACAGCGAACTCGGCGTAAAGACGTCAACGATAGCATCACCTGCTGAAGAGAGTGCTCTGGCGGACCACGGGCGAGTGCAGGGCATCACCAGAGGGCTCGTGCGCCGATGAAGATGAGTCCACATCCGAAAGCGAAGAGTCCCACAACCTCGAAGAAAATCGAGGCCGGACATCGCGGCGATGAAGACAGCAGCGGCGGCGTCGTCATCGTACCACCGAGTGTAGACGGTCGACGATCCGTGTAGGAATCGAGCCTCTGGTAGGCGGCGCTTTATCATCAGCGTCATCATCGCAGCGCCTTATCGGTGTCGGAGGCAATACAACAGCGTAGGCTCCGTCGGAGAATAGGGCAAGCGCGGCGGTGACATCGCCGAGAGGACGCCCGAGACGGAGACCACGCATGTGAATGCGCATGTGAGACACGAAATCGGTGTAATTAACACCATCAAAGATCACCGGCGGCGAGAAAGCGGTGCCCATTGGTAGCGGCCCGGGCGGCGCGGCGACCAAAACAACGAAGTCTAACAGCGGCGCGGACGGCGCGCGGTTAGAACAACGTTTTTTTGCTTTTTTACTAAACCCTAAACTTAACGCGCCTTCGCCGTTAGAACATCTGCCAAGGCACACGCCCAAGGTAGGAGGCGGCGGTGGCGCTGGCGGCGCGACGCGGAGCGCGAGCGGCGGGCGGGCGAGCGGCTCGGCAGCGCTGGGAAGCGGCCGCGCGCGGGGCCGCGCAGCGTCGGAGGCGAAAGCGCGGCGCGGCGCGCGAGAAGCGGCGTCGGCGGCGGCCGCGCGGAGGGCGGCAGCGGCCGGAGCGAGGCGGCGGCGGCGCGAGAGAGCGGCGTCGAGCGGCGGCACGCAGGGCGGCGCGCGAGCGGCGCGCGCGGAGGAGCAACCGCGACGTCGGCGGAGGAGCGATCGCGACGCGAAGCGCGACAGCGGCAACGGAGAAGCCGGCGGCGGCGGTGGAGGCCGCCGAAGACCGAGCGGCGGTGATGGCAGCGGAGGAGGCCGAGTCGGCGGCGCGGCGGAGGCCGAGTCGGCGGCGACGGCGGAGCGGCACACGCGCCGCGGAACCTAGGTAAACCAAAACCCTAGTTTTGGCTCTGATACCATGTTATGAATAGCGCTTGTATTCATATGAGGCCAATGGGCCGGTATATATACACAAAGTACAGGTGGTAAATATGCAAAGAACCCCTCATAACAATGGGGAATAACAAACTATACATATATCTCTAACAGGACTGTCGGTGCTTGCTTGTCAACCGTTTGTGCATTTGATGGTTCAGACTGTTCAGAGTTGCGATGATCAGGTTGGTTTTTTTGGCTGTGGCTTTATAGTTTTTTGTTTGAATTTTTGAATTCTGGTTGTTCAAAAAAAGAGTTTGGAAATATACGTGTAATTTTAGCTGATATAGACGAATTCGATATAATGTCTACTATAATCAATTTATAAACATCATCTTTAAAAAATATACTGTTTGAAAACTAGTTACTATAGTATAAATTAAAAGCTAAAATCATAGTTCAAAAAACAGAGCCGATGAGTCGATGACTGAAACGTTCAAACACGGTGAAACTGCGATACTGTTTCAAACACTGTGAAGCCTATTCGGGTTTGGATCTTGATCCCTCGTTGCACTGTCCTGATGTGATATGTGCGATCCGAACTCTGAAAGTCCTGAAACCTAAGGCCGGCTTGTTGCGAAACCACGCGGCGGGGAGTGTGTCCACGGCGATGCGACAGCGCCGTTCGCCAGGCGTTGCTGCCATTGCCCCCTTGTCGTCCGGTTCGGCCGCAAGAGGGCGAAAAGGTGCAGCGGGACAAACTTGACCTCCCTTCCTGGACCTTGCTGACCCCCTTCTCGGATCCTGTCGAGCTGCCGGTGAGAAGCTGCAGTATACCTTAAAAAAATAAAACGGTTTCTTTGTTGTTGTTTCAAAGCGACCTATTAAGATATTTTTTAAAATAATTTATTAATATTTATTTTGTTTACATAAATACTCGTACTAACATTAAAAATATAAATTATAATCAGTAATCATGAGCCACGGTTGAAAAGAAATCACGCATTAGCATATACGACATCTGGTGTGGTTCTCATATTCAATTGCGACTGTGCTTAGTACTGCTGGTAGCGGCACACAGAATTGAACACACAGTTCCTTGTTTGGAATTTTCAGAACCGACCAATGAATGTAACATGGGCAAGGAAAGAATTAATTATTACAGCTAACTGCGTGTGAAAATTGATTTGTTTACAATTTAGCTTCGTTGAATTCTACCCCCAGGCCCCAAAGTTTCAGCCCCAGCTCTTCTGGTCTTTTAATTTTGTTTTTTTTGTTTTTTGTTTTTTACCTTTTTTATTCTTTTCGTTGTATATGATGATATAATTTTTTATTTTTTAATTAGATTAAAAAATTAATAATAGTTATAGTGTATTTTCAACCGCTACAGTATAAAAAAATAAAAAGCCTATTTAAAAACCTAAATGAGTACCAACTTAACCTTCCCATTTCAGTAAGTCTGTAAGACTTAGGCTCTGTTCTTTTTCAGTTTTTGACTTCAGCTTTTAGTTTTTCTACAGTAACTAGCTTTTAAATGGAATGTTTTTTCAAGATGATGTCTACTAGTTAATTGTAGTACATAATGTACCGACTTTATTTATATCGGTAAAAACCACACGTGAGTTTCTGTTATTCTATAATCTTTCACATGAACAGCTCAAAAATTACAGGCCACAGTTAAAAACTATAAACTTCAACAAAAAAAAAGAACAGATCCTTATTATAAAAAAAAAGTCTGCAAGACTTATCCGTGGCTGAAATCGCAGGTGGTTATTCTTATTTTACAGGAGTAGGTGCTACTTTGTTAATAACACTTTTAACAACGTTTGAAGTGGATATTTTAGTTTAGATGCTGATTGGATATCAGCCTGTTGACTTGTACTCTCACCAATTATAAAAGAGTGATATTTTTTTTACTCTTTAAAGCCAACAAGATGTCATTTTAACCACTTTATTTTATCATCATGTATTCATAAAAATTAATAAAAGTGAAATATTATGAGAGTATTTTTCATGACAGATTCACCCGTAATATTTCATATATGTAAACAATACATTTGAGACAACATGTTCGGTCAAAATTATTTTATTTTGACTGCACATATTCTAGAGTGTCACTTTTTTTTTTGACTGGAGGGAGTAATATTTTGTTAGTTTTGGTCGTTTATAGATGACATGGTGGTGATCAGTTGGGCTTTTTTTGGTGGCTTATGGCTGAAAGCACTGTAGCTGGATGAAAAAACACTGTAGCTGACAGAGGCTTATTTAGCATAATTAAATTTAAAAAATTAAAAAATATGTTAGCCTATTACGTATAATACAAACAAATACGGGAAAAAAGAACCGGAAAAAACACACCAAAAAAGCCAAAAATTCAGAAAAAGACGAAATTTGTGAATAATGAAAAATAAGTCGGAAACCAGAAGCTTAAGCCAAATTGATCAAGACCGTAGCATAAGTTAGCATATCTCACAGATCGAGAGGCCACCGCCCCACGCACAGCCAAGGTCTAAGTAAGCAGTTGGGATATCAAGATCAAGGGGTGAGTAAATTTAGCTAGTGCGGTAATAATTAACAAAATTGGTATACATTTGTCACATAATTTTTGCGGAGGAAAGCAGTCAAGCTTCTGACCTTGTGATTCGTTGTTCCGTGCGTATTCGCTGCGAGCGTGCAACTTGTCGTTGTTCCGTGCGTATCGATTCGGCCGGAGCCTTCCAAGAAGAGAGGAAACGGCGAATTGGGCGGGCGTCGTCGAGTCGCACTCTCCAGCTTTTAAGCTTTTAGGCGCTGTTTGGTTTACGGTTTAAGAATTTGCATGTCCAGGTAACTGATCTTAGGCATTCATTTTCCTCTACCTAGGGACAGGATTGCTGCCTGCCAGGCAGCATCCAAACACGTTAATTTCTTCGGCCACATCAATTTAAGGTCTTATTTATTTTAACCCAAACTTCTAACTTCTGACTTATTTTTCACTATTTATAATTTTCTTATCTTTTTAAGACCTTTTGTTTTTAACTTGTTTGTCGGTTTTTTTTCATATTTGTTTATATTGTTTATGCTAATCTATTTTATTTTTAAAAGTTTAATTATATCAAATAAACTATTATTAATTATAATATAATTTTAATCATAAATCAGTATATTTCAATCGAACCGAGGCATATATCTCAATCGAATAGAGGCACTAAGAGCAAGTACAATAATATAGCCAACTAGTGGCTATAACACTTGTCCATTTCATCTATAGCCTTCAAAAAAATAGTTCATACAATAAGGTAGCTATTACAATAACTATTTGGCCCCACGTGTAAGAGAGTGAAATGTATATTTTTACGTGCTATAGCTAGCTGTAATTTAGTAGCCACTTTCTTCTCTCTCTTCTTTCTCTCTGCCACGTAAGATTTGGTTGATATTATATTTCTTTATAACATCACGATTAGCGCTTTATCAGACTGCTCTAAGTCGTGGGTCCGCGGGTGGAAGCTAGCTTCAGGAAGAGGGGGATGGTTGGTGGCTTTTGCTTGGTGCGTAGATTGCTTTTTTGTTGCTATTGTTCTATCGTCAATAGTACTCGTCCATCTGGAGTGCTGTCAGTATTAATTGCTTGTCTCGCTTGGAATAGGATAAGATATTGATTGATGCACAGTACACAAGCATACTTTTGACGTAAAGGCGGTGTATCTAGTGCAAACATGCAAACTATGACATAAGTTGTTTTGTTCTGTCTTCCAGTTTATTTTTTATTTTTTCTAAATTTTATCTTTTTTAATATTTTTTATTGTTTTGAGTTTTTACCGATTCTTTTTTCCTGTGTTCGTTTGCATTACATGTGATGGACTAACCTGTTTTTCTATTTTTAAAATTTAATTATGCCAAATAAGCCATCTTCAGGTACAGTGTAATTTCAACCAGCTACAGTAAAATAAGCCATAAGCCACAGCCCAACCGTGCGCCACAGAAAATTCAATAGAAAATAAATGCCTTATTTAGACATCATTCCAAACAGCTTCTAGCTTTAAAAATAAAAAACAATTTAGAACGTGTTGTCTTTTTAATAGTTTTTCTTCGTATTATCTATAGAGATATAACATTATTTTTTCATTTTCCTATATTTCATTTATTTTTCTTTGATTAAATATCTTAGTCAAAGTTAACGGCTGCTATATTGTAATTTTAGCTAAAAGTTATAATACTTTTGAACAGACTCTTAGAACATTAGAGTTCCATGGATTTTCTATAAAAATCCTATGAAATTAATAAAATCCAGACATTCCAAACGGGCCCTAAGAGCTAAAGCTTTCACTTTAAGTATCCCTTCAATCAAGCTTGCATCATGTGATTGTTATATATATATGGGGGGAAAAGTATAACTAAAGCCATTTGCTGTTTTTGTCTCACCTCGCATAGTCACTGTTGCGCACACTCCGTCCATATCGGTTGCGTGTGACGCCTCGCGACCCTTTTAATTAAAAAAAACGCTAGCTTTCGCAGGTTATCTGAATGTGCATGCAGGGAAAAAAAACGGTGATGTGTGCGTCCTGACATGACGCCCAGCAGCGCATCGACGTTGACGCACACATACATGTGCGTCCGCATCCTGATAATACGCATGTGCTCGCCGCCAGCAAGCTCGGTTACGTTGAAAAGCTATAACTTATAATTAAAATTACACTATAATATCTTAGCTAGAAGTCAAAATCTAAAGATAAAATGAGCGAAACCTTAAGCTATATATCTATCGTTCGATGGAGTGGCAGCAGCGTGGCCACACTCTCCTCTTCTCCTGGCTCCTGAGTGAGCTCACAACGTCTCACACACAAAAAGAAAAATATGCAAGCGAAGCAAGCCATTAACAAAGGTCAACCGTGCTCGCCAACCACAGCGAGATTCGGGGACGAAAAGGACTCCCGGACTTTCATTTGGCAGCATGCCGATGGGCACCATAAGCCTGCAAATTATGTAATCGTGCAGGAAGCTGCGCAGAATCTGGGTCCATAGCTTCTAGATTGTGCTTTGCATGCCATCGTGGGGTTTCTTTCAGTACTAAAAATTTAGATGAAAGCGACATCCAAAATAAAACATACAATGCACATAAGCAGCGATTGGGACGCATGGTTTATACAATTAATGCACATAAGCAGCGATTGGGACGCGTGGTTTAGGAAACGACGTCGTTCGGGTGTTCAGGATGGTGGCTTCCCCTCGAATGATTGAACTGCGTCTCGCGTTATGATAGCGATGAGGCAGTGAGCTAGTGAGGCTCTGGTGGGAGTAGTACTGTAGGGCTGCGGGGATGATGGCGACCGGTGGTGAAGCTCCAGTGTGAATGATGTCCATGGAGGCAGTCTAGCATACCATGGCTTGTTTTCTTGGCTACGTGTGTACTCGTGAATTAGGCATAACAACAATTTCCCTGTGACCGTACTGTAGGCACAAATCTGCAACTAAATTACTCGAATACATTAAAGCCCTTTTCTTTTAGGTTTTTAGGGTGATTTTTAGCTTCGGTTTATCCGAAAATTAAAATAAAACAGGGTAATTTCTCTAAACGGCTTTCCATAGCCACTTCTTCGAATAGGTTTCTAAATTTGTAGACATGTCCGTCTTCACATTTCTGCTGTTCGTCACCGTTTCAAAAATATAATAAAAAAATATTAGCTACAGTCAAAATCTATGTTGTTTTCTTGTTTACCTGTATACTCGTGAACTAGGTATAACAACAATTTCCCTACGACCGTACCGTAGGCACAAATTTGCAACTAAATTGCCGGAGCACATGGAAGAACTGTTCTTTTAGGCTTTTGAGATGATTTTTGGTTTCGATTTCTCTAAGTTAAAATAAAATAGGGTGATTTCTCTTTGTTTCTTCAAACGGCTCCTCAAAATAACAAGTGTGTTCGTTTTCACATCTCTGTTATCTGTTACCGTCTCAAAAAGTAAAGTAAAAAACTATTACTATAGTTAAAAATTATCCGGCACACTAAAAAAAGGACGGAATGGATGTTGATTTGCATTTTTTTTTATCAGTTGCCGTCATAGTGCCACGAGGCGTCTTAGGGGGAAAAATCGTAGTGCCACGAGGCGGATATCCGATTGCCACCAACCAATTCAACGGAACAGAAGTGGTAAAGAATGCGGCTTGAACCGGAAGGACCACATGTGCCGTGCGAGGGAGCCCCACCGCCCAAGGCACAGGCACTACGTGGCGAAGACCTTTCCAAGTCTTGCTCCCGGAGACAACTCCCCACAAGGGGAAGCCGGGCGGACACGAGCGCGGCGGCGGGCGGCAACTCCCCGCACCAGCTCCGAACCTTCTCACTCCGCAGGAAGCTCACTGCGAAGCCGACCAAATCCACCGGAAGAAAAAAAAAATAAACGCATGCACACAAGACACAACCAGCCCACCCCGCCTTCTTCTACTACAGATCCACCAGCCATTAACACATCCCACACCCCATGCAGCACACCAACGATTTGATCCTCCTTATAAATACAAAGCTTTCGCGCCGGTCTCCTACTCGGCCATGGCGGCAGTCGGGGCGCGCCCAGTGCTCTACCACCAGCCGGCGCCGGCGGACTACGCCTGCTTCTCCATGTCATCGTACTTCTCCCACGGGGGAAGCTCCACCTCCAGCTCGCCGTCCAGCTTCTCCACCGCCCTTGGAGCCCAGCCGCCGCCGCCGTTCGGAGACCCCGCGGCGCAGTTCGACATCTCCGATTACCTCTTCGACGACGGCGCGGGGGTGTTCGCGCCGTCGGATGGCCCGCCCGTCGTCGTGCCCGATGGCGCCAGCCAAGGCGCTGCTGGTGCAAGTGCAGCCACTCACGCTAGGTGAGGCTTAGTGGCGTGCGTCGTTTGTCAGCGGGTATTTTGACACGCTATTTGGGTTTTCGGATTGTCTTTGGTCTGAACCCAACTCTTGATTGTGCATTTTAGGAGCGCAGCGGAGGCGATGCCGGCGGCGGTGGAGAGGCCTCGGACGGAGCGGATCGCGTTCCGGACGAGGTCGGAGATCGAGATCCTGGACGACGGGTACAAGTGGCGGAAGTACGGCAAGAAGTCCGTCAAGAACAGCCCCAACCCGAGGTACCCCAATCAACACTGCAAAATCAGATGCTCGCGATCAATCTTGCGATCATCACATATGATACAATGATATCGATCCATCATGCAATAGTCTCTTTCCAGCAATGATCAACACATCGCAACTTCGCAATTAATCCATGCCTTGTATGCGTGTGTGTGCAGGAACTACTACCGGTGCTCGACGGAAGGGTGCAACGTGAAGAAGAGGGTGGAGCGGGACAAGGACGACCCGAGCTACGTGGTGACGACGTACGAGGGGATGCACAACCACGTGAGCCCCAGCACGGTGTACTACGCCAGCCAGGACGCCGCCTCCGGCCGATTCTTCGTCGCCGGCACGCAGCCACCAGGTTCACTCGATTAATTAGCTTGCTAGCTAGCAATCAATCGCGATCGGGTCAGCACGCAACTTTTCCTACTTGTTCAAGCTAGCTAGCTATCTAGGCAGGCTAGTTACTATATAGCTAGTGTGGATGATCAGGGTCGGTTTCTCGATCGAGATGGATCTTTTTGGATCTAGCTCAATCTTTTCCCCGTCTTTTTCCTCTTTCGATCATGGAAAGGCCTTGTGGTTGTAGGGATAAAATGGTGTACTGCTGTGTCGGCTCATGAACTAGCTTGTCCCTTGAGCTTAGCTAAAATTGTGAGGGAAATGTAACATATATATGCTACTTAACCGTGCAATAAAAATGTACAGAGCTTGTGCGATTTTAGCCATATATACGGTGTGATCGATGCCAGTTTTTCGTAGTGATTAAACTAGGTGGTGCAAATTTCCTTTTGTTCCTCCTTTTTTCAGTCACTCAACAGAACTGTGTATCAATGCATTACAACGTGTGCACTTTCTTGCTCTTAATCAGTTCTGCGGGTCACTGATAGAACTTGTGGCCGCAATCATGCATGGGAGAGCTAGATCGGTAACTGGCGCTGCACCTAGTCTAATTAAGCTAAATTGTAGATACATATATATGCATGTACTCCATTAACTGTACTTGAGCACTACACATGCATGCAATTATAGATTGGCGCTATGATCTTGAAGATCTGTTATTTCTTGACCGCATCAACTACTTATAACAAATTTAAGAGTAAATTGTATATTGCACCTGATAACTAATCATTTATTTCATTTTGCACCAGGCTTAATTCATACTTTCACTTTGTATCGGGGTGGACCAAATAATTCACTTTACACTAGTTAATCAATTCTAGCCCCATATAAGACAAGCAAATTGAAGCAACAAAACAATCAAAATTGCGTATAGTTGGTTTAACCCAAACAAAGTTAAACTATTGCAAAATGAAATTTTATTTGGTCCACCTTGGTGCAAAGTGAAAATATGGATTAACCTTGGAAACAAACGATAATTTACCCAGTGCAAAGTATAATTTACTCTTAATTTAATTTATATACGCCATGTGCATTACACGTTCAAATAATTTCCTCAAGAACCATTATTTCTTGAAACATTTAGAGCTTCATTCCTATTGCTGTCAGAATTCTTATCTAGGATTTTATTGTGCACAAACACTCAGATAACATAGCCAGGTACATATGCAGTACAGTTTGTAATTTTCATTTCGCGCAAGCTTGACAGTACATGCTAACATGCATACTATCTGCAACAATTAATTCTTCATATTGCAGAAATAGTTTCGAATCTATCATCATATGTAACAAGTGTGGAGTTTCCAATGCAACACTTGAAGTGATATTCTCCGTTTTAAAAAAATCTGAAGTGAATTCCTACTGCAATTTTATTTAGGGCATTGATTTATGTATCAATTCTTTTTTTTTTAAAAAAAAGATCCAGGTAACTGGCAATTCGATCTGCAGTGTGGTAGAGAGGCAATCTTTTTTGTTTTTGTTTTGTGAAGAGCAATCTTTTATTTTATTCAACACACTTCAAACTAAAGTATCCTCTACACTAATATGTTTATGCAATTTTGCTGACAACGTATTGGCTGTGTTTATTGTTTTCAGCTACCACGTACTTTGGTAGCTAAAGGTGCACATTTCCCGATCAAGACCGAATTCTTATAGCTCGATAAAATCTATTAATAAGCACTGAGAAAATCCATTCTCTGAATCGGAGAGTGAAATTCAAGCACACGCCTAGTTTACAGTAGCTAAAATTCGATAGTGAACAGATCTTATTCTTTTCTAACTATATATATATATATACTACTTGATTTTCAGTAAGACTGTTCTGTATAAATTGTTCAAACAATTAAATTTTATGTATATATACTTAATTAGTATTCATGCATGAGATTTAGATCGATAATCACTTGGACACTTGTGAATATCACTATATTTGATCGATCGATCGCTCAGTGTTTCACCCTGATTCTAGTGGAACCACTGAGAACTTTCCCCTTGGAATTGCATGGCACAAATTACACCACGTCAGTACATCACCATCTTGAGTTTATTTATAGACTTGATGATGTGTATGGTTACGTGTGTTTCGATGACAAATTGATGTTCTTCTGCCCGATGGGCTAGTTGGACTTTATCTGGTTTCTTTTATATTGAATAAATAAGAACGGTAAGATTAGAAATATTTCATATGCTCCGTCGAAAAAGAAAGAAAAAAAGCTTCACATGGTAATTATTTTCAAAACCCATGGTACGGTGTTACTACTGTGTTTGTTCATGACCAGGGACATATACAAAAGATCAGCGCGTGCAATCTTTGTCACTTATCATTTCTTCGTACTTTGGTAACAGCTAACGAGATATAAAAATCTCTTTCTACATGACTTTTTCTTCTTATTTGAACTTTGAAGAGACGACACCTTGCACATTATTATTTGCACGAGCAAAGAAGATTTATTTGGAAGCGACGGCAGATCAGACCGAATGCAATAGGTGGCCTGGATGCCTGGCCAGCACCAATCTGCCCCTCTAAACTTGACCCTCAGCCTCAATCTGGTTCGACCTAACTCAACCTCACCATTCTAGCCCATCTGAGCCTGTTCTCCCTTGCAACGCGAAAGAGGAGGAGCGGCCGCGGCCACAACACAGGCGTTGATGACTACCTCGAAACCGGTGGTCATGGGGTTGCTTCTCTCTCAACACCGGTCCAGTAGAGCAGCGGTGCAGGCTTCCTTCTCGTCCACTCGGTCTAGTATAGCAGTGTCGCTGGTGTCTTCTTCCTCTGCTTGGTCCAGTAAAGCAGCGCTGCAGGCATCTTCGTCCACAGCCCAATGTAGGAGCATGACGGCGTAGGCCTCTCCCTCATTCGCGTGGACCAGGAGAGCCATAATGTTGAGTGCAGGTTGTTTGGTGGTTTCATGAGTCAGTGCTTGCTACGCGAGATTTGGGACAGATCAGGCTTAAGATGATTAATTTTTGTGGTTGCTTAATCCATTGCAAATGCCAAACAGATTGTTGGATTGGAGTTTGAGGTTCATAGCAGCAAAGAAGAATTTATTCGACTGGAGAATCATGTGTACTATGTGAGCAATGTTATTGAAGAATCTCGTTGGTGTTTGACAAATTGGAATTGTGTGAATCGTACTTGTCAATGTATAGTTGAAATTGATATTGTCAAGCGAAAATATGATTGTGGCACCTGATACATGTGAACAATATCCGATCAACAATTTTACATAAAGCATCGGCATGCACAGAGAGATGACAAATTCAGATAAACTGGTCCATAGCATAGTTAATCATCCATTACATAAGGTAGCATCCATTACTGAATATAAAACTTGTCCAGCAAATGAAACAAATTTCACCAAAAAAGAGTTATGGGAAAATCATCTCTCACAACCATTCATTTCACACAAGTCGTTCCATCACATTATGGCATAGGTCAGTTTCTCTTCTCCTTGGAGTTAATTCCTTGTTGCAATGACCTTTGATGGTAACGTTGTTGTCCTTCATGGTGTTGTTTCCTGCAATATTTATTAGCCATAAGCATGCAATTCAAAAGGCATAAGAAAATAGGACTTACATTTGCAACATACCTTCTAGTCATGGGCCTAGGGGTTATTCATATTGGTTTTTGCTGATGGATTTTTGTTATGGTTGATGAACAATAGCAGCTAATAAATAGTAATGCGTTATTTAAGAAAGATAGTGCAACAAAAGACACTACAGCATTCGGACCGCCATGCGACTTACGGAATTGTGATAATACAGAGTGTGTTATAATATGTGAAAGCATAAAATGGTGGCTATAAATAGTAGTTGCTAATAGAAGCAACTTATAGAAATTGAGGTGTTCGTATTAGCTTTGACTTCTGGAATCGGAAGCTAGAAGCTAAAGCTAATATGAACGGGCCCTTAGACTCTCATTTGTGGTTGCAGGCAAGCTTGTCCTCTTTTGCTTCGCCAAGATCAACAATATTCAGTTGGGTAACATTGGGTTTAGAGGGGTAATAAGGATATTTTATGTGGGGGGTGATGAAAAATGTAATTAAATGGCCAAAATATCAAACAACCAATCTTTAGAGTGGTAAATTATAGATTACAATGTTAAGAGTGGCAAATCCTAGAAGGTTGTTTTTTTGCAGTGATAGAAGGTTGTTTTTTGCAGTGACAAATAATCAAATTTCTTGTTCATCGTGCAGAATGCATCCGACGAATTCCTGCTAATCAAAACATTCCACTCACTTCGTTTGGATTAGGGATGCAAGAGGGGCGGTTCGGGGCGGCCCATCCCACAGCCCCATGATCGGTATGGGAAAAATGAGTGTACAGGATCGGCCCAAACTATTTTGGATGGGAAGCAAAGCCACCCACTAGGATCTGTGGGTTGGACCACTCTGTTGGCCCACCCAACCACTCCTGCTTTCCATTCCATTCCCTTGATCCTTTCCCCGAGAAAAATGCAAGCTGAAAACTTCTTCAACTCCGTTCAACTTGAACCGAGGCCATGCCGACAAATCCAAAGCAAGCAACCAACTAGCACAGCGTAATAGCTCCCCGAATCAATCCTCCACTGTCTCCTACCTCACCTGTTGTAGAGTTCGCCTACTTGCGATCTGCCCTCTTCAAGAATCCCACCACCTCCACCACTTCTTGGCGTTCGAGATAGGCGGCGCGCTAGTGCTACGGTGGTGATGCGCGGGGGAGATGAGCTGCAAGCTCCACCCCTACGTGAATGTCGTCAGTGTCTGCGCGCCCTACCTCCTCGACCTCGCGACCGAGTGCGACTAGGCCGGGGGCAACGATGTTGACTGCAGCAGCTCGTGCGCCCTCTTGCGGCCACGTGTGGCCATAGGGATTGTTCCCGCGCTCCATCTCACCCTACGCCGCGCACCGACGCTCCAACGCATACGCTTACGCATCGTCGTCCGCCACCTCGTCCTCCCACCACCACCAGCCCAGCCTCCTCTTCTTCCAAACGCCGTAGGTCGGCCCCGCTGTTGCTCGCGCCAACGAGCCCATCGAGGAGAGCAAGAAGACCGCATGGAGGCGGTCCTTCCTGGCGACGATCTTGGCCCAGGTGAACCACAGGTCAGTGGGACTCTAGCGAAAGACGACGATGGATCAATCCATGCGATCCCATAGGTCAGTTGGTTCTTGGCTCTATTGGACCATTTTTTTGAGCCAACCCACTACCCATTGATATCGAAATTTTAGAGCTGACCCGGTGCGCCAACGGGCCGACCCGGTCCACTTGCATCCCTAATCTGGATCTCAAATTAAACACAATAAATTCAAATTTGGTTCGTTCTGTTGCCCCGTCCCCGTCCTCGCACCAGCAGCACAGGGCACACGGCGGCACCACAGAACCCTATATGGCCGCATGGCCGCAGCATCAGCGCCACTCTCCCCTCCTCCCCTCCGCTTCTCTCCCATCACCGTGGCTTTTGGCGAACGCCACGGTGGTGGCGATGCGGATGGTGCCCAGAATCGCACGTTCGGCCGAGTGGCGAACAGCCTCCCACCTCCCCACCCACGAGCCCAGTGCCAAAAATAGATGGGAGTCCCTCGCCTCTGGTTCGCGCCCCCGCTCCGGCCCCGGCCCCCTCCTCTCGCGCGCTCGCTGCTGGCATCGCGCGTCTCCGCACGCGCTCAACGCTCGGGCTCGGGTGTGCCCCATGGCGCGCGAGGCGACGTCGGCGACCCGGAGGACTCACCGCCGCCCGCCCCGCCTCCCGGCCGCCGTCGATACCGACGACGACGACTCGATTCTCCCCCACCACCGATCGTTCCGGTGATCGCGCATGCGACCCATGGTGCGTTGTTTCTGATGTTGGATGAATGGTGACGCTCCGTGGTTTTCATCTGGTTTGATTGATGCCATGTGCGATGCGCGCGCGCCTCGTCGTGTTCGTCTGTCATGCTGGATTTAGGCAGAACTTTGTGGTGGTATCGGTGATTGGGGGCGCGGGGAAAACTCAGTGGATTTTGATTGGTTCGCGGTGTGTTCCAAAGAGAAAATTGATCATTTGCCACTTTACGCTTCGCAAAATTGCCACTTTCAAAATTGGCTTCGCAAAAATGCCATGCAGTACATTTACCTCTTGATTACCATGCCATTTGAGCCATTTAACTCATTTAATATTTTTTTCTAATTTCAGGGGTAGGAAAAGATCTTTCTACCCTTGCTAAGTGAAACAGATATGAGATAACAATGGGCATCTAGTCAGGAACCAAAGCAACATCACCAAGCACGCAGATGTATATAAGATTTTGATAACAACAGCACATGCAAGCTGGCAGCACACTTCGTTTGCTAAGCAGTAGTACTAACGCAATTGAAGTAGTAGATAGGGATTCTAACACCTTAAGCATCCATCGAACCAAACATAGCAGAATATATGGATTAGATGATCTGATCATGATGCACACAACCTACTTGACTTAGCTAGTCGAGAATTTGATATCATTTCGCCCAAACCTAAATTAGCCTTAAACAACTCAAGTTCAGGAGATCACCTCAATCATCTAGAGAGCGGAGAGGGGAGTAGATCTAAGCAGTGTACCAAACAATTAACTCGCCCCAAGCAGTAAGGAAGTACTCGATCTAGAGAGGAATCGATATGAACGGGGAGGTGAAAAGCCTTGAGCAGTAGAGAGCGGAGAGGGGAGGGGAGTAGCCGCCGCCTTGCCTTGGAGACGTAGTCCATCTCGGCGAACTTGAAGGCGATGCCGAGGCAGCCGAAAAGGACGGAGACGTGGGAGCACGCGCGCGAGAAGTCCCCCACCTCCATCGCCCCCGCCCCCGCGGGCTGCTGCTGCTTGGCGACGGCCGCGAGCTCCTCGAACGACGCGGCGATCCGCCGCAGCGGCTTGTCCGCCTCGCTCGACGCCATCGCTCGCCGCAGCGGCTCGCCGGCGTCGCGGTCGGCTTAAGCGAGTGGATCGATGGGTGCTTCGAGGGTAGAAAGGTCTTTTCCTGCCCCTGAAATTAGAAAAAAAATATTAAATGAGTTAAATGGCTCAAATGGCATGGTAATCAAGAGGTAAATGTACTGCATGGTATTTTTACGAAGTTAATTTTGAAAGTGGCAATTTTACGAAGCTCACTCTTCAAAGTGGCAACTGATCAATTTTCTCGTGTTCCAAATGAGTGGGCGAGAGGTTTGGTTTTGGAGGGTTTGATCTATGTTGGCCAGATATCCCGGTACGGATACGGATATGCGATACCGTGATTATCCATTTTCCTAAAAATGCCAATACGGTGATACCTGTATATATATAATAAAGATAAAAATAAGAAACTAATGGATTCTTATAAGGAATTGAGAAACCGGGAATACCTTAATATTGATGTAGCAACTTGCTTGGTTCTTCAGTTCCCCTCTTGGCTATTAGACTAATATAATGAACCATCTACGAAGAATAACAGAATACATAAGTATATGTACACAAATAATGAAATAAATAGCAGAATCACAAATCATGAATCATGATTGATAGTTAGGTAGTAAAGTAAGTGTTGATTGCTCTTAAAAACATTGGTCCATCTTCTGTTACTGCCAAGAAATTTAAGAGTAGACGCCTTTGAGCATCGGACCACTCATCTAATACAACACTCACCTTTTGAGCTCCACGTTGACTTGATGGGCTGCAACATTCGCTCAACATGTGTCTTCTCTTACATAAGAAGAGTTGTTCTTAACTTGTTGTAACTTAGAGGAGCATAGCCACCCAAGTTATGGTTGACAGCATAGATAAATGTTTTCCTGAAATAAGGATTTCTTGCTACATTGAAAAGTATGCCTACAAATGAACAAAGGGGTTTAAATTAATTTCTAAATGTAATTAACAATCTAACATTGTAAGATAAGTAGATTAGTTAGTGCAAAAAGATATTAACCTGCCGTAATATTTCTCTTTCTTGCACATAGACTAGAAGAATGTACAGCAGAGAAAGACTCTTTGTTGGCAATAGAAAGTCAAGAAAACAATGCAACCAAGGAGCAACTAGCCAATGCCCGGAAAAAGATCAAGGAATTAGTAAGTGAATCACAACGTTCCTAAGAAACCAGAAAACACTGGAAGATACCATCAAGAGGTCTGACGCTTCTCTTCAGTGGATACATGTCCCAACTTATTCCTCAATATTGTCATTATAATGTGATAATGACCTCTTATTTCGATGATCACAGGCTTGAAGAAGATACTACTTCCAGAGACGCTTTATTGCTATCAGACGACCAAGAAAACTCTAACTGAAACTCAGGGGAGAAATGAAGAGTTAATCAAGAAAATTCAGGATTCTGACAAGCGTACTCTTCAGCTCCAGCTAACTGTTGAGAGGTCAACAATTGTTCCTTGGCAATCTATTCCTTTTTTTGAAACTTGCTGAGATCCTATCAAGTAAACTTGCTGAGATTCCTATTTAAGGCTTATGCTCTGACTAGCAACCTCTAGGGACGTGAACTTCTACAAGAATATACATCTTATCTCTCTTAATCGTTGAATCAACTGCATATTTCTTTCATGAATGCAGGCTTCAAGAAAACGCATCTGCAAAGGAGGCTTTACTGTTGAGAGAACGAGAGCAAAACAATACAAGCAGAAAGTCAAGAAAGAAATTCACAGTTACTAAAGAAATTTGAGGATGTTGACAAGAAAATTGATCTTCTTCAAGGCACCATACAAAGGTACTTTATCTAGCCATGGTCTGTGTTTGGCTGTGGCAATACTTACTACAGTGAGAGAGAATGTGTTTGCATATATGTAGATACTAATATTTGACATATTTTTTGTTGATTCAATTCAGGCTTGGCGATCATACAGCGAAATACACTTTGTTGCTATCTGAGAGATGAGAGAAGGATGAATTGAAGAAAGCACTTACCGAGATTGACTACAAAAAAGAAGACTTACTGATGAAAATTTTGATGAAGCCAACAAAAAAATCAAGCATCTTCAAAACACTATAAATATGTGTGTTCCTTCAATAAGCTTTCTGGTATATTACACATAATTCTCCCGTTTGTGATGTTTTTCTTGAAGAAAATTGCACAAAACCCCAGCTGGTTACCTACAATGCCAGAAAACCTCAAATTTACTAGAATATTCCAACTAGCACTGTATTGTGTTTTGTCTGTACTAAATCCATAACTTTGTTGAATATCTTCCTGTGTTACCACATCAGTGACACAAGACTGTTGGTGTCCACACGGTGCATACATGGTGCTAATGCAGCATCCATTTGTTACTTCATACTGAAAAATATATGGCAATAATATCGGCACGATTTGGCATCTGTCACACCATATGTTACTTCATACTGTCACATGCGCACTTGAATGGATCTAATATTTTAATATAAAGTGGCATATGTTTCAGACAAAATATATATACAGTAACAAATTGCCCAAATGTCTTTTGATGTGGCAAACCTATCAAAATTGAAGGAACAGTAGCAGACAGAAGATCTATAGAAAAGCATTTGAGAGCATCTGAAGTACTCTGAGACTTAATAAATCTAGAGCTATGTGACATGTCACGTAACACCTGGGGTTTTGTGCGATTTTCCCTTTTTATTCTGAACTCTAATATTTCTTGTTGTTATCTATTATTGATTGTCAACATCATGAAGTTACACCAGTTGTCTTAGCCCAAAAAACAGGCTTAAAGAAAATATAGCAGCAAAAGTTGCTTCTTTGGAAGCTGAAAGACAAGAAAATGACACGATTAGGAAATCTCTTGTTGAAGCTCAGCAGAGATGATGAGTTATTTAAGGAAGTTAAGAGACACTGAATACAGGGGCCACCAGCTTCAAGATACTGTGCAAAAGTTGGTATCTTAATTTCCTATCTAACTTTCTCCAATTGTAGTGCACTAAATACAATGGCATCATAACGGATCATTCTATTATCCTTTTGGAGAGTAATGTCTTTACCGATAAGGCTTCAAGTAGATGCCATATCAAGACTGTCTTCCTTTGTAATGGAGAAACAAGAAACCGATGCTGTGAAGAAAGCACTTCTGAAGCTCATGGAAGAAATGAAGATCTAATAAGGAGAAATGAGGACCTCCTCAATAGAAATGATGACTTGATCAAGAAAATTGAAGATTCTGGTAAAATTGTTACTCAGCTTCAGGAGACCTTAGAAAGGTATCCATAGAAAACCAACTTTCCATTTCTGGTAATTCATTTAACCACACCCTGTGCTTCTTTGTTATCAATTTTTGATGGAACAATTGTCAACCGTTATCCATCCTTCCACAAACACAGGTTAGAACGAGATGCAGCCAACTTGAGGCAGAAAATCAAATTCTTCGTCAACAAGCACTTACAACTCTTCCATCTTCCGCCAAGTCTCAGGCTGCATGCTCCAAAATCAGTCTGATCCATGTAATGTGTCTTCAATAGAGCTTACATTTGCACAACTGTTGAATGTTCTCATCTGAATCAGTAGATGCATTTCAACAGAGAATTCCAGAAAATGGTCATATTTTAAATGGCAACGTAGCATATGCTGAAATGAAGTCCTCAATTGGTCCAGCAGAAACAAGATCCTCTATGGTAGTTTAACCAAGTATATGGCTGTTTTTGAAAAATTAAGTGAGCTGTCGCGACTTTGATTTAAAAAAATATTGCAGGGTAGTGCCCCTGATTTGATTAGCCAAAAGGATTATGAAAATGGGGAGAAAATACGAAGGGTACTTAATGAAGTATATCAGGTAAGCCGGTTGATACTTGTTAAATTTACCTAACCCCGCATTGCTAAAATGATAACTTTGTTTATTTTTGGTGCCCTTCTCAGCACCATCTGCCCCAGGATGACAGCAGTTATTTTTTAAGTACATTACCCAGCATCTTGGATTCTCTGGGAGCAAACTTGTTGCTGCTCTTCTTATATACCAATGTCTTCTTCATTGGAGATCGTTTGAAGCAGCAAAGACAGGTGTCTTCGACAATATCCTACAAGCTATAAACTCAGCAACAGAGGTTTGTAGCACTTTGCTTTGAAATTTTTGATCTTATGCTGTAGTGGTACTCAAGTTGTTCATATTCTACACCTTGTAGCATGATACGAGACAGCTTTGTGCAGCCAATTTTCCAGTATCTGGAATCCAGAATTACTACATTGTTCTAATATTAATTGACATCCCTCTTACTTCAAGGCCTATTGGTTATCCAACTTGTCAACATTATCAGTTCTTCTGCAACGCTCTTTTAAAACCACTAGGGCAGCAATCTCAGCTCCACATAGACGAACATTTTCTTATGAGAGGATTTTTCAAGCTAGTCAAACATCAAATAGTCGGCTTGCTTATTTCAGTGGTCAACCAGTGGATGGACATAGTGGATTGCACCATATTGAAGCAAATTATCCGGCCTTGCTCTTCAAGCAGCAGCTTGTGGATCTGATTGAAAAGGTGTATGGATTGTAAGTTACAAAGTGAAGAAGCAGCTAAATCCATTACTTGATGTGTGCATCCAGGTACTGCCTCTCTTGAGGAAAAGTAATCATCAGCTGTGAAACTTCGCCTATTGAAAATTCTGTGAATATTTAGGATCCAAGAACTTCACTCAAATCAAGCAAAGGCCTCACCGTCACCTACTAGTGGTTTGGACCAACACAACCAACTCACACATTGGCTGGGCGTCGTGAAAATCCTCTAAACAACTTCTTGCATCTGCTAAGAGCCAATCATGTACGTGCTAAATGAATACAAACATCAATGCAGTATCCATTTGCAGAGTCATGACTAATTGTCCCACTCTGTTACATTTGCAGGTCCCACAAATTTTGGTCCAAAAGTTGCTTATCCAAACATTTTATATTGTCAACGTTCAACTATTTTAACAGGTAAGCATTTTTTGTCCTCCTATAGCATTTCCTGTTGGAAATCAACCTAGGGATCACACACTAGATTTGTCCGTGAACGTACACTACACGGGGAAGACGATGAACAGTAGAGTATTTTTTTAACACGAACTCGACTTGCGTCGCTTCTCTTTTTCTATATTATTCACCGCTGCTTAACAGACTGATTACACGGATATAAATAAACACTCTGTGATCCGGTTCTACCGGCCACAACTACACGTCTTGCGCACATCGCGCACCATGACTCCATGACTTGCGCACATCACGCACTACCCAAAAGAATCGCTTGTTGAGACCTAGTTCAGACAATACGACCATTCAACCTTACGACCACTCACATACTTACGATTGCTACAGTAATCGTAACGACTGCTACAATACTCTTATGAAAATCCGGTTATTACGACTGCTATAGTAACTTATGACTATGGCCGCTATGACTATTTCGACCACGGCTACTTTGACCATGGTCACGGCTGTTGTTTCGGCTACGCCTTCGACTGTAGTTTCGACTACGCCTTCGACTGCAGCTTCAACCACCTCAAACACATTTAACACAAGTAACATGAGTCAAGATTAGTTCCAACATTTCCTCCGAAGTATAAGCTATTCTAATTTTTTTCCTTTATCGAAAGTAAACTCCTTTTGCGCCGTGAGTGTTGTTCACTTAGCAACGGGGAATATATTAGAGCCGAACTAACTCAACTAAAACATTGGTGCAATGATGTTCCTCAAGAGGTTGTTCACTTACCTTTTTAACGATAGATTTTTCAAATGCTGTCAGCTTATGTTTTAGTGTTGACACAGCTTGCAGATTCAGCCTGGGAAGCACTGAGGCATATAAGACAAGCCGTCGATTTCCTGGTGTGTTTTTTTCCCTCAAGAAAAAGTAAACCTTTGTGGCTCTTGTACACCAACTGAATTGTATGAAACTTAATTTTCTGAAATATTTTCCTACTCTTTTCATTCGTCAGGTAATTTCTTTGAAGCCAATAAGAACATGGAGAGAGATACGCAATGATTTTTGCCCGGTAAGTGTTATCTGCTTTGACCAAGTATCTTGTTTCGTTATTCCTTAACTCCGTATTTTGTAATCATTTCACTACTTGTCCAGGCTCTCAGCTTACAGCAGCTAGAGCTTATAGTTGGTATGTACTGGGACGGATATGAATGGCACGAACATTATTTCAGCAGAGGTAAGTTGATAGGCTCAATTGGTGTAATCATACAATTTAGTCTAACATTATTTGGTTTCGTACTCCATTTGAACTGTTAATTCAATGACTTTGCCTTCTTACTATATATAGTTCACATCAAGCATGAGAGAAACGTTGCATGACGAATCAAATAGTGTCGCCATTTTTTCAGTCCTGCTGGATGACGATTCCAGGTTTGTAACATGCCAGAAAGTTCCAGGTTCCAATCTTCATGCCCTCAAAACATTGCTTGCTCGTTTTCATTTTCGTTGTTTAATCTCTTTGCAGCATACCCATTTCACTTGAAGATATTGCAAAGTCAATGCCATCCATTGAGGATACGGCAGAGCATGACCTGCTTCCTTTTGTACATGAAAACGAAAGCTTTGCATTTATATTGCAGAAGAGAATGAGTAGCGCTCTTCACAGAGCCTTCACTAGCTGCGCTGCGGACAAATCATGAGTATGTATATTACCGTAGCGTGTATATATTACACGTTATTACGGTTGTACAGCTGATAGCAAGCCATTTCAGAGTATTTGCACCTAGAATTTTAGCCTTCTGATTTGCTTGACTGGTTAGGTAATTGTACTTCTCAGGCCATCTTACCTACAGTATCTCTACTCCATACTTTGGGTGGGAAGTTTAAAACGCGCACGAAACAGTTAAAACACACACTGATAAGCAATATATGATGCAACCATTTGAGTAGCAAGCTTTAATTCAGGAAGGTGGTAACAATGTTAATTTTAGTGGTCATCTCAGCCACTTGGCTCTTCACAAGTTCGATTATTATACAAGATTACAAGGGATGGTACGTGCCAGGGCTGAAGGCTGAAGCTGACTGAAGTAGATTTTGACCACAGGAATCCAGAGGGGGTGTAAAGCATAACCCCCTAGATGGAAAATACATCTAGCATATACATGTACAATTCTTGAAGCCCACCGAAAAAATGTGGGTCAAGTCTCGTGAGGAAGACCGACTAGTAGTATGCAGCACGACACAGATCATGGCAAGTTATTCAGACGATCCTAGGCCCTATTAGGAATTGTTCTTGGCCTTCTTTCGTGGTTTCAAGTCGACCACAATAACAGTGATGTTGTCCTCACTTCCTTTCTTCAGAGCGAGCCTCATGAGATAATCCGCAGCTGCTTGCGCAGCAGGATCGGTGGATTCCTCACCTTTATCAGATAATGATGGTGTAACACCGTTATTCTTGTGCCATAACTGGATCTGTCGACGCGCAACTTTGCATGCCTCTTCATTTGACACGACGTCCCACAGACCATCACTTGCCAGAATGAGGCAGTCATCATCTTTTGCCCGAGGAATAACTGTAACTTCTGGTTTTGAAATGACAAATGGCTTCAAATATCGGTCACCTGCAACATCGGTAATTCCCAGCTCAAGTTAGCAGAGGTTGTAATAAATTTGGACAAATGTTATCCAAGGCACAGAGAAGTCAGCTGAACTGTCATTGGTTCAACTAAATTTTCAGGTGAAATTGGAGGAACAATGTTGTCCAAGTGTTTTAACACAGTAGTGTAACTGACTTGAATGGCGCAAGAGATGTGAACAGATCCAACTATAAGACCCAACATTAGCCATGGTCGAAGCTACAAGTGCCACTTCCATGAACATAAGGTACCTTTGTTGCTTCGATAAAAGATGGCTTTTCTACTTTGGCAGGTAACTTCTTTTCTTAATCACATCTGCATACTCAATTCTATCACAGAGATACATTTAACCTCATTTTTGCAAGTTCATCAGCAGGATTAGTGGCAATATCCAGGTAACCCGTAACATGATTGCAGAAGAGTATTCACATCTCATATGGAAACAAGATGTAGAACCCAAATTGTTGATACTTTCAAGTGGGCATTTCTTTTTTAATATGAAAGAACATATGGCATAGTAAATAAAACAACAGCACATGGAAATATCTCAAACCTTATAAGATAGACAACACATGGAATATAGCATCTACCCAAATAAAACACCTAAGTCACAAAACTCCAGCATAATACGAGTCTTTTTGGGCAAAACGACCGGAGGAAAATTTCCCAATGTCAATATCAAAATGATGCGGCGTTTGATTTTGAGATACTATTTCAAATGCCAAAATCTGTGACAACACACCAGAACTTGGGGACTTAAGATTGCATAAATCTTTCGATGGTCACAGAGCGAAAAATAATTCCTACAGCGCTGCTACTTCCGTAGATCTCAAAACAAGGCAGCAATAGGCCAAAATGATTGCAGAACTTCTATGGGAGCTCTATTGCACTAGATCAAGTAATTTTACATCATGCAGCATAGCTTCACAGCATGTTCTTATCTTGCTATGACCACCATTTCCAATTCAGAAGTATACCCCTTGGTATGGCACAATATATCACACGATTCATTTAACAGGAACCAACAGGTGCTTCAACAGGCTCTTCAACCTAAATCTAGCACAGGAATCAATATACATACCAATTGATCGCGACATAGCAAGTATACCGGACACCCGGCAACCATTCCATTGGATGACCTTGCCTCCTGCGGCTTCAATTCTCGCCCGCTCATCCTTCCTGTCAGGCTGAAACAGCAAGGCACCCATAAGTTTAACCCAAAAAGACGGATCATGACCCTCACAAGAACTCTACTTACCTTATGATCAATTGACAAAGCCACGGGCTCCTTCCCGCGACAGAGCACGATGCGTGAATCCCCACAGTTGGCTACCACTATATGAGAGGAGCACACGACAGCGACAACCGCCGTCGAGCCCACGTTCTCCGCGGTAACCGGTTCTAACCGGAACTCTCCCACGCCATCAATGATCCTGCTCGCTCGCCCGGACACCTCATCATCTACTCTCTGGAAACATCTAGTGAACAGCTCGTCCCAGTGCTCCTTCATATCCACCTCACTCATCTCCCCCAAATCCTTACCAAGATTCCTCAGCTCGTTGCTCAAGACGACGTGCAGCCTCTCCCGGCAATAGTCCGCCACCTACACAACACCACGAAGCCAACAAATCGTCAAATCATGAGCTAGGCTGCGCGCGGCGACCAATCAAATGCTTCCAATCGTTCCAAACCTGCGTACCTTGGCGCCGCCGTGGCCGTCGAACACGCCGAACAGATGCGCTGGCAGCCGGAGCGCGTCGGCGTCGAGGCCCAGCCCTTCGAGGTCACGCCGGCTGGCGAGCAGCCGCACCGGCACGTCGGCGAAGCGCGGGACGGCGGTGCACGCGTCCTCCATCTCCCCGCCGCGGCCTCGCGTCGCCGCGGAGCCCCAGACCGGCGCGCAGTCCATCAGGTACACGCTCCTCTTGCCGCCCCCGGCGATCCCCGCCCTGCCGTCGCGGAGATCCAGCTTCTCGATCCCGCCCGCGCATTCCACCGGGCACCCCGTGCGCTGCGCCTTGTCCTCGGCGCAGATCGCCGCCGCCGCCGCCATCACAAGATCAGCGCCTGCCACACACGCTCGGCACCCCCACGTCGGCTCAAAACAGCAGCCGCGTCGCCAAAGAAGCAGCACGGAAGCTCGAGCTAGAGACAGAGACGCGACTCGCGAGTGGCCGCAACTGCAAGAACTGGAGGTTCAGGTGGGAGGAGGCGGCGTCGCACAGGTAGGCTTTGGGTTGGGGAGGGGTGGGTGGAGAGGAGGAGGAGGGTGGGGTGGGGGTGGTGTGCGCGCACGCGTGTCGGGCAGGGGAAAGGAGGGGAAGGGGAGGGAAGGAGGGAGAAGGAAGCGAGGTGGGAAGAGGGGATTGGATGGGGTGCGCCGTATCGGACAGGTCTTCCCGTCTGCTGCTGGAGAGGTCCGCGTGGCGTTGATATTTATTTTGTTCCCCGGGGCTGGTTTCTGCTACCTTCACGCCACTCCGGTACACCTGTTGTGTTCCTACTCGGTACCATGTGAACAGTAGTGCTGCTCAAGAGAGCTTATAAACCTAGCTCTCGGTTTTTTTGCACTGTGGTGATTAAAAATAGCTCTCGGTTTTTTTTTGCACTGTGGTGATTAAAAATATCTGCGGTTAGTTTTTCTTATATAATTAAATTGAAAAAATAAATAAATAATATCATCACAGATAATATAAAAAATAATAGAAAAAAGAAAAAAAAATAAGTTAGATGTCAGACACAAAAACTCATTGAAACAGGATAGTTGTAGAGTGGATTTGTTCTCTTTTCTTCGAGTAGGTAATGTTCTTCTTCATCTGATGGTATACTGTTGCACTTGGGAGTGTGTAGCATGTTATTCTATATATAAGTACGCTTCAAAATGGGCTTTTAGATTTGATCAACAATTTAGGAAGTTGCTAGCTAGATCGCGAGAAAATCTAGCAGACTAGGCATTGGTTCTTGTTAAAAGTTACTCCTACTTGTATAAAATATACAAGTCTCAGGCTATACTTCTATTACTATCACACATACCTCTACTATATTGTCTTTATTTTTTTGTTAATCTTTTATGTGATCTATAATTATAAATCATATATTATATGCTTCATTTTTAGCATAGATTTTCTCCCAATATTAAGAATATTTAAAATCTCAAGATATCTTTTGATGTCGATTACTAGACCTTTTAGGATGGTGCTTCCGTGCTCCTCCTCCCTCCCTCTCTCGCCACTCACGATCGGAGCCCCGCATAGATGCCCTCTCTTTTTAAGGTTGCTATCGCTTGTACTCACAAGCGTCACCGCCAGCCATGCTCCATCATAAGTGGGCTTGAAGTACATGCTCCATGAGCATCGTGGCCATAGTTGATGGAGAACAAAAGCTCACCCCTACAAAGCTGTGATGTTACAATATGTTGTTTGAATTGTTGCAATAAGAATTTTGAGATGTTTTATTTTTTTATTATTGCAACAAAATTTTGAAATGTTGGGTTTGGGATTTTAGGATGTTGCATCATCTTATTATAAATGTTGCAATATCGTAAGGTCACAAATTTGTTGTTTGAAATTTCTTATCTTGTTTTAGCACTTAGCTAAATTCTACATTTATGGCTCATTCAATTATTTTCACTGGGAATGTAATATTTTTAAAATTTCTTTTTAGTATTCCATTGTTATTATGCAATTTATTGTATATATTAGTTATAAATATTACAAAGATTGTTAACTGATGTTACTTCGAAGTGTCCGATAAAAAGCCTCCAATCGAATGTACAAGCGCTAGTTAGTTCCAAGTAAATAATATCATCGGGACCATGCATCGAGCCTCTCTGGTGCACACTAAGTGGTGTTCCTTGTATTTTTGTAGCAATTGTTTTCCTTTCTTGACACGTCATCATGTGGTGAGGGGTTGTCGTACCGATTTTGGAGCTGGGGCCCAGTCCCTGCAGCCAATGGGATCGCGCCACTTGACCACGTTGTTGTGGTGGAGGAGAGGAGAGAGACCGCAAAGTTTGCGTCTTTCTAGACCGATTACTACGAGTCTACGATGGCCTCCTTCTCCGGAATTTTGGACGTTTTTGGTACTGTTGCTATCTGAAAATTTCAGAAATAATTTTTTTCAAAATGAAATTCTACCTCTAGCCCCTACCTAACTGTATCATTTAACCGCAGCGTGACACGTGTCTAATGGTGCGGCCGGGGAGCGCACCACACCTGAGTGGTGCGGTCCCCGACCGCACCACTCGCCTGCCCATCACGTCGGTCAAATAAATAAATATTCGAGCGGGCAGTGGTGCGGTCGGGACCGCACCACTCGTGCGGTGCGTTCTACCGCACCATTGACACGTGTCGCGACGCGGTTAAATGGTGCGATCGGCTACCACTCAGTGTGGTGCGCTACGCGCGCATTGGACACGCGTCGCGACGCGGTTAAATGGTGCGGTCAGCGGGCTACCACTCAGTGTGGCGCGCTTCACGCACCATTCGACACGCGTCGCGACGCGTTAAATGGTGCGTCGGCGGCTACCACTCGGTGTGGTGCGCTCGCACGCACCATTAGACACGTGTCGCGACGCGGTTAAATGGTGCGGTCAGGTGGGGGCTAGAGTTAGAATTTTGTTTCTGAAGAGGCTATTTTCGGAATTTCGGGTAGCAACCATGCCAAAAACGTCCAAAATTCCCTTCTCGGCTTTTGGTTCATGGTTTTAGGACTTTGTGCTATAATAATTAATTTTCAAAACTCATTTTAAATGGTATTAATTTTTTGGTTTTAAAATTTTGATCTTTTGCGTTTTTACTCTTTATTCTTTTATATTGTTCTAAAAAATTTAGTGGTGTTTTTATTTTTTTCTTTCATAATTTATTATTTTTTACTCAAAAGCTAACCGTTGTTATAGTGCTTTTATAGCCATAATACAGACACACAAGCTATAAGTCAGGGGTTTATAAACCCTTTGGATCAGAATCTAAACGGTGTGTTTTTAGAGTGAGGTCTATAAATTAATTATAGTAAATATTATATCGACTATAGCTACCAGCCAAAATTATATACAAGTGTCTCTTTTCAAACTCTCTTTTATAAACAATTAGAATTTTAATTTTAAATTATAAACTATAAGTCACAGTTAAAAAAACGCCCCGATAGCTTTCCATGCCGGTCGGAGCCGTGTAACTTTGGGCATGTTCTTTTTTACCGAAGCTGACGGCTTTTGACTTTTGCTACAATACCTAACTTTCAAACGGAGTATTTTCTCAAAACGGGGTCTACAAGTTAATTGTAGTACACGTTAAAAGTCCAACATCTGTACCAGCTAAAATTATAAGTGAGTATCTCTCTGTAATATTTGCTATAAACAACTAAAGTTTAAATATTTTAATAAAAAGTCATAAACCGCAGCGTAAAGAACAGTCGCTTTACGTGAAGAGCATACGTAGGGCTACTGGATCCAGGAGTAGGCCATGTGTCGCACACTTGTTAAAAATCCAGGATAACATTTGCGTGTCCCAGATCGTGTAGCTGGTAGATAGAGGTTGATCGGATTAGCACACAGCAGCAGGTCATGAGTACGGACAACGACACGTACGTGGATCGCGATTATACGAGTGCACGAAAAGGCTGTGCGATTCGTCCAGTGAAATCTGATGTGCACAGGTAGGATTACGGATGGGCTTTAATTTGTACGTGGATGAATGTTGGTCGAGCAGTTGAGCTCTCTTCCCCTTCCAAACGGCTTTCGCTTTTAGGTTTTTTAATTTTGATTGATTTATTTTTTTACTTTTCAGATTTTCTTTTTTTCTTTTTATTTCTCTGTATTGTTCTAAAAATATAGCGATGTTTTTATTTTTTACTATTTATTTCTTGATTTTTTTATTTGGAAAAAATTAATACTGTTACAATGCATTGTTGCCAAAAAGTTAGCGCATGCCCTTGATTCGTGTTAAGTCCGGATCCAATCGAGGATTCGAGAAGTACAGATCATCTCTCTCTCTCTCTCTCTCTCTCTTCCTTCGTTCATCCTTGTGAATCGTGATCTATGGAGATCGTTGCAAATGAAGCCTCCTACTTGAAAGGGTGAAATTCCACCAGCGCTCAGGCAAAATGACGGGGGCGATAATAATCGGCACCTAGGAGGTAAGCTGTTGCTGTACTAAATTTTCTATCATAAAGCTGCAGCCTGCCGTGCAGGGCCAGCCCGTATTGCTGGACAGGCGTGGGCAACCCACAGGCACATGCACACAAGTGTGGACCCCAGCACGGCACGGGCATCGACGTGACAGGCGCTTCCGCGCGGGGCCAGCGCGTGGCGACTCGGCCGGGGCCGGCACGTGACTGAGCCGCCCGTACCAAACTCGACATCGCGCGCGGCGGCAGAAGCGCACCGATCCACATGTACGTGTACGCACCTCGCGCCGGACGCAACGACGGACGGACGAGCACCGAGCGCGCGACGCAACTCGATCGCGTATCGAATGGCGCGCGCGCGCGAGGAGAGGCGCCGTGTAGCCGGCGCGACGACCGTGTCCGTGTGCGTACGTAGGCAAACTGGCAAGCTGCGACGGGGCGCGCGTGGCGGAGTGGGGTGGCGCCGAGTGACCGCCCGGCTGGGGACACTGCTATTCGACGATCGAGACCAGGAATGAATCAATTAGGCGCCAGCGCGAGGAATGGATGCGGTGATGATTTTCCGGCCGTTGTCACGCAGCTCTAACGTGTCGCTCTATTAGATTGAAATAAGCTAATGTATATCTAAAATTATATTATAACTAGTAGTGTGCCCGTGCTAACGCTACGGTAAAATACAAAACAAGATAAAATTTGTAAAAAAATAAAACGAACAATCAGATTCATTAAGATTCACGTCTCATATATTGTATAACCAAATATTTTTGTCACATAATGAATGTCACATAACGACTGATCCTTTGAGGAGGCGACAACAGCATTGGACTCACCCACCACCGACTTAGCACAATTTCTGCCTTACCAAATTAATGATATATTCTCAATACAAATATATTTATTTAGCTAGTGCAATGAACCTTGACCAACAAAAAGTATCTTTTGGAGGAATGACAACGTGTAAAAATCATTCTCAACATCGTGCCAATTATTAACAGAGAATACACATAATGTGTCAATACTAAAAGCTTCATAGTTCATATACACTTTTGATGCGACTTTAGAAAATTTATTATGGATATCTCGTATTATTTCTTAAATTGCCCGTTAATGCAAAGCAGTCCAAACTCATTTTCTTTAGGGGTTAAGAGGCCCGCCCGTGACGTCAAATCGATGCGTATCTCATTGTGGTGGTATCTATGTTTCGCCTATTTTGGACATTTTATCGGCCGCTTCGGTCAAACTTAAACTAATTTACTTTGGTTGTAGATGATTTTGGAGAGAGTTTTCGTCATCAGTCAAGTGGCTAAGGTGGTTCTTCCTAGGCAACCGGAACTACAGACAAGTTAATAGCACAATCAAGGCAAGATGCTGAAATTTAGGAAGGCATGTCTTGTACTTTCTCCAACTGTAGATAACTTACTACTTTGTTGAATGGAGAATGTAGAACCATTTTGTTGTGTTAGTGACTTCTTTTTGGTTTTGCATCTTGAACAATTGATGTGATCACTAATTTCAATTGCTATACCATCTCGTCCATTGTATTAATGGTCAGTTAATGGGAAGTTTTCCTTTCTCTCGTGGCAAAATTACGAGTTGAGCAAAGCTTGTACTTTTATGTTTCACATCCGAGAACCCGATGGAAACCGAGTAACACATCCATTGCTAAATCTCATGGTGAGTTCTTGTCTGAATTCGATTTCTTGGGTCTTGCTTTCCCGGATACTTGTATTCTGATTCATAGCTTTGTAGATCAACGTTTTGATGTACTTCTACAATGTTGTCCACTTGACCACATATATCTTTCAACCAAATGGAGTATATGTATAGTTCCATCATGGAGAGTAAAAATCTTGCGTAAAAATAGTGACCCATCGGACTTAGCATGGGTGCAACACAAAAGGTAATTACAACAATCCTGTCTGTTCCATGCAATAAACATACGTTTTCCGCTTTAGTACAACCGATCTATCTTTCCCAGATTCGCCTCAATCATGGTTTCTGCAGTAATGTTTATACATCACACTGATCCAAAGTGCCCGAGCCAAAATCGTCGAGAATGAATCAAGAATTAGCCAATCTGAATCACCGTCCATATGGTGATGCAAAGACTCAAACTCGTACAAAAGAATCGAGATGCTTGCTGAATTCGGTGTCTCTATTTGGTTCACCAAGCCGGGAAGAACGTATCCTCTCGAGCATCGTCTGCAATGAGTCCATCACCCTCGCCATGGATGCCCACAAGAATGGTGCGGAGCAAAACCCATATCCAAAGATTGCCAGAACCCTCACGACACCATCATGGTACCATGGGAATGCCATAACCAAGAGCAAGCCAACAATCGCAAGCCAGGTCGTGAGCACAGCAAGCAGCGGGAGCAGAAATGCATTGATCACGAGCACTGACAAGGCGAGCGCACCAAACAGGTACATGGACCAACCCATGATTGGGTGTACTGTGCGTGGGATTACAAAGAACGGGATAGCATAGGCAGCAACCATGGCCACGATCACAGTCATCTTTATGAGCTCCTGCGCCAGGGCACTTTGTTTCTCAGGTCGCCGGTTATAGCACAGTTTTGCCATCCCTGGCCTTGCCAATTTGGTGATGGCTATGATCACTATGTACATTAACACCTCCATCGAATCACCGGCATTTCAAGAACAGAATCGTGAATTGTGAACAGGGAAAGGAAATGCGAGCAGGGAAAATGTTAAATGCACTGTATGTACGGCATAAGGTTCTTCCATCTGCCAAAGTACATATTTCAGTTAGAGATTGTTGTTTTTACTCACCCAAGATCATCCCAGCGTTGCTTGTGCAAGAAAGGCCCAACGGCAAGATTGGCCAGACCACCAATACCAAGGTTTAAACCAAGGGCACTTGGGAATGTGATCACGCTGCTTGGCCCGCAGGAACATGCCAATGCAGCTTGAGATCTGCAATATTTCATCAAATGGGTGTTTAAACCTTTGTAAGCAAGAGCCAAATGAAGGTGAGAAATTGGAGCTGAATAGCGCTTGCACTCACGAGAGTAGGATGCATCCATCCGATAGCCGAGAGGAAGACGATATGTCCCGCTCAGCTTGGTGCCGTTCTCGGGAGGGTGGAACATTGGTTTGTCAAGCAAGTCCGGTAGCACCCAACCGTAAAGCCTTGGTCCGCACCATCGAGTTGTCACGACCAATTTCCGTGTCATGAAGCGTGCCCTTGAATACATCCATAGAAGGTCAGAAATTGGAGAAGTTACCTATGTCGATTACTTATTTGCAACAACATATGTCCGAGAAGAAGATATTTTCAGTACATTAACAATGATCATTATTTCAAAAAGTTAACAATGATCGATGTAATGATGGTCTAAATTGAATAGCTTCCAATTGAAAACTATTTAGAACAAGTACACAAGAATAATCTTCAGGCTGTGTGCTGGTGGTGGTTCGTTGAGCAAATCATGTCAACCATACACATTGGCAGATGACATTCACAATTCACTAATGAGTTTCAGACTCAAGAAAATTAGCTGATCACATCAATCGTAAAATAATTCCCACAACCAACAAGTTCAATAGTCAATACATACTCACCTATCACCAATATATTTTCCCTGGACAAAATAACTGAGGAATAATTCTTCTACAAGAGCATTTTGTTTGTCATAGCCTTGGTGTCCAAAGAAGTGTTATGAGCCTATGGCTGTCCATTGTATTCCCATTGCATTACAATCTTTAAGTCATGATGGTACAAATGATACACATGATGTCATGAATGCCGAAATTTTAACCATGCACTTACGTGAGCCGGACATGTCATACTCAAGCCCAAGTCCTCGAAATATCTCAAAAAGAGCATGGCAACACTAAATACATTTTATGCAATATGAATAAACAATACCATGACCAAGGGGCACTTGGGAATGTGATCACGCTGTTTGGCCCGCAGGAATATGCCAATGCACTTGAGATCTGCAATATTTCATCAAATGGGTGTTTAAACCTTTGTAAGCAAGAGCCAAATGAAGGTGAGAAATTGGAGCCGAATAGAATTCACAAAGAAGTTATTCTCAAATTGGATCAAATTTTCCTCCAAAAAACATCGACTCGGTTTATCTGCTCATAGAGACTCCGTCACTTGCTCACTTTGCACTAAGCCGTCACGGCATCAATCCTAACTATGTCCGAACTGTGACACTGAGGGCCTTTTCTTTCCGTAAACAGGAATAATTCAAAGTCGAGGAGGTGCAAAATTGGGAATTCCCATGGCAAATAGGGAATGGGGATTAATCCTTTCAAAATGGCGAAATCTTTACTTATCTTCTTGCTAATTTCACTCATTGATGAATTAATCTAGGTTTCCAATTAGGCCCTAATGGCGTTATCCTCCCTACGCTATTGACGAAAAATCAAGAATAAATTGTGCCGCACCTTGGTATCGAAAAACAATAACAAGTAGGAATGCTTTGCTTTAATTTGCATGGAATGAAATAGAAAAAAAGATAACAAAAATTTCTTGGAGCAAAGATTTATATAATTAATCGGATTAAAGATGGACAAATCCAACCTTAGAGTGTGGGTTTGGTGAGGGAGGGGATGCGGATCGCGAGGAGGCGACTGGCATACACAAGAAGAAAAACCATTTTCTAGTAGATATAAAAAGAACTTTATAAGCTAGTCATATTAGACAACCATATACTGAAAACAACAACAACAACAACAACATAATGGGAGATCTCTTAACACCTCAAAATAGACTTGCATAAGCGCATCTACGAATATGACGGAGCTATCTCTAAACACTTCAAAATATACTTGCATTTTGTTTTGTACCAAAAATATAGGCAAAACTGTTTACATTATACATCACACTACAACATAAGACAACATGAAATGCCCTTCTTGATTGGATTATCAAAAATGGAAGGGCGCTTTCTGTGTAAGGGTGATGACCAATGGAAGCTTGTTTGTGGATACAAAATCCGCAATGGCGATGCTCAACTCACCATCCGCATGATACACAATCCATTATATCCAATCCAACAATCAATCCTCGCATAAAAATGGAAAGAAATAGCCGCTGCTGAAAGCTATGGCAATTTAGAGATGAAGATACCATAGAAGGTCAACTTCTCCTCCTCTTTCTTCGAAAAGACTAAGGACAGGCGCTTTCTCGACGGGTCAATGTGGAAAAGCTTAGCTACATCGAGATTGGAAGTCCGTAAAAGTTGACATATCTTCCACCTTGAAGCAAAAGAAGCTCATCACTGTGAGCACCCTATAGCATTTGGAAAGAAGACAGCATAATTAATATAGTCTCCAAGAGCTAAACATACAAGTGCATCTTCAACAATAACTCCTTTTTGTTCTTTCAACTCACATTCGACCATTAAGATTTGTTCTCAATACACGGAAACAAAACATGCATGTTCTAACTTCTAACCATCGATATTCATCTATCGAATATAGAAACAGGGCGTGGTCCTCGGCACTGAGAAAAATAGCTGCCACGTGTTTTGGGTTTGAAAAGTATTGTTTTGGGTTAAGAAGCAAATGGTTGTTGATGGAATTATGAAGATGTGAAAAGAGTGTGCGTACAAAAGAAGAACACAATAACACAAGGTAAAAGGAAATTGATAGGCTGATTCAAGTACATAGGATGTAGCATAGACAAACCATATTAGACGGATAGTCGGTGAATCGTAGATGTGACGTACATATACGAAATCCTCCACAGTGCAGATAGTGCCCATTCGGTATCTGCAGGAGACCTTGAACCCCATCGAAGCTTTACGTGCGGCGGACTAAGAAAGCCATGTTGCATACCTTATTGTACAGAACAATGCCGGACATTTTCTCATCCTCCCAAACCATTTCGATGTGATGGTGGACATCGACACATTGATGAAGCCGCACCGGCGTCATTTGCTATAGCCTTAGCAAGCATTGTCTTCCGGTTCAGTGGTCCAAACAATAATATTCCTCGGCAAGGCTTCGAAGTCCTCCTTTAAAAGATCGGGCGCGGCGGAAGCATAACCGAACTTTCTCATCAAACACCACTACAGTTCGCCTAACAA
Source organism: Dendrocalamus sinicus (assembly GCA_036346575.1). Lineage (NCBI taxonomy): Eukaryota > Viridiplantae > Streptophyta > Magnoliopsida > Poales > Poaceae > Dendrocalamus > Dendrocalamus sinicus. The sequence continues at coordinate 3,034,635 of CM070655.1, read as the reverse complement.
ATTGTATCAACATAAAAGTGAAAAACAATAAGAAACTACCGCACCATACATCTGTCCCACCTCCACATTTGGTGTAGTACCATTGCTCGAGTAACCCTTATCAATCAAACGACCTCAACATTCAAAGAATTAGATGGTGCGGTTGGTAATTCCTTTATCGGTTTCTCAACCGGATAAACAAAAACAACTTTTAGATTTCAGAAACAACGTGGCATGGGCTATAGCTCCACCTAAAAATGAAATGATGACCAATACAAATTTGAAAACATAAATAAAACTTGCTTTAATGGTAACATTGATGAAATAATCCTAGATGGTCATCAGTTGACAAGTCAGATCCACTTTTCGAACATGAAACAAATGTCAGCATTATGAGAGGTTAAAGCATGCAAATTTGGGCATACATATGCATCTGTATGCAGGGATAAAATTTAGTTGGCAATGACATATCGATCATCCGCATGAGGATAAAAATTTAGTCGGCAATGACATATATCTAGTTGTGTACTCAGATCTACCAATGTTGGCGAGTAAGTAGTTACATTAACGCTTAGCCAGAGTAGTCTCGATCGGACCTTGGAGACGACGTGCGATGTGTCAAGCGGTAGCTCAGAGCTCGCGGCGCGGCAGCCCCAGCGACCTTGTCCCGCACTCGGCGAGCGGGCGCGCGCATGCGTCGTGTGCCGCGTCCCACACCCTTGAGTCGGCGCCGAGGTCGATCGGCGGGGTGAGGCTGGCGCCAGGCGAGATCCGCCATGGCGGAGGGTTCAGCCTTCGGATGGGGCCGTGGACGAGAGGAGAGACTTGGATCCGGGAGGGAGGAGAGCAAATCATGTCAACCATACACATTGGCGATGACATTCACAATTCACTAATGAGTTTCGCACCCATCACCTTCGCAGCGCGCGCCTCGGTGGCATCCACGACCCACTCAAGAACCTCGCGGGCGGCGCCGGCGCCGCCCTCCGGCCGCCGATCGGCGTGGATTCCGGAGCTCCATGAACGGGATCGCTTCCCCTCCGGAGGCCGACGGTCGTCGGCGAGGCCGATGGCGCGCCGCACCTCCGCGACGACGGTGGGTCGGAGCCGCCGTGGCGCCAGCGAGGAGGCGCGGCGCGGAGGAGGCGAGCGCGGAGCGGGGGAGGAGGAGTGCGTACAAGGAGCGACCGCGTCATGGGAGGAGGAAGGGAGGCGCGGAGAAACCCTAGGTGGGGCTTGATCCACGGCGTCGCTGCCGCCGCCGCCGCCTACGAGGTAGTGTGGAGCGAGGTAGGCGGAGGAGGAGGCGCGCGGCGGCGGTCTGGTGACTCGGAGGAGGGAATGGGAGGTTCCGGAGGCGGAGCGGCGGATGAGGAAGGGAGGAGGCGCGCGAGACGGGGAGAACGGGAGAAAAGTGGGAGGCGCGGGATTCGCGCGGGCGGGTGGGCGACTTACTGCTTTGCGAGGCATGCATGATCCAAATAATATTGACCTTAGGATCTTCAATAAGTAAGAGAAAAAGATTTGAGAAGAGATCCAGACCATTCATTTGTATGAAGTTGGATTACTTTGGTACACAAATCTGGGTGGACTTAGATTAGGCATGACTGTGGGGGTAGTTAAAGGGGTGGATTTAGCAAAGAAAATTTTGGTGAATTATAGAGTAGGGTAGATTGGTTAAAATTGTACTTTAGCTGATAATGACTTATTTAATATAACTAAATTAAAAAATTAAAAATAGATTAATTTATCAGGGATAACGCAAACGAATACAAAAAAAACCAGCAAAAAGTAAAAAAAAACCCCAAAAATATATAGAAATAAAATTTAGAAATAATGAAAAAAAATTAAAAGACAAAAAGTAAGTAAAAAATGAAGCAGAAAATGAACGGGGTCTAAAGCAGGGTCCGATCATTGAAAGTGTGATCGTCCCAGAACCGATGACTTGTGTCAGCTGTCACTTCATCTCGATTCCCTATCAATACTTGCAATCCATACATACGCGTATAGGACATTTTAGTGGTTCCTTTGGTGAGTGGGAATCGAAGAAAGCGAGGCTTTGATTGGTAGAGATCAGGGACGTGAATCTGATGTTGCTACAGAAAGCTGTGTTGGGCAGGCAGCTAGCAACTCTAATGTGCCAACCGATGGATCGGATGGAGCAGTAAAAATGACAGTACTCAAATGACTATTGTTCCCCAAAACGCTACGGAAAATCCCGTCGCAGAAGTACGAGTTAGAAACTAGGAAGAAATAATTGGCTTGCAGGGATATGTATGTCACCCGTCGTTTTCATCGATAGCTGCGTGTTCTCCCTCGTGGAGCCTTCCCATTGGTCCAACTGTCCAGGAACACTTTTTCTACGTGTGAACACAGCTGGGGAGACCGGCATCTTCCTTACGATGCTGGGATGTAGCTTTCACAGGAGCTTGCGCAATCTCACATACAGCTTGTTTCCAAGTCGAGCTGGCTGTTGTTAAATCGAAAGATTGTATGGCGCAAATGACCAGCATGAAGAAACATGCTTACTCCAAAGTATACATACACTCGATCGATCGGAAGTTCGTAGCAAGCATCCATATGCACGCTTGGTGCTAATGTACACTTGTACAGGACGCCCCCACACCCCCCGGCGCAGCCCAGCCCATGTATCGTCCGCTACTTCGACCCAGTTTCATCAGCACGCCGCGCGCGTGTCGTGTGTTCCAATTCGCGTTTCGGTACCAGAACGTACAAAGTCATGTATACTGTTGTTTTCGTCTCCAGCAGATAGTTTTTAGCTATAATTGATAATTTTTATTTGTGTTTTTTTAGCTATAATCGAAAGTAATAAAGAAAGACAAGGAGTTCTCTCTACCTCTCTGTGTTCAATCTATTATTCGTGATTCGCGATCTTCGTTCTTGTTCGCGAATCGATTTTCTTAAGTGTGTTTGGTTCTTTGGATGAGGTGGATGGAATGGGATGGTTCCTTTGACCAAACCTATCCATGTGTTTGGTTTGAGGATGGGGTGGGATGGTATGGTCCAAAGTTGATGAGCTTGCAAATTTAGAGATATTCTTCTGACGGACCACGTGGTTCCACTTTTTTGGAACCATCTCATCCCATCCCCATCCCATCCCATCTCACTTCAACTTAGCAACCAAACACATCCTAACAGTTACAACTCAATGCTGGCCTTTTTACTGTTCACGATCCAACGCATACTCTCTGCTCTTCGCTTCTCACTGACGGACAACTTCGCCCAAGGCGCTTTGCGCAAGATCGTTCGCTCTGCTCGCCCTTGCCACGTGGTCACGTGGGGTCGCGGGGACGGCAGCAGCGGTGGCGGGCGTCCAACCAGGGCGCGCGTGCGGTGGACGTGCTTAGAGCATGTACAATACAGACGCTTAGAAAGATGTTTAGTAATAAAAAACAGATTTTTCTTGCCACATAGGATAGATAAGATATTTATTTTGAAGCATCGATGTTTAGTAAGTATTTATAGTTGCACCCACGGAAGAGATACTTACATTGAAGGAAATAATTTTTGTATAGGTATTTAATGATGTGGCTATATTCTCTCTTTAAGTATTCATATATAAGCATCTGCGTTGCCCTTGGTACGACTCCGTGTGTGTAGCAGCATATTGGGCCGTTTGCGAGGCGGGCCACTCATAGCCCACTGCGCGCTGTGAGGAAGGGCTCGACGACGGCCGCGCGTCTCACACCACATTCCTCGTCCATGCCGCCGGCGAAATCGCTTCAGCCCCTAGGTATTACACTATCACCCCCCCCCCTCTCCCGCGTGCTCGCGCTCTGAATAGAGTTCCTGGTGGTTGGATACTTGGATCCTTACAGTCCTTCTCCTCAATTTGTTTCTTTCAATTGTGATGCTGCGAATTGACGAGAAGATGTAGCATGAGATCCGGAAATTTTACACGCTTAATTAAAATATAGTTTATATGACTAATTCCAGTTATGCAGGGTGGATTTTAGAATGCACGATTGGCTGTCTTCACCTGCATCCAAACGTTTATGTGGCAATTTTAGTCAGGTCTCCAAAGTTGGCTATGTTGTGGGTTATTTACGTACAGTAGGATGTGGAGTGGGTTTAGTCAGATCATCACCTGAATGGAGGTATTGGATGCAGCAAATTCTTGCAACTGGTCGAACAGCGGTCCTTCTAAAAAAATTAACATCATCTGAACTAGGTCCAACTAGATTATTTTTAGACCTATGTGATGTTCACTCAGATGATTTTATGAACAGCTGTAAGGCTTTAGCTCTCCAAGCTGGTGTTCTTGTTGAACATTTGGTCGCCTGTAAATGAGGAGGAGATCTTCATCACATCCATGAACATTGCCAGACATGCACGCTTCTAAAAAAAAATTCGACCTGCAGGGGTACAAGACACCCCCGGCATTAGCTTAAGAAGAAAGATCCTCTCACAGATCGAGAAAATCCCCGAACCCTTGCCTCACCCTCGACACGGCATCAGCCCATGTGAGAGCGCCTAGGGAGCTTAACGCCGGCCCGCACGACTGGCCCCGACCCTAACGACCGGCGATCGGGCGAGCCTTTCGCTACGTGCTTTGGCTTATGGGGCAAGCGAGGATTTTTGCCCCACTGAGTCGAACCCAGGACCTGGGGGGTGCTACTAGAGCGTTCTACCACTATGATAGAAGCTCGTTCGCGACATGCACGCTTCTGAGTTGAGCATTTGTAAAAACCATGTGGTTATATAGAATTCTCGAGATCTTAGACAACCTTTTGCTAATCATTCACTAACAATCATGAGAAGGTTCACATGCATTAGCTTGCCTTATCATATATATTTCATTGTCAAAGTCCTTGATTTATACTTGATGGTATATTATGTTTGTCGACTTTATTTCCTATTCAATCTTATGTGTGCTTGTACCATGGTGAATATATGGTGTACAGTTGTTTGCGAACAAAGGATTCTAATTTTGAACAAACATGGGGAGAAGCTTGTTGGTTTATTACATCAAACATGTCCGAAGAAACTTGTGATCCTTTGTCATGGATTCCAAGCTACAAAGGCAAGTGTGTACCAACCATAGGAAACATTTATTTATGAAAGACGCACCCTACCTATGGGGTACGGTGTTGCTTGCTAATCGTTATCTTTTTTCTTTCCTTTTTAGATGTAATACTTTTGACACACTTTCATGGCATCGCATCACTGTTTTTGCAAAGTTTTGCTTTTGCACGTTTGTTCCGCCTGCGATGTAGAGTCTATTGTATTGTATCAACATCAGTATGATGCAAATTAAAACCACAATACAGATCCTATTAGTCATATCGTGAAAGGATGAGCAACACACTGCAACCTACCATAACAATGTCATCTATATTATTAATGGATTGCAAATAAGCATGCTTGTGGTAGAAAATACTCTGGGTAGCACAATATAACTTGTTTCTTCGGGAGCTCCATACTATTACTGCCAACATTAATATATCACACTTCTAACCATCGTAACTTTCAGGATGACAGCATTTTGGTTCACCTTGCCGCTGCACTAACAAGGGAAGGGATTAGTGCTTTTCGCTTTGATTTTGCTGGAAATGGGTAAGTCATTAGTGAACACATTGTGATGGCTGTGCCATAGCATTGTAGGATGACATCACTTCTCATGGCAGACTCTTACTCCTAGTATTGAACTAAAATCTTCTGCACTATGGATAGCATTTCATGCACTTTCTACTTCATCAGCAAGTAACAACTACCATGATTCTCCCATTAAAATTTGTATATCAATAACACAATGCTCCTTGAGTAACGTTCTTGCTGACTACCACATTGTGAACTTATGGGTGTTTGTTCTCTTCTCCAGGGATAGTGAGGGTGAATTCCAATATGGAAACTACCGAAAAGAGGCAGATGACTTGCGCTCTGTAGTATCATATTTCTTAGAACAGCAATATGACATAATTGCTCTTGTTGGACATAGCAAAGGTAGGTAAGATGCTATTATATGTAAATACTGTTTATATCTGTAAAGGTCTTTTTGGTTTTTATGCCTAATAGCACACTAACGTATATGTGCATGTTCAGACAGCTGCATTTCATGCATAGATGGCGTCAAAAGTTGGTAGAAATGCATACTTGGATTAGTGCATTCTGTATTTATTGCCTCGTGGAAGAACATGTACAGATGTATTCATATAACTGAAAGTAATTAGTTCAGTGTGTCATGTACTGCATATCCTGATCTCCCTTCATTTGTTCTTTGTGCTGTCTGAAAGTTTGCTGATTTTGGTAGTACCCAGTGATAGTGTGTTACTCATGCTTTTCATCTATGTTACTTTAGAAAGGAAAGTTACTTCCTGTGTTTTGAGTACCTGTATTTCCAATTTCTAGGAGGAAATGCTGTGCTTCTATATGCTTCCATGTACCATGATGTTTCCATCATTGTGAATATTTCTGGTCGCTTTGCGTTAGAACGAGGTATTGATGGGCGTCTGGGGAAGAATTTCATGCAGAGAGTAAAGAAAGATGGATACATAGATGTCAGGAATAAAAAAGGTATAAACTTGCTTCACTTGATACGGCATTCTATTTTGTTAAATAAATATCAAGCTTATCACAAGTCTCTAAATCAATTGAATATTGCTTAGTATTCTGAGTAAAATAGTCATGTTATGCATTGATTGAATTTTACTGGTACTGTACCTGCACATAGGCTTTCTCTGGTAATGCCCATTAACAAGGTCAAGGTACTTTCTTGTCAAAGAAAAAGGTCAAGGTCCGACATGTGATTTGGCATCAATCTTGGAACTATCAAACTATAGGGTGGGTCGGTGCATCAGTGGGTGATTCTGCACTGTTTCCAAGCTAGGACACATGGGAATACGGCAGAACCATCATAAAACGGGTTTATTGGCACTTGCATTTCTCTAGACAGCCCTTTGATTATTGATGGCTATACCACTGTCATGATGCAGAAGATCTTGATGCCAACATCTACATTTCAATATTTTTTGGGTTCCTTGCAAATGTTTTGAAGTTGTCTATTTGAGTATTTGGTAGCTTAGAAACTTGACGACAAAAGTCTATTTGGTAGCTTAGAAACTTGACGGTGTCAATGATTTATGAGAAAGTGCTTCTTATATACCCATACTTATTTACTGAATCGTAAAGGAGCTGACTCAATTACTTTTAAGCATCATTATCCTTTTGTCTACCCTAAGCCCCAGTCATGGTGTCGAACATGGACATAGGCTGGATACATTATTCTGCATTTCTGCTTATATCCATAGATAGAACCCTGCAAAACATTGTTAATTCAAGATTTATTTTAAAAATCATAGTCCCATTGTTATTCTTACGCGCCCTATTTCAACATTTTTCGATGTTATGCAGGGGAGTTTGAGTACCGGGTGACGGAAGAAAGTATAAAAGATCGGCTGAGCACTGATACCCTTCTTTCGAGCCGTTCCATAAGCAAAGACTGCAGGTCACAAGCTGCTCTCTTACTCCTGTATCAACAGGTCTTTTAAGGAAACAGTCCTAAAAGAAATTTTGTACCGATCTGCAGGGTCCTCACGATTCACGGTTCCAAAGATGCGATCGTCCCGGTGGAAGACGCCCTGATGTTCGCAGCAAACATCCCAAACCACAAGTTGCACGTAATCGCACAAGCCAACCATCGCTATACTGGCCATGAGCAAGAGCTGACTTCACTTGTATTGGATTTCATCAAGTCCCATCAGCAAGGCACATTGCCCTTGCGTCCAAAGCTGTAATTCCTTTGACCATTGTGAAGCTTGATTGATGTGCTCATTCCCTGTTCTGTTCCAATCCTTGATGATTGGATGGATAAAATGGATGTGTGTTATCCAGCAATTGAAGTTTTGAGCTACTACTACTGGAACACCTATGATCTATCCATACCAGTCCACCATGAAGTCGAGTCAGCTGGCCCAACCTGATCAGGATTCGGCAGTGCTCACTCACTTGTCATGCTAGCGTGACACATGTGACAGTGACAGTGGGCCCACACCACCTCTCCTTTCCCTTCGGAGATAAAGCGAAGGCTGCGAAGCCTATCCCGATCCCGATGCGCTCGCTCATCATCGACGCGCCACCGAACCGACTCAAGTGATCGCGCCCAGCGCGCCAGACCAACAACCAAAGCGCGCGCACTTGTTGAGTATCCCGGCGCGAGACGCCGCAGGGGAGAGAGGAGACGGCCGAATGGGCGACGAGGCTGCGGCGGCGGCGCCGGCGCGAGCGGGAGTGGAGGAGTCCATCGGGAGGCGGCGGGATGGGGGCGCGGCGGTGGCGGGGGCGCGGGCGGGGAGGGTGTGGGAGTTCGAGCGGGATCTGGTGGCGGGGGCGGTGATGGGGGGCGCGGTGCACACGGTGGTGGCGCCGATCGAGCGCGTCAAGCTGCTGCTGCAGACGCAGGACGGCAACGCGGCGCTGCTCGGCCGCGCGCGCAGGTTCCGCGGCTTCGCCGACTGCGTCGCGCGCACCGTGCGTGACGAGGGCGTGCTCTCCCTCTGGCGCGGCAACGGCACCGCCGTCATCCGGTACTACCCCTCCGTCGCCTTCAACTTCTCCCTCAAGGTTCCTTCCTTTCCTTCTATCCGACCCCCGCACCCCAACGTCATTTTTTATTTCTTTTCTTGAGTTCTTCATTCGTGCATTTCAACCCATTTCTTGTGTTGGTGGGAGACAGCTCAGACAGGGCCGGTCCTGGGATTTTAGGGGCCCGGGCGAACCTAGAAATAGGGGCCCTAGTGTGTGTGTATATATATATATATATATATATATATATATATATATATATATATAATTTTACCAACAAACACTTAAAATACGTTATGTATTAAAGAAAAATTCATATCAAAGAGTTTATAGATATTACCTTAAAAAAATTTCTAATATTTCTAGATGCGAAGTCATTGATGATGGTATTGATACCAATCTCATCCATGAACAAACTCAATGATGATCAAGGACCTTCTACCAGAAACAAGATTCTGATAATCATCACCAGTAAGGATTTCGCTGTCAAGTTGCAATATTTGAGAGAAATGTTTCTGCACTCTCTCCTCATCACAAACATACTTGACCAAAGTTGTTTTGCCACTATCATAGGGGCCAATGATAGGAAGGACATCCACAACGACCGAATCACCGGATAAACTAGGTTGCAGTAAGAAGTTAATAATTTTCTCCTTCTCCATTTGTCGGCCAAACATGCAATTCTCTTTTTTTTTCTCGAACACGCAGGAGAGCTGCGCATCATTATATTAAGAAGAAAAAAGGGGAAGAGCCCTTACAAACACACACACCCACCCACACCAGGTCCTTCAAAACCAACCAACACGCATGTAGCTTCTGAATCATGGGATTCTCCATAAACATGCAATTCTCCATAAACAGATAGGTGTTATATGGCTGTTGAATCATGGGAGGGCAGCGCATCAAAAGCACTACAAACTCTCTCATATCATCCAGTGTAGCCTCTAATCTTTCTAAGACAACATGTAGCTTCTGCAAGTGGAAGGATTGGGAATGTCTCACCGCAAAGATATACATGTATATGGGCCCCGACACTTTGGGGGCCGGGGCGCCGCTCGCCGCTCCCCGTGTAGCCAGATCGTGGGAGAGGGCGGTGAATTAGACGCGATCGTATGAGTATCTTGTGATTCCATTCCTTGCTTGATTTCGGCGCAACGGGTACTGGAGGTATTGGAGGTGTGGCGATGTCTGTGGTTGCTTGGTTTCGGGGCATCGGGTACTATTCGTCTTGATTCTCGCAGAGTGCGGCAAGGCGAGTTCTTGAGGATGCAAGATTGGATTCGTCCGTGAGATTGGGCTTTGGCTTTGTTGGTTCTGCCGTCTTTACTGACAACAGATGAGATTTGGTGGGATTTCGCTTTCTGGGGATGACTGTTTGCCGCCAGAAAAGGCAAAAGAATCAATGAATAAAGTGCTCGTGAGCCTTGTTTCCAAGAGCATTAGAGACTAGTGAATAATGAATACTAAATGGTAATATTAGTGCATATTTTCTTTCATTTTTTTAGGTTAATCGTATAATTCTATTAATAGCGAGGCCGATTAGGTTGAGAAAATTGAGAATATGCCCTCCAACTAGATGGAAATCTAGGATATACTCTCCTTTAGATCCTAATTGATAATATACCCTCCTTTAGAGTGTTTTGTTGAGAAAATGCCCTTTTTATACCTTTTCATTAGTTTCTATTGTATTTCTCTGTATTCCTTCACTTAAAATGACCTATTTACCCCTGAGTACTTCTTGTGCATCATTTGAGCACCCATTAGCCTTCCCAGGCGCGGGCCAGGGCAGTGCGGGCCAGCGCGGCTAGCGGCCGGCGGCGTGGTCCAGGGTGGCACGCGGCCGATTTTCCCGATTTTAAGTGAAGTCCAAATCATCCTGGGAAGGCTAATGAGTGCTCAAATGATGCACAAGAAGTACTCAGGGGTAAATAGGTCATTTTAAGTGAAGGAATACAGAGAAATACAATAGAAACTAATGAAAAGGTATAAAAAGGGCATTTTCTCAACAAAACACTCTAAAGGAGGGTATATCCTAGATTTCCATCTAGTTGGAGGGCATATTCTAAGCCTGGTGACCAGGATTAAAATTGTGGAACAGCTTTTGGACAGGACGACAAAGAGTGATTTTCAAAGATAGCAAATGACATCAATGCATAATGGATTTTCAGAAATTGTTATTCGAGCAGTTATTGCACTTGGCATGTGCTACCATATGTTTAGGTAGCAAATGACAAATCTTTGTAACGGCATATTGTCTCGTTTGATTGCAATATGTACTAGCCTCCTCGGCTTCTTTATTGTTTAACATGCTGAAAAATGTAGGTAGGTCAAGTCTCAATGTGAACAGAGTGATTTTATGGTGCAGTAATAACTACTAAGGCCAAACTACAACAACTCATCATTTAAAAGATAATGGAAGTTGTGTCAAGTGCATGGTTAGGACACTTGATAATATATCGTAACCAGACAACCTAAAGTATCGGATACCAGAGAAGTCCATTATGCATTATAGCTAGACGTCACTCATCGTATGCTCTTGCTGGTTATCACCTTCAGGATTATTGTTGCACTGGTCCCTAGCAAGTGACCTGTTCCTTGTTCTCTTTTAGTACTTTTAAAAAGGATAATGTCAAATGCGTTAAGAAGTACCTATCTATAATTTCTTTATTAATAAATAATACAAGTATTTCATGATGTTTGTCAGAGTGGGTCAATCTTTAGAATCATAGTTTCTCTCTTTTGGTCATGATAATTAGATGGCATGAGAATAACCACAATGCTATCCATTAACACATGTGTTTTTTTTTCATACTAAAACTCAAAAATAGACATATTAGGTCTAGTCTCCAGCTACCAAAAGCGAAATATACATGGTATGTGCATTTTAGGTCAATATTGGTGATGATTGTGTGAATATGGGCAATTACTGGTCATAATTATGCCTTTGCTCTATATTCCTTTCTGAAGCTAAGGTGTCCTGTAAGCTGTAGGAAAGGCCTCTCTGACTTGCAGTAGGGTATTACTTTACCTAAAATGATAGCATTTTCTACCTAATTGCTGTTAAGAATTTGCCATCAAGGGGGTGGTTAAGCTTCATGTATCTTTTGTTGGTTTGGAGTTAACCTCTCTCCAGATGTGTCAGCTTATTTAACTTGATTGTTTGCGTTCTGACTTGAGAGGGATGTGGTTGTGAGCTGAAGTTGATGTATGTTTGTCTTGGTACCTGGTTATGGGGAAGATGGTGAGAGACATCATGTATAATAACTCATAAGGCCGTAATAAATAAAAACCAAAGAGACAGAGCAATTGTTTGCGATTTTGTACGTTCAAATTATTATGAAGAGATGTATCTAAAATTTTTCAATCGGGACAATTTTTTTTAGATGATGCAACCTTGGTTACGTGGTTCATTAAGTAGAAGAGAAGGGAGTTGTGTAAGGGCCAAGCATGCATATGAACACAATCTAAATAATGATTTGGAGTCGCTATTAGCTCTGGAGGATTATCTGATGTCTCTAATCCCTCATCATTATTCTTGCAGGATCTGTACAGGAGCATACTGAGAGACGCAGGAACCTCAGCAGACAAGTTCACATCTATTGCCCTTACCAATTTCATTGCTGGTGCTGCTGCCGGATGTACTACTCTGGTCATCATTTATCCACTCGACATTGCTCATACCCGTCTTGCAGCCGATGTTGGCTGGACAGACACCCGCCAGTTCAAAGGTATTCGCCACTTCCTTCAGACCATCTACAAGAAAAATGGCATCCGGGGCATCTATAGAGGATTACCAGCATCACTGCAAGGGATGGTCGTTCACCGGGGCTTATACTTTGGAGGCTTTGACACTGCCAAGGATGTGCTGGTACCGCTAGACTCCCCCCTGTGGCAGCGGTGGGTGACGGCACAGGCCGTCACTTCCATGGCAGGGCTCATGTCGTACCCACTGGATACCGTACGGCGGAGGATGATGATGCAGTCAGGGATGGAGGTGCAGATGTACAGCAGCACCCTCGACTGCTGGAGGATGATCTACAAGATGGAGGGGGTCAGATCGTTCTACCGTGGGGCGCTGTCTAACATGTTTAGGAGCACTGGTGCGGCCGCCGTACTTGTTTTGTACGATGAGGTGAAAAAGTTTATGAACAGGGGTGGGTTGTGACAGGTGTAGAAGGGGTTCACAGATTTTTGGATTCAATACGGAGATTAGACCAAAGGTACAGGTAGCAGCTGCTCGAGCGTTTTGTAAGAGAGTACTGGCTTCCTCCTTTTTACTAACCAGTAGTAGCGCTTCATGGTCTGAAGATTGTAGCTCTTGTTCATTTTCGTTTGAAGTTATCCGTTGTTCTATCTCTTGCGTGTGGTTCGAAACTCCAGCACAGTGCCTGCCTGTGTGTACTCTTTCTGGTACCGTTCAGACTGCAAAGGTGTTCCATTAACACTGCTGCCTTCCTATAAATATGTGTACAAACTTTTTTTTTTTTGAAAAGGTGTACAAACTTGCTTCATGGCAGCAAGATCTTTGTTTTCTACTATCAGACAGACCGAGGATTCGCAAACTGGACGTGTGGGTCATGCGTTAGTCGGTGATTGGTGCACCTTCAGCTGCAGGGCACTTACTGCTGATACGCTTGGAACGGTTGAACTGAACTGATTCTCTGATCTGTCATTTCCTGTATCTAGAACACAATCGACAAGGAAAAGATGTTTTTCCAACTTAGCAGTCGGTCCATAGCACATAGATATAGCAGTTGAAAACAGTAAATACAAGGTACTACACATAGCAAAAGGAACATATGACAAGAAAATGTGATGCATCGTTCAGCCAAGTAGCAAAGCAAGTAGCAGCCGTATTGAGCACGGGAGACAACAGCATTTCCCCAAGTGTCGTTTGAGCAGTAACCTGGGAAACAGCATAACAGCAATGCTGAAGACGGCGTGGAGATGCAATTCGAACAATGTAGCACAAAAAAGATAACCTTTCCCTAGACCAAAATTTCTCAGTAAAACCCGTGGACAAACGAAATTGGCTAGACTCTGCCAGTGGTATTGGCAACATGATATACCAAACTGGCAACGTTGATCACTCAAGCATAAGCAGCGCACAACATATTTGACCCCAATACAACAATGAAAAAGCTACCAGCACATAATACCATGTCCCGAAAAACCCCCCGCCGGTTCCACAAAATCAACTCAATCCCCCACTGGCTCGACAAAACCAACTCAATGACATAGCATCAAGCAGAACCAAACATTCTTCACTCCAGAACCACTGACTTTGGAAACGCTCAAATATGAAGCACCTCACTGTTGCTTGCACTCTGCGGGTCGCTCCCCCTGCTGCCCTTCCCCTGCAGGAACTCGCCCGCCCTTCTGTTTCAGACAAGAAAGCAAAAATGGTAAGAAATGAGGCTCTATTGAAACTATAAAAAGAGCATAAAATAACCCTCAGGGCTTCCATACCTTGTCATCGTCATCATCTTCGTCTTCCTCATCATCCTCATCTTCATCGTCATCTTCATCCTCGTCCTCATCATCATCCAATGTGCCTTCAAAGTCCTCATCTTGAGCAGCCTCTCCAGTGAACCATGAAACAGCATGTGGGATAATCTTGTCTCTGATGGTAGATCTGGGAAGTAAGAAGGGAAATTTTGAGCTAGGGGCACAAATTTTTAAGCATAGGACTGCAGCTACTGCATATAATAAAATACACATGAGCATACCCGATATCATAATCTTGCTCCATTTGGTTCTGCAACTGTTCAGCCTATTGAAAAGGGGAGAAGCATAACTCATGTTCATGCACACAAGTTCTGAACATAAGAGCAGGCATAAAAAAGGAGAAACTTACTGTGTCCTCATCAATTTCCTCATCATCATCAGGAACTTGAGGTGGACTGAAGAAGTTAAAGAAGCTCTCGCAATTCTCAGTTTTTGTGATAGGTTTAGTGTTCTTTGACCCCTTCTTTGGATTCTTTTTTAGCACCTTTTGTGTCAAGCACTTCCCCGGATACCATTCAATTTCAGTACTGAAAAACCAGAATTTGCCAAACAGACATTGGTGAAATCATCTATCCATCCAAAAAAATAGAACTCTGCAGGAGCAGAAATATTAATTACCCAATGGCTTTCTCTAGGATTGGTTCATCTTCATCAATCATGTGATATGTTTTTGTAAGAACCGAGTTCTTGAAGAATGGATTAGTCTCGAAGTAAAACTCAAGCTTGAAACCCTTCGGCTCACTAATTCTGTACCATTTGATGTCCTTGAGGTACTTAAGAGCTTCCTCATCCCTCTCTTGGATCTGCATACAGGTAAACCAGAATCATTAACAGCCTGCCAAAAGATGAAATTATGTACAAATGGATCTGAAAAAAGTTGGAACAAAAAATATTGACAATTCAGAAAAGGAAAAAAATTACAAACATGCAAGGTCTCACCTCCTCAGCCAGGAGTTCATGGTTCTTCATTGCATTAAGCCAGAAATCAGGTACACCTTTTTCCTCTGCAGGTAAGTATTTTGAACAAAGTCAATAGACAAAGAGGATTTCTTCCCAGCAACAGATCTTAGTACAGGTGGAATATATGTTCACCTTTCTGCTCTGTAGGGGTTTCATCTGCAACTTCTTTCGTGACACCTTCTACATCAACCACACCGTTGACAATTTCATAACGCTGTCAATTTGCAGGTGCAACAAATCAACCAGATGGATCAAGGCATGCAACATCAAATATGATACAGCAATGTTGACGTGAAGAGATGTCTGCATTGTATGAACCATGCAAAATAGAAAAGCCATCTCTTGTCTATATGCTAATCTAGAAGTAATTGCTATTGTAGAGGTGAGAGTTGCTAGCAACAGTTCAGGGAGTTGAAAGTAAAGTTTAGCATTGGGATAAGACAGCAAAACAACGTAGTACAGAAGATATTCAGACATCAAAATTAGTTTACCTTTGAGTACAGTGGTTCGTACAGCTTCTGATATTTAGCTTCAAGGGCAGCTCTCTCCTCAAAAAACTTTGCCTCAAGTTCATCATGTTGACTCTGGCAAATAGTAAACAACAAAGGTAAGGAATTCATCACCAAATACAACTAGATTGTTCCAAAAATTCAAACATCTAAAACTGTGCTTCATAAATACACAGTAGAAGATTGATTAATATAACACAGATAATCAAATGAACAGTAAATTGGAGATACAGCTGGGCAACATCAAGGTGGTGGAAATATTCTCGCAAAGTAAAACAGGGAAAATCCGAGCACACAGGTACAATGAAAAATTATCAACAAATCAAAGAACAAAGCTTCAAGTAAAACACAAGTTTTTTTGATGGTCAGATTGAAAAAACGAAAGTATCTATCATACTGTTATCCAACTTTTACCCAATCCCAATATACCATTGTTAGTTCAGGAGATAAAACAGGTCATCACAGCCAAAAATCTACATTAGGCATCATCAATAGCATCCAGAGGATTGAGAACCATATTGGAGTAATAATCAGTAGCGCACATACACAGCTGCTGGCATTTTTCCAGAATCTCCGTTAATTAACAGCACCGGCCGTAGCCACAACTTGTAGGTTGTAAGCAATCGTGCAACCTATATTCAACAGTCCTTGCTCCAATTAAGGTTGGAGTTTCTCTTACTAGTACACACCAAGCCGTACCGCTTACACAAGTGGCAGCACAATCACAGGTTCCGGACTTTAATGGCACAATTATGAATAGGATCGCACAAAGCCACTCCTACCAAAGCATGCCACAACAACCGAAACCCATCGTAAAAACAACAGTCTCGCTACAGCACGACGAGAGCGGAAGTCTCTAATACCTGGATCTCCCTGAGCACTTCGACGCGCTTCCTGACCTTGGGCTCGAGGCTCTCGAGCACGTCCGTGGGCCGCGCCACCAATCCCTGCAGCGTGTTCTGCACGAGCGCAACATCGAATCAGCACAAGTCCACCACAAAACCCTCAAACCAACCCCGAAGGCCACCAAAACCCGATCGAAAACAGCAAACCCCCGCAAAAAAATGCTATAGAAACCTCACCTTAATCGACTCAACGAGGTTGGCCTTATCCTCCGCGCTGAGCTCTGCATCAGAACCAACCCCCGAAACCAATAAGACACCACACCCCGGCAACAGTAACAGCGGAGGCATCGAGAGGCCGAGGCAACAAACCGGTGGCGTTGGGGACGGCGGCGCCGAGGCCGGAGAGGTCGAGTGAGTCCTTCCCTTCACTCATGGCCGCGGAAGGATTCCGGAAGCTTCGGGAGAGGGGTCTGCGCGGGAGGCGGCGAGGGGAGAAACCCTAGCGGCGGCGCGTGGGGGCGCTGGTGTCAGCGGTGCGAGGGGGAGAGGGGAGGCGAGGGAGGGGATGGAGAAAGAGGTCGGGAATTGAGGGCTGCGATTTATAGCCGGTGCGTGGAAACTCGGGAGGACGTGGGGGGAAGCGCCGGTTTGGAGCTTGGAGTCGACAGCGGCGCGGTCGGGCCCACTGTCAGTCGGAGAGGAGCCATTATGCTGGAATATTCCTACGCAATGTGACTGATGTGAGTGGTCGCTGCCCCATTGGGCAATTCGTCATTCAGTAGTCAATGCTAGCCTAGTATTCGCAAAATTGTAACGCACAAACTTCAAATGAATTTCACAAGTAAATAAAAACAGTACTACAATAATTAGTACTAGAATAATACTACTGTTTTTTCGTGTTCTAAATGGGTCGAGGGTTGTTTTTCAATAATGGCTCCGTGGTCTTTTGGACATTTGACCGCTTTTTTGTTGTCTCGGTTATAGTAGCGTGCAGCTGTAATTTGTCGGCAAAGCCTTGGTCAAGCTCAATTTGCCTCGTTTGATAGTTTGGTAATCATACTTCTCCTGTCGTCCCGTACCGTCCTTGGCAGTGCGTCAAGGCTGTCACTTCTCATAATCTTGAAGCGAACAGGCGGTCGAGCCTCTCTCCTGTCACTTGCCTCCAAGAAAGATCTTATTCGTGCCGTGCAATGGCGCGTAGGTTCATGTACACTTTGCTTCCCGGCCTCTCATTCGCAGTGACAGATGGAAGCTGAACTGGCAAGGCAATCACCCGTTGCTTTCAGCGCTCTGCCAACTGCCATTGCCCCGCTCATGCCGAAATGAGCGGGGCATAAATGCTTTACGGCACAACACAACTACACGTGAGCTGGAGACACTGTGTATGGAGACATCTAGGACTACTGCTCACGAAGCTGGTCAGTAAGCTGTATGACACGAAGGGGGTAAAGCTTCAATGCTTTGCTTGATATGGCGGTACCAGGTCACTGACGAAAAACGTGATGCAATCACTCGTCAACAATCCAAAGGAAAATGATCGTTTTCACCATGCAAGTGCCAATAATCTGCATTGCAAAACTGAAAGATGATTCCTTTGGTCACATTTCAACACAATGGCTTCAGCACTCGTCTCTTCTTCTGCCGGAGTTCAATCATTGTTCTTGTAGATCAGTCAGCAGAAAGGCCCTTCACGCAGTACACACCAAAGACGAACCACCCGAGCAGGAGAAGCGAGAACGCCGCCATCCCCAGGAGGAACGACCAGCCGGCCATCAAGACGCCGACGCACGTGACGGCGGCGAAGGGGAAGAAGGACCGGACGACGGACATCTTGTCCAGCCACCGGCCGTGCAGCCACACGAGGGCGGCCAGGTTCAGCACGTTCCACTCGACGGAGCCGTCGTAGGCGAGCCGGTTCAGGCAGCTCGCCACGAACGAGTAGCTGTTGCAGGTGAACAGGTTGTAGTACCTGTGCTGGAACTGCCTCGTGCCGGACTGCAGCGCGTCGTCCCACGAGATCGCCGTGCCGGTCTCCGAGTGCTTGTAGGATCTCGCGCACACATGCGCGGCGAGGTAAAAGCAGCACTGTTCAGTGTTCACAACAGATAAGCAATGTCAGCATTGTGATCATATTGGGTTCTGTTGATGACTTTTGCCTGAAGCTAACTGATAACTTTTGATTGAAAATAAGTAATGATTGGAAAAAGTAGTTTTTAGAAAGAGAAAACGAACGATGGAAAAAGTAATGGAGAAATCCGTGTGTGAGACAAGAGCAAAAAAAATGGGATGCGTAATACGCCTATAACCCTCTATCTTATACTCGAAGCGAGAGAAATTGAGCAGTCACTTCGAAAAAATTTCTGTTCGTATCGACTTTTTTTTACTAACACCGCCAAAGTCAACTTGTGAAGCAGCTACTGAAAGTTTGGGTGATGGGTACAAGAGCAGATACGATTACGAAGTAGGTCACCATGTAAAGAAGTGATCAGACTGGACATGACATCAAAGAACTTATAAGGATCATAATTCATTGTTTATAAAACTGAGCAACATCTTTCTCAAAATTTAAAACTATTATATGAAACCTTTCAGTCTGAATAAGTTCAGAAACTGGACTTGAACCTACAGATCATACAAATTGAACAGATGAGCAGATGGCATGGCTGGCTTACTGAACTCCAGACAAATGATGTTTGAAACTTACTAAGACGGGAGGGCATACCAAAAGAAAATAGCTTAATCACAACATTTTTTCGCAAGGTATTGTCCACCGAAGGCTGCCGGGATAGAACCCGAGTCAACCACATGACAACCCCCTCGCACTGACAGCACCAACGTGCTAATCAAAATTAAGTGTGGCATATGATTAACTGAGTACTAGTCTTTTTTTGTTTACTGTAAGTTACAACATGGCAAGATTAAAGCAGCCATGTGGTGCATAAGTGATAGGGTCAAGTGGTCAACACTGAATACTCCCCTTTCTGAAAGCAAAGTGCAGGTAGTTTTCACAAAGCAAACTCAGGATTCTCGTTACCTCCCTGAATCCTATGATCTTTGATTTATGTACTTAAAAACATAAATCCAGGAGGGCATGCGTACCTTTTTCCTATCAAGCTGGAGGCATCGGGCAACAGCGCCATATGCAAGGTCATCTACACTCACGAAATTTGAACCCGCAAAATCCAAGACAGTTCCATCCTCCCGGGCAATCCCGACATGACCTATGTAGGGAGCCAGCCAGGAAACTACTGGGAGAGGAGTCCAGACAATGCAACAAGGGAACCTTGCTCTCTTTGGGTCTACTTCACCTAGTGGCCACAACTCCTGCATCTCATTACTTGAACTGACTATATCATCACAAGCAGCTTCAACCTCCATTGCAGGCAACCCTTTCATTGACACAAATGCTCCTTGCGCTATTAAACATAATCAAAGAGTGCCGGCTTCCATTTCATGATCTTCTCAACCTAGAACAAAAGGACTTAACATCACTCAAGTTGTGTACCTTATTTAACAAAACTATGTTAGTGCAACTTGTATGACCAATTGATCATAATACACTCTACTCCAAGATCGAAAAATAGGTCGAAGAACAAATAGGACAATATCTGGTACTTCAATATCTAAAAACTATTACATGCTTTTTCAAAAGGATAAAAAAAACAGGAACAAAAATATTAGATATGCAAAGAAAAATGGTAGTGGCAAATCTTTAGAAATCAGTACAATGATGACAAGTGAGCCAAAATGTCGATCATAATAAGATGACACCCAGCATTTCCCATTTGTCTTTATCTTCTAGAACAACTGTGTCCTCACTATAGAGACAATCACTAGAATAGTTTAGTATAGAGAAATAAGTTTCATTAGGTCACTACAATATGTTTAATCAATTCTCCTATAATCACACTGTTGCCCGTTTATTGGTAATCTTGGTTTTTATTATTAAACAGACTTCCTAAAAAATTATTAAACAGACATGTCATCTGAACATGTAGATAAACAAATTCCTCAGTTCATATCAGATAAATAAAGACCCTTTTCTTAAGTTCAAACTTCAAAGTTTTGTGTAGAATAATATCACAGCACAATCTCTCCAGAAGACAAATCTATGACCCACAATTATTCAAATTGAAAATACAGTAGCATCCATTTATCCCATATTCCCATTTTTCAAACAGAATCAACATGAGGCGCATTGATCTTGTTCAAACAGATCAATGCAACAGGTAGTGGCATACACTATTCAGCTAAAGTACCCTCATCGCTCATCAACCCAATCCCCAAAATGATCGCTCCATTGTACAGGTAACTCAATACACCGATCAGGCATTCAGACCAATTTGAGGTACTTTTTGCATGCCAATTTGATCAACTTGTTGGGCATTCTTTTGTATCCTAAATTCCACCGACAATACAGTCCCCCCGTCAGTGTGCTATTATTACTTGCTTACTACTCCATCTGTTACACAAAATAAGATTCAAATATTTTGGGCAATGTAAACTAAACTCCTATCTTAAAGAGCGAATCATTTTGATGAGACCATCTTGCAATTTGCTAAAAACCTAACAAAGCAAACCATACAGCAAACTAAACACAATGAATCACCACGCAAAATCTGTCAGCCGTTCCCTCTCTTTTCACACCATTCTTCGCATCTACTGCAAGCAACAATTCAAGCACTAATTCAGTAAAAGTAACGGCCTAATGGCCGAATCCCAATCAAACCTGTCCTGCAGACAACAAAAATCCCAATCAAACCTCCCTTTCTTGACCACTGAAGGAACCGAAATTTCTCCAAGAGCCAAGATCCTAACACCGCAGGGCAACAGGGAAGAAGTACTGGACTACGGACGGTGGGCTTACCAGAAGCATCAGGATCATCCTGATCGGTCGCATTGGACGGATTTGGATTGGGACGCCACCGCCGCTCCTACTCCAAGCGCAGGTCAAGCGTTCGACGCATTGGGGTTTGGGGAGGCGAAACCATTTGTCTTCTAGCGGGGCAGAGGAGTAAAGGTTGGGAAGGTGCATGCACCTGGGGTGCAAATGCTACGCCCACCCCGATCTATATCCTTCCGTTTTGTAATCTTTATGACATGTAGGGCCTGAATCTGCTGAGAGAACGACAAGTGTACGTGGCAGAGTTGGACATTTGAATACGGCAGGATGTAGTGGTGGTGGGTCCGAAGGTTGGTTGGGACGCGGCGGACGGGGTGATGCCGTGATCTGCCGTTGGTTTGTGCGTTTGGAGATGATGAGCGGTCTGGATTTGGGAGGTGGAACTCATACTAGCGTAAGAGAGTGAAAATAATTAAAGCAATCTCAATTTTGATCGGTCACAAGGGGGTATTTATACACATACAAGAAAACTAGCCGTTAGAGCTAAATCGCTGAAAAACATAGAAATTGGAAGTATCGCCAACTTGAGGCCAATACTTCCGCTCATCTCGCCAACGATCAGAAAACTAGTTGTTGTAGTCAAAATCGAAATTTCGTCATTCATTTTTTGGTAGTACCATGCCACACATGTGGAACTACCGATCTCACCAGGACGAGAAAACTCCACATAGGTGTCTCTTTAGAAAAAACATACTTCTATACAAGTTGGCACTTCCGCTCACCGGTAGTACCGCTCACACAAAACCGGTACTTCCGCTCACCAATAGTACCGCTCACACTACTACTACTACTCAAGAACAACCACCTTAAGATAGTAGCCTAATATTGCAAACCATCGAGTTCAAGATAGTAGAGTTGTTCATCAGTGTTATGAAAAACAACCACTAGAGCCAATTGATGGCCACCTCAATACTCAATAGTGAATAATTGAATATAGGAGGAAATCATCGAGCACTTTGTAGCTTACATCAACGTAGAGCATTAAAGATTGAACCGAATGTCTGAATTGCGCGTGGGGGAGGACTAAAGGAGATGCAGCCAGCATCCAGTGCGCGGGGGAGGAGTTGCAACCGTCGCCCAGCGCACATGGGGACTAGGGATTGGGGAGAAAGGCTAGGAGGGTTCAGAACTTTAGATCTGATCGTCCCTCGTGGGGGATGGAAATGGAACTCCACTTGCGGACGCCGCCGACAAGCGAAGGACCAAAGGATGGCCGGTGAGTGGCTGCCGGACCATTGGAGGAGTTGGAGGTGGAGGCGTGGAGCGATGGTGAGGGAGTGAGGGGCTTAGAGCTGGCAGTGCCTCATTTGGGAATTGGGATTTGGCTGCGGTTGGAACGTGGGTGTGGAGGCGTGGAAGACTCGGTTGGCTGACCTCCAAAGGACAAAATTGCCCATCCAATTTGTCTCAAGAATTCCTTTAATTTGAGGGTACTCCTGTCCTTTAGCCTATGAACAAAAACCGATTGGGTCGGTCAAAATCGGGCAGGTCAGTCGGTCGCTTCAAACCCGGTCGGGTTGACTGATTTTTTCCGCATGAACGTGATCGACCCAACATACCTTCTGGGTCCGGGTTTTTCCGTCAACCGCGGACCGGTATAGGTTTGATAACCATGATTTTTCCCAAGGCACATTACCCCCCTCACTTTGTGCCAACTATCCTACAAGGCCGCGATGGGGACAACAACGCACTTTTGGGCATCAATTGGCGGCATGCCACAAGTGCCGTGAACGAAGCAAGTGCCACAACTTTGCGGCAAAGCACCTGGCCAGTGCCTAACTTTCTATGGTATGCTTAAATTTAGGAGGAAACAAACAGTAAGCTAACTAGGTATGGCACACCTAACTTGTGGCGTGGCACGTTAAGGTACTCAACCAAACATGCCCTAGACCTCAAAACAAGGAACTCAAATGATATAGTCAGAATACTTGATATGCACGTGACAAGTTCGCAAGATATGCAACAATGGTTATATAGATCCAACGGTTATATAGTGAAACATACGTGGCTTTGCTCGGTTGTAGCTTAAGGTTGTGGTAAGCTGAAGGTGTGGCCAAATGGTTGGATAACCTAAAATGATGTTCAAGAAAAATGATATGCCTTCAAACCGTAAACATTATAAGTGTATCAGCAAACAATTGTAGATGTATATATATACCACAATTTATATTCCCTGGAAACAAGCGCAAAGATCTTTTATTACCATAATTGCTTCCCCCTTTGACTGCGCTCACATCCAGGATTTAACACTGGCCTGCCTAAGGAAAGAATTTTCTTTCCTGTCCAAAATAAAATAAAATTCCTTTTTCTCTTAAAGAAGAATCTTCTAGAAAATCTGAAGAAATAGAGAGAAAAAGGAGTATCCGTGCCGCTTCCGGTCAAACATGCCGTCGCCGCCGTCCCTGTTGGAAAGCCTCGCCCCTGGCCTACGGTCCAACCTATAAACTCCAAAACGCCACTGAACCATTCCGTCTTCACAACGCACCATGGCACTTCCTTCCCACAGAACAGCTCGCCACCGGGACAGCGAGGCGGCGACAGCTTACTCCCACGTCAATCGCCCACTAATACTCTTCTTTAATCCCTCAGGCCGGTCTCGCCTCCTCCCATTCTCCGCTTTAATTAACTCGCTAATCCCGTCGTACTCGCGGCCGAGGAGGATCCAGCACGCAGCCTGGGATCGGATCGGGCGGTCGATGCCGGCGGCGGCTGGCTGGGCATGGCAGGGCGGCGAGCTGTGAGGCCGGGCAGCATGCGCGGGGTGTTGGCGCGGATGGCTGCCGCGCGCTCGCCGGCCGTGTCGTTCCTGGTCGCCGCGACCGCGGCTGCGGCGCTGGTTGGGGGAGTCTACTTCTGGGTGGTGGTCGCGTCGTTCCGCCTCCCCGACTACCGGTCCGTCGGGTGCCGGCCCGACAGCGAGGGGTCCTGGGCGATCGGGATGTACTACGGCAAGAGCCCCTTCGAGCTCCGGTCCATCGAGCTGGTGAGCTGCGCTTAGCTTGAAGACCATGCCTTTGTGTGTGTTTTTGAGGTGTTTACTAGTGTGTGATTTGGTCATTTGGTGGGCAGGAAGGGAGGAGCAATGGGAACAGCTCGGCGTGGCCGGTGGCGAACCCCGTGCTGACCTGCGCGTCCGCGACGGAAGCCGGGTACCCCAGCAACTTCGTCGCCGACCCGTTCCTCTACGTGCAGGTGAGGAGCTGGTTCTGGCTTTCTTGGTCCAGGGTGGGATTGTGTATTTGTGTTGGTGTGCTAGTGTTGTGTAGATGTAGGGATAGCTTGCAACTTTGCTGAGCTAGGGCAGCAAATCTTTGAGCTAAATAGGTAAAATTCAGGTTGACCGGCTGAATTGGTGACAATTGCAGTGGTTCTGAATTCAGCTCCTCTACAAGTGAAGCTTAGCAAGGGCCTGTAGTTTGACTTTCAGATGCTTAGAGGATATCATATTGTGGACATTGTATTAGTATGTGAAAGACTATATGATCTACCGGTATTCTGCATAAACTGTTCCAGTCGGGAATGGAAAGTTAACTAAGCCTGGTGCATACTCAGTTGCTAGTGTATCATGAACTAGTACTTACTGCCTAGTGAGACTTTGTTGGGATTGCAAGCTTGCTAAGATAAACACTGGAACATTTCTACTTGGCACAACTGAACACTTAAACTATTAAACTATAGCTTATTTGTGAAAAGGCCATTGCCTACTTGATAATGCATTGTTTGAATATGCATTATCACATAAATAGATAAAGGTGCTTCAAGTTTTTTTTTCTGTTGACATGATTCCGAAATGTATGCTCAAGGAAAATGTAGATAACTGAAATGCTACTGACTTGATTGATGGTTTCATACTTTCATTTACCAAGGTACCAAATAACAAAAAAGAGATGTTGTTAGAGAACTTGTACATTGGATGACAACGGAAGCGAATTTGTGAAATAAAATGGTTTCTACAAGCTTCAGAAACAACAGTTTTAGGATAATTGGCAATATAATTTGATGTTTTAAATCATATTTATGTTGGATTCATACAAGACATCTAAACCATGATATTGCTTCAAAAATAAACATGAAAGATTTTCATGAATTTCTAATTTTTTTGGTGCATTTTTAAAATTTTCTCAAAGCCTTGTTGGAGTTTAGGATTTTTAAATTAAATTCCTTGGCTCAAAAATGTGAATTCAAAATTTCTAGAAGTCAATTGGATGCTGAGAAATTTTTAAATTTTCATGTGTGAATTCCTCTTGGAATTCAAATTACAATTCAAACATAATTTGGAAATCAAAAAATAAGTTTAAACCTTAATCTTTTCCCTCCTTGCCAATGGGTCGAAACCCACTCACGGGCCCAGCCCATCTTTTCTTCCATTGTCTCAATATTACAAGCCCATATATCACAGTTTAACATGTAAGTAGCAGAACAGAAAAGTAATTAAGTGATTAAGGAAGGGAAGAGAAATTGTACTAAACCAAGGAGGAAGATGGGGATGAAGCAGGGAAAGCCGAGGTTGGAGAAAATGAGACCGAGGCCGATGGAGATGGTGCTCGCTATAGAAGAAGAGGCCAAGGACGATCTACTTGGCGGCGGCTAATCGGAGCCGAGGAGGGAGGAGGACGGCGCTTGGTAGGGCAAGCGGCGGCACGTTGGAGGGAAGGAGCTGGGCGACCGGTGGTGAAGAGGAGAAAGAGTTGCGTGGTGGGATTTGGCAGAGGCGCAGTGGAGGTGCAATGGTGGCACAGGAGGTGGAGAAGGGTGGAACTGAGAAGGCTTGCTGGTGTGTTTGAAAACTTAAGTGAGTGTAGGAGTACGTAGTGAGTTAGGTTTTCACCCCTGTATATATAGAAGAATATTATCATAGATAGTATTTAAAAATAACCTTCTGTGATAAGTCATAAATAGACGGCTGATACAAAAAACCGTCTGTGATGTCTATGTTTCATAGACGACTAATACAAAAACCATATGTGATTTTTATATATCACATAAGGCTAATACAAAAAACCGAGACGACTAATACAAAAAACCATCTGTGATGTATCACATATGGTTTGTGTAAAAAATCGTTTGTGATAAGTAGGTTATCACTGCCGGTTCTTATCATTGGTTGCAATATAAACGGTCACACTAGTAAAACCGTTTAAGATAACTATGCTACAACTTAACACTGACGGATTCTGTAGAACTATCTGTGATGAGGCGTCCAACATGACCTTCTCTATAGTAGTAAGAGTACATTCTTAAGTCCGGAAGCAATTTTCAGTCCAATCCATGCGCCTGTTGCATTTTGTTCTACTTATCATAATATGCTCTCTTCAGAGCTTTTTTTTTATGGAATTGTCAACCTGATATTATATTTCTGCATCTCTCAGGGGGACACACTCTTTCTTTTCTTTGAAACAAAAACAGCAACCTCAATGCAAGGTGATATTGGTGTTGCAAGAAGCTCCGATCAAGGAGCAACATGGGAGTTTCTTGGTATTGCTTTAGATGAGGCATGGCACCTGTCCTACCCTTTTGTGTTCAAATACAAGAATGAGGTAGATTTTTAACTTTGTATTTATTAATCAAGAACTGACGGGCAATTTCTGAAGATGTCAAAACACTAACTTCCTCTTTTTCAGATTTATATGATGCCAGAGGGGAATAAAAAGAAGGAGCTTCGACTTTATCGTGCTACTAAATTTCCTCTTGAATGGACATTGGAGAAGTTGCTTATCAACAAACCAATTATTGATGCCTCATTAATCGAATATGAGGGACAGTGGTGGCTTTTCGCCTCAGATTTTACACGGTACGGAACTGAAAAGAATGCAGAGCTTGAAATTTGGCACAGTAACTCTCCTTTTGGTCCTTGGAATGAGCACAAGCAAAATCCTATTTACAAATCTGACAAAAGTTTGGGAGCTCGAAATGGTGGAAGGCTCTTCATCTTTGAAGGTTCATTGTATCGTCCAGGTCAGGATTGCAGTGGTACCTATGGACGGAGGGTTAAGCTGTACAAAGTTGAAAAGCTAAGCAAGGAAGAATACAAAGAGGTCCCAGTAAAACTTGGGGTTGAAGAGCCAAAGAAAGGGAGGAATGCTTGGAATGGCATGAGGTACCATCACATGGATGCGCAACAACTTGCCTCTGGTGGATGGATAGCTGTAATGGATGGCGATCGTGTTCCTTCAGGTGATTCAACACGACGGGCTGTTTTTGGTTACATGGGTTTTTGGTTAGCCATTGTTCTGGTCATTTTCGTGTCTTTTGTGAAAGGTGCAATCAATTGCTACATTCCTCCAAGTTTTTGGGCTCCCCTGACTAGGAGAAATGAATTATTTTGTATCTTGCCTGTGCACCGCTTCAACCAGAAAGTCCGCAGATATTCTACCAGTGTTGGCAGATATTTCTCTGCCACCAAAGATAGGCTCAACGAAAAAACTTGGTCCAACATGCTGTTCTTTTGTGTGATTGCTCTGTTAGGTACTGTGAATGTCTGCATTGCTGTGCATTTCTTATTTGGTGGTAATGGTGCTGAAGAGGCATATACATATCAAGGGCAACACTCTCAATTCACAATGGTCACAATGACATATGAAGCTCGACTCTGGAACTTGAAACTATTTGTTGAACACTATTCCAGATGTGAGTCAGTCAGAGAGATAGTTGTTGTCTGGAACAAAGGCAACCCTCCAAGCGGTGACGCCTTTGATTCCACAGTGCCTGTCAGGATACGAGTGGAAGAGATCAACTCTCTTAACAACCGATTTAGGGTTGACCCTTTGATAAAGACCCGGGCTGTCCTTGAACTGGACGATGATATCATGATGACTTGCAGTGACATAGAGAAAGGATTTAGGGTCTGGAGAGAACACCCTGAGCGGATGGTGGGCTTTTACCCACGGATGATAGATGGTAACCCTTTGCAGTACAGGAACGAGCGATATGCTAGGGGCAAGAAGGGCTACAATCTGATCCTCACAGGTGCTGCTTTCATGGACAGTGAATTTGCTTTCAAGAAGTACTGGAGCGAGGAAGCTAGAGAAGGGAGGGTGTATGTGCACAAGAACTTCAACTGTGAGGACCTGCTCATGAATTTTCTGTATGCAAATGCAAGCTCTGAGAGGACTGTGGAGTACGTGCACCCGGCATGGGCTATCGACACTTCCAAGCTTTCTGCTGTTGCGATCAGCCGGGACACCCATAAGCATTATGACATCAGAACAAAATGCTTGGCAAAGTTTGCATCCATATACGGTACCATGCCTCACAAATGGGAGTTTGGCATGCGAGAAGACGGCTGGGACAAATAGTTTGTACAAGGGCGGAATACACAGCAAACACATGCGAATTGTTGAACATTTTTGTTGCTCCCACGGAGAGTTTTGCAGCATGGAGAAAGGTTGTACGTGCGTATTAGATTCGGCTCGAAGCCTGAACTCTGTAGACGGTGGATGATTATCCGAAGCTTTGAGAATCATTGTTCAAATAGGCAAAAATGCAATGCAGTGCTTGTGAAGAGTCAAATTTTACAAGAGTCGATCTCCGTGCTAACACAATCTGGAATTGTATCGATTTGGTGCATTGTTCAGCTTGTACTGTAGTGCTGATTTCTTTTTCTCTTCCAGATTGGAGTCATTGGACTAACGTCCTAGCCTCCCTGGGCTGTGCGCCGTGTTATCCCTCTCACTTCTTTTCTAACGTAAATTGTGTAACAAACCTTTTACTCGATTGATCACTTGAATTTCCCTGATTCATGAGTAGCATGATGGCAGCTCATTTTAGCACCTTAGCTAAATTTGAAAATTTGAAGTCCGTGATATGGTGAGAACTGAAGACCATAAACACGAACAGTGACATTAGGGAATATCAACATCACTGTTCAGCAAGTTCACAAGCCAAATGCCATGGATACATCCATGACGAACATCACAAGGTGGACCTGCCTCTCCTCTCCGTTCTTTAACTTTGCCACCCTTAAGAATGCCACATATCCAAATGCCATCCTCTTCATTGCACTCAACAATTTGCCACTCTTAAGATGTGCCTCACTAATTTTTTGCCACTTTGCCTGCACCAAGTCCACATGTCACGCCATCGCCAGCCTCGCATCCGCCCGCCTGCCTCCTGCGCCGCGCCCGCCTGCGCCGCGCCGTGCCTCCCGCGCTGCCGGCCTCAGCCGGCGCTGAGTCGCCGCCTCCGTGCCACCTCCGCGCCGCGCCCTCAAGGCTCCCACGCGCGGCGGCCTCCCAGCGCGCGCCTCCGCGCCCGCTGCCACGCTGCGCGCGCCCGCGCCTCCGCGCCGCGCTGCTCGTGGCGCTCCGCCGGCCAACCGCGTCACGAGCATGAGGTCATGAGGACTCACCGGAAGCATCGGTAGGCGACGGACCGAGCTTGCCGGCGACGAGCGGCGGCGCGCGAGTGAAACGGTGCGGCGAGCTGCGGTGAGGAGAGCTCGGCGACCGTCGAAAGCTTGGTCAGCGTGGTGGTGCTCCACGCACGAGGCGCCTGCGCGAGTGCAACGGCGATGAAAATGGCGGCTTTGGCGGGCGAGAAAAATGCGCGCACGGCAGCAGGGCGCCGGTCCGATTGCTCGGCGAGGAGGAGGAGGCGGGCGCCGTGTGCGCGCGTTGGACGGCGGGGCGCCACGAGCAAGCGCGGCGCGCGAGGCGGCGCGCGCGCGCGGTGGCACGGAGGCGGGCGGCGCGCGCAGCAGCAGGCGCGAGCGGAGCGCGGGCGCGGCGCAGCGCGCGCGGGCGCGCGAGGCGGCGCGGAGGCAGGCGCAGCGGCCGACATGGCAATGGACTTGGCGCTGGTGGGCTCAAAGTGGCAAAAATAGTGAGACACATCTTAAGAGTGGCAAATTGTTGAGTGCAAAGAATAGAATGACATTTGGATAGGTGACATTCTTAAGGGTGGCAAAAAGTTAAATTTCCCGTTCTCCAAAAGCCAATGGCCACCAGCTCCTTCAAATGGAGGTGTGTAAAGTTGAGGACTGCCGCGGTATCTCTGACCCGGCTCCTCATCACAATGGGAGACATGAGACATGTACGTGGAGGCTCTCAAGAAATGGCGCCGCCTCAACGGGAAGGCGGGGCCATGAGACATCCCAGGAGGAAGGCACATCGGCAACCAGCAGCCTCCTCAGATTGCGCATAAGAGAGAGGACTCTTCGGCGCGATCCACATATCAGGCCCGGTAAACCGCAGGACGAGATCTGTCATGCTAATGACGCCTTGGAAAAACCACCGGCGCTGTATGAAAGCGAACGCGTCCCCTTCCAGTCGGCCAATGGAGAAGGCGAGGTTCACATGCGCGAGGCACGGTGCGGCGTCAGAGTACAGCATCACAGGATCGCGCACGCTGGCAAGGCTCTCGAGCTTCGGGAGACATCGGGGCTCGACCACCACAAAGCCGCCGTCCACAACAAGCTCCCGAATTTCTGACATGGGCGCGTAAAATACAAGCGTGGTTTCTCTGCACTCGCAGGAGATGAAGTGCAGAACTTGAAGCAGCGGGCACGCGGCGACCACGCCCTTGTAGAGGGCGGCGGACGCCGAAATGGGCAAGTCTTGCAAGACCAGCTTGGTGAGTGAATTGAATCCCTGCAGCTGCCGGGCAGACAGTTGGAAAGCTTCAGCCTTTGCAGGCGGGACTCGCCGGGCTTGTTGCTGATGCAACCACCGGGGAAGCAGTAGGCAAGTGGTGGATATGGCGCCGGCATCGGCGGGGCAGCAACAACCTCCAGATCCTGGACGCTCCAGGAATAGACCTCGAGTGACAGCCTATTCACGCGGCGGCGATTTCGCCTCACCAAGAGGCTCTTGACGGTACGGAGCTGGCCATGGAGAGCATGGCGCGGCGCTGGTACCGCCCGATGATGGCGTCGATGCTATTGCCAGCCTCGCACAGTGATTCCCTGGCGTCGCGGCGGCGGCGGAGGTATCGGTGGTAGCGCCGCGGCAGCACGTCGGTGGCTTTTAAATCGAGGGAGGGCAGTTCGCGGGGCAGCCCGGCCCAGCGCGGTGCGGGCGCTGAGGCGGCGCAGGATGAGGTGGAGCAGATCTTTAGACGTATAAAAACAGGGCAAAAATTGCTATGCATTTATTTTTGGATATACTTATCATGCACTTAAATTAAAATAGTCGTGAAAAATTTTGAAAAATTTTCTGGATCAAATGATAAGTTGTATATGTCTTCGTAGCATTTCAAGTATTTTTTTATAGAAAATATTGTAGTAGGTACTGAGATTACCAAGCGTGCCATGGTTTTTTCAAAACTGCAAAAAAATGTAGCATCCAGAAAACTGCAGCATCTTGTGAGTGGTGCATTAAAAAAATGTTGTTCGTAAATGCTACATCATCCAAACATGCTCTAAACCTTGATATTTGAAGAAAGAGTTTGGTGAGATTGTAGAAACAATCACCTTAATGGTTTGATACTGAACCTTGATGCTAAAGCTTGATACTAAAGGTCCCATATTTGCCCTGATCAACTCGGCTTTGGCTTCTGGCTTCTGGCTTCTGGCTTATTTTTCACTATTCATAAGTTTTGTATTTTTCTGAACTTTTTGTTTTTTGTTGAGCTTTTTTGCCGGTTCTTTTTTTCCCGTATTTGTTTGTATTATACGTAATGAGCTAACATATTTTTTTATATTTTTAAATTTTTTAAATTTAATTATGCTAAATAAGCCTCTGTCAGATACAATGCTTTTTTCAGCCAGCTACAGTATTTTCAGTCATAAGCCATGAGCTTTTCAGCCGAACTGATCACCATTATTGTATGGATCTCTTATCTCTAGAGAGAGGGATGGCCAATAATAATAGTATGTCTTTCCAATGCACTATCTGCTGTTACTATTTTTTTTGGTTTACTAAAAAAGTTAGATACTTGTATAAATATCAAACTTATTCTCTCTTTCCTCTCTGTTCCACTCACCGAAAATTTGATATGATCTACTGGTATTGCCGGTTAGGAATTTTGTGGTGATCATTTGGACTTTTTTTGTGGTTTATAGCTAAAAAGCACTGTAGCTGGCTGAAAAAACACGGTAGCTGACAGAGGCTTATTTAGCATAATTAAATTTTAAAAATATAAAAATATGTTAGCCCATTATGTATAATACAAACAAATACGGGAAAAAAATCGGCAAAAAAGCTCAATAAAAAGCCAAAAATTTAGAAAAAAACGAAATTTATAAATAGTAAATAATAAGCCAGACGTTAAAAGTTGAAACCAAAACGATCACACCGAACAGATCTGGGAATCCCGTACCAGGCTTGCTACAGCCTATGCACATCCATGGGCAGGCCCGTTCATGGCAAGTCCGGCCCGTCCGGCCTAGTTAGCCCACGTGCCTGGCCAGGCTTTCTGGGCTGGACGAATTCTGAAATAAAGACGAAGCCGCCGTCTTTGAACACTGGATCTTGCGGCCGAGCTCTCACAGGCACTGGAATGGCACGGTAGCGCCGATTAGTTTTTTTTAGATATTTAATTAAAGAAAAACTAAGAAAAATAAAAACAACTTTGTATTATATCCCTATGAATAATACAAAGAAAAAACATATTAAAAAACTAACATGTTTCAAATGGTTTTTTTTACTTCTAGATCTGATGCTGCGAGTTCTCTGAGGATTGCCAACGCCGTTCAGCAAACCACGTCGCAGGATGCGCATGTTACTCTTCAAACGCGTGTCCATATCTGGAGTGTCTTCTCCACGCCGGATGCTGGGATGCGAGTATTCGCTCCTACTTGGTGGCAGTGGGACACTGGGAAGTGGCGAAGCGGCCACTAGTTTGGATTGGGCGGCCGCGCCGCGGAGCTTAGGCACGGCCGAGACTAGCGGAGGTGGCAACGTTGCCTGCGTTTCTCGAAACGGCAAGGAAGCCACCCGCCGGCGAGGCCAGCACTGCCGGAGGCTTTCAAGACATTCACGAACCCGAGGATCTGCCTGGTCCGCTTGAAACTGGGCCCCTCAGGCGTTGAGGAAGACATCCCGTCCGTAATATGCTTCAGCGTGGTGGCTTCCTCGTGATTCCACGCGCCAAACATGTGAAGAGTGCTTGAACAGATGACACAGCAAGCTATGAGCACCAACTGCTTCAACTGGTCGAGCCCAAACATGCAGGATGCCACGATATTTCTTCATACTGCACAAGCTTATCTTTCTCATCTAATACCATCCGGATGAGTGCACACAAGCAACCGTACCCACACTAAAACTGCAACTAAG
Source organism: Dendrocalamus sinicus (assembly GCA_036346575.1). NCBI lineage: Eukaryota > Viridiplantae > Streptophyta > Magnoliopsida > Poales > Poaceae > Dendrocalamus > Dendrocalamus sinicus. The sequence goes on along the minus strand of CM070655.1, from coordinate 3,001,175 downwards.
AGAATGCACATGCATGGCCAAATGAAAATGAGACGAGTTCTATTAGAGCATGTACAATGCAGGTGCTTAGAGAAATACTTAGCAATGAAAAACTGTTTTTTCTTGCCACATAGGATAGATAACGTGCCTATTTTGAAGCATCGATGCTTAAATAAGCACCAGTGCTTAGTAGATGTTTATATGTATAACTGAATCTATTAATAGAAAATATAGCATCTAAACATCTATGGAAGAGATGCTTGCATTGGAGGGAATAACTTTTGTATGGATGCTTGATGATGTGGCTATATTCTCTCTCTGTAAGCATTCATATATAAGCATCTTGCATTGTACATGCTCTTACTTGGCACGGTTTTTTCCCCATTCCTAAGTCAACTAATTTACCTAGCTTGGAACATAAGAAAACATTGAACAAAGATTTGAGTTACAACAGGCAGTTAATAATCTTAGTGAAAATGCCACATCAGCTTTTGTTTATCAATTGCAAATCAAACTTATTTCTTCTTTCCACTGGCTGGCTTTGCTTTCTTGCTTGCAGCTGCTTTGGTTGGTTTTTCCTCCTACGATTATATCACAAAGATATTCATGTTCTGCATATAAAGAGAAATACTGCCGGCAACAATGCAATTATATTACTAACATAGGATTTTACACGAAACATCTATAGGAGTCTCTGGTAAAATCAAGCAGCACAAGGCTATAAATTATAAAACGTTCTCACACTTGAACTATTATAGCACTGGCTTACCACATATAGCTCTTGCTATTGTATTGACCTAATTGCTACTCCCTCTAGTCACAAAAGAATGTTGTTTTAGACATCGACACGGTCCACTAAACACAATTTTGACCACTAATTTATATTATAATAGATTTATACAACATAATAAAATTATACTTTTATAAAAGTTCTTTTCATGACAAATCGAGACATATCATTTTCATGTGTTCAATCTAAATATTGAAAAACATATCAATAGTCAAAGTTTGTATAGTTTGACTGCATGTACCCCAAAATGATATTCTTTTGTGATTGGAAGGAGTAATTGTCTTGCATATGGTTGAGCAATGCACATCTTTATTTTTTTAAAAAATAGTGATATTCAGTTGGCACTTGGAAGGTGCATTGCACATCGAAACATCTAACAATTCGAACTAGGCCAAGTAGTATGATCACTGATGGCCAGTAGTTTCTGTTTTTCCAACTTATCGAAGAAAATCGAAGTATCATCACTGATGGCCAGTAGTTTCCGTTTTCCCAACTTATCAAAGAAAATCAAAGTGATATAAATATCAGAGACATACTAGGCCATAGCCCATAGCTGCTTGATTCAACTTTTCAGTTGGAATGTAAACAAGATAAGATGAGGTGACATTTCAGTGGAGGTACCTTTCGCTTCAGTGGTGCTGATGTGCTAACAGCTGGTTTGAAAAAGGACTCGAGTCTGGTTGCATGAAGTCAACAATTCGTACAGTAAGATCAAGTTCAACAAATGAAATATGCCCACAGGCATCGTTCTTAGAACCATGTTTGTGAAGATGTATTATAACGCTTACCTTCCTTGGGATGATTTATTCTTGGCAGATTTAATCTTCTCTATGGCCTACATAAAATCCAAGAAAAAATCTGATAAAAATGTTTAAAAATAGTTGACAAGAAAGAACCCAAAGGAAAATGCGTGCCTTTGTCACCCGATCTTGATTGAAACCATTTTCTTTCACCAGGAAATTTACGAGACCCTGGAGAAAGATTAAAAGTAATTGAATACGTCCACTTTGAAGTTTGAAGTCAAGTAAACAAGGTCAGCATGCGTACCTCCTCATCAGGTGCAGTCCATTTCAGCTCAGGAATATCCAATGTAACATTGGGTTCCTTGAACAAGCAGCGAGCTTCTTGATAAGGCCAGTCCTCAGGAATTTGATATCTGCAGTAGACATGCGCCCAAATCTAGCATAAATAAACATAAAAAAAACAGCCTCCATATCACAATAAAAACATCTAATGCAAGAAATGCCATTACAGAAGAAAACAAAACAGCACACATAAGAAAATGTCATTAGCTAAGACATACAGGAGTTCAAAAGTGGATAAATTTAGGACTACTGAGTTACATAACTGAAAATGCAGGGCTCAGTTCGGTACTAAGAGAATAGAACAACAACAAAGCCTTTTATCCTAAACAAGTTGAGGTAGGCACTAAGGGAATAGAAATATCTTCATAATATTTCCATGGATTAACCTGTCTTTATTAATATTTCCCAGAATGCTTTCTATGGAGCCATGTTGACGAATCAGCTTCAGAGCTGTTTGACCCCCAATACCTAGCAGACAAGAATGAATAGACAATCATAAAACTAGAGGTCTCCACTAGCTAAAGAATTTGAGAAATGCAGCAATTGTGGGGTATAATAGGAAAGAGAAGAGAGGAAAAAAAGGATACCTTTAATACTATCACAATAGTCACATCCACAGAGGATGCAAAAGTCAATAAATTGGTCCATAGTGAGTTCAAGCTCCTCCAAAACCTGCAATATGAAATTTGGTAAAGTATATGCCATATGGAGCCTAAGATAAGTACCAAGCACATAACAACACTGCATACTTTTGAGACGTCGAATTCCATCACAGGTATTTTCTTGGAACTTGGATCCATCAAATGACGAAGAAACCGTGGAGCCCCAAAAGTAAGAGAGTCCATATCCTCTGATGCAACAGCATACACCTATAGAATAGATGTTACTAAATCAAAAATTGAAGAAAGGGTGAAAACAAGAAAGTAGAGGTCCAGAATGTTAACGATACCTTATCATTTATGCAAAGGGCAGCACATTCTGCTTCTGCTTCGCAAGGTGCCTATTAGTACCAGAAGGCAGAGGTCATTTGAATGAGAGCATCACAAACACATGATAAATCGTAGCCTCAATGCTAGCAGAAAAAAACTCAACAATTCCTTAAAACAAGATGATTATATGATGGTTCATTCCCTCATAGTAAGCATGACACCAAGGAAAATTGAATTTACCTCTACAACAGGAACCCCCATCAGTCTTAATAGTCGTTTACAATCATCATTGTGCTGCTTTGTGACCTGTTCATCAAGGACAAAGAAAATGAAAAGCCTTAGCTTACTCTCAGGAGTCAGGACTCTAACTGTTCACATCTTTCAAACCATCACTTTATGCAAAACAACATATTGCAGTTGATATTCCAGTCTAGCGGTTCTCTAACGCCATAGTAAATTGCCTCGTATTTACTTTGTGCAGGGTACTCTTGAATAGATTGTATCAAAAAAAGAAAAAGAAAAAACATCTTAATCTAACAACTGAAAATAAAGAACCTCACCTTCACAGTTCTCTTGCTGAATTTTTCAATCGCGTCCTTATCTCCTTCCTAAAACATCAACAGCCATTTTCCATATGGATCAAGAAAGAAAGATAATAAGTAGACAAAAGGAATAATAGTGTGAAAAAAAGATCAAAACGCTGTCAGTTCACCTCTACGGCCTCAGTCAGCTCTTTGGTGGCACCCTCCCTCTTTGAGTACCTGATAAGCATACCATGTTGGCTTGTTGTAATAACATGATAGCATTGTATATCCCAAAAACAAATATAGGCAAACCTATAAATAGTGGTAGAAAACAATCAAAGGACGAAAAGAAACATATCATGCCTTTTTGCAAGCTCTTGTTTCTTCAGATCAGGAGGCTTGCCATCAAAAACATATCTGCATGACATGAGCAATATTGTGGTCCCTTTAGAAAGGTGTCATACTTTTTTATATACATATTTGTATGGAAAACTTCTGATAATAGCACATGAAGGACTTTGGGTTTACACTGGCTTGATTCCTGCCTCCAGCAACCTTATTGTCCGGTTGAACATACCTTGCAAATGACTGCCCAACAAAATATTAAAAAGGAATTAGCAGAAGATTAACACCAGAAACCATGCGCACTACTTGATATATTAAGCATGATTGAAAAGAGAGATCTATCTGAACCTGGTGACTTCGCCAGCCTCATTTGTGAGGGTTTCCATCCCTGTCCTTCCAACTACAATCTGTACAAGAAAATCATAAAAAACATGTCCCAACTTCATGGCTGTAGGTAAAAGGTTCGCTAATACCTCACCAGAGCTCATTAAGCAAGCACAGATTGAGTACATATTCAATAAAAGGGTTATTTATTTATTTATTTTTTTAAAAAAAGGAAAACAGATACAGCTAGAGACAGTCAGCCCAATATTAATCAACCCAGCTATAAACCCAACCAAATTCATACAATGGAAATGCCCCCATTCATACAATTTGATAACTTTCTAATTTTCATTTTTACAAAACAGCCAGTGCCAGAGCCATGCGCTCCAAACTTAAATCAACCTAGCTGCAAACCCAGACGAACTAAGAACAGAAGGCAGGCAAGAACAATGGAAGTGCCTACCATATCAGATGGTCCAAATTTTGAAATTTGGCAACTTACTGCCACAATCTAAGAGGAGGAAAAAGAGCAATGTCAAATGGAAAACTCCAGCACTAGGCTACTAAGTAGCGAGAAAGGAAAAAAAAATCCTATCACTCAGAGGTCCAACAAAAGGAAACCCTAAACCCAATCCAAGAGAGCACATTTTCTATGCCAACTCCCAGAACGTGCGTAGAAGCAGCAATAAACAACATATGAAGATGGACTCTTGAGCACAAAACAAACCCTAACCAGTGTCATCTAAGCACAGAGTGGCAAGAAAATGAAAGGAGAGGAACTGTTGTGGAGGAGGGGAGAAGAGTGTGGGGGGCGCGACATACAAGGAACTGGTAGATGCTCATGCTGGCGTCGACGGCAATGCGCCGGCCGAAGTAGCTCTCGAAATTCTGCTCCTTCATAGCCTTGGGCGCGTTGTCCGCCAGCAGCTTCGTCAAACCCTACAAACCGAATCGCCATTCCAAGGTGAGGGGAATCCATCGCCAAATCCGCAACCGAACAGCTACAGCAAACTGAAATCCAAGAGGGGAAGGAAGAGGAGCGGGTGGCCGTCCCGCCGCACTCACCTTGATGCCCATCACGCCTGCGACGACAGCTGCGGCGGTCGGCGGCGGAGGAGACGGAGGGGAGAGGGAGAGAGAGAGAGAGAGCGAGTGGAGGTCGCCGGCTATTTCGAGCTTTTTCCGCCCCCGCTTTTGTGTTTCCGGGGCGCGGAGATCCACATGGGCCAGGCTGACTGGGGCTAAATTGGGCCCAGCTCAACTAGCCAGTAAGACAACTATACGCGCCGGCCCATTCCAAAGCCGGGCAGGTTTTGGGGGTGGTGGTGGCCTGGTGGGTGGCGCCGCGCCGTGCCGTCCGCCGCGTTGCAGCGAGAGCGTGTGGTGTAGGAGGAAGGGGAAGGAGAGGAAGCGCGCGGCGAGGGGGGAGGATGGCGAGCCGGTTCTGGAGGTGGTACGCGGACCGGCAGTTCCACAGGTGGGAGAAGACGGTGCTGTGGGACATGGTGGAGCCCTACCGCCCGCCGCGATCCTTCGGGCCGCTCGTCGGCACCTACGTCGCCGCCTTCTACACCGGCGTCGTCGGCGCCGCCGTCACGGAGCAGCTCTACAAGGTCAGGCACTCGGGCTCAAAACCATGACTCCTCCCCCCACGCAGCTGCCGGCGCTCTCGGTGGTACGGCAGCGCTCTTCTGCGCGAGGAAGGTGCTCGATGGAATGCCCACTCGAGACAGTACCATCCGTTGCAATGTCTTGCACTACGCAACTGCATTTTAGTAGGAAATTATGTAGACCCTGAGATTATTTGCATTCTTCAGCGACCAAATTCCTCTGCTCACCGCATCTGCATGATAACCTCGACACATTGCTAGGAAATTGGTGAAAGCTCGATCGAAAAACATTGGCACATTGCTTGGTCCCCAATCCCACAATGATACGAAATTTCAAGTTGTAGCTAAAAAACATAATTTTGCTTGAAAAAAATGCGATCAAGTTGATTATGATGCTTCATTGAACTGGCCAGATTTGTTAATTTAACTTCCCTCTTTAATTTTTTCCTGGTTGTGAATTGTGATTACATTTTGGAGCAGGAGAAGTACTGGGAGGATCACCCTGGCGAGGCCGTGCCCCTCATGCCGCCCAAATTCTACTGGGGGCCGTGGAGGGTGATGAACGGAGAGGTTCCCCGCTTCATCCAGCCACCCGATGAAGCCAAGGCGGCATAGAAGCTTCGACACACACAGAAATCCCTTGACATGATGCTCGAGCCTTCGGGTTTGATAGAAATCCTATGAGATGATGTTGAAGTTTGGTCCTCTTTTTTCTTCATCGAAGGGCTCTCAAGATTTACTGCCGTAGTGTAATTACAACCTACAATACTGCATCTCTTGTAATTTCTAGTCTGGTGATTGGGCAATGTCATGATGCGTCTTGGAGTGCTAGTTTGCATATGTACGCTTCTTAGCATGAATAAATTGATTGTTCCTTCGATCTTAAAGCAGATTACTTGAATTGCGTTGACTTCATATTCCAACAAAAATAAAGCTTTACGTCCATCAAACACATGGCAGTTGAAGTGTTTAGTCATTACTCACCCTTAAATCTTCACTGCCTTACTTCTTCCTAACATAACTAACAAGAGTTGCCATCATGCCATGTGTTGGAAACACAGTCATATTCTCGGATAAACATATACAAGGAGATTAGGGAAGGATTCACAAGGACGAGGATGGCGGCGTTGCAGGAAATGGCCGGCTAAATGGTTGCCGCTTGCCGGAGAGGCACAGAAGCTTGAGGTGCGGAGCCAACTATAAGCACAATCACACTATTTTCGCTGTTTGCAGCACCGCAGCCACCACCACGAAAACAAGGGCAAAAGAATGCAACAATCGAAAGAAGCATTACTCAAATGCGATCGTTAAAATGCATACTAAAACTTTGCAACTTTGACAGCATCAAGTTAATATCATAGAATCTACAAAATGAAGGGCTCTAAATTAGTTCAGGTTAAATCAGCATCGAACCCTAAGTTCAAAAATCAATCAGCGCCAGCTTTGCACCTCTCATTTGATAGGGAGGGGAATTTCCATTAATGTATCCGCCAGGGAAACAAAGTTTAGTTTGTTATCAAGTATTGTCTTTAACCAAGAACAGGTAAATCTGCCATCATGCCGTATTGTCCTCAAAATTCCATCCCGCTAATCTGCGGCATACGACTGGCAATTCTGGCTTTTGTCGCTGGGAGCTCAGCAACTGCAGCCTCTGTGGTTGTCATCAGCAAAGACACACTGTATAGAAGCACAAATTGTCAAACAAGTTTGATAATTTTAGTCACTCATACTAAAGGAACATGGTCAATGAACTTCTGCTGTACCTTGCTGCATCTTGAAGTGCAGTTCGGATCACTTTCACAGGGTCGATGATACCAGCCTTAATCATGTCAACATACTCCCCTATGATTGGCAAAATGCAGGAATCAGCTAGTGAATCACTAAAGATTATAACGCTTCAGAACAAATTTGGATAGCCTTTATTAGGATTGTCTTTTTAACTTAGTTGGCAAAATGCAGGAATTAGCCACTGAATCACTAAAGATTATAACGCTTTAGAACAAATTTGGTTAGCCTTTATTAGGATTGTCTTTTAAACTGCAATTTGGAGACAACATGGTATTTCATTACACTTTAAAATCTAGATTGAACTGCTAAAACATAGTTAATCATCACAAACCTCTTGCTGCATCATAGCCCAAACTAAGATTCTCTTGTTCAATTAGCTTCCCGATGACTATAGCACCATCAGCACCAGCATTTGCCGCTATGGTCACCAAGGGGGCCTTCAGAAATTCAGGAATTATTAATATAGGTTCAAGAAACAAATATGAAGCACCAGAATCAGTACAAGAAATAACCTTCAAAGCATTCTTGACAATTTGAACTCCAATCTTTTCATCCTCATTTGCTGTGCTAATCTTGTCAAGCTCCTTGGTGGCATATAAAAGGGCAACTCCACCACCTATTTGCCGTGACATGAATTGGAGAACACATACAACATATAATCAGGTTGCAAAAGCCAAAGTAACAAGAAACAAATTAAGAAAGAAGCCAAATCACGTGGAGAAATAATGTATAAGTTGCTCGAGAAAATTGTGACTACCTGGTACAATACCCTCCTCCACAGCAGCTCTTGCAGCATTTAGAGCATCTGTTACCCTATCTTTTTTCTCACCAACTTCAGCTTCACTAGCTCCACCGATCTGCAATTTAAGTGCATACACTGAGCAGAGCACTGGAAAAAAGGAACTTTACCCGGTACTTAAAAATTAACAAACCTTGAGGACAGCAACACCTCCAGATAACTTTGATAAACGCTCTTGAGCCTTTTCTTTGTCAAACATAGCAGTGCTGTTCTCAAATGATTCTCTAAGCTGTCAAGGACATCCACATGAGAAAAGATGTAATTTCTACTGAAAGAGCTTCCTGCAAGTATTATCTAGGTTGTCTTACGATTCTTACAGTACCTGTTGGCACCTCTCTTTTATCTGTTGTTTGTCGCCTCCACCATCTAGAATGATAGTATCATCAACAGATACAGTAACCTGTGAAGAAAAATGTTACTGTATGGTTCTTTTTCTTGAAACAATGTCACTATATGGTTCTCAAGTGCAACAGTTTATGCAAACTGACAAACCTTTTTAGCTGTGCCAAGCATTTGTAGTTGGACTTTACCAAGATCAAGACCTCGATCCTCACTAACAACCTTGAAATGAAAATGAAATAATAAGTCAATTTCAGTCATAGTAATGTCATTCATGTTAAGCAACTTTATTATTATTGTCATAATGGCTAACCTCTCCTCCTGTCAACACAGCTATATCATCCAGGTTGGCTCTTCTGTTTTCACCAAATCCAGGAACTTTCACAGCACATACCTACAATCGGGCCCTGATAATTAGTTGAAGAATTTGCATAAATAACTAAATAAGCTTCGCCAGGATAACTATTCAGATTAGCTCAATGACTAGTGAAGGAAAGAAGCACCACAGACAAGGAGGGAAAAAAAGAAAAACACTTGCTTCCGTGCAAAGAGTAAAGATTGCCAAGCAGCTTATATGAGCACTGAAGTATGGTATAAACAGAAACCAAAAAAATAAGTAATATCACCTTGAGTCCAGCGCGATGCTTGTTCAGTACAAGCATTGATAGAGCTTCTCCCTCTACATCCTCAGCAACAATGACAAGAGGTTTACGATTCTACATATCTCAATCGTCACTTATCAGTTGTCACCAAAATTTTCATCGCATAATCAGCAAAAGCTGAAATGTAACATAGTTACCTTGATGGAAATTTCCAATACTGGAAGAAGTGAATTCATGTTTGATATTTTCTTGTCATGAATAAGAATGAGAGGATTTTCCATCTCCTGCACAGGTATACAAAGGATAAATGAAAAACATGGTTCAGCTCAGGCCATTCATTCGAAATCTTCCCTGTCTGTAGATATGCATCTCATCCTTATTTTCTATCTGCTCTTATCAAACCTTTCCCAGGCCTAAAACTATCTCAGAGACTCAGACACCCCACTTTGATGAAAGAATAGACAGATACTGCACATTTGCAATGCGAGTTTACAAGGGCACACACAAGCACCTTGCATCATCCCCAAAAGTAGGAGACATACTACCCTACTATTGATTATATTGAAACTCCTCGAAACCAAAAGCAAACAAACTACAACCTTTGACTTCCCAACTATTATTGATAAATGGTAAGTTTCCACCATGCATGCCATCACAAAATCAAAGCAAAAAAGAGAAACTAAAAAAGCTTTTCAAGATATAACCCATGCTAAATTCACTGGTTTAACAGAGAAAAACAGACTTACACACTTCTGAGTCTTCTGATCAGTCACAAAGTAAGGAGATATGTAGCCTCTAGACAGCTTCATTCCCTGAACTACTTCAAGCTCATTATCCAATGTTTTGCCATCCTGTCAGTTTCTAAGAATAAGTTGCAGCATAGCAAGTAAGCCTATAACAGCAAAGCAGCACTTAGCACTCACAACAATAGTAATGACTCCATCCTTTCCGACTTTTTCCATAGCTTTTGATATCATATCTCCAATTTCCTTTTCACCATTTGCGGAAATGGTTGCTACCTGGTTTACAGGAGGAAAATGAATGGGATATGCATAAGCTAGAATTCCAATTAAAATACAAACAATGAGGGTTAGTTACTACGGAGTGTGCTACGTGTAGAATCACAATAATGATTGTCGATTATCTAAAGCAGATGCAAATAATAACTACATCAAAGATGCATATGCAACTCCGATGAATGATTGATGGCTTGATGCAATGGGGTTGAAGGGGGCAAACAAATCAAGCCACCACTGCGAACCACAATATCTCACCTGGTTTATCTCTTCTGGGGAATTAATCATCCATGCTTTACTTTTGAGGTGAGTAGTGATAGCATTTATGGCCTTGTTTATACCATTACGCAAGTCCATAACATTGACCCCTGCTGCCACAGCCTTGCAGCCTTCCGTAAGAATTGCCTGTGTAAGTACAGTTGCACAAGTGGTACCTGTTGCCCCATCCAATCAGAAACAAAGTGATGAGTGGCACACAAATGCTCCATTCAGATAAGTAGTTTCTATTCTTTCAAGGATTAATATAGCATGCTGATTAGGTTCACATTGCATGCCAGCTACGCATCATAAAGTATTGTAAGACATCAATAACAATATTTGGTACTTGTTAGGGAACCTCCCAATTAGTGTTTTCCTAAAAAGCAGTACTGTGAGATCCTATGTCAGAAACTGAAGTGATCTCTTCAAGAATATCTAGGTTAATAATTTGCTCCAGCAGCAGAACATCTATTTTCAACTTAAGATATATCTGCATAAAACATAAATAATGGAAAGCATCAATCAGAATTTACTTTGGGCCTAGACTGGAAGTATGTCAAATGATATTTAGCATAAAGACCTTAGTGCGATCAGATAGTGCACTAGATCTGAAAACAGTATGAAAGCAGAGGCACATCTGAGGCCAAAAAAAAAACTGCAACATCCAAAACCATAAACTATAGATATTCATGTCCAGTGTGAGCACTTCAGGCACTGAACATAACATTCTAACGAGCACATAACAATAATGGGATTGATCCATACCATCAAAATTTCCCTGCCCCGGTAGCACAACTATTCGTTACTGGTTGACAAAAGGATTAGACGCACATGATGGAGAAGACAAAACATCACCATTAACACTATGCTTGTTGGCATCACATTAGCTTAGGAATCAGATGGACTGTTATGCTTAACAGAACAGATAGTCCAAATAGCGATAACCAACAAGTACAGGAAATTCCCCATAGCACTCAGCACTTACCATCTCCTGCAGCCTTATTAGTAGCCTCAGCAACTTGCTTCACCAGGTTTGCCCCAACATTCTTAGCGCTGTTCTCGAACTCTATGCTTTTTGCAACAGTGACCCCATCCTTTGTGACTTTTGGAGCTTTATGGGATCTCTCGATGATCACATTGCGCCCCTACAGCACAAACAAGCAGCCGACTCAATCGAGAAATCAAGTGCGATTGCTCAGCGCTTCCACTATATCCGTGGCTCCGTGACAATTATCAAATCACGCCCCGTCCAATCCTAAGTTCCAAACTACTCGGATTAAGGCGTTCAAAAAACTGCTCGGAGGAAGAGGGGACCAACCTTGGGGCCCATGGTGACCTTGACGGCGTCCGCGAGGTCGTTGACGCCCTGCAGCATGGCGGCGCGGGCGCCGACGCCGAAGGTCACCTCCTTCGCCGCATACCCCCGCGCCCACAGCCGCTGCTCCCCGCCGCAGCGCGCGAGCTGCTTTCGCACGGGGGAAATCGTCAGCGCTTCAGGAGAGAGGCGCCAACCGCCAATGCGTCAAACGGAGGGTGGGGAGGAGGGGGAGTTACCTGCTTGCGCAGCGCCGAGGAGGACCTCGAAATGGCCGCCGCCGCCGCCGCCCGGTACATGCCGTGTGCGTGTGTGCTTTGCGGCTGCTTGGGTTACGGTCTCCAGTTCGTTTGGCGTCTCACGAGTCAGGAGGGTTTTAGGGGTAGGTGGTTTTTGGATTCCGGAAGGTTCGGTTCCCACTTCGTCTCTGCGAGATCCACCGCGTGCTCCCCTGCGTGATCTCAGCCGTCCGATTCAGATCGTGCGGTCTCTGTTGATCGATTGTAAGCTCTCCTCAGGGGTAGCCGGCGGCTCGGAAAAGAAGCAACTGCCCCTCTTTGAGAAATACAGGGTGTATTTTAACTTTATATAAGAATTAAGAAGATGTTGAAATTGAGAAATGTATACGAAAAAATATCAAGTACCATTCATAATTGTCTTAGAAAGATATGTGAGAATACTTTGTGTTAGTGGTAATAAATAAATACATATAATATTGAGAATAAATAGGGGTATACGAGAAAAAACATCATTAAACCTGCGTACAAGCTTTACATTTATCAATAAAATCTTTTAACTATAGGTCTTATATTTCTTACCAGGGTGAGTTCTAATATGGAACCATATTTTAGACTTGGAGAATAATGAAGCCATGACTTATGAACATGATGTAGAAATACTCAAATACAGTATGTATGATTAGATGTCCAACGCATAAGAACGAATGAGTTTACTTGTACATTTTCATTTTCCCATCAAACAAATTGAGGTTACACGGACCAAGTCACCAACACCCGAGACAAGAAACATGTGTGGTCACTCAGTCGGAAGCTCAATGCTTTCCTAACTACCCATCTAAATTTTTCGTGGACTTTACTGTTTGAGGTGCCACAAAATCACTATACACTGTTAGAAAATGTAGCCATAGTCATTGGTTTGCGTATGCTGAAACAATACTCCTTCAGTCTTTGTACGTTCGATTCATGGTTGGATCATATCTGAATCTGAGAGCGACACCACTAAGGGCCTGTTCTTTTGTGGCTGCGGCTTATGACTTTTGGCTGCGGTTTGTGGCTGTTCGTGTGAGAGATTACAGAGTTATTGAAATTCACATGCGGTTTTTACCGATATAAGTGAAGTCGCTACAGTATATGCTACAATTAACTAATAGACCTTATCTTGAAAAGACACTCTGTTTAAAAGTTAATTACTGTAGAAAAGACAAAAGCAACAAAAGAACAGACCCTAAGTTTGGGCAATTTTGAAAGCGGCCCAACGGCAGCAATGGCAATATCCTGCAAAGTTTTAAGATAGTCATGTAAGCGTAGGAATTTCAAGGCCTCAACTATTCTGTATTGCACTTCTTTCGGAACAAGGCACCATCTCTTGGACTTATTTTAAACCTTTATCAATGATGAACTCATTTGCCGTTTCCATTATTGTATCACAGTCAATAGCATCAATCCGAGCAAACATCTCTGGAAGCGGCACTATTCGTCCCTACCTCAGCATCTGCACCCAAGTGGTTGAGGGTAAACGCTGTCGAGAAGAGCAATTGCATTTGCTAGAGCTGTGTTCAAGTAAGGATTATATACACATTCGTGGTAATAGCATATTAGAATACCTAGCAACCATTATTTTCAGCTACTTCACGGACCTGTCCATGTCAAGCAAAAGGGCGGATTTCAACTGGAATGGGATAGGGGTAATTGTTATAGACTTGTATTCCTGATGAAAAATTGGGCTATCTTGTAAATGCAAATTAGCTATGTTCCACCCACGGACCCACCATCCTGGTAAACCCCGTCTTTTAACATACAAGAGGGAGTAGCAAAATACAACGCTGCAAGCGACCTATCTAGGCTTGTAGGGTTTATTTTCTTGAAAACGTGAGAAGCATTTCATACAATTAAGAGGGAGTAAAATACAGGAGAGACTGGCCCAAGAGGCAGCTTACACACATAGCAAAGAAGAAGGAGAATAAGGGAGAAAGAGAGAAGAAGAAAGAAAAGAGAGAAAGAAGACTACAGAGATAAAGGAAAGCACCAAGGAGATCGACCGGAAAGGAGTGAATCTAGGCTCGAGGCACCTGCTTTTGCCCACAAGCGACTCTCTTGTTGGATGCAGTAGACCAGGTCATCATCCGGAAACACTTATCTATTTCTTTTCTATTACACTTTGGAAGAACTCGCCTAGCCATAATCCAGAAGTCACTCAAGTAGAAAGTGCTAGTGAAATCTAAAATGGAGGGGCATTGGAGCCATTGGAAGACTCTGAACCAAACGGACTTAGCCACATTGCAGTGCAGTAACAAGTGGCCAATTGTCTCAGGTTCTTGATCACAGAGAAGGCTTGTAGATTTAACATTTGCCATAAAATAGTTGGTTCCAGAATTACTGGAGTAAGCATCACATTTGCACTATAGAGTAATTTAACATATAGTACAGTTAGCATGCATTGTTGCTAACAGAGTAATAGTTTAACACCATTGCATTATATCCCTATGTAACACCAAGGATGAATTACCACTTTTAACACCAAGGATGAATTACCACTTGGAGCTTCTTTGGCGCTTCACTTATGGGCTTATAAGCTGAAAGCATGGCCAAACAGAGGGCATATTTTGGGGTGTATTAAACAAGCTTATAACCCAATACACGAGAGCGCGGCGGTGCTAACGCCCGTTTCGGTAGCGTGCGGACACTGACACCTCGCAACTATTCACGCATGAACAGTTGTGAAGTGTCGCGCAAGAGTATACCATTGCATGCTTACAACAAAGGTCCAAAGATATAATTTACATAAGGATTAACATCCATTTTCTACAATGGGCGTGCAAGCCCAAAGTATACTTACATTACAAGAACTCCAGAATCCGCTGAGCGCGGCCAAGACCTAAAGCCACGGGTCCTCGGCGGAAGACCCTTCCAACACGAAATCTTGAATTGCCTTCTTTTCCTTCAGTATCTGCAAAGATTTAGCAAGCCCGAGTACTCAGGCCGTACTCAAGAAATCACAAGGGAAACCCTAACTTACTACTTGCATGGATCAACAAAGGAGGAGTATACTTGGTTTATTACTTTGAGTGGATGCGCTTTATTTGCAAATATTTTATAAAACGACCCAAAACTACTTCTCAAGAACTCGGGGTTTTCACGAAGAGTTCATTAAGCAACTAATCAAGTTAAAGCATGTACAAAACTACTTAAGCTTCATTCTGGATTCACCCATGTGACACGGCTCCAATAACAGAGCACGGCGTATTCGAATACCATTTATTTGACTCTGCGAGTTTGCTCGGCTTTACCCACACGATCCCTTAACTCCGCGACGAGTTAGGAAAGCCGGTTGTTTCACCGCTCGACTCTTTATATAGGCTCTACCCGGTAGAATTCACTCAGTCCGGATTCCACACACACACACACACACACAAAAGAAAACGATGATCCGCTTCGAGTGAACTCTACTGTTGTTAGGCACCCATAACACGACTTGCCTAACCTCACCGCTAAACCTCCTGTAGAGTTTCAATCGAGTTGAGCGACTATTCGACAAGTGTTGACAAGTCAACTCCTGTGGTTGAGCGATCACCGTGATATTTGCTCGGCGTAAGGGGTTCGGTCCTTATATTTTCACATGGTCCGCAACCTCGCCAGCCCGCGACCCAAACTAAGGTAAGCGGTGGCGTGAGACCGTCCCGCTGGTTTCCCACTCACCCTTACCCTTCTCCAAACCTAGGGTAAAAGATTGGCGAGGACCGTCTTGCGGTTTCCACTCCCCTTACCCTACCTTGTGCACGCCGCACTCTCTCGCTCTAAGATACGGTGTCCCATACCACCCTATCTTAGAGTCGGGTTTTCTAAATTCTATTGGCTCCACAGCCACAGCCTTATTAGTATAACATTTTGCATGATAATAATATCCTACAATTATCTAGATTAACAGGTAATTAATCCTAGGGTTACAATGGCATGGTTACAAGTTTAACATGGCAATCATCGGTGGTAGGTTTAACTACATAACATGTCATTCTAAATCTTTTATTTTACTTTCGAATTAACATTTCAGAATTAGCTCAATGCAAATAACATATTAGCATTAATAGATAACATGGGTTGCAACATGATCAAAGACTTGTGACTTGCCGTAAACCGGGACGAACTCGGCTAGCTCGAACGTAGAAGCTCCTGGATTCTGCAACTGCACTTGAGCTTCCGGAATCTCTGACACTAGCGCAAACACTGAAAATAACATAAATCCAGCTTGAGACTAATCAAGCGAGGAAAAATAATCTATTTAAAAAGGAGTAAAATGCATAAATCCTTCAAATGGAATTTTAGGAATTTATCTGGGAGGAATTTGTGGAAATGGAGATCACCAATGGGTCTGGAATATCATTTGGAGCAAAGTGGTGAAATTTGGGAATTTTTGGGATTTTCTGTGATTTTCTAGGATTTATTTGGATTTTTCGATTTTTGAAAATTGATAAATCGGGAAAATCGGATGAACGATGAACCGCCAGGTCGCTTGCTCTGATGCGGCTGGCCGAAACGGCCCACGCGGCCGGAGGCAGCCTGACGCCTTAACGCGCGCGCCACGCTACGGAAGAGGAGCGGCGGAAAGTCGGCCCACGCCAGCGCGCGTGTCCGCGCGGCCGGATGGCCGACGCGTCGCTCGGGCAGGCGATCCAGATGACGTGGGAGCGGGCGGCCTGGATCTGTGCGGGTGGCGATCGGACGGCAGAGATGCGGGTAAGCGAGGCGATCACGGCGGATCAAGCGGAGGAGGGGGTCGTTAAGAGGATCGGACGGCGGAAGCGGCGATCATCCGACGCTCAAAACAGACGGCAACGATTGGATGCGAGGGTGGGATGCGTCCACGTCGCGGGAGGAGGAGTCGTCTTCCTCCTCCGGCCGCTCTGATACCGCGGTAGGATACGGTGGCGATGGCGGCACAGGCGCCAGGGCTCGTCGGCGGTAGTGGAGGTACCAAGGGTGGCGCGCGACAAGGTAAGTCCATTTTGGGCTTAGTGGAGCTCGGGTCGATGGAGGCTGGAGGCGAAGGGAAGAACGGCTTCCGGCGGCGAAGAAGGTCACCGGAGCCGAGAGGGTCGATTGGGCGATTACGGTCACGGGGTGTGGCGCTCACAATGGCGAAGAGGTGGAGGCGGGAGCGTCGAGGAGGCCGCCACGGCGCACGGTTGAAGTCGACAGCGAGCCGGTGGCGGCGCTCCACGATGGGTTCCTCGGTCGGAGGAGAGTACAAACATGGTCGTGAGCCGAGGAGAAGTTCGGGAGCAAGCAATTGGGAATGGGGAAGGGAGCGGAAGATCGAGCTACGGGGTTGCTTGCGCGAGGGACGATGGCGGCGGAGCTTGAGCGAAGAGGATCCAATCGGGAGCTCTGGAGGTACTAGGGAGTGGCGGGATGTGAATGGAGGCGTTTGGGAGGTTTGGGAGCAAAGGATCGGACGGCACCGGGAGCGGGTTTTATACCCGAGCGGGAGAGAATCCTTCGGGAGAAGGCGAGGTTCGGGCCGGGCCGAGAGAAGGTAGGGAAGCGATGAGGCGTCTCCTCCGCATGATGGAAGGGCGGGTGACGCAAGGCTCGGTGCGGAGGGGCGACGCGACGGGCGAGTGGGCGGCGGGTATGGCGGAGGCGCGTCTGCGCGCGAGGAGAAGGCGCCCTGGCAGCGGGTCGGCACAGAGAGCGGCGACGTGGCGCGAGGCATCCGCCCGCTTGGACAGGCCGTCGGGCGGCGTGGAGCCAAGCGCGCGCGCGCGAGGAGGAGCAGAGCGGTGCGGGGCGGCGCAACGCCGCCGAGGGGAGGCGAGAGAGGCGGCAGTGGGCCCGCAACGAGAGCGGAGGTCGGGTCAAAGCGGTTGGGGTGGCCGCCGACGGCGAGCCGCCAGCAGCAGCAGCATGGCACGGGCACACAGCAGCAACGCGCGCGCGAGAGAGAAGTAGGTGAGAGCGCCACGAGAGGAGGAAAAGCGCGCGCGCGCGCGGGGAAGGGAAAAGCGGGAATGGGCCGAGCGCCAAAGGAAAAGGAAAGCGGAATCGCCAAAAGAGGAAAGCGCATTAGGAAACTTTCCAAAAAGGAAAAGTTTCCAGAAAATCAAACAAAAATCCACAAAAATTTTGGAAATTTTCTGGTTTGAATTTTTGGGGTTTTTCAGTGCCGAGCTTGTTGAGGCGGAGCATATCGTCGGGGAGGGTGCTGAGGCGGTCCTCGATGTGGGCCGTGCCCGGCCGCCGGCGCCGGATGAGATTCTTCCGAGCCATCGGGGAAAAACAGAGCGCGCTCTGAGTCGAGCAGTGGTTGGTGGCATTTGGCAGGGCGGGCTTGCGATTAAGGCCTCTCGATTGGGTTGACAAGTTGTGATTTATAGTAGAAATTATACTATATCTAAAATTTTACTGTAGCTGAAGGTTGCTTATTTAGCGTAATTAAATTTAAAAATTTTAAAAATAAAAAAAATATGTTAGTTCATCACAGACAACACAAACGAATACGGAAAAAACTCAAAAAAAACCAAAAGTTCAGAAAAAGATGAAATTTAAAAATAATGAAATATAAGCCAGAAGTTGAAACTGAAACGAGCGGGGTCTAAATAGCTACATCGACTTGATTAATGATTTATAGTTTCTAGGTGGGACCCACTTACGCAGCGGCAAGAAGACGGGCCCGCTTGGGTCGGCCCATGTCCGCAGCTGTGTGCCTGTGTATAGGCCCTCTTGGCTTCTGGGGCCCACAGTTTCAGGCTGACCCGATAACCCGACCCGGTAAGCTTCGCCTTCTCCATCCATCTCGCGACCTCCGAGTCCGAGCTCGACGCACCCCGACCTCCCCTATCATGTCGCAGTAGTCCAGAGCAAAACCCTAACCCTAGCTCCGCTTCCTCCTCCGGCCATCCCCATGGACGCGAAGGACATCCTCGGTCTTCCCAAGACCCCCTTCCAGTCAGTCCAGGAGAAGAAGCCGCGGCCGCCCAAGGAGCCGCAGCGCAAGCCCGATGGCGTCTCGCGCGAGGTATCGCTCTTCGTCAGCCTCCCGCTTTCTGCTCCTCCATGCTGTGTAGTTCGTTGTTCCTGTGGTGCTGATGGCTGCGAGGATCCAGGTCTACGCGCTCACCGGAGGGGTGGGAGTGGCGCCGCTCATGCCGACCGTCGAGGCCTCTCACCTGAAGCGGCGGCCTGCAGTGGAGAAGGAGAAGGAGAAGGTGAGCGAGCAACTCTTAGGACTTCAGATATATGTTGAAAATTGGGTTACTATTGTAGCATTTGAACTTAGCTGAGTGTTTAGCTATCCATACATTATGTGCATATGGGAAATTTGGCATGAAGAGTACAATAGCATTACCTATGGAGTTGAACTAGGAGGACATATGAAGTGTTCACCAATTCATGTACAATTGCTGTGTGAGTTGGCGGTCAAACCAGATCTTTGTTATCAGACTAAAATGCATCATGTGCATGTGCATTGTACCATACGGATACTCTTCAGCAAGGTGTTTTATGCCTCATGGATTGTAGTAAGTTAACACATACAATATGCTCCCTTTTTAATGAAGCCTTTTGAACTTCAACTGGATATCTTTGTTCGTAATTAGTATATGGACTGCAGTTAGAGTTGTGTTTTTATGGAATGCTAACTTTTTGTTTCACTTTTTCATTTCCACTGTTGTTTGGGTCAAAATTTGTGCAGTTAGTTTTATTAAATATTTGTGAAATGCTACATTTGTTATCCAGTAGCATGACAATTCAACTTGTATTGATCTTCATCTCATGGAATGCAGAAGATGACTAGTCTTACATGCCACTCTTTTTATTTTAGTTTATAATTTTTTTAATTTCTTTATTCCTGTAGTCTGAATCATCGAAATATTTTGTGCTTTATCAACAACTTTATCTGATTATAATTGCATGGAATACCGTAAGATTTACTATTGGTTTTATGCCTAACATGAGTACCAAGCATAAAGTATATGATTTATGATATTTCTTTGTAGAATGCATAGACCTTTTTTTTGGCCTGGTGATTCTTGCTCTTGGTGCTACTGGAGCCAGGGGACTGCTGTAGGTGTTTTGACTTGACAAGTTTAATTATTTCTGCAGGTAACATGGCAGTGGCTACCTTTCACGTCCTCTGCACGAACTGACAACCTGCAACTTTACCATTGGGTCTGTTTCTCATGCTTTACTAATACAGTGTACATAATAATAATAAAAAAAATCAATATGAGTAACTCAAAGACTCACAGTACTTCTCACCTTTTTTATTTTTCAGGTTAGAGTTGTAAATGGTGTTCCACCAACTGGTGACTATCACTTTGCAAAATATAACAAGGTAAGAAGTATGTTGCGTTAGGTACATCAATGAGCAAGAAGCCTTTTACAAAATTGTTTTCTTACTCTGTTTTTGTTTGTCCTTTCCTTTTGCAGAAGGTGGATGTTCTTAAATACACTGATGAGGAGTATGAGAAATATTTAACTGATCCTGTAGGTACTAGTTACAATATTTTTTTTGGAAATTCAGTATATGATTCTTTTTTTTGACATGCTTCAGTTAATTGTACTGTCAATTGTTAAAATCCTGGATAGAACCTAGCTATCCTTTGCAAATGTTCATTTTGAACATGATATGGCTCTTGTGAGCTGCACGATGCTATTACACCGAATTATATTGTAGTTCTCTTTCTCATGTAATGTAGCGAATTCACATCTGTTTGAAATATACCAACAATTTAATCTCATACCTTCAAAAAAAAAAGTCTTGGGGTGGTGGGACCTCATTGTGGAAGGCCTCTTGGTGCTTAATAATTCTTCCATGAATAGCTTTGTGCTCTTGGGTGCAATTGATCACAATGTTGGAATGTTTAGAATTTGCATAATTATGTTTTCACCTTATATGTATCTGTTATTTTTCAGTAAATAGTCTGCCTTAACAGAAACATTTTCAGAATAGGAATGTATGTCTGCTATCTGGCCTTTGAGCAGTTGTTTTGGACATTCACAAACCTATTGATTTTTTAGGCTGTTGATTTTTCAAAATTTTTTTGTTCATCATTCCTGAATTTTTTTTAAAAAAAAGAATATCTGATGTGTTTGTTTCAGGCATGGAGCAGGGAAGAAACAGACCAGCTATTTGAATTATGTGAACGCTTTGACCTTCGTTTCATAGTAATAGCAGATAGGTTTCCAACTTCTCGCAGCGTGGAAGATCTGAAGAGCCGTTACTATTCTGGTACTTCTAAATTTTGATACATCTCTATGTTCATGTAGAACCCACTTGGCAAAATTCTCTTGTGTTTCTTTTTTTTTAATCTTTTGTACATGCATTTACTTGCTCAAAAGCCAACATCGGTGATTTACTTTGGGTTATTCTATCTGGTCTGTCATTTAATATACAAACCGAACATTTAATTAGTCATCTGTCTACCGTAACCTATAATCACAATGAGCAGAAGACTGGTTACATCAGTTTATACCATAAATCTTCTAAACTATCTGCTCATATAACTTCTGAACCTTTTTTTAACTTCCCTTAAATTAGTGAATAAAAATTGCTAAGCATATAATGGCATTTGACCTGTTATACTGTTCTTTGTACATGTATTTCTATGTACTATGTAACGTTATGAACAGGTAGGTGGTGTCATGACTTGTTATTTAGCCTATTCAATTAATTACCGAAGCTAGCATACTTGTTCAGTCTAATTGTATTTCAGCACTTTAATCTGTGTTATATCTTGCCTTTGTGAGTTTAGTATGATGTAACCGTTGTCATCTTTATTATTGTAGTTACTCGGGCTCTTCTAATTGCTAGAGCTCAGTCATTCGATGAAGTTGCTGGGAATCCTCTTGTGAAGGTACAAGTTGATTCACCGCCCTACCTAAAAGTAATCAATTCATTGTTATTGTATATTTTGTGCTGTAGTCACATATGTCCATCCGATTTTCCTCTCAGGAAACCTTCAATGCTGCTCATGAGACCGAGAGAAAGCGTGCATTATCCGCACTTCTCTCCCAAACAAAACATCAAGAACGAAAGGATGCTGAGGTGACAAATTTGCCGACAATGAGATTATGATTAGCTGATTTATGCAGTTTAGCACTCTTTATATTCCATGATTGTGTATTTGATTGCCAAGTGTTGCCTTTTCAGATTTTAGCAGAAGCAAAACGCATTGTGGAATCGCGTGCTGCTAGTAAAGTGAGTAACCAGTACATGATACACCTGATCCCATATTTCTTACAACTAAAGTAATCTTAAGCAAGAATCTTCTAATGGTAACTTGTATGGTATTGATGTGATGAGTTTTTTTTTTGTGTGTGTGGTGCAACCAGTGGTAAATAATCTAGATATTTGTAATTTCTTCAAGCAAATATCATTTTACCTTTTTGGGTATTCCAGGTGCCTGCTGACATGTGGGCATGATATCGTTGTTCATTGACTAGCCTCATATTCTTAGTCATGGTTAATTTCTAGAGATGTAGACGTTTGCTCTATCTGGTTAATGGTCTGGATTGCTATGTCTAATTGTTGAATTTGTCTGTAGAATCCAGACGAAGTAGGAGCACCAACGAGCTTTGATAACGCTATGGTTCCTGCTGACGGTATATCTCCCTTGAGCAACACTCATCCATCATCAGCTGCTACACACCCAGCTGCAGCAGCGAATAGCTCCATACCTGATTCACTGCGGATGGTAACTCTGAAACTATTGATTGCTTAATCATTTCTTGTTAAGTCTTATATTGAATTGTTGATGAGTTGACATTTCTAGTTATAGTAGACATTTTGTTCTTTTATTTAACACTACCATGTTGTTTATCCTCATTTTGTTGTCCCTCTTAACATAATTTTACCATGTCATAATATCACTCATAAATTCAGCTTCTCGTGATGAACGCATCTATATTGCGATTATTCCCATTATTTCATACTCACAAATACTGAGTTTGCATGGTCCTTTCGAAAATTATCATATGTGTTCTTTGTGTCATAAGCTGATAAGTTTTGTCAAGTAGTACCTTTCTTCACCCCACCACTAAATACATGTAAATGCATTACTGCTTTAGTATCTTCTGGATTCTGCCTAAGAGGAGATAAATCATAGGCATTTTAGATCCATGAATTTTTCGCTATCTTGGTGCCTGCACCCTAGAGCTAAGATATCACCTGAATATCTAATGGTAGTGTGCTGTGATATTAATGTCCTATTGTCCTTGTGTTGAAAAACAAGAAATAGATATCTTGTTGCCTGCACTGTTTGTACATCAGTTTTTGCTATATAATATGGCAGGTTCCTGATAATTAAGTGAAAAAAGTTGCATTTGGATGCTAGAACCGAATTTATGTTCTATTAATACTGTGTAGTGCTTTACTTAATCATTACCCCGCTTTCATCCTTATGGACTTGTGGTTTCTAAGTGATCTTAAAATCATGCTTTCGGAGCATTACATTAAAAAAATATGTCCAATCCATTTTTTAAAATTGAAGATAATACTGAGCCTTGTTTGTTGCAAGGGAGATGGCTGTTCATACAGCACAGCTGCACAAGTGGACTTTAGGTTAATTATGTCACAAGTTGCCTTGTTATCTTAATTAACTATAGGTGCCTGTCAACCATATGAAGATTGATATATCTATCTTGTATACTTTTCTTTTTAGATGCATTTGACCTGTTATACTTTCTTTTTCAGCTTAAAGTGTATTTGAGAACCCATGCACTTGACCAAATGGTCCAAGCAGTAAGTGCCTCAGCTGGCCTAAGAATAATCAAAAGGGTTGATCAGACTCTACAAGATCTTGGGGTTTGTTTTCTTGACATCAGTTTGTACTTGACATGCACCAAAATAGTGTTTTTCAAGTATATTTTTACTTTAATTATCAATTTGCAATACAAACTTGTATGTTAACATAAATATATGTGAGCTGCCACAATAACCATTGTTTCTTTGTAGGTAAATTTGAAGCCTAAGGTCCCAACAAAAGCAGTTTGTGTAGAACATCTTGAATTACGGAACGAGATACTCACACTGCTTAACCTACAGAAGCAGGTACTTTTTAAAATCTTGTGAGCTTCCAGCTGCTTTAGCAATTAACATCTCCTAATCTAATATTTGCCTTTAGACTTCAAAAGTATCGATTCCCAGTTCATGCACCGATTTTTTGGAAGCACCTGTTGAACACATGGGAAAAAAAAGGAGAAAACTGGCGATATCTGTCAAGTGTGTTTATGTGGTTTAAGTTCTCTGCCCTCCAACTAACAATTCTTCTCTTTTGCATTTTATGTTAATAGCTACAAAATAAAGAGGCAGAAGTTTTAGCAAACAGAGAAAGTTCCTTCACAGAGGCACCAGGCACACCCAAGGTATATACATAAATGGAGTGCCCTTTTCTCTCTTAATGTCTGAGTGGAAGACAATTTGAAATGATTCACCATGTCACCATGTGTATTTAGATGCAAAAGAAGTACGGCACGTTGGCAACAGGCTTTCTCTTGCTCTAATCTGTTGCAGAGGTAGCTCATTAATAGAAGTAATGATATTAAAGAGCTTAGTGAAGTCTTAATGTATTGGTGCAAAGTGATGACAACAGAAGTTTGCTGATAATATCCGAAGATTGAGATGTTCATGTAATCCAGCTTATATTTACTTAAGTAAAAGTAGTTAACACTAGAACCAGAACCAGATAAATGTGGTTGACATGTCTCAGTATTTCATGGCTAGTGGAAAATTCTTGCAGTTACAGAAGGGTACATTCTATTTCTCTTTTGATGTAATAATTATGCTCCAAGTGCCGGTGCCCTATCAACAATTAATTACCTTTTAGCTATTAATATTATTTTGTATTTTTGCAGCGTTCTAACAGAGATGTTGATCGACCCTTTGTCCCAGATACGGTTGGGTTTGGAGGTAATTTTAAAGCAGACATTTTGGTTTGTCTTTCCTCTTGCCCCTTCATTTTGCATGATCTTGCTTGATGTTGCCTCAGGTGAGAGAGCGGGCAAACGGGACCACAAGCGGAAGGTTTGTTTTCTCTTCCTTTCTCTGTGACGTTATACTTTATTTAGTCTCTTCCTTGGTATATTTATCTCTCTGATGCATCTGTGCTGTAACCGCAGAAGTTCTAGTTTGAGTGCACACAATAAATTTAATGGAAGTCTTGATGTTCCGCAGTTTTGCTTTAAAAGAAGCTACCACTCGTTGCATGCAATGCTAGTAGGCCACTTAGGCAGGCAGTGTATGTTGAGTTTGCCATACTGACTTTAGTACAAGCTGCTTGTACAATAAAATATTTGAATGTGCAGTAATACTATTAGAGCATCAGCAAAAGACACTTGGTGTGTTAGATCTTCCATTATCAAAATGAAGGGCATGCCAAGGACATTTTGCTTGGGAGTCAATAATTATTACGTAGTGTTGTAATCGTACAATGTTTGCACCACTTACATGCTGTCAGGTTTCTTTTGATTTCCCACATTTGGCCACGCCAGATTTCATTGGAGATTTGACATATTGTCTACTATAGAACTATATGATGACTTACTTCATCACTAACATTTGTGATTGATAAACCAACCTTGTTTGCCAGTCTACTGGAAGATTTATAGATGCACCTCCCTCACCACCCCAGTCCAAGAGGCCTCGGAAATTGAAGGCTTCTGATTGACAGCCCTGTTGAACACCCCAGATATGCCATGTCAGTCTTGATTTGAACCCAATACTTTCTCAATTCCCCATGTCTGGGTTGACAATTGAATTTCACATTATTGTACTATCCTCGTATGTCTGACAGCTAGAGATGAAGTAGAACTAAACATCAGTTCCAGTCTTGCATGGAAGCTAGTCGGTGGACAGTTCTACCAAGAATCAATGTACAGCGCACCTGCCCATGACTGTGCTTGGCAATTCCTTGCCTCTGACTTGGAGCCGTGGTCATGATCTGTTCGCTTTGGTTTTAACCGTGTAATGTATTTGTTTTATATGTATGCACACGTGATAGTGAGATCGAAAACATTTCAGTTCGGCCTTTATGGTCACCGCCTTTTATTTTTGCTGATTTCTTTGTTAACCAGTTATCTGGTGCTCCACGAGATAACATCTCCCCACCGCATCCCTGTTCTTTGTTCCACGCGGTTGGCCGTCGTTGCTCAAGATTGCGGTCGTGCCAACCTAGGACATTCACACCACCCTGCCAATTGCTAACTCCATGGCCCCACCTTCCAATTGCAAGCCCTCCAGGCCAAACCTCACTCTTCCTCTCTCATGCCAACTCCTACAGACACCGTACACCACCTCACCTGCACGCTCTCTTCCTCACCAAAGATATGCTCTCCCTCTCCCTTCCACACGCAGGCGACGCCGAAACCGACCTACTGCTCACACCGCCTTACCTCACCTTTAAAACTCAACTGCCATAGCAGAGAACCCCACACCACTCCCATATCCACATCACAGTCACCCAATTAAGCTCTCACTCACTACAGTGCCGCCGCCTACCTCCCTTGAATCCGGTGAGTCCTAAACCCAATCTTCTTCATCTTTCGATTAAAACTCGATTGCATTCGCTAACAGAGCCTTCTTTGTCTCCTAATCACGCTGGTGAACTCACTCGAGCATGAGCATTTTTGTAGAGCTCGGTCGATGAAGACCACCGGCAGGCAGAGCACCCTCACCGTGGACAGCCCAGTCAAGCTTTTCCCGACCCAAACCAGTGACACCACCGTGAACCCTATACCCCACAGATGGCCAAACCATCATCAACTTCATCGGAGAACCACCGAGAAACCCTAGCACCACAGTAGAGCTCCAAACCTTCTCTCTTGCCGCCGACCACCATCATTCACCTTCATACCTTCCAAAGCCAAGAAATAGAACTACCACCTCAAGTTAAACCCACCCATGCTTTTCTCGGTTGCCGGAGAGCTTTGCCGGTGTCACTCCGCTTGAGCTGCCGTCTCTCTATTTCACGTCGGGGAGAACTGGCCGGAGGAAGACGAAGCAGGTGTGGCCGCATCGTGGCCGTCCACGCGTCGTCCATCAGGCGTGTGAGCGCGCGCACTGGGCCATTCGGCCGTGCGCGGCTTGGGCCGAATCGGCCAGCCATTTTGGGCGGGCTGATTTAAAACTGTTGTGAGCTGCACTGTTCACTTCGGGCCGGCCCGACAATGTTCATTATTGTGCAAAGCATTGTTCATTCTAAAACCCTAAAATCCAAAAATACCCTGTTTCGATCGTTTTGACATCACGAATCCATTTTTGACCTCCATTCCTCCAAATTGAGCTCTAATAAATTCAAACCAACTCCATTTGGTTTTTATTGCATTTTATTCCTTTTATTTTAATTTATTTTCCTAGCTTGATTAGACTCAAGCACGAGCTTATATTATTTTATGTGTTTGCGCTAGCTCCCTAGCTTTCCGAGGCGACTGTGCATGGGCCAAAACCGGGCAACAAACTATACGAGATAGTAGAGTTCGCAGAGCATCAAAGCAATTTACAAGTTTTTGATCATATTGAATCCCATAAATTTTAAATTATTTAATTACGGTATTTGCATTAATATTAATTATGAAATGTTATTTAACTAAAATAAATGTTTAGAATGACATGCTAATTATTTATGTCCTACCACTGAAAAATACCTTGTTTAATTTGATGCCATATTCACCTTGACAACCTTAGTAATATTTAATTATTGTATAAATAACTATAGATTATCTCACTCAAAATTTTGTACTACTATGTGACTTGACTTTTTGCCCGTAGAATTATTAAAATGGTTCTAGGGTAAGGAGGAATCGTAGAAAGCCATGAAATGGTTGGAGTCCATGATCTTACCTTAGGAAGGAGACTTGAGCAGATGAGTGGTAGTGTCGTCGAGCACAAAGGATCTGGGATGTGGTTGGCAGCTTCAAGTGAAAAGTAAGAACAATAATCTTATGCTAAGTAAAGAACACAGTGATCGCTCAACCATAAGTGTTGACTTGTCTACCCTGGTCTAGTAACTGCTCAACTCAATTGAATCTATATAGAAGGCTGGAGTGTGGATGACAGGGAGTTGGTATGAAAGCGGTGTAATCATATATAATAACGGTATATTCCACTCAAGACAGGCAGAAGTGTATAGGTCTAGCCAGTGAATACCGGGTCTAAGTGGGGATTTTCTGGGTAGATGGTATATAAAGAATTGAACAGTAAAAAAACATTGTTTTCTCAACTCAATTGCACGCAAGCAGAAGCATGCCTATCATGCGACGTTGAGAGTTTGAGAAATTTTGTGGGTAAAACTAAGCAACTCTGCAGGGTAAAATAAATGGTATTTAAATACGCCGTGCTTCCGGTAAATAAAACTATGTTTATTGGGTAATTCCAACAGTGAGGCATAAGTAGATTTTATTATGTTTTAATCTAAGTAATTAACTGTGAAAGAAAACCCCTTTAATCCTAAGAAGTTAGTGTTCTTTGATCTTGTGTTTAAAATGTTTGTAAATAAAATTGCATCCACTCGAATTAATAGAACCAGTATATTCTTTTTCTTTGAATATCCTTGCAAGTAGATAAGGTAGGATTTACTCTTGTGATTTGCTCGGTATGGTTATACTCATTACTTGCTAAACAACAAATAGAAAAACATTAGAACTGCGACGACCATACCGTTGATGAAGCTCTAGAAAAACCCCACTATGCTAAAGATGACTGGCATTAAGTCTTAGCCAAGCTTAAGTTTGCCTATAGATCCTACTTTTATATTGTAAGATAACTTTAAACTTACATACCCGCTGTGTCGAAACTAGGTTGTTAAATCATATTTTTGTAATAAAGTTTGACTCTTTTATCGTAAGTATATATTGTTATGCTACATATTTATGTATAATACTCCGTAACTAAACAGTCCTGATCAATTATGGAGATCTTCAGCGTTTCCAGAAATGGATGCGTATCAGACTGTTCTCATCCACCTTGGAAGCATCGTTTGCATGGGCCGCCGTGCCCAAGATACTAAACTTGCTCCCAAATTAATTTTCGTGGTCAGAGAAGCAACAGCAGAAAGAAAAGGAAAGCAAAAGAAAGAGACGCACGAACAACCAGCAACGCCACACCTCTTAACATCACTGTTCACTGATCAACCTAAACTTGCTCCCAAGTTTTTCGAAGTCAGAGAAGCAACAGCAGAAAGATAAGGAAAGCAAAAGAAAGAGACGCACGAACAACCAGCAACGCCACACCTCTTAGCATCACCTTTCACCGATCAACGCCTACCTCAGCTCGTCTCCTAATCCAGGCAATGCATGACCCACAGGAGAAAAGAAAAACTAAAATTCCTACAAGTAGTAATTAACAGTTTAATTAACACGACAGTATGACTCACACCCTAACCAAACACATTGGTGATTTCTTGATTAATTTAGTACCACTACAAACCAGCAGCAAGATAGTTACTGCTCCTGCAATCTACTATTCTTGTTGAGACTACTGCTTGCCGCCGCGGTTGAGCATCTCCTTGTAGTTGAGCAGCGAGTTGAGCCTCTGCAGCTGCAGCTGCTGCCTGAACTTGTTGATGAAGTCGTCCGCCCTCGCGTCCACGCCCTCCTCCTCCACAATGCTCGGAGCCGCCTTCCTCGCCTCCGAGCTCGACTTGGTCATTCTCGCCTCTGCTGCCGCCTGCTTCTTCTCCCGCACCGGCTCTGATTGGCTCCGGTCGTAGTGCGCCGCCTGCTTCTTCTTGTCTGCCGCCGCGGTGGTTGCATCTGGTGCGGGTGTTGGTGCGGCGTACTCGGGGGCGAGGTCGCCGGAGCGGAAGCGGTAGAGACCGAAGGAGCGAAGGCGCTCCAGGACGGACGGCGCCCGAGCGAGCGGCGCGGGCGCCGGAGGAGGAACGTACTGTTCTTGGTAGTGGAGCTCTTGCTGCTGCGGCGCGAAGTTGTCAATGAATTCGTCCGCCCGCACGTCGACGACATCCTCCTCCTCCACCGCCGCCTGAACCACCGTAGGCAGAGCCCTCGCCACCTCGGCCTTCCTCACCTCCGAGCTCGACTTCTTCATCCTCGACGCCGCCCTCTTCTCCTCCAGCGCCAGCGCCGGCTCTGACCGGTTCCTCGCGTAGTGAGTCTGTTTCGTCTCGTCATCCACCGGAGAGATCACATCCTGCGCGTGACTTGCCGCAGCAGCCGTGTACTCGGGAGGGAAGTCGCCGGAGCGGAAGCGGTAGAGGCCGAGGGAGCGGAGCCGGTCCAGCACTGACGACG
The DNA here is from genome assembly GCA_036346575.1 of Dendrocalamus sinicus. Taxonomy (NCBI): domain Eukaryota; kingdom Viridiplantae; phylum Streptophyta; class Magnoliopsida; order Poales; family Poaceae; genus Dendrocalamus; species Dendrocalamus sinicus. The sequence goes on along the minus strand of CM070655.1, from coordinate 2,970,993 downwards.
TGCGTGCGAGCGGCGCAGGCGGCGGGGCGTACTGCTGCTGCTGCGGCTGCTGGTAGTAGTGGTACTCCTGCTGGTGTAACTGGTGTAACGGTTCCTGATGGTGGGCGTCGTCTTGGTGATAGCCGCGGCGGCGGCGCTGGTGGGAGCGGGAGGTGAGCGCGATGGTGCCGATGACGAGGTTGACGACGAGGAAGAGCGTCGCCGGGGTGAAGTATCCCTGTATCAACGCCCACGCGCCGAGCGGCGGCGCTGCTGTCGCATCGGCGCCGTCCATGATCCGCGCGTGGGGGGAGACGAGACGAGACGAGACGAGACGAGGCAAGGTACGAACGGCTTGGGCTCGGAGAGGAGGGGGTGGAGGTTGGGTGTGCTGGTGGTGGGGATTGGCGTAATGGCGTCTGGTGCGGGGGTCAAATGGAGGCAGGGGTCGGGGGGACACGCGGCGCGGCGGAGAGGGTTGGTGGTGCTGTTTCGTGGGTGGAAAACGTGGGAATCCATGTGCCGCGCCCCTCGTGCCGCGCGAGCCGACCCGCCGGGATTGCAGGCGACGCGCTGGATGGCATCTTCGCTGACGCGGTCCTGCACGGCTCACTAGGAAGGCTCCTCAGGAACATGAATTTCTTAGAAATAACATAAAATAGTCCATCTTTTTTAGGGATTGAGAAAAATTATCGCGGTTCCAATAGGGTACAAGACATTGTATTTGCCATCGGATCTTGGGTACCAAGATAAGAGGACATTTGTATTATTTTCTGCTAATAATTTTTAACTAAAAATAAATAGTAGTCGCTAAAAAAGTGATTTTTAGAAAGAGAAATTGAGCAATGAAAATAGAAAAGCTATTTCGAGAAGTCGAATGTTTATATTAATTTTTAATTTTTCTAAGCAGAAGTTAAAAACAGAAGGTAATATGCCTCCTAGTATTACACCACGCCCGTTTCGCGGCCGCTCAGGGCCTCCACGTCGCCCCTTTGCCTCCCTCGGGCGGCGCGTGGCCGAAAAATTTGCGTACGGCCGGGGAGGCCATTTCCCTCAGTTTTTTGCAAATTACGTAAAGGACCTTTTTTCTCACGAAAAGGTCCCTGCAAGTTTTGTTTTCTTCAAAAGATTTTTGATAGCGCCCCGCCGGTTCCTGAAATTACATATAGGTCCTTATTTACTCACGTACAGGTCCTTACAGGTCCTCGATTTTTTAAAAAAAGACCTTTGATTTTCCCGAAATTACGCATGTGTCCTCGATTTTTTTTGAAACTCCATGCGAATTATCGTCTCTTTTACTTTGGTCCATACGGTAGCTAGCGCGGCGTGCGCTGCGCTTATGCAGCTAGTACGATCATACACAAGGATGGCACATTTGGACTGATCTAACAGTTCTACCACTACTACTCCATCGTTAACTTGATCAATTGACTCAAATTTCTTAAGAGTAATAGCAAGAGATAAAGGCATGTAGCACAGTTGACATTTCTACGGAGCACCGGACAAAATAATAGATGCGCATCCAGATGAGGAGGTGCTCCCAAAGTTCCCTTGTAACACCTTGATCCCATTGCTGGTTTCTCCATAACCAAGCACATGGATGGACCATCCAGCTTGCCACACAAGAGTTCTAGGCGTACTTGGTGAATTCGGTGACACATTGATGACAGGTACCATCACGTGACGCCGCTATCAAGCCACCTAAGCAAATATAGGGCCGCACCACTGGACTTTTAGTTTCGGATTGAAATTGCATGACAGCGCCAGTTAGTTTTTTTTTTCTAAATTATTTAATAAAAAATAAAAATAGAAAACACCAATATATCATTATGAATAATACAAAGAAATTAGAGAGAGAAAAAGAAAAGGCTAAAAAAGTAAAAATGATAAAATTCCGAAATTAAGAAGTTGATATGTTAAAAAAATTATGACTTTTAAAAATTAAAAGTCAGAAACTGAAGGCTTTTAAACCGTTTGGACGGTGGCCAGATAAGCTCTGGCTGAAGCTTATTTCCGACCGTAGCTTTCAGAGACATGATAAGGTATCAAGCCCTGCCCATTCACGTCTTTGCTTCAGAACGAAAGCGCACTTGGTACGAAACCATGCAGCAACCGACTCCACCTGACCTTTCCCGTCATTTAGGCAGAAACAACTGGAGCAAGCTCTGCGAATTTGCCATTGCGACCATGTACGTACGTTAGCAGCATGTGCTGATGCAATGCAAGCATTCAGGTATCATGCACGATCGAGGAGCGAAGTACTCACAAATCACAACAGGTATACGTAGTAGTGGTAGTGCAAGGTAAGCGGAACCGAGTTTGGTAGTAAACTGTAGTTTTAGGCTTTTAGCTCGCAGTAGTATGCAACTGTAGTTTGCAAAACATCTGAATTCGCACCTGCCTCTCGAGACTGAAACTCCCATTCCGATTCGGAATCCACGGAAATTTCGCACAGAAATTTCGGTATCCGGATCGTATTACGGGAGCCTCGAGGAGGGCTGGCCACGGAGCACGGTGGGGCGGCGGGGTCGACGGTGCGGGCTCTGCGGTGAGTCTCCCGCCAAACGGAGTTTACCAAAGAAGTTAGTACACCGTGGTGATGCTGCAGGCTAATACAATTGAGAAACGGAGGTGGAGAAGTAGATTGAGCTACGGGGTCGCGGCGCGAGGAACAATGGCGGCGGCGACTAGGCGGCGAGGGGTCAATGGTAGCTCGGGAGGAGCGGGAGCGGTGGGGAGGCGAATGAGAGTGGTGGGGAGTCGGAGAACCAAGGGAGTGTGAGGGTGGGAGAGGGCTTATATGCGGAGCGGGAGAGTGGAATCCGAGGAAAAACACGGGCATAGCGTCAACGGTCGTGGGGAGGACGGGGCGATTCAGCGCTCTCCGCGCGACGTGGGTGGCGCGAGCCACGGCGGCAATGAATGCGAGCGCCACGACGGACGGGAGCGGTGCGCAGCGGGCATGGCGGCGCTTCGCGCCGCGGAGGAGAAGGCGAGGAGGAGGCGCCGGCGCGGACCAGGAAGAAGGAGGCGACAACGCGGCGCTGGGAGGGGGCGGCTTGGACCGAGGTCGCGAGGTGTGCTTGTGATCGGAGCCGGCGGGCAAGACGCTGCAGCGAGGCGAGGCGAGCGTCCGCGAGAGGAGAAAGCGGGGCGCAGCCGCCAGGGAGGAGAGGCGGGCGTCGGGCGCGGGTGAAGGCGAAAAAGAGAAGGCGCCGAGAGAGAGAGGCAGCGCCCACCAAAGGGAAGCGGGAAGAAGGAAGACTTTCCGAAAAGGAAAGTTTCAGATTTCAACAAAAATTCAGCAAAAATCAAGAAAAAAATTCCTTTTGAAATTTGGGGACTTTTCAACCTACCCCCTTAAAAGAATCTCGACCCGAGATTAACTTGGTCGAGGAGTAAGTTGGGAAATCCATTGCAAGTCGATTCGTTCCCAAGTGGGCTTATCCATTGTGTGATTCTTCCACTGCACTCTGCAAAATTTGACATTCTTGTTTCTGAGCTGCCTCTCTGACGTTTCAAGTATTTGTAGTGGTTCTTCAACATATGTGCAATCATCCTGCAATTCAATATTTGACAAGGGTACTTCATCTGTTGGCTGTCGTAGTCACTTTCGAAGCTGAGACACATGGAACACATTGGGTATTCTTGACAGATTGGGCGGTAGCTGTACTTGATAAGCTACCTCTCCAACTCTTTCGGTAATTTGAAACGGTCCCACATATCTTGGTGCCAATTTGCCTTTAACTTGAAATCTTTTGACTATCTTGAATCTTTCTCTGATAATTCTAGTATGTGCTTCTACATCTTGAGCAATCTGAGGGCCAATGAGTTGGCGTTCACATTTCGACCAATTCGTCCTGGGGTCTGTATTTTGCCATAAAGTGCTTCAAATGGTGCTATTTGGTTGCTGGCTTGATAGCTGTTGTTGTATGAGAACTGAGCGAAGGGTAGGCAAGTGTTCCATGCTGCACCATATACTATTGCACAAGCTCTCAACATATCTTCCAAAATCTGGTTGGTTCTCTCTGCTCATCCATCATGTCTGTGGGTGATATGCTGAATCGAAATTCAAATCGGTGCTCATAGCTTCATGCAATTTCTCCCGAACTTGGATGTAAATGTGCTCCTCTATCCGACACAATCTTCTTGAACTCCATGCGGTGTCACAATTCTTGTCAAATATAACTCAACAAGCTTGTCCTTCCGTAGGTTTGCTTGATCGGGAGGAAACGAGCTAATTTAGTCAATCTATCAACAATGACCCAAATAGCATCATATCCTTCTCGAGTCTTGGGAAGTCCAAGAATGAAGTCCATCCCAATGCTATCCCACTTCCATTCGGTATTGGCAAAGCCGCAACAATCCGGATCGTATTGGTGGTCTATCTTGATCTCTGTTGGTAGACATCACATTTAGCTACATACTCGCCACTTCTTTCTTCATCTGGTTTCACCAATATTTCTTCTTCAAATCTTGGTACATTTTAGTCTCTGGTGAGCACACGAGCCATGTTCGTTTCTCAACCGATGGCTCAGCTTAAGGGGCTATATGGTTCGTGGTACTAAAGTGGATATGATGATCCTATCTAGAACGACGTAGTTCGTTTGATTTGACCAAATAATGCGATACAGTATCTGGACGAAATATTTCCCACCAAATCACCTTGGTAGAACCATCTCATCCGGGATAAAATGATTCCATCTACCAACCAAATAAGCAGAGACGGAGGGAGAGGGGGGCCGGGGGGCCACACACCCCCTAATACTCTGGTTGCAATAGGGGACCACCTTTAATTCTTGTGCTAATTAAGTCACCGTAAATGAACTTGGCCCCTCCTGCCACCCAGCTACAAACCCAGATATCGACCCAACGCTTTGGCTTCCGAGTTCGCGTATCCTCTTCTCACTCACTACACAACTGCGCTGAACATCCTGTATTCCCGTCCATCATTGCCGCTCCACTTGCTCGGACGCCGGCTTGCCGCTACATCGCCGCTGCCTCTGTCGTCATCCGCATCACCGCGACTGCATTGCTCTCTGCTCTAAAAAGCGGTATGTGACCGTGTATCCCCTCTCTTGGCCTAATTTTTAACAAGGCGCAATTGAAGAAGCTTAAATTTCCCATGCTTGTCCATTTATGATTTATCCTTCCTCCAATTTCAGTAATCAAGTCATCCGAGATGAAGAGGAAGAAAACACTTGATTCTTTTTCAACGAGTTGGTCCAAGTTCAAGGAATGGACTGCTGAAAATCTCAATCCAACCACAACCAATGCTCAAGTCAAGCGTTGATCCAGCTTGATGATTTGCGGACTTGAATCGACAGCTGCCGCCATCGAACCACCAAAGCCCAACAAGCAAGAATTGTAACTACAGCATTTGAGAGGGACCCAGGTAAACGTGTTCAGATACGTGATCTCCCTCCAAATCAACAAGATGAAGCTCGACGATTTTACATATCTAAGGGCCCATATCAACCAATTTTAGATGAGTACCCTATGAATGAATGTCATGGTCATCGTCGCCGCTTCATGAACACGTGGTTTAAACAATTCAATTGGCTAGAATATTCACCTCACACAGACCGTGCATATTGTTTGCCATGTTCTATCTTCTCGAAGAAGCCAATTGGGAGGCCTGGTGCAGATGCATTCACGGTTACAGGATTTCGCAATTGCAAGAAGGTTAATGATAGAGATGATTGTCCTTTTCTGAAACATATGGGCAAGAATGCAGACTCGGCTCATAACTATTCAGTTCAATGCTTTATTCATCTGAAAAATAGTCAGGCTCATATTGACAAGGTGATAGTTAAACAAAACGAGAAAATTGTGGCAGATGCAAGACTAAGGCTTACAACTACAATTGATGCTGTTAGGTAATGATACAAATCTCACTTTGTTTTTTATTCTAAAATCAGAGTGAATTTTATTATACTACCTTATAATTACGTGCTGTTTATATTTCCAGGTGGTTAACATTTCAAGCATGTCCCTTTAGAGGCCGTGATGAATCTCTACGTTCCTTAAACAGGGGTAATTTTCTTGAATTGGTGAAACTTTTGGCTTCTTATAACAAGGAGGTCAAGCAAGTTGTATTAGAAAATGCCCCAAGAAATGCAAAGTACACTTCCCCTGAAGTGCAGAAGGAAATTCTAGGCATACTTGCTCGAAAAGTGCAGACCAAAATTAGGGAAGAAATTGGCAGTAGCAAGTTTTGCATTATGGTTGATGAATCTCGTGATGAATCTAAAAAGGAGCAGATGGCGATAATTATTCGGTTTGTCAACAAAGAAGGACTTATACAGGAGGGTTTCCTTGACATCATTCATGTAGCGGACACTGCTGCATTGACTCTCAAGGACACAATTTGTGCTGTACTCGCAGACAATAACTTGAGTGTAAAGGATATTAGAGGTCAAGGTTGTGATGGGGCAAGTAATATGAGAGGAGAGTGGAATGGATTGAAGGCTCTAATTCTCAAGGATTGTCCTTATGCATACTACATTCATTGCATGGCTCATCAGCTCCAGCTAGCTCTTGTAGCAGCCTCAAGGGAGGTATATGAGGTGCATAATTTTTTTCAGCATGCAAATTTCACCATAAATGTTGTTAGTGTCTCTCCAAAAAGAAATGACGAGTTACTAGCAAATCAAACTGTTGAGATTGCCCGTGAAATTGATTTGGGGGAGCTTGATACAGGAAGAGGGGCAAACCAATTGGGCTCTTTAAAGAGGGCAGGGGACACTAGATGGAGTTCACATTACAAGTCAATTTTGAGCCTAAAAAAGATGTTTGCTGCCACAGTATCAGTACTGCGTAGTGTTGCACATGATCGTTCAGTCACACAAATATCTAGAGGCGACGCTGCAGGTGCCCTGAGGATTATTGTATCATTTGATTTTGTGTTTGTTCTGTTCATGATGGAGAAGATTATGAAGACCACTGATGTCCTATGCCAAACACTTCAAAAGAAATCTTTAGATATTTTAAATGCAATGGATTGTGTTTCCAACACGAAGCTGTTACTTCATGGCTTAAGAAATGATGGTTGGGAACCTCTTCTTGAAGAGGTCACTAAGTTTTGTGACAAGCACGAGATAGAGATACCGGATATGAGTCGCAGGTGTGTTATTTTGCCTAAATTCCTTTCGAGCTGTTCAATACTATTTTGTGTAAAGAATGAAATTTAATTACTTATTTATTTAATTTCGCAGGTATGTTGATGTGACTAGATCTCGGAACAAGCATGATAACACCACAACTCTTCATCATTATAAAGTGGATGTGTTTAATGTTGCCATAGATCAGCAGCTTGTTGAGTTAGAGAATCGATTTATTTCTCAAGCAACAGAGCTTCTAACCCTCTGTGCCTCTTTGGATCCAAGACTTGATTCATTTGACATGTCAAAGGTACGTACGTTGGTGGAAAAATACTATCCTGCTGATTTTTCAAGTCAAGAAAGAGCCCAATTAGAATGCCAATTGCCACATTTCTAACTTGATGTATGCAACCATCCAGACCTACAGAGCTTGACATCATTTGCTGATCTAACAAGTTCATTAGTTAAAATGGGAAAAGACTCTACTTATCCAATGATCGATAGGTTGTTAAGATTGGTACTAACTCTTCTGGTGTCAACTGCAAGTGCCGAGAGAGGTTTCTCATTTTTGAGACTTGCTAAGACACGTGTTCGAAACAAAATGGGAGATGACTATCTGCGTCATTACATGATAGTTTACATTGAAAAGGAATTGGCTGGAAAGATAAGTTCTAATGATGTTATTAAATCATTTGATCTAGTTGGTAGTCGTAGGTCTAAATTCAAGATCACAGAGATGTAATTTTTTTCCATCAAGGATATGGTATTTTGCATTCTATTGTATCGCAAGCTTAATACTATATATGAACCATCATGGTTAGTTGTCAACAATGGATCCCCCTATGTCGATTTTCTGGCTCCGTCCCTGCAAATAAGGAAACAAGACATCGTCCGAAGTAAAATAGTTCCATCCACCAAACTAAACGCCCCTAAGTCGCCAGCCTGGTCCCTCCAAATTCTCCCATGGCTCAAACGATCATATTCAGGCACTAGCGGCTGTGCCCGACTGGCAACGACGACCGCCTTAGCGCTCTCCCCGACGAGTTGATCCACCACATCCTAGGCCGTCTAGGCGCTCGCCACCACGGCACTCTCCAAGCGATGGGCCCATCTTCACCGCAAGCTCACCGCTCTTGATTTCAAAGTGAGAGACCTAATCCCGCCGCGGTACTTCCAATGCCTCGAAGCTATTGGTCCAACCTCAGGAGAAAACTCACATATACAAATTTACGTTGTAAGAACACAATAGCATATAGAGATTTTTCTGATGTCATCACAACTTGACGTCTTTTCTCTTGCTATATTTTCCACTCAAAATAGATTACATGCCTCCTATTTATATAGCCTACGGCTTTCGCAAATTTCTATGCACACTGCTCATACAAGTGGAATGAAGAAGGTAAAGTAGTTGTGCACAATTTTTCCCAAAGTAAGTGCACTTCATATAAGTGTACTTGGTTCATTAGCATATGTAACATGTACATTTCACCTCATGACCAAACACATTATTTAGAGTTAATCTAACTTTCAATGAAATATCATAGGTTTATGTCATGGCTGATGCAAAATAAACACAAAAAAGGAACTTCCCATGCAATAGCTATGTTAACTAACACAACATCTATGGATTTACTTTTCAATAAAGTAATATAGAACTTATGAATTAACCCAATAGTCGAAAGAAGTTAAAACAATATTTTCTTGAGTAGAGTAACTGGAATACTTATTCCATTACTGAATCATAAGATAACAGCTCATGGATTTGCCATTTTCTCTACTCCTAATATGCATCAAATTTGATGAACATTTGTGATTGGATTGTCAATTTGACTTCTACAGATTTATAATCTTAGGGCTGCCAGGTGCAGTCACCCTACTATTGCACCCTACTATTTAGTAAAATCTGTTGCATGTTCAATGACTTATAGCTTCTACAGTACTAAGCGCCTATTTGTTGCCCACGAGGAGCCAAAGGGAAGCACATTACATCTTCGCAAAGGTTGTACGATCCTGTAATCACTCATTTGCAACATTCACCCAATTTCACTCAAGACATATAACTAAAACCATGCCAGACATTTCGTCGAGCACTTGGAGAGCACCAATAAAAGCATCCTTGGTTCCTCCTCAAAACCTACTAAAAAGTCCAATCAAACAAAGCAATCCGCGAGAGCTTGCAACCACAAGGGTACAGGAATGGAGTAATAGCATGTGGAAATAGCAGAAGGGGAGGTGGCACCAACCTGATCTTCTTGATGAGGATCTCGCCTAGCTTCTTACTGAGCTCCTGGGAGCAGACGCGTTGCAGCAGAGCCTTGCGGGAAAGCACACACTTATCCGAGTTCTTGACGTGGTGGTTGATCCGACGCCAGATCAACCACTCCATGCCAACGACCTTCATCCTCGCCGTCTCTACTGGCACGAACGAGCACCTCACGGCCACGTGGCGCAGGCAACATGGGTGGTTCCACCACTCGCCTTGCTAGGGCCCGTGGGGAGGCGAAGGAGGGTGAAAACTGACGAGGTGGAGGATGCCATTTGCCCCTTGTGGGGATGGGGAAGGGAGAGACGGTGGGGAGAAGGGTGTCATTCTCGCGGATCTATTGCAAGTGCAAAGGTTGGGGATGGTAGAGAGGGGGAGGGGATGGTACCATCCGTGGATGCGCTTGTGGAGGTTGATGGTGTACTCATGGGTCACCACCTCGTTCTTGCGGGTGCCGGTGGCGCGCTTCTTCTCTGACATATTCCTGTCTGCCACCTTCGCCTTTTTCTTTGTCTAGTTTTGAGGAAGGCTGCAGTAAGAGGAGAGATGCAACGTACGCACTGCTGCCAAGGTAGAGGAATATGAAGGGACACCGGATCCGGAGGCCATGGGGACGGGCACAGCCAGATCCGGCCGTGGTGGTGCAGGGACAGGCATGGCCAGATCCGACTGTGGTGGTGCGGCAACAGCCAGATCTAATTGAATTTGGGGAAGAAGCCATCGCCGCCCTGGCTAAGATCTCGGTAGCCGCGACCAAGGAGTGCGGCGGCGTCGCCATCCTCGGCTAGGGTGGCAGCGAAGGAAGGGAGAGACAGCGCGGAGCAATTCGGGCGACGCGAGAGGCGAGGTCGACTAGTTCGTGGGCGCGAGGTCGGGTGTGAGGAGGGAGGGCGTGAGCAGGAAGATGGGCGAGGGCAGCGAGTGGCTCGTGGGAAGGGAGTCGGGCGTGGGAAGGGAGGGCGCGAGGGAGACGGGCGAGTGATCTAAACGGGGTGTGGCGTCTGCAGGAGTCTGAACCTTTGGATTAGCGATGGACAGCGTGGACTTGATAGTTTTAGAAGGCAGATGAACCATGGTGATGAACTACCATCACTAGTAGTGTGCCCGTGCTAACGCTACGATAAAATACAAAGCAAGATAAAATTTGTAAAAAATAAAACAAACAATCAGATTCATTAAGATTCACGTCTCATATATTGTATAACCAAATATTTTTGTCACATAACCAACAGAGTGCATCATCAAAACATGAAAATTCAAAAGCGAGTTCTAATTTAAAGGAAAATTAAAAACTAAATGTAGGTCATGTATTTTGGCTTTCTGCTATCAGGGACTCGACTATTATCACATAGACAAGTCAATATAACGAAGGTGGTTGATTGTCTCTGGAACTCTTCTATAATACAAGTCAATATGTTTCCTCCGTAAATGCTTATATGTTGTTTCAAAACACTGTTTAGGAAGAAAGCCAATAAATTCTTCAACATCCAATGGTGGCAACATACGCAGCGGATGTCCTCGGTATTTCCTTTCAGCAATTATAGTTTGATCAATATGTACTTTCATCTATCCCGCCAATGTACGGTAGTAGTGGAGGATGGCATCGATCCGGACAATATGACTTATGAGGTGCGTCTTGTCAAATAATTTGTTTGGCGATATTTTCCCTCTTGTTTCATCAAGGAATGTGCCACTTGCCACTAAGTTTTGGTTTTATAATCTATCATTTCGAATGGACTTGTATGCCATATGATATTGTGGATAATATATTATTAGATATTTTGTTGACGAGTACTAACAAAAATGGACTCCATTTGTTTTCCACACTCGTTTATCCATGTTCACTATATCGAAATTGTGCGATTGTGCTTCAATGGACGATTGCACGAAAAGGTTGTTCTCTTTATATTGCGATCTGTTTATTGGCGGCTTGAACAATACACTACGTACCATGATCTATATGGTAGCATCGATCCGTGCAACCGACTTTGTTTTCTTTACAAATAATGTGTGCCTAGATAGAAGTAGCTTTATGTCTATTATGCTGAAATGATGTAAAACATCAGAAACATTTTGCTTCAAACAGTTCTTCCTTTGTTTATAACGTAGTGACGTGATGCCTTTTCCAATCGATGTGCAGGCAAAGTTGCTTCTTTGGCAGTGGGCTGGAGCTTCCTGTGGGTTATTTTCATTGGCTGGAGTTGGAGCATAGGCTGTATACAAATATCGGCTACGGGTAAACAACTCCTCATCCTTCTATTTAATCCATCCGCTAATGATCAAAAAAAATTCTAGTTCGTTCGGTAGAGATATTGCGCTAATTGATGTCTCACTTCGCCATATCGTGATGCCATACCAGAGTTACATGGATTCAGAGATTCGTGCAAGTGCAATCATGGCAGAGTACATGCCTCTGGTGAACTAAGAAACGCCGAATCAACATCTTGTGGAGCATGCTGATATCTGAAATAGCAAAGTTTATTTGGAGCAAGCATAAGAGTAATATCGCATTGTTGGTCGTCATCTCGACAGAGAGGTCGGCTTGGAGCTGCCCTTTGTGCGCAGAAGATTAAAGAATTTTCGTATAGCTTATGTTTCTGAAAGAGAAAACAGTTGCACACCCTCTTGTTCTGAAACTTATAGAACAGATTAGGATCTCAGCAGAGTTTAGACCTCCAATTGGCCTCTAGTCATAATTTTGAGCTTGTGGTCTTGTTCTCGTATTCTACACACTGCATGTTAACATTGTGTAAATCTTGTTGTTCGACTATAGCATTTCTGTCCTTAAATAAAGAGTTCGAAGAGCGAGAGCCTCTCATCCCTTACATGGAATGGGCGATGTTGAGTCCACCCAAAGACCACAAGATATTTGCGGCCCGGCTGAATCAGTATCACAATGCGAGTTTCTTCTCTTTTCCTTTGCTCCGAGAAGATTTTTCTTCATAATCACTGCTCCAATGATTTGACATGATGTTTATTTGACCAAAAAAGTGAGTTCATCGAGTTTAAAATGTTCTTGAGGCAAAAGACTATGAGAACTTACAATGCTTAAAAGGATCGGGATAGTTTGGCCTCGATAAACATTCTACAAATGATAGCAATCTGGTTGTAGTACTTTGCTCTCTTTGGATAATAAATAAATTAATGTAGTAAAAAATGTACAGGAAGCTAACAAAGAATTAAAGATGATGCTAATTATATCCTAACAACATCTAACAGTGAAGTAAGAACAAGACTGTTTTTATGTAAGGCACTGGTAAAGCATAAACTTGTGATGTAGTGGTAAGGTAATGAACCATATGTGTTGTTCTGCAGCAGTACCACGAAAGTTGCAGTAACAAAATATTCAACCTTTTATCTAAACATGAAGACAGCCCCAAGGGACAACAACTCCGGCATTCATGACATGGATATAAAATTAGAAGTGGTTTAACAAATCAATTTGCAAGCAACTACAACATTTAGTGAGTTGATTTGCAACAGGGCATGCAAATATTCAATAAGTGGGCATCAAGGAAAGAAGACGAAACAATTCAATCATTAGCTTTACTAATGTTAGAATGAATCTTACTATATCTAGCAAGACATATCATGTTTTCGTCAGTTTGAACTGGTGCTAACAAAAAGGAAAATTCAACCAATTTCAAACGTTACTCTAGAGTTTAACCATGTGCCGGAGCAAAGATGTATTTGTTGAAGCGACAAACTTATTACCTCAATCAACAGAATCGAAATACTTTATTCTAACCAAGATTAGTTGACAAAACACACCTAATTAATCAATATCGATGACCATGAGAAAGGGAAGGAAAAAAGCTATCACCTTGTGAATGATTGATGCTTGCGGTCTTGCAAAGAAGTTTGGTGCCGTCTTTGCAGCGAGATCGGCGTGTCGCAGCTCTGCAGCATGACCAAGGAGGGTGGGTCGTGAGCGGTGGGGTGACCACCGGCATTGGATGGATTTGGCCGTGGCCACCGTTGAACACGTCCCGACACGGCCGCAGCCACGGGCGCCTCCGACCACCGGCCCAGGCACCGCAACCCCGCTGTTGACCCGGCCCGACGCGGGCCTCCACTCGCACCGACGCGATCCAAGATCACTCCTCCTCCCTCTTCCCAGCTCTTCGCCGGTACCACTGCTCCACGGCCGGACGTCGCTCCCTCCTCCCCTATCTCAACCGTTGTGTAGTCCTTCGGCCCCACCATCGCCGCCCACAATTTTGCCGTGCTGGCGCCGCATGTTGTCGCTCCTTCGTCGTCGTTTCTCTTTCCTCGACGGCGGGGAGCTTTAGAAAATTTATTATGGATATCTCGTATTATTTCTTAAATTGCCCCGTTAATAACATGCAGCAGGTCAACAATGATCTAGCGCAAATATAAATTACAGAAAATGCAGGGTTAAGGTAAGAACAAAAAGAAAGATGCAAAAAGATCGTAAAATAATTCCCACAACCAACAAGTTCAATAGTCAATACATACTCACCTATCACCAATATATTTTCCCTGGACAAAATAACTGAGGAATAATTTTTCTACAAGAGCATTTTGTTTGTCATAGCCTTGGTGTCCAGCAAGTGTTATGAGCCTATGGCTGTCCATTGTATTCCCGCTGCATTACAATCTTTAAGTCATGATGGTACAAATGATACACATGATGTCATGAATGCCGAAATTTTAACCATGCACTTACGTGAGCCCGGACATGTCATACTCAAGCCCAAGTCCTCGAAATATCTGCAAAAAGAGCATGGCAACAGCTAAATACATTTTATGCAATGTGAATAAACAATACCATGACCAAGGTCAAATGAAAGAACCTCTGCCATGCGGTGGCGTGGGGTGGGGAGGAGGAAGAGGAGGCGGCGGCGCGGGGTGGGGGGAGGAGGCGGCGGCGGAGCGGAGGGGTGGGGGGCATTGTGCTTTGCTTCTGCACAAGGCGCCTAACTCCAACACGCTGCTCCCCTGTCTCACTCCTACAAGAACAAAACATGGTGCGTTGTAATACATACTTCGTATGAACATCTGCACAAACCTGTTCCTGATGCATGAAGGGTTAAAGAGAAATATAGGCACTATAGTTCAGTTGAAATCTAACCTTAGGTAAACAAACGCATCACCAGCAATCAGCTTCTTAGATGTGACAAATGTGCTCCATCCGGTAGTCAGAAGGTGTCTACGGGGTTGGCCTAGTCAACCAAGAATTGTATGAAACTATGAATAAGCACCAGAAGGCACAAAGCTAGTACAATTTTGCTACTAATCTGTAGTCAAATGATTATAGAACAATTCAGCAGATAACTAAAAAGAAACAATTTTTTTGCATACCCTATAGATGTGCTTAAACCTCCACTCGGATCCATGAAGGTCCTTTGTGATGAGCTCTTGAGTTGGCGTCGGCATCGACATATCACGATCAATAGCAAACAAAAGGATTATAACTTCATCGTACCATATGCATTGCCAAAAACACGAGAATTGGGCATACCGGTGGCGGTAGGCACTCGTTGGCATGCCGTCGGAGGACGGAGAACCCGCCATGGGTGCTGGTGTCGGACGGTGTCGAGGATCTTGCGAAGGAGTGCACCACAGCCTCGTCAACTCCGGCGGCGGGTCGAATGCGTGGGCGATTGTTTTGCCGCAAACAACGAAACCACTATTTTTTCATACAAATCCACGAGGTACACTATCTGAATGTGAGTTCACATTCGTAAATTACTTCAAAAAAGATGATGCGGAAGCATCTCAAATTCTGGACTTCCTAAACAGAATCCAAAATTCGGAAGCCTAAAAATATGCCCACAATCACGGCGAGCACACTTGACATTTGGAAACCAGAGAAGAACAACAAAGCGTGGGTGGTCACCACTCACATCCGAGTCATTGCGGGGTAATCTGCGCGAACACCTCGTCCGTTTCCGTCTCTGCTGCACCACAAACAAACAAAAGAAAATTACGACGAGCTCACACAAAAGCAAGGAAGAAAGCGGCGAGACGTTTCCTCCGTTGCGACGGCGATTACCTTGAGCTCGACGTTGACGACCTTGCAGAGGATCTTGTACGGCACCTGGAACATCTTTATTTGCTCGGCCAGCAGCGACGGGTCCGTCGACTCTTGCAGCTACACCACCACACCACACGCACCAGCAAGCACTGCAGAGGCAAAGAATTCACCACCGGAACACGCACCTGCTCCAGGTGGCCCTGGAGGAAGTAGAACACCCTCTCGTCCGTCTGTGGCACCTCCACGAGCGGCCCGCGCAGCGCACTACGCCTCGCGAACAGCCCGGTCCCGTCTTGCCAAGAATCGAGGCCCATGAGCGAGCGACCGGCCGTGAACTCCAAAACCGGAGGAAGCACGAAGGACATCTGCTGGTGGACTCACCTTGCGCCATGGGCACAGTGGTGGTATGGTGGGTGGGTGTGCGTCGCTCTGCCCCGGGAGCGAAGTGGGGGAGGAGGCGGCGGCGGCGGGCGGCTGCGGCCTTCTCCCCCAACCCGTCGCCTCGGCGCCACCCCGTCGCCTCTCCTCGAGATTGGCGGCGGCCTCCTCCGCCTCGGCACGGCCACGCCGCTTGAGGCACACCCGACCTTCTTCCTCGAGGTGGGCGCGGCGTGGGCGTGGTGGCTAAGGGGTGTCGGCGGCGGCGGCGGCGGTGGGGCGGAGAGAGGAGCGCGCGCGGAGGGCGAGGAGAGGCGCCGTTCTTGATGTCCAGAGAGAGGGTCCGGCGGCCACTCCTTGCGCGCGCCGAGAGGAGAGGAGGTGGTTCTTGAGCGGGAGGAGTTGGGCGGGTGGGAGGAAGGAGGCGGCGCGGCGTGGGAGGAAGAAGGAGGCGCCGCGCGTGGGGCGGAAGAGGAGGCGGTGCGGGAGAGGAGAAGCGTGCGGGGTGGGGAGGAAGGAGGCGGCGGGCGGCGGAGAGGAGGCGGGGAGAGGCGGGCAGAGGCGAGGATCGAGTTCTCCATGCCGCGCCGTGCAAACCCTAGCGTACGAGGACCAGGAGCAGCAGGACTGCAGGAGGAGAGAACGTGGGGAGGCGCGGGATTCGCGCGGGGGGCGGGGTGCGTACCGGTTCAATGATGTGCATGATCCAAATGATTTTGGCCTTAGGATCTTCAATGAGTAAGAGAATAAGGCTTAACAAAAGATCCAGGCCATTCATTTGTATAGAGTTGGATTACTTTGGTACACAAATCTGGGTGGACTTAGATTAAGCATGACTGTGGGGGTGGTTGAGGGGGTGGATGTAGTAAAGATAATTTTGGTGTATTATAGAGTAGGGTAGATCAACTCCTCTTTTCCAGTGGTAGAGATATAAAAATAAGCCTTTGTACCTGAAATGATTCATTCAGTTATTTCTGATGTTTCTTATCTGAACTTGCCGAATAATGTGGTCAATATTCCCTCGTATTGAGGTGCTAAAATCTCGATAGTTTGCGCTCCGGAGCTTCGGGTTCGCCGTGTCAGTTCCGGCCACGATTTCCGACGCGATCGCCGCCGGTGTCGTGCCAGCCCCGTCGTCGGCACCGTATACAAGAGGCTGGCCGACGCGAACCCAAAATCCCATCCCCTCTGAGATATGGGCCACGTTCCTCATGGACCTACGTATCAGCAACATCTGGGCCCGTACCCCGAGAAAGCCACCTCTCTCTTTCTCGAAGCACGATGAGCAAACTGCCCTCGTGACAGTTGCCCCAATGATAGGTGGGTCCATGAAAATCAAAGGGTCCACATGTCAG
This sequence comes from Dendrocalamus sinicus, assembly GCA_036346575.1. Lineage (NCBI taxonomy): Eukaryota > Viridiplantae > Streptophyta > Magnoliopsida > Poales > Poaceae > Dendrocalamus > Dendrocalamus sinicus. The sequence continues at coordinate 2,953,914 of CM070655.1, read as the reverse complement.
AAGCCCCGCCGCGGGTCCCGCGGCTCGGCCGCCGCCTTTGCCGCTTGTCGCCGTTCAAATTTTGAATCCCCACGAACGGACGAACGTTTTGCTTCGCGTCGTGGGCGAAAAAGACAACGGCTAACTCCTCCACTACCCCCACTACTTCAGTACTTCTCCTTCCATTTTGTCTCGATTTGGCTTCGTCTTCTCGCACTGCCCCCACAGGAACGAGGCGGAAGCTTCTACCGAGCGAGAGGGGGAGCTGCGTCGATGGGGGCGTCGGGGAAGTGGATCAAGTCGCTGGTGGGCCTCAAGGCGCCGTCGGCGGGGAAGGGGCTGAAATGGAGCCGGCTGTGGCGGAGCTCGTCCTCCTCGTCCAGGGCCGGCGCTGGCGGGGGAAACGCGTCGGCGTCCGAGACGTCGTCGTCCGCCGACGCGTTCAGCTCGGTCGTCGCGGCCGTGGTGCGCGCGCCGCCCAGGGACTTCCGGCTCATCAGGCAGGAGTGGGCCGCCGTCCGCATCCAGACCGCCTTCCGCGCCTTCTTGGTATGAAACACAGAAATTCCTTACATATTTGGTACTCCTGCTACTTAGATGTGATGTGGTGTTGATTTGTGCTTGCTACCTTGAATGGCGCGTGATTAGGCGAGGCGGGCGTTGAAGGCGCTGAGAGGCATCGTGCGGCTGCAGGCGCTGGTGCGCGGCCGGCTCGTGCGGAGGCAGCTCGCCGTGACGCTCAAGTGCATGCACGCGCTGGTGCGGGTCCAGGAGCGTGCGCGGGAGAGGCGGGCGCGCTGCTCTTCCGATGGCCGCGACTCGCAGGACTCGCTCGCCGAGCGCAACGGCTGTGCCGACCACATCAAGAAAGCTGAGGTACACGGTTCACAACATTACGTGCTTTTCTTCACTTGGATGTGCAGTGCGATATTCTTGTCGCGCGTACTTGTAAATGCAAGGTTGCATTAGAACGTCCTCCGTGCAGCGGGTTGAAGACTCAAAAAGTATTTGTGCGGTACTTGGTAGTTGGTAATGCTACTGATGTACATGCCATTTCTGCAAATTTGGTGGAGATTGAGGTTAAGTGTGCCTTCCTCGGGCCTCTAGTTCCTTAGTATAACCGTGGCCCATGGGCTCTGTGGTTGAATTCACTCTCTTGCTGGTTTTAATGTTACAACTTAATTCTAATTTTCCTCTAAAAGACATATTATAGTTTTAGATCCATATCAAAGTTCTGAAGCAAAATAATTGTCATGATTACATTTTAAATTCGGGTGTTAAAATAATTGTCATGTTGAAATTATAATTGATTTTAGTCATGAAATCAGGAGATCATTTGAAAACTGGAAAATAGGATTTTTAAGTTCAATTATACTAGGTGTTCACAACAGGTTTTTTTAAGAGAGAATTTATAAGGAAGTAATCTAGGTATTTATGTTTGACTTCAAGTGTAATTTGAAAGGTTTGTACTGGTTCTTTACTTTTATTTCCTTACGGATAAAGGGATGTGTGGCTTAATATGGTGGGCTACTTTTACTTGAAAAGGACTTCTATCAGTAAGACTGATATGGACAATTAAGCTTCCTTTGTTTTGAGTAATGATTGAGTCCATTAAGATTGTTATTTCGGCTTTCACATTGATAATGCGTGTTTGAATCCATCTTTGTAGTGATGATGTTAGGTAAGAAAAGCAATAGTGATAACACCAACAATGCCTTTTGCAATTAGTTACTGCCAATCCAAGTTTCAAGTTCAGATAACAGTTCACAAACAAAAAGAAGATTGAATCCAGACAACATTATGCTGTTTCTCTGACCTTTTTAGGATAATTGGTTAGAATATATACTTGGTTGTTTTTATCAGATCAAAAAAAATCCGAAATCCTACTAGTGTGTGAAAGATTTGTTAACATTGGCAGTACCTTTTTGAAACCAATAACATTGGCAATATTGCAGGAACAATGGTGTGATAGTCAAGGTTCTGTCAGCGAAGTAAGATCAAAAATACACATGAGGCATGAGGGTGCAGCGAAGAGAGAAAGGGCAATTGCTTATGCTCTTTCTCACCAGGTTTGTTGCAGCAATGCGAGGATATCTACTCTAATACTGCACGTCTTAATTTTATATAACGTGTTGCTCATATTCCTTTCAGCCTCGGAGTTTAAAATACAGTGGAAGGCCAGGCTCCCCTGCTAGTTCTCTTAGGAACCATGAGTCTTATATAGAAGGATGGATGGCAACAAAACCTTGGGAGAGCAGGCTTATGGAGCAAAGCCACAGTGAATCGCATTGTCTAAACAACTGTGAGGAGCTGAACTTAGCAGGCTCCAAACTTTCTGATAGTAGCTCGGTTAGAATCAGAAGAAACAATGTCACAACTAGGGTGGCAGCCAAGCCTCCTTCAGTAATCTCAGCTTCTTCTGACTTTGTGTGCGATGAGAGCTCTCCGTCAACATCTTCGGTTACTCCGGGATCTGCTACCAACATCTTAGTATCAGAAGCAAGATCTGACAATGGTCATGTTGGAGGGCCGAACTATATGAGCTTGACCAAGTCTGCCAAAGCAAGGCTGAATGGTGGCAACAGTCGTAGAGGGCAATTCCAGATTCAGAGACAACGATCTGGGGACATGTCATATTACAAAAGGGTGGCACTCTCTTCATTAGATGCCCAAAGCAATGCCGGCTCAGAAATTTCAGTCACCTCAAGGAGATTGAACAGCATGTCTTTGAAAGGTCGGAGCATGACAAGAAGCTTGGACAAGGAGAATGACAATTGATCCCAGTTCTTTGTTCTATGGACAAACTGATGTACACCTTAATATTTCCTTCAAGCTTCTTGCTGATCTAGTGTTAATTGTATACATGCAGGTAAAACGCCTCATTGCTTCAGTTGATAATTATATGTACTTGTCAAAGGTTGAAGTTTGAACGCCTATTTATCTCTACCTGCTGTGTATTATATAAAGCCGTTGTTCTAATTAGAGTCGTGCTGGATGGTGATAGTTGCTTATAGTGGTGCTTCAACTAACTTTTGGGTTAAGCTTCTGACTGTGGTTTTTTTGCTGAAATTATACTGTAGCGGTTAGCTTTTTCTCATAAAAATTTAAAAAGAAAAAAAAATGAGAAAGTTATATCGTCATGGATATTGCAAAGTAATAAGAGAAAAAAAAGAAAAGGTAATAGCCAAAATAAACCAAAATTAGAAACCGATATGTTTTAAGTAATTTTTTTATTTAAATAAATTGAAAGCTAAAAAAACAGAAACTGAAGCCTTATAAAGCGAGGACTATGTTGGGTTACCAATGATGAATTTGATAATCTGGGACAATGAGAATGATGCAAGGTTTGTCTTGTCTGTTCTGACAAATAATCGCGTGTCCTCTTCCATAAAGATCTCATGACATGCCTTAGGAGATTGTATAATTGCTCAAACAACTGTGTCGTTCATTCTGATTGGCCGTCCCATATATGATCCCATCATCAGAATCGCCGGGTAAACATTTGCAGCATTCGCGGTTGGTATAGCGATCGTAGTGTTGTTTGATTCATGACCTGATTACATTAATCCTGCCTACGCTGCTTTTAAAAATATGCTCTTTAGGTAGCATCAGCGGCCTATCCATGGCGTGCTAAAATAAAAGGGAAAAAAAAATCCGCAGACGATCAGATTTCGCAGCGCCGCTTCTGTAGTGCTGTACCACTCCCTGGCCAGTGCACAGGCGACGGAAAGGGACGTGGAGAACGCTATGCCAATTGCCAAATACAAAGACATTAACCGCATCTGCAGTAGGTGATGATCGTCATCTTTGTGGTAACGTCCGGTGCCTTTCACGCACCTGCCGTAAACTCGAAAGTGTAACCGCTGGTGCTATCATGTGATGGTAACCTTGTCCACCTTTGGAAAAGCGACTGTTATGAAAACCTGACTTGACTAGATAAACAACAAAGAATAATTAGAAGCACGAGATAAAGATTTGACGTAAAAATCTTATGGGAAAAAACTAAAGAAGCATAATCGGCGAAATCGTTATATGAAAAAGAAGTTACAAAACACTCTTGTTGTATTATGAGTGCAGATAACTTGAGTTGTGTATGCTACTATCTATCACGAGGCTTACAATGGGTATAAATAGGCTTGGGATCAAGAGTCCCAGAGGAGGAAGGAATAAAATCCTAGTCGGCAATGGAAATAGATATCTACTCGAAAATTAGAACAATAATATGCTCGGAGACAAACAACATCCCACGCGAGATCAAAACATAGTCTCAGAAGATGGCGGTGAAGAGTTGTAGTCAGAAGCGTCTCAAGTAGCCATGTCTCACTCCAGTCGGTGCAGAGTCCATTATAAATATGAAGATCATCCCAATCATAACCCCTGACCAATTCATATTACCGATCAGTCTACTAGTCCGAATATATCCTTTTGAGCGAAACCTGATCAGATTCTTCAAGTGATCGAACCTAATCATCAGATAGCAAGCAATGTTTCGACCACTTTTCGATTCATCAATGGTCGTAATTTTTTGACAGACCATATATAGACAGCAGCAGTACACTTTTTCTATGATGGTTCTATTCATGCGCTTGGCCACACCATTCTACTGAGATGTGTCTGGTATAGTGTAATGCCTTATAATGCATTCTGATCGGCAAAAGGTTTCAAATTCTCATGAACAGAATTGCAAGCCATTATTTACTCAGAGTTTCTTGACATGTTTGTCGATCTGTTTCTCGTTCATAATCTTTCACTCTTTGAATGTTTTAAACACATCAAACTTATGGTTGATGGTCAACATATAATAGACACCTCCGAAGGATAGAATGTGAAACTTGTCAAATCAGAGTGAACATAATCCAATATGCATTTGAAGAGTAATTTGCAGAGCTAAAACTCACATTCTTCTGCTTATCAAAGATACAATGTTTACAAAACTTTAAATGGTCGATGTCATGACTATTGGGTAGACTTCTTTTGTACAACTTTTTAAGCCGATTTCACTCATATGCCCGAGATGTATATGCTATAGATTTTTTCGATCAGCATCGAATAACCTGATCAAGGCAACAATAGCCTTCCTGACCAGACAACTCAATTCTTCGAAGATGATTGTTGTTTATTGCCTTCATATCACCTTCATCATAACAAGAGAGCCTTTGGATATCTTCATAACTTCACCTCTATTTGAAAATCCGTACCCTTTGACATCAAGAGTACTCAATAAGATGAGGATCGTCTTCAAATTTTGCATGTGTCGGACCTCCGACAGGGTTCAGATGGTGTCATCAAACATCTTGATTTGGACGGAACCAATCCCTGCAATCTTGCACAAAGTATTATCTCCCATTAACACTGATCCACTAGGAATAACATCATAGTAATGGACCAGTCACGGTTTAGATTCATATGGAAAGTGCAGATTGAATCAAGAATCCATTCATCGCTGGTTTTGGAATCACCAGCAAAGGCAACAAGAGTCTCCCCTTCGGAACCTTCTTTTATGATAATGGTGGCCCTAACTTTATCATCTTTTGATTTTTGTTGGAACTATCATTTATTTTTTCATTATTCTAGAGTTTTCAGCACTTGAAGATGTCGTGTTCACCCTTCTTGTAGTAACAACATGACTTTTTTGGTCTTTGACTTCGAACGACCTTTGTATCTGCTCGAGCTTCCACCTTGGAATCACAGGTCAAAGATCTCAACAGACTTTCTACATGCGAACTCGAGCTCTCGCTCGGAACCATACTTTTTATCTTTTCTTTGGCATACAGAGTTTTATAAACCTTTTTTTAGAGTAAGAATATCTCGACTGTAGAGAATTGTGTCTCTAAACATAGAGAATAAAATATGTAGTGAACAAAGCAAAATAAGAGTCAAATCTTCATTATCGTATTTGACCTTCATGTCTTCTAGGTCGGTGACCATATCTTTAAATACGGTCAGATGGTCTTACACAGATCCATCTTTTGCCAATTTGAGTGAGAAAAGCTTCTGCTTCAGATGTATCTTGCTGGTTAGATTCTTGGTCATACAAATATGTTCTAACTTTAGCCATAACACAGCAGTGGTGGTCTCCTTCATAACTTTCTAGAGGATATTATTAGAAAGATAAAGATAAATTTGAGATAGAGCCTCATGATCGCTTCTTTGCTTCTTCTCAACTGACCATGCAGTGGCCATCTTGTCAGTTTCCAATAACGCATCATCCAATTGAGCTGTGACAAGACAACTCAATTCTTAACTTGCCAGAGAGAAAATCTTGAGCCACGATCTAGCAGCAGAAGATCATCCTTCATTGACGCTATATCGAGTATGTCTTAGATTGATCGATCGAAGAACCAATCTCTGATGCCACTTTGTTATGAAAATCGACTTGACATGATAAATAATGAAGAATAATCGAGAGTATGAGATAAAGATTTAACGTGAAAAACTTGCAGGAAAAAAACACGGATGCACAATCGGTGGAAGAAGTTACAGAAATATGTAGATAACTTCTTTTGCACGTGTTGTTTATCTATCATGAGGTTTATAGGGAGTATAAATACCATTTGGAATAAGAGTCCCAGACGAGAAAGAAACATAATCCTAGTCGACAATGGAAACAAAGACCTACTCGGAAACTAGAACAGTAACTTACTCGGAGACGAGAACAACACCCCGCTCGAAGACGAAATAGAGTTGACGATAAGGAATTGTAGTCCGAACCATCTCGAGTAGCCATGTTTGATTCCAATCGAAGCAAACACCTTTGGACACCACGTCTGGTGCAAGATAATCCCAAATACGAAGATAATCCCAATCATAATCTCTGACCAGTTCGTGTTATCAATCAGTCTACTAGTCAGAATATATTTTTTTGAGCGAAATCTGATCAGATTTTTCAAGTGATCGAATCTAATCAGATTCGGATCACAAAATACAGCACTAACCTTTCTTCCTTCAAGTGACACCTGAACAATTGCAGCATGGAGAATCCAGATGCCATCGGTTCAGCAACCGGATACACGATTGGACGGTCGAGATCGCACCATGTGAGGCGACGCACTATGGACAGGACAGGAGCGGATGGTCCTGGGCTCCTGGCGCGAGGAACAGTGCCACGCATGCCGTTATCCGGAGGCATTCACTGGAGACGGCGGGGGCACAGGCAAGATTCTCGGAGACTCTGAGGGGGACAATTCAGAGTTACAGGCGTTCAGAAGGGCCGGGCGCTACGGTGATTGGTGTGGTGACCGCGAAAATGACAGCGGCGGAGGAGGTGTGGCGCGGTGCGCTTTGGGCGCCCGCTTTGACCCACTGGAATTAAATGAGGCGATCATTACATCACTGGTGCGGTGACCGCCATCACTTGGAGGAGCCCTGAAGAGGCTAGAGGCTAGAGATAACGCACGCGCAACCAAACACGGCACCACCGAGCTCCCGAGCTTGCTGTTGAGCTAGTACTGCGTGCTCGCCGGCCATGGGCGACGGAGAGGCCGCACCGAGCAGGTTCCGGACGATCTGCGTCTTCTGCGGCAGCAACGCCGGTCGCCGCAAGGTGTTCGGCGACGCCGCCCTCGATCTTGGCCACGAGCTGGTGGGCATATGGCAGGAACTCGCCTCGTCCGGCCCGACAGAATACGTCTTGGCGCGCCGGGATGCGCGGACCGGACATCTTTTTCTTAGGTTCTTGGTTTCTTGGTCGTGCGTTTAGGGCGTGAGTTGTGGGCTTCTTGCAGGTGAGGAGGGGCGTCGATTTGGTCTACGGCGGCGGCAGCATCGGATTGATGGGCTTGATTGCGCGGACTGTTCTTGACGGCGGCTGCCGTGTCGTTGGGTATCTTCTGCGCTTGCGTTTTATCTCCTTTTTGCAGCATTAGGCAAGCAGCAGCCGCCGCCGCCGCCGCCGCGGCTTCTTCATTTTGGAGGCCATTTATCTAATGCAGTGGGTGTTTTTTGTTTGATTTGTTCGCAGGGTGATTCCTAGAGCTCTCGTGCCTATTGAGGTATGTAATCTTATTACTTCGATTTTTTTTCCAGCATTGTGCAGTTTTCCAGAGTAGGAAAGTACTGTTCAGTTCAGCCTTTTGTTGTTGTACAGAGTAGGGTTTGCGATGTTGTGCTTCGAGGGAAGCCACCATTTGATTACTGTGGTGTTTGGATTAGAATTTACGCATGTTCTGTTCCATATTCAATTTGAACTGTGAAAGAAGTGATGAAGGTGTGGCTGGACTAGAATTTCTGGCATTTAGGCTCCTATCTTTTAAGGATTTTGTTAAACATCATCCGGATGTTTTCTTTCTAACTATCATCCAGATTTAGAACTGTTGGATTAAAGATCCAATAGCCATGAATTCTCCTCCTCCCCTCCCCCTTGAATTCTACTCCCTCCTCTTTGAAAAAAAAATATCCCCCCTTTAAAAACAAGATGCCCCTTGATCTCTAATCTAATGGTCAAAAATTTAGATGATAGTAAAGAAAAAACATTTGGGTGATACCTAGGCACTCCCATCTTTTAAAAAGTGGGGGGCTGTCCAATTGATTAAGAGAGGAGAATCAAGAATATACAAGAAACCAAAGAGGGAGTCATCACTATCGTCTTGTAGGGGCGTCCTGGAAATGAGCCCCCAAATGGCTACTAGCTCCTGAATGTGTTGTGCTGTGCCGTTAGGCCTGGCGATAGATGGAGCTCCTATAGCCATTTGTTATTTGATAGCGCTTTTTGCATGCTAAAATTTTTCCTTTTGGAGGCGTTGAAGATGGCTAGCGCAATGTCGCACAAACGAGCACCATTCGCCCATGATGAGTTCCAAAAGGATGCTCTCCTCCCATCGCCAATGTGCGTGGTGGTCATCACTGCAAAGAGCTCTCGATCTTGGTCGTCACAAGGAGTTTCCATGTGGTGCTAAGGTCTATTTACAACATCCCATTTATGCCAAAGCCATCTGAGCCTAATAGCCTTGGCGAAGCGGTCGAGATCCAAGAGGCCTAGGCCCCCAGGTGAGTTGGCATGTAGACCTTGTCCCAATTAAGCTTGCATTTGCCCCTTGACAATTGTTCTGATCCTGCCCAAGGAAAACAACGAGCCCACTTGTTGAGGGATTTGAGCACGTATTTTGGTGCTTTGATGACTGTTAGAAGGTAAGTGGATTGGGCTAATAAGACTGTCTTAATAAGGATTTTCCTGCCCGCCAGTGACAGCAACTTCCGCACCATCGGGTATCACATTTGTCTTGTAGCACCTGGAAATCTGCTCAACGTAGCCTTTTGAGAGCAAGAGGTATTGTAGGGGAAAGGAAGAAAGGTCAGCCGACAGCTCCTGGAGGGTGCTGTGAAGGTCAATTTGCTCACAAAGAATAGGCACGATTCAACTTTTTTGAAGATTGGCTTGAAACCCCGTTGCATTGCCAAAGTTATGGAGGATCCGGACGAAGTTCTGGATGTCGTCCTGCTGTGGCGCTAGAAAGATGGCTGCGTCATCCGCATACAAAGAAGTACGAACGGAAGTCACACGTCCATCAAGTGATTGAAAAACACTGTGGTCCTTTACAATATCTAAGATTCTTTGCAAGGGATCGATCGCGAGGATGAAAAGGAAGGGCGAGAGCAGATCACCTTGTCATAACTCTCTGCGATGTTTTCTTTTCTGGGTATGCCATTGAGCAGGACCATTGAAGTGGATGTGGAGACAAGACACGAAATCCAGTCTCTCCATCGAGTAAGGAAGCCTCGGTTTTGAAGTAGGTCAAGAAGGTAGCCCTAGCGAACAGAGTAGAAGGCTTTAGCAATGTCAAGTTTTAGCAGAAGGGGTGGTGTCTTGCGCCAGTGGTATTTTTTCGCCAGATTGCAAACATAGAGGAAATTGTCCTGGATACATCTGCCTTTTATGAAGGCACCGGGCAGGGTGAAACCAACTCATTCATGAAGGGGGACAAGCCTCCTGGCCAAGATTTTTGTTTTGATTTTTGAGAAGCTGCGGATGAGGCTAAGCGGTCTGTAATCGGCCGCAGACTAAGCTCCGTCCTTTTTCGGCAGAAGGACGATGTTTGCTGTGTTTGAGCACGGGAGATTTGTTGTCCTCAAGTTGAGGAAGCCATTCAAAACTGCCATGAGATCACTCTTAATGACGGCCCAACAAACCTAATAAAAGTTCCCATTAAAGTTATCAGGACTAGGCGATTTGTCCATGGGCAAATCGAGAATGGCTATGTGGGCCTCTTGTTCAAATAAAGCGGCCGCTAGGTGGCAGTCTCCTATCTTGTTTTAATGGTAGGTATAGCAACTTGGGAGTTCTATATTTAAATGTCGTCTGAATTTAGTAGTACGCTTGCAAAGCCGACCTTGGCAGATGAAGTTATCTGAGATGAACTTGAATTGTGTCACCAATCATTTTAGAAGATCTCTTTATAGAAATGTTGATTGTATATGCTTGGACGACGGAGATTTGGATGTGAAAATTGCCCAGTTTGTGCTGACATTTTTCTTAACGAAAATTGTTTGTATTGACATTTGCACACGGGGGTATTTTGACAGATATCAGGTGAAAGTGTTGGAGAAGTAAAGGTTGTATCTGACATGCATGAGAGGAAAGCTGAGATGGCTCGACGATCCGAAGCGTTCATTGCTCTTCCAGGTGCCAGATGTTTAAGGATTTTTTTTGCTACCATCACACTGATAATTCAATAAAACTTGCTTACCAATTTCTGTCAGGGGGATATGGAACAATGGAGGAGCTGTTGGAGATGATAACATGGTCACAACTTGGAATTCATGACAAACCAGTAAGCATAACCCATAGAATATCGAAATTTCTCTAGATATATTGTATATGCAAATTGGCAACGAGTTTTTCCAAACAGATTAATGTCTCAATCACATATCAAAACCTTAACTTACGAACAGGTTGGATTGCTAAATGTTGATGGTTACTACGATCCGCTGCTTGCGCTGTTTGATAAAGGCACAGCGGAGGGTTTCATCAATCCTGATTGTAGACAAATATTTGTTTCTGCACCAACCGCTAGTGAATTGCTGACAAAGATGGAGGTAATTTGACTGCAATATCCATTTTCAAATTCTCGTACGTTTATGATAGTGCATTTACAAAGGTTCCTGCTATTTCCATGTCCCTGACTGAGTTCAGCAATGCACTCGGCTGCACCAGGAGGTACCTCCAGCAGCAAGCTGGGAGATCTCAGAGCTTGGCTATGGAAGTGCAACGGCTGATGAGTCCTAGCATTCGCTTCCAAAGTGACGTGTTCCACTGATGTATCTTTGTTTTTCCTGTTTCTTCCAAAGTGTCAAAACTGTTCAACCTGGGTATTGTCTCGAGAGACAATATCTCTTGTCAAAGCGGCGCGGACACTACCACTGGCACGCCGATGCGAACCACATTAACTTCGTGGCGTGGCGTGGAGAACACGGCCTCCACTCTCCAGAGGCAGGCAGGCCTTTTACATGGCTTCGTGTCTTTAAAAAATGCTGCATGATCACGGGATGCAAATACCCAATACGTATTCAATGGGCGTGTCACAGTTCAAGGTTAAACAAGAATTCCTTAGTTTTATGTCGACTTGTGGTGATAATGCCTGATCCAATAGGTTTGATCACTCCGAACCAGCTTGATCGGATTGAGTCGAAATCCATTTCCACATCTATGACACCTGGAGCATGGGCTCTGGAAACGAGTATAATGACTGAATTAGTATGATAGACTGTTAGATGAGTTTTTGTGCAAAACGGCTGGCTACGACCACGCTGCGTCAATCAGACTGATACGACCATGTTTAGCCGTTGTTACGACCACGCTACGTCAATCAGACTGATACGAGCATGTTTATCAGACCAGTACGACTACATTCCGATCGCTGGGGGACCGAACGGTTGTTTTCGATCATATTGAATCGACTGGCTGATACGACCATGCTGTGGCACACTATGTCGATCAGCTGTTACGACCATGCCTGCTCGAGCACCCGCTACGACCACATTCTCGTGACCACGTCATCAATCGCCTAGGTGTCAAGCATGTTCTTCGGTCACAATTACGATGTGTCAATCAGATCAACACGACTACGTTCTCGCGACCACGTCTTTGATCGCCTGGGTGTCAATATTCATTTTTCGGTCATGATTACGATGTGTCGATCAGACCAACACAACCATGTTGTGCAGTTTGACCGCGGTTGCAGATCATCAACAGCAAGGCATGGTCACACCGTACCCTCATCCAGTTGGAGATAGCACTCAACAAACCTCCGAGATGAAAGCAGAGTCCTGAAAGGTAATGAATCCGTAGCCAATCAGGAATCTTATCTCAATTGAAACCTTATCTCTGATTTAAACGGCACAACCGACACCGTGTTGGAGCCGTATACAACACCTATGCCCCCCTCCCCGAGCATATAAAAGGAGAGACAGGACGTATGGAGTGGGAGGAGGAGGTCCTCGGACACAAACGCATAAGCAAACACAAAGGAGAATCGCGAGGAGCGAAAGCACACCTCGGATGTAGAGGCAGAGATGAAGAGAAAGACCGAAGCAGAGAAGGAGCCGGAGAGAGGCGATGATCATGGCCTCCTATGTCAAGAACGGTAAAAATAGTCTTTTCTTTCTTTTGCAGCTAGTTAAGATGCATACAACAAGCAGCGCCTACAATGGCAATGTCGCCAAGCAACCATGACCGCTGCCACTTGTCATCGAAGTCATGAGCTCCAGATCATTGGCCGAAGTCGGCACTTCTGATCGCCTCACAGAATCAGAATCCCCTGTTGCTGCTGAGCGATTCCGAAGCCGTGCATATCTCCAATCACTTCACCACATTGAAGTCCTCGACTAGTGACGATCACTTTCCAAGGCTTGATGTCCCCGATCGCTTCCCAAGTCAGGCCCTTCGACCGCTCGCAAAGTCGAACGCCTCAGATCATTCTTGTGAGTAGGTCGCTTGCTGAAGTTGGGCCTCCGATTGCTTTGCAAGGTCGAAGTTCCCGTCCACTGCTGATCGATTCCATAGTCGGGCGCATCTCCGATCACTTCTCAAAGATGAAGTCCTCAACCGTTGCCGACCGCTTGTTGAAGTCAGGATCCTCTGATCACTCTCCAAAGACGGACTCTACGATCACTTTTCGAAGTTGAATCCTCCGATCACTCTCCAAAGACAAACTCTACGATCGCTTTTCGAAGCCGAAGCCTCCGACCGCTTCCAAAGATGGCCATCTATGACCATCAGCCATCTATGATCGCTTGTGGGAGCCGAAGCCTTTGACCGCTTTCAAAGACAGATGCCTATGACTACCAGCCATCTACGATCGCTTTTCGAAGTCGAAGCCTCCAACCGCATCCATAGACGTCCATCTACAACCATCAGCCATCAACGATCGCTTGCTGGAGCCAAACGACTCCGACCGCTTCCAAGGATGCCTATGTCCATTAGCCATCTACGATCGCTTTTCCGAAGCTAAATCCTTCGACCACTTCCAAAGACAGCTATCTATGACCACAGCCACCTTTGATCGCTTGGTTGAGCAGGACGACTCGGACCGCTTCCAAGACCGTCTACAATCACTTGCTAGAGCTGGAGGCTTCCGACCGCTTCCAAGGATGAATACGATTGTCAACCGCTACGACCACCTGCTAGAGCCGAAGACTCCGATTGCTTCCAAAGACAGATGCTTTCGACTGCTTCCAAGGATGCATACGACATGTGTCAAAGTCGAGCCTCTTTGACCACCTGTGGTACAGCTACTTCTTCAGCCGCATGTCTACGATCACAGTGCTTCAGTACTTTTACGAGTACTCCCTTCGACCACGTGGATTTCAACCACGGTGGGTTTCGACCACGACAGTCTCCCGATGGGTTTCAACTATTGTGACCGTTCGACCATAGATGTTTCCGATGGGTTTCGACCACAGTGGGTTTTGACCACGGCAGTCTTCCGATGGGTTTTTACTACTGTGACTGTTCGACCATGGATGTTTCCGATGGATTTCGACCATGGTGGGTTTCGACCACGATAGTCTCTCGATGAATTTTGACTACTTTGACTGTTCGACCATGGACATTTCTGATGGGTTTCGACCACGGTGGGTTTCGTCCATGGCAGCCTTCTGATGGGTTTCGACTCCTGTGACTATTCGACCAAAGATGTTTCTGATGGGTTTCGACCATGGTGGGTTTTGACCACAACAGTCTTCCGATGGGTTTCAGCTACTATGACTATTTGACCACAGACGTTTCCAACGGGTTTCAACCACGAACATTTTTCAATAGGTTTCGACCACGTGGGTTTTGACCACAGTTGTTTTCCGATGGCTTTTGACCACGGTGTGTTACGACCACAGCAGTCTTCCAATGGGTTTCGACTATTGTGATTATTCGACCACAGACGTTTCCAATGAGTTTCAGCCATGGTGGGTTTCGACTAGGGCTGGATAACGAGCTGGCTCGGCTCGGCTCGGTCTGGCTCGGTAGGATAACGAGTTGGCTCGAGCTGGCTCGTTATAACTAACGAGCTAAAAAGCTAGCTCGGCTCGGCTCGATGACAAGCTTGAGCTAGCTCGTTTGGCTCGTGAGCCAGGGCCAAAAAATGTCTCCATCATATATTCATCCATGGAAGCATGGCTCGTTTGACTCGTTTGGCTCGTTTGGGTACAATAGAGTACAAATTAACACATGCATGGCTCGTTTGGGTACAATAGAGTACAAATTTACACATTAACACATGCAATAGAGTACAAATTAGGTCCATGGAAGCAGCATATGCATATCTAAATTCTGGAAGCATGGCTCGTTTGGCTCGTGGCGGCTCGCGGTGGCTCGAGTTGGCTCGTTATAGCTAACGAGCTAAAATCATGGCTCGGCTCGGCTCGTTATCCTAACGAGCCGAGCCGAGCCAGCCACGAGCCGAGCGAGCTAACGAGCTTCGAGTTTTTCGTCCAGCCCTAGTTTCGACCACGGCAGTCTCCCGATGGGTTTCGACCACGGTGGGTTTCGACCGCGACAGTGTCCCGATGGGTTTCGACCACGACAGTCTCTCAATGGTGTCGACTACTGTGACTGTTGGCCACGGCTGTTTTATGATGGGTTTCAACCACGGTGTGTTACTGACCTCGGATGTCCCCAATAGTTTCGACCATGTGACTTCCGATCATGGAGATTTCCCAACGAATTCAATCATAGTGATGCTCGACCAGTAAGCGCTTCTGATGGGTTTCGACCACCATGGATTTCGACCACGGGTATCTTCCGATGGATTTTGACCACAGACGTTTCTTGGTGGGTTTTGACTCTGATGAATCTCGACCACGGACGGTTTCCTATGGTTGTCTATTACATTGATACTTGACCTCTGTGGCCTGCTCTACTAATTCTTTTGCTTAAGTTATACCTACGACATCGATTCTAGCTGCCATTGTTGTCAGATTGGTCATGCTAGACATTAATCATGCATACTTCGAATCACTTCTATTGTGTCCGTTCAATACCGATGAGATCGAATGGCACGGGCGGTCGCGTTCAAGTGTGACAACCACACTGTCAACATCCCCATAAACCGATGAGGCTATGGATCATGCCAACGCCCATGCCTTCATTAATTATTCATCCCTAGCATGTGAAACATAAGGCGAAGACTGAAGATGACGACCAATACGCAGCATAATCAGAGGTTTTCCGTGGGTTACACCGCGGATGTAATTAACTGAGAGGCCTTCCGAGGCCTTAGGAACTATGACACCATATCATCTATGTCGGATCTGCTATGCAAAATAGGCTACGGAGCGCACACATATATATATAAAGAGATTTGTAATTTTGTTCTTCTCAAATGAATGAATAAAATACATATTTTTTCTATCTTTTGTTGTGTTTATTTATTTTTGTGTACTTTATTATACTGGTATATCTGCATCTTATAACCCCGGGATTAGAAATCCACGAGCGATTTCTCGCGTCAAACACTGACCAAATCTTGGCAATATTTACTACCAAGTGGAAGTAAGTGCATCAGTCATCACAAACAAAACTTCATGCATTATCAGACTAACCACTTGTTGACCTGGTAGACAGACCAAGTGAAAACGCTTTACATCCTCCTACTAACATGCTACAACTGCATGCACCATCTCCTTTCAGGTTGTGATTCAAAAGTTCAGAACCCAACAGAAATGCATTCTTACCTTCAGATTACAACTCTTAGTTTCTATTACACCACACCAAAGCGCATATAGAACAAACCCTTCGGTCGGTCTCTGTCGTTTGACTCCCGCAAGGGGCGAAGGCGATCAGAGCAAGGTCCGAACCCTAGCATCCCAGCTAGGGTTTCAGTTGGGTTTCTTCCTCAAATCGCCACCAAATCTCTCACTGGTCAGTGCGCTCTCCAATCCCGCTCCTTTTCCCCGGGATCTGGAAGTTTGGGGAGGGGCTCCCGCGAGATCCGGCGGGGGCGGGTCAGGGGAAGCCAGGAGCTGGGGAGGTGGGCGTGTGCGTCCGGCTGGGGCTCGGCAAGCGAAGCGGGGTCCGTGGCGGGGGTCGTCGGGTGGCCGGGCTGTGGAGGACGGCGGCGGAGCTGGTGGATGCGGCGGCGAGGTGCGGGGTCCTGACCGAGCTGCAAGAGGTCTGGCATCTCCTCGTCCGCCGTGGCAGTGCTCTGCAGCGGTTGCGGAATCTACACCAAGGTGAGTACCGGTGGCCGGATTGTGGAGTATGATGCCAAGCTGATTGGTGTGGGGAGTGTTTTGGGGGTGATGTATGTATGTGGGTTGTGGAGGTGCGAAGGCTGAGGGGGAGGAGGTGTGAGTCCGGCGGCAGTGGCAGTGCGAGGTTGGGGGAACAGGCAGTCGGGAGCGGAAAGTGGCTGGGGACCTCTGTCTGTTTGCTGCTGGCGGGGTGGTGCTGGAGGACCCGGGGAGGATGGAGCATGGAAGGAAGAAGGGGGCGGAGGATTTGGAAGGCCTGTTGAATGGACTGAAGATCACTGAGGAGGAAAGGAGGGCTGTGAAAGGGGCGCGGCAGGCTAATTCAAGGGATGCTGGACGACCCCCACATGCGGTGGGCAAACTATTCGCTTTGAAGCCAGGGTATGTTGATGGTATTGTGCAATCGGTGGGAAGGATTTGGTGCCCCAGGGAAGGTATTCGGTGTAAGGAGCTGGGTAGTAACTTATTTCTATTCACGTTCCTACAGCCGGGGGGTAAGCGCAGGGCTATTATGGATGGGCCATGGGATTTTGGAGGTGACCTGTTAATAGTGGTGGATTTTGACGACTCCAAGAGGTTGAAAGACCTGGAGTTTCTCTCTGTTCCGGTTTGGATCAGAGTTTTTGATCTACCACTTGGCCTGATGAATGGGGAGACGGCTCGTCGGATTGGGAATAAGGTGGGTCGGTTCTTGGAAGTGGATGCAGATGAAGATGACATGGCGGTGGGTGAATTCCTTCGGCTCAAGGCTTTGCTTGACATCCGTAAACCTCTTCTCAGGGGAACAACTATGGAGGATGGGGATGGGGAGTATGTGGGATGGTGCAGTTTCAAATATGAGTTCCTGCCAAATTTCTGTTATTCATGTGGTCTCTTGGGTCATGTGGAGAAGGAGTGTGATGAGGGGGCTTGGAGGGAGGAGGGTAAGCAGTTTGGGGAGTGGCTTAGGGTTAACCCTTCACGAAAGAAAGAAGGGAAAGGGAGGTGGTCTGAAGGGGGTAGCTCTGGGAGCAGCCACCAGCAAAAGAAAGATACGAGTTGGGGAAAAAGCACTGGACAGAGGGGTATTGGTAGTGACGACCTTTCTTGCAAGGTTGCTGGCGGAGGGGAGGATGAGCTGAGGGATGATGGTCTAAGCCCGCTGAAACAAAAAGAAAAGCCAGTGCGCGAAGGTCTACCAAAAAGACTGGAGTTTGGGGCGGTGTCAAAGTCAGCGGGGGAACAAAGTGGCTCAGGGCGGTCGGTGTCCGTATGCAAGGCTAAGGAGGCGCCGGTGTACACAACGGAATCTAATGAACCGTTGCTCACAGGGTTGAGAGGTGTCCCCCCAGAGGAAGGTAGGGGCAATGACAGGGGCTTTCAGCAGGTTGTACAAGGGGAAGACGGAGCTGAGGCGGGTATGGAAGTGGATGAAGGAACAGGTATGCTGCAGGGTGGCGTTGAGGCTGAGAAGGCCACTGGCAAAGCCTCAGCCTCAGATCGGCTGGAAGGAAATGAAGGGAGGAGTGGAATGGAAGCTAAATCAGGGATTGAATTATCAATAAAGAAGCTGACTTTCAAGCGCAGACCAAGGAGTGAAAGAGCAGGGAAGAATAGTGAGGTGACACTGGAGGCTAGCAAGAAAAGACAAGTCCCGGACACTATTGAGGAGTACCCAGGGGAAGGAATGAAAAAGCACAAAGGAGGCGAAGGAGCAGGGGTTACTGGTGGTATGGAGGCCGAGGGTTATGCTGAGTTGGCGGGGTTGCCTAAGCAATCCCGCCAGGCCCAATGAGACTTATAGCTTGGAACTGCCGGGGATTGGGGAATGGCCCGGCAGTTCGTGGTCTTCGGGCGTCGAGAAGAAGGAGGCCCAGATGTCTTTGTTCTTGTCGGAAACCAAGCACAACACAAAGTTGGATGGAGAGGTTTAGGTGGAGCCTTAAACTGCCAAACATGTTTGTGAAGGACAGTGTGGGCCTAAGCGGGGGCCTAGCGTTGTTTTGGAGGAAAGGGATTGATATCACTGTTGGCAGTATGTCGAGGTACCACATTTAAGCCTTTGTGAAGGAGGAGGGTGGCTTCGAATGGCGTTTTACTGGGATCTATGGTGAGCCAAGGGGGGAGGAGAAGGACAAAACTTGGAAATTGTTAAGAATTTTGCGCAATAGAAGTGATCTGCCGTGGCTATGTTGTGGGGATTTCAACGAGATTATGTTCAATTGTGAGAAGGTGGGGGGACCGCCTAGACCGGAGAGGTGTATGGAGAATTTCCGACGGGCTCTTGTGGAATGTGACTTATGTGACCTCGGATTTGAGGGTGACACCTACACCTGGAGAAATCACCACCATAGGGTGGACAGCTTTGTTAAAGAAAGACTGGATAGAGCGGTGGCCAATAGCTCCTGGAGGGTTCACTTTCCCCTGGTTCGGGTTATAAATGGAGATCCAAGGCACTCGGATCATAGACCAATCATTGTTGAACTAGGGGGGAGGGAGAAAAAGGAATGGGGGAGAACTCTGGAAACTTTGAGGAAGTTTGAGGCACGTTGGTTGGAGGAGGAGGAGGGCCCAGCTAAAGTGGAGGAAGCTTGGTGTAAGGCGTTGGAGAAGGGGGAGACAAGGCTGATGGAGATCCAGAAACAACTATTAAGTGATTTGTGGGAGTGGGATAGATGTGTCTTGGGAAAGTTGGAGAAGCGTATAACAGCTGCAAGGAGGGAGTTGGAGATATGCCGGTGCAGAAGCTTGAGCCAAGCCCAAATTAATCGCGAGCACGTGCTGCGCTACAAGCTAGAGAGGCTGCTGGACCAGCAGCATACTTATTGGAAGCAGCGGGCCCATTCTACATGGCTGACCCAAGGAGATCGTAACACAAAATTCTTCCATGCCCAAGCTACTGAGAGGAGAAGGAAAAATCGCATTGACAAGCTAAGGGAGGAGGGAGGGGCTGAGGTGGAGGGGAAGCACCTGAAAAATTTTATTGCTAACCATTATCAACATCTTTTCATGTCAAGTGCAGGTGATCAGATGGAGGAGGTTATTGGGTGTGTGCAATCTCGGGTCTCTCAGGATATGAACGAGGGATTGATTGCACCTTTCACTAATAAAGAAGTTTGGGAAGCTTTGCAAGAGATGGGGGAATTGAAAGCTCCGGGGGCTGATGGCATTCCGGCAATTTTTTACAAGAAATTCTGGTCTTTAGTAGGTGACAAAGTGAAACAGGAGGTTCGAATGTGCTGAATGGAGGTAATATGCCACGAGGTTGGAATGATCTGATGAGTGGTTCGATTCGAAAGTGAATAAACGGAAAAGATTAAAGACCTCCGTGATCGGTCTTTGTAATGTTGCCTACAAGCTGATTTCAAAGACATTGCGAATCGGATGAAGTCCATCCCGCCAAGATTATTTCTCATTCACAAAGTGCCTTTGTCCCGGGGCGTCTAATAACTGATAATGTGCTGATAGCCTATGAGATGACTCACTACCTGAACCAGCGAAAAAGGGGAAAAGTAGGATTAACAGCAATAAAGTTGGACATGAGTAAAGCCTACGACCGGGTGGAGTGGACCTTCCTGAGGAAAATGATGGAGAAATTGGGCTTCCATGAGAGGTGGATCGTTTTGATCATGCGGTGTGTCACAACAGTCTCATATCGCATTAAGGTAAATGAAGCCTACACCACTACAGTGACCCCTCAGCGGGGACTCGAGCAAGGGGATCCACTTAGCCCATATCTGTTTATTATCTGTGCGGAAGCCCTCTCTGCCATGCTCCAACAAGCTGAAGCTGATGGGAAAATTGAAGGAATCAAAGTGTGTGGGGAGGCCCCTAGAATCAACCACCTTTTCTTTGCTACGACTCCCTTGTCCTGATGAGAGCAAGGATAGAGGATGCCAAAGAACTACAAAGAATTCTCAATGTATATGAAAGAGCCTCGGGTCTAGGGGTGAAAACGGGTCGGGTTAATCCCGACCGATCCGGCACCGAATCCGATTGGTACCGAATCCGACTAGTACCGAATCGGAGAAAAAATATGGGTTAGGATATGGTAACAACAATATCCGTCCGAATCGAATATCCGTCCGAATCGATCGTCTTCAAGTATGATTTCGGTTAGTGCTACTATTTGACGTTTCATTTTCTTTTGTAATGGTAAAATAAAATCTTCCACATCGGCTATTAAATAGCAACATCAAGTCGGTCGTCCTACTCCATTTATTGCACGTATGCATTCCTTACAAACAAGTAGGGTGCAAACGAATTGGGTTAATCGACCGATCCGACAGAATCCGATTGGTACGAATCCGATTGATACGAATCCGGAGAAAAATATGGGTTAGGATATGGTAACAGCAATATCCGTCCAAATCGATCCGTTTTCACCCTACTGGTCGGATGATTAATAGGGACAAATCCTCTGTTCTGTTCAGTCCCAACACAAACCAAATGAATAAGGAGCAGGTAAAATTGGAATTGCACATTGAGTCGGAAGCAAGAAGTGAGAGATATCTAGGTCTCCGGTCTCGATTGGCAAATCACGAAAGAAGGCTTTTGAATATATAAAAGGAAGATGCAGGGCGTATACAAGGGTGGCGGAAAAGATGCTCTCCAAGGCTGGAAAGGAGGTGTTGATTAAAGCTGTGGCACAAGCTATCCCCACTTATGCCATGTCTTGTTTTGATCTAACAAAAGGGCTTTGTGAGGAGCTGAACTCCTTAATTGGCAGATGGTGGTGGAATCAAAATGACAAGGAGAACAAAATCCATTGGTTAAGTTGGGACAAATTAACCTTGCCAAAGAAGGAGGGTGGTTTGGGTTTCAGGGACTTACATTTATTTAACCTAGCTATGCTCGCACGACAGGCATGGAGAATCTTAACCAATCCCGACAATCTTTGCAGCCAGCTTCTCAAGGCAAAGTATTTTGCTAACAGCAACATTTTGCAATGCAATGCTCGAGATGGGATCTCTTACACCTGGAGGAGTATCCTTCAAGGCGCTCAGCTCCTTAGGGAAGGGATAATATGGCGGGTGGGAAACGGAAACTCGCTGGATATTTGGGCTGATCCATGGATTCCACTGGGGGCTACACGTCAGCTGGCCACCCCGATAGGCACATCTCTAATGACGAAAGTTGCTGAACTTATCAACCCGGTTACTGGCACTTGGGATGAAGAGTTGGTTAAGGATACCTTCTGGCAGAGGGATGCAGATATGATTTTGTCAATGGCGACGGATGATAATACTGATGATTGGCCAGCCTGGCACTACAATCCGAAAGGGGAATTCTCTGTAAAATCGGCATACAAGGTGGCTGTAAAGCGGAGAGAGCATGAACGAGGGAGAGATGCGTCAGTTTCGGAGCTAGGGGGACAAAGCCAGGGAGCCTTTAATTGGAAGAAACTCTGGAACTTACCGATTCCAAACAAGGTCAAGATGTTCTTATGGCGGTTTGCCCATAATAGCTTGGCAGTCCGCAGGAATATAGCTAGAAGAGGAGTGAAGCGTGAAACAAGTTGTCCCATGTGTCACAGGATGGACGAAGATTGTGGTCACCTTTTCTTCAAATGCCATGGGGTGAAAGAAATTTGGCGGCTATTGGACCTAGAGCAAATCCGACTGAAGCTTGCAGAATGCATTTCAGGAAAGGAAGTAATCATGGAAAGCTGGAAGTTGGATGCGGCTACACAGCAGAAAATTTGGGTGTTGCTCTGGAAATGGTGGTCGGCCAGAAACAAAACAAATGTGGGGGAAAAAAGAAGGTCCGCAGCAGAATTATGCTCAATTGTGAGCTACTATGTGATAGAATTTGAAAAGTTGAAGAAAAGGGAAGGAGAGAAAAAACCAAATAAAGAACAGAAATGGGAGCCACCACATCCTGACTGCTACAAGATCAATGTGGATGCTTCTTACAGGGCTACAACGGGGTCAGGTGGGTGGGGCTTTGTTGCTCGTAACAGCAATGGTGAGTTCTTAGAGGGGGGTTGTGGATACCTTGAGCGGCTCACAAACCCCATTCATGCTGAAGCTCTTGCTGCTTTGCGAAGTCTTAAGAGGGTGGCACATCCGGGATGACTAGAATTATTCTTGAGACCGATGCAACAAATTTGGAGAAGGCTTTGAGTTACGATTCAATGGGCGAGCCCGCCAAGTCGCATCTTTCGGCGTATCAAGGATTTTATGAAGGATTCTTTTGATTACTGTGAGGTCCGGTCTTACCCGAGATCTTGCAATAAAGTGGCTGATAGCCTTGCTGCTTATAGGGCGAGCGTTGTGCGCTATGGTTCTGAGGTCTTCATGGACCAGGTCCCCGAATTTGTGACCAGCTTGGTATCTGACGATTTGCCCAGAACCACTGGTTAGTAGAATCCTCTGTGTTCCAGTTCAAAAAAAAAGCGCATATAGAACATGTGGCAACTAGCAACTACATCCTCGCTCAGCAGTGAAAACACTGACCCTTCCCGTAGCTCTTCATGCTAGATGAGTGCGTACCAACCTGAAGTTAAAGAGTTTTTTGGATCCCCACAACTGAACGGAGATTCTTTGAGGGCCTGATGATGTGAAACGACCTGTGGTTTCTTCTTAGTGAAAAAATGACCTTCTATTTTTTTAGTGAAAGATGGCCTATGGCTTCTGTGTCGCGAGGAACTGGTGGGCTGGATTAGCTGAGTCCAACATATTTTCATCCAGCAGCATCCACTTTGGCACGGCCCAGCACGTCACGATCCTATAGTCCTATGCCCCGATTGTATTTTTTAGCTTCGGCGAGGGTGGACCTGCCAACATAAGACCTCACTTATTTCGGCTTAAGGTTCTGATTTATAGCTTATGTTTTACTATTCGTAAATTTCATCTTTTTTTTATTTTTTGGTTTTTTTGAGCTTTTTTGCTGGTTCTTTTTCCCGTATTCATTTGCATTTTCCATGATGGGCTAACCTATTTTCTCTATTTTTAATTTTTTAATTTAATTATACCAAATAAGCCACCATCAGTTACACTATAATTTTAGACAGGTACAATACAATTTTAACCATAACTCATATTTTTTCGGCTGAACTGAGCTGGCTGCATGGTTTGTTCATACCGGCAGGCGAGCCCTGCCGAATCCTACCAACCCGTGCGCGTGGCCCGGAAGAACTGACCGGCTACGGGCCAGGATTCCAAACGGAGTGGACCTGGCCTCACCAGACGTGCTGGCCCCTTGCAAACCCTAGGGCCCGGCACCGAACGGCCGGCCACACCGGCATCGCTACGTAAGGAGAGGGAGGGACCACGCCGCCGAACCTAGCCCGCTAGCCGGCCACCGCGCCTCCCGTGCTTCGTACGGCCGTTCTGGGCTGCCACACCGGCACGCACAGTGCCGCACCGCCGCTGCCACTGTCCGCTGCAGGTCGCCGGAGACGCGCATCGATTGGATCTTGCTAACTGTAGCAGTGCAGTCACGCATGAACGCGCTAACGAATCGTATGATTCGTATCTAGCTTGCGTTGCGTACGTTGTGCACTCTCTCTTCGATCAGCTAGCTGGCCGGACGAACACAGGAAAACGGACCGGAAAACATTGCTCTGCCGACTTGTGGGTTATCGCTAATTCGCTACTGGCAAGTGCTGTTCCATCGTCTAACAACACATGCCTAGTCTCTGTACGCACTGAACAGTGCGGAAATGCAGTACACGGCTAGCTAAGGATGCAATTCGATCGATTTTATTTTTGCGAGGACTAACCAGGAAATACTACTAGAAGATATACTCCATATAGTAAGAGGATATTCTTCTAATTAAGTATACAATACTACAGGAATTATTCCTTGGTGTGGTAACGGAGTTATGAGTGTATGACTTTAGTCACTAGGGTTTTAATCCTGATGTGTTTTAGTAGGAATTTTGCGAGATCCACGACTTTATCATGTTCTCTATATGTTGAGCGTGTGTCTTCTTGTAATCGAAAAAGAGTATGCAATACTACAACCCAAACTGTTGAGGGACGTTTGCATAAGAACCTAACAGCTTTGTCTTTGCATGTGCACATATATACTACGTGCTTGCGGCTCGATCCCTCTTGCCATATATTTTTTTAAACTGCCTCATGCCATAATTGAGCAAACGGCGAGATCGACTTGGAAGAAGTACTAAAGAAGAAAGCTACGTATCATGCACAAGGTATATATCCATCGATCGGGACGGCCGCGGCTGGCGGTGGCTCAAAATCCTACGCTCTTAGCTAGGGCGGGCCAAGCTCAGGCCATGCGCGCACTTTCCACGGCGACCCAGAGGCGGTGGTTGGTGCATCAATTCGATACGTGATGCTGTGAGGAGATCTCTACACGAAAACGACCACATGCAACGACCCAGCAGTTGCACGTACGCGTGAAAGGGAAATGATCAGCGATCAGTCACGTACGCAGTAACAGCTCTGCACTCGGTTTTTAACGGCCAGTTTTATCTACAGTAGAGTATCTGTCTACTCCATGATCGATCTACACCTTAACTCAAATTTTTGTACTTGTACGCAGAAGAAGAAGAAGAAGAAGAAGAAGAAGAAGAAGAAGAAGAAGAAGAAGAAGAAGAAGAAGAAGATGGAGCTTAGCTACCAGTGGTCCACGGTCGAGTGGCGAAACCCTTGCGACGACGACGACGGGAGCAGCAGGGAAATCGATCGAGCAAAGACACGGATCGAGGCGTGCGCGCACGAGGGCGAGCGCCCACTATGATTCGGGGGGAAGTTGGAGGCGGCCTGCTGCATGCAAAGCAGAGGCCTCATCTAGCTTTAGTGTGGTCCGCCTGAAAGAGGCCGCGCGCGCGTTCTTGCACAGTAAAAAAAAATTCAGTAACGCACGTAGAGGGATTCGTTTATCTCCACTTCCCATCGAATTCACATGTACTCTGTAGAGTATTTTCGTTGCTCGTGCAGCCGTACGTAGTGAATTTCTCTGGAATACGACTGTGACTCAACTTAGGAGTCTTGAACTATCCAACCCAATTAATTACAAATTTGCTTCAGCAGTATATGAGAAGTTTAAATCTAGCTAAATCCAAGACCTTTGATGCCATTTGGTAATATAAGGGTTTATGCATGGCATGCATAGTGGTCGTTATGCATCCAATTCGATCGATTCCATGCTTTCATATCATGCATTTGACCAAATTAAACGAGCTGCACGTACGTATGTTCTTCCAATTAAATTAAAAATGATTGCGTTGTGGTACAAGTTCATGGTAGGGGTAGGTGCCAAACTAGTTGTCAGAATATGACAACCGGCCTGTCCAATATTCCTAATGTTGTATGTCACGTCAAGAGCTGGAATATACTCTACGTCTCTACGACCATTCCGTACGCGCGTGGCCGGTTGCAGTTGCAACGCATCAATGTAACAGAGACAACCAACGTCCTTAAAAACGCACCAGCAGCTACGTACACGGTTACATTTTAATTTCGTAGCAGTTATTTACAGATCATGGTGTAGTATCTATATACCTGCTTGCATTTGCAGCATCAATGCAACAAAGGCATGTTTAATAGAAGTATACCCTGAACTTCAAGATATAATAATTCTCTAATTATTACGTAATTATATTCTCTAAATATAACTCTTGTTGATAAGGAAGAAGTTTTGCAAGATAGTCATAAGTTCTTCTATGACTACATGGTCGTGAATCCTTCCACGACCATATGGTTGTAAATCTTTCCATGATCACTACTTAGTTGTAAGTCTTTCTACGACCACATAGTTGTAAATTGTTCTGCAACTAGCTACCTCGTGATTGTAGACCGTTCTACGACCAGTCTATCTATAACTGACTAGTTTACAATGACCTACTATACCATGGATCCGTCTGATAAGGCAGTTAAAACCTACGTTTATTCCTAATAACTACATATGATCTCTCTCGACAACAACTATTGCACGACGAACAAACCATCACGTCTTTCTGACAGATAAATTCCGTCAGATGGTAATCTCCCGAAGCGTTAAGTCGTCTTTTAGCACGAAACAACGGCCATCGCCGCTTTGCTATATAATGGTTAATGTTGGAGAAGAGAGGGATCGGATCGAGTCCAAGTTTGACTTGGTGAAAGGCAATTTGCATTATTTTCTCAATTGTAATCAATCCTCTTAGTAGTAGCCATATAGAACGTAGAGTTATTATTCTCTCAGTAGAAGGCCCGAACCTGTATAAAAATCCTCGTGTCTCTACTTTGCATAATCATAATCCGAGTCTTCAAGAGATTTTCCCGAATCCAAACAAATCATACGTAAGATTGATATTAAAACACTAACAACCCCGTACTTTGGTACGAATAAAAATATCATATTATCCGAGCAAGTTAAGTCAACATCGTCAGATCAGCATGCTCCACGCCTTTGGCTTCACATAGGCTCACGATTTAGCTCAAAGAGCTGGTGTCACACCTCAGTTGCCATGCTCGACCTACACCGTGTCCAGTTGAGCTTCGTTGTGTCCCATGTCGCAATTTTTTTGTTGAAGTTAATTTATTTATTGGGAGATGTTTTTTCTGTTTTTTGTTAGAGATTTTTTTAGAAAGATAAAGTTTATTTATTGGGAGATAGTTTTTCTTTTTTTGTTAGGCATTTTCTAGGGAGGGGAGCGACGTCACCATCACCATCACCAATTAGTTCTTTTTTAAGTTATAAAGATATATATAGCTCATGTGTTATGAGAGCATAATTAATTTATCATCACATCAGCAGCCTGCTTAATTGCATGTCGTTTAGTATTGCTTTTGTTTTTTACTTGTCATTTGAACATAGACAAGTCTCCAATACATGTCTTTGACCATTTTCTTAAAATCGCATGTTAGTAAAAATACAAAAAATATAACCATACAAAAGTACTTATGATGATAATCTAGTTATATCATTTCTACATGATAAATTTAAACATCAAAATTTTAAAAGATTGATTACACATATTTAATTAAAATAACTTCTTAAAAAGAACGGAGGCCATTAAGTAGAGGTCAGCATCAAACTCAAAAGCAATTATCTAATAAGTCATGCTAGCACACAGTATACTGTTAGAAAGGATTCTAATGACATAGGCAAATCTCATCAGGTTTCATCTAAGTTTCATAAGGTTTCAAAGAATTTTGACCGTGCTTCATGAAACTTAGTCAACTTAGGTATGAAATCTCCTAAAACTTTATGAAATCTCATAAAACACTATAAAAATTAGACATAAAACTTTACAAACGTTAGTCAACTTAATCATGAAACATTCTGGAACTTCATAAAACGCAATAAAACACCATAAAACTTAGTCATAGGACCTCATAAAATTTCATGAAAACACAAGTTTAGTTACAAAAATTTGAGAGATTTTCAATGAAGTTTCGAGCAAGATTCACAAAAAATGCTCGACTTTTCAACATGTTTTAGAAAATTTTTAGGAAGTTCCAAACCGGTTTCGTCTCAAAATCGAGCCATCAGCTATGTCGTGCTTGCCTGTGGCTCCTAATATATCAATCTAATACGTTGGGCTACTGGAGCACAAATCTTTCTGGAAAGAAATGAAACAACTAAAGAAAAATGAACTAATGATACCAAAAACCAAATTACCATTATCACATCACATAATACTCCTTTTCTTAAAAATCCATCATATACTAGTGCATCACTACATCAGTACTATTCCTGTTCTCCAATATCCACAAAGGCAGAAAGATATAAGCACCGAGAGAGAGAGAGAGAGAGAGAGAGAGAGAGAGAGAGAGAGAGAGAGAGAGAGAGAGAGAGAGAGAGAGAGAGAGAGAGAGAGAGGAAGCAGTAGTTACAGCATCGGAAGATAGGAAGTAATAGTTGCAGCACCGGGATGGAGACTGGACCAGAGAGTGAAGGCGATGGATACGTCGGCACCGCCGGGCACCTCGATGAGCGGCCGGCCAGCGACCTTAACGAGCACACCACAAGCAGTAACAACGACACAGACGCCCCTGCGGTCGGCCACCTCTAATCCACTTCAGCACGAAGTGCCTAACCAAGTCCCTCTTCAGAATATGACATGCCATCACCGGTGTATATCTATTTGCAGTTGTAGCATCAATGTAACAAAGACATGTATAATACACTGCTAGGTAAGCTTTTTTTAATAAAGGACATGTTTAATAGGAGCATATCAGTGCGATCACTGCAAGACTGTGAGATGGACTTTGACCATGATATGTAGGTGTAGAGCATGATTAACTTCGCCGTCACATGGCAACAACCGGGCATCGGCTAGTAGAGGTCTGCATCAAAACTCATAGTAATTAGCCGCAAGAATAAGCCAACAGGAGCCAGCCACATCGGCGACGGCGACTCGTATCCGAAGCAACGAGCTGGCCGTCCCCGCCGTGCGACTGTGCGAGCCGAGCCCGCGCGGCGGATGGATTGATACAACCCGGGCGGGGTCGGGTGCGCCGTGCGCCGGAGACAACGGCCGGCCGGTACAAATTGACGTGGCAACGGCCGTGCCGCCCTTCCGGACCCTCGCGCGACGGTTGCGGGGAGGGACGTCAGGGAGGCCGTCATCGGTGGGTCCCAGGCCCGTTCCTATAAATGCCACTGGTTCATGAAGCAAGTGGCATTCTCATTTGACTCGTTGCTCACGCTTTGATTTTGCGGTGGTTTTCAGGAGTATTTGTTTTTCTTTCGGGTAATACTAGCATCCGGACGTTCAATTTGATGCTAGCTTTGGACTCTTAGCTGTAACATTTTTTATTTATATTTGTAATATTTTTCGTTTATATTTATAATATTTTTGTCCGTGTTTTTGTTGCAATATTTTTTATTTCATGTATGCAACATCGACTTTTGTATCACACATTTTTGTTGCATACGGTGATTATAATTGTTGCACACATTATATAAGAATGTGCAGCGGAGCGTACGATACGAATATTCACATCTTTTTTTTTGTTATATATATGGTCGATAAATGTTGCAAATATAAACGAGAAATGTTACCGATGGGAATATTCACATCATTCTTTGTTTTTGTTGCAAACATACGCAAAAATATTGCATATATAAACGAAAAATGTTATAGCCGAGTACCCGAAGCTAGCGGTCGAATCAAACGTCTAGATGCTAGCATTTCCCTTTTCTTTAAAGAGTCTCAACGACCAAGAATTTAGTGAAGTGATTATAGTTGTATTTTTGATAGTTGGTGCCTAAACATGGACCTTTCCATCTGGGTCACCACCATATGCGTAGAAGACTGAAAAGTTATAATAGTGCATGTACCACTTGGTACAAATTATAGTTACGTATTTGTCTTCTTTTTTTGTGGTGAGTAATACGCAAACATCACAGACAAATAATTTCAAATGCTGGGATTTAAATTGCAATTATAGGCACCTAACTAGACGCGCAATATATATGTTGAAATTAAATATAGGGACTTCTCTCATATCTCAAGGTATAGCAACATGATGCTCCCAAAGTTTTTTAAATATTAGTACTGTTCCAATTTTTTTAGACTAGCTGAAAACCAATTTGATTTTCCAATAAATGTGATGGCCGAAAACCTATATGCATGAATAATGAGGGGAACAAAAAGGCAGCAGTTGTTGTCTTTATTAATTATTGATTAATTGAAAAGAATAATTAATTGCAAGGACTACACATTCTACAGGGTAACAGTCGTCCTCTCTGCAGTCGTAATCGTACGTATAGCCGTGTAGGGTACCTCAGTGTACATGTGCTACTTGTACTTTCATTAAATGTTTGCCTTCAAAAACAGTTGGATAATTGTTTAAGACAATTCATAGTATAAAGAGATGTTAAAGCCTGAAATGACTTCAAGAAATCGAACTGAAAGTGATAAACTGTTAAGTACTAACGAGCTACGTATGTAAATGATGCTAAGCGTGTGCGGGCACATCAAACGTAGGTGCATCATATCCCTAGCAAATGCCAAATGGGATAATCAGACAAACTTATTTTCTTCACCTCGAACTAACTGACGCATACATTATCTCACTCCCATGAGGCATAGGCAATTAAGCAGGGTAGATAATGGAAATATTGGCCATCAAACTTCTTGACTTCATAATTCATTCGCAATTTACAGATGTGCACTCGCAGATACTGTACGTTTGGCACCAACATAACCTGCATCATCTCTCTAAGATGCCTTCTGCAGAGATGATGCAGAGAGAGTTTGTATAATCTGACCCACAAAATAAAATCCTATTGCGCGCGGATTTCTGAAAATTAATATCTTCTTACAAATTTCAGTAGGGTTTCTTTGGGTATATATAGTGGTATATATGTATATGGTCTATTGTCCAACAGCTGGATGTATGTACACAAAAACACACAATCCAACTTATATCCCTGGAGTGGGAGCTCTAGGAAACAAGTTCCAAAACCTGTCAACCTTTTTCCCTACGGAAAATATAGGAGCACCATTCTTTATAGTTTACTATACATTACAATATACAATATTACCATGCTTGTTGCCACAGATTTGTCTTCTTATCTCTAATACATCGCATCTATTTCAGAGATATGTCGTAGCTTTCTTGCCATCTTGTTCTTTTCCAGGAAACGGACACGAAATCTTCCTATCTTACTGGACCAGCCAAGATTCAGCTTATTCTAGCTAGTAAAAAACCACTGCCGCTTCAAAGTTATCTTACAAAATCCTGCAGAAACTATGTAGGTAGTCCTATTTAATCATTGGTCTTGTCACATGAGGGATCCCATATATCCCATAAAACTCCAAAGCTTCATGTGATGTATCAAGTACCAACCAATACCAAATACAAACCACAGAGAAGTTACCCCTGAAGCAAACAAAGAACAAGCAGCCAAATTAAGTTTCCTCTGGAGCATGCAGACGACAGATGAGGGTGTGGCATTCATCATTAATCCTCTTTTTTTCATCAAGCATCTACTTTTCCCTCATGATCATGAAACAAAAGAAAAGTAGAACCGTTTTCTCCAATATATATCACAAAGTTATTATCTATAGAACAGATACTACTACTCTTAATTAGTATATGGATGAACCTATCATTAAAACACATGCAATCTTTAATCCTGCATAAATAAGTCAAAAATGTTACTAAGTATAGAATTGAGAGAGTTGCTAATTCTACTTAAGAGCAAGCATGTGTAAATGTCAATTGGCACGTGTCACATTGCGGTGCTAGTAGCCTAGTACATTGCTGTCCCCCAACTGGACCAAACGAGATCCTCTGCAGTCGCGTATGGGCGACTGCAGAGGGAAGTCACGATCTGAGCCGTCCGATTGAAAAAATGACGGCTCAGATCTTTTGTTGCTACAGTAAAAGGTACTGTAGCTACAATAAAAATTACTGTAGCTACAGTAATTTTTACTGTAGCAAAAAAAGGTCTGAGCCGTCCTTTTTTCAATCGGACGGCTCAGATCGTCGACTTCCTCTGCAGTCGCCCGTACGCGACTGCAGAGGATTCATTTCCCAACTGGACTGCCCCCACAGAATGCGAGAGAGAGAGATACTTACCTTTGCTTTTTTCTAAGGAAAAAAGAAACAAATTTGATCAGCTACAGCTTAGCCCACAGCAAGCTCAGGCCGCCTATAAAAGACGCCCACATGCCGCCCAGCCATCCACACGAGGACCATCCTACTGCTACACTGCACTTAAGCGTGATTCGTCCCCAGCCATCTTTAGAATCTATCGCAGATCGGCACATCCCCGGGCAGACCGGCCTGAATGATCAGATCCTCAGTTAGGCAAATTGAGGTACGTATTTTGACTTTCTTCTTCTTCTTCTTCTTCTTGCTCTATTGTTTGCTTCGTAGTTATCTGTTGTTAGAGACTTAATTAATTTGTGTTGTTTTTTCTTATGTTCGTGTTAATCTCGGCAGTAGATTCTGTTAAACTACAAATCTTGCATGTGTTAATCATCATTCGGTTGGAACATAGATATGTAAACTTATTGCTAATCAGTTGCATGTTGTATTTCTACTTACACGAGATCACTTTATTTGCAGTTTTGCACTCGTACAGAGGTAACAGCTACTGGCAAGACTACTACAATTGTTGAGTCTTGCCGGCGCGCGGCAGCCACATATACATGGACGCCTTCGGGTGGAGCACGCAATCTCCAGCCGCGCCGTGCCCGCCGAGCTGCCCGAGCGACGACGCCCTACTCGCCGCCTTCTTGAGCGAAAGCTTCGAGCTCCACTCCGACGACGGCGGCAACGACACCGTGAGCTCAGACGCCTACGGCCTCGACCTGCCGTCGTCCCAGCACGAGATGAGCCTCGTGCGCTGCCAAGACGGCATGACTCTTCCCACTGACGGATCCATGGCATTCATGGATTCGGTGGATATGCTCCCGGCCATCGCCGGCGATCACGACGGACTCCTTGACAGGTTCTGGTTCCCGAACATCCCCGAGGAGCCCGCAAGAACCGCCGTCTCGAACACCGCCTTCTCCGGGTACAGCAGCACGACCGGCGGGGGCAACATCTCCTCCGGCGAGTCCAACACATACGGCGGTCACGACACGGAGGTGGCGTCTCCGTGCGCCGTGTCGCAGCCGGTACCGCCTGCTCAGACTGCTGTACCTCCCTCGAAGCGGAAGCTAGCAGACAAGTACCCCGCAGCAGGCGCATCGGCATCAGCAACGACGACGACCAGCATCACGTTCGGGCGGATCGGCCGCCAGTCCGGGCCGCTCGGCCGAGGGTACCAGCCGGATACGGAGGCGATAGCGCAGGTGAAGGAGATGATCTACCGCGCCGCGGCGATGCGGCCGGTGAACCTCGGCGCGGCCGATCGGCGGCCCGAGAAGCCGCGGCGCAAGAACGTGCGGATATCGAGCGACCCGCAGACGGTGGCGGCGCGGTTGCGGCGGGAGAGGGTGAGCGAGCGGCTGCGCGCGCTGCAGAGGCTCGTGCCCGGCGGCAGCAAGATGGACACGGCGTCCATGCTCGACGAGGCGGCCAGCTACCTCAAGTTCCTCAAGTCACAGCTCAAGGCACTGGAAACCCTAGGCAGTGGCAACAACGGCAGATTGCTGCAGCATTACATGGGAAGAACCCCTTCTAGTGCTAGCAATGGTACTGTACGTGCCTTCGGAAGAGATGGCATTACTGGCTATGTAAAATCCAATAGGAACATGCAATTGTAGTGTAGCACGCACGCACGTACGTACGTTGCATTCATGTGTGTGATGATATATGAGACGCATGACACAGTTCTCTGCCGTTTAAGGTTAATAGAAGTAAGTGTTTTACTATTTTGAGAGGAATAAAAAGTGTGTAATTAATTTATATTTGCACAATGAGAAATGGACAGTGCATTTAGATCCCTAAATGTAGAGCTAAAGGAGCTGATTTGTACCAACAAATCATGGATGGATCTAGTGTGTAGAGATGATGAGTAATTTTATTGGTCGATCACCTTATTTTGGCCTTGTGAAAGACGATATCATAATTCCATGGGTAAAAATGGGAGATAAAAAGGTATGCACGTACTTTTGTCTATCTGACATGGCCGAACTTTTTACATGTTGACGATGAAAGGGGTGATCTGTTAGAGAACACAGAAAGTCCCTTTTCTTGTCCAAACTTAAAAACTTCTTTTGCAATGCATGCATGCAGAGGAAACCATATAACTGCACCATGATAGGAGCGATGATTAGTACTAATTAAGCTAAAGCTATATGGAATGGAATCATGCCACATATGATCAAGTTAGACCCCAAGGTTTGGATATTTGGACAAGAATATATAATACATGTATGCATGTCCCTCGTTTCCGTCTCTTCAACTGTTGCATGTTCCTATCAAACATGGATCTGGGTCTAGCTTGTGCCATGGAATCCAAATCTTTGAGCAAGCAGTGCACTGTTGCATGCATTCTTTTTGCTCGCTTTTGGGGTAGCTAAGCTAAAGCTAGGGGAATGGCATTGTTGTATTGGTACCACACTTCGGGCTGCCCAATGGCAAAAGACATTCCCTTTGGGCCTGACCCCCATGTGTGGTGGTGTACCTCTGTCCCCCTTCTCTCTCTCTCTCTCTCTCTCTCTCTCTCTCTCTCTCTCTTACCTTCTTCCCCTGTGCCTCGTTTGGTGCCAAAGCGTGGTTCTTGAGAAGACCACCGTCTGACCAAAGGTGCGTTCATGGTGATTGCTCCTCACATGCATCTCTCTCTCTCTCTCTCTCTCTCTCTCTCTCTCTGAACGTTCACCTGCAATTCGTGGTGTGACTTTTCAAGCTCGATCGCAACGCGGCTGCACGTAACAAAGTCGTTGCGTCATCCAAAAGGCCGTCGAAGAACGAAAGGGAGGCGTTGGACTGAAAAGTGGAGGAAATGGTCAGATATGAGGGAACTACGGGCTGGATTTTGGGCGCATCTGGCTATGTCGTATGAGTGACGGGATGCAACAGGCTGGGTGGTTTGATGATGTATGGCTGCTGGAACGGCTGGATATAAATTCGAGAAACAGAGGCTTACGTTGGCAAATTATTTCTATTTGTTGGGGTAGGGATGCAAACGGATCGAATATGGATGGATAATATCTCTATCATATTTGTTTTTATTTTTTTTCTCGGATACGGATACGAATACGGATACCTCGTATATGAATACAAATTTGAATAATATCGAATACAGATACGAAGTAAATACGAATCAAAATGAATACGGTCACGAATATTCATCGGAACATGAAAACGCCTTAAACTATACATCCAAAATCAATAAAAACACATAAATAGTTTATTTTATCAAAACATTAATGAAATCTAAACAAACATAAATATTTTTATCCACAATAGTCACACCATTATATAGATTTTAAATCTTCAAATGACAGTTAATTTGTTTTCTAAAGTTCTAAATAATTCTTAATGGATTTCTACCATTTACATGTGACTAATAAATTAATTAAGAATTTAAATTTGCATCATAATAATTTAAATGGCGGTATATCAATTTAATCGGTATAAATTTTAATCTACGGACAATACTAAATTTATTTTTAATACACATAAATATTTGCTAGTGGTGTTTGTAATTTAATATGACTAGGGAACCTAATGCCTAATGGTAATGAAGGCTTATGGCTTGGTAGGGCTAGTGGGCTGGTGGTAGGGAGATGAGAGAGGCTGGTTTGGGTTGGGCAATGTTGGGTTGAAATCTCGGATATCCGATTCTGTATTATCCGGATAATCCGTATCTATATTCGTATTCGCCGGATATCAGGCCTACTGTATTCATATTCGTTTCCGACAAAAAAATCCGTAATTGTTTCCGATCTGAGAATTATCCGAAGAAAATCCGATCCGACACAATCCGTATTTGTTTTCATCGGATCTGTCGGAAATTATCCAATTCGTTTTCACCCCTAGTTAGGGGGACATTATCACATTGCCATATTGAATATTGCATATTTTGTTTTTAACGAAAGAAACATTTCGTATTGTAGCTTAATTTTTTAGATGAACTAGCCGATGCGCAGTGTTGTTTGGACGAGTTAAGCTAGCTTCATTTCAGCTTCAGTTTTTGGTTTCTGGCTTATTTTTCACTATTCATAAATTTCGTCTTTTTCTGAAATTTTGGCTTTTTTGAGCTTTTTTGCCAGTTCTTTTTCACGTATTCGTTTGCGTTGTCCGTGTTGAGCTAGCATATTTTTTCTATTTTTAAATTTTTTAGATTTAATTACACCAAATAAGACACCTTCAGCTACAGTGTAAATTCAGCCGCTATAGTGTAATTTCAGTCATAAGTCATAACTTTTCAGTCCAACCGAGCGGGCCTAAATAAGATCTGTGCACTGTATACTTGTCAAACCTGCTAACGCGGCAATCTGACCACCTTACGTGTCGTACATAATTAATAGCCATAGTTCCGTTTATCTTGATCGGCTCTAATAAACACCAAATTGTTCACGTTTCTACTGGTTGAATAAGGCATTATTTTTTCCCTTTGACACTGCTTTTTTTTAGAGAATTCGTTTGAGATTGTTGAATAAGACTTTTGAGTGTGCAAGTGTAAAGAATTAATGAATCAGCTGCCACTTGCCACAGAAGCAGATAATTAAGCACCCAAACAATTCGTGCAAATCCAAACAGAAAAGGGCAAGGGTGATTGAGAGAAGCTTTGTTTGTGGGCTTGGTCTCAGAGTCAGTTTTGGGTAGCCTCTGTGGAATGCTTCCCACACTTCGTTGTTGGGCTTGTTTCTGATGGTAGCCGGCCTGACTCGACCATGACTTATTCGTGATGCAATGCATGCATCTATCCATTGAATTCAACAGCTATTTTCAATACTGGAACTGAAAAGGGTGAAGCATGACAAAAAGATAATATATGTCTAGTTGCTTGCATTTCCATCCTTCTCATGGAGCGGCACTCTTAACACCGTTTGTCACGAATTCTACAAGTCGTAAAAAATATAGGCTATGCACACGTTATTTCGACGTAGTACCGTATTTTGTTGTGAAGTTGATGCTTACAAAATGTGCTAATATCAGAAAGACAACCCCCGGCAACCTTAGCTGAAGCTGAAGTAGCTATATGGTGCGTTTTTTTACTATGACTTATGATCCCTAACATGAGTGTTTACGTGAACGAACAGCTCACGTTAGTGTGAATAAACCGAATACCAACAAGCCAAGAGGCTGATTTGAAAAGGCTATCCGATAAATCGCTTTGAAACAGCGATAAAGAAACAATTCTATTTATTTATTAAAAAAATAAACCATAGGTTGCAAAGAACTGATCCATGCACAAAACTAATAAACAAACTCCTTGTAATTTGCAACCTTCCACAGAGCCGCAATATACCATCCAAACGAACAATACAGTGAGAACGTAAGATGCCATTTTAAAAAGGTTATTTTACTGTATAATGTTTTTTAGACTATCACTGTACAATGATTGGAAGCTACACGGTGACAATAGTTCAGAATCTTCAGATCCACGCCCGCACAAGCTTTATGATGCAGCAGCATAATGCCCTTGGGCACAAGAAATACCAACACCTTCTGTCCTGTTATAGACGTGGGCCTTGTGCCAGTTGGGTTATTATTAGGAATAAGAGATTGATTTCTATTTGAGTTAGAGATTGGTTTCCTTGTATTAGAGATATAGTTAGAGATATGATTGGAGTTAGATTCATCTGTTAGGGGAGCCATCTATATAAAGAGACTACCGCATGCTATGTGAGGAAGGAGAATAATAACAAAGTCTTCCTAGTCTATAGTCTCTCCTCTCTCCCTACGCTGACGCCATCCGGTCATCTTCTTGGTGGTGTTTACCCGTTATGAATTAAGGTTCATAACAGATTGGTATCAGAGCAGTCGATCCCTTCCCACGACTTCTGCTACCATGGTTTCTGCGATTCGCCCTACTGCCGAGTCGTTAACCATGGTAAAAGCTAGCGCCAACGAGTTGGCCAGCTTCAACAAGAAGATGACGGACAGCCTTCTCAACATGCATGCCATCCTTGAGAGGATGGAGAATCGAAGGAAGGAGCAACAAGAAACAAAGAGCCAGATTTATCATCCAATACCAGATCCCCAACAACAAGAACCGCCACAGCCACCACCGGCTCGTCCTCACAATCTGCATCAGGCGTCCATCACCAGGCGAGTACCGCGGGCTGCTTCCGCAGTATCTTCTCCCTCGTCAAGGCCAGATCCGGCGTCTCCGCCCGCGTCAGCACGATCTCAGAGCCAACGTCGCTGCGCCATCCCCGTCCTCGGTTGCCGGTCGCCATCCTCCGCCTGGATCCACGGTCATCGCCGTCGCCGTCGCCGTCGCCATCCTCGGTCGCCGGTCGCCATCCGCCGCCTGGATCCATGCGGGTCGCAGTCGCCGTCGTCGTTTCCGGAGTTGGTCGCCGGAGATGGTCGCCGCCGGGCCGGCCGGCGTCCGCCGCTGCGCGAAATTGCCGGCACCGCCGGCCTTCCGTCGCCGCCGGCTCGAAGACGCCAGCGTCCGCGGCCCCGACGGCCACCGCCGCGCTCCACGGCCGTGGGCGCCTCGAATGAAGATGGCCGACCGCCGCATGCGTTCCCTGCGCCCGGCGGCGCGCGCTGCGCCGTCTGCCGTCGCGCCACCGCCGCCGCCGCCGCCGCCATCCGCCGCCGCGCCGCCGCCGCCGCCGCGCCGCCGCCGCCGCCCGCGCCCGTCTCGCGCCGAGCCGCTGCCGCCGCCCGAGCCTCCTCGCCCGTCTTGCGCCGCCGCCGAACGCCGCCGCGCCGCCGCCGCCGCCGCCGCTTCGCCGCCGACGGCCCAAAGCCGCCGCCGCTGGGCGAGCTGCCGCCATCGCGCCTTCAGCGCCGTTTCAACCGACGTGGGTGTCGGTCGGTTTAAACCGACCGGTTAGTTCGAGCCAAAAACCACCTATTTTGCAGGTATTATATTTCCGAAGGCGCTACGTTTCGTCTAGCTTTGTTCCGCGTGGATCTGGCCGTCCATCTCCATCCGCTGCAGCACTCCGCCACCGTTCGTCTTCTACATCGGCATCGAAGGTCTTCCATTGACCGCCGTTTAGCAGCTCGAGGACGAGCTGCTTGTCCGAGAGGGGTGTAATGTTATAGACGTGGGCCTTGGGCCAGTTGGGTTATTATTAGGAATAAGATATTGGTTTCTATTTGAGTTAGAGATTAGTTTCCTTGTATTAGAGATATAGTTAGAGATATGATTGAAGTTAGATTCATCTGTTAGGGAGAGCCATCTATATAAAGGGGCTACCGCATGCTATTGTGAGGAAGGAGAATAATAACAAAGTCTTCCTAGTCTATAGTCTCTCCTCTCTCCCTACACCGACGCCATCCGGTCATCTTCTTGGTGGTGTTTACCCGTTATGAACTAAGGTTCATAACATGTCCTGAAAGAATTCAAGTTTTACATAGCTTAAGTGTCACTGTACATCACATTCCAGTATTCCACAAACCCACTCGGATCTCAGGGGAAACAAATGATTTTAGGCACCGGCTGCATCTGGAGAATCTCAAGGGGAAGCAAGCTCTAATGAGCGAGCTTGAAGTACAATATGAAAAAGATAGCTAGAACAAGCGTCGCGATAATGCCCCCAACAATCCACTTGTTCCTGTCCATCCTCTTTGACATTGCCACTAGGATCTTTTTACTTTTACCGATGAAGTCATCCACGCCTTGCAACTGTGAGCAAGAGGAGGAGGATGTCATTAACACGTATGGAAAACGTATCTATAGCTGATACGTGTGCTATTCTCTTAACTATCAGGGCAAATGGGGCACTGCCGCTTATCCAATCCAGACAGGCAGACAAATCACAAGGTAATGCCAAAGATATGTTAATGCTGCAGCACACATTGGACACTGTACTGCACAAATAAACTCTGCACAAAGATCATGGAGTTGCACTATTTAATATGCAAAGTTAATCCACTAGCTTTGGGAAATTTGTCTTACAAATCAAAAGGCAAATGTTTGTTTCGTTTTGTACAAGACAGCTAATCAAAAATATCTTTCTTGGCAGAAATAGTCAAGTGATCCAGCCCATTTTTCTCTACATTGAAGCAAGAATATTTTTACCCTTGCTGATGTTGTCAACAGTCCCATGAAACTACAAACCAGAGGAGAACCTCATCCACAATCCCATGACCAATGGGACAAATGGAAAATAGGTGTCACTGGTATACCTAATTGAAGATTTGGCATATATTAGAGAACTTAATCCATTTTGCAACTCATGTCCAAAGAAGCACCACATTACCAGTTTTGTATCTTTACTAGCGAGCAATCAAATCATGAACTTGTTATGGTCTAATACTCAGGAAATACTGTAGCGCATGTACTGTAACATGCTACAATACTTCCTGAGTATTAGACCATAACAGAACTAGATTCAGGAATCATGTAGCACCAGGATATGATAGATGGTAAGTCCTGTGCAAAAGTTCACAAAAGCTAGATAACTATATTCTCAGAGCCACCATCCCTAATATATATGAGCCTAATTTGGCAGCAATGGCACTTTTCAACATACATGCTTCATAGAGCAGTAACCAATTTCCTAAATAAGCCTAGATAGGGCAAATCCATCAAAACTCAAATTAGCATCTAACTAGTGATTTTTTATCTATGTATTTTTTTCTTCTAAAAACGCAGGTGGTTTGTGTTTCATTCATTAAGAGGTAGAAAGGTACAGACATGGCTTTGGGGCCATGTAAGAACCTTGAGGTTACTAATACATGAGATGAATGACTAGCGGAGTGAAAAGGCAAGTAAGAAGATACACTAAACTGGATGAGAAAGCAGCCCAAAGCGATCATGACAAAGAAGGTCATCTAGTCTGGATTTCCCAGTCGACGGCCAAATGTAGAACTCCTATTTGATGCGGTGGGCAAACTCCTTGGTGTTAAGGCTTCCTTGGTCATGCCACAGCCTGTTCCTCTCCTTGCAGATCATTCTAACTTCTAACAACCAGAATTATCAGGGAGTCTATTCCTTTTCGCTTGGAGCTAGGGGCCATTCCCCAAATGGCTGCCCAATGTTCATGTAGGGTCCGTTGAGTGAACTTGTAGGAAGTGCAGAGTGACAGGCAAGAAAAGATGTGATACCACATCTGTTTAGCCACAACACAACGGATAAGAAGATGGTCGA
This sequence comes from Dendrocalamus sinicus, assembly GCA_036346575.1. Classification (NCBI taxonomy): domain Eukaryota; kingdom Viridiplantae; phylum Streptophyta; class Magnoliopsida; order Poales; family Poaceae; genus Dendrocalamus; species Dendrocalamus sinicus. The sequence continues at coordinate 2,912,676 of CM070655.1, read as the reverse complement.
CAGTCTCGGATTCTTGTTTGCAGAAGAGGCATGTTGATGGCGCTGGGGTGTTGTGTTTTCGAAGCCTAGAGAAAGTCCAAACACGTTGTTTGAGCAGCAATCAAGAAGGCGGCCGCCTAGGCCCTATGTAGGCGCTGAGCGGCACCTTGCCGCCACGCCTTGCCCCTAAGTCGGGTGGCTAGGCAGGGAGCCGCCTAGCCGGTCCAAGGCGGGCTCAACGCAACACTATCTCAGGCGGATGCGACAGCGCAGTCGGGGTTGGCAGGCGACTAGATGGGTAGAAGCGCTGGAACAGCATGGGAGGTGGAGCACGGCCGTGTCACACTGCATGCTACCGCCACAATGCCTCTGCCTCTTTGGAATCAGCAGCGCGACCGAGGTCTGTTCCACCGCCTCCTCCCCCCTCGTCGTTTCCTCCTGTCGTTCGCCTCCCCTCCCCTTCGCGCATCTCCCCTAAATCTCCTCCGTCGTCTCCCCTCCGCTGGCCTCACGACCTCACCTCCCCTCCATGCCATGGATCTGTGGGAGAGGCGCGCGAGCCGATGAGGGGAGGTGAGCGACGAGGCTAGCCAGCGAGGGGAGGCGAGCGACGAGGGGCAGATCTACGGAGAGGCATAGGGGAGAAGGCGCGCGGGGGAGAGAGCGCATGCAGGGGAGAGAGCCAGGCATGCGTGTGCGAGGTGAGAACGGGGGAGAGGAGATAAGGGGTCCGTGACTCCATGTGCGATGAGAAACTGAGAATAGAGCTGGAGAGAGAGAAGAGATAGGGGAGAGAGGCAAATAGGCTGGTCATTGGTGGCCGGCCACGTGAATAAATGGGCCAAACGACTAAATAGGTTAGAAATTAAGGCATGAGCCAAATGAAAAAATGGACTAGAACAGAAAAAGTAGGAAGAAAATAAAATATAAATTAATACACCTTATTTTTAAATCTACCACCTAGGCCCCACCTCGCCGCCCGCCTAACACCTTCTTGAACATTGTGTTTGAGTGCCAACCAAGTGAACGGCTTGGCTTTCAGAGGGATCACACTCTTCCACAACTCCTTGGCACAAGGAAGGAGTACAGTACCTAGACACATGGCGTTATAGGCCGATTTGGGAGAGTATTTTCCATCAGTTGACCAACACCAAATGACAGTATCTCTAACCCCTTCTTGCAGTTGGACTTAGTTTAGGGCTAAGCACAAAGAAAAGAAATCACAAATGGCTTGCACGGTGAAAGGTCCTTGTAAGTCTGTCATCCAATTTTGGTTGTGCAGTGATTCCGTTACAAGGGTCCATTTTTTGCGAGAATTTTTCACCTTTTCACAAATGGCCGGAGCTAGATCACGTATGCCTTGGCCTTGTAACCATCTGTCTATGTATTTTGCTAGCTAAGAATGTTGTTGCTGATCTACGTGTAAGGCCAGAAATGATCAATCCAAAAATAATTGGACAAGAAAAGGAACAGGCATGTATTAACTCCAATGGTGGCTCAAAGTCCCAAACAAAAATATCTTGAAAGCACATAATACATACTGTTGTGTGAGCATGCAACAGTGACTGTCGTTGTTGATGAAGGTCCTGAAGAATTGACACGCCCATATCTTCTGTCTCCAGTACTGTTCTTTGGCTCTCTCTAATTCTGTCAGTAGACTGGTTCAATCTTTCTGATGTCATCATCAATCTTCCTCTCCGATCAGAGGACACCTGAGCCATGTAACAACAAAAGTACATCAGAAAGGAAATGGTGAGCCTTAGATAAATACTTTAAGAAACCAATAATGTAGTGCTATGATATATTAATTACATATAGGCAGAATAACAGTAAAGATATAGAATAGAACACTGAAGAAGGAAATAAGGCAAAATCTCCCAGCAGTGTAGCAGCATTCTCAATAATATATTAACAGAATCATTTACGACTTCCTCTTAATATGTCACCAGGCTTAAATAAAAGTGAACTAAATTCTAAGCTAATGAATGGATGGCAAGACCATAAATATGTTCACTGAAAGAATTATGCCACAAAGCCTTCTTGCAACAAATAAAATATGAATTCAAGAGCTAAGGTCTCAATAATAAATAAAGTGACAATTGACAAATAAGATGAAATGCATGTGCCTTTGCTAGTTTGCTCATACTTTGCACTTTAACAGATTATACATCCAGACCTGTTCAACTAGGAAAACAATGTCCTAAGAAAGTACAGCTCAAATCGCTTATTGACAACGGAGTCCAAATTTGTAGTACTGAATTCAAGCATTGTCTGGTTCTGTATTAGTATTAACTATATATTGATTCCAACAGGCCTGTACTTAACCATAACCAGAGTACTAGATTCAATATTTTTGTGGAAAAATCAAATTGAAGACATAACTGAAGTTCATCGTAACAGGCTTCAAACACATAATCTGAGGCTCTATGCAGATACTGAGCTGAGTATGTGCCATATGGGTCACATACTACAGCCGCAACATCTATTGAAACTCATATCTGTCACCTGTGAGTACTAGAATACCAGATGGTTTGCTACAAACGCATAATCTACCTACGAACTGACATAAGCATAGGCAATAGGGAGCTCACCGAGAGAGCGTCCGCCATGCCGGCCTCGAGGAGCTCCTCCCGGGTGGCCTGCTGGGCATTAGGCGCCGAGATACTCTTGAGCTCGCTCTTGATATTGTTCAGATCAGACTTGTATTCCCTTATTTTAGCCAGCAACCCCGCCTTCACGCTCGGCTGCATGCTCCGCGCCTCCAAATCCATCTTCCGAATCTAGACACATCCATACAGAAATTTAACGCATAATTACACAACTAACCATCATAGCACAACGTCCACCTCGGGGAGCAGATTGTTTCCAAAGCACAGCTAAGATTAAGCACAAATTCTACACACAGAAACTTCAGCTCTATTTTTTTTACCAGCGATTCAGCTTCCTGCACGCCGGACTGGATCTCGGAAAGTTTCTGCTTCTTCTTCTCTGGTAAAGAAAACAAGAAAAGAGGGCAAAAATTAGACCAAATCATACAAGCAACCGAAAATTATTGGCGCTGAACCACCAGAATTTGGGAAACGAACCTCCATCGAGGGCGGAGGCGGCGGCGCACGTGCGCGAGAGCGAGGCGGAGATCTCGCAGTACTGCCGCTCGTAGCCCTCGAACACCTCGCTCATGGCTGCTCCTCCCTACGCCTCGTTCCCCGGCAAATCAGCAAACGCACCCAAACCCGGTGCAAATCCCACCCACGAACATCCAAAATCGAGCGAAAGTTTTGAGCTTTAACAGGTGGATGCCTGAGCGACCTCTCGAGGGGGCGAGGGGGCACCACACCCCGGGGGCAGTTGCCGTGTTGGAATCGGCGATGCTTCCCGTAGGCCACAGACCCATACCCACACGGAACCCATTCGCATCGCACGATGGTCATAGGAAACTACTGCAGCATGTGACTTGGATGCCACGCAGAAAAATAATGGGCCCCGCTTTTTTACCTCTGGCCAAGGACGAAGAAAGACATGGTCCCGCTTCTAAATGGGAGATTGGATCATATATCCTTTTTTAGTTGGAAAATTGAGGATTTATCCTCTATATCTCAATAACACGTTGGGTCATTATAAGTCACTGACACGTGGGTCAGGAAGGTAAATCCTCAATTTCCATCTAAATGGAGGGTATATGATCAATTGCCAGCTTCTAAATTTAAGGCTCCGTTCATTTGATTCAAATTTTAGATTCTAACTTATTTTTTATTATTTATAAATTTCGTTTTTCTAAATTTTTGGACTTTTTTGAACTTTTTTACCAGTTCTTTTTTCCATATTCGTTCGTGTTGTCCGTAATGAGCTAACATATTTTTTCTATTTTAAATTTTTAAATTTAATTACGCTAAATAAGCCATCTTCAGCTATAGTAAAATTTCAACCGCTACAGTGCAATTTCAGCCATAAGTCACAACTTTTCAGCCCAACCGAGCGGGCTAAACATTTATTTATTTTTTGTAAATCTCTTCTTGAGTTGCACAGCTATAACAGACAACACGTAAGAAATACATCAATCTTTGTGCCACTCTTTGAATCCTTGTTTTCGAATGATATGGTTAACTTTTGGTTGGTTTTGACCTCTTTTTTCGTTTTTGTGATCTTGCTGTGCGAAAAATGTGTAAGATATGGAGATAATATTTGGGAATATATTTCTATCCATTTAGGCACCTTAATAGCAAGATTCATAAGAAAACCTAGTTTTGCTTGATTTTAATCTCTTTGATCCATCTCTTGTTTTGAGGTTTTTGGCTGGGATTCTTCGGTGTTCTAGCTTGATGTGACGTGTGGGAATACATTTAGACCCTTCTTGATCATCATCATCCTACAAGCAGGTTGTATTCACCGATTTTGGTGTTGGCTTGGTTTTGGTGCAATCCTTCAACAAACTAAAAAACGTCTCATGATCGTTTATTGGAATAGGTTCGCAGTATCCTGGACTAGATTCTTGTCAAATTTCATATCATTTGGATCTATGAGTTAAAAGTTCTCTCGATTCGTATGTTTGAACTCGTGCTGAAATTTCTATTCATCAAGGAAACTAGAGTATCAAGATGTAAACAACTGCATTCAAAAATCAGTAGTACTGCAGTGATGAAAAAATAATGGTACTTCAAAATGAGTAATCTTAGTAGTGCAATCAGCGGTACTTCCAATTTTGCTGTTTCCTCTCTAAAATTTTAGCAGTTTCTTTTGCTTTTTTGTTGGTGGTTTTGCATCCTAATTTTCATAACTTTGTAACTATTGGAGAGAAGGAGTATTGAATATTTGAGAAAAATTAGGAGATATCATATCATTCACCTCTTCTTTGTTGCCATCTTGGCAGTGATCGGTTGGGCTTAAGCTTTTGGCTTCTAGCTTATTTTTCATTATTCATAAATTTCATCTTTTTCTGAATTTTTGGCTTTTTGTTCAGATTTTTTGCCGGTTTTTTCCCCATATTTGTTTGTATTATACGTAATGGGCTAACATATTGTTTATATTTTTAAATTTTTTTAAATATAATTATGCTAAATAAGTATCTGTCAGCTACAGTGTTTTTTCAGCCAGCTACAGTGTTTTTAATCATAAGCCATGAGTTTTTAAACCCAACTGATCACCACTGAATCTTTCATTTTGTTCCTAAATGTCTATAACTGTGCGAATGCATGATTATACAGGTGCCGACGCACTAGCAAATAAAGCAAGAATATTTACGCACACGCTATTACAAAACTGGACGTTTCAAAAAAAAAAACACCGCTCTAAAATGATTTAGACCCTATTTGAAATGTGAGAATTTTCCTAATTTCTACTAGAATGAACGTGAAATTCCTATATGCCTTGGTTTTCTTTATAGAAAAATTTTCTAATTTATATTAGTAACAACGAGTAAAGCACGTAAGCAAGTTGAAGAGAGTCACACTCTCAGGCGCCGGTGGGAAAGAGAGTGAAACCCGTGGTGAACAACGTTGAGCTGGTTCGAGCCTTCGCAGGACAGTTGGTGTGGCTGCGTTGGCCGAGCTAGATCCTGTCCCGGCCCAACAGGCTCAGATCACGCGAGAACCACCGTCCGCCGGGGCGCCCGTCTCGCAGTCCTCGTTTTCGCGGGGTAAACGGCGCAACATTTCTACTGCAGCATCCGGCAGCACAGCGGCAGCCGGCGCGCTGGGCTGATCTGTGCGGTCGATCCGCAGATCAGCGGCTGAGGGCGGCTCGGCACTGCGCTGACAGGGCCCGGTCTTGGTGTGCCCGAGGGGTCCAGGAGAGGGAGAGATAAAAAGGCCGCCGCCTCCTTCCACCGAAGGGGAAGAGGACAAAGGAACAAGAAGAACGCAGAGAGAGAGAGAGAGAATCCATTCTCCCACTTGATTGACCTCTCGTCCATCTCGAGGGGAAGAGAAAGCGATCGATTTTGGTTTTGAAGGGTGAATTGGAGTACCAGGAGCTGAAGGCACAATTTATCTGGGGGTACTGGTCTTTCCTGGTTGATTTTATCCGTGTTTTATTTTTTATTTCCTTTGAATTTTTCAGTGATTTTTTATTGGAGTTCTAGGCTGTGATTTATTTGAATTATTGGTTTCTCAAGTTTGGTTATTTGATCTGAAAGATCTAGTTCCTTCTCTTGTTTTTTTGCTGGGATTGAATTCCAGTTGCTCTCCTTTTCATTTTCCTGTGCTGGAATGATTCTGGTTCTGCGTTTGCGATTCCAAATGAAGCGAGAGGTGATCTGGAGTGGATGATTTGAATCCAATTCTCACGGAGCTGCATTACGGCATGAGCTGCATCAAGTTGCGTTACGGATGAACGCAATCTGAGCTGCTTGCCTTTCGATTCGCGCGAACCTTGCTCGATTGGGAGGTATCTGATTAGGATCGAGCGATTCCGAAACAACCTTTTACTGCTTGTTTGCAAGTTGCGGTTTTTTAATCTGCTTTCTTTGGTTTTTCTCGCAGTGGTTCGATTGGTAAGAGCGAGCTGAAATCGGAAGCTGTTTAGGTGGAGTGCTGGTGCCGATTTGGATCATCTCCTCCATTTTTCCTTTTTTTTTCTGATGGTGCTTTTGTATACTCTCTTCGAGTTGGCACATTTTTGCCTTATTTTTCTGTTCCCGATTGGTCTCTTCCTCTGCTTGTTGTGACGTTTTCTTGTTCTCATCTCAAGTGTGTCCGATCTGTTCTCTCTTTCAATTTTGCCTTTCCATTTCTATGTCCAATTTGCAAGAGAGCAGAAAATTTTGGTCCAGTGCTCTAGAATTGCCCAAATTTTACAGTTGATTCGTTTTGTTTTTCTCTCCTTTCTCATGTTTATTTATTCCGAGTAAACGAGTTAAACTGAGCTGAATTTTCACGAGGCGATACACTTTTCATCATGGATTTGATCTGTTAATTTTCCTTATTTTTCTCTTCGGAGCTCTCCTTTTTTCATACACAAAACTCCCAAAGTCTTCAACTTTCTTTGGTTGATTTGATCGGCCAGTTAAATTGAGCTGAATCTTAAGTGTTCATCCCGTTTTGTTTCGATGTTTTTTATGGTCCAGTCGAATCAAGTAGACAAATTTCACAACTTATGTTGATTTCTACTTGACTGAAATTTCAACTCTTGTCCCGGCATGAATCTTCTTCCTTCCCTTCTACTGCTGAATTCTTCATTTCTTCCGTGCTCTGCATTACCATTCACTAAAATTCTTCAACAATTTGCTGTCTAACTCGCGCGTAAATTGTGACACATGCAGCGCGGCGCTAGTCCGGCAATGGAGAGGGAGGCGAGGAACCACTACCGTACGCGAGGCTCCACGCGCGGCGGGGGCACGGCAGCCGAGCGCGACCTGCTTCTGCAGTGGGGCAACCGGAAGCGTCTGCGCTGCGTCAAGGTGCCGCGCCGCGACGTCGAGGCCGCCGCCACCGCGGCCGCCGAAAAGGCCGCCGTTGGCCAGCGCCGCGCCGCCGCCGCAGCCGCCGCGCAGCACCACCCAGCCGGCCACGCCCACCACCGCGTCCTCAGGTCTGTGTGTCCCTGCTGTGCATGTTGCGTGTGCTCTCTGACTGCTTTGTGGCTGGTTAGTACCTGTTAAAATGTGTGATTTTTTTTATGGAAATCACTTGTTAAACTGTTGTTGATAGAATCTAGAATAGCTATGGGTTGAAACAACACAACTGGCTATCACGTGATGTCTGTCGTGGGCACGTGACCAGAAGTTCTGGTGTTCCTGATCTAATTTGGTTTTGCTCTGGAGGTCAAATGCTATTGTGAATGTATAGTATGATGCACATCACCTCAGAAGACCATGATGTCCTTGTGGTCTTCTCCACTTTAACCTTGATAGATATTCTTGAGGCATGTACTAATTTGGTTCATTTACTCTCGGATTAAATAATGTTTCCTTTTGTGGCTCAACTTGGGTTCTTTAAAGGCTGAAACTATAGGAGAACCTGAGTTTTATTAGGCTAAAATTAGAGGGTTATTTTCTCTTTTCAAGGACCAGCAGGTTGGTGCTTGTTATCTTTTGGTCAATCCAGCTCCACGGTTTCAAGTTAGCTGATTGGATTGGCTGTATTTCAATTTTCAAGGTCTGAATTGTCAAGAGTTCTCCTCTAAAACGGGACTACTGATTTGTGAATACTAGCTCATTTTCCATTTTGACTGCTTCGTCCTCTACCTGGTTTTTGCTGGTACGATGTTTCTTAATCCGATCCATAGTTTTGCTTTATTGAAATTGTTGCAAAAACTGTTGAGAGATGAGGTTTTCATTATGTGGACGATGCCAATTGCTTGTCGCAATTACAGTTGATGTGTTTGGATGGTCGTATCAGCTGTTTTTCCTTGACTAATTTTGGCTTGAGAAGGAAACACCATATTTATCTCAAATCAGTCACCACCACTCATAAAGTGGATGGTCACAGCTTGTTCATTCGTTGTTCTTCCGTTTACTTTTCTTCTTGTAATCCTAGTTTTGACAAAGCATGATATAGGTAATTGCTGGAAGTTGTTGCTTGCTACCTGTACCTTTCTCCTAAAAGTTTGCGAATCATGAACTTTGTAGTCTTCATTCTCCCCCCCTATTTCAGCATTTAAGAATTATTTGCAGTAAGAAGTTAATAGAGTTATTTTGTTTATCCCATTCTCGCTGTGAAATCAGTCATCACCATTGAATGGTTCCCTTTCTTTGTAGAAGTGGACAAGTACATTACCTATTGCCTGATCTGCCTTATTTGTTAGACTGATATATGACTATACACAGGGTTGCTTATTGATGATTAAATTACCTGTGGTTAGGTGCACACACTTTTCCCATCAAGAGAATTGAATGAAACAATTTTGTTCAATGTATTCGTTTTCTTTACCCCAGCGAGAGAGCCTATAGGGTAACTAAATGCTTTTTGCTGGATAAATTCAACCAGGCCGAACTTGTCAATGAATGCATGTGATGGAACCCTTCTTTGGATCTAGATTATCCTTTTCCGTCCTGTAGAGTCTTAGAGTCTAGATATGCTTCAGAATCACACACTGGTTGCTTGCAACCACAAGACCAAATTTACTAGGTGTACACTTTTTCTCTCTTTTTCTGTTGTCATTGTAGCATTACCATTTTTCTCTATTGTTTTTAATCTTTGGAGTTACTGAATTGATAGGAATTCTGAGGAGCCTGGAGCAATGAGGCCATCAGCACAGCAGCAGCAGAACACTGGGATCCGCACGGTTGCGTCACCGGGCAGGGAGCGCCCTGCAAGGGGCAACAACACCACCAATGGAGCTCCACCAACCTCTCCAGATGACAAGGGCTCGTCGTCAGGGAGCGAGGGGTCAATTTGGCCCAATTTTGCAGTCACCCTGACAAACAAAGAGAAGGAAGAGGACTTCTTGGTGTTCAAAGGATCCAAGCTGCCTCAAAGGCCCAAGAAGAGAGCCAAAGTCATCCAGAGGACCGTGAATGTATGACCGTTTCTTCTTAGTTTTCAATCTAAGAAACTGTTCTCATTACATTCGATGCTCTCAGTTCACATCAGTGCGACATAGGATTCTTATCTTGGTACAGAAAGTAAATAAATTAATTCCTTGCTTGTTGCACAGAGATTCCAAACTCACCGCACAATATTACTAGGAGACAGTAATTATGGACTCCAAACTTAAGTGCTAGATCAGTAAAACGAGGATTTACCGCTCCCTAAATAGATTTGGATATGCATTTTTAATAGATACAGCCATACAGGGCATGAGATCACATGGGACACCTTTGTGCACGCTGCTTGTCTTGCTCCTTGATCAAAGGAGACGTGCAAATAAAATAGCAAGATTCGGTGGATGCCTCCTTTAACTTGCTTGCCAAGAGGCGTCCATTATACCATAGCATGCTTCTGCCTGAAGCAAATATAAGACTGTTTAAAAACTGATGCGTTCCATTTCGTTGTCCCCTCAACGTTCAATGTGTTGTACTGTCCCTACTATCAACCACTTAACCTTGCCTTATTTATTTGAAGCAGCCAAACTAATTGCCATTCTAAAATATTGTGTGACAGCATTACAGTTGTTGTATCGGTGAGCTAACCTGGTAGGCCATTGGCCAGAGATGTTGTGCCATCTGCCCATCTCAGTTTAATTCTATCTTTTTTTTCAATTACAAGAAGACACATGCACACATACTACTACGTACGCACACCATATGCACACATATGCGAGTGCACTCCCTTAGCACACACCATTTTATTCATATGTTTGTTTTGAAATTGTATTACACTGTCACCATTCTGCAATTTTACCTAAGGTTGTTCATCTTTGGCAGCTTGTATGCCCAGGAACATGGCTATGCGACTTGTCTCTGGAAAGATATGAAGTACGAGACAAGAAGGTTTCCAAAAAGGTGAGCGAACTGACATGTTGATATTGATTTCAATAAGCTGCAAATCCTAGATCATGTACTAGTAGTTACGCAATCACCTGGTTCTTATCTGATTTTGCAGCGCCCCAGGGGATTGAGAGCTATGCACAACATGGACAGCGACTCGGAATAATAGGATCGCTGAACATGAGCAGTTGAACATTAGAAAGAAGACACCGCACAAAATCCAGTAGCTGAAGATTGAAATTAAGCTTTCCGAATAGAATGATCAGTGGGCTGACCACTTGTCACGCTTACTTTGGGAGATCAAGAATGACTGGATTGTCGGAGGCTGCAAAGAAGAACACGAAGGGGCTGCAGGTTATTCTCAGGCAGGCATACTTCTGTTTACAGTGAACATTAGCAATAATCTGCCTCCCAGTAAGGCAGCTCTGCATGTTTCCAAGGCCCTGATGTTAATACCACTTGAGCACATCTTGCTACGTCAAACAAATGTCACGTACTCTAGTACAGGTGGATGTGTGGTTTGCCCTCTGCGTGCATTGACAATATAGTACTTAACATGAACCTGAAAGGGCCTTCAATAATTTATCTCCTGGTGCTGTAAACTTCCACTGTAAATCCAATTCGTAGCATCAGAAATGGATGTGAAATTTGTGAATGCGGTGATATGTGTGGTTGGGCCTCGTGTGTAATTCAGGACAGACGAAAGTCCATGTCACCTTTTCAATCTGAAATGCAAGTGTGTAGGGGCTTTTTCGTAAGAATCTAGGGACCTTTTTGTGAAAACCAGGGATCTAAACGTAATTACCAAATCTTTGCGTGCTGTTTCGTGGGGGCGACACGTGGATAGCCTCCCCTTCCGGGGAGACCCCATACGTAATATATATTAGCCTCATAGGCGCGGCGTCACGCCGCGTCAGCCACCGTGTGTACTGAAGTAAAAGAGGTGAAAATTCGTAGCTAAAGGAAAGTGTAAGAGCTTTTTGAAAAAATCGAGGGTCTTTTCGCAATAAAAGGATATCAGAGGGGTTTTTTCGTAAAAACCAAGGACTGTTTTAAAAGAACCGAGGGTCTGTACGTAATTTCGGAAACTACGGGTCGTTATCAAAGGAAAAATGCAGGGGCTATTCAAAAAAAAATATAGGGACCTTTTTGCGATAACAGAGGACCTTTATGTAATATCAGGAAAACGCGGGGATTTTTTCGCAAAAAACGGTTGCCGACCGTACGCAAATTTCCAAGCCACGCGGCAGACGGAGCGCTCGTACTGTGAGGAACACGCTGAGGTGGAGCTCTCTCCGGGCCGGGAAGCCGCGGGGCGTAATAGACGGAGTATTTAAAAACTATAATTCAAAAGTCAAAATCACAGTTCAAAAATATCCAGTGGTGATGCTCGTCTTCTGGCATGGTTGGTAAGAACAGTGCTAAAGCGTATAGACTATTTAAGGCTCGAGTACATATATAGATGCGATGGATCAGAACTCAGAACATATGGACCACTAGCTGCATAAGCGCGGCGCACGCCGCGCTAGCTACCGTGTGGGCCGAAGTAAAAGAGACGATAATTCGCAGGAGTTTCATAAAAAAATCAAGGACAAATGCGTAATTTCGGAAAAATCAAAGGGTTTTTTAAAAAAACTGAGGACTTGTAAGGACCTGTATGTAAGTAAATAAGGACCTATATGTAATTTTGGAAACCCGCGGGGCGCCATCCAAAAAATTTTTTTAAAGAAAAAACTTGCAGGGATTTATTCGCGAGGAAAAAAGATCTTTACGTAATTTTCAGAAAATATGAGGAAAGGGGCTCGGCCGGCCGTATGCAAATTCCCTTGCCACGCGCCAGCCGGCCGAGCGCTGGGGGCGACGTGGCTTCGCGTGCTGCCCGGAAACCTTCCGGGAATATGGTTGTTATGATTCATCAACAAAAAAAAAATTTGATTCCTTTTCCTATCCTAAACAACTCGAAAGGAATTCGACGATCAGTTGAACAGCATTAAAAAAAGGTAGGTTAGGTTGCATTGTTTACGTGTACGCCTTCTTTACAGCAATGATATACCTAAGATACTTTTTTTCCGGAACAGGGATGTTATTACTAGCTGCTTTGCTACTTGCTTTTACGCTTTATCCCATTTGTTAATTTGTTAACATGACGAGGCCGCCGGCAGTAAGCGCTTGCTGTCCCGCCAGCAGACGACAGGCAGCCTGCCATCCGCGTGGGGATAGCAGGCAGGCCTGCTGCTCGATGAGGGGACGGTAGGTGATTAAGCCGACTGATTAGTCAGCTTAATTACTTACCTAATTTTTTCTGTTTAGCATTTGTTTGAATTTTTAAATATATCAAATGGGCTCAAAAAATTATGAAAATTTATGTACAGTCTCCTGACACAACATACTTTATAGTGTAATTTTTAGGTAATTTTATTCATTGTAAATATTGCTCAAACATTTATAAAATTTTGATATTTGTACGAGTTTTTACATATAACAAACGAGCTCCAAAAATTACGAAATTTTATATGAAACCTACCGACATAGTCCTAGTTATTATGTAATTTTTTGAAAATTTCATACTATCCAAATTTACCACGTTTATTTGGGTTAATTTAACCATAAATTTAACGACGCTTAGGCATCTTTCGATATTTGTAGGAATTGTTATATATAGCAAATGAGTTTCAAAAATTATTCAAGTTTATGTGGAGCCTCTCAACACAGTCGATCTAATTGTGTATTTTTTGGGAATTTTATGTGCTCCAAAATTTTCATATTAATTCATAATAATTTAATCATAATTAGTGATATGCGATGCTCAAGCATCTTTTGAAGTGTTGGACGAGGTGGGGCCCACTTGTTAGTGGGCCAGACGAGGAGATAAGGGGAGGAGACTGCGTCTCGTCTCGTGCTTGTTCCCGTGCGCATGCGCGTTCATGTCCGTCTGGCTTCTCGCGTTTAGCGGAGCAACTTCGACCGCGTCGCCTAGGGCGGCCGAGTCAAGCGGCGGCGACGATGATGGAGGCGTCACCGGCGCAGGCACTTCAGCGCTAGCCGTGGCTGCAGCCTGCCAGCCTCCGCCTCGCTCCCCTATATAAGGCTCTCCCCTCTCCTTGGTGACCGAATGCAGCAGTGAATTCTCCCCTCTCCGATCTCAAATCTCTCTTAGTGGTTCTTCGATCTTGAGTCTTGATAGCCGCCGGTCGGGTTTTCTCCTATTGCCATCGACTGAGGAGCGCAAATCGCAGTTTTAGGGTTTCCTCATGCAGTTTCTTTGAGCCTTTTCTTGGATTTGGCCAAGAGGAAAGGTGTGGGGTTTACCTCTAGAGGTTGATTTGACTCAGACTTATACTGAGTTTTGTGGGACATTTGTGACCTATTCTTAGTGTTCACGAGTGCTCTCGGCCGGAGCTCTCGCGGCATCAACCCCGACCTTCGTCTTCGGCGTCGGCTACCCAAGGTTGGAGTAGGCATTGTATCTCCATCTACCACACTCTTCTTCTACCACAGCACAGAGGGGTGCTAGGTTTTCTGGGACAACGCTGCGAGCGCGCCTTACCTCTTCTGTTTTCTTCATGATGATTTTGAGTATCACCTCTGTTGTGAGTATACTGGCTATTGATTTTTTGCAATTTCGTGATTTCCTTCATATATCAATAAGTCTCATTAGCAAGAAATTTGCAAAGAAATTGTTGAGAACTGATCGCTCTGTGATGAAATGACATAATACTGAAATTATATATGGATGTGGTGGTAGATTAATCTTGAGCTTACAGTTAAATCTGCTATTTTCTATTCACTGATCATTGAACTTGCTATCCTTTTCTTGTGGATCTCTGCATTAGATTTGTGCAGTGGTTAGCTGCGTTCTTTCTGGTTTGTGCCGAACACTGTTATCCTGTTGAATCAATAGCATTCTCTGTGAATGAATGAAAGATTGATTTTAAGGGTATTTGTGCACTGTCCAACAAGCTATTTTATGATTGTTAGTCTTTGGTAATAGCAAGTTTTAATTTTAGTTCAAGATCTAATCTATAACTGTCATATATAATCAAGATTAGATTTTGTCATGGCAGAGATAGCCAAGATTAAGTTTTGTGCAACTAGCCTTTTGAGAGCAACAAATAAAATTTAATTTATTGATCATATGCTGAATCTGGTTATATATGTTAAGTTTTTGTTCAGATTAGCATTTCAATGCACTTGTATACTTGAAGTGATGCTAGTCTTGATATCTTGTATGGCATTTATATTGGGCATATGTTTCCTTCGCAATGACTTAACAGATTCATATGTTTATATGTTGATTAAGTCATTTCTATGCCATTTTAGTCATGCTTATGTATTTATTATGTTTGCTGGAATTAAAAATGAATATTTGCTAAATCCGCACTATTTACAACACAACACACCTGTCAAAGAGGATAATGATGTTCTTGTGGGGTCTCACTCTTCTTTTCGGTGCTTGAATTTGATTAGTTTCTTTGAACAGCAAAGATCAGCAAAACTTTAGGTGGCAGTACACTGATATGATTCACTGGTGTAGTGAGATCAATATATGCATATGCCAATGTAATGTGGTTCTCCCTCTTGTACTTGTTTCTTGGCAAATTGACCTCCTATTGATTCAGGAAAGGAATGAAGGCATTGCCTGCACTGTGAGCAATGGCTATGATAAAGTGAGTAGATAATGGATTGCACACTTGAACCACTTCAAGAATCTTACAGTACAGTAGACGGATGGCAGAATGTCACAAGAGACAGGCAATTTGGGCTACTCATAGCACAAATGGAAGTGTGGATAGGATGCCTTCTCACAAACACTTCAATCATTTGTCTTCAGACAAGGTGTTTCTCAGGGCCAAACAGCTGTCGATACAGATATTACTTGAAGCCACAGGGTACATGCTGTGAAGCACTATCTGAAGTTAGAAAATGACAGCTACTGGCTTTTTCTTAGAACTTATGAAAGGGATTTCTAATAACCAGATCTCCATCATTATTATTGGACAAGCCGCAAACATATGTGAGGCAAATCTGTTATCACATACATGCAAATTGGATAGTTCAATCCAGATGAACATGGTTGTGCCTTATCACAGTTTGTGGCAATAAACTGATTTGGTCAGACGTTCAGGAAAAAAAGAATTTTGGAATCAATAAAGTTCAGGTTTAGCCAATTTTGTTGTTCTCCCATACCTATGATGCCCTCTGCCAATCTGCATCATATTCTCCATTTTCATAATTATTTATCACAGAACCCATACCTCCACCTTCATCTTTGTCCTCGTTGACATGGCATGACCTTGAACAAATGTTTTTAAGTTTCCATCTGATGTAAACGTACACAATCTTACGAGCTTGGAGTTTAAGCGAGAAGTCCATAATTCTAAATGTAGGCTTTATTTGCTGCCTGATCAAATGTAGAATCTTCCTTTTCCTAAAACTTAGGCCCTGTTTTTTACGGCTTCTAAAAGCGGCTTTTAACTTTTGCTATAGTAACTAACTTTCAAACAAAATATTTTATTAAAACGGGGTCTACAAGTTAATTGTAGTACACGTTAAAAGCCCAACATCTATACAAACTAAAATCGCAAGCGAGTATCTCTCTCTCCGTAATCTTTATCGCAAACAGCTAAAATTTAAAAATTTCAACCAAAAACCATAAGTCATAGCCATATCAAATAGGTCCTTAACTTCATAGAGGGTTAACTTCATAGAGGGTTGCTTAATAAATTCAAAGATTTCATATGGATTCGGCTCATGCTAACATTGACTGCAAACTACCGAATAGATCAGAGGGTGTTCTAGATCGGATTCGAGAGAGAAGGGAAGAGGGAGAGGGAAGTACCGACCGTCCGATGCATTGGAGGAGGAGCTGGCCATCGTTGCTTCGTCGGTGAAGTCTGCGCACGGGCAGCGACGGTCGGGGAAGAGGAGGGCTGTGACGGCGGCGTAGATCCGGTGAAGGGGGCAGTGATGGTAGATCCGGCTACAATACACATCTCTGTTCTGAAACAAATTCTTCAATTTTGGGCCCTTTATAGTCCAGGAATCATAGGCTTTCCCTTAAACCCATGCCGGCTACATGTTCTCTGAACACGTTGGGTGGTAAGCCTTTTGGAAGCGGATCCGCTAATATCTTTGTGGTACTTATATGATCAAGACTTATAATTTGATCCCGAACTTTATCTTTCACAACATAGTACTTTATATTAATGTGTTTGGCAGCACCACTTGACTTATTGTTGTGGGCATACGTTACTGCGGGTTCATTATCGCAGTACAACTTAAGTGGTCTATTGATGTCGTCAACCACTTTTAAACCGGGTATGAACTTCTTTAGCCAGTTCACCTGCCCCGTAGCCTCATAACATGCTACAAACTCGGCATACATTGTGGACGATGTAGTGACGATTTGCTTTGAGCTTTTCCACGATATAGCTCCTCCAGCGAGAGTGAACACATATCCGGATGTCGACTTTCTATCATCTCCCGCATAATTAGAATCTGTATACCCCACTATATGGAGTGAATCGATCTTACGTATGTCATCATGAGGCCTTTTGTTCCTTGCAAATAACGCAAGACTTTCTTTACCAATTTCAATGTTCTATTCCGCACTGCTCGAATCGCCAAGTAACCGTAACAAATGCTAAGTCGTAGCGTACACACTTGAGCATACCGCAAGCTTCCGCGTTGAAGCATATGGAACCGATTTCATTTGATCGAGCTCGATCTTGGTTCTGGGCATTGAAAATCCCCATATCTGTCGCCCTTGACTATAGGTGCGGTGAAGGACTACATTTATGCATACCAAATTTCTTTAAGACTTTCTCTATGTATGCCTTTTGTGACAGTCCCAATATCCCTTTGTTTCTATCCCGGTGAATTTCGATCCCTAGAACGAACGAAGCTTCACCAAGATCTTTCATATCAAAGTTTGAGGGCAAAAACTTCTTTGTCTCCAGTAGCAGACTGACATCACTACTAGCCAGTAGGATATCACTTCCCATCTTTGAACTTTGCATAAACACAGTTGTCCTCTACATTCTCTTTAAACCCAAATTTTCTTATTGTACTGTCAAACTTCAAGTACCACTGTCTTGAAGCTTGCTTTAACCCATAAATCGATTTCTTTAGGCGGCATCCCATTCTTTCATTTCCTTCCACGACAAAACCTTTCGGTTGTGCCATGTAAACATTTTCCTCCAAATCCCCATTGAGAAATGCCGTCTTTACATCCATCTGATGTAACTCTAAATCATAACGTGCTACTAATGTCATTATGATTCTGAAGGAATCTTTACATGAGACTGGAGAAAAGGTCTCATTGTAATCAATCCCTTCTCTTTTCGTAAAGCCTTTTGCCACAAGTCGCGCTTTGTATCTTTCTACATTCCCTTGGGAGTCAAGCTTTGTCTTGTAGACCCATTTACAGCCTACTATTTTGGCTCCTTTAGGAATAATTTCCAAGTCCCAGACTTTATTAGCCTTCATGGACCTCATTTCCTCTTCCATGGCCTTAAGCCATTTTGAAGAATTTTCGCTTCTCATGGCTTCTTCAAATGAGGTGGGATCATCCTCCATTTGAAATTCCTCTGTATGATAAATCTGATAATCATCAGAAAATAGCTGATCTTCTTACTCTTTGAGACCTCCTCGGGGCCTCCTCATTTGGTACATCATCTGTTTGAGGCTGCTGTTGCTCCCCCTCATCTGTGGCAATGGGTTCTATAGGATCCTGAAGAACAGGTTCCTCATTCTCATTCATTGTTGCCACAGGAGGAACAATAACAGGTGCTGGCACCACAGTGTCTTGCACGGTTGGTGCAGCGACAGCAGGTGTGAAGAATGGCTCTTGAATCATCGGAGTGGGCGCATACGCCCGCTTCTCTTCAAGGTCAATCTATCGAGCTACCATGCTTCCCCTCATCATTTCATCCTCTAAGAAGACAGCGTGTCTCGTTTCTATAAACTTTGTATATCTATCTGGACAGTAGAAACGAAACCCTTTTGACTTTTCAGGGTAGCCAATGAAATGGCAACTTACTGTTTTGGGATCAAGCTTCCCAAGGTTTGGGTTAAATACTTTAGCCTCAGCAGGACTCCCCCCACACATAAGTGGTTTAGTGAGGGAACTCTTTCTGTCCACAACTCGTACGGTGTTTTGGCACCGATTTACTAGGCACTCTGTTGAGAATATGAATGGCGGTTTTCAACGCCTCTATCCATAAACTCAATGGCAGTGTGGAATAGCTCATCATGCTTCACACCATATCCATCAAGGTACGGTTGCGTCTTTCAGCTACTCCATTTTGCTGAGGTTCGCCCGGTGTAGAATACTGGGTCACTATGCCATTTTCCTGTAAAAATCTTGCAAAAGGTCTAGGAACTTGTCCATATGGGGTATGTCGACCGTAGTACTCCCCACCACGGTCAGATCGGACTATCTTAATCTTTAAATCGTGTTGGTTTTCAACTTCAGCCTTAAATATCTTGAATTTATCCAAGGCTTCATTTCTTTCTTTGATTGGATAAATATATCCATAACGGGAGTAATCATCCGTGAATGTTATAAACGAGTCATAACCATCCACACTTTTCACAGAAAAAGGACCACAAATGTCTGTGTGAATAGTTTGTAGAACTCTTGTGCTTCTTTTGGCGTCTTTCTTAATTTTCTTTACATATTTTCCTTTAATGCATTCTCTGCATTGTTCTAGGTCTGAGAACTCTAATGGAGGAAGAATATCATTCTTAACTAGTCTTTCTATTCTCCCCCTCGAAATATGGCCTAAACGACAGTGCTATAATTTCGATGACGCATCTCGAGTTCTCTTTCGTTTCCTGTTTACATTCGTAGACGAGGATTCATTCACTTTCTCGCACGCGGCGTTCCCATTATCGCATACGACATTCACATCATCACGTAATGATAACAAATAAAGCTCATTTTGTAAGATGGCAAGACCAACACATTCTTTATTAAACATTATTTCACACTTGCCATTTCCAAAATGACAATCATAACCATCATTGTCCAAACATGAAACACTAATCAAATTCCTCTGTAAAGAGGGAACATAAAGAACATCTCTAAGTAAAAGAGTGAATCCATCAGCTAGCTCTAATGAAAGATCGCCAACGGCTTCAACTTCAGCTTGGACCCCATTTGCGACTTTAACGCATCTTTCTTTTCTTTGCGTATTCCTCATCGAACGGAATCCCTGCAAATTATTGGCAACATGAACAGTTGTACCTGAATCAATCCACCAAGTAGATTTTGAATATTGTACATACAGGGACTCATTTATGAACGTAATGATGTTCTCACCTTTCTTTGACATAATCATTTTCAAGAAATCGGGACAATCTTTCTTGTAATGTCCCTTTTTCTTGCAATGAAGGCACTGATCTTTCTCCACTGTGAAAATTTGTTGCTGAGGCTTTCCTGTCTTTGAGATTAAAGTTCTTTTTCTTGTAGTCCTTCACATAGTTGATAGAACCACCATGTGAGGATTTAATTCTTTCCTCCTCTTGCACACACATAGCTATGCACTTTTCTAAGTCCCATTTCTCGGGCTGCATGTTGTAGTTGACAATAAAGGTGTCAAACTCTTTTGGCAAGGAAGCAAAAATCAAATGAATAAGGAACTCATCCTTGAGAGCCAAATCCATTGGTTTAAGCTTGGATCAAGTTGCTCATCCTTAGTATGTGCTCTCTTATGCCACTGCCACCACCAGAGTACCTTTCTGTCACAAGCTGCTTAATCAGCTGTGTAGCATAAGTCTTTGAAGAGCCAGTAAACTGACTCTTTATTTTCTCAAGGTACTCTGTGACAAGTGTCACACTCTGCGATTGAGCCCACAATTGCGAGGCTCAATCGTGTTCTTTATCACGACCAAACATTTCTTGTTGGCGGTGACCCACTTTATGATCAAGATCATATGACATTTTTATGGGAGCATAGTCCTTTGTGCAGTCCGCGCGCGAATCAGCCTCATTTTCATCCCTCACCGGTGCCACAGGCTCTGTGGGATACGGTGTGGTGACTACCCAGTCCACCTCAGCCAAGATGAAAGTTAGGTCAATCTTTTTCTTCCATTCAGCGTAGTTGTCTCCTTTGAGAACCGGGATATCCCTGATGTAGCCCATCAAAGAGTATCCTCCTGAAAACACAATTCATATATAGTGAGAAC
The DNA here is from genome assembly GCA_036346575.1 of Dendrocalamus sinicus. Lineage (NCBI taxonomy): Eukaryota > Viridiplantae > Streptophyta > Magnoliopsida > Poales > Poaceae > Dendrocalamus > Dendrocalamus sinicus. Next base: position 2,892,143 of record CM070655.1, on the reverse strand, counting down.
ATTTAAACATAATAACAATAACTGCATGCCTTGGTTCCAACGTTAATTAAAATTAAAACATACAGTTGTTTACACATTAAATCTACATCACCGTTGGGCAGAAATAGAGATAATGCATAAAACTCATCAATTAAAATTATAATACTGTTATTATCAACGTTGGTAAGAAAATAACAACATCATAATTCACAACAATTCTCAAAAAAATTAAATTCTCCTGTTGGTTTGAATTTAATTGAAAGAGTAATCAACATTAACTTTTGCAGCGGAAAAAAGGAATTATTCTAAAAATAATTCTTACTCAGAAGCATTATTACTGTACTCATCTAATCTCTGGAAAATTAACACGTTGGTGCAAAAATTACAGAGATTTGATGCAAATTTGATTCAAAAAAGCTTCTGAAAATAAATAAAATTCATTTAACGGAATTACTGTGCAAATAGCCATTTTGGCCTGTTCAGCGCAGCCGCGGCCCATGGCGGCCCACTCAGCACGGCCGCGCGCGCGCGTCTCCCCCCGCGCCAAAGCCGCAACCTAGGCTCGGGCGCGGCTATTATTGCGCTGGGCCAAAAGTGGCCCGATTCTTCTCGGCGCGATCTCGGCCGTCCACTCGCATCCGACGGCTGAGCGGCGACTTCGGCGGATCAAAACCCCGCTCGCGGCGGTCTCCCGAAACCCTAGCTCATTCTCTCCTCTCCCCTCTCTCAGCGTCGCATCCGAGCAAAACGCAGCGGCGGTGGCGACCTCGTCCAGCCGCCGGAGAAGGAAGAAACGACGCCACCGCGGGCCCTCTCGCTGGCGCGCGCGCTCCCTAGAGGGTGAGTGCGTCGCCGTCGAGCGGCTCCGTGTCGGCGCCCTTAGCACGCGCCGGCCCGGTCGGGCGCGCTGGTTCGTCTGGTCGCCGCGTCGGCGGTGGCGCCGTCGAGCTTTGGAGCACCGGCGAGCCCACGGTCGACGATGGCCAGGTAAGACCCAGCCGTTTCAGATCTAGGGTTAGGGTTAGGGATTTGCTTTGTCTTTTCTTTTCCGCACGCCGGTCAACCGACGGCGGTCTTTGATCTTTCCCCATCTAGATCTACGCCTAGATTAGGGCTCTGATACCATTGTTAGGTCCCTTAGGATCTTCTAGGTGTAGATCAGAAGGTGTTCTAGATCGGATTCGAGAGAGAAGGGAAGAGGGAGAGGGAAGTACCGACCGTCCGATGCATTGGAGGAGGAGCTGGCCATCGCCGCCGTCGGTGAAGTCTGCGCGGGCGGCGGCGGTCGAGGAAGAGGAGGCGGTGGCGGCGTAGATCCGATGAAGGGCGGTGATGGGGCTTTCGCGCCGCCATGCGCGTCCCTCTAGATCGGTCTAGGGTTTGTGTCGGTGGGGATTTGCGGCTCAGGCGAACCTCGTGTCTTGAGCCGCCGGCCCCCACCTCTTTATTTATTGCGCAGCGTGACGGGGACCCATCAGCCAATAGATGGGCTGGGCGCCCCCGATCAAGGCGCAGATCAAGGTTCCGATTAGTCGTTGGGCTAATCGGGAGAGAGATCAATCCAACACTGCAAACTACCGAATAGTTTCAAGATTCTTCTACCAAACTTCTAGGTGAAGAACAACATATTCCTGTCCGATATGCTTAGCTTTCTGGAAAGCAGTATTGACCCATCATAGCATCTAGTTCTGATCCCTACTTATCACCCAGTTGCCACTATATAGTTGTAAGAGTGACACTTCTTGGGTTGTTCAGCCATTTTCTCCATTACCTATTTCGATAATAAGCACGCTTGTTCTTGAAGAAGCTTACCTGTTCATTTTACTCCTTGGTGCAGCCCTGCACATATCTGGAGGCAATCATGGTACACAAGGGATCAGACTAGTATTCTATTCATTTGCTTTTCAGCCTTTCTCAGACAGGAATCATCTGAAGTTTCACATATTTCCTGAGCATTTCTTTGTACCTAATTACCTATATTGATGCATAGATTGCTTAATAACTCATATATTCCATTACTGAATACCAAACTTTACCCTATTTTTTCAGCAACAGCAACCTCAGAAGAAGATGGTTGTGTCAAAGAAGCTTATGAAGGTTGGCCCATGGGGCGGCACCGCAGGGAACCCGTGGGACGACGGCGGCCACACCGGGATCCGTAGCATCACCATGTCCTACGACCTGTGGATCGACTCCATCAGCGTGGAGTACGACAGGAACGGTCTCGCCGTCCCCGGCGAGCGACACGGAGGAGCCGGCGGCAATCACACTACTCAGGTGCAACCGTACAAATCACATATAATGTGCTTGACAAGATTGTGTGATGGGATGGCGCGGCTGAGTTTCTCGACTGAATTGCGTGCGTGCTTAGATCAAGCTGAACTTCCCGGACGAGTACCTGACCACCGTCAGTGGCCACTACTTCCCGATCGCGCACGGCGGCTCCCCGGTGATCCGCTCGCTGGCTTTCAAGACCAACCAGAGGGCGTACGGGCCGTTCGGCGCCGCGGAGGGCACGCCGTTCACGTTCCCGGTGGACGGAGGGGTGATCGTGGGGTTCTTCGGGAGGAGCGGCTGGCAGCTCGACGCCGTCGGGCTGTACGTGGCGCCGCTCCGCCCGGAGACGATGTACGACAAGGTGCAGAAGCTGGGGATCATGGCCTACCGGTCGGTCATGGACCGGATTGGATCTCAGCAGCAGCAGCAGCAACACGAGCAGGTGCAGGTCCAACGCCAGAACGGCACTGTTCAGACTACTCGCAAGACTTACTAGTAGTCACTACTCACTAGTCAGAATGCCAAACATGGCTGGGTCTCTGTACAGATTGATTCAGCTTAGCATACATCTAGTGTACTTGAAATGCTTAATATAGCGAGTTAACTACATGGCGACATGCTTTGGAATGATTGCTGCAGCGATCAACTCCGGCGCCGTCACCTCAGCTATCTGATGGGTAACGTTACGTCGAGGTGGTACTCTCCAGCGGCGCGCCTAAGCTAAGCTGGCGCACCAGCGACACAACGGCCTTGGCCCACCTTTGGATCTCGTCCTTCAGCTTGTCAGGCTCTGCGTCCTTGAGCCGGCCGGCATCCAGCCCGGACAAGAGGCTGCTGAAGCTGGCAATGCGCGCCGGCTTCAGCAGAGTGCCGGCGCCGGCTGGTGGCCCTATGGCCATTCTCTCGACAGACATCGGTAGGTCGTCCGATTAGCCGCCGTGCCGATGGCGAGACGCGGGGGTTGGCTTTTATACCGGACAAGAACGTTGGTGCTCCAGGCGTCTGCTAAGAGCGAGTTTGGCGCCTCGGTTTCTTCCAGGATGATCAGAGATTACGCTTGCACGCCATTACAGACGTCCCAGGCTGCTCAGACAAACGCGGCCATTCCTGCTACACACATGAAGGCATGGCCGAACTCGAGCACCAGATTTTGGGCGATAGCACACAGATTCTAACAGCGCAGTAAAACAATCGAGCTGCAGGTCAGCCACAGCATCAGTTAATTCGCTGGAAGAAATGATATACTGACGGTAAATCTAAACGCAGTGAAATCATCAGCACTAACAAGTTTAACATAATTATAGAGCGATCATCAAGTGCAAAGCAAATGACAATTATACAGCGACACGCAGCTGCCTAACACTGTCAGAGTACAAACTACCCGGCCTGGTAGATTTGTAACATGGTTCTAACAAGAATGTACCTTATGTCTCAAAACTGTTGGAACAGAGGTAATAAGCTTGAAATATGAGCACCAAGAGGCCCCCTCAACAAAAAGCATGTGTCCTACGCTTTACAGCTTGGTTGGCTGCCTGAGTGCCTGTGCCTGTTCTTCTTCTTGACACTGGACATGGCAACCTGGATGCTGCGGTACACTGAGCTCAGCCTATCAAGAGCCGGCTTGGTCAGATCAGGCCTGTAGTAGTTGTCACTAACCTGGAGGGCAGACAAACAACTCATTAAAGCCCACACAATCATAAGATATCAACAAAGTAATTTAATGATCCAGCAAATTCAGAATTTCTTCCAAAAGGTACATACAAGAATGCTATTATACCATAATACTAAGTGGCCTGCAGGTTCAGCTCAGAAGCCAAGCGTAACAAGTATATTTCATTGAAGAACCAATTGATCGGTTGGTCTTCTTACGTGTTATGGCTCATCACAGCAGTACCAAGCAACAAAACCCAGACACAAACAGATCAGATTCTTTAACAAGAATAACAATTCTTACATGCTACAGTACAACTCATAAAACTGATAACTATCTTTGGACACAAAGGAACATGAATTGATGTACATATTGGCGGTAAAGCTATCAATGTTCCATAAGAAGCCGAGGGTTCCAGGCCTATTTATCACAACAGAAAAGTAGTTTTGACATATGCAGGTAAAGACCACATGCACAAATAAAGGATGTTGCAGCACAGAAGCCAAGCTTAACAAAGCATTTCAGAGAGACCCAACACAATGGATGGTCCTTCTTATGTGTGAAGGCTAATTGCAGCAATAAATAAACATAAACAGTTTGCAAAAACAATATTCGATGCATTACATCCATAACTTAGCATTATGGCCTCTAGAATCATAAAGTAGCATCAAATCATAACAGTGACATCAAGCAAAGCAATTAAGTATTTTTCTCGTGCTAATACCTGGTTCTTTACGGCCTTGGCCATCTTCCGGAACTCCTTGCGCATCACAGATTTGTGGTAGAGCTTCAAAGGAGTGTTCTGCTTCTTGGTCTTGGCCGTGGAGAGGACCACAGCCATGTCCTTTCCGGCTGGATCGTCACGGTCTTCTTGTTCGCCAAGCCTGACAAACCACACCAGCCCCAGTCAGTTAGCTCTTCACACCTAGAGTGGCCAGTTGGCATCAAAGCGTAGAAGCTGTGCCAGAAGCAGCTACCGACCAGAGTGCTTGTAGGAGGGGACGTTGTAGAGGTTGTTGGGCTCGTTGCTGAACTGCACCTTGGCATTGCCGTTGCCGAACTGCTTCACCAGGAAGGGGTTGTTCTTCTTGACGATCTCCCAGACCAGAGGCCCCGGAACCGTCGCCATTTCCCTTAGCCTACATCACCAAACAAACGACCAAACCTAAGATTCTACAGGTAAAAGAGTAGCAGCAGGAAACAAGAAAATAAGGCTACATTTGGCCACTTGCAGATAAAATGAATGTCGACTGCAAATGGAAGTTGTTTTTCGCACGACGGCAAAAGCTTGTGCCTTTCATCAATATTTTAAGCACGAATATCGATGAGTTACTAGATCTAACTGATAGAGGAAACAAGCATAGTGGCCAAATTTAACCTAGGAGGAGATCTAACCAACGAAAAAAATCGAAACCCCCGAACTAATTTTGCTGCATCATACAGATGCTTCGAGCAACGATACACCTAGCGCGGAGAGAAGCACTGCAGCAGCAGCGAACAGAACAGTCGAAACCAGAATCATCACGAGACACGAGTACAACGGGCCAAACTCTACCTAAGCTAGGCAAATCGCCATACAAGCTTCGAGATCCGTATATCGAGCACATGAGACGAGAAGGGGATCGTCTCTACTCACCGGAGCTGCGGGCGAGGCCTGCGGCGTCGCCTTGCCCTTGTCCGGTGCATGGGTGGTGGCAGCGGAAGGCTGAGGCGGCTTGATTGGAGGTTGGCTACTTGGCTTTTGTACCGGGTCGTGCTCACAAACCCTAGCTTTAGTTCACGCGTTGTGGGCTAAGTTCATCAGTTGGCCCGGTACTCGAATGTATAGCCCTCAATCTGTCGCACCGGCCGGTATGATCCCACCACCACTACAAGGGCCCAAACACCAGCCCATGCATCCGCGTGCGGATCCCACACTTTTCGTGCGGGTCGCCGGTTCGTGCAACCGTGCGTGCCTTCTAGCCCGCGCGGCACGGGCAGACGCGAGACGCCGGCAGAAGTGGGACGCGCGGCGCGGGCAGGGAGACGTCGGCGCCGGGCAAATCGCACGGCACAAGCGCGGGGTCCCGATCGTCCGGCGCGAAGCACAGTTCAGCCTGGGCACGAAAAACCGAAAACCGAGGACCGAACCGAATTTACCGAGAACCAAACCGAAAGTACCGAAATCGAAAATTCCGGTTCCATGTTCGGTTCCAGGTTCTCAGGAACCGAATTTACCGAGGAAATTCGGTTCGGTGCCTCGGTTTACCGAAATACCGAACTACCGAAATATTATGTATTTGTGGCTTTTTCTCTGTATGATTTGGCACTTATTCTATATGAAATCATGTTACATTTATGTCAAAATTGGCTATTGAACTTGATGTTACATGCTGCTGTACCCTGTTCGGTAATTTCGGTAAATACCGGAACCGAACCGAAAGAACCGATATCGAATTTCTTCGGTACCGAGTTTTTTCAGGAACCGAACGGTACCGAGATTCGTAGGAACCGAATTTGTATGGGTACCGAGGAACCGAACCGATCGGTTCGGTAGTACCGAACGCCCATGGCTAAGCACAGTCGACAAGAATCTTAGAGGTGTATCCCATCTCAAAACGGCTTAAGCTTCTAACTTATCTTCCACTATTCAACAATTTCGCCTTTTTTAATTTTTTTTGCTTTTTTATCGGTTTTTTTCCCGTATTTTTTGTACTGCCCGTGATGTACTAACATATTTTTTCTATTTATAAATTTTTTAAAATATAATTACGTCAAATAAGCCACCATCAGCTTTAGTGTAATTTCTACTAACTACAGTGTTTTTCAGCCATAAACCACTCAAAAAAAGCCTTTTGAGCACCCCTATTTCACATCCACTTTCTTAGAGGCTAAAACCGTGTCACATTGCAGACTTGCAGCATGGAGAAAATAAGTTCTGCTACAACGATTATTTGTGCCGATCCAACTACCATCCGTGTGCCAAAAAAGAAAGCAAAAGAAAATATGCCGACAACATTAGCAAGTGAAAAGATGCAGATCACTCCTTTTTCTTGCCGGTGACACCTGCGGCCACCTGCGGAAGTACCAAAAGACAAGGAGTTAAACGCTGTCTCAAGTCTCAACCAATACTCACGTTCTCAATACATCATACTATGAAAGTATGGATGCAGCGGGGGATGATATCTAAGCAAGATTATTCAGAAGTATGAAACCTGAAAATGGCCAGGTGAACTATGGTCAGTCCTCAAGACTAACAACGACAGGAAGCAGTTATGCGATGCAAAGTATCTAAACATGCCCTGCGCAATTCAGTCTAAGCTGCCAGTCAAATATTCAGTCCTCCTTTCATGTATAAAGTTTACTTGGTAAGGCTGTCTACAGACCTGCCAATATCTTGGGTCGCACAAGGTGAACATGATAAAATTGGGAAATAATAAATGGTGTGGTTGGAAAATCAGATACGACTGCATCTCATATATTGATAAATAATAGAATAGAAATTATGCGCATTTTTTATGAACTTGATGCGGCACATACAAAACAACCCGAAAACAGAGGGAATGGCATACATCATTTAGTGCAGGTGGAGGAACTTGTTTCACAGTCTCCCAAGAATCCAAGATTGGCCTAACGACTGCTGGAAGAAATAGACCTGAAATTGCAAATTATAAGGTCAGCTGAAAATATTTGGCAGAAGGATGGCAGCAGCTAGTTCTACTGCCGATAAATAATTCCATAATCTCATGCAGCCAAATCAGAAAATCTTAGGAATCATGCACTAAACTTGCTCTAGTTTCATCCTGAAATGTTAGAGTAACATAAGAATGGTTTGGTTCACGACCATAAATGGCAACAATTGGCCACCACTCAAATGTCCTACCACTGTACCACACCACCAAAGCCTATAGTTTGATTGAACATTACAATGGGGCTTGACACACGAGGTGTTTTCGATTTTGACCACTTCTGTGCTGAAACTTTTTTGGTGAAAAGTAGAATGCCAAATAATGTGTGCCTACTGCTAGTGATGCAATTTTAACCATACGCTAAATTTTAACCGCACTGGTTGCCAACAAAACGCATCCACGTGTGACACAAAAAACGAACTCCGAGGCACTAGTAAAAAGCACTAGAGTTTCCACCGTGGCGTGTGCCACACCTGGAGTATGACCATCATGGCAGTTTTGAAGTTATGAACAACACATGCCAATTGTGCTTCAATGGAGAAGGAAATAAGCAAACCTTTGGAAAAACATGCAAGATGACATATGGTACACGTATACCTACAATGAAGTTGTACTAAAAGGCTTTCCTATGCATGTTCTGAGTTCATGTATACAAGACATTTAGCATCCAGATTGCTGAACAAACTCTCTGCAAAAGCAGCTGACAAATCTTGATAGGGAAGTCATGGCAAGCCTAATATACAGAAACAACTACGCGCCAATTAGGAACTTTCATGGAAGAGCAGTAGTACCAGCAGCCAAGACTGACATAGAGAAGCATAAAAATACAAATAATTAATCAAAATAGATGGCAAGTAGCTATGATGAGTCGATTCAGAAAATAAACTGATAGTAAAATGGTCTAGAAAATAACTTGGATCTAATGCATTCGACCAATCTTGTGTAGCAGACTGCTCTAAATGTGTCTCTGAAATCTTAAATAATTATAGACACAACCTTGTTTTCTTTTCTTAAGCAACAAACTACACGTGTCTGCATTCTGCAAACAAGCACATCTTTAAAAATCCAGTCTTTTTATTTTCCAAGAAAGTTAATCCGCACATAGTCATGTCATCATCCCACACTACGTAGCAATTCATATGTCACGTCGGATCTTGATTCACACCAAGCCAATTTCTACAGGCAAAAAAAAACAGAAATTGGATCCGGTAAATGAGCTATTGTTGCTACTGGTACAAAGTCATGTTCGTAATGAAGTCAATATTTTGGAGAACTATTTCAATTTCACAAATGGCAGCCTAATGCAAACTACATCCACAAGTTAGATAAGAAGTTTAACACAATTCCAGAGGAAGAAAGAAAAAGGCCAGCATAACTACACTTTGGCATGAGATTCAGAGCAACCCTTATCACCTCCCACCTGTTCTGACCAAACGCAGCAGACAGAATAATCCAGCCAAATCGGCAAGGCCAATCTAACATAGGCCAAATGAAATTCGTTTAACTAAAAAGTACAAAAGGGAAGGAAATGGGTGCATGGTTCTTGAGCTGAAACCGGTGCTGCCTATTGTGTCCTCCACTACAGTCAACTATTCGGCTGGAAAGGAACAATTGGATCTTTATCTTGAGGGGGGAAATGTGTAGCTCATGAGTCATGAGCTATGAAACAAGCTGAATCATGTGTCATGTGCAGAGCTATTGAACAAGGCTTTGGCTAGTGATCTCGAATCCTGGATCTAACGAACTGCAGCAGGAGAAAAGCACATCGAAATGTAGCTAACCCCACCCCGACCAACCCGTGGAAACCAATCACGCGTCTGCGGAAGACGAGCTTAACGGGTGCGCCCAGGGCTGAGGCGCACCTGGAGCAACGGAAGCCTGCGTCCTAAAGGCGATGCGCTCGCGCGTGTAGCTACTATGGTTTGGGTCAGAGCGGGAGGGAGAGAAAGGGAGGGTACCGAATCCGGCGATGAGACAGGAGGCGGCGACGACGGGCTCCTGCACCACGAAGATCTTGAGCTTCTCCATCACGGCCATGGCTGCCGCTCCTGCTCCGCGACGAGTTTTTTTCACTCTCTAAGTTGGGCTTTGATGAAACGATATCTACGTTGTGAGCTTCTCTAAAATAGTACTCTTGTACATAAGACTTCTCTCAAATATTATTCTCAGGGATTTTAACTCAAATAATTTGATTTTCGAATTTATACTCCTCAATTGACTGAACTGCTCCTGCTCATTTTGTAAAATTGATCCTACCGCGTACGTGGATCAAACATGACAAAGATTGATTTTGTAAAATAGTATTCTCTAAAATAATTTGATTTTAACTCATACATGACATGAAAAAACATGATAAAAATTGATCCTGCCGCGTACGTGGATCATCCTTAATGCTCAATACCTGCCGCGTACAAAGATGCCGATCACACCTGCCGCGTACGTGGTCCGGTTGCCCCTGCCGACGTGCGACCATCCCTGGCTGGCGTGCGATCGTCCGTGGCTCAAAGTCGCGCGCTCGTCGCGATCCTTACCGCGCTCTCGCTTTGGCGTTGACGGCCGCGCCGAGTATTCGATCGGCGATCGCGCGTGCGCCGTCGCCAATGAAACCCAAACGATGTGAAAAGAAGAAAATAAAAGTGATTAGGGTTAAACAAAATGGCGAAGGCGATTCGATCAATTGGGGAGTACAAATTGAAAATCAAATTATTTGAGTTAAAATCCCTGAAGAATACTATTTGAGAGAAGTCTTAAGTACAAAAGTATTATTTTAGAGAAACTCACGATGTAGATACCGTTTTATCGAAACCCAACTTAGAGGGTAGCATAATAGCAAAAAAAAAAAAAACTCCTCCGCGACTCGCCTTCTCATTGCTCCCTTCCTCGCCGTCGTCGCTGGAGATGGGTCAGTAGCGTTGTGCGATCTGAGGATGTGGGCCCACTTACTATCCCGAGAATTCCACTGCCGGGCCCATTTACGAACAAGCCCCACAGCCCACCTTTGGTTGGGCCGTGCTTGGGGAGTTGATTGCTCTTGGCGCCTTCGTGAGACAGAGACGTACTCGGCATATTCAGCATAGCCCGTGGGAATATCCACTCGCGAGTAGGAATATTTTGCCAGGAGGAGCGAATCAATCGTCTCTGCTACCCTTTCTCGCTTGTCTTGCGTTCCACGGCCACGCATCCTCTCTTCTCCTCCTCCTCTTCCTCCTTCCTTGGTGTGCACTCTCTCTCCAACTTCATTTCATTTGTCTTCTCTCGAAGCCGTCGGTCGCCGACGCGGCCGTGACCGGCCGGGAGCAACCGTCCTCCTCCATCATGATTACAAGGTTAGCCCCCGTACTGTCTCGCACTTGAAACATCAACTCTGGTTTTTTTTTTTTTTTGCACGATGGTGGGATATGAGATCCGCAGGTGTGTGTACAATGCAAGTAGTTATTGGTCTTCTGCTATGCTTCTCCTTGTATGCAAGCCACTAGCCCTCTGCAATCTGCATGTATAAAGTGACACCCATATATAGTTCAAGCTTGGGATTGGTTTCTTACACCATGTCAGAACCGTTTCTGATTGGAAGAGCAGTGAAGCGGCATCGACGAGTGATGAGTCCTGGTCCTGATGTGTCGTTGGCTTCGGTTTACCCTGAATCCCGCCGTTCCATTGTAACAGTGGCAGTTAATCATGTCATCTTTATCGATTTGATCATGTGCCAAACACATCATCTGCACCGAACCTTCCATCGTTCAGATTTGGGATGAGACAGCCGATAGTCCCATCATTCAGAATTCAGACCTGGGGAAATGAAAGCAGAGGAGCAGCTTTTTCTGTTAACGTTTGAACACAAACACCTCCTTCGCAGTCACCTTCTATGCGCCGCAGTGGCGGCAGACCGACAGCGGAGCTCGCCGGAGCCGGATGGGACAGGCCCGCGTGTTGATACATGCTGCTACCACGAACGCCTCTTTCTTCCAAGAACCAGGCCGTCTAACTTCTGGGTGGTAGTTTTGGTGTTACACAATGTGAACTTCTGTTTTGCGCTGGTTTTACATGCTTTCTGTTAAATCTGCCGAAATAATTTGTCCATGCAAGTCGGATGCTCTTATATTAGCTTTTCTGAAAGTCTGTAACATTAGCTTATTCACAACTTACGTGTACTGTACGTATGTCGTACAGGAAACGAGATGTTTAGGTACTCCACATGGATACAAAGCAGTGAACGATAGATTAAGGTGGTGATCGGTTCGGCTGAAAAGCTCATGGCTTATGACTGAAAACATCTGTAGTAATTTGAAAAAGATCAGAATGTAGTGAGTCTTATTTAGCATAATTAAATTTAAAAAAAATTAAAAATATAAAAAATATGTTAGCTCATTACGTATAATACAAACAAATACGGGTAAAAAAAGAACCGGCAAAAAAGCTCAACAAAAAGTCAAAAGTTCAGAAAAAAGACGAAAATTATGAATAGTGAAAAATAAACCAGAAGCCAGAAGTCGAAGCCGAATTGATCAGGCCTTAATTCCCGGGAATAATCACAGTACGATACAAAAGAATGGTGGCAGCACCAGGTAGGGGTGGAAAAAAAGCTCGTTAGTGGGCTCGTTGGCTCGGTTCAAAATTGCTCCAATTATACTTGTTAATTGGTTAAACATTAAAATGAGTTGATTTCAAATGAATTTGAATTTTGCTCAAGCTCGGCTCATGGTGGTTTCTAAAAATACTTTTAAATTATCCGCAAAATATGCCAGCTCGATAAGACAGTAGTTGGCTCGATATCACCCCTGTGGCCGTGATATGGTTACAACTTACAACGGGTACATCAATAGTGCATTTGTGCCCTGGGACACTTCTGTCCAGGTACGCACTGTTGTTCATCAGTGTCTTGTGGTGTCGTATTATTCTGCTAAGAGCAGACGTTTTCTCGGAAGAAGTTTTGAATCTTTGGAGATGCTACTCTAAAATCATCCTACAGTATAGAGAAGACATGAAATATCGTCTCCTCCACGATTTTGATAATAATTTTCATGTCTTTGCTTCTGCAAAATCAAACACAGTGTGGTAAGCATTTGCTAAAAAATTAGGAAATGCCGCCATGAAGTAGAAGAGATTCGATGTATTTCGAGGATTTTACCTTATGACTCAATTGCTGCAACCCTTACGGGCTTCATTACTCCTACAATGTTCCTCATATGCTGAAACCCTATCACTATCACTCCTATGACATAAAGAAAGCTTAGTTGCAGCTTGCCAAGTAAGTTATAGACTGCTGCACCAACATTTCCACCTTCATCTGTCCGTATCGTGACGGTAACAGGTCTTGAAGAAATAAGTGCTCCGGTTTCTGATAAAGATGCAGCGTAAGAAGTGTGCCTTGGAACATAGCCTTCGACACAAATTTGTAGAAAATTCAGCCTTGTTAAGCTTACCAGATCCATTCTCTGGCTGGGACGACCACTCCTGAGGTTTCATCATAGATTTAGTAGCCCTTATCAAATCCATTAGAGCATTGTTGACCTGCGATAGAGCAATAGTTATATGAGTCATCTTATGCTTTAGTGTAACTTTGTAAGGATGACAAGACGAAAAGAAAGCAATGATCATGTTCTCAATTGTATTTTCTCTTTTTCTTTGGGAAAGAAAAAATGGCAATCTTAGAGACGAAATAAGCCTGAGGAGAAGAGAAGAATCTCAATGTCAAAGTAGGCTGGTTGGTTTGTTCTGCACTTATAAATATATTAGAGAATATATGCTTCTCTTTTTCAGAATAAATCCGCCTTTTCAATTGCGATGCCCTTAAGGTGTCTTAAGCTTGTACATCATTCTCCAAACATCCTGTTGCCTACTTGCCATAAGCTAAATACATCAAGTCTAGACTACTACTAGAATTAGTGTAGCTGGCAACTTCACGTAGTTGCCTTATATCCACAGCCAAAGATTGCTTAGCAATCTAGGATAAATGCCTAATGATCTTTCTCAAATATAGTGGCGCCTGAAGGGAAAGATGCTTCATTTGATAGTGTTGGGTATATTGCTGATGGAATGATGAGATGCACACCTCATCTTTTAAGTTAACATTAAGGTAACTTAAAATCTGGCCTGGGATAACTATTTTACTGAAGCCTACAGGTCGTTTTAGAGTGGGCCAAACAATTATCTTCAAAAGTAGCATATTCCCTTGCACAATTTAGGTGGTCAATGGTGCTTTCAGAGAACCATAAGGCCGTCTTTGTTCAGTCAGCAACTTTGGAATTCTTTGTGCAAGTTGCAACAACATGCAATATGTTAGTGAGAATGATGCTCGAAGAGAATCATAACTTCAATATTGTATGGTTTGATCAGCTATTTTAGGATATCCCAATTTGCAAGTGTTCTGAATATTATAGTTGCCCCATGTTGTACCATTTTACCAAAGTTCACCTTACCTCCTCTGGTCTTTCATGGCTTACTAGATGTGCACCATGAAGTTCAACCATTCTAGCAGCGGGAAGAAGCCTTTCTGCAAGTCGTCTTGCGTGATATAATTGTGCAATAATATCATACCTGCATTATTTTTAAGCAAGCCATGAGAAAGGGAGGCACACTATGTTTGTGAGAAAGGGATGTGTGTTATTCTCGAGGTCGTGCACAACTAACCTTCCGTGAATAACTGAAACTAGAAAACCAGCAGAACATATTGTATCTAGTTCTTTAGTTGTCATTTTGTGAGTCCAGCATGCATTAACTTGCCCTTCAAAACCACAGCTAGATTGCATCCCTGTCGATGATATGCCCTTCACATATTCCTGAAATACAGCATACATCACAAACGAACTTTGGTAACTAAATGCAAAGTTGCAAACAAATAAAGCTTTGTTATATCAGCCAATAGATCCAAAAGCATAATGCCAAATTTTCTGTATGCACTGTATGCTTATATTCTGAATAGGGTATGCAAAAGCATAATGCCAAAGTTTCCATCAAAGAAGGCCTAGTCAAAATGATTCTTTACAGAATTCTCACATGAGCTCACTAAAAGAATACTAACATATAATAAACATTAAATGTGTATAAGCAACAGATCTCATCCATAATCATTTTGGAGGCACATAATAAAATGGCATTAGAAGACTACTGAATATTCCATATGAGTATGCGATAGATATCTAGCAGATACACCATTAACTACACATATTTGTTACCAAGCATCACCCTAAAATTAGTAAGATCACTCACTTGATAGAGGATTGTTTTCCTTGTGCATGATCCAACTTTCTCATCAAGGTATTCCTACATTGGTACATGGTATATCATAAATGTGAACATTAAACCACAAATCCAGAGAACTAATTTTTACATCGATTAAGACATGACAATGAATTGATCCTCACCTTCGTATAATGGGTTTCCAAATCAACAAGAGCTCTTTGTTCTGGAGTTCTCGCCTTTAAGAAACGGAATGCAAGAGAGAACATCCGCCCATCTACCTGAAAAGTTGGAGAGACTTCATCGATGAAACTATTTTTACTTGCAATGTTCCAGATTTCAAACCTGTAGCCTCTTATCAGTTCCTCAAACTCCCCAAACAAATAGGCAGATTTTGACATCCCAGTACCTTCGGGAAGCACTCAAATCCACCCCCAGTGACATTAAGCAAAGCCAAGGAACACAGCCTGTGCGGCGCCATCGCTGCCAGTTTGCAAGAAATCATCGCACCTGTTTGCAGAGATCCACAGAGACAATGCCTATAGTCTGTACAACTGCCAAAAGATGAAGCATCAGAGACAAGAGCGCGTGAAGGACTCACCCATGGAGTGGCCAAAGACATGGGCTTTCTTCCACCCCAAATGTTCCATCACGGCCAGCGCGTCCCTCGCCATGATCGCCGTCCTGCCAGAGATGGACGTCCACATGGTCAGTACCATTACGACCGCCCATTTGACTTTTCCACGCATCAGCAGCGTTTCTTCTCCATCACATATTTTCTCATGAAAGCTATCGCGGCAGGAATCGAGAAAACGTGAAGTTACTCTCATCGAAAGCTACATGAAGCGCAGCTGTTATCCTCTTCCAGATCTCTCTCTATATACATCTTCACAATTGAGCTACATCTTAAGAGGAGGAACAATATCATCTACCTAACTCCCCCTCCGATAATCGAAACTGATGGAAATTTGGATCTATACGACGATGAGAGATTTCAGGGTTTCAAAACTCACGAGTAGTAGGATTTGTGCGGGAGCACGGAGCTGCGGCCGACGCCGCGGTTATCGAAGCAGCAGACCTCGACGCCATCGCCGTCCTCCGCCGCCGCCGCCGCGGCGCCGGCCTCCTCGTCCGTCCGCGGGATCTCGTCGTCGTTCGGCTCCACCGACCCGGTCAGCCCCTTTATCTGCGGGCCCCACGAGTCGTGCGTCCCCGCCAATCCTTTCACACCCAAACCATTTCTCAGAAAAAAAAAAGTGTTCTTTTCTTCACACGAGAACGAGAACGAAGCACGCCAGAGAAGAGCGGCACGGCGCGGCGCGCGGTGGATTTACAAGTTCGCGTACCGATGACGAGGAGCACCTTGGTGGCGCCGCAGCCGTAGCGGCGGTAGAAGAGCCGGACGCCCTCCCACTTGTCGCCGTTCTGGTACCTGTCCACCTCGCAGTAAGGCATTGCGCTCGCCTGCGATTCCTCTCCCTCCTCTGCCGATTTAGCTTCCGGTTATCGCCGCGCGCGATTGGATTAGCGGCGCTTGAGATTTTAGGAATGGGGCGAGGTTGGATTGGAGAGAGGCGAACGAAGCCAGGAGAAAAAAAAACCATGAGGTGTGGGGAGCGGAGGTTCGGAGGAAGGGACGGTTTATTTATAGCCGTCAGACGGGGCGCCAGGACGGAGGAGGAGGAGTATTACCGGGAACACGTGGACGGTTGTGCTCGTGGATGGATGGAATAAATTATGAGATTGAGGTCCACATTTTTTCGGAGCATTTGATCGTGCTGTAATATAGGATAGGAGAGTAGCAGTCCAGCATTTGTTCTTGTGAACCAGAGCTGGATTGATGAAGCAACGATGTTTTAAAAGCGGTGCATCTTGTCAGTATTTAATGTAATGCTATGTGTAAAACTATTTATATAAATAAAAACCGGATGAGATTCAAATATTTTCTTTGTTTTGAGAGTAAAAAAATCTTATAATAATTCAAAAAAATATTACATTAATTAAGAAAAAGAGAAACATCTCTATCACTTATTTTAGTAAAATTAAATTATAATGACACAGATTAATTATATATTTACATTAGAATTATATAGTAAGTATAATTACATTTTAATTATAGACAATAAAATTATATATCAAATATAATTATATTATAATATCTAACCGTATAATTGTGTAAATAAATCCGCTAGTTTAGCTGTAATGCTTGAGCCCCATGGCCCAGAGATCATGAGTCGTCTCAAGCAATTCTCGAAGAAAAAAAAGTATGTTTCTAGCAATTAAGCTAAACAACAAGTTCTTTTCGCAAGATGCCTTAGATTTGAGACAGAAAAAAGATTAAGAAACTTTATTTCCACAGTATTTTCTCTTTAAACTCGGTACGATCACTTGGTTATCATTTCCTTGCACATCATCCGTTCATGCTAACTACCCAAGAAAATAGATTGATTGCTTTTGATTTCCCAGCATCGGTTCATGCAAATGCATTAATTGCTTGACCGTCCTCACTCACCATGCTTATCACTGCATTATCCGGTTATCACATGTTGTAAGGCAAGTTGAGGATTTTTTTTTTTGGATGAGGAAAGGTCCAGTTTTCGATTGCTCTGTTACCTCAGTATCAGTTCAACTGCTTCTCTTTTTTTTTTTTTTGAGAGGACCTTTATTCCCATTTCCACTTACAGGAAAACGTCCCTAAGAAAAAACTTACAGAAAAACGGATTCCCTTCGTCGAAATAAACTAGCATCCACAATCGTACAACATCCTAAACAAGCTGCTGTACAAAAAAAAGTGAGACCATTTTACCACTGGCTCATCAGCCACTCAGACCTAGACGCAGTCAGTCCAGCTCCTGTTCAATGTTCATCGACGCGGTGCGGTGCGCACGGCAAAATCCATGTGAAACGCGTGCGCGGGCAAGAAGAGCGGAGCGGACGGCACAGGGCAGCGCTGACGAGGCGGCGCGATCGGTTGGGCGTCGCCGTCCACTCGCCGCCGCCCGCACCGTCCCTGTCGCCCGCGAAGGAAGGGATCCAACTGTGTGCACGAGAAGAGAGTGAAGAAAACTAGCCCAGGATAATTTTTCGTAGATGAGAAAAGGGTGAGCTAGCTCGCTTGCCTCGCCAAAAAATGGAGTTGTTACTTGTTAGTGTACCTCCATCATTTTAAAAGGACTACCTAACCTACTGCAGCACCACCTCTCAAGTAGAAGTGTATATCTGTCTCTTAACAAATAATAATAAAAACAGTTTTGCTATTACACAGAAAATTTTTTATGTTTCAGTCATCTGAAATTGTACTCTCAATGAACTAAAATTGCAGCCCCCCTAAAAAAACAGCTGCAACTTTAGGTGATTCAGAGTGCAACTTCAGGTGACCTAAATTTGCACTCTCAATCAACTAAAATTGCAGCCCCCCTCCAAAAAAACATGTGTAACTTCAGGTGATTCAAAGTGCAACTTTAGGTGACTGAAAGATAAAAAAATTTCAGCCGCATGTGCAATAGTCTATCCCTAATAAAAATTGGGCTGCTTCTGAAGATAACAATTTTGCTTGGGGAAAATTGTGATCCACAATGTAAGATCGGACAGACAGCAGAAAAGGGTGAATGATGCTTTAAAAATTTTCTCCAAGTATTTATTTATCCCTTACTCCTATAACTACAAAACTATAAAGATTAGAATAGCAATCCTACTTGAAAACAAGAGACTCACAGAGCTGAGCACAACTAGTCAAAAAAATAACGTGGTCGGAATTTGACTACAATGTGGTCGAAAATCTTACGAAGCTAAACGCAGCCAGTCGGAAAACAACATGGTCGAAATTCGACTTCAACGTGATCGAAAATCAACATGATCGTAACCAACGTGATCGAAGACCAGTGAATGGCAGAACAACCAACATAGTCGAAGACCAATGAATTGTTGAAAAACCCTACGTGGTCAAAAATCAACGTGGTCAAAAGCCAACGAGTGGTCTAAAACCGACGTGGTCGATGACCTAAGAGAGATCCCAAACCCGAGTGTTCGAATGAAGTCAAAATCTAACCGGTGTGGTCCATGACCATTGAGTGGTCAAAAACCTGATGTGATCAAAACAAGTCGAAATACGACCAGGAAGGTCGACGACCAGTGAATGGTCAAAAACCAAAGTAATCGAAATTTGTCGAAACACGACCAGTAAGATTGACGAGCAGTGATCAGTCGAAACAGACATGGTCGAAATTTGTGAGTAGTCGAAAATTCAAAGGGAACAAACAAGAACAGTGTAACGCCCCAGGGTCCAAACCGGCTTACACCTAACTACATTTTGGATAGGCTACGCACACGTAGCAACCCGCTTGCACTTTCGTCCTCGCTTCGGGCAAAACGGTTAACCGGGGTGCTACCATTGAAACTCCTAGGCTTATATGTAAGTGCTTCTCAAGGTAAGCTAGTAAGGTGGGACTAACCAAGAAATTCATGTGCACACACACATGGGCCAACATGAGCCGGGGTGTCACATACACCCCCCTCAAAGGACCCGATGTCCTCGTCGGACCAACATACCCACACCGGGCAAATGATAAGGATCTCCCCTCTTGGCACATGTCTGTGCGTTCAGTGCCAGCACATATGTCATGCCGTGTGTCCACTCCGGGCCCACACGCGCCATGCGCCATATGCCGCGTGCCCCTGACCCGCATGCGCCCATGTAACCGCGAGAGTCGGCTCTGATACCATTTGTAACGCCCTATGGTCCAAACCGGCTCAGACCTAACCACATTTTGGATAGGCCACACACACATAGCAACCCGCTTGCACTTTCGTCCTCGCTTCACGCAAAACGGTTAACCGGGGTGCTACCATTGAAACCCCTAGGTTTATATGTAAGTGCTTCTCAAGGTAAGCTAGCAAAGTGGGACTAACCAAGAAATTCATGTGCATACACACATGGGCCAACATGAGCCAAGGTGTCACAAATAGAGAGTTTCAGCACAGTTTTAAAAACCAAAAATTGATGGAACTTTTGATCCGTAGATTCAAATAATATGAACCTTTGCATGGATCTTCTAAAGTTATAGTGAACCTATTTCAACAAACAATCATGAAAATCATGTCCAAAGTTGAGACCTTTTTCAGTTTGTTGGAAAGTTACAACAAAACCGAGTCAAAATCAAAATCGGTAATATAACTTGCTCGTGGGTGGATGATAACCAAGATGGGTCTAGATATATTCTCATATGTCACAACAAATTAGAACATCAAAGAAATCAAATAAAAAACCCTCGGATTAAGAAATCACACTTTGAGACCAAAACAAGCAAAACTCAGTTTTCTTGATAATCATGCTATCAAAGTGCCTAATGGATGAAGATAGGTTCTCAGAGGTTGTTTCCATCTCTTACACGTCATTGGCGCATCAAGATCAAGAAGAGGGAAGAGGAGAGATCAAACCAACCAAATCAAGAGTAAATTAATCAAAACAAGATGAATCCATGAAAATACACAAAAATTGATGTATTGCTTATTTGAGATAGAAAATTTTACAACCACTCCACCTTAAAGGACAAAAAGCATACTAAGTGCTGCACTCTCAAACCCTAACTCTAAAGAAGAGAGCACATGAGAGAGGGGTTGGATGGTTAACCTCATATGTCTCCATCCCAACCCCCTTTTATAGATGGGCAACAAGTCATCTACACCTATTAATAGATCATGTCCACTATTACAATGGGGAAACCCATTAACCTCACACACAAGTTTTACTGTCACAAGTTTACTTATGTATGCTTTTCAAAATGCATAAGTGCGTATCCATTAAATCCTTAGCCTTGATCCGTCTTAATCTAACCAGTTCCACCTTGACCTAAACCGTTCTTCAACGCATCGCCCATGCGTCACAATTTTCATATTGTGGTTTCCGGTATTTTGGTCAAACTAACAAAATACCCTCCTTGACCCGGTCATCATCAACCACTGCAAAGCAATCGTTATGCTTGCCACATGTAGGTATACCATTAGTTTGCCATGCGCCGCCAAGTCTTTCCCATCCTGGTTCCACCGAACCATGGCTCACTTGGTTTGTGCAAGGCATATGGCGCCATCCCGCCATTTGAGCTTGCTTTCAATATTTCCGTCTTTCTTGTGCCATGCTTGAGCTTACTATCTCACCCGGCATCTTCGATCATTCTGAGCCTCAACTCTTTCATGAGCTTAGGCCCGATTCTTGCCGTTGATCAGAGTTGACTTCATACAACCCTGCATATCCAAAGACAAAGAAATTGTTTTTAGACATAAATTCTTCACAACTTGACCTATATTAGTCAAGACATATATCATGTAAACTTAATCTAATGACGCATGTCATTCTAACTCAAACCATGACTCAAATCCCAAAAATATGTTTTTCTATGACTTCTAGAATTCAGTTCAAACAAAATATAATCTTTACAAAACCATTTAATCAGTCCACAAAATTTACAATAACTCATCACAATAGTACTTCTCACATAGTTCTTCGCACCAATTCTAACTTGTCTCATGCATGAGGTGTCGAAGCTACAGATTGTTCCTGCATGATGACAAACGAATCAGGTATCCAATCCAGAAACGTCTTGGAGAAGAAAATGGTCGACCAGACACACCGAGTACAGTTCCCTTCTTCAGTTAATTCTTCCATACTCTTCCACAATAATTCTTTAATGTGGAGAGAGCCCGGCTCGAACGTGGACGGTGGAAAACCTCTTGTTTTGTCTAGCGATTTGGCCGTTCCTTTTTGTCCATGATTCATAAATCAAGATGAAGTATAAAGGGACGGGGCCCTCTTCCTAAACTAGGCCCGCCGAGTTAGTCACGAAAGAGCTGGTGCGGTTTAGGAGATTAGTCCTGCTCCAGATAAGCATAGCTCACCATCATGTACAGCGACCAAGTTCTTGAAGAAGCTACCCATCTCGTTTGGCCATGAGTTGTCGGAGTTTCTGACCGGGCAACGCTCCTAGACAATCTCAGAAATTAAAATAGTAGCGCAGCAAGGCAAGGATACAGTTCTCCTTCATGTGTCTCTGTAGGTGCGTCCCTCTCCTGTGCTTCGCCTAACAGCCCAAAGAAGTCACATGTGCACAGTTTTCACTCTCAAGAGTTCAGTCAGATATGTCATGACAGAGTACAGTTTCTGTACGCCTGTACATGTACGTATAGAA
Source organism: Dendrocalamus sinicus (assembly GCA_036346575.1). Lineage (NCBI taxonomy): Eukaryota > Viridiplantae > Streptophyta > Magnoliopsida > Poales > Poaceae > Dendrocalamus > Dendrocalamus sinicus. Next base: position 2,870,211 of record CM070655.1, on the reverse strand, counting down.
CCGAGAGTTCAGATAAACCTGTACAGCGATTGTCTGGGGCTGCCGTAATGGCCGTGCAAAACTAGAAGATGATAATAGACAAACAAGCCACATTTAGCAAGTCACTGAATAGATACAAACCGCACAATCTTCAGAGTTGGTCGTATGCAACTTCTAAGACATTCCCCAATTGGAGCGTTTTCTTCGAATCTATGGATAGGTCCTAGCTAGTTCAGACTTGAGTATGCAGGATAATGTAAGGTGGAGTCACAAGAGATTGATCAGATGAAGCACCTCTTCAGGCACCTAATGTTTGTTTCGTCTTCAGAAGAGACGCCAACGGTTAAGAACGACTGTTTCACTAGGAGATTTGCTTCAGATTGTTGTTTACGAGATTGTTAATTTTTCACTGGCTGTTACTCGTAATCCATAAAGCTTAACTGGTGTTTCCATGAACGAAGGGGGCCATTGAGCATCGTTCTGAACTTTAAAGGAAGTACTTTGGACAATTATACTCCAGAACTTTCAGACCTGCGAGAGAGCCAGAGTGTCCATTTTATTCAAAACGGTAGAAGCTTCGACGCAAGATTAGTTAACATCTCTCTTAACTTACAAAATACCCTTAGTAGTTGTACCGTACCAGTTGCCTGAATAAGCATACACCTAAATGCATGGATGCACAGTCTAAAACGGCCGGCCTGAACTCTGAACTTCATTCAACTGGCCAATATACAAGGTAATATAAGGGCGTATACATAGGAACCAACCATCCTGCCTCTAGTGAATTACAGTAGGATACTGGTCTAGTGATTGCAGCTTCCTGTGTCACCTGGCTTATCTTCTCCAGGGATAGGATGGAAGGGAGGTTATTCGTGTCCATTGCCAGGCTTCCTGCGTGGATCATGTTTAGAGTTGGCTCCTCCATAGTCGTAATCCAGAACCTCTGTCAGAAACCTCCTGCTGTGTCCCTGCATCTGGGAACGGTAAAGAAAAATGTAACTATTAACTGCATACACAATGTAGTGTTTGTAAAGAAAACAGCACCTGATCCTAAAACATGTACTGCTGATTGTATCTAACCATGACCACGTATGACTTGATATTTGTACTAATTGTGCAACCCAAGCTTGTCAGAATCATGATGCTGAATCGGATCGGAGACACTCTGGTAGGATCGTATTCTAAAATCGAATCGTAGAATCTAATATCCTACCTGATTCTACCAAAAATATTTTTAAAATTTACTATGCAATCCAAGAGTGATATATCTTAGTTGCATACACCAACTAGTTCACCCAAAAACTTAAGTTAACGAGGAAAGATGAACATTTACTTATACTTCAACATCCCTCCTCACATGTAGACTCTCTCAGGCTTAAGACGTAGAATAGAAGTGGCTTGTAATTATTTTTTTAAATGCACCAGTTGAGTTTTGAACTCAAGACCTCTTGACTTTGATACCATATTAGTTGCATACATCAACCAGTTCACTCAAAAGTTTAAACCGATGAGGAAATATAGACATTCACTTATACTTCAACAATATGAGTGTTTATTTGGTCATTTAGCATCTAATGTGATTAATAAACATATCTTATTCATGACTAGAATCATAGTTTAAATTTTATGTTATTGAGAGTTATGACTAAAAGGGTGATTTTATCAATATTACCATAATCTGGTCATTTTACATAAAAAATAAAATAAATAGATAATCAAATTAATTTTTATTATTCAAAACTTCCGAAGCTTAATGTCTAAACTACTACTTAATACTTAACATACAGCTTAAATTGAGAAATATGATATAACCAAACACCTAAGTCTTTTATAATATTGGATGATGCATGATTCTACACGATTCTATCATAATTCTACGATTAGGATCGCGATTCCACCACGATTCCACCAGCTACAACTCAATATACAATTTGAGTCGGATTGGTTTCGTGGAATCATAGAATCGTACGATTCTACATACAATTACGATTTTAGTAACCTTGGTGTAACCTGAGAAGAACATCTCACAGAATATTGAGACGGAAATTAGAAAAGGTTTCAGGTAATTAGGTTGAAATGACCTTCTGTCAGAGTGATTAACTGTACATGACCGAAAATAATATTGAAAGCACCAATAGCTCTATATTTTTCTTCTTAAACACTAACGCCAACTCATATCTCTGACGATTTCGACCAAGATTAACATGTACAGACCTCTACCACTTTCGAAGTAACTTCATTACTGTCTCCTGTTGTTGCGGTTTGTCCTGCGTTGAGACGACAGGAATCACGTTCCCTTAATCAGTGATGGAGCAACAGATCAGTAAGTATACAATCAACAGAGTGATTTTTTTATTTGAAACGGCATACCTGAAGACGCAATGAACAGTAGAAGGATCACAAGGGTGACAGTGAGGACGAACTTGAGTTTAGGCATGGTGTATAGATTTAAGCGGTGATATGAATCAGTTCTCTCCTTACGTAGCAGGACTGTTGGTGAGGAGCTACAGCGTGCCGTTGCCCCTCTTATATGCGGAAGATGGTTTGCATGTACAGCTGGAAAGTTTTGGCAAATTCGTAACTCTTGCAATGGTGAACCGGTACCACCAATGATTTGCTCCACGGGCTAGCGATGCGCCGATGACAGTGAAACCCACATGCGCGAGCCCAATATGATACAGGGTGTCAGGGTCCACTGCGGTGCCTTGCCTGAAGGAAGCTAGCAGCAATTTTTTTTTTTTTGATAATCAACTTTTTATTAATACTATAAAAATAAATTGTTAATTTTTTTGGGTTTTATTAAACATCGTCTAAATATTTTATTTATAACTATCATTCAGATTTAGAACCGTTGGATTAGAGATCTAATTGCCATAAATTCTCCCCCTTTTATCCCCTCCCTCCTCGAAAAAAATCCCCCCTTCAAAAACAAGTGCCCCTTGATCTCTAATCCAAGGATCACAAATTTGGATGATAGTTAGGAAGAAAATATCTGGGTGATACATAGACACTCCCAATTATTTTTAACAGAAATAGTACTCCATCGCCAATTAATTTGGCAACAAAGACATGTATACCAATTGAACGATGTCAACCAAGTAAATCAATGGCAAAGCTCCCATTGGTAATTGACTTGTTGCCAAATGAATTGCCGATAGACTGACATTGAACTATTGAAGGTGATGAACCATGTGGAGGTGACCACATGTATGATGAGTAATTGATAGTGGGTTAGGTAAGTCGAGTTCGGTTTGAGTGGTTCGGAGTCGAGTCGTTGCGCGGCGCAATCGGGCTCGGTTGGATTTGGTCATTCCTGGTCGTATAGGATTGGGTTGCATATTTCGACAATTCGACAGGTTTGGACTTCAGTATGGTAAGTGTGATGTGTTTGTGCTATTTACGCTTTCATGTATCGAGCGGTGCTATTTGATGTGTTTCTTGTCTGTGTGGCTGCAGGACGTCGAGGCGGAGTCGTTGCGAGACACGGTGGACCGGACTAGACGCAGGTGGCGCTGAGGTCAGAACGGTCAGGATGTGTCGAAGACGACGGTGACTCGAGGTGGTTGCGAGGCGTGCGAGGCAAGGAGCGCGGAAGCTTCCCGGAAGGTGCAGAGGGGCGAAACGGGAATTTCGCAGAGCTGCACAAGCGGGAGCGGACTCCGTTGGATTTAGCGGGCGTAACGGGGCGGAGACCCGTTAGCCAAGGCTATATAAAGGATTGGAGGGGCTGCATGCCCACTTGAGCACTTGAGAGAGAGTTAGGGTTTTAGAGTCAAAAGAGGCTTTGATGGCTTGCTTTGGCTTTAGGCTTTAGTTGGTGTGAGTTGGTGGTAGAGGCAGAGTTGTGTTCCCTCTGTGTCCTCTACGATGTGTTCTATGTGAGTTCATCTCCTTCTCAAGCATGTATGGGTGTGTTCTTGAGGATTGAGAGTGGGAGAGGATGAATTGAGAGCTTGTAATTATTCCTCTTTTATCAATCATGTATCTCTCTTCCTCTAGATTAATATGAGATGGTTTTGTTTGGGTTTTGATCCTTTCCCAGGCTCTCTGTTGCTTATTTCCCTCGATGCTTCTTTCTAGAGATTTGTGACCTTTTGATTTTCGAGTTCTTGCTTGCTGAGGAGTGCCAAAATGGGTTGCTCTATGATGGGAGGATGCCTCAAGATCATTTGATTGATTTCCCCTAGAGCAAACTTCATTTTAATCTCAGATTTGCATTTTGAGTTCCTCTGTTCTTCATTTGTGATTTCTAGGGTTTAGGTTAGTTTTGGATTCCCTTTGAGAGAAGGTCTGATTTTTGGTCTGGGTGATCCTTTTGCTATTGCTAACATAGTTGCAAAATCTCATTAGCAAAGGATTTGAGACCATGGAGTAATTTGGATTTTGTGAGCCTTCTCTGAAGTTTTCTTGAAATTCTAGGGTTTAAGTGCAGCTGTTGATTCCCTTACTGTGATGGCATGAAATTGGGTCTGGAGAGTCTATTGACTATTGCTAATATCCCCCCAAAATTTCATGCACAAAGTATCAGGAGTTTGAGAGGAATTTGATTCTTGTGTTCTCCCTGTATCTTTTCAGTTCTTGGCCTTTTTCTGAATATTTGGTGTTTTTGTTGATCTCTCTTATTGTGTGAAGTTCCCATGTTTTTTAGAATAAGGTTTTTAGTCTTTAGTCCAAAGGGTCTCAGCTGAAATGCATGAATCCTGTTAAAACCTCAAAGGTTCAGTAGTTTAGCCTTCTTAGTTTTCGGTTTTCTCTGTCTTCAGTCTTCAGCAAAACGAAATTTCCTTTTGCTAGCTCTTTGCTTCATTCGGCCAAACAGCAAACCATCTTCTAGTGCTCTTTTCTTTTTTTTTCTTTTGCTGTCTTTGACCATTTTGCATGCAGTCCAAACGGCATTATTTTCAGTTGAAATTTTTACTGGTTAATCTATGATTTATGCTGAATTTTTTAGTATCGCATGCGTTCCAAATTTCAGCAAAATTAATTTTATTTTTCTGTGAGGTGCTTTGTTTTGCATCTTTTTGAAAAATCAGTGTTCGATTTCTCGGGGGCGATTTTGAAGCGAGCGACATTCACCCCCTCTGTCGCCATTTCGGTCCTACAGAAGGTTTTGTTGCCAATTCAATTGATAACAGGCTCTATTACCAAGCAAATTGGTGACAGGAATTGCTATATCAGCTTGTTGGTCGCTAATTCCTTTGGCGATATATGATTATTTCTATAAATTTTTTATGACTATTTTATTTTTATAGTGTTAATAAAATATATTTTTTTGAAAACTTCTTAACTACCAGAAAGTCACTTTTATATCTGCCTTCTCACCAAACCTAAGACAAGCGCAAATAAACAAGATCTATGTCGACACAGAAGGACGACGGAAACGCTCCTCTCGTTCTCCGCTTGCTCCAAACTCTTCTCTTTCCTCCGCTACGGGGCCTCCGTCGGCCCCTCACCTCCTCCTCGCCGGCGTCTGTCGGAGTTGAGAGTGGTGGGGACCCATCCAAGTATGTCTCCTGTAAATATTAGTTTCTCTCTGCATCTTTTTCCTTCTTCCTTTGGTCAGTGACGGTAGACCTGGTTCTTGGTGTCCAGCTTACCGGCTAGCTCCAGTTACTCACTGTCCTCCTTCGCGTGGTGGTCTTGCCCAGTGTGGGCTTGGCGTAAATCGCCTCTTTCCCCTATCAGTTTGTTGGAGTCCAAGGCGTCCGGTGTCCATCCGGTTGCCTTCCGATAAGCTTATCCGGCTATCCCCACTTCCCCAATCCTCTGTTTTAAATCCTTAAAGAGTTCAACCTCCTCTAAAAATCATTAGCTAAAGATCCCCTCGATCTCAGCCCAGATCAACTTATGCAATGGGCAATCAGACTTGGGGGACGGTTGCTGGTGTTCTTCTTCATCATTCTAGTCGACACCTCACTCTATCACCTCCAGCTCTTGCAGTTCCACGAGCGAAGGAGGCCAGTACCAACGGCGATGGCAGTCCGGCGGCTCCTCAAGCTGGTGATCCACGACAAACTCCGGTCTTCGGTGGTCGCTCAACACAGGGAACGCGTCGAGAAACCGAATTTTAGAAAATTCGAAAATTTTGATTTTTTAGAAAAATTGGATTGAAAAATTCAAACATACAATTTAAATATAAGAAATACAAATATATTTAAAAGTTACGAAATCTTGAAAATGTTCCCTTGACTTGTCGCGCTGCCTGCCCCTCCTTGTTGGCCTAGCCTCCCCCTCTTTTCCCTTGCTCGTACTATTCGCTTCCGCACCACCTTCCCCTCCCTTGCAGCAGCCGCCCACCTCCCCTCCTTTACCAGCTCAACCTCCCCCTCCTTTCCCTTGCTCGCACCACCCGCTTCCTCATCATCTCCCCCTTCTTTGCAGCAGCCACCCCGCCTCCCTATAGCAGCCGCTCGCCGCCCTCCTGTCGCGTCGCCTCGATGGCCTAATCTGGATCGGCTTTGGATGGGGGAATAAGAGAGAGACGAAGAATGAGATGAATGGTCTCAGCTTTGAATAGGGAAGGAGTAAATGTGCAATCAAAGCGGATACAGATGGATATCGCTCGTCATGTATACTATTTCACTTTTTTCTCGGAGTCAGAGCCGGACATGGATAAATGCCACATACCCATTTCTCTATTCTGTATTCGCTCCATAAGCCTTCGGATGGTCGGTTGGACGAAAATTATCCGCTTCTTTTGCAGCCTATATAGGATATTGAACAATAGAGATGCAATTAGAGCGAGCATAGAGATGCTAATCGCCAAGGTGCCGAAGAAAGAGCACTCAGTATTCCTTGACTATTTAGAAGTGACAATCTGTCTATCTATTATCTTGTTCCTAAGTGAAGCCACATCAGACTTACACATATCACTTAATATACATACATACATACATACATACATACATACATACATATACATACATATATATATATATATATATATATATATATATATATATATATATATATATATATATATATATATATATATATATATATATATATATATAGGACGAGTGTTTCATGCACCATGGTGCCTAGGCACCAATATCAATACCCGTTGATTTGCTTGAGATTCATAACGTTTGATGTGGGTATCTTCATATACCCATAAAAAGTATATTTGAGATGTCAAACTCAAAAAATTTAAATTCAACTTCAGTTTAATTAGTTTGAACTATTTTTATGGTATATACTCATTGTAGTTGCATTGAACTCAAAAGTAGTTCAAACTAATTTGAACTGAGTTCAAAATTTACTTACCATAAATATATCAAGGGTATAAAACATTTTCATACCCAAACTCAAAAAATTATCAATCATACACGTGTATCGGATGTTGGTGCCTAATGTAATTTTCCTATATATATATATATATATATATATATATATATATATATATATATATATATATATATATATATATATATATATATATATATATATATATATATATATATATATATATATATATATATATATATATGTATGTATGGGAGAGATATCACTTATCTCGTATCTTATTTTATATTTTTTCTTGGGGTCGGAGTCGGATATAGATAGTGCCAGATACCCACTCCTTCTGTATTTGTTTCGTGAGTCTTTGCTCGATCGGTCTAACGGAAATTATCCACTCCGTTTGCACCTCTAGGAAGGAGAGAGATGGAGAATGAGATGAATGGGCTGTGGGGCCGCTTCATGCATGGTACTCGTGCACAGAGATTGAGAACCGGTTGGCCGGTGTGATGGCCGGAAAATTTTGAGATGAGTCAAATTTGTTGGTTAAATTGGGCTTTTTTTCGGAGAGGATCACGTTAACCGAATTTTATCGAATTTCATGAAATTTCGGCCCAAAATATATTCCCTCGTCAACATCGGACAACGCCACCCATCAACACTAACAGCAAGCGGTCCCACAGCGGCTCAATTGTCTGAGCTATGCCTTCCGCTGCTTCACTACCAAAGGATTCCGCTGTCATTAGCCCTCAATCTCGGTGGCATGTTAGAAAGAAAAAAAAAGTAAGAGTATTCAATAATAAATTTTACTCCTTGCAAGATATTTTAGAAGTTATTCGGCAAGAAAGGGAGGGGTGTTTATGAAGTTCAGTGAGAGCTTCTTACCTTTGCAGCTGGATATTGTAACTGTGTTGTTTTTGTTGGTGTTATTTTAGTCTCTTGTGTTTTTCTTTTTCGGTTCTTGATTTGGAAAGAGGTCTGAACAAGCTCTGCTGTATTTTCTCACCCGACCAATTTAGTTAGGTGCTTAGTTATATTCTTTTTTGTTCTATCAATATAATGGCATGCAAGTTTTTTTCGTGTTCTCCAAAAAAAAAAAATCTCGGCGACATGCAGTTCTTCATCCACGGCGTCAATGTCGCTTCAACCAGCGTTCTTACCAACAGGCTGAGCAGGAAACAGAAATCCTAACGCGTGGCTTCACCTCAATCTTTTCATGTAACACGTGTACTTCATTGCAGTGTTGTAATTCCTCCTCGGTTCAGGGGCACTGTATTTCTAAGGTTGGTCGTACTCATTAAGCTTTAATAGAACAGAGGTGCTATTTCCTTAGAAAAACAAAAACAATATTTTGTGCTTGATTCTTTCAGGGCACGCTTTTAGTTAATGGCACTGCTTATTTTGTGTGAATTGTGCTTGTTCTCTCAGAGTTTTCAGCACTCTCATGGTGTAAGCTAAGCTAGCTGGCCTTACAAAGGAAGCACTGAAGCATATTACAAGCGCATGCATGGTGTTGAAGTATATTGCATATCTTCTATTATTAGCTTAATTTTTTTGACGAACTGACTGGTATAGAGGTCCTGAGTTTAAGACCTAGCTAACACAAAAAAAAATATTTGTGGTCTACTTCGAGTGCACGTTTTAAGCTTGATGTACCCTAGACATGAGGGAAAATATTGAAATATATTGTCCTCCTTTTATTATCAGTCTATGCATTTAAATGAACTGATTGATGCATAAAACTCAATACATAGTGCTCTCTAATTCATAATGATATGAAAGTACATTCAAATACAAATCTAACATTATTGTTACTTTTGTGCCACTAAATCTATATATTATTGATCTAATTATTACTCAAATATTCCATGGTTTGAATCTCGAAATACATGCGTGTTTTTAAAAAAATCAGGAGTACATGCATACCGTAGTGCGTGCACTATGGGAATCTCATAGTGGCAATTTGCAACACTATCACAGGCAGCTATCAGCTAAGATCATGGCAAGTACGAGTGCAACCCTTGAGCTGGTAAGTAGTCCAGTAACCCAAAGGAAAATGCATACAGTGTACGCACTATCGCGTTGTGGCAAGTGGAGACTGCAGATTGTAGTGCACATGGACAAGCTGCATACGAGAAGCTAGCTGCCTAGCTGCTCACGTACAAGATTATCCAGCAAATGGACCGGAGTAGCAAGAGAGCACGTCGGAAATGGAGGGGACTACAAGTGCAACAATGTGCAAGTGCAGCAGCACTGACGGGATCTTGTGGGGGATCGAATGATCGATACGATCCTGCAGCTAGGACGAGGGGTTCCTAACTTGTCTAGCCCAGCCTTCGGCGATATTTTTTTTAGGCAATGGGTATGTTCTTTTTAGCTAAAACTTATGCATTTTAGCTGCGATTTGTGACTTTTGGATTGTTCGTGTGAGAGATTATAGAGTAACAGAAACTCTCGTGCGGTTTTTGCTAATATAAATGAAGTCGGTACAATATATACTACAATTAACTAATAAACTCTATCTTGAAAAGATACTTTATTTAAAAATTAGTTACTGTAGAAAAGCCGAAAAGCAGCAACCGAAAAGAACAGGCCCTATGGCTAATAGTTTTGTCTATGACGGATGGTAGAGATACAGACGCGGATGTTATATATGGTTTTTGAAGGACCATGTAAGAATGTCCAGGTTAGTGTTGTGAACTATTGTAATATTTGTAGATTGGTCAACTGAGTTTGCAAAAATTGCTCTTTGTTTGAATTGGTTTTGGGCAGAAGTTGAGGATTTTGCTATTTGAGTGATGGTTTGAGTTAAGGTGACCTGAATCATTTGATTAAGGTTGCATAATACATGTCATGGCTAATGTGGATCAAGTTGCGACGAATTTGTGTCTGAAAACGATTTCTTTGTCTTTGGATATGCAGGGTTGCTTGGAGTCAACTGTGGTTAACGGTGAGGATCGGGGCTAGGCTCAGGGAGGAGCTGAGACTCAGAACGATCAAGAATGTCAGATGAGACGGTGACCTCAAGCATGGCACGAGAAAGGCGGGAAGTGTTGAAGGTGAGTTCGATCGGCGGAATGGTACCATGTGGTTTGCACGGGCCAAGTGAGTCGTGGTTCGGTAGAATCGGGACAGGAGAGACTTAGCGGCTCATGATAAGCTAGTAGTGCACCTACACGTGGCAAGTATGATAATTGCTTGTAAAGGTTGGTGAAGACCGGGTCAACAAAGGGTATTTTGGTAGTTTGACCAAAGTACCGAAAACCACATTGGATCCAAACGGCGGCGCATATAAGTGAATTTGTATGAGTAAAACCCGTATGTGTGAAGTTAATAGGTTTCCTCCATTGTAATAGTTGATAGAATCTATTAAGGGGTGTATATGATTGGTTGTCCACCTATAAAAGGGGTTAGGATAGAGATATGTAGGATTAACCATCTAACCCCTCTTTCTCAAATGTGCTCTCTTGTTTATGGTTAAAATTTGAGAGTAGAGCACTTAGTGTGCTCTTTGTCCTCTAAGGTGACGTAACTGTAAAATCAACCTTCTCATGTAAGCAATACATCAATTTTTGCGTATTTTCATAGATCCATCTTGATTTGATTGATTTGATCTTGATTTGGCCTCAAAGCGTAATTTCTTGATCCAAAGGTATTTGAGGTGATTTTTTTGGTGTTCTAACTTGATGTGATATGTGGAAATACATCTAGATCAACATTAGTCATCATCCACCCACGAGCAAGTTGTATTCATCATTTTCGATTTTGACTCAGTTTTAGGGAAATCTTCCAACAAATTGAAAAATATTTCAACTTTGGCCATAATTTTTATGCTCATTTGTTGGAATAGGTTCACAATATCCTAGAGAAAATCCTTGCAAAGTTTCATATCATTTGGATCTACAGATCAAAAGTTATATCAAATTTGGTTTTTGAAACTCTGCTGAAAGCCTCTGTTTATTGTTTGTTTTTTCTGGTTTTTTCGACCATAATCAAGCCTTCGGCCACATTGCCTCTTTTCGACCACGTTGGGTTTTCGATCACTCACTGGTCTATTCTGACCTGATTCGATCATGTCGGTTTTAGACCACTCGTTGGCCTTTGACCATGTTAGTTTACACGAGTCGAATTTTGACCATGTTGGCTTCCGACTACGTTGGCTTCGACCACGTTGGTTTTCTTTCACTCTCTTATCGTTGACCACTCGAGTCAAATTTCGACCACGGTGTTTTTTCAATCAGGTTACGCTCATATTCGTGGGACTTTCGACCATATAATCGAAATTCGACCACATTGTTTTTCTGACTGTTGTTACTGAACTCTGAGAATCTCTGGTTTCTCAGTGGGATTGCTATCATAATTTTCATAGCTTTATAGTTATTGGAGTAAAGAATAAGTGAATACTTGAGAAAAATTTTTAAGACATCATTCATCCCCTCTGTTACCTATCCGGTTCTATAGTTTTAGACTCAAAACGTCATTTAAAAAAAGCGGCTTTAAAAAACCGTTCTGAATTAAAAAAATAAAACAAAAAACCACAAAAAAAACCGAGAAGTCAAAAGCTGCCCATCCCACTACCTATGTGCCACTTCGTACACATGCACTTCACCTGTGTGGCTCCATGTGAGCAAGCTAGGAGCGCCACTATGACCAAGATGCACGTACGATCATTGATGGACATTCAATTGTCATCCGACGGTGGTACCAACTTTGCCACTCTGAACTTTCTCGGATAGATTTCAGAGCACCGCATAGTGCTTAGCGTGGGGGGCCCACGGCTAGGTTGGGCATGTCTGATAATAATTTGGCCCATGCGGGACCGGCCCGGCCTCGCGTGAAGGTTGGCACGCGTCACTCAGGCCCAGTATATTTCGTTGGAAAAGCTCACGATAGGGGCCGGTCCGATGGAGTGGTCTTACCTCGAGGTAGCGTGTTGAACGGACCGAGCATACGCACGGAGGCGGGCCGAATATAAAATTGCAAGATTTGCCTAACATGTTACTGTACCTTCGCGTTGCACAATCCGACGTGTGCTGCATAGGCACTTCCTGGAAGTTTCTGATCATCGAGTGGCGAGATCTTCCTAGCACGATTTCTTTGCTTACGTTGTTTATTTGCGTGCCTCGGGCGATTTCCTTTTGTGGTAAGCTATCAACCAGCTTCACAGATCGAGGAAACAAACGGATCAAAGCACAGTTTACGTCTCTCTGCGACTCTGCCCCATCTTTGGCGACGGTAACGGCCAGATCCGTCACGTCCACCATCGCCTGATTGCCTATTGTTCTCATCACCCTGCTACCTCTGTCGCTCACCATTCTCCTCTTGAGTCTTCTTCTAAGTTTGGAGGCTCCAGTGAAACTTGAAACCTAACTCGCCACTAGTTATTGCTGAAGAAGATAGCGTTATTGGTCAAAGCATGAATCTTCAAGCAAAGCACATGGTCAAAAGTTCAACTGTTTTTTCTATAAATGCGTTATTTTTTTAGCATTTCCGTAAAACACATGGCTTGCAATGAGGTTACAACATGTTCGTCAAAGGGAGCTGGCGTACATGCTCCACCACACCACCAAGGCACCGAGTGTAAAACTAGCGCTATTGTCCTAATTAACCACGTAGCAAAACGCATCCAACTTGTACTAATCCTCCACCGTTTTGGCCCTGTATCAAGTATTTATTTATTTATTTCAAATCTGGTCCTCTCGTATGCGTAATTGCATTTCTAGCCTCATTCCCTACCGCGGTAGCAGCGGAAGGAGATGTGTGTCCCCTGTCGTATTACCCCGATCGTAGTAGATGGAGAGCACCGCGACACCTGTGTCCAACGCGAAAGGCAACAAGCAAGGGCGGCAGGTGGCGAGATCCATAGGCCTGCTGTGGTGTTCGACAGTAGCACCTGGTGTTGCTGCGGATGGGAAGTGCGGTAGGTCGGTAGCATGGTCTACCATCTCGCTTGTCACATGCCGCGTTGGACCGACGTGTTGCAATGACCACCTCCTGTTGCGGTGGGGTAGTGTAGCAGGTGACACATATCGCCTGCCGCAATTGCGGAGGGGGATTGAAATGCACATTTGAGTATGAGGAGGCTATACTAAAAATATGAGTGCTGCATGCCATATATGCATTGGGTTTGTTATGAAAACCACCAGCGAGATATGAAACAATGAAAAATAATTAGGAGAATAAGACAAAGAGTCATAAATAAAGAAGATACATGGTTATAGTCAACAAAGAAAACAGAGACATATTTGGAAACTGGAACAGTAACCTACTTGGAGACGGGAACAACGCCCTGCTTAGAGATGAACAGAGTCTCAGAAGATGACGGTGAATAGTTATAGTCGTAAGCACCTCGAGTAGCCATGTCTGACTCCAGTGGACGCAAACATCTTTGGACACCATATCTAGTGCAAGTAGGTGTAGAATCCATCACAAACACAAAGATAGTCTCAATCATAATCTCCGAACAGTTCACATTATAGACCAATTAGACTAATTAAAAATATCAAATATCTTTTTAATAAAACTTGACCAGATTATTCAATTGTACCTGATCAGGATCGCAAAATATAACGTATTCAACTCGTAGTCTTGTACTCTCTGTTAAATACTCTATGTTTTCATTTACTTGGCATTTTTGATCAAATTTTTTTCCACAAATATTTAGCACTTTGCTATTTTCAATATAAATTTTTGCTCGTGTGCTTGCACATATAGTAAAAAATACATAGCTTTACTATTTCCTTTGATTACTCTTTATCAGAGTAGTTAGTTGCTAAGATATTTTCGTTACAATATGAATAAAAGATGATTGTCTAAATATATATGTCTGATAAAAATACCAACTAATCGAAAACGGTGAGAGTATCTTGATCTCTATTGTCTATGACCACTGGCCCGTCCTGCCACTACACGGTACGGGTGTGCACGACTCGTACCGTCATTCGTACTCTCTTTTCACGCAACTTGTTTATCAATTTAAAAGAGCAGTACTTGTTTATATATCCCTTTTGGCTTTATGCTCCTCCATGGGTTCGAATCAGCTTCATCGGGCAAGCTTCGCGAAGGTACGGACCTGTGACAACGCGTGTCCTTTCTACGTGGCCGTCATGTACAAGCTCCGGCGTGAGACGTGTCCCCGGGCCTGTCTCGTAGCTGCAGCTTATAAATGTTGTCTGCTGCTAGCCATCAGGGGTACACGGAAGCTGAGTTGAGCGATAAGCTAGTGATCTTGATTTCTGAGCAAATTAAGTTCGTGTTCGTGTGTGTGTGTGTGAGAGAGAGTTGGAAGTTTGTTTGAGCTAGTGAAAGATGGCCTCCAACCAGGACCAGGCTAGCTACCGCGCCGGCGAGACCAAGGCCCGCACCGAGGTGACCATCTCCACCGATCATTTGCGAATTTCGAGATAATTTCCGTATTACGTGTAGTCGCTGCATGCATGCGCACATGCTCAGTTGTTCGTCTGTGAGATGTGGTTGCAGGAGAAGACGGGGCATGCGATGGGCGCGACCAAGGACCGGGCGTCGGACGCGGAGGGGCACGCCGCCGGGAAGGGGAACGACGCCAAGGAGGCGACCAAGGGCAAGGCGTACGAGGCCAAGGACAAGGCCTCCGAGACGGCGCAGGCCGCCAAGGACCGCGCCTGCGAGGGCAAGGACCAGACCGGCAGCTTCATCGGCCAGAAGACCGAGGCCGCCAAGCAGAAGGCCTCCGAGACCACCGAGGCCACCAAGCAGAAGGCCTCCGAGACCGCCGAGGCAGCCAAGCAGAAGACCTCCGACGCCGCGCAGTACACCAAGGACTCCGCCGTCGCCGGAAAGGACAAGACAGGCGGCGTCCTCCAACAGGTTAACCCATCACTTGCATACACTTGGGACATACACAACATTCTTTGATTCTCATCGAGAAGTACAGTATTAATTTGAGCTGTGGATGCTGAATTTTTAAGAAAAAAAATTGTTGTTTTCAGGCGGGCGAGCAGGCGAAGAGCGCGGCTTTGGGCGCGAAGGACGCAGTGATGAACACGCTGGGCATGGGGGGAGACAAAGGCAACGCCGATAGCACCACCAAGGACACCAGCACCACCGAGACTATCACCAGGGATCGCTAGATGCATTAGCTCGCGCTTGCATGCTTTCGATGTATGTATTTTGTGTCCTGAGTCTGTATGCATAGTGTCAAGTCGGGTGACGAGAGATATATCTTTGTCCCCGTCAGACTTTCAGTTCGTGTTTTATTAATGGTGTAATAATAAAGTTGGGGCCTTAAGCCTGTATATGTGCTTATGATTTCGATATTTTCACTTCTATGTTGTGTGTTCTGATCACCTAGTTGTTCGTCACTCGGTGATACACCACGAAGAGATGCTCTTTCGGTGAACAAACGCAGTACAGGACTGAGCAGATTTTTCAGTCAAGTATGGAGTCCATCGAAGATTTGGGAAATTTGGGAAGTCTGAATCTAATGACGAAACGTTCCGAGTTAAAATCTGAACTAGATCACTACATAACGAGAACGTTACATTCGAGCAAAACCTGAACTAGATCATCCTCGATACATGCCAAGATCTCATGTTTTGTGGTCCATATCCTCGCTGCCAATCTGGAGGCTGCAGGGAGCGAGCGATCAGCGGCTGCTTCGTACTCGCTTCGGTCATATAGACATCGAATTCATTAAGAGATAATGCTCAATCTTCTATATAGAAAGAGTAATACAGCTAATGGAATCTGTTAGATGTGCTCTTTAATCTAACACGATTTGTTATCCTAGAGCCTAGTTCACGGGATCTCCGATCTTCTAGAATATATTACCACTAATATGAGTCTTTATACAGGTATAAACCCCTTTATACATGTATAAGCCCCATTCTCTGAGACGCTGCAAGGATGGCCTTCCGCGCCAATCCTTTAGTGAAAGGATCTGTCAAATTCCTTTCAGACTGAATATATTCTATAGAAATAACGCCTGTATCTCTGGCTTGCCTTATCAGTGAGTACCGAGTACATTAGCTTGCCCTTCCGACACTGTTCTGTCTTAAAGGGACTAATAGCTATTTGCTCACGTAAACAGTTATCGACGCTATCGGAGGAGGCTAAACAACTAGAAGCTGACACAAGGCATGAGAAATGACTCTCCTCGTCGCTTGATGTATCATGGGACTAGTGGCAGCAGTTCACCAATGGCCTAAGTACGCTTCCGCCAACAAAGGGAGCCCTAGAGTACTAGCGGCAGCAGCCAGAGCAAGGCTTCTTGTTTAGATCTTGCTCACCTTGTTGTTTCGATGAATATTGCCAGTTGCGATTCCACCTGATGCTTTCTGAACCTGCCCCAACTTGTCACTCTTGTGATGGATGAAGGCGCATAAAATGCCCCTGTACATATCCATTTCCTTTCATCCCTTGTGCTGTTGTGGAAATTACCAACAGTCTCCTTTAGCTTCGTATTGTTGTTCCTTATCCTGCTGCTGAAGCTGCGCCAAATCCTTTTGCATGGTTGCCCTGAGCTTGTAGTCTGTAACGGGGGGACTCGTTTCCTTAACAGCTGTTGCTGTGGTGCAATATTTCTCAGGCAGGCAAAGACGAAACTTGTCTTTGCTTTGTAATTGGATGAATTCTTGCACCAATCCTATTGTTGAAATGTTCAGGCACACCTTGCTGCCAAGGTGCCAGAGCTTTCGCCCGAAGTGGGAGACATTGACTAGAAAGAAACTTTTGTGTACAATGCATGGAGCATCCTATTGTGATCTCTCTTTCAACAGCTATCCAACGTACTGGAAAGATGGAATTCAATGAGCTCTGGAGCCTCTTTAGTCGTCCGGCAGCGGCAACGTCTGGTACCAATCCAATTGTTGAAATGTTTGGAGCTTTTCTGAACGACAGTGAAATGTTGAGGAAGGAAGATGGCAAGATGCTACCAGTTCAGGATTCAGACCCATACGGACTGCAGTCAAGACGGCTGTGAGTGCCATACTGTTGCTTGACGGAGATGTTATCGGCCTGGAAAACTGAGGGACCAACCAATTATACGCCTGGTCGATGGTTTGCAGCTAAGTTACGAAGGATCGGGACGTCGCTGTACCAGCTCGGAACCGTGTTGTACGAACAAACCAATGAAACCGTGGACGCCACCTAGGTCCAATAATTGTGTTGCAATTCAAGGTTCAAGCTGGAGTGGCAGCGTGGGAGACTGGGCGGTGTTCGACCATATATGGTAATTGGGTCTGAGTGTCATGTCATTTCTCTCTTCACAAATTGCATAAAGATTCCGACTGTCCCATGATCGCCACTAGTTTAGGCATAGCAGTAGGTTTAAGTTGAATGGCATATATCACTTATCCAAAGTAAACTTCATGTTAACCTAACCCAAATGGAGTTGAACATCAATACTACCTGTCTACTTCCATGGTCAAATACCAACGATAATATATGTACACTGGAGTAGTACGATCGAGTGCTTTCTATGGAGTAGGTCCACGTTCTTGGACCAAGCCGCGGCTGCTACCACCGCACGGCCGCGGTTGGTGAGACACTCGGGCCAATGGGAAATCATGGTAGGACCAGGGTTACAAATTTCACCCGAAATTTCGCGAAATGGATGAAATTTCGTCCCTTTCAGTGCCCAGCGATTTGGATAAAATTTGGTTGAATTTGGCCCTATTTGAAATTTGTTCAAATGTTATTCAAATTTTGATTAAACTTAGGCCCTGTAGCCGAAACTTTTCTGCAACCGAAAGATTAAACCCTGGGTAGGACTGGAAGAAAGTACAGGAGATCTGATGGCGCGCAGACGCGGGGTGGCTTGCCGGCCGCTACGTACTTCGCGTCCTTCTTTGAGCGCGTCGGCGTCGCCGCTTGCTCGCGCGCGCGGCAGCCACCTCCGTCGCAACCAACGCAACTGATCGAAACTCTTACAGAAAATTCATTTGCTGACAGAAACGGAACAGGTGAGTTCATGATGAAACGCAGCAAGTGATCGATGATCAGAGTAGATTATCTGCAGAACCGGTGGCCATTGTTATACCCTAGTCAAACGTCGGCATCACTCTTTCGGTTTCCTCCTACCCAATAAAAAATCGAACGTTTTCAAAAAAAATAAAAAATCGATCGCAACTCGCAACCACCCCGGAGACGACGGCTTCTCTGTAGTTATTACTTAAATCCTCGCATTGATTGCCCCGGCCTGTATATGTACACGCCAAGTTTTACTCTGATTGAGCTCGCCACGAACGAGCACACGACACGACACATAGCTTCTCTCCTCAGCTCTTCTCAATCTTGCCGCGTCGACCGATCGATCGCGCGCGCGCGCGAGAATCCGGCGTCGTGTAGATGGCGGGGCTGCAGCGGTCGAGCGAGACGTTCCGGCGGTCGGGCTCGTCGGGGCTGGTGTGGGACGACAAGCACCTCTCCGGGGAGATCAAGCCGGCGGGCGGGGACGGTGACGCGGCGGCCGCGCGGGTGGCGGAGCGGAGCCGGTCGCGCGGGCACGGCGGGTACAGGGCGGCGGGGCGCGTCCCGCCCGCGCTCGACCCGCCGTCCCCGCGCGTCGCCATGTGCGGATTCTGCACGCTCTTCGGCGGCGGCAAGGACAAGAACAACGGCAACGCGAAAGCCAAGGGGCGCCACTGAGCTAATGGCTGATCTGTACCTGCAGCATCCATCGGAGTATATCTGTAATATGTACTCCATTTGAGAGTTTTTGGTAGTTTTTACTCTCTGTTTCTTGTTCATTGTTTCAGACTTCCAAGTCTAGCTAGCTGTTACATTCTGGGCCACAGGTCTAAATGAGCTGAACACAACTAAGTCTATGGAGCAACAAAGCAACAACCTCATAAGCAATAGCAGAAGTGTAACACTAACAATAGCAGAAGAAAGTTGTAAGATCGCATGTATAAAGTACAAGTGTACAAGTGAGTAGCCTATGTGTTTCATGGATTGGACTGTGCAGTTGTTCCATTCTTTTTTCCTTTCGCAAGGAATTTTTGCAGGCATGCATGTGTTAGTTGTGGATTTGTAGCATCATAGAATTGGTACTATGGCAATTATAATCCATAAAACGCATTCTTTTCTGCTTGTACGTCCAAAGTTTTGGTGACATTAAGCCTAGAGGCGTTAAGCTTGCGTAGCACTATGTGATATTCAGACGTTGGTGTAGAAATTTAGAACTCAATGCACATTGCAGATACATTTCTATCGGATGGCTTCGCATCTGTGCAACCGGGGGCGACGCTGAAACCGGAAGCCACCCAAGTTGAACGGCAGGCGGCAGCTGGTGGTATTGTAATCGACAATTTTCTGAATTTCCAGAAACTTGTTTGCCGTTTCTGAATTTGGAATCATGAATAATACTTTTTCATCTTTCTTTCTCGGTGTTGCTAGCGGATGCTAGCGCCGTACGATCAGCCAAAACTTTTACACTCATATATGCAACAATTTTCGATCATATATGCAATAAAATATTTTGACAGAAATCTCAATGTTGCACCGATTATTACTTATTATTGCATACATAAAATCAGAATGCTGCAGCAAAAACAAATGTTTACCACATGGCAGGCGTTGGCGAGGTCCCTAGGGCGTGGCGGCAACAGGTGGCGGGAAGTGGCGTGCGCGGCTTAGATTTAACGCCAGGGGAGAAGGTGGCAGAGTTTGTGCAGCGAGGATCCCTAGGTGATGGGTAGGGTGGTGGGGCCAAGAGAGCTCAAATTAGGGCACCGGCGTGGGATGCACAGAGAAGTAGACAGAGTTGAGGAGGCGCGAGGCAGTGAGGATGGCTGGGTGCCTGCGGAGAACGGCGAGGTCAGACTGGGCTCACGCGGAAGAGGAAGCGCCCACGGGGGCTGGTACTGGAAAGAGCATCGAGATGCTGAGGATGAGTGAACGGAGCCAGATTCGATGGATAGATAAGGGAGGTGGAAATAGACCATTCGGATACGTCGAACGTTCGAATTAATCGTCTCCCACATGCTTCTGCCACACGGCACTCGCGATGATGGCAAACTACTTTCTTTCACTGTTCAAGAGTCAGAAGACTGAACATTCATTCAGTCTTTGCCAATTCGACATTTGCACTAAGACAGACCATGTTCAAACCTGCAGACGAAAAAAACAACTAAAAATTGTCATCTGAGCGATCCTAGAAACGACTCTTCATCAGCTGGAGGTTTCAATGCAGATACGGTTCTCTTTCCAGTTACTGCGACTCTCAGCAGTCAGTCCCGACAGCATGCAGATTGATGCAGTTTGGCACATAAATTCTCTGTTTTTGGCACACGTACGTTGACAAATAAGAACGGTACTACAAAGTATAATTACTGAATTTGCTTGATTAGTTGAACGGTGGACTTTTTGGCGTGCGTTCGGTTCACGGTTGCAAATGCTAAACCATACGGTAGCAGACTAGCAGGTACATAATATCGAATACCGTAATTAGAGAGAATGAATGATTGACTCTGTTTTTTAATATTTAAAATTAAATATCAAATCAGAAGAAAAATAATCTAACTTATCATATATAGATTTTAACCTCAAGACTCTCGATTGTTCGCTCGACCTATTTGTACGTACTTGATGAAGATTTCGACCGCTCAGGGTCGCAGGTGTGCGCAGGTCCACTCACCCCCTGCTCTCGGCATTGCCCACGCGCCCAAGCGCCGGTCGTGCGATCGTGCGGCCCACGCGGCATGTTAGCCGAGCAGCCGACGCGCGGCCTAGGCGGAAGGGAATAGTGCGCGGCCCGATTGCTTATGCCGAATCCGGGTTGGATTTCAAGGGCCTGGCCAGCCCAGGTACCTTCCGTGAGACTTGTTTTAGTAACACCCCAGCCCTGTTATTTTTGTTATTTAGCTTTGAGTTCTTTGAAATCCAAAATAGGCCCGTGGATTATCCAAACTACTCCTTGAAGGCTTTTTAAATTTAAAATCATATACATGTCTATATCAACTTCTATATAATCAATCATCGTATAAAAAATATAAATAAAAATGATCCCTAAAAACAAAAGCGAACAATCGAAGTCAGGAAAATCTCACGCGCTAGAGCACCTGCGCGCGACAGTTTGGACGTACGAACGTGGCACGTCCATAAGCCCACGTGAGTCAACTACTTTGACGCTTGATGCTGAGATAGTGCTCAGCAAGCTTTGGGCTTTTTTTTTACGGTTCGATATTATTTGATATTTTTTACTATAGTTACTATAACCTTTTCAATATAATTAAATTTAAAAATAAAAATAAAAACAAGTTAAGTTATCTTATAATAGACATGCAAATAAATATTAAAAAAGATTAAAAACTAAAAACTAAAAATTAAAAAGTTAGAAAGGTAAAAGCTAAACCGAACAGGGCCGGTCGTCCCCTGAAAAGCGAGCAGCGAGTGTAGCAGGCCATCGTACAGCCCTGTGCATGCACGCCGCGCATCCGTCCGTCCGCGGCATGGCCCACCGGTCATCTCTTTCCCTCCTTACCCGCTGCTCCGCACCTCGTTAAATGTTGCTCCCGTGACTGAGTAGTAGCAGTGGCACCGAGGCCGAGCTAGCTTTACCTGGTGGTAGTACAGTACATGCCACACTGTCGTTCACGGATGGCGCTGGCGCTGGGAGCGACGAGGCCGGCGTCCGCTCTTCTTCCCGCTCGCGGCTCTCGCCGTCATAGTCGCGCTTCTCTTGCCGAACTTCGCCGAGCCCCGCGTCCTCCTCACGCTCGACGACTTCGGCGCCGTCGGCGACGGCATTGCCGACGACACTCAGGTAATCACACGCAACACCACTACATCCAGCTCATGTACCCTAGAGCAGAACCTTTGGCCACAGTGCGCTTGAGAGCTTGGGAAGCAACTAGCAAGCAACGATATCTTATGTTTTTGTCTTCAGGCCTTTGTCGACGCTTGGAACGCTGCCTGCGCCATCAACGATCACACCATCCTCAACGTCCCCGCCGGCAAGTCCTACCAAGTCTGGCCGGTGATATTCACCGGTCCCTGCAGGGACGAGATAAACCTGTTTGTACGTTCGCGCGCGCGTGTGAAGCTTTCTTGCCTAGTAGTACCTGTGCATTTTTGTTCATCAAGTATTCATTTGTGCCGGCTAGATTTCTGGGAATATAATCGCGCCCGAGGACCCAGACGAATGGCAGGGAAGCGACCGCGACAAATGGCTCCACTTCTACCGGGTGGAGGACCGGTCGGTGAGCGGCGACGGCTTCATCGACGGCAGGGGGCAGCAGTGGTGGGCACGGTCCTGCAAGGGAAAGCACCACGAGAACAAGAAGGTAATATTAGCGTCACCTGACTCGGGGAGTTCTAATATGTCTTGTGCTGGTGACTGGTGAGGACTGAGGACATGACCAAACTGCCCCTAAAATTTGACATTACATTGGAGAAGAAACCATTAGCGAGGAGTGTTTCAGTACTGAAAAAAAGTTCACGAATTTAAAAGCAAATAAATGGTGTAGTTCATTCACAAATAGATGGCTTCACAAATTACATTATTAATGGTTTCTTTTATTCTTTTTTTCAGCAGCATTGCACCCCCCAACCTGCTCCCAAGGTGAACCCCTGTCCCGTTTGATTGGAGATTTGCTTCAGCGGAATCACCAGCTATTAGAAGCAATCAGCCAATCACCATTTGCCTTTGTTCTTTGCAGGCGCTTCACTTTTGAGGGTTGCCACGGGATCAGAGTTCAGGGCATCACTCTGCAAAACGCCCAGCAGTCCACCTTGACGTTCACCCGGAGCTCGAACGTCAGGGCGAATTACCTGAGTGTGACCTCGCCGGAGCATAGCCCCAAAACCAATGGGATCCACCTCATTGACTCGTACAATGTTCGCATCATGGAGAACCTCATCTCGACAGGTATGTACTGATGTTAGTATGCAGATTCGTGTCTTCCTGAAAGGAATTTCCTCTGTCAGACACAGTTTGGCCAAAATGCCAACTGCAGAAAAAGCTATGTCATGTTTAATTGTAGTTGACTAGGGGTTTCAACTAGTATAGAACGAACACTAGAGCACTACAAGCAGCGTTAAAGCATTATTGCCAGAGAAACACCCTGAAAGAACCCTAAATCTAATACCCTAACTAAGTAAGTACTTAGCAGTAAATTAAACCTAATTATTTCATTTAATCAAACTTTATTACAATTAATATTACAAAACTAAATTTCATTCCTGGCATTGCATTAACAATAGCAAAGTACATTATTTTTACAAGTTTATTTTACAAAAATGGAAATAAAAAAATCCGATCGGCGAGATCTTCGGCATAGAAGCTGAAGCGCGTCTTTTATCCTTTGCCTGCAATAGGAATTTTCATTAGTATCTCAAACGAGATATATTTTTATGTAAATAAAAGATTACATAATTAACAATCCAAGGGAGAATAAATAAATTAAATAAAAATTGCCGTCAGTGCCCTTGGGCTGCTAGGGCCATTGCGAGAACATCTTAGAGACTCCCCAGACCGTCCCGGGCCGGTCGACATCTCTCGTCTCTGTGGGCGTCATCATTTGGCAATTTTAAGAAATCAAGCCCACGACCCCCATGCATGATTTCAGCCCATAACCATCATATAAGCCTTTTTAGCCCACAAAAGCCCACAAATACAATCCTTGCATTTTCAGCCCACAAGCCCACACAAAATTTTCCAGCCAGCTCAACCCAAAGCAGCAGTGTTCAAACCCCTCCTTGGACCAGAGGTCCTTCGGCACATGAGAGGGAGACTCAGGAGAGGATAAGATCGAGTACAGCTAGCTGCAGCCAGGCAAAGCCAGCGCCAGCAGAGAGATGCCAGAAACACCTTCCCCAGCGCTTCAAAAACCAGCTCCATACTCTGCATTTGCCCAAGCTCAGAAGAGAAAACACAACCAGAGCACAGACTGTCCACAGTCGAGAGCACCCCAGAGCCACTTCCTTAGTCCCAACAATAGCATATCACCTTCGGCCAGAGGCCAGAAGGTGAAACCAGTGCCTCGGCAGCGAAGGGCAGAAGAACCCGAAGAAGAAGCGGCAGCGGCAAAGAGGACAAGCCGGAACCAGCGAGGACAAGGAAGCAAGGAACAAGTCAACGGGGACCACCACGAGGCAAGACCCCCATTCCGGCAAAAGCGTCAAGCCATACTTCCTTCCCCGACAGCGACAACGTGCAAGCAACAGTGGTCCCCATCAACCCAACTTTCCGTCTTCAGCCTGACAACCCTCACAAGTAGGTTTCCACCTCTTCTTGGTATTCTTTTCTTTCCTCTTTGGGGAGCTAGCTGAACCAATCACATAGGAGAAAAAGTCTCTAGCCACCACCGCCACCATGAAGACCGATGGCCAACCCCGAAGCCCGAGCACACCCTAGAGTGAGGACAACCCATAGATAGAACATTCCTCAACCTCTAGTACCGCCACCCGAAACCCTAGGCTCGGCCACCGATTTCAGTGGAATCGACTAAGTAATAGAAGATTGAACAAATTAATCAAATACATGCAAAATACTTAGAGAAAGAAAGCTAGCACCGTGGGTGTCCAGTGTTTGACCGCCGTCAACCGACCCCCTAACCGGAAGCCGGCGCGGCCAGTCGCCATGGAACCCAAGCCACCGCAAGTCCAACCTTCAAACCCGGCGAGCACCGGCTCAGATCCAGTCATGGGAACACCGGGTAGGCGTAGATCCACCGGGAATGACCGATCCAGACCGGATCCGCCCGGATCCGAGCTGAGGAAGAGGGCGCCATGGCCGGATAAGAGAGAGGATGCAGTGCGGTGAAGCGACGTGGAGCCATGGTGAGGCGGCGTGGAGGCGCGGCGAGGAGCCGTGGAGACGCGGTAGGATGAAGAGGGGAGGCGAGAAGGCGTCAGAGGCGGCGGTGGATTCGGTGAGAATGAGAAGAGGCAGGAAGTGAAAGGCGGCGGCGGATAAAGAGAGAGGAAGGGGAATCGGCGTAAAGAAAAGGGAAAGGAGAGAGAGCCGCTGCTGCTAGCCGATCTTGGGCCGAGCCACGTGCGTGCGTGAGGCCAGCAGGTTAGGCGGGCCGTGTGCATGCGTGTAAGGCCGAAAAGTCAGGCAGGCTTATTAGGACCAGATTTCAGAGGCTATCTTTATTCTTTTCTTTTAGTATTTTCTAGCTATAATCCGTTATAAAAATAAACCTTGTTAAGAGCTCCGTCATCGTAAATATAGGAATTTTCTAGCCAGAGATAATTAGAGAGAGAGAGAGAGCGGGGGGATCATCTCTCTATTTAATCCCTTTCTAAAATTAGTAGCTGTAAGTATTTATTTTAAGTTTAGCAATAAATTCTGCAGAAGTCGAGCGAGAGCAAATTGCAGGAGCAAATTCGATTTTTGGCAGTTCTGATTTACCCTACGTCTCAGGCAAGCTCATTCTTCGACCATGCACGTAGTTATGTTAAAAATATGTGTATTTTCCAGCAATAGTAATAACTCTATTTAAATGCATGAAAACCATTGTTTTAAAAAGAAATCAGAGAATGATGATGTTATGATGAGTAAGATGAGAAAAGAAAGGAGGAGAAAGAAAAGAGAGAAAGTAAGAGAAGAAATGAATAGTCGTGGTACTGCTGAGAGAAGTAGCAGACCCACAAGCAGAGAAGTATTTGGTGGGTAAAGAGGTTCCGGGAAAGGATGCAGAGAGGCTAGGCGGACCTCTTTACATAGGGCTATGATGTAAGGACTTACCCCGTTTTCATTCGGATAGGGAACCGTACTTACGTACCAACCATTTCCTCGTCTAGGACGGGGAGAAATTAGTATCCCGTTACGTTAACCAGTCCTCCACATAGGGTAAGTATTTATGTGTGAGTAAAGAGATGGATGAAGCTCAGGACCGGTAACGCAAGTCTGGAAGTGAGTAAGTCCCAGACGCTATATGCATTAAGTGGAGTGTTGGGCCGGGAGCCGGTCCAACCAAACACTATTGGAAGTCGGTGGAGCCCATGTGAGCGACTTGGTACACCGATAGATAATAGATGGGTTGGTGGATGGAATAACGTAATCGGAGAAATGTTCTGTACTCTAAACTGGATTCCATTCCTAAGACAGTGTGGAAGAACCTAGTTAAGAAGGTTCAGAGCAGCTTTGGGTACAGTGGTACAAGCCTGCGCAGTGCTAACAAAATCATGAATTCATGCCAGTTCTCTGGAATGTGGACTACGGTGATCACTAGGGATAGTACCTTACTGGGTGAAAAATAGAAATTATTTGAGAATTAAAAATGCAAGACTGGATATTTTCGTTAGATTAATTTCAGAATTAAGAAGCTAGAATCTAGACTTAAGGACATGAGATCATATCAGTGTATTATTGCTATTATGCTTGCTGAGTACCGTGGTACTCACCCTTGCTACTAACCTCCTTTGTTAGACCTCAATCCGCTCGAGGAAGCTTACGAGCAGGATGAGGGGGAAGCAGATTATGCCGAGTCAGCCGGAGAGGAGGATGGCGATTACGAGGAGCCAGGCGAGATGGACCCCGTAACTTCGGCTGGGATGAGTAGGAGGCCCAGTGAAGCGGGCAGAGAAGCCCTGTGGTACTAGTCTTAAACTTTTGTTATCAGTACTTTTGTAAAACCAGACTGTAGGCCATGTGGCCATTGCTGTAATAAAATCTACAGTATCCATGTTATTGTTCCGATGCGCAACTATAGTAAAGATTTACCATTTGCTGGAGCGGTGTTCTACTGATCAGGCAAATAGTAACCCGTTTGTCCCATGCGGTTATCCAGAGGATAATAATGCGTGGGGCACCACAGGTGGTATCAGAGCAATAAGATAGGGCCACGCTAATAACGTAGAGGCTGTAGATAGGATTAAGTGGACTTTCACACTTGCTATATTGCACTAAGTTTTATTTAATTCTCATTCTAGTGTCGATTTCTGTTCTGTTCTGCTTCAAAAGTATTATGTTGAAATCTTATCTGTTTTAGAGTATATTTATATATTTAAGCTAACATAGAACCATTAATTTATATATTTATATATTTGCAGGATGGCTCGGCACTATATTCCCGCCGATAGGATCCATGGGGAGTACATCTTGATGCTTGGGAGGATATTGCATCACCTGAGGGCGCCTTTTCCTGAGTTCTTTTATGAGTTTCCTGCGGATGGGTCTACTCCGCGGGTATTAATTATAGTAGTAGGGATTCTGTGTAGCCCAGGCTACAAGCTAGAGTGTACTGCTGACTGGTGCTCAGTAGACGACTACTTACCCTTGCAGGAGGACGCTCGTAAGGGCGTTCATGCCCTCAGAGCACACTTTAGTAATCAGTTAGTTGACTCGCCTTTCTTAGAGATCCCCCCAGTTGCTCTGGGTAGCCACGGGGCACAGTTCGGTCCTATTCCCCATAGACCGACCTTAGCCACTCCTTCTGTTGCTTCAGCTGCCCTCCAGCGAGAGACTGCCGGTACGATGTTACTTGCTAATGTTTTGCACCAGAACACTACTTATGGAGCCTTATCCCGAGCTGAGGAGTCCTCCGACTTTTGGAGGCGGCGTTGTTTAGACTACGAGAGAGAGATTCCAGGGTTTTTACCAGTCCACTGCCCTAGTATCTGGTACACCGACCACAACAGATATTCCAGAGGTTAGTCATCCCCCAGCCCCAGCTTCCGTTTCAGCTCCACCACCAGTTCCATCCTATCCTGCCGGGACCTCTACAGGAGATGATTTTATTCCCGTGTCATCCCCAGCTCACATTCCCGATCCTTATGTTGACTTTTACGCTACTACCCCTACCGCCTACCTAGACCCATACTCCTATTTTGCTGCACCCTTACCCCAGGGAGATCGAGTGAGACCACAGGGTAGAGGAGCCCGTATATCGATGCACCCTGATCCTGTCAGAGACTCCACCACACTCGATGAGCTTTACCGATCTTGTTTTGCTGCCCTCGGAGGCAGTCAGGCAGCCACTTGGGGAGAGGGCACTAGTAGGGGAGGAGGTGAGAGTGCTGAGGGAGGAGAGCGATCCAGAGGAGGGAGAGCCAGATAGTCATGAGCAGTGAGCCTAGAGGGAGATCTAGTTGGTCTACTGAGCGGCAGCATTGAGATGCTACTTGTATTGTCAGTTGTAGTGGGTACTCCATATGCATGTCTTGTAAAGTTATTTAATTAGCATTGTCCTGCTTAGTTAAATGTTGTGGAACCTGGTAAGATAGTCATGCAACATAGGGTAGGTTGTTTGAAACCTAGAAGAGGGCAATTATTCTAAGGTTGTAGTTGTGCCAGGGTTAGTGGCATATAGTTAGAATTCTGGCAAGGTTAATCCCCTGTCCTTGGACAAGATTAAGTTATGCCCATAGCTTTCTTTTCTATTTCCCTCCATTTTGAGAAAAAATCATCAGTCCTTTAGAAATTGCCTTAACATTATATGAAACCTAGATTAACCTAAGACTGATGATGAAAAATCACTTATCTAATTCGTGCTAAACTGGAGATTTTCCGAACGAGTGGTTCGTGGCGCACCACTGGCGAAACGAGCAAGAATTGGGATTAAGATTGGGCCCATACCGCAAGATGAAGACACAATTTGATAGAGAGAATGAGGACGGTTCAGCTCTAAGGCATTTAAGCAAAAAGAGGTTTATAATATGGTTAAGAATTTAGATGGTATCCTCGGAGAGGGACGTGAATTGAGGGCTCATGAGAAGAACATCTGAAGAAGAGATCAATATTTTGGGACTTACCTTTTTGGGAGTACCTAGATGTTTGACACTGCATCAACGTCATGCACGTAGAAAAGAATGTATGTGACAGCTTGATTGGTTTCTTACTGAACATTCGTGATAAAACAAAGGACGACGTCAACGCACGGCTTGACTTGGCTGATATGGACATCAGGCCTGAGTTAACATCGACAAAAACAGATAATGGACGAACGTATCTTCCCCCTGTGTGTTACACTTTGTTCAAGGCCGAGAAAACAAAACTGTGCCAGTGCTTGCATGGTGTCAAAGTTCTGTTTGGTTACTCCGGCAACATGAAGAAACTTGTTTCGATGCAAGATTTGAATTTAAATAGCATGAAGTCTCACGATTCTCATTTGCTAATGGGACAGATGCTCCATATTGTAATTAGAAATATTTTTCTGATCAAAGTCCGAAAGACAATCATGAGGCTATGTTATTTTTTTAACACAATTGCTCAGAAGGTCATCGATTTCGAAGAACTAGATGCTCTGTAGGACGAGGTGGTGACGACTCTATGTCATCTTGAGATGTATTTTCCTCCTTTGTTTTTTGATATCATGGCCCATCTCATTGTTCACGTTGTGTGGGAGATAAAAATATGCGGGTCCGTATTCCTACGTAGCATGTACCCATTTGAGAGGTTCATGGGAATTCTCAAGTCCTATGTACGGAATCGATCTCGGTCGGAGGGCGGTATCGTCGAAGGTTATGCAATTGAAGAGGTCATTGAGTTCTGTGTTGATTGTATGGCTCAAATTCAACCGATAGGTGTGCCTCAATCTCGTTATGAGGAGAGGCTCAAGGGTATCAAACTATCGGAAGGAAAGCAATCACTCTAGATATGGACGCGTATGCTCAAGTTCATTTCACGGTCTTGCAACACATGACTGAAGTGACGTCTTATATTGACCAGCACAAGGATGTGCTTCGGCAACAGAATCCGAAGCGGCTGGATGTTTGGATCATGAGGCAACACAACAGTCGGTTCAAACAATGGTTGAAGGAGCAAATCGTTAGGAGCTCGCCAAGTGAGATGCTAACATAGTTGGCAAAAGGGCCAACATTTACAGTTGTGATATGGCAAGGATATGACATAAATGGGTACATATTCTATACACAGGTTCAAGATGTAAGGAGCACTAACCAGAACAGCGGTGTCCGCATAGATGCGTTTAGTACAGATGGGTTGAAAAACTCATACTATGGGTTCATAGAAGAGATTTGGGAGCTCGACTACGTGGTTTTCAAGATCCCCTTATTTCGGTGTCGTTAGGTGCATCTCCCACAGGTGAAAGTTGACAAGTACGGTGTCACTACCATGGACCTCCAATGTGTCGAATACAAAGATGAACCATTCGTACTCGCTAACCAAGTTGTTCAAGTTTTTTATGTAACCGATCCGGCAAATAAGAAGTTCCATGTAGTTCTCCATAGAAAAAGGAGAATTGTCGGAGTAGAGAATGTAGTGGACGAGGACGAATACAATCAATTTGATGAGTTACCTCCGCTTGGAAATGGTATAAGGGTCGACGACGAACAACATAACGAAACTAGTTACATACGCATTGATCATCACGAAGGGCTAATTTTTAAGGAAATAAGCAAGTGAAATGAGAATGTGCGATATATATGTGGGCATTTGCATTTATGTATATAACAATGCATGCATGTGATGTATATGTGAATTTGCATTTATGTATATAACAATGCATGTGTGTGATGTATTTGTGAATTTGCATTTATGTATATGTGAAAATGTGTGATATATAGGGAAATTTTGAGAATGAGTCATACATATGTATCTCTACGTTCATTGGGCTATTATAAAGAAATACACTCTGTGAGGTATTATTACAGTTCCTGCTAGTTGGTGTAGGTAAAAAAGTACATATATTTCTTATTACAGTGCCTGCTGGTTGGTGTAGGTAAATAAGACCTCATAGAGTGTATTTCTTTACAACAGCTCAATGAACATAGAGATACATATGTATCACTCATTCTCAAAATTTACCTATATATCACACATTTTCACATATACATAAATGCAAATTCACAAATACATCACACACACATACATTGTTATATACATAAATGCAAATTCATAAATACATCACACACATGCATTGTTATATACATAAATGCAAATTCACATATACATCACATCCACGCATTGTTATATACATAAATGCAAATGCCCACATATATATCGCACATTCTCATTTCACTTGCTTATTTCCTTTAAAAATTAGCCATTCGTGATGATCAATGCGTATGTAACTAGTTTCGTCACGTTGTTCGTCGTTGACCCTTATGCCATTTCTAAAAGGAGGTAACTCGTCAAATTGATTGTATTCGTCCTCGTCCACCACATTCTCTACTCCGACAATTCTCCTTTTCTATGAAGAACTACATGAAACTTTTATTTGCCGGATCGGTTGCATAGAAAACTTGAACAACTTGGTTAGCGAGTACGAATAATTCATCTTTGTATCCAACACATTAGAGGTCTACGGTAGTGACACCGTACTTGTCAACCTTCAACTGTGAGAGATGCACCCAATGACACCGAAATAAGGGGATCTTGAAAACCACGTAGTCGAGCTCCCAAATCTCTTCTATGAACCTATAGTACGAGTTTCTCAACCCATCGGTACTGAGGAGCGTATCTATGCGGACACCGTTGTTCTGGTTAGTGCTCTTTACATCCTGAGCCTGTGTATAGAATGTGTACCCATTTACGTCATATCCTTGTCATGTCACAATTGTAAATGTTGGCCCTTTTGCCAACCATGTCAGCATCTCACTTGGCGAACTCCTAGTGATTTACTCCTTCAACCATTGGTTGAATCGACTGTTGTATTGCCTCATAATCCAAACATCCGGCCACTCCGAATTCTATTGCTGAAGCACATCCTTGTTCTGGTCAATATAAGGCGTCACTTTAGTCATGTGTTGCAAGACCGTGAAATGGGTTTGAGCATACGCATCCATATCTGGATGATTGCTTTCCTTCCGATAGTTCTGATACCCTTGAACCTCCCCTCATGACGAGATTGAGGTACACCTATCGGTTGAATCTGAGCCATATAATTGACATAAAACTCAATGATCTCTTCGCTTGCATAATCTTCGACGATGCTGCCCTCCGGCCGAGATCGATTCCGTATATTGAACTTGAGAATTCCCATGAACCTCTCAAATGGGTACATGCTATGTAGGAATATGAGCCCGCACATTTTTATCTCCCTCACAACATGAATAATGAGATGGACCATGATATCAGAAAACAAAGGAGAGAAATACATCTCAATATAACATAGATTCATCGTCACCTTGTCCTCCATATCGTCTAGTCCTTCGGGATCGATGACCTTCTGAGCAATTGTGTTAAAGAAATAACATAACCTCATGATTGTCTCTCAGACTTTGATCGGCAAAATATTTCTAATTGCAATGGGGATCATTTGTGTCATCAGCACATGACAATCATGAGACTTCATACCATTTAACTTCAAATCTTGCATCGAAATGAGTTTCTTCATGTTGCCGGAGTAACCAGACGGAACTTTGACACCACGCAAGCACTAGCACGCTTCGCTTTTCGCCTTGGCCTTGACGAGTGTAACACGTAGGGGGAAGGTACGTTCGCCCATTATCTAGTTTTGTCGGTGCTAACTCAGGCCTGATGTCCATATCAGCCAAGTCAAGCTGTGCGTTAAAGCCGTCCTTTGTTTTATCACGAATGTTCAGTGAGAGACCAATCAAGCTGTCACATACATTCTTTTCTACGTGCATGACGTTGATGCAATATCGAACATCTAGGTACTCCTATTAAGGTAAGTCCCAAAATATTCATCTCTTCTTCCAGATGTTCTTCTCATGAGCCCTCAATTTACGTTCCTCTCCGAGGATAACATCTAAATCCTTAACCATATTATAAACCTCTTTTCCGCTTAAATGACTTGGTGTTGAACCGTCCTCCTTATCTCTATCAAATTGTTTCTTCATCTTGCGGTATGGGTGAGCCCTCTGAAGGAACCGGCGGTGACGTATGTACACGGTTTTGCGTGAGTGTTTCAGCCACACACTCTCGGTACCATCTAAACAGTGAGTACAAGTTTGGGCACCTTTTGTACTCTAGCCCGACAGGCTAGGAAGGACAGGATAATCATTTATGGTGCAGAACAATAAGGTGCGCAAAGTGAAGTTCTCTCGTTTGTATGCATCCCAAACCTGTACCCCTTCATTCCACAATACTTTTAGATCTTCCACCAACTATGCTAGGTACACATCAATATCATTCCCAGGTTGCTTTGGCCCTTGGATAAGTATCGACAGCAAAATATACTTTCGCTTCATACATAACCAAGGAGGAAGGTTATAGATGCAGAGAGTTACGGGCCAAGTGCTATGTTAGCTGCTCATGCTACTGAAAGGATTCATTTCATCTATACTCAGTCCAAACCTTATATTCCTTGGTTCTGCACCGAAGTCTATAAAACTCCTATCGATGTTTCTCCATTGGGCGGAATCAGCAAGGTGTCTTAGCATTCCATCCTTCTTGCGCTCCTCCGAGTGCCAACGCGGTAGTTTTGCCTCCCTTGGATTTGGAAAAAACCGTTTCAAATGGGAAATTATAGGAAAATACCGTGCCACCTTAGTAGGAGGTCCTTTCTTCACCTCTGTTCCCTCGTCATCATCTGATTGATTGTTACATTTTTATCGGGATGCGTTGTACACCGGACATACATGCATGTTTGCATACTCTTTACGGTAGAGGATACAGTCATTCGGACATGCATATATTCTTTCTACTTCCATTCCCAATGGACAAAAACCTTCTTGGCTTTATACGTGGTTTTAGGCAACTTATTTTCCTCTAGAAGCATGTCCGCTAAAAGACCCTAGCAGCGCCGTGAAACTCTTATCGGAACAACCGTTGGTTGCCTTCAATTTCAACAGTTCAAGCACGACCGACAACCTCGTGTACTTTGACCTACAGTACGTGAACAAAGGTTTCTCGAGTCCTCCATCAAGCCCCGTAATTTAACATACTCTCTCTCATCATAGTTCTCTTCTACATCGTGAAGCATCTGATCTAGATTGTCATCGTGCAACCTATCTGAATCCGAACAACAATCGACATCATACGGCGGCATATCATTCACTTCATCGGCGATGTCATCCGGCGGCATATCGTTGACTTCGCCATGACTGATCCAACACGTATAACTCTTTTTGAAACCCCTCTGAATCAAGTGCGCTTCAATCTGCTCTCGGTTCTTAAACATCTTTAAATTCTCACAATCAGTGCATGGACAGTACATATATTTCACTCCTTATTCAACATATTCTCCTCGGCAGCCCTTGTAAAAGCAGACATGCCATTAATGCACTCTTCACTCAAACGGTTCGCGGTATACATCCAGCTTCAGTCCTATGTTATGCATATATATAACAACTTAGTATTAAAAATTAAATTAATTAATTATTACTACATATATACCACATGCATTGAGGCTTTGCTAGCTTAATTCATATTATAAACACAACAGCTATTTCCCCAGCGATCGACGAACCACTTATAACTAACAATTTTGACAAATTTGGCATTCTATATGACGGGAACTGATCATGTATGGTCAAGTTGATGCAAACCATTTTCAATAACACTCACCAAAACTTAGATCTAAATTGTAATGCAAAGAAAAATAAATTTTATTACTAACCATATTTAGGGCAACCAGGAACGTATGAATCTTCAAAGCTGTCCTGCCTCCTCCCACCAAATTAACTGGCCAGAAAGACTTGCCTCCTCCAGGTGCAGCGCCGGCTAGATCTGGATCGAAATAAAGATAGATACAGTTATGAGTGGCGATTATCACAGACGGTTTTAATATTCTAGCTAATACTAGTGTACTAACCAGAATTTTATTTTAGGGTGACAAAGTATCTAGGAATCAATATCAAAGGAGCTATTATCAAGTAGGCAACAACTAAGTTTAAAATTGAATTAAAATACATTAAATAAAAATAAGCATGCAGAATAATTTAAAACAACACAATTTTATTTATAAATTGGGATCAATATGGTCAAGGTGTGTAACTTATCTTTTTCCATGGATTGGTGGTAAGAATCGTCGGCGAATTCGTGCTTTTCGAGGAAGTCACAATCTACACGCGAAAAGTCAAAACAAACTAAATTCAAATAAAATCCAAAAATTATAACAAATATACTAGGAGATAGATTATGAATTTAGATGAATTTAGGAACTTAAATCAGTTGATTCGAGTTCATACAACTGAGAACAAGTCATCGGAAGTTTGCTGGAAGAGAAAATGCTGAAAAAGGAAAAATGAGAGAATATTCTGAGGAATATTCCATCTAGATTTAAAATGAAATTCAGATAACATAGGAGCTGGGAAAGAAGGTTGGCACCGATGAGAGGTGACATGGGAGGTGATGGCAATCGACAGAGTGGGTTGCTATGGACCAGAGGAACACGTAGGAAGTGATGATTCATCAAACAGAGCACAGTGGCGGTGGCACTTGGGCAGTGGCCGGCAGCGATTCTTGAAAGAAATCAAAATTTTGCTTGAATGAATGTGGGAATGAGGAGAGGATCATGTGTGTAAAAGGATTTTTGAAAATACCTAACATATGAAGATATTAGGCTCGATAGAATTCTCACTGGAGTTGAGGAAGCAAGTATGGCCGGTGGTGTTCTGGTCGGTGTCA
This sequence comes from Dendrocalamus sinicus, assembly GCA_036346575.1. Classification (NCBI taxonomy): domain Eukaryota; kingdom Viridiplantae; phylum Streptophyta; class Magnoliopsida; order Poales; family Poaceae; genus Dendrocalamus; species Dendrocalamus sinicus. Next base: position 2,834,570 of record CM070655.1, on the reverse strand, counting down.
ACCAAAACCGCTAAAAGATATTGTAGATAACAGCGTGGGGAATCTCCAGAAAAAATTGAGGACCAATAGAGTGCGCGAGAGCTCACCGAAGGCTTCGCCTGAGTTGGGGAAGAACGGTCGATTGAGGGAGCTCCAAAGGGTTTCGTGCAAAACCGAGAAAAGACATTGTGGGGAATGATGTAAGACACCCGTGGCTCAATTTAGAAGCGAAGAGGAGAAACGAAATAGCCGGAATTGATTGCCGAAATTATGGCCAGAAATAATAGTGGCAGTTTTCGCAAAAAAACAGAAAATGAACGAATCGAATAGAGAGAAACAGCCGGGAATTGGTTGCTTGCGTAATTTGGAATGGTTTCTTATTTTGCACGAAGGGGAGATAAGTTTGTTTGCCCTGGTTTGGAGCTCACGCGCCATGGGCGGTTCACTAGTTCTGCTGAAGAGGCCACAAGCCAAGAAGATGAGCAGTAAAGGAGGCAAGAGAGAAAAGATGAAGACGAGAGAAAGAGAAACGAAAAGGAAGAGGTAATCTGGTACGAGATCTGGTGAGAAACTCAAGGTTAAGTATCTTGGCTTTGAGAGCAATGTGAGGATGAGTGATCACATGGGATTTTTTAAAAATCCCTTTTAAAATAGAAACACCAAGAAATTAAATAAAAGCTTAGAAAATAGCAAATAAAGCCTATAAATTTTAAAGAAAAAATCATAGAAATTTCTAAAGCTATTTTGAACTTAGGAAAAATATTTTCAACTTAATTTTGTCTTTATTTTATATAAAACACTTTTATCTTTGAAATTGAACTTTAAACTCTAGATATTCACAGAAAAGCCAAATACTTCCAAATAATTAATTTGAATTAGGATTTTTACAAAAAAATTCAAATAGCCCTTTATTTACTTATTAATTTATTTTTATTTAAATTACTTTTCAAAGAGAAACCTTTTCAAAAGCTGAAAACAAGCAATTAAAATTTCAAAACTGAGACAACCAAATAATTTTTTAAATTAAATTTTATTTTCACTAATTTTAAAATAAACAACTGGGCAGTGACAGGGCATGGTGCCGCGCCTCCCTAGTGCAGCGCCTTTCCTGGTCCTTGCTGTGGTCAGGTGGCATGACACCTTCGTGGGTCTCACCATTTGTCGCACCTGCCCAAACTGTGCCGTGTTGGGGTGCTACCATGGTGGGACAATTGTGTCGCGGTAGGAGACCCGTGTCACATGATGGTTCTTTCGCTGTCGATTATGGGTTAGACTTTCAAATTTTTGGCACATACATGTACTTTTGAAAGTTTGGTAGCGTAATAGAGCCAAATAAAAAAAATTCTAGCCTATGCTGAGCTCGCCAGCGTGTCGTGGTGGCTGGATGCTGCTGCGATCGAGTAGCATGGTAGGAGTCATACGTTGGCCGCTGGTTCTTCCGCGCTCGGCAAAGGGTTAGATTTACAATTTCGCGCCGCATAAAGCTAATTTTTAAATTAAGGTGGCACAATGAGGCTAAATAAAAAAGAGAAGTGGTAAGGAGCACTTAAGTGTATTTTTTTTGGTTAAAAGCACTTAGATTTTGGGGCGTTTGATCTCTATCCAACGGATCCTCATATCCCTCTCCCTCCAAAAAAATAAATCTGAGATGTTGGATCTTCATCTAATAGATCGCTTATACTCCACTCTCTTCAGAAAAAATATAAATGTTCTGAATTTAGGACGTTAGATAAAGATTCAACTTTCAAAAACTCGAAATCTGAGTGCTCATGACTAAAAAAATGTTGTGTGTTTGCCTAAAAAAATCAGTGGTACAACGCTGCACCTGACCTACGTGTCCGACAGTTCGTTCGCCCATGGCCCGCCGGCCTTCGCTATCCTCCATCCACACTGCTCCTCCCCTCATTTATGCTGCGGGTATTGATAAACATCATCCGGATGTTTTCTTTCTAACTATCATCCAGATTTGTGATCGTTGGATTAGAGATCCAAGGGCCACAAATTCTCCCCATCCCCTCCAAAAAAAAATTCATCCCCCTCCAAAAAAAATTCTCCCCCTCCAAAAAAAAGAGACCGTTGGATTAGAGATCCAACGGTCCGAAATTTGAATGATTGTTGGAAAGAAAACATCCGGATGATACCTATACACACCCTATGTTGCTAGCTGGCTGGCTTATTGGCTAGTACTACATGCTTCGTTCGAGGATGGCACTGGCACTCGGAGAGACGACGACGAGGCGGGTCTCCACGCCGCTTCTGCTCGCGGCTGTCGCCGGCGTCGTCGCGCTTCTCCTGCCGAACGCCGCTGAGTCTCACGTCCTCCTCACGCTCGACGACTTCGGCGCCGTCGGCGATGGCATTGCCAACGACACTCAGGTACGCGCGTACGTACATACGCAAGCGCCCAGCTCACACCCAACAACCTTAGCCACAATTTGTGCAAGAACTGAAGAATTGTTACCTTCTGTTTCTCTCTTCAGGCCTTCGTGGATGCTTGGAAGGCCGCCTGTGCCACCGACGACCACACCTTCCTCAACGTCCCCGCCGGAAAGTCATACCAGATCTGGCCGGTGACGCTAACCGGCCCATGCAGGGGCAAGACCAAGCTCTTTATGCGTGTGCGTCTGCAGCTTTCCGCTTTCTTGCCTAGCTACATGTGCCCACTTTTGTTCATCGACTTTTGCCTTCGTCAGATTTCTGGGAATATCATCGCGCCGGAGAGCCCGGACGACTGGGAGGATAGCGACCGCAGCCAATGGCTCCGCTTCTACCGCGTGAGGGATCTGTCGGTGAGCGGCGGCGGCATAATTGACGGTAGGGGGCAGCAGTGGTGGGCGCAGTTGTGCAAGGGAAAGCTTAACACGACCGAGGTAATGGTGTTCTAATGTCTTGTGAATTGTGATGGTGAGGACTGAAGACATGGCCAAAATGCCCCTAAATATATCTTGACATTGCATTGTAGAAGATCTGAAGTTCTGAACACTAATGGTTTGTCCTTTCTGCTCGTATTTTTGCAGAATTGCACCTCCGAAGCTGCTCCAAAGGTGAACTCCTGCGTCCCTTTAATTGGAGATTTGCTAGCTTGAGTGGAATCACCGGAGGCATGCATCATTTGCCTAATTTGTTCCTTGCAGGCCCTTAACTTCGAGGATTGCCACGATATCAGTGTGCAGGGCATCACTCTGCAGAACAGCCAGAGTTGCCACCTGACGTTCACCCGGTGCTCGAACGTCAAGGCGAACTACCTGAGGGTGACCTCGCCGGAGGATAGCCCCGACACCACCGGGGTCTACCTCGTCAGCTCGCGCAATGTTCACATCATGGATGACTTGATCTCCACAGGTATGTATTCGTGTTGTGTTATCACTTTCCTCTGACAGACCCAATTTGGCCAAAGTGCCAGTTGCTGAAAAAGCTGTCTGTCGTTTGATTGTAGCTGACTAGAGGTTTTAGCTGGTATGTAATTGACACTAGAGCACTTTATACATGTTTCTGAGAGCCTGAAACTTGAGACTTTCATTTCGTTTAAGCATGGCATGCCCTGGTTTTAGCACTAATCCCAAGTTAGAAAAATAAATTCACTTTTTTTTCCCAAAAAGGGGATAAAATTGATGCTGCTTTTGCCTTGTTTTTCCTCCCTTTTTCAGGTGACGATTGTGTCTCGATTGTGGGCAATTGCACAGATGTCCGTCTAAGATCCATCTCATGCGGACCTGGCCACGGCATCAGGTAGGTGTTTCATCTTGCTGGTAGAATTTTCGTCAAATTTTGAACTAAATCCCAAGAAATCTCCTCTATCCAAACACACTCCACATGTTTCTTAGTTTACTAATAGAGCTAACAATGCGTGTTTGTCAGTATTGGAGGCTTAGGCGAAAACCAAACTTTTCACAGAGTAGAAAAGATCAAAATGGATACCTTGTTCATCTCAAACACCGCAAACGGTGTTCGCATCAAGACCTGGCAGGTAAAAGCAATGCCTATTTCTCCACCTGAATTAAGAAAAGCCATGAAAGGATCTCAGCATGATACTAAAGTCAAACTGTGTACCTTGTGTTGTTCAGGACGGCTGCGGTGTCGCCCGAAAAGTGAAGTTCGGGAACATCTTAATGAAGAACGTCTCAAATCCCATCATAATCGATCAATACTACTCCAACCGAGGAATTCCTTGTGGAACCCCGGTACGCTGAATTCACAAACCCCCATCACCGTCTGATCATCTGATGGATGTACACAGAGCACCGTATCTCTGAACATTTCATTGCAAATTTTGCAGACGGGAAGCGCAGTGGCAGTGCATAAAATCAACTATATCGACATCACCGGCACGTCGGCGTCGGAACGGGCGGTCACATTCTCGTGCAGCGACATCCTGCCGTGCAAGCGCCTGTCGCTCAAAAACGTGAACCTGACGAGCGTTGGTGGACAAAACGCGTCTGCATACTGCCATCAGGCGTTTGGGAAGAGCATTGGCGTTGTCATCCCGGAGTCATGCTTCGGCAAGGAAGACTTCATCCAACAAGTCTCGAGCACCGGAATGCTGCAGGGAGACGCAGCAGCGGTCGAAGAAGAAGAGGACGAAGAAGATGCCGATTGGTGAAGCTAGCTGTAGCAGTTCGCGCGTGGCAAAGCCTGTGTGATGTTGTAAAGTGATGCTGTAATGTGATGCAGCAGCAGAAGATTGCAATTCTGTATGCTCTGTGAATCCGTGATTTTTGGTTTTGAAGTACAAGAAGTTCTTGTTTCCTAGGTCAAATGTAGGTACCTGTGTCCACTGAACCATGTTGCTGCCATCTTTGGTGCTTTTGTCATGTGATGTATTCCATCGTTTGTGCAGTTGTAGTGTTGCCATTTGTGTATCAGATTGTTGTGCCAGGGCATGAAGGTACGTAGAGTTGTCAGACCTTGTGTTGCATACTTGAATGTACCCACATAAAGATGCATGAGCATTTTTACTTCCGTTTGGGGTGCAAGACAAAAATGAGAGTGCACACGACACATGACACGACAAAATTAACTTCTTTAAAGCATACTAGTAGTGTGCCCGTGCTAACGCTACGGTAAAATACAAAACAAGATAAAATTTGTAAAAAAATAAAACGAACAATCAGATTCATTTAAGATTCACGTTCTCCATCCCCACATTGTTTAAACTTGAGGCTACAAAGAAAACAAACATTTTTGTCACATAAAGAAATATGAAACACAGTAAGGAAATAGGTGTTTGTGGACTATTTACTTACCACATCACCATGCTAGGACGTCTTTATACACAATATTTTTTGTGCTCTTCCCTGAGGCATCTACTTCTTTCTTTGGTTTGGCCAAAATTCTTGTCGTTTGTCTTGATACACCCCTTGATAGCGCGACATAAAGCTGTCCATGTGAGAAAACAGGCTCTGGAAGGTAGATGCCAACATTTGGGATGGTTTGGCCTTGCGCTTTGTTTATGGTCATTGCAAACCTCAGGTGGATCAGGAATTGTTCCCGCTTGAACTTGAAAGGAAGGTACCCGTGAGTTATGATGAAGATCTAAAAAAATAAATATCATTAAACGTCACTCAAATCATACAATGAACATTAAAAGTCTCTTACATATCAAGCCAAACATATATGTGTATATTTAGTTGTTGATCTTGTTTCTTGTCCAACATGAATACAAATGTAACATTTTAGTTAGTGCATAAGACACATAGGAGTCAACAATTATCTTTTTAGCTGATTCCAATTGCCGGTGCATTGTGACGAGCTCAAAAAGGATATCCGAGGCTAATAATATATATAATAGTTTTATATGTTTCCACTGCATATAAAATGTATAATTAGTCTAATTATGCTCATGCAACGCATTTCATAATTTTTGCAAGCTGAGAAAAATTTGATCAACGGAGTAAAATGTCTAACGGTGATACACACAGTAAGGCTGCATAATTTCTTTCTTTTACCGGAATATGAGAAGGATCATTCAAATTCATCTAGGAAAATGAACAAGTAACCTACTTGCACCACGTTTAATACGAGGAATCTTCTAAGAAAATCTGCAGCGTAAAGTCAAAAACTGTTGTATCCAGATAAGTAGCTTGTTGCAGAACACATATGTAGAAATAGAAAAATTTTACGCGACTCCATTCAGAACTGCAGTTGTTATCCACAACGTGGCATTTGCCAGTTTCCATGAACCTACCCAGCAAGAGTAAGACCGAAAAATCCAAAAAAATATTTTTACGATGGTTAAACTAAATTTTCTGTCCAGGCTGTGCAATATCAGAAGCTTGTATAATGTATACCTCAGCCAGGGTTAATTTCTCTTGATGGCTTCTTGAAAAAACCGGTAAGAACATGTATGGCATCAGCTATAATACCCACCAAATTTAATGTACAGCATCGTGTTGACTGAAGAACTATCGGCCAGTCACAGATCACTGATAGAAGATGTAATCAGTAGCAGTATAGCTCTGCTTCCGTTCTATGGAACTGAAATATGAATACCAGCTCCCCTAAAAGATTCCAGCTAAAATAACAAAACTATGCAGGGAATCTCCCATATAACAGAATTGATTGCAAATTAAGTCACAGTAAGAAGGTTTCCATACATAGATTCATCTAAAGCTACATAGCTTGGGAAAGCAAAAAAAAATCAGAAGCATCATTCACTTGTCCAAGGACAGCAGAGACATCTTCTCTTCAATAAAGCAATCAACATGGCAAGATGAACGGCAAGCCGCTGGAATCAGGATGAGCCCGAGGCACCGCTGTTCTGTTGGAGGCGACGAAGAACAGTGTGCACTTCGGTACTCCACTGCATCCTGAAGGATTATGTTCCCTTGCTTGTCAATGCAGTGAAACAAATAACATATAGTATCTTAAGATGATAGAAGAAAGTGTTTTGTTCTTTAAAATGATTTAACAGAAAGTGAACTTGACATAACAAGGAGGAAAAAGAACTGCATATCATATCCTAAAAGGAAAAAATATTCTGATGTTGAAAGAACACATATATTCCTAACCAACAGGCACAGTAGCACATTGATATGCTATGCAATCTGTAAAATCTGCAGTATGGATGCATTTGCTTTTGTACTGTATTTGGTGATAAGCACCCCAAGTTCTACATGCATGCCCGAATGCATTTGAACAGGTATTTAGGAAATTCATTCGCATTCATGTTTCTTGAAGCTCTTAGAAGAAGCTAAGTGGAGAAACATACTCTTTCAGGACTGCAAGTATATTATCCCTAGTTTGGCATAAAAGAGAGAAGTTCTCCTGTACCTGCAAAAGATGCAAGATAATAGAATATTACTAACATGACAAATATCAAACAAACATGACAGGTCTAATTTTCTCTTATATCAGTATGAAATTAAAACAAGCCTACAAGTTTCATATGAAACAAACATATATTTCAAATAGGCACTCCTTTTGCCAATGTAAGATTATAAACATCCTGAAATGGATATTGCTTTATTGATAAAATACAAACTTCTACACTTCCCAAGGAAATTTCATAGAGGTTTTTCTTAGACATGTTCTATTACCAAACATGATAAAGACTGTGTATCCATGTGGATATGACTAATTCACAACTTAAGGCACATGTAAAACATCGTAACTTCGCTGGCCCTGCAATCCGCAGCCAATAGATCACAAAAGGCATAGCATTATTCATATGAAATTATTATGTCAGAGCTGAATGCTGGAAATTTAACATAGGAGATAGGAAGTACCTGCATGTTTGAAATATTTGCATAGATTTGATTTAAGATCTGTGCATTGTGTTCTAGAAGTTGTCCAGTTGGGCCTCCAATTGCTGCAATGACATAAGAAAGCACAATGACCAAGTTTCATAGAAAAAAGATGAAGGGAAGGAGGAGAGGGATAGGATAAATTGGGCGATTCAGATTTCATTGTTTTGCTGCCTTTTCCATCTTGAGTAGGCTTATATAGCCTTTACACCCCACTGGCCCGTTGGTCAGCAATTACATAGAAAATTCAGAATGCCTAAAGAGAACTGAACATCCAAGGCTATGTCCCAACATCATAGCTCTTCTTTTTCCTTGGTTCTGCCTTGATTTATGACAGTCAATTAGCTTGAATTTGTAACACAGGCAACTAAGATGACATTTGTACAAAGAATAACCTATCAAGGATAAACTAAGGAAGAGATATTTTAAGCTCCGTTTTTCATCCATCACAAACTTGTGTCTCCAGTATTCCCTCTAATGAATTACCTAAGTATGTTAGCCCACTTACCTGCATTACCTAAGTATGTTAGCCCACTTACCTGCATTACAAATGCTCATGTGCATGATTGTAGCACTCTTTCATTTATATTGCCGAATTACTGCTATTATTATCTTCATCTGTAACAACCTTGTGCAAGTGTGGGGATTGTTTTGTTTATTGATTCAACCATACTGCTTAGATTGGACGATTATAGTTGGTGCATCAGTTCCCTTAAAATGTAACTCCTCTCTCCTTACATACAATCAGAACTTTTTTTTGTCTAATACACTTTCCATATTCAACTGTTTTAGATGTGATTTATTCTTGTTTCATTCTGACATCATAATCATATTTTATGCCCAAAATGCCGCATAAGAATGAACAAGTCAATATAGAATTATGGAGAGAAGCTCAGATGTATGGTGATATCCAATTTATGCCATTTGTCAACTACTATACCACCACCACCATCAAAATGGATGCTTCTCTTTCCCAATGAAATGATCAGAAAGTTGATTAACAAACTGAGATTAAACACGGCACATTTAGCAACTGATGATTAATTGTTACCTTCATTTGTGTGCGCTTGTTCTGGAACCAGAACTTCACTTGGAACGGCTCGAGCCCGAGTTCCCGGCTCAGCTCCTTGCGCTGCTTGTCGTCTGGGTGCGGGTATTCCTTGAAGAAACTGACCACAAATTTCCAAGAAGAAAAAAAGTATTTCGTGAGTGATCAATTAATTGTACCCAAAAATTGATAAGAAAAAAGGAAAGTTCAGTGCGAACACAACAATCTTAGTTCTTGAATGCCTTGTCTTCCGTTTGTTTGAAGTGGAAAGAACAAAAACGGTAACCGACTTCTACGTAAGCTTACCTCACCGCGTGTGAAAGACTGAAAGTTAGTAACCGACTGTTTTTTGCTCTGAAATTTCTGGTCTCCTTGTCTTGTTCCAGGTGTTAATTTGCTACCCCAAATTGTTTCGTTGTAGTAGTTACACTGTAGTACTATTTCTTATGGTTCGCATTTTGTTAAGAGGATGACATGTTCGGAATTAGCTATGTAGAGTGCCTCCTCATTAGAGTTTGGTGAGGAGAAATTAATGGTTTTGGGGGCATTTCACATTGATCCTTTGTCTGTGATATGATATGTAAGTTCATGATTATATAGAGAGTACTTGTATACTACATCTGAACCAGCGACATCCCCAGTCGTTGGAGCAAAATGTGCAAATTATAGGAATGAAGTTACTGTGGTTGTTACCAGATAATAAATGACAATATGTGGCTGATGATATCTTCATAGTTCTTATCGTTTTATTAAACAAGAACATAAGGAGTATATGAGAGTTAAGCTTCCATCTCCTGGATCTGGTGCTGGGTGTGGCGGTGGTAGCGCTTCTTGTAACGGCCTCCTGAATGATCGCCATGACTTCCTCCAGGTTCTGTGACGGCGTGTTCATGTCTGCCAACTGCATGCTCCTTTGGTACTTATTATCAGTCATCTCACTTGGCAGGTTTTTTAGGAACCATGGATAGTTCTTGATCTCGGATGGCGACATCTTAAACATTTTTTTGCAAGTTAAGACCACCATAGAAGGCTTAAGAGAAGAGTACGAGATGGCCACTGAAGCACAATACTAATCAAGTTAGGTACCACCTATGTCTGTAACGTGAACAAGATGCACATAAGAATATTAAAAAGTTGTTAGAAAAGTGGAATACCGGGTCCATCATCCAAGCTCCGTTTCCTGGGAGTCTTGCTCACCTGAATAATGAAAAAAGACAGTTTATTTAAATAAACTTCATACATATTCAGTGAACAACGTCAAACAAAACATGACGCATGTGCACACGCACACAGATACTGCAGTGCCATCAATTTCCTTAAGTTTCTTATTGGAACTTTTCTCCTTACTGTTTGCAGACTTGGCTGGCTCCATGCTCAATGGATTTGCCATCTGGAAAGCATCAAGATAGACCAAATTAATATAAGTTGCAGAACGAAAAGGTTAAAGCACAAAATCAACTTAGTTCTGCTAAAAAAGATCAACATGAGAGGGTCAGGTGCAGTAAGTAAAATAACAATTAAAGAAATGAGTATGGTCCAAGGGCATGATGAGTCAATACGAATGCGAATCTGAATATTGTAAAGAAAATTTTGGTGTATTATAGAGGTTCTCCCTGAAGAACAGGGACTTGGAGCAACCTACACCTCACACATTGGGCAACATCATAGGTCACATGCCATTGCTGAAATTACCAAATAAAATCACCCCAGATTAAACACGGGACTTGGAGCAACCTACATCTCACACATTGGGCAACATCATAGGTCACATGCCATTGCTGAAATTACCAAATAAAATCACCCCAGATTAAACACATGCCAACCCATACGATTGTGTTAATGAATATTTTTTAGTTTGTAACATCAAGTTTAACATAAAAAGCACGCAAACACTTCCCAAAATCATAACATGTACTTGATTTCTAAACCTCAGTAAAAGCCCATACATCTCATGACAATATAGGACCCCAAGTAGGTTCTCCCTGAAGAACAGGGACTTGAAGCTACCTACATCTCACACACTGGGCAAATCATCATACACAGTTTGAATCAAACAACACACCCCCTGGGCAAATCATCATACACGAGCGCACACCAAATCTTACCGAAAGACTTAGTTTCGATCTTCCTAGCAAGATCACAAATTAATGGTATGAAACACCTTCATCGCACAGCAATCTTCCAACAAAAATTCTAGAGTTACCCAAGTAAAAAAGTTAACTCATCTATAGTAAGAAACAGTAAATGAAGAGCGGACCAGATCGGGGGCGGCGGCGGGATCTTGAGGACGAGTGGTGGCGGCGGTCGGATTGAAACCCCTAGAGGCGAGGACCAGATCGGGGTGGGATCTTACGGATCGGAGGAGGGCTTGCCCTGGCTCACCATGGGAGGCGGATTCGAGGGGCTTGAGTAGTCGCTAGATCGCCGTCGAGTAGTCCTTCCCCTTCCTGCTCCAATCCCCAAAAAAATCACAAAAAATCCCCAAAACAACTCCATCATCAACCAGATCGAAACCCCTAGAGGCGAGGACCAGATCGGGGCGGGATCTTACGGATCGGAGGAGGAGGGCTCACCCTGGCTCGCCATGGGAGGCGGATTCGAGGGGCTCGAGTAGTCGCTAGGTTTCGCCTCCCCGCCCGGTGGGTCGGTCAGGCTTGAGCGGCGAGCGAGACGAGAGACTACCGACCGGGAGCCGGGTGGCGACACGAGGCGAGGGACGAGGCGCGACATGAGGCGAGGACTGGGCGTCGGGGCTAGGGGATGGGGCGGATCGGAGGAGGCGGGCGCGCGAGGGTTTGGGGCGGAGGAGGCGGAGCTTTGCTTGCGGAGGCGGAGGAGACGTGGGGAGGTGGAGGTTTGCTTGCGGGGGAGAGACGTGGGGAGGCAGCGTCGGGGCGTGCGCGTGGGTGGGATTCTGGTTGCATGATCCGGATGATTTTGGCCTTAGGATCTTCAATGAGTAAGAGAAGAAGACTTGAGGAGAGATCCAGGCCATTCATTTGTATGAAGTTGGATTACTTTGGTACACAAATCTGGGTGAACTTAGATTAGGCATGACTGTGGGGGTGGTTGAAGGGGTGGATTTAGTAAAGAAAATTTTGGTGTATTATAGAGTAGGGTAGACTAAACATAGTTAGCCTTGGTTTAGAGAGAGCCTAAAACCAAGGCTAGCCCATGGCATGCAACCACCAAACCAAAAAAGCCATGACCATGCAAGCTCACAGCGCCTTGCTCATTTCGGCTTCAGCTTCTGGCTTCTGGCTTATTTTTTACTATTCATAAATTTCGTCTTTTTCTGAAATTTTGGCTTTTTTGAGCGTTTTTGCCGGTTCTTTTTTCCCGTATTCGTTTGTGTTGTCCATGATGAGCTAGCATATTTAATTTTTTTAGATTTAATTACGCCAAATAAGTCACATTCAGCTACAGTGAAATTTCAGCCACTACAGTATAATTTCGGTCATAAGCCACAGCTTTCCAGCCCAACCGAGCGGGGCCTCCCCCCTCACCTCTCCTATATAACCAGATTCTCCTATATAACTAGATTCAGTTTGGAGGCAAAGCCATTGATCAACCAGTTGCCTCACAGTCTTTTTCTATTGGAACTAATCTTGTTTACGAGTCTGAGCTGTATACGTATACGTGTACGAGTTCGTGACGAGCCTGTTTGCATTTCTAAGTCTATGTATTTGAGCATAAGTAGAGGGAGGTAGGCTTATAATCAGAGCGAGGCGAGAGAAAGCGAGTCGAGAGGAAGCAAGGATAACGAGAAGTTGGATACGATCGGTTGTGATCGTAATGGTGTTCAGTTATGATTAGGTGTAACGAGAGGGAGAGAAATAAAGAAAAGCGGAGTGTTTTAGCTCCCAAAAAGTATCGAGTATTCGTGAAGCATTCAAAGTTTACGAGCGGAGGTGTTCATGGAGCTAGAAGATGTGGTCGTAATCGAGTTACAACTACTGTGATCGAGTCTACTACGTGATCGTATTGTTCATCACGAAGTCTTTCACTAGCTACCAAGGAAGGCACGATTGGCTCATTTAGCATGAGTAACAGTTGATTTTTTGAAATTTGTAACTGTTTTGTGACCATTTGTGAATTTAAAAATATGAAAAATTGAAAAAAAAATTCTCAAAATATTTTATATAAATAGGCACCATATCCCCTCATTTAGCCACACCCTCACCAACAATTCTTCTCCAATTCTCTTATGAAAATTTTGATACACTTTGTGACAATTTGGTAAAGTTCAAAAATAATTTTGCCAAAAATCCAAAAATTCGAAACTCGTTCTACAATCAAGAAAAGATGTAACAATACTAATTTTCATGTACTTATATCGTTATAGTCAATAAAAGAGGTAAAAATATTAATTTTTATGTACTTATATTGTTCTTATTTATCTTTATTGCGATATAAAATAGGTAATAGTGTAATTTTTTCTATTTGCATTTTGTAGTTTTTCACATTTCTCAATGAAAATTTTTGATCATTTTTCTGTAAGTGAACATAGAATTGATCTAAAAGAACTTTAATCCTTTGGGAATAAAACGTCTCCACCTCTACCTCTACCTCAAATGGCAGACAGACCCTAACTATACCATTGTCAGACTCTACCAGTGCCTCTGTGTCAGCAAACATCGGAGCAAAGAATTTCAGACCTAGCACTCTAGATGTATGGGCAGATTTCAACAAGATAATGAAGTGAGACGTGCGCAGAGATCAGGTAAGAGTTGTTGTTTGCAAAAATATATGATCATGAATTGTCTGAAAAGTCTTTAGGTGGAATCAGGCACTTACACAGATATGCTCAAAGATGTAAAGAAAAGTAAGGCAAAGCCATAAGTTAGACGCAGCTGTAGTACAAACCCGACAGTATGGCATATAACTAGAATTCTAATCCCAACAAAACTTGAGAATCTTTAGCCCGTTTATTTGCCTCATAAGATTTTCCTTTAAACTTTTATACATCAGATGCATTCGAAACGTACATCAGAACTACTCATAATTCTAGATTTACTCATATTTCTAGATAAACAACAACTAGAGATTTAGTTAAATACTACTATAATGGTCGTTATAAAATTAAAAAACTATTTGGAACCTGTACATTTTCAGTAGTCTTGATCTCGGACATATATAGAGTGGTCAGTCTAGAGGATTATCTTAGTGTGGTCACTCATTGTATAAATGATGATTGTGTATTGGAAAAGATAATCATATGCTTCAAACTAATTGACATAGCACATACGGATGATAATATAGCAGAATGTATTATCAAAGTTGTGCAAAATTTTTGGTCTTATAAATAAATTTTTTGCAATTACCCTGGACAATGATGTAGCAAACTTTAGGGCAATGGATATTCTCACTCCCTTATTTAGTACATACGCCGAATCATTCTTACTACATCAGTGATGCGTCTGCTATATTATTGATCTTATAGTTAAATGTTGTTTGAAGAGGTTGGATCCATATCTTAAAGCTTTTTGTGATACAATTTCTTTCGTAAATAATTCTAACTAATGAATTACAACATATAAGACCTACTGCATTACAATGGATATATGCCCATGAAAGTTCGATGTGGACATGTCGATAAGGTGTAACTCAACTTATCTCATGCTACAAAATCTTTTACCCTATAAGTTTATATTTTCTATTTTTATCCACACACACTATTACAGCCATACCGGCAACACACTACTAACTGAGCAACACTGGTATATTGCTGAGAAGATACTAGTAGTTTTGGAGCTTTTTACGAAATCATTGTTGTTTTATTTATAATGTACTATCCAACATCTCCTGTAATTGTGTATCATATTCTTACATGGTTATTAAGGCGGTGTGGCGAGACACGGCGACTAACCACCTTCACACAACAATATCGCTTATGGCAGATGGCGTGGCGACGCCATACATACAACAATATCGGACTTCTAGAGAGCCTAGACAGAAGAAATACAAAGAGAGAAGGACTTTATTGCAATTTTAGAAAATTGAGAGGGCTTAATCGCAAAATACTGAAATCACCCTCGTAACCCTAGCCGCCGCCTAAGCTCAGCGTTTCTCTTCCTTCGCCCCCCCATTGCTTCTCTCCCTTTTCCTTCCCCCATCTCCTCCACCTCCAGCGCCGGTGAGGTCGAGCCAGCTCGTCAGCGCCTTGTAATGTTGAGCTACAGGATGCACTCTTTTTTCTTTGCCAAGGTTTTGTCAAGTTAAGTTTTTACTTGGCAAAGTTTTTAACGAGGCTGGAAGTCGAAGCGGTTGAAGGTAAGAGGTGTTTGATTCGGTTGAAGATTTTGGCTTTTGGCTGAGCTAATTTGGTAAGTGTCTAAATTGCCCCTAAGGCAAATGATGACTTATTTGATATCGATAATTATACATAGTAAATCTTAACAACAATCATCACATCATATGATAACACAACTAATCAATTTTATTATTATACTAGTAATTAGTCTATATCAGAAAAAGAGGAAAAAGGGAAATGGCAAAAAAAAAAAGATCTGCATGAGCTACAATACAGCGCTCTCCATGAAAAATTAAATAGAAAATTTCAAAATTATATTCAAAACATTCTAAAAACCGTTTTTGAAAACCGAGTGTTTGATTTGGCTTCCAGTTTCAAACGACTCTCTAAAGCGGTAGCTTTCCTTATTAAAAAAACATATGTATTCCGTACAATAATAAGATTTATACGGTGGCACCTACAATTAGGGTGTGTTTGGTTCGTGGATGAAGGTTGCATCGAATATCCTGGCTGAGTGGATGCAGGCTGAGTGGAATCGTATTTCAGAAAAAGAAGATGTTTGGTGAGGCTGTATGAGCGGATACAAAAAAGCGAGATCTTTGTTTGGTTGCTGTATGAGCGGATTCAGTCTACCAAACATGAGAGGCTGACACGTGGGACCGCATAAGATACACTGCATCCACTCATCCAGGATGGCTAGTGAAGCTCATTTTGAGCGTATCCACCCATCCAGGATGAGGACGTATTTTTGCATCCGCTCATACAGGCTGTATCCACTCATACAGGCAACCAAACAGGCTCTTTCTCAGATTATACAGATCCACCCAACCAGAACGAAGGAGATGCAGACAACCAAACACACCCTAACCGAATACGAAACCCATAGGACAATCAGCGATCAGGGCGAGTCCTGCCGGACACCCTCCTATTTTTACAAGCTCATGAAACAATCCCCACCGTACAAGAGTACACGAAGCCATTGTGCTGTTCACAAATCAACGGCCCCGATTACGCGACTGGAGTCCGCAGCCACATTCCCCTCCGTTACCAATTAGTACCAATCAATCAAATCTAGCACCCGGAACAGAAGGCCGGAAAAACGGGCTGCGGCGGCGGCGCAGTCGAGCAGACACCACCGAGGGGAAGGAAGATGGCAGCTGCGCTGTCGCGGCTGGACGACGAGATCGTCCGCAGCATGGCCATCGGCGCAGTCTTCACCGACTACGTGAGCTCTCTTGCGAAAATCCCCAAACTGCCTGCTTCCTCCATGGTTTCTGCCCACACTAATTTGCTGCGATTCCTACTCGCATCGGTGGCAGGCTGGGAAGATAAACTGCCTCGATTTCCACCGCATGGAGGATCTCCTCGTCACCTCGAGCGAGGACGACTCCATACGCCTCTACAACATCACCAGCGCGACGTGAGTACGCTGTGCCCGCTTGATTCTACATCTGTTCTGTTACTTCTGTATTCTTTAGACCTCGGTGTATAAGAGAGATTGCATCATCTCGATGGAAGGAGTCTGGACTCTAGTGCATTTTCAGTATTGGCATATAGATATGACAGTTTAACGATCAGCTTTGTGTTGGGGATGTGATTTGTGGTGGATTCTACTATTAGGGGGTGCCAATGTACTGGTACTAGATTTCAGTACTTTGCTGTTTTATGGTATCTTGCGGTGATGCTTCTTTTGGTTGATGTTGATAAATTCATGGCGATATACTGGACATGTACAATATCATCAGCTATTGATGTCAACCCCTAGTAATCTGATGTAGCATGTTGACTAGTACAGTACTACAGTCTGCTTGATGAGTCCTTTTAGACGTAATATTGTTTTCTACCCGATTGACCATATTGCTAGAGGCGAGGTGCTTACACTGGCAGTATTTGCTCGTCGGTTATGCAGTATGTGATGGTCTCCTTTTCTGTACTCCTGTAATCGTTCCTTTTTTATTCATTAGATTTAACCCGTTTTAAGTAAGCTCTGTATGATGCTGGAATTTTGCTTTGTTTCATGTAATTGAAGTATTGATTATTAAGTAATTCATTGTGTAACTTTTCTGATTCGTTAGTAACTAATGCTAGAACCTGGACTATTGTCTTAGGTCGTTGAAGACTACATATCATAGGAAACATGGTGCTGACCGGGTCTGTTTTACTCATCACCCGAGCTCCATCTTATGCTCCTCAAGATACAATCTGGAGTCAGCAGAGTCACTTCGTTATCTATCATTATATGACAACCGCTGCTTACGATATTTCAAAGGACACAAAGACAGGTTTGGTATTTTTTTTCCTTTCCTTGTTTGTAGCAAAGGGGGGTGCTGAGAGGTGGTTTCCTTTTTAAATTTCATTTCAGGGTTGTTTCACTATTTATGTCGCCTGTCAATGATAGCTTTATGTCAGGGTCACTTGATCACAGTGTCAGAATATGGGATCTTCGTGTAAATGCTTGTCAGGTTGGGCCACCAATCCTTAGCAAGACTAAGTTAATGTGATCATGATAGCAATCAAATATGCATAAATTATATTTAGCCGATGAAAAGTACCACATATCCTCTGAGTGCCTTCCATGCTTACTTATTTGGCATTCAGGGTATACTACGCTTGCGTGGTAGGCCTTCTGTTGCATATGATCAGCAGGGTCTTGTTTTTGCCGTAGCTATGGAGGGAGGCGCTATTAAGCTTTTTGATTCTCGGTCATATGACAAGGTCTGTATTGAACTTGAATCTGGAAACCACATTTCTAGAAGGCATGGGGAATACTTATGTTGTGAATCAAATCCAATTTCAGGGTCCATTTGACACTTTCTTGGTTGGTGGAGATACAGCTGAAGTTTCTGACATCAAATTTAGCAACGATGGCAAGTCTATGGTTTTGACAACAACTAACAACCATATATATGTTCTGGATGCATATGGAGGGGATAAGGTGAGTTAGCGCTTTCATTGCAAAATTTTGATTCAGATATTGAACTATTACGTGCATAATTTCAAGTAATTTTGTCATTGACATCCTCACACCCTTTTGCTAATCTTTTACTTATTCATCTTTGTCTACTAATTTGCAGAGGTGTGGCTTTAGTTTAGAGCCATCTCCCAACATAACAACTGAAGCTGCTTTCACTCCAGATGGTCAATATGTAATTTCAGGTAATATTGTATACTATTGTCGTTTTTCCATTTCTCTGGCATCTATATTACGATATATTCTGATATGTACTAGTTCTAAAAAATTTTACCCACTGGTTTCCCTGTAGTTAAAACTTAAAAATTTAAAAGCATCTCTAACCTCTGTGTTTTGTATTTGTTGCATCTACTTGGAGAACTTACAGGGATCATCAATATGTTATTGTTCTTCACTTTCAACTTTTGTTTAGCCATTGACCAGTCATCTGAATAGCAATATTTTGTCAGCATGAGAGAGGCACTTATATACTTCTTTCATGTGCAAAAAAAAAACTATAGCGGATGATCATTGTTTGATAGTTCTGGAGCACTATTGCTGAAAGCGAAAGGGTTATATATTCTCATGCAAAGATAGACAGAAACATGTAAATTTGCCAGAATGTATTTTCATAAAACAATGGCTCGGGTTGCGTGGTGAAAGCTGTTGCTGAAAACAATATATGCTTTATTTTGCAGGATCTGGTGATGGTACCTTACATGCTTGGAACATCAATACAATACATGAGGTACTCTTTCTTAAATTATTATGCTTTAAATGTGTGTTGTTATTTGTCTTAGTGTTATATTTCTATTGCAGGTTGCTTGTTGGAACAGTCATATTGGTCCTATCACTGCTTTGAAATGGGCCCCTCGCCGAGCAATGTTTGCAACTGCATCAACTGCACTAACTTTCTGGATTCCCAGCCAATCCAATTCGAATTAGGTCCCTGGGGAAAAAGATGGAATGCAGGATATGCTAACTTACAAAAAAACTTATATCCTGTTCTTTCGTTCACAAGACAGGTATCATGTATGAAGTATCACTTGCTTTATTACCATTTGTGGAAACAATGACAGAATTCCCGGTAGATTCTTTTTGTAGTGCTCCCTTTTCTTATTTTTGTATAATATTACACACTTGCCCATTATATTCTCTTATGCTTCTATTGTTAACGCACATATAATCACCCTGAAATCTCCCTGAACTTCTCTCCAGTGCATTTATCTGCATTGAAAATCCTGGCACTTGTTCCAGATTCTTTTGTTGCTATTGTAGCCATCCACAGAGCATGGCCACGCAATGTTGGAGAAGCACACTTTTGCTTAGAATATTATGAGCTAAACATATTGCTCAAGCTCGTGGGTTTCAGATCTCCTAATATTCTTCATCATGTGTGCTTTCCCACCACGACAATTTTATATCCAAAAGATGTAATGGTGAAGTCGGACAAGATGAGGGCATAATCTTCAAGCCCCTAGGCTCTTCCCCTGAGGCCATCGCACAGCAACTGACACCTTAGTCTCAGAAAAGCCAATGATAACTATTCTTGTGTTACTAACTCTTGAACGTTTGAACAGCATTGACAGATCGACTGTATTAAATTTGCATTTTTATTGTTTACTTTATCTTGTGATATGCTGAATATGACCTAAGGCGGCGAAACCCTTTAAGAAATCAGAATGATTACAGCAACTTGCGTTTTCTTATTAATGAAACTATAATTTTTCAATGTCCTGGAGGATCATTACAGAAAATCGTATCTTCAATTTAATGTTATGGTATTCAAGCTAATGCAATGTTGTGTGCCTTTGGGGAGGCCTAGCGTTCATTTGCATGCAAAAAATCGAGTATGCAAGTTCAATTTACATCCCATCTATTCCACTTGATCGCGTCTATTTCTAGTACCGATTTTCTTAACAATAGCATTGAGGTTTACAGTGGAAATATACGTGAAATTCACTTCTCCAATTCAACCAGGAAAAATCACTAAAGAAAAGGGTAGGATGCAAATTACAGAACAAGCAATGTACTGTCTACAAGCGGTCCATCAAACCCGAAATAGCACCTAGCTTCATTATTTTCCGGAGCAGCAAGGTGCAACATACAACACTAATTGTAAAACAAGCACTAAATCATGAATCAACATCACTCTGGTAATCTATCAAGCATGCAACAATGGAACAGCTTCCTGTCCAAGAGACACCCTACTTCTGTCTCTTGTAGATCTTGTGCAAGAAGGACTTCAGGACATTCTGAACAGCAATGCTTGGCTGGGCTTCAATATCCGCAATCAGTCTCTTGTAACTCTCATTCTCATAGTCATGAAATACAGCCTAGAATGAAATAAAATAATAAAATGTCAGATTTGGTTATGGACTCAAAATAGTTGACATGTCAAAATTTGCAAACTATGTCAAGCAACTAAACAAGAAGGATACAAGCAGATTATGTTGACAAGTCTAGCAAAAAGTTTCCAATCGGCAAACCAAATTAAGCACACTTGAGTAAATGAATGTGCATAGGCCATGGTGCGCATGAAGGACGTCAAGTGAAGTTCTTGTTTACAACATACACGAGGGGAAAGGTTACTTTGATGGGTGATCAGCAGAACATGTCCTATTGGCATGCTGCTACAAATTAAACATGCTTAAGCGAATGAAATGACATGATGCGCTATATTTTGACTCTCTAATCCGTATGCATTACATCCATGGTGGTCCTACTTGGGCGATTATGATCCACAGATAAATACAAAACAATATCAAGAGTTAAGACAGACCTCTAGGTTAAGTTCTTTGTAGAGATTCTTCACTTTTGCCACACAGGTCGGATCTTTCTTGCCATAATTTTCCTGCAGGAGCATTAAGTGTTTAGACAACAACCTTCGTATCATTGGGAAGTAGCGTGGAGATGACTTACAAATAGAATGCGCTTTTGGTTCTCATCAGCGCGCTCAAGAGCTTGCACAACCAGCCAGGAGCACTTGTAATCTTCAATATCAGTTCCGATCTATAAAAATATTTAACATTGATCAAATCAGAGCTAAAGAAAAATTATCAATATAATAATTGATGTTCATTCAAGATACTACAACAGTTAAGTGCATTAACCTTGCCAATAAATTCAGGATCACCATAACAATCTAGATAATCATCCTGTAAGAAAACAAACACATTAATGCTCAGTAAACTAATGCTTGTGGAAGGAAAATGGTTAATATTGTTATGTGTAGCAAAAATAGGACTATAAGAGGTACCTGGACTTGAAAGTATGTTCCCATCTCAACAAGAATGTTCTCTACAGCACCATAGTTGTCCAAATTCTCACCAGATAGCAGCAGTGCACATGCAACCTTTGATAAAGCAGCATATCAGTACCACTTGCATCTGGTATCAATTAACAAAAAGGTTTATATAGAAATAAGATACAAAAATACAATGTAAGTTTTACCGGCAGATAAAATGAATAGTAGGCTGTCTTGTATTGAACAATTCGGCGGTGGCTGCAAAAATATCAGTTGTTTGAATTAACAGTACATAAAGGATATATCCCAAATCAGAAGTCAGAACTACAAAAGATATATTAGATAACAGCAATTCGTTCTAGAGTTATATGCTACAAAAACAAGAGAAGAAGACTAATGCTCCTAAGAATAGACACGATAGAACACACAAAAAAGTTTTTTTCCCAAAGTTAATACAATATTAACTTACACTGATATGCCATATTTTGTTAGATCTTTTTCTCCCTCGTGAGTTGTGATAAGGTCCAACAGTTGACCTGAAGCTGTCTTGAATTCAACCTAGAAAAACAAGACAAGATAATTAGTACACGTAGTAATCTGTAACTTCAGACAGAACATATATGTACATCAGAATATAATTACCTCATTGAATAAATCAAGAAGATCAGCGTAGTAAGGTTTTCCCTTAAAGTGACACCGAAGGATTCGCGTAATATGGTTGCGAAGGATAATTCCATCATTTACAGCAATGAAGCCAACCTATTGCATAACAAAGGGCGCCGTTAGGGATAAGCTTCATAGGTATAAGTGAAAAAAAAGGTACTGCAAAGTGCTCTCAAACAAAGTTACTTAACAAAAGAAGTAATTTTCAATAAATAGATAAAAAATTTTAGTATTCAGAGAGGACGATTTCGGCTTCACCAACCTGGGGCACCCTAAACCAGCAAGGATGGCCACGTCGAGTGTGGGAGTCATCCATGATATCATCAAGCACAAGAAAGAAGGCTTGAAGCTGCACCGACAACAGCAAGCTTAGAGGACCAATTTTGGTTGCTTTACAGCCATTCTTCAGAACAACACTGGGGAGAAAACATTACCCATTCAATGCACCAACCAAGAGTACAGGCAAGAAACATCTCCTCCTCACCCAGAATATCGGCACCTTTCAACTGCTTATAGCTATCGACCACAGAGAGCCCACGGTTACATTTTCCTATCATCAGCAACAACAATAAATCATAAATCTTGGTATCTTTTCGTATACTTAAAAGAAACACTTCAAGTCAAATGCATCCCCTCACCTCCCAGTACATTGTAGTCAACCATCTGCTCCAAAGAGGATCAACAAGTTAAATTGGCAATGCAACGTTCCCAATAGCAGCAATTGAACTAATAATATCATTACTGCACATCCAATCTATCAACTATCTTATGAAGTATTCACATAAAAAACTGTAAAAAAAACGGAAATAATAGCAGGTAGCTTTGCCAACCGTCCAAGATCCAACTTATTACCTATCCATTAATAACAGGCAGACGGAATTCCACTCACAGAAGTTAATAATCATAAGCTTTGCTCTGTTTTAAATGTAAAACATGTCCAAGAATATCACTTAACCCGAAATTTGACATTTTTGCCTTTACGAATTTTGATAACTACTTCTAGGCATTATTTCCCGATCGACTCAGAAACAGCCTTGGACAATCCCATTTGTCGATTTCAAACTTATGATTCAGCCTTTACCAGCAATCCCCCGTACTGAACCAAATTAATTGCACTCCCACCCATCAAGAACCCGACCTTCCACGGACCGGGAGAGCCCACCGATCCAGACTCAAATCTAATAAACCCCCAAAGAACCCAAAAAAAAAATGGAAAGAACATGTACGTATCGAGTCCAATAGGATCAAACCGGGAAGCACCAACACAAAAGGAAAGGCAACGACAGTGGAGGAAAGAGAGGAAGGGAGCATTACGCGGTCGATCCACTTGTGCGACTCGTCGGTGAACTCGAAGGCGGGGTCCTTGAGCAGCTCCTCCTTGAGCGTCTTGTAGATCTGCTCGAACGCCGCCCTGGTGTCGCCGCCCGCGCCATTCCCGATAGCCGCCATTGCCTCACACCTCCTCCTCACACGCAGCGAAACAGGGTATGCAAGAACAAGAATTGAGAACGACCTCTCGAGTGGAGCCCCCCGTACTGCACTGCGCGAATTTGGCAGTAGCGCTACGTGGGACGCGGCTTATTTTAAGGTGGCTGGGGATGCCATATACTAGAAGAGTTCTTTTCAGAACAGAAAACGGATCTCTTCAGAGTTCAGAGGGAGGAGACAAGCGACAGGGGGCATCAAAACAAACTAGAACTACTCATGTGGATCCAGATCTGCTGGTGTTGTATTCCAGCTCAAAACCCTACTTATTTATAGTTTCCAGCACGTTGCTGGGTGGCTGGCTGGCTCTTGTAGTGTCCGGTTATGGCTTCATGCATGGTCCTCGTTAAAACTTTGATACAGAAGAAAATGTACTCATTGCAGATAAATAGAGAGAATATAGAAGAATTTTTGAATTTCGCTATTCTCTTAATAAGTGGTAAGAGATCTTGGATCAAAATTTTAATAAGTGGCATTAAAGCCTAGGCGAGAACCGAGTCGTTGAAAAAAATTATCTTGGTGATTCTGTTTCACACTCGTCTCGAGCGGCACTCCCGGCGCACGGCGCTCAATCCGACGGAAAGTCACGTCATGGTAACAGCTCATCCGTGCAGCACGTCCGCTTCTGCAGCAAGGGGAAAAAGTGCGCTACTTCCGAACACGAACCAGCAGCGCAGTGGAAAATTGTGTTTCTCTGTCAAGTCTTCGGTCGGAAGCCCTGGGTCAAAGGTCTAGCAATCCACAAGAATCCTTCTATGAATCAGCTATAATATCCAGTCAGTCCAAGGAAACTACGTACTTTAGTCACGGAGGTGGGCTGCTTCCACTCCATGACAGCATTGGCTGGGTCAATGGCTACTCCTCCAGCGGATACAATATGTCTGAGAAAACTGATGTCTCATAGCCAGAATTTGCACTTGCTATATTTGGCATACAATTTGTGTTCTTTAAAATTCTCTAGTACCAACTGTAGATCCTTGGCATGTTCTTCCCCATCCTTAGAATAGACAAGGATGTCATTGATAAACACCACCACAAACCTATCCAGATATTTCATGAATACCTTATTCATGATGTTCATGAAATAGGCTGCAGTACTTGTCAGGCCAAAGGACATGACCGTGAACTCACATAGGCCATACTGGGTGGTGAATGTCATATTAGGGATATCCTTAGCCTTGATCTTTAATTGGTGGTATGCCGATCTCAAATGTATCTTGGAGAATATTGTGGCTCTAGAGAGTTGGTCAAATAGGTCATCTATGCAGGGTAGAGGATACTTATTCTTAATGGTTAGATCATTCAGGGCCCTATAGTCCACGCACATTCTTGCGATGTCGTCCTTTTTCTTAACAAACAATATTGGTAAACTCTTGGGGGATGAGCTAGGTTTGATAAATTATTTGGCTTGCAGTTCCTAAATCCGTTTCTTCAGTTCTTTGGGTTCATCATCAGCCATCCTATATGGCCGGTTGGCAATTGGGGCAGTTCCTAGCCCTATGTTAATGACGAATTTTATATCTTGGTCTGGTGGCATGCTAGGCAAGTGTTTTGAAAATACCTTAGGGTAGTATTGAACTACTAGCATTCCTTCTTAGGGCACATTGGTAGACTACATGACCCCAATGGTAAGGTCGGTCTACTTTAACTTCTCGTACTATCCCAGGACCTTTAATAAGTACTAACTTCCTATTGGCACAATCTATTTTCTCTGATACTTTGATAATCAATCCATCCCTAGGATGATATCCAAATTTTGAGAATTTAGTATTATTAGATCTGAGGGAAAGTTGATTCCTTCCATCTAGACTTCTACCTTAGGGCTTACTAATGTGGCTATCAATGGTCCCAAATTGAATTTCACTAGCGTAACCTAGCGTTGCAGGTAGTGGTTGGCAAACTTCCCCTTCTCTCCACAGCTAAAGCAATGCAGGTTAGCCGCAGGGTTGGTTACGGTGGATTGGATTGTAGGACAGGGAGTGCGGAGGATGATGCCACTTGGATGGGGTGTTCAGACTGGAGCTCTAGGTAGTAAGGCTGCTACCGGTCTAGGGAAAGAAGGGTCCCATAGAATGCTAGCCTCTGGGGATAACTTATTATGGCCTCTAGGCAGCCAACTTGCATTTGTGGCTTACTTCTAAATTCCTTCTTTCATTTTCTAGAATGAGAGCCTCGTTGACAAGGTGTTAGAAGCTAGGAAAATCTTGGATAATTAGTTGTATCCTCAGATCTTCATGCATACCTTCTAGGAAATGGTCGATCTTTTCCTCCTCACCTGCTACATCTGTAGGATCGTCGATGGCAATCAGAGAGGGTGAATGATTGTAATCTGTAGCAGAAGCTTTTTCCTCAAATTTATTGTCTTCTGATTGTCTAACCTATCGACACAACAAAAACAAAAACAACAAAGGAAAAATATTTTTTAGGCATTGTAGCAAATATTGTACATAATGCTGTAGAAGACATCGCTTTCGCTTAGTACTATAGCTACAGTGTTGGTACTATAGTAGGTTAAAAATTCAGCGCATCACTTTCAATGGTTGTTGCGTGTTATTGTGGCAAATGTCACTTTCACCAACATGAGTCCACACACGCCACACGTCTTAAATAACATCAATAGACAATATTGTCAATTATTCATTATTATAAATATTCTAAACCTAGCCACATGGTCTAACAATGTCTCGTGGTGTGTAGTGGGCCAATTGGTTAAACTTGGTGAGGTATTCATTAACCAATATATTCCCTTGCTTCAATGCTCTGAACTCATTCTTCTTCATACGCATGGTGTCGGTAGGTACAAGTTGGTCCTAAAAGCAGTCTTGAACTTGGTTTAGGGAGAGCTAGGACTGTTGGGTCAGCTACTTCTGCTTCTTGGTCCTCGGTATTTTCTTCCTCTTCTTGCTCATCAGCCTATTCTTCTTCCTTAGAGGCTTCCTTAACTACGGGGCTTTTTCCTCCTCAGGCTGCTAGGTAGTTATCCCACCAAGCAGCTGCAGTTCCTTTTAGCTGGTGAGTGGCAAAGACTACTTTATCTTCTTCAGTGCATCGTGTAAGTGAAAGCTTCTTTTCCGTGTCACAGAGCCAGTCTTCTACTTATAGGGATTCATTGGCGGAAGAGAAGGTCAAGGGTCAGGTTCATAGAAAATTAGCTAGCTATTCCTGCTTGCTGACCAGCGAAGATGGCTTGTAGGATCTGTGTTTTTTGGGCCATCACCTGCGCCATGGTACGGTTGACTGGTTGTGGATGAAGGTTTGGCCCACATCCAAGGCCTTTCCCTTGGCCTGTGTATAACAGCCCAGCTGTTTATTTTAAATTTTTGGAGTAAAAAATTAAAATTAAATTAATATGGTTTAAATAAAAATATGTGTTTTGGTGCCTAAATTTTTTAATTTTGGATTTGCCCTGAAATTCTGTTTTTGAAAAGACTGGATTTGAAAAGTACTTTAAGTAAAACCTAAAAATATTATTAAATAAAATGATATTTTGCTTTTCTATAAAAATCCTAATTTCAATTAATTATTTGGATTTGTTTGACTTTAATTTGGATTTCCTGAGTGTTCTAGAGTTCAAAATATATTTTTGAAATTAAAATATAGTACCAACTTTAGTTGGAAATAATTTTATTTAAGTTCAAAGTATCTCCAGGAACTTCTGTGAATTTTTTGGAATTTTTGGGATTTATTTCATATTTTTCTGAGCATTATTGAATTTCTTAGGCTTTTCTGAAAATCCAAAATAAAAAATCCCCACCCCTCCCAACGGGTGACGCGTGGACGGCCCAGATCCGCCCACGCCGCCACCGCGCAACCCGCCTCCCTCCCCTCTCGGGCCGACACGTGGCCGGCCCGATCGGGGCCACGCCGCCTCCCCCAGCCCATCTCCCCGTTCGCTTCTCCCCTTTTCCTCGGCCACTCGATCCCCATCCGACCGCCCCCTTCCACTCATCCCATCTGCCGTCCGATTCGCATCCGGCTGCCCGCGTCCCCCTCCCCTTCCTCTCCCGCTGACAGCTCGGGCCCGCCTGTCAGGCCCGCCTTCTTCCCCGCGTCTACCTTCTTCCTCCCACCGCCATCGGCCGTTGCGCAACCGCCCGCCCGCCCTTCTCGACCTCCCCCCCTCTCCCGCGCACGCCGCCCTCCTTCGTGCGCCGCACGCGCCGCGCCCCACCTCCCCACTCCCCATCTATCCCCGTAACCGCCGTCGCCCACCTCCTTCTCCAGCGAGAAATTCCCGCGCCCCCACTCCACTCTGCCTCCTATAAATGCCGCCCCGAGCGCCGCCTCTCCTCGCTCCACCTCCCCCTCCGCTTCCCTTCCCCTCCCGAGCGCTCCACCGCCGCCTTCACCGGAGCACCCGAGCCGCCGCCGCCTCTCCTCGCTGCCAGCCCAACTCCGGCCGCCTCCGGTAAAACTCGCGCCACCCCCCAAGCTCCCCGTCTCCTCCTCTCACTCCTCCGCCCGCCGTCGGCCACCGGAGTGCCGGTGTGATCCCCGGGCTCGAGCGCCGCCCCGGCCGGCTTGGCCACGTCAACAGCCGGAGCTGACGTGGGTGCCATGCGGCGCCACGCCCCGGCCACCTCGGCCCCTCCTGCCTCGTTGGTGCCACGCAGGCCGCACCCCACCCCCTTGCCACCTCAGCAGCTTCCCGGGTCCATGGACTGGACCAGAGCCCACTTGTTAGCCCCTCACCATAATTTCCAGTAGAAAAATAATTCGACCAAAAAGAAATTCCCAGGGTTGATGTCATGCTGACGTCATAATTCCTATTTTATTTAGAAAAATAATTCTAAAAATCCAGATTTTTCATTTTCTCTGATTTTAAACTTCCGAGAGCCCGTTCTCCTTCATCCTAACTCCGATTGAGCCCATTCAAATTTCTAAATTCGTCAAAATTCCTGTAACAGCCCAGATTTTTATCAAATAAAAATAAATAAGTAAATAAATAAATAAAAATTAATTAAATTAAAATTTAATCTAAAATAAGTATTTTTGTTACCGAAAGTTTAAATTTGGATTTGCCCTGAATTTCTGTTTTTGAAAAAGCTGGATTTGAAAAGCATTTTAAGAAAAACTCTAAATAAAAGAATTTCTGTTTCTCGGCCCCTCTTCCCTTTGCCGCCTCGCTGTTCATGCGGCCACCGAGTTCGGCGGCGTGCGATCCCCGAGCCCTCCTCACCGGCCGCCCACGTCGGCAGATGGCCGTGCTGCGTGGCAGCTGGCGTGGTGCCACGGCTCGGCCACCTCGGCGCCACCTCACCCCGCCCGTGCCCCGTCAGCGCCACACCCCCACCCCGCCACCTCAGCGTCTCCCCTCGGCCGTAGACCCGGGGCCCACCTGTCAGCCTTTGCCCGAAGGTGCCGATGTCATGCTGACGCAGTAAATTGATTTTCCAGTTAAAAACAATTCGGCTGGAAAAGAAATTCCTCGCTGACGCAATAATTCAGATTTTCCTTTAGAAAAATAATTTCAAAAATCATGTTTTTCCATTTTCTCTCTTTTCAAACTTCCCGGAGCCCGTTCTTCCTCGTCCAAGCTCCGATTTAGCCCATTAAAATTTCTAAATTCATCAAAAATTCCCCTCTATCCATTTCTGGCCTCAATTCAAATATTTGAAGTCAATTTGAATTTATTTGAATTTAGTGGGTTATTTTCACGTGTAGACTTCGACGATTCAGGAAATTTCTTCGACGAAGATTAAAGCCAAGTTGAAGAGCAAGGCAAGTCACACTCCATGACCATGTTGATCCCAGATTGCAATTAAAATTATGTTGATTTAAATTATATTGCATGCATAGTTTTATTCAGCGTATTTCAATTCAGTTTTAAATATAGTTAATGCCTACTTGTTAATTCCTCCATTGTTATTGAATTCCTTATACCTTGTCACCCTAGATCAAACCCTAGTTGGTACATTAGTATTGGCTAGGAAGACGTTATATTAAATGCTTAGACTTGCCTAGAAATAATCTTGGTTTTGGGATACCTTTTCACATAAAATGATAAGCTTTTGAACTGTATTCTTGACTTCGGTGAGTCAAGAAGGTTTATGAATTATTTTGAAAATAAATATAAAACTGGTTTAGACTTAGGCAATTGGTTAGAGTGGTGGGTGCAGGCATGCCCTGTTGGTTGGAGCCGCAGTGGTTGATTGTCGTGCACGGGGTATGTGGTTGAGCCTAAGTCAGTTAAGGACCGGTCTGTGAGCTATTGTTGCAAAGCCCTATCGTACTACCACAAGGCTGATATGGGATAGCCCTGGCTGAATAATTTACGGGTCCCAACCTGGATCATGTCGTAGGATGAAAGTGAGCGTGGCGTAGGCCATGAGAAGTCTCACTCGGCTTAAGAGGGGGTCCCGGTCTGGTGGAGTCCTTACTGGGGTGAAACCTTAGAGTTGGCTTGGCCAGGTTGACGGCTTTACATTGTAAAGGCCTTGTCACGACTCCTAACCGCACACCTAAGGAAGTGTGTAATCTAGTGGTAAAACGAGATGATCGTGTCTTGTGGGTAAAGCTGTACAACCTCTGCAGAGTGTATAATCTATCCCGGATAGCCGTGCTCACGGTCATGGGCATGCTGAGTAAAAGTTTTTCATGGATTAGACTTTGTTTTTTAAAAATATTTTTGAAAACCTTGTGGATGGATGGAATCCACGAGAGATGAAAACCTTGCGGATGGATAGAATCCGTGAGAGATTGAAATCTGGTGAATGGATGAAATTCATCAGAGTTGCGTAGTGAAAGCGTGTGGATGGATGGAATCCATACGTGATCTTTTGGAAAAGATGGTCCGGGTGGGATGCCCGTGGATAGGTTGGTGTTTGGTCGGAGCCTGCACTGACGGTAATATTTTCAATTACAAGTACTGTCTTTACGTATTGTATTAAATTCAACATTTTCAATCTATTTATTATATTTCATTAAATGATGTTTTATGCAAACTAACCCTATGAGCCTTCCATTGAAGCCTTTATCATTATATTGCATTTGTCCGTGTGACTTGTGGAGTACAAGTTTGTACTCACGTTGCTATCTCCACACAGAGGAAGACGACTTCGACTATGGTGAAGACCAGAACGAGTATACCACGTCTTGCAGTTGTTTGCCTGTGGGCAGGCTTGGGCTTCGCTTTTTCAGCTTCACTTCCGCGGTTTCTTTTGCAGTTATATTTGCCAATGTGCGATGATGTAAACCATAAGGCCGTACTCTTTAAATTAAATAAATATCATTATGGTTGATATTTATCTTTGTTGTTCACTGTGTGCACTAACTGATCCTGGACTAGTGCGATTTACACAGAGAATCCAGGAATTGTTGCTCTGGGTTCCGACAATTCCCCTCTATCCTAAATTCAAATGATTGAAGTTAATTTGAATTTATTTTAAATTTATTTGAATTTGGTGGGTTATTTTCACGTGTAAACTTTGACTATTCAGGAGAATTCAAAGACGAAGATTTGCACCCATCTGAAGAGCAAGACAAGTCACACTCATTGATCATGTTGATCCCAGATTTCAAAATTAAATTATGTTGTTTTAAATTATTCTATATGCATATTTTTATTCACTGTATTTCAATTCAGCTTTAAGTTTAGTTAATACCTGGTAGTTAATACCTGGTTATTATTACTTCCATTGACATTAAACTTCCTGATACCTTGCCACCTTAGATTAAAACTCTAGCTAGTACACTGTGTTGGCTAGAGAAATTTTGAATCAAATGCTTATCTCTACTTAGACATATTAATTGGTTGGGGATACCTTTTCACATAAAATGATAAGCTTTTGAAATGTATTCTTAACTTCGGTGAGTCAAGGAGGTTTATGAAATATTTTTAAAAAAAACAAAATATAAAAACTGGTTTAGACTTAGGCAATTGGTTAGTTGGTGGGTGCAAGCATGCCCTGTTGTTCGTAGACGCAGGGTTGATTGTCGTGCACAGGGGTATGTGGTTGGGCCTAAGTCAAATTAAGAACCGGTCTGTGAGCTACTGTTGCAAAGCCCTATCATACTACCACATGGCTGGTATGGGACTGCCCTGGTTGAATAATTTGCGAAGTCCCAACCTGAATCAAGTTGTAGGTTGAAAGTGAGCGTGGTTGATGCCATGAGAAGTCTCACTTGAGTGAGCATGGTTAAGCCATGTGAAGTCTCACTCAGGCTCAAGAGGGGGTCCCGGTCTAGTGGATTTCTTACTGGGGTGAAACTTCAGAGTTGGCTTGACCAGGTTGAAGGCTTTGCATTATAAAGGCTTTGTCATGATCTCCTCGCCGCACACCAAAGGAAGTGTGTAACTCGCGTGGCAAAAAGGGATGATCGTGTCTTATGGATAAAGCTGTGCAACCTCTGTAGAGTATATAATCTATCCTAGATAGTCGTGCCCACGGTCATGGGCATGCTGAGTAAAAGTTTTTCATGGATTAGGCTTTGTTTTTCAAAAATGATTTTTGAAAAGCTTGTGGATGGATGGAATCCACGAGAGATAAAAACCTTGCGGATGGATGGAATCCATGAGAGATTGAAATCTGGTGGATGGATAGAATCCATCAGAGTTGCGTAGTAAAAGCGTGTGGATGGATGGAACCCATACGTGACCTTTTGGAAAAAATGGTCCGGATGGGATGCCCGAGGATAGGTTGGTGTTTGGTTGGAGCCTGCACTGACGGTATTATTTTTAGTTACAAAGTTTTGTTTTTATTTATTGTATTAAATTCAGCAATTTCAATCTACCTACTGTGTTTCTTTAAATGTTGTTTTATGCAAACTAACCCTATAAGCCTTCTATTGTTGCCTTTATCATTATGATGCATTTTCTCCGTGTGATTTGCGGAGTACAAGCTTGTACTCACCTTGCTATCTCTACATAGAAGAAGATGACGTCGACTACGATGAAGATTAGGACGAGTAGGCCGCGTCTTACTGTCGTTTGCCTGTAGGCAGGCTTGGGCTTCGCTTCTTTTCAGTTTGCTTCCGCAGATATTAGCTTTATTTATCTTTTCCAATGAGCGTTGATGTAAGACTTGGTCATAAGGCTGTACTCTTTTATTTAATAAAGTTGGTCATTTGTGCTTGGTATTTATCTTTGTTGTACTGTGTGCATTAGCTGATCCTGGACTAGTGCGATTTACACAGAGGATTCAGGAGTCGTTGCTCTGGGTTCTGACATATACCTTAGCCTACTGGACCACCGTCGGCCACTCAACAAATGGAACGGTCTCCACAGCTCCTCCAAACCAACACGCAAGCTCCAGACCCGCTGACGTACCCCACGAGACATGGTCAACGTAAGACAAGGCCACACACGTGAAGGCAGACGTTGGGAGGAGATAGCAGTGGCTCGGATGAGTGAGCCATATCGTATCTCGAATGATGCATTTTTTGTACTATTATATGTACTCCTACAAATATTCATAACGCATAAAATTCTCAAAAAAAATGGACAATTACTATACTATGTCAGGAGGCTGTACATAAAATTTTATAATTTTTAGAGGTTGTTTGCTATATGTAACAACTTTTACAAATATCATAATCGTACAAATTTTTTAGATATATTCACAATGAATAAAATTATCAAAAAAATTACACAATCAAGTACGTTGTGTCGGGAGGTTGCACAAAAAAATTTGTAATTTTTTGAGCTCATTTGCTATATTTAAAAATTCAAATAAATAGTATACAAAAAATTAAGGTAGATAATTAAGTTGGCTAATTAGCTGGCTTAATTATCTGGTGCCTGGTGGCGGGGCAGCATGTGACACGCGTCAGCCCTACAATGTTGTCATCTGGCCATCGGGTAGAAAAAAACTATTTTTACTAATATAGTATGTATATAGTTATTTTTATAATTACAGTTACAAACAGTATTATATATGCCAGAAAGTCATCTCTCTTAACGAGTATGCGTACGTCGGTATGTGTACCCGATTTTATTCGGGTGAGCGCACGTGAAGAAAAGCTTGGAAGCGGGGGTGGGAGGGTTCGGAGGGTTCGCACGCTCGTTGTTATTTTAGCACCATGGGACGGAGGAGAGGTCTCATGTATTGGGCCCAACAAACGGTTCGATGTTGGGTGGGTGTCCCGCTTGGCGTCATGGCTATTTTGGTAGCTCATGCCCAAGTACACGTGAGTAGCTTTCGCTAGGAAGTGCTGGGCTATGACCACACTTGGGCTAGTGTATCGTTTGCAACTCAAACCTGTGCGGGCTATATGGCTGCTAATGGGCCAAAGCCTAGCATAAGCCTGATCCAAACCCCAAATTCCGTTAATTTGATCAAATCCAATTCAAGTCTAAAACAGAAAAGCCTTGGTCCAATCCAAACACAAATAAAGGATTGGGCCATTGATCCAAACTAGACCAAAGCTAGCATTTGTCCCTCCTATGTAGCCTCCTCTCTCCCTCGGCGTGCTCTGATGGAGTCACGGAGGAGGAAGAGGCAACCAATCACCTACCTCCTCTCTCTCTCTCTCTCTCTCGATCTCCCTCTCGTCATGCTTTTGTTAGATTGATCTCAGCCGATTAGCCCAACGGCTAATCGGGCCTTGATCTGCGCGCTCGATCGGGCGCCCGGCCCAATGGTGGTGGGCCCCGTCATGCAAGCGCAATATATAAAGGGGTGGGGGCCGGTGGCTCTAGTTACGAGGTTGGCCTGAGCCGTACATCCCCACCGACACACAAACCCTAACCGATCTAGAGGCGCAGTCAGCGACGGGAAGCACCATCGCCGTCCACGTCGCCGGATCTACGCCGCCGCCGCCACCGTCCTCTTCTCCGACCGTCGCTGCCCGTGCGCAGACCTCACCGACGAACCAGCGATGGCCGGCTCTTCCTCCAATGCTTCCGACGGTTAGTACTGCCCCTAACTCTTCCTCTCTCTCCCTCAGATCTAGACTCCTAGACGCAAAAGAAAAGACACCAACAGCTTTGATAGAGGAGGAAGAGGCAACCTGCCAACAAAGGTCGCCGCACGGCGATGGACCTCAACGCCATTGTGCCACCAGGTCCACCGCCGTGCCACCGCTGGATCTTGCCGCCTTTGATGACGATAGCACCAGATTCACCCTCCCTCGACTCCGTCGACATTGGATTGGCCTTTACCAACTCCTTCAATGCTAGATCCTTCTTCTCTAACATTGTCACCACTGTCAACCCCGTCTCTATGACTCCAGTCGCCTACCATGTCACCAATTTCCACCACGACACCATCGTCATCGAGTAGTAGCACAGGTCTACCGGGCGCCACTGGACGCACAGAGGAATAGACAGGCCGCAGGGGGCAATGGTGTTAGCGCGTCACAAGACATGAGGGGAGGCAAACCTTCTTGTCTTCAAAGACTGATGTCGATCTCTGAACAGAAAATGCGATGCAAGACTACGTCCTACTACAAAATTCGAGGTCCATGGACTGGTCCAGGTCCACCCTAAATCTAGTCCAAAAATTAACAGGTCTAAATTGATCTAGTCTAATTGAAGTTTTGGGTCAGTCTGATCCACAAAAAACTGGACGGGTCCACACCCATTAGCAGCCATAGCGAGCTGTGGCTGATGCCAAGGCGTCAACTGCTTCGCAATGATCCAGGCCTACAATGTACGGTATATATGGATTCGTCAGTTATGGCCTATGGGCCAATTGGCAATGTATTCTAGCGTTATTATACTTAAGGCCCATTTTGTTGCCCTTTCTGTTAGAAGGCCCATGTGTGAGCGATACTAGAAACATGATTAATGTTAGATGCATTAAAGCAGCTATAGAACATAATATCAACCAAATCTTACGTGAGAGAGAAAGGAAGAGAGAGAAGGAAGCTGGCTATTAAATTACAGCTAGTTATAGCACGTAAAAATATGCATTTCACTCTCTTACACGTGGGGCCAAATAGTTATTGTAATAGCTACCTTATTGTATGAACTATTTTTTTGAAGGCTATAAATGAAATGGACAAGTGTTATAGCCACTAGTTAACTATACTATTGTACTTGCTCTTAAAGCAACTCCAACTAAATCTGCGAATAAGCATACGGCATGTGGTTGCCGGTTGGCATAGCCCGACCGAGATACTTTGGGCTGCCACACTAGTGTGAGAACATTCCACCGTGGGCCGTGGAAGCCCCAGCGCTCACGTCATCGTGCACCACTGGCTGCTGGTCCCGTGGATAGAGGTGAGCATTTTTATATCGAATTCCAAATATCGAACCAAACTGAATTAAAAAAATTAAAAATTATGGTTTATTCGGTGCATGGTATTTAGTGTGATTTATATTTTTATGCTATTTGGTTTTCGATTTTCGCAGTTTTTAAGTCATAAAAACTGAATTAACCAAAATATTATTTTCCCTTATGTGAATTTGTAGTAAACAGGGCTATTCTCATTTAATTTTGTAGGTATTTTTCAATATCTCAAAAGGAAGAATATTAGTAGCTTCTAGAGATATCATTCGTTCAAAAACAATTTCGATATGATAACACTAGACTAAAGAATGTAATTACATGTTAAAGTATTGTGCATATTTCGGTTAACCGAAAAATCGAATTAACCGAACCAAAATAATTTGGTTAATTAGGTTTGATTTTCTATTTTAGTTTAGTTAATTTAGTTGTCAATTTTTAAAAACCAAAAATATTTTTACCAAATAAACCAATCGTATAAACCGAATAAACGGATGTCCACCCCTATCCGTGCAAGTGGAACACCGTTGCATAGTTTACTTTCCCGTGGCTCGTGTCATGTGCCGAGCTACACCATCCATGCATGGCCGTGCTGCGCGCGCGCCTAGTTGGCGCCACTTATTAGAGAGCTCAGGCCCCGACCAAAGCCCCATGCCATCGATTGATTCGTGTGGCTTGGCTGCTCATCCTCCTGCATAATTATGAATTAGCCAGCACATGAAGGTGCAGCTGGGGGTGCTTATCCGCTGCTAATTAATTGCGCACATGAGGCGCCCTCTCGCCGTGAGCTGGTCCGAAAACGATTCCCGCAAAAAGTACGCCCCCGCGGTCTCAATTCCGCATTCAATCTGAACCCAAAGCGTTTTGGTTGGTCTCGGCGTCCGCTACGTCGCCGGAGCGCCCCAGCCTTTAATTCCGGCGCGCCCGGACACTCCATCCACGGTGTCGGGGCAGCGATGACGATTGCCAGTTCGCCACCGGCTGGCCGGCCAGTGCCTCGCCGGGCGAGCGGCTCCTTTCGCCGGCCCCTCGGCTTAATTAGTTAATTTGACCGCTTTTAGTCTCCGCTCAGTTGGACTAAAAAGCTATGATTTATAGCTAAAATTGCATTGTAACGTCTGAAATTTTACTGTATCTAAATGTGGTTTATTTGGTGTAATTAAATCTAAAAATTTAAAAATAGAAAAAATATACTAGCTCAATACGAACAACGCAAACGAATACGGATAAAAAAGAACCGCAAAAAAACAAAAAATCAAAAATTCGAAAAAAGATGAAATTTATAAATAATGAAAAATAAATCAGAAATCAAAAGCTGACGTTGAAATGAGCGGAGCCTATATGCATCACCGATCGCCTCGCGTGGCTGCGCCGCGCGCCCATGGGGCTAGCTCGACCGGCCGTCGATCGATCGGGCCGCGCGCGACCGACGCCGTCCGCGCGACGGGACGGGGGTGATGTGAATCCGCCATCGTGCATGCGGGGCCAACGCTTGTCTTGTTGCTCCGTTTATTCGACCTCTGCTCGCTGCGCCATGCCTCGGTCCCGACAAAATTGACGTGCTTGAATCGTATCACCTTACTACTACTAGCCACTCTACTGACTCTTGTTTTGGATGCACATCTTTACCGGTCACTTTTTAATTACATGTTAGCAAAAATAATTTAAAAAAACTGGTTATAATATTTCTACATGTTAAATTCAAATGCTTTTATACAAATTAACAGTCAAAATTTTAAAATGTTGGTTGTACATATTCTAAAATAGAATTAAAAAAGAACGGAGGGAGGGAGTACTGTATGTTTCTTGATTTCTTGCTGCTAATCTTTTCTTTCCTGAGCTACTAGTGTGCTAGCCTTACGAAAATGGAAGCGGAACTGGTCAAGAACAGTGGAGTCTTTTGTCCCTGTCGGAGCACCCATGGAGTTGATCGTTGACAGCGTCCTAGTACCGTCGTACGTGGTGGCATCATCGACAGACCTTGCCGGGAGAATTCCACGGGAAGCTAATGGCGGTAACCGGTAAGGCTGTGCATGTTCCTCTTGAAAACTAGTTTTTAAATAAAAAATTTTTTAAGACAAATTTATAAATCAATTATAATATACACTATAACGACTTTATTTATATCGATTAAAATCACACATGAGTTTTTCTTTTTTCATACTCTTTTTTACAAATAGTTTAAAACTATATACTGTAGCCAGGGGCATAGCAGCCCGAGTCTGGGCCTCGGGCCCAGCCCACTGCAAAGAAAAATCAAAATTTTTACTATTTAGCGCTACAATAAATTACACTGAGTTTTTTAGCTGGATCTTAGACTATTGCCCGGGTGGTCTGAGGCCCAGCTACGCTCTGATTGTAGCTATAAACCATAAGCTGAAAAAAATTAAATCCATCGATGAACGGATGGATGGGAGTGTTGTGCAAGTACTATTACTAGTAGTAGTATTAGTACCCGAAGAAATAATTGATTAGGTAACATGACATGGCTGGTACTGATTTTCAATCGCCGTACTACTGCTTTCCTTCCCTCTCCGCTTTCGTGAAACACAAATTAAGAAAAAAAAAAAGCTAAAACGTGACAGCAACCTGTGTAATGCAAGCAAGACTCATAATTCCTTCGTCAGCAGAGAAAATCAGAATATTACACAGGTTTTCAGTGATGTGCAGATATTAGTACAAAGTGTAAGAGGTTTATTTTTTTTTACAAAAATCTTGTAGTACACAATCTTCTCGTTTTCTGTACCTTCTCTTATTCTAACCAACCAGAAACAGTATACATAAAAAAAAGTAAAACAGTGTGAGGAGAGGACTAGAGAAAATTAACATAGTACGTACAATCCCTAATCTTCCAATCGTACTGCCTCTTGTGTAAAATATATGGGAATGGATAATTCAAGAAGGTAAAAAAAGGGGAAAAAAATTAGAAGTATTCCAAGCTGAAGTCGAAGTGTGCCAGGCTCTGTTCTTGGCAGAGCAGAGAGAGCCCTCCTCCATAGCCACTGTGCTGCTGCTCCATCTCCGCGAATGGCTCTGCCTTCGCGGCGCCGCCCGAGGCCCAGTGCAGCACCTCGCTGTCGAGCACATTGCTCACCTCAGCGCAGTTCCAGTTGCTGCTGTTGCTCGAGCTCTCGCCGTAGCCCAGGTTCTCCGACACGTCCAGCACGCTGCTGTAGTCGGCGACAAATCCGGCGTCCGAGGCCTTGCCGTCGAACTGGCTGTACAATGCCGCCATGTTCGGCGCGCCGAGGTCGAAGCCGCCGCCGAAGTCGGTCACCGGGAACGGGTCGAACACCGACTGCTTCGGAGCGAGGCCGTCCGAGGCCACGGCAGGGGGCTTCTTATCTTGACCTTCAGTGTCCGGCAATGCCGCTGCCGCCCCCGCTGTGGGGGCGATGGGCTTGTGCGTGCTCGGGTCGATGCCGCGCTGCCGGAGCTTCTTCTTGAGGCAGCTGTTCCAGAAGTTCTTGATCTCGTTGTCCGTCCGCCCCGGCAAGTGCGACGCTATCTGCGACCACCTGCACACATTTTCATTTCCCTGAAATCTCTTAGCCCACTCGCTTGCTATCATTCTGCTCTTCGCATTGCACATTCTGAATGCATTGCATAACCGACCTGTTTCCTAGGATCCCGTGGAGCGCGACGATGAGGTCCTCCTCCTGCTGCGAGAAGCTGCCGCGCTTCAGGTCGGGACGGAGGTAGTTGATCCACCGCAGGCGGCAGCTCTTGCCGCAGCGTTGCAGTCCTGCACGTACGCGTGGTGAGGCAAATTAGCCAAGGCGATAATGGCAGTAGAATAGCGGTGCATAGTGGAGCAGTGAGCTGGGGTGATCGGAGTGTGACTGTGTGAGAGAGCTTGCTTGCCTGCGAGCTTCGGGACAGAGCTCCAGCATCCGACGCCGTGTCGGATGATGTGGTTGTAGAGCTTCTCGTCTTCCTCGGGAGACCACAGCCCCTTGCGGAGCTTGGGCTGCACGCCGCCGCACGAGAGCCGTCCCATCCCTCGACCGGCTGGAGCTAGCTGGTGGAGGCCTCCTAGCTACTCCGACGACGACGACAACGGACGGGGCGACGTCGATCGATGTAATGGCGATCGATCGATGGTTGCTTCCTCCCGATCGTTGCCTGCTGGCTATATGTATGGTCGGGTATATATGGGGAAGCGTACGTGCCAAGAACTGCAAGCTGATCACTCAGTGAAGAGAGGGGAGCTAGGTGTGGTGAGGTGAGGTGAGGCAGCGATCAAGTGGGTTCTAAGCAAGGTGCAGTGTGTGCACTCGCAATGGATTGGAGCTTAAGATACCTCCGGTTTGTGGCAGATGGTGGGATAAAATAGTGCGCCATGCGCGCGCTCGCCGAGAGAGAGAGAGGTGAGCAGTGTAACAGGAGAGCTCACAACGACATCGGAGGGAAAGGGATGAGAAAGCTTTCTCTCTCTTACTGTGTTAGATGGAGACATGACTTTTCTCAGATTTTTTTTCTCCTTTCCTCCCTCTCTCTCTCTCTCAATGCTTTTGGATGTGTATAGGTATCACTCGGATATTTTCTTCCTAACAATTATTCAAATTTTGAACCGTTGGATTAGAGATGATCCAACGGTCTCTTTTTTGGAGGGGGGAGAATTTTTTTTGGAGGGGGGTGAATTTTTTTTGGAGGGGGTGGGGAGAATTTGTGGCCTTTGGATCTCTAATCCAACGGTCACAATCTGGATGATAGTTAGAAAGAAAACATTCGGATGATGTTTATCAATACCCTTGACAGAATGCAAGAAAAATTAAGAAAATAAAAAATACTCGTTTTGAAAAATCTCCGTCCAAAATAACTCCTATAGTAATTCTTATAAACAACTTATAAAAACTACTCCGTTCAACTTCTAACTTCTAAAAATCAAAGGTTGTGATCGTTTCGGCTTCAACTTCTAGCTTCCAACTTATTTTTCACTATTTATAAATTTCGTCTTTTTCTGAACTTTGGCTTTTTGTTGAGTTTTTTTGCTGGCTCTTTTTTTCCGTATTTGTTTGTATTATACGTAATGGGCAAACATATTTTTTATATTTTTAAATTTTTTAAAATTTAATTATGTTAAATAAGACTCTGTCAGCTACAGTGTTTTTTCAGCCAGCTACAATGCTTTTCAGTCATAAACCACTAAAAAAGCTCAAATGAGCACTATGAAACAGGACCTAAGAGCGACTTAACACTGCTTATGGCATCTGTAAGCCATTAATCTGCTCGAGGACCTGCAAATCTTGGTGGCACGGAGCAATTAAAAATCGCGTCATACAATTTACTTGTGCAACTTGATCACCGCGTCGTGAGCTTTGAGCAGAGATCACTGCTCATTGCGGTCATTTTACAGCCAATCAAGTCACCGATCTCGCCAATCACGTCGAGTAAATAACCCGCCTCGCTGCCGACCGCTGCGTTCCGTCGGATTCGTATCTGGGGCAACAAAAAAGGTCTCGTCCGCGCGTCTAAATACGGAGATTTTTGCTCGTCCGGATCCGCTAATTAATCGACGCAAATGTGGAAAAATCGGGTCGCCGTCACCCGTCTCCCTCGGCGGATAGCGGCCGCCGACGGGTGGAGCTGCACTGTCGTTCGAGAAGAGAAGGATTAACGCGCGCGCTCACCGCACTGGCGCTTCGCTAGCTACTGGAGTGGCGGACTGTATCGATCGTTTTCGGTTTGCGTCGTGGAGGCAGTGACAACGGTATCTCGGGGGACGGATTTAACGTCCTGCCTTCTCCCAATCGCGACCAGCGAGAATCGATGCGAGGAGAGGAGAAACCGAGAAACAAACCAGCAAACTAACTGGACTCTGTTCTGACAATTCTTACTGCTCTGTCTGACTCACTGGTCGCCCGAACAAAAAAAATCCTGACTAACTGTCGTGCTCACATAACCTATATTTGTCGATGAAACGGCCAATTGTACGGGTCTGTTCTTTTTAGCTGCGACTTGTGACTTTTGGACTATTTATACTATAGAAACTTACATGCGATTTTTACCGATATAAATAAAGTCAGTAAAGTATATACTATAATTAATTAGTAGACCTTATCTTAAAAATACTCCGTTTAAAAACTAGTTAGTGTAGAAAAGCCAAAAAACAGCTTTTAAAAGCTGAAAAGAATGGGACGGTAAATTCATCGTTGGCATCATGGCCTTCTCATTACAACCGTGCAGTTGTAGAGAAACAAAAGAAAACTGATGAGAAAGGGCTGTATTGCACAATCATTTTGGGATGAAACAGCGTCGACAATACTGTTCATATAGACATGCTCAACTCCTTTTAATTCTTTACCGGGCCAGTCGTTCATCGGTAGCTAGTGGGTACAGCTCAATTTTGACCTTACCGAGAACAATACCGTATAAATCGTGTCGATCATACCAGTATATATATAGGACCATTTGATATTGTCGGAAGAAAGAACAGTCAGCAGAGGTAAAAGCTGAAGCCTGAAAGAAAAGTGAAAATTACATTGTGGTTACTTTGGTTCGAGCAAAGGGCGCACAACAGGACAGCAAGGTCGCCAGAGGGCCCAGACCAGGGCAGAATAAAGAACAAAAGCACCTGATCCTTGTACTTGAAGTGAAAAGGAGATTTATACAGATGTTACACGAGCCCTACATAGGCAGGAGTAGATTGATCATAGATAGATACAATAGCAAAAGAAAGTGAAGATAAAGTTTCATGAGTCGCATGTACGGCATTATGTGGCTGTAGCTTCAAATGTGATCGATTCTCCGATCATCCAGCTTTCGACGATCCACGCACCAAACATGCATCGCGTTGAAGCCTACGAGTAGCATTAGCTAGCACATGTTTTGCATTTTTCGGTGGTCGTAGCAACACCGGCCGGCTTGCATTTTCAATCGGTCAAGCAAAATTACGAGAGAACATGCACACTGGCGTTTCGTTAATTCCACCGCCTTGATCGATCAACCCGGAGCACGGATCTTAATTTGATCGCACGGCGAGTTGGACGGCTTGCAGCCTGACTTGCAATGTTGCATCGTATCGATTTAATTTCAGCTCCCTGGGCGGTTGGTGAGATGATGAGGACACAAAGTGCATCCATGCTTAGTGATCGATCAGCTGTACTACTACTACTACTACTAGATAGTGTCATGGGAAGTGTACGTAGCTCGCGGAGTAACGGCAAATGATGGGTCTATTTTCTTCGGATTTTAAAAATTATTTTTTAATTTTTCTAATATAACTAACTTTCAGACGCATTATCCTTTTAGATAGGGTTTACAAGTTAATTATATAGTACACATTATAGTAATTTCATTTATATTAGACAAAATCATACATAAATTTCTGTTACTCTATAATCTCTCTCATGAACAGCTTAAAAAGCATAATCTGTGGTCAAAAACTATAAGTTGAAACAAAAAAAGGTTTTGTTAAACATCATTCGAATATTTTCTTCCTAACTATCATCCAAACTTAGGACTGTTGAATTAGAGATCCAATGACTATGAATTCTCCCCCTCCCCATTGAAAAAAAATCTACCCCTTTAAAAACAAGGGGTCCATTGATCTTTAATCCAAGAGTCATAAATTTGAATAATAGTTAGAAAAAAATATCTAGATGATACCTATTTGAATGATAGTTAGAAAAAAATATATCTAGGTGATACCTAGACACTCAAAAAAAAAACCCGGTAGTGTCTACTCGCTAGCACCGAGAGGCCGGCCGGCTTGAGGTGACTTGCAAATGCTACAACCACAAGGGGAAGGAAGCGTGAGTTGGAGAAAGCTAAGCTAGCCAGGCTCGCACGCTTCGCTTCCCTTCCCTCGGCGACCACACGGCCGGTCGTGGTAAAGCGTTAGGTGGCCGGTCATGGTCGCGCGCGCTGCATGCGGACCAGGTCCGGCCGTTCGTTCCGTCCATCTCTCGTGCGGAGGCCGTCCGGCCGGAGCTCGGTCGGTCGGTCGCTTCGAGCCTGGTCCAAGACTCCCAACGAATTCATAAGCTGACAACTGTTGCTGCACTCTGCGTGGCTGGTGGCTGGTGAGGCGCCCGTTTACGTAGACGTACGCGCGCCATCGATTCGTATGCGGCACGTATATACTCGCGTACTCATTAGATCGTTTGCATGCATGTTCGTGCGAAACCGACGTTCATGTGATCGATCGATCTCACTCCTCAGGGGATCGATGCTCACGCTGCAGATGGAGAGGTTTATGCAGAAACGATGATAGGATCAGTTGGAGGCCACTTGTTGCAGCTGCAGAATTGCTCAGCGTTTTGGTGATTTGGAGCAAGCCATTACCCGTCCATACTCTTTGCCGGCACGACGCTTGTTGGTTCGTAGAGTTGTAGCTTGTCCTGTTCTTTTGGCAAAGTTTAAAGCTACTTCACCAAGGTAGGCAGACTTTCCTTTTCCAATCAAGTTGCGAGAGCGGTTACAGAACAGCGCCATTTTTCAAACCAAACAAAAAGCTAGGGGGGAGAATGGGATAGTTCTTCTGCGAAGTTTCGTATACCAATCATCTCGCCCAAATGTGTAAGTTGTCGGTTACTGATCGATGAGTGCTTCTACTCATGGAGAAATGACTCCTCACATCTAGAGTACTCGACCTAATTTCCGATGCCGACTGAACATGGTTCAGATACCTGATTAGTCTCCATCCCTATAAATTTATATAATTAAAAACAACTAGTATGATTTAAGGCACTTTCTTCATTTGAGTATAAGAAAATCTCACGATAATTCTAGTTTTTTTTACAAATTCTCACATTAATCAAGAAAAAAGAGAAGTATCTCAACCATTTACTTTAGTAGGACCAAATTATAACGGTGCAGATTAATCATATATATATACACACACACATTATTCTGTGCGCATATGTAGAATGCGCGCCGGAAAGTTACTGTCATGCGTGAGTAAGATTACTGCTAGGCACACATAAAGTTACTACCAGTTGTGCATTGTTACAACTGGTAGTAGTTATACGAGTATTTAGCAATAACTTCACTCACGCACGGTAGCACAGTGCACACAGGCGCAGAA
Source organism: Dendrocalamus sinicus (assembly GCA_036346575.1). NCBI lineage: Eukaryota > Viridiplantae > Streptophyta > Magnoliopsida > Poales > Poaceae > Dendrocalamus > Dendrocalamus sinicus. The sequence continues at coordinate 2,790,002 of CM070655.1, read as the reverse complement.
TAGCGTAACCATATATACATACATATATACATGAGTTATATAGTAAATACAATTGTATTTTAATTATAGATAACAGAGTTGTATATCAAAGATAACTATATCATAATATCTAACTATATAATCACACGAATAAATTTGCTAGTTTCTTTCTAATGCAAAGTTAAGTTTCGTTTCATATGCCGAACATCTCATCGACATATTTGAGAAGTATAGGACAGTCATCTCTAGTCCTATTACAAGTGCAGTGTAATGTGTTGACGCCTGTATGTACCTTCTGTTCTATTCATTTCTTCAAGAAAACTCCTTGCAGTTTGCTGTTGGCTAAGCTGTACAGTACAGTCAGTATTCTAGCTAGTGACATTCTTACAGACAAGTGGATAAAGGACACCACTCATCATAGGCTTATTATTACAAGACTAGGTCGTATACAGATTCCACAACACGTAGAATGGCCAAGGCCAACCGATTAATGTCTACAAGTGCATGTCCCTATTGTGGACAAAAAGATCCTGCCAGAATCTTTTACATGAGGCCTGTCTTGACTTGCCTCCTCCAGAAAGGAAAGGGAAAGTGAAAAGGAAAGCAGAAAAAAAATAAGCATGCATCATGCTGGCTCCTCTTCGAAGTTATGCAAATCCAAAGATAAAATAAGTGCCAAAATATACTTGCATTACATATCAAATTCACAATCATATAAAACTATAAATTCGAGCTAGCCACATGTTGATTGTTTATTCATCGCGACGTTGCCGGGGGAGAGGTTGGTGTGCAGTGCTAGGCCGTTAACATCACAACAGATAGCGTGATGTGCACTTGCCTTGCATGAGTGACCTGCATGATTAAGTTGTTCGGTACAATGGCCGGAGAGCCAGCAGCGTTTATTCAAGCCATGCAAACCAAACTGTGCACTAATTAAGCACCCTCACCTAATTTAGGCTGCCCTTTTCCTAGTAGGGCTAGTACTGTTTCTGCATCTTTTTTTCTAACTTGGTCACAGCAAACTGATTAGATAATGGACTAGTTAAGGTAGATAATTATGATATTCCAGTGAATTATCTGATGTCATATGAAAGTTTGGAAAGGGAACAAATTGAAGAACACTATGAAACTGTGCTGTGCCTGTTTTCTTCTGCCTAGCCCTAGGCATGTTTGGCATGGAAAGAAATATAAATGTTGTTTTAGCAGGACTGCAGGAGTGCTAATCATAAAGCTAGATCATATTTTTTATTCAACAACCATGCAATCTAGAAACGGAATTAATTAGGGGTGATGCGCTTACCGACTAATAATTCAGTGATTGATTTCCCAACGGTTAAAGCTCCTGTTCTCAGAATCTTGCCGATCTTGATTTCATATAAAAAAAATTGCACTGCACTACTATACAAAATTTGATACTGTGCCACTAGTCTTAGTATTAAACCATGATGTAAATTGCAAGCAATCACTAGGAGGACCCTGCATATCTTGCTCTACTAGTCAAGCAACACATATTGGTTAATTAGTGGAGCTCAGCATTTACAGGCAATTAATTTGCAGAACCTATTTTCTCAAGAATAAGAAGATGAAAAAGAAGAAGAGCAACATGGTTGCACATTGTGCTTCTAACAAGCAGCTAGAGATATGTAATACCCCGGTCCAATCTCTGAGCCCGGAATGCTATCACTAAACGTTAACAATCTCATATTAGCGCTGCTATTAAAAATTTCGGCAGCACATCCCTATTTATACGACTACAAATAAGGATAATCAACAAATATTGATCAAACTACAATAAAGACAACTGATGATAAAATGATGATAAATATAACATAAATAAAACTTAGGGCTCCATGCCTAAGATCGCTTAGGACACCGTGCCTAAGATCGCTTAGGACACCGTGCCTGAGAAACGCTCGCAACTAGATAGTAATAAGTCCATCATAGTCTACAATGTTCTAAGGTTCAATATTACGCATTCTAGAACAATACTATGTTTCAAACAGAAAGAGCTAGTTTACCAAATTAGAGATACTACATTCAAAAGCGAATATCTAGGAAATGGAGATTTGCATTAGAGTTTGCAAGTGATGTGGATGTGCTATTTCCCCTTCTCGTTGCATGATGGCTCCAAGGATCACATAAAAACTAACAAATAAGCAAGGATGACTCTAAAGACTCAGCAAGTTCATAGCAAAATAGTGAACCACAATCACATGTATCATTCATTATCCATCAATAGTCTCTTTAACCATTCATTATCATTTAACCCTTTTCATTTTCCATTAACCATTTCTTATGCATTTGCACCTTATCTTTGACACAATGCAAATGCATATATGCATGCACATCTCTTTAGTTTATACCGATATAGCGGAGTGAGCACCCATCAATGCTCACCCAAACCCGCTCTCTTTCATGCGGGGACCTCAATAGCATGTCCTGTTTTATACAAGGACATTAATTTCTACTCCCATAGAGTGTTTACCGAAATAGGTCTTTCCTCACTCCCATGAGGTGCCTACCGAAATAGGTCTTTCTCCACTCCTGTGGAGTGTCCACACAAAGTAGACTATAAATGCCATCTATTTTCATGGCATGAATGCATGCAATGCAACCTTTCATTTAAGCATATCAGCACGTCATGTTTCATTAACCATTATTCGACAACATATTAGCATCAATCATCCATGTCATGTACAATTACCCATTATTCATCAATATGTCAATATGTAAACATAAAATCAACTCATGATAGCATGATAGGTAGTGTATCAAAATTCAACTAATAGCAATCACTACTCGAATTTACCACTTTACCATGCACCTGCCTATCAACACAAGTAGTGAGACAATGTGTACACGGCATCAACCCAGAAGCAACACCTGAACAATTATTACCCAACCTCAACAGTAAACTAACAATATATAAATAAAGAAGAAATAGCATCTCTCCCATTAGGTGCCCATTTCACATTTAATCCTGATTGTTCTTTCACTAAAACTAAATAAGATGGTTCAATAAATCCATTAAAAATGGTCAGCTAGGCCTTTGCCTTGCAACAGCAAGGCTCTTGCACCCCTCTCTCCATTCCTTCTTTCTCTCCCTTTCCCTCTCCTTCCATGAATTAACCAGTAGGAAGGTTGGGTTATTGATGATAAGATGGAGCAAGATCAGTAGCACCACTACCAAATAACCATGACTAGTACTTGCTAAGGAGCAAGATGTCCTAGTTTGACAACTAAATGAGTAATTTGCTAGGACCCATCTCAGGAGTTAGGATTTGTTAAAGTATCTCCAAGCCCAGGAGGCAGCACCAAATTCACCATCCAAGCGTCCATATCATCCATACATCCATATCAACAATTAGGTAGGAAGCTAGGAGAGGGACCAAACCTTGAAGGCTAGGTGGCCGGTCGGAGCTGCAGAGGTCTTTGGGCAAGGTCATCAGCTATGGTGGTGATGGTGCTAAGAGGGCGAACACGAGAAGCGGCCAAATTCAGAGGTAGATCAGGCATTGGTTTAGCCTTCCATCTTCCTCTTTTTCCTCTTCTCGTTTTTGTCTTTCCTCTTTTGTTCTTTTTCTTCTTGGCAAGCGAGAGGACAACTCCTGGTCCGCCTTCTTTTTCGGTGGTGGCTCCGACCTTTGTTCTTCCTTTCCCTTCCTCTCTTCTTTCTCTTAGCCGGTCAGCTCCTCCCTTCTTCTTGGCACGCGAGAGAAAAGGACATCGCAGGTGGTGGTGGTGGTGGTGTCGATGGCTCCCTCTCCACCGACAGTGGCGTGGGGCGGAGCAAGGGGGCGCAGGGCAGAGTAGCGGTGATTAGGTGAGCGCACAGGGAAGCTGCAATAGCGGCAGCAGCACACGGCTAGGCAGCGTGGTGGTGTCATTGGCGGTGGGAGGCGGCTATAGCGTAACCAAACTGCAAGGTGCAGGCGATGACGCGACAGCAAGGGAGGAGAAATAGAGCGGTGGCGGCGTTCAATATAGGGAGGAGGAGTGAATCAATTTTGCCTCCTCTTCCTCCTAGTTTGCACTTATGGAGTGTAGGGTTGTTGATGGAAATCAAAGGGGGTGAATGATTGTCATCCGCAAAAAAACTTTTCTTCAAATCTACTATCTTCTAATTGTCCAACATGCTAACACGACACAAACCAAAACAAAAACAAAAGATAGCAAAAGGAGAAAAATTTTGGGTTACTGCAGCGAATTACTGTAGCATACTATAGCAAATATTGTAGCATACTGTAGCAAAATAATATAAAATCGAGATGTTGCTTTCGTTGGTTGAACTTGTTACTATGCACTCCTTTGAAAAATCAATTGCATGCATGTAGCACTCTGCCTTCTGGACATTAGGCTTGTTGTGTGATATCTTTTCTCCACATGAAGGACAACCAAAACAATGTCCCTATTTTTGCTTTTTCCCATACGCAACAAGCAACACCTCTCCTTACTTTGATTCCTGTACGAGAAGACAACACACAGCGCTTCTACTATGTTGTCTCCACGTGATGCACCCGCCATGTGTTACGTTTGCTAGAGTGACACAAAATTGCCTGAGACACATGATTGCATAGAACGCACATGCTGCGCGCGAGGAACGGAAGTGCCACCGCCAGTAGCCTTTTCTTCTGAATAGATCTATTCTTTTATTCATGGATCATGTTTGTGGCTATAAAGTGCCCTCCTGACACCCCTCAAACCCTAGCATGAAAATTACATCTATTAACCTTAGGGTTAAGCCCTAACCCCATTTCTATTTATAGTCTAGAGCCCAAACAAGCTCATATACAATTTCAACAAATAAGGGATACAAAACCCTTACATAACACGGGTTTTTAACCTTTTCAATATCCAATTTTGGACACCCCAAAATTGTCACATGTCGTAGCCTCCGGACCACACATCCGTAGTTCCAACACATATCATCCATCTTCAATCTCCACGCACTCTAACTCGAGCACGACCATCCCTTCCAGCATCCTTGACTCTCTGAACCATGACTATGCACTAAGCCATCTCCCGGTCCTCACTGTAGACTACGATTGCCTTCGAGTTGCCCTGCACATGCAAAGACCAAAGCAACATATTTTCTCGACACAAGTACTTTCCAATTTTATCAACATGAGTCCACACATACCACATGGCTCAAATAACATCAATAAACAATATTGTAAATTATTCATCATCATAAATATTCTAGATCTAGCCACATGGTCCATCAATCTCCTCCTTAATAAATACACTAACAACACTTCCAGATAACATGACTTCAAACAGATCTAAGTGAAGAACTATAGCCGAAAAGACATTTTAAGCCACATGCCACAAATCTCTAATAAAGTATACCAAAAAGCATTTAGCATTTTGAGCCATAAATCACACAAATCTCTCCCCCCTTGGCAATGTAAGCATTAAGGCATAAAAGGAAGAAACAACAAAGAAAGAACTCACAACAAGTATCATTGATCCAATTTTTCCTAAAAGAAAAATACACAACATGAAAACTTAAAAGATTATTTAAACCAATTGAATTAATGTGTACAACATCATGCTCTTCTAAAGCTTGCTCGATCATAAACATGCATATATAACAAAGTAGGCCAAAAGAATCTTATAATCTGATTAAGCAAATTAATGTACATGGCAAACCTTCACAAAAATAACTAGGTAAGCTAAAGATCTCACTAAAGAAAATAGCCATATAAAAATACAAATTTAAATCTAGATGCTAGAATCAATAATTAAGTGAGCCACAAGTGCCAAACCGAAGCATAAAGCTTAACATAGATTTACATAACTCAATATGTAGCAATTTATTATTGACACTTGATTATGGCTTATCTCAGTAAAGCACATCCAAGATTAGAAGCCATCCACAACGATGTCCTGAGCTTCAACCCAAATTAATTTCAACACATTTATAATGACCTTTTTGAGTCAACTTGAATCACATTTCATTAATTATAGCATCTCAAGTCTTACTTTTCGATCGTGCCAAGCCAAAAAGCTTAAGGTTTTATGATCTTAGTCATACAAAACTCTCTCCAAGTTTATATCTAGTGCAATGGTAAGATATCTTATGGGAAAGAATATTTAAATGCATACATAATTGATAATTTTACCACAATTTGCCACATGTATTTCTAGAAAATCTAAAAATGATTAGAGAAGGAACTAGAAAGGCTCAAATTTAGACTTGACCTAGAATCAGGATTTAACTAGTTATTTAAACATGACACATCTCAAGAAGTAATCACTCTAATTAAAACTTAACCAAAAAAATTCAGCGTGCCATGTTGTTTGTTCAAGTTGACAAAATTTAAACATAGCTAATTATGACCTTGCTAAGCTACACATGTAAAATCATGATCAAGAAAGCTTGAAATACGCATCATGACTTGTTTGGTGGTTATTGAATTAAATAATAATTCAAGTTCTCAAAAATAAAAATAAGTATTTACATTGATATACAAAAAGAATTCCCCATAAGAACAATCTCATTGGATGACATACCCCCACTCACTCTGTAAATGAATAAACCGAGAAGTATTAAGTGGCTTAGTGAGAATGTTAGCAATCAAAGTAACGTCTTTGAGAATGAATTTATCATTAACATGCACTGTACCTTTAGCCATCACAATACCTATTGAGGCACCCTCAAAAGTGGTCAACTCATCACTGAATGCCTTAGTGAAGGAGGAGAACCATCTTGAATCACCGGTCATATGCCTGGAACAACCTAAATCCACTAGCCACATGTTTTCCTTCCTCATTAGCTGTACCTACATCACAGGAAACATTGGTTTCACAGTATTAAGGTTAGTGAAATAAGATCTAGAAATCTAGTACTGAGACAAATGACGTGGAGGAACAACAACAAAACTAGAATCAAAATCACGTGCATGTGAGCGATCAGAATGCCAAAAACATGAATTATTTGAATTATATCCCAATCTAGCATGTGAAGCAGATTTAAATCGATCATAAATGTTCTCTAAAAAAATCAAGATGTTGCCTTCGCTAGTTGAACTCATTACCATGCACTCCTTTGAAAAATCAATTGTATGCATGCAGCGCTCTTCTTCTGGACATTAGGCCTGTTGTGTGATCTCTTTTCTCCACGTGAAGGACAACCAAAACAATGTCTCTGTTTTTGCTTTTTACCGTGCGCAACAAGCAGTACCTCCCTTGCTTTGGTTCTTGTACGCGAAGAAAACATGTAGCACTTTGCTTTGCTGTCTCCACATGATGCACCCATTGCGTGTTACGCCTGCTGGAGTGACGCAACATTGCACAAGACAAATGATCACACATAACACACATGCTGCGCATGAGGAATGGAGGCACCGCTGCTGGCATCCTTTTCTTCCAAATACATCTATTTTTTATTGTTGGATCATGTTTGTGGCTACAAGTGCCCTCCTGACACCTCTCAAACTCTAGCACAAAAATTACATCTATTAACCTTGGGGTTAGCCCCTAACCTTATCTCTATTTATAGTCTAGGGTCCAAACAAGTTCTTATTCAATTCCAACAAATAAGGGTCCCAAAATCCTTACATAACATGGAATTTTCAATTTTTTTCACTTCTCAATTTTGGACACCCCAAAATTATCACGTGTCATAGCATCCAGACCGCACCTCCGTAACTCTAACGCGCATAATCCATCTTCGATCTTCATATGGCCCAATTTGAGCACGACTGTCTCCTCCAACATTCCTGACCCTCTGGACCATAACTATACACCAAGTCATCTCCCGGTCCTCACCGTAGATCACAATCACATTCAAGTTATCCTACATATGCTAAGACCAAAGCAACATATTTTCTCGGCACAAATTCTTTCTAACTTTACCGACATGAGTCCACACATCTCACACACTTTAAATAACATCAATAAACAATATTATTAATTATTCATCATCACAAATATTATAGACCTAACTGTATGGTCTAACATAGAGGGAGAGGATGACATGGGCTGCGCTGGACCAAAGCCGGTCTAGTCTCTCTCTCTCTCTCTCTCTCTCTCTCTGGTATTACAAGATACATGTTGTGCAGTTTCTGCTGCGTCGTCATGCGTTCCATAAAGCCTTGTTACATTTCTCCATTTGTTGCATTGCAGCTCAAACCCCATCGTTGGTGGGTTGCCCTTCCCTTTTGGTGATTGTCATTTCTCAAGTGATATTTTCCGGTGATCAAAAGATGACACCTCAAATCCAAGTTTCCATCACTGTCACTCTGAGGCATTATTACTTCAGTGAAAAGGCACGATAGGCAAAGCCATCGTAACCACCTTAGATAATCTTATCGAATAACCCTACCAGCCACACACAAACCAATATTCTAACATTGGAAGGTGCATGAAAATCTTGCATGCCAGTTGCTTCCCATGAAATCCTTCTTTGACGTAGACCTTAAAATTTCTCGTGGGAACCACTGTGAACACGACATTTGTATTGGCTTCTAAAATCTATTTTTTTTACAGTAATTCATTTTTAAATGGAATGTCTTTTTAAGATGAGATATACTAGTCGATTGTAGTGCATATTTTAGTGATTTTATTTATATCGGTCAAAATCACACGTAAGTGTCTCTCTTTATAACCTTCTCTATAAACTATTACTATTCATAAGTCAAAGTCAAAAATCAATACGAACAGAGCCGAAATCCCCTTATTCCTTATTTAGTACTACTACAACCGACAGCCAACGACGCTGCAGTAGATGACTCAGCGGTACAGAAACAAGTGCCAAAACATCAGTACGCAGCAGTTGTCCATTACATCACACACAGGAGTTGGGAATTCACTCAACGCAGCCCTTGATCTTCTTGCCAAAGGATAATATCACCATAACGCTGTACATAACTTCTTCATGCAAATTAGACAGATTCTGCAGCAAAGACCTTCACACAGATATGCCTTTGTCCTTCCTCTTGGTCATATTGTGCCTGTGTGCATGGACAAGGATGTGCGTTGTCGTGTTGCACACTTGAAGGACGCTTCAAGTAACTGGCTGGAGCAGCCAGTGACAATCTGCTCCTTTCATCTTTCTTTACACACGAAATTCTGAGCTGAGCCAAGAACACGGATGAGAAATGGTCACAGCGATCACACGTTGCTTTCCTACATGGGACGATCGATCGGTACGCCTCCCATGGACGTCAACGCCGGAAGCTTCTCCCCGCCTTTTTGACGTGGAGCGGCGCGGGGCCCGCGTGGCATATTCGGGAGGTTGACCAGTGAAGTGTCGGCACGAGCAGGCAGGCGTTGCAGCTAGATAGGTGGCCGCAGTGAGCAGCTCTTCAGTCTTCGCCACCTTCTCCTCAGTTGCGTTGATCTCGTGCTTCCGATGCGCGAATTCACCGGTCGCGTCGACGCCGCAGCAGTCACCACCGTGTTCGATGCCGCAGAGGACCCTGCGCGTCACTCAGGATGGAGGGGGAGCATTTGTCAAACAGAATTGAGAGGATGCAGATATACTTGTCCCCCATGGGACAGGGTTGAAACATTGGATGAATGAAAGGCGATGTAAAAGCATGGAAATAATGGGGCTGCTTTGCTTTGCAAATTTGTGCTTGTCAGCTGTAACGCTCGCGATCGATCGAGCCATCGTGCTGCCGTCCCCAGGTTGTCGCGGTAACTAAACTAATAATTAATCAATCAATAATTAGCAAAAAAAAGCACGAACTGTTCATGGATATGTCATATGTGCATGCGAAAGTGCGATGAACATGGAGAAACTAGATAACATCACAAGGGACAAGGTTCATCGCACGTCGCGAAAAAACGGCCTGATCGATCGATCGGACTGTTTCTGCTGGAATATATCTAGTCTCCGTCTGTCCTGAGAGAATCGGAGAACAGCAAACTGAATGATCTGTTTGGACGTTCCCCGGCTCGTACATGACGATGTATCTATCCGCCTTAAATTTTTGGTGCTCGCTTGTTTCAACAGACTTCATTGCTGCGTGCTCCCTCCGATCAATCAATTATTGATGGACTTCGACGAAAGGAGCCCCAAACTCCCGATCGATAATACTACTGCATTGGTTTGCAAATCGTGGTCAGGGCCGTGCGGCACATTGACTTAAGTGGCTCGTTAAGTGTGATTTGCGAGAGGTAATTCGACGCCTGGGAGGCTGGGACTGGGAGATCAACGTGATCACGAAGGCAACTGACTCAATGATTTTCTTGGGTGCCTGTTTGTTAGCGCTGCATCTCGTCATAGTCTTCATCAACCAGTCAGGAAATGGAGGTTCGAGAATCTAACTCAAGCGTCGATGCCTCTCAGTCTGGTAATCAATGAGAAAATACTGACAGTACTGCCAAGTGTATCATCGATCTTGTGCAAGATTCAGAAAGCAGCAAAAGACAGAATCGTCGCATTCACATCTCAGCTACGAAAACGAACACGCAGTTAGGGGAAACTCCTGCACTCTGAGACGTTCAGAGAATTCACATTTTCCATCAAGATGTTACTGTATGTTTCATCATTGTTTTTCCCCCTGTTCACTAGCTCTACCTATGTAGGCTTAGGGGTGTTAGGGCAGTGGCGAATGTAGGATTTGAATAATGGAAGTGCAAAGCTGCAAATTTAAAATTTTAAAGTATATAATACAAGAACTTTGTGAAGTACAATCAAAATATATAATACAAAATCCACAAGAAAAAAGGTTTTTGGACTGAAATCAGAGAAAAAGTGCAAATAGAACCTCATTGTATGCCTCCCTGCTTTTAGATTGCTTTTAGATGCGTGACAGTGCAATGGTATATAATATATCAGGCAAACCCGTTAATATTCATTAATTCGGAAAGGCGTCGATTTGGAAAGGAATCAATCATGGATGAAAAGTCTCAATCATGAAGTCTGGGCATCATGGTGCTCTTGTTATTTATACTATATATTAGTTACAAACACATGCGTTGCAACGGAGTCATGAAAATGGTGAGACGGAACTTACTGTCTAGCCAACTTCACGCATCAAACATTGGAGAGCAAGCAACAAAGAGAGAAGAGTAGCCAGAATATGCGAGGAGATGGGGAAAGTAGAGGGGTGGGCAGTTGTATCCTGAGAGAGAGGAGGAGGAGGAGAGAGACGAATGATCCAGATCAAATTGGATGGATGTAGAGAGGGAAGAGGAGAACGCACCGACGACCACCAACTCCTCTTTATATAATAGTAGAGATATGACGCTGAAATGAGATACCATAGTGTCTAGGCAACAAGCCTTTTTGCCTTTGGATTGCTTTTAGATGTGTGCAGGTGCAATGATATATAATTTATCAGGCAAACCCGCTAATATCCATTAATTTGAAAAGGCATCGATTTGGAAAAAAAATCATTGATTTAGCGTGCTGATCAATTATGAATGGAAAGTCTCAATCATAGAGCCTGAACACCATCATGCCCCTGTTATTTATACTATATATATACACACACACACTAAAAATAACGAGTGCTCCTTGATGTCTGGCACCATAGTCTAAAATAAGTATGTATCATGTACGAAAATTTTTAAAATTTCTTGGATGTCAAGTTTAACTAGTTCAAATAAGTTTGAACCAAATTTTGAATTGTAGTTGCCTTTTTTTATGATAGTTTGATTGTAGATATATGCTGATTATATATATAAATCAGTAAAGTATGTGATCTAAATTCGTTCAAAACTTTGAATTTGAGTATATTTTTTAAAACTTATACGTTTTATTTAAATTGTTATAGATGAGTATATACTCTAAAACTGGTATTTTTTAAAAAAATATTTGAATTTAGATGAAATTAATGCATTTAAGATTACGATGCTTGGCCACCTCTGTGGTAGGGGATATCGTACTCGTCCCCATGTCCCTGTGAGAGAAAGATGCCACCTTCCTCGTCCTTTTCCCCAGTCTCTTCTCCCCTCGACGTCAATGACATCATTTTAGCTTGACATTTCGAGGAAAGGGCCGGCCACGTCACCTCCCTTTCAGGTTTTCTACGGGCTGTGACAACACTGCACACGGCGATGCAGGGATCGAATTAAAACGGCGAGGGCCACCGCGCCCGCAGCTTTACGGCATCTATCTCACAACTTGCACGGCAAAATCGCCCTGCTGCTGCCTCGCTAACGTGCGGTTTTAGTCAGGGAATTAAAGGCGTGTGCCACGTCTGAGACGTACCTATGCGCAAAAGGTTCGCACCTTTTCTTCAGTCTTACAATAAGAGGAGGGAGGGTTCTTTTCCCTCCTTCCTACCCATAAAGCTCCAGAAAGAAGCTTTTGGGCGCTTTGTTTTCCGGAACGGAGCAGGGGTGGGAATTTCCCCGTCGGTGGCGGGGGCGAGAATGGGGACGGAGCTGCTAGGCTTAGGACTGGACAGGATCATCCTCTCCTGGAGAGATACGATCAAAATAATTTTTATAATAAATAATAGTTTTTTAATATAGAAAAATGTATATTCTTTTCTTGTGTATTTGAACCAAAACTTGAATCTATACATTATAATATATATTTTGAAAAAGTATAGCTAAATGATATAAAGTAATATATTATTTTTCTTAAATTAGTTTAGCCTTTTTTTTTAATCCCTACAGGGACCAAGGACAGGGCGGTCTCCCCTGTTTAGCCCAACAGGATTAGGACGGGGCCATTCTTTTCACAGATGGACCTTTGGCCCCGTTTGCCACCCTAGAACGAAGCCATGTAGAGGACGAGGGAGGATTGGCACTAGACGGGCATGTGTGCCCATAGCAGAGAAGAGACCAATGCCTATTGTCTACGGTTGATAGTTTTTTTTGTCTATATCTTGAAAATGACGATGAACAGTAAAGACATCGACGCAGCGCGCACATGATTTTAAATTCAGAAAACCGTTTGAAGAATATATTTTAAAAGGCTATTCCACTTATTTCGAGTTTAAGGGAAACCAAAAGTTAAAATGACCGAAAGAACAGGGCCGTTGTTCTGTGAATCGCGATAGGTGGCTGTGGCGTCGTGGTGTAGCGTACGCGAGCGCGCCGCGCGCGAGTGGCTTCACTGCAACGACGACGGGCGTTTGTGCGTGCGTCCGTGCATGCACGGTGGTTCGGCGTGCTGCGCGTCGCGTTTCGGGTTTGGAGGGCAGCACGTACTGCGCGGCGATGCTGCAGATGTGCCAAGCTTTTCTGCTCGGAGTGACCTGGAGACTATCCCGCCGTGAAACCAACAGTTGTATCAATTGCAGAATGTTCCATATCAAACAGTAGATTGCGATGTAAATTTGGATTTGGAATGGATCTGCATTGTTGCAGACTCACAGGGGAGTGTATGTTTTGTAAGATGGGAACCTCCGATTCGACGGCGTGGGTGGGGGATTGGCGGAAGAGAGGAAGAGAGGGAGAGGCGGAGATGTGGAGCGGAGGAGATGCCGTGCAAATCACTCGGTTTCAACCATCAGCTCGTGATTTGTGATTTTCAAGTGGAGGGGTGAGAACAGATGAACCACCAATTGAAGGTGGTGGTGACGAGTGATGATCACCATCATATAAGCTCACAGATGGGCCTTCAGTACAAAGAGTAACAACATGGCCTTGTGTAACAGCGACAAAATACATTACCTCTTGGCCCATAGACCAAAACTGGTGCCTCCATAGTCCATACCACATACTCCCTTCTGAGATATTTTTTACTTTTCAAGGTCTTCAAGATTAAAACTTTGACCGCAACTTTTATAAGATTACACTAAGATATACTAATAAAATTATAATATTATAAAAATATTTGCAATGACAAATCTAATGATATAATTTTTATATAGCTAATCTAAATAGTTTTAAATCTATTGATAGTCAAATTTTAAAAAAACTGACGGCACAAATTTTACAAACTCAAGTAAAAAAAGAACAGAGAAAGTACGATAGCAACCTAACATGACGGTCACAGGTTTTAGTAATAGGCCATGCATTAACCATCTAGCCCAGTCGTGGTCAAGACCCAGCAATTTGATCCTTCATTCTCCTGCCAACATAGCGAAGTGGAGTGCTGCTCATGGCGCCATCACCGTTCTGTACTTAGCAACCAAACTTAAAAGACCAAAATGGCAAAAATTTCGTTGAGGTTAGAGCGGGGGTACACTAGCTAAGCACCAAGAATGCTTAGATCAATACAATGCTTCCTGTTCAGCAGTCGCATTTTTACAGAAAAAAATAAAGGAAGATCACGGCAGTGTATCCAAGGCAGCCTGCGTTATCTCCCAGACCGCTCATTTTGGCTGAAAAAAAGTAACTTATAACTGAAATTACACTATAACTGATAGTGGTTTATTTGGTATAATTAAATTTTAAAAAATAAAAATAACAGGTTAGCCAATCACAGACAATGCAAACAAATACGGAAAAAACTGGCAAAAAAAGCTCAAAAAACCCAAAAGGTCAGAAAAGACGAAATTTAAAAATAATGAAAAATAAGCCAAAAGGCAGAAGATTAAGTCAAAATGAGCAGGGCCTAATCTTACAAACAGGGAATTCAAAACATCCGAATATATAAATCCCAAATTGTTAGTGTTTTCAGCCTTCAGTGCGACACCGTTGCCTCCTGCTGCGTGTTGGTTTCAACGCGTAGGCTGTTCTCACGTCGGTAGAGAGATTTTGCACCCTGATTTTACAACAAGGAATAATAAATACGAAGTTACTCATCATGTTATCTGCTGATTAAGTACCAAACTCACTAGCAACAAGCCGCCATAAAAGAAGAATACGTGAAGTGCACAGAAGACACTGAAAGCGAAAAGCTACAAGTTTGAAGTTTGGTACTAACCTAGGAGTAGTTTCTTTTAGTGTCTCACTTCAGTTCCCCAACAAAATAGCACCTCAATACAAAGTAAAGAAAATCGTCTATATCCCATAAAACAGATTTCCAAGAATTGCTTGAGATTTGAGGTAGTTATTAAAAGAAACAGCCATGAAAAGCATTCCATAAAATTTCTATACTGAACTATGTTCTGTTTCCATTTCCATTTATAAAAATCAACTGTCTCATGTATCAAATTCCGAGAAACACTGGAGATTGATTACTAGTAAGAAGTCTTCTATGCATAACTATAGTGCATGCCCAAAAAAAAACCAAGGGTAAAAAAAACTGAACACCTTCACATGGTTTGATTGCAATGATGCACTGTTGCACAAAGAGTAGGCATATTGGTGTAATTCACTACTGATGACTATGTATAAGACTAACGTCTGCAGGCCAGAGGTGAAATACGAGCAATTGAAAGTTTGTAATTCTTGTGGCTTTCCGTGAGCATTCTGTCCTCTCTTCAACATGCTAGATGAAGCAAGCAGAAGGCTAAAATGAAACTTACTTGGAATATCGTCCCAAGCTTTTTCAATGCTTTTGCTCGCAACTTCAGAATATCTTTTGAGACTGTGTTATCTTTCAGGACCTGAAGAACCAAAGAGATCAAGAAAACATGATGCTTGCACTAAAATTATATATATATATTCCTATCTACTTTTTTAAGGCATATTTCTTTCTACTTGGACATGCAAAAAATGAAAAACCAGCATAATTGCATGATAACATGCAAGCTTTGAGCCAAGAATTGGGAGAGAAAAAAGACTTACTGCTTGGCAGACATGGGTAAGTGTTGACTCAATATCAACCACATTAATTTTCCATAGAGAATTAAGCATGGCATCTTTTTTCTCCTCGAAACTCTTCATAAGCTGCTCTTCCTTATTGTCACTTTCCACCATCTTTTTCATTCCTTCTTGTAGCTGTATCAGAGAGATAGCACCTATAGCAGGAACTCATTATCAAGGAGGACTTCACTCGTACATTAAATAAAGAACTGAACAATGTCTTAGAAATTACCTGAAGCAGCATTAACCTGCGATTTAATATGGTGACCCTTGTCTCTTACCCACTCAGCTATGAACGGAACACCCATATACAATTTACTCTTTCCAAGTTCTCTTGCTGCTTGTCGTACATAAATATATCCTATAGTGTGAAGCATAGCCTCGCCAAAAGCTGAAAATTTTGTTTGAAGCAATTCAACAACTTGAAAAGGCCAATACTAAAAGTCTAAAAGTTAAGGAATAAAAATAAAATTATCGGGAGAAAACCATTACAACTTTGGTGCAACAAGGAGTTCTATACAGGTTTTTGAGACCCACAAAAGTCTTCATCTATGTGAATGAAACAAAATCTAGTTTTTTATGATGATGAAAGTGGCACTACTTGAAAAGTCATCACATGGTATACCTGCTTGGGACAAACGCCGAGCTTCCCCATTTGCCCAGTCTATAAATTCATCCTTTCTCCCATCCACATATGGTTGAAGCCGATCCTTTAGGCTCTGAATAAGCTTTTGCTCTCTTTCTTTTTGCAACTCCTGTGCCACAGGTAAGTTATTTTAGTTTTGATTGATGTATCAGTGCTAGAGCCTAAATTGAACAGTAATTTCAATGCAGCTGATTAAGCAAAACAGTGGGTAACCTTGGGAGTAACATACTTTTATCTTCTCTTGAACCTTTGCTCTTGCCTCTTGACTGTTTGAGCCTTCTTCAATCTCCACTGAAGCTATGGATGCCAGCGCAAGCTGGCCAACATAATCTTCAAAATAGTCACTTCCAAAAAGCATTCCGAAGACAGCAGCAGGATCTACCATGCTATCCCTGAAATGCCATGTTAAGTAATTGTGTAAGAAGACAACTTACAGCACAACACATAGCTGATTTATATTTTATTGCTGCATAAAACTATAACTAGCTTCTTAGTTGAAAATATCATATCCAAAAATTACTAGCTAATTTCAATCAGATGTCAATAAATACTCGTCTCTCTACCCTAAAAAAGATGTTCTTTTATAGCTAGGAAATTTTCATCTATCTACCCATAAATCCGAGCAGTCATCTTAACTCCATTCCCATTTTCCCATTCCCCAGTTCCCTCAAGCCTTTTTTCTTGCTGCGCCCTCTTCTTATCTCACCATCAAACAATCCACCAAATTACCCTGCTCTATGCTCCGCCAGCTAGTTCAACCAGAATATTCCTTGAAGGAGCTGCTATCCTTTTCCTTTTTCAAAAGAATATACATTGTTTACCAAAACTCAAATTCACGACTTACTGGGGAAGACCCTCCTTTCCATGCTTATCATAAGCCTCCTTTTTCACAGGATCGCTTAGGACTTGGTACGCCTCCCCAAGTTCCTGTCAAGAGCAAGCTAATTAGTTCAATAATTTGCAGCGGTAAATCATATAAAGAGGAATTTGATGCCAAAGACACATTTACTCAGAAATAATTTACACACATTAGTTTCGGTATTTACATTGGAGATCTACCAAACAAGCAACACTCCATCCACAAAATGAAGCGTCATCAGGGTGAAACGAATGTCCATAAGATGCTCGAGCCAAATACCTCATTAGATGCTACCGATCGAACTATGCCTCACAACGATTATCAATAGATGCTACACTGAAAATCCAAACAAACTTCAGAAAACTAATATTTTACCTCTAGCCTATGGACACGCCATTTTATTTGTCCGCTGCCAAATACAACAGATTAAATAGAACAAGCGGCAAAGAAGACCCGGAAAATCTACCTGAAATTTCAGTGCAGCGTCGGGGTTCCCGGGATTCTTGTCCGGATGCACCAGCTTCGCCTGAAAGGAAGAGAAACCCAGCAATTTGGCACATGGAGATGAGCTCAACAGCTATCTACATGACACTGAAGGCAAAAAGCCAAAGAATTCAAGAGAGCAAAGGGATCACCTTGAGGTAATAGGCCTTCTTGATCTCGGCGGGGGAGGCGTCCACGCTGACCCCCAAGACGTCATAGTAGGCGCGGTCCTTCACCATGGCAGGCAGCTCCTGGATCTCGTCTACAAGCCCTCAACTGTAAAACAACAGCGAATGCTTTACAACCGGAGGTATCGGCATAGATTAACCACAAAAGAAACCCGAGAAAGATTGATACCAAGGCCAGTTCCAGAAGCTTCTGGAAGGTTCCCGGGGAGGGCAAGAAGAAAACCAAAAGATTTGGGGGAAATTTTCTAGCCGACAGAAGACGGCCGATCCTCTCACCTGGGGTAGGACGACGCACGCAGGTAGACAAGGGAGTCGTAAGATTGATACCAAGGTCGGTTCCAGAAGGTTCCCGGGGAGGACAAGAGGAAAACCGAAAGATTTGGGGAAAATTTCTAGCCGAGAGAAGACGGCGGATCCTCCCACCTGGGGCTGGGGAGGAGGACGCACGCAGGTAGACAAGGGAGTCGTGGATGGTTCGAGGGCTGGGCCCACCCGTCAGTGTCGCCCCGTCGCGGAGGCAAAGCACCCTGGTGATGCGCTGGCTGGCACGCTCGTCGCCCTGCCCTCTGCTTGGCCGCTTGGACAGTGGACGGTAACGACGGTTATGGCAAGCAGGCAAAGCTCTTTCTGTTCTTGCAACTCGGCGGTGTTCTTGCACATTAATTGCAGTTTTTCCCCAGAGTTACGATGGTCTTCTGATCTTGTCTCTAAAAGAGTTGTTGTAACACCCCCATTTCTGGGAGTATTATGAAACCCTCGCAACTGCCCAGGACTGTTCAGCTGCGAGTTACATCAATTGAGTGTATAACATTACCAACACATGCTTAAGACAAAGGCCAACTTTATTACAACATAAAGGCATAAAAGCCAAGTTTTACAATAGGGCAAACGACTCTTAGATACATTACAGAAAAAGGACGCCATGCACGCTTTGACCGAAGACGACCTAATTCCACGTAACCTCGATCTCGTAGAGTTCCACTCCTTTGCCTTCATCCGCCTCCTTATTGCCGACTATTTCATTAATGTTTTAGCAAGTATGAGTACAACTACCGTGATCAAAGAAGTCACACTGAGCTTAACAAGAACTACATGCATGGTATAACAAGTAAAGGGAACAGTTTATTATTTTATGTGGATGCGCTTTAGCTGAAAACAATTTAAAACTGAAAAAGGGAATTCATTAAGGGGGTTTCAAGCTTTGATTACCAACTTTCAGCATTCTCAAACCATTATCAAATCTACTTATGCCTTGTTACTGGATTCACCCATTAAATATAGCTTCATTTACCAGAAGCACGGCGTATTCGAATACCATTAGTTGTAACTCTGCAGAGCTGCCCTGCTTTACCCATAAGATTCCTCAATCCTCATGACTGAATTGAGAAAACAAGGTTGTTCACTGCTCAATTCTTTCTATAGCCTCTACCTAGTAGGTTTCCTTAATAAGCCCAGGTCACAACCTCTGACTTATCTCAACCTACTATTGTGTGGATATCCGATAATCAAATTAATAATAATAAAAACAACACTGGCGCCAACCTCCATACGGCCCTTCTCTGCTGCCTTACGTATAGACTTCACACTTTGCCTACACCTGCGTTATAGAGGTTCAATCAAGTTTGAGCAAGCATTAAACCGAGGTTTGATGTATCAACGCTTGTGGTTGGGCGATCACTATATTATTTACTCAGCATAAGGGTCTAGTCCTTATATTTTCACTGGTGGCAGTTTCTTCCCACAAATTCTTGTCCAGTGTCACCACACTGTCACTGATTTGTGTACTTGCCTTCACCCACGGTTAAGGTCATAGGATCCAACGATCCTCGCTTACCCTAGAATCACTTCCCAAATAAATACCACTTCTTTCAGCAACAGAAGATATCAATTCTCTAAACTATCATAGTTATATTATTACTATATTTAATATTACTATGTCTTGTCAAGGTGAATATGACCATCAAATTAGACTGGGCTTTTTCGGGTGGTAGGACATAGCTAATATCATGTCATTCTAAGCATTTATTGTACATAAAATAACAGTTCACAAATAACATAATGAAAATATCGTAAATAAATAAATAGCGGAAATGTAGGTTCAATATGATCAAAACATGTGTGACTTGCCTTGGATTTACGATTTCGATTAATTTGTATTCGCTCGACGGTGGGGCTTGAACTTGAGCTTTTCCTCCTGCTCCTGCGAATCTTCGTCTTCTGATGCTAACGTAAAACAATTAAAATAAATTAATTCCATGCCCAAGGACTAGGCTAGGAATAAAGAAAATAAAAGAATAAAGAGAATACGAAAAACTCCACTAAATTGGGATTTGGGCTTATAGGAAGGTCATATGGGAAAATGGGCCTTGGATTTGGGTTGGCGGGCTCGAAATGAATCCGGGGAGTACCAACATGTATTTTGGGCTTTGGGTGATTCATCGCTCATCGGGCTCGGTCGGGCACTATTCCTCGGGCTCGGCGACTGGCTGGTCGACCACGCCGCTCAGTGCGGTCGGCCGAACGGACGCGAGGCGAAGCGAGTTCGGCCGACCGCGTCGGTGGTGGGGTCGAGGCGCGACCAGCGCGGCGACGGTCCGGCCGGCGCGAAGCGACGCGGGCGGCTTTGGCTCGACGCGAGCGCGGCGTGTGTCGGTGCGGCGGCGTGGTTCGGCTCGACCGAATGGAGGCGGCCCGGGTCGGAGTAACAGTGTCGTCTTCCTCCTCTCGCCCGGGCGCGCGCAGAGGAACAGAGGGGAGGGGCGGCGATCGGTGGCGGGGCTAGGGCGTTTTGCGACGAAGTTGGGAACTAGGGTTGGACTCCTGGGGTTATGGGGATCCCATTTTGGGTGGTGGCCGGGCCAGGGGAGGCGGCAATCGCCGGCGGCGAAGCGATGAACTCGGCATGGTTTTTGGGTGGTCTAGGGTGAACCGAGGGCCATTTGAGTGATTGGACTGGTTCTTGAGCATCCTTGGGGTTAGGGTAAGGTGATGGGAATGGCGGTTTGAGCTGGGGAAGCCCGAGTTGAGCCGGCCACGGTGGGTTTGGCGGTGGTGAGAGGAGCTCTTGGTGCCGGGGAAGAAGAGGGACCGGGAGGTTTGGGCGGCGGTTGGGGAGGGTTTTGGGGAGTGCTAGGAAGCTATTAGCGAGAGGAAATGGGAAATGGAGGAGGGAAAAACCGATATTGCTCTAGGGCTTACGTTTTGGGGATTTTGAGGTTGCCGGCGATGGAGGGGACGGCCGGGGTTCTAGGGCGTTCAGTGAGCTCCAGGGGAGGTGGTGGTGTGCAAAGGAGGGGCTGGGGTTGCTTAAATAGCCGGGACATGGCGGTTCACCGAGGGGAAGCGGGGAGATATTTAGCAGCGGTGGCTTTGAGACAAGGGGGGGGGGCGAAGCTGGCAGAGGCGCGTAGGCGCTAGAAGGCGCGAGGAGGCGTGTTGGCTTGGCGGTGAAGAAGTAGCAGCTGGCGGTGGAGATTTTTCAGGCGGCGGTGAGATTTTTCGGACCGACAACAGTGCCGCTCATTCTCATCCGTTCAAGGCAGCAACGGCAAGGATTAGAGGGGGTTTTGCATCTAGATTAGTGCAGGGTAGGGTTGAGGAGCAAGAGAGCAAATCAAAGGCGCAAATTCAACTCAATCTTGATTTTTTGAAATTTTGATTTCATTTCAACCTACCCTCCTTAAAAAGGATCTCGTCCTCGAGATCAACTCGGGCCAAGGAGTAGGTTGGGAAAATCTCGCTGTAGGTCTGACTCCTTCTCCCATGTTGCTTCATCCTCAGTGTGATTTCACCATTGAATCTTATGGAATCTGACATTTTTATTTTTCAACCGTCTTTCTGTAGTTTCCAGGACTTGAATTGGTTCTTCGTTATATGATAAGTCATCTCGCAAGTCTATGTCATCAACTGGCACTTGCTCTGTTGGATGGCGGAGACACTTCCGTAATTGGGATACATGAAATACGTTGTGTACTCTGGCCAAATTCGGTGTTAACTGCAACTTATAAGCTACTTCCCCTATTCTCTCGAGAATTTTGAACGGACCAATATACCTTGGGGCTAGCTTTCCCTTAATTTGAAATCTCTTTACTGACTTGAATGGTGTGACCTTGAGATATACCAAATCCCCAACTTCAAAATTCAAGTCTTTTCGACGAGTATCAGCATAACGCTTTTGTCGATTCTGGGCAATTCTCATTTTATCTCGAATAATCTTGATGTGGGCTTCTGCATCTTGAATGACTTGTGGTCCTAATAACTGTCGTTCTCCGATTTCAGTCCAATTCAATGGTGTTCTACGTGCTCTTCCATACAGGGCTTCAAATGGTGCCATCTTGATACTAGCTTGATAACTGTTATTATAAGAGAATTCTGCAAATGGTAAGCACATATCCCAAGCTGCTCCATATACTAGCGCACATGCTCGCAACATGTCTTCTAGGATTTGATTTACTCGTTCTGTCTGTCCTCCGGTTTGTGGGTGATAGGCTGTGCTGAATGCCAAGTCTGTTCCCATTGCGTCATGCAATTTTTCCCAGAAAACAGACGTAAGTTGCGCTCCTCTATCAGATACTATCCTTTTTGGAATTCCATGTAACACCACAATCTTGGTTAAGTATAACTCTGCTAATTTGTTTTTGCCATAAGTTTGCTTGATCGGTATGAAGTGTGCTACTTTTGTCAGTCGGTCTACGATTACCCAAATAGCATCATAACCGTTGCGGGTTTTTGGGAACCCTGTGATAAAGTCCATACCAATATCTTCCCATTTCCATTCTGGAACGGGTAAAGGATTTAATAATCCTGATGGCTTCTGGTGTTCTATCTTTATCTTTCGACATGTGTCACAGCGTGCGATATACTTTGCTATCTCTTTTTTCATTCTACTCCACCAATATCTCTTCTTCAAGTCTTGATACATTTTAGTTTCCCCTGGATGTATGGAGAATTGAGATGAGTGGGCTTCTCGTAAAATCAAGTCCTTTAGCTCTTTATTATTGGGTATACAATAACGACCTCGGAACCTCAGGATCCCTTGGTCATCTTTAACAAACTTAGTTGAACTTTCTTCTTGACTTTTTCTTGCAAGTCGTTGTGTTTCCTCATCATTCTCTTGAGCTGTCTTGATCTGATCTGTCAGAGTCTGTTGAATTTCTAATGCTGCTATCTGACCTTGTTCGCCATGGTACCTCTTTTGATTTACTGCATCAACGATGCCGTTGTTGGCTCTAGTTGCTTCTTCTGCCGAGATATAACTCATTCTTTCTTGGACTGGTCTCAGTATACCTTTGTCTTTGTCCATTGCTAGTGTTGTAGCTGTCGTCTGAATTCCGACTGGTTTGACTTCAAACTGTCGGCTCTGGCCTTCTTCCTCCTGTTTTGGTACAGCGATCAACTGTCGTGGCGAAGATGTTTGCACTCTGACTTGGGCCTTTGCCACTTTAGAAGATACTCCTCTTGGGCACTGAGTCTTGAAATGACCAGCTTGGCCACAATGAAAACAAGCGGGGCGCCAATGTGGACACTGTTTCTGAAAATGGTCCCCATCACATTTAAAGCATCTTGAATTTGAGGTTCCCACTGTATCTTGTGGTGGAGTTGTGGTATTCTGGTTTATTTGAAATTGTGGTCCTAGAGTAAATATCATTTTTCTACCTTGTTGGTTTTTGGACTGGGATGCCAAGATTACTCGCTTTCGAGGTGCATTTGATGAAGATGTTACCTGTTCTATCTTCCTTTTCCGTGTATTCTCTAACTCCTTTTTGGTTTCCTCTGATATAATGAGTTTATTTACCATTGAAGGCAAATCTTTAAAGTCCATAGCCGAGATATGATGCTTTAAAGATATCTGCAATCCTTCTCTAAATTTTTCTATCTTTTTCTCCTCAGTCTTCACATCATCAGGGGCGTAACGGGCCAATGTGTTAAACTGATGAAGATACTCTGTGACTGTACGTTCTCCTTGCTTCAACGCTAGAAATTCTCGACGCTTAGCTTCCATCACTCCAGTAGGTACATGGGTTCGGTGGAAAGAGTCCTCAAATTCTTTCCAAGTAATTTCTCGATATTCAACCATAGCTTGATAATTCATCCACCAGGCTGCTGCTGGGCCTTGCAGCTGATGGGAGGCATATAGTACTTTTTCCTTGTCATTGCATTGAACCGTGTTTAGCTTTCTGTCCACGTCTCTAAACCAATCTTCTGCCACCATCGGGTCAGGTGATGAAGAAAAGACTGGAGGTCGGGTCTTATGAAAATCTGTCCATGTTGGTTGTACGGGCATTCCTTGCTGACTGTTTCTTTTACTTCTCATAACAATTTGTTCTAATAGTTCTGCATGCTGTTCCATCATCCTGGTTTGACGAAGGTCCTCTTGATACCGGTCTTCTTCCATTTTTGCCAATAAGTTTATTATGTTTGGCTGCCTTGCTTCTTCTGGATAAGAATTGTCTTGCTCTTGTGATCTAGTCTCAGTTTCAGCCATCTTGATTGCTCTTGATGGGATTGGGTGTTAGGTCTGCAGCAAGTTTTTGAGAAAGTCAGATAGAAAAGTAAGAATTCAGAACATAAGGCAAGATTAGAATGAAATAGATAAGGACTTTAGAGCGAAATAGAAAGACTGAGACTTGAGGAGGGTAAGACTAGAGATACTTACGGCAAACAAATTATCAGATAGGCAAAGATAGTTTTTATTCATTACACAAGCTGGATATATACCATTTTTACAAGGTACCTATCTCAACTTGTTTTACACAGCCAAAAGATACTATTACCAGAGGGTCCAACTAATGCGCACAACTACACTTTCCAACTTTTTTTTTACAACTACTCACATCGCCGAATTTGAACTTAGATAAGAATGGATATAAATAGTTTTAGGAAACAAAGCTTAGGTCTAAATAACAGTAATATAGACAGGGGAAAAGAAATTATACAGGAATATTACCTATATTTTATGCAATTCATTTTTTTAAACAAAATAGTTTTTGCAAATACTTCTAACACACTTAGGGTCATCCTACGGTCAAGCAAGCAGGCTCTGATACCACTCTGTAACACCCCCATTTCTGGGAGTATTATGAAACCCTCGCAACTGCCCATGACTGTTCAGCTGCGAGTTACATCAATTGAGTGTATAACATTGCCAACACATGCTTAAGACAAAGGCCAACTTTATTACAACATAAAGGCATAAAAGCCAAGTTTTACAATAGGGCAAACGACTCTTAGATACATTACAGAAAAAGGACGCCACAGGCACGCCTGAGCGGAAGACGACCCTAATTCCACGTAACCTCGATCTCGTAGAGTTCCACTCCTTTGCCTTCATCTGCCTCCTTATTGCTGACTATTTCTGTTAATGTTTTTAGCAAGTATGAGTACAACTACCGTACTCAGCAAGTCACACGGAGCTTAACAGTAACTACATGCATGGTATAACAAGTAAAGGGGAACAGGTTTATTATTTTATGTGGATGCAGTTTTAGCTGGAAAACAATTTAAAACTGAAAAAAAGGGAATTCATTAAGGGGGTTTCAAGCTTTGATTACCAACTTTCAGCATTCTCAAACCATTATCAAATCTACTTATGCCTTGTTACTGGATTCACCCATTAAATATAGCTTCATTTACCAGAAGCACGGCGTATTCGAATACCATTAGTTGTAACTCTGCAGAGCTGCCCTGCTTTACCCACAAGATTCCTCAATCCTCATGACTGAATTGAGAAAACAAGCTTGTTCACTGCTCAATTCTTTCTATAGCCTCTACCTAGTAGGTTTCCTTAATAAGCCCAGGTCACAACCTCTGACTTATCTCAACCTACTATTGTGTGGATATCCGATAATCAAATTAATAATAATAAAAACAACACTGGCGCCAACCTCCATACGGCCCTTCTCTGCTGCCTTCCGTATAGACTTCACACTTTGCCTACACCCTGCGTTATAGAGGTTCAATCAAGTTTGAGCAGTTACTAAACCAGGTTTGATGTATCAACGCTTGTGGTTGGGCGATCACTATATTATTTACTCAGCATAAGGGTCTAGTCCTTATATTTTCACTGGTGGCAGTTTCTTCCCACAAATTCTTGTCCAAAGGTCACCACATCACATCGATTTGTGTACTTGCCTTCACCCACGGTTAAGGTCATAGGATCCAACGATCCTCGCTTACCCTAGAATCACTTCCCAAATAAATACCACTTCTTTCAGCAACGGAAGATATCAATTCTCTAAACTATCATATTTATATTATTACTATATTTAATATTACTATGTCTTGTCAAGGTGAATATGACCATCAAATTAGACTGGGCTTTTTCGGGTGGTAGGACATAGCTAATATCATGTCATTCTAAGCATTTATTGTACATAAAATAACAGTTCACAAATAACATAATGAAAATACTGGTAAATAAATAAATAGCGGAAATGTAGGTTCAATATGATCAAAACATGTGTGACTTGCCTTGCGGATTTACGATTTCGATTAATTTGTATTCGTCGACGGGCTGGGCTTGAACTTGAGTTTTTCCCTCCTGCTCCTGCGAATCTTCGTCTTCGGATGCTAACGTAAAACAATTAAAAATAAATTAATTCCATGCCCGAAGAACTAGGCTAGGAATAAAGAAAATAAAAGAATAAAGAGAATACGAAAAACTCCACTAAATTGGGATTTTGGGCTTATAGGATGGTCATATGGGAAAATGGACCTTGGATTTGGGTTGGCGGGCTCGAAACGAATCCGGGGAGTACCAACATGTATTTTGGGCTTTGGGTCGATTCGCTCATCGGCTCGGTCGGCACTATTCTCTGCTCTCGGCGACTGGTCGGGTCGACCACGCCGCTCAGTGCGGTCGGTGGAACGGACGGACGCGAGGCGAAGTGTTCGGGCCGACCGCGTCGGCTGGCCGGGTCCCGCGCACCAGCGCGGGCGACGGTCCGGCCGAGCGCGAGCGACGCGGCCGGTTTGGCCGACGCGAGCGGCGGCGCGTCGGTGCGGCGGCGTGGTTCGCTCGACCGAATGGAGGCGCCGGTCGAGTAATGATGTCGTCTTCCTCCTCTCGCCGCGCGCGCAGAGGAACAGAGGGGAGGGGCGGCGATCGGTGGCGGGGCTAGGGCGTTTTGCGACGAAGTTGGGAACTAGGGTTGGACTCCTGGGGTTATGGGGATCCCATTTTGGGTGGTGGCCGCCGCCGAGGCGGCGGCAATCGCGCGGCGGCGATGAACTCGGCATGGTTTTTGGGTGGTCTAGGGTGAACCGAGGGCCATTTGAGTGATTGGACTGGTTCTTGAGCATCCTTGGGGTTAGGGTAAGGTGATGGGAATGGCGGTTTGAGCTGGGAAGCCCGAGTTGAGCCGGCCACGGTGGGTTTGGCGGCGGTGAGAGGAGCTCTTGGTGCCGGGAAGAAGAGGAGAGGAGCTCTGTGCCGGGAAGAAGAGGACCGGAGGTTTGGGCGGCGGTGGGGAGGGTTTTGGGAGTGCTAGGAAGCTATTAGCGAGAGGAAATGGGAAATGGAGGAGGGAAACCGATATTGCTCTAGGGCTTACGTTTGGGGATTTTGAGGTTGCCGGCGATGGAGGGGACGGCGGGGTTCTAGGGCGTTCAGTGAGCTCCAGGGGAGGTGGTGGTGTGCAAAGGAGGGGCTGGGGTTGCTTAAATAGCCGGGACATGGCGGTTCACCGAGGGGAAGCGGGGAGATATTTAGCAGCGGTGGCTTTGAGACAAGGGGGGGGGGCGAAGCTGGCAGAGGCGCGTAGGCGCTAGAAGGCGCGAGGAGGCGTGTTGGCTTGGCGGTGAAGAAGTAGCAGCTGGCGGTGGAGATTTTTCAGGCGGCGGTGAGATTTTTCGGACCGACAACAGTGCCGCTCATTCTCATCCGTTCAAGGCAGCAACGGCAAGGATTAGAGGGGGTTTTGCATCTAGATTAGTGCAGGGTAGGGTTGAGGAGCAAGAGAGCAAATCAAAGGCGCAAATTCAACTCAATCTTGATTTTTTGAAATTTTGATTTCATTTCAGTTGTGATGGTCGCAAAGCAGAATCTGCAGTTTGAGCAGAATTTGGGGCCAAGTTCTCTTCTTGCAACCTAGCCATGCACCTTGGATTTGCCTATGACCTCTGCGTGTAGTGACGATGTGGCCAAGTGCTCTGGTATAATAGCATCTTTCAGATGGCGCAGATGACACACGCGGCTAGTCATACGGGGATAACGAATAACGATACCACACGAAAAAGGGAAAAAGCACTAGTGACACGGCTAAGAAAATCTTTGGCATTTGATTGTTTCTGATATACGGAAGAAATCAATAAAAAAAGGTAAGTGGGAAATGAATACGTGCTGGGATAACCAAAGGAAACGGGACCATCAGTTCCAGAGATCAGTAGGAAGCTCACCTGACAAAACAATTCAGGATCATCATGCTCTTCAAACTTTATACTTCTGTAATGATTATAGAGCAAATGCGACACGCTGATAACCTACATGATAGATTTAAGCTGATAAATATAAGATATACCATAACAAAGGAAAGAATATAAGCACGCTGCACACCTATCCTATAAGATATCCATAGAAGTGAATAACAGTTGATGAACATACATGAAGAAACATGAAATAAACATGTTAACTTTGGGCATGAACAAGGCTGTGGTTTATTATTGACAATGTAAAACAGCAACAAAAACAAACGATATTGATACAGAGTGCACAGTGCAGATTCGTCTTGTTTGCAGCAAATGGTAAAGTATATTGAACTGTTGAAAGTACTAGGTGATGCAATGCTAGTAATAATAAACTGATTTTAGCTGCATCTACCATTTCACAGTGGATCCTAACAAAACAGAAATAATGTTTACATTTCAGAAATTTGGTGGACATTAAATCTAGATTTGAATCAGTTTTAGCATCAATACTGCTCTCACCTCAATCCATGCACCACAAAACTCAGTAACTGGTGATCGATAAATCTTCACTTGACCATCCACAAACAGCCAGCAAACAACTGAAAAGTCTCTCCATATGCACCAGACCAAGAGAGGAAACATGTACAAAGGAACATCAAACATCACTCAGCCGGACGTTCACCGTTGTTACGGCCGGAGTTTTCGTTTCTTTTTTTCCCATATCATTCTGAGCCCTGCGCCCCTGCCTCTACTACTACTGCTGCTGACTGCTACTGCTGCCGCTGCTGCCACCTCCACCACCACCACCACCACTACCACCACTATAATAACAACAACGACAACTGCAGCTTTCTGCCGGTGTCCATGTTTGAGTTTTTCCTTCTCTCTTTCTGCCGGTGAAGCTTGAGCGGTCGGCTCAACGCAGTACCAGCTTCCCATGCGTATTCAGAGACCAACAACTTTTCATGCCGTCCTTGCTTCATACAGGCTACTATGCATCATTCGATTGTTGCGGTTAATTGACTCTTGTCGCTGGCTCTTGGCACTGACAACTCTCGTGGCTTGTGCCGTGACGCGACATGTATACAATGAACTGCTCCTGAAGAGTGGAGAGCATCTGCCGTCCAGGGAACGCCAAACTTCTGCGCCCATGTAAATGACCACTGAATCACATGCTTATATGGTCCTGCAATTAAGTGCAACAGGGAGTGTGAAGCGTAGTTGTCTGTCCTCAATTACAGAGCTCCTTTTGATGTCCTTGAAGTCACAAAAACCAGTGCTACTCATGCATGCTTCTTGTTAGCAACAAATGTAAATAATTGGAGTCAAGCGTTTACATTTGCAGCTAGTCTGCTGCATCTTTGCTCCATCCTCCCTGCCTGCTACTAGTACTATATTGACATGTTTATGCTGTTTCAGAAAAGACTGAGCATCGCCCAAACTCTTCACCCATCAAAGACTCTATTATCACGAGCAACGCTTCAGGTGAGGGGAAACAGTATCGTAACATTGACAAATATGTAAACGATGGAGCAAGCGAGAGGGGACAACACAGACATAATGACATTAGCACGAATGAGAGAGCGCGAAAGGGGGCACAACACACAGAGAGTGATAATTGTGGGAACCAGATAGCAGGAAATAAAATATAGAACGATTGGCTGACACATGCTACTTCAAAAGATGCTTGAGGATCGTTAAATTCATGATTAAGCTAACCTGAATAAACATGGCAAACTAAAAAAATTACACAATAACTATAACTATGTCGGGAGGCTTCACATAAAATTTCATAATTTTTGGAGTTCGTTTGCTATATGTAAAAACTCGTAAAATTATCAAAATTTTATGAATTTTGAGCAACATTCGCAACGGATAAAATTACCCAAAAATTATATTGCGAGGCACGTTGTGTCGGAAGCCTATATATAATTTTTTTGTAATTTTTTGAGCTCATTTGATATATTTAAAAATTCAAACAAACACTAAATGTAAAAAAATTAGGGCAGGTAATTAAGCCTATTAATTAGCCAGCTTAATCACCTTCCGCCCCCTCACCAGACGGCAGGCAGCCTGCCGTCTGGTCTATCATCCCCCACCAGGCGGCAAGTTGCCTACCGTCTGGTGAGGGGCGGCAGGCTCCTGACGTCGACGGCCTCGCCGCATGTCGCCTAGCCGGCAGTATCACTCGTCCACCGGATGGCAGAAGTGTCATTTTTGCTAATACGGTGCGCATACGACTACTTTTGTAAATATGATACGCAACAATGCTAAATCTGGCTTTAACTCGTTCCTTGTGATGAAAGTTGTAACGCTTCAACGAGTTCACGGATGATTGCATTCAGTGTAACAACTTGCTAAAGATGGGCAAGTAGGTAAGGAAATCAATGGAACAAAGGTGTAGACAAGGACAAAAAGGTCATATTCTTTTTCAGCTTTTGACTTCTGCTTTTAACTTTTCTACAATAACTAGCTTTTAAACAGAGTGTCTTTTCAAGTGGAGTCTACTAGTTAATTATAGTACATACTGTACTAACTTCATTTATATCGGCAAAAACCACACGTGAGTTTCTGTTATTCGGTTATCTCTAACACAAACAGCCTAAAAGTCATAAACCGCAGCTAAAATCCATAAACCTTATCGAAAAGAATAGGCCTAAAGTTTCCTTAATCATTGGTGTGCATGCAGCATCCCCCTTTTGCCTGGGCACTGTGCTAGATTGATGCAAACAGAAAACATAGGACAATAAGCTGAATGGATTTTTGTATCCTAGCTACTTGTTTCTTAGCCGAAGAGAGAACAGTCCATAGGGATCGGAGGCTACCTGCACTACTTTAATTTCTTGTAGTACTTCCAATGTTCACAAATATGAGTTATTGTGGATTGGTGAGGTTAATTTTTTGAAACGTTGATTATTAATATATGTTAAAGTATATAGATTGATTACATAAAAATAAGTAATTAGATCTGTCTTTTAATATACTTTCATAATATATTTTTTCTTATTTTTGTTAGTATATTATGAAAATAAATTATAGTTAAAGCCTTGCGTTGGAGATAATAAAAAATAAAAAACAACATATATTTATAGACGGTGAGTATTTACTAACCATCTCAACAAGAAACTACCAGTATCTTAAACAGGGTTTGTGGCTGGTAAAAATAAAAATGCTCCAACTTGTGTCCATTTAGAGTTCAAAGTTGCAGTGCCTGATTGATACATAAAAAATTACCATGGTGAAACCATTGTTGTAGGGGTGGCCCCCACCTAAACCCAGCAGGTCTGTTAGAAGACTACAAAGACCAGAGTAGAACATGTGTAATGACTCAAATACCCTTAGGGGGGTACACAGATGTAAGGGCATGATTGTAAAAGCACTCCCCACATGAATATATATAGCGGGATGAGGGGAGGAAGGCGGGGACTTCCACTCTCCACTACCACTTCTCTCTCGCTTGGTCTCAGAATCACAACAGCTTGGCGTCGTCCGTGGGAGGACGAAGACAAGCTCAAGATCAAAGAAAAGATGGCACCAAAAGCTCCATCGGCGACGGCAAGGGAAAGAAGACGGTCGGTCGGAGCGGCGCGTGAACACTAGGGCCTCGGCGTCGGCCGCCGCGGCGCAAGTGTCGACGTTCGCGCGACGACGACGATCGACCCGCCATCGCGACGACGATCGACCGCCATCGCGACGACGACGGCCGACCGCCATCGCGACGATGACGACCGACCCGCCACCCTCGCCGACTGGGTACCCGCCATCGCGACGACGACGGCCGACCCGCCATCGCGACAATTACGACCGACCCCCACCACCTCGCCGACTGGGTACCGCCATCATGACGACGACGGCCGACCCGCCATCGCGACGATGACGACCGACCCGCCACCCGCCGACTGGGTCTCGGAGGCGATAGTCACCATGCCAACTCGCCGCGCGGCCCGCCTCACCGCAGTGGAAAGCGCCCGCTAGCGGCCCTCAACGCGCTCAGCGAGAACTAGAGATCTTCGTGGAGTGTCCGAGATATACAAGAGGCTCGAGCCGTGGGCGCGCCGATGTAGCGCCGAGCCCACTCCGAGAGGGCGGCGATCGTGACGCCCCACGCCCGCGCCGCGTTGCGACGCTGTCGATCCGAGTCCCCGCTGGCAGATCGCAGCAGCGGAATGGCCCGAGGATTTCAAGTTCCCTAGCGCCATCGAGCCGCTCAAGGCGATCCGACTTCGCGAAGTTCGTGCGCGTGTATGAGACCGCCATCGGCCGCGGGTGGAGATGATACCACAAAGGCGAATGGGCTCCTCTCGCGTTGCGTGGAGTGGCGCTGTCTGGTTTTTACCATCGAACCGAACTCCATCTACGCTGGGAGCAGCTTCGCGACCGCCTCCACAACAACTTCGGGAAACTACGCCGAGCGGTCGACGCGGATCAACTATTCGCCAGTAAAGCAAAAGCCCTCGGAAAAGCTCCGGACTATTTCAGCGCCGCGAAGATACGCCGCCAAGTCAAGGACGCCAACGAGACCACCGCCGCCAACGCAGCCATACAGGGCCTCCGCCGGTCCGATGGCCGAATACAACGCGCGAAGCCAATCAAGACGGTGGCAAAGCTCTTCGACAAAATGGAGCAAGACGCAGGGCGAGGAGGACGCCGGCGGCGAGGTGACGATTCCGACACTAACCAAAGCCGATGGCTCGACAAGAGTCGAGGAAGATCCGCCAAGGATGGCCCTTCGAAGGGCAAGCGCAAACCGAGTCGCCCAAGGATGCGATCGACCGCAGCGAAGCCCGCACAAGGAGCCATCCAACGAGCCCAAGCGCGGACGTGTCGCGGCGAGGTCGCTTGTCTTCGACATCGAGGTGGTTCGAAAGCGCCCCGCGGCCGTGGCAATCGAGGGCGCCGGCGGGTGGCGCGCCGCGCCGAGGCCGCGGCGACAGAGGCCAGGGGACTACGACGGCCGGCAAAGACGGGCCGTGGTGCAAAATCCATGGCCGAGGCACCCACGACACACGCCGTGCGTCTCCATTGCGGCGCTCCGCCGAGCGCCGCCGAGACAGAACCCGAGGCGCGCCCGCTGTGGTGGCCTCATGTCTAGCTCCCCACGGCCCCATGCGGTTCGGGGCAAGGTGCAGATCCAGAAGGCCCCTGCGGATCCAAACTCACGTGCAGCAGCCGGGAGGGCCTCCTGCAGCTTGCGAGCTCGAGGCAACGCATCACGTGGTCATCAACGCCATCTCCGAGGCTCCGCTGAAGTTCGCCAAAGACGCAGCAGCGAGGGCCTATACGCGAAGGCTACATCACGTGGCGGTATACCCAGCGCAAGCACCACCGGATTGGGCACAAGACGAGGTCACATTCACACCCGATGATGCCCGGCGTAGATTTTCCTCACCAAGACCCCGATCATCCGGTCATCATCGCGGATGCGACGTGAGGCGTGCCCTCGTGAGACGGAGGCGCTCCGCTAATGTGTTGTTTGCGGCCCTTCACCGCATGGAGATCCCCGGCCGCCTAGGGCCTCGGAGTCCCCTTGCAAGGCTTCGGGGACAGCGCTGGACGATATGTCTTCAATGTTTCAAGTTTCGTTGGCCAAGACGACAATGTGCGGACCGAGGACGCCACCTTCGACGTGGTTGACCTCCGCACTGCACAATGTCATACTAGGGCGCCCAATCCTCAACTCCTTCAACAAGGTGCCACACCACGGCTACCTATGCATGAAGATTCCGGTCGCGGGCTATCATCACCATCCGTGGTGACCAAGATATGGCCCGGCGCATTGAGCAGTACTGTGCATTCGCGCGCGGCTCAACGATTCTCTTGAGAGTCGGCACAAAGAGAGTCTCGCAACATTGTTCGAAGGCAACAAGCGGGCCGCAGACGACTCGACCACTAGAGGCTTCACCGCACGGAACAAATGGTTAGTCTATCCTCTTTGTAATTGCTCACCGTAATTAAAATAATAAACGCGGGACAAACGGAGACCAATAAAGTTCACCGCTTGTCGCTTGACGATTGATTGTTAATACATCATGATGCCCAAATACATTATTGATCAAACCTACGATTCACTAGTATATATCCACCGAGAATACACTTATCAAGAATTATAATCCACTACCTATTATGATTCCTCCAATATCCTCGAAATTCACTGCATTCATCTAGTGTATAATCTAATCCTATTAATTCCATCATTGTCAACATCTCCCAAGAATTTATATCAATATCGTTGTTATAATCCAGAATACCTTTGTACTCCTTAATTCTCCAAAAATCATTTAAATCGTCTATCTAGCTTTGTATATTCAATGACGCTTCACCAATTTATTTCTCCTAGACTCCACCCTATCATTCTCACTATAAATGACATGATCGACTGAATCCACCAATACCTTAACTATATACTTTCATCTCATTTACTCACAACCACATTTATTCTACTCATATTTTAGTTTGTAAGAATAGGAATGCCGCTAATAGAAATACAATACATAAAATTTCCGAGACCTAGCAGTTTTGGAACAAATCATAATGTTCAAGGAATATTAACATGATTCTCCACACATATGGCATCACACCATATGCCTAATATCACCATAATTTTCCATACATACGGCATCACACCGTATGACATTTTTCAGCGTTATAGCCGCTTAACACCACCATCGGGACGACACCGGGACAACTCAAATCGGGGCTTTCCTCGCCCTTCCACTTTTCCATTCCCACTTTCCAAACATTTTTAAATAGAACTATATCCGGTTAAGTTCCCATGTTCGCCCTTGGCCGTAGGCACGGCTATTCGAATAGTTTTGACTCTGCAGAGTTTGTACACTTTCACCACAAGAGACAATCAACTCGTTGCCCCACACGATTCCTTAGTCATGTGGTTGAGCAGACCATCACGGTAACCGTTCAAAGTACCTCGCCCCTCCCATCATTTCACCCTATGGGTCGCTCCCACTTGCGGTGGGTCCCATACGTTGTGCGGGATGTTCTCCTTCGAACGTCTAGCACCGGCTCCCGCCCCTGCTAGCCCGCCACGCCAGAGAACTTCACCTTTCACGGTGTCCCATTCAAGCCGCCTCACAGACCGCCACTTGCACATCCTCACACCACCTCCGGAAGGATGACTTTCGTGGTCCCAAGCACATTTACTAAGCCAAGCTATACTTTACAGACTTGTGGTTGTACGGTTTTACAGGTTGGCATGACAAGATTCATCCTTAGTGGTATCTGGGCGGTCTACCACTAACCACTTTGTGCATCCATCGCACCACACCGCATCCATCTGCACCACACCGTGCATCCACCGCACCACACATACACACCTCGCACCAATCCGCCTGCACATTAAAGCAAGTTGGGGATTTTGGGAGCGCAAAATATCCATAACCAATATATCGATCATTTCCACCATGACCGCCCAAACGATTTCTCTGAATAAAAGTGATGCTTGGGACAATTTCTTGCCCCGAGTTCCTAATCAATACTAAGCATAGCATACGGTTACGGACTTATTTTCGAAATATTACTAATATATTTTTGCTAGGGCGACAAGGTTCACACATTCAAATACTCAAAGGAGGGGGTAATATTATTCAAGGTAAACAACGGCATATAACTAGAATATCAAGTTTAGCATGTATTTGCATAAAAATAACAGCATGCATTTTGTTAATTTAACACAAAGTAATTTGCATAAATGTGGGTTCAACATGATCAAAGTATTGACTCGCCTTGCGCGGTTTACCGCGGTCTTGAGTTCACACAATGCTCCCTCTTGAGCTTCCAGTCCTTATCTTCGCTTTGCTCTTGAGTTTGGATCTTTTCTTCACTTCATTCTTGATCTCGCTTGATCCGTGGAATCCTTGAACTTCGCTTCTAATTACGCGACAAACGATGAATCCAAAAAGAAAGCAAATAACTCAAAAGATCCAAATAACTCGGAATAAACTCGATTTAGTTTTATTATGATTTAATGGGTGATTTGGATGGGTCGAGGCAAGGTGGTGGTGAATCGATCTTTTATTAACATTTCTTTTATTATTTGTATATTTATCAAGGAAGTTTCATGAGTTAAGATATATGTATGAATTTAGCCGACTATTATTGCATCGAGCTCAGCATTTATGAATTAAGGTAGGTGTTATATGTGCATCGTATGCATTTGTTGATTTATCATTGGCTTTATAGTTTATACGTATACTTCTATTTTTTTAGCAAAGGAAAAACATACTGTTTTATGCGGGCCTAATATCAACTTGTTTACTAAAGGGTAGGTTAATAAGATCATTTTTAACAAGTGATATATTAGGTGTATAACTACCATTTCTAGAAATGAACATATTTTACCACATAAAATATCATCAGAAATTTAATTGAACTCTAAAATTATGATTTCAATTCCATTGATAGACCTTGAATTTAGATGAATTTAGAAATTTGTCTCACTCAATTTAGAGTTAAAATGAATAAGTTATGCCCTTTTGAATATTTCAGTTTGGTTAAATCCCAAAATTACTCAATTTCGGAAGAAGGTCCCACATGTCGTTCCTTTTTATTTTATTTCTTTTTCTTTATTCGCTTATTACTGTGTCTATGGCCGTGGGGTCCATCTGTCAATGACGTCATACATCGACCGGTGGTCCACCGCCACGTCCTCCGATTCAGCAGAGGTCGACAAGCGGGGTCCGCTTGTCGTGATGCATTTAAAGAAATCGCTCGACCGCAGCGCGAGCTGAGGCTCGAACGCGCGCGGAGGCGAGGAGGAAGAGTAACGCTGAAAGCCACTCGGTTCGCCGAGCGATGCTTACCCTTTAGGTAATTATACCTTTGAGTTAGCTCGCCGAGGGGCCGGCCGAGAAGAAGAAAGCGACGCGCGCGCGCGAGTGGTGACCGGAGAGGCTCGGGAGCTGCGTGATATATAATCTCCGCGAACGGTGAAGCTCCTGGTGAAGGCGGCTGGGGACGACGGTGGCCGGAGAGGGTTGGCGGCGTGCGACGGCGGAGGTTCGGGGAGGTGATCGACGCCGGCGTTGCTCCGTCGATGGGAGGTCCGGGAAGGAGGTGGTTGGCTTCACCACGCACCGTGAAGCTCGGGAGCTTGGGATTGCCGGAGGTGGCCGGAGTGGCGGGGAGGGTGGCGCCGAGCTCGGGAAGAAGGAGAGGCGGGGATTTGGGGCTTCTCGGTGCGATTGCGGGCGGGAAGGAAGAAGTGATGCGTTGCGGCGCGCTTGGAACTCCCAGGTGCGGTTTTTATAGCCGGGGGAGGCGCGCAGCGAGAGTGGCAGCTGGCGCTCCGCCTCGCTCACGCCGGCGAAGGGGATGCACCAAATCTCTCCGAGATTTGCGGAAAGAGATGGAGGAGAGGTGAGTCCCCTCCCGTGGGTTCTTTGAACTTACCCGCGGTGAGAGAGAGGGAGAGGGAGATTAGCCGCGTGGCGCGAGAGGAGCGCGCGCGAGGCGGCGCGCGTGGAGGAAGAAGAAGTCGGGAAGGAAGAAGGAGAGAGCGCGAGCGGGGACCACCGCCGGGGAAAACGTCGCGCGTGGGGCTCGCGCCGCAGCGAGGCGTGGCGCGGGTTCACCGCAGCGGCAGCGAGCGACGGCGCGCGCCCACATGGCGAGGCGGGCGAGCGCGCGCGCTGCGCTCATGGGGCCGGGCGCGATGAAGCGCGAATGCGGCGCGTCGCGCATCGGGAGCGCCAGTGGCGGCCGGGAGGAGGAAGGCGGGATGGGGCGGCGACGTGGCCGATCCCGCCGTCTGTGGCGCTGAGGGTAAGTTGGGTTTTAATTTTCTAGATTTTTATTTTAGCTTTTAGAATTGCCACAATTTCCAATAAGGTCGAAAATATGAAAATACATCCAAAAATTCAGGAAAAATTCACGAAGTTCCCGATGACATTCTGGACTTAACAAAAATATTTTCAACTATTGTTGGTACTTAATTTATTTGCTTTCCTTGTTATTTATGGCATTATTTAAAATGAGGGCTTTATGTTTAAACCAAAATTTCCCCATTCCTTTCTGGATCATCTTTCAGATTCTTATTTAAATTTTTAAATTTTCTATATTTAAACATGTTTGTTTCCTCTTTAGCTTTTGGGAACTTTCATCATAATTTTCGAGACAACACCGAACTCCAAATTCAAAATAAAAGTAAATAAAATAATCCAAAACTTCATAATTTAATATTTACATTTATCGGATGTTACACTGCGCCACGCCTGCGCGTGCTTGGCGCTCACACCAAAGACGACGTTCGCGTGTGCACTCGCCGTAGCCGGGTGCACGGTGCGAGTATAAATCGAAGTCGCGACGCTTCGCGTGTGCACTCGCCGTAGCCAAAAGGTGACGGGCTGAGTATAAACCAAAGACGACGTTCGCGTGTGCACTCGCCGTAGCTCGGGTGCAGTCCGAGTATAAATCGGTCGCGCGTTCGGCGTGTGCACTCGCCGTAGCCAAAAGGTGACGGGCCGAGTATAAACCAAAGACGCGCGTTCGCGTGTGCACTCGCCGTAGCTCGTACGGTCCGAGTATAATCGAAGTCGACGCGTTCGCGTGTGCACTCGCCGAGCCAAAAGGTGACGGGCTGAGTATAAACCAAAGACGACGTTCGCGTGTGCACTCACCGTAGCTCGAACGGGTCTGAGTATAAATCGAAGTCGCACATTCGCGTGTGCACTCGCCGTAGCCAAAAGGTGACGGGGCTGAGTATAAACCAAAGACGTGCGGGGGGACGCCTTCGCACGCACTCCGCGGAGTATAAATAAGACGTGACGTCGAGGTTCGCCTCACGCGCGCCCATCCACGGACTATAAAAAGACGTGACGCCGAGGTTCACCTCCGCGCGCGCGAGTCCACGGACTATAAAAAAGACGCGGATGCTCTCCCTGCGCACTCTACGGAGTCTAAACAAGACGCGAACTCCGCGCACGCCAGGGACCTCGTCCCTGTGTGTACTCCTCGAAGTATAAATAAGACGTGGATGTTGATCCCGCGCACTCTACGGAGTATAAAAAAAGACGCGGATGCTCTCCCTGCGCACTCTACGGAGTCTAAACAAGACGCGAACTCCGCGCACGCCAGGGACCTCGTTCTGTGTGTACTCCTCGAGTATAAATAAGACGTGGATGTTGGTCCCACGCACTCTACTGAGTCTAATTAAAATACGGTGCCCTCCGAGCGCTCTGCGAGCGGAAGGAGGACATTAGTCGTGCACCGTTCGAAGGGTAGGGGCGGAGCGCGCGCGTGCCTCTTTCGACTTAGGCGCCACTCGCGCCACCCTTCGAAGGGTAGGGCACGGAGCGCGCGCGCCTCACCGACTTGGGCACCAGCTCGCGCCACCCGCTCGAAGGTAGGGGCGGAGCGCGCGCGCGCTCTGCCGACTTAGGCGCCACTCGCGCCACCCTTCGAAGGGTAGGGCACGGAGCGCGGCGCCTCGCCGACTTGGGTGCGGCTCGCGCCACCCATTCGAAGGGTAGGGGGCGCGCGGCGCCTCTGCCGACTTAGGCGCCAGCTCGCCGCCACCCTTCGGGGGTAGGGCACGGAGTGCGCGCTTCTTCCGACTTGGGTGCGGCTCGCGCCACCCGCTCGAAGGGTAGGGACGGCGCGCGCGCGCTGCTTTGGCTTAGGCGCGGCTCGCCGCCACCCGCCGAAGGATAAGGGACGGAGCGGGAAGTGCACTGCAGGCTGCCCCGTTGCGAGGCGGGGAGGAGCAATATACGCGCACTTCCTCCTCGCGCTAATCTACGCCATGTAAGGACGGATCATCGGGTCCGCCGCTATGCACGCTATCTAGACGGAGGGGTCCTGCGCATGGTAGGGCATATCGGCAAACTCGGAAGCAAACTCGCATCAGATATCTCGAAATGACGAAAAAGCTCATGTACATTGGAAAAATCACAAAACTACAAAGGCCCGGTGGCATCCCTACTACGCTAGGCCATTACTCCGCGGGCTCGTCCTTAACGCGCGCTAAAGTCGGAAGACCGCCCGTAGAAGGTCGGCCCGCCCAAAAGTTCAATGACTCATCGGCCCTTCGCCACCGCCGGCGCCGCCGGTCGCAAGACCGAGCACGTAGCACCGCCCGAACAAGGAAGCCGCCGGATAAAGCGCAGTGGTCAGTTCGTGAAGCAAGCATGCACTTTGTTCATTCAACAAGGGAGCAAATGTTACAACGCACGCCCACGCCTAGCTACTTTCGCGCCGCACCTGTGAGCCATCGGCATCTGCGGAGGCCCCAGCGCCACCCTCGTCGCGCCGGGACCTCGCCCGAAATCGCCGAGACTCCTCCCGTGAAGGGACTTCCGGAGCTCCACCTGCGCTCCGGCTATCCCAGCGTAGTCCCAGATCCGCTCGTAGAAGAATTTGAGAGGCTGGCGAACGGCGCGGACTTCACCGGACATCACCCCAGCTCCGCTGGGCATCTCAACGCGGGTCCGCCAGCTCGGCAATATGTCCGCAGCCACGGTGCCGAAGAAGGGCGCACACCAAGCATGATGCCATGTAGGTGCAGTGGTCACCAAAGTTCGTCGCAGCTCCGCGCGCCACTTCGGCGGCGGCATGGATCCAGCGTAGGGCCCGCAGCAACTCCTCCGGGCCGAAGGCGTGGTCCGGCACCCAAGCCACAAGTCCTCGAGATGGACTTCCAAAGATTTGCAGTGGCATCCCACGCGATGACCGAGGCCTCGCTAAGCAGCGTCCGGTCGCGCCGCTAGAGTCAACGCAAGCTCGCCCTTCTCCTTCTCCAATACGGCGACTTGCTGCAGAAGCGCCCGCTCTGCCGCGAACTCGCCGCGCCGCCTCGGTGGCCGACTTTCGCGACGCGCGCAACTTCTTCGGCGTGCGCCTTCGCCTCGCGCACTCGCCTCAAGCCGGCGGATTCGGGCATCTGGCGGACCGAGCCCCGGGCCTCGTGCAATTGCCCTCGACGGCCTCTGACCTATCTTCCAGCGCCCTTTGTGCCCGAGCGTCACGCTGTTTGCGGTGGCTTGCCCCAGCACCGTGGTCCAGAGGGCAAAAGTGATTCGAGAGCGCAGCGTGGTCGGGCGTTGTCATATAACAACAGCCTTTACCCGAACTCCCGACGCCTTGAAGCCGTCCCTCGACGGCCTACCCGTAAGTAGGTAGCGCCGCTCCTGGCGCCGCGCCGCGTCATCCACAATGCCGTACATGCCCTCAACGCCCGGTGGGGGACGGTCTGCAGGATTGGAACGCGGCAGCTCATGCCGGCGCAGCGCGTAACCCTCGCGTTCGGCACAAGCTCCTCGGGATAAGCAACATCGCAGTAAAGCTGCGTGAGCATCACAAAGCACGAAGAAAGCCCGCCAGGTCGGCCAAGCCACCATACCTTCGCGGCGACGGAGGGCTTTGCGAGCCCGTCCCCTAGTCGCAGCGGGGCGCGACACGGCCCCGTGGAAGGCAAGGTCCGCGAGAGTAGACGCCTCGGGCTCGGAGCAGCGCCGCGCTCGGGCGTGGCGGACAAGGCGCTGGAGGCGAAGAAGGCGGTGCCGCCGGACTTCGCCAACGTGTCCGAATCCCATAAGCTCCGATGCCCGCCGCCACGACGAACCCCTCGCCGTCCGATCGGCTTCGAAGCGCGCAGCACGCCGCTGACCGAGCAGCGGCGCTTCGCCTCGGCGGATGATGCCATGGAAATCCGCGTCGCGGCGTCCGGGGCGAAGGTCCCATCGGGTCGGCGCCGCGAGGGGCACCTCGCATCCCGCCGCTATGGGCAAAGGCTCATCCCCACGCGCCGCGCGGAGGCCTCCGCATAATAGCGAGCATGGTCGAGGGGTCCACCTGCACCACCGGCCAGCGCGGTTCTTGCCTCGACGACGGCAGCAGGTGATGAGGCTTCCTCCCTCCGGCTGCTCGTGGTTGGCTCGGCGCCCAAGACGCCCGCCGAAGATCCTGCGCCTCCAACGTCTACGCCTTCCAACCCCAAATCGGCGTACTTCGCCGAATCCGATTCCGCGTCTGCCGCACCTTCGGGAGCACTACCGATAGTAGTTGCAGCTGCCGCATCAGGTGCGGCGGACGCTCCGTCTCGGCTCCTTTTGCGAGACGACGCCTCCCTCTTCGTTGCGCCATCATCCGGAGCAGCGCGCTCCGGCACGGCAAGGCCTAGGGCCTCGCACACGCGGTTTACCCGCCCCAGCCCCCGCCTCGTCGGTAGCGGGCCTTGCGCTCATGCTCCTCTTGGTGTATGGCCCCAGGAACACGCGCGCGGCTAGCTCCGCGTCCTCCAAACAGATCCCTGAGTCCAGATGAGGGCCAACACTAAGGTAATGCATCCAGAGCAAGCAAAAGGGAAAGGCGGTCAAGACTTACGAGAGAGAGGCGCGCGTGCGCGAGCGGATCTGTGGAGAAACATTGTCGTCCGGCGCCTTTCGCGGCAAGGCGCCAATCACGGCAAGCGGGCCACGCCATACATAATGTACTCTTCGGCAAGGTCACGCATGTTCAAAGTGCGCAGCTATTCCCACAAGCCGCCGGGCCCTTAATCGATCCTTGTCGCCCAGCGTTCGGCGGGCGAGGTCTTGAACGTGATTGGCCGCCCGCATTCGAGGCCGCTCCGCTCTCCACGCGGTGATAGAACCACCGCTTCATCCATTCGACTCCACTTTCGCGCGTGGAATTTGCGGGAAGAGCTTGCGCACCGACCGCAGATCGAAAGTGACGCCGCTGGCTCGACAAAGGCCCCGCCGTCCGCCGCTTTGGCCGGTACCGTGCCTCGTGCGGTAGGCGAACAACAAAGCGTTGGGCGGCACGCTCCCGAGCGCAAGGCCCAC
Source organism: Dendrocalamus sinicus (assembly GCA_036346575.1). Classification (NCBI taxonomy): domain Eukaryota; kingdom Viridiplantae; phylum Streptophyta; class Magnoliopsida; order Poales; family Poaceae; genus Dendrocalamus; species Dendrocalamus sinicus. The sequence continues at coordinate 2,747,042 of CM070655.1, read as the reverse complement.
CAGACACCGCGAGCCGCCACGGCGTTCGGAGTTAGTTGCGCTAGCTCGGCCGGCGTCCGCAGACGACGCGCCACAACGCCGCCGCGGATACGGCCAGCGTCAAGGAAGGCGACGAAGACGATCGCCTCGACTTACGGAGGCGAGGTTTCGCCTCGCTTCGGCGGTGGCGATCGCCGCGACATCGCGCTCGGACAGCTTCCCCGCGCATACGGCGCTGATAACCTTCTGATAACGAGCGAGGCCCGGCTCGCGGAGAACGTACCTTCTTTCTCCGACGCCACCACACTTTGTTCGCCGCCGCCGATCACGCTCGCGGATCGGGTATTTCACCTCCGCCGACGGCGACGCCGAACGCCACAACCACGATCGCTGACCGTGTTCGCCACGGATGCCATCGCTGCAAAAAGTGGCGACGAAACGCGAAGGAACACGGAAGGCGATGCAAGCAAGAGACGCGTGAGGAGCCGCGCGCGACACGATTCGACACCTATTTCAAGCTACCTCGCCCCAATACCGAAGCGTCGCGACGGCCCGCATACCAGGCGCGACCACGCTTGCACAGACCGTCCCGCACGACTCCCCAAAAACCAAAGCCGAGGCGTCGTGGCAGTACACGCCTCACGCGACCGCAGAACCGAGGATATCACGCAAAGTGGTTGCGGTCACGCAACCCGCATACCGCGCGCCCCAATCATGAGCCGCTGCGTGCCCCACCCATGAGACGACACAGTACGACGCGATGACCCGCCTTTTGGCAACATATGCGTACGGAGCGTGCGCGCCTCGACTTCAACTTGGGCGCGGCTCGCGCCACCCGCTCGAGGGTAGGGGCGGAGCGCGCTCGACTTCGACTTGGGCGCCACCTCGCGCCACCCGCTCGAAGGGTAGGGGCGGAGCGCGCGCTTTCACCGACTTGGCGCCACCTCGCGCCACCCGCTCGAGGGTAGGGGACGGAGCGCGCGCCTCGACTTCGACGGCGCGGCTCACGCCCACCCGCTCGAAGGGTAGGGGACGGAGCGCGCGCGCTCCACTTCCACTTGGCGCCACTCGCGCCACCCGCTCGAAGGGTAGGGGCGGAGCGCGCCTCGACTTCGACAGGCGCCACCTCGCTACCATCCGCTCGAAGGGTAGGGGCGGAGCGCGCGCCTCGACCGACTTGGCGCCAGGCTCGCGCCACCCGCTCGAAGGTAGGGACGAGCGCGCCTCGACCGACTTGGGCGCCACTCCGCGCCACCGCTCGAAGGTAGGGGCGGAGCGCGCGCGCGCGCTCTGCCGACTTGGCGCCAGGCTCGCGCCACCGTTCGAGGGGTAGGGGACGGAGGGCGCGCCGACTTCGACGGCGCGGCTCGCGCCACCCGTTCGAAGGGTAGGGGACGCGCGCGCGCTCGCCGACTTGGCGCCACTCGCGCCACCGCTCGAAGGGTAGGGGACGAGCGCGCGCCTCGACTTCGACTTGCGCCACTCGCGCCACCCGCTCGAGGGGTAGGGGCGGGCGTCGCGCCTCGACTTCGACTTGGCGCCACTCGCGCCACCCGTTCGGGTAGGGACTGAGCGCGCGCGCGCCTCTGCTCGACTTGGCGCCACCGCGCCGCCACCCGCCGAGGGGTAGGGGACGGCGCGCGCTGCGTCGACGACCGGCAGGCGCCCGCTCGCGCCACCCGCTCAAGAGTAGGGACGGGCGCACGCGCGCCTCTACTCGACTTGGGCGCCAACTCACGCCACACTGCTCGAAGGGTAGGGGATGGAGCGCGCGCGCCTCTCGCCGACTTGGCGCCACTCGCCGCCACCCGCTCGAAGGGTAGGGGCGAGCGCGCGCGCGCCTACCGATTTGGCGCGGCTCGCCGCCACTGCTCGAGGGGTAGGGGACGGAGCGTGCGCGTCTCGACTTCAACTTAGGCGCCAGCTTCGCTGCCACCCGTTCGAAGGGCAGGGGACGGAGCAGGCGCGCGCCCCTGTTTCGGCTGGGCACCACCTCGCGCCAATTCCCACCCATCTCGGCCCGACGCCGGGGTACGATGGCAAACCGCCACGACTTAAGTTTGCCTCGGTCTTCCTTAACAGGCCACCTACAGCGCACCAACGCCCTCCCCAGGCGGTGCGGACGGCCTCCAAGAGCGCCGACTGTAGATGGCCTGTCAGGAAGAACAAGGCAAACCTTGCCGTCGTATGCAAAGGTATGGCACGGCGCACAGGTCCACTTACGGCAAGCACAGGCCTGCTATCGTACGCAGATATGAAGTCACCACACCAACATACCCTCGTCCGCGCAGCCAGAGCATGCGAATGTCTTCATATCTGCCTACGAGAGCAGGTCGGGCCCTGCCATTCTCACTTTATGCCGTGAAGTATTCCCACAAATAGGACATACTTTCGTTCACGGCTTCGCTGACATTAGCGTCGGACGGCGCGGTCATCAAACGCAGATGAACAAAAGTTTGTCCTACATGTGAGAAGTTAACCATGAACAGGTGTGGGGTGAGCAGCAAGGGATGCCCAGCGAGCAACCCCCAGCGCCAACCCATTTATACCCAGCCTGACCAGGCGAAGAGTCGCCAGCATGGAGGAGCGTCAACCGGCGGCATGCCAACCGACGGAAGCAAAGCCGGAATGTCGGGCGCTCGGCTACGTGTGCGTAATGCAGCCGCCGCCGCGCAGCATGCGCGTCGGAAACCGTCGCATGCTCCACTCGAGAGGCGCTACGAGGCAACGGCCCGCCCGCTAGCCAACCGCCATTAAAAGCGCACCACCATCCGCGCGATCGATCGGCTTCAAGTGGCGAGCCCAACCACACGCCTCTGCCGACTTGGCGTCGGCTCGCGCCACCCGTTCAAAGGGCAGGGAACGGAGCGCGCGCGCCTCGACTTCGACTTGGGTGCGAGCTCCGTTGCCACCCGTTCGAAGGGTTGGGGACGAGAGCGCGCGCGCAACCACTTCCGGCATCAACCATACTTTCAACCGCAGCGAGTTAACATTATGCAAGACCGGAGAAGTTCACGGCCGCGAGGACGGAGGGCCAAGGGACTCAAGAACATGGCTTCTACCCGGTGAAGCCCTTCACCATGAGAGGCTCTGTTGTAGGGGTGGCCCCACCTAAACCAGCGAGCAGTTTAGAAGACTACAAAGACCAGAGTAGAACATGTGTAATGACTCAAATACCCTTAGGGGGATACACAGATGTAAGGGCATGATTGTAAAAGCACTCCCCACATGAATATATATAGCGGGATGAGGGGAGGAAGGCAGGGGACTTCCCACTCTCCACTACCACTTCTCTCTCTGTTTGGTCTGTAACCACAACAACCATCTATGAGCAAAACTACACCCAACTATCTATCATAGGCGGCTGATATTGGGGTGTTATTTTAGACTTCGTCCGATGATTTTTATCTGTACTTTTTGATATTGTAGCAGACAGTGGAGATGTCGACGTTGATGGTGCACAGATATTGGGCTCAAGAGGCCATTTGAAGAATCCAGTTCAAGAAATCATCTTATTTCGACGTTTGTCCTTTTAGCTTTCGAAGAAATAAAAAACAAAAGCAGAAGACAAAAAAGCTAAAACAAATAAGGCCATTGGCATTCTTCGTTGTGTTCAAGAGGCAACCATTAAATTACAGTGTGTGTTAGCCAGCAGGGTTTTCAGAACAATGTTAATGTGCCGACAGGTTTCAGAACAATGTTAGGTACTATTTAAACTACAGTGTTGCTATTCTACACTTCGGAACAATTTAATTAGCAGCGGTGTTAGCATAAAAAAAAAGGAGTGAAGGAGTTGTCCACCGCCTCCAACTAACAAAGTCTGACCTGGCCAAAATCCTCCACGCGTCACATACCGACATATCTTCCTGAACGTGGTCTATGGACCTGAAACCCATCACAACCGTCCACACCTTTGATGGAGTCAGTGGCACAGATCTTAATGAGGCATTTAGTGACCTAAGGTCTACGAAATCTGCGCGGCTTCCTCAGATCCTATCCCATGTAAACCCAATGCTACCAGACGGCTAGAGATACCTGCGTGTGCCGAGTCCATGAACCGAGCACGTGCACGTGTACAGGTCAGCCGTTTGGAGTCTATGGACCGGGTCTACGTCAAAAGTAACGTAACCCCTCGTCTCTCCTCTTCTCCCTCCCGAGTCTCCCACCCATTAAAATGCACAAGCTTCGCATCTTCTCCTCCTGGTCCAGAATCAGCACCAAAAATCCAAAACTACGAGGTAAGAGAACTTCCGAAAGATTATACAGATTGTTTGTCTCCTCTTCATGTATCAATCTCTTAAGTATTCGCTGAAAAATAATGGAAATTTCTTTCTTTCCATGTAATTTACCAATTTAGCGTTCAAGCATGGTGCTTTACTGCTTTTTCCTTGAATTTTTTCGCGGGAATATTTCAGTGGATTTTGGACTCGGAGCTTGCTCGGGAGATCGATTTCGGTGTCGGAGGAGGGGATGTCTGGGCCCCTCGATCGATTTGCCAGACCATGTGAGTATAAAGTGTTTCTTTCATATACGACTTTGGTTTTTGGTTCCTCTTGTTCTTTCTTGTATGCGTTTAGTTTCTTTGATATTGTGGCATTTCAATTGGTGCCTATTGCGATGCTTGCGCTCCTCAACTCAATTCAATTCTTACTGGAGGACATACTGAAAAGTCTATGATTACATGGTTTATAGGATTTGGGGCTACTAGAATTATTTTCTTCATTTAACGCCAAGAGTTACCTATAAAAACCCAAGTATTTTATTAAAAAAAACCCAGGCAGAAGTCTATTCTGTTTCCAATTGTTTAGTTTTACTTGGTCTCACTAGAGGGCATTATAGCTAATGCTTGAAGCTACTCATTTTCAAGGATTAACCACAAAAGGAAAGTAGTAAAGTGTAGATCAATGAAGAGAATCGACATATAGTGATGTTGATGTCACATGTACAAACCAACAAATTCATAAATCATTCAACCAATCCATGTACTGGTCTTATTGCCTTGCACTCTTTATGGCGCTAAACTAATTTTTGTAGAGGTCCCTGTGCTGAATCTTCATGCTAACACCTATAATTACACACTATTGTTTAAGCACCATTACCTGCCTAGCCCACTTATCGGTTACTGTTACTAGAGTAACACTGGCTGCTTTTGCTTTGATTAAGAGATGGAACATTAAGATATTATTACTGGTACAGGTTTCGAAGGGTTTACTCATAATGATGAAAGAAAAGAGAACAGATCTGATGCAGACAACTCAGAAGGAGAGAAGAAAACTAAAATGGGATCTTTCAAGAAAAAGGCAATTAATGCAGGGAATAAATTCAGACATTCCCTAAGGAGGAGAAGCAAAAAGAAGAATGAAAATCGGGTTTCCATCGAAGACATAAGAGATGTTCGAGATCTTGAAGCTGTTGAGGCATTTCGACAATGCTTAGTTGATGAGGATTTGTTGCCACAACAGCATGATGATTATCACATGATGTTGAGGTACAGCATCCGCTGATGTCACAGTTTAAATCTGACCTTATTATGTGTATACTCTTTTTCATATCTTTCCAATAGTCCCACCGGAAACCCTGTACCAACTGCCCATGTGTGCTCAAGAAGTCAAGGTTGTCATGAGAAGAACATTGATAATTGTTATAGCCATCTGAGATTTTCATTTTATATCATTCACATGTAGGTTCCTGAAAGCACGTAAGTTTGATGTTGAGAAAGCAAAGAATATGTGGTCAGAAATGCTTAGATGGAGGAAGGAATTTGAGATCGACAGTATAGAGGTAAAGCTGAAAGTTGAACAAATATACCATAATATGTGTTTTGTATCGGTCTTTGCTTGGAGTAACTTTCGTATTGTACTTTTATGACACATGTTGGTCCGTTTTCCTCAGGAATTTGACTACTCTGAGTTAGAAGAAGTAATGAAGTATTATCCGCAGTTTTATCATGGGGTGGATAAAGAGGGAAGACCTGTCTACATAGAGTTAGTAGGTAAAGTTGATGCCAACAAGCTGGTGCAAGTAACAACTATAGACCGGTACGTAAGATATCATGTCAAGGAGTTTGAGAGATGTTTCCAGATGAGATTTCCAGCTTGCTCAATTGCCGCAAAAAGGCACATAGACTCATGCACTACTATTCTGGATGTGCAAGGCGTGGTATGTCTTGTTATGGCTAAATATTGCTCTTACCATATGAAAGCCACATTTTAAATACTTTTTACTTGACTTGTTTTCTATAATTGAAGGGATTTAAGAACTTCTCAAAAGCTGCAAGGGAACTAATCACACAATTGCAGAAGATTGACAATGACAACTACCCAGAGGTAGGTCATCCTGTCATGGATATTTGGTGACAGAATTCAGTTGCAGTTGTTTGTTTTATATTTTGGGTGAAATGTTTCCAGCACTTTGTTAATAAAAGAAAGTTTTACTTTATGTATAGGTCACTCTTCTTTGAAAGTTGTAATACAGCCTCCTTGTCATTATATTTCTCTTGGCCCAACACTACAATATCTAATGCATTCTGAGTGGTGTTACAGACGTTGTGCCGGATGTACATAATTAATGCTGGCCAAGGCTTCAGGATGTTATGGAGCACAATAAAATCTTTCCTTGATCCAAAAACTGCTTCAAAAATTCATGTAAATACTGCTATTATGTAGCATTTATTTGATTGCATCATTGTTGAGCAATTGGGTGCATAGATAATGGTTGTATTTGTATCTTTTCACTTGAAGGTTCTTGGAAGCAAGTACCAAAACAAGCTACTTGAAATAATTGATGAGAGGTCAGAATCTTTAATCTTGTCCACATGTCTGTGTTGTTGGCGTCCATCCTAATTTCTGTTTACTCCATGTATGCAGTGAATTGCCAGAATTTCTTGGTGGCAAATGCAAGTGTGACAAACATGGAGGTTGCCAAAGATCAGAAAAAGGTCCTTGGAAGGATCCCAACATAATAAAGGTTGTAAGCTCCTATTTCTCAAAGAGAGGATATTGCATGCACTCTTATTCACAGGGCATCTTGTGTTTGCTAATGTGATGCATCTTCAATTTATCCAGAGGGTCCTGAATGGCGAGGCAAACTACGGCAGGCAAATCGTGACCATATCAAGCACTGATGGAAAAATTATTGGTTATGCTAGGCCACAGTACCCAACTGTAAGTCTATAAGTATGCTTCAATGTGGAGATTTATAGAACCATCCTATTCGATTTTCAATGAATACTTACTCTGTTATCTTACTGAAGCAGAGAAAAGGCAGCGATGCATCAACTGAGTCTGGGTCTGAAATGGAAGATGTTACATCTCCTACTGCACCAAGGAACCTGATAACAAACCATCTTTTGACACCTGTTCATGAGGAGGCAAGTAGCTATGCCTGCTCACCTTAGTGTACAATTATGAAACCTGGTATTATCAGCAATTCAGCATAGTCTACATCAGTAGCATCACCAATTGAATATTGACTAATGGCACCACAAGAACAGCAAAATTGTTGACAAAAGATCAGCAAAGTATGATTATTTTGTGAATACTTGAACTATACATGATCTGGCACCTTTCCCAATTGTGTTTACTAATACGAAATTTTATAAGTAGGTTTTCCAAACAATTATGGAAGGTATCTTAGGGCTACTGTGAGATTCTTATGTTAATGCTGCCTTTCTTAGGGCTACTGTGAGATTCTTATGTTAATGCTGCCTTTCTTATTACATACCTGTTGTTAATAAGTAACCTCTTTTGCTATTTCCAGTCAAAATTGACAGCGCATGCCTCCACGTGTGCTGCTCATCCCATTATTGAAGAAAGCATTCCTGTTGTTGACAAGGTTGTGGATGATGGCTGGAGCAGCCCCCGAGCTAGTCCAACATATTCGTCCTCAGGTCCGTTAGGTTGTTGCTATGCCTTTTTTTCCCTATTTGGAAGCCCCTGTTAGTTCCATGTGTATTCCCATTTAGCAAGTTTTTTTTATTATTCGCACATAGTTAACAAATTTGCCAAAAGTAGCTACAGATGTACTGACGATCCATAAACATTTCTATCATTGTACCCAGTGAGCTAATCGGAGAAATATTCACTGATTAACCAGTTTGCTATAGTTATTGCTGTTATTAGAATGTAATTATCAAAATTACCCCCAATACATGACTTGTAGGCAAGTGTATTGGCTTGGGTTTTTGTTGGCTGAACCTGAATTTTTTTTACATAAACACCAGGTTCATTATCCTTGAGTAATTTACCAATCACGTTTGAAGGACTTCGGGCTCTGATTATCACATGGCTGACCGTCTTGATCATGAGTCTTTTTGCCATGCTTTGTTCTGTCCCAAGCAGAATGGCTAAAAGGCTCTCAAACCAATCCATTAATCATGATCAATATTATGTGGACTATCCTCAAGAGCAAGAGTACAAGGAGGAATTGCGGCCTCCATCTCCTGCTCCGTCTTATACGGAAAAGGATGTACTTTCATCTATGCTAAAACGGCTAGGTGAGTTGGAGGAGAAGGTGCAGGTGCTTGAAACAAAGCCATCTGAGATGCCGTTTGAAAAGGAGGAATTGCTCAATGCAGCCGTCCGCCGCGTGGACGCATTGGAAGCTGAGTTAATTTCTACAAAGAAGGTAGGCTTGAGTTAATTTCTACAAAGAAGGTAGGCTTGTTTTGTTCAAAGTATAGTAGTTTTACAGCTTCAATCTGAATCGACACAAACTAGAGTGATTCATTATTACAGTATTACTCCACGGTATATACAGTAGATATAAAGAGATTACTAGTCTTTAAACAAAATAACAAGGTGATAAAGTATGTACAATTTTCATGAACAGGCCCTCTATGAAGCGTTGATGCGGCAGGACGAGCTGCTTGCGTACATCGACAAACAAGAGCTGATCAAGTTTCGTGTACGTTTATCTCATGCTTTCTTTTCTTTCTATTGAGATACATGCGTTTGATGGTTCCGTTCCTCCAGTACATTAATTAACGACTGATCATACCTTTTTAACGTATTTGGGTACTCAGTCAACTCTAATGTGTAACCTTCCTACATGCCTTTGCAGAAGAAGAAATTCTGCTTCTAAGAGCTGAACGAGGAGCAGCCATTCTTCATACACATATTGGTCTTCTGGACCGATCGCCAAAAATACGTATGCATGTTCGTTCGGGTGTGAAAGCATGTAATTAGTAGGGAAAAAATGGTGTGTCTTCTCCCCCTACCTATTTGATGTTTTGGGTTGAGGACTACTGTTCATGCCTGCAATAGAGTGAGAATCCGAGAACACCAAAATTGTGAGCTTGGGATGCTGTTTGCGTGCTCTTTCAGACGAGGTATCCAGTGCTTCCTGGCCTAGGCCGTGTAGCCAATTGTATGTTAATTGTTGTGAATGAATGAATGAATGGATTGCGTGTGCTGTTGTACTACGCGTATGCTGCTTGATGTTTCGTCAGGACTCCCCCTCGTTCCAGCTGCACCAAACAGCCCTCCTTATCTATCCATGCACTGACGGCGAGGCTTGCCCGCACCGGCGGCGCACGGCGGGCAACGCGCACGGGCCGCGGGCGCCGCGCGGCCTGCATGGCGGGCTCGGCTCGAGTGGAGCTGGCCTCGCCGCGCACTTGCCGTACGTACGGTTGGAGGCCAAGTGCCAACGAGCGGTCCACTTCGGCGCCGGTGCACGGCGGTGACAAAGGGCACAGGGCGCGCGGCCTGCATCGCGCGCGCTCGGCTCGGGTGGCGCGGGCAACGCGCGGTTGGAGCACTGCACGGCGCGGCGTGCGCGGTTGGGTGCCGACGGGCGCATGGTTGCTTCTGGTGCGGCCACGTGCAGCTCGGCCGTCTCTCCTCGGTGCAGTGATTGACTCGGGCAGACTAGGGACTGTAGTTTTTCAATTTTTGTTCCTGTTTTTGACTTTTTTTTATAGTAACTAATTTTTAACAAAATATCTTTTTAAAATAGAATTTACTAGTTAATTGTAGTATATATTATACCGATTTCATTTATATTGGCAAAAAAATATACGTGAGTTTCTGTTACTCTGTAATCTCTCATACGAATAATCCAAAAGCCACAAACCGCAGTTAAAAGCTATAAGTCACAGTAAAAAAGAACAGACCCCTATAGGTAGGCTATAGTCCGATGGCGAAGATCAAAAGAACATCAAATTTCTTTTGAAAATCACAAAAAAAATACAGTTTCAACTCAAAAATAGCTGCACAACCTGAGGTTTTGGCCGTGGCTAGCTCGGCCGCCTCTCCTTGGCGGGTTCCTCAGGAAGCAATCGCACTGGCCGGGGTATGGAGCTGTGGATGGTAATTCGCGAAGAAGGCTGGTGCGGCCGGCGCCGCGGCGTGAAGACCGGGGAGTTGCGCGGGATGCGCCAGTTTTGCGGACGAAGCGGTCGGCGTACGGGCTTGCAGCAGTCTTTCACCCGAGGCGGTCGGCGTACAAAGTGGCAAAGTGCGGCGAGCCCCATGTGCATCAGTGCATGAAGATGCTAGGGTCACAGCTCAAAAATTAGATGAGCGTAATGGCACACTTCTTAGTTCTTACCATACGTTCATATCCAGAAAAAGAATTCCTTTATATATACTTGCTTGAAGCATGCTATTTTGTTACATAATTACATTGTTCGTTACAATCTAAGTTTAAAACAGATAGGCCCAAGTGAATGGAGGTAACACCGCTGTCAAAAAAGAAAAAAAAAGTAAGAAAGAAGGTGAACATCAAAATAATAAACAATCGCCAGTATCTTCAGGATCTATTTCACCACATCAGCAGGCAGGAGCAACCCTCCATGTAAAATGCATAATTTTGCTCGTTTATCGTTGAAGTGCATATCAGCGCCTCGTTATGCAACACTTCTCCCGACAGCTCATTCAAATCAAAGCTCAGAAGGGTGGAGGATGCTATTTCTCATGAGGAACCTAGTTAATTGGATGGTTGTATTTCCTGAACACCCTATCTTGGTTCTCCCTCCACCATTCCTCGGCCTGCTGCTCGGCAAATCTCCTCTTGCTGACCAAAAATAAAACAACTCATAACAAATGCTCAGCTTCGGAATTGTCTTACATTAATGGTGAATATGAACAAGTGTTACGGAGTTGAGTGGTAAAAAGATAGTTGATGGATTAATCGAGTTCAGATATATGCTGCATGTAGGAATATGGTTGGGGATGGAATACCTGAATCGGACACGTTTGAACACCTTGGTACCATCTCTCAGCTGCATAAGTGTCACATACACTCCTGGTTCAAACTGCTCAATTAACTGCACTTCTCCATGAGTACCATACCTTGGTGCAAAGTCACCCTGAGCCCTCGCGTTGTTTTCCATGATACGATGGCATGGTGATTCGCTTGCCATGGAAATGCCAGAGCTGCTAGCATTTCCAGAACTGCCATCTTGAGACATTGCCAAGTAACCTATGCTAGTTGACCTATTGTGTGCAATACCATGTAGTCCACCACTTGAGAGGCGAGGCTGTTCATGTACAGTAGGTCCTGTGACCTCTGGTGGATGACTACTTTGTCCTGTAAGAAATCTCTCTGAATGACTTCTCAAGGTTTTTAAGCTGTCAGCAATATCGCTGGGCACTCTATCTGCAATACCCTTGAGCTGAAGGATGAAGGGATGTGATAATATGAGTGTCCTCTAATACATAGCAAATAAACACAAACTTTAAAGCAACTCTTACTATATGAGCCACTAAGATTGCACCAACTCCGGTTAATATTTCTATTAATCCAACAATAAATGCTTTTATATTTTGCTGGTTTAATTTGAAATATCACTGAAGTACACCCCCTAATTGTATTTGAATTGAATTATAGAGAAGTGTCAATACTGTAAATGGAATACAATAGATGAAAGTATAAGTACTGCAGCACAGTAGGCAGTTAAAAAGTATATCATGCGAGCTCTAATAACTAGCTCAAGAGTTGCATATGTAGTTTCGGCAGCAATAGTTTACTGTACCTCACTGTCAAGAAACCTAATAAACTCCAACACAGCACTGCGCGTGGCAGATTCTTCTGCAGCTATAGAGGCAGCATTTTTAGCTATTCTTTCTGATTTCTGCAGTTGCTCATCTTGGGCTTCGCATTTCTGTTTTAACTTATTAACCTGTAAAAATACAATGGTTTTATCAAAATAAGCTAACCACAGTGAAGTAGAAAATTCTACAGTATTATAAATCATACCTGAGATTGCAACTTCAAGATATCTTGATTCAGCATGTCGTTAGTCTTCTTCAAGTCATCAGTAGAGCAGAGAGGACTTGCGGTTGCAGGAGGTGCACTTGACTTCCATGTGTGTAGAGATGGTGACATCGAAGGCACGCCCATTGCCATTGGAGCTGGCATTGTCATAGGCTTTAAATTAGTTGGAATTGAACCAAATGTTCCTGTAAAAGTGAGATCTTTGAACTGTAACATTGAAGGGACTTGGGATGCCCTCATCATGGACATAGGATCTGGTTTCATCTCGTTTCTAAATGTTTTTGTCTCTGCATGTTTCACTGGCTCTGCTGGTGCTGTCGTTGCAAGCCTGGAAGGCCTTATTTCTGGCCTCTCTGACTTGTCTTTGATATCAATGGAGCGACGAGTGATGACATTCCTTTTGTTATATGAACTGTTGCTGCAAGTATCTGCAGCTTTCAGTTTCACGAAACATGAATCGCATACACGATGTGGTTTGCTAGGGGTTGGTGCCAAAGCAGCCTTCAGCACTTTTCTTGAACTACATGCATGGCAATGAACAAGCCCACAATTGTAGCAATTGTGTCTCTTTCTTGTGAAACCAAATGGTTGCCTACAGCCTGAGCAGACGGACTGATCTGCACCTGAAACCCACTTATGTATGCAAATGCATGTCGTGAAATTTGAACCACATGATATACTTTTAACATGACGATCTTTTAATGCTTCGACAAGAGTTGGTGTTTTTTTATCTTCATTGTCACCGTGTCCCAGCCTTCCATTGGCCCCCATACCCCATGTATATACTTCACTTCGTGAAGTCAAGACTGCAACATGGTAAGAGCCACATGAGATCTCTTCAACCAACTCACCAGCCAACCTATCTTTTACTAGGCAGGGTTGTTTACCGTCAGATTTTGGGTTCCCAAGTTGGCCATAGCTAGAGCTGCCCATTGTGAAAACATGACCGGATGTAGCGAGGGCAATAGTCATACTGTGTCCACAAGTTACCTGATGGAAATTATGGTCAACGAGTGCCTGAACACAGGTAGGAACTAGCCTAGCCTCTTTATCCCCATGACCTAGGCGATTCTTATCTCCATCACCCCAGGTAAATAGCTTCCTGGACACCACATTTACGCCTGCCTGACTACTGGTCTCCACAATTGCCACGGAATGCCAAACTCCACAGGCAACTTTCATCGTTCTAAATCCACTCAAAGTTTCTACTTCCTTTGGATATGCAATGTTTTCATGATTTCCATGTCCAAGAGCGCCAAAAGTGCCATCACCAAAAGTAAATACTTTTCCACTTGACATGGCCAATGCTGAATGCCATGAGCCACATGCAACAGACAATACTTGAAGCCCTTCTAAAGGCCCTGAGACTCGTTTTGGAAGCCAGTGGCTAGCTCCAATGCCATGTCCAAGCAATCCAGCATTGTAAGATCCATCACCCCAAGTGTACAAATCACCAGAGGCAGTTACAGCACAAGTATGAAACTCCCCACATGCAATATATTCCACATTAGACACTGCTAAGGATTCAACAAGTTTGGGACGACTAATATCTGCATCAGTTCCATGACCTAGCTGCCCACCAAGTTCTTCGCCCCATGTGAATACTTCTCCTTGCCTGGTAGTAAGAGCAATGTGCCTCGAACCACATGCTATCTGCTGTACGTCCAAAACAACATCTGATTCCAGAGGTTTAGGAATTAAAAAGTCTGCTTTGGAGCACAAATAGTTTGAGGATCCTTCTGAGGGGATCACATCAGTCCACACCTCACCCCATACGTAAACATCACCAATGGATTCTATGTCAACTGGTCCAGAACCTTGACTGGATGAACTAGGGGCACTGGAATTACTAAGCCGGCTACTGTCTCCTGTACTTGCTCTTAGCATATTTGCATGATCTGATCCAACATCTGCTCTTCCAGAATTGAAAGAATTGACTGTGCTAAAACCAGCTGAGTTAAAACTACATGTAATACTTGAGGCGATATCTAGTGTTGTATCATACAAATTGCTATCTTGATACTGTGAGACTTCCTGAAAAAAGAAAGATGTGTTAAATAAGAATATTCTGCAACTTATGATCAAATGTAAGGCGCACTTCAATCTCAGACTACAAGGAGGGGTAAGGTGGATAAGTTAGTAGTGGATCAGAACTAAACGGTACCTCAAAAAAGATCGCTTTGAAAAGAAGCTAAGCTTTCCCAAACAAGGCCTAATTTATGCACTAATGATATCTCAATTACTTTAACCAAATATCACAGCGAAATTCTATAATATTTGAATTAATTGTAAGTAATGTAGCAAATTATTTAGGAAAATCAACTCACGTCTGAAAATGATATTCTATCGCTTTGACCGTCAGTCAAAGAATTTATACGGCATGAAGTAATTAGTGTCTCAAGTGTTGAAAACCACACTTCAACTTCAGCTTGATCCTTGCAAACCTGTAGATCAGCTAGAATTCTGTGTAATTATTGTCTTCCATAGATCATATTACAAGGCAGTTGTAGAGGTAAAGCATGTAGCGTCAGTTAATAAACATGATTAAAGAATTTATCTTTTACCAGATCAAGGGAACGTTGGCCATTCTTGTATATCAGGGAAAATGATAGGTAATCCTTCTCAGGGCGTAAAAACCTCCTAAAAACAGCCTGATAAAAAACAATGTAAATGCACAAGATCCCAATTTCAAATGTCAGATAAAATTAAAACACTCAAAACTCTGAAAGTCTCAATAAACTCTTGGATATTAAAACCTGTTCCTGTGAATGTACACCAGCAAAGTAACCACCAACAGTTATCAGTGGTAGTTCAACTTACAGTTCTCTGTCCAGGAATGATTTTACAGACAGAAGACAGTCTGAGGCACTTTTCCTTGTTGTGGGAATACCAAACTAAGGTTGTCTCGTCCTGCAACGGGAACATCATGGGGCTGTTATCTTTATCTTGTAATGAAGCACTTAACATTGATATCATTTGAATGCACATATGAACTTACACTAGCAAGTCTGAACTCACGAATCTTTGGTTTTCTTCCCTTCCGGCTATACTTGATAAGGTTGCTGCCTTTCTTTAAAGTAATAAGGGCCTTTAGGACATAAAAGAAGGCCAGGATAAGTACTGCCAATTTTTTAGCAGATAAATGTTTGTTCAAACAAAGTACAGGGAAACAAGACACAATGCCAGTATCTGGAACCTCACATTATCATCTGGTGTCATCTAAACAGCAACAGGTCAACATTCTATTTTCAACTCTTGGTCACCTGCAACTGCACAGACAAATTTATATTGGGGCATTGGCATCAGACGATCTTCTTCTTCTTTTTGAAACAAATCAGCATCAGAAGAATTGGTTTTAGAACAAAAACAACAAGCCAATATCAAATGTCTTTTTTAACAACATATGAGAGAAATATACAATGATAATACCAAAATGGTTTCCTGAATCCATTGCAATTGCTATGGTGCCAATATCTGTATGGTTTCTTTGTGCATTTGCAGATGCTGTGCCACGGGATATGATCTGTTAAGAGTATCCAGTTTGATTCCTAATCGCTCATATTCTTATCTGATTATTTCCCCCCATGCGCATCTAGATCGTTATTGCTCCTTCCTATCCTCACAAATCCTCCAAATTTTACAGTTTTGCATATAGAAATGTTTTGATATTTCCATCAGAACAGATTAACAACTCTGCACATGCAGAAGGGACAATCTAAAACTATACACATGCATAACAGATTTACAAAATGCTGAACACGTGATGAACAGAAGGGATGCTTCTGGTTTGTATTGAGGCGGCGGGAGTGAACGGAACAAAATGAAACCGATAAATCAAGATCGCGGGCACATATACGACGGAATCGAGCCTGAAGGTGCGAAATGTGAGGGCAAATTTACACGATCTTGGTGGAGAATGGGAAAAAGGAGCAACCTTGCTCGTCGCCGGCGTTCCCCGGTCAGACCGTCGTCAACCCTTCTCCTCCTCCGGCGACAACGACGCATGTCCTCCGCCCCCGAAGCTGGGAACGAAATGGAAACGGAAAAACTGTTCTTTTCTCTCCTTTTTTTTTGGAGAGGAAAAATTGCTCTTTTCGAAGGGACGAGACTGGAGTACTGGAACAGAAGAGATCCGCCTTTCTCTCGGAATTAACAAGTCATATTTCCCACTTCCCAGTTTTTTCTGCGTTGAGATTTGGCGTTGCAGTCTACGTGTCGAACACCATCACACGGTAATGTTACCGTGCGATAGCGTCTCTTGGCCATCGCTGATTTGAGATAAATGAGATATTGGGTTATTCTTTTCGTCTTTTGCTTTATTCCAAGATCAAAAAATTAAACGTTGAAACAAGACAAACTCTTGAACCGAATTCTTTAAATGATATTTTGAGCCCAAAACCATATAAACCATTCACGTCGATGTCACTGTAGCAAAAAATTGTCAGCCATATCAAAAATTATCAGTCGTAGCTCAAAAGAACACCCCATTATAGCACGATCACTACACTACAATGAATCACTGCATTTATTTCTTTTAATCAAAAGGCTAAATAAAGAGGCAAAGGATCTTATTTCCATCTATTCTAAGCATTTGTGCATGACCACCTGCATAAAGCTATTACCCTTAGTTTGTATTGAAGTATAAGTAAATTGTTCATTTTTTTATCAACTTAATTTTTTTAAATGAATTGGTTAGTATATGCAATTCAATATAATATTAGAATTAAGGGGTTTTAGGTTCAAGACTCAACTGGCGCAATAAAAAAATTACAGCCACTTTTATTCCACATCTTAGCTTTAAGGGAGTCTACACGTGAGTAAGAGTGTTAAAGTATAAGTGAATTGCTCGTCTTCTCTCATCGGTTTAAGTTTTTAGGTGAATTGGTTGGTACATACAACTCAATAATTTGGAATACGAAATTTTTTCTCGGTTTTATGTGAGGGCTGAACTATTTCTTGTAAAGTTATTGTGAAATTACTGACTTCCAAACAAACATTTATCTTTCGAAAAGCACTTTATGGAACTATGGAAGGTCACTAAGGTTATTTTCTTTTATGGATTCATCAAATTTAGAAGCTTTTAACCTCTACACTCGGTCAAAATATGCCTACAAAATGGAGCGGAGGAAGTACAATTTTGTAGGGCACAAAATCACCAATCCTGTAGCAGTCTCCAACACGTGTGCTGACTCCACGATTGAAAAATGTATCAGCGTTTAATAAGACAGGCTTGAATAAAACCTGTTCTGCAAAATCATACCTTGGAACTTGGTCAGCCAAAAAAAAGAAGCTCCAAAGCGTTCGAACACGTGCACGTTAGAACTTGAGGTCACTGCAACGAAGGTCGCGAGGCCAGTGAGAACTCGATCCAGATGTGAGCTCGTGACTCTGCTTTACCGGGTCGGCGACGGCGAGTCGGCGTTGCCTCCGGTCGCCCATCCAGCCCTTGACATTTCAATTGGCTCGCCGTGTTGAGGAGCACCTACTGCTGCTATGCTTGCCTGCAGCTTCCGCTTTTAAAAACACAAGAATAGTATCATCACTAAAAGACTCGTAGACCAGCACTACTACTCCATCCATTTCCATAGTCCACAAAGCACGAGCTTATTATAATACTGCTAATCTCAGTATCTTCCTAAACTGTGTTGGTTCGTTGGGTAGGCACGTACTTGTTGAACAGTCAGTCTAAAACAGTTGCCTGTCCAGACTGATGAAATTGCAAAATTAGCATCTTTCCGTGCTGACCCGGAACTGCATTCTACTCATTTGTTGTTTTATCCACTCGTGAAGAAGAGTCAAGTTGGTTCATCCTGTTACCACTGCGTGGAGGCTCATCTAGTCGTCTGAACTGTACCGGACTGCCAGCCAAGAATGACTTGGAAAGTTCTGAAACAAAATGGGGGAGACTTGGAAAGCTCCAAAAGGAGGAGAAAGACCGGCGGCTGCAGGCACACACAGCTTTGTGCGTCACAACCGTCGTCAACACCGAGCATGCTAGTTAAGCGCTGACGCACCACGCAACTTCATGCCCTACGACCAAATTGCGCCATCTTTTTGCTTCTTTTTTTTAAGAAGCCAGAAATTGGTATTGTGGTCTGAACTCTGAAGAGCTCTCATACGACTTTCGGAGCTGACCTGAACTTCAGAAGGACGCAACTGGTGAGATAGGCGACTACACGGCTGATGCTATGCATGACGCATGCACATGATTTAGTATTATGTTTTCATTAGCTTATGCTTCAGGTTCTGGTTACTCAACCAACTTCTAGAAGTCAAATTAAGGTGTTAATTTTCGTCAAACAGGAGATCTTTCGTGCAGTGGGATGCTGACTTGGATACCGGATGCTACCTACGCTACGCATACAGTTAGGTAGGTGCATCTGCCTTTTGTGTTTTGTGAGATGCTGTACACCTGGATATGCCTCCAGATGCAGCTGGGCCACTGCTAAAACTTGCATCCCCCTTGCTCCTCAAGAAACAGGGAGAAAGTTCTTTTTAAGGTAGTTCAAAAGCGCAAAGGCAAGTGACACCGACACATGCCAAGGTTGTCGACAGTTTCCAGCTGTTGAGTTCACTGTGTCGAAGCACTTTCCTTGAGAACCACTCTGTAGTGGCACAAAAAAAAGTGCGATTAGTGTGTGTATAAATCAAGGCTTCAACCATTCGCAGTGCGATATACTCGTAGTAAGTAGTATAGTCAACTGGTCTCCAAAAAATTAAGGTGGTAAATATCAGCTAGAATAATTGCATGTAGTCAATGCCAGTCTTTCTGAAAATTAACTTCTCTAAACGCATTATCATCAGTAAATGGTCAGACTAGGAATAGAAAGGGTTAATTGTGCTAAAAAGACAATAGCTGATCAGCAGAGATCTAGAAACAAGAGCAAGAACTCCAAGACTGCAATATAGAGGATTTGGACAAGTGTCACGCAGCTCTGCAACCTAGCAAACGTGTACGACTACTGTGTTACTGGAATCATATGAACGCTGCCACTTGGACGACGTCGCGTGCAGACAGGTCTTGTTCCCGTGTCCACATTTCCAGACTCCTCTTTCCGGGAGAAAATTTTCTGAAAGCCGAGCAGCGACGCCATATGACACGATCGCACGAGTTCGATCAGGTCTTGAGCGACAGAAGGAAGAACAAAGTTGTTTTTGTGATGTTGTAGTTGTAGGGGTACACCTGTGATGAGATGGTGAAGGCCCCTAGCTAGTTGCTTGCCACATTGGCAGCAATTCCTAAAGGTTGCCATGAAATTATTCAACCTTTTTGGTGTTGCTTTGAGTTTGGGATACGGGTAGATGAGATATGGCTGAGTTGGATTTGTGAGTAGGGGTGGAAAAAAAGCTTGTTAGTGGGCTCGTTGGCTCGGTTCAAAATTACTTCAATTATACTTGTTAATTGGTTAAACATTAAAATGAGTTGATTTTAAATGAATTTGAATTTTGCTCAAGCTCAGCTCGGCTCGGCTCGTTAGCTCGTTTCTAAAAATACTTTTAAATTATCCGTAAAATGATATTAAATCAAAATATGCCAATTTTAGAAAAAGCTCGATAAGACGAGCAGTTGGCTCGATATCCACCCCTATTTGTGAGTTGTGGAAAAGTTATCGCGGTCACAGATTACTGTCACTTTCATATGCTCCAACCAACGCATTTCACTCAAAACAGTTACTGAAACCGAGCTTACCGTTCCGTTGAATGCTCATGCCGCATCAAGTTCACATGTTTTGAGAACGAGGTTTGAGATTTCTCATCTTCTAAGTTTGAGCGCGCATGGAGGCGCCAACAGAATCTGAGACGGTGGGAAGATGGCAGGAAGGCGGCGGGCGTGGAGCCAGTGGGGAGACAGTGGGAAGGCGGCAAGCATGGAGACGGCGGGGAGGGAGTGGGCATGGAGGCGCCAACTGGATCTGAGGCGGTGGAGAGGCGGCAGGCATGGAGAAGGCGAGCGTGGAGACGACAGGAAGGCGGTGGGTGCAGAGCGGGTGTGGAGGCGCCAATTGAATCTGAGACGGCGGAGAGGCGGCGGGGAGACGGTGGGCGTGGAGACGGCGGGTGTGGAGACGATGGGGAGGCAGCGGGCTGGGAGGTAGTGTGGAGGCGGCGTGAAGGGAGCGAGTGTGGAGTGTCGGTTGGATCTGATATGCTTTGTATTAGGTATATCGTACCAGCCAAGTATTTACAAAGTATTAGAGAAGTATCGGGATTTTTTTTGAATAATTATAAATTTAAGATATGTGTAGGATATGTATTGGCGCGTATCAGGGTAGTATCCGTATTCTATA
This sequence comes from Dendrocalamus sinicus, assembly GCA_036346575.1. NCBI lineage: Eukaryota > Viridiplantae > Streptophyta > Magnoliopsida > Poales > Poaceae > Dendrocalamus > Dendrocalamus sinicus. The sequence goes on along the minus strand of CM070655.1, from coordinate 2,726,556 downwards.
CAGTATTCGATACCGATATATGATTTTTGTGAAGTATCGGTGCAACGTATAACAGAGGAAGAGGAACACAAGCAATTTGACCATGACAAAGAGTTTAGTATTTCTTCATAAGAAATATCAACACGAAGTACAATTGGATCACTGGTGAAATTCGAATAAATATCTTCCTGGTGCTGATCCATAAAAGCATCAGCAACCCCTACATTGTGCACGAGCTCATCACAGCCATCCACGTCGGCACCAAGTGGCCCAGCATCCATCTCTGCTTGCAATTCTTCATCCCAAAAACCTCCGTCATACGTCGTCTCCCAAGCCGGCGCAGCCACCGGCGAATCGGGAACTTCACAGTGCGTCTGCTCGCCCGGTGTAGCCGCCGCCGCGCCAGACTGATCGCTCCACACTTCGATCCAACCATCGTCCGACTCCCAGTCCGGCAAGGCCGAGCAGGGGCCCGCCAGTGCCCTGATCCTCTCGGCCGTGCTCTCTGCCGTCTCCACGTCCTCGTCTTCGGTGTCCGACTCCCACAATGCGGCGTCCAGCGTGCTCTTGGGAGATACCCACTTGGACTTCGTCTCCTCTGCCTTGATGTCGCAGCCCGCGAATGCCAAGAACGGATGCTTCAGCAGCTGCGCCGCCGTCCACCGCTCGCAGGCGCGCCGTCTGAAGCACTTTTCCAAGAAGTCCTTCGCCTCCCGTGACAGCCACTCTGGCGCCTCCGGCACGGCGTCGGTGTACCCGATCAGGCGCACCGCCGCGACCACGTCGTACACGTCGCTCCACGGGGCGCGACCGGTGGCCATCTCGATGACGGTGCATCCCAGCGCCCACACGTCGGCCGCCGGCCCCTGCTCCTCCCCGCGCGCCACCTCCGGCGCCATGAAAGCCGGCGTGCCTCCGATTGGCCCCACCGAATCCACCCTCCGCGCGCACCCAAAGTCCGCGAGCTTGGCCCGCCCGTTGGCGCCGATCACCACGTTCCTCCCCTTGACGTCCCCGTGCACCAAGGACTCCCCGTGGAGGTACGCGAGCCCCCTGGCCACATCCGCGGCGTACGCCCGGACGGTGCCTTCCTCGAGGCGGCCCCCATTCCTTTCAACCTCGTCGGCGAGCGAGCCGCCTGGGGCGAACTCGAGGAACAACTGGTACTCCCCGCCCGCGGCGGCGCGGAAGCCGAGGCAGGGGAGCACGTGCGGCGAGCAGAGCGAGGCCAGGATGCCCCCCTCGCGCCGCAGCCGCGCGGCCCCGGCGGCACCCCCCGCCGACTTCACCGCGAGAAGCTCGTCGCCGGCCGCGAAGAGCGACACGACGGCGCCCGACGAGCCGCGTCCGAGCGTGCGGAGGCGCGTCAGGTGGCGACCGCGGATCCCCGCGTCCTCCATCCTAATCCTTAGGTTTCTTGCGCTTGCGGTTTCTTTGGCTAGGTCTCGGAAGTTCTGGTCTGCGTGGTGCGATGCCGCTGATCCGGCTGTGCCTCTCCCCCGCGTCCAGCGAGTATTTATACGCGGGGAGGGTGCCAAGTTCGGCGCAAGATCTGGCGTGCCCACCGCACTGGCGGCTTCAGGTTTGGATTGCGATCGGGGCTCGCGTTTTCCTCGTGCGGAGACTGACTTGTGGGCCTCTCAAAATGGGCCCCGCGTGTGGAACAGGAACAGGCCACGTGGACGTGGGTTTTGCGCGCGAGGCAGGTGGAAAACGAGGGCTAATTGGGGGCAAGAGGAGCGCCGGCTTGGGAAGGAGGCTCCATGGGCTCTCCTGTGGATGTGAAAGCGTAAAAGCACCCAAAATAAGGAAGTTGCAACAAAAAAACTAGGAAAACAGGGAATACCTTCTTGGCTATTTAGATCAAGCTCCTATAGAGGTTTACTGGAAACAAATCTGAAATATCTAAAAATGATAAGTACCACTCCTGTAGAAGCTATCAAATTGTTTTACTAAAATCTAGGTGCATTACGGGAAGTTATCTAAAAGTGGTAAGGACCGGGAAAGTTGTCTGGTTTTGGGAGCATGATAGGCTAGGACTTACATTACAAGTTGTACCCTTGCCTCTCGTTTTTTTTTTTGGAAAAATCCACCCTTCCTCCTGTTGTTCATTTTCTTTTTAGCTTCTAAAAACTATTTTTCTATAGTAATTATCATTCAAATATAGTGTTTTTTAAAGTGAAATCTACAAGTCGATTATAATATATAATACATCGATTTTATTTATATAGATAAAAATCGCATGTGCATCTCTATCTCTTTGTACTCTCTCTCGCAAACAGTCAAAACCGTAATCCAAAAGAATATGACTATTATAGAATGAGTAATACTAAATTGAGGCTATTTGATTTGGCCATATAAAGATTGTGTGAATGAACCGAATACCGATAAATCATTTTAAAAAGACTGTTACGGTAAATCATTTCAAAATAGTTATGAAAAATCATTCTATTTATTTGTTGAAAAATTATAAATCATAAGCCGAAAAAAACGCTTTCGTGGGCTTCAAACAAAATGCATAAGAACCCAGTACGATAGTCGGGTTCCATGGAGTACTGGCATATTTCTAAGCAGTATCATTAGTGGTAGTATTAAATATTTGTCGGTGTATCCTTGATCACCTCTGACCTCTGACGATCTTTTTTCCTTTAAAGAACGGATTGACCGTGAGTTTTGTGTGCCAATTAATGGCACGGCAAACAGCGGGAGCTAGATCGCAAGTGTTTGGTGGTGATTAGTTAGGGCTTTTTTGGTGGTTTATGGTTGAAAGCACTGTAACTGACTGAAAAAATATTGTAGCTGACAGAGGTTTATTTAGCATAATTAAATTTAAAAAAATTAAAAATATCAAAAATATGTTAGCCTATTACGTATAATACAAACAAATACGAGAAAAAAGAACCGGTAAAAAGTACAAAAAAACCAAAAATTCAGGGAAAAAAATGAAATTTGTGAATAATGAAAAATAAATAAGAAATCAGAAACTTAAGCCGAATTGATCAGGATCTAAGTCAGCTCAGCCGCGTCGGTCTGAAAAACAAAACGAGACGAGCATGTGGGCAGCGCAGCGCGCAGCCATGTGGCCTACGAAGAAGAGAGAGGAGAAGAGACGGTGCGATTGCGATACACGCAAAGCAACGCAGCGTTCTATCCGGTTGGCGCTGCGTGCGCCGCTGGCCTAACGATCGAGCGAGGCGGGGAGACACGGCAAAGCTAATGCTGTTTGGTTGGTTTTGCACACACGCTGCGACCCGATTCGCCGCCTCATGATTGGCCGTTCGTTGCCTCGCTGCATATATCGGCGGCCTTATTTTGACGCCACCGAACTCATCAGCCTGAGCTGGTCTAGATATGATTTCCTGAGCTGGTCTAGATTTGAGCGCGCTTCCAATGGTTAATTACTGGCTGTTAGCATGGTATCATGGGTTTAATGATTGGCCTGCGTGGGACATTTATATGGACTTGGATATTTTAATCGGAATATCAGGGTCAATTCTTGTCACAGCTAGAATCTTCCTCTCTCTCTCTCTCTATCTGCCGAGGTTGGTTCAGATAACTTCGTTGTGAACCAGCAAGCAAGCTTAGTGCCAACTGACCGCCAACCTATTCAGTTGGGGCTAGCCCAACAGCTGTCGCTGCTTTGCCAACCTAACTTATCTTATTGTGCTGTTCGCATAAATAACATTATAGCTATTTTTAAATTTTAACCATTAGATGTTTTGTTAATAAACCTAGCCCTCTCTTAAAAGTTGATATGTATACAAGTTGCTCCCTGTACTCAACTGATTAGCACTGTATATATATCATTAACAGAGCCGATCTACTACTGCCTTGCACTGCTCGGGCTAGGCAACCGGATGAGCACGAGGAGGTAGTGTAGTAGCAAGATGCCTTACCACTCGGCCGGCCGCTCACCCGTGGGACTCCACTCTCTGGTGCAGACGTACCGTGGTGCGGGTGTGGCCCAGCTCGATGCCGTCCACCTGTACTCGCGCGGCGCGGCCATGCCACGGGTTGACGCGCTTGGAAAGATACCGCATCGGTGGCTGAAGCGCGGCGGAGGCGGACCATATCCAGATCCAACGCTTTCGTACGCTTAATTAGGCGGCTTTGGGCACCGCACCACCGGCCTTGGCCGCTCACCGGCACCCGGGTTTCCGTGGTGGCCACCTCGTGGCACGTACTGTTGGGCACGCGTGCGATTGTGCACGGCCGATGGGTGGTGGCCGCTACGCGACTCCACCGGCGGAACGAGCGGCGAGCCTGGTTGATATGTTTCGGTGGGGACTGTACATCTGTGTGAGCCGTCCAATTGAAAATTGCACTTTCGAGGAAAAGGAAAGCGAGGCTTTGAGGGGCTTAGAGTTTGTCGTTTGCTTGTGTGATCAAACGGCCGGCAGTCTCATGTATCTGTATGAATGTACGTGCCGTGTGGACTAAACGGCAGTTAGGGGACATCTGAGACGGCTAGATCTTCAGGCTTTATAATACTAACGGTTAAAAGTTGAAGTGGCTGAAAATGGCATGTGTTTGATTTTGCTGGAGCTTTTGATTAAGCTTATTTCAGAAATGTCCGATTTGCCTTATGATTTGCCTATAAGGCAAATGATGATTTATTTGATGCCCATGATTACAATAGTAAATTTTAACAATAACTATCACATCATATGATTGCATAATTAATCATTTTCATTATTACGCTAGGAATTAGTCTATATCAAAAAAGATGAAAAAGGTAATGACAAAAAAACTAGGTCTACACAGGACAACGTTTTCCATAGAAAAATAAATAGGAATTTTTGAAATTATTATTCACGATGTTGCAAAAGTTGGTTCTAAAAAACAAGTGTTTGATTCGGCTTCTAAAAATCAGAAGCCGAAGCCATTTCAAAGACCATCGTTCATATTATCTTTTGCCTTCGGCTTTTAGTTTTGCCTTATGTTGGACCGTACGGCAATAGAGGTAGGGTAAATAGTGCCAACTCGAATTCTCCCCAAAGTATTCAAGATTCTATTATCATGCAACTACAGAGTTGCATAAAATAGAATTTTCATTCAAAATCGTAAGACAAATGACTCAATAACACAAAACCTTGAAACGCATAAGTGTGCGTCCGCTAAATCCTTAGCCTTTATCTGCTTTGATCAAACCAGCTCCACCTTGACCTAAATCGATCTCCAATGCATCACCTATGCGGCACAGTTTTGATCCAAGGTCGTTTGGTCAAACTACCAAAATATCCTTTCTTGACCCGGTCGTCATCAACCATTGCAAGCAATCGCCATGCTTGCCACGTGTAAGTGCACCACTAGCTTGCTACGTGTTGCCAAGTTTCTCCAGTCCCGATTCCACCAAACCACGGCTCACTTGGCCCATGCAAATTACATGGTGCCATTCCGCCGTTCAAACTCACCTTCAATATTTTCTACCTTTCTCGTGCCATACTTGAGCTCACCGTCGCATCCGGCATCCTCGATCGTTTTGGGCCAAAACTCCTCCCTGAGCCTAACTCCGATAATCGCTGTTAACCACAGTTAACTCCAAGCGACCCTGCACATCCAAAGATAAAGAAATCATTTTCAGACACAAAGTTCTTCACAACTTAACCTACATTAGTCAAAACACGCATCATGTAACCTTAATCCGATGACTCAGATCATCCTAACTCAATCGATGATTCAAAACCCAAAATCCTGTTTTTCCAAAAAAAATCGATAGTACCATACTTACAATGTCGGTACTACCGTACTGTGGTGCTACCATTTTCTAGGACTTCTAGAAATCAGTCCAAATTAAATGCACTCTTTGCAAAACCATTTAACCACTCCATAAAACTTGCAATGATTCATCATAACAGTATCATGAACCGTTTCACATGGTCATTCACCTTATGAATAGTAACAGTTTGTACAGAAGTTTGAAGAGAGAGATACTTGCATGCGAGTTTGATTGATATAAATGAAGTCGTTGTAGTGTATACTACGGCCCCGTTTGGCACAGCTCCACCACCAGCTCCTTAGAGCTGTTTGGAGCTGTTTTGTGCCAAACGGGGTAAAACAAAATAGCTCCACCCAAGGAGTTCCTTAAAACCTGCTGAGACAAAAGTAGCTCCACCCAAGGAGCTGAAAAAAGTAGCTTCTCCTGGCTCCACTTGTGAAGTAAAAAAACAGCTCCACTTGTGAAGTGGAGCCGTGCCAAACGAGGCCTACAATCGATTAGTAAATTCCGCCTTAAAATGCATTCGGTTTAAAAGCTAGATACTGTAGAAAAACAGTTTTTAGAAGTCAATATAAGTTAGACATTTAAAAAAAATAGTTTTTAGAAGTTAATATAAACAGAACCACGTGTATAATCTCTGGAGCCTTTTCACAGTCTAGAAACATTGGAAAGCATGGTGTTGAACCCACGGACGCAGCTGCCTGCTTATACCGCACCGATACGCTATCCAGAACCACAAAGTGCACGACGAGACCGCAGTACAGCAGCAAAAGGGAGCGGAGTTGGAGCCGGACACCGAAGGAGGCATATCCCATGCCGGATCCCCACCGGAAGAAGCAACCGCAGCAGGACGCGACGCTTACTTGTAAAAGGGACACTCGTTTCTTCTTTCTTTGTATCGCCGGCTCGTTGCCTTCCTGGACCCAGGATTCCAAGTGCCAAGGTTTTTGACCGCGCGGTCGAAGTTGCCGCTCCCGGGAGGATCCTTTCTACGTCCGCTCTGACGCTGCACTTTCCGTGTCGACTCGGCCCTTTTGCGATGGAAGCTTCGGTGTGTGCCATAGGGCGCAGCCAAGAATTTAGATTGCAAGGGATCAAATAAACCACGCAACGTAATTATATTTGATAATAAAGAAGACAAAATAATAGTAATATAATTAGAACTAGCTGAAAATCGGGAGAAAAAAAAGAAATGTTAAGATCGAGGACCAGGCCCTGACAGCTCCCTCCCCCGCCGCCCCTGCGTGACGGGGAAGCAGGGGATTTACGCTGGATTTCTGGGACGCCTTCTTTTCCCCTCCATCGGAGTCACGTCTTCTACGCGGGCTCGAGATTTTGGGGAGGAGGAACAGGCGAACAGAGAAGCAGAGCAATATTTGTGCAAAACCAAAATCCATTGCATTGTCTGTGCTGCAGAATAATTTACATGAAACTTTATGGCAAACTAAATTCAAAGACAAATGCCTCTCGTGCTCAAGTGAAGCATCGGCTTCTCCTACATTGTGGGCACTATCGCCACTGTCCACATCAATGTCGAGGAGGTCGGCCTCTGCTCTCAATTCTTCGCTCCGGACACTACCGTCGGGTTCAGTCATCTCCTCGGCCGGCGCAGCTATGGCGTCGGATGCTTCGCTTGGCGTGGAAATCACATCGATCCAGCCCTCGTCGGAGTTCCAATCCGGCAGCGCTGAGGCAGGGCAGGCCAACGCCCTGATCCTCTCGGCCGTGCTCTGTGACAGCTCGCCCTCCTCGTCGGTGTTCGACTCCCAGAATGCCACGTCCAGCGTGCTCTTGGGAGACACCCATTTGGTCTTCACGGCTTCCAACTTCATGTCGCAGCAGGCGAAAGCCAAGAACGGGTGCTCCAGCAGATGCGCGGCCGTGCACCGGTCGCTGGGGCGTCTTTTCAAGCACCTGCCCAAGAAGTCCTTCGCCTCCGCCGACAGCCATCGGGGGACCTCAGGCACGGCCTCCGTGTAGCCAATCCGGTGCACCGCCGCGAGCATGTCGTCCATGTCGCTCCACGGGGCGCGGCCAGTGGCCATCTCGATGATTGTGCAGCCCAGAGCCCAGACGTCGGCCGCCGGTCCCTGTTCCTCCCCGCGCGCCATTTCCGGCGCCATGAACGCTGGCGTGCCGCCGATAGGCCGGGCAGAACCTGCCCACCTTGCGCACCCGAAGTCCGCAAGCTTGGCCCGGCCATCGGCGCCGATCACAATATTCCTCGCCTTGACGTCCCCGTGGACCAGCCCCATCCCGTGGAGGTACGCGAGCCCCCTGGCCACGTCCGCCGCGTACCCCCGGACGGCACGCTCGTCAAGCCGGCCCCCTTTCCTCGCGCACTCGTCGGCCAGCGACCCGCCGGGGGCGAACTCGAGGAAGAGCTGGTACGACCCGTCGCGGCCGCCGCGGCCGCCGATGCATGGGACGACGTGCGGCGAGCGCAGGGCGGCCATCATCCCCTGCTCCCGCCTCAGCCCCGCCGCGTCTGCCGCCCCTACGGCCTTGACCGCGAACAGCTCCCCCGACGCGTCTTCGGCGGCGAGGAAGACCTCCGCCCCGGACGCGCCGCGGCCGAGCGTCCGCACCCGCGTCCATTGCCCGCTCGCGGCCATCGCCATCTCTGCTCCCCTTATTCCTGCTTCTCCTCTGCCTCGCGATGCGGTGGTGGTTTTCTGCTGGTCCTCGTCTTGAGCTTACTTGTGCTGTGGGCTTTTCCGTGGCGGGTGCGTTTATATAGAGGGGAGAGGAGGAAGGCTTGTACTTGGGGATTAGGAAGGATTGCAAGTTTAGAACACGGAAGGCGCTTGCCGCGGGGCCGCTCCATCCGCCTTATGGCCGTTGCCGGTTCGGGTGCGGCCGTTAGTCTTTTTAATAATTTAATTAAAAATGAAAAATGAGATATTCAGGGAACAATTTACTTGTCAAAGTCTTGGTCGTTCGTACTTGGTCGTGGATGACACACCAGTAGCAAAGCAAATCGTGTGAAACAGAGTAGAGAACTGGGGTTGGTGATTTGGATGGCAAGCGAAGACCTTCGTGTATAAACGAATCAATGGTCGAAGTCAGCGCGCGCACCTGAAAGGTGCTGGGGCCACGGGTGGTGCTTAGACACCGTGTGGCCTCCTGCAAGTCCACCGCAAAGTTAAGTTATAGTGTAGCGCCACGGGGTCCTCCATACAGCAGTTTCTTCCGCGGCTGCCCCCGACATCTAGAAACCATTTTGACAAAGACTTTGAAGAATCAAGTTCGCCGCCATGAACGCAAAACTGAACGCAGCAGCAGCTTGTTCCAGGATTCGAGAATGTATGCGACCCTTCGAATTCCAAGCTGGAATTCGCGTCCTATCTCGTTCTGTGAAGGCGGCTTGCTCACGAACACTTTCCAATAAACTTCCGTGCGTGCATGCATGCGTTGATGAATTATGGCAGCCCTGAGTTCAATAGTGGATCTAGGAATTTCAGGCTGTATGTTTAAAATTAAAAACCAATGGACCGGACATATCTACACCACAGGGTTGGGTTCTCCAAGGCTCTCATAGCAAACCTCAGCTCGTCATGATAATCGTTGAGTCTATTCATGTCGGATCGTGTATTCATGATGGACATTTGGGCTCGGAATAGCACAGTAAACTTTGGACTTAGAATAGCATAATGAACTTTGAACAACAGGGCTCAGGGTACATATCAGTTTCAACAACACCAATGTGGCCATTCTATTCTTTTGTCTAACCAAAATCATGGAAAGCATTTTGTTAAATTGTTTCTCTAGGTACCACTAAATTCAGTTAAGAACTTAAGGTTAAATAAATCTACCCTACTCTATAATTCACCAAAAATTTCTTTGCTAAATCCACCCCCTCAACCACCCCTACAGTCATGCCTAATCTAAGTCCACCCAGATTTGTGTACCAAAAGGTTCCAACTTCATTCAAATAGATGGTCTAGATCTCTCCTCAACCCTTCTTCTCTTACTCATTGAAAATCCAAAGGCCAATATTATTTGGATCATGCACATCATCATTGAACCGGTAGCTACCCGACACCCAAGCACCCACCCCGACGCCCACGCTCCTGCCTCCCCCAACTGAACCCGTGCGCTCGCCTCAGATTCTCCGCCGCCTCCTCCCCTGTGATTCTCCGCCGCCTCCTCTCCTCCCTCCTCCTCCTCCATTGCTTTCGTCCCCTCCTCCCCTTTCTCCACGGACCACCACCCTCACCCCCAACCCCACCCCGACTCCTGCCGGAACACGAGATCCCGGAGCGAGCATCTCACGCGCACCTCCCCTCCTCTCCCCGGATCTGACCACCGTGCACTCTCCGGAACCCCGGAGCTAGACCCAGCAGCCGAGCCCGATTCGCCGCGGCGTGGCGGTGCCAGTCGCGCCAGATCTGCGAGATCCGCATCGACCCGCCCGCCTTCCCGAGGTACGGAGGCCAAGCCGCATCCTCGGATCCGCTCGTACATCCATTCATCTCGGATGCGTCACTTGTTGATTGGCTGAAATGGCGTGGTGGCTCTAGGTATATGCTTCGGATCCCTCGGGCTCGGGCGCCATGGTATTGAGCGGCATCTCGTCGGCGGCGTGGCCTGTGGCGGCGGTGGTCGGGAGATGCAGCGAACGGGTGGTTGAATGCAGCGTGTGCCGCTCCCGGTGGTGGTGCCGAGCGTGTCGAGGCGTCACGACAAGCACCGCAGCAAGATATTGTCCAAGTTCCGCGCTCAACTTCCTCCTCGCCGTCGGCGATCGCATCCTCGTCGGTCTCCAGGTGTGGTTCCATACTTCCATCCCCCTTAATGATAATCCAGCTACAACGTTCTCAGCATTCCACGTTTAGTCCATCACGTGCAAATACGTGTGCGATGTGTTGGTGAAATGGTCCGATGAATTTGGTACAGACTGAATGCGATGAGTAAGACTGAGGCTATGTATGTATGCTTTACTTGGTTGCTCCTTTGTTGTAGTGTTACATGCGTGTGTCTACCAATAAGCAAGTTGGAGAGCTGTGTTAACAATTTGCTTTGTTCGACTGTCTCTCGCTGGCCCGCGCATGTGCTTGTGTCTGTGCATTCTCGCGCAGGTGTGTTGTTTGTGGTCGTTGGCTATGGTTGCGTGATGGTTATCTGTTTGTGCTCACACTTGGGATTAGTGTTCGTGTTACTTTTGGCCCTGGCCGCATTGATGAAGGTGCTTATGTGCCATATTAAGAGTCTGCATGCTTGTGTGCTTGTAAAGTACTCCCCTTTGTGCAATGCTGCGTGTGATGCCATCCTGTTGTTTGTGTATGTATCTTGCTGCTCAAGTTTGAAAGTAGTAGGTTCTAACGGGTTGCCGCCTTGTGTTTGTTTTGTTCTGTTCTTGGTTACTTCACGCAATAGGGCTTTGGGAATTATATCACACATTGAAGTCGCCATGAAGCTTTCGGGTGGACATTCCAGGTGGAGACCCTGCGGTGGGGCGGTGAACGTGGACCGTGGCACGGTGTCTTTGCAAGGGCTCGTCCGTTGTTGCTATGTAATTCTTCAGTTAATTCTTACCTTACCGATCAGTTTTGCCTGCAATTTATAGGGATGATTAATTAAATTGAGTATTTTGCTGTTCTGTTACTCACATGCAGAAATATTAGTGGGCTCGGGGTTGGCGGGTGGCTTGGCCCAGAGCTGCTCAAGTTCCACTCGTTGAAAGAGCTGTGAGCTTCTTGTTACAAAATTTGTGAAATCTGTTGACTGGTCATGATTGTGCCATTCTTGATTCAATGTTTGGTTTCTGCTCCTTTTTCTGCATGATGATGGTAGGGATGTTAGCTTTAACAACATTGCTGGTGAAATCCCTCGCACTTTGCCCCCAAGTGTGGAATACTTGTACATTCTCTTTTCCCTTTTTGGCTATCCCCTTTGAATTGGGTTAAATACTTAACTATGAACTATGAATGATGTGACCATGGTATGGTGTTCTCTTGCAGAAATTTAGCAGCCAACAAGTTCGAGGGGAGTATACCACCGTCATTGCCATGGTTGCACTCCCTGAAATATCTGTGAGTGCATTTTTGTCTATTGGAACACCTCCTACTAAAAATTTTGGTTGCACAATCAACTGATTGATCTGAAATCTTTGTTGCAGGAACTTCAGCTATAATAGATTCTCTGGAATAATCGGTGATGTTTTCATTAACATGGAAAGCTTAATAGCAATGTAAGTTTCCCACATCTTGATTACTTGATTGCTTTTCAAAGCTATCCGGCTCTGCGAAATAAATGAGTTATGTTATTGCACGTTGAGCTGCAACTATATGCCATGTGCAGCATGACACGCAAATTTTTGCAGCCCAGAACATCTGCATTTAGTATATGCATCTACAATAGAAGCTTCAGCTGTACATGAGTACATATCTATTTATGCTCCCTAGCTTGTATCCCTCTACTAATTTGTGGATATGGGCCATTGCAGGTTACTTGTGCATTTGTGCCCATCCATGTTTTCTTGCAGTCACATGCATCAAATGGCTCATCTGATGTAGTTTGCGGCCATCATGTGGAAAATGTTCTGCGTGTGCATGCAGTTTGTTTGTTTTTTATTTTATGAAACAATTTGTTCTACATTTCCTCAACAAAAATCTTCCAGCTTATTTTGTTTGTTAATACAAGCACACATTTTGATGCTAGAGCAGTTCCTTTGCAACCTTCTTGCCGTTCTTGTATAAATTTTCAAAATTAATTTTAGTCATAGATCTTTCAAGATTCGATCTTTCGCTCACTTTGTCTCATGTATGTTCCCCGCTGCTTTGAGGACTTATCATTCAATTCTTTCGGTGGTGACCTACCAAGATCGTTTAGTTCGTTGAAGAACCTTCTCTATCTGTAAGAATGATGTGCCTTCGAGCTATTTCATGCACATAGATGCAGAAATGGTCGATTAAAAGTTTCCTTGCCTTTTCTTTTTGCGATTATTTACAGATAATGAGTTCACGGATCTGTGATTTTGTTAGCAGACCTCCCATTGTCGATCCTGTAAGAAATTTGATGGATCTGTATCCATCTTTAATTTGCCATTCTTATCTCTTAACACCGATGACCATTGACCGATACATACTTTTATTGTTTCGTGATTCCCAAGTGGATTGCGTAGAGAAATCAGTTCAGCCGCAACAGACGTCCTATACGAGGATGTGATACGCACCGATCTTTGCTATCAACCACGTAACATGGTGGCCCACTTCTTGATAGTTCGGAAATTTGATAGGTGTAAATCTGCTATATACTCACCTTCGGAGCATCATCCGGGTTGGGTTTTCCATTCCGATTGATACAAGATGTCACTCAACTTAATTCATATTTTCATATTTGTTCTGTTCTGTTTTATTCTTCCTTATAACATGTATTTCAACCATATTCAGGTTGGTGGTATTGTGGATCAGCTTATAAAATTCAGGAAAGTAACAAGGCCTATTTTGGGAATAAAATTTGCCCCTGATCAATCTGTAGATCAGCTTGGATTAAGTGGAGTGCTTGTCTTGGATGCTCCTCCAAATGGACCAACTGGCAAAGCGGTGTTGTCCATAGATATGGGTATTGATAAACATCATCCGGATGTTTTCTTTCTAACTATTATCCAGATTTGTGTCTGTTGGATTAGAGATCCAACGGTCACGAATTCTCCCGGCCCCCTAAAAAATACAATCTCCCCCCTCTAAAAAAAATCTCCACCCTCCAAAAATAAGAGGCCGTTTGATTTCTAATCCAACGGTCCGAGATTTGGATGATTGTTAGAATAAAACATCCGGTGATACCTATACACACCCCATAGATATTATATATGTGTTTCTGAAATTTGAAGAAATTTGAGAACACCGTTTTTCTTACACTGGGCATGTCCTAATTATATTTCAGCTGCAATTTACACTTGTATACTTACCATGAGAATACCTTGAGTTATTACTCCAAGATATTATACTGTGTTGACCAATGTTCTCTGTGTGTTTTCAATCATCGTTAGAACTAAGGACAACTTAACAAGCGAGCAAAGAACAATTCATTTGACAAAAGGCTAAACTTCTATGAGAAACTATTTAATAGAACAATTCTTTTATCCTGTCCCTTTATATAATACAGATACTGCTTTTTTCTAAACATGTTCCTGCAGTACAGGAATAGAGCAGCTAAAATTTCTTGTCATGTTGTTTGCCAGGGCCTGCAATCGACCAAACGGGATGCCTATGGTCGGCTTATTCTAGGAGATATCATTACCTCTGTGAATGGTACAAAGGTAGCGAATGGAAGCGACTTGTAACGGATCTTGGATCAGTGTAAAGTTGGAGAAAAGGTAAGCTTTCACCTGTTGTTTGCAAGGAAGAAATTTGTTGTGTGTGATATATGCTAAGGACTTATGCCCGTTGTGTTGAAGGTCACCGTGGAAGTCTTGCGTGGAGATCATGTGGAGAAGATCCCCGTGGTCCTTGAACCAAGGCCCGTTGAATCGTAGACTCGTAGTAAACATGGTCCTTCTGTACTATATGCTCACATAGGTGCAGACGCAAATATACGAAGGCCTTAGCATTTTCGCCTACCACGGAGTTCGTTGTACATAATTCATGCTTGTAAATTGCCTTGGGGGAAAGGAATCCAAATTGGCCTCATGTTCTTGCGTGTCATTCGTGCTTCTCTGTGCAATTGCTTGATGAGATGTGTCATACATGAAGACATGTATTCTGTAAGTACCATATGCCGCATGATGAGTCGCCACCCGTAAGTCCACCAAACGTACATATGTGATACATCCTACAGTTTGTAGATGGCCTACCATATGTACACTGTATTTATCAGTGGGCCATCTAATAAACTGCAAGTTGATGATCTTGCTGATCTCACAGATCACCTAAAATCTTTTTGACCAAAATCAGTGCCGACTTTTGTTGAGAGGTTGGTGTCGTTGCAATCCTTTGTGTAGTCCGAATACAACGATGATTAATGTGATGTAATGTGCAATACGGTGCGGTGTTAGTGTCCAACATGTAATAATGTGTCTACGAGCTTGTGGAGTTTGGCAATCCGTCATATCGCGAAGGAGGACTGAACGAGATGTTTCGTTAAACGCGACATTGTAACTATCAGAAAAGTCTCGGAAGCTTGATTATCACATTTTGCAAAGATGTTGTAGGAAAAGCGTTAAATCTTTAAAAAAGCGACGGAAATGATGCAACTAAAGAAGAGATTTTGTAGCAAGTACAAAGAAGTAACACATGTAGAACTAGCTAGCTAGGGCAACGAGCAACGCTGAATTATTTCTTAGTTCTGAGCGGCAAGATTCGTCGATTTGATTCCAGGATATTCATGCACTACTCTCTTTTTTTACAGATTGAGGTCCT
Organism: Dendrocalamus sinicus; assembly: GCA_036346575.1. Taxonomy (NCBI): domain Eukaryota; kingdom Viridiplantae; phylum Streptophyta; class Magnoliopsida; order Poales; family Poaceae; genus Dendrocalamus; species Dendrocalamus sinicus. Next base: position 2,711,496 of record CM070655.1, on the reverse strand, counting down.
AACATTGTATCGCAGGATGACGGTAGGATTGTACCTCGAAAATGGTAATTATAAAAAAATACGGACCATTATTTTCTACATCCCGCATAATTAAGGTCCTATGTCGATCGAGCCGAAATGGTACCATATAATCATAAGAACGTAGGATCTTACCATACGGAGCAAGATATAAATTTAATTGGCGCTTTGAACAAGAATCCGAGCGATCGGATAACTGAGCGGTAGGTATCTATCCGCTTAGATTCGTGCAACTTTTGATGGACCAACGAGAACGGTAGATTGTAGCAACCAAACAAACGGTTACTACTATAGAACAGTGAGTAGTACAAAGCCAAAAATGCAGGCAAGAACCCAGAGGATTTAGTATATGGTGAATCTTTTTTCTCACTATCATTCATTCAATTTTTGAAAATTAATTTGATTTAATAATGCATGGGAATCTTTTCTCTATGATGTGGCAATTCTTAGCACATGTGGAGACACTGTGGATGCCCTAAACATGAGCTTCAGGACTGATTTGGCTGGAGCAATGCAACTTCAAGCAGGCGTGGCAGAGGGGATTTTTGCTTGCAGACATTGGATCCTCTTCGATTTTTCAATATGCTTATACTCCCCTTGTATTTGTCATGGAGTTCTCAATTAATTAACAGTGTGCATTTCAAGATGATGTGGAGCTGAACGATGCCCCCTGGTTCCTACTGAAAAATGGGGAATCAAGATTCAATTCAAGGTGCTAATGATCGTCTGATTAGCTCCATTATAAGCCTTTCGGGTGACCTTCGACCTCACCCAAAGTGGTCGTAAACAGTGCACATGGCTTTCGACCATGACCATCGTGATCGTAAAACCTTCCGACCACTCGTTCAATTCTTCTACCCGATTTCGACCACGACCAACGTAGTCGTACCAGCTTTACTGTGGTCGTACCGCCTCCCGATAGACTACGACCACGGCCAAGAGGAGTAAGAAAAGGTTTTACTGGTTCCGGTTGCTGGCAAAGTAGTCGTATGGAGTACTGCTAACTTCCGACCACGGTCAAAGCCGTCGTATGAACTTCGGCTGACTCTCGATGACATACAGCGTGGTCGTAAACGACTTGGCTGGCTCCCGATACTCCACAACGTGGTCGTAAACAGCCCGGCTGGGTTCCGAATCGCACAGCGTGGTTGTAGATGCTCCGACTACGCGTTCAAACCTTCTACTTGGTTACGACTATGACCAGCGTAGTCGTAGAGCATTCCGACCACGGCCAAAATGGTCGAGCACTTGTTTTCAGGCTTCCGACTGCTGACAGTGTGGTCGTAAATCACGCGATAAACGGTCGTAACTTCTGTTAACGGTTGTATGGTCTCGCTGGCGATCGCAAGACCTGGGAATCGGTCGTAGGCTTTTGAGCATTGCGTGTTCGGTGGTTCGATCGGTCACGTATTTATGTGACATTCATCATGTGACAAAAATATTTGGTTATACAATATATGAAACGTGAATCTTAATGAATCTGATTGTTCGTTTTATTTTTTACAAATTTTATCTTGTTTTGTATTTTACCGTAGCGTTAGCACGGGCACACTACTAGTTGACTATAATAGGCCATTCCCCAGTATCTCTGACTACTCAATACTGAGCTGATCAAATAGAATTATCGTACAAACAAAATGCATCAAATGAAGATTTTTTCTTGAACGACGATGAAAGAACTAATTTAGCTAAAAACAATGTCTGGGTTTTGACAGAATTGAATCATACGAAAATAATGATTCAACGAACAACCCATTGTGCTCATCAAAATTATAGTCCCCTAATGTTTGGTGCAGATCTAAGCAACTAGATCGAACAGCTTGCCCTAACTTTACGCAATAAAAACCTCCCAACTTTTTTTCCAAGAAATGGTCTAGATTACACCACATCACCCACCAGACAAACATCTAAACAATAGTAACTACTAATTGTCCATTTCACCCTTACCGAGAGAAAGAGCAAACAAACTTTAGCAAAGATCAGCTAGTTTCACTAAAATCGCCATGGAGAGCACCAACCAAAGATGTAAATTCCGTTCCGATTCCCACCGGAATGTTCTGTACTGGCAAGCAAAACGGCACAATGAATCCTTTATCCTTTAATCGGCCTTGATACCGGTCAATACCAGCAAATACCGGTCCATTCCGTTTCAATCATCTCGGTACCAGCTGTAATTAGGTATTTGATTTTGAGAATTTGTCGTTCCATCTATTCTGGTACCAAGTATAATTGAAGTGACCACTCATTTTTGCTATGGTTATGTATTCAAAGTAAGATTTTAAGTGAAATTATGGCTATATAATTACATATATATATATATATATATATATATATATATATATATATATATATATATATATATATATATATATATATATATATATATATATATATATATATATAGAAAATTACATATACCATGGTGCCTAGGCACCAACATTCGATACACGTGTATGATTGATATTTTTTGAGTTTGGGTATGAAAATGTTTTATACCCTTGATATATTTATGGTAAGTAAGTTTTGAACTCATAAATTAGTTTGAACTACTATTCAATATATATATATATAAAATAGTTCAAACTAATTAAACTAATTTAAATTTTTCGAGTTTGACATCTCAAATATACTTTTATGGGTATATGAAGATACCCACATAAACGTTATAATCTCATAAATCATATATAAACACTATATATATATATATATATATATATATATATATATATATATATATATATATATATATATATATATATATATATATATATATTTATGAATAAATATATTAAATCTGAAACGAACATGATATAGACCGGTACCAGAACGTACCATTCTAAGAATCAAACCGGTATAGCCTCCGGAACAGTATGTACAGCTATAGCACCAACACCACTGAAAACCACATTGCTAGCTAGCCTCAAGAAACCAAAAGAAAGGGAGATCTTCACACATGACATGCCAACCAAAACCTTCAAAGATTCATTGTGTTTAACCCCACTGAACCAATCACATCACCGAATCTTGGGTGGAAGCGCCCTAAACACTACACATTTTTTGGCATCACCCGACACATTACAAGCATATGTTTACTAGTAGTAAACAACAAGAAGCCAAGAAGAGAGCAGCACCTGGGGACAAGGGGGCTCTGGTTAGCCAAGGAGTAGGGCAGGGTGCCGACGGGGCCAGGCTGATAGTGACCGTGTTGTCGTTGGCTTTGGCGAAGCCCTTCATCAGCGAGCCCACGTTGCCGGGTGACATGAAACTAAGTTAAGAGTTAGCCAGTTTAGGGAATGGCCGAACGGGGATGGCTCATGGCTAGGCAAATCTGCAAATGGGCCAGTAGGATAGGGGAATGGGACAAAGAGTACGTGGACATGTTGGGCTCATTGGGTACGAAGATAACGAATTTAGCCAAACTAAATATATACATATATTATATCTTATGAAACGATCTGAATTTTCAAAAAATTGAAAATCTTCTTTGGAATTTGATTCCATTTGATTCCTTGCCCAGATTAGCTTAAATCCCAACCCAATTGAATCCAAATTCACTGCCAAAGCACCTTGCCAACTTGGATTTGTGTGGTCACTGTTCACAGTCAACATTTTTTCACCGCCTCCCCGATATTTGCCGCCACCGGTTCTTCCCGAACCCCCTCGCACTCTCCTGCCCTCTCTTGCATTCCCCTCCCCTGCCAGCTCTTAGAGGAGAGTCAAGACGCCGTACACCCCTTGCCAACCTCCCCGCCACCCTGCACACCCTCCCGAAGCCTCCCGAGTCGACCCGAAAACCGCCGCCATGGCCACTCATGGTGCCGAACCGCCTCCGGACTCCCATAAAGCCAAAGACCCTCCTACCTCCTCGCACATCCCGGTGAAGCTCCATGTCCGCCCAATTGGCTTCGTCGCGCCCTATTGCCGACAACCCGCAAAATCCCCATCGGTGAGCCCTAATTCGATTATCTCGTTTACCCAATAATTTTCCAATTGCATTCGTTTGTAGCACCCTCAAGCTCCCAGAAACTCCCAAGTTGCCGCCTTAAGCTCCTCGCTCCCTATTGCTCCGTCCGCCATGACCGCCGCCGATCTTAACCCTCGCCGTGGCTGGCCTCACACGGTCCTCCCGGCGTGAACCGCCGCTTCCCAAGCCTCCTCACTCTAGACATGCTCAAACACCAAAGAACCGAACCCCAAACCCTAGAAATCGGCTTTTGACATTAAAAATGAGGCCGAGTTCCCAGCTCGCCGCCGCGAACGCCGCCTCTTCCGCCATGACCACCACAAAAACGGAACCCCGATATCTCCTTGATTCCATCCATGGTCTCCGATTCCGTCGCGATTCACTGCAGCGCCGTCGGTCGCCGCCGCTTCCCTCCTCTGCTCTGGGTCGCGCGTCCGCTCGGTGGGGAAGAAGAACAGTGCCAGGCGGCACTGTTCATCCGACCCGGTGCGGTTGAGCCCACCAACTAATCAAACCGACCGAGCCGCTCAAACAAGATCGATCGCATGAATAGTAAACTCCAAAATCCAAAAATACATATTTATACTCGTTTTGACCGTTTCGAGCCCACGAATCCATATTTCAACTCCATTCCACCATTTGAGCCTCCCAAAAATCCTAAACCTATTTTATTTGGCTTTTCTCGAATTTTATTTATTTATTTTATTTCTTTATTCCTAGCTCATTTTCTTCGAGCGTGGAATTAAATTATTTTCTTGGCTTTGCGCTAGCTCACGACGTTGAAGATCGACCAAGTCAAGAAGGAGAAATCCGGATCAAGCTCAAGATCGAAATTGAAGAATACGAAATAATTGAAATCGTAAATCCAAGGCAAGTCACATGTTTTTGATCATGTTGAACCTATTTCCCGTTAATTAATATTTATTCATATTTTCATTATGCTATTTATGCCCTGTTATTTTATATACAAATGTTGCATAAAATGCCATGCTATTAGTTAAGGTCCTACCACCCGAAAAAGCCCTGCTTAATTTGACGGCCATATTCACCTTGACAAAACCTAGTAATATTAAAATTATCACTAATGTAACCATGGTAGTTTAGGAAACTTGACAAATACTTTACTATTAAAATCTTGGTATTCTACTATTACAATTGTGGTAAGAGATTGCAAGTAGCCATGAGTTGGCTGATTCCATCTCAGAATGGAAGTTGTGTTGGGAATTGATAGCGGTGCGTGGGCACCGGGATGTGAATTTGTAGATGAAAGTTGTTTAGTAAAAAAAATGAATTAAAAACCTTATGCCAAGTGAAAGAACATGGTGATCGCTCAACCACAAGCGTTGACTTGTCAAACCTGGTTTAGTAGCTGCTCAAATCGATTGAATCTCTAACGGAGTACAAACAGTTGGTATGGAAACGGTAAAACCATACTGAACAACGTTAGACCCTTCCAGACGGGTAAAGATTCCGGGTTTGAGTTGAGGTCTAACGGTGCACGGAAAGTCGATATGGAAACGGTAAAACCATATTGGACAACGATAAATTCCTCAGATCGGGCAAAATATCTAGCCATATCGGTAGATAATGTCCGGCGTGTCGACGACACCCCGTCCGTGTTGGAGTTTATCGGGTAGAGTTTACATGAAGAGATGAGCAATAAACGACCTTGTTTTCTCAACTCACCATGAGGGTTGAGAGATCTTGTGGGTAAAGATGGGCACTCTGCAGAGTCATTTAGAAATAGTATTCGAATACACCATACTATGTTTAATGGGTGATTCCAATAAGCATGGCATAAGTAAATTTGGAAAGGTGTTGAAGGAATGTAAATGTGTGAGTTTAATCAAGTGTGAACCCCCAATTACCTTATAAAGTTTACGAATTAATATGTCGTGTTTAAAAGAAAATGTTTACAAACAAAATTGCATCCACATAAAATAATGAACCATATACCCCATTTCATGGCAATCCTCTGCATATAGTTAAATAGTATTCCACATGTGGCTTGTTGAGTACGGTTGTTTGTACTCACGCTTGCTAAAATCATTAAACAGAAAGTGCTTGCCAAGATAATGAAGAAGCTTCCAAGACGATGCAATTCTACGAAATAGACGACGCCGAGTGTTAGGGTTTATTCTACACAGCCCGCTGTGGAGTTCCTTTTGGTAATGTATCTTTGGGTTGTACGCCTTTTGTAAAAGTTGGTGTTAAGCTTTACTTTTGTAATAAAGTTTGATTTTATGTTTAAGCATGCTTTGGCAATGGTGCACATTCTTGTACAAGACTCATGGTTGAGCAGTCCCGCGATTGCGATGTTAACTAACGCTCCCGAAATGGGGTTGTTTGAATGGTATCAGAGCTAGTTTGCTTGACTGTAGGATAAAACCTAAGTGATACTAGGAATGTTTACAAAATTTTAATTCGAAAATACCAAAAAAGTTTACATAAAATATAAGTATTACTGCTGTCTTCTCTGTCCTAAAATGCTATCTCATCTATCCTAGAATTTTATTTGGTTTGGTTTTGTTTTTGAAAAAGAGATTTACATCTATCCTTATCTAACCTCAAAGTATACTTGTGTAGTATAGATCACGTTAAATTAGAAGTAACCCTTTGGTAGAAATTTCTTTTGTGTGTAACATGAGTTGTAATACATACCTCATATGTATGGTATGTGTTCAGCTTGTAAAGATAAATGAAAACTATGTTTGTTATTTCATAATTTGTTTGCAACTAATATCTAATATCTTACCTTTTTTTAAAAATTCTATCTCCCTCAATTCGTCTTAACTCATCTTGTCCGATCTACTCTTACCTTTGGTTCTAAATCCTTACTCATCTATATGATATTTTTAAAAATCGCTGCAGAACCAACTCCATAACCCAAGCAGTTAAGATGGCAGAAAATGAACCTCATGACCAAGGCAACCCACAAGCAGAAGAAGTCAATCAGGGTGGCACAGCAGAAGCACGACAGGCCCATAACCCACAGCCTAGTTTGACTGACATACTAGCAAGGGTGGAACAAAATCAATCCCAAGCTGAAAAGAATCAAAAGACAATGATGGAGGTACTAGCCAAAGTCTTGGAACAGACAGCAACGCGAGAAGCAGCAATGACAGAAGTGTTGACAACAATCACGTCAGGATTTACTACCAACCATGAAGGAACACAAATCACGTCTAAGTGGTCAGACTTTCGGAAGACAAAACCTCCGACTTTCTCATCCTCTCCAGACCCAATAGAAGCAGATGATTGGATCCGAGACATCGAAAGGAAGTTAGATACTGTGCAGTGTATGGATAAAGAGAAAACTTTGTATGCCTCTCATCAACTACAAGGACCAGCTGCTGCATGGTGGATGAACTATCAAGTCATGCGTGAAAATCAAGAGATATCTTGGAAAGAATTTAAAGAATCATTTCACCAAGCCCATGTTCCCACTGGAATTGTAGAAGCAAGGCGACGAGCATTTCTCGCACTCAAGCAAGGAAAACGAACAGTAATGGAATATCTTCACCAATTTAACCATCTTGCTCGCTATGCCCCAGACGATGTCAAGAATGAAACAAAGAAGATGGAAAGATTTAGAGAAGGATTACAGATATCTTTAAAGCATCATATCTCAGCGATGGACTTTAAAGATTTATCTAGTATGGTGAATAAGTTAATTATGTCCGAAGAAACAAGAAATGAATTAAGGAAGGTCCGAAAGAGAAAGAGAGAACAGGAAGCATTAGCATCAAAAGCATCCCGAAGGAGAATAGTATTGTCACCTCAAACCAGACAACAAAATCAACAAGTAACCACCACCTCAAGACCCCCGTACATCGCCATACCAAGATCACAGTCCACAGAAGTACGGTGTTATACGTGTGGAGGAAGTCATTATCAGCGAAATTGCCCACACAAGACAAACATGTGTCACCACTGCGGACAGTTAGGTCATTTTAGAGAACAATGTCCAAGGCAAGGATTGCCTTCAAGTGGCAAAAATACAAGTCGAAATCAAGCTCAATCAGTCATACCCGCACTACGACTAAGGCATCAAAAGGCTACTTAAAAGGAAACCAAGGGCACTACAAGGAACAATAAGCCATATCTCAGACACAGCAACAACAGGAGACACCAACATTATTATGGGTATGTTCACTTGAAGCCCTCGCCAGCTTTAATTGACTTTGAAGTTGTGCACTATTTCTTTAACTTTTATTGGAGAAAGGAGTAACGTATAAACAGAGACAGTTAAGAAACATGAATACCTGACTTCACCCCAGTTCGATGACAAGATAATACATGGATAAAATAGCTTGGGAGTAAAGAATTGCACATGCAGTGAAATTTTCCAACCCGTTCCTCGAATCTCGAGGACGAGATTCTTTTTAAGGGGGGTAGGTTGAAACGATCTGAATTTTCAAAAAATTGAAAATCTTCTTTGGAATTTGATTCCATTTGATTCCTTGCCCAGATTAGCTTAAATCCCAACCCAATTGAATCCAAATTCACCGCCAAAGCACCTTGCCAACTTGGATTTGTGTGGTCACTGCTCACACCAACATTTTTCACCGCCTCCCGATATTTGCCGCCACCGGTTCTTCCCGAACCCCCTCGCACTCTCCTGCCCTCTCTTGCATTCCCCTCCCCTGCCAGCTCTTAGAGGAGAGTCAAGACGCCGTACACCCCCTTGCCGACCTCCCCTGCCACCCCAGACACCCTCCCGAAGCCTCCCGAGTCGACCCGAAAAACCGCCGCCATGGCCACTCATGGTGCCGAACCGCCTCCGGACTCCCATAAAAGCCAAAGACCCCTCCTACCTCCCTCGCACATCCCAGTGAAGCTCCATGTCCGCCCAATTGGCTTCTCGTCGCCCCTATTGCCGACAACCCGCAAAATCCCCATCGGTGAGCCCTAATTCGATTATCTCGTTTTACCCAATAATTTTCCAATTGCATTCGTTTGTAGCACCCTCAAGCTCCCAGGAAACTCCCCAAGTTGCCGCCTTAAGCTCCCCTGCTCCCTATTGCTCCGTCCGCCATGACCGCCGCCCGATCTTAACCCCTCGCCGTGGCTGGCCTCACACGGTCCTCCCCGGCGTGAACCGCTGCTTCCCCAAGCCTCCCCTCACTCTAGACATGCTCAAACACCAAAGAACCGAACCCCCAAACCCTAGAAATCGGCTTTTGACATTAAAAACAGTGCCGAGTTCCCCAGCTCGCCGCCGGCGAACGCCGCCTCTTCCGGCCATGACCACCACAAAAACGGAACCCCGATATCTCCTTGATTCCATCCATGGTCTCCGATTCCGTCGCGATTCATCTGCGGCCGCCGGTCGCCGCCGCTTCCTCCTCTCTCGCTCGGGTCGCGCGTCCGCTCGGTGGGAAGAAGAACGATGCAGCGGCATCGTTCATCCGACCCGGTGCGGTTGAGCCCAGCCAACTAACTGAAACCGACCGAGCCGCTCAAACAGTACCGGACCGCATGAATAGTAAACTCCAAAATCCAAAAATACATATTTATACTCGTTTTGACCGTTTCGAGCCCACGAATCCATATTTCAACTCCATTCCACCATTTGAGCCTCCCAAAAATCCTAAACCTATTTTATTTGGCTTTTCTCGAATTTTATTTATTTATTTTATTTCTTTATTCCTAGCTCATTTTCTTCGAGCGTGGAATTAAATTATTTTCTTGGCTTTGCGCTAGCTCACGACGTTGAAGATCGACCAAGTCAAGAAGGAGAAATCCCGGATCAAGCTCAAGATCGAGAAATTGAAGAATACGAAATAATTGAAATCGTAAATCCATAAGGCAAGTCACATGTTTTTGATCATGTTGAACCTATTTCCCGTTAATTAATATTTATTCATATTTTCATTATGCTATTTATGCCCTGTTATTTTATATACAAATGTTGCATAAAATGCCATGCTATTAGTTAAGGTCCTACCACCCGAAAAAGCCCTGCTTAATTTGACGGCCATATTCACCTTGACAAAACCTAGTAATATTAAAATTATCACTAATGTAACCATGGTAGTTTAGGAAACTTGACAAATACTTTACTATTAAAATCTTGGTATTCTACTATTACAATTGTGGTAAGAGATTGCAAGTAGCCATGAGTTGGCTGATTCCATCTCAGAATGGAAGTTGTGTTGGGAATTGATAGCGGTGCCGTGGGCACTGGGATGTGAATTTGTAGATGAAAGTTGTTTAGTAAAAAAAATGAATTAAAAACCTTATGCCAAGTGAAAGAACATGGTGATCGCTCAACCACAAGCGTTGACTTGTCAAACCTGGTTTAGTAGCTGCTCAAATCGATTGAATCTCTAACGGAGTACAAACAGTTGGTATGGAAACGGTAAAACCATACTGAACAACGTTAGACCCTTCCAGGACGGGTAAAGATTCCCGGGTTTGAGTTGAGGTCTAACGGGTACCGGAAAGTCGATATGGAAACGGTAAAACCATATTGGACAACGATAAATTCCCTCAGGACGGGCAAAATATCTAGCCATATCGGTAGATAATGTCTGGCCGTGTCGACGGACACCCGGGTCTGTGTTGGAGTTTATCGGGTAGAGTTTACATGAAGAGATGAGCAGCGAAACGACCTTGTTTTCTCAACTCAGTCATGAGGGTTGAGAGATCTTGTGGGTAAAGATGGGCAGCTCTGCAGAGTCATTTAGAAATAGTATTCGAATACACCATACTATGTTTAATGGGTGATTCCAATAAGCATGGCATAAGTAAATTTGGAAAGGTGTTGAAGGAATGTAAATGTGTGAGTTTAATCAAGTGTGAACCCCCCCCCAATTACCTTATAAAGTTTACGAATTAATATGTCGTGTTTAAAAGAAAAATGTTTACAAACAAAATTGCATCCACATAAAATAATGAACCATATACCCCATTTCATGGCAATCCTCTGCATATAGTTAAATAGTATTCCACATGTGGCTTGTTGAGTACGGTTGTTTGTACTCACGCTTGCTAAAATCATTAAACAGAAAGTGCTTGCCAAGATAATGAAGAAGCTTCCGAAGACGATGCAGAATTCTACGAAATAGACGACGCCGAGTGTTAGGGTTTATTCTACACTCAGGCCTGCCTGTGGAGTTCCTTTTGGTAATGTATCTTTGGGTTGTACGCCCCTTTTTGTAAAAGTTGGCTGTTAAGCTTTACTTTTGTAATAAAGTTTGATTTTATGTTTAAGCATGCTTTGGCAATGGTGCACATTCTTGTACAGTACTCGCAGCTGAACAGTCCTGGGCAGTTGCGAGGTTAACCTAACGCTCCCAGAAATGGGGGTTGTTTCATCTTATATATATTGTTTTTGGTAAAATTTTTAGATATTTAGCTGAAAACCCATATACTATGCCAGGTCTGCCCCAGCGTGAGTCCTACTGGAACTGCCGGACCCATTCGCCGGGAAAGCTCATCACAGATGGCCTTAAACGTCGGTGGCTCCTCGGGGAACAATTCCATCGATCCATTCCGATCGGATGCATGGTTAATAAAATACCTCGTGCCTCCTCCACAGGGATATTCCCGCGCATATGCACACTATGCAGCGGCATGCATGTCCACTGACTGCGGCACACGCAATCCATCTCGACGCAGGCTAGCTAGTGATCAGCTGCATACGCCGCTGTAACGCACCGGCATATGCCGCCTCGGCCGGAGAGGAGGAGGTGCATCGTTGGCATGTACGTACGCGACGTGCGCCCGGCGTTGGCCACGTCGAGCCGGGGACAAGTGGCGCCGCGGGAGGGCACGCCCGGCGCGGCCGCGGTGGGGGTGGCGCTCCGCGCTCCTGGCCCCATGCCCTGCGCCGACCGGAGGTGGCGAGGTGGACGCATGTACTTTGCGGCGCGGGGCGGCCAAAGGGATAGCTCGCCGCGCGTGAGTCAGATGCGTTGCTTCCTTACCCAGCGTGAGCTCATCGCCACTCGCTCGTCCGTGAGCTGCCGCGGTCGGTCCGGCTCGGTTGATTCCAGCCCCCTTCGCTTCACCACTGCGCTAAGTAAGAATCGGAGCCTTTGCCGTCGTTTGCGGTGGTAGTGCTCTGCCGCCGTTCTTACAGCAGCTCACGATTCTCATCCATCGTATCAGAAAATTAAATGCCAATATTAAGGTGAATTCACAAATCTTGTGACGACATTTTTTTGCGATCAAATCCACATCCATCTTCAACCGTTTACCTAATTTCCCATTAGACACGCAAGAGAACGGCACACAGTTTTTTTTCTGTGTGAGAGAGAGTGACTGTAAACAGCACAAAGTTTTGTACCAGTACACTTAAACTCGATTTTACCACAAACTGCCCGTGGCGGTGTGCCAGCCTTTGCAAAAATGCAAACGCGTCAGATCTGATGATGCGCAAAGGAACAACGGCGTTCCTCAGACGGCTTGTGTACGTGAACTGAACTTTTTGAGATCCGGAAACTTAGGCCCGTTCAAAATGATTTTTACCAATAGTCTTTGGCTGCATCTGTTGGCTAAAATGGATACTATAGCGACGGTTAATTTTTAACTAAAATATTTAATTAAAAACATGATTATATCTCTATAAATAATAATAAAAAAATAAAGAAAAATACGACGCTAAGAAACCAACACTTTTAAAACTATTTTTAACTTCGGAAGGCTAAAAGCCAAAAGCTAAAACCCGAGCCTTACTTTGCTCAGCCGAACTCAGGGTAAAATGTTCATTCTAAGTCAAACATCTGAGATGCATACAAGTCAACCTTTAGTGTAGTTTAAGGTCCAAAAACTTAAATGCCTCGTCAACCTTTACTGTTAGGGGTTGTTTGGTTGCCAGCCACAGTTTACCATGTCTAAGATTAGGCAAGTTTGATCAACTCAAGGAGCTGTTTGGTTGCAGCCACAGTTGTAGCAAGATTCCCTCCAACAAACTAGGTCCCACACGTCAATGACTCAAAAAAGTATGGCAAGGTTCCCTTAGGCTTGCTAAGGTGTGGCAAAGAATTTGAGCACCTCAACTTAGGCAAGTGTGGCAATTTTTGTTAAAAAAATGTGGCTAGCAACCAAACATCCACTTAGTTTTTTAGTGGAAATCGTTCAATTGTCGTGTTCCAAACAAAGCCTACAATGTAAAGAATCTAAAAAACCTTCACATAGAAATTATTCGTTCCCTTGCAGGATCGTCCAATCCTTCTTCATGTAGCTGCACGTAGGGTAGGAATATCATCCGTAGAATACTAGAAATCCTCTCAAAGGAATCCTCATCACAGTAACAAGAACCCATATATACCCACATATAGAGGTGGCCAAATAGGTTGTCTGTGTCAGACTGATCCGACATGGCATAAATGCACTAGGCCTAGCACGACATGGTCTAGACACGATTTAGCCATAGGTTCGTTTATTTTTTAAATATTTATATGATTCTTTTATTATATTTTAAAATTTTATATAATTAATTTTGTAAGTATAAATAATTGTATTTTGTATTTTTAAATTTTTATATGTTTAAAAAACTCATGTCAAGTGGCTAACTCTATCTGACCTTAGCATGATAGGCTAATCGTGCCGAACCAGATCGGCACGCCCTGTGAAGCTATCAGACTATGAACCAGCGTAAGGCAGTCTATTTAAGTAATGGGCCAGATGGCCCGTGGCTAAATAGGATGCGCCCGGACGGCCCGTGCCGTGCCGCCATTTGGCCACGTCTGCCCACAAAGAACAAACGGGAGCAGGACAAAGTGAAACCAAAGCCTGTTCTCCCCTCTCCCTAATGTCACCTACACCAGAGCCCCAAGCACAGCTAAAATGTTGCCTACACCAGAGCCTAGCCGCCTAAGCAAAATTCAAAGAAAATCAGGGCATGTCCAATGATGATTTATGAGCTAACTCTAAATATATTATTTCATATTTTAATAGAAGAGAGAGAAAAGCTAACTCTTGACCAAGAGCTAGTCTCATACACACACTTCAAGATTATATGAGATGTCATGTGGGACTATTCATGTTATGAATTATATGCTAAAAGTTAATATCATTGGAGAAATTATCTTAGAGCAAGTACAATAGTATAGCCAACTAGTAGCTATAATACTTGTCCATTTCATCTATAGCCTTTAAAAAAATAGTTCATACAATAAAGTAGCTATTACAATAACTATTTGGCCCCACGTGTAAGAGAGTGAAATGCATATTTTTACGTGCTATAGCTAGCTGTAATTTAGTAGCCGCCTTCTCTCTCTCTCTCTCTCTCTCTCCACGTAAAATTTTGTTGATATTATATTTGCAAAATTGCCACACTTGCCTAGTTGAGGTGCTCAAATTTTGCCACACCTTAGCAAACCTAAGGAATCTTGCCACACTTTTTGAGTCAGACTAGTTTCTTTGGAAGAGAATCTTGCTTATTATATCAAACTTGCGCTTTTAGAGCTAGTAATTAGCTCATACCATTGTACATGCGACAAATCTTTTCCCTATCTCTCAGGATCCGTGCCTATCTCCCTCCATTTCCCGTTTCCTGAGACACGATAAAAGCGGCAGCCGGCAGGCAGGCAGACAGAAGAGAGAGAAACCAAAGTCGTTTGTGTGCTCCATCCATGCGTGCCACGGTTCAGAGGGGCAAACCGAAAAGAAGAGTTTCTTTGACTTACGTGTGGTCCTGACACAAAGTCCTGTGCAACATTTATGAGTTTATAGTGTATGGTTTGCTCGAATAAATAAATATGATAATTTTAAAATTAATATTTCTAAATAGTTTATTAAGATAGTCTTTTCGAAATAACTTATAAACGTTCATGCTAAAATTAATCATAAATCGCAGCTGAAAAGAACACTCCCTGTTTTTTTGGGTTACATATGATAGCTTTTGGTTGCACTTTACGAGATGACAACGGATGACAGAAATGTAGACACGGCCGACATATACAATTTTAAGTTTAGAAAGCCGTTTGTAAAATCTGTTTCAAAAAACTATTTTAACTTTTGAAAAAAAACAAGAAAACCCAAAAGTACGGATAGACTTCCCTACTAATGAAATGCTCTAAAAGAGTATAGCAGCAAAGCAAGCAACAGCTGAACTGTAGCTTGAGAAATTTCAGGACAGTAATAAGGCTCCGCTCGTTTAGGCTTAGGTTTAGGCTTTTAACTTTCGACTTATTTTTTTACTATTTCTAAATTTCGTCTTTTCTGCTTTTTGGATTTTTTGAACTTTTTTGCTAGTTCTTTTTCCGTATTCGTTTGTATTATACGTGCTGGGCATAATCTAATTATGCCAAATAAGCCATTATCAGCTACAATATAATTTCAGACAAACAATAACTATAGCAAAATTTTAACCATAAGCCATAAAAAATCAGCCCATCGGAAAACACCCAGTTCTCTCTCGCAAGCATGTGGTTCTGATGTTGAGTGGCGATGTAACACAGTCACTGAATGCTGGTCCAGATAGATAGCCCACTTTCAGTGATAAATCACCATGGCATGACAAGTGGGCTAGAGACCATGCATCCTTCCTAGGCTTGCAGACAGACAGGTAAATGCAGTGAGCAGTGAAACACTGCAGGCCGAAGAAAAAGCAGGAAAAATAGCTGACAGCCATCGCCCCATCCTTTCCTTTTGCACCTTGCTTCTCTACAAAGTACTACCACTGCTTCCTTTCGTTGGAACTTGGAAGACGCACACACTCTGTTCTGCGCCCAGCTGCTTGCTTGGTTGCTCCTTCGTTTCTCATCATTCATTAGCCCAGTGGCGCAAGGGTAAGGAACGGCAATGGCGATGCCGCAGCTCGTCGCAGGAGGTGGTGCCTGCCAAACTGCACCCGGGCCTCCATGGCCTCAGCAAGAGCAAGAGGATGAGCAGGTCAGCGTGCAAACATTACTAGTCCAAGTCACATCTCATATCCTTGCACGTCTTTTGCTTTTCCTGCTTCTGTTATGTTGTTTGGTTACCTGTCATGGTGGAGGAGGAACCGAAGAAGCGCAGAAAATGCCATGGATTTCTCGGAAAATATTTGTCTGTATGGTCTTTAGAACAAAGGCTAAGGTTTGTGTGTGCATGTAGAATATATACATGCCATCTTTTTGCGACAATGTAGCATAGGTCCAAGAGTTAGCTTTCTTTCCAGATGGTATAAGTACACACACAAATTAGGAGATGCAGATGGTATAACAATCTTGTTATGCGAGTATTATGAGCTGGTTATTGGATTGGGCATCCTTTGTGATCAGGCATCCAGAGAACCGAGAACATCAATGATTAATCCATTTTTATAGGCAGATTACTTCAATAGCAGCAATTTTTTCATGATTCTTGATTGGTATTTTTTAGTTTTAAAGCGTCTGTTTGGTTTGTGATGATGCATCCAATTGAGCTAATCGATCTGTGAAGGAAATAGTTGAGTGCATTAGTGCTTTAGAATGGTAAAGACGAAGCTGCAAAGAGATGCGACTTGTGATTTTTACTGCTTAATTTCATCTGCGTGCCTTGAGGTTGTTGTAGTCGATTACAAGAAGGTTATCGAATTATAAATCTTTCCCATCATTGAGTTTTTGTGTTTGTCTGTGTTAATATTTTGCTGTATGGAAGGGTTATGATAGCAGATCATGAGACGGGAAGTTACACTAGAATTTGCCAGCTGCTTGTGAGATGAAGTTGCAAACGACTTTTCCTAGTTTCATTAGATGTGATAGCCACGAAAATTTCTGGACTTCTAGTTTGCCCTTCATCTACAGCCCATAGATTTGTTCGTTTCTTTTTTCTTAAGATGTTTGTCCTGACAGAGCTAAATACCTCATTGCACAGGTGTTTGTTGGCACTGATGTAGTGCTGTGCTATCAATGCACTGATTTTTTTCCTGGATTGTCTCCAGAATTAATTGTATGTACGACCCCCCTAGATTTATGTGGGCCATTTTGGTTTTCATGTCCTCCAATTGTCGTCGCCGTTTGCCTGTTCATGATCTGCATGTTGGGTCCTAATGCTGCGCAATCATATCATTGCAGAGAGAAGTGACACTGACCATCTTTTCAAAACCTGTTTTGCGTTTGCAGGTGACGAATCCATGGTGATCACTAGCAGCCTTGCATCCGCCTATCGCAGAGCCGCAAGTCTCCAGCACCTCTCAATCTTCTTGCACGGAGAGGAGGTGGAGGATGAGGATGGCATGAGTAGAGCAAGTAGGGAATGAAGCCGTACCGGTCCGGGAGCACGTAGTTTACATAGTAATATTTTTGTGTAACATTTCATAAGTTAACAGCTGGTATAACGCCCTGCTCATTTCGGCTTGAGCTGCTGATTTATTTTTTACTATTCATAAATTTTGTCTTTTTTTGAACTTTTGGTTTTTTTGAGCTTTTTTGCCGGTTCTTTTTTCCTGTATTCATTTGCGTTATCTGTGATGAGCTAACATATTTTTTCTATTTTTAAAATTTTAAAATTTTAATTACGCCAAATAAGCTACTTTCAGTTACAATGTAATTTTAGTTCAGCCATAAGTTATTATTTTTCAGTCCAATCGAGTGGGACCTAAATCCTAGCTTCTGAGCGGGACCTAAATCCTAGCTTCAGCTATAAGTTCCTGGGTATTCTTTCGCTAGCAACTGTCCTGCAGCCTCACGAATGGATAATTGGATATCATGTTCTTCAGCTGTTACGCCTCCGTTCCTGGCCGCGTAGGCCCCGGCGTTTGGTCACCCACGGAGGCAAGTGAGCTGCGAACCGGCACGCGCGCGCACGGCTGCCGTTCCCGTCGGTGGGCCACGGCGTGGTGGCGCCCGCCCGTGCCCTGCCCGCCGTATGGCGAGCTGGACGCATGCGGCGTGCGCTTCGTTCCGTGCAGGAGCCGTGGGCGGACGGCCCGGACCGGACGCCGCATGTGCCGGCATGATGGCGCGGTCGTCACGGCAGCCGGCCTGGGACGGACGACGCGTGCGTACGTGACAGTGCTCGTGCTCTCCTCTCCTCGGCGGCGCGCGTCGTGGTCGTGCCGCTGGTACGCCTCGTCGTCCGTGTCCGGTTCCCTTGGCCACGGAGTACGTACGATCGGATCGAGCCGCGCTTCAGGATGCCGCGCGCGGCGTGTGCATTGGCGGAGCCAGGACGGAGGCGGATTGCCGGTGGGTTGGATTGGGTTGGCCAGCGCTGCGCGTGCGCGGCCCAACTTGGCGTGGGCCCGCTTTGGACCGGCCCGCTGATTAGCCGCGGAACCTGTAGCCAGCGGGTCTATGGGCTAGATTCTTTTGCTTGTGGATTTTGTTTTTCTATATTAACTAGCTTTCAAATGGTATGTCTTTTTAAGATGGGATCTACAAGTCGATTGTAATAGACACTATACCGATTTTAGCTATACCATCCAAAATCACATATAAACATCTCTTCCTTTGTACCTCTCTTATAAACATCCAAAATTCAAAAGCCAAAAGCCGATCTGCCTTCCATCAACGCATGGAAATGCATGCTTGGGTGGGCCGACTTTTGTTCGCTCGGCCGTATTTGGTCAGCACTTTTTCTTCGCGATCCAAATTTAGGTGGGCCGATACGGGTCGTGCTATTTCTCCGCAAACCAAACTTGATTGGGCCTCGATTTCCCCATCTCAGCCGTCCAATCTGCACTCCCTTTCCTAAGCCACCTGATCGGAACACCAGGCATCGCTTTCCACGCCCTGGCATATTCGTGGAAAAGCCTCTCCTTTTCAAACGTCTTTTCCATTTCCACCCTCGCATCAACGAAGTTTTTACTGTCCTGACTCCGTGGCGACTCGTTTTTGCATGTTTGGCTTTTATGGGGTTTTTTTTTTGCGTTTTTGCCTCCCTGAATCACTAATGGCTGGCGCGTGGTAAATCAGCGCTCGTGGAGCACGGGAGATTGGATCATATACTCTCTTTTTAGTTGGGAAATTAAGGATTTATCCTCTACATCTTAATGACACGTGAGGTCATCATAAGTCACTGACACGTGAGTCAGAAAGATAAATTCTCAATTTTCATCTAAATGAAGGATATATGATCAAATTTTTCCGCGCAAAATGGCAAAGCCACGCTTCCCGGCCACGGACTAAGGACGTCTTGGTTCTCCATAGCCCACGTTTGTATCTTTTTGCTGTAATATTTTGTGCATGATACTTGATTTTTAGAGAAGAAATTAACATGAAGCCTACTTATATGTGCAAATCATGGTACAATATTAGGAAGTGACGAGGCGCCTGAGTTCCCGGCTGGGAAACACGGTTTTGCCATTTCGGTGCTCAGGGCTCAGGGGCCGCTGACTTCGATGGCCTCCATGAGCTGCGCGCACAAGCACCGCTCTATAGGCGCTGAAACGGTTTCCGATGGAGAGCGGCGACGAGACCTTCGCCTCCCCCACCGCCGTCGCCGCCGAGTTCGCGCAAACCCTAACCAACGGTAGGGGCACCGACGAGGGCCTCGCCACCACCCACCCCACCAAGTCCTAAGACAGAGCCGAGATCGATGCCCTCCGCGCGACGAAGCGCAACCTGGAGGAGAAGCTCGCCGCGGAGGCCCACCGCCTCGAGGGACTCGTGTCACAGGCCCGGGAAGAAATCGCAACCGCTGAGCACGCCGTCACCTCCTCCGAGGGACTCGTGTCACGTGGTGCTGATGCTGTCCAGCACGGTCGCCGTGCTTGCGAGCGGCATGTGGCAGGTGGTCAAGACGATCATCTTTGGTGGGCAGATGGTCGACGCCTTTGGGGGTGCCACTCCCGACACCATTCTTCACCGAGTCGACAAGGTACTGTCCCCCACAGCCCACATCCAGGAGACCAGGAGGCTACCCATTTGCTTCTGCGTGACAGCAAGAAGCTGCAGGCCTGCAACATCCCTGAACCTCGTTACAAGAGATTCATGCATTGTCATGGTCTCAATTTATAAAATATAAGTGATAATAGTCAAAATTTGTCATACAACGACCACCATCACCAGCCAGTCATCCTACTGATCTAACACGAGTGCTCAAAGTACTCGAAGATCACAAGAAGTGCAGCACTCGTACCAACAATGAAGTCTACGAGTACCGATCGTGAAGCCTATGGCAACTGATCGCAAAGCCTTCGATTAAACCCGAAGACAACGACAACAGTTCACAAAGTCTACGACTATGACGACAAGACTATGAAGACTACGACTATGACAACAGTCTGCAAAGTCTACGACCATTGACTACAAAGCTTTCGACTATCGACCAGTAAAATATACGATCATGAAAAAGTCATATAACTACGATTATGAAAAAGTATTGTAGCTGCGATGATCTTCATTGGTCATTCTATCATGGTCAAAGCTGGACATGGTTGAAGTCTGTCGTGGTCAGAATGTCGTAGTCGAGTTACCGTGGTTGAAGCCAGGCGTAGTCGAAATGCCGTCGTAATTTAGACACGGTTGAAGTCGGTCGTGGCTGAAGTTAGATGTAGTCGTAAAACTGAGCTATGCTATAATACTCTTCCGAGCACCAGTTGAATCACTGTTCACCGCCTTGTACTGTTCTTTTGACCGTACAGTTCTGACCAGATCATTATAGCTTTGGCCATACAAAAAAACTGTAGCTTTGATCGGTCCGTCATCTAAATCTTTGATCACGCTGCTCGAAGGCCATCCAATCTTCCGGTGGTACTCCATGTCACTGAAAGAGTCTTCCACCGATCTCTCACTCCTTTCTCACCCCTCACTCAATGTAACGTGAAGCAGGGAGGAGAATAACGTGGGTCTTGACAAGTACAAAATATACCATCCTTTCTCTCTATATTTGGCATAATGTGGGCCCCATCATTACAAAATGTGCCATCATTGGATCACTTACAAAGAGGGCCTTGTTCTAGTATGGTCCACATGTCATAGACTGCACCTGTGGAAAAGTATGAGGTATGGATTTGAAATGACGGAACCAAGGGTGGCTGGATGCCGTGAGAGAGAGTTTTTGGCACATATAACGCGTTTTGCATCTATATTTACAAAAAATAGTTATATATATATGTGAAAATAATAAAAATAACACTTCTGTCGTTTGATCACCGGGCGACAACGCCCTGCAGCAGACATGTAGACTACCGGAGCCTAGCCACTGTGCATCAGACGCCTGCCGCCCGGCCATCATACGGCAAGTGGCCTGCCGCCCCTCCACCATACGGCAAGTAATTAAGCTAGTTAATTAGCCAGCTTAATTATCTGTCTAAATTAGTATTTTATAAATTATATTTGTTTAAAATTTTAAATATAGCAAATAAGTTCAACAAATTACGAATTTTACGTGCAGCCTTCTGACACAACGTACTTCATTATATAAATTTTTTTGTAATTGTTTTAAAATTTTATATGCACTGAATTTGCCATGTTAATTCATGTTAATTTTAAATTAACATGGCAAATTCAGATCATATAAAATTCACAAAAAATATACAATTAGGTTAATTGTATCAGGAGGTTGCACATAAAATTTTATAATTTTTTTGAACTCGTTTGCTATATATAACAACCCCTACAAATATCATAATTGTACGAATTTTTGAACAACATTCGGAGTGTATAAAATTGTCAAAAATTATACTATGAAATATATTGTGTTAAGGGATTGTACATTAAATTTCGTAATTTTTTAAGCTCATTTGCTATATTTAAAATTCAAACAAACATTATATGTAAAATACTAATTTAAACAGGTAATTAAGCCGGCTACGGCGGCCAGGTGACAGGCATCTACTGCACGGTGGTTGGGCTCCGGTAGTCTACGTGTCAGCTGCAGGACGCTACCGTCCGGTGACCGGACGACAAAAGTGTCATTCATTCTCGCGCGTATAAGATTATTTTTACAAATACGGGTTTAAAATATGCTATATGTGGCAAAAATTCCACATGAGAGAGCAGTATAAAGTGTTCCGTATATACAAAACGGCAGCAATACGCAGACGGTATTGCAACTTGCAAGATAGGCTAAAAGACGAGCACAAACATCGAGAACAACATGGACGGTACAGCCAGGGGAGGAGGACGTCCTATGGGGAGGACAGAATCCGTCTCCGACGTTTTTACAGAAGAAATGGGCAACGTACACAGCTGGGCCTGTCTACTCCTCCCTCGGTATCCACCGGCTCCACCAGATGCTTTTCCGCTGGCTGTTAAGCTCGTCCATGCTCTCGTTGATTGTTCTCACGATCTTTCGCTGCACACGCAGCAAGGACGCAAGCACGTTGCGCTGAGCGCTGCCTTTCTTCGGTTTGATTTCCTGTACAGAAAAACACACAAGTGGTCAGTGTTCTCCTAACCAAACCATACGTTTATCCCAGTATCCCTCAGGTCAGAATTCTGAAAACGCCATGAAATGTTTGACGGCAAACTGCTTCAACAACTCCTATCTTTAATAACCAGTATGTTCTTGTCATGATGTCAAACAAATACGTACCCTAAGCTCTTGAAGTTGTGCTTCTGTAAAGCCCCCTTCTGTCTCCGTTCCTGATCTTGCCATGAGGCCGACGACCCACCGAGCTGCTTCGCTGTAGTCCTTTTGGGTTGCACGAAACAGTTGCAGCCTCAAGTTCTGCATGACAGAGAGGCCAAGGAGCCCTTCACGGTTGAAATACGGATGAGCCAACGCGGCCTTAGCACTGGTCCTTTGCCGCGCTTTGTACCGGACCATCGACGTGAGAAGTTCCCATCCAATACCACCATCCAAATCCAAGATGTCAAAGCCCCTCCGAAGCTCTGGGGTAGCTCGTGGTTCTACCAAATTCCTCCAAGCTTCTAGGTCGTAGTTGCATCTCTTCAGTTGGCGGTTAAATTGTATGAGGCTACTGTCAGTCCTCAATGCTGGAAATGCCTACAAAAGAATGATGTGTTAAATAGCATCAACAACTACAATGGTTTTTATGGAACTCTACAAAAATCAAGATCAAGATGCAATCCTGCAGTGCTTTGAAAAAAATATAAAACAATAGTTACTGTAATGTTCCTATCTTTCCAAGGAATAGCTGCGTCGTAACGACATGCACCACCACAGAACATTCCTTACAGCTCACACATGTTACATTTGGTGTCCTTGACATGTATGGATGGTGTTAGCTGAAGCGAAGTGTGGAGATGCAACTAACACTAGAACATGCTTCACAAATACTAACACGACACGTGCAGAATGTGCTAGCTGGGCTGGCAGAGGTAGAAATGGAGGTCAAAGGAAGAAAGGGAAAATATACACTTGCAAGTTGCAAGTAATATAGCACGGTATTGTTATCTCAAGTTATGTGGCATAGAGATCAACACAAACTCAATACTCAACTATGTTCTCCCATGTTGATAACTATGACTGTAGTAATATACCGGTCCTAATGACCAGATGAGCAAATATTGACTCATCTTCCAAGTCAGTAACACAACAACCACTGGAAGCTTATAGCTAGAAACAGGAAGATATTTCAACAAGAGATGAACAGAGTAGAAGAGCCTGTCCAAATAACAATGTAGTATAGAGGGGAGAAGTATTATGATATTCAAATCAAGAGATAAGAAGCTTCACTGTTAGTTTGGAGAGTGGAGGATAGTTGAAGAACTTGTAGTGCAACTAAAAATTTGTGGCTCCATAGTTGTGTGCTAGACATTTACATGCTCTTCACCAATACTGTAATAGCTTGGTATACTACTTTTTGATGCATAAGGGTACACTGGCCCCCTCTGGGTTTACTAAAACAAAAGGACACAAACGTAGCAAACACATAAACACAATTTCCTGTAATCACATACCATCTGTAAGAATATGAGGCCCAAGCTATATATGTCAAATCTGTCAGGAAGGTTCAGCTGTCAATGAAAAAATTGCTTCATTAGCTCAAACAATTATCTTTATTGGAACAATTATCTTAGAGATCTGACAGAAAATAAAACAGTTTAGTCAAGGATTTAAAGAATACCTGCCACAGGACTGGAGATAAAGCAGCTGCAACTGGAGCAGAAGGAGCAGAGGGAGTTTGTGTGCTCATGATATATTGCTCTGGAGCTGTATACCTGAGAAGCATTGATAAAACTTCAACCAAATCCCAAGTCAAACTATGTTTTAGCACATGATACCCTAAACTTCAAAAGGTAACAGTTATCTTTGATTTTTTTGCCAGCAGTTCAGTTCCTGATCATGAAGGTAGCTGTGAGTACCTTGGATCCAGAAGGAACTCCTTAGGAATATAGTTGATGCCCACTCGTAAGTCAGCTGCCGCTCCAAGATCGATAATTTTGAAGGTACGAGATCCTATCAGTAGACAAAAATTGAAAAGATTAGTGCAAAATGTTTTAGCAAGAGATAGCAAACAATATATACGTGGTTATTACCTTCTGAAAATATCACATTTTGGGGTTTTATGTCCCTGTGGACAATCCCCGTCGAATGAAGTCCATCAAGAGCAAATAAGAGTTGTCTCATCACTGTTTGAATAATCTTATTCTCTCTCGCTATTCCCTTTGGCAAATCTTGAACATCTCCAAGAATCTTTGTCTCAGCCTGGATAATCGCAAACAGATTTGAACAGTCAAGTGTTAACTAAAGAAGAAGTACTCCATGGTAATGTAATTGAGAAAATCTAATGGACGTTATACCGTATGAGTCCATCCTGACGGCATACCATCTAACCATTGCTTAAAAGCTATACGACATGTTCAAACCGTTCGATGCGCTCCTCATCCATCCGCTCCTTATCCATTCGCTTTAGCATTGTTCTTACACTCCTCTCTCCACGGCAACGGCAACGAGAACATGCACATATAACGCAACCACCAATTGCTCTTCTTCTCCCTATCTCTGATCCAAGAAACTGAGCAGAACAGAGCAACGCCTCAAGAAGCACCGGCAGTATGAAGCTCAGGTCATCGACCTCGTGGTGCGGGCCGCCCCTATCCCTACAGTCGCCAGTGGAAGGGCCAGCGTGGGGCTGGGGCGAGAGGATGGTGGTAGTGGGGCTTCGAAGGGACGCCGTCGGCAGGGAGCTACCCACTTGGGCGCTCGCCAAGGTCGCCGCCGCCGACGACCGCATCGCCGCGCTCCACATCGCCACGAGCACCACCGCTGTTGCAGATGGTGTGTGCTTTGTCTTTCTACTAGTTAGTTAGTTAGCTTGACATTTGTTGCTGCGATTTTGTTCTTGATTCATAGGAGCATTGGAATTGGAAATAGAGGAGACGATCAGAGCTATTGATTCGCTCGCCTCGAAGCTCCGCGTGTACGACTGCTTCTATTTCATGAAGTTTTTTTAGCGGATTCATAAAATTGGAAGTTTTTTTAATGGGTTTATGAAGTTTAAGTCCAAGTTTCATGAGGTTTCATAAAGTTTTAGAAGATTTCATGACTAAGTTTCATGAGTTTTCATATCTAAGTTTCATGGTATTTCATAAAATTTTAAGAGATTTCTTGTCTATGTTAATTAAATTTTATGATGTTTTATGTCTAAATTTCATAATATTCCGTAGGGTTTCGTAAAGTTTCATGAGGTTTCATATCTAAGTTGACTAAGTTTTATAAAACACGTTCGAAACTCTTTGAAACCTTGTGAAACTCATAAAATTTAGATGAAATTCGATAAAACTTGTCTATACCGTTAGAATCCTTTCTAATGGTATACGGTACACTAGCATGACTCAATGTAATTTTGTTATGACTTCTATCGAGTTGAAATGAATGACATGGACTTAACCTGCCTCCTTACAAATAGATGAGAGAAGAAAGAAAAGGTTGCCATGCGATGAGAATGATGACATTAATAAAACAAACCTATCTGAGTGTTCTCACTAACTGCAGTCGGTTCCTACACGCCCTCTAGTAAGGCATTTCATCATAAGCTAGAGCTAATGACCCCTGATAAGCTCAAAAATTCCAGTTTAGGTCAGTAAGGTAGCACAGTCCCGGACAAATATAACTGAACTCTCACCATCAAGTTGACAAGAATTGGCCAATTAACTGCATCATTCTAGTGCATCTAAGTTAACACAGTTCCAAACAAATATAATTGTCTCATCATCAAGTGGCTATAATCGGTTCATTGACTGCAGTTGATGCAGACAAGCAAATAGCATAACAAGCCTAAGAAAAAGAACTGGTTGACTGATGTCAATGCAAGCAAGCAACCCAACCGAGTACCGACCTAAGATTATCATTCAAGTCTGGTGGTAGCACTTACATTGTAAGGGAACTCCTTGCTTTGCATGAGATCAAAAAGCGTATCCTCACCTTCATAACGCCAAATTAGCCAATATTCATCAGCTCCCTTACCTTTAGCTTTGTTCTAGAAAGCAATATGCAATGTGAGTTTTACGAATCGATCAAATTAAAGCAAACAAAACTAAGTCTATAAGAGGATGGAAAACAAGCTGTAACATAAGCACCCAACTGATAGTATACCTCACGGAAGCCATAAACAAAATCTGCACAGCTGGTAGCGCATGCCCTCCTGACGCGCTCATTCATCCATATCTCCACCGCGCCATACTCCGTTGCCTTCTTCACGACCACATCGCCTTGCTTCAAGATGAACAAAACAAGTCATAGCCATTAGTATGCATGTCCTATAGCACATCCACTTGACTGACACATAAATAAAGTGAATACGTTGTACTCTTTTAGTGCTCTTCAAAAGCTTGTTTCACAAAACTTTCATAGGGTTTTTGATACAACCAACTACGCAACTGATCTACAGATCACAATAACCATAATATTGCACAGTCCCCCCTTGTTTACATGATACTATCAACATGTACTCACAAACACATTTTTCACTTCCTTCGTGAGCAACTTCAGTTTGTCCAAGTCTATAAACACTTCAATTTACCCAGTTACCCCAATTTCTCCACTAAGGCAAGCAGCAACCATCAGCAACCAAAATTCTAGTACAAAATTGAAGTTTATACATGTAGATGCGCATTGGTGTTTACCTTCTCCGCCGCTTTGGGGTCAGCCAGCGACGCCTTGTACACGACCCCGAACGCGCCTTCGCCGAGCTTCTTCCCGAGCACGAAGTCGTCCTGCCCGAGCAACCAAATCAGCACGAATCGAAGAAGCGTAAAGGACTTAGGGCTCGGAAGTGTGAAGCGCGCACCTTGCGGAATGTGGGGAGGAAGAGGCGCTCGGCGAATGCGAGGACGAACATGTCGAAGAAGCCCGGGGCGACGCCGGGGGTGGACCACAGGTAGGACGCGGCGGTGAGGGCGAGCGCGACGCCGGGAGCGGTGATGGTGAGGCCGTCGTTGCGGGGGAGCGTGCTGCGGTAGATGACGTCTCCGCAGGCCATCACGGTGCAGGGGAGCCCCACGCCCACCGCCTCCACCAGCTGCCGCCCCAGGTCCGCGCCAAGCTCCGCCGTCACCGGCCGGAACGACGCGGCGGGGCTCCGCGACAGCCGGCGCCGGCGGCGGAGGAGGGTGTCGCGGCCGGGGAGGAAGGAGGTGGAGAGGCTAAGGCTACTCGTGGCCATTCTGTTTTTCTTTTCTTTTTTTTCTTGTTCAAAAATACGCCTTACACCATTTTATTCTTGTGTACGTTTTGTTTTTCGAACTGTCGTTGCGACTCGCGAGATACTAATTCAAACGTGTGGGATCAGAGGGCTTGCCACGTGGCATTGGGTCTACCTGTCAGTTGCTAAAATGCAAGTGGCCTTGGTGCGCGGGCTCCGAGCCTGCAGGTGAATGGGTTACACGTCATTTTTTTTCTTCAGAAAAGACAGCTGAATTTCTCGGACGTTGGGTTACATGTCATTTGCCCCACATGTCAGTGACTGTAGCAGTAGAACGGGTAACTTGGTTATGTTGCTGTTTTTATTCTAATTCATTCTTAATTATCAATTGTTTGTTTACTATTGCTATGAGACATTGGAGAAGCAGTGTGGACTCTTCAGATTTTTTGGCGATAACTTCAGTTTCGTGCAAAAAAAATAAAAAAAAAGAGGTGATAATTTGTGGCCAAGGGAAGATGGACAAGGAGAGAAGCATCAGCTTCAGTGAACTAGTGGCTACAATTAGCGGTCGGAAGCTGATACAAGACAGGCCAGTCAATTCTTGGGTGCGATTGACTCGTAGGACTACTGGAGTACTGGTCGAGTTTGCGCAGTGAAAAAAAATATCCGGGATGTAATGCAACTACCCAGATACTCAAACAACTGTGCTTGCGTCAAATGTTACTCGTAGGACCACTGTGCTTGCATCAAATGCATAATGTTAATCAACAACAATACTTTCGTTGTAAGTGTAGAATCGTAGACATCAATCAGAGGGGTGAATAATTATCATTGCTTTTTAACATCTGAAAACAAATCTCAAACCAATAGAAAAATAATCTAACTTACGGAGGTAGAATTCGACCGCAAGACGCTCCGCTCGACCGCTTGCTTGACTGTGCACAGGCTCGATGAAGGTTACGACCGCTCAGCGTTGCTCTGCAACCTGTTTTTACGTAGTCAAAACCTTCTGCCGCTCGGTCTATTGCTCTATTTTTTCTGGCAGCGAATCAACACCTTTTCACGTGGTTGTACGCTTCAGCCCAATCGCAATCACCAGCAATTTTCAACAAATCACGAACCAGATTAATTCAAGATGATCTTTATTGCTGGGTTTCTGTAGATTTACAAAATACCCTCACAAGCACCCCTAAAAGCATTCCCGATGAAAGACCTCAAAAACGGGTCACGTTAACTATTAGGCTCTTCCTGCTTTTATAGGCCAATATCCCAATCGTGTTTGCCTCAAACACGATCACAAAACTCTATCTCTTTTTCAAATCAAGAAACACGAAACTCTTCCTAACATGAGTTTTATTCAAATCTCTATCTCTTCCAAGTTACGGACTATATCCGTAACTCTCTCAATTTTCTCAGTTATGGACTCTATCCACAACTCCTAACTCACCACGTGATGAAGCCTCCAGGATCGCACCTCCTGTATCTTCATCACGCATCATCATTGCTCATGTCGAAGCCTCCTGGACTGCATCACCTGTAGCTTCTCCACGAATCACCACCTTTGATCTTCACGTGCTCCAGCGTGAGCCCGACCACCTCGCATGACATCCTCGACCGCCTAGACCTCAGACTTCCCCATCCTAGTACTGGTCCTCCTTGTCACCAACCATGATTGTCTCCCCGCCAACCTACACATGCAAAGACCAAAGAAAGTTTTCCCACCACAAATTCTTTCCAACTTGACCTGACATCAGTCCACACACTTGAAACACTCATTTAACCAACCATCAGCAACACACAGGTCGTCCATAATTAAATATCACATCACTATCCAAAATCAACTTTAGACCACTTAATACGACCACTAGCACAACAACTACTCGAAGTACTAAAAAATCACAAGAGTTAAAGCACTCATACCGACCACGAAGTATACGAGTACCGACCGTAAAGCCTTCAACAACCGATCATAAAAACCTAAGACTACCGATCGTGAGGTCTACGACAATCGATCGTAAAGCCTAAGACAACGATAGCAGACTGTAAAGTCTACAACTACCTATCACAAAGTTTTTGACTTTCAACCGCAAAGTCTATGACGACTATTGAGTATCGACCAATAAAGCCTACGACTATCGAGAATCGACTAGGTACTGTAGCTACGACCATAAAAAAATAATTGTAGATATGACCATCGACCATTTACTGTAGCATATGACCTTACAACCTCTAACCAGTTCACTGTAACTCAAATCGGTTCACTATCGCTTACGCCCAGTTAAATGTTGCTTACGACCGATTCACTATTCGAGGTCGAAATCTATAATTACCTGCCATGGTCGTTCTAGAGTGGTCGAAGACGAACGTGGTCGAAGTTGGACATGGTCAAAGTCTGACGTGGTCAAAGTCTGCCGTAATCGAAATCGGTCGTGGTTGAAATATGTTGTTCAAACTTGCCGATCGGACCACCCATCACAAGCCGATCAGATTACCATATGTACCTATGATGCCACTCGATCACCGTTCGATACTCTGATAGCACTCGAACGTCGTCCAATACAACCATGGCACTCGAATGCCATTCGATACAACTCAGACTCGATCGAAGCCGATCAAAACTACTCGGACTGGACCAAAACCACTCAGACTCAAAATCTTCAACTGCGATCGACCGAAACTTTCACAAACACAAATTTCAAAGCAATTTAGATTACAATTATTGATTATCACCAAAATGCACGACTACCCCATGGTCTAACAATAAGATTACGAACTTTCGTTTGCTCGACCCCTTTGCACTTAGTCGTAATTTTCTTCCACTCGAACTCTTCGACACCGATGCTATTGGTGAAGATCGAGCGGACAACATAGTGTGTGACCGAGGGAAGTGAAGTCGATGAAGGGACACTATCTCGCCATACACTACTCAGAATGAGAACGAGTCAAAGATGATGCCCAGAAGAATACACTGCTAGAGTTGACAATTCTTTCTGAAGATTGATCTAATCTTTTATTGCTGAATCATGTTCTGAGGCTACAAAGTGACCTCACGGCACCCCTCAAACACTAACACAAAAACTCTAAAAGCTTTTCCCCAAAAGCGTACAAAAACCACACATTAACTCTTAGTCTCTCCCTACTTTTATAGGCTAATGCCTTAAACTATATCCTCATCAAACATGGACACCAAACTCTATCCGTTCCAAAATCAAAAGACCTAAAACTCTTTCAAACACGGATTTTACACAATCTCTAAACCTTCCCAGCTATGGACACCTTTTGTAACTCCTAACTCATCACGTGTTGAAACCTCCAGGACCGCACCTCCCTGGCTCCTCCACCCACTATCTGCTTCATCACGTGTCGAAGCCTCCAGGATCGCACCTCCCTTAGCTTCTCCGTGTATCATCCACCTTTGATGTCTACGTGCTCCAGCGTGAGCCCGACCACTTCATGACATCCTCGATCGCCTAGACCTAAGATTTCTCCATTCTAGTGTCGGTCCTCCTCGTCACTAACTATGACCGTCTCCATGTCCAACCTGCACATGCAAAGACCAAATAACTTTTTCCCAAGCATAAGTTCTTCCCAACTTGACAGACATTAGCCCAGACATGCAAACCACACTCTTGTTTATCCATCAACATGAACGAAGTCATCCATGACCACAATATCCACACTTTCCAAATATCAACCTTCGACCACTTAGAAAGATCAGTCAGACCGCCAGGCCCAGGCTGATCAGACAGCTTGCCCAACACACACGAGTACTCAAGGTACTCAAAGATCACAAGAATTGAAGCACTAGAAGCCTATAAGTACCGACCATGAAGTCTACGACAATCGATCGCAAAGCCTACGACTACTGATCGTGATGTCTAAAACAACAGATCATGAAGCTTACGACTATTGATCACAAAGTCTAAGGTAATAGATCGCGAAGCCTAAGACTACCGATCATAAAGTCTACAGCTACCAATCACTGACTAGGTACTGTAGCGACCGACCATTGACCACCGAGCACCGACTAGGTATTGTAGCACCAACTACTGATCACCGAGTACCGACTAGATATTGCAGCTATCTAGGGCTGTGCAAATATCAACCGAACCGAAAAAACCGGACCGAAAAAACCGAACCGAACCGGTCAACTCGGTTTGACCGGTTTTCGGTATTCGGTTCGGTTTTTATTTTTTAGGTTTTTTTGGTGTTCGGTTTTTTCGGGAAAAACCGACTAAAAACCGAAAAAACCGAAGAAACCGAACTCCCGCTCACCCGGTTCAATGTTTCAGACGAGTTCACCGAGACTTGAAAATGAACGGTTCTTTTTTTGATACACCTCGTCACTGAGAGACCTCGTTTATACGGCAAATACCGAGGTCACGCCGTCACGGTATATACGGCAAATACTGAGAGACCTCGTTTATTTTTTATAGCAAACCCGGTTCATTTTTCATGTCAGCGGCTCCCTGAGACGTTTCTTCTGTTGTTCTGCAGTTCTCGGCGAGCTGCGCTTCTTCTCTGAGAAAGTAGGAAGAGTAGAAATTAAGGAGCTGCAAGGAGTGCTTGATGGCCTCGGCGTTTTGTTGCGCATGTCTGTGCCGCACCTTTGACATAAAGGAGTTCCTTGTATTTTTTTTAGAACTGTGGATGCAAATATCTTTTTTTAGAACGGCTCGTAGTATATATACTGTCGTCTACTCGTCTCGTTAGTCACTATATCGTTTGCAATTTGCGTCAACTTTGGTAAATATGGTATTTACCGATACCGTACCGAAATAAATTGGGACTTACCGATACCGAACCGTATTTTCAAAAATACCGTATACTACCGAACTAACGATACCGTATTTGCCGTATATACCGTATATACCGAACCGATTTTACCGAACTAACCGAATGCACAGTCCTACAGCTATCGACTACTGATCGGTTGCTGTAGCTATCTATTGGTTACTATAACAAAGACCATCAGCCAGGTACTGAAGCCACGACCAACGACTGGTTCACTGTAGCTCCGACCAATTCATTGTAGCTCTGACCGTCTATGGTCATTTTATCACGATCATTCAGCTATGGTCATTCTACCGTGGTTGACATGCCGTGATCATTCAGCCATGGTCATTCTACGACTACTGAGTATGACTAGTAAAGTCTACGACTATTGAATATCGACTAGTAAAGTCTACAACCACAAAGTCTATGACCACTAGTTGATACTCGATAGTTGTAGACTATACTGGTCGTACTCAGTAGTCATAGACTTTGCGGACAAAAGTCAAAAACTTTGTGATCAGTAGTCGTAGACTTTGTAGTCTGCTACCGTTGTTTTAGGCTTTGTGGTTGGTTATCGTAGACCTCACGATCAGTAGTCTTAGGCTTTCATGATCGGTTGCCAAAGGCTTCACAGTCAATATTCATAGATTTCATGGTCGGTATGAGTCCTTCAACTCTTGTGATTTTTGAGTACCTCGAGTACTCATTGGGCTAGCGGTTGTATCGAGTGGTCTAAAGCTGATTTCTGGATAGCAACATGATGTGTGGTCGTGGATGACCTGTGTGTTGCTAATGGTTAGTTAAAGGTGTGTTTTGAGTGTGTGGACAGATGTTGATCAAGTTTGGAAGAGCTTGTGCCAGGAAAACTTTCTTTGGTCTTTGCATGTGCAGGTTGGCAGGGAAACGGTCATGGTCGGTGACGATGAGGACTGGAACTAGGATGGGGAAGTATGAGGTCCAAGCAGTCGAGGATGTCATGTGAGGTGGTCGGGCTCACGCTAGAGCACGTGAAGAGAAAAGGTGGTGATTCGTGGAGAAGCTATGAGCTGTGTAGTCCAGTAGGCTTTGACACGAGCGATGATGATGCGTGATGAAGATACAAAAAGTGCAATCCTAGAGGGTTCGTCACGTGGTGAGTTAGGAGTTGTGGATGGAGTCCATAACTGAGAAGATTGAGAGAGTTATGGATAGAGTCCGTAACTTGAAAGAGATAGAGATTTGAATAAAATCCATGTTAGAAAGGGTTTCAAGTCCCTTGATTTGAGGAAGAGATGGAGTTTTGTGTTCGTGTTTGAGGCGAACACGATTGGGACTTTGGCCTATAAAAGCAGGGAGAGACTAATGGTTAAGGTGACCAGTTTTTAAGGGCTTTTGTCGAGAATTCTTTTAGAGGTGTTTGTGAGGGCACTTTGTAAATCCACATAAACCCAACAATAAAGATCATCTTGAATAAATCTGGTTCATGATTTGTTGAAGATTGCTGGTGATTGCGATTGGGCTAAAGCGTACGATCATGTGCAAAGGTGTTGATTCACTGCCAGGAAAAATAGAGCAATAGATCGAGCGGTAGAAGGTTTCAACTATATACAAACCAGTTGCAGAGCAACGCTGAGTGGTCTTAACCTTTATCGAGCCTGTGCACAGTAAAGCTAACAGTCGAGCGGGGCATTTTGTGATTGAATTCTACCTCTGTAAATTAGATTGTTTTTCTGTTGGTTTGAGATTTGTTTTTAGGTGCAAGCAGCGGCAATCATTCACCCCTTTGATTGATGTCTTCGATCCTATAAGAGTTGATGACTTGGTTCGTGTTGATAGATGAACCAGAGTGTGGTTTGCATGTGTGAACTAATGTCAGTTAAGTTAGAAAAAACTTGTGCCGGGAAAAGGTTCTTTGGTCTTTGCATATGTAGGTTGGGCTTGGAGAAGATCATGGTTGATGACGAGGAAGACCGGGACTAGGATGGGAAATCTAAGATTCAGGCGGTCGAGGATGTCACAAAGTGGTTAGGCTCACGCCGGAGCACGTGAACATCAAAGGTGGATGATACGTGGAGAAGATATGTGAGGTGTGGTCTTGGAGGCTTCGACACATAATGAGGTAGATGGTGCGTGGAGGAGTTACGGGAGGTACAGTCTTAGAGGCTTTAACATGTGATAAGTTAGAAGTTATGGAAAGAGTCCATAATCGGGAAATTTTAGAGATTGTGTAAAATCTATGTTTGAAAGGTTTCGAGTCCCTTGATTTTCGGAACAAATAGAATTTGGTGTCCGTATTTGATGAGGACACGGTTTGAGGCGTTAACCTATAAAAGCAGAGAGATGTTAAAGGTTAATGTGTTGTTTTGTATGGCTTTTTGGGGAGAAAGCTTTTAGAGTTTTTGTGCTAGAGTTTGAGGGGTGCCGCGAGGGCACTTTGTAACCATAGAACATGATTCAGCAATAAAAGATCATATCTATCTTGAGAAAAATTTGTCAACTCTGACTGCGTATTCTTCCGGACATCGTCTTCGATTCGTTCTCGTTCCTAGAAGTGCATGGCGAGATAGCGTCCCTCTGTCGACTTCACTTCCCTCGGTCACACACTGTGTTGCCCACTCGATCGTCACCAGCAGCATCGGTGTCGAGGCGTTCGAGCGAGCAATCGAGCATCTTACAGTCGAAATCTACATCTGGTAAGATAGGTTATTTTCTTCTGGTTGAAGATTTATTTTTAGATATCAAAAGCGGAGGTAATTATTTACCCTTTTCGATTGCGATATTCAATCCTACACCTCAGACTGAATTCAAGGAGGGCGCTTGAGTTTAAAAATAAAAACTAGACGCAAGCGCGCATGAGGCCCCACCATTAGACATACATACACGTATAATTTGAGTGAGCTCGGGGTTAAACTCACGATTCTCTTGTGGAGATAAATGCTTTAAGGATATATTCATATTAGTTTCTATTTTTAGCTTTTGTTTAGAAAAATCAAAAGTCAATACAAATATATAACTTCTCGAAATAGGTTCTTCACTTCTCTCGCTACCAACTCACTCTGGAGATAAGACAGAGAGCCATGGTTGTATTACACACCTCACTCCTCTCACTCATATCTCCCTCACTTTTTCCACCGCTCAGGTCTATCTTCTTAAAGTAATCTTTTTCAACCACTATCAATTTTTTTAACTAATAGCCATAAGCAAAAGTCAACACAGATGCACTCCTCACCGTAGCAGCGTGCATCTGCCTGGAATGTTCAATTTAATCAAATAACAAATGCTACCTCTACCGTTACCTTGTGATAAGCTAGTTTTTGCGTACCTGCGTGCAGGTCGGTGGAATAAAAAATCATTGATCATCGGATCATGGAATGCTAGCATGCCAGAACATAGGCGCAAGTACTTGTTTATCGTGGTCAAATGTAACTAAGCTGTTCGTGCAATGGAGCAGAGCTAAAACAAAATTTCCTGTACATTAACTGGCATGCATGCATTCTGTCCATGAGTTTAAACTTTATCACTAATTGGTTATTGTGGTGCATGCTTGCTGTGCTCCCGAATACAAAATGTTTTTTTTGTTTGCAGTCAATGGAGAGTAGCTTATGTAAAGTTTGCAATACATGAAATGAAATATTGATGCTGTTCTTGTTTAGATATTTCGGCATTGTATAGTGCATCAGCCAGATCACAAGGTCACGTAGTCCGCAGTGCAAAATAGAATAATATTTAAACACATTCCTCCCGTTAAAGAAATATAATTGAACGCATTCCTTCTTCCTTGTAGTTTTTGTTACTTAGCGTTTAATTTGGCTCTAGGTCACCTTAATACTTTCTCAAAACTGAATTATGATGTTATTTCTTTTGAGTATAAATGAAAATTATATCATGAAACATAAACTACGCACACAATTTCGCAGTTATTACATAATGCCTATGAGAGTTTTTTTTTATCATTCTTAGAAAGTACCAGGAGGTGTTGTTACCTCGTCACCAAATTACATATAAATTTTTTATACCTCTTGTTATCTCATCACCAAATTATGTATAAATTCTTGGTACCTAGGTAACAAGAATTTATATATAGTTTGGTGACGAGATACCAGTACCTCTTGGCACCTTTCTAAAGATGATAAAAACTGTCAATGCCTATAGCTTGATTTCTCGCAAAAAAAAAGAGTAGGCTATAGCACAATAAAATGTTGTTCAGATATCCTGGATATGATTTATTGTCCCTGGGATGACTAGGATCCTTCTAATGAAGCTAGCTTGTAGACAGAATCTATAATAATGTATATCCTAGAATTATTTAAAGATATATGATAGTTTGTTAGGATACTAGACAAAAATATCTTCTGAGTTTTGGCTCTAAACTTGAAGCTTTGTTCCTTTGTGGTGGCCCATGACAGAAATATGCTTCAGTTTCAATTGAGCAAAAAAAAAAGTTTTGTCCTGAAAATACAGTATGTACTTATATGCATATACTTCTCAGTTATATATATTATCCACCTATAGCTATCATCAGAATAAATCATGGATGCAATTTCTTGTCTTGACAATGGATGTTTCTGTTTAAACTGATTGACAATGCATGACTAATCCTTCTATGAAACAAACATGGCAACAGCAATAATCCATATAGGAATCTCTTATCAGAACTCTGAAACAAAATGGAGCTGTCCCTGCGCACATAATAGCGTAAGATAGCACCAAGCAGCAGGAGCCACGAGGTAGCGAGGAGGCTAGCTGTGTTCAGACGCGGCTCGCATGTGACACTTGTGATTTTCGAAGATTGCCGTACCATCACCCATAAAAGAAGGGGCAATAATATGTTTTTAGCGGCGTTTCCGTCGTACGAAAACGCAGCTTAAGCATAGCATCTGCGCATGTGATTGTCACATGACCCGAGCAGACGGAGCACGACTTGACTGTATCGGCAACGCAGTTCCTACTCCATTAATCCGGCTATACATGAGTTGCGCAGCAGTTTTCTAGAATGGTTGTTTTGCAACTACAGTTCAGCATTCATTGTTCTCTGCATTTTTAAGTTCTGAATAATGTTCATTCGATGCAGTATAGATTATAGAAGCATTCGTCTGCATGCAAGATTGCAACTATGCTGGAAGTTAAACGAGTAGTTCTTATTTGAGTTTTGCCGGTGCAATTAACATGTCATTCACACACGCATATGCATTTTAGCACTGTAGTGCACAAATGATCACTATTGTAGTTCACGCCATCTAATCTTTCATTCATTCATGAATAGAAAAGTACTCTCTTGAATTTCTGATGGAATATTTGAACCTCACATATACTGATACACACAATATCATTAATCAATATTATGTTCCAAGTTGAGGGCTGAACCAGGATTGTGTGCACCCGACCACGACAGTACTGCAGACAGAGGTGCCTAGCTAGCTACTAGCATCGTCATGGAATCAATTTCATTCATCTCAAAATAGCTACTAGTAGCAGGTAGGAATATTTCGCAGGACATGAATCCCAGAGGAAGCTAAGCTAGTATTGGCATCCTAATCATGGAATCAATTCGGTGTCAAGAGGAGCCGTTGGTTTACAAGCTTCAGAGGCATTGTCCCCTGGAGCGTCATCAAAATTCGTGCAACTTGGCAGGACGCCGCATGTGTCTGTGGAGTGGCAGCTTCGCACTTCCAAGAAGGGGTATATGCCTCTTCGAAATGGTGCTTATGATATGCACAAGTAGGCAATGCTTGGGAGAGGCAAGGGCAAAGATGTGAGAGCATTTCCCCCCTATATAAGCATACCAATTGCTGCACACTTGACCACACCACAGCAGAAGTAGATCCAGTAGTAGTGGAAAAGAGCCTTTTTCTCTCAGCTCCCACCCTCCTCTCTCTATTCACTGAAGATGAATAAGCTGAGGAGCCAGGGGAAGCACAGGGGAGGAGGCCTTAGCAGGATGCTGAGGGAGCAGAAGGCCAGGTTCTACATCATCCGGCGATGCGTCGTCATGCTCCTTTGCTACCATGACTGATCTGCCATCTTTGCTATTCTTTCTGGTCATTGACTCTAGGTGTTCTTGCTTTGATTTTCGTTTTTAGGATTTAGGCTTAACAATTCTTTGATGTACATAGGATAGTTCAGATATCTACTGACGGTTTTGATATCTTTACTTTTGTGTGTCACTGTGTTGTGGTACTCCTAAGTCCTACAATGGCAAGGATGTACATGCATCTGTTGGGTGTTGGCATCTTTCTTGTGTATTTGTTCTATCAAATTTCAGAAATTCTAGATCAAAAAAGTTGTCTCTTGGTATTTCCTTTTGTCTGTACTGATGATGCATGATTGGGAGTCTCTGGCTAACAACCTATTTGTTAATGCAATCATGCAACCTAGGAGAAATGTGTTCTTTCTTGATTCAATTGGATACGATAGTTTGAGCGATTTTTGTTCAAATCCAGATGAAACTGACTA
The DNA here is from genome assembly GCA_036346575.1 of Dendrocalamus sinicus. NCBI lineage: Eukaryota > Viridiplantae > Streptophyta > Magnoliopsida > Poales > Poaceae > Dendrocalamus > Dendrocalamus sinicus. Next base: position 2,672,893 of record CM070655.1, on the reverse strand, counting down.
GAATAGTATATATCTTTGTTCAAATAGTTGTGCACACATCCAAATAAAAATTCAATATATACTAACTCTGATTTCTGAAGATTAGCATTAACATTTTCATCATGCCGAGTGCTATCCTCTCGAAACTGGCAGAATTTGCTGTTTCTTCACGTGTTTTGTGGTGCAAATTTTTACTTGCATTTTTTAATTCAGTATTTTAGTATTGCACAGATGGGTTGGAACTTGGAAATGGCAAGGTTCATTTTACCCTTTGTCCAATTTGCAGTCACACTGAGCAATTATATACGTGACTTCCCAGTTTTCAGGGGGCATGTAAAGCACCCAAATTGGTTGTATATAGTTACCCATGGGACTTTTGGCTTTCTAGCAGCAATCAAGTGTTGTGAACGTTGGTTCGCAATATCCATCTTTAAAAAATTAACCATAGAAACCTGGCAAAAAAAAGGTATACTGGCAGCACTGGACCACAAAAATGAAAAGTTTCAAGGTACTTGCATACATGTAGCATTGTATATGCCCGAGTTCTTATCCTTCAACACCTAGAGCATACGAGAAAGGTTGTCGTAAGTCACCTTAAAAAAAACAAACCTCCTTTACAAAGCATTATGCTTCACACACCATGCCTTCGTATAGCTAATCTTATACTTAAATTTCGACTCGATAGCCACCATGATGTGCTTGACCTCCAATTCCTTCTTCACTATCTCTCCGTATATGAGATTGGCTAAATGGTGGACGTTAGGTTGCGATGCTTCGGCAAAACACTATTGAGCATGCAGGAGTACGCCTCTACCTTGAAGACAATTCAGTGAGTCTCGTACTTAGGTCTACATGCATGCACACGCCAAGGACAATCAACCTGCTCGCAGATCACGATGTACTGCTCCTGGGTGAATTTTAGGATCCGAAATGTCCGTTGCATGGCCAAGACCCACAGCTTAATGTCATCCTATAGTGATCCCTTGTCAGCAAATATTGCATGAAGCCAAATCTCCGTACCATGGTACTCCCATAGTGGTTCATGCTCGTCATGCATAGTAAGACCCGCAACATCCACCCTATTCCATCCATGTGGGATGGGACCTTCGTCCTCATCGAAATAGTCATCGCCATCCTCTTCTAAAGCTTCCTTCTCGGCCTAGGCCATTACGTCATCAATCTCTATCTGACACATTATGCTGTCGACATACTCTCCTGCGTCTACCTATCTAGTGGGTTCAGCGTGCAGTGTGCGATCTTCCTATTTTATCTCAACCAAGGTTGCCAGAATCGTGATCCTAAATTAGATCAGAGACACTCTGATAGAATCGCATTCTAGGATCGAATCATAGAATCTAAGATCCCATCTAATTCTACTAAAACATATTTTTTTAATTTACCATGTATTCCAAGAGTGATATGAGTGTTTATTTGGTTATTTGGCATTTAATTTGATTAATAAATGTATCTTATTCATGTCTAGAATCATGGTTTAAATTTTATATTATTGAGAGCTACGACAAAAAGAGTGATGTTATCAATATTAAAATAATCTGATCATTTTACATAAAAAAATAAAATAAATAAATAATCAAATTAATTTTTATTATTCCAAAATTTTGAATTTTAATGTCTAAACTATTAACTACTTAGTATTTAACATACAACTTGAATTGAGAAATATGACAAAATCAAACACTTAAGTCTTTCATAATCTTGGATAATGCATGATTTTACATAGTTCCATCATGATTCTACTGCGATTCTATATGATTCTACGATTAGAATCGCGATTCTACCACGATTCTACCAGATACAACTCAAGATGCGATTTGAGTCGGATTGGTTTCATGGAATTATAGAGTCGTACAATTCTACGATTAGAATCGCAATTTTAACAACCTTGGTATCAGCAATATCTGCATCCGCCTACCCAGTGGGCTCAGCGTGCGGTGTGCGATATTTTCGTTCTGCCTCCATAACATCGGCCACCACATCCTCTTCATGGAACACGCATTGCGTGCCCAAGCTGCTCCCACCAACCGGACGATAGCTGTCGGCAGGGCCTCGTACGACTCCCTTTGGACATGCTTGTACAAATAGCACGCACTCATATCCATGTCGTCGGTAGCCTTCTACAAAACACTTCCATGCAACCATGCGCACTAATTTGCCTAACTCCCACCAAATGTGTGTGCCAGATCAACTCTAAAACCTATGTAGGATAACACTGTACACCTTGGGGTTCAAAGAGAAGCTACATGTGAGCCAACGCAGGACATTTCCGATTAGAGCGTTTTTTGCTTCCAGGTGTACCAAATTGACTTGCGAAAAACCACTCAAGTCAACATCGTATGGACCTTCACAAAATCGTACCAATACTGTAATGCACTTTTAATCTTGTGGGCTCGGACATGATTGATTTCTCACTACAATATTACAATTTATCAACATATATTTACTAAATACGTGCTAAACCAATAAATAGCGACAGGTTGTCTATGTTCGGATGAGAACAAGAACGGATGAGACTATTACCTTTGCGCAAAGACCTTCTCTCCTTATAAACGAGCTTTCTTTATCTCTCTCTTACCTCACAAGCTCCTCTCCTCTCCTTCTCTCTCCTGAGCTCCTCTACTTAGTGTAAAATAAAATAAAAAACGATATTATATTACTGTAAAAATAAAAAATGAAGTTATATTACAATAATTTAGAATAAAAAATAGATTATTAAAAAATTCTGGCTTAGTTGATGTACTTCGACCAGTAGCTCTGAAGTTTGGGCAATTGCTGCGAACCAAAGATCTGAACCTCTACCTTCATAGCTCCCACAGCGGCATCACGCGTTGCCTTTTCAGTTGCTATCGTAAAGACTCAGAAAATAGATAAGCAATTGGTTGGTATCTGAGTCGGCAACTCAGCATTGTCTTTGAGAAACCAAATGCAAATATGCAATCAGGTATCTGCATGAACTATGTAAACCTGTTAATCTAGTTTGCTGGTCTGCAGACCATAACCAATAGCAGAAGATGAACATGGTTGGTTAGCTATAACGACCTCTGAAAGAATTGCAGAAATGCTGCAGGATCAGGATGAGTCGCTTCTTCGAAAGATATGGTGATGATTTGATGCTGTAGAAGATTAGACATCACTCGGCATTGTTCGCATTTCAGAATATCAAAATGTTTGACCACAGCTCATAGCATCTGCGGTGAGAAGTTCTCATTGTATGTGACTGCTCATACTCTTGTAAAGTCAAATACTTGAAAAAGGTCATCACCATCACATAAGTCCACTGGGGGGGGGGGGGGGGTGGCGCAGTCAATTAGCCCGATAGTATTGTTTAGTGAGGCAAGTCAGAAGCCATTGTTCGGATAAAGGAATATCAAAGTGTTTGGTTGGTCGGGGGTTGTCGCTCATGAGCTGGAGCTTGTTTACTATTGGTGGTGAGTCAAACTGATTCAACCAGTAATCATACAAGTATGTACCGAAAAAGATATTCGAATTTTGAGGACCAATTCGTAGCGAGGATTTTTGGAACCTATGCACACGACTGACGGTATGCCAGCTGAAGGCTGTATTATTAGAGCAACTCCAGCAGAACCCTTACTTGAGCCCTCAAACCTCATATTTGAGAGCCAGACCAAAAAATTGAACTCCAACAGGACCCCTACTTGGCTCTCAAAAATAGGAGGCCTCTCAAATGAGGTCTCCAAGCCCTCATTCCCAGGGGCCCTCCCCTGACTCTCATCCTACAGTTTTTTTCCCGCTCGTGAAACTTCCCCCGCCTCCGCCCCAAAATTCCCCACCTCCGCCCCCAAAATCCCCCGCGCCCCCCTAAAATTCCCGCCGGCCGAATCCGCCGCCGCCCGCGCGCCGCCGCCTCGCCGACCGTCCGCCGCCTCGCGCCCGCCGCCCCCTCGCGCCGACTCCCGCCTCGCTCGCCCCGCCTCGCCGCCGCCTCGCCGCCTCCGCTCTCCGCCGCCTGCCGCTGCTGCCACGCCTGCCGCTTCCGCTCGCCGCCGCCTCGCCGTCGCCACGCCGCCGCCGACGCCGCGCCATCGCCGACGCCTCGCTGCCGCTGACTCCTCCGCTCGCGGGTCCCATGTGTCAGTGTGTAGTGGAATGGATTTGAGGGCTTAGATTTGAGGGGTGCTGTTGGAGTAGATGCAAAAAAATTAGGCCCTCAAAAGTAGGAGGAGCTCTCAAATGAAAAATAAGGGTCCTATTTTGAGGGCTACTGCTGGAGTTGCTCTTAGCCTTCTCTCAGTCAAAAACCCTATGGTGGCGCTGTCTTTTGGTGGATCTTGTGACGCTTCGGAAAGAGAAACTCGAGCGAAGCCTGCCCGTTAAGATTCGACATTTCGATTGTAGTGGCCTTCTGTCGATGGCCCATGGAGTCCCTGTTCCATAAGACAAAACCCGTGTGAAATGTGTTAGCCTTTTAAAGTGATTTTTTTACATTACCAGTGAAGATATAAAGGCACTCCCAATGATACTACGTAAATAGTGTCTATCACATTAATTAGCAAGCCATATAGAATTAGTGTTGAGGTGAATAAAAAATTAATGAAGGAAGGGAGGGAAGCAGTGCCTTATGTAAGATATTGCTTAAACACGTAATCCAACACGAAGACATTAGCTAAGACATCTATTGGGGAGGGAAGTGATGTCTACCATATTATAAAGACTAGTATAGTGCCCGTGCTAACGCCACGGCGGCATTTCAGGGATGCACATGAAAACAACCAAATGACGTTACCTATGCTTCAAAGCATGGTGTTTTGTGATCAAACTGCAGAAATGGATAAAAATAGAGAAGTGGTGAAATACACTAAAAAACTTCACCGTCGAAGACTACCATACTGAAGAACATGAAATTATCGGGTGGATGGCTCAAGCCAACAACATTGATGTTGTGATAACATCCAACCTTACTCAAGACCACAAACAACTCCTCCCTTCCAGGCAGTTTGATCTGCAACACATATGGTGCACTTCAGTTTAGCAAGGCTGCAAAGGGCATCAGATAAAGTTCCATTTATATACTAAAAAACATCCATGATCCATCAGTTCATGAGGCATGCCTTGATTCCTACTAAAAGTTAAGCATGTTAAATAAGAAGAGACTTCTTAGCGAATCATGTTGTTGCTTGCACCATGGAGGAAAGAAGCACCATTCGGTCACTAACAGCTCATATAGCCTAGACGATTAACCGATTAAGTGAATAGTTCGAAATTGAGCATGCATAACTTAGAAGATCTCGTCAAGAGATATCCCAGCAATGCAAACTCTGATGTACGAACTGCGTCACGGTTGAAGTAGCAATGCTAAACATCATAAATTGTCCAAGGTGCACAATGGGAATGAAAACTACTACGTAAAATTTTCCAACTGTTCTCTCACCAAGATAATGTGATCCGCTACATTCTTATGAAAACACAAAGAAATAAAAAAACCGGTGCTAGCAATCAATAAAAAATCAAATACATAAGCGGATGGGACCATGAGGCATCATTTAACCAAGCATTGATAGTTACAGAGAAGCTACAAGCCCAATCGAATAGTGAATATACCACAACAAAGTGGTATCATGTTTTCAGAAGATAAATTTCAGATGTCGGACTTCAATACAAATGACACTACGGAAAGTAGACTCAAGTATCGGCATACTGCAGTATAACTCAAGTGAGCCATATTGGCTGATAAAACAGGCATCCCAGATTTCTAGTACAGTAAGTTCACAAAATAAGCTTGGCAGATTATTGCTATCCATTATAGTATAGTGCCCGTGCTAACGCCACGGCGGCATTTCAGGGATGCACATGAAAACAACCAAATGACGATATTTTTTTTCATAGTTTAAGTTTCACGCAATTGTATATCACCATGTATATAATCTGGAAAACACTCATTTATATCACCAGCAAGTTCAGATCATGAAATTACAAGCCTAGGCCAATTATAATGCATAACAAGGCAATAATAAGTCATGTCTCGCCTGAACCATCTAATTTCTGATTTGCTTAAGTAGGTCTTGGAGTTCTCCAGGGATAATGTCTTTACATTCATTTTCACTGCTCTTCAAAATGTCCACCAAGAAATTCGTCCTCAGTGAATGTGATCGCTGTGCATGGCAGATAATAAGTTAACTTATTAATTTGCTATGTAGTCTACAAAATATACATAGAGAATATTATATGCTCACGTTGTTGATAATCGGTAATCTTACGCCATTCCACGACCACATGAAACTGTATACAAGGAAGCCTGACAGGTTGCTGGAGAAGAGCACGTGTTTAATTGTTATAGATAAATCAAATGATATTTGATAATAAAGATGAAACATATTATAAGTTCTTACCGGTCCGTAGTTTTTGGAACCCATGTTGGGAATTTACGACTCCAGTAAAAAATATCGTCTTTCCACGCAGATGTGCCAATTCCATGGCGAGTTTGAAATTATTGGCAATGTTATGTAATTTGTGTATATATGGCATGCATGGATCGAACCCTTAAACATTCCATTTTTAGGATGAGGATCCATAATGGACACGATTCGTACCCATGTCTAGTATGTATAATGTGTAGTGCTCCATTTGACGTATGGCAAGAGAACCTATAAACAAACACCGAGTCTATAAGTGACAAATGATAAAACACAAGTTTTTAAAGGAGTATATAGAACATATCTTACACTGCTGCAATGTGAAATATCGTACTCCATGTCAGGCCAGCATTCAAGCAATTTTGCGAGTTTTTTGCAGTCTAGCTTGTCACACCGCCGCGGATCTCGTCCAAACTGAGATATGGACTGTTCATTTTGCAAAATTTAGAATTATTTGTTTATATATACACACACACACACACACACACAACAAGGGAACAATTATATCAACTTACACAGAACTGGAGGTCCATGTAGTGGAATTTGTCATCTAACCACAACAAGGCTTCGTTGCACGCAACCATCCGAACACCCATGTTGAAGCAATCACAATCAATGGGTTTATTTGCATCTAAAATATCTCTAAGTGTTCTGAGACTTAAAGAAATTGGATATGGTCTGGTGCTTCGAACCCATTCTTTGCTACAAAAAAAAAACAAGGACCAGGAACGAATTAGTTGATCACATCTTAGCATATTAGTATATGCAATTAATTAGCAAAAAATACTTACTCTAAACACTCTTCATCGTCTATCGACCAGATGTATGTGCTCAACCAATACAATAGTTCATTTTTGTCAGTGAATATTTTGGCAGATGGTTGAGGACCAGCAGCAATTTCTGATAGTTGAGTGACCTCACCCGGATTATCGATCATCATTATGACATCATCTGGATTATCGCTGACCTCTTTATCTTGTTCATCATCCTGGTACCCTCTCGCTGTGTTTAATGTGGAGTTCCACAAGATTGCAGGGAGCTTGAACCTAAACTTACTTATATCATCCTGAAAATATGAGCAAGTGTTGATCTATTAACCGATTATTTGACAAAAAAAGTGACTATGTTTAGAAATCTCCCTATGACTTACCTGGGTCACATGGTCAGATAGAGTAATTCCAGTCCAATACTCCATATAGTTGATCATCCATAAACCACAACTTACCCTGTGCAAAAGTGAAAAAAAACTAACGTGAGTGATATAGATACCGTTGCAAGTTAGGCAATGGCATACACAACAAGTCAGATGATCTTTTACCCATCTGTTTGCATTCTCTCAGTGATCTTATCTATAATTGGCCAAGATGCCACTTTAATATCCGCCCATTTATCTCGGTACAGATGTGTATGCTCTGCTGCAAGTTTTATTACTCTTTCCAGTCCTCTTAACTGTTGTGACCGAAACACCAATATTTAGAAAGGAATATTAGAATTAAAATACAATATGAAACTATATATTAATCATCATTAGTACCTACCGTAGTTTTGAGATCTCGACGGTCTGATAGTTCTCGTCCGAAAGAATCCAAGACATGTATCTCACATTTTTTGGCATTCACAACCGCTAGGTACCAGTGAAACTTCTCAATATTAATTGGAAGGAACACCTGCACTAACAGAGTTTTATCTAAAATTTTTCTTCGATCTTTAAATTAACAAAATTAACATCTGCATGATATTATATATATAATAATTATGGCATCGACAAGTTTACCATATCAGCGTGTAAATACTTTTCGACCCTTGTATAATCTGCATCATCTTTATAGTTCAATGCCACCTTAGGATCTCCGTCACGTTTTAGCAAGCTGGAAATAAATGTATTTTCTAAATAAACATCTCCACCTTCTCTATGCTGTAGGTGTTCTTCATGCCGGATACAATGAATATAAGCACTTAGGACCTACAATTTTTTTTAATTTGATAGTAAAGAATTGAACCCAGATATTTGGTTTACATCAATCAATACAAAAGACAATCTTAAACATACTTACAGCGCCATTCACTTGCTCACCGTCACGGAAAAGACAATCCATGTCATCTCTGTTTACCCAATTATTATCGATGTTGACGAGTACCCTTTTTTCTGGTGTTGCTTTCATGTATTCAATTATATCAGCATCTTCTTTTGTACACTCATAATCTACAGAGAAATTATTTTTATTATTAATTAATTCCCAAATAAGTAGAGAAGATACAATTGAAGACCACTCACCTTGAGGCAGGACTTTTGTATTGTTTGACTTCTTAGGTTTATTATGTCGGGATGATGCCTTCATCTGTGTGTTCAAGACTATCGACTTCACATCCTCGTCAGCACGCTTCCTGTAGTCGTCTTGTTCTAGGTCAACTATTTGTCCGACATCGTATTCGATCGGCCCTTCTGCTACATCCATCTTGATCTGGAATATATATAATATCAGTGAAAAGAGAGTGAAGTAGTGAAGTAGCTTGTGAAATGAATCAGGTCTTGTAAAAATTTTTTGCTATTGTTCTTCGTCTTAATTAGTACAGCAAAATCCCTTCTGCTAGTGTTGTTACAAGCACAGGAAGTGAATACTAAAGAAATTCCCATGTTGTTTCTTCTTAGTGCAATTTTTCCAAGAACTGTTCATGATGTAAAAAGATATGTTTTGCTGAATATACTGAATTCTTTCTTCTAGGGTCTTGATTGAAGTGTTCTTTTCAATAGACCAAAATTTTGACTTTGGTCTGCTAGAAAGTATTGGAGTAGTGGACCATGTTGCACTTCCATCTGGTAATCCTGAGCGCCCAAGAAGATCCACAATACAAGTGTAATGTTGAACACTTGGCTGCAGTCCATAATCCTTAGTCATACGCTCAAAGAACTCCAAGCCTTCGTCTTTCAGACCACTACGGCTGCACGCATATAGCAAGGTCAAGAAAGTAATCTCATTAGGTTCTGCCCCTCCATTCATCATCTGTTTGAACAGCTCAATAGCCTTTTGTCCTTGCCCATGGAACCCATAAGCCGAGATCATTGCACTGAACAGGAAAAGATCAGATCCACAATAACCAAAGAAAACTCTTTCGAGTCACCTAAGCATCCACATCGAGTACATATGCACGAGAGATGTCATAACCGCACAACCTTGTCGACTCCATCGTTGATAGCCTGTGCATGAATTTGCTGACCTTGTGCAAGAGTTGCCAAATCTGAGCAAGAAGCAATAGCACTAACAAATGTGACCACATCCGGTGCCACCCCAACACCACTCATCATGCAGAAATACTCTAGCGCTAATTGGTCATTACATTTTATTATGCTACCATTGCTATATGTACAAACACTTAGAGACAATGTCTGATTGTTTCATGTGAGTCACCACCTACCTGTTCGACTATATGGACTGGATATCAAAATTATCAGGTCTGTGGAATATATTTCCAAACCAATGCTCAGTCTAACTTGGTTCTTGCTTACAACTCTAGAGTCAGTAACTCGGTATGGGCCAAAATTCTCAAAAGGAAACTATTTTCCCAAGAAATTCTTTTGGACTGTCAGTCAGAAGGGATGTCTCTATATTTGGATCTCTACTTGCCATCCAACCATGACACAGTAGCCAAGCATGTTCACTGGAACATTCATCAAGTAAATACCCCAATCAAGAACAAGATCTGCTATGAACAATGAATTATCACCAACCAAAAAGAAAAGAAAAGATCCCATGAATTCAGTTGGCAAAGAGACCTTCGCATACTACGATATGGTAGCCAGAACAATGATATGTCAATTAAAATCTCCCCACTCAATATTGTTAGTTCTCAATAAAAATATACTCCTTATTCCACGTTGCAGGATCACGTAAAATGGAAATACCATCATTCAAGGTTACTGCTATCTGCTATATTAATAAAGCTTATAGAGCTCTTAGATGACATATCTTTGTTAGACCTAAGATTCACAACACAGACAATCACACATATACTGCTGCAGAGCTCGTTTTCAAAGTTTAGAACAACAAAACCAACATGAAAGAAGAAGCTTTCATGGAAGAAAATGTGATCCAGTCACACTAAACATTCAGCTCTTGAATCATTATGGGCTGGAGCCAGAATTCCAAAGGAAACTATTTCCCAAGAAATCCTGTGAACATGCTTGGCTACTGTGTCAACCCCTTTGCTCGGTTAAGGACAGGAGTGTTCTTTGGTGCGCGAATACAATCCTTCACTGATTTCCTATTCACGTAGCTCATTTCTTGAACTATACGAGTGATTTTTTCAGTATAAACAATGTACCTATGACCACGCTTTGTTGTACTTCTAACATCTAAACACACTTCTGTAATCTGTGAGGAAGAATACTATTAGAAATAACAAAAAATAATATCGTGTAAGCAACCACAACTCTGGCATTGTTTTTGCATGCATTTTGCCTGCAGAATGATTGAAGATGCAGAGGAGAAAGGCTTGATCACACCTGGTGTTACAACACTAATTGAGCCAACAAGTGGCAATCTTGGGATCGGCTTGGTGTTCATTGCTGTTCAGAAGGGCTACAGGTTTATTGCTGTTATGCCTGCTAAATATTCACTTGATAAGTAGATGCTGTTGAGATTTCTGGGTGCTGAATTGATATTAACAGGTGAGAAGTATGATGTCATTCTAAGCTCCTAGAAATGGTTAGGAAATCAACAAGCCCTTAAGTGACTTATATTTTATTTTTTTCTCTCAATAAACATTGTCCTGTTGAATTGACTGATTTGTCTTCCTTTCTTTTGTTTCGTTTGTTGGTTACATAGATATACTAAATTACTGATTACTATTTCTCTTTAAAAAACATCTTCAAGTGTATCTTTGATAAGTGTTAAGTAATGTCATTTCTTTTGCTGCAGATCCAGCACTTGGGTTTAAGGGAATAAATGACAAGGTGGAAGAGCTGATAAAGAGTATACCAAATTCTCACTGTTTGAATCAAATAACCAATCCAGCAAATCCGGAGGCACACTTCAAATGGACTGGTACCTATGTTGGAGAAGCTGAATTTTCATGCTTTACAATTTACAACTATCTTTTATCATCACTTGTGATTTTTTTTGTTCCTGGGCATCATACTTCATGGTCATTTTCTAAAAACATCAGGACCTGAGATATGGAGGGACACAGCAGGCAAAGTGGATATGTTTGTGGTATCCAAGGAAACTATTTGGCAAACTGAGATGGACACTTCATAAGAGACAGTGAAATAAGTTTCACACATGCAGCAAATTACTTGCTGCATCTTTATATTCTGAAGCTACAAATCTGAAAAACAATTAATTACTAATTAAATAGAAGTTATTATGCAGTAAACAGAGAGTTAACTGGTGTTACTATTGAAGTATAGGATTTGGAACATGATGTGTTTTAGTGAAAGGGAAAATCATCTTCAATTTGTAGCTCTTTGTGTGAATGCCGCCCCGGAGACTGCACTACACGCTCCCAAGGCCAAACTCATCAGTATACAAAAACCCAAGATTAACGTACATAGGCGATTCCATGTCAAATTATCGCAACAAAGAATCAAACTTCATGTCAAATTCAATTCAAGACAATTTAAACTAATTACAGGGCAGCACAGGGTACGCTAAAAACTCCTAAATACTCAACCTTTTGCACCCTCCTCGACATGGCGATCAAAAAAGCATTAAGGAAACAAATTGTGCAGAGAATGAGAGAAGGGAGAGGGGAGGGGCTCGGCAGTACGGACCAGTTCCAGAGGCCGACGCGGAAGGGCTCAGACTTGCGGTAGGTGTAGCAGGGGAGCGCGTCCTAGCGTGCCGACAGAGGCTCCAATTTTCCTTCGACTGGACGGCGTGGATGCCTGGACTCGTCGCTCGCTCACGGCAAAATACGTGAAGTTTCCATGCACAATACGTGAAGGAGAGAGAGATAGAGTTAGAGATGAGAAAGAGAGAAGAGATAGAGAGAGTTTCCATGCAAAATACGGGAAGGAGAGAGAGATAGAGAGAGATTCCATGCAGAATATGTGAAGGAGAGAGAGATAGAGAGAGATACGGGTGAGATTTCATGGGAGCGAGAGAAACGGTTGACCTCGCGGGCATTTCGTCGAACAGCTTCCGCGCGCTTCCCAGCTCACCGTTCTTGATGTAGCCACCGATCAGAATGTTCCAAGACATGACTTTCCGCCCAGGTCCGCGTAGGCGAGCAGGAGGTGGTTCGCGGTGAAGCGGTCGGCGGCGGCGCCGGAAGTGGCGTCGAAGGAGTGGAGCTGGCGGAGGAGCGGGAGGGCGCGGCAGGTCCGGAAGAGGTGGGAGAAGAGGCCAGATCGACCGCAGGACGCCACGGCGGTGGTGGAGCGCATCCTTGAGGCGGCCGATGGAGCGAGGCGACGAACTCGTCCCTTGGCTTCGCGTGGCACGGTGGTGGCGTCTTGATGCGGCCTCGCCATGTGGCCGCGCGACCGCGCGTGCTAGGCCGCGGCCGCGGTGGTGGGCTTTATAAATGGGCTTTAATTTGTCTGTGGGCTTTAAGGAGCGATGCTACCACTTGGAACAATCAGGGGAAAAAGAGATTCCATTTGTAAATACTAAAATGTGAAGGGAATCCTTATCTAGAATTTATGAAATACATCCCATCTTATATGTATTGGTTTGCTGATACATTGTCTGTTAATCTTGGTGCTGATGCAGCTCGTATTGTAAAACTCACATGTAGGACGTTATTTGTGGCCTGTCATACATTTCTGAAGCATCTAGAGACATGCCAAACATATTAACTTGGTGGATTTTCGTAAATTCGAGGGGTGTTAGACTATAATACTTCATGCATTAATCTATGAGCTATATATATTCTTAGCTACCTGTTTGTTTAAGCCATATACATCTCATTTTTTAATTGAACATGCTGAATTTGTTGGCACCTGCTTCAGTTGCAGTATGGTGTTTGTGAAGCACTTACTTTTGATACATTTTTAGGTCAATTTATGTGGTGCTTTTCCTTAGTTTTTTTTCTTTTTTTTTGTTTCAAGGCTTTACATGATGCTATAATTAACTGCATTTGTCTTATTTCCATATATGTTCTTATCCTAAGGGATGTTCATACAGATGCACAGCTTTCGGTAGTGAAAATTGGGAGAATAATGGTACCTCTCAAACTTACCAAATTATCGAAGCCCCTTAAATCCTCTCACACTTCAGCATACAGAATGTCTCAAATTTGTACCAACTACATAGGTACCTAGTCTTACATATGCTTCGTGGCTTTTGCAAGAACAGTAACTGTCTTACAAATTAAGTACAGACTACAGAGCACTAACAGCTTGCCTTATCACACTGCAATTAACCTTTCATGCCAAACCAAGAACAGCAAAGACGTAATCAAGATAAGAAGGAAAACCAGGTTACCCGAATGGTGGGATAGGTGTTGGCAGCAGCATTATCCCCAATCAGCATTGAATCACACTGTGAATAATTATAAGCACTCTCTGCACTTGCATTCATCTGAACCAGCCCACGGTAGCAATTCCTTGACTTCCCAGCTGAGATGCCCTTGGATATAATCCGGCTGCGCGAATTCTTACCCTTGTGGATCATCTTTGTCCCTGTGTCTGCCTGCTGGCAATCCTTTGTCAGCACAACCGAATGGAACTCTCCAACAGTGTCATCCCCAACAAGCTCCACACTCGGGTACTTCCATGTGATTGCTGACCCAGTCTCAACCTGTGTCCATGAGATCTTCGATCCCTGCCCCTTGCACCAGCCCCTCTTAGTCACAAAATTGTAAATGCCACCTTTCCCCTCCTCATCACCAGAGTACCAATTCTGCACCGTCTTGATTACCAGTTGCAAATGTTCGACCATCTGGGTTCCACGTTGATGCGAAGGAATAATCCAAATGACCACGGAGATCATGAACCGTCTACAAGAAACAAACAGCAGTAAGGTTATATGACTTATGAGGTCAGTGTTTAAAATTCAATGACTAAGCATTAGCATCAACCAGAAGTCCATCAGGATTGTCACCCACAATAGCAGCAAGTTTACCATCAGGGCTCAGTGATGTGTACTGCACGAAATAAAACAAGGGGCAAAACAAGATCAGCAAAACCATAGGCTTTTTCCCCATGGAAGACAGATTCTTTGACAAAGCATCAAGTATTAACTTGAATACCGAGATTTCCAACCACTGCTACCCACAAGCTTAGATGGATGGGACTCTATAGGGACACCCTGCAACAGAAGTTTATCATAAGGCGTGTAAGAATACAACCATCATGATTGAATTCAGACAAAGCACTGACAAGATATACCTTTTCCCTTACAAAACGTGGTAAAGCAATAGATGCTAGGTTGCAGACAGCAGTTTCAGTTGGACTTGTGAACTCAATTATCTCAGTGCACAAGTTTGAATATTTGATTGTGGCCAGATTCTGCTGGTTACTTTTCCTATTGCATGTATCCTGCACACAATTAAGAATGTTAGAAACATCATTGGAACCTGATCATTACCAGTAGCAAAAATTGGAGAAGGAATCATGAGTCCATAAGCAAGTACTCATATTTGTTTTGCTACCACATGTACCTTGTAAAGCATATATGGTGTACCAGTTTCTATCTCAGCCTTCAAAATGTCAAACCGAGGGTCTCAGCTGGAACAACTTTCTTTGCCTTGCCCTCAAACCAGAAAGCTTCACAATAGTTGGCAAAACTCAAAAAAGGCCAACGTGCTCAACTTGCATGACAATGCCGAAACAAATGTTTCTTGGGATGGCCAAAAACTAACATATATTGAGTGAAAACAAAAGAAATGAAGACAAACCTTGGTACTAAATTGGTCACCTGGAAGCCAGAACCCATCTTTAACAACACGATCAAGGTGGTGCAAAGAATGAACCAAATTCAAGAGCAGACGCCAAAACAGGAGCAACTATTGACAAAGTAGCCAAGATATAAGCATATAAACAAGGCATTCCAGTTGGTTGAACAAAAAAATCAACCAACATTCAAAGCATAATCATAAACAGGAATTATGAGTACTACGGAGACTTCCACAAACCTTTTTCAGACTATCTCACGAGGAAGTTGTTCACTATATTTGGGAGTTTCGGAAAAGCTATCTTTCTCAACACTGTCCTTTAAATTAAGAAGAGCCAACTTATTCGGAAAAATTCTGAAAAGAAGAGCCAAAATCGTCGTTGAAGCTTCTTGAAAGTAGTGCAAGACATGAAACTCAATTACAGACATTAAGAGCAAACATCAAGAAGATTGGCATTAATACAAGAAATGTCACAACAAATAAAGCAATAGTGCCTGAAATGACAAGGAAAAATATTGAACTTACCATTGTTGTCAATAAGTTTTGAAGGATTCAGTCTACGAGAAGGTGTAGAACTCAAGAGCCTCTAGTAATCTGGAAGTAGTGACTGCAACACAAGAAAAGGAAAGCGATGACTTTAAATTTGCCAGAGTAATGTTCTTGTTCTACAGTCCAGATAACAGAGAATACGGTGGGAAAACTCCAAAAACCAGCCCCCCTCCCCCCAAAAAAAATCGGTAGTCCAATACAAACATCAGGAGTGCAACCATGCGAGCTAACCTTTGGGATTGAAGAAGTGCTGCGAAGGTCCTCTGTCTTGGTCAGCTTTGCACCAGATAGTAGTGTGCCCGTGCTAACGCTACGGTAAAATACAAAACAAGATAAAATTTGTAAAAAATAAAACGAACAATTAGATTCATTAAGAGATTCACGTCTCATATATTGTATAACCAAACATAGAGAAAAAGCCAAGAGATGATCATGCAACAGGCTAAGTTCCATTACCAATTCGACCACTCCATGCCATGTCACCGAGATGCATGAATAATTGTACAATCAGATCATCCAGACATACAACCAAGATGCCACATACCCATGGATTGCCAAGTAATATCAGCTACCTAGCATCTTCATTTTTCATTCGTGAAGCATTGAATCAGATATCCTTCTACTCAAAAAATTGCCAATTGGCCATACTTGCCTGGTCCACAATTTGTACATACAGGAAAGTCTATATCAACCTTTTGCTAAGATATATTATGCATACTCATTTTCTAGAACTATATCACTGCATGTTAAAGCATCTACAGTGTTTCCATCTAAAAGATGTTATTGCACATATAAATCGCAGCTATCTGATTTTCTCCAAAGGAAAGGTAACTATCAAAGAGTGGCAAGACTACAACGTTTAATGATTAAGAAATGAGAATCCGGCCCGAAGCATCAAACCTTTTATATCGTTTCTTAGAACCACATGGGCAGAGAGCGTTCCTACTTATCTGTCCACTCTTTGCCGATTAGATCTTCCAACGTCCATGGTGTAGAACCCATTAGATTTTGCACCTACAAACACGATACAATTCAAACAATTCAGCATGACTGCAAGAAGCTCTGGATGGCATATTTATCTCATGCAAGACAAAAAATGACATACTTTTGAAGTCTACCATTCAGAGAACAAACAAACATCTTATAACAACGAAATCTAAGTTTTAACAAGTGATATGGACCTTACCTTGTACCATATCCTTAAGGGTTACACTACATGGAGAACCTTACAACGTTTCCTAACAAGTCATTTACAATGGCAAAACCATAATAGTTCGTATCTAAGAACAAATAAGAGATATTAGAAATCAACACATAAAAAATTGAGAAAAATGAGCAACAAAACCAAAAGCATGTCCCTGACTTGACCTAATTTATGTTTTGACATATTCAATTTCTGTTGAATAGGATGTTTAGTAATTAATCATTTCACATTAAGATGGTAATATTGGGCTACAACATCCCCTTTTGTCGATATTCTAAAAAACCGTGCTTAGCATTTTCTGTCTCTATTATCCCCCCCAAATCCCCTCTTATTTTTCTCTCTCTACCTTCATTGGTTTAGGCATTCTTCCTCTCTTCAATGAATAGTGATACAAAAGGTTTAACACCCCCTCCGATGCTTGCTACCCTTGGTCTACCTAAAGACTGGAATTACCTCATTAAACGTCTTTGGCAATGGCTTTCCTTCTTCTTTCAGCTTTTGTATCCTCTCCTGGGCCTCTTTAGGCCATGTGTACTTGGCTAGTATATGCTCCACATCTGCAATTGTGCAGTTGCAGTACTTGGTGGCATTAATTTTATCACTGTTTTGGAGTTTCTGCGAAAAAAGGGCAGCACACAATCAACAAACCTCCACGCAGAAATGGCGAGCATTGTACTAAAAATACAACGCAACCACTCTGATCATTGTATACCTCGCCAGTGGGGTCGATGGCGCCGAGGTAGCGGAGGACGGCGGAGTGCTTCTCGAAGGCGTTGGCGACGGTGGCCTCGCTGCACCGCCCCGCCACGAAGTTCTTGAACGTCCCCACCTTCCTCACCATCTCCATCGTATGCGCGAACTCTGGTAGATATAAACGCATATTTCCAACAGTAATCATACAAGGACGATGATTGGTGAGAAGGATTATAGACCTAACGCATAAGCAGGTACTATTATGGAATCAAACAACCAGATATCTGCATACATGTGAATCAAAAGAACAGTGAGACGGATCATGTATATATCTGAATAAAAGGCATTCAGTTTGCAATTGGGAATCCAACAAGGATAAATTACCTGGAAGCTTGTTTTTCATATAGTCAAAGACTCAAACAGACCACAAACAAAGTAAACATGTCCTTGGCAGTGTAGATTAAATTGTCAAAGTTTTTTTTTCAGATAAACAAGTGAATTAATGAAAAATTAAAATATGGTTGCCCTAAAATAAAATGTGTTCAGAATGACAATTACTGCAACTCTTAGACCTGAATAATGAATTGTTCCAACAAGCATAGTGCACTTCCTATACCTGCATAATGGATTAATCTGAAAGCAACAACTCAATAATACATGGAGACATCCTGCAACTTTACAATTTCCAATCCAAATCCTTCTTTTCTAAGCAATAGCCTGTAGGCCATTAATTGACACGCCATCAAGTTTGCAGAGAAGAAACATCAAGACAGTTGTATCGAAAAATGATGAGAAAACATAACATGATCAACAAGTTTCTGACACCGAACACCACAAATTTTGCTTCTGTTCTTCATATGTTCAAGAAAGGTAATTGTCTTAAATTTGATTATAGACAAGACAACATCAAATTTCATCCATACCAGATGAACGACACCCTTGTCAGTGATCCCAGCACGTCCCCACAGCGATATGGACGTCAGATTCCCGACGCACTCCGCGGAGGAAATCTTGAGCAAACCTTCGTCGGTGATCTGGCAGCCCCAGCAGCTTCGTGAACTCCAAGAACGGGTAAACAAAGTTAGAAAAAATGAGAAATATAGCCACTGCATATAGTACAATAAGTTAACTGCAGATATCAGTGCTTGGGATATTTAGCTTCCGATAGATCCGACCGATAGAGGTAAAATAACTGCAAAGGAACGAATAAGGTTAGCACTTGCATCTTGATTTATTAAGAAATAGTCATTTAGGACATTACTTACCACCTTGTCACCATTCGAGGGCATCTTTATACACAATATTCTTGGTGCTCTTCTCGGTTGGATCTAATTCCTTGTTTGGCTTAGCCAAAATTCTTGTTGTTTGCCTGGACACACCCCTTGACAAGGCAACATAGAGCTGCCCATGTGAGAACACTGGCTCTGGAAGATATATCCCAACATTTAGGATGGTTTGCCCCTGAGCTTTATTTATGGTCATCGCAAAACTCAAACGAATTGGGAATTGTTTCCTCTTGAACTTGAAAGGAAGTGAAATATCATCTGATGGAGACATAGGGATCCTAGGTATGAACACCCTTTTGCCTGCATGGTGCCCACCAACTATTTCTGCATCAATTGCATTGTCTTGGAATGCTCTAACCATTAGTCTTGTTCCATTGCACAAACCATTGTTAGGATCAAGATTGCGGAGAAGGATTACAGAGCAGTTGGATTTTATTTTGAGCTCATGCGGGGGGAGACCATTTGGAGTGATGGAGTTCAGGAAGTCAATAGGGTAGTTATTTCTTGAATCGTCATCGACAGAGTCGAAGCTATGATAAACCTTTTCCTCACCTGGAAACTTGTCAATCATACTTGCATTTAGCTGATCCACATGTTCATTTGTGGTGGACAGGATGGCACGTGTGCTCATATAAGCTGATGATCTTGCGTTTTTGTCAAGTGATGGGAAGACTTCTTGAATGAGTTTGTTTATTGATTCTTCGTTGTCTGTATAGGCAATCAACATATCATCTGGAAGGCGTACATAATCATCTCCAATTGTCTCTTCAGTTCCATTCCCAATTCTAAGGAGGTAATCTGCAAACCATGGATCGATCGAGCCCTCATGTTACGTGACAACCGTATCTTCCTTATACTTTCCCACAAATAAGATCGCTGCAATGTAGCATCTGTTACTGTGCTCTTGTCCCACGTGGTACCACAGTAGCACTGTCTAAAATTTCCACCAAATACCATAACCTTTCCCCAAATGGCAAACAAGAATGCATAATATCTTGTAGGGACCTATCAAGACACTCAATCGCTAGTCGCTTTGTCATCGCTACTTCATCCCGATAATTAAGGATGCCATACGCAGTAACTCTGCAGATGCCACTTTGCTTTGTGAAGTGCATGTGCTATTGTCGCAAAGCTTAATTGGGATTTTGAACCTTGAGTGTCTTTGTCGTCCTCCGTGCAATATCGACGCCGCAATACCGTAAGATGCGCTTGCAATGGCAATTAATCCCTCTGAGCGCACTCTACCAAGAAGTGTCTTATATAGGAATGTCTTTCCAGTTCCTCCTGGACCATCCACGAAAAACACTTGGCTCTTCTTATTCATTACACAATTTAATATTTCATCAAATCCTTCACGTTGTTCCTTGTTAAGAGATGTATCTATATCCAAATGTTCTTGGTCGACAGGCACAGCAAGTTCCTCCCTAACCTCTTTCATAATGTCATTGTTAAATTCATCTGCTTGACACAAGAACAGGAACATGAAATAAGTAAATAAATATAAAATAGTTAAAAGAGCAAATTAGGATTTTATTTTGAGTTATAGTCAATCTTATCAGTAAGGCACTATATTGACATCCAAATATACTTTTACAACAAAATATTTTTTAGAATAATATTAGTGCTGAAAATATTACCCGTATCATTTAGCTCAGGTAGATCATAATTCCTGATATCCTTCCCATTGACTGAACTACTACCCGAATGTCTCTGAGAACCATTTGTTCTACTACTGCTGTGTTAGGATTGTTTCGCTATAATCTTCGAGAAAGATTCCTTGTGCTTGTCCCACAATCCACGGATGTTGGTGGCCTCACAAAACACAAGAATAGTCCCAAATAACCTTCGCAGAGCTGCAGCATCTGAAAAGTTGTTGCCTCACTCAATGAGTCATCAATAGTTTGATCCTTTCTATGAGTCCTCTCTTCTCGCATGTTTCTCTGAAAGTAGGGTACGTGATTCCAGCAACTGTCCTTAAATTCTCAAATGAGGTTGCACTCGTACATGATTTAAAAGCACTCTCAAGAAATATCTTTCTCCTTCACCGGTGTGCATACACAATACGCCCCACTGTCCCCTCTGCTTTCTTCTATGCCACGCCTTCTTACCACTAATCCACCGGAGTGTTCGGGATCTCTATACAAAAATTTCCTTGCATAACTATCAAGACGGTTCAATGTGAAGTATTCTGTGAGTGTCGTCATAGTTGCAGATGGATTTTTGACAACATCGTTGAGATTTGTCGTCTCCTCAATAATAACAGATCGCATATTAGGTAGATGACACTGAGTGTAAAACAGATGGACAAACTCCAAAAGGTGGAAGCCGAAAATCCTATGTACAACTTCCGGGTGATATGTATCTTGCATCCTCAGTCTTGACGGATCTCATTGATTACTCCAGCAGGGATCAATAGAGAATGCTGCACGGTCATGGCCTTTGTGTACATACTTAAACAAGTACTTACAAGCTTTGATGCTTGAGCAAGCTTCAACATTTATGTGGCAATTATATGTCATAAGCAGCCCAGATTGTATGGAACCACCCACCTATTGTCCAACTCGGCACCTCTTACTTTCACACGCCGTCCATCATCCCTCCTCCTATACAAAGGATATGAATCTTTGCCTTGCTTTGTGTTGCTGCACAAAACTGTCTAGGATAGCGAAAGCGACATTCTCCATTAACCATACAAGCACACTTTCTATTCAAGACCCCACATGGGCCATGCAAAGATATGCTTGATGACCGGCTATGCAACACAGGTATTTATCCTTGTCCGGTAGCTCTGCGAGATGACTTTGTCATAAGCATCCGGGTTGTTAAGTTCTGCCTTTCTTCATAATCGTGAGGATGTGTTCATGTGGAAGTCCCTCTTCGGAATTCAGTGACATGGACATATGCCGCCACCTCTCCAAAATACTTTTTCTTGATCAATAAATCTTTTAAGGACCGCACTTGGCCTGTATATACTCTTGAAACCAGTCCGCCTATCTTGTGGTTTTGGCCGGGCTCAAGATTTTGAGTAATCTCCTCCCAAGACGGATTGCAAGTCATGGTGATGAAGTAATCTGGTTTCCCAAAATGCTGGACTATAGCCATTGCATTAAGAAATCGTTGCATCATGTCACGATCGCCACCGGGAAACTACGAGGTAGCACTATTCTCTTGCCAACCTCTCAAGCCCTTGTCTCTCCAGCAGAAATTACATCAACCAAACCCTACGTGAAAATTAAAAATTTACAGCATGGATGATTAATTAGTGTATATTGATTATGCTTGAATTGTTGTGACACAATATTTTGCAATAATACAACATTGCATAACTCACCTGATATAGTTCCGCGCGTATGAGTTTTTGGTTATCAGGGTTAGAATACCAATCAAGCCTCATAGACTCGATCTTTATGTACATGTCAACGGCCCATTGTTGGAAAAGTCGTCCCCCAAATAGCAATATGTTAAAAAGCCCCTCTCTAACTTGCATCAAAAAACAATAGTACTCTCTTGCTGTCACAAATCTTCCAGATTGTCTTTCTTCCACCATGGTACTCATGTATTCACCTTGTTGTACGTCCGCGTCATCCTCACCATGCTCTGTCTCAAATGGAAATTATATATTAGTATGTACCCATGCGTTTTATTAAGGCATTGGAAATTAAATCATGTTCGGTACCTGTTGGATATGTCGGCTCTGTTGCATCTGTTGGATCAACAGAGGTGTGTCCTTCCATATCAGTGACTATATCATTGTACGGCATAAATTTATTACAGCCAGTTTCTCCCTTAGGGTAAAATATCGGATATGCCAATGGATCATAACATCCATGATATGCTTTGATATAGCGCGGGCGATCCCCTCTGGCATACACAAGCACACTCCTATCAAAACATCTTTCGGGATCATTGCCATCTAACCAGATAGCCGCCACTTGTGACGCCGTCGGTGCATTGTACCTTGTTTTCAGCAAAGAAATATATGTATAAAATCAATCATTGATTTATTATTAGTAAAAAAAAATCATATTTATTTGTAGAATAAAAATATTTTGCAATACATAAATATATCCCTGAATATGTGTACCTTCGTTGGTCTGGCGTGACATTAGTATTGAGTTCAATTACATAGTCATCAAGATTTGGAATAGCTCCAACTCTGTTAAAGGTCTGTACATATGGGTTGCCTTCCATTATTCGCAGCACAGTTCTGATAAGATTGATATCTAGGTCGCGATCTCGTACTCATGCGCCAAACTGTCATCCTCCGTATCATAAAAGTAGAGTTGCAAGTGGCGAGGTCCTTTAGAACCTGGAACCAATCGGTCCAGCGATGGTACAAGGCCCCATGCACACGAAATGTATATATACCAGCCTCGCGCGGTGGCAACTCGTCGATCCAAGGTTACTCCAAGGCTCGTGAAAGAGAAATGAGCGTTGAAGTACCGAATATTTTGCTCAAATATTTTGCATCATTATCTACCGACTTGTGAATAACCTTTTTAATTCAGTAGGCACTGTGGAACATGTACTTTTATCTTTCCTTTTCGCAATGTAATCCGGTGGTTCATATTGAAATCTCATTGCTGCACAAGACAAGCGATTAGGCACCTTTCTCAAAACATGGTGCCTATCGTGCACATTTTGGTAGACATAATCATAAGGATCTTCATTGGTAATCAAATCAACACCATTGACATCGACACGATAGGACTCGTAGGCACCATCTGTTATGAAAGCAAGCACCGCCGTCATTACACAACATTAATAAGCGAAACACCGTGATGACACACAAAAAAGTTACCTTCACCAACGTCTCGCCTAGTCTCATCGTAATCAAGAAGATCATCAATATCCAAGGCATGAGGTGCCTCCAGATGTTCCTCTGCATGATGTTTGCTCGAACATTAGGAATAGAACACACCGACTGACTGTGTTATTAAAAAAAATAAACAAAGAAAAAGAACACACCTTCATCAGATTGATTGTTCATAGGTTCGAACAAGGCACTATCATATTCTATATCATTCTGTCCTATATGCAATGCTTCCTTCACCAAGACACCGACTGACTGTATTCTCATCTTTTTTTTTGTAGTCCCTATTTGTCTGCAACATTTTTTCCTTGCTGTGCTCATCCATATTGTTGTACCTCTCTCTTTTTGCAAGGGCCCTTTGCCTCTTTGAGCTGCTAACTGGTCACCATTGGGTGGAAAACATTGGCATGGTCAGATGATCTATTCTATTATATATACATATAGTACAACATGCTACTATTGCTTGCACAAATGAAAAAAAATACAAGGATGGCACCTGGAGTTGCCGCACTTGCATTCAACAGAGTGTGGCTTGACAGGTTGTTGGGCACACAAGTATCATAGGTCGGTTGTCTTCTCCGGACATAATTATAATTTCTATGTAGCCAATCCATGATGTTATCCGAACAGACATTTTCCTTGTCCTCATCGTTTGATGCTCGGAGAATACTTGAACACGCTCCATACGGTGCTTGTTGACCTATCATGGAGCAGGATGAAACATTAATTTTTCATTGTCCGGACATAATTATTATTGCTTAATAAAGAGTAACATTTCAAATAACAAAGGAACCATTATTAAATAATAAATAAGCAATACCATGATCGAGTCCTATAGTATGCGTTGATGATTCTGTCCTCTTCAATACTCGTTGTTCCCGCGCTTTTATTCCTTTCTTCTCTTTGCTCGGTGGATTCTCACCTTTATCCTTGCTCGTATTCTCGTTGTTTTCTATTCCTCTCTTCCTCTTTCGCTCGGCCTCATCCACAAAAAGTCTGCAAGTGATTTTAAAGCGAGAAGGTTATAAAAATAGCGAAAGCAATTCCGTCACAGCCGAGGAAGCGCTCACATACCTGTGTTGTTGTTTGTTATCTCGCCTAAAGCAAGGCGCTCGCTTTACGGTTTGACATGTCCTTTTTTTATTTAACCAGCCAACAACATGCAAAACCAACCTGAGGAAGATGCAATCACCAATGTTTAAAATCGCAACAGTTTTAAATTATCATATTGAGAGTCAGCTTCGTGGGAGGCGGCGGCTGGGAGGACGCCCGACGGCATCACGATCTCGGCCGCGCCGTCGAAGCCCAGGAGGAACGCGCGGTCCAGGTCCCCTGCCGCTGAGGAATAATAGGTACCCAAATCCGAGCTGACGAGGACTCAAAATTTGGGTGCTAATGGTGTACACCCACACATCGAGCCAACCGAGCGACACACAGTTTCCTTCTCACATACAATCTTAACCCTTTCATATGATGCAAAATACTTGGTACTTATATAAAAAACTTTCAAATTTTGGACTAAAAAGCAAAAATTTTACCCCGCTGTGCTTGCGATGTCGTGTTGGCTCGAGCATGGCACGGTTTGTCTGGCCATGCCATGCGGCAAGACGGGCTGGCTTTCTAGGCCCAGTCCAGTCTGGCCCACCATTCGTACCGTGCTAACACCGCCCACCATGCATCGGACTGGGCCAGCCGGACCTCAGTTTGACTCGAAAAAGCACCATCCATTTCTCACCTCTAATTGTGCCTATGTTAGACTGGCACCGTATGTTTACGGCACATGCACCTTTTAGTCTTCCCGTTATATAGTTGTCCAGATATAGTAATAGTGGTCATAACTTAGTTGCTAAGTATCCAGACCCTTGTAAGGTCCCTTTGTATCTGGGCAATATTTATTTATGCAATGTGAAAAAAGGGGATCTAGTGTCTCACCTCGTGTGTGCATATGAATCATGGCCAGGATAAAATAATAATACTAAGTTAGTAGCAGCAGGGCTATTATATTAACATAGGTAAGATGAAATATGTACCAGTATGTCGGCCCTGTAAATCAGAAGATCAGCACGAATTTATGACCTACTTATTACAAAAAAACTAAGATAAAACTCATCGTAGTTTCATTCTTACAGAATGGATCCAACCAGTACGGATGATGAGCATACAGTGGACCCGGGGTCTGATAAGAATGGTGTTAATGGCGTTACTCGGAGAACTCACGACGGGAGGCGCAGGAGAATCAAAACCGCTTCATTGAAAGGCTGATTACAGCACAAGGAATGTCAAGCGGAGGGCAGCGTCACCATGCTGCAATGGGGTGTAATTTTCTTAACCCTTTCACATACAATCTTAACCCTTTCACATACAATTTTCTGATGGATTTTCTTATAATACCCTTGACAATGAGATGTCCTTCAACTTTCAATGATTAGTTAAGCATATCTTTAAAGTAATCGAATGCTCAGATCAGATGTCACAGTAACACATGAACAAGTTTTTGTTGTTGCATACTTTCTTCTTACTTCATAAATATCTCTTAATGTAATGTGAATGGCCTGAGCTATGCTATGGACAATATAAAAGGTCACATATGTATCAGCTGTAATGCTATATTCAAATTTCCTGACATATTGTGATCTGGAAGAAAATTCAAGTAGCATTTTGGGTTGAACATGTCGAAGGTCTAACCTTTCACAATATCATAAACCAAGTAGATCTAAGATCAAAATAATTAGTAAGACTGGACCATGCTTACCTATATTTAATGAAATACTCCAATACTCCAATCTCTTACCCAAATTGCACATTTCACATCAGACAATGTATCAGCAGACCAATACATGTAAGATGGGATGTATTTCATAATTCTAGATAAGGATTCCCTTCACATTTTAGTGCCTAGAATCACACATATGAGCACTTCCGAAAAAGAATCAGGGAAATATACATTTTAGTTCCCTTGACATTGAGATATGCTGCTTTATATTTTACTTTTCTGGATAACTTGCCTCTGTTCTGCTACTTCCATCTTCTGCAATAGCTTTTGCACGATAACCATCATCTATATATGGATACAGGTGGCAGTGGGTGATGTTATATACATCGAAGCTAACAGTGGTGCAGTGAAAAGAGTTGGTAGATGTGATGCTTTTGCTACAGAATACGATCTTGAAGCTGAGGAGTATGTCCCAATTCCCAAAGGGGAAGTCCATAAGAAAAAGGAAATTGTACAGGTACAAATATGATGCTATTTCAGCTTATGAATTTCGTAGGTATTTTGAATTGTCCATAAATGAACACTGTTCAATATTGAAACAGAAACAATATATTATATATTACGTTTATGGTGGCAAGATTGCTATGTAGTCATGTAGAAGATTGAAGGTGGAGGGGTATATTTTGCAGTGGCATAAGAATGAAAGTTCCTATATCATTGCGGCTGGATTGTCACCTGGATTGCGCCTGCAGTTTACTGATTGTAGCATCCGCGTTGTCTGGTGTAGTACTGGTAGCCACTCCCGCGCGGTCGAGGAGTCGATTCGGGGGAGGAGGCGGCCGAGTCGCCGGGAGGCGCGCCTTGGGAGGCGGGGATGCGGGGAGGCGGCGGAGGCGGCGGCGGGAGTCGGTCGGGAGGCGGCGGAGGCGGCGGCGCGGAGGCGGCGCCGGGAGGCGCGGGCGGCGGCTTGGGAGGCGGGGCGGCGGCGGCCTTCGGGAGGAGGCGGAGGCGGCGGGCGGGCAGGCGGGGAGGCGGGCCTTCGGGAGGCGGGCGGCGGCGCGCCGGGAGTCGATCGGGAGGCGGGGCGCGCGCCTCGGGAGGAGGCGAGGCGCGGCTTGGGGCGGGGAGGCGGCGCCTCGGGGGGGGGAGGAGGCGGAGGCGGCGCCGGGAGGCGACGGAGGCGGCGGCCGGGGGAGGAGGCGGAGGCGGCGGCCGGGCGGCGGGGAGGCGGGGCTGGCGGGGTGTCGGAACCAGAGACGACGATCGACCGCATGCATGCGCGAGCGCCGAGGGGCGCGGGAGGGTAGTGCACATCCATTGAAGGATGACCGTCGGATATGGTTGAGTAAGGAGAGAGAATGAAGGAGCACGTTTGTAGGATGGTGTAATTAAGGGTGCATATTGTGGTGTGGACGTAGTTAAGGTCATGACTGTGGAGCAGGTAATTGTTGGGTGGATGTAGCATAATTTTAACTGGTGGATTAATAGTGTAGATGTGCCATTGATGTCTAATCTGATGTCTATATAAAGTGACAATCTATAGACATTGCTATGTAATGTCACCATTAGGAATACCCTACGGTATTTTTATTTTTCCTATTTTTTAATTTTAACTAAATATCTCATAAAAAACTAGCAGACGCTTACAGTGTTATTTTAGCAAAAAATCAGAAAGCACAACGCTTTGAAATAGGGACCCCCTCCTGTCTAGAGTTCGGACCAACGTGGCACTATATTTTTTGCTTGGCTCATGTCATATCTAAAGCACAGTAATGCAGCTACCAGCATGCACCCTCGCGGGCCAAGGACGGAGGACCGTGCGGATTAGAGGTGGGCATTGGGTTGTGCCGTGCCAGCACGGTTCGGGCCCACCATGCTTCAGACCCCATCGTACCATGCCGGTTCGGCTCAATCACCCCGTCGTGCCGTGCTAGCCCGCTTCGTCTCCGGCCAAGCCTAGGCACGGCCCAAGGCCCGTCGTGCCAGCGTTCGTGCCGTGCTAGCCCAACCTAGCCCGAAGTAACTATACACGCACGGCAAGCGACGGTGAAAATTGAATTAGTTGCGTAAAAACATGGGCACATAAATATTTCAGGGAAAAAAGTAATAACATGACATGCAATATACTAGTCTTGTGGTGTACATGTGTGCATGCCAAATGTAGACATATACAGAATGAGACCGTATTGTATGTTGTATATTTGTATAGAAACTAAGAGTCTACCAAAGATAGTGTGAAAATGGCAAGTGCAATAGTTGCATGCAAGAACAAATATAGCACCATTCGGTTAAGCACCTTGTGGCTGAATATATGTAATGAACTAATGACTCGAAAAGCCCAAGTAGCTCAGTACTTACCTCGTACTCTAGTCCTAAAAGTCTGAGACAATGCAACCAATCTACCATGGTTAGCAAAAGAGATGCATGCATTAGCTATTTGAATGACATCTAAATGTGACAAGGTGACACAACTAGCGCTGCAAACAAATTCATATGGAAAGAAAAAGGAGAAAAGAAGTCACATACACATATTTAACCTGCAACGGAATACTTAGAGTTAAATAATTGTGAAAAACAATTTTTATTAGATGCATGCTTAATTTCTTTCCTCCATTTTCTTTTTTCTTTCTTTCTTTTCTTCTCCTCTTCTCTTTCTTTTTTTCTTTCTCCCTTTTCCTCTTTCCTTCGGCCGATCACTGGCCTTTCAACCTTATCCCCTCCCAGCCTCCCCCATTCTTCCCCCCGATCCAAATGAACAGATCCACGAGGTCGTAGGCACTCTCGGCTGGTGACAGCAAGGCCGAAGCGTGGTGACTAGCGTCACAGACGTAGGCGTGGCGGTCGAGCGCCTGCATAGGTGAGATGGGCACGCGCATGCCGGCGATGTACAAGCATCACCCCGTGACGAGGCTGAGGCGGGCGCGCAGGAACCAGCGAGGCGGCCGTAGGAGGCGACGAGGTGGCGGGAGGCGCGGACGGCTCTATTCGCCCATGGAGTCTCCGGCTACGGAGCAAGCGAATGTACCGGCGCTGGCGCCAGCAGAGGTAGCGGCGTGACCCGCACCCCCTCCATCGACACATTCGCAGGCGGTCGGGGATGCAAAGCGGGGCAAGCTTCCGGCTGCCGCCTCGGCTCCGGCTGCTCCACTCCTCCTGCAACTGTCGTCCAATCATTCGGGCTCTGGCATACTCCAGTCCTTCTCATCTACTCCCTCTCTCTGCTCTATGATGGCTTATGGTTGTGGGGACGACCGTAAGAGCAGTGCCCATAGGATGGCGATGGGAGGTGGGAGGCGAGGCCGAGGCGACCGCCGGCACAAGCGTGCCCACTGTGCTCCCCGTGCCTGAACATGGCACTATTCACCGAGCCGTATCGTGCCGCTTGACGGGTTAGCTTTCTAGACCAGTTGTGCCGACATAGCCTGCCACATAGGATGGTGTAATTACCGCAACTTTCGATGACACGTGCATATTGTGGTGTGGCAAAAAACCACCAATCATGATTGGCAAAAGCCAACAATTATATTAATTAAACTATCTACATATAAGTAACACATTAGAACAACTATCTACATATAAGTAACACATTAGAAAAACTATCTCACCCAATCTGTGATTGGCAAAACCAACAATTATATTAAAAAAAACTATCTACATATAAGTAACACATTAGAAAAATTATAAGCAGTAAAAATTATGACTGAAATACAAAAGAGATGCTAGACAGGATATCTTTGCTCAGTTGCTCTTGTTTCCTGTTTTTATATATGGGCTAATTTGGTGAAGGTGTAACAACATAACAGAGATGAATAAGCATGATGATAAACCTCAAATCAAAACCAAGCATCTATAAAAAAGATGAGCGAGGCGTTAGCATTTCTGCACTAAAGTGTACGGTCCCAATTTCCATAGAAAACATGCATTTATTTCGGTTAATGTATGCAGAACCGCTAAGACTTCTCTTGCTTAGTCCAGAAGCATTTACGACATCCAAAGCCATTTCATTATATTCCTAATTTCTTAGGTAGAAACGGAAGAGATTTTAATATGTGTAGAGACTGTATATTCTGACATCACAATTTTGTTATTCTCTTTTCGCACAAGAAGTTCAAACTAAAGCTTCGCTCGTGCAGGTCGACTTGAAGTAAGGTTAGTAGAACTAAACTAATCCAATACCCAAACACATAAACAATCTATTGCATTGCAGCCACAGGTAGGAATAGCAATGCGGAGAATCCAATTATGCCATGGATATCCTGTGTTGTTTGATAAATTGAACATTAGATGGTGGAGGAAAATGCAAAACAAAATCACATATATCCAGCCTTGGTGACATGATTGCTTATTCCTACTTTCCTATCGAGATTTTTAACATTTTTGTTACTGGAGAGCTATCCCTTCCTCAGACATTGAGTTGGAAAAATTAAATGATATCGAAATAGAAGAGAAAAATCCTACACCAGTAACAGATGATTAAAATGTACCTGTTCATCAACAGAGGAGATATTGCCATTGCCGGAAGCAGAAGAGGAACCAGAACCAATCGGCGCCGCCACAAGGCAAACCCAAAGGAAGCATGCCAACCAAAGAAGAACAACGGCGCCGCACCAAGGCAAAACTGAAAGGAAGCACACACAGAAAACACAAGAGGGAAGTTCGAACCAGGGACGGGGAAGGCAACGACGAGCGATTTCTGCACGGCCGAAACCGGAGAAGGAAAGGGAACGGCGAGCGCGAACACCGCAGGGACTGATCGGAGCGAGGGCCGCATGGACAGGTCCGTCGTTTGGACGCAGCAACGACGAGGAGCGGACGGGTGCGCAAAGTTGGCGGAACAGGTGAGGCCATGGCGGGATGAACGGATCGTCGAGGCGTGGCGCAGAGCGCGGGCGAACAGGCCGAACGAGCACGCGATCGCAGAGGCAAAGCCCAACAGGCGGGAGCGACGCGCGCTGTTCCGAGGGCAATCGGCGGGCTCTTACGGAGTCATCGAGAGGCCGGCAATTCCTTCGCCTATACAAGGTTCATGATTTGCTCTCGTGCACGGCAAAGATCTCCCCTGTTTCTCCTGCTTCGGTCGTTGCTCTAAGAGCAACTCTAGAACTTGAGTCATCAAACCTCATATTTGAGAGTTTGAGACAAAAACAGAGGTCCAGCAGGGCCTCTACTACAGCCCTCAAATCCCTCCTCTAGCCCTCATTCCTGAGGGCTCTAGACCAAGCCCTCAAAAAAACGGTTGGAGTCCGTTTTTCTGCTCTTTCCCCCGCCCGCCTCTTTCCCCTCCCGCGCGCGCCGCCAGGTTCCCTCCCCGCAACCCGCCCGCGCGTGACTTCCTTCTCTCCCCCGCGCGCGACTTCTTTCTCGCCAGTGCTCGCCTCCCGCGCGCCCTTCGCCAGCCTCCTCCCGGCTCCGGCGTGGCCGACCCGCCGGCGAGATCCCGGCCCGACGCTTCCTCTCCTCGCGGGGAGATCTGGCGCGGCTCCCCCCCCTCCGGTAAGATCCGGCGCAGCTCCTCCCCTCCGGCGACGTCCCGGCGGCTCCTCTCCGCTCGCCGATGCCCGCCTCCCCGCTCTCCTCCGGGACCTCGCTCTCCTCCGCATCGCTGGTCTCCTCCGCGACCTCGACTCCCCAGCGAGGTCCCCGACGCGCTCCTCGCGGGGACGTCCCGGCGCGGCTCCTCCCCGGCTCCCGGCGTGGCCGACCCCTCCCTGCGCGAGATCCTGGCCCGACGCTTCCTCTCCTCGCGGGGAGATCTGGCGCGACTCCCCCCTCCGGTTAGATCGGGCGCAGCTCCTGCCCTCCGGCGACGTCCCGGCGGCTCCTCTCCGCTCGCCGATGTTCCCCCGCCCGACACGACTCTTCTTGTCCCCGCGAGGAGGGGATGACGGGTGGGTCCTATGTGTCATTGTCTGTTGGGATAGATTTGAGAGCCCTGATTTGAGGGCTGCTGTTGGAGTGGATGCAAAAAATTTGAGCCCTAAAAAATAGGGGGAGCCCTCAAATCAAAAGTAGGGGCCCTGATTTGAGGGCTCCTGCTGAAATGCTCTAAGTACCATGGAGTCACGGATTATTAAGGTATGTTTCACATAATTTCTAGTTTTTAGCTTTGAAATCGACTTTTGAATATAGTGATTTTTATAAGTGGTTTATAAGAGTCATTATAGAAGCTATTTTGGACAAAATGGTTTCTCAATATAAGTATTTCTTATTCTCGATCTCTCGCTATCAACTAAAAGTCACAACACTTTTAAACACGATCTAAAGCAGAGAAGCAGTTGGAGTATTCTTAGAACTTGCTTTGACTGTCATCTTCTTCCTTTCTGTTATCTATGAAAATATAACGGTGTTTTTATTTTTTTTAATTAAATATCTTAAACAAAACTAATAGTCGTTATTATAGTGACATTTAGCTAAAAGGTAAAAGTAAAAAAAAATTACAACACTTTAAAATAGCACCTAAATCAGTGCTGTGGAGTAGGGGAGTACTACTAACTCTGCTTGGTTGGGCCGGACCGTATTGACCGACTGGCAAAAGACGTCTACTAGATGTGTTTGAACGCCTGGGTAACGAGGAAACCAAGGCCCGGTACCAGACCCACTGCTCATTTCACATCATTGAACATAAGATCAGTCATATATTCTCTGCATCGCTATATTTCATAAAATTAAACAAAGGCAGGGTTAATCTGATCCCTCACAACACACTCATATCATCCCTGTTTTACACACGTTAGAAATTTAATCGAAGACACTCAAATCTTCACATAGTACGCGTACGCACTGTTCCATTGAACATGTATACATATGTATAATCTTAAATTGATGGACACCGACAAGATTAATCTGTTCGATGAGATAAACTAGCACTATTCGAATCCTAACAAATAGGATCACAGGTCAGCAGAAAAATCCTGTTTTTTAGGAACTCCTGCCATCGCGTTTTAACCATAAAACTGAACGAAACACCAAAACCCTGCAGGTTAATCTGCAAAACTTGGCCCATCGACACGCGGGTTCCACCGTCTCAGGCTCGAACCGGCCCATCAATTTGCTAGTTTTCCAATGAGTTTGTTTTTTTTTCTCTCCGATGGGCAACCGTGCATGCATATCCATCCATTCCCCGACGATGGTTTAAGCCTCGGCTGCCATTGGAATCAGTGTGGTGTAGTAATCCTCATTGTTTGAGCCGAAGACCGTATTTACCCGGCCGGACCACAACATGTGAATCATCAACGGGTTAAACGCCTGGGTAATAAAGAGGTGAGGTGCTCGATCGGCACGCTAGCTGCTCCTCTTCGCATGCATCAGTCTGCGTGGTCTCTCTCATGGTCATGGAGTGTACTAGCAGTACGGTTCCTATTCCATACGTTGTTACATCAGATACATGCACAGGAATACAACATATTACTACAAAGCAGTAGAAGTACGCGTGTTGTACAAATCCTAGCAAGTAGCACTTACTAAGAAAGAATTATATTAGACTTCTCATCAAAACCGTCAGTTTTAAATACAATCACAAACAGATTAGATTTAGAAACCATATATTTTGCTGCCAACATGCAAAACCGTCTGTGAAAAGATAATATCACAGACGGTTCATAGTGAGCACCGTTTGTGAAGTATCACAGACAATTCTTACCGAGAACCGTTTGTGGTAAGAACCGTCTGTAATATTTAGTAATATGACAGACAGTTTGTATTAAAAACCGCCTGTGATATGTTTTTCGCCTCGCAATCCTCTAAAATTTCATAATCTCCTAGCTGAAGCCGAGTAAGATTCCGTTCCAAGATATCTTTAGTAAAACGGACATAATTTTTACATACGATATCCGTTTTTAATGTTCTTATACTCGTTGAAACCTAATGACAAGCCCGATCGAAAAAATGACCCGCTTGCTCTAATCGCCGACTAAGACCCCTAAAATTGGCCATCTTTAGTCTCAAATTTGCGTCACAAGTTTTCGGTTTCTATTTTTGCCAAAATTTTTGATCTTCCGTTCGGAATTTGAGGTTTGTCTCAACTACGAAGTTATAGATCTCATCGAAATCTTTCAAACGAGCATATATAAGTCATATAGAACTTTACCATTTTATCTTTTGAGACTAGTTGTTTATATTGTACCGGTATATGCATATATTGTCTTTGATAATTATGTATCACAGACGGTTTGTGATTCAAACCGTTTGTGATAATTAGGTATTAAAGAGGGTTTGTGGTTCAAACCCTCTATGATAATTACGTATCACAGATGGTTTGTGATTTAAACCGTCTATGATAATTATATATCCCTGATCGTCGAGCCCGTCGATCCGCCCCAACCCAATCCCAACCAATAGAAACCCACTAACCCCTATCCCACGGATTGTAACTCCACCTCTTCGCCCTTGCGCCCATTCCGCCAAAAATTTTCCTACTCTCACCTCTTCCTCCCCTATACATATTCACCCAAACCCATCCTCTACTGTGCTCAAAATCTCTCCAGCCTCCTCACCGTCCTCCTCCTCGACCCTGACCCTGATGGCCCTTACAAAGTAGACGGCACGTAAGTCTATGGGCAAAAGGCGCCACGGAAGCAGCTATCTACCAAGACGGCGCTCAAGTCGGCGTCAGCGACGGCAGGCATCAAGAATATCCAACTCGCACGCTGCATCAGGGGCGAGAGGGCCTAGACATAGAGGCTTCATCGGCGCGATTGAGTTTCTACTGTCTGTTAAGATCTCTACTTCTATATTCTTACCATATTTAAGAGTTGGTTCATAAGATTAGGAGATGTGTTCTTGCATATTCTTTCTGTGTTAGATGGGTAACATGCTCATTATCTTATTATGTTGTAATAGTGAATTCTAATCTTAATGGAAATAAAATGTGTTGTTATGTTTGCTACTGTATTTGTTTGTTTTCAAATGACATAACTAATATTTCTTGAGGCTAGCCAAAAAACAGAAAAAAATAGTTATAAAATGAACTATCACAGACAATTTTGTGGTATAAATTGTCTATGAAAGACAATCACCAACGGCTCGAACAAAAAATTATCTGTGATAGAACCGTTATGATACTTTCGCATTACAGACGGTTGGTAGATAGAATCATCTGTGATGTGCGAGTATCACAGACGATTTTTTGTTCGAGCCATCTATGATAGTGTTCTTTACATATAGTTCTAGTTACAAACCGTTTATGTATTTATCCTAGACGGCTTACAAACCGTCTGTGATAATATTTGATTATCTCCGACTCATAAATTCAGATGGTTCAGAAAATTATATGTAATAACAGTTTTAAATCGTGTCTGATGACTTTAGTAGTGTAGAATCCACAGGGCAAAAGAAAAATCCGATTTTTTCGAAGACCTGACACGCCGCCGTTTACCCATAGAACGGAACAAAACACCTGCCCCTGCAGGTTAATATCCAATACCGTACCTCACTGCACTGTGGTCCCAGGCACCACCCGGCCCCACCTGCCAGTTATCCAACGTCCGGAAATGGAGACGCGCGTGCAGACACCCGATCTTATTGATGAGCACGCACGCAGCGCAGCGCTAGGATATGTAGCCAGCGAAGAAGCAGCGAACCCCGCGCGCGCCAGCAAGCATGTAGATGCACACGGGCGCGGACGACGCTGGCTCGGTTCAAACTTGGACCGAACCCCTCGTGCAGCCATGTACGCGCGACGCTCGTTCCTGCATGCGCTGCTAGCTCGGGAAGCCCAAGCGCGAGCAGGTGTCGCGTCGCGTGAGGATCATCTCTCCCGGTTGTTCAAACGAAACCGGCCTCCGTTTGAAAAGATTTTGCGCCCCCCTCCTCCGCATTAATCTCAACGAACCGACGTGTGGCGGCTTCGCCTCCCCGAGGTATCCTATCCTCTCCATAAAATCCTCCACGGCACGGCGGCCGTTCGCCTGTTCCTACACGGCGCATGAGTACGCGATTGCATCTGCCGGAGTAGTCGTCCTAGGTCCAAAAGAATACACACTCTCCATGGGGAAGCAGGCTCCGGTGGTGAGCGGAGCCGGGTCCTCCTCCGGGCAGAAGCGGAAGGGCACCGAGGAGGAGGAGGACGACGACCCCCGCTGGCTATCGCTCGGCTCCATCTACAGCAGCGCGGCCGCGGCGAGCGCGTCTCCTACGTTGGCCGGCGACTCCTGCACCCCGGTGACGCCGGCGCTGCCGGATCAGCCGGTGCCGCAGATGGACGTGCTGGGTAAACCGTCCGCCGCCGCGACTCACCAACCACCTGTAGCTGCCGGTAACCCCTCTGCTCCCGCTTTTGCGCCGTGCTTCGCTACCCCGGTGCTTAATGGCAGTGGCAATGCTTTCCTCGCTTCCAGTGTCCTAACACCAACGCAGCTTGCTTCCTATCTACTCTCGCTATTTCCCGGTGATGGTAATGGTGCTGTCTCTGTCCCGATCTCTGGAGATGGTAATGCTGCCGTCCAGGTACCGGTCCCGGTTCCTGGCACCAGCAATATTTCAGCTCCAACTCAACCTGGTCCCCTCCTATACCTTCACGATGCATCCGTCTGTCCACTTCTCCTCTTCCGGTAAAACAGGGCGCGGCACCTCCGTCCTTACCGTTAAGCTCGCAGCTGCAGCGAAACCACACCTCGTTGACACGTCCCCCGCAGCGTTCGACTCGCCGCCGCACAGACCGCTCCTCGGCAAGCTCCAGTGGCAGTGGTGGATCTTCGAACGGTGCACCACATCGTGCGGCTAGCAGCAACGGCGATCCACCGGCCAATAACGGCAGCGGTGGATCTTCAAACGGTGCACCACAGCGTGCGGCCAGCAGCAACAGCGATCCGCCGGCCAATAACGGCAACGGCGCCCATGGCGGCGAGGCACCGAACGACGGCGGACTGCTTGAGAACCCACCGTTCCCCTGGGCCACAAACCGTGTGGCTGTTCACCACTCCTTCACCGAGCTATGCAACCGGGGCATTACCACCATCCAGGGCGAGGCCGAGTGCAGGCGCTGTAACACCCACAAGACGATCTCCTACGACATTGAAGCCAAATTCAAGGAGGTAGCGGACTTCATACTGTCTAACATCCACGATATGGATGACCGGGCACCGGCAAGGTGGACAAGCCCCACCTTGCCGGATTGCGACAACTGCAGGCAGAAGAACTGCTTGAAACCCCTTATCCCGACGAAGAAGGAGAAGATCAATTGGATCTTTTTGCTGCTCGGCCAGACGCTGGGGCTGTGCACCTTGGACCAGCTCAAGCACTTCTGCGCCCACACCAAGCAGCACCGCACTGGTGCCAAGGACCGGGTGCTCTACTCCACGTACATGGAGCTCTGCAATCAGCTCTTCCCCAGTGGGCCGTTCGACGTGGCATCCGGGAGGCAGAATAGGAGTCTTCGGTATGCTTAGGTTCCGTGTGGATTTGATTGGTGGTAAAGCATGCGCCGATGTAATATGTGTTCATTGATATATGCATCGGTGAAACTAGTTTATGTTTAGATGTTTATGTCAACCTATCAGTCAATGTGGTGCCGGTTGTACAACAGTTGTGCGTTTTTTTCCTTTGTTTTGTTTTTGTTTTGCGAGTATGCTGAAACGACTACTCTCCCCAGTCACAAAGGAGGAGTGTGTAAGATCAGAACTCAGAAGTATGAATTTCCTAGCTTCCAAGTAATATTGAATATTTGGTCGATTAAGTTGGT
This sequence comes from Dendrocalamus sinicus, assembly GCA_036346575.1. Lineage (NCBI taxonomy): Eukaryota > Viridiplantae > Streptophyta > Magnoliopsida > Poales > Poaceae > Dendrocalamus > Dendrocalamus sinicus. Next base: position 2,634,752 of record CM070655.1, on the reverse strand, counting down.
GAATTCTTGAATATATATGCACTAATGTGAATTGTGATTCCTCAACTTGCACCATCTTATTGCTTCAAGAAGCAGCGCCGCCGCCGCCCAATGCAAGGGTGAGATAGTGAAGAGAGGATGTCGAGCAGGTATCTGATCCTGACTCAAATGACACGTAGTATGTGATTTGCATTGCTCAACTTGTAAGCCATACATATCGACTTGCAAGCCATACATATCAGGGCTTCTCGTGTCATATCTTCCCTTGATTCGCCAAAACCTCTTGATTTACCGCATAGCTTTTGTATCCGTTTCATGCCCCAAAAATGAAAAATTAACAGTCTAAAGTTGGATGGGCTGAAATGTCTTGTTCTACATTAAATGCATTTGCCACTCAACGTTTATTATTTGTGAGCAAATAGTGCCCGATCCAAGCGCTAGCTCTATATAGGGCATGTTCTTTACCTTAAAAGATGGTGGCTTTTGGCTTTTGCTACAGTACCTAACTTTCAAACGGAGTATTTTCTCAAGACATGATCTACAAGTTAAACGATCTACATGTTAAAAGCCCAATATCTGTACCAGACAAAATCGCAAGTGGGTATCTGTCTCTCCGTAATCTGTACCGTAAACAGCCAAAATTCAAAAATTTCAGCCAAAAGCCATAAGCCGTAGCCGAAAAGGAAAGACAGATACATTGTGGTATATATGCTGCGCTTTGATGTTGGATCCGGCGGTGAGTGAATTTCCACTGTCTGATTCTTTTCAAATAAAAACACACCGAATTCCACCCTTGTTTCTTCTTCGCGCTCACTCATGAGCGGTGGCAACGCCGCAAGCTCGAAGCATGAGGCAGCTACCGTCATTGTGGTGTCTCAGCATCAACATCAGTGGGAGAGACAAAACTGACGGAGCAAGGTCAACCTGGTGCACTTTCAAACCGCTACTTGCCATGGTGCCCTCTCCTTCTAGCCACCGGAAGGAATATATAGAGCAACACAAAGCAGCTGGTTGATAGTGGTCTTGGAGCTCGGCCGCTGCCGTCATGGCCTCAGGTCACGCCTACTTCATATGTAAAAAAATCCAAAAAACAAATATATTTCTAAAACGATGTTACATCCTTGCAACAGTCGAAATATGCATATGCAACAATCAAAAATATTTTCTGCAACATCACAAAGAATATGTTGCTACAATCCATTGCAACAAAAAATGTTCAACAAAATGATTACCCTATTGCAACAAAAAAATCTGTTGTACAACAAATCACCCCAACTACAAGAAAAAGGCAAATTTGCAGCCATGTAACAACAAATTAGTACGCAATCCAAATCTGTAGTATCTCTCTCAGTTCATTAAAGCTGTGCGAGTCCCTAAAATCTTTGTTAGTCAATCAATTGTTTTGCTAGTCAAGGTCCATCCTCTTGGATGAGCGTGATCATCTCCTTTCTTTTGCATAGCTGCAACCGCCACTCTTCTCCTTGAGTTGCTGCAAATCGTAGAAGTCTTTATAATGCCACCGCTTCTCTTTGAGCCGCTGTTTGGAGCTACTAAGGCTGTCACATTTCTTTTGCACCGCACCTCCGTTGCGATTCTTATGCATTGTACCGCCGTTATCTTAAGCTTCGATCTATGCTGTCATGCTTCTATTTATCCCTCGTCGGCTTGATTTGACAACCCTCTCTATTTATGTCATCTTTCATATCTTCTTCGTCATCGCGGTCGGCTTTGCTCATGCTTACCTCTACCTTCTCGGCCCCCGCACTTTGTGTTTTATGGGCTGCCACACGATTTCAGATGGGAGGCGATCTTTCCGACACAATTTTCTAAGAGCTGCACGCTAAGATGACGTCTTCAAGACACGGACTTTGAATTTTCCTTTTTAGTGTCAACCCTTTCAAATACAATGCTATTGTATATGCCTTGCATTGGGGGTGTTAATGGTATTTAGGTCATTTTTCTATTGTCTAAGGTTTAGATCCTTATGTGTCTCATATACTATATAAACCCCAGGGCTATTGCAATATACCCAAGCTTCATTCATATTTACATCATATTTCAAGACACCACTCAATCAAGTTCTTATGGTAAATGTTGTTCTTGAACTGGTAGTTTGTCATGCGTACATTCTCTGATTGTTCACATACTGTTCTTTGTTTCTTTTTAGATCTATGATGATCTAGACTTAACCTTGGCGAAATTGTGTCTACTGCCAAAGGGGGGACACGGCGGGCATAATGGGTATTCATTTTCCCCCATAACTCTCATTCCCTTCGTACTTTGTTCAGTACTGTTTGTTATCTGTTTTATGAAAATATAGGCTTGACTGCTTGAGGTGAAGGTTGATAACAGAAGCAGAATTGCATTGTTTTGTCTTAAAGGATGTTTTCTCTATACAACTTTCATGTGTAGGCTAGCATTAAAGAGACTTGGACAAATGGTGCAATCATACAATATAGTGGCCTTCTCTTAGAAATTCATTAAGGACTTAGCAGTTAGCACCAATCAGATGCTTACTGCCGGGCTTCAACCAACACATCGATTCATATGTTTCCTACTGACATGTATTTTTGTTCTGCGGAGGACGTCTGACTGCATCTAATTTGAAGCGCGGTTGGAATTATTACTATTTGTTCTACTTTAACAACTGATAAACATCGCAGGATGAGAAGCATCACTAACCATTTGAATCAGAGCCGTGATATCCCACGCCTAAGGATTGGCATGCCAGTTATTCACTCCTTTTTTCATTCAGGCAACGAACATGAAATATTATCCCCTGATGTTTTGAAGGCATTGGGCGACCAACTGGGAAGATGGATGCTGTCAAGTTTGCTCTATAGTCATTTACCAAACAAGAACAAGAAGATGTTTTTTTGCTGGATTGCACTATACAATTTTGATGCATGGAAATTGCTTGTGTGCTCCTATAATCATTCTCCTAAGCAGTCCGTGACCTCTGAAAACTTAAAATCTGGAATATCGATATATACACGCAGAACAGCAGTTAACTCTTCAGCCCCATCTTTTGCAGCTTGAGTTCACATTCCACAGGGGCTTGCAAACAGTAAGGATAATGCTACTCGAAGGATTCAACAAGAGTGCCAACTTTTGTGGACACTCCGCAGCCATCCGAAATGTTGAATTGATGAAAGCTATTCACATTGAAAGTGTACATTAGCTGCTGTGGTTAGAATCATTTCAGAGAGCTGCACAAAGCACAAGGACCATTGTCCTTGAGTATATGTACCCCGATCGATTTGTATAGGTGTTCATTGGAGAACACCGCAAATTTTGTTCATTGCATCTTACATGATTATTTTCAAGATACAATTCAATCGAGTCCTATCTCTGTCTGTTCTTGGTTCAAAACTATAGCTTTTATTTGTTCTCATGCGATCAGCCGATGTTGTTCGTGGATATGCTTCTTTGTAACTCATTGGTTGATTCATTCTTGCAAATTTCAATGCTTGTTGCTGCAATCGAACTCTCGAGGAGTTGTCAGTCTTGGTTATCAGAATCACAACAGGCTAATTCTCCAACACGTTGGATGGAGCAGATACAGCCGTCAGACATCAATTAAATCACGACCGTCCGTGCTGTTTCCACAAACCCCGTCGATCTCCACCTCTCGTCCTCTCCTTAAAAAAACCCTTCTCCACAGTCCACATCTCGCTCCTCCCAATCCCGCCGCCGCCGCCAACTTCGCCCACCATGGCGGTCACCACCCACGCCTCCTCTCTCTCCTTCCTCCTCTCCCACCCCCACTCCGCCACCACCAACCGCCACCTCCCGCCCCGCCCCCGCCACGCCTCCCACGGTGTGCGCTGCGCCACCGACGCCTCCGCTGCCGCGCCCCAGCCCGCCGCCACCAAGCACCGGCGCGCGGCGGATGAGAACATCCGCGAGGAGGCCGCGCGGCACCGCGCCCCGAACCACAACTTCTTCGCGTGGTACGAGCCGTTCCCGCCCACCCCCAACGGCGACCCCGACGAGCGCTACTCCCTGGACGAGATCGTCTACCGCTCCAGCTCGGGTGGCCTCCTCGACGTGCGCCACGACATGGACGCGCTCGCGCGCTTCCCGGGATCCTACTGGCGCGACCTCTTCGACTCCCGCATCGGCCACACCACCTGGCCCTACGGCTCCGGCGTCTGGTCCAAGAAAGAGTTCGTCCTCCCCGAGATCGACTCCGACCACATCGTCTCCCTCTTCGAGGGCAACTCCAACCTCTTCTGGGCCGAGCGCCTCGGCCGCGACCACCTCGGCGGGATGAACGACCTCTGGGTCAAGCACTGCGGCATCTCCCACACCGGATCCTTCAAGGACCTCGGCATGACCGTGCTCGTCAGCCAGGTCAACCGCCTCCGCCGCGCTCCGCTCTCGCGCCCCATCGCCGGTGTCGGGTGCGCGTCCACGGGGGATACCTCCGCCGCGCTCTCCGCTTACTGCGCCGCTGCGGGGATCCCAGCCATTGTGTTCCTCCCGGCCAACCGCATCTCGCTCGAGCAGCTCATCCAGCCGATCGCCAACGGCGCCACCGTACTCTCGCTGGACACAGACTTTGACGGCTGCATGCGGCTCATCAGGGAGGTGACTGCGGAGCTGCCGATTTACCTCGCCAATTCGCTCAATTCCCTTCGGCTCGAGGGACAGAAGACGGCAGCCATTGAGATACTGCAGCAGTTCGATTGGGAGGTGCCAGATTGGGTCATTGTTCCTGGAGGCAATCTCGGGAACATATATGCATTCTACAAGGGATTTGAGATGTGCCGTGTTCTTGGGCTTGTTGATCGTTTGCCACGGCTTGTCTGCGCTCAGGCTGCCAATGCGAATCCGCTGTACCGGTACTACAAGTCAGGGTGGACTGAGTTCCAGCCGCAAGTGGCTGAGCCAACATTTGCATCGGCGATCCAGATTGGTGACCCAGTGTCTGTCGACCGTGCGGTGGTTGCACTCAAGGCAACAAATGGCATTGTCGAGGAGGCAACAGAGGAGGAGCTCATGAATGCAATGTCACTCGCTGACCGCACTGGGATGTTTGCTTGCCCACATACTGGGGTTGCGCTCGCAGCTCTGTTCAAGCTCCGGGACCAGCGCATCATTGGTCCGAATGACCGCACGGTGGTCATCAGCACTGCGCACGGTCTGAAGTTCTCTCAGTCCAAGATCAACTACCATGATAGCAAGATTGAGGACATGGCCTGCAAGTATGCTAATCCGCCGGTCAGTGTGAAGGCCGACTTTGGTGCCGTCATGGACGTCCTGAAGAAGAGGCTCAAGGGTAAGCTCTGAGCCTGTGTTTAGCTAACCCCTCCAAGTGGTTACTGTATGTCAATTGTCTTCTGCGTCTGATTCTGGGTGGCTGTGGAGCAATGAACCCAAGATTTGCAATCTTTTAGGTGAGGCTCTTGTAGGCTTCAGTGCGGAGTGGGTACTGGGGTGAGGTTATCTCTCGTACTATCTTGTGTTCTATGGATAATAAGCGATTGTCTAGCTGTTCGATCGAATAATCATTTAGTCCATTTACTCCATTGTGCCTGGGCTTGTCGAAGATTTTCACTACTATATAGATTGTTATTTGACTTTGCCGGTTAATGAATGACGGCCTTAATGTGGTTCCGGTGACACTGACAGTATCATGTGGTGGTACGTGGTGCCAGCCTTCCAGTTTACCTCAATTTTGCCGAGAGTAGTAACTGTAGTTTTGATGTCTTGAGTTAATAGGGTTCTCATCCTTGCTGCACATAAATAGACATTCGTTTGTGCTGGTGCCCTGTATATAGCTTGGTGACTGTGTATTTTGTTCCTTCCATACTTCAGACACGGGGCCTGCAGCTCTTTCTGCAGGCCCGTTGAAAAAATTAAGCAGATCGTCGTTTATTACAGCGCAGTTGTACATCTAGCGACAGCAGCAGGATTCTGTTGTTAAGCAAAGTACTGCGAAAAATGTGGCTATGCTTCATTGTGGTCTGTGGACTGTAAAATGTATGAGCATTTAAGTAGGATCAGGTTGCCCGGGAGCAAATCGGGCCCAAAAGGGGCCCTTTTCCCCAAGTCTTGGCTCGTGGCCAGACCCAATCGTTTCGGCCTAAATGAAGGGAGGCCGCGTTGTTGGGTTGTGCCTTGTGCGGATGGTGTAGGCATCTGACCAGTATCACGCACCAGCAACTCAGCAAGAACGCACTGCACTGAACTACTTCTCGGCCCATCGCAAGAGTTAGGCATTTATTTTGTAAAAATTTTACAGAACGCAAGGCAGATTCTTCCCAAATCCTAAGATCCAAGCGGGCGGCAGTAGCTTATGCCTTCTTTGGAATGTGATGTTCGCGTGAGCCCATGGTATCTTTCGCTCTGAATGTGATGTTCACGTGAGCCCATTCCAAAAGCATCTGTGTCGTGTACGCGGTGACGTGATGGATCAGACGAGTATAAGCTCTTCGTTGTCTCTCGGAAGAGAACTTAAGGGATGATTTGCCTGAGATGGCGTTGATCACCCGGCGAGGGGCAGCTTCCGGCCCTCGACTGACGGGCGTGGGATTTGGAGTGCTTTTAGATGCTACTGTAGATGCGCTATCACTGGTGCACCAGCGTCTTGGGCATGTTCCCTGGCCACACTTTCGCACAGGGCCATGATGGAGAAGCAGGTGAGGTGGCCTCCACGGCCATGTACTTTGCACCAAAGTCCTTGCTAGCCCCTGTCCTTGTGACCCCTGCCCTTTTGGAGACCTTAGATGGCCACATCGATTATAGTTGTGTTGTTGATGTCCTTCACTTAGCAGTGAACCTTTGCAAAGCGCCAGAAGTAGGCCCGCAACTTCTCTCTTGGCTCTTGCCTCATCGTGAAGAGTTGGTCGGCATTGACCCACTCTACGTAATTGCCTTGAAAGTTGTTGTGCACGAGATTTTGGATCTGCACCCACACGTATACGGAGCTAGGGGCGATGGTAGAAAAACCAGGAGAGCACCACCCTCTTTAGAGCGAGGGGTATCTCCTTCGCCTTTGTCGTGTCATCCCCTCCCGCTACTTTGATTATTGTCTCATAAACATGGTAAAACTCATGGGGCCTGTGTCATCTTTGTACGACTTCACCGTAGGCATTTTAAAGTTCTTCGACCAGGCACTCTGCTGCAACCTTGCAGAGAGGGCGGCATGGCGGCCCTCCGTGCCTACCACAGTCACTTCCGCCGCCACCACGGAGGGCATTGGTTGGCTCCGGCCTTCCTGTATCTCACGCATGGCTCTCTGTAGGTCTACTAATTCTCGTTGCAGCGTCCCACAGATTGCCTCCGCCCGTGGATGTTGTAGGGGGGAGGACACCCTCTGCCCCTTGTGTGGTGATGGCGATGATGCCAATGCGAGTCCTGGGGTTTCTGCTGGCAGCTATCATGTGGGTCCTCTCCTTGTGGTGCTTCCTGCGTCACCGTTGGTGCAGTCATCAAGAGGCATCCTTTGTTGCCCGTCGCTTCTTCGGTGCACTGCTACCATAGGGCAGTGGCCCTTCACGGGCCACCTCCGTTGCTCTCGCTGCGGCAACTTCAAAGAGTGCTCCATTGTCACTTTGGGGTTGATACCACTGCCTTCTTTGAGGTCGATGCCGCTACATTCTTCGGCGCCATTGCTTTCGAACACCTTTACCTTAAACTCGCGGCTTCCACGTTGGTTCCCACGGATGATGTCAACTATTGTGGTGACAAGCCAATCAGTAAACGAAGTGGCTACAGGGAGGCCTTTGAGGGGTTGTCCGAAGCCTTATAAACCGTGATAGAGTTCTGTGATGTCTAGATTTGTTTGAAAAAGAGAGCTCTTCCTTCCTTGGTGCCCTAAGACACTTATTTATAGTCATGAGGAGATTAGTTACATAAATATCTCTATCTAGATCTACACTTATAAGGGTACACATGTTATTTTCCTAGCCTAAAGTTACATAGATATTTTTATCTGGATCTACACATCTAGAGGCAAACGCGGCTTTTCCCTAGTCTACCGGTGAGGCCACCCCCCAACAATTACAGCACGGTTGTACATTTAGCGACAGCAGCAGGCTTCTGATGTTAAGCAAAGTACTGCAAAACATGTGACTACGCTTGAGAAGTTAATCACTGTGGACTGTAAAATGTATGAGCTGCATTTGCGTAGGATCGGGTTGCCCGGGAGCAGATCGGGCCCAAAAAGGGGCCCTTTTCCCCAGCTCTGGGTTCGCGGCCCACCCAATCGTTTCGGCCACAACGTACAGCCCGCGCGCGGGCTGTAGACGTAGCCGCCGACGCGACCGCCTGCTGCGCGGCCTAAAAACCAGACGCGGGAGCTGGTTTGGTGCCCACGTCTCCTGCGGTGCGGGCCGTGCGGCGGATTTGCCCTTCTCCCGAGCTGGCCGCGCGGTGTAGCTTAAGGCTCCGATCTTTTTAATTTATAGTTTTCTCTTAATAAACAAATACAATGATTTTATTATCATTTTAAAACGGTTTATCGGACAGTTTTTTAAGCAATTTATTGATATTCAGTTCATTCGTATAAACACTCGTGTTAGAGAAAAAACTACCAGGCATAGCCGAAAAGAATATAGTCTGTATCAAAAAATTTCAAATGGGCATACTAGTAGTGATTTCATTTTCATGGTGCGAAGATCGGTGCTGGCGTGGCACGCTCCACGCGGTCGGTGCTTAAATAACGGGCAAGTAATGCTGCGTCAAACAAGATCATCTCAATCACATGACTTCTCACAGGGACCGTGAGTACGTACGCTTCGGTTTTACCTTGGGAGGGAAGAAAAAAAAATGAAGAACGACTCGTCGCGACCAACCAGCCAGCCAGCCAGCTGTTGTTTCTTGCTTGAAATGGCCGTGCATGCCCTGCGACGAGCAACGCGGCATGACGATGTAACTTACCACGCACCAACGCATGCCTAGATTACACGGTCAAAAATGTATATATATGTGAGCAACGGAAGCGAAGCTACCACGCCGATTTGCTGGAGATCAGCGTTAGCCCCTAGTTTATCACCACTTGTCATCAGTAAATGTGAGGATGAAGCTCTGCCTCACCATGTGGCGAAACAGACGACCGGTTCGTGATGCAGATATGTGCACACATGTGGTCGGTGTAGGGCGCATGTTCTTTTCGTTCAGACGAAAAGTATACGCGACTCCATCAAACCGAACCTACTCTACTCGTCGATCTGCCGGTACGTAGTACATATGTTTTGTGCCAGTACGTAGTGCATATATTTTTACGTTGCGCAGTAACTTTTTTAAAAGGCAAACATGACCCATAGGCCATTAGCTCTGAATTAATACGAGAGCGAAAGTACAACCATCCTGCACTCCATCGAAGGGTCCTTGAGAAGGAAGAAAATTATAGATCAGCTCACTACTATAAAAAGGATTATCTTGACACCTCATCAAAGACGGTTCAACACAAACCGTCAGTGATAAAATTATTATAAATGATTTTACAAGATGGTCCATCTAAGTTTACTGTGATGGTCGTTCGTTGCCGACACTACTTGCGTCTTGTAGCCCACTAGTGCCGCCCACCTCGTATGGAATTTGACACTGGTGCGTTGGTCGTCGCAACACCATGGTGATCATGCTACCGTCAATATGCACACCATGTGCGATTCTGGCACACCGCGTTGGCCTCTCCATGGCCGCACAGGCCTTTGCCATCATGCACCTGAGCGCACGGTGCTACAGCCGACTCGTCGCCAACACTTGTGCACCTTCGCCTGACGCGCACTGTTGTGCACGCCATCACGTCAACCAGCGAGTCATCGTCAGACAGCTTCCTCACACCTGAGCTCTGATATCAATTGTTGGAACTCAATCTAGGAATCACATATTCGACTCTCCCGTGGACGCACACTACACGGGGAACACGATGAACAATAGAGTATTGTTTTTAACACGAACTCGACTTGTGTCGTTTCTCTTTTTTCTATTATTCATCACTCTTTTTTACAGACTGATTATAAGTATATAAATAGACACTCTGTGATCTGGCTCTACAAGCCACGACTCCACGACCGCGCACATGCGCACCACGACTCTACGACTTGCGCATATCGCGCACTACCTGAAAGACTTGCTCGCTGAGACCAAATCCAGATGCTACGACCATTCACACAAGTGCCACAACCACGGCGTCATGACCACTCATAATGTTACGATCACTCACACGCCATAATCGCTACGATACTCTTAGCGGCGCTCACGGTGAGTCTTACGAATACAATCGCTCATCGAACTCCTATGATCATGACTAAACAGATATGCATACGACCACGCCTAAACCACTTACGATCATGTCTAAGTCACTTACGACCATGTCTAAGTGCTTACGACCATATGTCTAATCCACTTACGACCATGTCTAAGTGCTTACGACCATGTCTCTCTTACGACTACATCTAAGTGATTCCTTCATTCGTCGCCGATGTGCACGTCATGTGAGAATCTACTGTTCATCATCTTTCCCATGTAGTGTGTGTCTATGATTGAATCAAGTAAGTGATTCCTGTGTTGAGTTCCAACAGCGGCCCCATGAAGCCTGCGTAGCACATTAGCTCCTCAGCATTGAAGTCCTCCCAGGGTGGTCCTCGGCGGCGGTGGTGCCGCGCTCGTGCTTCTCCTCGGCTGCTTATAGTTGGCTCCACCATCGTTTCCTCTATCATCGTGCTCATGTGGATGGGCGGCGGTGGAATCTTGTTAAGGGAGGAGAAGGGCCAAAGAGGCGGGGCCGGGAGGTAGTGACGGGCTTCGTGAAGTGCCAAGAAGGAAACTGGAGATCGCCATGGAGTGCCGGGTGCCGGCGCGGGCACGGTGGTAGGGAGGGTGAAGTCTTCGTTCTCCACGGCTCCATTAGCTAGCTTTTGTCTGCCTGCTGCAACCCGTCAAACCCGTGTAAGCCGCTTTGCCCAGCCGTGTAAACCCGTCATTTGCAGGCTGCGTTGGGTTTTCGTTCCAAACCGGCTCGAACCGGGAATGTACAGCCCTAATCTTACGTAACTGAGATTTTTTTCCTCTCTAGATTTTTCATCCTACAGTTCCCGAGGTCAAGATCAACTACCAGTTTTGGCCGGTCGCTCTGAATTGTGGTCATCGATCAAAGCACATGTACTACTACTAGTACTCCTATCCAGCTAGGAGTTATGTGGTGCTTACTCCAACTTAATTGTAGGTCAATGCAATGATCTGGCGTTACTTGCGTAAGTTCCTTCCGGTATCAAATACTAGCATGCTGAAACTTCCTGGAAAGATCCAAACAGGAGTTAGTATAGTACTAGTATATGTTTTGTGCCATATATAACAAATTAATATTCATGCAAGGTCTAGTAGGAGTACTAGTTAAATTTTCTGCCAATTTGCATTGGTAGTCTAGGGGGTGTCAGGCCAGTACATGACGTCTTGGTTGGCCGAACCTAAAGTCCACATGCAAATGCAACCCATGAGACAAGAAATTAGTCCATATACCGGGCTTTAATTTGGGAAGTATCTGTCCTCGTTCCAGTGCTTCCGGCATGTCAGACTGCAACAAGAAGAAAATCGATTTTTTTCCGACAGGAAAGAAAAAAAATGATTTTTAGAATTCGTCAGAAGCTAACGACACTACACAACGTAAGCACTTAGCACTGCATAGCTCGGCTCGTTTTGGCTTGCTTCTGGTTTCTAGTTTATTTTACAATATTTATAAATTTCATTTTTTTCTATACTTTTAGCTTTTTTTTTAACCTTTTTTACCGGTTCTTTTTTTCTCTTATTTGTTTGCATTATACGTGATGGGCTAACATGCTTTTTCCTATTTTTAAAATTTTTTAAATTTAATTATGCTAAATAAGTCTCTGTTAGCTACAGTGGTTTTTTTAGCCAGCTACATTGTTTTTCAGCCATAAGCCATTTTTAAAAAAATCTCTTTTGATCAGATAGTACGTGGTGATTTCGAGGAATACATGGGGACGGTGATGATTGGCATCACCCGCACAAATCAGTGATTATTCATGTACATACCATGCATATAACACGACGATGACGTTCGTAAACCCAAAGCTAGCTAGCTAGCCGTATTATTGGCCTGGCTAGCTACTGCGTAAACCCTGGATGCTCATTAGAGCTTCAGCTTATTGGTCTAGACTTCTAGTTTTTTAATTTTATTTTTTTTATTTTTAATTGGTTTTCCCTTCTTTATTGTGGGCTCATTAGAGTGTTTGGAATCCATTGTCCTGACTCTGAGTCCGATTCTATTTATTTTCTTGGACTAGATTTCAAAAAGAAAAGTATGTGTACGTGTAGATACGTTTGGTGGGTAAAACGTAGAGACAAAGTTGGATTTGGCCAAGTTACGTATCGTATTTATAAAACTACTTGTATGCGTATCGTATTTATAAAAATAATGCTTTTGTTGTCCGATGGGTGGGCGGCAACGCCGGTGAGGTGACACGTAGCGAGACCACCGGTGGTAGGCGCCTGCCACCTTGCTAGCAGACGGTAGGCAGCCTACCGCCCGGTGGGGGACGGCAGGCAGGCCCGCCGTCCGGTGAGAGGGCGGTAGGTGATTAAACCAACTGATTAGCCAGCTTAATTACTTGCCCTAATTTTTATGTTTAGTATGTTTTTGAATTTTTAAATATACCAAATGAGTTCAAAAAATTATGGAAATTTATGTACAGCCTCCTCACACAACGTACCTCATAGTTTAATTTTTGGGTAATTTTATCTATTGTGAATGTTGCTAAAAAAATTCATACAATTTTGATATTTTTATGAGTTTTTACATATAGCAAACAAGCTCCAAAAATTATGAAATTTTATGTGAAGCCTTCCGACATAGTCATAATTATTGTGTAATTTTTTGAGAATTTTATATGATCTAAATTTAGCACGTTTATTCAGCTTAATTTAATCATGAATTTAACGATACTCAGGCATCTTTTGAAGTGGCTGACCTCTGTGCTTCGCACATGTGTCGAACAATCATGTTGTATTTTGTTTTCTGCTATCTGGTTTGTACCATTGTCACTCTGTGTGTCATGCCCCCCTTGCGCGCTCTCTCATTCGCACTAATGTCGTTATGTTCGTGTAGTTCAACCTCGTCCGCTCCCTTGTTTGCACATTTATCAGTGTTAACATGCCACCCCCTCACCCGAAGCACTGCTCGTGACAATGGGTCCTTAATGTACGGGGTGAGTGCATCGGATTCACTTTTCGCTCGGCCATAAATACAAACCTTTCACAGTTCGTTGTTGCTCATCTCAGTCACTCATCGCAGAAGCTTATTGTCACGGTCGTCGCTCAAAATTGGGAGTGTGTGGCTCATTACTTTGAGAAAGCCAGTGCATAGCTCAAAATTGGTAGTGCTGATTGCTTCTCTCGAAAAGCAGGTAATTTTTTATCGTATGATTTCAACGTTATTCCTGTAATCCTAGTCAATTAGTGTTATTTAGTTAGTCATGATTAATGTAGTTTGTATTACAAGTAAACAGGTCATAATAATTTAGACATAGTTTTTACTATTTTTGTGTACATACGGTATCCATAATTTGTTATTGAATGGAAATATATAATTAAGTAGTCGTAATTACTGTAGTAGCAATTAGTTAGGGGTAAGTAATGAGTTAGTGGTAAGGATGATGGTAATGAATGACCCATCATTGTTTCAGACAAGTAATCATGGTAATTAATGAAGTATTCGTATGTAGTTACATATATGTAATCACTAATTTGTAGTATGTTGCTGTCATTATCAATCGTCGCACTAATATTTCGTCTGTCCTATTTATTGTAAGGTACTATCAAAATTAAGAGTACATAGCTAATTATTTAGAGAAGGTTGTGCATAACTCATTAAAGATATAACAGTGCTGATTGTTTTTTTCTAAAAGATAACTAATTTTTTATAGTATACTTTCGATGTTATCCGGCTTTTGTCTGGTAAAACGTACACGTGTTTCGTAAGGTGGGTATACGTGGACTATATACGTGAGTGCGTACTCCGTTGTACTCTCAAAGAAGCTACCCCGCGCGCGCATAATGACAAGTTGGCGTTACCGTGTATAAGACGCCACGTTTCCTTACTTTTTCGGTGGATCGAATACTTCCAATCTAGTAAAAAACTTATATATAATAGTCCAATTCAGAGCGACCAACGCATACTTTGTGATGATGACTGTGACATCTAGCTATCCCATGTGCTAAAACTATGCATACTTGTCCTAAGCAAACCTCAGCGTCCTAGGTGGTGATTGGTTGGACTGTAACTTATAATTTATTTTACTGTAGATAGCTAAAATTACACTATAATTGAAGGTGATTTAGTTGGTATAATTAAATGTAAAAAATTTTTAAAATAGAAAAAATGGGTCAGCTCATCACGTGTAATGCAAACGAATACGGGGAAAAAAGAACCGGTAAAAAAACTCAAAAAATCCAAAAAAAAATCAGAAAAAGATGAAATTCTGGGTTTAGCTTGAATTGGGCCCACTATTTGCCTTTCCCCCCTGAAGATCGCAATTTGAATTATGGCTCTGCTCTAATAAGCTCCTGCTTTTAACTTTTTAATTTTATCTTTTTGCTTTTTTTTCTTATTCTTTTATATTATCTGTGATGATATAATTTTCAGATTTAATTACGATAAAAAAAAGCTAACAGCAGTGCACTATAGCACAAATATTGTTCAGAGACACTTTATTTGTCACATAGAGACTCTTTAAAGAGTCACCAGCAATTTCTATGACTCTTTTGGAAGTGTCACCCAAAGTGACACTAGACGAAGAGTCGTAAAAATTCTGATGACCCTTCAAAAACAATCCCCACTTTCATGACACTTCAAAGAGTCACAAGGAGTGTCACCAAATATTAGCCAAGAAAATACCTCCAAATTTTAAATAATATTTCTAAATTGATTTAAATTATGAATTAACACATTTATTAATAACTAGAATATCTCCTGATGAGTTTTTAAATTATTCCTAATTGTGAATAATTGTTGCGTACCAAATTATTTTGCCCTGAATATAAAGTACACAATAACACAAGTTTATTACCGAAGGAAGGATTTCACATTCATATTTCGTATACAAAATTCACAAATAAAAAAAATCAGTAGACATGATCTTATCCCATGATTACAAGTTCACTAAAACCTCAGGTCCCAGGACTACATTACAGCTCCACTCATTTCAGTTTTAGCTTCTCGCTTTTGATTTATTTTTCATTATTTTTAAATTTATCTTTTTCTGGCTTTTTTAGCTTCTTTTGTTCTTTTTTCCATATTCATTTGCATTGTCCGTGATGAGCTAATCTATTTTTTCTATTTTAAAATTTTTAAAAATTAATTACGCTAAATAAGCGATCATTAGATACAGTACAATTTTAATCAACTATAATAAAATTTCAGTCATAAGTCATTTTTTCAGCCCAAATAAGCGGCACCTACATCTCTATTATCAAATGGATGTATGTTAATTAAGAGAAGCCCATTTCACTTAAATTACAATACATCTCTAAGAAATATTATGTACAGAAACCAGCATACAGCCCTAAGAAATAATGGCTCTAAGAAACAACATGAACGCAAAATTTCATACATCTATAAGTAATGCTCTATCGACATCTGTAACCAAATCCATACTACACAAATCCAGAAATACTCTGGTGTATCATCCCATTCAACATCATTCTGACCAAACCGGTCGTGTAGTCCAAATCGACCGGCATTACAAAGAGATGGGGGGGAGAGGGTGTGCATGGATGGGATGGGAGTGGTAGTGTGTGGCTGGTCGATGGGCAGTACAGCAGCTAGCTCTCGGCTATGGCTAGGCGACGTACTGTTGGGAATACAGCTGCGAGACTACAACATTGTTCCAGGGGGGATGCATCTGAGGGATCGGCATGCATGGATGGATGGCATATCGACCGATCATGGTCCACCTTCGTGTGAACACCACGCCGCGCCGCGCCGCGCCCTCGCTCGCCTACCTCCTACCTCCTCCTCCTCCCCACGGCTGGGCCCCCGCGCACGCGCGCGCATGAACACACTCGTACCAAAGGGGCAAACATGACTGCCCGGCCGCCTGGCCCTGTGGCCTTGGCGGCCTTCTCTCGCTTTTCCCTGCACCGATGGCTCCGCTCCATCTCCGTCAGAAGGCGCGTGCGCACGCATGAACTCATACGGCACGTGTCGCATTCACAGTGCTGACATGGTGCCGATCGAATGCGAAGAGAACTGGGCTAAGCAGCGAGAACTGTTAGAATACTAGTCTCATTGGCGCGGCGGCACGCCGCGTCAGCCACCGTGTGTACCAAAGTAAAAGAAGCGAAAATCCGTAGCTAAAGGAATGCGTAGGGTTTTTTTTTATAAAAAAAGCGAGGGGCTTTTCGCAATAAAAGGAGATCAAGGGGTTTTTTTCGTAAAAATCAGGGGTTGGTTTGAAAGAACTGAGGGCATGTACGTAATTTTCGAAAATGCGGATCGTTATCAGCGAAAAATTAATATGCGCAGGGTTTTTTTTAAAATACAGGGACCTTTTCGCGAGGAAAAAAGACCTTTACGTAATTTCGAAAAAATAGAAGGGATTTGCCTCCCGGCACTACCAAAACCAGGCGCACGCTGCGCCGGCCGTGCGCAGGGGGCGACGTGGATGGCCTCTCGCGCGGGGAATCCTTCGGAGCATAATACAGGATGATTTAGCACTTCAGTAATTAAATAACTCTGTAAATGAATTATGATTATAAGAACAACATAAATACTAAATATAGATAAAACATAAACCATACATAGATCTCTCATAAGCATGAATTAGCAAGATAAGTATTATGAACACAGAAACATTTACATTCATACTAACAATTAAAGGAAACTACGGACTACTGGATGTTACTGAAGCGAAGCGAAGGATGTTGCGAAGAAGAAGAGATCGCTGCCTAGAAGATGAAGAAGTAGTTGCTGTAGAGAACGGCGAGCAGTCGCTTGAGTCGCTTCCCAAAAACTTGATTCGCCCTCTCTCGTACAACATCGTAAGGACGATGGTTTTAAAGACCTGCTCTCCTCATGACCAATGCACGCCGGCGAAGGGATGGAGTAACCAGTAACAGTGTAGTGACAAAGGAATTAGTCGCACTCAGATTCTACCGAGAGAATAGACAGAGTTTCTCTCTTATAGACTTCAAAAGGAAATCTCAATCGCACTTTTCAAAAACAGAATGTGCATTAATTTCTATTAATATTGTGTTGCAAAAGAAAACTGCGTCTGGAGCCACAGCCAAACTTGAAATAGCCGCATCATTAATGTCCCACCTTGGAAATATAATGATGTTTTCTTTTTTTTTATTTTTCTTTAATTGAATATTTCTAAAAAACTAATAACCGTTATAATATCATTTTAGTTAAAAATTAAAAGCCAACAGAAAGAGTCAAATTAAATAGGACCTTTAGCTGATTAGCTCGAGGGGACCCAGCTAATGGCCTGGTTCGATACCAGGCACACCGCACAACCCGGATGAAAAAAAAACCACCCATAAAATGGTTAAGAACTATTAAGCTGAACAATATATCTACTTCCTCGCAAAAAAAAAACTAGTTTTATTTGTTTAGTCTCAACACACCATACTATATATAATTGTGACCATTTTGATCAGAGCTAATTTTAACTGCTTGAGCTATCACATAGTTCGTATATGTCCTAATTAATTATTGCTATGAGAAGAATCAAAATTAAACAGGAATAGTTAGTTCGTTGAGCAGGTACTTACAAAAACCAAAATCTAGTTGAAATCGGGTAATCAAGCACGAAACAGCATTTACAGTGAATCGCTGAGTAAAAGTAGGAACTAAGAAAACTGTCAACGTAGACCCTGCATAATATTATCCCCTCTAGAACTTCCAGAAAATTCTGCCACACCATCACAATCACCATTTACTTTCATAGAGACCTTCCTGCTGTCCTGCACACAATACGTACCTATAAAATAAACGCCAAAAATGGATCAGCATTTCCGCGTTAATCCAGGCACTACTACTTTTCTCCTCCCAAGTTATCACACAACAAAAATTGCAAGGATGACACCACAAATTTACCACACCCACACAAGTGCTTGCCCAGTAGGTGCATCTTCACATCGGCCCTTTTTTATTACGATTTATTAGTTTAATAAATAATTATTATTAAAAAATTAAAACTAAAAATCAATTAATAAACATGCACGGTCATCTTCCGTTCAGTTGACCCACATCAACACAAGCATGAGGCACTCCATGAGGCCATGACATATATAATCCTAAAAAAAATACTACAAAGCCACAAATATACAACACAAATAACAAAACCATATATGTACACATAGTATATAGGGTGATTGGATCTATTCTGTTAGACTGCAATTTATAACTTTTAACTATAATTTATTTGTTTAATAAATAATAATTACTAAAAATAAAAATCAAAAGTTGATAAAAAGCAAAAGGACAACGCAGAGCAGCTAACTGGTTATGGTGTATTCTAGCTTATACTCACCTCCTATATATCACACACCTTCATTTCTCCTCTCCCCACCGCTCTCACACAGCTTTGGCTAGCTACTACTCTCTCTGAGCATCCATCTTAGTGATCGGATGGACAGCACGAGCTGCCTCGTGGACGAGGCGAGCAGCGCCGCCTCCACGGGCAAGAAGGCGCCGGCGGTGAAGCCGCTGCAGCGCGTGGGCAGCGGCGCGAGCGCGGTGATGGACCCGGCGGAGCCGGGCGCGGAGGCGGACTCGGGCGGCGCGGGGCGCGGGGGTGGAGGCGGGAAGCTGCCGTCGTCCAAGTACAAGGGCGTGGTGCCACAGCCGAACGGGCGGTGGGGCGCGCAGATCTACGAGCGGCACCAGCGCGTGTGGCTCGGCACGTTCACGGGGGAGGCGGAGGCCGCGCGCGTCTACGACGTGGCGGCGCAGCGCTTCCGCGGCCGCGACGCCGTCACCAACTTCCGCCCGCTCGCCGAGTCCGACCCGGAGTCCACCGCCGAGCTCCGGTTCCTCGCCGCCCGGTCCAAGGCCGAGGTCGTCGACATGCTCCGCAAGCACACCTACCTCGACGAGCTCGCGCAGAATAAGCGCGCCTTCGCTGCCTCCTCCCCGTCGCCTCCCAAGAACCCCACCTCGTTGCCTCCGGCGCACTCCGCGGCGGCACGAGAGCACCTCTTCGACAAGACGGTGACGCCTAGCGACGTGGGGAAGCTGAACCGGCTGGTGATACCGAAGCAGCACGCGGAGAAGCACTTACCGCTGCAACTCCCGGCCGCCGCCACCTCGGGCGTCGGCTCCGGCGAGTGTAAGGGCGCGCTCCTCAATTTCGAGGACGCCGCGGGGAAGGTGTGGAGGTTCCGGTACTCCTACTGGAACAGCAGCCAGAGCTACGTGCTCACCAAGGGGTGGAGCCGCTTCGTCAAGGAGAAAGGCCTGCATGCCGGCGACGCCGTCGGGTTCTACCGCTCCTCGGGCAAGCAGCTCTTCATCGACTGCAAGCTCCGGCCAGAGACCACCACCTTTGTCAACGCGGTGGCCGCGCCGGCCCCCGGGAAGGCGGTGCGGCTTTTCGGCGTCGACTTGCTCACGACGGCGCCGAGATTCGCGGTGGCGACGGAGCAGGACGACATGACCAACAGCAAGAGAGCTAGGGACGTCGTAGCAGCGTCTCAACCACACGTGGTTTTTAAGAAGCAATGCATAGAGTTCGCGCTAACCTAGCTAGCGTTTTTGCTCCCTGCTTGCTTGCTTCACTCGGATGCAGCCATGGTAGCTTAGAGCTCTTGATCTCTTGCTTGAATCGTTTACTTTATTTCTTCTTACATATATATGGTCCAATCTTGCTTAATTTGCCGTAAATTAATCTTCTTTTTTGTTTTGGCAAGTGCGTACTAATTATGTTATGCCCTAGAGAGGACATGCCAGAAGAAGCAATGTTTGGAAGTTGGAACTCTTTGTCTAGCTCCTTCCTCCTTAATTGCGATTGTAAATAGATGTCAATTTGTGGCTACATATTGCAATTTGACTCTCTTGTTTTGGTGCTTTCATGTGGTTAATGATGTGATGTGTGCTACACCCCAGATGCATTGCATGTAACAGCCTTTGTGCGAAAAGCTTCGGGGGTTATCTGATCATCATGGAATGGAGAGGAAAGTGACCATAATTGCATGCATGCACCTAATATAGTGATGCGATACGATATACATGCTATACTATAGCAACAGCCCAAAATTAAAGTGGACTGATTCTTTCACAGGGAGATAGATCAATAGGGTACCAACAGAGAATAATCTGGAAATAACAATGTACTGTACTGTTTGATAAACCTTGAGCGGCCATTCAGAAATTACATAAGTTAAATACGTCCGATCGAGGTGGTATTCATGTCGAGGTATAAGTAGATTTTCCATTTTTTTTTCTTTAGAACTTAAGTCTTATGTGTTAGTTGGGCAGCATACGAAACCTAATAATTCATAATCTATTGTCTGAATGCAACTTGCCATATATACAAAGGGGTGATCTTTAGGCATATGCATCAGGTATAATCACATTACTGCGATGTAATGTTTACGACTTTCAGCTCAGAATGTAATAAAAATTATCCCTTTCTTGTGAATCTTGGTATCTGATTGAAACAACGGAATGTTCAGCAGTTTTGATATTCTGACCGAGAAAGAAAAGGAGATTAATAGTGAGTGGAATCTATGAAGCACGCCGGTTTCTAGAATATATGCTAGTTAATTAGTTGACATAGGGAGTGCTATATATGTTAACTTGTTTTTATTAATGTTAAACCATGGTTCATATACATAGTTACTAGTATCTAGTTTCGATGGGAGGTAAATTCCAATGGGAAGAGACAAGCAACGCTTCTAAACAATTCCAGGCCAGCTCAGGGTTCTGATAATCGGCTAAAGATCGGTCGATTACCGATTTTACCAGTACTTACCGGTAAAAATAGGTACCGACCAAACAATTTCAGCTAAATTTGAATTTAAGTCAAATTGCAACTAATTTAGGTTAATTTAAATTCAATCAATAATTTCAACTGACATTTTTTGAAAATTAAATTTTGATTTAAATTTTTTGGCCGAAACCTTCTGATTATCAGTAAAATTGGCCATACCAGCCCCCAGTAAAAAATAAATAAATAAAACCGGCAATGAAAACCCTGTGCGGGATAAGCTTGCAGGCCGGGTTGTGAGGTAATCCAACGGCCAGGTTCGCTGACTCCTGAAACAGATAAAACTTTCGCCGCCATATGTACAGATGGACGCGCCTACACGGCTCTTCAAGAGGAAAGGTACGTACTGCCTGCCGCTTCGTACAATACGACCGGTTAATCTGCATGCGGTAACAGGCGAGGGGACAAGTTACATACATGCACGACGGCATGCACTTTCCCCTTCGTCACCAGATAATATGTAGGTTAGTAGGTACCTCTTTTAGAGCATCTTCAACAGTATAAGTTAGTTACTAATTCTAAGACAACTTCTCTAACTAACTTTTAGTACATAGCTCATAACATAAATAAACTCACATAACACTCTCACATAATCTTGGAATGTGTGTATGAGACTAGCTCTTAATCAAGAGATATCTTTTCTCTATCTTCTATTAAAATATGAAATAATATGCTTAGAGCTAACTCATAAGTCACTATTGGAGATGCTCAGCATCTCCAACAGTATAAGCTAGTTACTAACTCTAAGACAACTTCTTCAATAGTACTAACTTTTAGCACATAGCTCATAACATAAATAGCCTCACATGACACTCTCACATAATCTTGGAATGTGTGTATGAGACTAGCTCTTGATCAAGAGATAGCTTTTCTCTCTCTTCTATTAAAATATAAAATAATATGCTTAGAGTTAGCTCATAAGTTACTATTGAAGATGCTCTAACTGTGACAAACAAGAAAAATGGATGCTTTTTCCTTGCACACACACAATGGATGCTCAATATGCAGCAACATGTAGTGCTTCAATGATTAAATATACTCAACAAAACATTCTTTGCGAGTTTGGATTTTCGAGAAATATTGATGGATGGGAGAGCTTCCACTTCTTAGTCCAAAGAGGGCTTACGCTTTATAGGCGGGGCTTCAGCTTTATCTTGAAACCATATAAAGCATAAACTCCCCAAGCAGCGTGTGGGTTTTCTGGTTTATCAGAGAAGTTTAAACTCACGCTTGTACTGAGAAATTAAACCCCTCTCCAATGCATAACTTATCACAGAAACAGGATTTTAGAGGAAATTCAGTCCTCTATTCCCAAACAGGGCCTTAAGTTCCGCAGGAAGTCACATAATAAAGAGCTTAAGGTTTTGCTCCAAACGCTTTCAGCTTCTGGTTTCTATCTTCTTAATTTTATTTTTTTGTCCTTTTGACTTTTAGGGTTTTTTTGTCTTTTCTTTTCTCCCATACTTTTTTACATTGTCTATAATGATATAACTTTTTTATTTTTTAAATTTAATTACTTAAAAAAACTAACAACTGCTATAATACATTTTCAGCCGCTATAATGCAAAAGAAAAACTAGCAATCAAATCAGAACTTATAAGCCACGTTGAGCAAGGCCCCGTTTGGCATAACTCTAGCTCCGAGATCTATGCTGGATCTATAGTTTGTTTACTAAATTAAAGTGATTTAAATATTTTTATTTAATATATAATATAAATGAAATGAGTCATGTAAATGCACTTAACATGTCTGCAACTCTAGATCCAGAATTTTCTAGAGCTACAGATGACCAGCTCTGCCAAACGAGAAGTAAGTTGCTATTGAAGCTTCTCAAACTATATGCCATTATTGGCCTGTTCTTTTCCTCCGAAGCTAGCAGCTTTTGGCTTTTGCTACAGTACCTAACTTTTAAACGGAGTATTTTCTCAAGACGGGATCTATAGGTTAAACGATGTACACGTTAAAAGCCCAACATTTGTACCATCCAAAATCGCAAGTGAGTATCTATCTCTCCGTAATCTGTACCGTAAACAGCCAAAATTCAAAAATTTCAGCCAAAAGCCATAAATCGCAGCCGTTGCCAAACAGGCCCTTACTCTGAAAGAACTGGCACTACAGTTTTGTTAGTTACCAGGCGCTTGGTATTCTTTTAAAAGTAAGTCTGATTTCTGACCATTAGATGTATTTGGAGATATGTGCGCTGATCTGATACACACACAGCGAGCTAGCGACATTACACAGGTGGGGAACACAAACACAGAGAGAGAGAGAGAGAGTGTGTGTGTGTAAGCGACAGCACACCAGCTGACTCCAGAGGGGCAGCCCGACTTTGACAAAGCTAGGACCACTAGCTGCCTGCACGTTGTTGAAATAGAGATCGGAATTCAGAAACTCGCCACCTAGCTGCAGTTAAATTTGCGACAGTGCCCGCGGTTGGAGCTGGGCACGGCACTTCCACACATGTTCATGCAAGTTGCACGAGGTGTTTGCGCTTTCGTTCAGTGAACGCGAGAAAGCCAGTGGCGCACAGCTGGCCTGTTCTTTAAGTCAAAAGTTGATGGTTTTTGGTTTTTGTTATAGTACTTAGCTTTTAAACGGAGTATTTTCTCAAGACAGAGTCTACAAGTTGAACGATCTACACGTTAAAAGTCCAACATCTGTACCAACTAAAATCACAAATTTCTCTCCGTAATCTGTACTGTAAATAGTCAAAATTCAAAAATTTCAATCAAAAGCCATAAATCGCAGCCGAAAAGAACATGCCAGAAACTGGGACTGGTTCAAACTTCAAACTGCGCAGCGAGTAGAGGAGAGATGTGTCGTATGTGCAGGAATGCTGCGATCTCTGCATGTGGAGAGGTTGGCCATTTATGACAAGTCAACCGTGCATTGCAATGCCCTGGCGACCTGGCTTATTGCCCTGACTGGCTATATTGACGCTGACTGACTCCGTGGCTCAGATCTCCGCACCGGTTTAGGTCGTTTTCGTTTGGTCCTTTCCATATATATATTTCTCTCCTTTTTTTTCCATGCAAGCCCTTGTACTTTGATAAACTCTCACTTGCATGGGTATAAGAGATTCCACCCCATTCATTCCGACTTCAGCTTGTGGTTTACAGAAACTAAAGTCAGAATAAACATGTTCACTTCTTAATTTTATTTTTTTTGTTTTCCGCCTTTGTATTTTTCTCTTTTTTTCATTATCTGTGGAGATATAATGGTATTTGTTATTTTTTTATTTTTCTTTAGTTGTATGATCTAGAAAGAAAAGGCTAACAATTGCTATAGTACAATTTTAACAAAAAAACCAATGAATGAAAGACAGAAGACACTAAAATCCAGATTGAGCGGGGCGATTGTCAGAGACAATGAGGAGTGATGTTTGAGTAAAATAATTTCGGTGTGGTTTAGTGTAAAAGGTAATGTAAGTTGATTTGGAAAATTAAACTTACCTCAACACGGTTGTTACTAGCCGGATCAAGAAGCAATCCAAGTTTTACTTTGCATGTTTCTCTAAGGATATCGTACAAGTTGGAGTATTTTTTGTTGGTTCTTGGGGAGCACGAAAGACGCGGTAAATAAACAGCATGCCATTGATGGCGCTAATGCTACTTTTTAAAAATGGATGGATAAGTATACATCGATGTATGTTGGGAGAACATGCAATGCCATTGGGTGGAGTGGACAATCGTCAAACCTCACAGCACATGCTTAGCTCATCGAAAGCAAAACTTGGTCAAGTGCTTAAACCCCATTACTGATTTATGATTAGTTGTTGCATGGTTTTGTTGAAAACTGCTCGAGCACTCTCACTTTGACTAGACGTTTTATGCCTTTGTTTCTCCTATAGTTGTACCGCACTAGCTAAATGCACGGTGGTTTTTTCAAGAGCACGTAGGAGCGCTGCGTATCATTTCATTAAGGAGAAAATGCGTATTGGAATTATTTTTCCATGCGTGAAATCCAGTAGTAATAGCTTTCTACAGACCATTCGACCATAGGCAACGGGCAGTTTAGGTTATTCACGTGGATGTGCATTCTGGCGAGATCTCGATGGACTTGTTCATCAGTGAGAACAGTGTGTGAACGAACCCCGCTGCTTGCCCTAAACAGATGACGAAATCTTAATGTTTGATAGCCCTTCTCATGTGCTTTCGGCAAATAAAAAATAATAATTGTTCGGAATCAACATCTATCGAGTACAATGCTGACAAATTGCCACGGAATTTTATACTGATCATCAGCAGCGGCATTGTGCGCCCCTGTCAGCTTCAGAAAACTATCTCGCACTGAACATGAAGTCACCTCGCATACCAACAAATGTGTTTTGCTAGTTTCTGCCCATGAGAAACTATATAACCCACAGACCACAGGCGTGTATCATGACACAACAATTTGTCGTCAATCTCCTGTTCCAACCTAAAGGTGACCTAATTTCATCCAGGTCTTCAGCGTGATAATTAATTGTTAAATCATGCAAGTGGTATCTATCTACAGCTCCACGCATCTTGGCTACTAGACAAACTAGCTATCGATCGATGGAGCATTTTTCGAGCCAAAGTTAAGAGTTTTCCAACGCGTAGCCATCCATGGTATTCCTTCCTAGCTAGCGACCTCATTGGTCCAAAGCCATGCGCTGCTTGTTTTGTCTTGTGTGGATTCTGTGGCGCTTTGGCAAGCTAGCATCAGGTGCCGGACAGGGAGTTCGAAGAACTCAAGTAACATAGCGACAGTTAAGGCACTGACAAGTAGGAACGCAGATAGTGACCAAATCTGTGCGTATGTTACTTAATCTTATATAGAGTCACGAACAATTCGAACAAGATGGGAATTTCGTCATTGTCCACGTACTGGAGGCACCAAATTGGACCAATTAATTGGACTGATAATCATGAATCCCTTGCTTGTGAAGTTTGAGCAAGTGGAACTTTGTGTTGCAAAGAAAACCATGATGCTACAAGCAATACAAAGTATATATATAGTTTACGCATCTTTGATAACTGGAGTACAATTGGTCTTTAATATTCTTGGTGGTGAGGAAATATGACCACTTGTGCCATCACTATCTTAGGTAATAGAACTAGTACGTGATGATTACCCGATAAAACATAATGAATTCCCATTTTATTGAATAATAAGTTATATTAGAGTATTGCAACAGAACAATAGCTAGAGACGGTACAATATTATTATAATACCATTGCCACGTAGGGTTACGGTCTTTAACAGGGCTTAACAAGTTTTGTCCGAATCGAGTAAATCCCTGGACCGACTTACCTCTACACAAGAGAAAATAATAGCAAGAGTACAAAAGTACACAATAAGTATTAATAGCAACATACGGTTTTCATGAAAACAATTTATTAGCTCAACAATCCTGCTATGTCATTCATCATCATTTCGGAAGTAGGTTTTTTGTGGTAAAAGTTCAAATTAAATTTTATAAATCTACTAATCACTTGTATTTAGAGATAAAGCCACCGATAGGCTCTCGTAGCCTCCAGTTCAGGAGATAGGTGTGAAACACATTTTAAACCCTGTGCAGATTGGTATCATTGTACCCATAGCTACTCTGACTTTAATTGCAATCGATTTCCACGCATTCTCTTAGATGCGATGCTTAAGTTAGAGTGTAGAGCTGTTTCCTTTATTTCCATATACTATACCTCCACCCAGCTAACATATCTCTAGCCATTGTGCCAAACTGGTCTTGCCTTCATCTGACACTCCAGCGCACTACTTATAGGCGCCTGGGTTTTGCTCTCTCTGGCCTTACTCAACCTCACAATCATATACTTCTTACCCCCTGTATAGTGTATAGCAACTTGATAAGGTAATTGAGCTCTGCCTGTCTTTGACGAGACCATGGTTGATACGATAAATATGGCATGTTACATGAATTAAAGTGTGTTTATCCTTATATAATGCTCATATGTAGAGGGCCCCATACCTATCACTATCCTTCCTATTCAGGCCACCCTCTACCCATTTGTTATTTATCTGTTGGACAGTTGCTCCATCAACTGCCTACACTTTCATATTCATCATTATTCACATTAATCACAAGATTTATTTCAAAATTCATTTTATGTAGAGAATGATATTAGTCTAGTACAAAATAATTGTTTATGCAAATTTACTCTAATCAAAATAATAAAAGGCGTGCTTGCTTGTGAACTGGTCATAAGTCTCAGTCTCATATGCGCTCGGGTGAAACCCTTCCTCCGGACCTGGTTCATTTCTTGCATTTGATGAGTATGCTATGGTTTAATTTATAGACAAAATACATTATATCGATGCATTCTCATGCGATTCCCTAGGTCAATTTAGCCGATTGCGGAATTTACAATTAAATGCTATTTTATATCGCAGCTTGAAGCTAGTTTACTAATGTCAGATTATTACAGTTTAGTATCTACGAATACTTACTGCCTCAGTATTGCAAGTTAAATATCACCTAATTTATTACGGATACAATTATATGCATATCAGAGTACTATACACACACGCATGTATTCTCCACCCTTTCCTCCCTCTTCTAACTGCTGGTTGAATGGGCTTTGGCCCACAGTCGGCCAAACTCTCCCTTGGCCCAATGCCAGCTAGGCCCATTGCCAGCCTAAGCTCCCTCCCCTCCTTATGTCTATCTATCTCTCTGCCTCTCTTATACGAGGTGGAGGTGTTGCTTGATCTTTACGATGTAGGATTGGAGATAACTACACCCGTACAACCTGATGAATAACACCACCAACCACTGTCTCTATTATGGCACAACCTACAATACTTGATTCACCCAATGACATGCTTTGATCTCTTTGTCTACTAGCTCCCGTGGAGTAAACTTGTTCTTACAATTATGGAGGCAAATGCAAGAACGACAGAGGTAAGAATCTCAAATATTTTTCAATTCTAATGAGGTGAAAATGCTTCACTCAAACCCTAGAACAAAGAAGTATAATTCTGAAAATTTTGAAGTTATGTTACATGGAAGGGTACCCTCATATTTATAGAACATTTAGGTCAGTGCTACAGTAGCTACAGGACGAAGGTTGCTATAGTAACTTGTTGTTGTAGTAATTCATCGTTGCAGTATATGCTGGTGCTACAGTGCATATGTCTTGCTTGTGGGACAAGAAAGATAATTCGGCATATGCTCTTCTGAGTTTTCTATGGATATCTTCTTGAACTTCGTGGGCAACAAGCTCACATCATTCCCTCTCGATTTTCAAGTCAACAACAGATTCAAACCTGAGTAGATACAATATATATGCATTAGGTAGTAACTAATTCTTAATATTATCATGTGAAGATTCATTAGGGAAGGAATTCACTGATAATTTTTATTCAGCTCAATAACTCTTAGAAATCAATGGCTTGAGTATCTTGAACTTGAAAAATGCAAAGCATGCTTATACCCGCATCACTTTCTCACTCCACTCCACCGACAGTGCCTCCGCCTCCCTCTCTCTTGGTTTCTCTATCTCAGGGACTCCTCATCGCTAACGCCAATGCATCCCTGGGCCGACTCCCTAGCCAGCAAGTGTCGGCTCCTTGGCACCGCGCCGCTGACCCCTCTCTTGGCCAGCACTCCTCTCCCTCACTCCCTACTGTTGCACCTCAGTTCTCCTCAACTCGGTCACTGTCCCTATGTAGCTTAGCCGCAACTGGCTCCCCCGCCACCTCCTCGATTCTCCACTGACCAGATTTGGGCCCTAGCGCCATGGATTTGACTCCGTCTACCAAGATTTGATGCTCCTCCCTCTACTCATATTCCCCCTTTGATTTACTTTTAGTTCTTGTCTTTTACATGTAATTTACTCTTCGATTTAAATTTGTTTTTGACAAAGAATGAGGTTGAGGTGGTGACGGTGGTTGATCTGGTCGGCTTGCCATGATGGGGCTCAAGGTTTTCTCACACACCAGAGAGTGCGGGTGGCTGTCCACTACTCTAGTCTACTGGTATGGATGCTATGGCTTCGGTGAGATGCATGTGAACGTGATGATACATGTGTGTGGTCCCTTGATGGTAATGGCAAAGATCGAAAATGGATTGTAGGGGATATCTTGTTGGGCGATGTTGGGCTCGATTTGGGTAGGACTGAGGCTTGGTCTTTCTGGTTAGCTTGTGCTTGGCTCGGTTGCTATATGGTTGGCTTGTGCATGGTTCGGATGCTCTCCTCCTGGTGCTGCTCTTCTGCTTCGTTGGCTCCTTTTCCTCCTGGCGCTGCTCTCCTCTAGCCCAGTTGTCGCGCTTCACTCCATGCTCCTTCTTCTTAGTTTGGCTTGGGGATTAGGGGAAATGGAGTGGATCTGGCGGTGGTGTTGCTTGCTGGCTATGGTTCGGTTGTGCCTATGTTGACTGTTGTGGGTGAAAATGTTGGACTCTCTCTCAATATGGTCTCTCGCTCGGCCTTATCCTTTTCTCCTGTGCCGAGACTGTGTTGGGGGATTTTTCCTTCAATTGTGGGGTGGGCTATGGGAATTTGGTAAATCCTATTTTTACTAAGCTTGCTAGCGATGAAAAAGGAATTTGGAATGGATTCAGGTTTGGTTCTAATGACAGGTGATGAAACCATATGGCTACGAGAGATGCTGACTGGCCCCGGATGGTCTGGTATCTCGATGAGTGAGTCATCCTTTTTAATTATCCTATCGAGGGTTCTAACGGTAATTTGACTTTTATTTATTTCTTTTGTTCGGTCTTTTTAGTCTCTTGTTACTAGTTCTGCTTGCAATTAATAAATGCCTGCTACTCCAGCTTAGAAAATATTGATGTAATTATTTATATTTTAAAGACGATTGTCTTGATTGAGATTGAGACTTGTAAATTGATGTAATCGAACTATAATTGAATAAATGTTGTAATATAGACTGTTACATTTTTATTTGATTTGAAAACACTTTTAATTGTCACTTGACTAATGTGTTGGTTTGATTGATTAATTATAGATCTTAATTCAGTGTGCTTATATTGTATTATTTCACTGGAATGAGACTGGTGGATGTATTCTATTTATTTACTGCTCTTATGTTTTAATTTGGCTTGATGCTTTGGAAAACTTAATTTGCCTTGTGGTTTATTTATTAGTTATTTAATTAATTTCATTTAGTTTCATAATTTATCGCTTATAGTTACTTGAAAACAAGGAGTGTTACAAGAAATCAGGAGAAAGTTCGGACTTGGGTTTGAAGTCTAGGTCAAGCGGGCGCAAAGAGCCCTGCTGCCAATTTTTTAGAAAGAACATATATTTTCTAAGAAGTGAGGTTTAACAATATTTCATCCTAACATCTAAATAGCAATTTCAAATGTTTAACGTGTCGAGAAAAATAGTGGCAAAAATTGACAAGTCCGGCACTAATCTTCTATGGTCCAAATCGAATCTGTGGGCGACACAAACATCCACTAATCAGCACTGAGACTTGGTTGATCAAGTCAAGTTTCCTCTGAGCGCTCAGTTTGGTGATAAATTATAGCTTTTTCATTGTAGTTGGTTTATTTTTATTGTAACTAATGGTGGTTTATTTGACGTAATTAAAATTAAAAATTTTAAAATAGAAAAAACAAGTTAGTCCATCATGGATAATACGAAGAAATACGGGAAAAAGAAAATCTAAAAAAAATCTAAAATGCTGAAAAACTAAAAAATAAAATTAAGAAATAATAAATTAAAACTCGGAAGTTACAACCGAAACGAGCGGGACATTATTCAGCCTCCAAGGCAAAGAGAGTTAAAAAGTCAAGTCGAGTCGTCGTGTCAGGTATTAAGTTCAAAGAAAGTTCAGTTCGCAGTTTTCTCTGTCTCCGTGTGGGCGATCGATCCGGTACAGGTGTACAAGTCCAATTTTAGTCAAGTTGAGCAGAGAGATGGATGCCCGACAGATCCATTCAAACCTTATCACTACGTATATGGTCTGCATTCAAACAGTGTTGGTCTGGACAGCTAATAAGAGCCACAGGAGTAGTACAGGACCAATCCGACCACATGAGGAAAAAGAAGCTTTTGTATTTGTTGATTTCTGTTGCCCTTTTCTCTGTGTCCGTACGCGTTTCTCTCTCTATGACAGATGGGTTTATGACCTAGCGTCACGTACGCAAGTGTAGATACTAAATAGCATATACGAAGGAATTAGACAAATCGTATCCGTCACAAAGGCGCAGATTATACTCTCTCTCTCTCTCTCTCAATATAAATTTAACACACATACCTATAAGATATATTATTTAAGTAATATTTAATAAAAAATTAGATTATATTTGTCTCTAATAAAAAGAGTGGTATTATATTTATCTAGTAGAAATAATTACGATCTAAGTCTATTAAATATTATTTAATTAATATGTTTTTAATATATATATTAGACTTATATTATGAGATATAGGGAGGAGAAGAAATGTAGCTTTAAATGATGGCTCATACGATCAATTAGGTCGAAAAAACAAATGCAATTTCCGGCGGCAGATTCGTAGCCCTCTACCATCTTGAAATAATGGCACGGCTGCCACCGTGAAGCCATAGGTGCTGAAACCGCGCTCTGGGCTGGACCGCCTACTGTAGCAACTGCGGCGCATCGGTGCATCCGTTTTCGATAAGAACGGCAGAGGATCTGCTTCCCCTCGCTGCTGCATGCTAAAAAGTTAATAATACAGTCTTTAGTTGGCTGTATGATCACTTACAGCTCACTTATCAGTCTA
This sequence comes from Dendrocalamus sinicus, assembly GCA_036346575.1. NCBI lineage: Eukaryota > Viridiplantae > Streptophyta > Magnoliopsida > Poales > Poaceae > Dendrocalamus > Dendrocalamus sinicus. Next base: position 2,603,117 of record CM070655.1, on the reverse strand, counting down.
TTCATATTATTGACGGATCTACAGGGTATGCCGGGTGGGCCCCGGTATACCCTGTGCGGTGGGACGTCAACGAATCAAGTAATCTGTAATCGTCGGTGCGAATTCGGCAGGCGAGGAAGCCGCAAGCAGAGCTCTAAAGTATCAACCGGCAGAGTTCTAAAGCCGCGAGCAGAGTTCTAAAGTACCGATGAATCCTTGATTACGTGATACTTTGACGAACCGCTTAACTTTATACCCATACGTGTCTACGTGATTACGTGACCGACGTGACCCAGCTTAACTTTATACCCATACGTGATTACGTGACGTGCGGCTCAGCGGCTCCAATCATCCCTTCGCGGCTTCCTCGCGCGTGACGGCGCGACGGCGTGAGTGCGTGACGCGCTGAGAGCCCGAGACGGTTCTGACTTCTGATGCAAGGCCTGGCGAATTCGGCAGGCGAGGAAGCCGCGAGCGAAGGCGATCTGGTGAGCGAAGGATTCACTGCCCGCGCGTGACACGCCGTCGGCGCAAATTCGGCGGGCGAGGAAGCCGTGAGCGAAGGCGATCTGTCGAGCGAAGTAATCAAGTATGATTTCTTGCGATTTTTTTTTGTTTCAGATGAATCAATCAGGAAATCGTCAGGTCTCTCCATGGATGAGAGCGATCAGCGATACCATTTTTTGTGATTTTTTTTGTTTCGGATGAGACCATCGTCCGCCCTAGTGTACTTTTGAGATAAATGCTTCCTGTTAGCACTGCTTGATGCGGGTTAATTTGGCGGAACATTCATTCTTTAAGGAAAAATTAGGAACATTCCCAACCATAAGAACATAGTCACAGATTTTGAAGATCTTGCATTACTTGTATAACAGAAACATATGGCCAAGAAAAGTTCTGGCATTCAAATTTCAAAATGATATATAATATTCTTTATTCTCTTGCAGGGCCGGAGCAATTGCTTTTTTGTAATTGTTCAGTTATGAAGAGAAGCGGAGACATTGCATCTCTTTTTCAAAAACATGCAGCCAAGAAGGCGGCAGCTGCTACTTCAAATCCTGCCTTATCTCCAGTTGAAACTATGGCGGAAAAGCAAACTCAAGAGCAAGAGAGAGTAATTGATAAAATTGTGAATTCTATGCCCCGCCACCGCCACCGCCACCGCCGTCGGTTTATGACATCAATCGCCTTCCGCATGATCCAGGTGATAGACAGCCCATTGAAAGTTATTCTGTTAATGATCAAGATGCAAATCGAAGAGCATATATTATTAAAGGTCCATTCCAACCTTATGCACATGATTTTTCAAAAAGAAAGATTGGAGATAGAGATGGGTGATAGTCTTTTGGATGATTGTCTAGTCACTTTCATTAAGCGGGATATTTTCTTTGAAGTGGATGAAGATGATATAATCGAGACATTCATATCCCTTAGAAAGCTTCGGCTAAAAAACTCAGATAAGTAGTATTGTAAGTCTCTTATTCTCTTTTATGCCTATATTTTGAACTATCAGTATGGCGTTTGAACTATTCATATTGTAATTTGTGGATGTTTTCAACTTAATCTTTAAATTTAAGAATTATCGTGTTATTTAGTGCATATATGCCGAATTACGTTGCAAATTTTACAACTGTTACTGAATTGCCAAATGATTTTACTGAATTGTATATGAAAATTTTTGGACGGCATACCCTTAGGTAAAATCCTGGATCTGTCACTGATTCATATAGTAGTTTACAGCCAGCTGAAGGCTGTATGACCCACTCCTTTCTCTCACAAAGTTTCTTAGTTCTTGTGCTTCAGCTGGCTATAAATTTACAGCCTACATCTCTTCTCTCTCCTCCTCTCTCTCCTCTATCTTAACATGCAGCCTACTAAAAGCCTCTTATTACACTTACTCTAACGTTGAACACCTGAATCACACGGCAGGCAGACCACCGAAGCGTCAGAGGCTCAGAGCAATCATTCCCTCAAGAAAACAGAAGGGAATCGTATGGAGAAGAAAAGGAAAAGCAACATGTGTGAGTCTAGAAGTCACCAGGCCCTAAACCAATCATTCGTTTATGCCGTACAATATTAGTGATATGTTCTATAGATGATAATAATAGAGATAATTATATTATTTTTATATTTATGATCTTTAAATAATATGTTATTTCTATCCTGAATAAATACCTTTTATACTAATTAATAAGTACATGATTTATTCGTGAAACTTTTTGTTCATGTTTTGATATTATTTTAAATTATCCATGATGTTATATCTTATGTGAGACAATTATAATTTAAAGATTAGCACATGTATTGATTGATGATCATATTTCACGGATCATGGACATGTGGATATTAAATCAATAATATGAATACATGTTAGAAAAATATGATGTTGGATTGACCTACCATGAGACACTTCGAGAATTATTATATTCTTAAGTGTCATCAGTTAGTCTTATACATAGTGTATATAGGATCCTTAAACCTAATGTCATCGCAGTTTTTCTACATGTGTAACGATTTTACTTAGTGGTTGCCAAACACTACTCCGTAACTAGATGATCATAAAGATAGCTTTTGGGCTTACTATAAAACATGTGGAGAAATACAAGTAATCAAGATAGAATTTGCTCTTCCTATATAATGAGAGAGATATGTCTGTGCCCCTTGATGTAGTTGGATTAAGGAAGTGCATAACCATACCGAATATGATTGAGAAGTCAATTACAATTGAGTAATCCATTACAGATTCGAGTGAAAGATCGAGTTATCATAGGATGTCATGCTTCTTGTCTTAAGTTCAATATGGTATCATAAAGCAAAGAGATCAATACATAAGTACTATATAGGTTCGAGCTTAGCCGAGCTCGAGCCTAAAAGGCTAAACTCGCTTGAGCTCAGCTGGTTTACAGCCCGACATAGCACTACGAACAGTACGATTATGCAGTGGTTGACCTGGACCATGAAGTCATCATGCCATAGAAGATCACAGGCTGCTTGTAGTGGATAGTACAGTCGTACAGACATTGTGTTTTTCATTTGGCTGCAGTTCTTATCTTTTACAACGGTTGTGTGTACAAGTCAACATACAACAGCTGGACTAGTCGTGATACCCACTCGTATCAGTTTCTTATTCTTTAATTTTTTTTTAGTTTTTTTAATTTTTTTCATATATCTTCGTATTGCCTATAATATGCGAATCTGTTTTATCTATTTTTAATCTTTTAAATTTAATTATATTAAATAAACTATCATCAGATACAATAAAAAATAACCTAAGTACGGAAAACCCATAAGTCACTAAGACAACTTCACTCTGAGCCTACGTTAAGACTACGACATCTCCCCTAAAACTAATCTTCACTGGTTGTCTCACTGATGAAACACCTGAATGGCGAGCCTATACGAAAAAGATTATATATATCACGTTCGTGTTTTGGCAATCTTATCTGGTAGGTGAGATCTACGCATCCTGGACAATGTCTCTGAATTTAACGCACGATTACGTTATGTTAATCATGTAGAAGGCATCGCCATCGATCACATCAATTCGCTTTTACTACATGGCAATTATGAGTGAAAATCATGCAATTTTCACTTATCTATACAAAGATCCATATGTAGCAGTGTAGCACCTAACCGATCAAGAAAATAAGTGCGCAAAAGATTCCTACAATTTCTCTCACTTTTTAGGTGTTTCCCGTGTGGGATATGCCCACAATGGCAAACTGTATGAATTATGAACTGCACTTCATAATAGTAGTATTCACAAATCACCGAACTCTACGGCCTGATTCCATGGACTCTAATGCTTGGCTAGTGGTCCTCATCTCCATTGCAACAGGGCCTCGAGACAAATCATGCGGCAGTGATTGATGGTGATTAGAGGTAGTTCTTGACTGCACTTGGTTGTCAACTTCAGGGTTAAGAATGTGATGAAAGTATGCATGAGGCCACAGCCCTGAAATTCAACAGATAACAGCAGATCAATACAATCTTTCCCTATTCAGAAGAAGAAGAAGGAGGAGGAGGAGGAGGAGAGAAAATTCTTGACAATGATAGCAAAGATGATTTCAGTTTTAGACTTAGAACATAATTCGGCCTTCTAACTGCGTAGCCTGACTAGGCTTAGCTCGGCCTAGTCTGACTTCCAGAACACGGCCCAGCCAAAGCCCAATAGCCCAACCATGTATATGGGCCGATTGGGTCGGACTAGGCTGGTCTAATACAGCCCAGCCAAAGTCCAAAGAAACAAAGATGCTTAGGCCTACTCACTGCAGTCATACCTGACCGAGAAAAGTACTAGTATGATGTATGCATCACCAATTAAGAATCATACCTTGTTCACCAGAGGGAGGTGGGAAAAACTGCAGGTAGCAAAATGAAGCAACCACCAGTCCTGCAGAGTCATTCATACCAACAGGTCGGTCTGACAGTGTGATCATCGGAATATAATACTGTATTATGAGAGGTAGAAGGTAACTCTAATGGAAGTTGAAACCTACCAAGCATTCCACCAGTAAACACATCTTGCCAGTGATGCCAGTAGTCATCCACCCGTGAAACCCCAACCATCGCTGCGAGGAGCAGGGGCAGAAGGACAATGCAGAGCTTGGCGACATGGCCGCCTCGATCGAACGCTTTGATTTTGCCGGCCAGGTACCATGACAGGAAGCCTAGCCCGGCAAAAGACCCTGCAAGGGAACAAAAAGGAAAGCTACTATATATTTAGTTCGAAATGGAGACAATTTAGCCAAATAGTTTAAGCCAGCAAGTTCAGTATTCAGTGGCACACTGTATTATGCAGGGAGCAAATGTGTTTTCAGAATGGCAGGTGGCCATCACTTACATGAAGTATGGCCACTTGGGAAGCTCTTGTGCCCTTCTTTGATAACACTCGCATCTCCGTGGCATATTACTCCTCTGGTGATGTTGTCGTACTTCTGAATGGAGTGATTAATCGGTAAGTTTCAGTGTGGCAATATATCAGAAGAAACATGTTCTGAAGAAGCTACGGACTGATCAAATCATCAGGAAATAGAAGTGAGAACTCACCGGCACTCCGTCAGGAAAGCAGCGCCAAAAGAAATTCGGGCGAGGCCGGCCAACGCCATCCTTGATCGCATCAGTCAGGACGGCGGTTATAAGCACAGAAAACAGAAGGCCTGCTTGGCCGTATACATGTCAGAACTGACGACCATGAACGAAGCCACCAGGCGCATGCAGTTGCAGAACAAGAGTGGCAGTGCAAGAACTTGCCTAGTATGGCATGATGCAGATCATACACGTTCCTCCTCTTCATGTATATTCCAGTGAAGATGATCATCGGTCCGACGACCGCGTATATCTGCGCCATCGACGAGCAAGGTTTAATCCAGGGAAAGGTACATGTATACATACATGTTTGATTGGCGTAATTAGAAACGAGAGCAATCTTTCGCAGGGAAGGTAGGCGTACCGGCACGGCCCAGATGGGCACCGTGTTGTCCTTCATGGGGTACCGGAGGGTCGTCATCATGTCTTCTCCGACGAACCGGTGATACGGCTCTATAAGGTTTAGCACCCCATCTATCACGACAAGAAGAACAAGAACTATCCAGTCGAACAGGTGCAATCTTGCGACTTTGGTTCCATGAGTTTTCAGGTATGGATGCGGAGCTCCCAAACGAATGGTCGCCGGCGGCGGCGGCATCTTGTCCTGAGCAAAAGAGGGAATTCAAGCATCCGTCCGGGCGAATCTCTTAGCAAGTTTCTGACTCTAATGCTTACTTAGCGTGCACGCAGGAACAGAGTAATGAAGGGACACTGGGACAGAGGAGGGGCTACTCACAGAGGAGGCGGCGGAAGAGAGTTGCTTCCTGTACTGCACAAGTCAACGGCCTCGATCAGGGACGAGCTCCTTCCCACTTCTCTCCAGCACGGCAGCAGTTACATGTGATTATATGCCTCGGCTTCCCTCTGGTCCTTGTTTATTTCCCGAGTCATGACGCCACGTCGCCTTGGGAGGAAACCGCCGAGTTGCAACGCTATGCGGTCCTTGTGGCTACGCAGCTATGCGCTCGTCGAAATCGTTACTTGTTTAGTAGATTTTGTTAGGAAGCCTACATCTGGTCTGTAAATCTAATCTATTGGTGGACACTCTTCATATTAGTCTGTAAATATAGGTTCTTTATTGTCATCATTTATATTTTTTGAGAAAAAAAGTAATAAAGAAGAAGAGGAGGAGCCCCTCATCCCTTTGTGTTCAATTCTTGTATTATTCTGTGATTACTCTCTGTTTGATTCATCTACTTTGGTATAGGAAGAATCGATCAGACTGGACTCGCCAGCGATGGTTCCTCAACAGTTTTCTCTCAGTTTCTTGTGCTATATTTTTATGTTTTTCTATGGAAAAACTTGTTAACAACTAGGAGAGGTTGAGACGGGTATAGGGATGTCAATAGGCCCCATTCCCCGGCGGGGAATTCCCCTATTAGGGGGCGGGATGAGAAGATTTCTTCCTCCGTGGGGATAAATAGCAAGCAAATTCATTCCCCATCAGGGATGACGGGGATGGAGACATTCCCCTACCCCCATATCCGTTCCTCGTTAGGGACCCGAATCATTGTATATCATACCATGTATTTCATATGATACCTTATTAATATCTTGTAAAATTCTAAATCGAGAAATAAACACTTGTTGAATTATATGGCACATATTGTATATTTATTATGGTGAATTTATGTAATTTTTATTAAGTTAATTATCATACTATTATTGATTGTAATTATTCATATAGGGTTTATGGTCACTTCTTATCGGGAAATGCATCTCTATCAGGACCCCTTTCCCCATCCGGGATGGAGAACGGAAAGAATTCTTCAGGCATGTAAGGATGGGGGGAGGGGGGATATTCCACCGCTCCTTGGTGGGCAATTCTCTTTTTGCCATCTCTAGATGTGTACGAGCGTGTAAGCCGCCGGTTGGTGGACAAGGACAGGCTTTTGCAGACTTTTTTTTAGGGCACACGCATACCACACTTTATTGCACTTGTACGTATCTAAAAGTAATATAAAGTATCTAAAAGTAATATAAAGACAGGAAGATATATATATATATATATATATATATATATATATATATATATATATATATATATATATATATATATATATATATATATATATATATATATATATATATATATATTCTCAGGTGAGCATGCATATCGACCGGGGTCGAAGGTGAGAGCAGGACGCAGGACGGCGTCCCTGGCAAGTGAGGCTTCTCGGCTTTTGCGGACTTGGTGCTGCTCTGCTCGTGACCGCGTTTGCTCACCAGGGAAAGTAATTACTGCTAGCTGTTTCTGTGATTCAGTCCAGGTGCAGCCTCGGAGTCAACAAAAAGAATTGTGCTTTGATTCTAGAGAATAAAATGTGCTTTCCGATGAAGACGACTGTTTCCTTTTTTTTGGTTTGTTCCATTGTTGATTCTTAATGATTAAGGAAGTATGAAAGAGTGAACCATTGGATTGTATTACACGGCCGGCGTCGAAGGTCATGCCTGTAACCTGTTACAACGCACACGGTCTTTGTAGATAAACTCGGCTAGAATTTGTTAGCGCAGCCCCAGAAGATTAGAGCGTTCTAGCAACAGATCTAGATGTGAACCGCCCTTAGTACCATGAAGAAATATACGTTAGACTACACATGTGGTCATAAGCAACGAGTAGTTATAACAACTATGGCTGAATAACGTGGTCGTAAGCACCGAGTAGTCATAACGACCATAGTCAATCATACGACCACGGCCAATCGAGATTGTTAGGCTACACAGGTGGTCATAAACATCGAGTGGTCATAACGACTATGGTCGGTCATATGACCACGGCTAAGTGGCGTGGTCATAAGCACTGAGTGGTCGTAACGACAATGATCAGTCATACGACCACGGCCAATCAAGATCCGGATATCTGCACTATAGAAAATAACTTTCCTAATTTGTTTCCTAGATTGTTAGTGTTAGACCATGTGGCTAGGTTTAGGATATTTTGGTGATGAATAATTGACAATGGTTAATTTGTTATGATGAATAATTGGTGATTTCTTTTAGCGGTGTTATGCGAGTTGTGTTGCGTGTGTGCGGACTGATGTTGGCCAAGTTGAGACGAACTTGTGCCGGAAGAATGTTCTTTGGTCTTTGCATGTGCAGGTTGAGCATGGAGGCGATCATGGTCGGTGACGAAGTGGACCGGAACTAGGATGGGGAGATCTGAGGTTCAGACGGTCAAAGAGGTCACGAGATGATCGGGCTCATGCTTGGGGCGCATGGAGATCGAAGGTGGATGATACGTGGAGAAGCTACGGGAGGTGCGGTCCTGGAGGCTTCGACACGTGACGCGTTAGAAAAGTCATGAGTGTGAAAACCCGTGTTAAGAAGGGTTTCGGGTCCCTTGAAAATTACTGGGCCAAAAGTCTAGTTGGAGTTGGATTAGGATTCTAAGTCCTAATTGGAGTTGGATTAGGATTCTAAGTCCTAGTTGGAGTTGGATTAGGATTATAAGTCCTAGTTGGAGTTGGATTAGGATTCTAAGGCCTAGTCGGAGTTGGATTAGAATTTTAAGGCCTAATTGGAGTTGGGCTATGTGTGTATATATATGCATGCGGCGGCATGGCAAAAGTTGTACCGGGGAGCGACGTGGAGAAAAAGAAGGCGTTGTTTTGGAGGCGCGGTACGAAGCGACGAGAGGAAATAGAAGGATGCGGCGGCTGTGAGCAAAACCAACGGGATGAACAGTGTTCGTCGTTTTTGAATAAAGTTTGTGAGTTTTTTATTTCGCATCTATTGTCCTTTTTCTTGGTTTTCTGATTCCTATAAATTCTCCATGTATTGATCTATGTCGAGATATTTTTGTTACTTACATACTTGAATTATTTTTAATTAAAAAAATTGATTAGAAGATTAAAAAAAACGAGCACGTTTAGATCGATCGGAAGTTCGCTGCTACAGTAAATTGCTATAGTACGCTACAGTGTTTGCTACAGTATGCTACAGTGTTTGCTACGGTAAATTCAGAAAAAAAATATTTTTTAGTTTTTTGTTATTTCTGGTTTTTGCATATTAAAAGGTAGAAAATAAAAAAAAGGTTTCCGCTGTGCGTTGCAATCATTCACCCCCCCTCTGATTGCTATCAACGATCCTACAGTTAGGATTCCTTTTTGGCACAGATTCGATTTATTTGGAAACTGTCTTATCTCTTATACTATATATAAGCTATTGGCTCGTAATACAATATTAAGTGCGTGAGTATTTCCGCCTTCATGGTATCAGGCCCTCTTTCCTGAGACCATCCCACCACCCGTCCTCTATCTCCCTCTCTCTCTCATGACTGCCCGGACTAACCCTGGCACCATAGCCCATGCTACCACTAAGGCCGCCCTATAGGCACAGGCCATCGCGGTTCCGAGCATCAAGGCGCTTGTTCCTATCACCCTCGACATCACCACTGGGAACTACACGCACTAGCGTGAGCTGGTCGAAGTTGTTCTCTGCAAATATGCTCTCGAGGACCACATCGTGCCGTCATCCATGTCTGACCCGACTCCTAGTGGCGATGCCTCGATGCCCTCGTCCGTTCCTAGCTATACGGTGCCATCTCCTCCAAGATTGTCGCCATGGTGATGGACTCTGCTGCCTCCGCCTACATCATCTGGGCGTCCATCGAAGGCATCTACCGTGACAAACACCGACACGCATGCCATCCTTCTTGAACAAAAGTTATACGGCCTCATGCAAGGTGCAAATGTCCCTTGGAGATTATTGTCGCAAACAAAAGTCCCTTGCCGATGAACTAACGACTGTTGGCATCACCATCCTTGACAAAGGTCTTGTCCTCAACACCTTGTGCGGCCTACACAGGCGGTATGTGCACATGCGCACCCTTATCTCCATGCAACGGCCGCTCTTGTCCTTCAATGAGATGTGCTCCGCTTTCTTGCTTGAGGAGCTCAGCGCTAGCGCAGCGTCCGACTCGTCGCACACGCGTTCATCGCCCATAATTCCTCCGATGGCAGCAGCAACTCCAAGGGCAAGTCTCTTCTGTTCAGGTTCCACCAAACCATGCCTCAGTTAGACCGAGTAAGCCACTTGGTGTAAGTCGTTGCTCAAATTTTCTCTTCAATATTTCCCATATATTCCTGTGCCATACTTGAGATCAACCATCCCACCTAACATCCTTCAGCATTCTGGACCTCGCTCCTCCATGAGCATAGCCCTAATCCTCACTATTAATCATGGTTGACTCCAAGTTTTTCTGCATATCCAAAGACAAAGAAATCGTTTTCGGGCAGAAATTCTTCATAACTTAACCCACGTTAAATTAAAACATGTTTCATGAAATATAAATGCAATAATCAAGCATAATTCAATTCAATTCAATCCAAAATCTATTTCCCAAAATTCGAGGGACAATTCTCAGTACTGGTCTGAACGCCAATCAGGAGCTAGTCAGACCAGTTGAGCTCAGCGCAAAACACCTCTCTCTCTCTCTGAAAAAATGCAACTGTCATTAAAACCTCGGTCATACCGCCCTGCGGTCTGACCACCTAGCTGGTCGGTCTGACCGGTTTCCCTAATAGAAATCTTTTAAAAAGGTGCAAAATACAAATTCAATTTCATAAACTGAGCAATAGTTCATCACGTATACAATATCCTACATCTTCTCACATGGTCCTCAATGTCATAACCAACAAGGTCACAACCACGTATACCTCACAAATTTACTTACCTAACAGTAACAGCCAAGTTGAGCCATGATTATCCGATTGAGAAATGAATTGAGCACCAAGTTGCAATGTGGGCAGTGAGAAGCTTCCAGGTAAGTTTCAGAAGGTGACATTTTTTTTTCGAACCAAGTTTCAGAGGATGATTCGATGACATTTCCATCAGATGGTTGCAGCCAATTGATTGACTTGCCGTGTTGCAAGAGCTCACGCCTTTTATTCACGCGAGCCATGGTTGATTGCCCAAGGGGAGAGGTGAGGTAATTGAGATGGACAGCTTAATCACATAGACCTATCTAATTCTAATTAATCTTCCGGCTTATCCAGGAGCTTAAGGTTAGGGTTAGCCTGGTGCTCTTCGGGGTCAGGTTGGTGACGTGTGCTTCTTTTGACTACCCGTGGTACTCGGGACGACCATCTCAGGGTCGAGGCCAGTTCACGACCGTCCGATCAATAACGATTGTGCGGATTGGACGGTCAGCGGCGATCTGACGGTTCGATGGCTCGTGTTTTATCGACTGCCTCTGTGCTCACCCAAAACTTCTCCTACCTACCACCTACCACGAAGCAGAAACACAGGAGCCCCAAGCTTTGAATGGCCCGCGGCGGCGGCGGCGGTTCGCCGTCGGTGGAGCGCTGGAGAGTGGCACTGCGTATCCTCCTCGCCCGTGGAGAGGCCTCCTCTTCCTCTCCGCCGCCGGCGGAGGAGGCGCGGCGGAACAAGGGGCTCGCGTCGCCGGCGCTGCGCGGGCTCGGGTAGTGGAGTCCGCCACTCTCACATTGGGATCGAGGAAGATGTACAATGCAACATTTGATCTATGCCTTTTCTGTTGCCAATCCTTACCAATAAAACTTTACAATGCGGTTAGCCTTCATGTTGATACTTGATAGGTTGGTTCTGCGTAAGAATCCTTCTCATAGGTAGTTAGCGGTCCATGCTGATTTGGCTGGTTTGTTTACATGTCGCATGGTGCCATCATCTTGAGATGTGTTAATTAAAAGGCTCCTTACACGATTAATAATGAAAAGCCTGCAGCTCTGGAAGTGTGGTACAGCCACAACATGATGATTAGGAGTGGAGGCACATGAGAGCAGGTGATAATGGAACATGGGTCATGAATAGATACGTTAGGTGAGGAAGAGGCCTTTTGAGTGTAAGTGCAGAGTTCCCTCTAATTTCCTTGCTGTTTACACGCATCAATTCTGAATCATTGTGCTGAACTGAACAACGTGTTGCTGGTTTTTTTGGTTAACTACCTACCGTGTTGCTGAAATGGATGGTTGTTTTTTGTTTACCGTGCTCTTCTAGAACGGGGCGGGAGCAATGAAGGATTTGAATGTCCGATAAATGATTGAAAGAATCCGCCGTTTTGGTTCAAGCAGACATTATGCTATGTAGTGATAGTAATGGAGTTTTCAGAGAAATGTGTTATTTTTTTGCTAGTTTGTTGTTAATGGGGCGCAACTGTTTCCACAATTGCCATGCCACTAGTACTAATCAATTCTGGTGCTAATTTCATTTGTTGTACACTAGACGTTGGCACCAGATCATTTGATGGCTCCAAGTTCAGCCACCCATGAACGCCATTGATCCAAAGTTGCCGGGTTAATGCGAGCTTATCCATATGGTTAGACACTCTTCAAATATCCATTTCATTTCGGGTTAAGAGGATGAGAAAGCGCCCTTCTCTCTATAAGAACAGTGCGCTCCAAGGTGTGAAGTGGGAGAGAGGGCCTAAGTGCTTCTATTATGGATGAACCCGCACAATTCCACGGCTAGATATTATAATGTATATGTTTATATCGAAATAGAGTTATATTTGTTGTACAACTCTATTACTTATCGTGATAAATAGTTATATTTCTTATATAACTGTATCAATTCTCATATCTACACTTGATTAATCTGCATCGTTATAATCTAGATTCACCATGAATGACAGTGCAAATCTTTCTTCTTTTCCTCCTATTAACGTGGTAATTCCTAGCATTTGAGAGCAAGTATGTTGGTTTCTTTTTACTTTTTTTAATAAAATAATAGATAGATATAGGCAGCATGTTCTTTCTCCAGAGAGTATGAACTCTGCTGTTTATCTACAATCCGTATATCATGATGTTTCGAACAAGACTGTTATTGGGAAGAATGCGTATGTATGATCAATATCAGGATTGGCACGTTGACGTTGATAACATGACATATGAGGTACCCTTCGACTTCAACTATGACCCTTCGACTTCGACCACTGCTCCCTTCAATCATTGTCCCATTTGATCACGGTTTGTACTTTGATAACGACCCTTTGACTTCGATCACGACCTGACTTTGACCACAACTCTTTGACTTCGACCACAGACCGACTTCATCCATGGCCCTTAGACTTCGACCACTATCCTATTCGACCACTGTCCCCTTTGATCATGGCTTGGATTTCGACTATGGCCCTTCGACTTCAACCACCGCCTCTTCGACCACGGCTTCGACTTCGACCACTGATCTTCGACTTTGGCCACGGTCCCATTCGACCACTGCTCCTCGACTTCGGCCACGGCCCCCTTCGACCACAGCACTGACTTTGACGATCAGCTTAGGAGACCAAAATCGCCAGACAGCACGACAAGCTCTGAGTAAAGAGCAGGAGGTAGAGAGGCTCACCGGGTGAGCGACCACTGGGCGGTGGCGGCGGGGGGAGAGCCACGTTGGCGGGTGTAGGAAGAGAAAGCCGTCGTTGCCATCGTCGAGCGCCCTTCTCTCTGATCCACTGGCCACTATCGCCAAGCACCCTTCTCTCCGATCCACCAGTCGCTGTCGCCGAGCGTCGTGCAGTTGGTTAGAGGGGCGATGGGAGATGGAATTGATGGCGGCGCCGAGGAGGAGGAGGCGTGGCACAAGGGTTCGGAGGAGAGAAGGAGGTGGCGGTTGCGGGAAGTGGAGATGGGGAGGCGGCGGTAGGTAGATGGGGAGAGGAGAAGGTGGACGAATGCGTTGGGGAGGCGGTGATAGGGAGATGCAGTGTTGCTGGGGGAAGTTAGGGGACTGCGACCAGACATTGCCGCATGGGGAAAGAATTAGTGGCAGCGCCGAGGAGGAGAAGGCACAACACGAAGGTTCGGGGGGAGAGAAGGAGGCGGTGGTTACGAGAGGTGGATATGGGGAGGCGGCAACAGGCAGATGGGGAGAGGAGGCAGCGGGCAAATGCGTTGGAGAGGCGGTGACGAGGGAATGTAGCGCTGTTGGGGAAGTTGGGAGACTATGATCATACGTTGCCGCGCGGGGAAGGAATTTGTGGCGACACTGATTAGGAGGAGGAGACGCTGCACAAGAGTTCGGGGGAGATAAGGAGGCGATTGTTGCAGGAGGTGGAATGGTTGCTAGAGGCGGAGGATGCGGGGAAGAGAAGAGGAGGAGCGTGGCACACGCGCCGGTCTGACCTTTTCTACAAGGACTAGAAGAACTACCTACATGTGGATCTGGACGGCTGATCTTTGATCGGACGACTGAGAAGAGAGGAGGAAGAATGAATCGACAATCATCAACTCATATATTTAAATAATAGAGAAAACCAAAATAAAAAAGAATACAACGTGGTTTGTGGAGATCGCGCGGCGCTTGGCGCTAGGCAAGAGTCCGAACGTTGGCGCCCCAAAGCCCGCTACGAGCAGGAGTTCGGGTGTTGGGCATGGGCTGAGGCCTCCGGGCTACTGGGCTGCGGGTAGATGTCTTGGGCAGTCCGGAACTCTGGCTAGAAGTGTTTAGCTTGGCTCCTACTCTCTTGGATAGGGGTGCATCTTAATTCTGGACCATAAGTTTGATTAATATGTTGTTTGAGCTTAAAATCCAACCCATGTCGACCCATTAACATTTCTTCTAGGCCACGTTTAGAACATAAGAACTGCACATACATTTCGCATGAAACACTTTTGCCTAGCTTGGAACACAGGAACTTTTATTGATTCCCAAATCCTGTACAAATTGAACTAATTTATATGAAATTCTTGATTTCTGTAGAACCAAGGAAACAAAGTTGCACGTTCCAGATGGGCCCTTAACATGTACTACAACTTTGCAGTTGCAACGTGAGGATCTTATGTAACATTTCGGCCTTGTTTTAGGTCATGATCAACTTGGCTTCAGCTTCTGGCTTATTTTTCACTATTCATAAGTTTCGTCTTCTTCTGAACTTTTGGCTTTTTGTTGAGTTTTTTTGCTGATTCTTTTTTTCCCGTATTTATTTGTATTATACGTAATGGGCTAACATATTTTTTACATTTTTAAAATTTTTAAATTTAATTATGCTAAATAAGTCTCTGTCAGCTACAGTGCTTTTTCAGCCAGCTACAGTGTTTTCAGCTATAAGCCATGAGCTTTTCAGCCAAACCGATCACCACTTTAATGGGTTAAAATCCTAGCTCATCCACGTGGATGGTCCAAGATTTTAGTTTAAATTTCTAACCTATCCACGTAGATCTTACATATCCCCGTGATTAGCTTGAGATAGTTCGGTATCAGTACCTTCCTCTTCTTCCTCTTGATGCTGAATAAAGGCGCGCGGGTTTTCTGCGCCACTGATGACGATGACGATGACGGCGCCCTTGTCGTGTTCTTCCTCCCCGACGTCGCCGACGCCCCGCTCTCCCTCACCGATCTCCCCGACGGGTGCGCTCGCTGCAAGCCATCACACGGCCTCTGCTCGACCGCACTCTGATCATTCACCACGTCAGCAACAGCCTCTGCTTCTCCGATCTCCCTCTCGATCGCCTCGGCCCGCATTATCATCTCCTTCTCGCCGGCCCGCCGCGCTTCCACCCACGCCGCCGCCACCACCACCTTCTTGTCGGCGACCGCTCGGACCACCTCGGCACGGCCGGTCAAGTACTCGTACTCGAACCGAGGGATCGTAACGTTCCCGGACCTCTGCGACGTCACGGCTACCCTGGCCAGCATTGCGCTCTCCACGACGGCCTTGAGCTTCTCCACCGCCGCGGCCTCCGACACCCTCACCTCCTCAAGCTCCCTCACCGACTCTCTGATCCCATGCTCGGCCGCGGCGATCTCGGCGTCAGCTCTGACGCACTGGTTCTCCAGCTCAGGTAGTGCCTTCTCCTTCTCCGCCGCCTCGTTGTCCTCGTCCAGCTGCTGCAGTATCGCCTTCAGGTTGGAAAGGATCTCATCGGCCCTGTCGGCGGCGGCCGTGACGTCGTCCAACCGGGACCTGGCCTTGAGCAGCTTGGCGTTCAGCTGCTGCACCTGCTCGCGGGCCTTCTTCTCCTGCTCCTTGTGCCGGCTGATCTCTTCGGTTACCCGCGCCGTCTCCTTGCGCGTGCGTACGATGGCGTTCAGCTCAGCTTCCGCCGCCTGCAGCGATTAATTATCATGTTCCTCATGTCTTCTCGTCGTTATTGCAGTGGCCTCCGAGGAGTCGTCGTTTTTGGCATGACTCTTGTCCGTTGCTCTCACCAGAGCCGTCCAGGCGCGCCAGAGTCCGGCGTCGGAGCTCACCGTGGTGAGCCTCTCTCGGCCTTGGCCTTGGCCTCCCTCGCGATCTTCACCTCGTGCTGCAGCTTGCGCAGCTCCCTCTTGACGCCGTCCAGCTCCTGCATCACCTCGACGTACAGCGTGCTGCTCTCCTGTGGCTGAGTGCCGGTTGCCTCGACGAGGCCTTTCTTCCTTCTGCTGCTGCTTGCACGTGTTCCTTGGAGCTCTAGCCTGTGAGACCTCGCCTTGGCATTGGTCTGCTCGATCTGGCGCTCCAGCTCCTTGGCCATGGTTGTCGTCCTCGATAGCTCAGACTCGGCACGGGCTCGCTCCTCGATAGCGATGATATATTTATATAATATTAATAAAAATATATTATTTTTTAGAAAATCGCCAAACTAAGGGATGGAATATATCCAATTTTTCCATTTTGTTCGATCGCGGTCTCGTTGGCATCCTGTTGAACTAGCAAATCAAACATTCCAAATTTCACATAGTGTTTATTTTAAAAATTGGAAGTAAATATCAACTCTTTGTTTTATCTAGGTAAAACTACAGAAAAATACGATGTCACATAATGTTTATTTCAAAAATTGGAAATAAATATCTACTCCCTGTTTTATGGCATTTACTACACACAAGGTCCATTTGTTTGCCAACTCCACTTATAATGTAAAAAGAAGGATAAAAAGTGAAAAAAAGGTCGTTAACATCCATCCTCTCATCACTCTCATTTGAGTACGTGACATAGTTATGTAGCTATGAAAAGCTCATGTTGTAGATGTGAGAGAGAGAGAGAGAGAGGGGGAAGCAACCTCAAGGAGATCAAAAAAGAAGAAAAATGAAGTTCTACCGGAAATCGTAGTCCACGTGCGAACGCATATTATCGACTGCTTTTAAAGGTTTTTAATGTTTATTTGCTATAAGTGGCGTCAATGGAGATTTTGTACAACGAGGCAATTTATGGGGTGAATAAACACCAAAAATATTAAGGTGTAGGTTTCAAATGTGAGAATGCCCATCTATAGTTAATCAGCCAAGTCTTGCCATTTGTCTTTGATGTAACACTCTTACTTCTTATTGGGTGTAGTATTTGTACAGGGGACAGTTAAGAGCACCGTTGAATCCTCATGAACTATGATGGATCCATCATCTGTACACTAACAGTCAAACAGGTACAGTAGACTCAAACTGAGCTGGAGTACTAAGCTCATTTTCCCTGAAACCAATTCCAATAACTGATAATCCTCTTGTTGATGGAGCTATTTGTATGCATTGACACCTTCTTATAATACATTTTAGTGAACTTTTGTCTTGACAGGGCCTCTTGGTATCTTATTGAGCACATTGGAATCGATCTTCTTGTAGAACTTCTTGAGGTCTTCACCACCCTTGGCTACCAGATGGTCCACTTCAGTCTCGTATCTTTCGTACATCACCGGGAAAGTGAGAGCACACAAAAATCCTGGTCAAGAAAGACATGGTAAATTGTCAGTAGATATTGAAAAGTTGTTATTTGACATGCTTGTGTACTTGCATTTACATGATCCCATCTTGTGTCTTTATTTTGTTTTGCCTTTACACTTTCGTCGAAGTTCAGTGTTTCACTACTTACCAACATATATTAGAGTTATGAAGTTGCATGTATCTCCAATTACTGCCAATATCCACAGAGATCCGATCACCTTATATTGAAAAGAACAACATGGGAGTTATCAGTTCACCAAGCTAATTGCAACAGCAATATAATGGTGTATGTTTATTTGGCAAGTTCATATTAGCTTAATGAATGTTCTCTAATCTGATCGAAGTTTGAGATATCTTTATGCCATCTTGTGCAAGTAGGTATATCTCTGAATCTGATGCATATCAGGCAGCGTTGCAGCTGTCATAGGTCACATTGAAACAACGAGATCAGAAAAAGAAGAAAAACGTTATGTACCACAAGGAACTTCTTCAGATCCTTCCCGCACGCAATGTCATATAGGACTGATCCAAAGTGAGCCAGTTTGGAATGGATGGTCAGTGCAATTTCTTCGAAGGCATGTTCAGAAATGATGACTTCTGGGATCTGTGGAGGGGCCCTGCAAATCACGAGTGGTTAACTGAGATGTTAAGAGTTGAAGTTTCTTTAAAATAAGTACTCAGAGACCAAAAGGCAAATAAACAGCTTTGCTAAAGATCTGAACAGGGCCGTCAGTGCATCATCTTCATTTGATGATATATTGGATTGTAAAATTTTAGACAGTACAGTAATGCAACCTGTCGAAGAGAGGTGCGGCATTGGACCAAATGAAGAGCAGAAGCATTCCAAGGAGTGCAATGTGGCAAAGGAGCGTTACTAAGTTGTATTCGACCACATCGAATAGGAACCATATCAATGTGGCCCCTGCAAGGATCCCTGTCGATAAGTTCCTGTTCCTCCATAGCAGGATGTCCGCAACTGCAAAGCCAAAACAGTCCACATATCGTGATGAAACTGATTCATACATCCTGAAATGTTGCTGATATAGAATAATTTACATAAAGAACATTCTAAAAAGAATTACATAGAGAAATATTGCACCTTTCTGTTCACCAAGGACCTCATGAACTGATCTCTGCCTACTAAATAGCCTTACTGTTCTTCGATCATCGTTCATGGCTTCTGAGTGGTTCTTGTGGTATTTGGCAGGTATGGCTAATTGATCAGGTTACAAAAACTGCTGCCCTTATAAGCACTCAGATACTAGGACAAAGGAGCCTAGCTTGGCAAGGAAAGAATAGCTTGTGCAGGGGGTACAGGGGAATGAACGAACACTGGGGCAAGATTTACTTCAGCCAGAGGTTTTCTAAGAATCGAGGAGATTCCTTGCCAGAGCCTTGAAGCCACATTCTAGGAGTTAAATAGTTTTCTATTCGCTATGTTACATTTTGGATCGTGTTGATTGCTGCATTTGTGCTTCTTTGTCAAAAGCATTTCTACTTTACTTAGAGAAGGGGTTCATATGCATTGCCTATCCTCGGGGTAAAGACGCAAAGCGAGTTTTTGACCTAAACGAATGAACTTCGTTAGATTCAGATTCCACTGTATAAGCTTTATTCTGAGTTCTGACCATTAGGACTAGATGGTTGGGGAACAGGAGGATCTGTCACAACATTGCTTGACTTAGGTGTGCTGACAGTGATCCGTGGGTTAGCTAAGAGTAAGGAGGTTTTTTACCATACTTGGGAGGTATTAGGAGGTACCAGTAGCTTTCCATCCAAAAAGAGTACCTCCCCACTCAAAAAGAGACACTAAGTTTAACCTACGAGCAGTTTTCCTATCCTTGAGGAGGTACCAAGAGGTACCATTGGTACCTCTTGGTACCTCGCGTCAGGTACCACTAGGTACTGCCAAATCTCAGCCGTTCGATCAGTGTGATCAACGGCTCAAATTTGGTACCTCTTCCCTTTAAGGATGGTAAAATTTCCCTTAACCTATCCATTGATTCAAGTGGTGGTAGGATCGGTATTGCCCTCACCCGGTCGGCCCTGTCGAACGAAACGACTGACTCACTACCTCACAGCCTCACAGGGCGGCACACTCCCTTCTTGGCCGGTGACGCTCTCTCTCCCTATTGGGGCGGTGAGATCTCGGGGCTCCTTGTGACAATTCCGGAGAAGCAGGTGGCGACCAATGACTCACTCCCCCTTGTCCTTCCTCACCATATCCAACTCAGAGCCTTAGGATTTTGTGGCGTGTGGCATGGAAGCAGGGCCTGGGGTGGCGGGATATCGGCCCCTCGGTGATCCCGGAGCGGCTGGCGGGTTATTGGCTAGGCGGTCAGGGCAGTAGCGGGTAGTGTCACGGCAGATTCACATGACGAATTGAACTCGTAGGTAAGTTCCGGTTGATCTTAATCTCATAACGTGGTACATATTATGGCTTGATTCACTTCGTAGTAGTTTCTTGGTGTAGAATTCCAATATACAACCATAATTTACTAATTGAGTGCTAGTGGTATTGTAGAACTAAGAAGTGATGTGCATTATGATGCTAAAGAACAAAGCAACAAGCATAACATAGGACTGGAAAAATTTGCACCATAGATTTAGAATATGGTTTTATGTGGAACCAGATGCACATTCATATTGTTTTGGTTCATGAACCATGAAGAGCATACAACATTTTTCCTCTTAGGATAGATGTCTCATATTAAACCTATAGTATCTCCATTCCAATAAAAAAGCTACAATTTCTATGAATGTTTGACTACCTATAAGTAATTTTTATACTGTGGACTCAGCCATTCCATTTCTTGATTGGATTAGTTCGATACAAACTTTCAGTTCCATCTAGTAGGTCGTTCAGAGTATCATCCATTAAGTTCAGTTTATAAACCAGAAGGGGACATTAACAGAAGCATAATAAGAAAATTCCTTGTTTACAACTCTACAACGCATTTTATATGGAGTATTACTATGTAAGAAATTGATGAGCATGGTGCATTTGAAGGTGATTATGATGTAGTGTGCATGAAGAATTTCAATGTTTTGCTTGATTAGTCGGTGACATAGTGTATATACAAACTTCTGTAAATTGGAAATCAAAATTTGGTGATCGATGGATCCACATATAATTTTGTTGAAAAACTAAATTTAGTGATTGAAAATGTGCTTGTTCTTTGCATTAAATTCAAGAAAGGACTAGTTTAAGCTGAAGGAAAGAAAATGTTTGCTTTCATCTTATGTAGAGCCCGAAATTTACAAGCAAGCGAATTAGAAGCTTGATGATGGTTCTGTCAAATTTGAGGTGATAGTCACTTCCTTTCTGAAGTTCCTCTGTTGGTAGTTTAGAACTATCATGAATAGCTGATCCTCCATTCAACAAACTGTGATAAGCATATTGGTTTCCCATTCACTGCTGTTGCTGAGAAATAAGTTTCCTAGTTGGGTATTTTCCCCACCAAATTCTTAGTGCTGAGAAATTCCACAACAGAGTGACTATTTCAGTCACCATTAACTATTTCAAGCATAATAACATTTGTATTTAGGCTATCTTCACAGCAATGCTATACATTGTGTTATCTGCAATGAAATTCTTTGTTTACTAACAAGAAGTGCATTAACTTTGCATCAAACATATTTTGTGTGACAAGTATCGAACACCTAAAAAGATATTTCCCCCTACTTCTAACGTCCCCACACATTGACAATTCACCAACATAGTAAGCACTACAAAGACTTACTTTTGGTTAAAAAAAACAACAGGCACAAGTAATGGAATATTTGGAGTGGAGAATTTTGGAAGTCAATAGAAAGAGGATCAAAGTTGTAAAGCCTGGATCCAAAACATCATTCCCAACTACTGAAGTGCAAGGAACATACACTCATCCGTTCCATGTAAGCTCTTACCATGAAATGGACAGATATAGAATTTACTATTTATAATATGTAGTCCTTAGTTCTTATATGTAGAGATAAGGCTAACATTGAATTGAACCTTGCAGGTAGAGCTACATTGCAATGATCAGCACCGCTTTAAGATTGTTGTTGATGGTGAGAATGAAGTTGACTTGATGGTGCAAATGCGGCATATGCGAGATGTCGTCATTCACGTGATCAGAGGTGTTGCCCAAAAGTTCAACAACACCTCCCTCAACTCACTTCTCAAGATACAGGCATGAAAATTGTGTTACCTACCTGATATACCAATTAGAAAAGTTCTTTAATACCTGTGTTATAATTGTTGGTTTAGAGAATGTGTAACATTTAATAGGATTTGTAGCGTGGTAGCTTGCGGTTGTATGTGGTTGTGTGTGTTATATTTTTTTCATTTATTTTTCCAACTCTAGGTCTATTTTCTCTTCTGACTCTGGTTTTTCCAGGACTCACAAAATATATATAGGGCTGTTAGAGACTGAGAGTGGTGTTGGTGGCATATTATGTTAATATATTTTGTGTATGTCATTCTCAAAATAGGTCATTTTTTAGGAAGCTTTTCTCTATTTTCTCATAATCCTCAGCTTCATAACTTGTATACACTTCTCGAAATTTACATTTAGATGATTGATGGCTATTTGGTTAAATTGCACCATTCCCTTTGCCTGTGTATCTTATCCCAAGTGGCAGCATATAACCAGGGGATGCCACATTAGCTGCAAGGATCTGAAACCTATCCATGAGTAGCTATTGAAGGCCACAAGTTCGAGAATATTTGCCTAGACACTGTAATTAACCTCAATGGATGATCTGTGGATCAATTCTATTTTGCTAGTATAATAATATAAGAGAAGAAAATCTTGCACACCAACCAAACAAAAAGGCAACGGGCGTGCTTTCTTCTCAGTAAACTAACCGAGCTGGCATAAGGGAACAAACGTTGACATGGAATTAACAAACCACAATGTAGAATTAGCCTGTAGATTTATGAATCAGCACCGAAGTCCAAAAGAATTACAAAGAACAAAGGGTCTGATCTGGTTTTCATTAGTATAAGGGCATCTGTAGTGTATATGTCTCAAGAGGTATTAAAGTGGACCCCACGTAAATTTTAAGGGCTTACGCGTAGTGTATGAAGCCACCCCTCGGCTCTACCGATGGCCCACTCGACAGATAAAACAATAGCTGTACTTCTGAACCCGCGTCTCTCGTGAACTTTCCCCATTTCCTCCGAACCCTTCCGCTCCGCTCCTCGTGCCTTCCGCCTCCGCTCCCATCGCCGCCGCCCCGTTCCCCGTTCCCCGCCGCCGCCCCGCGATTCCACAGCCGCTGGCACCGGATCCGACACTTCGGCATCAGTTGGCACCGGATCCGACACTTCTCGTGCCTTCCGCCTCCGCTCCCATCGCCACCGCCCCGTTCCCGCTGCCGCCGCCCCGCGATTCCGCAGCCGCTGGCACCGGATCCGACCCTTCGGCATCCGTTGGCGCCGGATCTGGCCCTTTCCGCTCCGCTCCTCGTGCCTTCCGCCTCCGCTCCCATCGCCGCCGCCCCGTTCCCCACCGCTGCCGCCGCCCCACGATTTCGCAGCCGCTGGCACCGGATCCGACACTTCGGCATCCGTTGGCGCCGGATCTGGCCCTTTCCGCTCCACTCCTCGTGCCTTCCGCCTCCGCTCCCATCGCCGCCGCCCCGTTCCCCGCCGCCGCCCGTGGCCCCCCGTCCAGGAGCAAGAGGAGCAAGAGGAGCAAGATGTACGCGTCCGGGTGGCCGCTCTTGCTCTCCGATGCCGCGGTGAAGAAGAACGCGTCTGCTCTCCGAGGCCCTCCTGAAGAAGTACGCGTCTCCGAGGCCGCTCTTGCTCTTCGACCAGCGCAAGATATTGTTCGAGGTGAGGATTTCATTGCTCAAAAAAATACTGTGCTTGTGTGGTTGTAGAGTGCAGTATTTGCTCTTTCATGATTTGTGCATTGTGTGGTTGTGTGGTGAAGCTCGAGAAGGTGAGGATTTCATTGCTCCAAAAAATATTGTGCTTGTGTGGTTGTAGAGTGCAGTATTTGCTCTTTCATGATTTGTGCATTCATGATGTTGAAGATTAACTGAATACATTGATTGAAATGCAATGGACCGACTAAACTAAAAGACTGACTAATGTAATCTAATATTACAAGCAGTGCACTGAATACACTGAACTAAAAGATTAACTGAATACACTGATTGAAGTGCAGTATTGGTAGATAATGTAATCTAATATTACAAGCAGTGCACTACAAGACTGACTAAACTAAAGTTTCATGACCGAACCGGTTCCATATATGCTCTATTAAGTCTGCCTTCAACTGGTGGTGCAATGCAGAATTATGAATATGTGCGTTAATTTCAAGTACCCTAGAAAATCCATGAATTGGTCCATTTCCAAGTCCTACTATGGTCTTTCTCCTTCCCCTTTTTCTTCAGCTTTGCCTTTGCAGCCTTTTGTCCCTCTGGTCTGGTCTGCCTTGTGTCTACCTCTTGGTTGTTCAGGTTGCCAGATGAGGTGTACTCTCCTGATTCAGATATCTTTGTTCTTTTGTTGTGGTCACCATCCTCTCTAATTCTGCACCATTTGGGTTGGTCTTTGAGTTCTCTCCATAGATACTCAAATGCAAAGGGTTTATTACCTTTTACTTCTCCTTTGTACATCTCACGGACTTTGTCCATGAGCATATCGTCTGATTGCCCGCTGGACCAAGTGCTTCTTGCACGAGCATAAACACCACTGAAATGTTTGATAGGCTTGCTAATTATGGCCCAATGGCCTTTGCATTGCTTTGAGGATCTTCTTCTTCCACCTGAAGGCATGTTAGAATTGAACTCTGCAGCCACATTCTTCCAGTAGGCATCTCCCTTCTGTCCATTACCTTTAATTGAGTCAACAGAATGCATTAGCCAAGCACTAGCCAACCGTATGTTCTCCTCCTCACTCCAATTGCTGCGAGCACCTCTGTTCCCTTCATCTGGGCTGCTACCACTTGAATCTTGGATCTCGATCTCTTCTCTTCGCTGGCTGCAACTTCCTTCTCGATCTCGAGTTCCTTGAGCCATGGGTGGTGAACCACTGGCTGCAGCTTCAAAGTTTGCAACTGAGTGCAAAGACCTTCCTTGATGTTGTACACTGTGAAAACTTGGTGAACCATATTGTTGATAGTTGCCTGGGATACTATAGGGATTGATGTTTGGCATGAACTGAGAGGGTGGAATATTTTGAGTAAACTGGGATGGTGGGATGATTTGAACAAACTGAGTTGGTGGGATGTTTTGAGGAAATTGGGATGGTGGAATGTTTTGGCCACACTGAAATTGGGCAAAAGGTGGATGTTCTGAGCTTGGACTTGGAGGCTCTTGCATCAATCTAGTGAAGCTTTTGCCTGAATGATCCATTTCGCTTCGCTGTGGTTCTAACCTCCCTCTCTTCTTTGGTTTATATGCAGGTGAAAGAAGAGCTCAACGGGTAGAAAACTGCTGCTGCTGTTCAATGTGGTGGTTGGCGGTTGTTGTGCTGTAATAAAATTTGATGCTCTTTGTTGCTTTGTCTTTGGGCTGCATCTGCTGTTGCCAAAAATCTACTTTGCCATTGTTGCCAAGCTAACTTTGCTATCTTGTTGAATGTGGCGTTGTTGCCAAGCTAACTGTCTTTGTAGATTCTTTATTCTTTGTGCATCAATGTGGTGGTTGGGGATGTGGTAGTTGGTAGTTGTGGAGAGAGAACAACTGTTGTAAAGAAAATTATATTTTAATGCTTATGGTCAGGTCTTTAGCTTGAGGACCAGTTTTAAGCTTTTTTTGCTTAAAGCCTCCTTAAGGTCACCTCTGTAATGTATAAGGTTGACTTTAAGGGGGCTTAAGACCCCTGAAATGTATACACTACAGATGCCCTAAAATGAATAGACCTTAGAATGGCCCGCACAAAACAACTCCAAGCTATATTCCTCATGTATAGAGGCTAAACAAATAGAATGGAAGATGGATAACAAATGGTGAATCAAGGCAAAATCCTAACATCAAACGTAGGATCTAAACTCACTACTCCAGATTGCTAAACTAAGCCAAAACTATATGCTGAGAGATCCTTTTTAGATAAGGTACTACCAAGCTGTTTTCTTCCTATGCTGAAGATGCAACCTCATTGGCACTACCAAGGGGCCATGCTACTTTGACAAAGGAATTGTTATAAGGCACCTTTACCAACAGCCTTGCTCTTGGAATTACTAACACTAGACGACAAACCTGATGCTTCAAATATATCATCGCCATATTTGTATTACCCTGCAATACAAGAACAGTTAAAATACGATACTATGGTAGGTAATCAAAAGAAAAGAGCAATTAGCTCAGTACATTCAACAAAAACTCTCATCTATGAGAAAATCGGGACATGTATATATAATACATGTAAATTTTACATTTCAAGCATAATTTGCCAATAGAATAGTCATATGCCTTTATCAAGGCCTCCATTGTACAGAACGCTGCAAATTCTCTATTTAATACTTGATGACATGCAAAATTCCCCAGAAAAGCTAATAAGATGTTGCTTGTACATGTTTTGCACAATTGAATTCATCTCATTTCAAATGCCAACCCAGGTCAACCATCCCTATGAGCACCCTAGCATCAGATCATAGCATGAACAAATTGACCCAACAACGCCCCACATTTCGTAATTAAATATATATATATATATATACAAAATGAAGCCCAACCAAGTCACCTATTTGAACAGCTCAATCTCCTTCCCTACAGGCGCAAGATCTAGGTTCCCGTTGAAGCAGTGCACGTGCATGCGGCTCCTGGAGCTCCCGGCGTCAAATATCACCGCATACTTGTTCGATTTGTTCCCAGCTCTGACCTCGGCCAGGGGGCCCACTGTTAGGGTGATCTCAGGCATTTGGCCCAACGGCCAAATGCCAACCCCTTGACCGCGCCCTGATCGGGGGCGCCCAGCCCAATTGGCTGGTGGGCCCCTGTCGTCAGCGCCATATAAATAGAGGTGGGGGTCGGTGCGGCACGCACGACGAGGTTCACCGTGCCGCCACCATCCCCACCGACAAAACCCTAATCCGATCTAAGAGGGGGCGCTCCAGCGACAGGAACGACCACCGCCAGGGAGATCGCCGCCGCCCGGGAGACGCCGCGCGAGAGCCTCGCCACCTTCTTCCCGACCGTCGCGCCGTGCGCGCAGACTTCACCGAGCGAACCCGTGATGGCCAACCCCTCCTCCTCTACATCGGACGGTTGGTACCCCTCTCTCCCTCTCGGTTTTATCTCAAGAACCCGAACGAACAGAAGAACCCGCTAGATCTAAACCCTAGGAGATCCCTAAAGCAGATCTAACAATGGTATCAGAGCACCCTAGGCGTAGATCTTAGATGGGGAAAAGAAAAAGAAAGAAAAGAGGGGAAGAGCTAACCCTAACCCTAACCCTAGAAAAGAAACGACTGGGCTTACCTGGCCGTCGTCGCCGGGCCGTCGTCGTCGCTGGCGTGCGGGAGATCGGCCGAGCCTTGGGCTCGCCGGCGCTCCACGTGCGGGCCACCGTCGATGCGCGGGACAGATCCGAGCGCGCGCGCTCGGAGGGGCGCCGACACGGAGCCGCTCGACGGCGGCGCCCTCCCTCTAAGGGGAGGGTGCACGCCGGCGAGAGGGCCCATGGCGGCACCGGTCTTCTTCTCCTTCTCAGGCGGCGTGGACGTAGTCGCCGCCGCCGCCGCCGAGACCGCTCGGGCGCGAGGCGAGAGAGGGGAGAGGAGGAATGAACTAGGGTTACGGGGCGTCCGGCCGCGCGCGGGTTTTGATCGGCGAACGCCGCTCGGCCGTCGATGGCGTCGGACGGCCGAGATTCGCGCGAGGCGGTCGGCCAGCGGCGAAGGTTTCGCGCCCAGCCCAGTTGCGCGCGCGCGCGCGCGCGCGAGGAGCGAGAGCCGTCGGATGCGAATCCGACGGCCGACGGCGCGGAGCGGGCGGCGCGTGAGGCCGAAAGGCGCGCGTGAGGCGCACTGGCTGCGCCGGGGGATGGGCCAAGGAGCGCACGTGCGCGCCGGCCGAGCGGGCCAGCGCATGTGGCGAGCGAGCCGCCGTGGGCGTGGTGGCCGGTGAACAGAGCCAAATTGGCGTATGAGCGATAAATCCGAAAATTGATGTTTAATTAATTTCAGAAGCATTTTTTGATGAATTTCAATGAAATTTGATCCAAAATCTCTGTACTTTGTTTTGCACCAACATGTTAATTTTTCAGAGATTAAATGTATGCGAATAATGCTACGTATGATGAATTATTTTGAATAATTACGCTTTCATTGCAAAAGTTAATGTTGATTGATTTTTCATTATTAAATTCGAACCAACGGAGAATTTAATTTTGGAAAAATAGATATAATTTCAGAGATTTATGATATTGTTATTTTCGACCAACGTTGATAATAACAAGATTATAATTTTAATTGATGATTTTATGCATTATTTCTATTTACGCCCAGCGGTGATGTAGATTTAATGTATAGATAAAATTGATTTAATTGTATATCGTATTTTTGACCAACGTTGGAAATAAGGCATATAATTTTGTCATTTACGTTCTCACTTTATTTGAACTATTTTTCAGCGGATACAACTTGATGAGTTATATCGAGAGATCCCCACTCTCAAAGGAGATAATTATGGAGAGTGAAAGAAAAGATAGACTTAGCGTTTATCTTGGTGAGGTGGACTGGTCCTCACTACAAAGACGTCCCACCGAGCCTATGGCACCGGTGAGGATCAAAATGAGGATGATCTTGCTTGGCGAGAAAAGACGAGGGATCATGCTCCCTTACGGATGTCTTATGACCTTGAGCATAAGAAATGGACCACACCAACAAGAAATGTATGGTGTGATAAAGAACACAATTGAGCTTTGCAATTGTGGGCTTAATCGCAGAGTGTGACACTCATCACGAGTACCTTGATAAAATAAAGAGTCGGTTCAACGGCTCTTCAAAACTTACGCTACACACTGATTAAGCGACTTGTGACAAAAAGTACTGTAATGGCGGTGGCATAAGAGAGCACATACTAAGGATGAGCAACTTGGCATCCAAGCTTAAACCAATGGATTTGACTCTCAAGGATGAGTTCCTTATTCATTTGGTTTTGCTTCCTTCTTAGAAAGAGTTTGACACTTTTGTTGTCAACTACAATATGCAGCCAGAAATGGGACTTGGAAAAGTGCATAGCTATGTGTGTGCAAGAGGAGGAAAGAATTAAATCCTCACATGGTGGTTCTATCAACTATGTGAAGGATAACAAGAAAAAGAACTTCAACAAGAACTCCTCCTCAAAGAACAAGGAAAAGCCCATGTCCATCACCTCAACAGAATAAATTTCTTTGTAGACAAAGACCGTGTCTTCATCAGAAGAAGACAGACACTACAAGAAGAACTGTCACGATTACTTAAAGATGATAATGGCAAAGAAAGGTGAGAACATTATTACCTATATAAATGAATCCTGTATGTGCAATATTCGAAATCCACTTGGTGGATTGACTTAGGAGCAACTGTTCATGTTGCTAATTCTTTACAGGGATTCCGTTCGACGAGGACTACGCAAAGAAAAGAAAGATGCATTAAAGTCGCAAATGGAGTCCAAGCTGAAGTTGAAGCCGTTGGCGATCTTTCATTAGAGCTAGCTAATGGTTTCACTTTTTTACTTAGAGATGTCCTTTATGTTCCCTCTTTACAGAAGAATTTGATTAGTGTTTCAAATTTGGACAATGATGGTTATGATTGTAATTTTGGAAATGGCAAGTGTGAAATAATGTTTAATAAAGAATGTGTTGGTCTTGCCATCTTACAAAATGAGCTTTATTTGTTATCATTATGTGATGATGTGAATGTCGTATGCGATAATGGGAACGTCGCATGCGAGAAAGTGATTGAATCCTCGTCTACGAATGTAAACAGGAAACGAAAGAGAACTCTAGATGAGTCGTCGAAATTATGGCACTGTCGTTTAGGCCATATTTCGAGGGGGAGAATAGAAAGACTAGTTAAGAATGATATTCTTCCTCCATTAGAGTTCTCCGACTTAGAACAATGCAGAGAATGCATTAAAGGAAAATATGTAAAGAAAATTAAGAAAGACGCCAAAAGAAGCATAGGAGTTCTACAAATTATTCACACAGATATTTGTGGTCCTTTTCCTGTGAAAAGTGTGGATGGATATGACTCGTTCATAACATTCACGGATGATTACTCCCGTTATGGATATATTTATCCAATCAAAGAAAGAAATGAAGCTTGGATAAATTCAAGATATTTAAGGCTGAAGTTGAAAACCAACACAATTTAAAGATTAAGATAGTCCGATCTGATCGTGGGGGGAGTACTACGGTCGACATACCCCATATAGATAAGTTCCTGGACCTTTTGCAAGGTTTTTACAGGAAAATGGCATAGTGGCCCATATTCTACACCGGCGAACCTCAAAGAAAATGGAGTAGTGAAAGACGCAACCGTACTCGATGGATATGGTGCGAAGCATGATGAGCTATTCCACACCGCCATTGAGTTTATGGATGGAGGCGTTGAAAAGCGCCATTCATATTCTCAACAGAGTGCCTAGTAAGTCGGTGCCCAAAACACCGCATTTAGTTGTGGACGGGAAGAGTTCCTCACTAAACCACTTACGTGTGTGGGAGTCTGCTGAGGCTAAAGTATTTAACCCAAACCTTGGGAAGCTTGATCCCAAAGCAGTGAGTTGCCATTTCATTGGCTACCCGAAAAGTCAAAAGGTTTTCGTTTCTCTGCCTGACAGGATATACAAAGTTTGTAGAAACGAGACACGCTGTCTTCTTAGAGGATGAAATGATGAGAGGAAGTATGGTAGCTCGTGAGATTGATCTTGAAGAGAAGCGGGTGTATGCACCCACTCTGATGATTCAAGAGCCATTCTTCACACTACCTGCTGTCGCTGCACCAACGGTGCAAGACACTGTGGTGCCATCACCTGTTATTGTTCCTCCTGTGGCAACAATGAATGATAATGAGGAACCTATTTTTCAGGATCCTATAGAACCTATTGCCACAGATGAGGGGGAGCAACAGCAGCCTCAAACAGAAGATGTACCAAATGAGGAGGCCCCGAGGAGGTCTTAAAGAGTAAGAAGATCAGCTATTTCTGATGATTATCAGATTTATCATACAGAGGAATTTCAAATGGAGGATGATCCCACCTCATTTGAAGAAGCCATGAGAAGCGAAAATTCTTCAAAATGGCTTGAGCCCATGGAAGAGGAAATGAAGTCCATGAAGGCTAATAAAGTCTGGGACTTGGAAATTATTCCTAAAGGAGCCAAAACAATAGGCTGTAAATGGGTCTACAAGACAAAGCTTGACTCCCAAGGGAATGTAGAAAGATACAAAGCGCGACTTGTGGCAAAAGGCTTTACGCAAAGAGAAGGGATTGATTACAATGAGACTTTTTCTCCAGTCTCATGTAAAGATTCCTTCAGAATCATAATGGCATTAGTAGCACATTATGATTTAGAGTTACATCAGATGGATGTAAAGATGACATTTCTTAATGGGGATTTAGAGGAAAATGTTTACATGGCACAACCGAAGGGTTTTGTCGTGGAAGGAAATGAAAGAATGGGATGCCGCCTAAAGAAATCAATTTATGGGTTAAAGCAAGCTTCAAGACAGTGGTACTTGAAGTTTGACAGTACAATAAGAAAATTTGGGTTTAAAGAGAATGTAGAGGACAACTGTGTTTATGCAAAGTTTAAAGATGGGAAGTTTATCTTCCTAATCCTGTATGTGGATGATATCCTACTAGCTAGTAGTGATGTTAGTCTCTCATCGGAGACAAAGAAGTTTTTGTCCTCAAACTTTGATATGAAAGATCTTAATGAAGCTTCGTTCGTTCTAGGGATCGAAATTCACCGGGATAGAAACAAAGGGACATTGGGACTATCGCAAAAGACATACATATAGAAAATCTTAAAGAAATTTGGTATGCATAAATGTAGTCCTTCACCTGCACCTATAGTCAAGGGCGACAGATATGGGGATTTTCAATGCCCCAGGAACCAGTATGAGATCGATCAAATGAAAACGGTTCCATATGCTTCAGCTGTCGGAAGCTTACAGTATGCTCAAGTATGCACACGCCCTGACTTAGCGTTTGTGACCGGGTTACTTGGCAGATTCCAGAGCAATCCTGGAATAGAACATTGGAAATTGATAAAGAAAGTCTTGCGTTATTTGCAAGGAACAAAAGGCCTCATGATGACATACAGAAGATCAGATTCACTCCATATAGTGGGGTATACAGATTCTGATTTTGCGGGAGATAATAGAAAGTCTACATTCGGATATGTGTTCACTCTCGCTGGAGGAGCTATATCGTGGAAAAGCTCAAAGCAAACCGTCACTACATCGTCCACAATGTATGTCGAGTTGTAGCATGTTATGAGGCTACGGGGCAGGTGAACTGGCTAAAGAAGTTCATACCCGGTTTGAAAGTGGTTGACGACATCAATAGACCATTTAAGTTGTACTGCGATAATGAACCCGCAGTAATGTATGCCCACAACAATAAGTCAAGTGGTGCTGCCAAACACATTGACATAAAGTACTATGTTGTGAAAGATAAAGTTCGCGATCAAATTATAAGTCTTGAGCATATAAGTACCGCAAAGATGTTAGCGGATCCGCTTACTAAAGGTTTACCACCCAACGTGTTCAGAGAACATATAGCGGCATGGGTTTAAGGAAAGCCTATGATTCTGGACTAAAAGATGGCCCAAAAGATTAAAGTAACTATTTGAGCAGAGATGTGTATTGTAGTCATTAAATCTATCGCGATTGACCGTGACGATGAGACATGTTCTATGCACTAATCTATGATGGAATGAGTAAAGTCAAAAGTAATTAAAGTAAGCATAGATTGAGATCAAGGGGGAGAATGTTAGGGTGATCTCAGGCATTTGGCCCAACGGCCAAATGCCAACCCTTGACCACGCATACGATCGGGCGCCACCCAATTGGCTGGTGGGCCCCTGTCGCCAGCGCCATATAAACAGAGATGGGGGCCGGGGCGGCACGCACGACGAGGTTCACCGTGCCGCCACCATCCCCACCGACAAAACCCTAATCCGATCTAAGAGGGGGCGCTCCAGCGACGGGAACGACCACCGCCAGGGAGATCGCCTCCGCCCGGGAGACGCCGCCGCCAGGGAGCCTCGCCACCTTCTTCCCCGACCGTCGCTGCCCGTGCGCAGACTTCACCGAGCGAACCCGTGATGGCCAACCCCTCCTCCTCTACATCGGACGGTTGGTACCCCTCTCTCCCTCTCAGTTTTATCTCAAGAACCCGAACGAACAGAAGAACCCGCTAGATCTAAACCCTAGGAGATCCCTAAAGCAGATCTAACACCCACCTCTGGTCGCCAGCGGTGAGAAGCCCACCATCGGAGCCCCTATGATGGCGGAGATGGGCACACACCGCATGAGGAGAAGCACGAACGAGATGAGGGACACCAGAGCAGATGAGGTGGCGCGAAGGGGATCAGTTGATCTAGAGTTTGTTCACCAAATCGGGGGAGGCAGCACGGAGACGCATAAGTGACTCGCTGAGGACGCCGAGTTGGGCCTAGGTCTAACCAGTTAGTACCAAATTACCATTATACCCTTGCAGCGGTGGTACCTTCACCCTCTGGTTTGCTATGGATAAAGCAGTGCCATGAGGTACCTTGCTTTCCCAGCTATTAGATCTCAGTACAATGGACGGCTAAGGAGCATTCCAAGGATGGTAAAAAAAACTCAAAAGTAAGTGCCATTGCCACTACAGAGAGGTTGTTGGCTTAATTGAATGGCGCACTTGATCTGTCGCCCTTCTAACTTTCATTCTACAACATGTCAACATGTCTGTGTGTTGTTGAGACAGGATACACTGGGCAGTGGGCATTAGCATGTCAAAATGATGATTTTTGGGGGCATATGAGTACAATTTCACTACACTTTTTGTTCTAACTAGCATAATATTGTGAATGGAATGTGCTGTATACAGTCAATAAAATGGTAGTTTTATGGGTAAAGGTAAAAGGAACAAAAGATCTGTTTTTTTCTCTGAACAAATGTTCTGAAGATATTCAGCTAGGCATGCAGAGCTAGTTTTGTCATACCCTGAGCCTTCCATCACTAATCACTTTACCTTTTACACTTACTTCTTTATCAGATGTCTTCTTTATCAGATGTCTTATGCTTCTTTTACTTCGCAGAGTAACAAAAGTAACTGAACTTGTTGCTGTGCTTTAATCAGCTCAACTAATCTGATATGATCAGAACACTGAGCAACCCAGTTTAATAAACCTTATCATGGGCAGTCCACCAAACGTCCAAACCTGCTTTTAGCTAGGATGTGACACGTGCAGAGTGCGTTCAGTTTTGTTATGCGAGTTGAGTCGCTTTCAGCGCGACGATCCTATACCAAAATTTTCGTTGTTCTCCTTTTCAGTTTTCCATTGAGTAGTGCACAGACCATTTTGCTCGTCATCCTGTCTTCCGTAGTGGCGCATACAATTGTGCTCCTGACAAAGCATATATGAATTTTTGCAATCTGCTTTTCACACTTGTACTGCACTAGCCATAGCCACATGTCTGCACTTGAGCCATATTCTTTTCGATTGCAGCCGATGGCTTTTGACCTTAGTACAAGAACTTCTATGAATAAATAGAATTCTGATAAACATTATCAAAAAGGCTATCCCGACAAACCACTTCGGCATGGCGGTGGAGAATCCATCCTATTTATTTATTCAGAGAAAACTATAAGTCATAAGGTGTAAACTGAAAAGAATTATGCCCTTGAACTCAAAATACGACACTTAGTGACGGAGCTGGGCCTCGAGTCGTCGGGGCAATGGCCGGAGGCCCAGCCAAAATTTTTTTTTTGAGCTATCTATGAACTGGGCCCGAGGCCCAGCTCCTTCCTGGGTACGCCCCTGGCAACACTGCCATTCTCTTGATTCTTGAAGCCTATAAATACCACCGGTCTCTCTCCCAGCACTTCCACCATCCAAATCCTACCAATCCTCGAACCAACTGGTCGCTCGATCTAATTTTCTCTTGAGTTTCACGTACGCAATGAAGCCGTCTCAGCTGCTCTTCGTGCTCCTGGTCGCCTGGGCGGTCGTCCTGCTGTGCGTGGCCGCGCCGGGGGCGGACGCTGCGTGCGACGCGACACAGCTGACCCCGTGCGCGGGCGCCATCATCGGGAACGCGGCGCCGACGGCGGCGTGCTGCAGCAGGATGAAGGAGCAGCAGTCGTGCCTGTGCCAGTACGCGCGCGACCCCAACCTGCAGCGCTACGTCAACTCGCCCAACGGCAAGAAGGTCATGGCCGCGTGCAAGGTGCCCGTGCCCACCTGCTAAATCGAGCCTCGCTTGGCTGGCCTCTGCGTGCAACGCTAGTCTGTGGCATGGGCCACTTGACAGAGATATGATATATAACAGAGGCACAGTGTGTTGTGTTTGCGTGTTTCCGTACTTACCGTGCGGTGTGTGGTTACCATGGTGTTGATGTACTCCAGTACCTGTATCTACGCGACTTCTCTGGAGTTTGGATGATATGTGTATAAATAAAGGCGGTAATAACGATGTATGCAATTATGTTTGTGTGCTGATACTCTAGTTCTTTGATGCATAGATGATGGCAAACTGGTGACAGTAACTGCAGCAATACATATTGATGGGAGGATCTGCGCATCTTTGTTTCTTTCTCTTTTTTTTTAAGAAAATGCTTCTAACCCAAACCCTTGTACTCAGTCAGATGGCCCTTCACAAGGTTGCCCGAGTCGCAATTCATATTACTATCCTATATTCTACATCTATATCCTAATTAGGATCGTAATCTCGACAAACTTGACCTCAGAGATACTATTAGAAGGAATGGACACATCAAAATTTTCTCTTATCACCGTTGTATCCAAAGATTGCTGGCACCTATTAGTCAACTCCCCCTGTTTCTCAGTGAACTGCAGGAACAGCCTGATAGCGGCAGTTTTACAAAAAAGAGAAAAAAAACGCTTGGGCTAGAGCCAATCCGGTTTGGTTTTGTGAACTCTATTCTTAATACTTTGTAACTGGCTTCATTTAGAACGTAGGAATTTTACATAGAACAGTTATTGGTTCTAAACAGGGCCAATGGGGATTAGTCTCTTAATTTGTCAAAAGGTAGTAGAATGACCCGAGAAGGAATGGTCATGTTTGGTCCTAATCTAATCGAATCAGTGGAGTGCCACCACTACGGGTGTTTTGACCTTGTGAGCAAATGGTAGCTCTAAATCCACATTTTTCACCACGACGAAGACCTAACCGGTGGCAGTGTCTAAATGATTATCCATGATGACGTCACTCACGCTGTTTCGGTGGCTCCGATCTTTCGGTGCGCATGCATGACCGCTGATACGTGTAACTCAGCAGCGCACGTATCGCTGAGGCTTTCCTTGGCCAACCTTTGCCATCCCTTCGTTAATTTGGCCCTCGTCACGAGTCCTACCCGTTCTACTAACCCACTGAGATCTCTCTCCAGAAAAAATGTAGGACCGGATGAGACAACAGAGGGAAGGTAAATAGTGCCTAAAGATTTTTCCTCCAAATATTCACATATTTCTTTTTCTCCAATAGCTACAAAGCTATGAAGATTTAGGATATGAGGTCTACTAGAAAACAGAGAAA
This sequence comes from Dendrocalamus sinicus, assembly GCA_036346575.1. Taxonomy (NCBI): domain Eukaryota; kingdom Viridiplantae; phylum Streptophyta; class Magnoliopsida; order Poales; family Poaceae; genus Dendrocalamus; species Dendrocalamus sinicus. The sequence continues at coordinate 2,566,746 of CM070655.1, read as the reverse complement.
CTCAGACTACTGACAAACTAGATCAGAGCGTTGTGAGGTCAAATTACGACTACTCCGCGGAAGCTCAATCGTGGTTGAATACGACCATTGTCTGGTTGACACAATGGTAGTCGATGTCCGTGCAATTTGCGAACGATAAGAGATTGCTAAGAGATCAAGCGACCACACGACTTAGAATCAGACGCTCGGCCGAAGGAAAACAGAGTGGTCGAAAACCTGACCGACAACAGATAGTGAACAGACACGGTCGGAAAACATACAAAGCAGTTAAACGCTACTGCGTGGTCGAATATCTTTCTGCCGTGGTCGAACCGACCGAGCAGTGGTCAGTCTGTGTACCGAGTGCTTGAACGCCAACTCGTGGCCGATCAAACTGTTACGAATCTGCCCTTGAATTCTAATCTTTATTTCTTGCAAATATTGCAATGGCTAAACTGGTTACAAACATCTCAATTTATATGCCTATAACTCCTAATAGCACACGACTAGGACTTCGAATTGGACACTACTTCAACTCGAATTACACCCGAAAACAAACTCAATTTACGACTAGGACTCTAAGTCAAGATTAAATCTAACAATCTCCCCCTTAATCTTGACTTTCTATCTTGTTTGAGTTTGGACGGCGACACATCTAAAACGTCCTTGACTCAACTCATCTTCAGAGCACTTCATCTTCGCTGAGCGCTTCGGCAACAAACGCTTTCTTCGTCTTCGGCTTTTAGCATTCTGAAGCAAAGTGTCCATAATCATTACAGTTATAACACCTCACTTTTGCCTTATCAAACCTCCAACCTTTACGGCCTTGTCCATCACCTCTGGAAGTGTTCTTGCCTTCACGCTTTGATGATTGTTCCTCCCACTCAGCGCGAGTCAACAAGAGCTGTCCTTCACCTTTGTTGCTAGTGTCATGGATGCGTTCCTCATATGCCTTAAGACGACCGATGACCTCCTCCATGGTCATTGCCTTTAGGTCTCCAAATTGCTCTATGACTGAAGCAATCGGGAGAAACTGTGAGGGAATAGCACGAAGGAATTTCTTCGCCACATACAACTCTTCCACCTTCTCGCCAAGGGCCCGTATCTTGTTGACGATGACCGTCAACCAGACGGCGAAGTCATTGATCGACTCCGTTTCCTTCATACGCAGCACCTCGAACTCGGTCTTGAGAGTTTGTACCTTTGCTTCCTTCACACGATCTGCGCAAAGATGCATCGCTTTCAACGCCTCCCACGCGGCTTTGGCCGTCTCCTTTTCGGCCAGTAGGAAGAGCGTCTCTTCTGGGATGCCCTGGTAGATGGCCGCCAATGCCATCTGATCTTTGCGCACATCGACGTTGCCGTTCTCGATCGCATCCCACACTCCTTGAGCCTTCATGTAAACCTTCATCTTGATTGCCCATGCTGCATAATTGCTCGTCGTGAGCATCGGATAATGCAGCGAGATACCGGAACTCTCCTTCGCCATCGTACGGATGATGCCTCGTTGCCGTCGACACCGGTTCCCGAATTACGCGACATGATCTTGGGCACGGATCAAAAATTCCAGCTACTTTGAAGTCTCTTGGACGGAGAGAAACGGAAGGAAAACTTGCTGTTTTCCTTTTTCTCTATTTCTTGAATTTTGCTCTTGCTTGGACTTGCGCTCCGTTGCCTGAACTACTGCTTCGCTTGGATTTTTATTGTGTCATCTTGTCTCTGCGACTCGGAGACGGACGGAGACTTCGGCTCGTAGACGGACACACGCTCGGAGATGCTGCTCTGTGCGGATTGACTGAGACGTGCTGAACTGAAACTCTTTGCCTCGTTTCATTGTCCTGCACTGCATGCTGCAATCCTTTTTCTATGCTTTGATTTCTGTGTGTGTGGATGGTGCGGAAATCGAGACTCAATGGAAAAGCAAAACACTTCAACCCGTAGAAGAACAAAAACGTGCTCCTTTTCTTTGGTCTTTCTTCTCTCACCAAATCACATGCAAAGCACCAACTGCATGTATGTCTACATGATATCCGGCTGCATGTTTGATCTCCATGCATGGCTGCATGCAGGGCTGGATTTCCAGCGCGCGTCGGTGCCCTCGCGCGCGGAAGCACGAGTGGACGTGATGCCCGTACGCACACCTTGGAGAGGCCGCGCGGCGCCGCGACCCGCGGCGCGTGATCTACTCCGGGAACCCGTGCCCGGACTTCCGCCACCACGCTCTCGCCCAAGTCGACGTTGACGACCTGGGAGTCACCTCCGTCCTTTCCGGCAGGACTGATGCAGCCAACTTTCGCTTCGTTGCCTTGACGAAAACAGCGATTTCATCGCCTCCTGTGCGCCCAAGACGCTATGTCAGATGACCCGAGGCTGGCGACGGCGTGCAACAGTGGCCGCCCCCAGGAGCGGAGATTGCTCCTCCCGGGGGCAACAGCAGAAGAAATCAAGGTTGGCTCTGATACCAATTGTTACGAATCTGCCCTTGAATTCTAATCTTTATTTCTTGCAAATATTGCAATGCCTAAACTGGTTACAAACATCTCAATTTATATGCCTATAACTCCTAATAGCACACGACTAGGACTTCGAATTGGACACTACTTCAACTCGAATTACACCCGAAAACAAACTCAATTTACGACTAGGACTCTAAGTCAAGATTAAATCTAACACAAACCATTCGGTAGCAGGCTGTCTGATCTCTGGTCAAGATTTCCGACATGACCGAAAATAGTCATTCGCTCGAGAAGAATTGTGCGTCGAAAACAAAACAAAGGAAGGAAAAAGACACACGACCACAAGACCCGATTTCCGAATATGTTTTGATTCACGGATCAATTTGTCATGAGACTTCAAACACAGCAAGAACACATCCTCTGGCTGAGAAAATCCCGAGAGGTCATGACTTCTTTGCCGAGCACGCAACAGAAGACATGGTCGAACTCGAAACAGAGGAAGCAGCGAGATGCTCGACCGCAAAGACCAAACTTCAAGAATCTTTTGATCAAGAGTTCAACTGGTCAAGAAACTTTGTGCGCACATTGCTTAAGGTCTCAAGAAGCTATTCCAATCTTGAATTGAAATCTTATCAATCAGATTGAGACCTTTTGTGATTTGATCGAGAGCGCATAAGAACCGAGTTCATGAACCGAAATCGTTGATTAGAACCGCTCGTGGGTCAAAGATAGCCGAGTTAGTTTGGAGTACAATCCCACATGTCACTGCGATTCAGAACAATCAACAAGATCAAGCCAAGAACAAGAGATAGCTAAGAACACAGAAAAAGAACAAACAGAGAAACCGCAATCAAGACATCCAAGCAATAAACAGAGAACACAACTCAAATAGAAGCATAGAGACGAATGATTGCATACATGAAAGTTTCAACACCAACTCCCCTCGGGAGAACATGCTCTACCCTAGAGCTACACTCACACAGATAAACTCCCATTGGGAGGGAGAGGCGACAGCCGCCAAGGCTCAGTCGACCAGCTCAACTCCAACTCTTGCCTCCCCTCTCCCTTTTATAGGCTCACATGCGAACCTTGACCTAATGGATCCACCCATTAGTCTTCACTGGGGATAACCAGTAAACCCCACTTAACACCGGATTTTACACCTACGCACACTCGTGACAACCCGTTAACACCGACAAGTCACAGTTGCTTTAACAGACCAGCTCCCCTTTTGCAGCCTTGAGTCAATTCTCCAAATTGCCCCTCAAGCACCTTCCCGGAAGCTTCCCGTCCTCGCACGACCGCACTTGCCTCCAACCGACTAGACCTTGACTTCTCCCTGAGTCTAGTCCCGGTCCGCTCCACTGCACATGATCGCACCCCCGCATCCTGACCGTCTGGACCTTAGCTCCTCCCTGAGCCTAGTCCCGGTCCACCTCGCCATTGCCCATTATGTCCACCTCCGGCAGCTTCAGCTCCGGTTCCTCGTCTCCCGGCTTGCAACCACCTCAGCAACCTCGATCATCTTTAGCGTTTCCGACCGTCTGGATCTCAACACCTCTTGTGCCTACTCCCGATCCTCCCACGCCTCACCATGACCTAGCTCCTCCCTAAGCCTAGTCCCGGTCCACCTCGTCATTGCCCGTCGTGTCCACCTCCGGTAGCTCCAGCTCCAGTTCCTCATCTTCCGACTTGCAACCACATCAGTAGTCTCGATCATCTTCAGCGTCTCCGACCGTTTGGATCTTAACACCCCTATACTTAGTTCCGGTCCTCCCACGCTCGTCATGGCACCGCACGTTCTACTATGGCTGCTCAGCTTAGCTGGCTCGATACATGTGCTCGATCGATCGCTTGGTAGTGGCCTACAAAACTTAATAATTGTACTGCACGACTTTTACTTGCCTGGAGAAGGTGAGATTGGGGACTGGTGGCGGGGTACGTGGTATCGCGCGATTGGTCGCGATGGATGCTTTGCACGGGACAGCGCATTTGCTTTAAGCTTTACACGGTGTCCCAAGGCTTTGAATGCATGAAGCCCACGAAGGAGATTCCCCGGAGAGAGACTCCATTGAAGTTACAAATATAAACATGAACAAGGACCTCTACCAAAAATACCAAAAGAAAGACATCCTCATCATAAAGCTGGGTGGACAGCAGGAAACAAAATGGAAACAAACCGTAACCATCCTTCCCCGACCGGCCAGCCTGTCTAGCCTCTTCCCTTCCTTCCTTCCTTCCCTCTCCATCCGTAGCACCTCACATATTAATATGATTCTTGAAGCCGATAAATACCACCAGTCTCTCTCCCAGCACTTCCACCATCCAAATCCTACCAATCCTTGAACCAACTGGTAGTAGCTACAGTACGCTCGATCTAATTTTCTCTGAGTTTCACGTACGCAATGAAGCCGTCTCAGCTGCTCTTCGTGCTCCTGGCCGCCTGGGCGGTCGTCCTGCTGTGCGTGGCCGCGCCGGGGGCGGACGCTGCGTGCGACGCGACGCAGCTGACCCCGTGCGCGGGCGCCATCATCGGGAACGCGGCGCCGACGGCGGCGTGCTGCAGCAGGATGAAGGAGCAACAGCCGTGCCTGTGCCAGTACGCGCGCGACCCCAACCTGCAGCGCTACGTCAACTCGCCCAACGGCAAGAAGGTCATGGCCGCGTGCAAGGTGCCCGTGCCCACCTGCTAAATCGTTCGACCCCGCGCGCAGCCTCGCTTGGCTGGCCTCTGCGTGCAACGCTGGTCTGTGGCATAACAGAGGCACAGTGTGTTGTGTTTGCGTGTTTCCGTACTTATCGTGCGGTGTGTGGTTACCATGGTGTTGATGTACTCCAGTACCTGTATCTACGCGACTTCTTTGGAGTTTGGACGATATGTGTATGAATAAAGGCGGTAATAACGATGTACGCAATTATGTTTGTGTGCTGATACTCTAGTTCTTTGATGCATAGATGATGGCAAACTGGTGACAGTAATTGTAGCAATACATATTGATGGGAGGATCTGCGCATCTTTGTTTCTTTCTTTTTTTTTTTTAAGAAAATGCTTCTAACCCAAACCCTTGTACTCAGTCAGATGGCCCTTCACAAGGTTGCCCGAGTCGCAATTCATATTACTATCCTATATTCTACATCTATATCCTAATTAGGATCGTAATCTCGACAAACTTGACCTCAGAGATACTATTAGAATGAGCTAGAAAACTAAGATGGCCCTGAGAGTGGACTATGGGTTCGGTTCTAATTATTTCAAGTTATTCTGACAGGTTTTTTTAATTTCTCAGTGAACTTCAGGAACAGCCTGATAGCGGCTGTTTTACCAAAAAAAAAAACAACTCTTGGGCTAGAGCCAATCCGGTTTGGTTTTGTGAACTCTATTCTTAATAATTTGTAGCTGGCTTCATTTAGAACGTAGGAATTTTACATAGAACAGTTATTGGTTCTAAACAGGGCCAATGGGGATTAGTCCCTTAATTTGTCAAAAAGTAGTAGAATGACCCGAGAATGAATGGTCATGTTTGGTTAATTTGTCAAAAAGTAGTAGAATGACCCGAGAATGAATGGTCATGTTTGGTTAATTTGTCAAAAAGTAGTAGAATGACCCGAGAATGAATGGTCATTTTTGGTCCTAATCTAATCGAATCAGTGGAGTGCCACCACTACGGGTGTATTGACCTTTTGAGCAACAGGTAGCTCTGAATCCACATTTTTCACCACGAAGAAGACCTAACCGGTGGCAGTGTCTAAATGATTATCCATGATGACGTCACTCACGCTGTTTCGGTGCGCATGCATGACCGCTGATACGTGTAACTCAGCAGTGCACGTATCGCTGAGGCTTTCCTTGACCGACCTTTGCCATCCCTTCGTTAATTCGGTCCTCGTCGCGACTCGCGAGTCCTTCCCGTTCTACTAGCCCACTGAGACCTCTCTCCAGAAAAAAGAATGTCCCGTTTCATACCACAGTCCAACACGCCACCCTCTTTTTTTTTTAGGAAAGTTCAACACGTCACCCTGATCCGAACCGTCTCTCTTGTAGTATGCTTCCATTCCATCCGATCCCAGCACGACAGCGAAGGCATCGGTCGCCTTCTTTCTGGTGGTTCTCGTAGTGGCCAGCGCGGTGCTGTGCCTGCAGACGCCGGGCGCGGACGCGGCGACGACGTGCAACCCGACGCAACTGACCCCGTGCGCGTCCGCGATCCTCGGGAACGCGGCGCCGTCCGCGGCGTGCTGCGGGAGGCTCATGGCGCGCCCAGCGAGCTGCTTCTGCTGAGCGAGTGAGCTCCGGGTCTCTTTTTTCATTTTTTAAAAGCTGTTTTTAGTTTTCTATATTTAATTAGTTTTTAAATAAACTATGTTTTTAAGTCGAGATCTATAAATAGATTGTAATACACGCAGTAGTGATTTTATTAATATCGATCAAAATCATACATGAATTTTTGTTACTTCATACTCTCTAACACAAATAATTTAAAAGTTATAAATTATAGTAATAAGTCATAAATTAAAGGAAAAAAACAGACCCCTCTCACGCGCTGCAGGTACGTATGTCCTGACGAGGTACTAGTAATAAGTGTTCTATCTACAATTATGAATAAGTTGGGATGTTCTACTAGTACTAGCCAGTACTAAGAGTGTTTTATCTACAGTTACTAGTTATGTGCTCGTGCGTTGCAACGAAAAATCAAAATTTGCAACTAATTAATTTCCATGCTACATGCAGTCATCATGTGGGTATACAAATATAACTTCAATGCAATACTCTTAATTCCTCAACAAACAATACTACAAACCTAGGGCTACATAGCGTGTGTTAATACAGTAATGGTGGTGAAACAAATAGAAGGTATTGTCATCAAGCAATTCAAAAAGGCTAGCATACTTTTCTTTCAACTAAAAACATACAATAAGCTGTAGTAGTCCTAATGAGCAGATCTTATGAATGAAAAATTGTGTCTTGCACTCTCTCTAGTGGGACAGTGTTCCAAAAACAAGTATTTCTAAATCATTTCCTTATGTTAATTTTCTTTGTAGTCGTATATCACCTTCTGCTATTTTCCTTTACAAACCAGAATAAATTGAACTGCTCCTTAAAAATATTTCAGATGACCTAACTCCTAAGTAAGATCACAGTCCCCACCCCCACCCGCCTTTTTTCCTTTAAGCCTGAGGATAATTGTGTTCAGCAACATCCATGAAGCATCTTATGAAAAATAATGACATGGCAGTTGTCGAAGAACCAAGTGAATCAATTTCACCCATGGAAGCATTTTCAGCATATAGTGACACAAAAAATTAAATGCCTAAAGTTAGAAGGTACAAACCCAAAGTATATAGGTTAAAATGTTTCATTACATCAAGGATCCGTTTGTAAGGGAGTCAACAAACTCAATATTTATGTAATGAACAAATATTTGTGGTGATATGATAAATATCATTGCATAAATACATAATTATTTCATTATTTGTGCTTGTCTATGTTATCATTAGTCAGATGCAGCTTTGTATATTTTGAATTTCATGTGTTCTAACTTTTAAGGTGACTTTATAAGTTATGTAAGCTTCCTTTAGTGTATGAACTAACCCTGAGTAGCTAGTTGAGCTAGTTTGTGGTAATATCAGTATTTGAAGGCAGAAATAAACAAAATAGTTTTTCATATGAATATATGATAGTATTAATAATCAATCAGAACTGGGAGGGCACATATAGTATATGCAATGGATTTCTTTTCTTGCAGTAATCTACTACTTTATGTAGACCTTTCTTCTAGCATGGTTTTGTCCATTAATAGCATCCTAGTTACTCTGACAGAAAGCATACAATCTCCCTTCAGCAATTTTTTCTCTCCAAATTTTCTTATCATTGAGAAAATGGTGATATTTTTTCTCTTATTTACCAAATCCAGAAACCTTTTCTTTCCTCTGGTTGCATTGCAAAAGGAGTGGCCACTAATCACTAATATCTTTCTATTCAGTTTCTCAAATTGACCATGGTATTGTACATTTGATCAATGAAGAAGATCCCAGAATTACTGTTTTGCTGGATTGCCATGGGATTTGCCCATTCAGATTTCCAATGAAAAAGGTAGTTGATAGGAAAAAAATATGACCAGAATAAAGAAAAAAAAGGAAAATAAGCAGTAACAAAGCAAATTGCGCATTTCATGTAGCTAGCAATTTCTCTATTATTCCCTTTTAGTGGATTAGCACATTGGCCTGCATGCAATGGACCTAATAGTTCTCTTCATGTAATCAATCATAACCTTTCTCTTGCAAATAACCAACCCTTATTTATTTATTTCGTAATCAGGTATACATCTATGGAAATAATGAATGATTTTTCCCTTTGGAGCTATCTAAGTGAACAACCTAAACGTGAACTGCTCTCCAGATCCAACCAATAACAAACTGAGCTCCACCCAAAAAGAGATAACCATACGTGTAATGAATTCTAATGATAAACTAAGCATTCACAACAATATTTTTTTTTCTTGAATGAGTATTTATTGCATGCTACTTATGCAACTAAGCTCAAACTAACCAGGGAAGAATAAACTTCAGCACAATAGAAAGACATCTAAAGGGAGTGACTTACAGAGTTGCAAAGAAGTGAAGAATTTTCCAGGGATGAACCGATGTGAGCCGATTAAATCTTTTGTTCCTTCCTTCCCCAGAATCAGTTAGAACAGGCATGCAGACAGCACATTGTGGAGCACATCAACAGAACTATAAAATGATCACAACCAAAAGCACTTAATTACAATCAGATGCCACATCAACAGAACTCTGGATCCAAAGCCAAACATTCTAGTCTCTCAATCATGTAACAAGATCTGCCAGAAATTTCCATTTCTAAACTAATCCACCCTCGAAAACCAAAATAAACAACTGAAAAAAGCTTAAGGAGCAGATGAATATCTCACCTACTTGTACTTCTTCAGTCGGTGCCCATCGGCGGTCTCGATCACGAACTTTGTCGAGAAGATGTTGGTGAGCTTGGCTCCGTAGCCGTTCCTCCCTCCGGTGGTCTTCTTCACGTTGTCGTCGTAGTTGCTGCTGGTGAGGAGGTGGCCGAAGATCATCTCCGGAACGTAGACGCGCTCTTCCCGGGACCTCGACGGGGATGCCGTATAGCGGAGGTGCGGGGGAGCGGCGGGAGTGGAGATCAGGGAGCAGGGCCGTGCCGTGAAATTTGGAGGCCCTGTACAAAGCTCTAAGCGAGGTCTAAACCAAAATATCAAATATAGGCAAAATAATGTATGTATTGCAGAGCAAATGCGATATATCAAGAATAGTACCTTTGAACTCTTGGTTTGCATAATCTTTAATTGAATAACATCATTCTCTTAGTGTTCTTTGAAATAAAATCGATTTGCAGAAGACATGGCTTCAAAAGATGAAAAGAACAAAATTAAAATTATACAAATAGTTCTAGACTTTCATACGAAGGATTTAATTAGTACAATACAATTAGAATTGAAAAAAAAACGAATACCTGCACTGGACGACGACGAATCACGAATGGATTGAAGAATCCGAGAGGCGAGAACGGAGAATGGCTCGGCGGACTAATCAGTATCTTATGGACAATCAGAAACCGTCAGAAATGGCATTGGCAACTGGCAAGCCTTAAGCATACTGCAACACGAGATAAAAGAAAAATGGGCATGTATAACAAGGTGAAAGTTCAATCGTACATAATTGCATTGCACTGATAAAAGAAAAATGGACCAACCCAGGAGGCCATGAGGCATCATTCCTGTACTCGGAGTCGGAGATTCGGTAAACCAAGCGCATACACTACAGCATCACTCTTTCCTTTGGGAGGGTCTGAAATCTGAATGGCGCCTCGCTCTTTCCTTTGACTTATCTGCGGGAGTGCGGGTGCAACGAAACGCCGTGGGGGCCCGAGAAGATGAAGCGCCAGGCGCACACGCGACGCGAAGTCCGGAAGTCGCTCGCCGCGCGGAGACGCGCGCGCGCCGCGCGGACTCGAGCAGTCGAGCTAGGCTCTGACGCTGTGGTATCTAGGATGGGCCTTCTGGGCTGATTTTTTTAGGTCTTGAAAATTGGGGGGCTCTGTACGGTCGCACGGGCTGCACGCTCATAGGCCCGGCCCTGTCAGGGAGGATGGGGGAGTGGAGGTGCAGGGGAGGCGGAGATGGGGAAGCAGTAGGAGCGGCGACGCGGCGGGAGTGGAGATCGGGGAGGAGGAGGCAGCGGCGATGCGGGATGGGCGATGAAGAGCAGGCGGGGGAGATGGGGAAGAAGGCGGCGATGGGAAGGGAAGGGGGGAGGAAGCGGTTGCGCCGAGGAGTGGGGGGTGGAGGAGGCGGGTGCGGTGTGGGGACGGTTTGGGGGGAGGGAGGAGATCGCGAGAGTGGACGACCGACATGGAGAGTCAAGGGAGATCGAACGGTTGTAAAGAACCGAGGGCGAATCGTTTTTTTGATAGCAGAGAAATGGGTGGGAGAGGCCGCACCAACCACCAACTCCTTTTTTTATATAGTAAAGATGAATAAATTGAGACATTGTACTAGGTAATACTCTCGTTCTTCTTAAAATCCATACAGTTAAATATTTTATAGTTTAATCACTAATAGATTTAAAACTATTTAAATTAGCTATACAAAAATTATATCATTATATTTATCATTAAAAATACTTTCATAATATTATAATTTTATCAGTATATCTTAGTATAAAATTATAAAAAGTAGCGGTCAAAATCGCATCTCAAAGACTATAAAAAGTTAAAAATGTTAAAGTAAAAAAGAACGGAGGGAGTATCTGGTACCAAAAGAGTGTTCTATCTAGATTTGATGTGTCATGTGCTCATGTATATGTATGGAAGCAAATGATACAGGAATAAATGTGAGGCCACTTTGAGTTATACTAATTGCTCACTGCTCGAGCTCAAAAGCAAATGTTTCGTCGCAAAAAGAAAGCAAATGCGCATAAGATATATAGTATGAGTTCAAGCAGGCTTTAATGCACAAATTAAGCTCAGTTGCTTTATCATACAAGATCATGAAGTTACAGTTATAAAATACAGAAATGTTGACAAACCAAAACTGAAGCTTTTAACTCAAGAGAGACTGTGGTGGAATCAGCAGATCATTTGCACAGCTCTCTAACATTTCAACCACTCTAGTCATTGAAGGCCGATTGTTTGGCAGCAACTGTATACACCATAGACCGACTATTATCATCCTCCTTACAAGCTCACCGGTATCAACACTGCTGTCACAAGCATTGACACAATATTCCTCCAAATGTTCATAAATCCATTGAGGGAAATATTTGCTGCTGGCATCTGCACTCACGTTGATATTCTTCCTTGCTCCAACCATCTCAAGGATCATCATCCCGTAACTGTACACATCAGACTTGCTGCTTGCCGCTCCGAATTGCTTTGAAAATACCTCTGGGGCAATGTAGCCAATTGTTCCTCTTGCACCATCAATAGATATAATACTCTCTTTTTGTGCGCACAACTTTGCCAATCCAAAATCAGATATCTTGGGACAAAAATCGTGGTCTAGAAGGACATTGTGGGGTTTAATATCAAAATGCACAATACGAGTATTGCACCCCATATGGAGATATTCAAGTCCCCGAGCAACGCCAACTGCAATATCAAACAATTTCTCCCAACTTAGCGAATTTTCCCCTTCAGATTTACGCCCAAAAGTAAATCTTTCAAGTGAACCATTAGGCATGTACTCGTATATAAGAGCTCTTTTTGATTCTTGCACACAATATCCCAACAAAGTCACAACATGAACATGAGAAGTTCTGCTGATGCTTGCTACCTCATTCATAAATTCCTGCCCATCATCCTTGCAGGACTTGAGAAGCTTCACTGCTATCTGCCGGCCATTTGATAGGTTGCCCTTGTAAACAGTACCAAAACCACCTTGGCCTAGCTTCTGGGTGAAGGATTTGGTCATTCGTTTCACTTCGGAATACGTATATCTTTTTGGATGCTGAGCTTCATGCTTTTGCAAGAAGGATTCAATGCTTGGTTTGCGTTTTGATCCCCCTTTGCAGGACAATACACCGTGAAATTTCTTACGACACAGGACACACATAAGAAGCAGAGACAGTAAAATTGCACCTGAAAAAGACGATACGATACCTGCAATAACATTTTAAGAGCAGAAATGCCGTATGGACGTCATGCCATTTGTAATGTGTAGAATTTTTTTTAAGTATAACTAAGGAATACTGCAACATGAAAAGAATCAACATACTCAGATATGCACTGAAGTCATGCGAATTATGCAAGAGAGATTCGTAGTGCTATAACAACGAGTGTTTGTACTTCTAGGAGATGGAACCAAATTTCACATGTATGTAACCAACGAGGCAGTGACCTTCCATGAGGATAAAAAATTACTTGGGCTAGATTGTATCTTTTTGTGTCAGCTTATTCAACAAATTGCATGAACTTATTACTCATTCCGTTGCATTAGAATTTACTACAGCTATATGACAGGACAGCCAAGTAGAAAGGAAAAAACCATTAGAGTTAAGCTAGTATCAGAGAGCTATTCCTCACATGTTTTTATTTCCTTTACTTTCTGAGGAAGTGAGCTCTACAAAACGTGATAGATCGTCATGTTACTGACAAATGTTACAACGGGTAAAGTTATGAACCTGACATTTCACACCGGCAATATAAACTACTCCCTACGTTTAGAAATGTATGTTGTTTTAATCACACACATCCGGTTGGTGAGAGCGCAGGGAGAGAGCCCACTTATATGGTCCAAAATTTCAGAAAAAAGATCATTGATCGTTGTATAGTTGACGTCTACATTTGTCTGACTAGATGGCCTAACAATCAACAGTGAAGTCTTCAAAATAACAGATAGTTAACTAATCTATTAAAAAAAAAGGTATACTGTATGCCCATTTTGTCAGATTACGCAACTCATATATTAATAAAGTAGGCAGAGTTATATCATGTATTCACCTATGAAGATTCTCTTTTTCCACGGATTCTTCAGTCCTGCAAAATCAGGAAAACAACTGTCACAAGGCAAAAAATCAAGCCTAACCACTGAATTAATGCCATAAGATAAATCGAGAGGTGTTATGTCTTATTCCAGTCCGAGCTGAATAGTTTCTAATTTCCCATTCTTAGCCAGCTCCTCTGTTAGTATTGCTAAATGTAATACCAAGAATTACCACATTACACTTGCTGGTTAAAACACTCTGCATCTGAAGAAATTTTACATCATCTAGTCTTTTAGGATTTAAAAATGTGTATTATAAGGAATCCTAGATGAATCCTAATAGGATTCCTACTTTTTTGGGAGTAGTATTACTACTCCATTTTAGAGAGGACTATATAAAGCCATGAGAGGTAGTCATGGAGAATCCAAGTAACCAAGCAAAAAAGCCTTGGAAGTAGACATTGGATTGTGCAATTGGAAGGTGGCACTGATGATAGAAGTAGGATGGAGAGGGGTGGTAGGACATGTAGACAATGCATTTTCTCAAAAGGTTTCAGTGTTTGATGAACCGATATCAAAGCAGAGAGGAGCAGCAAAAGCAAAACCAAGATATACACATGATGAGAAATACCTGTACTAGGCAAGTCATGTACTCCAGCCTCCAGGTCAAGAAAGGGTGGCTGAGTTAGCACGGCAGACAGGATATCGTGACAGCCTGACAGGAGGTTGACCTGTTGACTGGTTGCGTTTTTGGTTGTTTTTCTCCATCCTTGATGGTCCAAGAAGAAATTTTGGTAAAGTGAGGGTATAGTTGAGTCAATAGGACGAGCATCACACTTACTTCGTTCGCGTCCTTCGTCTGAACCAAATATTCAACTCGGACAGAACTCAGAACCGACGACTACAACGTTCACAATGCATTGATGCGCGTTATCTAAAGAAACGGATTATTTGCTGCCCACCAATACTGACCGGCAGTCAACTTTGTTGCATGGTTATGCTAGACAAGGATTATTACCTAGTGATTGGGAACCAGATAGGGGAGGAGAGAACTGAACAGAAAAGGAGACAGATTGAACAACGATGCTCATCGTCATGGCAGAGTAGAAGGGCGGCAACTCTGAGGCTCTGAGCTACACAACAGATGTGAATCAAATGTAGACATCTCCAGGAAGTTGCAACTCTGAAATCTAGGCTCTTAACTTGGCTCTACAATCGGCGGTGCAGCATCCATTTGTCGTCGAATCGGATTGCCCTGGTCTGGTGCATATATGCTGAGCGCACGAACAGAAGATATGCCCATGTTCTCGTCCGTGGTTAGGAGGTGGAGCGGATAATTATGACGAGTGGACAAGAGATCAAGATCATGAAAATAACTAGCAGACAGAAGCAAGGTTAGAAATTCCGGTACGGGAGTTACCGCTCAGCGGCCGGTAACAGTTACTGATCGGTAACCAGAAAACCTGAAAAAAAATCAGTAACCGAAAAATTTGGTCGGTTACCGCTAAAAAACCAGAGAAAAAACGCTAAAAATAAAAAACCGATTTTTCAAATTTAAAACTCATAATACTAGTGAAGCTGTTTTTTTTTTAGTTTCAACTTCACGAGCAGCTTCACCGGTGAAGCTAAAGCTGTTTTAGAAAACTGTTTGGCAAAACAGCTTCACCAACAGCTTCATGCATGGCTGAGAGAGGTCAATTGTCCAAGATGCCCCTGTCTACCTGATTTGTTCTAACATTTGGAGTTGTATATTTGTATATGATCATATGAATTAAAAAATAATATATTTGAATGAATATGAATTAAAAAATTAAAATAATAAAATAATATTTGTGAAAGGGATTTGTGAATAAAAATTAAAATAAAATAATATATTTGTAAAATAATAAAATAATAATGAATATTTGAATTAAAAAATTAAAATAATAAAATAATAGCTTCATGCATGGCTTCATGCACGGGATTTTTGTGAACTCTGCGGTGCGTACGCTGAGTGGCAAATACGTGTAAATATTTGTGAATTAGAGGGGCATTCACTTCCTAGGAATATAGGCCTGAGGGAGAGAGCTGTGAAAAGCTACTTTTTTCAGCTTCACCTCTCCCTATTCCTTTGTGAGAGCACAAAAAAAGGAGCTTCATGGGTGAAGCTATTTGCAAAATGGGTGTTTGGCAAAAAACAACTAATAACAGCTCATGAAGTTGTTGGTGAAGCTGTGCCAAACAAGGCCTTACAGTTGATCTGCCTTGGTTGAACGTAGAAATTAGACATCAAACAATTTAACTCTTGGTCCCACGGAGGAATTGACTTACCGCAGTCCGGAAGATTGCGCACCGACCCATCGGAGCACAAGCAACCCAGGAATCCGCCGCTCTGGTTGTAGCTGCACTGCCCCTTGGATCGCTCGCACTCGAAGCACGGACCTGCGCTCGGGTCCCATGTCAACTGGAACCCCTGCTTCAGCACCACACCGTACATGCCCTCCCTTAACAGCGAATTATTCTGCACACTCCGGAGGCTATCTCTGAGCACAGGCACGACGTAGGCTTCCTTGCACGCCCGTAGCCAGCCTCCGGCGGGCACGTCAGGTTGCGTAAACACGTAAGACAATCCAGTTCCTCCGTCAAATCCTATGCAGTTGATCGGCTCGACGTCCGACAGCTGGGGGATGGCCGGCGTAGCGCAGTTAAAGAAGAAGGACAGGTAGTCGGTGGCGGCGCTGGGGAACTTCATCAGGGGGCCAAGAAGTGGCGGGATGGTCACGTTGTGGCGGACCCTGGGGCAGAGTCCGCCGTCGAGAGCGTCCGTGTCGGCGAGGGAGACGGTGTTCTTGCCGTAGTCGATATCGAGAACGGTGTAGCTGTCGTTGTTGAGGTGCAGGACAGGGTGGCCGCGCACGCAAGCGATCGCCATGCCGGGGTAACCGCAGTAGGAATCGGCGATTCTGTCCATGACCTCGGATTCATTGGAAAGGTAGAAAGGGTAGTGGATATCGACGCCGTCGCCGCACGAGAGGGACGTCGGGCACACGCTGGCGTCGTACATTCCGTCGGCCGTCGGCTCGCCGGCGCAAGGGGCGAGGGAGACGGCGACGAGGAGGAGGTGGAAGAGGAGAGGCATGGGGGGGAATTGAGAAACACAGTGGCACGGCACGTACTAGTATGGCTGCTTAGCTGGTTCCATAAGCGTGTTCGATCGATCGTTTGGTGAAGGGCAGCCTACTGAACTTAATAATTGTACTGCACGACTTTTACTTGCCCGGAGAAGGTGAATGGAGCTTCCCTGTCCCCTCTTTCTATTCTCCTCTCTATTCTCTCAATCTAGACCACTTACATCTCATCCAATAGTCAGTATTTTTTTTTTATATTTTCACCATTTGCCTATCCATCATAAATAATAAAAAATACAGAAAAATAAAATTTATTTTTTTTATTAAAATTTTTTTACAGAAAAAATAAAATTATAATTTCTGTAAAAAAAATTATAATAAAAAAATAAATTTTATTTTTTCTGTATTTTTTATTATTTATGATGGATGAGCAAATGGTGAAAATATAAAAAAATATTGCCCATTGGATGAGATGTGAGTGGTCTAAATTGAGGGGATAGGGAGGGGAATAGGGAGAGGGGGATAGGGAAGCCCCATTCACGTTGGGGACTGGTGGTCCGGACAAATTTGTGTCCACTAATTTTTGGATTTGCTGTGGATAGTATCTTAGTTTGTCACTAAATTTATATTAATTTTGCTCTCGAATTTATCCTAATTTGCTTTCAAAGTTTGATAATTTGTTTTCAAATTTATCATGATTTGCTTCACATCTACACAGATCTGATTTGAATTTTGTATGGAACTGCTTTTAAGTTATCCTCGGTTTGCTTACTAATTTATCTTGCTTGTAAAATATACTTATTTTGCTTTCATGTTTGTCTTAACCTGCTTTTGAATTTATACCAATTTGCTTCACACCTATAGTAAGTTGGTTTTATTTTTTATTTTGCTTACAAATTACACTCATTTTGCTTTCATGTTTATCCCAGTTTGCTTTTGGATTTATACCAATTTGCTACTTAGAAATTTATACTGGTTTGCTTCACAAATATACTAATTTGGTTTTATTTGCTGATAGCTAAGGAAAAATCTAGAATGATGCCAGTATGTTTAATGCTTACTGAGTTGGTGGGCCTTGGTGGAGTGGCGTAGCATCATTTTATTTTGTCGTTTATCTTTTCTAAGTGTGCGCATAGAGTAATCAGGGGATGTACGTCCAATCTGTATTCGGGTCTAATAAGTTACAGAGAACGAAACGATATCCCAAATATTAATAACAGGCAACCGATCAATCACGTCGGTTCAAAAAAGAAGCGGTCAATAAAACAAAACTTACCGCTATTAATATCAGTTTCTATACTTTCCTCAATAGTTGGTTTATAAATTATAAGTTGGAAAAGAGAGGTCGACTATCACGTGTGTAACAAAACAAAGAGGCCGTCCATGACACACATTATCGCACCAGTCCATGGTAATTCATGGAATCGTGCCTATGGTTTCAAACTTTTCATAAGGATTCCACTATTTTCCCACAAAATCCGCATGAAACTCTTGCTTCCCTCAGCATGTTCTTCCTTGCACGTGGAACGGGCGCACGGCACATCAATGGCGGAAATTTTGTCATGCTCATGTATGCGCATCTGGAAGTCTGGAAGGTCGGAGCTTAATTTTGAGAGAAGGATCGGAACTCGGACGTGGACCTTCCCCGAGTTCCAGGTAAGCCCAGGAAGAAGCCCAAGCTATCAACCTTCTGATTTCGGCCGGCCCAAAGATGAATACACAGCCGTTGAGAGGTTAGACCAAAGGAATGAAGGCCTGGGTTCCATTGGGCCGAATTGGAAACAGCCCAGATAGCACGGTGCAGGGTAAGCACGTCCGGGCCAAGATGCCACGTGTGCCGGATCGGGCGATCAGCCCTATCTTACCGTGAGATTCCAAGAACAGACAGCGTTTCTCATGCTTGTGCTAAAACCGTGCGATGCTCCTCCTTTGCATGCAGAGCAGACCAAGAGTCGTCGGTGTACTAATCAACATGTTTTTTCCGGTCTAGGAGTCAAGTGACCATTGGTTCTTCGAGCCCGTGTTGAGCGGGAGATCCAGCCTACGTTTCGCAGAACTTGCACGTTGGACTTGAGAGCTATGTACAGTGGCTTCCTTTGCGGGCTTTCTTTTCTTCTCTACAATCTGATAGTTTACCAAGCTAAGTAAAAAAAGACTGGATGAACAGTAGAAGATTCGTGTATGTCTCACTTGTTCATACTCCAGGCGTGAGGTAGGCTGGACTGTCTATATTGCATAAACGACAGGTCTACAACTAATTCAGATAAAAAGGGATGAACAAAGCTTCTGATAATGGGCCAAGTTATCCAGCCCGAATCTCAAAAGCAGGCTGAGTTGACAAGTGTGCCCGAGTGTGACATTGCCGTATCCATTATGAACATCATGCCGATTTTTGTTGCTCCTCCCCTACGGTTTTCACGCATTCGCAACTTCACGCTGGTAGCAATAGCAACGGCAGTTCATACTAGCAAACCTAATAAAGAACATCTGCTCAACCCTTCCTCCCACTTGTTTCTAAAGAGCGATTTATTTCACACTGACACGGGCCAGACGATTCCTTCGTGTTAAGAGTAACAAGAATCCACGGCCAAACAAAGAGTAGCAAAAAAAAAATCAGGCAGAAAGGAATCTGAGACGAGGAATATGTTTATTTGCAATGAGAAGGGAATGGAATAGGCATGCAGCCGTAGAGTACCCACCGGGTGTACAGTCGCACACACATGAGGTCATCGGCCGGTGGCGTGCCAGCCACCAGCGACCGAAGACCCAACTGCTCCATCGCAACCAATCGCGCGCCGCCACGTACCCCGCCACCAGTCCCCAACCTCACCAACCTACTCCCGGCAAAGTCAGACTAGTGCAGTCCAAGAATTAAGCTTAGTAGGCTGCCTGCGGCCAGTACACCACCAAACGATCGATCGAGCAAGCTTACCGAACCAGCTAAGCTAAGCAGCCGTAGTAGTACGTGCCGTGCCACTGTGTTTCTCAATTCCTCGCCATGCCTCTCCTCTTCCACCTCCTCCTCGTCGCCGTCTCCCTCGCCCCTTGCGCCGGCGAGCCGACGGCCGACGGAACGTACAACGCCAGCATGTGCCCAACGTCCCTCTCGTGCGGCGACCACGTCGATATCCACTACCCTTTCTACCTTTCCAATGAATCCGAGGTCATGGACGAAATCGCCTCTTCCTACTGCGGTTACCCCGGCATGGCTATCGCCTGCGTGCGCGGCCACCCTGTCCTGCGCCTCAACAACGACAGCTACACCGTTCTCGATATCGACTACGGCAACAACACCGTCTCCCTCGCCGACACGGACGCTCTCGACGGCGGAAGCTGCCCCAGGGTCCGCCACAACGTGACCATCCCGCCACCTCTTGGCCCCCTGATGAAGTTCCCCGACTCCGCCACCGACTACCTGTCCTTCTTCTTTAACTGCACTGTCACGCCGGCCATCCGCCCGCCGTTGGGCGTCGAGCCGATCAACTGCAGAGGATTTGAGGGTGGAACTGGATTGTCTTACGTGTTTGTGCAACCTGACGTGCCCGCCGGAGACTGGCCACGGGCGTGCAAGGAAGCCTACGTCGTGCCTGTGCTCAGAGATAGCCTATGGAGTGTGCAGAATTATTCGCAGTTTGGGGAGGGCGAGTACGGTGAGGTGCTGAAGCAGGGGTTCCAGTTGACATGGGACCCGAGCGCAGGTCCGTGCTTGGATTGCGAGCAATCCAAGGGACAGTGCAGCTACAACCAGAGCGGCGGATTCCTGGGTTGCTTGTGCCCCGATGGGCGTGTGCGCAATCCGAACTGTGGTAAGTCTCTTTCTCCTGCAAACGTATTTACTTTCAGGAAAGCTATTTACTTTTCACTTCTATTTAGCGGTAACTTTCGTAGTACACTGTTGCTTAATTGCATTGTGCCATGTCAAAGTACTGCTGTTCTAGGAGTTTAGGATGATAGTCAGGCACTCCTTCACACACCTTGTTGAGTAAAAACTAAAAAGAGGACATCTTGTTACTGTTTGCTAACTGCGGAACTCTTCTGATTTTTACTTCTTTCTGCTCCATTCACTTGTGTGCTCGGGTGCTCGGTTCTCTTCTCCTCCATCTGTTTCCCGGCCGCTAGGGATCTAGACTAGTCACAGCTGGTGGGCAGCTGCTCTGCTCTGGGCACCAAACCAAGTAAACAACCCACTGCTCACGCACTGTAAACGGTGGTCGTCGTCAGTTCTGACCTAGTCTAGCGTACTGCGAACCCAAATTTGATTCAGATTTTTGACTTTAACCTCACTGTACCGGAAATTTCTTCTGCTTGCGCCGTCAGGTAAGAAGGAAAAAATAAACGACTCAGCCATCCCCTTTTGACCTGTCACAATGGACCATGACCACTGCAATGACTAAACGGCCATCTTAAGTAAGCAAACCCTGCTAGTATTTATATCTTGCTACTTCCTCTCCAAGTATTTGAATTTGTAAGCCTGGAGCGGATGCATTGTCTACATGTCCTACCACCCCTCTTCATCCTACTTCTATCATCAGTGCCACCTTCCAAGGCACAATCTGTTAGAAATAATTTTAATTTGGAGTTCAAGACGTAGTAGAATATGTCTTCATGTGTAACTCAAGTTGAAGTTGTGTCCAACTTGAAGTCTAAATACATATGCTAGTAGAAGATTATTAGCCTATATATTGAGGACGCTTGTAGCCAGTTTTGTGAGAAAAGTAAGAGGGAGAGCAAATAAGAGAATAGAGAAATTCTCCTGTATTCTCTCAGTTTATTTACGATATATGTGTTTTCTCTTGGATCAAAGTAAACACAATCCAATGTCTACTTCCGATACAGCAATTGCACCCCTAGTCCCTACTCCTTACCAGTGCCGGTCAATCAAGTTCGACATCGGTTACCCGTTCTCCGTGAACGGCGTAAACCGGCCAGACTTGCTCTTACCCAGGGTACCGCCTCTTCTGCACAAATGGCACACTGGTTGTTACAAATCTAGCCCTTGAATTCTAATCTTTATTTCTCACAAATATTGCAATGCCTAAACTGATTACAAGCATATCAATTTATATGCCTATGACTCCTAATAGCAAACGACTAGGACTTCGAATTGGACACTATTTCAATTCGAATTACAGATGAAATCGAACTCAATTACGCTAGGACTCTTAAGTCAAGATTAAATCTAACAATCTCCCCCTTAATCTTGACTTTCTAACTTCTTTCCATCTTGTTTGAGTTTGGACGGCGACACATCTCAAACGTCCCTGACTCTACTCATCTTCAGAGCACTTCATCTTCGCTAAGCGCTTCGGCAACAAACGCTTTCTTCGTCTTCGGCTGTGGGCATTCTGAAGCAAAGTGTCCATAATCATTGCAGTTATAACACCTCACTTTTGCCTTATTAAACCTCCGACCTTTGCGGCCATGGCCATCACCCCTGGAAGTGTTCTTACCTTCACGCTTTGATGATTGAGCCTCCCACTCGGCGCAAGTAAACAAGAGTTGTCCTTCACCTTTGTTGCTAGTGTCATGGATGCGTTCCTCATACGCCTTAAGACGACCGATGACATCCTCCATGGTCATTGTCTTTAGATCTCCAAATTGCTCTATGACTGAAGCAATCGGGAAAAACTGTGAGGGAATAGCACGAATGAATTTCTTTACCACATACAACTCTTCCACCTTCTTGCCAAGGGCCTGTATCTTGTTGACGATGACCGTCAACCGGACGGCGAATTCATTGATCGACTCCGTTTCCTTCATACGCAGCACCTCGAACTCGGTTTTGAGAGTTTGTACCTTTGCTTTCTTCACACGATCTGCGCCAAGATGCATCACTTTCAACGCCTCCCACGCGGCTTTGGCCGTCTCCTTTTCGGTCAGTAGGAAGAGTGTCTCCTCTGGGATGCCCTGGTAGATGGCCGCCAATGCCATCTGATCTTTGCGCATATCGACATTGCCATTCTCGATCGCATCCCACACTCCTTGAGCCTTCATGTAAACCTTCATCTTGATTGCCCATGCTGCATAATTGCTCGCCGTGAGCATCGGATAATGCAGCGAGATAGCGGAACTCTCCTTCGCCATCGCACCGGATGATGCCTCGTTGCCGTCGACACCGCTTCCCGAAGTACGCGACATGATCTTGGTCGCGGATCAAAAAACTCCGGCTACTTTAAAGGCTCTTGGACCGAGAGAAAACGGAGAAAAAACTATTGTTTTTCTTTCTCTTTTTTTTCTGAACTTTGCTCTTGTTACTCTGCGCTCCGTTGCCTGAACTGCTGCTTCGCTTGGATTTTTATTGTGTCATCTTGTCTCTGTGACTCGGAGACGGACGGAGACTTCAGCTCGTAGACGGACACACGCTCGGAGACGCTTCGACTCGAAACAACGAGACGCCGCAATTACCTTTCCGCTTGCTTCCTTGCGAGTGTTGCATGGCGTTGAAAGAAAGCTCTCAAGAGAATATCTCTCTTTCCTGCCACGTGATTGCTTCTTTTCCTGGTGGTTTTGTTCTCGGATCAATGACCAAAGACTAATAAAGAAAGATGCCACTGCTGCACTTTTTCTTTGACGCGGAGGAGGCACTTTTTCTTCGTGCGCTGCCACGCCGTTTTCCGCGGCGAGGCCGACGAGCCTGCGATGCTGCTCGTACTCATGGACGTCGGGTCGCTCGACCGCGTTCTCTGCCACCGCGGTGGCCGTGGCCTCCCGTAGCCCGCGCTCGCCAAGGTGACCGCGCGGTGCCTCGCAGGGCTGGCTGATCTCCACTCCCGCGGCGTCGCGCACCTCGTCTTCGTCACCTTCTCAGCCTCCTGCTCCTCCTTTAGGCCTGCGCCTTCCGCTCCTCCTCGCGCTCGGCAGCGGCATGCAATGGTGGCCGCCCCCGGGAGCGGAGATTGCTCCTCCCGGGGGCAACAACAGTAGAAATCAAGGTTTGGCTCTGATACCAATTGTTACAAATCTAGCCTTTGAATTCTAATCTTTATTTCTCGCAAATATTGCAATGCCTAAACTGATTACAAGCATATCAATTTATATGCCTATGACTCCTAATAGCAAACGACTAGGACTTCGAATTGGACACTACTTCAATTCGAATTACAGATGAAATCGAACTCAATTACGCTAAGACTCTTAAGTCAAGATTAAATCTAACACTGGTGATCTACATGAATTCCGCCAGGTTCCAGGTTACCAATGTCGACCACGACCACCACCTCCTCACAGTCATCGATAGAGACATGCCTGCAGAGCCACCGCAACACCACCATGAATAACGCCATTTTCATGTACACCGACCGTGATCAGTTCTCGACCGATATGTCAATTGTAGCGCCAAATCATCTTCTTTTCCTTTGGTCTACGATCTTTTCTCCTGCTTTTCTGGGGGCAGCTCCTACTATAGGCTGGATAACACATTGGCGCCAGTTGTACTAGGGGTATGTAGCTCAACATATGCTGTTCTTGCAACTCAATGATGGCAAACTCGTTGGCTACCGGGAATTCTAGCCTTGAGGATGCGATAAAAGGCGGCTTCACGGTGAAGTGGAAGGTGGGTGTGGGGTGGTGTGGAGACTAATATTCCGGAGGGCACTGTGGGTATATTGTCAGCTCACTTAATGATCAGACATGTTAATGCCCTCATGGGCTAGCTATTGGATCATATTCTTCAGGTACCCTCTGTTGTACATATTGCGGTATAAGCATATTTGCACATTTAATTCCAGCCAACATAATATAAACAATTGATTTCCAGCATAAGAAGAATGACATTAATTGCATATAAACATGAAATTCTAACATGTCATTCAACTCCACATATATATTCAAAGAATATAACTTACATGCTGCTGAAAATAACATAATAACCAGTCCTAAGAACAGTAAAACAACTAATTCCAGCATATAACAAATTAATTGTTTTATTATTGCTCTCAGAACAGAGTTGCGCAAAATCATAGATTTTGGCCTTCTCATGCATAAGTCATAACTCTTCATGATTGATCTAATAACTAGAAAATACAACTTGAGCTCTAATCGATTGTCATGCCAACCAAACAAAGGAAATATACCTCAAGCGATTCTGTTCTATTAAATGATTGCAAGCAATGAAATGAGTGACAATGAGATTAAGCAGACTAGATAATCAATTGCTAGCCGAGCAAGATGGATTGCAATGATACACAAGCGATTGAACCAACAAGTCATTACAATCGACAATGAATTGAACAGATAATTAACTCATCGCTCTCACAATTTCAATCGCATGTAATCAGATCTAAAGACGTAAATATAATTAATAATATGACATCCAGCAGAGAACAGTCCTAGAGCTCAAGCCTAAGTCTGTTATCTAGATCAATTTCAGTATATGACACAATTCATCACAGAGCATTCATCAACACCCACAAACATTCACAGCAGCCTCTAATACTTGAACAAATTCTCGATCAAGATATACTGCTGCAAATGATAAAGAACTGAATATACTCACAGAACTGACAGTACTCAAAACTGTCAAGAAGCTAACAAGCCGAAGATCACAATTAATATGGCAAGGCACGAAGAACTCGCTGTCCCAGAAAATCTATCAACCCATTGCCGCAAGCGAGTAGATGATCCACGGAGATACAATGCCGCACTCCTCAATCAGCCGAAAGCCAAATAAGAAGTCGAGGTTCGGGGATGCCGCACAAGACCACACAAATTGCTCTGGCCGAGAGCAATCACAGCACAATAGGAACCGGCGCCACCTCCTTCTTCCTCGGTTAGAACCCCCAATGTCCCGAGATGCACAAACCCAAACTAGGGTTCACACACGGAACTAGCAGTGGGCCTCAATCGGAGTTGTCCCGAGGGTCAAGCCTCCGCCAACCGAAGAAAAGAAGAGGAGAACCAGTCAAGAGGAGCAAACAGAGATGAAGCAGAGAACACTCACCGTCGGGCTGCCCTCCCCTTTTGAAGGAGAGGTGGGATATAGCTGCGGGGTGGCGTGAGCGGCCGGCTCCGAAGAACCCGGGCCAGCCCCGCCTCCGCCGCTGCCCTTCCCACGCTCGCCATCTCCCCACGCACCGAAAGAATCGGATCTGGGAGAGGAGACCAAAACCGCCTGGAAGAGTGAGGCGCCGCCCCTTATCTCTTTGCTCGGGAGACCGGTAGGTGGGCCCCACCTTTAGGGTTCCCTCCCATTCTTTTCTCAATTGGGAAATTCCCAATATGCCCCTCTCAACTACAACACCCTCTATGTTCTATCTAAACTTGAGACAAGTCAAGGTTGGTATCAAGGCTGTCATCTAGGTTATCTGTTTTTGTTAGGACAACAATCTTTGATCCAAAATACTCTGGTCATGCTATTTAGGTCTGACCTTTTAGTCTCATCTTAGACAAGTTAAGATTGATGACGCTTTGTTCTGACCGGATATATGCAAATGTTGGAGCTGTCTTAGTTACAGAAATTAACCATTTCTCTGACCATTATCAACCATTGTTCAAATGACACCGAGTATTCGCTTAAGTTACTTGCAAAAGTCTATACAAAATTCATATATCTCTTGAATTGGTCTCTTTACATATCTTTAGAGACTTTTTCTTCTTTGATGTTGACACTCCACCTAGAAGCTTAACTCTGGCTAGGGGATTAGGACATATGGAAGAGTTAGTTAATTAAGCTCATGACATAAGACAAACCCAGTACTATTGACTAGATCTTTTCCTGAATGCATAATTTCCTCATCTCATACTATACAAGATTACAGAATGTCCTGATAACAAACAATACGAAGAAAAAGAAGAGTAACCTTGATCCACTTTTAGTGCAATATCTTGAGTTTCTCTGAAAGAGCATGTTCAATGTCCATTTGGTCAAAAAGTTAGTTCACATTATCCGTGTTACTGAGATTTGAGCTCTGATGAGAGTTAAGTATGTTTTGACACTTTAACAGAAGGAACACATATGTGATGTGCTAAGTCTTGGCATTACAGTACCAGATACTAACAAAGAACCTAACTCACAGTGAGATAAAATACTAACCAGCTTGAATTGCAATAAGACATAACCCCTGGGGATTTTTATTGTGGTATGAAGTGATTTCTCATTGGAATTTATTTGTGCGCTGTTACAATTTTTTTCACAGCATGCAGTGTTACAATTGTTTCCAGATTTTGCAGGACCGAAGAAGAAATCCTGGAAAAGGGCAGTCGCAATAGGTAAATATATGTAACTCTTTTTATTGAAATATGTCATGCATCTGAACTGTAAAATTTTCACTGTTTTGTAAAATGTCTGCTATTTTGAAGACCTTCACGTTGATTGTTAGCCCATAAAGTCAGGAAAAAAACCATGAGTCAGCGGCACACAGATCGATTATCTTTTCTGGAAGATTTTCATTAGTTATCTATACACTAGTAACTGAAAACATTACAGATAAAAACACATTAAAACGGTGATTAGTGAACAGATTGTATATCTTGCAAGTGCAAAGTGCGGGAAAGTAAGCAAGAAAACTAAGTAGGATTGCCACTAACCTATACTGTTCTCCTACAACTTCAAGCATCGATGCACATGTTCTTTCCTGATCAATTTCATTACCACTTGCAGCTTCAGCCTCCATTGCCGGGGTTTTGTTCTTGCTTCTCGTCGTCATGTCGTTCTTGTACATCCGCAAGAGAAGGCAATACAAGATGACCTCGTCCTCGAGGCTCCTCAAGTACACCGCCTCTGGCGGGACGCCGCGTTCCAGAGGCAGCAGCGACATGGCGTCCGGCAGCGTCCACAACCTGCCGACGCACCACTTCGCCTACGAGGAGCTGGAGGAGGCAACCGAAGGCTTCAGTGAAACCAGGGAGCTCGGCGATGGAGGCTTCGGCACCGTGTACAAAGGTACACGCGCTGACATACTCCTAGGCCAATTAGCCAAGATTTTGAGTTTGACGTCTACTTGATTACGTTGGATTGGGTTGCTTTGATCTGTTCAGGACATCTCAGGGATGGGCGCGTCGTGGCCGTGAAGCGCCTGAACAACAACAGCTGCCGGCGCGTGGAGCAGTTCCTGAACGAGGCTGCCATCCTCTCCCGGCTGCGCCACCCGAACCTCGTCACGTTCTACGGCTGCACGTCCAGCCGCAGCCGGGAGCTCCTGCTGGTCTACGAGTTCGTGCCCAACGGCACGGTCGCGGACCACCTGCACGGCAATCGCGCACCGGAGGGCGCACTGACGTGGCCGCTCCGCCTGAACATTGCCGTCGAGGCGGCCGCCGCGCTAGCGTACCTCCACGCCGTCGAGCAGCCGATCGTGCACCGAGATGTCAAGACCAACAACATCCTTCTCGATGCCAACTTCCACGTCAAGGTCGCCGACTTCGGGCTCTCACGCCTCTTCCCGCTCGACGTCACGCACGTCTCCACGGCCCCGCAGGGCACGCCAGGGTGCGCCATGACTACTGCTCAGTTGCAATTTACACCAAACCAGTCTCGTCGTTGTCGATGACACGTGGTTCCATAAGAAACTCATGCTCTTGTTTGTGTCTGACCTACAGGTATGTGGATCCAGAGTATCACCAGTGCTACCAGCTCACCGACAAGAGCGACGTGTACAGCTTCGGCGTCGTCCTCGTGGAGCTCATCTCGTCGAAGCCCGCCGTCGACGTCACCCGGGACCGCAACGAGATCAACCTGGCCGGCATGGCCATCAACAAGATCCAGAGGTGCCAGGTGGACCAGCTGGTGGACGTCGAGCTCGGGTACAACTCCGATCAAGCGACGAGGAAGATGATGACGATGGTCGCCGAGCTGGCGTTCCGGTGCCTGCAGCAGAACGGCGAGATAAGGCCGCCGATCAAGGAGGTGTTCGACGTCCTCAGGGGCATACAGGACGGGTGCAGGGCGGAGAAAGACGGGAAGAAAGATGTGCTCATCGCGCCCTGCTCTCCTGACACCGTGCACGCTCCGTGGGACAGCATGAGCACGACGCCTAGCATTAGCCAGTGAGTACCTAATAATGGTGATTTTGGCCTCCAGTTAGTGTAAATTATGTCTCTCGGAAACAGCAGGAATGTCCATAGAAATAGCAATCGTATATGATATGAATGGCACGTGGTAACTAGCAACCGTTTCTTGTGTGGTTGTTCTACTATTTTTTATTTTTTTAAAAAAGGAGATCGTTCTACTGTTGCAATTTGAATCCTGTGAACAAATGTGTTTGCTAGTTCTAAGTTGCCTGATTTTTTTGCTTAACTTTTGAGAGGTTTGTATGTGTCTAATTCTAGACGGATCCATTGGTTGAAAATGTGAGAAATAGGCATCCCCGTGAACAAAACATCGAGGATTCGAGGCTTGGAACAAAGAACTCGGAGCCGACTCCTCTAAAGCAACGATGGATGAGTAATTCTCATGGGCACAGAGTTCCGCGGTATCTCTGGTGTTCCTGGAGAGTGCAGTTTTGTCGTGTCAGATTGACATGTGGAGCATCTGAAACTAGCAGCAGCTACAGTGTGCACTAGACTGATAAGAGTGATAGTATCAATGTTCGCAGGACAGCCGGTCGAGCTTGCACGAAGCGGCGACGATCATGGCAATTGGCATGGCTCACCGTGTCCGGGGGACGCTCCTAACACTGACCGTTTCATCGCGCATCTCGTGCGCCGCTTCCTCCCGGTCGTTGTGGCACAGCCCTTCCATCTACAGGTTGTAGGTGAGCACACTGGGCTCGACGTCGTTGTCCTTCTGCGTGCTGTTAGCCTGTCATGCGCCGGCTCCACCACCCTGACCCTGTTCTCCCGGAGCCACGTGTCGAGCAGGTGGTTGTACACCCACCATGGGTGGCAGCCGTGCCCGCTCGATGTCATTCACGTGGTCAAGGATAGAGGCAACCATCTGGATAGGGTGAGCACCTGCCTGGGCTTGTCGGTGTCAAGCCCTTGGACCTTCGGTGAGTCCAACCGATGATGCAGCTGCCTCTTCACAAGCACCGGTGGTAGGCAAGGCAGGGGTGCCGTGCGTTGGGCCGGTGGCTTGGCTACTGCGGTGCTGTCTGCTGGGCCGTTGTGCAGTGTGTCGAGCCGCCATTAGAAGATGAAGGCCTGGCAGACTCGGTCATCCACACCACACTCGTATGGTCTCGATCCGGTTCCAATTTCCATCCCCAATTTTTCCCACAGGCCATTGCACGTCTCGAAAAAAAAAGTTGCACGGTCGCTGCCGCCGTGCCGCGCGCTGGCCTGACGCGAAGGCTGCCTGCCCGTCTGGTGACTCACTGACTCAGGTGCGCGCGAGCGTGGACGCAGCACCCAGGCAGCGTGCGAGCGCGTGAGCGCCTCGTGCCGTGCCCATCCCTGCGACGTGCCGTCGCTGCAAAAGAGAGAGAACACAATGGAGGTAGGAAAGCGTATTCCAAAAATAGATAAATATACTTTTAATAAATAGCGTTCTTTCATCTGTGTATCAAAATTAATAAAATTAGTGATACAATGATAAATTATAAATAATCATGAGTATTCAAAATAAATAAAACATATCACTAATACGTTAGCTTAAATCACGAGACAGATTCATTCTACGAGATTTCATACTTTAGAAGCATTTTATGATTCTATCATCATCAATAATTTTAAATATCTCCTACTCGGTGTAGCACACTATCAAGTTATTGAGGGTGTGTTTGGTTGGGCTTCCTGGAGGTGCTTTTGCTTCTAAAAAGCCAAAAGCTAACCAAAGGGGTGGCTTCCAAAAGTTGCTCTTGGAGAAAGCTACTTTTGCTCTCGTTGATTTTTCACGCCCTTCCTCCCCGCTTCCACCGGCTTTTTCCTCCGCACCACTCGTTTTCCCCTTTCCCCATCCGCGTGCGCGTGAGGCGGCACTAGGGTTCCCGCGGCGCGGCGCGTGAGGCGGGCGCGAGGTTCCCAGGGCGCTTCTCCGGCCGCTCGCTCCGGCCACTGCGCTCGGTCCAAAGCATCTCCGGTCTCGGCTAGGTTTGTGCCCGGCGGCGGCGTTTCTCGGCGGCTCCGCTCCCTCGCTCCGCTCCGCTCCCGACAATTAAAAACTTGTCTTGGTAGAGATTTTTGCTATCATGTGCATGAGACAATATGCAAATCCTTGTCTTTGGTAGAGACAATATGCATGAGTATAATTTGTCTTGGTATAAAACTTGTGCATGAGTAAATGCGACAGATGAAATTTGTAGTTGCTAAATGAAGCTAAATGAAATTTGTCTTGTAGAGAGCAACGCAGGAGGCATATTTGTCTTTGGTAGAGTATAATTTACTGGATGCCTATTTCTCTCGGTGAGCAAGCAAGCATATGAAGCTAAATGACATTGAAATTTGTAATACGCAAACCAGCTTGCTAAATAATTTTTTTTGTTTGATTCAAGAATGGGTGATAAGGCAGATTGGGGTGGTGCTTTTGTGAGGCATTTGATTGATGTCTGCAAAGGAGAGATAGAAGTCGAATAGGCCGATGGGAATTTTTACTAAGACTGGTTGGAAAAATTTGGTATCTAAGTTTGAAGAAAAATCGGTCGAAACGAACAAAGAAACAATTGAAGAACAAGTTAGACAATATGAAAAAGGAATATACATGGTTCATGGAGTTCAAGAATTATGCCACTGGCTTGGATGGGATGAGGCAAAGCAAATGTTGATCTCTAAGGAATGGTGGGATGAACACCTTGCGGTAAAATATGGTGGCATTGTTCATTATTCTTTTCCATGCTTTGATATGGTGTGCCTTGCTAACTTTTCCCATTTAATTTAAGAGATGCAATAATCCCGACAAAGGAATCAAATGCAACCGTGTGAGGTTTAGAAAACAAGGGCCGAAGCAACTTGATGATCTGCATATATTATTTGACAAGGTACATGTTACTGGGGCTAGTGCATCCTGTCCTGGAGATATATCCTCTAATGAATCAAGTGATGAGGATGTGGCTGAGGTACAAAAAACTCCAGATAATGATGATGTAAAGCTGGCTGCTTTGAAGAAATCAAAACCAGGAAAAAAGAAACGCAAGGACTCCTGTAGTGCTACTGAAGAGAAGGATGAGAAGAGCACATTCTTTCGTCTGTACAAGAACACATGTTTGAAGATAGAAACTGCAGCAGAGAAGATCTCCACAAGTGTTGAAGTGTCATCAGCTCCTCCAACCAACCTAGTCCCTACCATTGCAGAGGCCATGAAGATGGTGAAAGATTGTGGGGTGCAAGAAAGAACTGCTCTAATGCACACAGCCACCTTCCTGATCATCAAGCCTGAATTTAGGGAGGTCTTTAGCTCTCTGGAAACAAATGAAGGAAGGCTCGATTTGATTGAGAGGGAGCATGAAAAGGAGATGATGAAGCGCTAGTGAACCAATATTTATTGTTGTGTCATCTGTGAAGCTTTTTAGTTATTTATTAGTATTGTTGTGTTGTTAATGTTGGACCATATGTTAATGCTGGATGCAAAACTTAGAAAATTTAATTTTCCTTTCTAAAATGGTCATTTACATGCGAATCGATGAACAATATAGTGTTTAAGGATCAATTTGCATATAAACAGTCTCTCGGGCCTCACAGGGCATTACAGTATTTCTTATCAAACCTACAATCACAAATGTTTCAACCAAACGGCTTTCAGCTTTTCTCACAGCTCTCAGCTCACAGCAGCTTTCTCACAGCTCACAGCCCACAGCAGCTTTTTCAGAAGCCACAGCCCAACCAAACACACCCTGAGTCACTCATCAGCTATCTCTTTGTTGCGCAAATTTGTTTTGGTAATATTCATTACCAAAAAATCATGTTAACAGATGTCGTTGTCATTGGAAGGATCAGCGTCAACTCTATGAGGCAATATACTAATAGGAAAGTTTTATCCTTTTTGTTTCAACCATCATCACAAATCTCGTTTCTTCATTATCACAATTTTACAAATAAATTATAAAATACATCACTACACAAAATACGACTATATAGTCTAAAAGACAAATTGTAAATTGTTCTCTAATGTCTATGCAATGCATTCAAACAATACAATTCATCAACAAATTAGCAATAGTAAGCTAGTAACAGTAACGGCTAGAGAAAATAATAAATACCCTCGTCGCCCCTCGCCTCCAATCCTCCTCACTCCTCAGTCACCTCGCCTCTCCACCCCCACCCTCCACATCCTCCCTCCTCACTGTCACTGGTGCTCAACCAGTCGGCCCGACTGAGTCGCCTCTTGGCCCTGGGATTTGTAGCGGACTCCTGGCCTTCCTACAGCAATGCGTAGCCTCGGTGGCCTTCTAGTCCCCCTCCTAGCCTCCTCTCATCCCCCTCCTTGCTAGTGCTCGGCTGGCCCAGGCCGCCTGGTAACCTCCTGGCCTCCCCATAGGTCGTAGTCGCGAGCTGGCGGGCTTGATCTAGCTTCCGCGCATCAACGCCGCCCTGGGATCTGGGCTCCTTGGCCCCTGCCGCCCCACAGCCCTAGCCTCGGCCCCCGCAACACTAGCCTCATTGCGTCGCCGCTTAGGACCTCAGCGCTCGCCCCCCCACCCTCAGGTGTGCCGTTCTCTGCTCGATTCCTCCTCCAATTTTGTATCTGGTCTAGAATGGAGAATGGTAGGTGGGTAGGGACTGGGGACCGTGGTGGATCTATAAAGAGTTGCTACTTGGGTGGTTGAGCCTTATGGCTGTAGATTAGTGGTTGTGGGGCGACTCATGAGGAAAACCCATCTCCTCAGTTCTTCATCTCTTCTTCTTCTTGACGTCCATGGCCAACTGTCGGAGAGGACCGGAGGGGAGGGGGGCTGGCGCCAATGAAGGGTTGGCTGGAGCTTACATGATTTGGGGAGGTGTTGTTAGCGTACGTACATGCGTGGTAGTATGCATGCATGACTTAGGCTTCGCCTTGGATCTGGAGATAGGGTCATCACATACACAATGTCAGCAAAATCCATTACATGTCATTTATGCAACGAAGCAACGGCACACCTTTTATTCATTAACTGACACTGGATCGAGTCATGACGACAAAGACCTTACAAATCAACTAGGCTTTTGTACTCTTCTGACTTAACAAATTAATCAATTTTAGATTAGCATTTGTATTATGCGACTGTTTGACCATGGGGCTAATTTAAAATAAAAGTTATCAACTATATCATGCCATCACGGTGAAATTAAAGGCAGTTGAGTTCAGGTGAAAGTAATTAACTGTTGTCCGGAGCTACTTAAATAATTACCAAGACATCGATCGATCGTAGCTGAAACAAAATCGAGATTTCAAAAGGAACTTGAATTTCATTGCATTTTGATTTCATTTGATTCCTAGCCCTAACCTCCACCTTTCTCTATCATCTATGCTTCAATTCCCCTATCATCCTATCCCCTTCGTCCTTTCCCATGCAACACAACCGTCGGCATTGTTCATGGTCCAACATAAAATCATGCCGACCTAATTTTCTCTGCCACCGCACCTTCTCGGTTGGTCCTCTCATTGGCCATGCCTCTACAAATCGTGTCAACAGACGTACACCTCACTCTTTCTATCCTGACATCTCTGTAATTCTCCCCATGACTCATGGTAAAGTTAGGCGGATTTTGCCGCCATTGTCCTTGATTCTCTCATGGTCGACCTCCCCTACCGCAATCTTCAAACACCATAGCACTTCTCCGTACCTTGATTACATCACACACACTAACAGGCCATTTAATACCCCTGACATTCTCTTGATCGACTCACGACCAAATCCTCACCGCCGCCATTTTCCTTACCCGGCCGACCTGACACCTCCCAACTTTTTGATCGCCACCTTGCACAACCCTAGAAGCTCAGAGCACGAGATGCCACTCACCATGTCGACCTCTCTCTTGTCTCTCCCGAGTTGTGCCGAGCTCTTCACGCCTTCCCAACTCTGCCACACGCCACCCCCTCGTTGAAGCCTCCCCTGTAGCTAACCGCCATATCTCGGCTATAAAAGGCCCAGAGCCCCTCCTGTGAACCACATTGGCGTCTAGCAGGCCCTAGCCATCCCCAATTGACTCAACAACAACCGCATCACCATTGACGCCGAAGACACCCAAAGTAAGCCTCGAATTAAATTCTTCTTATTTGGTCTATTTCTTTTCGATTGCTTTCGTTCGTAGCTTCCTCATGCCCTTTGTAACACCACCAAAGCATCGCCTTAATCTCTCAAGTCTCTTAGCTCACCCACGCCTATGCTCACCGCCCAACTAGAGGACCTCACTATGGACAGGCCAGCTCACCCATTCTCGACCCAAACCAACACTCCCATTAGCTTCCTCTTTTTCTCCAAATGCTCAAACAATCATGCTTTTGTTGGTTAAGGTTGCAAAGAATGACTACACCATGCAAATCTCCTAAGAAGAAAACACCTCACCGCCGACCAACCCCAGCTCACCGATCACAACAAAAGCCTTAAAATTGATTCCCCTATGGTCCCAGAAACCCATGTCCTAGATTGTGTCGCAAATCACCATAGCAGCGATCAATCGCCATCGCCTTTCTCCTTTGTTTCAGTTGCTACAGAGCACACGAGAGGGAAGAAGATGGATAGTAGTCTTCGGGCCCGCACAGTGATAGCCCGGCTTTGTTAGATTTTGGGTCGATTGTATTCCACTATGTTGTATTGTAGTAGTGGAACTGGTTTGAATAGTGCCAAGACCTGTAAGGAATAGTAAAGATCCACAATGAATAGTGAATATCCATTATTGTTCATCTAAACCCAAAATCCACATATATGTCCATTTTGATCGTCTTGAGCCCGTCTACGCCATTCCTAGCTCCGTTTCACCATCCTAGGCTCTGATAAAACTCTAAACCACCCAGATAATATCCCAACTCCAAACCCAATACCGTCTATACCCATAGCCATTTGCAAATATCTGTATAACACCTATATACTTCTTTGACCGTCTCGAACCCATCTAACCCAATCCCTACTTCGTTCAACCAAACCAAGCACCATCTAAACCCTAACCACCCAAACCTATTTTATTTCTGTCTTTTGGTTATTTATTTGTATTTTGCTCTCAGCTTGCATTATGCAATGTAGGAACTTATTTGCATTCATTTTTCACGTTAGTATTGGACCCAGCGAGCTAGTTAACAGAACCGCTACAAGATCAATTAAAGAAGTTAGTGTCCTACGGACAAGGAGGCAAGTCACATGTTTTTGATAATATTGAACCTACATTCTTTTAATAGTTTAATTACTAGTATTTTCATTATCTTATTTACGCACTGTTATTTTATGTAAAATAAATATTTAGAATGATATAATACTAGTTATGTCCTACCACCGAAAAGGTCCTGTTTACTTTGATAGCCATATTCACTTTGACAAGACTTAGTATTACTCAATACTATTTAAATAATAATTATGGTAGACTAGGAAATCACTATTTTATACTACTAAGAGACTTGATATTTTGCCGGTTGAGTTTTAAAAGTGCCTCGGTGAAAAGTAAGGATTAGAACCTTATGCTAAGTAAATAACATAGTGATCGCTCAACCACAAGTTTTAACTTGTCAAATCTGATCTAGCAGTTGATCAAATTGATTGAATATCTACATAAAGGATTGGGGTTCCAAAAAAGGGGAACAACCCATGTAAGAAGAAAGTGGTATGAAAACGGTAAAACAATACTAACTACAGTAGGTCCATCCATTGTGGGTCACAGCATGCTCGAAGGTGTGGTTCTATTATCTACCGGGTAGAGGCTATATAAAGAGACGAGCAGTGAAATAACCTTATTTTCTGAACTCAGTCATAATGGTTAAGGAATCTTGTAAGTAAAGCTAGGTAACTCTGTAGAGTTATAGTTTAATGGTATTCGAATACACCGTACTTCTAATAAATGAAGTTATATTTAATGGGTGATTCTAATAGCAAGACATAAGTAAATCTGAAAATGATTTGGAAATGTTGAAATTTGGTAATCAAGTAGTTGAAGCCCTAATTTCTTAAGAAGTTTATGCTTTGTTATTTTATATTAAAAAATATTTGCAAATAAAATTGTATCCACAAATACCTTAATAAAATCACTATACCCCATGTCTTGAAAATCTAGTTATATAGCGTTTCTCAAAGTGATTTGTTGAGTACGGTTGGTTGTACTCGGTATTGTTTTATTTTTCACCAACACAGAGAACAGAAGAAGAAAAGATGCTTCGAGTTTCGTGTTAGAGTTACAACCACACTCAAACGTTCTTGTGAGAGTTCTTTGAATCTTCTGATTGCAAGTTAAATTTTAGGATTGGACGCTCTTAAAGCTATTAAAGTTAACCATTAGGTCTTATTTTAATCAAATTAATCCTTTTGAAATGTTTATAAGTAAATCTAATATTTTTTTTATCTGCAACTGAATTTTTAAACTGTTGCAAGATATAAGACGGTCCTGTTGCTAAAAACGAGATCGTTACAGTAGCCTCGGCCCACTTCTAGTTAGCGGATCGAACAGGTTAAGTTTCAGTGTTATCAGCGATTCGTTGTCGCCGTCATCATTGTCATCGATCGCGTCGTCATTATCCTCCTTTCTTAAATACGAAAACGGCCGAATATGAAAACGACCAATTCGGTCGAACAAATATTGCAGCAACCATGGCCATATATAGTGGATCGGTTGATTGATCAGCTCGCCACGGTATACTCCATTTGCAAATTTGCGTCCAGTCACCTCACCTCGCATCGTACGCGGGTGACTCGAACCATTTCGACCATGATGCTCTGCCTCCCACTAGCCAAGACTTACCACTCCATCCCTGGCCTTTCCTTTCTCGAAGGCGCAGTACACTCGGATCCTACTAGCTTCTGTCGCGAGATCGAGCACGTACAAGAGGTCAACTGAAGAGGAAAGAACTCCATGGTATATATCATGCAGGGTGTGTGCTAAGCTATCGTATACACGCTGTGATGCAGTGATAGCCAGCTCTAACTCAACTAGTATGCGCTGCTAAATAAATAAAAGGTGCCACCTTAATTTGCGCAGGTTAGCACATGCATTCGTGCATGAATACATGCATATATGTCCATTTCAAGACCTAATGCAGATTATTAAATCGACGGCACATGCTACCATAGATTACTGTGGAGCCCGGCCGGACTACCTAACTGAAATGTTTGTCAGCTCCTTGTCTTGCGACCCAATCGATCGATATGAGCCAACTCCTTTTCGGACGAGATCGCGACGCAACGGGTAAACATATAGTCAGGCGGTGGGTGGGGAGCGCGCACGAACGCACGCCGTCCGAATACTCGAATATTCTCTCCCACTGTCTGGCGATGCATCACAATACTATATTGCTTAGTTCCAAATAACTTCTGTTTTAAATTAAAAGCTATTTAGAATGTATTTATAACTTTTGTTTCATCTTCTGGCAGCTGCAGCTACTCCCAGAATCTGCAGCTCCCCCAAACAGTCCAGATTTTCATCCAGATTCTAAGTAGCCAGAAGCTACAGAATCTAGAAAATGAATTAGTAGCCAGAAGCTGGGGTTATCCAGCTTCTCCAGATTCTGACTAGCTGGATACTCACCAGTTACTTCTCAGAATCTACAGCTGAAACAAACAGACCCTTAGAACGCATTAGCTTCTTAACATGATTTTCTCTTTTTTTTCTTTTTTTCTTTGTATTATTCACGAAAATATGATGGTGTTTTTATTTTATTTATTTCTAGTTAAATATTTTAAAAAATTAGCAGACACTGAAATATCATTTTAATCAAAACTAAAAACAATACCACTTTTGAACGGACCATTAGGCCAGTCTCAGTGGAGGTTTCATGGAGTTTCATAGGCATTAAATACGCTGACATGACACTGTATTGATGAAGAGAGAGATGATAAAAATTTCATAGGAGTAGAGAAACTCTTCTGCACTATTTTCAAAATATAGATGTGTTAAAAACTGAAATATGAAACCTCCACTGAGACTGACCTTATCTGACAGCGCCCTTTCGGAATACGGGAGGAGACAACGAGACGGCACGCCGTTTTCTGTGCCCCTGGTGCTTCTTCCATTCTGGGAATAGTTTTATGTCAACCTCTTGGAAAGTGATCCAAGTTATGAAATAATGTTGACTGTTAGGTCGTCGGAGACGGAGACCGGCCGTGTAAATTTAATATCGCGTGCTTATTAATCTATAGAGTAGATCTGGTCGATTTACGTACGTACGTGTCACCATCTCATGTTATGAGATTATCTATTCAGGACCTCGTCCATGGCATGCGCTACTAGATTTGCTCAGTGCCACGCGGCGCGCCTTCTTTTTTATGTGACGCAGGAGCGACGAATATGTGCATGGCGTGCATGGTTTTGTGCCAAACCAACGCGCCACAAAGTTCAGACGATTCTGTCCTTGGGGCCAGAAGATGTGCGCGTCTCGAAGAACTGAGGGGGTGTTTGGTTGTCAGCCACACTTTACCACAGGTTGTCACGCCTAAGGTTAGGCAAGTTTGACCAACTTGGCAGCTGTTTGGTTGCAGCCACAGTTGTGGCAAGATTCCCTTCCAGCAAACTAGGTCCCACGCGTCAGTGACTCAAAGAAGTGTGGCAAGATTCACTTAGACTTGCTAAGGTGTGGCAAAGAATTTGAGCACTTCAACTTAGGCAAGTGTGGCAATTTTTGTTGGCAAATAGTGGCAAAGTGTGGCTAGCAACCAAACAGCCCCTGATACTATAACCCACCTAGCTTAGCTACCTCACGCGCGCTAAGTACGTGGTTGTACACTCAGTAAAAAAAATGTGTCCGAATTGCTTTGAGTGTCAAATAAGAACGGTGGATATATAGCTAGGCTTCATGATCAAGCTAACCCCTCCACACAAAATCAGATTATTCAACGTGTTCTCATTTGACACATTATTCGGTATACAGGTAACATGGACGTATGTAAAATATTTTGTAACAGGCCAAGTTACGTATGAGCTCGACAGCAGTGGCAGGTGACACGTATCGTCTGTCACACTACCTACCTCAGCAGGACGACGCCCAAGTTAGCCGGCCACAACAGATGCTTAATTGGTGTTAATCATATTTAATTAGTATTAATAATGTAATATGATGTTTAATTAGTATTAATTATATTTAAATTAATCGATATTGTATGCTGTAACATGGCTACTAAGTTTTGATTGCTCGGTAGGTGCTTCTACTGAGCTCTGGTTGCTCCCCACGTTCTCCTACCGAGCTTTTGCTTGACAAGTGCTACTGCGGTGTCCTCTTCTGCCGAGCTAGGTAGTACGATAGATAACATGTTGACACTGTGGCTGTTGAGTTCAGAGAGAAAGTTAGATTAATAAAATAGCATTCGAGAGTTAATTTTTTAAAATGAAAGTAGCTAAATGGCAGATATGTGAAGGATTCTGGTACACAGTGTCTCCCTTAAAAAATCCCAGTGGCAAGCCCAACTAAAACGGCCACCCGCGCCGCTCCACCAGTCGTCGGCCACAAACATAAAAGCCCACAGAAAGCAACGCAGGAAACGGAAAGACAGAGAGAGAAACCGAACATTTTTAGCCGAGCGAGCCGCCGAAGAGAGCCGGACGCGCATACAACACAGAGGAGCCACCGGCGAAGAGCGAGGAGGATGGCGACGCCGATGGCCGGGGAGGGGCTGATCACCGCGGTGATGCCGCGCTCCCCTCCTCCGCTGGCCGCGGCGGCGGCGGCGGGGGGCGCGGCGTCGGCGGCCGAGGCGCCGGTGCTGATATTCGTCTACTTCCACAAGGCGATCCGCGCCGAGTTGGAGAAGCTGCACGCCGCGGCCGTGCGGCTCGCGACGGAGCGAGACGGCGACGTGGCGGCGCTCGAGAGGCGCTGCCGGTTCCTCTTCTCCGTCTACAGGCACCACTGCGACGCCGAGGACGCGGTACGGTTAATGGCGTAGCCAGAGCCTCCTCTCTCGCGTTGGATCGTTGTTTCGCGTTATTTTGCTAAAATTGTGGCGGGTACTGGAGCGCCGATGTGTGGGAATGCGGAATTATGGTAGTGTAGGGTTCAGGGTTGCGGAATTGTGGCATGGGTTCTGAGGATCTGGATTGGATTCGGGTTGAATTGGGGTAACATCAACATGATCTGAAAATGGATGCAGTTTGTAGGTATAGATAGTGGCTACGCAATATGGTCATCAAGTTGATAGTCTGAGACGCATTTACGACTTTATGTGTACTGGCCATGTGATTGTGAACAATTAGCTGGATTCTATATCCCTACGCCAGTGGAAATTTCCAGGATCTTACTGGCATTCTGATGCATAGGCCTAGTTATGTATTCAACTGAACTAATAAAAACTGGTGCTTGAGCATTTAATTTGCAGGGTTCCATCTCGAATTATATCATTTCCTTGTGTTAATCGGACTAGTGTAGGTAATGTTAAGTGCCTATTCAATGGGGGTAAGGTGCATTCGCTTTAAATTCCTTCCTGTTAGAAACTGGAAGTCTGGAATCAATGAAGGTTGCAATCCAGAAAGTGAAAACATTGAATCCTACTCCCACACTAAATGAGAATGAACTTTGCTGGGATTTGTTTCACTTGCTGGGAGCTTTACCTTGCTGGAGTATGGGTGCTTTAATTTTTTTCTTTGCTTTTATCATTCGCAAAAAAAAAGTTGTGTGTTTTACACTACAAGTCCTCTTTCATTTGGGGAAGGGTTGTGCCTGTGATATGTTGATCGTTCAAAACATGAACATGATGGTCTTGTATCTTTTACTGTAGATTAACTTCAAACATGTATATTGGTATATTTGTGAAACGTTTTAAGCCGACTCTAAGTCTATCATGATTCATGATATAGAGCTATTGCAAATATTTGGGTATAAGATTTGCTTTTGATGGTCGCAGGTTATCTTTCCAGCACTCGATATTCGAGTCAAGAATGTAGCAGGGACGTATTCCCTTGAGCACAAAGGGGAAAATGATCTCTTTGCCCGCCTATTCGCTCTTTTACAGCTTGATGTACATAACAGTGATGGTCTTCGGAGGGAACTTGCGTCCTGTACTGTAGCAATTCAAACGTTCATAACCCAACATATGTCCAAAGAAGAAGAGCAGGTTTTTCTGTTTCCCTGTTTATTATGTTCTGCGCTTTGTATGTTGTTTGTTAAAATGAACTAGAAGGCCATTCCGTTTGTCTATTGATTGGCAGTATGAGATGTGTTGGCATGTTGTATCAGTCTAATTGGGTGTATTGAAGTTCCAGATCAGGAAGTTTTAAGCTGTTGAACAAGCTGGCAAGTTTTTAATCAAAGTATTTGGAATGATGTGTCATGATCAATTTTTGATTTAATGCCTTTAGTCATAGAGAATTAGAGATAATAAGTTACGTAAGAAAAAACAATATCATACAATACTAGATACAAACACTGTTTAATTATATGCACCTACGCATCTGTCACCCTTTAATTGCTCATATCACATCTATAGTATTGTCTACTCTGATCTGTAGTTACAAACAGTATAGTGAACTGCAGGCCAAATACGGAGTAACTTCATTTCGTACATAACGCTAGAAGGTTAGGCACTTGTAGTAAGTCAATTCTAATCAAAGTTCCCTGCTGATTGGCAGTCTGCTGCGTATCCACTGTTATGCTCTAATATAAGGGTCGCAGTCACTGGGTACTCGCTATGCTGGTATAACGAATCCTAATGCTGATTTCAACCATATATCCAATACGTGGATCCTTGTTAAGACTTAGTAATCTGGAAGCCAACTGTGGAGTACTGGACTAGAGTAGCTATAGAATGTCTCTGTTGGTATGCTCGCTAATTGTTGTGGTTCCTATATACGGGAAAGAACCTTTACATTCTGTGTGTTACATACGGGTTTATTGTCCAATACCTTACTTCAAAGCAGTATAAAGACATGTGCTAGTATAGCATAGAAGCTTTGATTAAAGTGCTTTTAACAACCTAGAGAACTCAAGGGTTACCTAACTGTAAATATGAACATTTACAAATGCTGTGGAAATTCTTTTAAATTATGTACTTGATGGCAATTCCTCACTTGGTGGTATTTTCAAATGGTATCCAAATTATGCAGTTACTCAGTATATTGATATGATATATTTAGTGTCCTCTATCATTATATTTTCCTTCCAGCATAGCGCATACAATGTTAGTGTCTAATCATCTGAGAATGTTTCAGGTCTTCCCGTTGCTAATTAATAAGTTTTTACACGAAGAGCAAGCTGAATTAGTCTGGCAGTTCTTGTGCAATATCCCCGTAAATATGATGGCAGAGTTCCTTCCATGGCTTGCATCTTCGGTTTCGCCTGATGAGCACCAAGATATTCTTAACTGCTTGCATAAAATAGTTCCTGAAGAGAAACTTCTCCAACAGGTCCTCATGATCATGCATCTTTTTCTATCAACAATGCTTTTCATGTTTTACTTAATTTTAGTTTTGAAATTTGTGAAGGTTGTGTTTGCATGGATCGAAGGGAAAGCATTGAG
The DNA here is from genome assembly GCA_036346575.1 of Dendrocalamus sinicus. Classification (NCBI taxonomy): domain Eukaryota; kingdom Viridiplantae; phylum Streptophyta; class Magnoliopsida; order Poales; family Poaceae; genus Dendrocalamus; species Dendrocalamus sinicus. The sequence continues at coordinate 2,523,808 of CM070655.1, read as the reverse complement.
AACAGTGGCACAAGATTATGATAATCCTTGTCCAAAAGGCAGTTGTAGATGCGAGGATACCTCTCATCAAACAGACAAGCATGGATGCTCACATGAGCATTCTAAAATCGGAAAGAGAAAGTGCGCAGAATCTAGTCATAGTCAGCTTGTCATGCATCCAATAGATGAGATTTTGTGTTGGCACAATGCTATCCGGAAAGAATTGAGGGACATAGTAGAGGAGACAAGAAGGATCCAGCAGTCTGGAGACTTCTACGATATAGCAGCCTTTAATGTGAGGCTTCAGTTTATTGCAGATGTGTGCATCTTCCACAGGTATGTGGCTTTGAATCTTAACTCATGTGCATCTTTGTTTCAAAATCTTGATGTGTAACCAATTTCTTATTCAATATGCATTGTGACAATTGATGAACTCGTTGTTTCTCTTATGTTAAACTTATTGATACTTCTTCAGTTGCACGTAACATATCTTACACAATGTGATAGCATGTTGCTTTTATATGAACAATTAAGTGGTATAGTCATCATTGTAAATGAATATAGATCCATCTAAGAATATATCTGGACATCAAGTTCAATGTTCTGGTGCTTTAGGCGCAACTCATGTGAATAACTGTGAATTTGTGAAAACTCGAGATACTGGCAAGCGCAGTAAATGAGCAGTATCACTAGTGTTGTGAATATGTTCTTGTTTGCTTCACTTTAGAAATTGCATTGTTTTCCTCAAAAGAACTGGAAGTTTCTAGAGCTAAGTCATAAATTTTGATTTTATCAAGTGAAGTGGCCTAATCTCGTATCTTTAGTTTGATCAGTTTTCCCCCCTTTTGTCGATCTGCAGTATTGCCGAGGATCAAGTTATATTTCCTGCAGTCGATGGTGAATTCTCCTTTGAGCAGGAGCATGCTGAAGAAGAACGGCGGTTTAATAAATTTAGAACTTTAATTGAACAAATCCAAATAGCAGGAGCCAGATCAACTGCACTGGATTTTTATTCTGAGTTATGTTCACAAGCTGATCAGATAATGGAGAAAATTGAGAGGCACTTCAATAGTGAGGAAACAAAGGTTAGTTTTTCTAGAGGAAACAAAAGTTAGTTTAGTAGTTACGAAGCTGGAATCATTGCCCTATCAGTCAGAATATTGTCTACTTGACCAAGTGACCAACAAGAGCCTCATCTCTAGTTCACCTTATTACCTAGGTACTTCCTCAAGCTAGGATACATTTCTCACCAGAGAAACAAAGGGAACTTTTATATAAGAGTCTTTGTCTCATGCCATTGAAGTTATTGGAGCATGTCTTACCATGGTTTGTATCAAATCTGGATGATGAAGATGCGCAGTCGTTCCTTCAGAATGTGTGCTTGGCAGGTTACCTTTCTTACTTTAAGTTTACTATTTGTTCTATGCCTCTATACTGCACTAGCTCTTTAAAACATCTCCAAATATTAATCTTTACTAATAAGTTGCCTGGAACAGCACCTTCCTCTGAAACTGCACTGGTTACTCTTCTCTCCGGTTGGGCATGCAAAGGTCGTTTGAAATTGAAGGACACATCCAACTCTGGAAAATTCATATGCTTGACATCAGGAGCACTGAGCTGCCCATTGGATGGAGATGAGTTTAAAAAATGTCAGTCACTCTGTCCGTGTTCATTAGATAGCAATGGAGCTTTTTCACTACTTTTGCAAACAGAAAATGGTTCCAGGTCAGTCAAGCGAGGAAATCATGCAGAATCTAGTACCAATATTAACAGAAGTCACTGCTCACAAACTACTGACATTGAAGCATCTCCATGTAGCAACAGACCTTGTCACGTTCCTGGGTTAAGAGTAGAAAGTAGCAACCTTGGTGTTAATTCGTTGGCTTCTGCAAAGTCCTTTCGCTCGCTGTCTTACAATTATTCTGCACCTTCATTATACTCAAGTCTTTTTTCATGGGAGACAGATTCAACATTTTCCGGCCCAGATAACATTTCTAGGCCAATTGACACCATATTCAAATTTCATAAGGCAATTCGCAAGGATTTAGAGTTCTTAGATGTTGAATCTGGAAATCTCATTGATGGGGACGAATCTTGCCTTCGCCAATTCATCGGAAGGTTTCGATTACTGTGGGGTCTTTATAGAGCACACAGCAATGCTGAAGATGAAATTGTATTTCCTGCTCTTGAATCGAAAGAGACACTACACAATGTCAGCCACTCATATACTCTTGATCACAAGCAGGAAGAAGAATTATTTAAAGATATATCCACCGTTCTATTGGAGCTTTCACAACTATATGATGATTTGAGCTATCCCCTTGATGAAACTGATGAAGCTGGAAAAAACCATATTTGTTCATATAATGAGATTGATTGGTCCAGAAAGCATAATGAACTTTTGACAAAGCTTCAAGGAATGTGCAAGTCTATCCGGGTTACCCTGTCTAATCATGTTCGAAGAGAAGAACTTGAGTTGTGGCCACTGTTCGATAAACATTTTTCTGTAGACGAGCAGGATAAGATTGTAGGTCATATAATTGGAACTACAGGAGCTGAGGTTCTGCAGTCAATGTTGCCCTGGGTTACATCAGCACTTAGTCTAGAGGAACAGAACAAGATGCTGGATACATGGAAGCATGCAACTAAGAACACAATGTTTGACGAATGGCTAAATGAATGGTGGAAGAGATCACCAACTTCATCTGGCCCTTCAAATGAGGCCTCCTCCCCTCCTGAAGGTCTGCTCAATTGGTTTTCTTCTGGTCTCCCCTCTACTACCTCTGCCACTCTATTCTAGTTTGCCATCATGCCATGTTATATATGTACTCACTTTCTTCCATTATCGAAGTCAGGTCTTTTATCCATAGGAGAACCTTCGATTGAGCCCCATTTGTTTATACTGTGTTTGACATAGCAGATATGAACCACTTACATTGGATTTTTGGAAAAGAGGATATAACTTCCAATGAGTAACATATAAGCTCCATGCATTAGTTAGATGCTGTGTTATTTAAACAAGAATTATCACCTATTTTTGACGCAGATAGTAGTGCAACTGATGACTTCTAAAGTCATAGACTTATAGGCAGCATGTTAGTTTACATGGCCAGGTGGGAATATTAGAGAAACATTCAATTTAGGGCAAATAAGCTGGAAAAGTATATCAGTGTATTTCTTTGCAACAGTAGTTAGAGCAATCTAGTAAGGAAAAACTAAAGTAGTGCCAGTGGGAGTGGGATGTAAATTTATGATAAAGAGCAGATAACTTGTAAACATCTCTTTTCCATGATTCATGGAATGTTCAGTTTTCAAGTTTGGATTTTCATTTCACTGAGCTTTCTTGCTTTGGTTTTGTAGAGAGTCACTTTCAGGAGAAGCTCGACCAGAGTGACCAGATGTTTAAGCCTGGTTGGAAGGATATCTTTCGAATGAACCAGAGTGAGCTCGAGGCTGAGATACGAAGGGTTTCTCGAGATTCTACTCTCGACCCAAGGAGGAAGGCCTATTTAATCCAAAATCTCATGACCAGGTTTGTTATTCAAACTTACAAGTTACAGCAAATAAGTTGTGTGGGATTTCCCTACTTAGTTGGAATGACATCTGTTTCTAATTATGTGAATTTCAGCCGCTGGATAGCTACTCAGCAGAAATCACGGTCACCACAACCAATATCAGAAGATCACAACGGATGTACCGTGATAACTGGATGCTTTCCTTCATATCGAGACCCAGAGGAACAAATATTTGGTTGTGAGCATTACAAAAGAAACTGCAAGCTTGTTGCTGCATGCTGCAATAAGCTGTTCACATGCAGGTTCTGCCATGATAAAGTTAGTGATCATACAATGGAAAGGTAAACTCAGTTCAATCATTCACTTCAATGTCATCTTTTTTTACTGCTACAGGGCGCTTCTGTATTTCTTACAGTAGTGGAGTGTTCAATGTTCTTTTTTTTAACATCAAATAAGCATGCTGTGATCCAAAGATTGATAAATAATAAGTGAGATTTAGATATCCTTGTGGATAATTTGCTATTGTGCAAAGCAGCAAGGAAACATGATTCCTTTAGGCGCTTTGTTATGACCGGCATCCCATACACGCGCAGGCGGCGCACGCAGGGAGGAACCCAAACCGGGCATTAGGAAACCCTAGGCATAAATCTATCTCATTAGGATTATTTCTCTTAGCCGTAACAGAATAGGATTGAGATTTGGAAACCCTAGGCATAAATCTATTAGGATTATCTCTCTTAGCCGTAACAGAGTAGGATTGAGATTTGCTTTGTAAGGGGAGGATATATACTCTCCAAACTACCATGGAAATAGACAAGCAAGACAACGATTGTTGCCAGGCTTACTGGAGCTTCCGCGTCCTCGCCCTCTGCTCTCACGGCGCTCGCACGCTGCCAAGGGCTACAGCCCCGCCGCCAGGCCGTTTCCCACCGCTATCCTCTTCGGAACCTCCGCCACGCCCTGAGTCGTATCAATCTGGTATCAGAGCCGCCAGGCGAGGAAGGCGGCAAGCAGCCAAAGGAGACATCGCCGCCGCCGGCCGATCTCACGATGCCAGGCGAGGAAGGCGGCAAGCAGCCGAAAGGGACACCGCCACCGCCGGCTGATCTTGTCGCCAAGGCGCTGACCGAGCTCACCCAGCAGATGGCGGCGTTCGCCGCGCGCCTGGAGGCTCTGGAGTCCCGGCCGGCCGCGCCCACCACCGCCGCCTCCACCGCCAGCTCGCCATCCACCCTTCCCGCCGCCACCACGCTCCCGATCCCCATCCACCACATCCAGTTTCCACACTCGCCGTCGCCGATTCTCCGATTCCTCCGTCCGGAGCTGCCGTTGCGTCCCACGGGACCGCAGGTTATAAAGCCATCCGGTCCATACGGGTCGGAAATAGGGTCGGGCGGTACCGGTTCCGGTCTGGGCGCCCCTCGCTTCCACAAGCTTGACTTTCCCACCTTCGACGGCAAGGAGGATCCTCTCAATTGGCTCAACCGGTGCGATCAATTCTTCCGTGGGCGACGCACCATGGCCTCGGATCGCGTGTGGCTCGCCTCGCACCATCTCACGGCGCCGCCGACATGGTACTATGCCTTGGAGCAGACGAGGGCATGCCCTCCTGGGAGCGCTTCAAGGAGCTGTGCCACCTTCGCTTTGGGCCGCCAGTCCGCGCCAATCGCCTGGCGGAACTCGCACGGCTTCCGTTCCTCTCCACGGTCCAGGACTACCAAGAGCGCTTCAATGCGCTTCTGCATCGCGCGCGCAGATTGACGCCAAACCGGAAAGTGGAGCTGCTTCACCGCGGCCTCCTGAACATATCAAGATCGACGTCGAATCGCGTGAGCCCCGACTGCGCAGACGGCAATGCACCTTGCGCGGCATACGAGCGCCGCGCCGAGACGACACCGCCAAAGATCGCCGCTGCGCCGCCCGCCTCCAACGCCCACCTCGGGCCTCCTACGCCGCAGCGAGCCCGCCGCCACACTCCGGCCGTACCGACCATAATGCCGCCAACCGCTGCGATCGCGGCATTGCCGCGGCACCGCGACCGTTCGCCGCTTCTCTCACGGTCGAGTTGGCGGCCGACGCCGGGGGACTTCTGCTACAAGCTCGCGACGAGCGACGTCCCGCGCCACAAGTGCGGTAGTGTTCTTATTGAGGTGACCGATTATCTGGATGACGATACGACCGACGACTCTGGCGGTACGGTGGTGGATGAGGCCGCATCTGACTTGCCGGTGGTATCCCTTCATGCGATCGCCGGCATTCGCACGGAGGACACCATGCACCTCCACGTCAATATCCACGGCCACCGGCTTCTGGCGTTGCTTGACTCCGGCTCCACCCACAATTTCATCAACGCCGAGGCCCTGCGCCGACTCCATCTGGAGACATCGGACAGCGCCAATATGCGCGTGGCAGTGGCTAATGGTGACCGGGTCCCCTGCAAGGGCGTGGCCCGCAACGTCGCCATGAGTATCGGGCCCGAGGACTTCTCCATCAGCTGCTACGGCATCAATCTGGGCGGCTTCGACCTCGTCCTCGGTGTCGATTTTCTCCGTACCCTGGGGCCCATCCTTTGGGACTTCGAGGACCTCTGCATGGCGTTTTGGCGGGGCGACAGGCGGGTATTCTGGAAGGGCCTCGGCTCCCCCCGCGGCGACATCCGGCAGCCGGCCCTTTGCGCCATCACCGGGGCGCCGCCACAACCCCTCTTGGACCGCCTCCTGCACCAATACAACCAAGTCTTTGAGGAACCCACGGGCCTTCCACTGGCACGACCTTACGACCACCGCATCCACTTGCCGCCAGTATCGCGCGGTGGCCGTCCGCCTACCGCTATCCACACCGCGAAGGGCGGCCGAACGCCAGATGTCTTTGCCATGATGGAGCGAGGCATCATCCGCCAAGCACTTCCCGTTCTCGCGCTGCTCTCTTGGTCAAGAAGGCGGGCGACTCTGGCGGTTCGCATCGACTACCGTGCGCCGAACGACAAGACCTCCAAAGACAAGTTCCCAATCACCGGTGGTTGACGAACTCCTCGACGAGCTCCATGGCGCCCGCATTTCACCAAGCCGGACCTCGTTCGCTACCACCAGCGCATGCACCGACGACATCGAAAAGACGGCTTTCCGCGCCCACCACGGCCACCGAGTTCCTCGTTATGCCCTTCGGCCGCCCAATGCGCCGCCACGTTCTGTGCCCTTATGAACGACGCCCTCCGCCTTCCTCCGAAGGTTCGTGCTCGTGTTCTTTGATGACATACTCATCTGATTCGTCGTGGTCCGAGCATTTGCGGCATGTCCGCCTCGTCTTCGACGCGCTCCGCGCCACTCTTTGCACCTCAGCGCTCCAAGTGCTCTTTCGGCGTCTTGATCGCCTACCTCGCCACGTCATCTCCGGCGACGGCGCCATGGACAGCGATAAGGTGGCGCGTCGCCTCTGGCGGTGCCCCGCTTCGACCGGGGTTTGCGCGGGTTCTGGGCCTCGGCCGGTTACTACCGGAAGTTCATCCGGACTTCGGCAATAGCGGCACCGCCGACAAAGCTCTGCGCAAGGATGCTTTCTCTGGTCGACGAGGCGCGGCGGCATTCCGAGCACCGGCACGCCTTGACGACGGACCGGTCTGCGCAGATGCTCGTCTTTGACCACCGCTCATCGCCGATCGCGACGCCTCGGGCGCTGGCTTTGGCGCCGTCCTCCACCAGGACGCCGGAGCCCTCGCATTCTTCAGCCGGCCGTTTGCTGCCCGCCATCTCAAATTGGCGGCATACGAGCGGGAGCTCATAGGCCTCGTGCAGGCCGTACGACACTGGCGTCCGTACCTATGGGGACGCCGCTTCCTCATCCGCACCGACCACTTCAGCCTCAAGTTTCTGCTGGACCAGCGCCTCTCGACAATTCCGCGGCACGGTGGATTAGCAAGTCGTTCGGCCGATTTCACGATGGAATATCGTCCCGGCGCCTCAACACGGTGGCGACGCCTCTCGCGCGCGACTCGAATCACCGCACTCCATACTATCTCGGGCCCTCCTTCCACCTCTTCGACGAGATCCGAGCCGCGACGGCCACCGACGAGGAGCGCGCGGCTCGCCAGCGCTCGAGGCAGCGCCCATTGGGAGCCACGGCGCACGGCCGACGGGCTCCTGCTCTACGGCTCGCGCATATTCGTGCCAGCACAACACGACTTGCGCAACCAGGTGCTCTCTCTGGCTCATGCGGCCAGCCACGAAGGCATCCAGAACACTCCAATGAATGAGGGCGGATTTCTACATTCCCGGCGACAGGGCACTTGTGCGGGACTACGTACGCTCCTGCCTCACTTGCCGCAAACAAGACGGAGACCTGCGGCGGCCGGCCGCCTCTTGCAGCCCCTCGACGTCCCATCCCTAGTGTGGGCTGACATCTCGATGGACTTCGTCGAGGGTTTGCCGAAGGTACACGGAAGTCCGTGATCCTCACCATCGCCGACCGCTTCTCCAAATGCGCCACTTCATCGCGCCGCCACCCATACTCGCCACTTCCGCCGCCAGGCCTTCTTCGATGAGATCGTCCGCCTCCATGGTTTTCCCACCTCCATCGTCGCCGATCGCGACCGGTCTTCACCGCCACATGTGCGCGACCTCTTCAAGATGGCGGCGCCAAACCGTATGAGCACGCCTTTCACCCCGCATGCACGGCCACCCGAGGTCGTCAACAAGGTCATCGCCATGTACCTACGCGTGTCACGGGTGATCGGCCTCGCGCATGGGTCGATCGTTGCCGTGGGCGAGTATTGCTACAATACTGTTCCACACCACGCCGCGCACCACTCCATTCCAGCGGTCTATGGTCGCCTCCTCCGCCGCCGCCGCCGTACGGCACGAGCCGCCAGATCGACACGGTGGGCGCTCTCCTCGCAACCGTGATGACTTTCTTGCGCGGTTCGCGAACGCCTCCTCCAAGCACAAAGATATGCCAAGCGCTACTACGACGCCCACCACCGTGATTTGGAGTTTGCGGTGGCGGCGGGTGTGGTTGCGTCTGCTACACCGACCGGCACAAACATTGGAACCCGGCCCAGGGAAAGCTCGCACCGCGTTCGCGCAGGCCGTTCCAAGTCATGGAGCGGATCGGGCAGGTGGCCTACCGTCTCCAACTTCCGGAGGGCGCGAGCTCCATGATGTCTTCCATGTGGGTGCGCTAAGCCTTTCCACGGCGACCCTCCGTCGACACCGCCTCGGTGCCACCTCGCACAACGGCGGCGTTGTCGCCACCCCGAGCGCGTCTGCGCGCCCGCCTTCCGCCGTGTGTCCGTACGTCTTGGTGCAATGGCGTGGGATGTCCACCGACGACGCCACCTGGGAGCAGCTGCCGCATTTTCAGGAGAACTACCCCGACGTTCAGCTCGAGGACGAGCTGTTTGCGGAGGCAGGGAGAGATGTTATGACCGGCATCCCATACACGCGCAGGCGGCGCACGCAGGGAGGAACCCAAACCGGGCATTAGGAAACCCTAGGCATAAATCTATCTCATTAGGATTATTTCTCTTAGCCGTAACAGAATAGGATTGAGATTTGGAAACCCTAGGCATAAATCTATTAGGATTATCTCTCTTAGCCGTAACAGAGTAGGATTGAGATTTGCTTTGTAAGGGGAGGATATATACTCTCCAAACTACCATGGAAATAGACAAGCAAGACAACGATTGTTGCCAGGCTTACCTGGAGCTTCCGCGCGTCCTCTGCCCCTGCTCTCACGGCGCCCGCACGCTGTCAAGGGCTGCAGCCCCGCCGCCAGGCCGTTTCCCACCGCTATCCTCTTCGGAACCTCCGCCACGCCCGGAGTCGTATCAGCTTACTCCTTATGGCCCTTGTATTATCTTTCCTTATTTTCTCCTTCATCTGTTGTGTTCCAGCAAGTTACATTCACTTGGAAATAATTGGTTGAAAATCTGTGATGTGCTGTAATGGGCTAACATTTTCCCTGCGAACTTCTTCTCCTTAACTTCTCTGTTTGTAGCTTTTAATTGCTGTGCATACAACAACACATTTAGGATAGAAGGACAGAAATTGTGTACTATTGTATATCTTTTCTGTCATATGACGTATTGGTTGTTAGAGATTTGTTATAAGATAAAAGGCTAAAAGATATTGCTTACTTTGTGGAGCTGCATTTTTAGGAAAGCAACGGTGGAGATGATGTGCATGCTATGTCTGAAAGTTCAACCAGTTGGTCCAAATTGCCAAACCCCTTCTTGCAATGGGTTATCGATGGCTAAGTATTATTGCAGTATATGCAAGTTTTTTGATGATGAAAGGTAAAGTCTGAATGTGATTGCTAGATTTTAGTTTCTCTTGCAGTAAGTATTGTTTTAGCTGCTAGATTTTAGTTTTTCTTGCAGTAAGTATTGTTTTTGCAGGCTAGTATAGTGTGTTGGATTCGACGTTCATCTGTCCTCACAAATGAGACCAAATATTGCATTCAACAAATCAGCATAAGATTGCAAAGAAACAAATACATGATGTTAACAGGATGGGGCATCTATTGTCTTTTTGGGAACTAGTTCACCCTTGGAGGGTCCACTAATTATAAGAGAACACCTCTTACTAGCTCTCTTTTTCTTGTCCCTATTATGGCCTAGGATTTCGGTGATGCACACAGCAGCCTTGTGAACAGCACCACAGGGCACCGTATCTCTAGATGAACAGTACCCGCACAGGTACTGTAGCACCGTGAACAATAACACACTCGGGGTATTGTAGTATGGACAAATTTGGATAGTTTGGTAGTGTATTGCGGATTAGGAATATAATAATTAGTTTCCTTAGTATTTGGGCTATTTCCTTTTAGATTTATTAGATGTATTAGAGATAAGTTTTCTATTATTAGGATTAGTTTCCTTAATATGGAGATATGTTTCTTAGGGATCAAGTTTAGCCACCCATATAAAAGGCACAATATTGTATCGTTATTATGAAGCAAAAAAAAAAAACAAAGTTCTCTAGTCTTCCTCTCTTCTTCAACAGACCTTAGAGCCTTGATGGTGGTATGGCCGGCCGATTAAAGGCGAGTGCCCTTCTCTCGGTCCCTAGACCCATACCCAACCAACATGTACCACAACAGCCCCCTATCACTTCTTAAAGCTAAAAGGGCAGGATACCCTACTGATGGCTGAGCTTTAATTGTCAAGCCTGAAGCCCCAAACACACTGTCATCTGCATTCAAGAATCCTTACCAGTTCTGTAAAGTTACTTCGAGTAATGTCTTTGTAGGTTAGGTACATTTATTTGTAGGTTAGGCTCATTTCTACCATTTTTCTTTGGATTCTTGGGACTCTGAATATATGAATTTTGATTTTGTGTGTGATGTGTTATGTGCTGCATTGGTTTAATTAATTGCATTGCATTACCTAGAACTACAATCTTGATTAATGTGATCCATCTTTTGCAATATTTTGGAGAGACTCCTAATTCTGATAACTTTTCAGGAGTGTGTATCACTGTCCTTTTTGTAATTTGTGTCGTCTTGGGAAAGGATTGGGCACCGATTTTTTCCATTGTATGAAGTGCAATTGTTGCCTTGGCATGAAATTGATAGAACACAAATGTCGAGAAAAGATGCTAGAGATGAATTGTCCAATCTGTTGTGACTTCTTATTTACATCAAGTGCAGCAGTTAGAGGTCTTCCCTGTGGCCATTTCATGCATTCAGCTTGCTTTCAGGTGTGATAATCTAGTCGCAATATGATGCATGTTTCTGATGTACTTTCTGGCTGAGAGTCTGTTCTGACAAGTTTGTCAATTTCAGGCATACACTTGTACTCACTACACCTGTCCAATCTGCTGCAAATCGTTGGGAGATATGACGGTAAGCTACACCACTTAAATACCAAGACTCTTTTTACGCTTACCATTGATGAATATGTTTGGTTTTCCTCTACTGGATAACCCGCTAAGTCTTGTGTTCTATTTCATGGAAACTAGAAATTTCCAAAACTCCCATGTTTTGAAACTGGCAAGTACCTTTATTTAAATGACATTTTAAAAAGAAGGGCGAAGAAACAGACTTTGGTGATCTATCTATGATAAGCTGATCTCATTACAGGCGACTATTGAAGTTGGTCCTTCTTGAGTCCTCATTTTTACAAATACAGGACTGTTTCTTATGCTCTTTTGGATTATAAAGTGGCAGCATCTAGGCAACTATACATGCTTAAGAGTAAATTTCGTAAGGTTTTTGCTCGATGTATCTGTCTGGTGTTGTCAGGCTTCTCGAACGGTCTATCAATATGTTCTCTGGGCATCTTTTTCTGTTAACAGATCTTGCTGAGTAACGCTCTGCAGTCCCTTTATCAATTCAGTAGTGCAGTTAATGTAAAGTTCTTATCGTCTCGTTTCTCTGCAGGTGTACTTTGGCATGCTTGATGGCTTGCTGGCTGCAGAAGAGCTTCCTGAGGAATACCGGGATCGGTGTCAGGTACATCATTCTCCTATTCCCGATTGCATTATTTCCATTGGTCGAAGGATTTACGATTGCGTTGCCTGATTGGTCCAGGATATACTTTGCAACGACTGTGAAAGAAAAGGGAGATCTCGATTCCATTGGCTGTATCACAAATGCGGCTTCTGCGGTTCGTATAATACCAGAGTCATCAAGACTGACACAGCAGATTGTTCGACATCAAATTAACAGGCGAGATTTTTTTTTTCTTTTATCCTGGATTCTTTCGGAAATTCATTGTTGTAAATATATATATCAATATTGTGTATGTTGCTGTGATACTTAAGTCAAAAATTCGTTACGTAGCCGGTTTACTTTTGGCTAGCCATGCAGTTATGCTCAGTTCACTATAGCAAAAGCTGGTAGCTGTGGTCATCTGTTACAAATTACAAAGGTCCCAGCGTCGGTATATATTACCGTCCCAACTGCGCCGCTTGGTAAAAGTCTAAAAAGGGATCCTCACACGCCGGACCAGTGCTCTGCATGGGGTGGTATGCGGACTTACGAGCTAAGTGCCCAGGTTATGAATTGATAGCTATGCTTGCCACTCGACAGTCTAGTATAGTAAGTTACTCATCTAAAAAACAGTATCAAGTTATTAATAAGGTTGACCTTTTAGATTAATCTGGGACAAAATCATAAGCATTGGTATGGATTTGGGCCTTGGTGTGTGTGGCAGTTGCTCTTCCACTCAATCCGTATAAACCAGTGCTCATCATAGTTTAGTTCCTCACCTTGTATTTGCTCCATGAACGCATCTCCAAACAAATAAATTTCTTCCTTTTCAAGATAACAACGGTGGATGCATACATTGAGTGCACTAAAAATTGCGGACACCAAAGATAAATCTATGACCTATACACCCAGTGTCTAGAACTGTGGAGACTAAGGTCCCGTTTGGCATAGCTCAGCTTCACTAGTGAAACTGTTTTTTTTTTGTTTCAGCTTCACGAGCAGCTTCACCGGTGAAGCTAAAGTCGCTTTTGGAAAACTGTTTGGCAAAACAGCTTCACCAACACTTCATGCATGGTCGAGAGAGGCAATTGTCCAAGATGCCCTGTCTACCGACTTGTTCTAACATTTGGAGTTGTATGTTTGTATATGGTCATATGAATTAAAAATAATATATTTGAATGAGTATGAATTAAAAAATTAAAATAATAAAAAAATTAAAAAAATTAAAATCAGATTTAACGGTAGAGAAGTGCGAACGGGAGGAGAGGAAACAGTGTGGGGACCCAGTGGCAAAGTCCTGTAATTTCACAACTACAAGGGCAAGTGGGTTCCTAGAATCATGAGCCCGAGGAGAGAGTCGTGAAAGCTACTATTTTCAGCTTCACTCCACTCATTCCCTTGTGAGAGCATGATTTAAGGAGCTTCATCCATGAAGCTGTTTGTAAAAAAGGTATTTGGCAAAAAACAACTCATAACAGCTCATGAAGCTGTTGATGAAGCTGTACCAAACAGGGCCTAAAGGATAAATCCATGACCTATACACCCAATGATTGATCGACGTTGGGTTGTCATCTCCCACTTAGTGAGGACATCTGTCGCCAAAATGAAGATGTAACACACTGGGCCCAAAACTTGATTAAGCCTAGCAGCCACTTAGTACAGGCCTATGTTTGCGTAGTAGTCTACTTGGCTTTTGTCCTTCTTCGCCCAAATGAATTAATCCGGATGTGTTACGTCTGGTCATGGACCACAGTCACCGCACCGGCACCGGCCGCATTCAAGTTGAGCCGGAGTATTATATTCTCTCTCTTCTAAAGGGTTATGCCCTAGGCTAAACACACCAGAGACATGGCAAATGCTCAAATCATCAACCCTCATTTAGAGATGGCAATCGAACGCGGCGGGTACAGATAGTGCTACCTATACCCGTACTCGCGATCCTAATTTACGCCCACAGGTATACCCGCGAAGGACAACGGATGAAGAACCTCGTACATATCCGTTGCCCGTGGGCATACCCGTTTACCCGCGAACTGAAAGTCACCATCTAAGAGTTAAACTAATGACAGGTACATATAAGCAACAGCTGTTGTTAGGAAATATAATAGCTATCAAAAAAGTTTATAACAATCAATAGCAATTAGAAATATGCAAAAATTTATAACAACCAATAGCAATTAGAGATATTGCTATAGCTGCGCCACTTGTCAATCTATATCATGGGTAAACGGGCGGGGCGGGTACGGATGGAGCTTACCCATACTTGTGCCCGTTTACCCGACGGGTGAAATGTTATCCCCATTTCTATACCCGTGGGTAAAGAAAATATTCCATACCCGGCTCTATTAGGATATTTACCAATGGGTATACAGATAAACAGGCACAATTGCCAACCCTACCCTTGTTGCGAGTAGTGTGTGCATATGACTCTAGAGAGGACACACGGCACGAAATATACAAAAGGTTTGGTTAACTCTATTGGAGAAAGCGATAACAAAAGCCCAAACAAGTTGCTATAATGTGTAGGTCTATCTCTAATGCGGTGGGCTTGGCTTCAAGTTGCTTGACAGAAGCAAGGCTTAGTGGTGGATTAGAACAGAAATAATGCGGGGTCTTATGCTCTATGTATGTACTTATTAACGTATTCATCTATGGATGTAACCAGAACGAATACGGACGGATATCGCTCATCCTATATCCTATTCTATTTTTTCTCGAAGTCGAAGTCAGACACGGATAATGCTGGATACCCATTTCTCTGTTCCATATTCGTTACATAAGCGTTCGGATGGTCGGATGCATGGAAATTATCCTTTTTTTGCACCCCTATACAGAACGTTGGACAGTAGGATGCAATCAGAACAAGCACAGAGAGACTAATTACCGAGATGTCAAAAGAATAGCACTCAGTATTTCCTACATGTTTATATGTAGCAATCTGTCTATATATTATCTTGTTCCTAAGTGAAGTCGCAACAAACTTTCTTATAGCACTTGACATACAGATATATACGAATGGATATCACTTATCTCGTATCCTATTCCAAATTTTTTCCACAAAGTCATACACGATAGTGACGAATACCTATTTACCCCTTCCGTATTCATTTCGCGAGCCTTCGGTCGGTCGGTCGGATGAAAATTATCCACTCCGTTTGCACCTCTACACCCATCAATAATGTAGTAGATAATAATGCATTCTAAATTTTGTAACATCAATTAACTTCATGACAAAGTTCAATAAGTAAATAACTATTTGTTAGATAATATACCAAAATCAAGAAATCTACCATTAGTGAATGATCTAGGATGAATCCAAGAATATACTATTACACATATTTTTTTGAAATGTCTTGCTTTATCAACATCATACGTGTTTTTCTTTTCTTTTCTCCCTCTGTTTGGCAACGCATTTAAGCCTTGTTTCTTTTAGATAGATGTAATTCTTGGTATGTAGAGGCACTAGTTTTTAACATGTGAGGGAACACACTGTGTAAATTTAGACTATAAATAATAAAAATTAAAATTGTACGGGGCCTATGCCCTCGCACTTGTAAATGTGCATCCGCCCATGGCGAGGCTGCTCCGCTTCGAGGCCGTATGCAACTCTGCATCACGTAAGACTCCGGCAACTGCGCCTGCCCCACTCTAAGGCGCATGGTGACACTTGGAATCCTTGAAACCATGCTTGCGGGAGAAAGGTGGGTGAATGTCGACGTGGCGCTGTACTAACGACTAACGCCCGCTAAATCTAGCGCGTGTTAGTTTATCAATTTTTGTCACACTTTGACTAGCAAATAGAATCTTGCCATACTTTTTTGGGTCACTGACACGTAGGACCTGGTTGGCAAAAAAGAATCTTGCCATAAGTGTGGTTATGACGTGTGGTTACGAATCAAACAAACGTCTAACTCTGATAAACTTGTCTAACTTGGAGTATGGCAAAGTGTGATAAGATTTGACTTTGGCTACAGGCTACGAACCAAACATGCCCTTAGGTTGCGTCGGTGTTGTGCACTCCTGTAATCGCGAGGGCGACGAGCCGAACCGGCATTGGACGACCCCGACCTGGTGATGGACACGCGAACGGCGCGCATGCGCCGGATCGCGGTGGACGACACGGCATCGCATCTGGCCGGCTGGCTGCTCTCCGCCTCTCGCGCGCGCCGCTCCCCGCAACCCTCGGGCGAGTTCCCCACGGCCCGCGAAATTTGGACGCTTTTGGCACTGTTGATCCCTGCAAATTCCAAAAATAGTATCGGTAGAAACAAAATTTCAAATCTAGCTCCCAGCCGACCGCACCATTTAACGGGGGGCGACACGTGTTAATGGTGCGGTCGGGGAGCGCACGATATGGAGGTAGTGCGGTCCCGACCGCACCACTCGGTCATGTCAGGGCAAATGGTGCGGTCGGGGACCGCACCACCTCCATATCGTGCGCTCCCCGACCGCACCATTAACACGTGTCGCCTCCCTGTTAAATGATGCGGTCGGCTGGGGGCTACGTTTGGAATTTTGTTTACACCGGCGTTATTTTTGGAATTTGTGGTAGCAACAGTGCCAAAATCGTCCAAATTTCACGGCCCGCGAGGGAGATCTAGACAGGCCCACCACGGTGCTCGGCGTGGCCAGTCGCTTCCCACGCAGCGTTTCAGATTCAGTTTAGTACGGTGTTCCTGTTATGTCCCGGTCGCCGACGGGGATCGCCGCCGGCCGGCAATAACAATTGCAGTGTGAACACGATACAAATCGCGGAATAACGGAATAAGGGACTTGAGGAAGAAGAAAGCAGAGGAGAGTCGGGGAAAACTTTTCTCTGTCATCGACAAAACGTGATGTGTTACAGGCATGAGATCATGTAGCTCCTCTCACGTGAGACTCATGCACTCTTTATTACAATATAACTTAGCAAGTCCCACACAACTCGCACGCCAAATACGTCATTCACTTTCTTCAGGAGCAAGCGCCTTCTTGGTTCCTGCCATCACATGCTTCGCTTGCTCTTCAGGAGTCTGCTCGCTTGATGGCACACCAGATGTGACAGTGCCGCCCCCCTTGAGACCCAGCTTGCCCCCAAGCTGTGAGAACCTCTCCCGAACCACATTATAATCCTCCTATGTGGCCAAAGCTTTCGGCAAAGAACTCCATTTAATCAACGCCTGAACATGCGCAGAATTCTCTTTTTTTTACCAGACGTCGATGAATGACTACTTCAGGATGTAATTCTGCCACATCTAATTGGACTGGTGTCGGCAACAAACAGAACACTGGGCTATGATCTGCAATATGCTGCTTCAGCTGAGAGGCATGAAAAACTGGGGGAATAAGACTTCCTGAAGGTAATTCCAACCGATAAACTATTAGAAATTGGCCTATTTTCTTAATTTCAAAGCATGCATAGTTTAATACTATATTGCTAAGGCAGGGCGAGAAGACCGATTTATAAGGTGGAGTCATCCCCACTCCTTGAATATGGAAAGAGATGGTATGAGGAAGGTTCTGTCTAGTCACACGCGCGCGCACGCGCCCGCGCGTATTCACGTATTTTCGCGTGAAAATCGCGTGACTTGTGATATTCAAAGTGCCAGTCATGTGTGCAAGCAAAGCAACCTTGAAAACCCTTTAAGGGATTAGAAGATGAAAAGAACTTGCACCTTTAGATCTTATTTATTCAGATTTGTGTGAAATGAATGGATTATTGACGAAAGGAGGCAAAAAATATTTTCTAACTTTTATTGATGATGCAACACGCTACTGCTATGTGTATTTGCTGAAAACTAATGATGAAGCTTTAAACTACTTTAAAACTTATAAGGCCGAGGTTGAGAACCAACTAGAGAATAAAATAAAAAGATTAAGGTCTGATTGTGGAGGAGAGTATCTATCATGAATTCTCCTAATTTTGTTCTGAGCATGGAATAGTCCATGAATTTACACCACCATATTCACCCCAATCAAACAGGGTAGCTGAGAGGAAAAACCGGACATTAACAAATTTGGTTAATGCCATGTTAGAGAGTGCCGGTATGCCTAAAGCATGGTGGGGGAAGCTATTCTAAAAGCAACTTTCGTCCTAAACAGAGTAATCACTAAAAAGAGTGAGATTACTCCGTATGAGGGATGGAAGGAGAGAAAACATAATGTTAATTTTCTGTGAACTTGGGGGTGTTGGGCAAAAGTCAATATACCATTGCAGAAAAAGAGAAAACTTGGACAAAAACAGTCGATTATATTTTTTAGGATATGCTCAAAATAGCATTGCCTATAGATTTTTAGTAGTCAAATCAGAAACTCCTGAAATTATTGCTAATACAATAATGGAGTTTAGAGATGCTTCATTCTTTGAGAATATCTTTCCTATGAGAATAGCAGGCGGTACTTCATGAACAGAGAATGTTCAAACTGATAATATTGAAAGTGAGAATAATCAAACTTCTGAACTTCCCACCATTTCTGAACTAATATGTGATATCCCTGAGGAGGATATCAATCTAGTCGCAGAAGCTCCTCGCAGGAGCAAGAGACAAATGGTTGAGAAAACCTTTGGTGACGACTTTATTGTATACCTCGTGGATGATGTGTCAAAGACTCTTTCGGAGGCTTATGCATCCGATGCTGAGTATTGGAAAGAGGCAGTCCATAGCGAGATAAACTCTATCATGGCTAATGGGACTTAGGAGATCACGGATCGTCCTATTGGGTGTAAACCTGTAGGATGTAAGTGGATCTTTAAAAAGAAACTAAGGTCTGATGAAACAATTGAGAAGTACAAGGCAAGACTTGTGGCCAAGAGTTACACCCAGAGAGAGCGAGAAGATTTCTTTGATACCTATTCTCCTGTCGCCAGATTAACTACCATCAGAGTGCTCCTTGCGTTAGCATCTTCCTATGGTCTACATGTTTATCAAATGGACGTGAAGACAACTTTCCTCAATGGAGAGTTGGAGGAAGAAATCTATATGGATCAACCGGATGGTTTTGTGATTTCTGGACAGGAAAACAAAGTATGCACATTTTTGAAATCTTATGGCCTAAAACAAGCACCAAAACAATGTCACGAAAAGTTTGACAAAACTTTGACATCCGCTGGCTTTGTTGTGAATGAAGTTGATAAATGTGTGTATTATCGTTATGGTGGGGGTCAAGGAGTTATCTTATGTCTGTATGTAGATGACATACTTATATTTGGAACAAACACTGCCGTGATTGACGAGGTCAAATCTTTCTTATCTCGGTGTTTTGATATGAAAGACTTGGGAGAGGCAGATGCCATTCTAAATATTAAATTGATCAAAAGCAAGGATGGGATTACTTTGAATCAATCCCATTATGCTGAGAAAATATTAAGCCGATTTGGTTTTGAAAACTGTAAAGTTTCACCAACACCCTATGATGCGATCATTAAGCTTCGAAAGAACCAGGGGTTAGGAAAAGATCAATTAAGATATTCACAAATTATTGGGTCATTTATGTATTTAGCTGGTGCCACAAGACCTGACATTTCATTTGCTGTGAGTAAATTAAGTCGGTTTACGTCTAACCCAGGAGATGATCACTAGGAGGCACTTGAAAAAGTGTTGCGCTACTTGAGAGGCACAACATCTTTTGGAATACATTATACTGGACACCCTTCTGTATTAGAAGGATACAGTGACTCTAATTGGATCTCTGATGCGGATGAGATCAAAGCTACAAGTGGTTATGTATTCACTTTAGATGGTGCTACAATTTCATGGAGGTCTTGCAAACAGACCATATTGACGAGATCAACCATGGAAGCAGAACTTGTAGCACTTGACACAACCACGGTTGAAGCTGAATGGCTGAGAGAGCTTCTATTGGACTTGCCATTGGTTGAGAAACCAATACCTGCAATCCTGATGTACTGTGATAATCAAACAGTGTTGGCCAAAGTCACAAGTACAAAGGATAATATGAAGTCCTCTAGACATGTGAAGCGTATGCTTAAATCTGTCAGAAAACTGAGAAATTCCGGAGTGATTGCTGTGAACTATATTCACACTGAGAAAAATCTGACAGACCCTTTTACAAAGGGGTTAGCACGGAAATCAATTTTCGTTGCATCTATGGACATGAGAATGAGGTCCATTTAAGTTACATCACAATGGTAACCCATACCTTTTTGATCGGAGATCCCATGACTTAGGCAACGGGAAAAAAATTGATGTTGTAATAAGAGAGTACATAGTTATTGTACCCATGTCCTAATAAACAATGTACTTTCGACTGTATGCAAGGTTGGCATAAAGCCTTAATGTATTCTGTTGTCCAAATAAGGAAAATGTATTAGCATGCAGGATACTTAGAAAGAATACACCTACTTGAGATTAACTGTGTGATCGCAGTTCACGAGAACAGGGCATTCTCGAGAAAGCTCATGAGCAGATAAGGGAGCATGACCATATAACGCTCCATTTAGGCGAGGTTCATTGACAGTCTAGTACTAGTTGAGATTTCAAGTGAAATCTGATCACAAAAAGCTGTGAATTCAAGGCATAGTCCATTCAACAGCTGTGAGAAGGTGAATCTTGTCATTCTAGGTGCAACTTCAACCCGTATGGGACTTACACTAAAAGACTGGTATATTAACAGTACTTTAGCACAATATCTTTGTTATATGTTTACTTGTTGCTTTGGAATTGGTGGGGGATTGTTAGAAATTGGCCCATTTAATTGGTCTATTTCCTTTATTCCAAAGTATGCATGGTTTAGTACCATATTGCTAAGGCAGAGTGAGGAAGACCGATTTATAAGGTGGAGTCCTCCCCACTCCTTGAATATGGAAAGAGATGATATGAGGAAGGTTCTGTCTAGTCACACGCGCGCGCGCGTATTTGCGTATTTTCGCTTGAAAATCGCGTGACTTTTTTTTTGCTGAACCATGCACCTCTCTCTCTGTTTAAATGAGATTTAAACATTTGAATGAGGCAGTTATAAGTGAATTTACACTGCTTAATTTGTGATTTGATGAGACAGTTACAAGTGCATAATTCTGTTTAAAATGCAGCAGTTACTAGTGAGTAGTAACTGCAACGCCCAAAAAAGGGCCTGGAGACGTCCAGGAATGAAGAGAGAATTTTGCACCTCCATTCTTCCTCTACTTTTTGCTCTGTTGTGCTGTTGTGCTGTGCTTTCTGAACCTCGTCGACCTTTCTTCCCGGCGTGCACCTGGAAGGAGGGAGAGCGGCTATCTCTGAACCGTTGCCGCAGAGAGTACCTGCACGGGCGGCAATAAGGTTTCTGGGGCAGCGCATCTGCGCGACCGCTCACTGCACTGCATCATCTGCGTTCTGTACTGCGTCAAGCCCTACACTGCGTGAAGCCTGTGCGGCTTCCTGTTCTTCATCAGGCTAACAAGTAAGTCATTCGTGCGCACGTTCGACTTTGTTACTGTTTTGTTTTTCTTGTGTATGTTCTGAAGTATGATGAGTAGCTTGCTGTTAATTGTGAGTTGTGCATCATTAGTTTATTATTTTTATCTCCTAATAAAATTTGGAATTAAAATATTGCCCACATTTGTAACATAAACAACTTGTCCAATTCTCTCTGTAATCTCATATGGACCAAAATATTTGAATGACAATCTAGAGAAGGGTCTATTGACCATTGATTGCTGACCATAAGATCGTAGCTTCAAATAAACTTTCTCTGCCACCACCAATTCTCTTGTTGATCTCTTGTAATCAGCAGATTGTTTCGTTCCGAGATGTGCTTTTGCCAACTGTTGTAATAAGGCAGAATAAAACTCTTTGAAGGAACAAAACTCTCTGAATGACCATGCGAGAAGGTCCAAGATTTTGTTGTGATGAATCATTGCTATTTTAAAGAAATGAAAATTTAGATTATGTAAATTTGTAATTTTTCTAGGTAGGTTAAAGTTTAAGCAGTCAGACTGGTTAGAGGAGGCGATTAGACTGGCCCCCTCTAGCGGTCTAACTAGCCACCCCCAACGGTCAGATCGGCTAGAGGCAGTGGTCTGACCGACCAGACGCTGTTTCTTGCACCTACACGTGACAAGTATGACGATTGCTTGTAAGGAAGATGAAGACCAGGTTAAGAAAATATATTTTAGTAAGTTGACAAAAATACTAGAAACTATTTTGGATCAAAACCGTGATGCTTGAAAAAACGGTTTAGGTCAAGAAGAAATTAAGAAGATTATACTGGATCAAAAGCTAGAGACTTAGCGGATTCAGACTTATGTGCTTTGAAAAGCGTGTATAAATGTGGTATGTGAGTAAAATCCGTATTGTATGGAGTTAATAAATTTTCTCATATATGCTAAGTGGATAATATCCATTAGGGTTAGATGGGCCTGGTTACTTTATCTATTTAACGGGTTAGAATTGAGATTTGCTAATTAACCATCTAATTATTATTGAAGCCAAGTATTCTAGGGTGAGTTTAAGAAGTATGAATGCATTGGTGTGCTCTCTTGTTCTCCAGGTGAGAGTGGCTATAAGACATTCATCCTTAAGTAGCAATACATCAATTTTATTCATCTCTTATGAATCCCTCTTGTGTTGATCGATTTGCTATGGTTTTTAGCTGGTTTTGATACTCTCTCTCCCTTTCTTGTTTTTACTGGATGCCAAAGACGAGTAAGTGATGGAGATGTTATATGAAAATCAATTTTGATCCATCCAAGCATCAAGTTTGACAAGTTCGTAAAATTGCACGTTTTTGCTTGGATTTGACTCTCTCAAGTGATTTCTCGATCTAGTTGTTTTTATCTTAATTCTTTGGATGCTCTTACTTGTTGTGACATGTGAAAATATATTTAGAGATATCTTGGGCATCATTCACCTATGAGCAAGTTATATTCACTATTTTTATTTTTTGTTCGGTTTTGTTGTAATCTTGTTTGTTCTTGAAAAAGGTATGATCTTTGTTATGGATTCTTACAATCCTTAGATGAATATGTTTCTGAGATTCTAAGCAAGATGTCTGTAAATTTTATATCATTTGGGTTTGTATTTTTGAAGTTGCACCAAAAGTTGCAGTGCCTCAGGTTGAATTTTCAGTTTTGAAACAAGAGAGTCGGTCAGACCGCACCCTATTCTGATCCCCAGTTAGACCTATTTGTAGCCAGTGGTCTGGTCGGCAGGACCAGTTCGGGCACGAGCCCTGCATGCGTAGGGAGGCGATGAGAGAGAGAGCGCAGATATATTATCAACAAGTCATATTTTGAAGTAGTAGATATTAGGTAACCGTGCTGATGCACAAGAATCTTGTCGCCTGTACAGTTCGAATAGTACGTATACCACATGTACAAATCGTAATGGGTTTGCACCATCTAAACTCAGCCAGTAAAACGGGCCAGAAAGTATTGAGGAACTCCTTGACGGCCCAGAAAGAAGGAACCGAGAGGATCAGTATCCAGAGTTATAGACAAGCCAGCCCAGCTCACCAATTGCCCACAAGCAGCGGTGCGTTAGGCCCAGCCCGTCCCGTTTTTGCTTGGAGCCACGTTTCGCACACCTCGCCGTCAACTCGGCAGAGTCGAGGCCACACGCTGTCTGCCGCCGAGGGCGCAGCGCAGTGCAGGTGGTCATGCTCATGCGCGCCGCCGGCTGCCGTGCCGGTGGCGACCTCCTCCTTATTTTTTGACCCGGAAAAGAGAACGAAAAATCGCAGCGCGCGAACGCGAGAAGGAATCGTCGGCCGGGCGGGCCCCGATCTCGTGTGGCGCGCGTAGACGTACCGATCCAGACGGAGCGCAACGTGTGCAGCCCCACGGTACACGAAGAAACGACGACGTCGCAACGCCACGGATCTGAGATACTGTTTTTATTATATTCTCCTTCTGACTTTTGTTTAGTAAAGTCAAAAAATAATACAAACACTCAGTTTATCAAAACAGTTTCTTCACTACTTACGCTACCGTGCGCGCTGGGATAAGACAGATGATCATAAGTGTATCATCTACCTCACTCCTTTTACTCCCGTCACGTGCACATATCTCTCTCGTACTTTTTATACCGCTTACCCTCTCCTTTTAAAAACCATTTCTTTTAGTTACTACTTTTCGTTTTTCAGCCAAAAGTCATAAATCACAGTGAAAAATCATCAGTACAATAGGAATGTCCCTTTAGCCGAGCTCAAGGTTTCTCTTTTTTGTTTTTTTGAAAGGGTGATACCCACTAAACTCATATCTCACTCATACCATGCACATGCACACATATACTGAGAATTTTTACGAATGCACAAGGTCTCATGGAGCACGAACATGCGCTTTCTATTGAACGTGCACACGTGTGTACCCTATTTCTAATTTATTTAGGTGAGGTGCATCGGGTTTCAACCCGAGTAGGCTACACTCTCGACGGCACTGCTAGTCGTCTGAGCAACAGCTTGGTCCTATTTTTTTTTTTTTGACGGCAAGTTGTTGTGCAAGGTAGTAACATATATACTGTGCATGTGGCGATGTCATAAGTTACACATTTTACAGATGGTTGGCTACTTATGAGTTGCCAACCTGGACCCACTCATGATTGGGTGATCCCAATTAGGGCTATAAATGAGTCGATCTTAAGTGAATCTGGTTTTTTAAACTCGAGTTCGGTAGAAATTTGAGTCAAGCTCGAGTAAGTCTGAGTTAGGGTCCGAGTTTAGACCTAGGTTTGAACTCGGCTCAGCTCAACCTCAAGTAGGCTTCTGATTTAGATAAACAAAAAGCCAAAAATAAATTAAAAACTAAAACTGTTTAGAACAGATCAGGATGATCAGCCCGTCGGCATGACTCAAACTCAGCGGATTGCCTCGATCAGGCCACGATATACTCTCGACGTCAACATTCCACAGAGATAGGTTCTAGCAACCGATTCTTTTACCGTATAAAACAAATATACAATAACCATATAATAATGCAAGCAACCAAACAAACTCCGTGGTGAACCTTGCGGATAAATCCTTAGGTTTTGGAGGCATTAGATTCTCACATATGTTTTTCTTACACAAGCCGGTATTCTCGTTTTTGCTTGTTAACGCTACTTTCGCGTTTGCTCCCTTCTAAGACGCAATGCTTCTTTACCGGTGCATTTTGACATCCGACGGCTTCCGCACGAAAGATACTATGCAGCACAACCCGATCAAGAGGGCTCGACGTAGGTAATCAATTAATGAAGGGATATCGTACGTGTTTGAGACGGACATGCAGCACGTTCGTCCGGTCGAAAAACCGGAAGCCATACAAGTGAAATGGCATCCAAATCTTACATAACCCATCATGCTGTACCTACATGCCGACCGTTGGATCTCCGATCAGCGGATCAGCCGGCCTCGAGGCGTCAGACCAACCACAGGGCGCTCTGCTGTTCGAACAGCGTGGACGAGCGGGCCTGCAGCCTTAAAGCCTGCGCTATTCGCGGAAAGTGGGCTTGTAAGATTTACAAGTGGGCCCTCGGTTTCAATCTGGCAGGCCCGAGGCCACGCCAGGTCTACACGTATCTCTCCGCCAAGCTCTCCAACCGAGCAGGCCATCAGGAAGTGTTTAGTGAATAGTTCTTCTTTAGGTAGTTGTCTGCTCGTGCGTTGCAATAAAATTTATTAAATATATAAAAAAATTATGCTATAAAAGATGACTAGTCTGATCAGTTGAAAAGTGGAGAATGATGAGAAATTGAGAATGGAGCAGTTGGAGAAGAAGGGACGTACAACCACTAACTCATTTTTTTATAATATCTTTAGAGTATATGTACGTGTGAGTGTTCAGTAATTAAAACGTGTGTCTACACTTTCTGAGGTCTTTTGTTTTCATTTTATAAGCTATGTGAGTTTGTATAGTGTCGAGTGTATATGTACTTAAAAAACTTGTGTGCCATCTAAACCTGAGAGGCGGGCCCGACAATGGTTCTGTTCTTTTCAGCTTTAAAAAGTTGTTTTTCGGTTTTTCTATAGTAACTAACTTTTAAACGGAGTATTTTTTCAAGATATGGTTTATTAATTAATTATAGTATATATTTTACCGACTTTATTTATATTGGCAAAAACCACACATGAGTTTCTGTTACTCTGTAATCTTTTGTACAAATAGCCCAAAAACTAAAAACTACAACCAAAAATCACAAGTCACAGCAAAAAAAAAAAACAGACCTGCACAAAAGTACACCACTGCTTGCCTTTAAATTCTCTCCCTCGAAAAGAATGGGTTGCCTACTTGCCTTCAAATGGGACTCGAAATGGCCAACTCGATCGATTCCACCGTGTACGGGTTCGTCGCATCTGTGCATTGAAGACACGGACATGTGGTGCGACCCCGTGTGTGTGAGTGAGGCTGTCCATGTCCGGTTCATGCTACGGGCTTTCATGATCGATGGCGCGCTGTTTCGACCTGACCAAAGAAATTAAATTGAGAAACAGCACGCACGACTCGGCGTGAGCAGTGCTATATACGCACTGCAGACATGCGCGCGCCCGGGCTATAGTAGCTAGTTAGCCCCCTGCAACGTTAGCGTTGCTTGCATACGCGGAATAACGGTGTGTCCCGTCCCGCTCCCGGGTCGACCCCAGCGGAGGGGTCCAAAGAATCCAAAATGCACCGCTTAGCTCTATTCAAAATGGCTTTTGCTAATATTTTTTATGTAATAGTTATTTTTTAGGGATCCAAGTTTAGAGGAGTCTGTCTAAGGAAGAAAGATTTAGAGGACAATTTTTTAGAAGGCTCCATAAAATGGACACTTCTCTGAGATGCTCTTAGCTCTATTCAAAATGGCTTTTGCTAATATTTTTTATGTAATAGTTATTTTTCGAATAAAATGGACACTACAGCGGCTATTAGCTCTTAGCTGAGTTCTTTTTCTATTTATGACTTATGACTTATAACTTATGTTATAGTAATTAACTTTTAAACGGTGCGTTTTTAAGACGAGGTTAATAGAAAGATTGTAGTAAAAAGTGTATTGAGTTCAGCTGTAGCGATCAAAATCATGTGCGATTATTTTTCTCTACGTATTGTCTCTCACGAATCAAGATATGGGGATGGAGAAGAGATGAGAATGGAGAAGAGAAGAAATAAATTGCTTTTGAGATTGGTATTGACTAGCTGTCAAAAATCTAAGATAGGATCTTCAAAGAGGGGGTTTAAGGCCTAACCCCATAAATTTTCCTTCCCTCTCTCTATCTCCAGATATAAGCAACACACGGCCGCACCCATTGGGTAACCCCCCAAGAAAACACAGACCGGATCGCAACTCGCGCAGCAACAGCAAGCAGAGCATACCTAGCACAGGCACAGGCTGCAACTGAAGACTGAAGGATAACGGGAGACTTGAGTTCTAGGATGAATGAGTAGATTACAAGTACACCACTGTACAAAGTAGAGAGCGAGAGAACAGAACATACAGCGAAGAAGAAGTAAAGAGGGGGAAGAACCTAACTGGGGACATGACAAGCACGGGCACCTACCGGCTCGACGCGACTAAACCTAGTTATAAATTCGGGTGCGGCTCATGAGCTGCGACGCGGCGCGATGAGGTGAGGTTGGTTGGACTTGGTTGTTGGCTACTGGCGGCGCCGGCCGGATCGAGCTAGTCGTCTGGCACTCTGTAGGCGTCGGCGGTGATCTCGGTCAACCATAGCCCGGGGAACAACAACTGCACAACACAAGCACAGCACACGATTGATGAGTATCATTCTTGCACACAACAATTATGTTAAGATATTAATTACTCCTAAGTAAGCTTAAAGCGTATCGAGGGGATAAATAAAAGGGTAATCGAGTAACTAATTAATTGATAAAGTGGTTTGGAGGGGAGGGGCAGTATGGGGAATTCGCCTTACATCGAGCTGCCGTTGTACGACGCGCGGCCGCTTCCTCGGCCGCCGCCGCGGCCGGGAGCCGGTAAGCGCGTAGATGTCCTGCTCGATCTCCTCCGGTGTCAGCGACACCGAGAACGGGGCACGCTTGCGGCGCCTCGACGACGACGGCGCCGGCCCAGCCCACGACGTCCTGGCGGCCGGGCGCCGCCTCGTCCGCTCCCGCAGTTTCCATGGCTTCGCAGCGACGTCCACCTGCGGTTGCTTCTGGGGCGGCGGTGGAGGCGGCGGCGGCGCCCTGAGCACGGGCTCGGGCTCCGACTCCGGCGTTCGGCTCACAGGCTTCGGCGGCGGCGGCGGGGGACTAGGCTGGGGCACCCGGAGACGGTCGGCGGCGTCGCGCAGGTGGCCCATGAGCTTGACCCGGAGCTCCTCGATCCCGCCCTCATAGGGCACCTCGCCGACGACTTGGGCAGCGGAGTCGGCGCCGCCCCGACGGTGGGACGACGAGCGGCGGCGATCGCGGGCGGCCGCGGCTCCACCCGCAGGCGAAGCTACGGCGGGGAGGACGGGCATGCGGTGGGCGGGAGGTGGCTGCTGATGCGCCCACGGCTCGAGGTGGTGCGTGGACGGCGCGGCGGGAGGCTTCGCCCGCGGATCTGCCGTCGCCGCCATAGGCAACGGACCGGTTCGCGGAGGCAGCGGCGCGGGCGGCGTGGAGGGACGGTCGCTTCCCCGGGCGAGGCAGCGAGGAGAGACGAAAGACAAGAGAGAGGGCGAGGAGGAGGGGAGGTCACAGGGGGTGGGGTCTCCCTCGCGTTTTGTTACGGTCGCAGAGGGGTGGTGTGGTGCGGGAGGGGCAGCCTGGTAATTCTCCAGCCAGGACTCGCGCAGCGGAGGTTTATGCCCTAAACGCCAACCGCCTCTGCCCACATATTTCCCGCAGACCTGTGGGTCCCTGCTAACATGTGACCCCAGTTGTCACACACAGGTAGCACATGGGTGCGGCGGCAGAGAGGTGCTCCACGGAAAATGGGAGTTGGGCGGAGGCCAACCTGTTACGTCCACCAAAGGGGGTGGAAGCCGGCGTACCGATGTCCGTGAGTCTCGGGCGAGGCGGGTCCACCGAGCAGGGAGCGTCCATGCAGCACGGCTCCTCCTCGTACGTGGTGGATCATCCATCGCCTTGGATTTCCCGCGTGGAGCCCGCGGTTCAGGGGGCCGTCCTGTGTTCCTGGACCTGGTCTCTCTCTCTCTACGCCGGAGCGGCGGGACGAGCGGGCGGGCGGGCGGGCGCGCGCCGTCCCCACCCACCACGGCCAGCCGTCACCGTGCCGCTGGCCGCGCTCGTCTCCGATCCTACTGTTGTTCAAAAGCTTCCCTTGCCTGCCTTTGACCTACCACGATGATGAGTGGATGATACTTGCTTCCAGTGTTAACTCGAGCAGTTAATTGCGCTCACTGGAACCGATGAAACAGTGGCCTGAATAACGCTCACGGGGCACGTCGAGTACTACTATCTTAAATCGAGACGTCGGTCAGGAAACAAATGATGGTTTTAACCTCAGAACTGGTGTTACAAGTTCATTCCCTCGACTGTTTTACCGATCCGCAGCACTACAGTCTACTGTTGCAGACCCTCAGAATCTTGGCGGCGAAGGCCACACAAATTTACGGTGTTCCCTTCGATCGGACTAAAGTGTGGCGAGGGATACTGAGGCGGCCACCGTGCATTTTGACTAGGAGCACGGCTTGTTTAATCTGGCTGTCCAAAAAGGATGATTAAAGAAAAGAAAAAGGTACGTACATGAGGAGGTCAGGCGTGAGGTGTGGCGCCAATGGGTATCGTCCGAAACTTGTCTTCTTTGGCGATCGACTACATGGTGATAACACGTGCAAGAGAGGCGGAGAACCGGGAATAAAATTGTCCATGGAGACCCATGCATGGCAGAAAATAACACTGCAAAGCAACTGAGACGTGCATGGACCGTATATATGTATCGATCAGTATATTTTCTGAGCAGTGCATCACATCTGGTTAAGCTGGGAATTTTACTTCGTATGTTCTTCATCATCTTCACCAAGTGCATGATAAGATTGGTGGTCTTTGAGAATAGAAACGGCGATAAGGAAACAATACTACATGCATGCAGCGCAGCACGAGAAGAATCATTCTTATCGACAGCTAACTGCTAAATGGCAAAAATGCATCTTAGACCGTGCTCGTATTGTCATGCTGTTTTCTATAGTAGTAATTTTTAAAACAAAATATCTTTTTAAGATAAGATTTACTAGTCGATTTTAACATACATTATATTGATTTTATTGTTAATTTTTTAAAATTTAATTATGTTAAAAAATGTACTAACTGGTAGTACAAAATAAACCACCTTCAGTAAAAAACAAAAGCCACCAAAAAAACTCAGCTTGGCACATCCGCACCAGAATAATGATTGGGAAATCATGAGGTTCGGGCTTACTCACACATCCCCTTTCCCCCTTTGTTTGAAAGCGTTTTCTTTTTCATTTTATGGATGAACTTAGAGTATCCTCCTCTTCTGAAGTCTCAACTTGCATGGTCAAAATGGTCATGGCTTTAGTTTGGCTCAAATCTGGACTTGGAAAGGTTCCATTGTCAGGTGATTTTGGTTGTCTATTTCTGCATTTCTATCATCTGCTTCCTCAAAAAGATTGATCAGTCTGAAGTGAACGGCAAAATGACCAGATGTTGCCAGCGGTGGAGCCGAGGCCCGACGACCCTGAGCAGCTGTCCAGGCTCGCCGGTGAGCATCACTTGACACCTTAGCGATTTCTGGAACAAGCCCAGCAGCGGGTGGCGAGTCCGACCAGCAGCGATTCTCGGGACGGCCAGCCATCTGCCCATGTCCCAAGATGGGGCCGGCTCCGCCCCCTGGATGTTGCTTACATAAAAGAAACAAGATGCTCTCTAAAACCTGTTGCAGGGATTGCCGAAGCTAACTGTAGTACCAAACTAAGCAATTCCTGACATTGATAAGCCAGGGAATGACAGTGTTTTTCTCTCTGACAGACGATGAAGTGCTGGCAAACAAAGTCACCACATAACAGAAACAGAGCAGGGGTACTAGCTAGGAACTGCAGAGTGCAAATCAAGATGCAACACAAAAGTACCGGATTGAAACCAATGCCGATGATTAGTACATGCCATCAAGAATTGATGAACAATATATGATTATATTTCTCACAGACAGAAATCAAGATTTGAGGTTCTTCTGCAAAATTTGTTCCCGCACTAGGCACATAGAAAGAACAAGAGTATCCGACTTGAGGGCAAGCAAGAAGCAAACCCCAGTTAAAAAAACCCAACATACATAGGATAAGGGGTTGACGTACATGATCAATTGCATAGGTATAGACAAACTGAAACGATTAACCCTGAATCTCTCTTCTGCTAACTCCGATGAGCCAATGCTCGATCGTGCTCCTCGGAAATCCATCTCCTCCTCCGGAGAGCAACTCAGAACCCCCCTTTCTGCACCAATTCAGAATAGAATCAACGTCCGAAACATCCCAAATAAGAGCTTAAGGGATCAAAGTTCGACTTTTTATGCATACCTCGTTCACCTTGTACCGATCACGGCTCACCTCCGATAGCGAGCTGCCAGGGCAAAGCGTCTGCGGCGCAAGAGAAGATAAAGCACGAATTGATCAGTAATCGAAGAACTGAAAAGGATTTTACGAACGCAATCAAGAATTTAGGATTAGTGTTTCTTCGTTTGTGTCTGCGTACGCACGTCGATTTGGCGCTGGACGCTCTTGGGATGCTTCTTCGGCCGGCGCGGCGGCTTCCGGCCGGCGATCGCGAGGAAGTCCGCCTCGATCTCCTGCCGCGTCAGCTCCACCGAGAACCCGCGGCTCTTCCTGCCGCCGCCACCGGCGTCCATGTTCCGCATCTTCTTGTGCTGCCCCGCGTCCTCCGCGTAGTCCCGCCCGGCCTTCCGGTCTCTCAGGTTCCACTGCTTCCGGGGAGCTTCCTGAGGCGCCGGCACAGCTCCTTTCGGCGGCGATCGGGAGCTGCTGGGTTGGGGATCTGCGGCGGCGGCGGCAGCGTTGGATTCGGAGACGAGGACGTCGAGGTCCTTGCAGAAGGCCATGGGCCTGCGGCACCCCCAGCCTGCGGGGAGGTCGAAATTGCCGAAGAGGCGGGGGTCCCTCGATCGCGACGAGGACGCGGGCACCGCCGGCATTGCTGCGGGCGGCTGGGCAACCGTCGCCTGCGAGGACTCCATTGGTTTGGCTTGGCGAGGCAACAAGAAGAGGGGGATTAAAGAGGCAGCAAATGTCTGTTGTGTGTTGCAGTCTTGCAGAGCAGCCAGGTTTGCAATTGCATGTGTTGTTTATATATAGCGTACTCGCCTCCTTTTTATCGATTTTTCTTCGTCCCTTCTTCGATCGGATTAGAGAGGAAGCCTTGGGAGGAGGTGGGCCAAATTGGCGAGCGAGGCAAGCAAATGCTGTGGTTTGGCTTCGTTTTGGGTTTGGGCTCGACTCCGACCGGCGTGCTGCCTGCGAGAGCTCGGCTTGGTCGCTCCGCGGATTCCGGCCGTGGGGCGGGTCGTTTACAGGCGGGCAGTAGCGGTGGGAGAGCATATACATGGGGTATAACTGCACCTCTAAAATTTTTGCAAAAAAATCGAGTATATATCCTCTAATATATAATGTATATATTACATATACTCTTATACACTATACATATCTAGCAGTCCGTTACTCTATTAGGCCCAATAGGCAACAGGTATCGGCATGACCTATGTTTATTCTCAAATGTAGCTATGTGTAGTGTACCTATGTTATCAAATGAGTTAAATCTGAAATATGAGGAACGAAGCTATCAGTGTTACAATGACTCAGTGTAGCTCTGTTCTCAGTTCTCAAATCTAAAGACTAAAATGTGATCTCAATTAGGGTTACTAAGTTAGTGGAGCTTAAAAGTTAGCCTTTGTTTTATCTAATTATCTTGTTTTTGGTTCAATGCTGCTCATAACTAGGAACTAGGAAGGCAGAGTGAAGGTGATTTATCAGGTGCTAACTTCTTTTTCAAGGACATGGGTTGTCTTTACTTTTTACTGTACAAATGCCTGATTACCAAAATACCAGTGTATCTATAGTACATTGGTACATGATTACTGATCTTGATAGAGAGCAGGACAAGCATTTGTCATTTAAGGTTTCTGAAGGCTAACCACAGATGAATTTAGCAATATTGTAGTTGTTTCTTACTTTAGTGTAGTACTGTAGTGTTATATCGGTAGGTTTACTTATTGATGTGAGTTTTACTAGAACTAGTAATAGTTCTTATATTGTTTTAAACTCATGCTCATTAGACTGAAAAAACTTTGTTATACTTATAAGTATTTCTCTTTACTTATAATTACCATGTGTCTTAAGTTTTCACTCTCATCATCAAAATCTTGGTTCCACCATTGAAGGCGGGTCGATTGCATCGCGTGACCTCGTACTCTCCGTTGTTCGAGTCACGGGGAATGTTGGATTATGATCCGATGGCTGTGAATACCAGGGCCAGCCAGGTTTAAGGTTTACTACTTTTAAAACTTTACTTGTGTTTCTTTTTTGGAGATGTTAGGGGCTGCTTATGAAGAAAAATAAATAAATAAAAATGGTTTTGCGGTCGTACACAGGTAGGCTAGTTAATAAGAGCAAATCTTCTGGATAGATTGAGGTCACGAATTTAAATCCCAGAAACTCTATTTATTTGTATGCTTATATATGTTTTTCGATCGTGGTATATGTGTCAAGCGGGGTGGCACATGTATTGCCGATGTAATTCTCTTTCATAAAAAAGAAAAAGAAAAAAGGGTCCGAAAGGCTACTATGCGTTTCACGTAGAACTTGTAAAGATCCACTCATTCTTATTTACCAGCTCTCTAGCTCTCTTAGTGCTATGTCTCCCATAGAGAAGGGTATCCTGTACTCACTGTATAGCTATGCTACAACAGTAACTAAGATTCATAACAGTTCATGACATACAAACTAAGTCACAAATATAGTATATTGATGACACAAATACGATTACTTCACAAAAGGAAAAATACTCAGGTTACAAACTTGCTAAAATACATGGATAATAAAAATATAAGATGCAAGATATATTTTTATCCTACAAAAGAAACAACAAAACAAGAGTTAATGATTAATAAAGTGTCGTCAGACCTAACCTTTCATATAGTATCTATTCTTTTAGCTTACTGAGAGCAAGTCCAATAATAGAGCCAAGTGTTTGGCTATAAGTCAAGTTATAAGAGCCAAGTTATACAATAATCTGTCTTCTATTTGTCTACAAAAGATTTTTTTATTATTATGTGGTACCATGTCTCACATTCTCTTTCCTACTCCTCCTCACATACATTTATTATCTGGACCCACTACTGCATAGGCTCCCGTGTGCAGTTTGTTGCTTGCATGAGAGCCAAGCTCTCCTCTCTCTCCTCTCTTCTCTCCTCCACATCAGCAAAAATGCTGACTAGCTTGGCTATAAGACGATTGTTGTACTTGCTCTGAGATGCTAGGACCATTTAGGGCCAACCGGTACCTCTCATTAATATGGGTTCATCATCCGGTGAAATCCCAAGTAAACCAGCCTCAAAAGCCACCATCAGATAGTCAAAAAAGTCAATACCATACCTTTGGAGAGCCAACCAGTTGAAAGAGGAACACCCAAGACCACATGGATAGGCAGGGAAGCCCTTGGAGGAATATTCCTCTTTTGGGCAACTATTTTTACGCTAAGCTAATATCATTCTCTGCATAAAATGAATTTTAAAAGAAATAATGTTCTTGATAATGATAATGATGAACATGTGCTTGAGGTTAATAATGATGATGAATATAAAATGATTGGTAGTTAGAGAGGCAATTGTCGTACCGGTAAATAAGAGGTGGACAGAGGGTGCCCTGGAAAGGAATAATAGTGGCAGGTGTGAGGCCTCTGCATATGGATATTATATAATGATAAACCAACTCTCAATCGTGTAACAAGTCATATTATTCGTATTGGCCATGGTCTCATCTAAGACGGGCAGAGCTTAATTACCTTATCAAGTTATTATACACTCTACATAGGTAATGAGTGTATAAATGTGAGGATTGGGTAATGTCAGAAAGGGCAAGACCCAGGTACCTATAAGTAGCATAGTGGAGTGTCGTGAAGATGAGTCCGACCCAACTAACAACTTGCTCATAGTTGGGTAGATGTTGGGTGAGGGTAAGAAACCGTCCCCGGCCAACAACTATGACTAACCGGGTGAAGGTATAGTATGTGAAAATAAGGGAATCGGCTCTATATTCTTATTTGAGCATTACATCAAAGAAAATGTGAGGAAACCGATCGAATAAAGTGATACCAACCTGCATAGGGTTTAAATCATGAATTCAAATCTGTCTCCTAGACTAGAGGCTATAGGAGCTTATTGGTGGCTTTTCTCTTAATGTGAGTGGTTAGTAGATTTATAAATTATAATTGGACATTTTCACCACATAAAAACTTATTTTCCAAATGATGAGAAATGGGATAGAAATTGTTGAGAGGAGGAATTATTGGCATGGAAATTACATGTTGCTATTAATGCTTGCTGAATACTTTTGTACTCACCTTTGTTATTAACCCTCGTTAGATATGAGTCAATACGACGATCTACATGTTTATATGAAGGTACATTGAGGGCAACTACACCGAAGAAAGCAAGCTTGGCCTGAAGTATAATGCATATGAGACAGATGCCTCGTATAGAGGTCGGAATGAGTAGGTGACGCCCGGGTGTAATTTCCGTGAATCCAAGTCTAGGGTGTAGCTATCTTTCGGTCTTAGTATTTGTATAATTATTAGTAAAATCATTTCCTTTCCAAGTATTAGAATATTCGGGCAGAATTTATTAAGTCTTGTTTCAAATAGTAGCCTTGTGTGGCAATGATATTGTAATAATGTTGTACCATTTCTAATTAGTGTTCTGCTGCAACACTCTGATGAGCTTATTATTTATTGAAGTGGTGTTCTATCGAATACACGAATAATAATCCGTTGACTAGTATTATTACCTCTTAGTAATAACACTAGTCATCATAATCCTTGATAGATGTGTGACGTGGATTTCACTGTCGTCGCTTTATCTTTAGCGTTACTTAGGCCCTGTTTGGATCAGTTTCAGATTCTTAAAAACCAGCTATTACTTTTAGTTTTTAAAAGCTGGTTTCTAAGCAAAAACTGATGAGGTGTTTGGATCCCCTAGTTTTTAAAAGCTGATTTCATTTATGATTGGTGCTAATAGACTATTATACCCTTACATTTATTGCTCTTGAACAGCACATTAAACAGCCATGTGCGTAGTCTTTAATGAGGGTAAATGGGTATTTGTGCAAAAAAACTGGCAAAAGCTGGGTATCAACAGCTTCTTGGTTTTTAAGAATCTGGGTAGGTAGATTTTAAAAACTGCCCTAAAAACTGATCTGTTTGGATCCCACCTAGTTTCCAAAAGCCAGATTCTTAAAATCTGGATGGATCCAAACAGACCCTTAAGCTAAGATCCTTGCAACTTTTAGCCTACACCTCGGACTTCTATTCTTTGGGTGGGTTCGATCCAACTTGTGTTTTTTGCTTTTCACTTTTGTTACAGTAACTAGCTTTTAAAGGTGCGTCTTTTAAAGCAAGATCTATAAATCAATTGTGGTATACACTGTACCGACTTTAACTATATCGGCCAAAATTGTATGGGGCTGTCTCTCTCTCGTTGTACTCTCTCGCAAACAGTCATAAGCTATAGCTCAAAAGAACCTATCCTTTATTTTTTTGTCTGCTAACATATTAAAGTTAAATTAAACTTACTGGAAAAAGCTTCTTTATTAACCCATGCGTAATTGCTGATACTATTTGTCGTTGAGTGATTTTCATCTTTAACCCAGTGGTCACCACAACGTTTAAACTTCCTAGTGGCTTGTTTCAAATGTTTTTTTTTTTGATGTTGCTCCTTGGCGTGGCATGTGTTGCTGTTTAAAAAGTGAACCAAGACTTGCTCTTCCGAAACCCATGTTGTGTGTCATTGCTGATACTACTACGTGTATTACACTCATAGTTACCTCTACTCAGGGAATGGCGCATCATAGCGATGTTTTGTCTAGCCTGATTTCAACATCACCATTGCGACATAAAATTGCAATGTGGCTCCAAACGGCTGGAATTTATGGTTTTCGGCTATGGGCCTATGGCTATTGGCTGTTGACTGAAATTGTATCTTAAATGTTACCTTTTTCTGAGTCCTTTAATTAAAGAAAAATAAAAATAAAAATAAAAACACCGTTATATCTCTACAGAGAATGGAAAGGAAAAAAGGGAGCAAAGGCAAAACAGCTCAAAAAAGTAAAACAAAAGTCAAAATTAGAAGACAACACATTCCAAGTAGTTTCTACTTTAAAAAAGCCGAAAGCAAAAAAAGTTAGAAGCTGAAACCATTTAAAACGGGATCAAAATTATTTCTCTTTGCAATCCACGAAAATAGTGTACCAAAGGCCATGCTCAAAAGAGCTTTTTTGAGTGGCGTATAGCTGAAAAACACTGTAACTGGCTAAAAAAAACTGTAGCCAATAGATGCTTATTTAGCATAATTAAATTTCAAAAAAATTAAAAATAGAAAAAACATATTAGCCTATCACGTATAATACAAACAAATACGAGAAAAAACCCGGCAAAAAAGGTCAAAAAGCTAAAAGTATAGAAAAAGATGAAATTTATAAATAGTACAAAATAAACCAGAAGCTCGAGCGGAACCTTACTATTGCTTGTACGGAAGGTGACACTTAGGGTGTGTTTGGTTTGTGGATGGAGGTTACATCGTATATTCTGGCTGAGTGGATGCAGGCTGAGTGGAATCGTATTTCAGAAAAAGAAGATGTTTGGTGAGGCCGCATGAGTGGATACAAAAATCGAGATCTTTGTTTGGTTGCTCAGTATGAGCGGATGCGATCTACCAAACTCGAGAGGTGACACGTGGGACCGCATAAGATACATCGCATCCACTCGGCCAGGATGGCTAGTGAAGCTCATTTTGAGCGTATCCACCCATCCAGGATGAGGCGTATTTTGCATCCGCTCATACAGGCGGTATCCGCTCATACAGGTAACCAAACAGGCTTTTTTTCAGATTATACGGATCCATCCATCCAGGATGAAGGAGATACAAGTAACCAAACACACCCTTAAGAATTATACTGTGAGAGTCAACATCAGATATCAAAGTTTGTCATGCAAGCAAACGGACACAAAATCCTTGGTACGGCCTACGAGCACCAAAGAATTGGGCCCCGAAAGGCACGAGGCACCTGACCGCGGCAGGGCGGCCGGCGTGTGGCCAAACGGAGGGCGCGCCAACCCTCCGGGGGTCAGGACGCGGCACACGCATACAGGCAGCAACACAGCATACGCTCACAACATCGAGCCGCCCGTCCCACGTTCGCAGGCTCCCGGCCACGCCACGCCGGCCGCGCGCACCGTGCCGTTTGCCGATGCCACGGGACACGCAGGCGCAGCAACGCCACCAAAATCACCAAAGAACCGCCCCAGTCCCCACCGCGGCAGCGCGCATCCACCACCCATCGGAATTTCACGAAGCGCCGAGGTGGAGGTCGAAGCGGAGGCCACCCTTTTCCCTTTTAAAAAACCTCACCCCCACCCCCTCGCCCACCCCCTTCTTCCTCTTCCCTTCCCCTCCTCCTGTCCGCCCGCACCCACCTCTCATGGTCCTCATGGCCGCCGCCTCCGACCACCACCCCGCGGCCAAATCCTCGCCTCCTGCATCTCCGTCTCCGTCGCCGGCTCCTGCAGCGACGTCCACCCGCACCCGTCTCCACAGCTTCTCCTTCCCGACGCTCAGCTGGGGCACCCACCGCCTCCTCCGCTGCTCCAAGAGCGGCGCCTCCGCGTACACCTCCGCCTCTCCTCCTCCGCACCCGGACACCCCGTGGCCGGAGAAGGATAAGCCCCAGGACTCGGCCACCGCCGGCGCGTCTCAGCCGCCGCGGCCCTGGAACCTCCGCACCCGCCGCTCCGCCACGGCTGCGCCGCCTGCGTCGAGATCAGAGGGAGCGGGGAAGGCGGCGGCGGGGCAGGCGCAGCAGTCGCCTGCGCCGCCACTGGCGGAGGCGAAGAAGAGGGGCTTCTCCGTCGCACTGACCAAAGAGGAGATCGCCGAGGACTTCCACGCCATCCGTGGCACGCGCCCGCCGCGCCGGCCCAAGAAGCGCCCGCGCGCCGTGCAGCGCCAGCTGGATGTAAGGATTGGAGCCTCACATGTATTTCCTGATGCGTAATTTTGGGTATCGGTGTTTAATTCTGGTTGGTTGGTTTGGAATTGCAGACGCTGTACCCGGGATTGTCGCTCGCGGACGTGAACCTTGACTCGTACAAGATCGAGGAGGTGAGATATCGTTCCAATTCGTTTGGTCATGTATTCTTTCCCCAAAGTTGATCCTTTTCTTCATGCGTTTTCCTCTTGCAGAGGTGATCGGTACCGCGGTGAAAGCTGCAAATGGGAGGAACTTTTCAGATGTTCCCATCTTTTGCTTTTTCAGATTTTCCCATCTTTTGCTTTCTTCCTGTGATGGCTAACATGTTCAGCCCATAATTATGTTGGTTCTTCTGGATTAGAGGATGGGAAGTTAGGTTTGTGATGCGGTTTTGTATAGGGGTTTCTGTTTTATGGGGAATGGTTGGAAGTACTGTTTATGCTTTGTAATCGGAAGTTGTCATGTTATGTACATGGTTTAATCTATGAAATAATTTCGTTAAGAAAATCTATGAAATAATGTTTTAAGCTTTAGATTGCTCCAAAGAATTTGTTGAGTATTATATAGCATTATGGTTTTGAAGTGTTCTTTACGGTGTTATTTGCTTCTTGATGATTGCCTTTTGGATTTATTGACAAAAGACAGATAATTAGTTGCATTGCATGACAGACAAAAAGTCAACTTTAATTTTACTCTGGTAGGGCATATGTCATATCCAAAATGGGACATGGCTAATGGAAGAGAAGGTAATGGTACTTGTGGTGAAATAATAACCATGGCCTCCTCAAAATTTCTTAATAAGTGTAAATCAGGTAGGAAATGAAGCAGGTTATTAGAAAAGGTTTGCATCCTGTCTTAATGTCTTGCTTCTACGTGTAATGTGCATAAATGTCTTCTTTTAGAATTCTTCATCCATTTTCGTTGTCTTGCTTCACTTCTTCTGTTCATTTGTTCTTGCATTTTTTTTTAGTATCTAAGAAAGTTCATGCATGTCATTCTTGCTTTCATGTAATACTCGTTTCTTTGTCTTGTATCTGTTTTTTCTGTCTGATCTGCAATTTTGCTTTACTGAGGAGGTACCATGTTCAGTAGCCATTGAATGAAGCCTCTATGGATTTATGCAAATCAACTAGTCCTGGCACTGCTTAATAAAACAGTGTCTATTTGTTAAGTTCATTAAGAATTGAACTTCTGCTCATCGTTTAACTTGGAACTCAGGTTGAATACTTGTGTGCAAGAGCAGAAATGTTGCTTGATTATATTGTTTGCCCTTAAGTCCTTACACACTTAGCAATCGAATATTTGGTTTATGAGTTTTCATGAATAATTGGATGACATTTTTTTGGTGAATCAGGCTGTACTCAAATTTATGCACAATTGTGCTGGGAGCTGGTGATATTGGATTCTTTGGTTTTGAGAATCACCCCTGGTATTCCAAGAATGTAGCTGAGCTTGGCAATCCATATTTTGTTCGTCTGGTCATTCTCTATGCAGTGCTTTTGTTGAATCAAGATTTAAACTCGATATTGCTTCATGTTCAGATAATTGACTTGACAATGCTTCATGTTGCACATAATTTGCTTCATTGGTTTCCGTGTTGTGTCTACTGGGGTTTCTATTATTCAGTAAGTAATGCTACTGTTCTGCACTTCTACTCTTGATTCTATTATTCAGTAAGTAACACTAACGCTACTGTTCTGCACTTCTACTCTTGACAGGCAAATGAGCACTTCTGAGCTGAGTCTTGTTTGCAGAATTCAGGTATGTATAAGTTGCCCTTCTGCATTTTCTGTGTACATCAAATGTCAGGTACAGGCTATCTTACGTGGTGGGCCATCTGTATCTGCAGACTTTGTTCCTCGCATGAAGAATTGTTTTGTTTAATCGGTGCGTGTACGTCCCACTAGAGTGACATCTCCATATTTGTGTCTTCTGACTCATTGAAACTGGCAACTATCCGCATGCATATCCACTCTACATGTTTAAAATATCTACTAGATTCATTCATATAATATTCGGGGAAAGTGATGTTAAGTGGTACCCCTCTTCTGGCCTTCTGTCATGCCTGCGGCTTGAACAGCAGGGCAGGGTATGGGTGTTGCAATTGCGCAACAGAGTGGTTATTCATACGTAATCGCGTTGATGGCATGGTGTGGGTATATTGCTATTGTACCATGTTCATCTACCCGCTCATTGGACAATTGGATTCTCAGTCGAAAGCAACAGGTCGAGTATATTTATTTTATACTCTTTATTTTAAGACTTTTGTCTCCCTCAGTCCTACATGGAAAGAGATATTGTATTCCTATGTGCTTGAGGAGCAGTGGCGAAGCTAGAGCAAATGGGTGGGGGTGCACAATTTCTGAAACGTGGTGGCGCAGTGGGCTTATTGGGCTGCCGGTGCCTCGTCTTGGGCCATGCGGGGTGCCTATAGGGCCAAAATTTTCCAATCCTTAAGAAATTCTGGAAGTGAGGGGGGTGCCTGGGCACCCACGGGCCTCTATTGGGCTTCGCCCCTGTTGAGGAGCCGCTCCAACCGGCGGTGGTGAACGGGTTGGCTTCTTGTGATGGCTTCTACAATGCTTCTGTCACCACCGCCTATCCCTGCCTTTCATCCCTACCGCCTCCGCCCATCTCCTTCCTCCCCCGCCCACTTTGCCCTTGCCTCCGTCGCCCTTTGCTCCTGCCTCTGCTCGGCGCCACCACCCTTCTTTCCTTGGCTCCATCAGCGTCGCTCCTGCCTATCACTGCTCCTCCTCCCTTAGCCCTATGACGCCGCTCCCACCTGCCTTCCCTCCTACTTTGGTCTCGCTGGCGCCGTTCGATGAATTTGGTTTCGTTTTTTTTCTTTCAATTTCTTTCTTTGTTCCTTCCATGTCCATTTAATCCTGTTCAATTTTCACCATTTTTTCTTTTTCAAATCATCTTAGCCAAAAAGCCGAATTGAACATTCCTGCTTTCAGCCACGGCATCTTCCAACCACTGCAATGCTATTTTAGCCAAAAGCCAACGGCCGCAGTTGAATTGAATAGGGCCCGAGTCCCCTACAACTTTGGGTGAATTTGCCATATGTAGATGATTGTGGACTGACCATGCCATGTGTGTGTCATCTTCATTGCCTTTCATTTACTAAGTTTTTAAGATACCAAATTTTGCCAAACTGCTAACCCGTCTTGCGGCTTTGATAACCCCACCTTTCTTAGTCTGCAGGCTCGGCACGTTTACATAGTGTAAACCCCTGGTAATTTGCTAGGACGAACAGTTGAAACTAGTCCGGCTGTAGTGCAACTCTGTTAGGATACAGAGCTAGTTATCAAGTGGTTGGTTGGGGTTGGCATATACAGTTCGGGTATGGCCCGGTGCTACTTGCACAGTGCGAGTACGTACGTATGCGACCAGACCAGGACGCCGCGT
Organism: Dendrocalamus sinicus; assembly: GCA_036346575.1. Taxonomy (NCBI): domain Eukaryota; kingdom Viridiplantae; phylum Streptophyta; class Magnoliopsida; order Poales; family Poaceae; genus Dendrocalamus; species Dendrocalamus sinicus. Next base: position 2,481,368 of record CM070655.1, on the reverse strand, counting down.
ACGTGTAGATCGCGTTCCGTTATCGCAGGCTTATGATACAAAGCACACTACCTGTGCTGCGTTTATTCCAGTGCGGATCACCACCTCACCAAATCGATCGTCCAATTGGGCGCTGCAATTGTGGCGGCACGATGGCGAGCAACAAGAAGAGGAAGGTTGCAGTGGCATCCGGCGGCGCGACGGTGCGGCCGGACG